>OU452282.1:11485435-16285435 GCA_911728535.1 Pammene fasciana | reverse complement strand
TACTGAGGTGAAAAGTTGTATGTGTCACACGAGAGAAAAGTTTTTTACATCTCGTGTTCTTGAGATCCCTCGCTACGCTCAACATTCTAACTTAGAATCACTCGCTTCGCTCGTGATTCAATTATAGCATCTTTCCCTTACTCGGGACTCAAAATCAACACTCGCAAGAAAAACCAACTTTCCTATCTTGTTGCACAAATAACTATTTATGCCTAATCTAATGAGTGCCTAAAACTATATCTACGTAACAGCGTTCATGCAAAATCGTTAACGTAAGCTTAATCAGGGTGTAGACATAAAATTACTAACATTTTTAGAAACGACTCCATCCCACTTTTGTCCTGGAACTTTTCTGAGACTGTGAGAGAGTTGTTACAGAAATGAGTTTCATTTCGGTTTTCTAGTTAAGCTGCTTTTGCCAGAAAAACACTAGGTTTTGTTGCGATTAGAAAAATACACACATTTCTGTAGCTACTCTACAACGTACATGACTTGCAATGAAAGTAGAACTATTCTCATTCTTACGTACAATATAATTCGGAGCCAACGTATTGAACTGTTTAGAACCATTTCGTAATAAGCCGAACAAAGGAAGAGCCGAAAATATACAGAAGCTCTTAATGCTCTTGTTCGAATCGCGTAGGTACAAACAGTAAAACTCTTAACTGTACATCGGTGGGCCTTATTACCAAAGGCATAAGGCAATTGGTCGTCGGCGATGGTACTAAGCACATTACCTCAGGAAAACAATTGAAAACGTATTTCAATTTAATAAATATTTTATTTACTTTATATTTTAGTGGAAAACCACAAATTGGAAACATTATACATGAAAAATCAATCGTCTAGAACTCTGGAGCATGACAGGAATCGAGCCTTTGCACTAGTATCTACAGACAATGGCGCTATTCAGATGTGTCCGCAGACAAATCCGTGTCCAATTCGCGCCATACACGCACGGATTTGTCCGCCGAGCATATCCGTCTGACAAATCCGACGGGCACATCTGTGCGTGTATCCCTAACTAATGATACCATCGTCAACTTCTTATCGTTTGTCTTGGCTTTCTGCCACAACTTAATAGAGCTTGCGGTCCGATCGGCTACCTTACCTAATAAAAATAGTATAGGCAGCGCTTTTAGGATAACGACTGTAATCTGACCTTCAACACTGGAATTTCTACTGCGTTATGGCACTTAGCCCCCCTATTAAACTTGACCCTTATTCGACATGGCAAAACTGACTACTTGACTAGTGAGACAAACTATGTTAACACACTTTTCTGACCGAAATCTTTATGGATTCACAATAGTGATTATCCACTTAAGTCTAAATCAATAAAACACTAACAAAACCTACTGCAAATATGACAGTTATGTGTGGACACGTGTGGACATTCGACATATGGATTGATCTCTATCCAGTAGCTGTGATATCCACCATGTCGAATGTTCTGGAAGTTGAAGGTGCATACCAGAGCATCTGCTAGCGATGGGAACAACTGTTCAGCCATCGTGATCGTAAACGTGCGTAGGTATGCGTACTCGCATCTGCTTTTGTTTTCTAACAACGTTCAACAAAGATAGAATCCGTACTACATTGTGTAGGATGGCCTATAATAGACGGAGAGCTAGCCACGTCAGATATGATATTAAAAGCTGCCAGATGCCCGGATCTAGCAATAAGGATGGTAAAGCAATCTAACTGTATAGGTTTAATCAGTCAGTCTCAGTATTGTGTCATATCCACAGATAACCTCAAAACGCTTGCGCTTGCGAAAAAAGATGGCGGCATAAGACCGATTGCTGTAGGTAGCGTGATTAGGCGTCTCACGGCGAAGTTGGGTTGCCACGCCGTTAAGGATAGCATGTCTCAGCACTTGCAGCCGAAGCAGGTTGGATTTGGTACAACAAGGGGTTGCGAGGCGGCAATACATGCAACTAGATCGTTTGTTATGGATCACGTTAACTCTGGTGATGTCCTTGTCAAGATAGATTTAAAAAACGCATTCAATTGTGTTGACAGGGACATTATTCTGAAAGAGGTTTTAGATATGGCGCCGTCTCTTTACCCTTTTGTGTACCAATGTTATTCGGGTGCAAGCAACTTGTATCTCAAGGACAGCTTAATCTTGTCGCAAGTGGGGGCTCAACAGGGGGATCCTTTAGGTCCTTTGATTTTTTGCTTGGCGATACAAAAGGCCATCGTCGCCTTGAACTCGCCTCTTAATGTGTGGTATCTGGACGATGGTACTATTGGTGGAACGCCAGAAGCGGTAATCGAAGACTTGAAGAAGCTTATACCGGCTTTGAGGGAGATTGGTTTGGAAGTCAACCCAGCAAAATGTGAGCTTTACGCCTGCGGATCTGTACCAGACGCCTCTTTACGGTCTCTGGAAGAGTTGCTACCCGGGATTGTGAAGGTAGATAAGGCTCATCTTTCTTTGCTGGGGGCGCCAATATTTTCGGATGGAGTCAGTGCGGCTCTGCAAACTAAAAGGGAGGCTCTTGAGGCAGTACGGGGTCACTTGGTGAATCTGTCATCCCATGTTTCTTTGACTTTGTTGCGGAACTGTTTTGCCACTCCGCGGATGACTTATATTTTAAGGACGTCTCCGTCGTGGCTTTTTGTCAACGAAGCAAGAGAGTTGGATAGACAACTAAAGTTGACTTTAGAGTTAGTCTTGAACGTGGAGCTGAGTGAAGCACAGTGGGTCCAGGCTGCACTCCCGGTTCGGCACGGTGGTTTGGGGGTACGTCGCGCGGAGGATTTGGGATTAGTGGCGTTTCTTGCGTCTTCGTATGGAGCTGAGGGTCTTGTCACTCGCATTTATTCTTTGAATGGTGGCAATTCTCCGGTCCCATTCTTAACTGAAGCCCTGGCAAGATGGTCGGTCACTGTCCCGGGCGATTTGCGACCGGATAACCCTACCGTGCAACGGGAATGGGACGACGTGTGGAGTAAGCATGTGTACAGCTCTTTGTTGTCTGGTGCCTTGGGAGTAGATCTGGCGCGTCTCAAAGTCGTTGTGGAGCCAGAATCAGGGGCGTGGCTCCATGCTTTGCCCTCACCTCAGCTGGGTACCATGCTGGATAACGATTCGTTGAGAATAGCGGTGGCACTCAGATTGGGGGCGAAAGTATGTGAGCCACACCGCTGCGGGTGCGGGGCATGGGTCGCGGAGAACGGGCATCATGGCCTGAGTTGCCAAAGATGCGCAGGTCGTTTCCCAAGGCACCACGCGGTAAATGAGATTGTACGGCGGGCCATGGTTTCGGCGAACGTGCCCTGTGTTTTGGAGCCGCCCGGTCTCAGCCGTACGGATGGGAAGAGGCCGGATGGCCTTACTTTGGTTCCGTGGCGGAGGGGGCGTTGCCTCTTGTGGGATGTCACTTGCGTGAGCACCTTCGCTGCATCCCATTTGGGGCAGACCATGCGTCGTGCTGGTGCGGCGGCGGAGACTGCTGCCAGGCAGAAACAAGTTAAGTACTCCGCACTGGCATCGTCGTACGATTTTGTGCCGGTGGCGTTGGAAACAGCGGGGCCATGGGGCGTGGAAGCCCGCCGACTTTTCTTAGAAATAGGCCGGCGTTTGCGGGAAAGGGGTGGTGATCCTCGTTCTGGATCGTACTTGGTCCAACAGGTCTCCATTGCAGTTCAGCGGGGGAATGCTGCAGGCATTATGGGGACCTTTGAGCCAGGTACGATGCAGGGTGGGTTATTTTAGGTTAAGTGTGTTGTAGTTAGTTTAGTTTTATACGTTAAAGGTAGATTTCTTTAGTATTATAGTACTAGTTTTGTTTTGTTTTATTAGGTTTATTTCTTGACATTATGTAGTTGATATAATTTAGTTTTAGTAATGACATGTGAAGTTTTTGTATTTATGAATTTAATAAAGTAATAATATACCTCAAAACTAGATAGATCATAAGTACAACTCAGAGTCACCACGCATCAGTGCTCCCGTACTATTTTTGTATGAGAGCGCGACCGCGTATTTCAATTCAGGTAAAGTTTTTGATCATTACTCGTGTGGATTAAAAATATCCACAAAAATCAAGTTACAGGGGTGAACCTGGATTGTTATACTACAAATTGGTGTATAATACTATTGAGATTTGCTGTTCGGATCGTAGAAATTTACGAATAAAATTGCACTGATGTGTGGTGACCTCGTGCTCTATGTAAAAGTTTAATGATGAGGTGTCTGTGTTGTCTGTGTTCATATCTAACGTGGCCAGTTCTTAGACCGTAACATTTCTCCTTTTGTTAAAAAACAAGGTAAACGCCCGACTGCTCTTTGCTGTCCCAACAGTCCCAGCCCCAAATCCCAATAAAGATAACAGGGACTTCTGTTCGAAACGCAGGGTAATTTGGACGTTTTGGGAACATTGAGTAACAGGAGATGACATCCCTAAGATTTTTTTTGTCCCAAATGTTGCAGTGAAAATCACTACAAGTCTATACTACTCTTTGATTCAGTCATAGCTGTCAACCGCCAAACATGGCGTACAAAATTTTATCTAGATATCACATCTAGTAGGTTCTACCTACATAACAAATCAATGCTTGGGAATGGTTTTTTTTGCTCATTTAAGTAGTTCAGCGTGTAATATTGACAGCTAATAAAAGTGCTCGTGCGGTGATCTAATAAAAAAGTGTGCAGCTAATGAAACATTAATCTCAAAACGAGTGTAAACAATCTTTAGTTGAACGGACAGTGGTCCTGGCATGGCCGCCACGTGTTGTTTGCAAGGAGCAGTTATCACCTTACAAAGAGCAAGGCTGAAACCGAGCAACGTTGCCTATAAAATGTGATTAACCTCGTCAACTCATCATTTGCAAAATACCCATTGCTCTGTACAAAGGGAGAAAGCCATTTAATTAAAGATGAGAGTAAGCAGGGAGTTATATTATTAGCGTATCGATTAAGACAGTTCGCTCGAAAATTGTGTTGCAGTAGACACTAATAACATGCTGAATAATGATTGACACTACATACACATTAATTTATAATGATATTTGCAAGTAATAAATTATATTTAACAGTTGCGGTTCATAAGAAGAGATCAAAGGCAACGAAACAAAATAGTACCAAACGTTTAAAAAAACTTCTACGCAGACAAAAACGCTATTGGATTGGAGGCTAGTTGACGATACAATGAGTTGTCAGCAAATCGACCTAGCTAGTATTTCCCAACCGGATGTAATTTATGAATGGACACGTAATATCAACAATGTTCACCGTATCGATACTAGATTACGCACGACTATCATGTCATGATCGATTAGTATACATACACACTATTAGCTTCCTTCTCTAGCGCAACCCTATGGCCTTTCGCGAACGTAGAAAATCTAAATTTTGGTTGTTTTCCTCTCTATCGCACTTGCTGATACGAGTAAAAAAATGCAAATATTGCAGATGCCGATATTTTGATTTTCGAAGTTTATGGTAAGCCCAATGTACTCGTAAGCATTTGAGTAGGTATTCGATATAGGTACTTAAATATTCACGGATCAGTCCGCCTGGCATATCCGCAAGACAGATCCAGCTGTTAAAGTACGTATTTAAAAACCGCATGATCTCTGTGTATCTTTTATTTCTATGTAAATTATAAACTAACATAAATAGATATCATATATGATTATATGAAAAAATATTTATTACCAAGGCCTCTAAGGTAACTCTGATATCCGTCCAGATGGCAATCCATGGTTGCCATTTTATCACTTATCGCGCTATGCGTCACTTTCACACTTACGTACTTATTAGAACGTGACATCTATGGTGACAGGCGATAAAATCCGACCATGGTAGGCTGGGGGCTGATCAAAACAGTGTCTTTTGCATTCGCGATAGACAAGCTAGAAACTGTCAAAACACGAGAAATTTCCACGAATGCTGCCGTGACCTGGGTAGTCTGGGTGTCTATAGAATATTACCTATTTTTAAATTCACTTTCCTCAATTCCTACACTTATAATTTTTGGAATGATATGCCCGGTTATCGGTAACAGATAATTTTAATGATAATCTTTTAGGATCCAAAATTAACAGATCACATATGGTTGTCTACAGGATGGCGGGCCGGATCCTCCTGATCCTCACTACCCAGTCCAGCATGCTGGTCCAGCTAGAGACCTTGCGGCAGTGCCGCTCCCCCTCAAGGAGTCAGACCATGAGCTGATGTTCAACGTGACATGGCTTCCGCCGCTAGGTGAGGAGACCTGGAAGCTAAGAATAAACGTGACCAATTACGTCGAAGGCGATAACACGTGAAGTGGAAAAGGGCCATGTGCATATAATGAAGCCTAGTGAAGCTCAACTGCCACGCCGTTGGTGGTTTGATAAACGGCAGCGTTTTAATCACAAAAAATGGTAATCAGCTTCTGATTAAGAATTTGTCATAGTTTTTATCATTATTAACCACTTCACAAGTTATCGCCCAGAACGCGATTACCCACGGATTTTGCGTCTAGCTCAGGGTCTACAAGGAACGTTTTTAACTTTCATAATCATCATCATCATCTCCGCCATAAGACGTCCACTGCTGAACATAGGCCTCCTCTTTATCATTAAGGGAGGGTTTGCCATACACGCCACGCTTGGCAGGCGGGTTGGCGCGCGCAGTTTTTTTGTTTATTGTTGTTTAGGCTTTCGGAAGATGCTGCTGCCCATCTCCCGGTATATTCCCTTAGCAGACTCCTACTGCAACCACGGGACGATATGGTGGGGGACAATTCTAAGGCCGGCCCACGGCGTTTTTAACTTTAGTCGCAGTAATTATGCATCTATCTCTCGGTTAGAAAAATTATGCTACTCATGATGTAAACTTCCTAGTGATCGACACGCATAATGCCCAATAGATGATATCCTGTTCAAAGATTAGCTAGGGATACACACACAGATGTGTCCGCCGAATTTGTCCGACGGATATGCCCGACGGACAGATCCGTTCGTGTATGGCGCTATTCAGATGTGTCCGCAGACAAATCCGTGTCCAATTCGCGCCATACACGCACGGATTTGTCCGCCACACATCCGTCGGACAAATCCGGTGGGCATATCTGTGCGTGTATCCCTAGCTATTGATGATCTGGGAAATTGGCCAGCACACGGCTGAATATTTTTTTATTAGGTACATACCTGTACAGTGTAGGTACTTTGGTAATTCATTTAATACAATGCTTTCACCGTCTACTTTATTTTCGAGGTGTTACAGTCAGTCAAGTACCTACTTTACTTAGTAGAGTCGCCACTTAACTTAATGGAGTCGATAATTCTATATAAGTACCTATATTAGATTTGCTGACTTTCTTTGCAGAGACAGATACATTTTAAAGATCGGAGACAAACTAAAGTTTTAAGCCGAAATATGTAAATAAGACAACATATACATTTTATAAAATATATTAAGAAATAAGCGATTACTTTAACTCCTCCTACGCCATCGTGAAATGTCATACTTTATTCGCGAATGTAATGAAAAATTAATTACTTAAACATATTGTAAGATCAATATTAAAGGGTAGGAATTTAGCAATGTACAAATTGCAGAAATGTTCCCCGAAATTTCCGAGAAATTACATGAAAGAAACTTAGAAAGTTCTCTGTGAGAATGTTCCCACATATTAGTAAATCAGGCAGGCATAATATTTAAAATGGCGTGTGTCTACGTCGGTCCTGACACGATAAGATTGTTTATTAAATTTAAGTTCCAGAGAATATTCTCCATAGAAGTTTCGCAACTTATGAAACTTCTCCTCGGTGCATTGCTAGGTAGGATAAGTCCTGTTCCAGTTGCTAAATAATTTATAATAAAATAATGTTGTGTAATTTTGTTATACACCATTCTTTATTATCGACTTGTCTTTCGTAAGTTATACATAAATATTATGAAAAAAAAAAGTTATTTTAGGTATGGAAGCAAGCCGCTTTGCATGATAGTAGGGACCCTAATAAAGAAGCAGCGGCAATTTCATCAATTAGGAGGCCGAGCTGAGCGAGATCTATTAAGAAATTTTTAAAGTTCTACGAGACTGACGTAAAGTCTGATTCTGATAATATACAATGTGAAATATAGGTGTGAGATGAAAGAAAACTACTTTATTTATCATAAAAAAATGTATAAACAAAACAAGTAGACAAAAACGTGGCTAAAACTCTGAGAAATGTCTACAAAATATTTTAAAGGCCGGGCATTGCGGGTTCACAAGAATGGACAGACGCTTTTGTTATTTATTGCAAACCACTTAGTTAAGTGAATTTCTTGAGTCTAGAAAAGAAACTAAAAACTATAGTTAAGTTTAAGTGGAGTTTCTAAAGAACTAAAAGGCTCTCAACTTTATATGTTATTTTATTCACTTAACATCTCATTTAATTACGAGTACAATAATTTAAAACACTGTGCAACACAATTTATACTTTGTTTTAAAGTTGACTGAACTTTCTAATATAAAATGTAGTTAAAAAAAGATTTCTTTAACAATAAACTAAGCACACCTACACTATTAGCAGATACTTATCATGGTAAATAAGACGAAAATTCCTTGCTCATTGTATTTAATTATAGAAATTATTCTTATAACACAGTACGTATTGTTATTGCAATATTAACAATTTAATATTGATAAACTGTCACATACAGAGTGTTTCCTGTAACATGAGCAATAAATTAAAACGTAGATTCTACTCCTCAAACAATAAAAATTTTGTTCAATAACTTTTAAAAAATATGTATTTCTTAGATTGTCTCTTTTTCATACAAACTAAATAGTATTTTCAATGTACGTTAAAATCCGTCCAATTGACATTGATTGTCAGCCTTGTCACCCTACAGACATAATCAATTTCGGAATACATTGCGTGTTCGAATAATCTTTAAAGTGAAATAAAAATCAAACCATAAGTTACTTTTAAAAGTTGCTGAACAAACGTTGTCTGGTTTGAGGAGTAGAATCTACGTTTTAATTTATTGCTCTTATTACAGGAAACACCCGGTATAAAGCTTAACTTTTCGATTTGTGCCGAAAAGTGTCGTCAGTGAAGTAGGATTACTAGGATTAGCTAGTTGTAATATACTTCGATCCTTTTTACTCCATGGCGACCCTGCCACTAGTAGCTGCCTCCCAACGCTCACGGTCTATATTACTGTTTTTGTTACAGGGCCGTTGGCCAGCGACTATTCTTTGGAAGTACACAGTGATACCGACACTGAAGACTGCAGGATGACCATGTGTTATGAGTACAACATTCCTGGGGTGAGAGACAACTTTTGACTTTTTAAAGTGGAACTTTTATTCCATCGCCTCGAATTTTAAAGTCTCCCTTCCGCATGTCGCGCGTTACATATGTAACGCTAATATTCGTTTTTTTTCCTCGCTTGTAGTGCAAGAAATAAAGCATATTTTGGAGGCAAAATATGTACATCAACGAGACTTTGTTCATTAACTTTATTTTGGCACTAGAAATGAGGATCTGCCGAGTCCTATCAAAATTTGGGGGTCCTCTATCCCCATCGAGCGTTTGTGATCAGGGGGGAATTTATATCGACGCATATTTTATAAACTAGGCAAGTGAAATGTGTTTTTCTATGGATTTTTTGCCCTGAATCGAATGCGACTGTACCCATATACTAATAGGATCAATATTTTATGAGATACATATTAAGGGTAATCAAAAGAATGTGGCACATCAATCGATCGTACAAATAAATCTAAAGAAGGCGTACTGTATGGTAGCTTGGGGATAATCCAGGAGCCTTCCGCGACCAAACATGATAAGCATAGCTCGGACAATTCATCGCAAAAACGTCGCAAAACGAATATAAAACCGAAATAAAGCAAGATATATTAAATTTGTATTATGTACAGTATTTTAATAATATATTTCTATATTAAATTCATAACCACAACCCAAAAAGTGTGCATCTTGTTCTATATAAAATTATTTTTTGCTATGAATTGTCCGAGCTATGATGATAATTGATAAGTTTGGTGCACTGAAAAGCTCTCCTATCTAGCTTACGCTTCTAGCGATATAAGTTTAAGAGTCCGTTAATGACTTGAAAACGCGCGAAGATACGAGGTTTACACAGTAACCTCACCGCAGGTGCAGAGTTCTAGGAACCGCGCGCGCACGAAACTTACAACCGCATTGAACAGTATTGATACTTTAGTAGCTCTTGCGTTATCAGAAATTTTGTTGGGAAAAAAACTTTGGGTTTTGTTAAGTAAGTAAATTTGATAACCGTTTAATATATCCTAATATTATTATAACTTGTTTTGTACTACCTAAAGACGAAGGTATTTAAATGTATACGCACATATTATATTATATACGCGGTATTAAATGCCCAGACTGACTGACAAATTTATTAACAACGAGCCGAAACGACAGAAACTAGAAAGTTGAATTTATCAGAATTGATTACATTTATAATGTGTAGGTATAACTATTAACTAATAAGAAATGATTTTGAAAAAAAAAACTTTAAGGAGTATTGAATGTGCCGAAAATTTTAAGTCATAGGCTTCAAACTGCGTTAGGTACTACCAATTAAAAATAATAAAAGTGATTTCAGCGTTTTTCAAAATTCAACCTCTAATGGTTCAAAGTTTGTAAGGAAATAGAAGGTGACTGTGTATTAAATTGTATTCGTACCTACTGTTGGCGTACTTAAATTGTATTCGTTTTTATTATTAAGTGTGACATGTTTTATTAATAAATTCTTATTTATGGAAATTATATACATTTTATTTTACTGAGAGACCTATAAGATAATTTTTAGTCTAGGTACTCATTAAAGTACAAAAATAAACAACCAAAAGCATGATAGACCTTACACAATGTAGGGTTCTATAGTTACCGGCCCTTCACAATAAGTCGTTTTTAGGGTTCCGTAGTCAACTATAGTTACCCTTATAGCTTCGCCATGTCCGTCCGTCCGTCCGTCCGCGGTCTAGCTCAGTGACCGTTAGCACTAGAAAGCTTAAATTTGGTTGAAATATGTGCATTAACCAAGCCGACAAAATGGTAGAATATAAACTGTAAAAATATATTTTGTTAGGGTACCTCCCGTACGGGCGATTGTTTTTCCATTCCAACCCATTTGTGTGGGGTATCGTTGGATAGGGTCTTCTACAACAGTTTTTGGATAAAACGAATATTTTCTTAAATAATAGCTCCGAAAGTTTAAAACAGGGTATCCCCCCCCCCCTCCCCTATCTTACTTATGAACCGTAGATCCAAAAATTTTGAAAAAATTCATGAATGTGAGGCCTAATAAGTACCTTCAATGAAAACTAACCGGTTGAGCCGTTTTTGAGTTATCACTCAAAAACCCATAGTGAAAGCACGTGACTGGCATGACGTAAGCGCCGCCAAGTTTCCCGTAAGAAACGACCTTTTGAATTAATGAATTGTAACAGGCCGGCAACTACGGAACCCTACACTAAGCATGGCCCGATATGCTCTTGGCCGGTTTTAATGAATGGTGCAAATTCAATTGAAAATTAATCTAGGGATGATGAAACCTGTTGAATTATGCAATAACATTTAGTTGATAGGATGCAAAATGATCAAAATATCCAAATAAAGTGCACATTAAATTACATTGAGCATGGCCCGACATGCTCTTGGCCGGTTTTATAAGATATTTTGAGACACTTACGTCCTTTGACTATGAAACGACAACATTTTGCGATAACTCAAAAACGACCGTTTTTTTAAAATATAGTTTTCATTGAAACTGCTAGGCCTTACTTCTATGAATGTTCTCATATTTTGTACACGGTACAAAAATTACAAGGGCGGGTCAGACCCTTATTCAGACATTATTTCCGAAAGTTCGAACTTTATAAAAAAATGTTTCAAGTTCCCTATTTTTTTTAATGACCAATCCAACGACACCCCGCACAATTTATAGTGTTGAAGCGAAAAAACACACTGAACACCCTCGGGGTGGAAATTTCCAAAATGCTGAAAGTCCGTTGTATAAATAATCTTCCTACAATGTTTTAAGTCTCTAGCGTAAAAAAACTTTTCCATATAAGATAATAATAATAAATAAACATTGTACCCCTAATTTACCCCCTCAGATGGCAAATTTTCCAAAACGCTATAACTTCTTTTTTGTATCATAATAGTAATTTTCTTACAAAGTTTGAAGTCTACAGCGTAAAAAAAGTTTCCCATATAAGATAATAATAATAAATAAACATTGCACCCCTAATTTACCCCCTCAGATGGCAAATTTTCCATAACGCTATAACTTCTTTTTTGTATCATAATAGTAATTTTCTTACAAAGTTTCAAGTCTACAGTGTAAAAAAAGAATTGCACCCTTTCAAGGCTGGAACTTTCCAAAATGTTAAAAGTACTTTGTTTTATTCTAAGAAGTAATCTGTCTAAAAATCCCCATATAGTTTCTAGTTCTAGTAGTTCGTCGGCTTCTATATATACGAGTATAGATTAACGTACCCTAAGATCAAGATCATTTGCAGCGCTCTATATTTACAAGTCGAAATAAGGTCAGTGACATTATTTTATAACAATTACGAAATATCTCAATAAAAATTAATTTAAAATGAATTCTAACGGTCCCAAAATGTCAACGACTGGGCAATATTTTTTTACTCCCAATTTACAGGTGCCTTCGCGCTCTCGAAGTTACGAAATCATTATTGCGCGGAGCGACACACGTCCTGTGTCTGTGAGCTCGGAGAGCGGACTGACTGCGCCGGCGTTGCTCCGCATAATTTATTGCAAGTTTTAGGTTAATTTGAAGTGCTCTATTTACGAATATTTACTATGAAATGGTATATATATTTTACATTATTTGGGTTCATTAAGAGCTGAAGTTTAGGTTTGTATTCTTGTTTTTCACAAATAATCATGTATTTAGCCACACACTGCGGTTATTCTTCGTGTATTCTTGCCGAAACTTGTCGGATTTAAATGTTATTTTTCCGATCAAATTTGTATGCAACCAGTATAATATTTTATACTTATTCCATATAAGACTATCAATCTAATATTATAAAAAAAAACTATAGCAATACGACTTCAATAAGATCCTGAAATCGATATCAGTCCGAACCTCTCCGAGCGAAAATTGGTAAAACACTTGTTTGGAATAGGTCGATTATTCAAAATACAATAATAATATAGAAAAAATATTACACTTATTCACTTTCTATTGAAACGATCTTTCAATTAATACATTAAAATTTGTAGATTTAGGCCTCTTTACTGGCTAAATCATGTCAAAAAGTTGAGCGAAATTGAAGAAAAACATTACCGGACTCTTTGTTGTTCGGCTTTATGTAACGTACAACAACAGACATTTTAAAATGTTTTTAAGACTGCATGGTCATCACATAATATACTTAGGTTTAATTTTGCTTAATGCGGCATCGTGAGCAACACTACTGAGTTGCAATACACGTCACTACGAGTATACACTATGCTAGTCTATAGTTGGTCATAAAACTCTGTTTTGTACATACATACATACATACAATCACGCCTATATCCCAAAAGGGATAGGCAGAGATCACGGATTTCCATTTGTTACGATCAACGCAGCAAAACGGCTCTCCGTGTGCCACTTCTCGCCCCCGTGAAGAACGAGACGTGATGGGTGGCGAACCGCATCGCCGCCATGCGGGTGACTATTAATTAAATAAATCACCACAGCGTTCTCACGAGCAGTAGGGATCTGAGGTTTCCTAATCCCTTATCCCTTAGTCGCCTCTTACGACACCCGCGGGAAGAGACGGGGTGGCACTATTCTAAAGCCGGGGCCACGCAGCACCCGCCAGGGGACACTCTGTTTTGTAGATATATTTAATTTACTATTTTGAGTGCCTACTCGCGTACAAGTCAAAAAGTGTTCGTTTTTTTAGTTTTGGCAACGGTTAGACGTCACCAGCGTTGAGTCTTAAACTTAATGTTATAATAATTTGTCGGGGCTTTTTAAAATTCCAATTTAACCTTGTTTTCATTTCATCATGCCGTCAACAACAAACTTTATATTTATTTTATTCGTAACAAAACAAAACTTGAAGTGAATTTCGGGGTTAAAGTTGCCAAAAAAAACACCGGCTAATTTTATATACTCTATGGTCAATAGCACTTACATATTATAATTAAAGGTTTAGCTAACGGCATTAATTACCCACAATACAAGAGTTATTTGAGCTTACTGTGGAGTTAGGTGGCTTTGTGTACGATTGTCCCATAATATTAAGTTACTTATTGATTTATCATGCCGTAGAAAAATACACATCTGATATTACGTTATGAAGCTTAACTTATAAATCTTATAATACGCGTTGTTCAAGTAATTTTTTGGTAATCAATGACACTAGATAAGCTATCTACTACAGGTGCGATAACTGACGACGTAGATAACAGCAAGTATAGTGAGTATGTAGTTATGTACAGTCGACGTCAAATATATGTTTACACTTTTAGACGTTACTGCTCTATAATAAGGTGCAAAAGTGTAAAGATATCTTTGACGTCGACTGTACCTACCTAACAATAAGGAACCAAGATTGTTGAGCCATTTGCCATTTTTCTTCATTGAGCCGTGTAATGATAATGACCAATGTTATCGACCGTTTACCGACAATACCGACTAGCTGACACCTAATACCGGTTTATTACACGGCAAAATTACGAACAATTGCAAGTGGCTTAACAATCGCGGTTTGAGATGGTAGGTAACCTAAGATCCAATGTCGACCCAGAACAGAATAAGCTGGCGAAATGCGATTAGGAGAGCCGACTCCACTTGAACATGGGATGTCGGAGAAAGAAGAATCATTACAAAAGATAATAAGGAATAAAAAGGAATCCGAAATTTTACGAAAAACTTGGTAACAAAAAAACGCCTTTTAAATCATTTTATACAAGATTTTCAACTTAATTAAAAAACGAGGATTAGAACTGGTTTTCGTTTAAATATATTGATTTGAAAAAATAAACTTATAATTATTTCGTATGGAAAAACTTTGCCCAGCAGTGGAAGACCAAATAGGCTAACAAAATAAAATATTTCGAAGACAACACGAGTACGACAACGAAAGACGTAGAAAATATCTTAAATTATGCAAAACAGGAGCCTCAGGCTGTTTGCTCTTGTTAGTACTTTATCTTATCTCTTATGATAAAGTTAAAATAAAAGTAAGAAATTACATAAGAGTTCACATGAGTTCAAAATTCCAGACAATTTTCTAATTCAAACAAATTCAATTTTCTGCGCTGTCTACATTTAACTTAAGAATAATAAGATGTAATAACGTTTCTGTTATTTGAACTTGTATCTAGCTGTTGTTATAATTGAAAATTGGTTACCCTTATAGGTAAAGGTAATATTAGTATAAATTACATAGTATTTATTTATTTAGACTTTATTGCACAATAAAAATAAGTTAAAACTGTAAAATAGTCTAGTAAACTGTGTGCGGCGTATATATATGAAATAAGTATTTAAACGTAACTATTTTCATACTGATTTAGTATTTAATTAACATCAAGTTTGTCCTGTGTAAAATACGATAAAATATGTTTTTTTGGGCAATATCTACAGTAATGAAATAATTTATATACCTACCAGCCGTAACAGGGAAACCAAATGCTTAATTACGTAAGTATACTGTAGACAATCCTCTGGTTAACGATTATTTATTATTTAAATAAATATTTCATAATTAATTTATTAAATCCACGTCAATGAGATGAAGATGCTGAGGTGGGCGGGAGGTGTAACCCGGCTTGATAAAATTCGTAACGAATTTATCCGAGGTAGCTTTAAAGTCGCACCAATCACGGAGAAAATCACCAAAAATCGCTTAAGATGATACGGACATGTTAAAAGACGCAGCCAAGATCATGTCGTACAGTTAGCGGTAAACATACCGGAACAAAGCAGAGGAAGAGGCCGTACACCATCGACCTGGTGGTCTAAGATTAAAGGAGACCTCAAGCGAGCCAATTTGCCAGATACGACAACCCAAGATAGAACAACTTGGCGCAAATATGTGAGGAGGCCCGACCCCAAATAATGGGAACAGGGATGTAAGAAGAAGAATTAATTTATTAAATTGTTAATTTAATGTGTTTTTTTATGAATAAAATGTTCTACTGTTAAAAAAAAATACAGTTTCATAATAATTTTATTTTATCTTGATTGTACTTAAGTGTATAAGAGTAATAATGAGAATTATTGAGTATGCATCACGAGATTCACGAGATTTACAAAACAAGATCAGATTTAAAGCCCAATCGCCTCTCGATCCCGCTCTACCTAAATACACTCACGCGCGAAGTCGCTCCGTAATTCAAGGGAAGCCGTGAACACCATCTACTGCTTTCGCACCGCGAGTGTGGAGCGGGCTTCACGCTTTCTTCCCAACCGTCTTCATGTCTCCATTTTGTCCCCAGACCGCCACGTGGTGGACGATCCCCGCGCACGCCAGCCCCGTACCGGACACATGCGCTGTGCGGCCAGGATGCGCGTATAAAATAAAACTCCTCGCGCATCCGTGGGACGGAAGGACTGTCGCTACTCTTCGTGAAGAGTTACCTGGTATGATCCTTCATTATCAGCCTATAGATCTGATCCGACCACTGCGCCATTATCCTTCATTTTTGCTATATTCCGTAGCTCATTATCAGACTTTAGACATGATCTAACACCTGCTCAGTTCACCAGGTTATGCGTATAAATAATAAAACTCCTCATTCGTCTTTGTTTCACACGCTCGCAGCAAAATCCGAGCGATATCGTCTGAGAGGAGTAAGCGGCATATAAATATTCATGTAGGATGGAACTTTATCCGCCAAATAGCATATAATTCGCCACTGATCAGTCAGAATCACAGTATTGTATTGTTTTATCTTTCCACGTTGAATACTCAGTAATGGTGATCGGCAAAGCGCGGTACTTATAGTTCAGTCAACACCTGTATTACAAACAGACAGTGCTGGTGCTAACATTAAATAGCATTAGCAACTCGTCGCGATGCATTAGAATCCATACAACAGCTGCGCACTGCTCATGTTTGCGTAAATTAGGTAAGTATAGTTCTGTTAACACAATTGATTACAATTTAAATATTTGAAAGGCACAGTAAACTATAGTGGTGCCAAAATCAACGTGCCAATTCAGTCGAAATTCAATAAGGAATTAAGCATAAGCATGTATGGTTAATTTTCGTAACGAAACCGAGAAAAGTTTAAACAAAAACTACACTCTTTAAGTTTAATTAAACTTAAACAGTGTAGTTTTTGTTTAAACTTTTCTCAGGTGATAAGAACAACTTAAGTTGTTCTTATTACCCGTATACCTCTATTGTTTTATGATTGAAACTCTACCAAATTTTAGTCATATTACAAAATTCAAATATTTCAAAAGCTATTTCTTCAATTCATAATAAATATAATAATATGAGTTTTATAAACTACATATAATCGTATTTCGCATCGATCACAGCGCAATATTTATGTACAAGTGCCCACGCCTTTTACCCAAAACTTTCGTCGATCCGGAGTAACCCAGTGTTATTATTTTATTACCCAACTAGGTGACGTCAATCCCAGTAATATTATTGTACTCGTAAATCCTGACTTTCTTCTTTAAGACTGCGTCGACTGTCCAGTGGCGCCCTCATTAGGGGGATTGTGTTTCCCAATAAACGAATTAATTTCTGTATAATCCCTCATGTTAAAGTTGTAGTCCTACTAATTCCGCTTTTGGTCTTTGACACATAGTTTCATTTTGCGTATTTTTTGCTTCATTACCTAAACGGCAAATGGTGGCCACTTTTTTCCGTTCAGGTGATGAAGCCTTCAAGAATACAAATCCTAGAGAATAATCTAAAGCTGCCAGATGCCCGGATCTAGAAATAAGGAAGGTAACTAGACGGGTTCTAATTGCGAGCTAAATAAACAAACGTTTCACGTTTCAAGAAGTCGTAATTAATAAAACAATCCTAAAGAATTTGGCAATTTATATTGCTTAAGAATCTTAAGAATCTACGACTCAAAGTCACAGCAAAAGCGTTCTTAATTAAATTGCCCGATATTAATCTTTGTTGTCACTTAAATTAAAACGTTCCCCGGCTTGTTGCGAGAAACGAGTAATATTTGTAAGAATTGAGCTACTTTTGTATCACCGCCTAAACACATTTAAGTAATAAACATTGGAAAAAAAATCCACCCATCGTGAATTGGGTCATTATCCAGAGTTGTACCGGCGTCTAAGCTCCGTCAAACTATTAGAAAAGTTTGACCTAACCGCAGGCATAAAATTTGAGAATAACCCATTTAAGTCATTTAAAGCATGTATTGCGATAAAAAAACCTAGTAGATCTGACCCAATAGCAGTCACAAACATCTCGATTGGTGCTGTGCATGATGTATGTTTCATTAAATACATATAAGAGCCCATAACTATAAGAAACTCACTACTTCTTCTCTAACCAACCTCATTTTATCCCTCCAGATATCGGTTGTCGGTCAATAAAGCTATAGTTTTGTTTTCAGAATGCGTGTCGGGGGTATGCTCTTGCGCACATGCCCCGCGCCTTCCCACTCCAGTAGTTCGCGCCAAAACCGTCTTAGTCGACGGAGAAATGTTCGTGAACATCAGCTGGACCCTACCGACCCCGGTCTACCCGCAGAGGCTACCTAAGGGTCTCCAGAAACAATTCTATTTTGTCAGGTATAAATATCCACTTGGCACATCGGGTTTAAAGTATACGCAAAATCTGAGTAAGCGAGCGATAAAATTTTATGAACATCAGCTGGACTCTACTGCCCCCTGTCTACTCAACTCTCTCTCTGTCTCTCTCTGTCTCTGTCTGTGTCTCTGTCTCTGTCTGTGTCTCTGTCTCTGTCTGTATGCTTAATACGAATAAATGAATATGAATATGAATACTCGTAAAGACTCGCTTCGTACATAATGTACATACGAGTACAACCCAGCTGGTCAACTACACTGCGCTTCGTGTGACCGCGTATTCAAGACGAAATTTGGCTTTGCGAGTCATACCCGAGCCTTCCATAATCCTGGAAGAAATAATTGACGGAGTCGTTGTCGCCGGATACGGCGAGGAGAGAATGATGATGATTATAATGATGACTCGCAGAGGTTGCCGCCTGCAGGAGAAACTGCAAAAGCAATCTTATTTTATCGGGTACGTGTGATATGTGTATGGTACATTACATGTGATAAACCGGGTCTACTTATATTGTACGAGTGCATATGTGCCTGCTGTCTTAGTTATCAATACAATGTTCTTAAACATCAGCTTTGGAAGGACCCTACTCCCATGCGCTACTGAAACATTTTGTCAGGTATTGTATTAATTGTTTCCGTAAAGCTGTTTGCCCTGCGTCCACCCACATCGTAATGTTCTTGAATACGCTGGACGCTGCCGGCCCCATTCTACCCACAGCTGTACAGAGCCTGCCAAAAGCGCTACATGAAGTATTCTGACATTCAATATTTTTTTCTGTGATCTGTACCATACCAGTAAAAAAAGCGTTTGGTTTCTGCCTCTAGTAAATCTCTCATTATGTTAGCCGAGGGTTGTCTGACATGTCTGTTAAACCATTTTTCCAACAGTATCGGTGAGCAGATGGTCTCGGACGCCCACCCATCACCCTGGTTCGCTCACAAGGTCACCAGACACGTCGAAGCATCAGGCCTCATCGCTGACGGTGACGGTCTCCGCTCCTACCTGCTGCCAACGGTTGAGAGAAGAGAAGGGAAGAGAAAAGTGTTCAGAGATGTGAAACTGCTGGCTAGAGTCAGTGTGGTGGATGAACGGACGTGTATTGGACCGGCAGGGAATGCTACTGCTTATGGTAAGACTTCCTTAATACTTTGGCCACATTATATGCACCAGCTATCAGCACCAGCGATTTTTACCTAATACCTACCGGCAACAAGTAAGCCGAGTGATCTGACACTATAACGAAAGCTTTCTCTTTCAAATCCAATGTCATGTTACAAAAATGGAGGGCAAATTAAGTCAAGAGGGCTGTCGGGCAGTCAGCTACCGACGAAAAATACAACGACTTATTAAAGCATCAATAATGGATTAAGATTGTCATTAAGAACATAGTTTTATTTATGACTTGACCACAAAGTGATGACGGTTACGTTTAAGAAATCTTAATATTGGGATCGATTTTATTTAAGCGTAGTTATATAACTCAGTTGAATTCTTAAACTGTTCATAAGAATAGAGATTTTACCAACTAATCTACAAGCATTCCCAAACTGGATCAAGTCAACACGGGCCATTATATTTTTAGACAGATCACTCATTTGTTTGATACATTGTACAGCGCAATGTGGTTTTCATTACGAAACCGCGAATAGTGAATATTTAGCGTAAAAAGTCTAACTAGTGACATAGTTAGTCGGATGTTTACCTGTCAATGAAATACTTAGCAGTGGCGGTGCGTCCATAGAACACGATTCCCGTCGGCTTGCCTAATTTTCAGGCTCCTGAGCAGTGTTCCAACAGCTCATGAAGACATTTTGACCCAAATTCACCACCGGCTTGCCTAACAAAAATTTTGACCCGCCGCCACTGATACTTAGATCCTTTTAAATTGTACTTTTGGCTTTTCCTTCAAATAGGTAACTACTAACAATTTTATTATTTAGGTACCTCTAATTAACTCATTAAGTATATCTTATTTTATATTAAACATTGTTGCAGATCCAGGAAAAAAATCCAATTCTTCAATTGATACTTACGTAAGTATGTTCACTTCTTGATCAACCTACACAATATTTTAGCTATTAGTTTCTCACTTTAATTGCTAAACTTTGACAAGCTTTGAGAATCTAACAGCTACTAGACGGAGAGCGAGTCACATCAGATATGACACAATAATGAGAGCGCCGAAACTTCTCTCGTTAATTTGCTATACTATGCTTATTTCTAGATCCGGTAAAGCAATGAATGATGATAAAGCATTCCTATTTAATTGCTCTCATTATTGTGTCATATCTGACGTGGCCAGCTCTTAGACCATACATTTTCAAACATTTCTTCCCAGGTGTTGTGGCTCCTCTGGTTAGCGCTCGGTGGCATGATCTTTCTCTGCGTGGCGGGCTGCGTGGCGACCGGCGCCGGCGTCGCCAAGCGAGTGCTGCGCAAGCTGCGCCCAGCGCCCGTGGCGTGCCCGACGCACGGCTGGCGGTAAGTACTAGCATATAAGCTGTAATGGCTCGACAGGCGCTCGCGTCGCCCCGCGCCCTTGTCGTACCCGCCGCACGCCGCTGGCGGTGAACCTATAAAGGATCTAGAATCTCTGTAGATACTTTAGTATTAAGAAACTTTATTATGAAAAAAGTCCGCTAAAGTAGATTATTATTAGCTACGTGCTTTAAAGGAATCGAGCTCATGAGTTTTCTACTGTTAGACTCAAGACTCAACTCAATAAACTAAAACCGATCATTACTTAAGCGCTTTGAAACAATAAGCCTCTTGAAAATCTGAAATCTAAGTGGTTTCGATAAAAGCGTTATTGGAAAATGTCACAAATAGATAATAGGTACTTACCTTCTTTCGTTTTAGTTAATAAGCTTACGTTTCCAATATAAATAAGTATCTTTAGGTTCTTTTGTCGGCTATTTTCGTGTGTCCATTATTAAAGAATTTCCTCTCAGAATTTTTCTATGTATTATAAGATTTCTAAATTCTTACTAGGATTAGGTTCTATATAAACAAGATAATGTTGAAATACATGAGATTAAGGATATGATGTCGAACGGGAGGAGAGATTATTGTGTTGTCTTGTGAGATTCATGTTGCAGATAATCCGGCCCATCGTACCAATGAAATTCTTTTAACTTTTCTACGGAATATAATTATAATTTCTTACAAATATTAGTAGCTTTTCAGAGAAGGAAAACATCGTGAGGAATCGGGATGTAACTCAAGAAGGCTTTGCTTCTCTGTGTTAGAAAGTCTCGCTTTTGTAAAACTAGTGCTTACGCTATTTAATTTGGATTAAGTTGTCAAGCGGGCCCTAAGATCCATTGAGTCACCGCAAAAAGCAGTGACAAACATAGGAAATACTATGACGCTACGTCCGATTACTGTGATACTTAGGTACGTTCTTGGTAGTATCCACGAATGTTGAATTTGCTTAAAAGATTTCAGTAGGCGTCATAGTGTTTAATTTTTTTATTTAGTGCGGTCAATACGGTCACGTACTAATCATTATTGACGTTAAGGTTCACTTTACACTGGCAATTTCATAGACTAAGTATTAAACAAAATGAAATAGCTGAAACCGTAAATAGCTCAGTCCGTGACTGCATAGTACAGTCACCATCAAATATATCTGAGCAGCCACGGCACTCAAAAATATCTGAACAAGCACCGTATCGCCTTGAGAATAAAGGCGTTGTTCAGATATTTGTGACCACCTTGGCCGCTCCGATATATCTGATGGCGACTGTACAGTCGCCATCAAATAGATCGGAGCAGCCACGGCACTCAAAAATATCTAAACAAGCACCTTATCGCCTTGACAATAAAGGCGTCATTCAGATTTTTGTGACCACCTGACCGCTCCGATATATTTGATGGTGACTGTAAGCAGTGATCTGATTCTATACATGGATCCTATTTTTATAAAACTAGTTTTTACCCGGTGGTCCGCGGACCACGTAGTGGTCCCTAAAAGCACCTGCAGTGGTCCATGAATATACAAACAGTAAATAGAAAACCCTTTGTTGACTTTCGTCATAGGTATTTACTTTCAGTTGAAGGAAAAATAGCATAATAGACTAGGTACCTATTTTTCCTGCAGTAACTAGAAATGTGAATGTGTCGAGTGGGTGTGGGTAGGGGCAGGGCTTGCATTACCAGGTGTTATCCGGATAATATGGCCAATGTCCGAATATTTCGAATAATTCGAAACAAATTACTATTCGAAATATCTGGATTACAAGCCCTATAAGGGAGGTACATTGTACATTTTAAAGACTAGGCGCGTGAAAATTACACATTTTTTTGAAAAAATACAACTTTGATAATCGGCTCAAAATGGCGGCGTAGGTAGTTTCTCAAGCGCAAGTGCACCGTACACCGCAAGTCAGAGGACATGAGAAGAATAATTTATTACCAGCAAGTAACACAGACTTAGAATTGTCCCCCACCATATCGTCCCATCTCGTGTTCATCATCGTGTTGCAGTATGAGTCTGCTAAGGGAATATACCGGGAGATGGGCAGCAGCATCTTCCGAAAGCCTAAACGACAATAAACAAAAAAACTGCGCGCGCCAACCCGCCTGTCAAGCGTGGCGCGTATGGCAAACCCCCTTCCCCTTAAAGGGGAGGTCTATGTTCAGCAGTGGAAGTCTTATGGCTGAGATGATGATGATGATGAACACAGACTTATATTTTAAAAACAGTGTACAATTTAGATACATTAGATTACTAATACAGGACGTTATTACCTATTGCCAAACATCCCTGACCATGATAGTTGTTTTGTAATACGCGAAATTAGTTTTTGTTTTACAATCGATTTGAAAGAGTCAGTGAGTTCGGCAATATTTTATAGATCTTGAATAATTTTACACAATTTGACAGACGCACTCTATCGTCTTGAAATTACTTTCAAACGAATACTTTGACTTTCTTTCGCCTATTGATTATCGACAGGTTTCCACAAACTAAAATATCGCTTAGTAATTGCCAGCGTAATCGCAAACTGAAGTTTAATTGGAATTATACTTTACTGAGCATTTGTTGGACGTTACCCAATAGAAAGTGGGGAAAGTGATGTACTGGCAATTCATGTTTGCTGAAGTATTATTATGTACAGTCGACGTCAAAGATATGTTTACACTATTGCACCTTATTACAAAGGCGTAAGGTGAAAAAGTGTAAATATATCTTTGACATTGTCTTTACTTACTTTTGTCAAAGTATTAAGTAATCCTTTTAGGTTTAGTTAGGTTCAATTCGCGGGGCAGGACAGGAATTAATTGCCTAGTGTGGAAGGGTACAAACAGTAACCATGTTACCATATATCTTTTTCTGTAAGTAATAACCCGTTTTGATTTTGATTTTTTGTGTAGGTATTTAGGTTAAATTCGAAAAGAAAAAAAAAGACTTCCGCTAGCGAGCTGGGATCTTAATTTATTATGATGAAATGCGAATGATTTTTGAGTTATTTTCAGAATTAGGTAAGTACCCTAATTTCGGAATTACCCGAATACAACGAATACTGGTAGGTAATATTGTATGTTTAGAGCGAACAATTATAAACGAAATATTATAATAAAATAATATGTCATTGATTATGGTGAATTAAAATTGGAATAGTATTTCTCGGTTCTGAATATCGCCTTATATAGATCTCGTTACGTTACGTGCGTTCATTTTAAGTTACATAAGTTGCATTTAGTTTAGGATGACATTCTCGTAGAATGTACCTGAAAAAAAAACACGGTTATAGAGCTCTTAAGGTACAATATATTTGATAATTATGACTATGAAAGAGCAGAAAAATAAGCTAATCTTAATTAACGAAAAATGCCGCGCCACCGCTGTCTCGTTCGCGCACCGGCGCCGCATGCGGGAACCGCAGCGGTGTAAAAGATGCCTACACTGGATTACTTCATAAATACAAAAGTGAAACCGTATAAAGTTTATGTGTGTATGAAACTGTAAAAATGCCGTCCATTATCAATCCTTCGGCAATACATATAACCAAAGTAGCGTTATTCTATTTAATCTCGCACTATTTGTATTTCCAAAGCGATTGCTCATATCAATGGCATAACGCATTACCCTCATTTCTCGAAAGACGGTCAACATAAAAGAGCAAGTCATATGGTAAGCTGTTGAGTATACCTAGTTTAACTCTAATAGGACTATTCGAGTTATATAATCTGACATTGATTTGATTTAAATTTTGATATTCAACGGGATTGGATCTAAAAGTGACATTTGTCCTATTCAGATCATATTTGTTATTAACTGGGTATCAAATCAAGTTCATGTGACAGATATTAAAAATCGTATACCGTTCCTGATGAATACTTATACTGTCAGAAAAACACTATTAAACCTAGCCTTCCTTTACACACGTACACAAAATAAATTCGTAATTCACATACCTAATATATTTGTACAGTCAGCAGCAAAAGTAGCTAAGCATGGTGTTCAAAATGAGCTGGACACGACTTTATTCTTAAGAGAATAAGAGCGTGTGTCATTTTGAACATCCTACCAGCTTAGCTACTTCTGCTACTAAGTACGAAGGCAAACGAATCCCTAACATTAGTTACTAGTAGATATCTACTGCATACACCTAAAAATTTTATCAAAACTATTTGGCTTATTACTCTTGTTATAACGTTACCCATATTAAATTGGAGAGAGATTTCTATAACTTTTGAAATTGAATTTATACTCAAATGGATATTAATTTAGCTTTTCAACACCGTCTTATTTATGTCTATTAATCGATTACAGATAAAACAAATATTTTGAAAGTTCGCTCAACATTGATAATGGATTTGGAAGATAAACACCAAATAGTTTGATCTAAATCTTTATTCGTTCTAAGCTTAGATAAAGATAAAAAGATAAAAGATATTTATTCTTCAATTTAGGCATATTACAATGCACTTATGAACGTCAGAGAGAAAAAAGAAACTACCACCGGTTCTAACCCTACACCTCTGACCCGGGAAGTATTATAATACTTATTACCGGCAAGAAACTCGGCGGGACTTATTTTTCCAAAACAGTAATAGTAGTACATTAAAGATAATATATAATAATGCGTAGTTCTTCAAGAAGGCATATCGAAACAGCTTGAGAGACAATGTACCTGTCTATTGTGTAATTAAAATAAAAAATCTCTGAATCTAAATGATCTAAATAATTTCCGACTGATATCGATACTTCCTGTACTAAGTAAAGTCTTTGAAAAGATAATGTTAAATGATCTACTGGGGCACTTCAACAGACATGGACTGCTTACAAGCAATCAGTTTGGTTTCACAAAGGGACGTTCCACAACCGACGCTGCTGCAGAACTCATTAAACATATTTTCAATGCTTGGCGAGACAAACGTTATGATGCAATTGGTATATTCTGTGACCTTTCAAAAGCTTTTGATTGTGTAGATCATAGAACGCTCATTCTTAAATTAGAACACTATGGTCTTTCAGAAAATGCCCTGAGTCTCATGTCTTCTTACCTTAGCAATAGAACACAAACAGTTGTTGTAAATAAAACCCAGTCTAAAGGGACTTTAGTAAAATTAGGAGTGCCACAGGGTTCCATTCTGGGCCCATTCCTGTTTTTGGTTTATATAAATGATTTACCTTGTGTAGTACAAAACCTTTGTGGTATGATTTTGTTTGCCGATGATACATCTTTAATTTTCAAAGTTGAACGGCAATCCAATGATTTATCTGTAATTAACAATACACTAGCTGGCGTACTAAACTGGTTTACTACTAACAATCTGTTACTTAATGCTAAGAAAACTAAATGTATTCGATTTGTTTTGCCAAACGTGGCACCAATGGACACTAATATAGTTATAAATGGTGAATGTTTAGATATAGTAGATAAAACTGTGTTCCTTGGTTCAACGTTGGACAAAAATTTACAATGGAGTCCTCATATAAAAAAACTCGCTCTTAGACTAAGTTCAGCCGCTCATGCCGTTAGAAAAATTAGACAACTGACTAATATTGAGACAGCTCGCTTAGTTTATTATAGTTATTTTCATAGTGTAATGTCATATGGAATTCTGGTTTGGGGCAAAGCAGCTGACATACAGACTATTTTTGTTTTACAGAAAAGAGCCATTCGCTTTATGTATAACTTAAAGGCAGGTACATCAATTAGAGAATTATTTAAAAAAATTAATATTTTAACTCTTGCGTCCCAATATATCTATGATAATATTATTTTTGTTGTAAAGAATATACACACATTCAAGAAGAATTCTGACATCCACAGCTATAACACTAGAAATAAAAACAAGCTTGCTACCAGACGATGTCGTGTCCGCAAAGCATATAAGTCATTTTTTGGCCAGGGTATTCATATTTATAACAAGTTACCCGTCGATGTTTTGAATCTATCATTTCCCGCTCTTAAGAAATACTTGAAAAAAACTTTAATGTCAAAGGGTTATTACAGGGTCGAGGACTATATGACAGACATATATGCATGGCCCAAACCAGAATCTATAAAATCATCTAACATTTAGAGGACACAGTTCAAGTAAGAAAGAATATCAAACGTATTGCGAAGCAGTCAGATTTGGATTTTATTTTTATTTTTCATTTTAATTACACAATAGGCAGGTACATGTCTGTCTCTCAAGCTGTTTTGATATGCCTTCTTGAAGAACTACGCATTATTGTATATAGTATCTTTAATGTATTTGTAGTACTGTTTTGAAAAAATAAGTCCCGCCGAGTTTCTTGCCGGTAATAAGTAATACTTCTCGGGTCAGAGGTGTAGGGTTAGAACCGGTGGTAGTTTCTTTTCTCTCTGACGTTCATAATAGTGGGGTACAAATACAGAATTAACTTTTATAACTCACAAGTGCGCTATTTTTTGTAGTCTGTTAGAATACTCTGAAAACTACTCCTTATAAAAAAATATATCGGATCTTAACGTAGATTTAGGTATAAAGTAGGTATTTGTTAGCAGGCCTTATTAATTCAAGGTAAGATTATACAAGCGGTAAGTTTCTTCATGATATAATCCTATTTAACTGTTTGAACATCAACTGTCATTTACTAACGCATTTGTCAAGAGTTTGTTTCAGGATAATATAAAATGCTGAAAAAAAATTTTTTTACACAAAAAGATTCCTAAAGTGTTTTATGATTACTGAAATGTATTGAAAGCTATCAAAGATAACTATCAGTTTAATTTATAATAGATTCATCAATAGATCGATTTTATTTAAGCATTTGAATTTTAAAAAGCGCTGTCTTGACCATAAAAGAAATTTAGAAAATTTCCAAGTCAGCGTGTTTAGTTTATTATCGTTATAGTAATGTATATACACAAAAACTAACGAATTCATCAATAGCTGAACAGTGCACGAGCTTATCAGTTCAATTCGTCATTTGAACGCAAGGAGATTTGCGCGGCAGTCTAAGGCGCGGTCAGCAGGAGCGGGTCCACCAATCACGACGCGCCGTAGCTTGTCATTCACCTTTCATACAACATTATGATTAACCCTTAATCGGGCCAGGCAATGTTTTTACTTTTGAATACGAATTGCGGTAGCCCACAGTATTGAAATAAAAGTATTTTTTTCTTGGTTTACTTTTATTTTCATTGTGCAATCATTGAAATACTTAAACTACTGTAAAAGTAAGTACAGAGCTATTTATGGCTGTGGCTCGTGAACTTAACCGTTTAATTAAAATTTCATTCATAACCAAATGTATATTAAAATCTTTATTTAATTTTATTATTTATTGTACAGTCGCCATCATATATATCGGAGCGGCCACGGTACTCAAAAATATCTGAACAAGTACCTTATCGCTTTGACAATAAAGGCGTTGTTCAGATATTTGTGACCACCTTGGCCGCTCCGATATATCTGATGGCGACTGTACTACAACAGTTTATTCATACTATTCATAGTAATAATCTAAGGTCAATGTGGGGAAATCTGGAAATACTTTATTTAAAGTTAGGTTTTGTGTCCCAAAAAGGACGCAAGATTTGAAATTGATGAGAAACACATTTTTTTTCGTAATCGTTATAATATATTTGTATATAAAATCTTGAAATACATAAAATAGGGTTATTTGTGGAATAATACGTCAGGCAAATGTCCTCCTAGGCTTTGCTGGCACATACGCACTCTTTTGTCAAAATTGTCTATGACCATTTTGCATAGATGCGGCTGAATTTCTCCAATGCAGCGTCGAATTTCGTCTTTTAAAGCATGAGTGGGCTTATTGGCATAGACTTTTCGGTTCACTGACTAACCGTCCCGCCGGCGGGTCGTGGCAGGCTCCGGCGCATAGGTATTTAACCGAGGCCGCGCGGGAGAGTTTCATAAGCCTGCCATAATAGTCTAGAGGCAAATTAAACAAAAGTCGTCTCCTTCACGATTTTCGTAGACATCTCTTCTTAATGCCTAAAACTGGTATGGATGTGTTCCTCGTAGTCTCCTGACTACGAATTGACGGGTTTTAGTTTATGGAGGGGGGGGGGGGGGGCAAGTTGGTAAAAAGGGGGGGGGGGGGGAGTCCAGATGGCGGCCGAACGTCATCGATTATTTTTACATCTGGAGTCCTATGAGACCGAACGATTCGTATGAGATGTCATTCGAAAGATTGTTAAATGTACTACAATTGTTTGTAAATAACCGTAGTCATCACTTTAGTCTTTTACAAAATACTTATTTAACAAAAATATGTTTTTTTTATCGTGCATGTTTGCGTAAATACTGACAAAACATGCTTATAACTCAATAAATTATAACTTAACCACAATTAATGTTATGACAAAATATACGGGAAATTTTATGAGCTTTCGTTTTGATAATGATTCATTTGATTCGCAAATAATCACTGAACAAACAACAATTCGTTTCAACAAGTCATTGCTAAATATGTTCATTTTTATACATCATTATTAGACAAATATACATTTAGTAACTTGGACGCTTTATAAATAAACATATTGTAAGACAAATTATTATTTAACCAACGTTCATTTCGTGAATAAATCGTTTTTAAAATCCGTTATTTTGCAAAATGTCAATAGATAAATTATTGTTTTTTACTGAATATAATAAGTACAATAAATAAATGCAAACTAATTGAGAACTCCCTCCCTTAATTGAAGTCGGTTAATAAGTCGGTTCCGGATAAATTTAGGGACAATAGTAAAATAAGATAAACAAGAATGGCTGACTGACAACTGTATTTCTAAGCAAAAATAGCATTTGACACAAGACAAAATATTATAAAAGAATTTCGTTTTCACTAAAATATAAGTAATTCATGGATATTTTTACTAAATGAAAATGTTAATTTTATGTGTATACATTGACAATAAAGCCGTGGCTGTTTTTTAAAAATAAGTGATTGCGAAGCAATTAAGATAAATGGGTATGTTGACATTATGGGTATTTTACATTTCTATTAACCCCGACATAAGTTACTAGAACTGTAAGGTCGCAGTTAATCTACCACGCTCCTCCTCGCTTTGCTCGTCGTCGCATCTATCTGGGCTCTCTCAAATCATAGTTCGTACCCTTGGTAAAACAAAGCCACATCTGCAAAATGTCTACTTTACAGGAGAGAGGTTTTAAGATTGCGTGAGTGAATTTTACTGATATTTTTTTTATTTTCAAAGGAATTGTCTTCAAATTTTGCGTTTTTATCTATATGTATGCAACGAATTGAATGCGTTATATCCGATCTTATTTAATTAATTATTTTGGAAGTTAGGACGACGGATATGCACTTACGGCCTTGTTTTACCAAGCATCAGCCGACGTATCTGCAGATCCGTCGTTATTTCACGAAATACTACATGTAGTATGTGCACATGTGTCTTTGTTTTATGAAGAAATCTATGAAACATGTGCATAAACGTCGTTATTTGACAAAAAAACTTCAATATTATGAGGTTGCATTTGAATAAAATAGTAGATTTGTTTAAATTATTAAATAATAGCTACAATAATAAAATGAAACAATTATTATTAAATCAATATCAAATATTATATTTTTCAAAAAAAAATACTTACTCTATTATATTAACAATACAATAATTTGAACTAGGATAGGATAATTTGACGATAAATATTAGTATATACAATTGTGTTATTTAAAAAAATATACATAAACATGTAATAATTTTAACTATGTATATCCATATTATCCATAAAACAACAGTTCTGTGTCTCATACATTATCAAATGGAGATATTTTTTTTGGAAAAAGGTCACCAAAGATATAAAATAATTAAAAAATATCACAAGATGCATTATAGAAAAAAAACCTCGATCAATTAAATAATCAGAATATTACTTGCAACAAATAATTTTGGCGCCTCGTTCGCTGTCATATTTCATATTCATCACCATCAGTAAAGTTTGTGCAGGTCTTGAGCGGAAATATTACCAATAACGTTATCTTGGTAGGTACAGTTCTTCATAATAGGGTAAATAAATATTAGGTGCAACCACGCTTCACCTGTTTACATAGGCTTATGAGATCGTTGTACAGTCGACGCTAAAGATATACATTTACATAATACCTTTCTCTTTTGTAATAATGTGTAAAAGTCAAACATATCTTTGACGACGACTGTGCGTAACGCTACAGGGGCCGATTTATGACTTTAGAGTGCTAGAAATCAAATAAATTAAGCTCAAATATACTCGTACACATAAGTTTGTCATATTTATTTTGGCATACAATTACTAGGTAATTTAGCTAAATTACCACCAACCATGATCTTAAATTCCTATCGCTGATATTTTTGAAACACCATTATATCATTTTGAACTGAGTTTTAAGTGTCAGAGTCAAATGCTAGAATATCAAATCGCCCCCAAGGGTTTACTATTGTAGGCTTTTGCTAAAACTATAGGCGCTATATTTTGTAGTCTTGTTCTATAATACTTTCGTAATTTCCAATTAAATTTCAGTCCAAAGGTATCAGTTTTGGTAACAGCTACTAAACTTCTGTGACACTCAACCGGCTTATGTTTTCACCCTGAATATTTTTCTGCCAAAACCGATCATTAATTGATCTGGAGTCTTATTGTTCAACAAGTGGTATGGTTCATGGTCAGGTGAGCCACCACCTGAGAAGTTGTTTCTACTCTACATGGTATAAATAATCCTCAATGACGAGGCTCTTTCAATTACCGAAAGCACACCATCACCTTCAATATCGGCATGCCCAACTTCGAGAAATGTTTGTGATATGATAGGCATAGAGAAAGAACAGCAAAGACTGCTAAATCATTTTCTTGATCTGTAAAAGGCATTGATTGGGGTAACAGATTACTCAAATGAGGTTGGGGACATTGTCTGATAGTGGTGTGGGACGTTGATGAACCTGAACATATCTACTCACAACGTTTCTGACGCATCTTCGTGTTAGATTAATCTGAGTTGTTTCTAGTCTCAAAACTTTAAAAAAAACAGGCGTTGTATTAAAAATCTTATGCTGGTCATGTTCTAAACTCCATTACTTACTATTATCTCCACAACGGCGATAGACAGAAGATGGCATTGGACTAGAGTGTTAACTGTGTCTTGTAGAAAGTTTACAATAGACGTAGCCGAAGAGCAGTCAAAGCTGGAACCTGGTTCGATATGGAGTGCTGTCTGACCCGATACTGCTACAAAGACCATTTCTTTCATCCGGCTGGAATGGCAGAACTGACCTTAACCTGGTACAGGGACTATTATTTCATTCATCTGGTTGGTACGATAGAACTGACCTGAAACTTCTACGTGCTACATGCTACACTGATGTTATATAACGTAAAAAAAAACAGTGTAACAAGGATGTCATTATTATGACATTAGGTATAGCGGCAACGGCATCTTTCTGTGTCGTATAACAATTTGTAACATCAGTGTAGCAGCAGCATTCATTACATCTGGCTGAATGGTATATATAACTTCTTAGGAATAGGTTCTTTATCTTATCTTCCTCAGAGTTGGTTTTACCGAAATTTTACTCGTCAAATGATATACCCCAAAAATCCACGACTAATTTGGAACTGTACCCAAGAACGATTTAGAAATAGAATTAGCCATTTATCCCTAAGTATAAATAGACAATGAAAAGAAATATTTTAAAAGTAAATTTAAACTTTACATAAATTATCGTTAAATTTTTTATCGGCCATGTTTTTTACCAAGCTAAGTTTAACTATGTGTGATACTAATAAAAACACACGGAAGTAAATAAATTTATTGTAAAATAATATTGTAATAGGTAAATGTATGATGTAAAATCATATATATATATCATATAAATAAAGAATTGTGGCATTGGTACATAAAATATATCTTTTTTGTGGATTTAAATTTTCTGATAACGACGGATCTTAGATTACTACCTAAAATAACGACGCATGTGCACATATAATACCTACCGTATCCGTCAAATAACGCAACATATTGACATGACGACTATGAATAGTTCGTGCAACATAATTGTAAGTGAACATACGACCATCAATTTAAGAAACGATAAAAATACTTCAAATTCGTAGTAGAACACTAAGATAATACAATTAACAGCTTAGTAAAGTATTTTTATTAATACGTTAAAAATCAACAAAAAATATCGTATGTGATCATGCGACTGGCAATTTTATTGCAACAAATTAAAACTTTATCAGCCGGATGTTCACATGTGACTTTCTTGTACAAAACTATATTTTAATTATTTTAAAAATACTAATCATTATTATTTCTATTTCGGCATCTAAGTTTGTTAATTTTGATCAAGTGCGCGACAAATTCTTATAGTCCGGGAACACTGACGCGACTGACTTTACGACGGCGCGCGCGCCGGACTGCGCTCTCGGAAACGCCGTAAAAGAACGAAGCATACGCATTTGTTGCATTGTTGTTCGTCCACTGATTACTTGCGTCGTTTTCCGCTTAAATTATCTCAGAAACTAACAATGTTAAAAATAAAATTATTTTTGTATGATGTAGAACGCACTGTTTTAAGACTATTTCCGCAATAAAAGCACTTTTGACCTATAGTCACATGTTGCATTATTTTACCAAGGGTGCGAGTTGTCCGTGATAATATTCAACAAAAACAAACTTAACTTTTAAAGAACAAAATGTGTTAGTTTATGGAGATGGGATGGGATTTATATTACAAAATATATTTTTCAAATGTAGTACTCGTAGATAATACACGTATAAATGGCATACACACCATGAGATTATTAAACGAAGAATTTAGGTACCAAATAATGCATTTTACTAACGTTTTACCATGCGTTATTTTGTTAATTGCCCTGAAATAGCAAATTAATAATTTGCCAAATAATGTTTTGTAATATAGTGTTTTTGCATGCAAATAATTTGTCTTTTGAACTATTTGTGAAACAATAATATATAAAATTATTTATGGGAATCATTGTGAAATGAATATTTTATTTTGTTTGTGAAATGAATATTTTATGAAATGTTGTTTGCCAAATGATTGGCTACCCTATGTAATACTATATAACCGAGTATTGATGAATTTTGTTCAGAATGGGTCACTACGTTTCGTCTTACAATGGCAGCCGACCGTCGTCGTATTTTCATTATTTCTCAGAATCTATTTAACGGATCAATTCGTGATTTGTGTCATTTGAAATTATTTTAAATTTACTGAAATAATCAGTTCTTTAAAGTCTAAGTTGCAAAATTAACAATTTTTTTAGGATTGTAACATATTTACTGGAAGAAACGGGCATATTTGAAGAAAAGTCATCATCGACATTTCTTCCAAATACCTAAAACTGGTATGGATATATTCCTCATTGTGATGGATGGACATGAATTGACCAGTTTTATTTTATAGAGGAGGGGACGAGTCGAAAAAAGGAGGGGGGAAAGATGGTGGCCGACCGTCATCAAAATTTATTTACATCTCGAGTCCTATGGAACCGAAGGATTCGTGTGTAAATATTATTTAATGTACTATAATTGATTATAAATAACCGTAGTCATCAATGTAGTCGTTTACAAAACAAAACATTTGAAAATAACATTAATTGCGGTAAAGTTACAATTTATTGAGCTATAAGCATGTATTTATTATCAGTACTTACGCCAACATGCACGGTAAAAAATCATATTTTTTCAAATATTTTGTATAGGGCTAAAGTGATGACTACAATTATTCAAAAACAATCATAGTACGTTTAATGATCTTTAAAATTGCATCTCAAACGAATATATCGGTCCCATAGACCGAAATGTGAACATATTTCAATGACGATCGGACACCATCTTTACCGCGTCCGCCCTCCTTTTTTCGACTCGTCCCCTCCTCTTAAAATAAAATTGATCAATTCATATCCTGGAGACAAGGAGGACCATATCCATACCCGTTTTAGGTATTTGGAAGAGATATCGACGACTTTTCTGCAAACAAGCCTGTTTCCACCAGTCTATTAAGTAAAAATGTTACGTTTTCAAAAAAACTGTTAATTTTACATCTCAGACCTCAATTAACCTATTATAGTAAATTTAAAATGCATTCAAATGATACTCATCAGGATTTGATCCATAAAATAAATTCCGAGCAATAATGAAAATACGACGTCGATCGACCGCCATACGCTAGTTTTTTGAAAGCTTATACATTTTTCCGTCTACTTTATAATAATACATACTTTATTTATTGAGTTATAAGCATGTTTTATCACTACTTTATCTAAACAGGCACGGTAAAAATTCATATTTTTTCAAATATTTCGTAAACGACTAATGTGATGACTGCCTCTATTTAGAAACAACTATAGTACTTTAATGGTCTTTCAGATGACATCTCACACAAATCGATCGGTCCGATATGATTCGAGTTGTGAACAAATTTCGATGATGGTCGTCCGCCATCTTTCCCTCACTTTTTTCGTCGTATCCGCCCCCCCTCCATAAACTAAAACCAGTCAATTCGTATTCTGAAGACCACGGGGAACACATGTATACCAGTTTTGGGTATTTAGAAGAGATGTCGACGACTTTTCTCCAAACAGGCCGATTGCCTCCAGGGTATACTATTTCCTACCGAATATGGAACAATACAACAATAATTTTGTATGCCAATAGGCAAAACACAGAGCACCTTTGTAAATTAAGACCCTATTTGTACCACCTGTGTTATACAAATAAACATTTCATTTCATTAAAAAAATACATTTTTCGGAAAGTAGATTGTTTGACAAGGGTCTAAAGTAAGCCATATTACCACTAGGTGGTTATTTTCCCGAACCAAGTGAGGAAAAATTGTTCTTGTGGTAATATGGGTTTTAGACCATAGTCATACATACTATACAGACTTTACGAAATTAGACTTAAAGGACATAACAATAAGAACTATGAGAAGTGAAATTATGTATACATATTAGCACTAGAGCTTAAATGTACGACAGACTTTTAGAGCATGAGAAGTGAAAAAGTAGGAATGTCCGCTTTTTCATTCATTCGCACCATAGAGGGGCATGCTCTCAACAAAAAAAAACATCGCACTTTATAGTAATCATTATCAAACCAAGCTTCGCATTAGGCAGTCATATTATTCACTCTGTGGACCAAACGTAAAAATTCGCGTGCCTACTGGGTTACCATGGAAACAGCAGACAGGCAACGGCGCGCAGCGGTCAGGCAACAGCGCCCGGCGCGTCGTGATTGGCCCCGCCGCTAGCGCCATGCCATGACGCGATAGACTCCCGCTTTAATCTCCGCGCGTTTGGATTATGTTTAGAACTGATAAGTTCAGAAAACTTCGAGCGATTGATAAAATCGTTAGAATTTTGATGCAAGTTTTAGTATAAAGATAATGAACAGAATGCGCCCACTTGAAAATTTCGGAGATTTCTTATATAGCTATTAGAACGCTTTAAAAATTCAATTGTTCATTAAAAAATAATCTATTGAATAATGTGTTATAAATCAAATCTATTACTCGCCTTCGATAGTTTTTAATATATTTCAGTTAACATATACCACTTAAATTATCTTTTGGAGGAAGTATATTTTTTTTATTTCTTTTAAATTTAAATAAATACGGCCATTGGTAAATCTGTTAGCAAATGTCAGGGTACATTCATATAGTTAAATCCGATAGTCGAATGAAAAGAAATACCACTCGAATTATCTTATCTTGAATTTACGAGTGTCGCAAACAAATACCTATATTATACCTACAGCATCCTCGAAAACAGTTAGAAAAAAATTTTCGCCGTTAGTGCTCATTGTACTCTTACTGATAATAAAATAAAATCGGACTTGTGAGTTATAATTTTTTAAGGCCAAATTTAACGTTCCAGTACCGGCCTATAAGTGCATTGTAATGTGCCTAAATTGAAGAATAAATATCTTTTTTTATCTTTTAATAAAAATAAAATCCAATTCTGACTGCTTCGCAAAACGTTTGATATGCCTTCTTACCTGAACTGTGTCCTCTAAATGCTAGATGATTTTGCAGTAGTTTCTGGTTTGGGCCATGCATCTATGTCTGTCATATAGTCCTCGACCCTGTAATAACCCTTTGACATTAAAGTTTTTTTCAAGTATTTCTTAAGAGCGGGAAAAGATAGATTTAAATCATCGACAGGTAACTTATTATAATATAAATGCCTATTTATTTGGAATTGAAATAACTTTTAGGGCTAATTGGTTAATTTTAGCATATCTATGGAGACACGGATTGAATTTAAGCATCATTTAAAATTTGATTATACCTTTAACCTGCCAATATACAACATAAGCTGAAAAGTATTATGGGTAATTTTTATACAAATCGACCTAGTCCCGTCCATAGTAAGCTAAACGACGAACGAACGTAGACGATTTAAATAATACATAGATAGGTTCAGATTGCATATAATATAATAGAAACATCTAGAAGCATAAACACGTGATAAACATAAATAAAATTAAGCCCAGGACCTCCAGCAGTGTATGTAAAGTTTGAGGCAGGGTCATTGTTTACCTAGGGAAATACGAAGGCCGTTTATACTGAGCTACGTATGCTTTGATGTTAACCCAAATCCTTGGATAGATAAATAAATAAAAAAAAAGCCTTTATTTCAGTCCTTAATTTTTTTTAAGTAGGTAAGTACATCGAATTATATAATTTTACCTATATATTTCGTACTATATTGTTATTTTTGTATTCTTTCTATGTCAAAATTATTATTGGTAAATATGTGAAAAATATTACTCACATTTTATTTACAATCCATATATTAATCTTTACCTTCGTGACGGACCAGAATCCCTCGTCGGGTGAGGCCTCCTCCAAGGACTTTAGAGTCGCCAGGACGCTCGCGTTTCCATACAAACGTAGTTCAGGTCTCATTTTAAAACGACATGCTTTAGAACCATGAAATTTGGCATGGGCCTTTTAATAGTACAGATCTAGGTCGGACAGCAACGAAAACAAATGTCCGACCTAGATCTGTACTATTAGAATGCCCACGCCAAATTTCATGGTTCTAAAGCTTGTCGTTTTAAAATGCGAGCTGAACTACGTTTGTATGGGAACGCAAGTTCACGCGAGCGTCCTGGCGACTCTTAAAGCTGTAGATTTCCAGCTAATTCCGGCTATTTGAACAGCGGCTATTAGGTACCTACCTGGGAGGAGCCCCCAGAAAATGACGTAAGGACAAACCTAATAAAATGGATACATATTACATTTAATTTACGTAATTCTTCAGCTTTCGTATGGGATTGCTATTCAATAGCGCGGATCGTTAGTCAGCCATTGCATAAGCTAGGCGAAATCTCCGCACATGCAGACATGGCAGAATACGGAATCACCTGTTTTACGCTGGCTGATGTCATAGTGTTACCTAATTATAGCTAGATCTAGGTTCACACTCCGTTTAGTGGTGTGTCATAATAATATCCGGGTTAATCCGTTTTTCCGTTTTTGGGTACAAAAATCGTTTATACCTTGTGCAATCTAAGAAGCGGTTTTTGACATCTGTCATCTCAGTACATTTTATAGCCTAAATCGATTTTAGGTTATAAAATGTACTGAGATGACAGGTGTCAAAAACCGCTTCTTAAATTGCACAATGCACAAGGTATAAAATGGTATTCACCTAACCGTTTTAATAATATTTTATAACATCACTGGCATCGTACCGGCCTAGCGTACGCGGCACTTGATTGGTTGGAATTAATTTTAGTTCACTAAAGCATGTTATAAAGAAAGTGCAATTAGTGCAAAAGGTGTACCCGGTCGGAGTACACATAGGAATAGGTACACTGGTACACCATTAGTCAGCGGGTACAAAAAACCGGCCAAGTACGAGTCGGACTCGCGCACGTAGGGTTCCATACCATTACTACATAGTATAAAACAAAGTCGCTTCCTGCTGTCTGTCCCTATGTATGCTTAGATCTTTAAAACTACGCAACGTATTTGGATGCGTTTTTTTTTAATGGAAAGAGTGATTCAAGAGGAAGGTTTATATAAGTCGGGCGGGTCGCTAGTTATCTATAAAAAACGGCTGTTGTATGGGAGCAACAGAAGTACATCATCTGTGAAAAATTCAACTGTTTAACTGTCACGGTTCATGAGATACAGCCTGATGACAGATGGACAGACAGACGGATGGACAGTGAATAGTAGTAATAGGGTCCCGTTTTTACCCTTTGGCTACGGAACCCTTAAAATGTCTAGGATGTATTGGGGTAATTTCGCAAAGCATGTAATTCCGAAAATCATTCAAATACTTATCGCTCGTATCCTATTGTAATAAGAGTAAACTTTCGGAATTACCCACCACTTTTTTCCTATCGCAATAACCCCAATACACCCTACTGCATTTCTTTTACTTTTTTAGTTCGCCATCAGATCCATCTTCTTAGAAGTTTAAGCCCAATCAAAATGTATTTCAAAAATCTCCGCAACTCGTTTGCGCAATCCAACTGTTTCCTGCGAATTTGGCCATATATTATCATCGGGCCATCTCGTTGGAAGCCTTACAATGCGGTTTCCTAAACGTCACTCAAGAACTTGTATGCTCCAGTTCCTCTTATAAATTACGCCACAAACAAAAAAAAAACTAACAGTGAGAAAGATGTAAGTCGATTTACTTTTACTAGTGCAATATCAGCACTCGAAAAGTGGACGGTGATGATTGCACCACCAATATTTACTATTTGAAACTACCTTACACCTTACTTTTATAGCAAATATGAACCTTATCCGTCAAAGAATAATGTTGTAAATTACAAGAGTACATTATATGAGATACGAGGTATGAGAAGATATCGCTGGGATGCACTCTTACATTATTGAACATGGATATAATGCGTTTTTACGTACTAACTTAATACACATATCGCCCAAGGCCTGACCTTAATACAGTCGTAATAAAGCTCAAAATTGGTCAGTCAACTATCCACGATGGTATATTGTATTGTGGTTAAGTTATGAAATGTTTTTTTTAGCATTGTTAGGTACTAGTTCGAGTGCCCAGATACCGAAATCGTATTTGTTTCGACATGTAATGTGTCCTAGATCATCAAACTACAATAGAATACTCTATTGTACACTTTACACAATATTTTAAATTCTGGTACTGAGATAAGCGAGATGAGAAAAAAGTCTTATTGCTAAAGAGCGATCTCGTCTGGACAAAGTAAGACGGAGGTGCCCATATAACAATCCATTACCATAATTAGGCATTAATTTTTCTACACATACGTAATCAAATACACTTAAGATGATTGAGAACTATAAGTCAAAACTACTACGATTTGTCTAGAACTCTTCCTCCTAGCGTTTATCCCGGCTTGGGGTCCGCTTGACAACCTAATCCCATGAATTGGCGTAGACACTAGTTTTTACGAAAGCGACTGCCATCTGACCTTCCAACCCCGAGGGGAAACTAGGTCTTTTCTAGGACAACGATTTGTCTAGAACTGCTATAAAATAAAGCATTTTCTATACACCTTGTTTTTTTCCTTTAATTTCAGCATATGGTTAGGTACGATTAAAAAAACGAACTGGCATAATTAGTTGAAAAAAATACTTTTACTTTTTTTTTCTTGGAATTATTGTTATATTGGTCACTAATGTAACTAGGGTATTACGGTGTTATGATTAACTCAACCAAATAATTGAAAATTATGAGTAATTTCGAACATTACAATACTCCGAGATACAAAGGAAGCTTATTTTATTGACGTAACACGCAAGTGAATCATTTATTGCGGTGTCTCAGAGTACAAAAACAATTTATGTAGGTGTACGCAAGCCAAAAGGCAAAAATTAAATATACGAGTAGATTATCTCAGAACTGGAGCTAATCAGGCCACTAGTGTCTGTGAGAAATATACTCAATTTAAGTCCAGGAATATACCCTTGTAATTAACGGTCAATTGCACAATTTTTGTACCTTTGTCCCATCCTTTCTTACATTTGTATGGCTATTTATCGTAACGAAACTGAGAAAATTAAGAACGGATGGGACAAAGGTACAAAAATTCTGCGATTATCCCTTAAAAGAAATAAATAACGGTGCATAAACCATGGACGTCTATTAGGTACCTACCGAATTGGTAAATGGTTAAAACTTAGTTCATTATGTTTAATCTGGTTCAAAACGGGTAATTCGGATTGAGTTTTGCCTCCGTCAGCTCTTTTCGAAGTAGTAAAATGAAACGTATGGCTCCTTTTGCATTAAGTATACTGATTTTGTGACTAATAGTTATATCTAATTGATTCGAAAATTCGACCTAGTCCACGATACGCGTACATCTCTTTATGTCATGGCAGCCAGTCTGCCGAGCTTAATAGGCCACACCAACACCAGTAAAGTAATCTAATCTTAATCATCTCGCAATTAATCACACTCGTGTCAAATAAAGATTATTCGCGCGTCAAGCTGGCCAAGGCCGGCAAATGCCCTTCAACTACGCCACAAAATGAAAGCCGAAAAACTAATATGAATTTGGATTTTCTTGCCTGAGAATACCTACAATAAACAATTACTTAAATTGATTTCCAATGGTTGTTACGACTCTTATACCCGGTGGAGCAGATAAGGTCCTAATATTTTTAAAAGGCGAACGACAAAAGCATGGAAATAGTAAACAAATACTTAATCTAATGATGATAACTACTTATAATCAGGCATGAACATGATGGTTTCCGCGAAATGTCAACACAGGCCAGGGTTAAAACGAAATTTTAGTTGTCATAATGAAAAAGAAACCCTTTTTTATTTGACTTTTGGTTTAAATAAATAACCCTAGAATTTAGAATAATATTAATAAACAATCGATAGAGATTTAAAAAAAATATTTATTTGACATTAACAAAAAAATCACCCGATTCGCCCCGGACTAACCTAATCTCAATCATCTCGCAAATAACTGTGGACGTGTCAAATAAAGATTATTCGCGTGTCAAGGCAGGCCAAGGCCTGATGCCCCTGAGTTTTTTTTTCTCTTTTTGGGTTATTCTGCCATTACATTAGTGGGTTAGGTAACCGAGCGTGGAAACAACCTTTGTGATTATTGTTCTGTTCTGCAGCTGTGATCAATGTGCTAGAGGAGAAGTTAATGAATAAATCTATTTTTGGTTACCTGGTTGTCTGAGTTATGCTAAACCATGATTGTATAAAAACATTGGATCAAACAGGATTTTAATTTTGATAAAAGTAAATTTCTCAGTGGTCTACAAATATGGATACTAATCATGTCAAAAAAGTATCGTTTTACAGCATTTTTTGTGGTGTGTTTTACTGTCGAGTTTAACACATCGAACCTGGAAAACCAAGACGTGTATGGCTGGAGAACCGAAGTAAAAATCTATTTTTTTTAGTACAAACTCGATGAATGCCATTTTCGTCTTTGTCGGCGCTGGACCACGTAGATATTCAGTTGAAATTCACGTAGAAAGTCTCGCTAAATATTTTCAATTTTTAAAAGTCGTTGAGATTCTTCATACACGTGCTAAACTGAGTCGGAAAAGGACTTGAATTACGACTCAAAAGCCTCGTGAATAAGAGTAGAGTTCTTCTAAATTATACTTCAGACTCGAGAGTTTTAGATCACTTTATTTAAACAGAAACCACTTATAACAGCGTTAGAAATAAGAAGGTTCTTCATATTTCTAGTATTTTCGTAAGCCCTGCTTAATTGCGCTTGAAGTCTACAGTTGAAAATATAAATTCAGCGTCCAAAGTATAATAACATTTAAAAACATTTAAGTTGCAGGTAATCTAATCGGCTTGGTCCCTTTTTCGTCTGTGATAAAACTGAAGCTGATATTTGGAGAGTTTTATCTAATAGTCTCTGACTTTGTAAGTATTATTAAGACTTAAAGAACTTCACTTGAGGTCCAGGCGCCGTATTCTAATTTTAAAATACTTAAACAATACATTAAAAACACAATCCGTCTCAAACATTACTCCAACACACAACAAATAATGAACCAATATTGAAGTTGTATTGGAGTTGCACCGGAATGATTTTCAAGCAAATACTGATATTTCTGAATTAGGCGTTTAGGCGCTAGCTGTATTGCGTTGTTAATGCATTGAAGTTGTATTGAAGTTGGATCGTTTCTAAATGTGTTTCAAAGTTACAATACGGACCCTGGGGTGCGATTTTTGAATCTCACCAAGTGACTAATTCTCACCGATGTGAGTGATTTCCGAAAGTTCGTATTTTTGAAACTCATCGGTGACTTACATTTGTCATACCTATGATATCGATTTAAGAGTGCCCCTACCCACTCGTAATTGAAATCACCATGCGATTATTTTTGACAGTTGACGTATTATTTATAAAAAGGTTACGATTATCAAGTGAAACAATATCCAAGTTGTTAGTTAATACACTTGAAATCTTGTTAGGAAAGGTCTTATAAAATAATACGTAAAATTCTTGCTTTGAGGTTTACCCTTCACCGGGATCTGAGAAGGGCAACAAAGAAGCCGACTAAATTATGTAGACTAGCTACAGTATGCTAACAGCCATCTTAAATTGCGTTTCCAAATTAGTCGCGTTGCGTGTGTTTCTATCCCTTACGGTGGTACGCGTTTGCGGTCTCTAGTTAATCATTTACATGAAACTGACAGATACGCTACGTTTTACGTTTGACCAATTTGATGAATCTGAACGGCCTCCATAGTCCAGTTGGTAGTGATCCTGCCTACGAAGCTGGAGGTCCCGGGTTCGAATCCTGGTAAGGGCATTTATTTGTGTGCTAATCTCAAATATTTGTTCCCGAGTTATGGATGTTTTCTATGTATATAAGTATGTATTTATCTATCTAAGTATGTATATCGTCGCCTAGCACCCAAAGTACAAGCTTTGCTTAGTTTGGGGTTGGGTTGATTTGTGTAAGATTGTCCCCAAATATTTATTTATTATTTTATTTTAAGTTATAGTATGAGAAAATAAAAACCGGTATCAAGGACAACACTTCAACATCTGCGTTAAATGAACTTAACGGGAAGATTGTCTCAGACTGACATTGTAAAATTTCTGCATGTTGGTAAACAGCGTGTGACTTTCAAAAATACGGCTTTTGGAAAATGGTGACATAAAAGTCATCGGTGATTATTTTAGTCACCGGTGACTTTGATATCACCAGTTAGATTCAAAAATCGCACTCCAGGGGCGCTAAAATGTGTCGGTTGATTTTCAACTCTTTTCCAGTTAATACTTTCAACCGCCTCCCCACTCACATTCTAGTTAAAATCATGTTAAATCGACCTTTGTATTATTAAAAGTAGGTAGGTATACACACCATAACAATTTAAACTATACAATTTTAATCAATCACACTTTATACACCCGTGTACCTTAACCCGTGTAACCCTACTTCACAAACTTCAGCGTAGTCGGGTAACGTCAGGCGCAATAATTTTCATGAGAAATAGTATGTTAAGTATTTTTCTGTTTTTTTTTATTGTATAGCTTATGGTGGTTTTAAAATTTTGTTATGGTTCCTAAATAAATGTGGACGAGTTTAGTGCAAGGGACCACTTTGTCGATTTACAAGGACGCTTTTTTCTTTCACAAATAGATAGTGCATATTGCGTAGTTTTAGAAAGTACTAGTAACGCCATATCGACAAGGTGGCCCCTTTGGCCGTACACTGACACAAATGATTAAAGGGTATTAAATAATATTGACATTTATATGAAAATAACAGTTAAACTCAAGTTCTTTGGGCATAATAACTATTTGTGTTTATGACTTACGTGTGTCAGCACACTTACATTAAGTCTGAAATATGTTACACTAATGAGAATAGGATATATATAATATTAAAAAAAAAACCTTTTAAATCATTCTTCGCACTGAATTCATTTTGTATAATAGATCTCCTACACAATATCGTTGACTTACAATTGAAGAGGAAAATAGCAATATTTGTATCGCTAAATTACATTGTTGCACGTGTAAGTAAGAAGATCGATTATTAGCTGAGCTGAGAGGCCCCTTAAATCGACAAGCTCGCAATTTAAAAGGAAAATACATTTATTTTGTGTTCGCTTTTTTTATATTTTGCACGTGTAAGAGATATATAAGGAAATATTTCACTGGCTGTATTTTTAAACTACCTGTCGTTAAAAAATCTTAGCCTGTAAGAGCAACCACTGTACTATACTTTTCTCAATAAATTATTTGTATTTGTATTTGTATTTGTTATAAATAAACTCGCAGTAAATATAAGCAAAAGGTGAGACTTTGCAACCGAAGTCGGTATTTTCTTTACATTGGAAGCGGATCCATTGTCGTACAATACGTTCAAAGTAAGTTTTAGACTTGATAGATAACTAAAATCTATTATTTATTTTTTTTATACGAGAAAAGTTTTACAAAAAATCTTAAACATATGCGCCACAATTGAAAACCTCAGGGGTTTAGTTAATAGCTGGCGAGATCGCGCGGTCCGATCCGCGTTAGGCTGTATACATTATATTATAAGTAGGTTTGTAGGATTTGATATTCTACCTCAACACAAATAAAATAAAGTCCATATTCAAAACACAGCACCAAATGGCGTGTTACTTGTTAAGTTGACTTTATTATGACGACATGGTAGAGATTGAAATGTATAAAACTCATCTGCCAATCGCAAACCGACTTTTATAGTACGTATTGTAACCACCTATCTAATAATACTTGGAATACACAAATAAATGGCCCCATAACCACAATAGAGTCGCAAGAAGAACGCAGTTTCTTTGAGTCTTATTACGGCATAAGACTGGCTGGTTTCAAATTTTCACGAGCCATATTGTTAAAAAACATTGTTGCTCGAAGGGCGTTTAGCATGCTGCCCGCACATTCCGACAAGAAATTGTAGAAGTTAAAAGTGGCAACATCGTAGTGTCGTCCCTTTCAAATAAATATAAGAAACCGGGACGACACTACGATGTTGCCACTTTTTAATTTCGACAAATTTCGGAATATACCTGTACAAGTAGCGCCAACTCTCCAAAATAATGAAAATATGCTGGTAAATGTCTGCGAAATTTCACAAGAAATTTTATCAAAATAGAAATTTAATAACTGGTAATGTTCAATAATCATACAAAAATGAGAGAAGTCCAATATTTTCGTTATGAGGAATATTTCAGGACAGAGGACATTATCATTTCTTTATCATATAAATTTGATGTCATATGTGTCAAAATCTATGATCATAGATAAATGATGCTGTTAATCACTTTTGCAAATTACACTCAAAGTCATTTAAACGTATAGTTCATAGTATAAACAGACCATAAACACAGAATATAAACAAAATATGGCGGAAGAATCGGTTTGATTTGAAGTTACGTACATCAAATGACATGTTAAATGATCATTATTGTAGGTTTGCTGTCAAACAGGATCTTATATCTATGATCATAGACGATATGAATCATATGTTGTTATTACACGGTCATAGGTTCTTCATTTATAAATGAGTCCTAAATGTATGATCATTTAAAAATGATAGTTTAATTGCGGCCTTAGGAAATCGTCGGCACATCAGGCGCTATCTGTAATGTGTAGTTAAAGTTGTATGGAGGTTGGATCTAGTCTAAACTTGTTTTATGGCTTGTCTACATGATGGGCCATCATAGGGAGGCAGCTATACGACAAAACGAGATCGCAATATCGTTAGCTCCCTCTAACGCATAGCTGCGTCCCTATGATGGTCCATCATGTAAAGAAAGCTAAAGATAAAGCAAATTTTATTTCGCATATTTTAAGTATTGCAGTGATTTACAATTAAAACACTTATGTTAAAATAATATAGGTACCAAAATGGGCGCCGCTCAGCATTTGCCATGGCGCTGGTTTTCAACTTTTCAGGATAACCATGTAAAACAAATTAAACAAAACAAAACACAACAATTAAAATTAGGTTGTAGATGAGCCATTAAAGTTAAAATACATCCCAAGGGATATGTTGGCTTTTCCTGTTAGATAACTGGGTCATTATACACATACAGTGAGCATCAGATATATCGGAGCGGCCAAGATGGTCACATATGGGCACCGCCTCTATTATCAAGGCAACAAAGTGCATGTTCAGATATTTTTGAGTATCTACCTTGGGCTCCGATTAGGGTTACCGGAAACTAATTTCAAAAGGCCTGACAAAATTCCTGACACGAGCTTGAGCTCGCGGGCTTAATTAACGTTTGTTTGAAAACTAAAAACCTAATCAAAAAGTCTTGATGGTTTATGTTTATTATTTTGTATGATGTCAGCTCATTCTTGATCAATTAATACATTACAGTATTTTATTGTATCGTCTATTTGTCGAAAATTCCTGACATTTTCTTTTTCAATTTCAATTCAATTTATTTAATTCAGACAAGTCCGTATAGTGTTTTTCCGGCCGCATTCCTGACATATGTCTAAGATTCCTGAAATCCTGACAATCAGGCCTATAACCGCGAAGCACTTCGTTCATCGAATCGTCTATTTGCATCCCTCTCTTTCGTATATGCAAGAGCGATAGAGGCGGGACCATCGTTTTGTCGATTTTTGAACTTCGCGGTAGGCCCTCTGGTCACCTTCCGATATATTTGATAGCCAGAGTGGCGCCACTGTCGCTCGTAAGCAGCAAATTTAAACTGCTCCGTGTTTAAATTGTTTAAAATTAATAAATTGATTATTTTCAATATATATCTAGTGATAAATTTCAGTCTAATATTGATATAAATAACATAGTGACAAAATAAAAGTGGAAAAATGCCACCAACAAAAGGCAAATCTAAGGAAAACAGTTCCGAAAAGTTGATGGCCGTTATTTTGGATTTGAAGATGGAAATTTCCGAAATGAAACATAAAATCGATGAAACACACGATATAATAAAAAGCCAACAAGGTGAGCTTACAAAATTAAGGCAACAAAACGGACAAATACTATCCAAGCTAAACTATGACACTGACCTTAGTATGCGAGAGTCCGAAACACCTTTACTAATCGACTCTGGTCCGGAGGCACAAATCTCCATTGAAATAACTGCACTTAAAAATACACAAGCACTAATTGGCGACTCCACATTAATAACGCATCCCGAAAAAACTACCCCTACACGTCCATCACAAGCATTGCCTGCGCAAATGCAGCGGCTCCGATCTCGTCCTCGTCGTAAGATGCAATCGGAATCTCTCTCAGCACAGTCATCGGCATCTCCAGACTTCGTCTCATCAGTGCCAGCTGTCAGTGCATCATCAGCGTCACATCAGTCTGTGCTCCCCGCGCTGAAAAAACTTGATGACAAACATAAGGCGCCTGCTGTAGGAGTAGTGTTGAAGGAGCCGTATTCGTTCGAAAAGTCCCTAGCTCCAGCAACACCAGATACTCGCGGTCCACTACCTGCACCGCCGGTTGCAGTTCAAGCGGAGCGACGAGAGGGGCTTCGGGCTGCTGCTCCACGTCCTGTTAGCCTGCACGTCTTTAACTTGGATGCGGAAACCACTCCCGATGAAGTAGTCAATCACATAAAGTCCAGCATGCGTATCCAGGTTGACAGATGTGAGCAGCTGAAAGTCTCGAGAGGTAATTACTCATCATTCAGGATTGATGTGCCGGCTAACAAAGTAGGTGTAGTACGAAACAGCAAGCACTGGCCGACTGGTGTATCTATTAGGCACTTTAACACGGTCGAACCAAAAAACTTCTTTGTTCGAAACGACGACCGGCCACCACGATAACAAATTCAAAAAATACACACTTCAAAATTGTTCATCAAAATGTCTGATCGATTTGTGGCAAAACTGGGTTGCTGGAGATACTACTACACCAAGAAAACCCTGATGTACTGGCCTGCAGCGAGACTTGGTGTAAAAAACTTGAAATCAAGAAAGTGAGGTTAGGTGACTATCAATTAGCGAGTAGCTACTGTAGGACGCGCATCGAGCATGGTGGTGTCGCGCTGTACACACGTAGTGATATTTCTTACCGTAAACGTAGTGATCTACAAAACCTTGCTATTGAATTTCATTTTGAATTTACTGCAATAGAAATTTGCCACTTAAACTTAATTGTTGTTGCTTTGTATCGCACCGGAAATGGAAATTTTGATTTATATTTAAATAATTTAGAATTATTATTAGACAGACTCACAAATGAGAATAAAAAGTTTATCCTAGTCGGTGATCAAAATGTCGATTTTATGTCAGATAACGTAATGAGGAGGCGGGTAGACGAAATTCTGCAAATCTATTTATGTAAAAATAGTGTTGAGTTTCCGACCCGTGTGTCTGCGCACAGTGCAAGTTGCATTGATTGTGGACTGGTGCCGCGCGACTGCGGTGACATCTTGGCTATGCCGCTCGAAACCCCAATTAGTGACCATAATGCACAAGTGTTCACCTTATCCGCCACAGGTCCACGACCTAAAACCAAACCTAACTCATTCATCGAAAAGAGACTGCTAAATGACCAATCATTTATTGCATTTTATGTTGACATTGAAAATTATAATTGGAATTTTGTATTTAATGACGAGATTTCTATTGACAAAAAATTTAGTAAATTATTTAATGTATTACGATATTACATTGACATTCATTTTCCTATAAAAAAAGTATTAATTAAGAAAAATAAGCAAGTACCGTGGCTTACAGATTCTCTTTCGAAACTTATCTTAAATTATAATGATCTCACCGAAATAAAACGTCAATACTCAGAGCTCACAAATCTCACCGAATGCATTAGTAATCAAGCAGAACGTATTAAGTCTGAATCTCTTACTGCTCGTCGAGAATACTATGCAAACCGTATAGTAAATAGTAAAAATCCGTCAAAGGAAATGTGGCGTGTAGTTAATGATGAAACGTCTACAAAACCATTGGTGACTACTATCTCCCTTAAAAACGAAACTGGACACGATGTACCGTCTCGCAAAGTACCAGAACATTTGAACCAACACTTTCTCACAATAGCCTCAAAATACAAAATAAATAATATCAACAAATCGGACTCTGTACAATACCTACGTAACTTTCTACACAATACAGATATACCTAATTTTGACCTTCCTACTGTCACACTAGCAGACTTAAATCGAACACTGAAATCTATGATGAAAGCCCGTAGTACCTTAGATATCTATGACATTTCTCTGAACATACTCGAGTGCATCTGGCCGGTCATTTCCGGGTTACTGGTGCAACTGATTAACAACATGTTCCATTATGGAGTGTATCCTGACGTATTGAAAAGCACTAGAGTATGTCCAGTTTACAAGGGAAAGGGCGAAAAAAGTTCTGTCGATAATTACAGGCCTATTACTATTGTACCTAACATTTCAAAAATCATTGAGTCTATATTATCTAACTGTTTAATGAATCACCTGGAGACAAATGACTTACTGACAGACAAACAATATGCGTACAGAAAAAATAGGTCCACCACAACAGCAGCATTAAAAATATATGATTGCATAACGAGAGCGTTGGACGAAAAGGATAAGACGGCAGGGGTATTCTGCGATCTCTCGAAAGCTTTCGATGTGATTAGTCATGAGTTATTGATAGAAAAGATAGGGCACTACGGAATAAAAAATAACGTACACAGACTATTCACATCATTCTTACAAAATAGACAACAAACAGTCGAGGTAAAAATTGAAGGCAAAAACATCAAATCCATGGCCGGTAGACTAGAACTAGGAATTCCGCAAGGTTCGTCGCTGGGAAATACCCTGTTTTTGATGTTTATCAATGATCTCCCTGTTTCCATTGCCGAGGGTACAATGGCGCTGTTTGCTGATGATACCACTGTGATAGTAAAGGCACCTACTTACCCGCAGCTTGAACAAAAAATATCACAAACATGCAGCCAACTTCATAAGTGGTTCTCGGCAAACGGCCTTATCCTAAATGTCACAAAGTCCAACGTGATGTTGTTCTCAGCCGGAAATAACATAAATATCCCCTTAATACAGAGTCCGATACCACACTGCAATTCATGCAGGTTCCTCGGATTCACAATTGACGCCAAAATCAAATGGAAAGAACACGTAGACCAGTTGTGTGAAAGGCTGTGCAGTGCCCTATTTGCAATGCGTAAACTGAAGCCAATCGTATCTAGTCATGCACTACTTCAGATTTATTATGCATATTTCTTTTCACTCATGTCGTACGGTTTAATTTTATATGGCAACTCAACAGATTCAGACAGAGTGTTTAAACTACAGAAACGAGCCGTGCGCATATTGGCAGGTGTGAATCCGAGGCACCCATGTAAAGAGCTGTTCCTAAAGTATAAGTTAATGACGCATTACTCACTCTACGTATATGAAATAATCATGTTCACGCGTCAAAATATTAATTTATTTAAGCGGGCATATATCCCTGGCAGAATAACCCGCCAGAGGGGGAGATTTCTACCTGTACCGCGGCGCCTCGCATTACTCGACAAATCTCCGCGAGTGATCGGTCCGTCGTTTTATGAACGACTACCCGCCAGCCTCAGAAACGAAACCTCAAATGACAAGTTTGAAAAACGACTAAAAGAACTTTTTATGTCAATGTCGCTATATTCAGTAAAAGAGTATAGTGATAAACCACGTGCAAAATAATAAATGACATTATTTATTTTATTATTTTCAAACAACATTATTTGTAAAACACTAGATTTTTAATAAATTTGACGTAAATTGAACTGTATAAATATTTTTGTAATTTATTATTATAGCTTCATTTTATGACACTTGCAAATATCTAGGTTTACCCTACTTGTGTATACAAAATTGACATGTATGTATTGTTCAATTGCATTTTATTTTATTTTATTTGTAAGCACGTGACATTGTTTCCATACATTTGTATTGTAAATAGTTTCTTTTATATGACGATCTTTTAGTGAAAGCGTTTTGTTTTATCTGATGTAAAATACTATGTCTTTTTCTTTAAGAAATAAACAAATCTAATCTAATCTAATCACTGTACAGTCAGCATCAAAAATATGTATACATTTCGGCACTAATGTCTGTGGGATAAGACTCAAATTCGTATACATATTATTGATGCTGACTGTACATCAAAGGAGGACACTCCGTTTTCAGGTCAGCACTTTATTTCACGTAATCGCACAGATTATATCTCGTGAGCTTTGGCCAATAATTACACTCAATTAGTCTGACAAGTTGGAATCAGTTGCAACGTGTTATGTAAAACTTGCAAACGGTCCCCGCGGGCTCTCTTGACAAGCAAACAAAACAAAAGTAGCTAAGCGAGTAAGGTGTTCAGAATGAGCTGGACACGACTTTATTGTTAAGAGAATAAGAGCGTGTGTAGGTCATTTTGAACAACCTGCCAGCTTACCTACTCTAACTTTTAAATCATTATTCCATACAATTAATTATATTATGGAGATAACTTTATTTTATCATTAAAATATGATATTTAAACTAATTATGATTATGGCAAACAATATAAAACGCTTGACGTGTCGTCGTTGATATTAAATAGCTTATCTGATTTTTTGATATTCATTTGACATGAACTTGATACTTAAATTTAAGTCAAATCTGTAAAGGATTGTATTCTTCGAACAGGTAATTTTTTTCGGGTATTGCAGTTAAAGGCATAAAAATGAATATATTTAAAAACTGCATCAAATATGCTTCCTTATGATATTTTTTCATTTAAAAGTATATAATATTTATTAGTTATAAAGCGTTCTAAAAATAGTATATATTTCGAGTGAACTTCCTCTCCGCAGAACTCTTATAACGTATGAAAAATGAATTCTGCATGTCTGTTTTATACGGAAATGATACCACACAACCCCAGCAGCCTTAACCAGAAGGAAATAACATTTTGCACGGGACGCCTATTTTTACGGATCTCCAAAACTAAAAAATATACATCGTGGGGTACAGTCACCAGCATAAATATATGACTGTGAGCAGCCCTGCAAAAATATCTGATTCCCCATTGAGGGCAAAATTATATGACGACAATTACACGGTAAAAATATGTGATGCTTTGTGGCCGGCATAAACATCGTTTTGCATCGATCAGCATAAATATCGGATCAGTCCGCTTAAAAATATCTGATTACCTACTAAAAGCAAAATTATGTGACTACTGTCACCGGTATAAATATCTAACCACTATGAAAGCTTTATTATCGGATGACCAGTCGGCCGCATAAATATCTGACATAATAACGAAATCAAAATTATGTTATCAGTATACAAAAACAACCTTATCTGACTGGTATAAAGCAGTAAATGGTATGATTGATCATTCATCATGACGTTTAATTGATTTGATCTAACGTGAATAACCTTCTTACTACTATCCTAGTCTATCTTTGAAAAATAAACATTAATACGTCAATATGGCATGTCACATTAGAAATAAACAAGTCTGATTATTATTTTGCAGAGATTGATAATAATTACATTAATTCAATGCCATGAATTTGAATAGTGTGTTATTGAATCTACGAGCAATACAAGCAATACAATTGAAGCATAGGATTATTTAACTGCACGAATATAGACCGATCCATTAAATAATTAATGCATTGACAGATTATGTGAGTTGTTTCTTGTTTACTTACAATATTAGGTACTACGTAATCAATAGGTTCTACCGACTTATTAATGCATTTGTAATTTTATGTTGTTTTTAGAGAAATACTGTGAAATCATGGATTACTTGACATATTGTCTCTCTTGTACACCATTCTTTTTCACCCGGCAACTCCCCGCTACCTTAAAGAACGTTTTAGTTACTTGCTTTCGGCTAGATCTGCTCAAAAATTGCTACTTAATGTCCCGTCTTTTTCTTCTAAATTTTATAATAGTTCTTTCACTTTTCAGGCTGTAAGACTCTGGAACAATTTACCCTTAGACTTGAGGCGTGCTAAATCTCTTGCTGTGTTCAAGAAACTACTTAAGGAACATTATTTGTCTCTCCCATGATTCGTTTATCCTGCAACTCCTATAACCGTTTTTACAACCTGTGGCCTGTAGTGTTTATTTTATTTTATTTTATTGAGTATATATAATATATATGTATATATATATGACCTATGTAAGTTTATTTTATTTATTGTATATGTGTAAGTGTATTAATGTTGATTTGCATTTGCTTTTGCAACACCTACTTATTTGTTAATTTACAAAGGTTTCCGCTTCCCAAAGGTTGTCTGGAAGAGATCGCTTTTTAGCGATAAGACCGCCAATTGTTTTACCTCTACTTTTCTGTTTGTAACTTGTGTATACTCTGTTTCTTTAATTTGAGGTGTGCAATAAAGAATATTTATGTTATGTTATGTTATGTTACTTGCGGAAGTTGCAAAATCGATCATCATAAAAATTTTGGCCGTATTCGCGAAAATACAGCTTTATTCAGGATATCGTCTGGAGAGCCCGGAATGGTCGAGTGTATAATGCTGAAGATAAATAGTGCAAAATAAAATAATTGAATATTTACCGTGTTTTATTGCATGTTACAAGGCAGCTGTCAGACAACAAGCGTCAAGCAGGCAACTAGCAATGAGCCTATAAACCTTGTAGTACAGGTAAAGTAAGACTAGATATGCCATTATAACTTTATCTTGGCACTAGGAATAAGGATCTGCCGAGTCCTATCAAAATTTATGCGTACTACCCCCACCCGAATGGAATGGGCAGGGGGCAACATTTGAAAATTACAAAATTTCCAAACTTGGTAAGTAATAGTACATTACACAACTAGGGTGGTAAAACAAAGAAAGGCCGAGATCGCAGAAGTTTGCGGCCAGAGCTGCAAGCGAGGGACGTAAATATGCGATCGAGGGCTTTCTTTATTACCTCCCGTGTTGTGTACATCGTTTTATGTCTACATTTGGCCAGAAAGCGTCTTTTTCCGTACGCGCAGCGCGCGGAAAAGGCCACTTTATGGCCAGGTGTGGCATAAAATATAATTTTCAATGTATTTTTTTACTCTGAATCGAATTAGACGATTCTCGTACTTATAAGATTAATACTTTGCGATTTATGAAGGGTTTTCGTCGGGTGAGAATACGTTTGTGCCATACGCCACTTACATTCGTTTGCAGGAGAACGATAAGAAGCAAAAAAATACTTTTTGAAAAGTTTTACATTTAGGAAACATTTAACTTATTTATCAATTGGACACATATGTTTATTGTTTATAATACCATACAAATATTTTAAATATAGTGATAATTATGAGTAAATGTTAAACGTACAATGTATGACATGACATATAAAAGTGTTGGATATGTCACACTTTCGTGATAGTTTTTCGTGACAGTTAACAGAGTGTAATTATCCTACAGTAAAATGCGGATATGGCACAACATTGTTGAAAAATATCTTTTTTCAAAAACCGATTAGCTTCAGGTATTCCATATTTTATTGTTATTTTAGAAATGGTTTTGCTCAAAATTGGATATGGCACGTATTGTCAGCCGTGGGGGTTGGACGCATACATTTTCGAAGTGCCAAGATAAAGGTATAAAGAAAAGTTCAATTGATATTTGATATACATATTTTGCCTCTAAAATATGCTATTTTCCTGTACTTTTGGTTTCGCATACGAATCGTAGGAATAAACCATTTTCAAACACGAATCGTAGGAATAAACCATTTTCAAATTGCATGTTCCTTCCTAGGCGCTAATCTAAGATATATTTTTTATTCCTTTGAGCCTATAGGATTATTTTAGATAAGCATACGTATATTTTTGAAGTGAAAACTACTTTAGCCGCGTTGGGCACTTTCTAGTAGGGGGAAATCTTATGAGTTCGCGTCATCGACACCGTCACGAAAACAAAAACGCATCACAAGATTTTCCTTGGGTTGGAAGGCTCGTTCGATAGTTAAACTTATAACCATTCAAATAAAGTTTAATTTTGTGAGTAGTATTTTTCTCTTATGCTTTTAATAATATATTAATCATAGAAAATCATCATTGTAAATTGCCTCTAGGTACACATTAAGTCCTATATAAACCTTGGGTGTTAAAGATAGGTCTACCAAATAATAATTACTAAACAGACCCTGAAGATTACGGCATAATTATTATGCCGTAATATTCAGGGTATGTTTAGTGGACTATTTGGTTCTCAGTTTCTAGCTAGCTATAGTTTCTGAAAAATAAGGCTGGGACAGAACCGTAATTTTAGTATGAAAAATTGCATTTTCAAAGTGTTTTTTATCGAAACTACTGCACGTAAAATGAAGTCAAAATCAGTCAGCTGTCCTAATTTTTTGCAATTTTCTATTGGTACCCCACACGTGTCATACAAATGAAAAATTAAAACCATTTCCCCCTTAAAATATAATTAATCTCCCTAAACTTCCTAAACTTTTGGAGTAAATTGGCTGTGATAGACGCACGGACAGACAAGCGAGTGATCCTATAAATAAGGGTTCCGTTTTTATTTTTTAAGGTACGAAACCATATAAACGTGCATATAATTGTTGCTCGGAGTGTCAGTAAATGTAAAAACCCGATTGATGTTGATAATTTTAATTCGAACATTATAAATAAAATAAAATAAAATAAGCCTTTATTGCTATTATACAGTAAAATGCATGTTTATACTAATTTCTTTTTTCCTTCCGACGATTGGGTCTTGTAACAATAGCTTGTCTTTCGACAAAGGCCTCCTCTAAAGATTTCCATTTCTCTCGGTCTCTCGCTAGTCTGCGCCATCCGACCAAAAAACTGAGAAATGGACAAGGCAAATAACAGAGTGGTACCCTATAGATTTTGAAAGAAATCAAGGTGGCCAATGGAAGCATTGGGAAGACGACCTCAGTAGAGTGGGTGGCCCTGGATGGCGCAGAATTCGAACATTATGAAGTTTCAAATTTTAATACTAAAAGCTCTAAGTTTTCACTTCTATCGGCAGTCCCTATGACTGCCAATTTTTTTTCTTAACTTTCATTAAATAAAATCTCGCTTCTCGTAGATTGACGGCAGTCGCACCGAGTCCTAACTGTATGAATAAATCGTAAATATTGTAATGAGTCTTTTAATGCAATGAAACAATATCAATTTGAATTTTTGACACATTCACACACACTCACGATAGAAAATGTGAGATAGACATATGCAGTGACACTCCAATGACAAGTCTGCACTCTTTTCGTGGATTGTCAAACAGCTTTTTACAATTAAGACCTCTATGCCAGCTAAATAAGGTTTGTTTTTGTATATTGATAACATAATTTTGATTTCGTTATTATGTCAGATATTTATACGGCCGACTGGTCATCCGATAATAAAGCTTTCTTAGTGGTTCGATATTTATGCCGGTGATAGTAGTCATATAATTTTGCTTTTAGTAGGTAATCAGATATTTTTAAGCGGACTGATCCGATATTTATGCTGATCGATGCAAAACGATGTTTATGCCGGCCACAAAGCATCATATATTTTTACCGTGGAGGTGTCGTCATATACTTTTGCCCTCAATGGGGAATCAGATATTTTTGCAGCGCTGCTCATAGTCATATATTTATGCTGGTGACTGTACTCTATGATCAACAATTCACAACTTTTTCTCGATGCGCATTTTGACGTGATAACGTCTTATAAATTGATGAACTACGATAGCATCCACGAAAAAATGTCCCGTTCCGTTCCGGACTCCATACTGGTAACGTAAAACAATCAAACAAGCCATACGATTGAGAAACATGCATAAAATTACCACCTGGTCTTAAATATCTGAACAACGCCTCTATTGCCAAGGCGACAAAGTGCATGTTCTGATATTTTTGAGTACCTTGGCCGCTCCGATATATTTTGTAGCGCATACTGCATTTTATTTGATTATTTTCCTAAATAAATTCAGTGATAATAATTCCATTCAATTCATAAATAAAAGTATGCAATTTTTCATCAATGTTTTCTTATGACGTTATCACGCAAAATTATCGTCAGTAAACCGATTTTACAGACAACCATTTTTTTCAATTTCAAGCCCTGGTATAAGTATGTTAAGTGAACATTGAACCCCTAAATGGTTCAATAATTAAAATCCGGGACCTTATGTGTACGGGACCCACCTTTGATGTTTAGTGGGGTGAACATTGGGTATTTCTATACGGAAGTTCTTTTCAATAAATATCATGGTAAGGAGCTTTCCTTTTCATCTTTAGTTTCTATGGCGACATTTATTTCCTAACAACCCTTGTAACTTATTTATATACATTTTATTAAGACCCGGAACGCGTATGTTGTAGGTAACATTTGTACTATTTGATTACTTATGTTAGATTTAATAAAAAAAACACAATTTATAGATATAGGCCGATACCTATAGTTTCTTAAATATATTTAACGAACAAAATAGTTATTTAAGTAAGTAGTAGGTAGGTACCGTAACCGGGGTATTTCTTCAGGACATTTTTTTAGTTTTTAAATAAACACATCATGTAATGCAATTAGATTTTTAACTATACTTGTATTTATATTATATTTAATGTCATTTGACATACATTGTTTTAAATATATATTGGGCAGAAAAGGTTTTGTACTTACCGTAATAGTACATTACTTAACTAGGGCGGTAAAATAAAGAAGGGCCCAGATCGCTGGCATTTGTGGCCCGAACCGAAGGTAAGGGCCATAAACAAGCGATCTGAGGCCTTTTTTATTAACGCCCGTGGTGCGTACATAATTTTACGTCTTCTCCTGGGTGTGAAGTGAGATTTGCCGCTGCGCCCTGGGGCGGTAAATCTCACTTAGCGCCCAGAGTGAAGTAAAGATATTTAGAGGTTTAATCCTAAGAAGGTAAGGCAGAAAAATAAATAATTATGTATATATTTTATAGTTAAGAACAAAAGTGAATATTCAATGTATTTATTTTGCTGCCAACCCATACCCTTTGGTACGAAACGTGCACGTTGATAACGATCATTGCTATTACATCTTGAATTTGGAATTTTTTGTGAGATCTGAAACAAGGCAGAGTACTAAAACTGTCTTCGCATAAACCACACTCAAGCTGCTTAAAAACCGTTGTTACACACACGGACGGACAAATTGACGGCTCAATACGTTAGCGATAGAGATCAGAACTTGAGCGGAAATCAGTCTATTGTTCCAAATGTTGTTCACAAAAACGATTGAACGCATCGCCTCTGGTGACCAACAAATATTTGTCAGATTTTTGTATAATTTGAGCGTCTAAATTCATCATTAAGCATCTATTTACTCTACAAAATGTATAGACACTTCTCTTTCTGGAGAGACTCTACAATATCCCAATGACGGGCCATCACCGGAATATAAAAGATAGTACTTTAAAACTTATCTAGGTCACTCTAGTTTATTTTTTTGTTAATCCCAATTTATTTCTTTCAAAAAATCCAGCACTTAATCTACAAGTATCCTTCAATCTTCACAAGATCGTCCCGCGTTGATTTAATTATTGTGACTTTTTTCACTTACACAAATGTTAAAATGACAGCCCTTTATGATGATGGTTATCACCATATAATATATGAGTGCCAAGTAATAATGGTCGATCTATTAAGGTACCTAACAAGAATATTTAAAATTAGGCAAGTCGTCTAGCTGCTTGAAGATGTATCATTCGCCTGCGTAAACTTTCTCGCAATGATCGATCATTATAGTATCATGCTACACTGACCCAGGCCGATTCTAACTTATAAGTTTCAACTTGATTTGAAGCGGTTTTGATGTGAACGCTCGATCTTATACACTGAAAGTCGTATCAAAGCCCATTGTGTTCCTGATGATGAGTAAGTTTAAGTTAAAATCCGAAAAAAGATCCTTATGTCTATTTAAGGGTCAAGATAGTGCTCCTTTATATAAAAGGGCAATGAGGATGAGACACCCCTGGAGTTGCAGGCGTCCATAGGCTACGGTAACTGCTTACCATCAGGCGGGCCCTATGCTTGTTTGTTGCCGTCGTGGTATATTTAAAAAAAAACTGGACTCTCTGGCAACCTTACACTACGTCAACACATGCCATGAAACTTTTCCTTGGCTTTCCCTTTATTCGAGACTTTTCAGAATAAAATAATTGTGCCGTATCCATTATATGACCCGGTTTCGATTTTATGCGTTTCAAATGAGTTTGGATTTTAAACTACGAATCGGCGTTCAAAGGCTTTTGAGCTGAAAATGAGGTAAGTGGAAATCTCGACCTAAATCTGACGACTCGTCAAACAATGCGGATTGAATGAGGTAAATTGAAACGTGAAGTGAGTGATGTGAGTGAGGTAAAATCAATCAGACCAGGTGCCGTATACATACAAAATACATCAACAATCTACCTATCTCAAACATAACATACAATAAAGGGTAATTCCACGAGAATGTAACGTCAGTTACCAATTCTTTCGTGTGTTCTTTGATTAATTAAGAGTCGTCAGGACGCTCGCGTTCCCATACAAACGTAGTTTAACTCTCATTTTAAAACGACATGCTTTAGAACCACGAAATTTGGCATTGGCATTCTAGTAGTACAGATCTAGGTTGGACATTAATTTTCGTTGCTAAAAATTGTAATACAAAGAAAATACAGCCAGTTACAGATTTACATACAAAACTTATTTTTGCTATAGTTTCTTTGTATTACTATTTTTAGCAACGAAAACGAATGTCCGACCTAGATCTGTACTACTAGAATGCCCATGCCAAATTTCATGGTTCTAAAGCATGTCGTTTTAAAATGAGAGCTAAACTACGTTTGTATGGGAACGCGAGTTCGAGCGAGCGTCCTGGCGACTCTTAATTAAGCAAACTTAAGTGTCCTATATATCTACCTGTATAGGGAAGATATAATGAATACTTACATTTGCTGCGTAAGTTAATGCATTGAAGTTGTAATGAAGTTCGAATATATCTAGTCACTCATTATTTACACTGTGGGGCAAAGATCACTGTAAAATTTACACTGTGTAAATAATGAGTGACCAGATATATTCGAACTTCAATACAACTTCAATGCATTAACTTACGCAGCAAATGTAAGTGTCCATATATCTACCCTATACAGGTAGATATATGGACACTTTTTGCTCACATTCAATCCATAGAAGCAAAACCAGTGCATGTTAGGACTTCAGGAACTTCATATCAAAACCTGGCGTAAACCCAAAGTTTCTTTATAACACGAAATTGGCAATCAATACTCCAATATTCTGCCGCCAGAGAGCAGCACTGGCACGTATTGAAAACCATAGAGTACTTATACAAGTACTAATAGGGATGATGACACATGTTGAATTAGGCAATAAAATTTAGTTGATAGGATGCAGAATGATCAAAATATCCAAATAAAGTAAACATTTAAAAAATCTATTGAAATGGTGCAAAGATATCAGGCATCAAAATTTCAATTTTTTTCGTATTTTGAAAGTACGAAATTAAAAAAACCAATGTAACCATTCGATTTCTAACATTTTATTGTGAAATAAATTGTATGACAACCATATACATAAACGCAATATTTCACTGTAAAAATAGCAATTTCATAATTTTTCCATACTTTAAACAGGGCAATTATGAAGCCATGACGTCACGGCTTTATATCATTTTGTTAGGAGCGTTTTGAGAAACAAAAGCGAATCACAGACTTTAAGTCTCTTTTCTGTCTTTTATGTTGATTTAAGGCAATTGGCCCCATATAGACATTTGATCCTGACAACAAAACGAATCGAATGATACCGCGCATGAAAAAAAATCATCTAGCCTATTATATAAAACTTGTGAAAAGAAGAAAAAGGAAATTTATTGCGATCCGAAAGTAGTTTTATTATATCTCACCTGGACCGGAAACTAGCATTACTTCCCTAAAACGGTTTCGCAATAAACGATTCTATTATGATTTTATTAAATTATTACTCCCACGAAGCTGAAAATTACTTAATTGCTTTCAGTGAAATTAAATAGAGTTCTTTTTTCGACTTCTGTGATGTAATATCCAAGGTTTGGCACAATTCTTTGACACCATAGAATATCTCCAATAGACTCTGCGTTATAGTAATCGTTCAAGAGTTCGCGGTGTTCAATACTACGCCGAACCGAACCATACGGTTGCAACCAACTACAACAGCTTAGGCCTTCCCCTAGAATAGGGATATTACTGCAATGTTCTGCCACCAGAGTGCAGCACTAGCACATCGGTAAACCATAGAGTTCTTAATATCGTCGCTGCGCTTGTAAAATCCGACATGTAAAAAAACACAACTTTACAGGAGACACAAAAAACATGTTTATTTTTTTACTGTATAATAAATCAAAAATCTAAAAATGACAAAAATTTAAGATTCCAATATGACTGTAAATAATGTTAGATTTGAAAATTTTACTAAGTTATTTTAGGAGCTACAATTTTTTTTTCTACATTTTAAGCACATAGCTAAATTTATTTGTGTTGTAAAAACCGCTATGTGATTATCGAGGCACATAACGGTTTAATATTTCTATAAAGCGACATTTCGAATCGTCACTAAGCGGATTTATACTGCAAATAAATTAAAACCATAAAAATGCGTATACGACTGTTTATTAACACTGCTGAATATATTACATATTTAACTATATATTATTTGTCAAGAACCAATTTCATAAAATATTATATAAAATCCGCTGTGTGCCCATCACAAAGCGCAATATTATTATAATGCATTCATTGATAAAAACAGCTTTGTGATATTTGATCACATAGCGCCTTTGCGCGGCTAATTAAGGTCTTTTTCACATAGCTGATTTTATTTTTTTGTAATCCATTAAACTTAGAAAAAAATGGATTTTTGAGGAATATGCACCTTTAAAAATACTTTTAAATGAAGTCAAAAACCATTTTTCAAAAAAAGTCACATGTCGGATTTTACAAGCGCAGCGACGATATATAGTGTGTAAGTCAAATACGGGCGAACCTTTTAATGGTGGTTTACATAGGTCATACTGAACAAGTTTCACTATGGAGGTAACCCCAAAATCTCAAAAATAAATTGGGTTCCTCATACCAAATGTCGACACCCATGCGACAAAATGTATGAGACTGACAAAAAAAAACTGCGATTTCGGGGTAGGCTCCATAGTGAAAGTTGTTCAGTATGACCTATATAAACTACCGTTAAAAGGTCCGCCCATATTAAATTCACACATTGTATACTAGGCCTTAAACAGTTTTTTTACAAGTTTTCATAGATAATGGGGTTGGCAACTGTCAACGGTTTGGCCAGATGGCGCCAGCATAGCTAGGTCCCTTTCACTAGTATTGTTGTATGGGATTTGGCTTAAAGGCTAGCCCATCCAGGTCAAAAAAAATTAAAAAAAAACGTGATTTTGACACTATTTGTAGGACTGACAGGGACCCAGCTATGCTGGCGCCATCTGTAAATACTTTCGACCGGCCAACCCCATTTACAACGAATACATATGTCATATGTGCACCAAGGCGGTTTGTTTACAGAGGGCCTATCGTGAAACGAAAGAATCGAAATTCTAACTTGACTGGCCTCTCTATCGCTCTAATACTCGGTTGAAGAGTTTATGACAGACAAACATGATTGATTTGACGTACCTTGTGTTTGTTAAGCAATTCTCCTTAGACTTTATGTACCTAATTATAATTATTGCTTTATTAATTATCAAACTTGTAATGATTGTGTTAATGCTACTTGTTATGTTTGACTTAGAATGTATACTTTATTTTAATTAGTTTTAGAATATCAACTATGTTGCTATGCCCTGACAGGGTAACCATGCATGCATTAAAACATATGAATACCTTACTGTAACCATGGTTTGCAATGAATGAATGAAATGAAATATGTAAGAGTGACAGAGAATCGGTAACGAAACTTTTATTTTCGTGTTTCGCGGTAGGCCCTCTGGTTGTGCTAGTGCCGCCCCCTACGCAGAGTTTTGCGTAATATTTCCTATTAATGATGTATTTTATAATGAATATACATAATTATATTCATTTCTGTTAAACTAGGTGTCCGCTTCGAACTCGCGATTTACTTGCAAACGAGTTGACCGATATAAAAAGACCCATATGCTGATTTTTTTCGCCTTCTAAGTCCACAACCCCTTGATCGATCCAGCTTATAAACGAACCCTCAAATTATATGTATCTCTGCTTATATCTCTGCTTGTATATTCTTTGAAGGCAACCGGCAATTCGGATACAGCAGGGTCTCATCATCATCATCTCAGCCATAAGACGTCCACTGCTGAACATAGACCTCCCCTCGGTTTGCCATACGCGCCACGCTTGGCAGGCGGGTTGGCGCCCGCAGTTTTTTTTGTTATTGTTGTTTAGGCTTTCGGAAGATGCTGCTGCTCATCTCCCGGTATGCCCACTTTCCACTGCGAGCGGAACGAGGTCCGTACGGAGTCCGTTTAACTCGCAATGGCGAATTGCATATAAGTGCTTCCACTGTCGAGCGGATTCCGAGCGGACTCCGCTCGACTCGCAACACTGATTTTCATACAAGTACATCCATCGCGTGCGAGTAAAGCGGAGCGGCCTGAGCGAGTTAAAATGGGTCCGCTGCTTCATGGCGTCGCACGCTAGTTTTTAACGGACTCCGCTCAGACCCCCGCCCCGCTCCGCTCAGCTGACCCAGCCTCGCTCACTCCGCAAAATCCGCTGGCAGTGGAAGGCAAATGCTGAAACTCTTTTTTGGTGGAAGTGCAAAGCTAATTTCCTCCGGTCCGCTCAGTTCGCTAGCTCCGTTTCCGCTCATTACCCTTTTTTAGTGGAAAGCCCGCAGTAAAGTCCCTCAGCAGACTCCTACTGCAACCACGGGACGATATGGTGGGGGACAATTATAAGGCCGGGCACCCCACGGCTAAACAGGGTAAAAAGCCCGGTTACGCAAAAGTATCGAGAAGGAGAGCGAATTTGAAATTTTATGGCAAGTCTGTGTCTATCATCCAAAAAAGTAGCCAATCATAAGTATTATAACACACATGTCACAAGGTGAAGCTGTCATTTGCGAAACATCGTTAGAACTATTTCAATGAGTGCCTCTTGGCCGTTTGCAACTGTATTTCTAAGCCCAAATTGTCAAGTGCGATTACTTCATAATGCCAGAATGATGGAAGGTCTGTCCAGCTTACATGTCAAGGGTCGGCTTTGGTAATGAGTGGAATGAATCTTTATTTATACTTATATACATACAGTAGGTACAGTCAGCAACAGAAGTATGACAGCTGAACGGGTGAGGTTATGGATGGTAGAAGGTTATGGGGCCCACCCACTATCAGTCGGCATGACGATATTTTTAAATAAATAAATAAATAAATATTTGGACAATATTTACGTTACGGCGCCGCGCCATCGACTCCGGACCGGACCGGATGGGTCGATGGCGCGGCGCCGTAACGTCGGGGTCGTGAATCGGTTCGCCTAGCACTCTTAGTGCTTGAGAATGGAGACCTAAGCTCTCTGAAACATGTCGCGCGTAGTGACTAAACACAAGTGAGTACATCCGCATGCAGTGATAATAGTGTTAATATGTCTCACGAAAGTTTAAATTCAATATTTGGACAATCTTACACAAATCAACCTAGTCCTACAGTAAGCTCAATAAGGCTTGTATTGTGGGTACTAGGCGACGATATATATATAATAGATAGATATAGATAAATACTTAAATACATAGAAAACATCCATAACTCAGGAACAAATATCTGTGATAAACACACAAATAAATGCCCTGACCAGGATTCGAACGACCTCCTGCTTCATAGGCAGCGTCACTACCAACTAGGCTAGGAGGCCGTTAAATATTGGCCTGTCTGTTGTTCGGAGCTGTCAAATTTTTGTTCTAACTGACAGGCCGATATCGTCAGGCGGCCTGTGATAGTCGGTGGGCCCCCTAAGGATGACAATCTTTATGTTACAAAAGTGTCCGTCAAAAGGCGTTAAATTGGTGGCGCCACAGCTATAAATTATATGGTAGCGCATATGCAGCGCACTTCACTCCTTCGATAACTGCTAAGTTGCTGTAGCTATACTAGCGCCACTCGGAGAGATTTGGAACTATTATTTACTGTTTACATTTGGACACTTTTTCGCCCGTTCTACTATCAGAGATACTTATCCTCCTTATACCATCCAAAGGTGAGGTGTTCAAATTGATATAAGTATTTATGCGCGCTTTTTTATGTCTTAAAGGTTTTTTTAGTTCATAGTACCTTAGTTACATTACTGTAATACTATGTGACTTATTGCAATAATTAAGATTAGGTATATTTAGGATCCGTGTGCCCGGCCTTAGAATTGTCCACCACCATATCGTCCCGTGGTTGCAGTAGGAGTCTGCTAAGGGAATATACCGGGAGATGGGCAGCAGCACCTTCCGAAAGCCTAAACAACAATAAACAAAGAAAAAACCGCGCGCCAACCCGCCTGCCAAGCGTGGCGCGTATGGCAAACCCCCCCTTTAAAGGGGAGGCTTATGTTCAGGAGTGGACGTCTTATGGCTGAGATGATGATATTTAGGATCATTTCAATAATGAAAAATATCTCTGGTTGAACTGTATTTCATTCATTTAACTTTTTTCCATTCAATCGCTGTAATACAAACTTCTCATAGAGATCATTATATCGCCCATCAAAAGAACGCTATCTCACATTCGAAAGGTAAATGTAAGAGGAAGAAGATTGGCCGGTAAAAGTAGAAATGCTAACGATATCGAGTCGTGATTATGGAGGCATTATGGATTCCAAGACTCGAGTCTAGCGGCCAGGAAGTCTAGCCTCGTGGGGCCATGAAACTAGCCATTTGTTGTTGCAGGACCCATTGGAGATGACAAATCTGTCAGTCGCTAATGAGACAACAATGATATCAAACTTTTGTGACAGCCGAAATCTCTATGGATTCACTCTTTTGTGAATCCATAGAGATTTCGGCATCCACTTACGTCATAATCAATACAAAACTCTAGCAAGACCTACTTACTGAAAATTTGATAGTTATGTGTGGACACGTGTGGACAAATGGATATCACTCTATCCAGTAGCGATTCAAGTGTGATATCCACGTGTCACAGTTTGGCATGTCGAATCGGGGCCCAGTTATTATGTCTTATAATTACTCCCATATATTTAAGGGAATCGGTTTCCTCATAAATGTTTTCCTTCGCCGATAGGCAACTAATATCTAAATTAGTGCTCCTGGTCGTGACCGTGTTTCGTGTACCCGTAGCCGGATCTCCGTTGCCGAGTAACAGATCCGCTCCGTTTGCTCCGTGTGATTCGGCTACGTGTAATTAAGATACGTAGCTACGTGTACACGGAGATACGTATCTTATTTATACGTAGATCGGATCCAGTCGTGCCCGTGACGTTTAGTCGACACAAGCTCTCTTTCAACAACCGAGCGGAGCGGAGCCGAAGCCGAGCGGAGCCGAAGCCGAGATTCGCGGGAACGTAGCCGAATCCAGAAACGGATACTTATCTTTGACGTGACCGTGTAGTACGGGATCTTAGCACCGCCGGTGCTAAGGCTACCTAGCTACGGTTCCGCGTGTAACACGTATATCACAAGCCCTAATCTAAATACCAAATTCTATTTTGTACATTAATTCCGAACAACTTGGGCGGTTCGAACACGAGAATCGGACGAAATTCCGGCCAGGCAATTTATTAGCGTTTTTGTGTGCATCAGTATTTAGTGATACGTATTAGATAATAATTTAAAGAAAATTGTTTAATTTAAAGAAAATGAGGAAAAAGGCTACATCGTTCCAGACAAGCTGGTGACAAGGTTAATTTAATTACTAAAGGGATTCAAAGATATCAGCAAATTGGGATATTGGAACAAATTACGACATTTCAGGATTAAACGCCAAGTGGTTCGTCGTAGTGAAGCATTTAAACTGTGATATATTGACACAGTTTCTTGCATTGCAGTATCACACACAGGACACAGTTTCTTGCATTGCAGTATCACACACAGTGACACAATTTCTTGCATTGCAGTATCACACACAGTGACACAGTTTCTTGCATTGCAGTATCACACACAGTGACACAATATCTTGCATTGCAGTATCACACACAGTGACACAGTTTCTTGCATTGCAGTATCACACACAGTGACACAGTTTCTTGCATTGCACTTTCACTCTATTGTTTTAATAGCAAAAGAGATGATAAGATAACTCCATCATTTTTGTCGGCATGTTGCGTTATAGTTGAATTATCGAGAGCGTGGAATTGCATATGTAGTGGTTGTACCGTGTTGTGCCTCTTTGTGTGCGGATTCAAATATAGAATGCCTGTACACAAACAATACTACTACATATGCAATTCCACGCTCTCGATAATACATCTATACTAGGTTTCTGGTACTTTTTTTAAAATTTATTTTCAATATTTTTTGATACATGCGTTTTGTTACAAGTTCGCCAAACCAACGTTTGACGGCGATGTTATGCACTCTTTTCTCACTTAAATAATTAAGCATGCACCTATAATTACAAATGAAACAGTTTACTTAACTTTATAACTAACCTAATACTTACTCAATTAATTAATTAATTAATTAAGACTGCCTTAGCGTATCTAATAGGAACTAACTTAATACTTACTCAATTAATTAATTAATTAAGACTGCCTTAGCGTATCTAATAGGAACTTTTTTACTTTATATACCAACTTACTACTACTGCTATTGCAAGCATCTTGTGGTTAGGAGGTATCTATTCCAAAAACTGTTAATATTTTTTACGTCACTCTGGGCGGTAAGTGAGATATTACGCCCACGGGCGTAGCGGCAAATCTCACTTCACGCCTAGGAGAAGACGTAAAATTGTGTACGCACCACGGGCGGTAATAAAGAAGGCCTCAGATGGCTTGTCTATGGCCCTTACCTTCGGTTCGGGCCACAAATATCCGCGATCTGAGCCGTTCTTTATTTTACCGCCCTAGGTGCGTAATGTACTAATTTGAAACACGAATTTAGACGGACAAATTACCACCAGTACCATTGTCAGTAGGTTGTGTTGTAATTACAATCAGTTACTTCATTGTAGGTAATTTTTAGTTCCAAGACCACGTGAGACTAATATTTTTTCCTTATGCGAAAGGGACATAGGATTTCGTAACATTTAAAAAACAACAAAGATTTAAAATCTATTCGCTCATATTTTCATTTTTTTTTGTTCCGCGGGTTTTGTGGCCACAATCGCGATGCCATTAATTTCGGATGGTTCTTTATTGCATAACATCATTGTGGTCATAATGACCGGCACTGTAATAATGCCTTATTTAATAAAACACCTTAATTATTATTATTATTGTCATGTAAGGGCACGATTACGAAGTTAATGCAAGCTCATCTTGCTTAATATGTTGATAATTGTTATTGTTAGTGCTTACTTGATAATTTGTACGGACTTAAAAGTGATAATTTAACGAGAAATCTCATTGGGTCAGGAGATAATTATTCAGTACCAGTTTCATTACATAATAGGACAGACTGGTAGATAAATTTTATAAGATTTTGTCGGAATGTCAAGACGGTTGGCCAGAATGAAAGTATGAAAGATCATAATCAATATCTACGGTAGCTGCTTACAATCAGGTAGGCCGTATCCTTGTTTGCCACCGTCGTTGTATAAAATAATAACAATAATATCTAACCATTTATTCAAAGTAAATTAATTACGAACACTTTTTAAATGTCATAACATGGTCATAAGTGGCATAACATAAAGATCTTTTTATTTTTTAACCGACTTCAATTCCATTGAGGAAGTCGGTTTGGTGTTTTTTTTTTATGTTAAGTATAATATTCTATCTTATCTGCGTTATAAGTTATAACAATAATCAAACTGCATGTTATTTAGTAACATTATACATACTTAAATAAAAATACAAAATAAAAAATATTTTATTCACTGACAAGCAATTTGCAACAAAATAAAGGCTGGTTGGTGCCTCTTTTTAATATAAATAAAAAGTAATAAAAACATAGTTAAATAGTTTTAACGTAATTAAAAATACTTCATACATAATAATAACTTAGAAAATCGGCTAATATTACCTATGCAGTTTTTTTATTATGTTTATAATGTGTCTAGAAAGGATTAATAAACTTCGAAAACAGAAGTTTTGCGAAAAAGTGTCACATGCGCCGACCCTTTCATATAAAGGACAAACACATATACACTATGTTGACGACTAAAGCATTTAGCTCTATTGTATTAAGTCCGCCTGTTGTACAGTTGTATTTGTGCAATAAATATTAAATAACTAAATATACAGAGGTACTACAGTACAAATACTAAACTAAATTAATAACTAGCTCAAATCTAAACTAGGCCCTTGCGGCATTGTACCAAGAATGCTGGCGGCATTTCCTCGTTGTATCGCAATGCTAATATATAAATTAATATATAAATAGAGGGGCAAGAGGGTGAAAATATCTCAAAACGAGATTCAATGTCCGATTCGCACTAGGCCCAAATATTTTAATGTTTCGACCTTTAACTTCGTACAATATGACATTCCTAATGCACGCGAACGCGATAATTTTAACATTTTGCAAGAACGTGGCTCTAACTCTAACATTAACTCCAGTTGCGAGATCCCGCGTGATTTTGATAAAGAAATCATGACTCGTGTCAATCTCGTTGCATGACAAACATGACTTTTGACACGTGGCCAACTAGGGCAATGGGCAGTAGGTACAGTGAAATGAAATACTTTATTTTCAGGCAACTAGTGGCCCATAGGCCCTTACCTACTCTAACAAATTTGACTCCAAAACGTCACTTTTGAACCAGTCTGCCGGGCACTTCCGGCCAGGAATTGGCAGACTGGGTTTTTCTGTACCTAAATACAAATTACTATTTGTTGCCACAAGTATCATGTTAATATCAAATATCGTAGGTAAATACCATCCAATTTTAAACCGGAAATGGTACTTTTTTATGCTTTCGGTCAATTCTAATTATTTGTAAAAAAAAATCGGGTTTCAGCATCACTTTTGTGAACATGTGCCATGGGGCTTATCTTTGTATCACATAACGTAGCAGATCCGACGGTCCTCGTAGTAAGTAGTTCGTTCGATTGTATATTTGCATCACTTTATTTCGAATATGTAAAAAGGATAGAAACAGTAATAAGTTCGATTTTTGAAGTCAAATATAATCCTCCATTCCAATGAAGTAAATTCGTTTGAATGAATATTTATTTATAAGTTACAAATAACTAGGTATTCGCTCCAATCATCTAATGGCGAATGTAATTCGAGCTGATTCCAAATTAAATATAAACAAGCAGGATCTTTACGTGAAAACGATATTTGTTATTGGAGCGATGTTTATTTGCAATTACGTACAAAGCTTTACGTAAACACGGAAATAGAACAAAGAAAAAATATTTTGGAAGGTATTTTCATGGGAATAACAGTTTTCGAGGGTAGTCTTGTTCAACTTAACCTAATTTGTAATTATGTTTGAACTGTTTGAGCTTGTACAAGTTGTATAGGATATTTGTTTATGTACACACGTAGGTAAAGGACAAACTTCTACTTTTAAGGACGGTCAAAAAACAAAATTCAAACACATAGATTAACAAAATAGATACACATAGATTAATTAAGATTCAATGTTTAGTGGTTTTACTTTGAAATTTCCCGTGTCGATTATTTCCCGATCCCGTATCTAAAGTAAATTTTAAAAATATTATAACTACATACACATATTATATCCATTTTATTAGGTTATGTTACGTCACAATAATAATATTTCTTGCTTACATTTTAACCTTCTTAAGTATCCACCTATCCTTGTGCATTAAACTATCAATTATTTACATTAACGTATTCAACGTGACATCATCCGGTTATATTCAATTGCTCATTAGGTCGCTACGTAACAAGTACCATCAGTAAATAACTAATTAGTGTTTGAGGGATACGGCCAATTGTTTAAAAACCTTGACGGTTAAAAAGGCTTATTCACAGAAGCTCTGGTATTCAACTCTGCGTTTTCAGCTTTCGCAGCTAACGCAATTATTGGTCATGACGAAAGCCGTCGAAATTTCTCAAATATATACAATTTCTTAACGGTGAGACGCCGTTGACTATGAAGGTAAGCAGTAGGTTCAGCCATTACGCGAGATTGTTAAGCACTTACCATTTGTTCGTAGTTTGGCCTTATAATAATGAATAATCGATGTTAGCTGACAGCTAGTCGGTTAAATAATGGTTAAATTACGAACAATGTAGTATTGTTGCTAACGAGAAATTTTTAGTGCTGAAACATAAAGTTGAATGCGAATTTAAAGTGGGGTGCCCGCGTGGCTCCAAATGTCCATAAGCTGACTACTGTGCGCTACGAGCTTGTGTCTTTAAGGCATTTCGGGATTTTTTAAAGCCGACAGCAGTTCTATCTGTACAATACGTTCAAAGTAAGCTTGGACTTGACAAATAATATTCATCCATTTGATATTCTACCTTCACATAAAGGAAATAAAGTCCATGTTCAAAACACGGCACCAAATGGTTGGATGCTTGTAAAGTTGACTTTATGATTATGACAACAAAATGGAGATTCAAGTGTATAAAACTCATCGGTCAATCGCAAACCGACTTTAAAGCACCTGTACAGTCCGTGAGCTCTCAGATCAACCTTCGATTTTTAGAAAGAGACGTCGGGTATCAATCAACAATGACACATGAAAAAGCAGAACAGCAATTACCTTCGTGTGTCATCGACGATTCCCGAAGGTTCTTCTAAAAGCTCACAGACTGTTATTAATAGCCTTTAGTGTGTCCCACTGCTGGGCAAAGGCCTCCCGCCTCGATGTCCATCCGTCTCGGTCCCGCGCGATTTCTGGCCAGTCGTTAAGAAATGCGTCCAGTCCAGTCGCCCCGCCCGTCTTGTGGCACCCACTCTGTGGCTATTTTGGCCCACCTCTGTGGGTGAATGCGACAGACATGGCAGACTGTAATATGGTTATATTGGTAGACCAGCAGAGATACTGTGTGCACAAGCAATGTTTCGATTGCTACCGGTTTGTTAATTTTTAAATTTCCAAACGTAGCTCGAAAAAGTCAATCTGGTAGCCTAATGCATAACCAACGATTATATGTGATTTGATGCTCCACCAATACTCCGTAAACCCATTGCAATACTCATCTTGATAATTCGATATGCAAATACCTACTGACATGTTAATTTCATGCAAGCCAAATAATTATTGCTAGCCGACGAATTTGTCAGTCAATATTAACCTTTGGCTTTCGAAAGGAGATCGTGCCCCGCGGTTTATAAGTTTCAGAAATGATTTGAGTTTAGGCATATGATATTTAATAATACATACATACTTGGGTTTACCAATTATTATTAAATACAAATAAAATAGCAGATTTAAGACAAGATGTTTTCTATTTTGGACGAATCGACGTTTTTTCACACAGAAAAAAAAATACTATGCTGGGATATGGGATGTATAAGCTAAAAAGGAATCCCCACATTACCGGAAGGGAAGGACCCCAATTTTATACAAGGTGTAACAAATACTGGTGATCCTTTTAAGAGTATAATTGTTATCGTATTCTAATTGTGAAAAAGTAAGAAAAGCTTTTTTCTCGCGAGAAAAAGATTAGTTTTGTATGGAAGGTTGGTCAGCTGTAGCAACGTGTCCTATACAAAAAAAAATCGCGTCCAAGTCATTAAACGCTCGATGACAGGTTACTTTCAATACGATGTTTACAGTACATTGCTGCTCATAAAAAATTCAAAAAATAATAATCGCAACATATCTCTAAAGTTACATAATCAATGTCTATAGAATGTAGCTTTTAAAATAAAAATCTGTCCGAAATTGACAGGCAAAAGTGCAAATTGATTGCATCTTGGCGTTAACACTTTCAATGCTAGAATGTCAAGAGTACGTTCACTTTTGTGGTTGTCACGCCAAATATGGCAGTGGGTAATTGAATGCATGGTCATGACCCCGTGGTCGGTGGAATCACTTTTGAAATTATTTTTTAACGTGGGTCATCCTACTTTGGCATAACTATGATATTAAAATACAGATGGGGCACGTTTTGAAAGTAAAGCACTTAAAATGAGTCACATGACTCGATTATCTCTAGACGCGCGTGAGCAAGAGATGCGTACATGCATTATTATTATTATTTAAGCTTTATTTCCATATATATCTCTAGTTACACATATTCAAGTTAGGTAATATTAATATGGATCCCGTTCGGGTAAAAGCCTTCTCCATCTCATGCCATTGGTCTCGGCCGTTGGCCAGCTCCATCCATTGTCCCTGCAACTTCGGTGATATCATCTGCCCAACGTCTTCTCGGCTTGCCTTTCTTTCTTTTCTCTGGGTTCTAGGCCCTGCCCATGTTTTACATAGCTTTAAGTGTCCATCCTTTATCTCTGAATCTTGCACGTGCTAAATAAAACCCGTCACCCGCGTGAGAATGACAAGAGAATCATAGCTAGGCTATGAAATTTTATAATAATAAGTATACTTTAATATTAATAAGTATAAAATAAGGTATTCTTTATTCAAGTAAAATACATTAAATCAACATTCTTACAGCAACGGCTACAAATATGGTATCCTAATTAATTACTAAAATAAAACTAATCGATAGAGTCACACAAAAGGCAATTAAAATGTGTACAAACAATATTTGGCCTTAACCTAGATCTAGACACCCACCCCGCGACCCCCCCGACGCAAAAGTGCCCATCACGCTCGCCGAAAGATAAGATAAGTATAAATAATACAGCCCTAATATAAAAAACATGATTTACAATGATAACTATATCATTTTATATTCCATTAACACTAAATTCTAAAATATCTCAATAATATGTAAACTAGGTTTAAGTTAGGTACCTATTCGAATTATGGTTATGTATGCATATATAAAATCTTTACTGTACAAAAAAACACGTAAAAACAACACAATAAAACAAAAGTAGTACAAAGGCGAACTTATCCCTTTAAGGGATCTCTTCTAGCTACCCTTTGAGTAGTTGAGGAGTGAAAGCGAATGGCAGACAAATACAACACTATGTACAACAGACTACAGGAGGGTAAATATTTGAATAAATAAAAAATGATAATAAACAATAAATAGGTGAAAGAACAGTTGAAATCAATAACAAATTAATTTAATTTAATAAATACTGCAACAAACAAGTTAATTTCCACCAGATAACCATAACTTCTTAAATTTTTCCTTAAGAGGCCTTATTCCCTATACGCGCATATTTTGCGAAAACCTCAATTTTCTTTTGAGGATATCGCAAAAATACTTAGTGATTTTAACTTAATTCTTTATGTATATGATAGTCCGTACCTTTATCTAGACGGCCATCGGAAAAAAAATAACATTTTTGAGCAAGAATTATGAAAAACATGGCTTCTCTTGGAAGGCCTTTCCGGAATTTGCAGATATACATGTCGTTTTGTTTTAGGATAACTCAAACATAGAGAACATTTCTTATAAAATTTGAATACAATTTTATTCAGCACAAAATTTTTAAGACGGCCACCGCAAAAAAAATTAAAATTTCATCTTGGATAATAGAGAAAATACCTTCTGAATACTTGTAAATTTTTGATCAAAACACGGTTACATAAAAAAAAATTCACGGATGTCCTATTATTATTCTGCCCTAAAAATATAAACATAGCAAAGTTCAACTATGCAGCTACCATGAAAAAAAAAATCATTACTGTATCCCTAAATTTACTTATGGTAGAATTTTTTAAAGATGACTCTAAATCCCCTCAAAACTTGACAAAACACACCGCGCCGCCGTCTCTGGCTCAGTATGGGAAGGGAGCTCGTAGACGACGGACCTGTGTTAAATCGTCCCGCGCGCATTACGTAAGTTTGCCACATAGCTACACTCAGAGGTCACCTAAATCGGGTAACCTTCTATGGTATTGACAACACGTATTGACCTGTTTCCATTGCCCTATAGTTGCGAGAAGTATGCAGCACTGCGAATGAATTACCAAGATCCTTACTTTCTTTATTTTAATTTTATAATTGAAAGGATATTTGGATTTCTTTATTTTATTATTACTTTATTTATTGATGTTTAGTTGACTTTCTTATTATTACTTTGAGCCCAGATTTAGTCCAGGGTCTGAGGATAGAAGTTGGTTACCGAAACTCCTTATCTACTAGGCATAATTACTCATCCCAACGTGTTTGGGGTCGTTAGACTTAGCTTGACGAGCACTCCAACTTTAGATGAGGTTCAGGGTCTCATGATGGAGCCAGGAGTTGGTCACCGGAACTGCCTATATACTCATCACAACTCCATCGTGTTTGGGCTCGTTATACTTAGCTTGACGAGCATTCCCACTTGAGATGAGGTCCAGGGTCTCATGATGGAGTCAGGAGTTTGTCACCGGAACTGCCTATTTACTCATCACAACTCCATCGTGTTTGGGCTCGTTAGACTTAGCTTGACGAGCACTCCCACTTTAGATGAGGTTCAGGGTCTCATGATGGAGCCAGGAGTTGGTCACCGGCACTGCCTATCTACTCATCACAACTCCATCGTGTTTGGGCTCGTTAGACTTAGCTTGACGAGCACTCCCACTTGAGATGAGGTCCAGGGTCTCATGATGGAGTCAGGAGTTGGTTACCGGAACTGCCTATCTACTCATCACAACTCCATCGTGTTTGGGCTCGTTAGACTTAGCTTGACGAGCGCTCCCACTTGAGATGAGGTCCAGGGTCTCATGATGGAGTCAGGAGTTGGTCACCGGAACTGCCTATCTACTCATCACAACTCCATCGTGTTAGGGCTCGTTAGACTTAGCTTGACGAGCGCTCCCGCTTGAGATGAGGTCCAGGGTCTCATGATGGAGTCAGGAGTTGGTCACCGGAACTGCCTATCTACTCATCACAACTCCATCGTGTTTGGGCTCGTTAGACTTAGCTTGACGAGCGCTCCCACTTGAGATGAGGTCCAGGGTCTCATGATGGAGTCAGGAGTTGGTCACCGGAACTGCCTATCTACTCATCACAACTCCATCGTGTTTGGGCTCGTTAGACTTAGCTTGACGAGCGCTCCCACTTGAGATGAGGTCCAGGGTCTCATGATGGAGTCAGGAGTTGGTCACCGAAACTGCCTATATACTCATCACAACTCCATCGTGTTTGGGCTCGTTAGACTTAGCTTGACGGGCACTCCCACTTAAGATGAGGTCCAGGGTCTCATGATGGAGTCAGGAGTTGGTCACCGGAACTACCTATCTACTCATCACAACTCCATCGTGTTTGGGCTCGTTAGACTTAGCTTGACGAGTGCTCCCACTTGAGATGAGGTCCAGGGTCTCATGATGGAGTCAGGAGTTGGTCACCGGAACTGCCTATCTACTCATCACAATTCCATCGTGTTTGGGCTCGTTACACTTAGCTTGACGAGCACTCCCGCTTTACATGAGGTCCAGGGTCTCATGGTGGAGCCAGGAGTTGGTCAACGCAACTGCCTATATACTCATCACAACTCCATCGTGTTTGGGCTCGTTAGACTTAGCTTGACGAGCACTCCCACTTGAGATGAGGTCCAGGGTCTCATGATGGAGCCAGGAGTTGGTCACCGGAACTGCCTATCTACTCATCACAACTCCATCGTGTTTGGGCTCGTTAGACTTAGCTTGACGGGCACTCCCACTTGAGATGAGGTCCAGGGTCTCATGATGGAGTCAGGGTTTGGTCACTAGAAATACCTACGTGTGTATAGTCAAAATTATGTCTATGTGTCCATCCGTCCATTCATCTGTCTATCCGTTCATCCGTCCACTTTATTTCACATTGAGGGTACGGAACCCTGTGTTATGTATCGTACTTAGGTTTTTCTTTTTACTATTTGGTTGTAGTATCTATTTGTGTAACGTGTAAAATGTATGGTATCTACAACTTGATCTCATATTGGTAACATTCATGCTCATACTGGTAGTCTTACTTAAGCTGATCTTATTTTAACGAAGCACTTAGTCGGTCCTTTTGTGACTAGCAATGTCTTCGGTACAAGGCGTCGTTTAGCAGAAAAGTGCCCCTAATTAGCCGAAAACGACTACCATGACGATTTTTCACAAAAAGTGTATGACCGCCATCTTAGATTTGAAAACCGACATTATTTTCGAAATCTGCACCCATCCATTAGCAGAAAATGACTACCGTCATGATTTTTTCCAAAACTGTATGACCGCCATCTTGCATTTTGAAACAAGACATAATTTTTTAAATCTAGAGCCCCTAATTAGCCGAAAACGACTACCATGACGATTTTTCACAAAAAGTGTATGACCGCCATCTTGGATTTGAAAACAGACATTATTTTTGAAATCTGCACCCATCGATTAGCAGAAAATGACTACCATGACGATTTTTCACAAAAAATGTATGACCGCCATCTTGGATTTGAAAACAGACATTTTTTTCGAAATCTGCACCCATCAATTAGCAGAAAATGACTGCCATGACGATTTTTCACAAAAAGTGTATGACCGCCATCTTTGATTTTGAAACAGACATTATTTTTGAAATCTAGAGCCCCTAATTAGCCGAAAACGACTACCATGACGATTTTTCACAAAAAGTGTATGACCGCCATCTTGGATTTGAAAACAGACATTATTTTTGAAATCTGCACCCATCAATTAGCAGAAAATGACTACCATGACGATTTTTCACAAAAAGTGTATGGCCGCCATCTTGGATTTGAAAACCGACATTATTTTCGAAATCTGCACCCATCAATTAGCAGAAAATGACTACCATGACGATTTTTCACAAAAAGTGTATGACCGCCATCTTTGATTTTGAAACAGACATTATTTTTGAAATCTAGAGCCCCTAATTAGACGAAAACGACTACCATGACGATTTTTCACAAAAAGTGTATGACCGCCATCTTGGATTTGAAAACAGACATTATGTTTGAAATCTGCACCCATCAATTAGCAGGAAATGACTACCATGACGATTTTTCACAAAAAGTGTATGACCGCCATCTTGGATTTGAAAACAGACTTTTTTTTCGAAATCTGCACCCATCAATTAGCAGAAAACGACTACCATGACGATTTTTCACAAAAAGTGTATGACCGCCATCTTGGATTTGAAAACCGACATTATTTTCGAAATCTGCACCCATCAATTAGCACAAAATGACTACCATGACGATTTTTCACAAAAAGTGTATGACCGCCATCTTGGATTTGAAAACAGACATTTTTTTCGAAATCTGCACCCATCAATTAGCAGAAAACGACTACCATGACGATTTTTCACAAAAAGTGTATGACCGCCATCTTGGATTTGAAAACCGACATTATTTTCGAAATCTGCACCCATCAATTAGCACAAAATGACTACCATGACGATTTTTCACAAAAAGTGTATGACCGCCATCTTTGATTTTGAAACAGACATTATTTTTGAAATCTAGAGCCCCTAATTAGCCGAAAACGACTACCATGACGATTTTTCACAAAAAGTGTATGACCGCCATCTTGGATTTGAAAACTGACATTATTTTTGAAATCTGCACCCATCAATTAGCAGAAAATGACTACCATGACGATTTTTCACAAAAAGTGTATGACCGCCATCTTGTATTTGAAAACAGACATTATTTTTGAAATCTGCACCCATCAATTAGCAGAAAATGACTACCATGACGTTTTTTCACAAAAAGTGTATGACCGCCATCTTGGATTTGAAAACAGACATTTTTTTCGAAATCTGCACCCATCAATTAGCACAAAATGACTACCATGACGATTTTTCACAAAAAGTGTATGACCGCCATCTTGGATTTTAAAACAGATATCATTTTTAAAATTCACACCCTCAAATTAGCCGAAAACAACTACCAGTCCCTACCCTCACCTCTTACCATAAGGCAGGCCGTGCGCTAGTTTTCCACCATGTATTAAAAAAAACGACTCCAGATATAATGGCGAACTTAGATAAAATGCACATGACTGGTCGGGCCGCTCAATCATATCTGATGGTGACAGTACAGTCGCCATCAAATATATCGGAGCGGCCAAGGTGGTCAGAAATATCTGAACAACGCCTCTATTATCAGGGCAATAAAGTGCATGTTCAGATATTTTTGAGTACCCTGGCCGCACCGATATATTTGATGGCGACTGTACATGCACGCGATGGTGACAGTACGGAGCAGCCAAGGTACTCAAAAATATCTGAACGTGCACTTTATCGCCTTGACAATAGAAGCGTTGTTCAGATATTTTTGAGTACAGTCGCCATCAAATATATCGGAGCGGCCACGGTACTCAAAAATATCTGAACAAGCACCTTATCACCTTGATAATAAAGGCGTTGTTCAGATATTTGTGACCACCTTGGCCGCTCCGATATATTTGATGGCGACTGTACAGTCGCCATCAAATATATCGGAGCGGCCAAGGTACTCAAAAATATCTGAACATGCACTTTATCGCCTTGACAATAGAGGCGTTGTTCAGATATTTGTGACCACCTTGGCCGCTCCGATATATCTGATGGCGACTGTACCTCCAACAGGCCTATTGATTTTAGTTGCGTATAATTCTCTCTTCCATGTAAAGAAAATAAAAAGTCTGTAAAACTTATGCGTAAAAATAATTTTGCTTGTAATTGAAGTTGAAAACGATCAAGACTATTGGAGCGTGCGTATCGTCCTTGTTATTGCCAGCGGCCGTGTACTGAGCGCTAACGCCATCTATCGAGTAAGAAATCGTGAAATTGAGGAACGTTCACGGGACTAAGGCCTCTTAATAAGAGATGCAACAGATTGCGATTGCTTTAATATTAGAGGCAACCCATTCCACAGTTTTACTGCCATTACTGCAAAAGACTTATCGTAGGCATGAAATTTGTGATGAGGAATGGCAAGTGTGAGATTGGCACTCGATCGGAGATGATGACCACTAGCATCCGCCAGAAATTAATTTTTTTCAAAAAGACACAGTTATTACAGTAGTACCTCTTCCTATAATATAGTTAGCTAAGCACCAATATCTTTTACATGTAAAACCTATCCCATATTTCAATAACTGACTTGTATTGATTTATAAATGTTTCTCAAACTTTGCAAATATACGATAACTAACTCCCACACATGATCTATGAAAATACACTTCACGCTTTTGAAGTCACTTAAACAAGTACCTTGATACCTTGTCGAGATATTTCATCATTAATCATTGAATGATATAAACAGAAATAGAAGCGCAGTTTTGTGTCGACATGATGTTTTTATTTTGTATTTGTAGGCTCTGGTATTGGTATGACTGAATTGTAAAGTGGCCTTGGGCATGAATGAAATAAATTGCTTTGTACCAAATTACGTTTCATCAACTGCTGCAACATTACATACTATGCTCAACTTTGCTGGATTGAAAAACATGGTTGCACGAGATAGATGTTCATGACTTTATTTCTTATTCCCGAGATGGAAGAAAGCGGCCATTATGCATGATTTTTTGCCGTTTTATAGGTAATGGTACAGAACCCTTCGTGCGCGAGTCCGACTCGCACTTGGCCGGTTTATTATTTATGTTTTAAGGGAAATACTGATCTCGAATTAGTATTGTAAGAAGTAATCTTCGGTATCCGATTTCAAAACTTATTTATAACAGCCGACTTAGGCGATTATCACACTGGCGACGGATCCGCATGCGGCGCCGGTGCGCGAGCGAGATAGCGCTATACACATGCAGAGCGCTGTCTCGCTCGCGCACCGGCGCCGCATGCAGATCCGCAGCAGTGTGATAATCGCCTTAACTCTCGTTCATCCACATATATTTTTTACCTACGCATATAAATAAACAAAATCTGAAACATTCATGAACCACATCAATTTATTCCAATCGCCTCATCTTAAATTGCGCCACTTAAACTAAAAATTATCTTATTACTACACCAAGCATTACAATATGGATAATGCTTGCAAATTCATACATAATTATCATACCTAACATGTTTGCGTATTTGTAGTACATCACTTTTACATTAAAATCAACTTTGACCCTGTCCAACTTTCATTCTTCAAAAGCCATGCATAAATTTAACCTTTTACCGCATGTTTTTTTAATTTTAACTCTGACTCACTATCAATACAGTTGAAAATTATAACTACCATATTATAACTTAGCATTAGCAGTATAGGGTTAACATGCCATTGTTTCTCAAACTTCACGCACCCTGGACGATTGACTTAAAAAGATGAATGAGTATGTTCGTGATTTGAGTTCGTTGTATGTTGAATGGAATGATAGACATTTGACAATGTTGAAATGGACAGGCTGGTGCCATAATATGGAAATACAAGTAAACTGTTTAATACCTATGAAAAACCGCATTTTATACTTAATATATATTTATTAAAAACATATAATATACTTATTTATTAGTTATTACGTATTGTATTAAATATATATTATTTGACTTTAGTAAAAAAAATACTCTCAATTAAATATGAAAACGCAATACAAAGCAGATTTCCAATACTAGATTCTTTTTCTTTGATCATTTTTACTAAGTTACTTTCAAGTAATTTAATTAGTCTTTCGCAACCTTTTTCAACTCTGATCGACCGAAAAGTTTGGGAAACTCCGCTAAACCAAAACTCCTAATTTAAATTATGCTAATAATTGACCCAAAACCCATAGAACAATAATAACGCGAATCTGCTCGTACGCAACTTTTATAGTTGCCTCATCTACTGAGAAAAAACATCACAATAATGGTTTTGTAACTCTTCATTTTTGGTCCAAGCGGGGAGCGTAGGCGGTTAATGGTACAGTCACCATTGAATATATCGGAGCGGCCATTGTACTCAAAAATAAATGAACATGTACAGTCAAGGAATTTGATTCGCGTACCGTTTCGTTGATTTATTGCTTGAAATGTCGGAATATCATAAGGCTTATTTTTCTTTAAGCAAGCGAAGAAACATAGCCCTTAGTACTATTAATTGTCATCAGTAATTTAGACTTAAGACGGTACGCGAGTCAAATTCCTTGACTGTACTCTATCGCCTCGACATTAGAGGCGTTGTTCAGATATTTATAACCACGCTGGCCGCTCCGATATATATGATGGCGACTGTAAGTAGTAGTTATCTACTATTTCTATTAGAATAGTTTGCAGTCAAACTCAGTGGCGTAAAAATATAACGATACCGTTTGTTAAAAAAAACCTTTTTTGTACTCCACCGACTCTACCGATCCATTTTCTATCGATAGAAAAATCGCCAAAAAACGATTAATCCTGTTAATTTAATTAACTACATATTTTTAATAATATAATTGGGTGAATCGCAACCTAAATGAAGATCCTAATCTAATATTACTTTTGTTAACTAGTCATACTTAAGTATTTAACTTTAATAACACAATTTCGCTAATCTCTTTCCACACACACCTCAAATCTGTAATCAGCATACGGCAATGGGTAATCTGTGGAACGATTCCTTCGCCATTTGTTAAACCACTTTAACTTTTACAGGTTTTACATCAGCACATAATTATTCCGGTCCCCGGTCCATTGTTCTAACAAGTTTATGATCAGTAAAAAAGTTCTGCCTCTGCGCAATACATGTAAAGCCTGGCCAGAAATATATGACCATGCGCCATGTTTTGGAATTTCATTGGAACTAACATTTCACCGTATTGGCTGTGTGCACGAGTGTGGCGCCATCTCTTGAGCAGGGGGTGAAAGGGTTTATTTCTTTTTTATTAATGGCATATACTCCTTGCTTATATGAAATGTCACTGGCTGATTCACTATTTTGACAGTTGACCCTACGGGTGATGTCAAATATTTAGAAATGTGATATTGACAAGAGCCCAATTTCTTGTTACATTGTGCGCTGCGATCGTTCACGTTACCCCCACCATGCACTTCGCACATAGCCAATACACGAGAAAAAAAGCGCCCTCTTGACAATGGTCATATATTTCTGGTCAGGCTTTGGAAGAATAATTGAATCATAAAAGAGATCGTAACTAAAGTAATATTTTTGTCGGTTCGTCGACTTTCATCCACTTTGTAGACCACCGACGCATACTGTTCGATAGAGTCTTATTGTCGCATAATTTAGCATCGGTGACGCTGCTGAAATGAATTTTCATTCTATATTATAGTACCGACGGGCCAGCATAACCCAGTGGGAGATTGAAGTTACTAAACTGTAGGGAGCAGGTTGTAAGGCATTCATTAAACTTAATTCTTACCGGCTTGCTTATTTCGAGCACTCCTTTCACCTTTCCATCTTTTATGGGGCTCACCCACTACACGGAGAGAAAAAAATTACTAGAAATAAGTAAAAAATAGTCATTCCCAGGACAAGTAAACGTTTACTAAAAACAAGGAAACTTTTACTAAAAACAAGTACACGTTTACTAAAAACAAGTAAACTTTACTAAAAACAGGGAAGCGTCTACTTGTTTTTAGTAAACGTTTACTTGTTTTTAGTAAATTATTTACTTGTCCTGGGAATTACTATTTTTTACTTGTTTCTAGTAAAAATTTCTCTCTGTGTACCAGTCGGCCTGACGATATTGGCCTGTCAGTTGTTTGGAGCTGTCAAATTTTTGTTCAAACTGACAGGCCGATATCGTCAGGCGGACTGATAGTCGGTGGGCCCGCCCCCTTACCATACTTAGGCTACTCAGCAAGCTTCGTGGCCTAAACACGACTCGACTGAAAAGCTCTTCATTATGACACAATTGTATTAAGTACTATCTGATGCGACCTACATATTTTCATTTTAAACAGGATGGAACTTTTGAAACTCTCATCGATATTATGCAAAAGATAATAATTACGCAGTCAGCATTTCAGCAATGAAGATATCTTAAATGATAGAAACAGTTCTTCAACTGGTGTATAAACTATAAACCTCATTGCAAAATTGGTTGATCTAATAGCAAACGTTTGATTGACTCCTACATAACATCAAATCTGAATAGAACAAGCTGCAGATAGCTAGATTACAAACGCCGTCTCGAACAGAATGCTTAGTTCGAATGATGAAATTATAAATCGATTCAAATCGATAATTACTGTCCATTACGACAGACGTGTACCTCATTTAAATTACCAATTGCAAACTCTATAACAAGGCCGTAAGGTCCACAAAGTTTAAAAGCTCATGCGCAACAAATGAGTGTTGTTCATAAATCATAATGCTTTTTGAATGCATGATCCTCGGTGACCCAGCATAAGGTCAGAATAGCAGCTAGATACACTTTTTTATTTATTTATTTGAAACTTTTTCACAGTAAAATATCCAACATTCGTTTGTTCGTCTATTTGCATCACCGTCTTTGGATAGAGAGGGTGAATACGGAATTTCGCCAGATCTATAAGTGTGAACTGATTTCCGGCAAACATTTGACTGATTTCCGCTATAAATTGACAGATTGTTTCTCGAGACAAATCCTTTTGCTGATGATAATCTTCAAAATCCAAAAGTCTTTATGGTTCTCTGCCTTTTTGCCGAATTTCACTTGCCAACCAACTTTTCGCAGAAGTTTCACTTGGCCGAATTTCATTTCCCAACTTTACATAATCCAACCCACCCAACCTAACCTAACCCAACCTAGTAGGCGAGTTTCATTTCCCAACTATGGGGTTGGCAAATGAAATAGTTGCGAAATAATTATTTGGTAAAAGTTATTCGGCCAAATGAAACTTCTGCGAAAAGTTGGTTGACAAGTGAAATTCGGCAATACAATTTTCGGCGAAAAGGCAGGATACCCCCGTTCCCAATCCCACTTGTCGGATGTCGGGCCCGGATTTTAATCGGATGTTCCAGTGGCAAAACATTTTATATGAAGCTATTCCCACTTGCACGACACAATTTTGTATGAGGCGCCGACACCCGATTAAAATCCGGGCCCAACATCAGACAAGTGGGAACGGGGTCTAAAACTAAACCAGACTAGACCAGACAAAATGATTTGTGAATTGACTGCAAACTGTGTGGTTATGATTTGCGACACGGACAGACAGACTGGCGGGCTAATTAATAACTGCAATGGTTGGTAATTAGACAGTGCAGTGCAGTCTGATATCAATCTCAAGCATTGTTCGGGGTGTGACATACGTTGCGCGACCAGGTGGTGTTTGGAATATTCAGCTGTCACTGAAATACTTATTATTAACTAATTTGATTTCCGTTTATTCAAATATTAACCTAATTCTATTTATCTATCTATTCTATTGTAGAACTTACAGCCCTCATCTTCGAAGAGAGACCTCCTCTCCATTATTACGAGTATAAGCTTAATTGTTGACCCATTTCCTCAGTTATATTCTCATTCATCTATTATTTAAGGCTAAGTGTACAAAAAAAGAAAAACGGTTTGGAATTTTCAAATTTATTACTTAAAAAGTGTACAATGTTTTTTTTTTTTAATGTAATTTTCCAGTTTTCTTAATGCGATTCGGCGCATTCTTTATTTTTTGCCTCGATAGCAAAAAAAACGCATTTACGTTTTATTTTTTGGCACAACAAACATTTTTCGGTCCTGAACTAATGGGTCTTAATATAGAGCAGGCTCCAATGAGATGTTCGTTTGCAAAACTAGCGGACCGCGAAATGTTTTGTGATTCGTCTATCTGCTACCCTCGACATTATAAAAAGCCATGTTGCCACGCGCGCTCATGGTCCTTTGTCATTCAGTCCACCCCCGCCCCTTTACCGCTGCTCAAGACTCGCCGCGCGCGCTTGTGACGTTACCAGCTCGTCGATAGGGTAGAGAGAGCTTTGGAGACGAAGCAATATGCATTGGGCTGCTTTTATAATACTACCCACAGTACTATATGGGGCGATAGTCTGGTGGCACACCCCATGTTAAAGAATACCAAAGGTACAGAGACTGGCAAGCCTGATCGATGATAACGGGGGCAATGATAACGACTCCAACACATGCAATGGAGGTAGTGCTGGACATGAAATCACTTCATATTGAGGTGGAGGAGAGAGCCACGGAGCAGTGGTACAGAATAAAAGCAAAGAATGGAGAGAGAGCTGCCAGGATAAAAGACATGCACTCATACAAAGAGAGGCGCTGTCAAGAATGGAAAGAGCCGCCCCCACTCTCAGACTACCCAGTTGACACGATTGTTTCCCAGCCAGCAGTTTTACAACTCGTGCTCCCTCCAAATAGCTGTAATTTCCTCCATAAATTTTTTACAGCCCTCCCAGCTAGATTTCTCTCTCAGTTTTGTGTACTTATTTCTAATTTCTCTATATGCATCCCAGCTTTCAGAGTCGTCCTTCCTCAACGCTACCCTCATTGCTCTCCGCGTTCTCTTCTTAAATTGTTGTACCATGTCAGTGAGGCGCGTATACAGAAGAAGGGGGCGGGGGGCAACAGGGGTATCCCCCCTCTCCCCGACATGGAAGTTTTGCATACTACGGGGGTATTAGTATAGGTGCGGCCCACAAGATTTTTTGTGAAGAAAATTTTTTCGTAACATTTCATCAAAATAAAAGTTATCTATTGGTGTAATGACTTCTATTTTATTTATAACACATATAGGCACCCATACGTACTAATCTGCTAATGAAATTCCATAATTAAAACCAAAAATCTTTGTAATTTACTAATAACATTTGTGAGAGTAGGAAGGGGAGGGGGGACCACAAAACTGGCTGGCAACATCTGTTAATTGGATGTCTGGGATCCATACAATATATATCAGAAGTCAGAATGAGGTCCGCAATTTTTGCAAACGGGACTCCACTGAGAGTCCGGTCTAATATGCGTCCTAACCATGACAGCTTACTCGTAGATGACAAAACGTGGACGAAACGTAAACAATGCGTTGCCGATCTATATCACTCTTAACAAGCAGTGGATTACTATTAAGTATGTTCAAAGGTTTCAATAATATATTAAATCATAACCTAATGGACCTTTGATATGCGTCCAACTCTTGACAGCTTTAGTTACGTTGGCATTGTTGGCAAGCGCATGCGCCCCTCGATCGTCTCCACCTACTGCGCACGCGGTGAAAGTGCCATCAGTCACAATAGGAAGACTGCTATCAAATAATGCGTGTCGATATTCAACACTGAACACCCTGAAAAAAAGTACAAATCTTCCAAATACATCCTGAAATAGACGAGTACCTTGACAATGATGAGGAAAAGCCGGGAGAATATGGCGAGGGCAGAGAAGTACTCTTTGATTTGATTCGGTTGTTAAGTAAAAAAACCCGGATGCCAAAAAATATTTGTTGTGTAAATCGCACAATATTTGCGATTAAATTTCACAATATAAATTTACACTTCTCTAGGTCGCACTTTAATAATCAAAACCAGTACCTTAACTTGGATAACCGTACGGTTAAGTTGCGGGTCGCGAAACTTTGACCGGTAAGTATTTTTACTTAAATCATGCTCTTTTATCAAAACAGTCTTCTCTGTCGTCAAAACGATAACAAAGCAAATTGTAATTGGACGTAGTTACGCGAAAACGTTCCAACCCACAGCGACCCCATTTTGAGATAAACGCAATTTTGTGTTTTAGCGGTACACTTTTTCCCTGTAATTATTTCAGGCAAATACTATTGGTTTTACTGTGGAATGCCAAACTGGTTATTGAATGATATGCATATTTTTTGTAAATACATAATACAAGGGGCATATAAATAGGTAAAACGAGTTTGAAACGTTTTTGCTAAATTTAATTTTGTATGAACCTTGTTAAATAGTAATTATGCATAAACGTTCCAAAACGAATTTAAGTGTATTATTTTATAAATATATCTAAAATAAATGTAATATGTAAAATTTGTTTTCACACTATGATGACAGGTAGGTCCGCGGCGGCGTTTCCAATGAAAAAAGAATAATATCATAGTAATATGGAAATGGCATATCAACGAAAAATTTTAGGTCGCTACAGCTCACAAGTCACAACATGGCGGTTCATAGTGCTTCCAAGAAGATTTCACTGTGTAAGATTTTGTCGATAAATCGATATCGATAGTGACCAAGGCCTCACAGGCCACAAGGCCTCATCGCAGTCAACACTTTTGTTAAATACAATTGCCAAGGCAGGGGTTACTATTTCAAGCAGGGATTTGACAACATCGACAGAGACCCCCCAGAAATCGCCAGTTTTTTTTTAAATAGGTACTTATCAGTAAATAATTTTATTCAGATAAGATAATTCGTGTGGATTTCAAGCTGGGTAGCATAGAAAATGGTAGTAGGCATTAATAATAGATCGTTATCAATTTCGATAAATAGAGTACAACAATGACGTCATCAGCTCACAATATGGCTGATTTTTCGGCCTCATTAGGTTTTTACTTATATACTAGTCATCCCTTTTTGCTCATGAATATAGTGCTGAGTTAAAACGAGACGAATATATTGATATTCATATGTCAGGTCCCCTCTATATAGGACTGTGTTCGTTTCACATGTGCGTTTCGTTGGTGCTGTCATTTTACGGGAGCAAAGAGTAATAATGTTGCCACCTTTATTGTAAACACAGACTTGATATAAGAAAGACTGGTCACGGGCCTTGAAAAAACGAGCCGAGTGAGGTAGCGCACGGGGAGACCTTTGTCTCTTTCAATTAGGGTGACCACGTGAATTTTAAAAGTTAGGGAATCCACGTTCAAATAATGCACAATTATGCATACTAATACATAAATGCTAGAGACACTAGTTTCCTTGTATGTACTATCGGGTTCATAATTGCATGGCCAATTTATCAATGAATTCATTCATAAATTGCCCATGCATTTTTGAACCCGACGGTACCTAGACAATCAACCTGCTGTTAATTATCTCCAAAAGAACTTAGCAGTTAGGAATCTGCGGTAAAATAACATTTTTGTTAAAAGGGCTACAATTCTTACATACACTTAGCGGTAATCTAACTAGACGGGTTTCGTTGCTCTCATAATGTGTCCTATAAACATTGTATAATATGTAAAAACATTGTATAAATGATTTTGCATTTGCATCATACATCTGTCAAACAAGTTCAATAGCGAATCGGTGCATATTGTACAGTCTTCGCAGCTTAAAAAAACAGTATGGATTAATCTAAAAGGTTTCAAAGTACATGGAACATTTTTGCAGAAATAAAAAATGTATAAAGATTTCAAATTTCGGATTTATAAAGAACGTTCCAACCCACATGGATCATTTAAGAAACAATTAAATGTGCGTTTTATGAATTTAGTATAATGTTCCAAGACAAGTGGAACATTATAACGATATGTTATTATATTAAGAGTTTTTAACAATATGTTTCAGTATGCATGTAATGTTTTTACTTTATTTTGAGTACACGTCCTTGGCATAATGGTGGGTTGGAACATTTGGGTAAAACTTTATTGATGAAACTAACCTAAAAATACTAGCATCTTTGTGTGCACATGATGTAATATGTCAAAAATAGTACCCTGGTTATGGTAACTCATTTTCGAGTGACTTGTGGGTTGGAACGTTTTCGCGTAACTACGTCCAATTCTGATAACCATTGTATTAAACGTTTGATGTATCGTATTGCCACCATACAATCTAGAAGCAGGCAGCAAAATTATTTAAAAAAATATTTTTTATATATTAAGCCTCCTTTTTTGAGTAGGTATGTAGGTTATATATTATGATATCACACGGTAAGTTTTCCATAAAAACTCCATAGTAACAAATCGTTTTGACGTTTCATAAAGAGAAAGTTCATAAAAAAAATCTAGTCTGGATAACGAATAACCGCAGTAACAGTAGAAGTAATAAGCTATACTCATCCCTCTTTTTTGTGCTAAGGGTACTAGCGTAAATAAAGGACAATATGATTCTCTGTCTATGCTTGAAGTGAGACAGGCCGTGGCCAAACTATTAGTTTAGTAGTCTATTATCCTATTAGCAATGATCGTACATTTTCCAGCATTTTTGGTGCAGTGTAGGATTATTATTATTTCGAGACTATTGCGTAAAACCAAGTATAAAAAAAATCAAAGCCATTTAGAACCAAGTAATAATGTAGAGATGGTTGATAATTCAATAACAATTTCACAAAAAAAACGTCATTGCAGGTTTAGCTGTAAAATATACGATCTCTGCCTATTAGATAATGTACTGTCTTAAAATATTTGTACATAAGAATGCGCAACCAATGTTTGCCATATCCTAATCGAATTAGAGACACTCAGATAATTAGAGATTGTTCATCTATGACTGAGTTTCACAGACAAAATGACTCAAGCGGCATAAACGTTAACGCCATTACATTCCTTATGACTATGGTAATTAGGCGTTTAATAGCATATTTTACGGTTCGGAATGTTGCATAAGCATTGATTCGAAGATTAGAGGAAATATGTGAGCTTTATTTTGATTCTTAATGCTTAATTTCGTAACTACCGCGGATACTTACTGAATGTTGTCAAACGGGGGACTAGGGCTTTCAAATGGTATTTGCAGAGACTATAAAGATATAGACGACCACAGCCTAAGAACTTTTTGAAGCTCAAGTCGATTGCGCCCTCTGTCCGAAAGCCGCCTAAAGATACCGAAATTGTAAGAAGAAATGTCACCTGCACTGCTACTGCTGCTGCTGCTAGGCGGACAGAGGGCGCAATCGACTTGAGCTTCAAAAAGTTCTTAGGCTGTGGTCGTCTTTATCTCTATAGTCTCTAGTATTTGCTTACATACCAGACCTTTACTGATATGACAAGTATGGAGTTGCCTCTTTAAAAATATATTTCTAGAATTACAACAAAATTATACCGGATATTTTTACTAAAATGAATTTAAATCGCGTGATTGCGAAGCAAAAAGGTAAATGGATTTGTTTACATTTATGTACTTTACTATACACCCAGATTTTGTTACACGAACTTATGTTTTCAAATATTTATATTTGAAAATGTTAACTACATATATTTATTTATAACATTATATAATGCCCATTAACCATGCCCTCAAACAGGGTATCGAATTTCATCGTCCATAAATTATTATAACGCCCAGATTTATTGTCACAATACTAATACAACCTTGATCAAGATATGTTATTCAATACTTTCCAAAACTCACTTTTTACTAAAACTGTCCCTTGAAAAGCCAATCATATTCAATAAAGAATACAGATTAAATTATAATGACGTGAAATTTGTGATACGAGCTTTTTAAAGTTGCTATTATTACGCATAATATTCATAGTATGATAATGGGGTGCTTGGCTAATTTGAAATGTATTCGTCAAATATGTTTTTAACTTTAAACTTATATTTGCCGTTGGTAATACTATGCAATGAAATTAAGATCGTTTGTTTAACGGCAAAAATAACTTGGTAAAGCTATAAAATGATAGTAAAACACATTTTCACAGCTTGTACAATTGATTCTTCTTATTTTATTATCTGAAATGGGGATATCGTCAACGGCTGCAATATTACCTACGATGCTTAACTTTGCTTGGCTTGAAAAACAGTGTTTTTGATCCTCTACTGAATATATATAAATAGTTAAAGTAATAATACATAGTCAGGCGTCCGAGAGGCAACCGGATGGCTTGATGACAAACCGCCTTGTGCAATCCGAACTGACCCAATTTGGAGTGGAGCGGAAATAGAGGGGGGGGGGGGGGGGAACAAATTGACACTTTTCTGTTCAAGGACATCAGTTTATTTTTCAGCCAGTTCGTCACTAAAACATTTTTTTAATAAATTAATCGATTCATCATAATCGAAGCACACTAAGCACATATAAAGCTAAAATATATATCATTCAACCGCAACATTTTTTGATTTCATCTAAGTTGGTGTGAAAAGAAGTATGTGTCACATAGGAGCAAAATTATTTTCAGCTTGGGCGTTCGCACTTGAATCCCACACTACGCTCAGGAGTCTACTTTAGAATCCCTCGCTATGCTCGGGATTCTATTATAGACTCCATAGCTTCGTTTTGATTCATTGTACACCCTCGCCGTAAATATTTCATTTTGCTCCCTTCTTACACAATCTACTATTGATCGCGAGGCAACCGATTGAAACAGCGGTGTGTACGCTGGTTATATAATACAATTTTAATGCCATCCTTCCAAGTTTGACTGGCTCCCTGTATGAGAGCGAAGAAAAAATTTAAAACAAATTATCAGGCAACCGCTTGAAAGGGAGCCATCAGTATGAGAGCGAAGAAAAAATTTAAAACAAATTATCAGGCAACCGCTTGAAAGGGAGCCATCAGTATGAGAGCGAAGAAAAAATTTAAAACAAATTATCAGGCAACCGCTTGAAAGGGAGCCATCAGTATGAGAGCGAAGAAAAAATTTAAAACAAATTATCAGGCAACCGCTTGAAAGGGAGCCATCAGTATGAGAACGAAGAAAAAATTTAAAACAAATTATCAGGCAACCGCTTGAAAGGGAGCCATCAGTATGAGAGCGAAGAAAAAATTTAAAACAAATTATCAGGCAACCGCTTGAAAGGGAGCCATCAGTATGAGAGCGAAGAAAAAATTTAAAACAAATTATCAGGCAACCGCTTGAAAGGGAGCCATCAGTATGAGAGCGAAGAAAAAATTTAAAACAAATTATCAGGCAACCGCTTGAAAGGGAGCCATCAGTATGAGAGCGAAGAAAAAATTTTAAACAAATTATCAGGCAACCGCTTGAAAGGGAGCCATCAGTATGAGAGCGAAGAAAAAATTTAAAACCAATTATCAGGCAACCGCTTGAAAGGGAGCCATCAGAGTTGGAAGCCTCACAAATATTGAATTTTTCGATCGGTGAACGAGAACAGAAAAACACATTTACAATCATTGAAATCGGATGGCATTTGTATTAGGCCTTGGGTGTTTTGACCACCCGTCGCGGGCGACCGGCGACCGACGCCATACAAAACATCGGATTCGATCGGATGTTTGTATGGCGTCGGTCGCCGGCCGCCGGCGACGGGTGGTCAGAAAACCCAAGGCCTTAGAGTTTTGTATGATGTGATATGCGATATAAACAAATGCCATCGGTCTCCTATGAAATCTCATCCTACTGTGGCCAATTGAATGCAAAACACTTTATTGGGCTTCTAAATTGATTTGATAACATTTCGGGAAGATGTTTTGCAAGCCAGTCAAAGTTATCCATCGTAGGCAAAGTCGTGTGTGTTCACACGGTAGACGCTTTACGATTATAGTTTATTTACTGTGTTTATGACTGACTTTGTACAAGTGACTACACATTTCAGATAGACGTCGACAGGGTGACTCAGTGTAAGGTGTCATAATCATAATCATTACGGCGTGAGAATATTGAACAGGTAAATGACTTGTTGAGCGTTTGGCCGACAACTCCATCAAGAAAACTTCTTATATTAAAATAATATACGATAATATATTTTATCTAGTATCAAATTAGTATATAGGTAAAAAAAATCCTACTTACGAGGATTCGATGCTCTCAAAGTCGTACTTTTAATTGTAAAATGTTATATTTTCCGGGCCTAGGCTAACTGCGCTTTCTAAGACTATACCGGGTGTCCCAAAGGACATGAAGGGGAAGTACCTTAAATATCGTAGATAGGGTATTTTGCTGAAAGAAGACTTTATGTTTTTTTTTTTACTGAGTAATCCTGCATTCAATTTCTTTTTTTAATATTTCCAAATTACCTACTTAATTGACTTCGGCAGTTTTAATTTGATTAAAATGATTAATTTCACGTTGTTTCTTTCTTTTAAAATACTGTGTTATTAAAGAAGAGTTATTATTTTTTAGCTATTCTTTCCATTGGCATCATAAAAATAGGGGTGATTTTTTTTTCACATTTAAGTCAGTTCGATTCCCAGACAAAGCAAGTAATTTTTAGAAAATCTTTGAATGCAGAATTACTAACTTAAAAAAATGTCCCATAGTTTTGGGACGACCTGTATAAATTACCGTGTATTTCGATTACGCACGACACAATTTGGCGGCTCTAGGTCTCCATTATCATGTGTTAGTGCTTAAGAATAGAGAACTAGGCTCTTCTTTGATACTTTGATTGATTGATTTGGTAAAGAATTACTTGCCACAGCTATATAAAACTTTTCGCTACGACTAGATTAAATATTCAGTAGAAACTGAATATTTGTGACATTCCACGAGAAAAGGTACCTTATGGCGGTTGAGACTTACGCTATTTGTAACGACGCTGCAATACTAATGCGATGCTTCGCAACCTAAGCGCCAACCGCCATAAGGTACTTTCACCCGTGGGACGTCACATTTAATCTAGTCCAATAATCTTTAGTAGACAGCCAATAATCTTTGTTTTCAAAGTCGTCATTTCCACGAGGAATTAGGGAGTACAGTGAGAAAATGAAACGGCTAGAAATAAATAAGTTTTTGCTATTTACAACCGAGTGACTCGCTTCGCATGGAGCCTGCAAAGTTCGTTGCTTAAATCAAAGAAGTCAACTTGGCTAACTTACGTATGTGAAACTACACCATTAAATTAGTTAAAAATAAATAAGGAAATCAGGGAAGGGTTATATTTACTAGGACACTTATTTGGATTTAAATAAGTGCTTGGTAAAAATAACTAAGAATAGTTACCAATAATTGCTTGTTTGTAATTAACAAAGCTTAATTGCGTGATTTAAATAAGACTTGGTTGTATATACCTAACCAAAAATATTTTAACCGAGCCAAATTGGTACTTTGCTAACACACTATTTTTTCCGTGTAGGTAAACCCTTATCAAATATGTAAATCAGAGTCACGTGTAAGTATTGACCGTGAATTATTGGTTGGCAAGCCCGGGCAAATATAATAAGATTCTTGATTTTATGTGATCCGACAGACAGCGTAGGTACTGTACTTATTTAAACATCAGGTACTAGTACCTATACGGGTGTCCCAGAAATCGACGTCAAGCCGTGAATGGATGATAGACCAAGTTATAACAGTTATCAGAAAAATACAAAAAAAAATCTATCACATGTTCTTCAAAAATTATGGTCACTTTAAAAATTTACTAGTAGTTAAGAGACCAGGGCGTGAATATTCTAGTAAATTTTTAAAGTGACCATAATTTTTGAAGAACATGTGATAGATTTTTTTTGTATTTTTCTTGTATACCTGATACAACAAACAACGCATATGCGTCTAAAATTCAACTTGTCCCTGGTCCTTAGCGATTGAAATGTCAGGATTCACAAACCTGTACCTATATATTATGTAAAATTATATCGCCTAGAGTAAAACGTCGTGGTACGGGCATGTTATGCGGAGGGATGAAAGTCATGTTACGAGAAAGGTATTAGGAATGAATGTGGAGGGATGTAGGAAAAGAGGAAAACCTAGGAAAAGATGGATGGATTGCGTGAGAGATGATATGAAAAGAAAGGACGAGATGACGGGTGACAGAGATGTGAGGAAAAAAAGACATGCTGCGCCGACCCAAGTAAATGGGACAAGGTCAACCGATTGATGATGACCTATATGTAAAATTAAAGAAAATCGCAACGAAATGACAACAATCAAATCAATAGAATTAATCTACGTTTATCCGCATAAATAAGTATGTTGCTGGGTAACAGTAAGGTTACAGTATGTTGAAGTTGCATACTACCATAAAGTGCCCGTACAAGGTACCAACACTAAACTAAAATTCACAAATCTACGGACTAAATTGACAAATGACTGACAGGTAAAATGATACCAGAAACAGCAAAATAAAAATAGTGAAGGGTATATGTCGATAACAATATATCGACAAGTTGTAAAGCACAAATAACACACTAGTTTAAATCAAAAATATGTATATTAGTTTCAAATAAGAGGTACAAATCTTGGTTTGTTCGATTTTCGAGGTAGTGTATGGATAACATGCGTTTTTACCCACACTAGTTTTAAAGCATAAAAAGGTTTCCGAGCCTGTAGGTAAAAATAAAACTCCTTGTCCGACGATAACTAGTCTTTATTATATAATATTATTCATTCCCAGGCTTCTGGATATACCCACTTTTTTTTGTTAAAATGATGTTTTAATATATATTATTTGATAAATAAAATATTATTGGATTACTTGACGTCTTGTTTTTATTTTTATTTTAGCTAGAGGTAATTTCATATTAGATTGTTATCTAGCCAGTTCAGCTGAACTATAACTGTTGGCAGAACTCCTTAATCTTAAATGATATATTTTACCATAGAAAACAGTAATGCCAACATAATGTCACAATATGGATTACCTACGTAAAAAAGATGGATTTGTTGGGAATTTGAAAGAACAACAACTTTATTAATTAATTTAATTAAATGTATGTATTCAATAAACTAATTTTAAAATTATTGTTGGTTTGAAATTAAAATATTATCTCTAATTAGGGGTCTACAGATCTTTTGATTTGTCGAAATCACTGGAAAAAGTTGGTATATAGATTAGCCGATTAAATTGCCAGTTTTATTGTCCCGTCTGGTGGACCTACGATTTAACAATAATTTTAATATCGATGAGAACGACACTGGCCAAACTGTGGCAACACTTGTTCATACTTAGTTGTCAATTCGGTCCGTAGGTTTGTGGATTTTAGTTTACCAACATGTTCTATCGTTGTGCTTTTTGCCATTACATCTTCACAAACAATGTCAAGCAGCGATTGGCTAGTATCAGTAAAATGTGTTGGCTGTGATATTAATTGAGAGTAATAAGGTAGTAATTTTTTGAGATGTCGAAATCTTACTAGAACTACAGGTTTCTACTTACAATTCCGACATCTTAATAAAAATACTATAGTCACATTGTAAGAGTAGATTTCATGACACAGTGGCATTGATTAATTATGTAGGTATTCTACTTTTTTTTAATTTTTTTTATAATTCACAAAATGATTTATTTAACGTAAAATAGTGTTACAATTTTAATTAAACATTAACCAACAACAAGAACGTGGCGCTAGTGCAGGGCAGAGGTAGACGGGCTGGGTAGGGCAGCACCGTCGATGAGACTAAAGAAATGTTGGGTGGATTTGAATCTGTGCCGTGTCCCACGCAGGGACCGGAACCGGTTACCATAACCTGGGTATTTCATAAGGTTATTTTTGAGGTTGTTTTAAAAACCCTGATATAACGGTAACCTTATGATGAGGTAACCGTATTGATACGGTTACCGTATCGATCAGGTTAACCTAAGGTAACACTAACCGCATTAAAAACCCAATCAATTCGGTTACCGAATCATAGGGTATTGAGGCAGCTCAACCGAATGTGATCTTTACGAACACTCAGATTAGGCTCATTATTAAATTGCTGTAGTGGCTTTGAGCACGGGGCTGGTCAACTAAGCTCCCAGTACAAACAAACAGGTTTTGCCGGAAACGTCGCGCGTCGTTTATTGTGTTCATCTTTAACAATATTTGTACTTTTAGGTTGAATTGAAATTGGAGCGCGGCTGCATTTCGTTTGGTTATTTTGTTTTTACATTATTACTATACTAACTTTGGAGAAATTACGGATACGGATTCGTGCATAATGTGCATATGAATTAAAATGTATTGTTGTATTTATCAAGTATGTACATGTATGTGTACAATAAAATATGAATGTATATATATTTTCTCCAATGTACTCGGAAATTTTCAGCTTACTGTATCAAAATGAGTACGTGAAGTTCTTCATTTTTTACCAAAACGAATTTAAAAAAAAACATTATTTACCTGTTTTAGCGGCCGTGAAGTAATTTGTCAACGCCATAAATATGTATACACTTTTGCACCTTACTCCATTGTAATAAGGTTCAAAGTGTATACATATTTTAGGCGTTGACTAGTAAAATCCATTACTGTATTGTTTTTTACCTTTTAAACTTTTCATCCGACTAAGAAATATCATTTCAAACAGCCAAAACTTAAGCGACGTCTATACACCGTCTGAACGGCAATCCCTTCAAACTGTAGGATAGAGCGAGATAGTTAGATCAAAAACCTTGGTTGTCTCGTTCTTTGTTATAGCACCGCGTCTGATCGTGCGTATGAGGCTTAATACAATCATAGACAAAACAACTATTTTTAAGGTTTAATCTTGTATCTGTTGCATAAAAGGAGCATATTTAATACTGTCTGAAATAGCTTTTGACGAAAATTTATTTTTAAATATTATTTGAATTAAAATTGGCAGTATACATAGTTCTTAATACTTTAAAAAAAAATTATATAGGGAAGCTAATTCATGACATTGCACGCTAATAACGTAACCAAAATCTGTAATTTATTTCATTTACTTTACTTTATTTCCTCGCACATTTAGAGAAAAGCACTATATATGTCTCGGCGGTAATAGAAATTCGTGGACTCGTCTTATTTTTTCGGACTCAGCTGCGCTTCGTCCGAAAAAATCGCTAATCCACGAATTTCCCTTCCCCGTCCCCTGCAATAATGTAGGTACTATTTTTTTATTAAAATAAAAATACAATAAAAATAGAGTAAAAATAGAATAAAAATAGAATAATAAAAAAAAAAAATAGAATAAAAATAAAATTAAAATAGAATAAAAAAAAATTAAAAATAAAAATAAAATAAAAATAAAATAGTATAAAAATAGAAAATAATAATAAAATATAATATAAAAAAAGAATAAAATAGAATAAGTAAAAAATAAAATATTGTATAATAAAATTTTATTAAAATATATTCAATGACATGCAATAGAAACAAAATTTTAATTTTATTTTTATTTTATTTTGATTTTTATTTGGCACATTTTAAGCAGATTTATGTTATGTACAGTGGTTATGTATATCATAACATGTTTGTGAATCATAGCTTATCATTTTTATTTTATTTTTATTCTTAATTTATTTTATTTTTATTTTATTTTTATTTTATTTTTATTTTATTTTTATTTTATTTTTATTTAAAAATAAATTACAACTAACAAATCTTAAAAATAAACTAATACTAAACTAAACTAAAACCTACAAAATAAAAGTTACAAATAAAAAATGGGCTCCAAATCAGTGCCAAACGGAAGGGTGCCCAGAAGGCTAGCGGCATTGCCGCGCTGGACAGCAATGCCGATGCGTTGGACAAAGTATGCCCCAGCCTTCTGGTCACCCGTTGCGTCAATTAGGCGCTTGGCTAGGTCTTTGTAGATACCATGAGCTCCTGGTCCCCACGGTCCCAGTGTTTCCACCCCAAACGGCTCAAACATGCAACCAGTATCTATGGCTGCATATTTGCGCCGCTTGAGGTTTTCAGCCGTATCTGCGGCAGCCCCAGCCTTTTTATTTTATTTTTATTTTATTTTTATTTTATTTTTATTTTATTCTTATTTTATTTTTATTTTATTTTTATTTTATTCTTATTTTATTCTTATTTTATTCTTATTTTATTTTTATTTTATTTTTATTTTATTTTTATTTTATTTTTATTTTATTTTTATTTTATTTTTATTTTATTTTTATTTTATTTTTATTTTATTTTTATTTTATTTTTATTTTATTTTTATTTTATTTTTATTTTATTTTTATTTTATTTTTATTTTATTTTTATTTTATTTTTATTTTATTTTTATTTTATTTTTATTTTATTTTTATTTTATTTTTATTTTATTTTTATTTTATTTTTATTTTATTTTTATTTTATTTTTATTTTTATTTTATTTTTATTTTATTTTTATTTTATTTTTATTTTATTTTTATTTTATTTTTATTTTATTTTTATTTTATTTTTATTTTATTTTTATTTTATTTTTATTTTATTTTTATTTTATTTTTATTTTATTTTTATTTTATTTTTATTTTATTTTTATTTTATTTTTATTTTATTTTTATTTTATTTTTATTTTATTTTTATTTTATTTTTATTTTATTTTTATTTTATTTTTATTTTATTTTTATTTTATTTTTATTTTATTTTTATTTTATTTTTATTTTATTTTTATTTTATTTTTATTTTATTTTTATTTTATTTTTATTTTATTTTTATTTTATTTATTTTTTATTTTTATTTTATTTTTATTTTATTTTTATTTTATTTTTATTTTATTTTTATTTTATTTTTATTTTATTTTCATTTATTTTTATTTTATTTTATTTTTACTTTACTTTTTTTTCATGCTTGAGCAACGCGACTACTACGATAATAGCTCTATACGGGTAGTTAGCTAGTTTCATTAAATGTTAAATCTCGACATTAGCTTTCAATAGTATTCAAATGTAGGAAAGAAAAAACAACCCAGGTTACAATAACCCAATGAAAACCCTTAACAAAAACCCTATCGCGATGGGGTTTTGAGGTTAACCGTGTTAGAGGTTACGGTTACCGCTTCAATACCTGTTACCACTATGATTCGGTAACCTCATGATACGGTAACCGTATCATGAGGTTACCAAATTGATTGGGTTACCGAAATGATAGGGTTAAGCCTAAAGAGGGGTTTTCCGGTCCCTGGTCCCACGGATACACATCCTGGTATTCTACTAGATGTGACATCTAAAACAAACTTTGTGCGCACAGCTGTGACAGAATCAAAGAGTAGACCTCTATCTATCACTACAACTTTACTACAACTTTTGGGACACAATTAATCTTAGGGGTGTCATCTCCTGTTACTCAATGACAGTCAAGTGATTTGACAGCTCCTGTTGCCAAAGCGGTTCTCAAATATACGAGTATGTACACTGAGAAATCCACCGTATTAAGGATTCCTTAGCTACAGTTACAATGTCCTAGCTACTAATCCAGTAAAGATACGTTTTTTACAAACATAAATGACTGAACGAAAAATCCTACAAACATTCCATCGGGAAGTAAATATTCATCAAAGTATATATGAAGCGTTTCGTTTTTTTGTGTGATTTTCCGTCATCCATAAATAACGTGTCTTAAGGAACCATAATAAATGATAAAATATTTGTATATTTATTTAGGCGATTTCTTGGGAATTACGATTTGAACATGGAATTTTTTTTGTAGGATTTTTTGTTTGCGCAGTGGTTAACATGACGTATAAGCAGTAGAACGAAATACTTCTGCTGTTATAAATTATTTCTAAAATTGTCATTTTTCCCATACAAGTGAAAATAAAATGACTGTACTATACGGCTTGTGACCCCACACGGTATGACCCGTCATGGCCTGGACCCGTCACTTCCGACTGTAGGGTCTATAGGGATGTCACGAATGTTGCTTTTCTCACATTCGCGAATGCGAATGCGAATGTTCAGGATGTGAATGTCCGAATGCGAATGCGAATACGAATGTTACGGAGTAGATTCAAAAAACTTAATCTTGCTTATCATTTTTCTGCTTCCATAGTTCAAAAATACAGAACATGACATGTGATGGAGTCCTATATTAATGATCAGAAGGAGTCAAGTGATACCGTCGTTTTCACTTCCTGTGTATGAGCAAGCATATGACTATGGGCCGGATCAGTGCGGTAAAAACAGGGTGTGTTCTACCAACATTCGCATTCGAAAAATATTTGCATCATTTGATGCGAATGCGAATGTTGATACGAATGTCAAAAATGATGCGAATATTCGCATTATACGAATGCGAATATTCGTGACATCCCTATTTTCCGTATTGACTCTGCGTAATCGCTTTCATCTCCGGTTCGTTCGATTTGAGCTTGTTAACGCAAAAGTCAATATTACTTATTACGTGACAAGGAGAGTGCCGAGAATCCAATAAGATCGTTTGCAATAGGGTTTAATGGCAACATTTATTGATTCTATAAGATTTACGTTAATTTAACTGCTGAAATAGATCATCATCATCATCTAAGGCTCTACAGCCCGGGGTGGGCCTTGGCCTGGTCGAGCAACTTTTTCCATTCTGGTCGGTTCATGGCTTGTTTTCTCCAACATCTAACTCCTAGGGTTTTGAGGTCTTTCTGAACGCCGTCCAACCACCGGAGCTTAGGCCTGCCTTTACTGCGGCGTCCGTCTGGTTTGCCATGCAGTAGCTACTGCTGAAATAGATGGTGCTGTAATTTCTGTATCACTTACTCTACATCCCCGTAATCCGGTGTTTTCTATTAAATTTTCTATTGGACGATCTTTATTTTAATCCTGTAAATATTAATTAGTAGCTACGATTGTTATTTCTAATTAAAGTTCCGAACTATGATCTATATATTTAAATAAAAGTAGTAGTCCGCCTCAAATTGAGAACTCACGATTTACTTGCAAACAAACTGACCAAGTGATGATTTTTTCGAGCCTTCTAGCTTCATAACCCCTTGATCGATCCTGCTCATATACGAACTCTCAAATTACATGTATTTCTGCTTATAATCCCAAATTAAATCATAAAGATCAAGAAAACGTTACTCAAGTTATGGTCGAACAAACTCTCGAAATGCCGAGACGTCCCAGTAGCCAGTTAGAAGTTGTTTGTAAGAATTCGCTCCGCTCGCTCGATAATCTCCTATCTACAATATTGTCTATCAATGGTAATTTTAGGTTAAATCATGCCTTTTTGTTTACATTTATTTAAAGATCCGAATGGAATAGTAGAGTCTGCAAGAATAATTTATAGCCGTAGGCTCTCTTGTCCTAATTTGCTTTTAAAATAAATCGATTAAAAAGGAAAATTGAACGCCAAAACCAGTTTCCTCTTTGTTGAAGAACAGCAATCATTCGTATTTGTTTGATCTCCGGCGCTAATTAATTGTCTTTGATCAATATTATAGGTGGCCGTGGGGTGCCCGGCCTTAGAATTGTCCGCCACCATATCGTCCCGTGGTTGCAGTAGGGGTCTGCTAAGGGAATATACCGGGAGATGGGCAGCAGCAAAAAAAAAAAACTGCGCGCGCCAACCCGCCTGCCAAGCGTGGTGCGTATGGCAAACCCCCCCTTACTAAAAGGGAGGCCTATGTTCAGCAGTGGACGTCTTATGGCTGAGATGATGATGATGATGAATATTATAGAACTGACTCGTGTCTGTATGTTGTATCCGACATTTCATTGCGTATAACAGACTCATCAATTTAAAAATAAATGTATAAATCAACCTTTAACTACTGTTTAATAGTCGCGAGAGCAGAATGTGTAATATTTAACTTTTGCATTTGTATTTAACTTATTTATAACCTTTAATACGATATAAAAATGGTAGTAAAAGCTTTTAATTTGTACATATAATGCTGGTAAATATTAAGTTTTCAGTATTTCACTACATTTATTATAAAACTTGCTCAATAATGCCTAATAACGTGCTCATCTTTGCATGGAATGTAAAACGGTGTTCTAAATCGTGATATAGATCAAATGCCACCATTTTTAGATGAATTAGACGTATAAGCTGCTACGAGTCTGCGAGTTGCTAGACGTCTTAGTTAAATCAACTGGATGGCACGCGGTATTTAAGCTCCCTACGTGTTATGGAACCACCCTGTCCAATGTTCCTTCAATACATTAATTTTCTAACTTTACGTCTCTCTGGGCGGTAAGTGAGATTTGCCGCCCACGGGCGCTGCGGAATATCTCACTTCACACCCAGGAGAAGACGTAAAATTGTGTACGCACCACGGGCGGTAATAAAGAAGGCCTCAGATCGCTTGTTTATGGCCCTTACCTTCGGTTCGGGCCACAAATACCCGCGATCTGAGCCGTTCTTTACTTTACCGCCCTAGGTGCGTAATGTACTATTATAGGCACTCCGTAACATTGTACAGAACAAAATTAAAATAATATTCACAGTTTTTTATAGATTATCGCTGACGTTTCGAAAACGACATTGCAGCCTTGGATTTACTTATAGGGACCATGGAAACCATGGTAATTTTTAAGTGTATACAGTGTGTAAAAGTCTGCCAAAAAAAACCTGCGATTTCGGGGTAGGCTCCATAGTGAAAGTTGTTCAGTATGACCTATATAAACTACCGTTAAAAGGTTCGCCCGTATTAGATTTACACACTGTATACGCCGTTTAGTAGGTGAGGCACCTAGTAACTATAAGTACAGGTAGTAAGATTTTTTAAGACGTCCGAATTGTAGGAAGACATCCTCAGTAAGATTCGGACATCTTAAAATATTACTACCATAGTTTATACTTAAACCCAATGTAAATCATAGTACAGTCACCGGCAAAAGTATCTTCCTACACGAAAGTCGCAAAAATATGTGACACGCTCTTATTTGTGGGGCCATAGGAGCGTGTCACATAATTTTGCGGCCTTCGTGTAGGAAGATACTTTTGCCGGTGACTGTAACCTATTATATTATGTAACCGGTGAACCGGTGGTTATTTTCATTCAAAGTCATAAGTGCCTTGTAACTTGTAATATGTATGTCTAAATCATTTAAAAAAATCTATTGTATTACGTTTGTATGCTTTAATTATTAAACCAACCGGATGCGAGACGCGCTCTCATTTCTATCGGAAAAAGTCTGCCGTTTTTTTGCGGGGGAGGGGAACGTCAAATGTATGCGAAACGTCAAAATAGCCACGTCAAATAAACGCCAGTCCATACAATGAGTATGACCACTGGTCATACTCATTCGGCAGAGGGGAACGCCTGTCAATGGCTACTCCGCTTGGTTTAAAGCTCTAAGTTTGTATGTATAGTGTACTAAATTAGTCACATATCGATAAAATGTGTTATAAGATAAAATATCTCCTTGGAATTACAAATCAGTAGAAAAACGAGTATTCGATAAAATTCTATTTGACACCGTCTCAGAATTTCCAATAAGCCTTTTATTTATTCCAGAAATATGGAAAAGAAACGAGAAATCACTCTAGACTTATTTCTTTTAAAAGGGGCCGACAGTTTGAAAGCTTTTATAGATATTACGTCACTGTGGCGTCAGTTCGGTGCTCAGTCAATTTCTGATTTCGAAAATGTAATAAGGGGCTGTTGTGTATTGGGAAGTTAAAATAGAAATGAAGTCAGTAAAAAAATATGAGGAAGCAAAGATATGTACAGTCGACCAAGAAAGTGGGTCTACCAGTTTTGACAAAAGTTTCTGCGAGATGTAACGATCGCTAAGGTTGACATTTCTAACGGAGTTTAAAACATGCACGACATTGTTGTCTCATGACGTTCAAACGAACCTCAACCGTAGGGTGGTAGACCACATTTTTGGTCGACTGTACCTATCAATCAATAGTGTCAATAGTGTCGGTATTGACTTTTTTCCCACAGATAAATTTAATTGCTTGTACAGGAAAAATAAGGATACATATGCCAATTTGGCGGCAAATTATGTACTTACATCAATGACACTTTCTTTATAACTTTATCTTGACACTAGAAATGATGATCTGAGTCCTACGAAAGTTTAGGGGTCCTACCTACTTCCGGGGGGTATGGTATGGGGGAGGGGACCTTAAAAGCCGGCTAAGTGCGTGTTGAACCGCGCATAATAGAACGTTCCGTACCTTCGATTAAATGAGAATGAATCAATGCCATACATGGACGGATCTGTCCGCTGGGCATGTCTGTCGGACGGGTCTGGCGGGCACATCTGTGCCCGCCCTAGCTATTAGCAAAATAAGCTTAAGACAATTAAAAGTCAAAAGGCGAAGTTTTAAATCGTTTTCCCAGAAATCGCATGACTTGTATCAATGCCACAAGGTCGTATATACTTAATTGCATATAGAAAAAACTTTTTTGGAGATGGCTCAAAAGGCAAAAACTCAAAAATGGCTCAACCGATAATACTGAAATGAGTTTTCTAGAAAATAAGTTTTAACGCGCATCAATTTTATAAACTTTCAAAGCGACTATTTCTGTAAATGTTCACTAAATCAAAAAATGTTTAATGAAACCTCAATCTTATTTTTAAACACATATCCCTTGATGTTCAAAGTGTTTCCCCGAATATTTATTTAAATTTTAGAGACCCTTTCAGAAAAAATAAATAAAAATCTCGATAGATTTATTTAACTCCTCATGTCGTATTATGTCACGGCACTGACTAGCATAAATATCAGACCTCCCACAACACAACCTATATCCATGTTTTATTCGGACTTCGCGACATCATTAATAGCCCCGTATCTTGCCAATCTAATTTCACCTCTATACCATCAGCGGAAAGTCCACGACGTATCGCGTAATGAATGATATGATAATGATGTGCGTTCGATACAGATCACGATGTATTACGCTCACGTTTCCATAGAAGTGCTGTACCGCATGCTGTTGTGGGGAAATTGTAAAGTGTTGTGTTTTTGAAATTCCCATTTTTGGCAATAATACGCAGACGTTATATTATACACATTATAGTGCCAGGCAGTTTTTCATATAAATAATGTTTCAGAAACTTAAAATAATGGTAGGTACTCTTAAAATTGTCCTGTAGCCTAAGTATGGCATAGCAGAAAAGTTGGGGACGCTGCCCCGGACTAGTTTAAGTTTCAGGCTCAATTTTGTAAATGTAAACATGTATTTATTTCTTACAAAAAGTTGTAAAGGCCAGCATGTTAATATATGTATGTATGTAACTCTACAACACAACCACAAGATATCCTCAAAATTTCCTTTTTTTCGTGAGTTGTTTAAGAAAATGGCTCTTTTATGACTATTATCGTCCCTAATTTACTTAAATATTATAAGTCACAGGGACTTAATGTATTTACTAAGTAGCACAGTTTTAAAGACTTCAAATACACTCTCCTACAAACGTACCTAGTATAATAACGGCTTGGCCACTTCCTATGAATCCTAACCCGCGATCGGCCGGTCGCTGACGCAACCGTTACGCTTGCATCTTATTTGCAATACAAAGTTCTTTCTATGACATAATTGTACCGAGAATCGTTGATAAGTACTTCCACTTTTCACTGGTTAGATCCAGTGGGGTTTTTCTGAAATGAAGCTATTTGGAATTAATCATCATCGCTATTTTTAAAGAGTTAGGCTGTAGGGCAATTGACAGCTATCTATAACTGACTTATACGTAAAAACACCGTTGAAAATCATTAAAAAAAAATCTTTGACCCAGCTAACCTCAGCAGCTGTCGCCCATTATTGTTTTCTTTTTATTTTCACTCAAATCCTGCTAGGATGTTCACGAGTATCTATAGATATATTATACTGATGTACCCGTGAATGGGTTCTAGTAGGTAGTATTTATATTACATAACAAAACAACACAAAGAGACACACGTATTCGATATTTCGGAGATAGAACCTTAAAAAAACGATTGCCATACATACTCAATAGCTTACCTGAGGACATCCGCATAGAACGAAACCTACGTATTTTTAAGAGAAAATTAAAGTTTTATTTATTAAACACACTGCCGTAGTAAATATAAATGTGTAGAACTAAGTAAGTATAATAAAAATAGTCTATTAAGTTTTAACTCCTTCCTGCAGTCAAACTATTGAGATAGTTTTGCAGGGTCTTTGTCTAAAATGTAATTTTTGTTGTTGGTATAATTAATTAATAAAAATAATAAAAAATTCCCACGCATACCTATCAAAGGATGGCGATGTATAGACCCGTTAATCTCAAAAGGAAAATGGTAATTACATATGTACCTATGAGTAACAGCCATTAAAATTCTTATTCAATTGTTTACAGTATTCTCGCACGTAAATTCCGAACTATTTTTCTACCGTTCTTACGCCTTTTATGCGTGGTGGGTTGGTTACAGACCTAAAACGCCCCAGGGTTTCCAAATAGCCATGAAATACCTATCTGATAGAGCATAGTGCAATAATTCACGACATACCATAAAATTATAGTCTAAATTGAAATGTAACTAGCACCGCGATCGAAGCTGACACGGAGTCAATAAATCAGCGTGTGCGCAGGTTGAAAGAAAAATGTAGCAAGTGACACGTATTTCTTAAAACTTAGCGCTTTCCGGTTAGAGTGATTTAATAGATATGTCAGAAAAGAACTTACTTAATGGCTTAATAAGACCATACAAATATCATTACGGCGATTCAAATGCTATAAATTTATGAAGAATTATTTACTAGTAGTCCGCCTCGAACTGAGAACTCGCGATTTACTTGCAAACGTTGACCAATATAACAAGACCCATATGAAGATTTTTTTTTGTCTTCTAAGTCCACAACCCCTTGATCAATCCAGCTCATAAATGCTACAACCCTTACAAATTTCATAAAGATCCGAAAAACGTTAGTAAAGTTATCCTCGATTTTCAAAATCCAAAAGCCGAGACGTAAGTACCAGTAGCCAGAAGTTGTTTGTAAGAACTCGCTTTGCTTACGCTCCCGCTCGTTCGATAATTAAATAAATTATAGAGCAGGTAGGTGCCCACATTACGTATATTAAGAAGACTATCATATTTATACTATCTAACGCTTACTCGGATTAAAAAATAGGTACCATCATTGCAATCATATCAGTGCGTCCATTTTGTATTAAATTATGAACAGTGGGAAATAAGTACAAAGAAACCTATTTTATTTTATAATAACTTATTGCTATTAATCTTAATTAGGAATTTAATTATTGTACAGATTCAATAATGAATAATCTATCGCCAGGTGACAAGGAAAACTCACTAATTACAAAAAATAAATAAACGAAAATCAACCGTGTGCCGTATTCTAATTTTGAAATGTATAAACAATACATTAACAACACAATCTGTCAAACATAACTCCAACACTCGACCAATAATCAACCAACATTGAAGTCGTATTGTAGTTGCATCGCAGTCATTTTCAAGCAAATTCAGTAATTTTTTGATTCAGACGTGTAGGCGTTAGCTGTGTTGTGTTGTTATTGCATTGGATTTGCATTGAAGTTGGATCGTGTCTGTGCGTGTTTTATAGTTAGAATACGGACCCTTGTTATGTTGCCAGTATGATTCATTATGGCTATGAACTTGTGGTAGTGCTTAGTGAGTTTTGTCATCTAACGGTATAATGGTACGAGCAATCAACACACACACAACAATTGCTAAATAAGCAAACAACAATGACAATGATGAGAATGACAATTTGTAGTCAAATAAGTCCATCTTATTTGTGAGAAATTCAATTTAATTTTATGGAGTTTTTTTAAAGTGTTTAAATGTGATGATGATGGCGATGATATGCGTAAGGTGGCGGGTACAGATTGGAAGAGGAGAGCTGAAGATCGAGCTCAGTGGCGTGCCATGGGAGAAGTCTATGTCCAGCAGTGGACTTGAGTGGACTGATACAGGCTGATGATGATGATGATGATGAACTTCATTTAATTTTATGGAGTTCTTTTAAAGTGTTTAAATCTTTATAATAAACGACGAAAGAATAATATTTAGTTTTACTGCGGAAACAATGGCTAACAATTAGAAATTAGCTCAAGAGTTAATATTGCCATTACGGAATCGCCGTCAATTTTCCGTTTGTTTACCCACCTGGCTAAGTTACCGGCTATCAAATTTATGGATAAGTACTTAATATAAACGTTCCTTGAAAAATCCGTTCCATTAAAGACGAACTGATGATTATTTTTCGGCATTTTATAAGAAGAAGCTCCGGAATATTCCAAATATTAATTTCGGAAAAGATTATGTCGTTTATAAAAAAAAATATTTTTGATAGACCCTCTTAAGAGTCCGGTAAACTTTTTTTCGATTTCGCTCAACATTTTGATGCTATTTTGCAGTATCTAACATAACTTCTATCATTTTGTATACATACATTAAGAAAGATCGTTTCTTTTTTAATGGAATAAATACAACGATTTTTTAATTATATGTTTCATTTATAAATAATTCACCCTAATCTAACATCTGTTTCGCAATTTTTGCTCGGAGAGGTGAAAAGAGTAAGGTTTTTATTGATTAAAATTAAATCATACAAGTACATAAAATATATAAATACATTGGAAAATGAGTCGCCTGAGGAATAAGTGTAACAGTTTTTTTCATTTTCATATATATTTTTTAAGGGAGAGTATGTTTTGCTAGAGCAATTTTGTAAAAAATTGCCGAAGTTAAGGTGATCTTTTTAGGAAGATATTTAAGTATTTTGCAAATATAAAAATACAGAAATAAACCTCACTTCATGCTTTATTCAGATAGTACAAAACATATTAGGGTCCATAACAAATAATAATTAAAAATCAAACGACAAGATTGTATGAATCAACGTCCTCATTAAACAAGCTCTGTATGTAAGAAATGAGTTTTAAGGTAAGGTATGTTGGGATAAGAGCGGACTAATTTTGGACACTTTGGTAAGACCTTGAGTTTAATTTTTTTTGACTAACTTATCTAACGATTCCTTGAATTATTATTATTTGTCATAAATAAGCATGAAATATACTTTCAATGCATATTTTTAAATTCCTCATATATTTAACCGTTTTTATTTTATATAAGTCAAAAGTGAGTACATTGTATATTTTTTCATAGGAAAAGATCGGACGTACGCGGGATAACATCGGACTATGTTCAAAACCGAACTCTGCGCAGTTACGCATATGGTTCCTAAAAATAAATATCCGTTCTTTTCCTGTCAAAACTACAAGCTCAGAATTTTATTGAATACATGAATAAAAAGCGAGAAAAGTTTAAAAATAGGGCCACCACATTTCTCAAACTTTTATTAGAAATACAAACAAGTGTCTGAACAACAAACAATTTGAAGTTACAGTTACATACTTACATTACTTTATCTACACACATACTGTAAACCATATAAAATGGTTCAGAAACTGTATGCAATAACAGAAACTGTTAAAACAAAAACACTGGCTTGCGGCATTAAATTAACTATTTGAGAACCGCTGATTTTTTCCATACACTTACAAACGGGTCAAGATCGGATGAATTTAGTCCGATCTTGACCCGCAAGGCGAAGATCGGATTAAATCGTACAGCCTAATCTAGCCGTTATTCGTAGTTCTAACTTACATAAAACAAGTATTATAACGATAATATGGATAATTAACACACAAAAATTGATTAAACTCCCTTGGTTGATGAGATACGTAGCCACGGGAAAGTTCGGATTTCCTGATCACTCGTCAAAAACACTGTCGTGATTTTTTGTCGCTGTCAATCACAACCTGTCGCTTTAAAGCCACGCGGTTGGATGAGGTGCGGGGCTCAACAAGATGGCCTAGGCAGGTGTGTCGCCAGCAAACGAAAATCTCTTCTAGTTTAGTAGAAAATTGAATTATCCGGTCTTGACCCGATCCGGTCTTACCCCAACATACCTTATTAAATATTAATATATATAGACCTAAAGTACGTTTTTGCAATAACAAGACTTCAAGCTATCTTACCAAATGCGATTGATGAGCATAATGTCATTATTAGCGATATTCGTTTTCAAATCGTTATCGGACTCTTAAGTTTAGTCACTTTTCAACATTAAACTCCTTTGAATACAGATAATTGCAGTCAGCACGCAAAGTGACATAGAAAGGGGTCTTAATACACCGATATTGTAGTAAGAAAGAGTATACAGGGTGTAACAAAAATACTGGTGATCCATTTAAGAGCATGGTATCGTATTGCGAGTAAGAAAAAGTAGGAGAAAAATTCTTTAGACGGGATAAAAAAAAATTAAGGGACACGTCGCCCCAGCCGGCCAACCCTCAATACAAAACATTTTTTTTGCGAGAAAACATTTTTTCTTAGTTTTTCATAATTAGAATACGATACCAATTATGCCCTTAAAAGGATCACCAGTAATTTTGTTACACCCTGTACGAGTCACAATCACAATGGTTTTCAATGTAAGTACCGACGTACCTACTCTGTCTCCACTTTATCTCTTTGAAGAATAATTAACATAATCTGTTATAAATTTAATTTCGATTTAATATTCAACGGGATTAAGCCTGTTAGAAGTAACGAAAGCCTTATTCAGATAGCCCTATTTCTTACTGACAATTGGTTATGAACTTCATGTCAGTTCATCATCGTCATCGTCATCAGCCTGTATCAGTCCACTGCTGGTCATAGGCCTCTTCCATGGCACGCCACTGAGCTCGATCTTCAGCTCTCCTCTTCCAATCTGTACCCGCCACCTTACGAATATCATCGCCCCACCTTGCTGCAGGACGCCAAGCACCGCGTGTCCTGTCATACGGTCTCCACGAAATGAAGTTGAATGAGGTTGTTTCTGTAACACCGTACATTACAATTATACACGGGCATGTGATGGGGAGGGATAGGTCAAGTCACACAGTACATGTACAGTCAACGCCTAAAATATATATACACTTTTGGCCCTTATTGCAATGGAGTAAGGTGCAAAAGTGTATATATAATTATGGCGTTGACTTTACTCTGGCCGCTAACGTAGCGATATCAATCCATTTAACGAACCTTCGGCGCCCTCACACTATAAAATACATTGGAAGACTTATGCCCTGGTTACACCTACCGAGTACAGTGGCGAGTCAGTACTCTCGACCGAGTACTCGCAAGGTCCAAACACATCGCCGAGTACTGGGCCGGGCCATTTTACTCTCTCGGCCGAGTGGCATTTTGCTGTCTCTATACTCGCTACTGTACTCGTTAGGTGTAACCAGGCTTTTAGCGCGCCAGGGCGCAAGCCCTAGGCCGAGGAGACAAACGATTGCATATTATAAAGCTGTTTGGTTTTACAGATAGTACCTAGCTGTAGTAGATTTCGTACAGTCTGTGCAAGAGCTCCGAAGAATTTAGTAGCAAACGTACCGAGTGCGCGATTTTGGAAACCTCAACGAAAACTACAAAGAAACCTACCAATATGGTTACTAGTTCAATTGGTAACCTTTATGATAGGGTAAACCATTTGATAGAGTAATTATCGAAAAGATTATTTGAAGCAATGTTCCGGTCCCTGGTTGCAGGAATAACCTGAACATTTTCAATGAATTTATGGCTAACACAAAAAAATAAAAAATTACCTATGCACAAAACTATCGAAATTTCGAGACTAATATTTACTTCAACAATTTTAATGACTTTGAAACACAGAAACGATCCAACTTCAATGCAACTCCAATGCATTAACAACGAAATACAGGTAGATTCTGATTCAGAAAACCAAGGGGCCGTATTCTAACTTTAAAACAGGCACAGACACGATCCAACTTCAATGCACGTCTGAATCAAAAATGTCGGATTTGCTTGAAAATGACTGCGATGCAACTACAATACGACTTCAATGTTGGTTGATTATTGGTTGGGTGTTGGAGTTATGTTTAAGACAGATTGTGTTGTTAATGTGTTGTTTTTACATTTTAAAATTAGAATACGGCACCTAGTCCTAAACGCCTAAATTAGAAATATCAGTATTTGCTTGAAAAATATTCCAATGCAACTCCAATACAACTTTAACATTGGTTGATTATTTGTTGTGTGTTGGAGTTATGTTTGAGATGTTTTAGTGTAAGTATTTTAAAATTAGAATACAGCAATAGAAATTCGCAACAGTCCACTAACAAGTCGCAGTTGGTGGCCGTAGGCGCAATGCAACATTGGAAGATTCAGCTCTAAAAAGGTCAAGAGAGTGCCAAGTGTTATTTTTTACATCTCACGATATATCTCCTTGTCACGCCAATTTTTTCTCGATGATGTCATGAACATCCTATGTACAGTCGCAATCAAATATATCGGAGCGGCGGAGGTACTCAAAAATATCAGAACATGCACTTTATCGCATTGACAATAAAGGCGTTGTTCCAATATTTGTGACCACCTTGGCTGCTCCGATATATCTGATGGCGACTGTACTCTCAAACTAAATTTTAAAAAAAATTCATAACCTTCAGGTATTACAGATAATTAATCAACTTAAAAGTCGGCAAGATAAAAATAACCAAGATATTACTTACTCGGACACAACAAGTGTATTTTTTTTCGAATAAACTAACATAACGTTTCCATGGGAACAGTATATATAATACAGTAGGTTATGTAAAGTCCAAAATACCTGCTAGGTATAAATAAAAGAACTTTTTCTCAAACATGCAATGAAATATCCTCTTTACGTTCCTTATAATAGACTCGGAAGTATGCTTTTTCGGGCGCAACTCGATGCGGCCTGAAAAGGGATTTAATACAACTTTTCAGGCTTTTTTGTTTCAACATCCAACGTCATTCATGCAGCGTCAAAGATGGCGGCAGGTTTGACGAACAGCTGAAGTTGAAACAAAAGCACTAAGTATACAGCCTTGGCCAGAAGTGTTGAGCATCAATGTGATTTTCATACAAAACTGGAAAGTTTAGTCCATCGTTTCCATCTTTGTTTAAGTTATTTTGTCAATTAATTTAAACTAATAGGCATGTTTTGTTGAAGTTAGTAGTAACTGCATAGAATATTTGCAATATGTCGCACCGACTTAAATTTACATTTTTGGTACCTTCTGTTTTCATATTTTTTAAGTACCTTGAAAGTGTTATTAAGTGAAGTTTTCTATATTTATAAATAAAATATAACATTTACCGTTACCGTACATTGTTAGGATAGGGAAATAATGCTTAACATCAAAATTGTAAACAAAAAACACCTATGCTCAACACTTCTCGCCAAGGCTGTACATGCCTCGGCGTGAAAACGGATTCAAGTATGGGCATTATTTGGCCGAAAATCCTTATTTTCCCGGCCTCTGATGTAATGTGTGTGTAATGTATTATTTGTGTCCAATCTCCAATCCGAACACAACGAATATATTGAGTTCATGAAGGAAATAGTGTCATGAATTTAGCAATCCCTAACTTAATGGTTTATTCAGAGAGCGCTTGAATAATAGAAGTTTTTCTGTACACTTGCTCAACAAAAGCATTATTTCCATACTAGTTTCGTATCTATACGTCTTTCTGACTTCGTATGGTGCTTTAATGCATTCAAATGGGGATAGCTTGTTGAATAATATTACGAACGGGCAGTATTTTTAACAATAGGAATACGAGAAAACGGTATTTTAAATACCTAGGTTCAAAGGAGAAAAATACTGTATTTTTATGAATGACTGGTTAGATTTACGTCATAATATAAATTATTTTACTGTGAAAATCTCTCCAAATTAATCAGTTTTGAAACTTAAATTGCAGTCAAAATTAACACAGTACCTAATACAAAAGCAACAGATACTTATTTTGTTATGTAAATTGTTTTTTTTAATACATAGTGTAACAAAAATACTGGTGATCCTTTTAAGGGCATAATTGGTATCGTATTCTAATTATGAAAAAGTAAGAAAAAAATTCCGTGTAAAAAAAATTGGATTTGTATGGGGGGTAGACCGGCTGGAACGAAAATATTTGCTCATACTTTTTCTTACTCGCAATACGATACCAAATATACCCTTTAACGGATCACCAGTATTTTTGTAACACTATGTATGCCTTTCAATATACTCTTGGAAAGTGACTATTAGCATTCAAATCTAATCTTTCAGCTACCAAAATTATAAGAAGATAAACGATTCTAGATTTCTAGCATTTCTAGTCTACCTTTATGTTTTATGTATGAATTCGGCACCCATACAAATTGTCAAATGATAAAATAAAATAAGATTATATATAACACATAAGTACCTGTAGATGACTTCACTATAGTATACTCAAACCAAACGGACGACTGAGGTCATAGCGCTCCTTCACTTTTGCTGCGGCTCTGCAAGTGTGAAAGAGAAGTTTTATGACCGCAGTCGTTCCTTTTGGTTTGAGGATACTATAGGTACCCTTCTAGTAATCATTTTTTTTATTATTAAAAGCTTATACCATAAATTTTATGAAACTAACCATATTTTTAACCGACTTCAGAAAAGGAGGAGGTTCTCAATTCGACTAAATATTTTTTTTTTTAGTTAAAATTAGTTTCTTTTCTTTTTATACAAGCGCATTAAGTACTTAGTTTAGATTTTATCTACATTCATATCATAAATTCCTTATAATATATTCAGAAACGATAAGCTAATGGCCTCATGAAATCTGTATCTGTGGTGCATCGTAAAATTTACTTTAGAGTATCGATGAATGTTTACTAAAATTACATAATGATACTTAAATTACATTCTAATTTCAAACATTAAAATAATGTATGAAAATAACGGTCATGTATAACGTCCTCGTCCCCGACCAATATGGTGCAATGGTGGTCATTCTAATGGTTCACGAACACGTCATTGAGGATTCATAATATGTCTGCAGATGCAGTATATGTAACTGTACATAATTAGGTATTATGTAGCAGTCACATAAACTATTAATATAACTGCCTTTATCACACTCAAGATAACAATCTTCAGGTTTAAGATCTTTATTCTCAAAAAGAAGATATACAAACTTCACTTCATTTATTCATATCATAAGTATGAAACAAACTAATTACAATATGTATAAATATACTTACAAAATTACCTATATAAAACTAAATTAGAATTATAAATAAAACTAAATTAAAATAAAAACAAGAAAAATATACCTACCTACCAACCAGAGTCATAAAAAGAATGAGAATTACTTACATTAAATTTACTTATTGATCTACATACATATTAATTTAACTTACAAATACCATGCACACTTATCGAATATTTACGTATAACATACTAAATTAAGCAGAACATACTAAATTAAGAAAACTTTGAGTATATGACACTTTAGTTTTTTCTTAAAAATATTTAGTGTTACTGAGTTACGGATTTCAGTTGGTAAGCTATTGTATAGTTACGGATTTCAGTTGGTAAGCTATCGTACAATCTTGTAGGAACTAAATGTACAATCAGTTTCCCTTTTCACCTTCTCTCACATTTATTTGACCTATTGTAAAATTCACCCGGTAGTGAAACGTATCTCAATAGTAAAATTACTTGCATACCGTATTGTACATTTTGTAAGGGTTCAATTCAAACTGAGTGACATGAGCGGCCGCAGCCGGCGGAGCGATCAGCGTCGCGTCTATAACAAACAAATGGAAACGTATGGGAGTGACCTCAGTAGTGAACTGCTCATCGGTGACGGCGCGTCCATTGAACACGATTCCCGTCGGCTTGCCTAAGTTTCAGGCATCTGAGCTGTTTTTCTACAGCTCATGAAATTTTTGACCCACCGCCACTGGTGTACATATACAGGGTGTCCCAGAAATCGACGTCAAGCCGTGAATGGATGATAGACCAAGTTATAACAGTTATCAGAAAAATCCAAAAAAAAATCTATCACATGTTCTTCAAAAATTATGGTCACTTTAAAAATTTACTAAAATATTCACGCCCTGGTCTCTTAACTTCTAGTAAATTTTTAAAGTGACCATAATTTTTCAATTTCAATTTCAATTTCAATTTCAATTTCAATTTCAATTTTCAATTTCAATTTCAATTTCAATTTCTTTATTGCGAGAACATAGTTAAGTACATAAGATGTTGAAAATAAAAACAGCGTTGCTTATGTTCTACCAAAAAAGGCATGCAAAATACACATTATTTAAATTTATAATATTTACAGACATGGTAACAATGCAAATATATACACAATTTACAATATTAACGAATTAAATTAATTAATACTAAGTCAGAATGTCAGAATACAAATGTCGGAATTTTGAAGAACATGTGATAGATTTTTTTTTGTATTTTTCTGATAACTGTTATAACTTGGTCTATCATCCATTCGCGGCTTGACGTCGATTTCTGGGACACCCTGTATGCCATGTAAGGTCGACGCAACACTGGTCACATCGTCCAACACGCCGTAAATGACATTATAATTATCATCATCATCTCAGCCATAAGACATCCACTGCTGAACATAGGCCGCCCCTTTGGACCTCCATAAGTATCAGTCGGAAGCGACTTGCATCCAAAATGGAACTTATCATTAAAGGGGGGGTGTGCCATACGCGCCACGCTTGGCAGGTGGGTTGGCGCGCACAGTTTTTTTTTGTTTATTGTTGTTTAGACTTTCGGAAGATGCTGCTGCCCATCTCCCGGTATATTCCCTTAGCAGACTCCTACTGCAACCACGGGACGATATGGTGGGGGACAATTCTAAGGCCGGGCACCCCACGGCTACAATTATAATTATAATCTGGAGTAATAATAACCTTCCGATTTAACTTTCCTTAACTATTTTATTTTAGACTTGTCTCCCTTATGAGGAAAGATATTTTTGACTTGTGAAAGCGCCCTTAACCCACTCGACGAAAAAAAGGTTTTGTAGAATGGTATGTACTAACCACAGTATTCTACCAGTATCAAATGAGTAGGGTTAACCGAGGCAAATTGGATCACACGGCAAACTAATCAAGGTGCTAATGACGACACGTTGTCGTCACGACCTCTACGAAGCATTTTCGCTACATAGCGGGAAACCGATGTTATCGGCTACGGCGTAGTGCTACGCGCGTAGCATAGCAGTGAATGTGTTAAGCATTTTTGTCAAATTCATAAATAGTATCGCGGGCCATTCAGCTTAACGCCTCGAGTTCTTTGCATACGCCGTGCGGCCGCCATGCACGGAGATTTTTTTACTACAAACAAGTAAAAAATAGTAATTCCCAGGACAAGTAAACGTTTACTAAAAACAAGTAAACCCTTTTTTTGTTTTTAGTAAAGTTTACTTGTTTTTTGTAAACGTTTACTTGTCCTAAGAATTACTATTTTTTCCGTGTGGCATTATAAATATAAAAATCCATGTTCTCTTTCACCCTACAATCCGATTTACCTCGGTCTACCCGACATGACTCGTTTTGCAACAAAGTTTATTAAGTGGCGATAAATTTCTCTATTAATTATGTTTTAACTATAATTTTATGGTCATGTAGCTATTACGTAATACTCACAGAATATTAGTGTGTTTCTCCAAATGGTTTTCTAGTTTTGATTAAGTATAATTGGCGTACTAGAGTACCTACACAACGAGTGGTCTAACTACGAACAAAAAAACTGAGCTGGCCGCGGGCAAAAAAACAACTGACGACGCGAGTTACGCGACCGAAATAGACATGATAAATTAAGGGGTGTGCCACTACGGTACAACCGTTACGAAACATGGTTGGTACAGCCCTGCGTCTGGAGTTTGAATTGCGAACGTGAATTTTTAATTTTTCCAAGATTGCTGGTCTAAAAGTCCACCGTCCATATTAAAAAATAGCAAAAAAAAAGACCCCAACGAATCGAGAACCTCCTCCTTCGAAATCTTGAAGTCGGTTGAAATTGTTGAAAACTATGTCGAAACGACGAAAATAAAAATGAATTCATTTTATTCGCCATTGACCTGTCTCAATGTTCGTGATAATCCGACAAATAAACATCCTCAGCTCAGACAAGGAGGCATTCATATTTTAATGAAATAGACGTTTTCTTAATTGAAACATTAAAGGTAAAGTTGTGAAGCATAAGGACCTTATGTTATCCTGGCAGGGTCGCCATGTACTAACAGGATTTAGGTTGGTTGGCTGACGGGCAGGGTGACGGTATAAGTAAGACAGCTGTAAGTAGGTAGGTACCTAGTTAATGCTCGGAATAGAATGCTTCATTTATTAAGTAAACTACCTATTTTATACATGTGTAAGGCGCAAGCAATACGCATTATGTTGTAGCAATCCCTTAAGCTACGGTTAAACATGTAATATGGCTAGACAGCCATTACAGTTGCCATCAGATATATCGGAGCAGCCACGGTACTCAAAAATATCTGAATAAGCACCTTATCGCCTTGACAATAAAGGCGTTGTTCAGATATTTATGACCACCATTTATGACTACCACATTTATGGCCGTTCCGATGTATCTGATGGCGACTGTACCTACACATCAGTTGTTTGCAATTTCAAAGTATTAAATGCCGGTTAACTATCTCGTAAAATACATTTTATTTATTACTTACTTTAAGTGACATTACACATGATTGCGTTACCTATATGGATAAAATCACCATAGGTACGGTCGCCATCAAATATATCGGAGCGGCCGGGGCATTCAAAAATATCTGAACACGCACTTCATCGCCTTGACAATAGAGGCGTTGTTCAGATGTTTGTGACCACCTTGGCCGCTCCGATCTGATGACGACTGTGCCAAACTTACGATAAAACTTACGTTTTAGTTACCTGTAAGTAGCTGGTACCTTTTGTGGCCCGGTTGTAAAATTATTTTACAATGATGTAAATAGGCATGCTCTATCATTAGCGGCAAAGAAAAAGCTTCTTTTGTTCATGCTGTTGTAAATATTACGAAAAATACTATACGGTACCTAGCTACTGCCCTTTGTTTTCAACCGACTTCAAGATTTCGAAAGAGGAGGTTATCAACTCGTCGGAATCTTTGTTTTTTGTTGCTTTTTTACGATCAAAGACCGCGCGGATCGAATTGAAAAATTTCTTTTTTTGTTTGAAAGAGTATACTCTACCGTTGGTCTCATTGTCACCAGGTCCAGATCTGATGATGGGATCCTGGAGAAATCGAGGGAACTCTTATAGGCCCACCTATAGTGATTTCACTATTTTTAGAGCAACTCGGCCACTTCCTCGAAATCGGTTCTTTTTTTTGTTTAAAATTTATGTTCGCATAGAATTCTGACTTTTACAATGTACTCACGTGGATGGAGCCAAGCATACCTACATGTTATATTATAGGGCAGATTGACCGATTCTGGCCAGTGTGCCGGTTTTAGCCATTTCCAACTTTACTATGGAATAGACAAATTTACAAGTCTCTGGTTTATTGATATGATATGACTGATATGAGTATACTAGTAGTCCGCCTCGAACTGAGAACTCGCTCGCGATTTCTTTGCAAACGAGCTGACCAGTATAACAAGACCCATATGATGATTTTTTCGCGCCTTCTAGCTTCAGGCCCCTTGATTGATCCTGCTCAAATACGAACTCTCAAATTATAATCCCCATAAAACTTCATGAACAACAGAAAAACGTTACAAAATTCATCATTGAACAAAATCTCAAAATCAAAACCATCGAAATGCCGAGACGTCCCAGTAGCCATTTAGCCAAAAGTTGTTTGTAAGAACTCGCTCCGCTCGTTCGATTATGGCAGCACTGATGATTGCTGTCCGTCATGTGTCAGTTGTCATGTAAAAAGTCAGTTCAGTCGTGGGAAAAAGTGCCTAGAAGTGGTACCCAGACTTTTTTCTGACATTTCATTAAAGAGTGAAACGATCTAATGTCAGTATCTTATTTTTAACCGACTTCAAAAAAGGAGGAGGTTCTCAATTCGACTGAATTCTTTTTTTTTAATCATTATTATGTTTTTTTTTTGTATGTATGTTACTCCATATCTCCGTGAATCGTGATCCGATTTTCAAAAATTTTTTTTAATCGAATAGGTATAACCCCTAGATGGTCCCATTGTCACCAAGTCAGGGTCTGATGATGGGATCCTGGAGAAATCGAGGGAACTCTTCAACTATTATAGGCACACCTATAGTGATTTCACTATTTTTTACAGCAACTCGGCCACTTCCTCTTGGAATAGCGGATCCTAAGTGAAGTCGGTTCTTTTTTTTTTATTTAAATTATTATATAACTAGTGTAGTGTGAATTATGTTTATTATAACACTAGTGGTTCTGTGATCCGTAGACTTCGGAGAATATAAATAACGCGACAGCAAACTTCCCCCTTTCCCCCCTCGTTTTCCCCCCAATCAAAAAAATGGCTCGACAATTTTTGGCAAATAAATCAAGGAACGCACATGCCAAGTTTCATCGAAATCGGATGAAAAATGCGACCTCTAGACCGGCACTGACCAACCAACCAACCAATACACACACATCAATCTGCCAAATCGTCGTACCAGTGAAAACGGAGACTTTCGTCGCCTCGCTACGCTCGGCTCCTCAGTCAATAATTCCTTATTGGCACAAAATGATGGGCGTCCAAAAAGACATATTTTCTTAAAGTGACCAGAACCGGGGCATCTGTGTAATGCGTAACCGCCTTTAGGTTGGACTCTACCAAATTATGATTTAAAAACATTGAAATTACGTGAAATCTTAATGAAATTAATTACTCTGGTCCTCATCCTAGAGTTTGTCCCAGCTTTTTTTGAGCGTGAGGTCTGCTCGGTAAACTACGAGATGTTATGAAATAAGCGATATTATGTAAATAACATCAGTATTTATCGTGACGAATGTCATAAACTTGTAGATATTATAAGATATGTTTTTATTTGAGCTTAACCTTATACCTTGGCCTTTGACCGTGTTTATGATATGATAGAAGGAAAATTGCGTCTATGGCAAAGCGAGTGGCGAAATATTTTATTGCTAGCTTCTGCCCGCGACTTCGTCGTAAAGGCGATTTTTGAGTTTCGAGTGAATTCAAGGAAATTAAGGTAAAAGATAACAGCACGCAAAATTTGTGGTCATTATTTTCGCATGAAATTAATAGTTTGAATGATGACCTTTAATTCCCATTGCTGTTGTTTTTAAAACACCATTTCATCGTTTTGGACAGAGTTCTAAATGTCAAATTCGAGTGCTTGAATCTCAAAAATCGCCCCCCCAGAGATCGTCTTATCCCGTTGATTCGTACAAAAAAACATATAACGAAAGTACATCTTCTTCTTCTTCCTAGCGTTTATCCCGGCTTGGGGTCCGCTTGACAACCTAATCCCATGAATTGGCATAGACACTAGTTTTTACGAAAGCGACTGCCATCAGACCTTCCAACCCAGAGGGGAAACTAGGCCTTTTTGGGACTAGGTCCGGTTTCCTTACGATGTTTTCCTTCACCGAAAAGCGACAGGTAAATATCAAATGATATTCCGTACATAAGTTCCGAAAAACTCAGTGGTACGAGCCGGGGTTTGAACCCGAGACCTCCGGATTTAAAGTCGGACGTCTTACCGCAAGGCTACCAGCGCTTCTATATAACGAAAGTACATATAAATACAAAATCGCCACAAAATTTTCCTAATAAATGAATAAATATAATGGGTCAATCTTACACAAACCGACCTAGTCCCACAGTAGGCTCAATAAGACTTGTGTTGTGGCTACAGTCAGCAGCAGAAGTAGCTTCGCGGGTAGGGCGTTCAAAATGACCTACACACGCTCTTATTCTCTTAACAATAACGTCGTGTCCAGCTCATTTTGAACACCCTACCCGCTTAGCTACTTTTGCTGCTGACTGTACTAGGCGACGACGTAATATACTAGATGGAAACATCCATATTTTAGGAGCAAATATCTGTGATAAACACACAAATAAATGCCCTTACCAGGATTCGAACGTGCGACCTCCTGCTTCCTAAGCCGGTCACTACCGACTAGGCTAGCAGCTCGTTAAAGTTTATAATATTATTCCAAATTAAAAGCCATCATTTTACCAATTATTTTTGCGTGATTGAGTAACAAACATCTTACTTTCACGTTTATAATGTTAGTAGGATGTAATTTATATTCTAAAAGTACGTATACTAGTGGTTCTGTGAACCATAGACTTAGGAAAAGATAAATAACGCGACAGCAAACTTCCCCCCTTTTCCCCCTCATTTTCCACCAATCAAAAAAATGGCTCGACAATTTTTGGCAAATAAATCAAGGAACGTACATGCCAAGTTGCATCGAAATCGGATGAAAAATGCGACCTCTAGACCGACACATGGGACAAGGAGCACTAAATAGCACCTAAAAAATGATGAATTTGTGCATTCACCAAATCTCGTTAGAGGGGTATGGTCGGGCCAGGATCCATGACACTGACCAACCAACCAGCCAAATCGTCGTACCAGTGAAAACGGAGACGTTCGACGCCTCACTACGCTCGGCTCCTCAGTCAATGAGCATAACTTTGTATGTATATAACCAAAAAAAAGTGTAAGAAAAATTCTGGTGATCCTTTTAAGGGCATAATTGGTATCGAATTCTAATTATGTAAAAGTACGAGAAACAAATTTTATGTGAAAAAAGAAATTGGATTTGTATGGTGGGTTGGCTAGCTGTGACAAACGTGTCCTAAGATACATTTTTCACGTCCAAAAAATGTTTCTCCTACTTTGTCTTACTGGTAATACGATACCAATTAATCCCTAAAACGGATCGCAGGGTTTTCACCCAGGGTTGATATCAGATGGTAGAGCAAATAATCATCATCCTCCTAGCTTTTGTCCCGGCTTTTTGCGACCGCTCAATTGAACCTGGGGTCCGCGCAAATACAAACACAAATATTTATTTATTTGGTGGTATGGTGTTACAAAATCTGTACACATTTATCAGAATTTAATTGGTATGCAAAATTTTAAACTTACAAATTAATGGCATGTCAACACCAAAATTTTACTATGATCAATACACAAAATAGGTAAGTAAGTATATTAAATTTAATTATAAATAAAAAATAAAATAAAAAATTTACGTAAATAGTATGGGTGGAATGTCAAGTCACATTATATTGCAGAATATTAATCTACAGCACTTTTGATCAATCCTGATAACTGCCCCAACTTTTAAGCTCCTGTCTCCGACGTCTCTTATAAGCGGTCCAGACACTGTCAGTAATAATGTCATTATTTCTGTACCCATCCTTCTCTTCTTCATATAATAGAAAAGGACGGGTACAGAAATAATGACATTATTACTGACAGTGTTTGGACCGCTATTGACGCGAGTTCTATATACCCAAAAATTACTTAATTATTTTAGCATTACATATTTAGCATGTAATAAGTTAATTACTACATGTTAGTTAGGTTACTTCATGCTAAATATGGTAACAGCTATAAACAGCAACAACCAGAAATATAAAACTTTTCCTAGTTTCGTTTTATTATTGTGAAAACTGTGAAGTGTGTTTACGTAAAGTGATTTCAGTGATACAGTGTCCTATATAGTAACGAGATGAAAATTTCATCAATATCCAATGAAACCATCATCTTAATCACATACTGACACGCTAATACCTTCAATCGCCAATGACCGTTACGATCATTGTTTTCACCGAAGACGAATTCGACTAGTGTCATTAAATTCATAATTCTCATATGCCCGAAGGCCGAATGTTAGGAAGACACTGGGAGAGAGGTGTGGAGTCGACGGCGGTATAAAAGCGTACGGATTTTGTACGGAGCATCACACAACCTCAGCGCCTCCGCGAGTCAACATGAAAGCATTCTTGGTAGGTACCGCGCAGTGAAAGTGACTTGTGACCCGTGACCTCACGCTTCCTTATGACGACACGCCTTCGTATTAACCGATAATTGTTTATACAAAAAGTCAAGTGGATTTTTTCTAAACTGTTTTTTTTGCGAGTGTAACGTTATTTTTCGAAATGGTTTTTATCGCGGATCAATCAGGATATCGCAAATTGGATTATGAGTGTCGTGATAATTTTGCGAAATTTTGGTGTTCTGGCCCGATGGAGTTGCAGTGATTTATATGTTCTATAAAGGTGTTTTGTTTTCCGTAGGTATTAGCTGCCGTAGCGGCACTCGGCTCGGCCAGGCCCGAGGCGGGCTATAGCTACAACGCTCCCGGCGGCGGCGGCGGCCATGGAGGCGGCTTCTCGTCCGGTGGCGGCGGCGGCCATGGAGGCGGCTTCTCCTCAGGAGGCGGATTCTCCTCCGGCGGTGGACATGGCGGCGGTTTCTCCTCCGGTGGCCTGAGCTCCAGCAGCTTCGGCATCGGCGGCGGCAGCGGCGGCGGCTTCTCCTCCGGTGGCGGATTCTCGTCCGGCGGCGGCGGCGGCGGTTTCGGCGGCGGCTTCGGCGGCGGTTTCGGTGGCGCTCCCATCGTCCAGAAACACATCTACGTCCACGTCCCGCCCCCAGAACCCGAAGAACAGCGCCCCCAGATCATCGGCGGAGGCGGCGTCCCCCAGAAGCACTACAAGATCATCTTCATTAAGGCGCCCGCTCCTCCCGCCCCCGTCGCCCCCATCATCCCCGCTCAAGCCCAGAACGAGGAGAAGACCCTCGTCTACGTCCTGGTCAAGAAACCCGACGAACAGCCCGACATCACCATCCCCACCGCCGCGCCCACCCAGCCCTCCAAACCCGAAGTTTACTTCATCAAGTACAAGACCCAGAAGGAGGGTGGTGCCGGCGGTATCGGAGGTGGATCTATCGGAGGTGGCTCTATCGGAGGTGGTTCTATCGGAGGCGGCTCTATCGGTGGTGGCATCTCTGGCGGTAGCATTGGCGGTGGTATCGGTGGCGGACACGGTGGCATCAGCGGTGGCCACGGAGGCATCTCGGGCGGCAGCATCGGCGGCGGCATCTCCGGCGGTTCCGGCGGCGTCAGCTCCTCGTACGGCCCCCCCGGCCAGTCCGGCCCTTACTAAACACCGCGTCAAGCGCTCCCATGTGATACCTGCTTTGCCGGCGACTTAGTTTTAAGTAGAACAAAAAATTACGGTGCCTAAATGTATTTATGTAAATAGTAATTTTAATGTATCATAATTAATTGTAGTTGTATTGTAAAATACTTTTTGCATAAAAAATCGATAAACGAACGAATATAACATCTTCTTATTCCAAATCCTGAAACAAACTCAAAAGCTCAAAATTACATAAAGTATTATAATCGTATTAATATAAACAGAGACACAAGTGTGGTTATATTTGGTAGAAAGTACGTTTTCTACATGTGGGCGACACGGGTTACGTAACCTGGATCGTGACCTCTTACGTAACTCCCTACTGAAACCATCTCGCCTTGCGCCACCTATACTTATAAGTTTCGCTAAATTTAATATCCATTGCAAAACTTATACGTGATTTCCACAATTTCACCACCTTGACATTACAAATCCTTTAAATACGGTAGAACGTGTAAAAGTGGATCACAACAATGATAATATTGCATAATTTTGTAGTAGGCGGAAACCGGTCAACGGTTTTATATTATTTACTGAATATTTATAAGACTTTCGTAATTCCTGTGATCGTGTTTGGGCATATCATTATTTAGTTAACATATACGTTGGAAAGCTGAGTCGTAATATTTGCTAAGAAATGTGTATATTGCGAAAGTGAAATTTCTTTTGTGTAAAACGACGTTCGAGTGAGTCATAGATGTTTGTTCAAGTGAATTGACAAGTCGAGTGGAGAATATTTCTTTGAGATTTTATGATGTCAGGGGGAAATATTGGTTTTTTTCTTGGCTTTGTACGTGCCTACGATAGGTATTTCTTTTTTACGTCGGCCGTTAAGGGAAACGTGATAATTTTATTGCCACCAATTTGGCCTCATTTTACTCATGTTTTTAAATATAATATGAATGATAAGTACCTATTTAAAGCTAGGTCAACTGTAAATATTATTTAATAATTTACAAGTACCTAACAAAGAATCTCTGTCTAAGCAGATAGCGTAATATTTAAATTTAGATGGACTAAAAAGGCTCCAAATCAGTCTCTTTGCTATTTCATTATATCATTAATGATACTCAGTTCCAAATTAATTCTACAAAACCAGACTAAAGAGGCCAGACAGACACCTGGTCGTATTCTAAACATTTCACACTAAAGAGGAGTCTACACTTACCTTATTTTTCTCACGACAATAGTCGCGTCTGGGTCAAACAATGCATACCTCTATACTTCCACAACATCACATATTCAACCCAAATAACATTGCAAAAACTACCTAATTTAATTCCCATAGAGTTGACTTTTCAAAGGCTAGTCAGGACATGTTAAAAGCATACAGTTTATTACTATAATTTGTATAAACTCTCACGTAAGAGCTATTAAGGTCGCGTAAGCGTTTTAATTGCTTAACTTTCTGCAAAGTGTAACAACGTTTAAGCGGAATGGCGAACGGACATTACATATAAAATACGTCGTTGAACCTCGGTTTTCGACTACATAGTTTTTTTAATACATAAATTTAAATTGAAAGTTTACTTATATTACTTATTACGACAGATAAAATCTCCCGTTACGGGTTTTAAAGTTACATTTTCGTGTCAAGTTTAAGAATATTACTTTTTTGCGGAACGTTATGTTAGAAATTTTGTACACTTGGAATGATTTAAGCAGACTATCCGGATGAGCTTTTGGCTTTACCTATTACTTTTACTATTTTCGGACCTCCGGGTTTTCGTTAAATAATACGAAATACATTTGCCTCCTAACTTTACTTTGAAAATGTTGCTATCTATGAAACGTTTAAATGAGGGTTATTTCACTGACCTAAGAAAACTCCTGATTAACTTCCGTAGATTATCGCAAACAGATTACCTTTTGATTATGTGAACCTACGAAACTATTAGATAATTAGAATTGCCGTAATAACTGATTCCAATTCAGAACAGTAACAATGAGATCCCACACTAAAGTTCGTGACGGGGATAAAATGTCGTTCGTAACCGTAATATTTACAAATACAAATACAAAATACAAATAATTTATTGAGAAAAGTATAGTACAGTGGTTGCTCTTACAGGCTAAGATTTTTTAACGACAGGTAGTTTACAAATGCCTGAACTAGGATTCCCTGTGTTTCAGGCAGCGAAGGACAAAATTAATTAATTAACTTTTAATTATTCACTTAATTATAAACTATAAGTAGTACACAATGAAAGTCTTATCACCTTAACAAAAAAAAAATAGGTTCTTAAGTTTTAAATATCAAAGTATACAGTAGGTAATCATTTTAAGGCTATTAGTATGTGTTAAATAATTTTGCTTGTTAGACATTTATAATCCAGTACATCAAGCTATTTACCGCATCAGCAGAAATCATAAACGGGGCCGAAGTTTGTTTATATTTAATTGATCGACAAAAATGTACGTGTGTATGTATTACGTGATTTATGATAGAGGGTTAGTAGGTCAGAGAATATGGTATTATCATAGCTAATCTGATGAAAACAATAAGTGCTACAAAATATGTGAGAAGGAAGCGCTCCTAGGTGCCCTCATAGTCTATGGAGTTTAAAAACCTTTTTTCAGCCATTCGTCTAGCTGGGCATTCAGTGTCGCCTGTTTGGTGGTTGCATGGTTTTTTGTAGTGCAAGCATGTTGCACATTTTGGTGCTTCGTCTTTCTTCGTGCAATCCTTGAATGAGTGACCCGCACCGCCGCAGTGGCCGCAGATGTTAATTTCCATTTTGCAGGTCTTCGCTGCATGATTGTAGAGCTGACATTTGAAACAGCGCGTAACCAAGGTGAAATCTCTTACAGGGCACGATGACCAGTTCACAAAAACTCTGTCGTTCGTAATTAAGGCCTTGCGTATCACTCCAGTAACTTCAATTATATAATTACAGGTCTCAGCGTTCTTTTTTCCGGATTTGTGACTTAACTTAGTGGTAGCCATAAATTTTTCTAGCGACCAGTCCTGTAATTTATCGGCCAAGTTTTGTTGGTATATGCACTTCAGGACTTCAGGTTCCTGCATGTCCGTGGGAACTCCAACGATTACAATTCTGGGCTTGCGTTTTTGTGGCTCGTCAACGGTGAGTCCAGAGGTCGTAAGCTGCGCAGATTGCTTGAGTTTTATGACATCTTCCTTTGAGTCAGTGCTTATCACTACACCACCGTTATTGACTTTGCGCAATCCTCTCACGTGTAGGTTCATTTCGTTGGGCCGGATAATCTTTTGCACGAGAGATTTAGTTTCCTCACTCGATTTCAACTTGTCGACTGGATAAATTACGACTGAACTGATGGTAGGCGGTTGGACGTACCTCGTTCCATTTTTCTTAAGGGCATCGGCAAACGAAGCAGATCCCGAAACTTGTCGGCTGGATTCTTCGAGCGACTCCTTCAGTTCTTGGATGTGTTGTACGAGGTTAATTTTTTCCTTGTGAGCTTGACGGGACTGGTATGCTTGGATTGCGTGGTGTTTTAGGGACTGGTATTCAATAGCCATTTGTGAGGCTAAGTGGGTAACGTTGCGACACATGGAGTTAATTCTGATCTTCTGGTCGATGTTAAGTTTACCTTCTGCAGAAGTGGAGCATACGTCTTGCAGGTGCAGTTCAATCTTTTTTAGCCAGGTTTGGATGTCACTTGTAGGAAAGATCTTCGGGGGCTCTTCTTCCTGTTGCATGTCTGCTGGCGCGGGCCCAGGCGAGCCGGGCTGCTGTGTGGGCGTTGAGGGCGGGCTGCGGCTTGTTAGTCCACTCCTTTTAAGTGGACTATTCCCCGACATTTTTCGATTACACTTGTTTACTCCAGTTATACATTATACTATAGCAGTAGGTCGCGATAGATTACTAATGACCTAGATAATTCACAATTGAAAGTGCATACGAATTATGCTCGCGAATAATTAATTATTTTAATAAACACGTCCGATCTCATTGACGGTCACGATATAGTTGATTTGTATGGAGATAAGATGTTTTAACATTAGAGGTCAGAGTTCATCTTCAGGCAAATTAATTGAATATTCAATTCACCGTTAATAATTAATTGTAATGATATAAATTATTGGGTGGTTATTTGATGTTAATGAAATGATGAAATGGTTTTGAGAAGTGATTGATGAAGGTATGTTGAAAGATTGGTATTTAATTATACGCTTCTAACTACTACTCTTAGCAATTTTACATGATTGCTAAGAGTATAAGTTAGAACCCTGCATGGAAATATATTTTTTACGCAAGAACTTTGTATAGTTAGCGGTGGCGGCGCGTCCATAGAACACGATTCCTGTCGGCTTGCCTAATTTTCAGGCGCCTGAGCAATTTTTCTATAGCTCCAGAATAAATTTCAAGTCAAATTAAGCATCGGCTTGCCTAAAGAAATAATTACCCACTGCCACTTCTAATGAGCCAATGACAACGTAATATTAGTTACTTCTGTGGTTAGAAAAGGTATGTCACAATATAAACATTTGGCCAATATAGCCTTTTTTTTTGAGTACTTTTTTTGTTCGGTCCAGTCCCCGCGAAGTGTACGGGCGGCTGGATCCGTAGTGCCTGTATTTTTTTTTTACTATGATGAAATTATTGATCTGTTATTATAATTATAATATTGGTGAATATTAATGAAATGTGCTGGAGGGTGAATGAAGGTATATGAATGACAATGTTATGTGTTGTTGAACTTTTTTAAACTATTAATTATAGTGCTAGTTAGTTTGCAGAATGAGGTCAAGGTGCTTTGTTTGGTAATAAGATCCTGGATATTAAATGGTTGTATATGAAGGTTGTGACAGGTGATTTCATGATTGAATCTAGGGTTAGTGAATTTTGGGCATGATCGAAGAAGATGGTCAATGGTTTGTGGGGTTGTGTCATCACACGGGCAGAAGTCGTCGGTGGTTATTTAGCTGTCATTGTCTATTAAATGCTGACTGTACTTTATTATGTATAGTTCCGTATGACCTTGCTAAGGCAATAGTAGCTAAGCGGGTGAGGTATTTTTTTAAAACAAATTAAGGTTGATACGACTTTATTTAAAGGCATAGGTGTATGCTAAAACTTATTGCAACATTTATAATAGGATCGGCAACACGCATGCGTCCATATGCTTACATACTTCTGCTACTGACTGTACGTACAGTTATCAAATATATCGGAGCGGCCAAGGTACTAAACATCTAAACATGCACTTTATCGCCTGGAAATTAGAGGCGTTTTCAGATATTTGTGACCACCTCGGCCGCTATGATATATCTTATGGCGACTGTACACCCTTGATAATAGAGGCTTTCTTCACATATTTGTGACCACCTTGGCCGCTACCATGTAATCTGATGGCGACTGTTCATGAGACCAGGTGACATGTAAATGTTAATAATGTCTCGAAGCCGTGGTGACGAGATCAGATAACCTCTCAATTATTACATACTCACAAACAACGGGATGTTACGACATATTTAAATCGTTTCCGATTCGAAGAACCTGTACAAACAGGTTCTGAATACCTATTCACAAGAAAAACAACCGTAATATAATGTAGCAAGGTTTAATTTGATCTTCTGTTCGTGTAGATCTTAAAATTAGTGCTTAAAATTCGTGCGAAGAAAAAATTACGGTATGGCATACGTTATTAAGTTGAAATTCATATGCTCTGAAAACTTAATGGTACTATACTATACTAGTCACGTTTTCAATGAGAGTGAGAGTGTACGGTAAAAACTGTAAGGCTGGCTCTACATGATGGGCCATCATAGGGACGCAGCTATACGACGGAACGAGATCGCAATATCGTTAGCTCCCTCTAACGCATAGCTGCGTCTCTATGATGGCCCATCATGTAGAGGAGCCATGAAAAGAGAGTAACTTTATACTATATCGCTTTACACGTCTTTTGTTTGTTCTTTACGATAATGTACAGTCCCCATCAGATATATCGGAGCGGCCAAGGTGGTCACAAATATCTGAACAACGCCTCAATTATCAAGGCAATATAGTGCATGTTCAGATATTTTTGAGTACCTACCCTGACTGCTCCGATATATTTGATGGCGAAAGACACTCTCCCATCCGTGATAATATGTGGACGAGTTTAATGCAAGGGACGACTTTGTCGATTTACAAGGACACTTTTATCTTTCACTAATAGACAGTGCATATTGCGTAGTTTTCGAAAATACTAGTAACCCATATCGACAAAGTGGTCCCTTTGTCCGTATACGAACACATATAATGAATATAAAGTAAAGTGTATGTCTGTTATTTTCCGAGTTACTACTTATGAGTAGTAAAACTTATTATAAAATACACATATTTGTTCTCCTTCATTATATAAATCTTTATAATATGACTACTTTCGCTAAATGACAGCGACTTTACACGCGCGTAACATGACTTTAACAGTAGTTGTATGTCAATAGTTTACTATTGAACATTGACAAAGTTCGTTGACCCTGTAGTCCGGAACATACTACTTATGTTATGTAGTAGAAAGCAAACGCATCTTCTGTATTTGCTTATGCTAATCACTTTACACTATGGTAGTAGCCCTGACAACGAGTTCTTACTATGTTGATTCTGGCAGCTAGTGCAATATTTCAAGACCACAGTTTTGACAGTAAATAATGTCATTCTCAATTTTAGAAGACTAAATGCCGTCAAATTTTAAGTATTGTTAGTCGGAAATTAGATGTATATGTAAATTAGTATAATGACATTAATGACCCATAAGACTAATAAATTCCTCAAATAAATTATAACATCGCCTTTATAGGCTATAACAATCCTATCTAAGAACATTTGCTGTTTTATCACCTTTGCTGAAAACCACAATAAAACCGGAAAAGCCATTCTTCAGACACACTCTAAAAGAAAAAGTCTTCCGCGGCGTTAAGTTTCGCCCTACTCTGGAAAAAATTATGCTATCAAATTTACTTCTGTGTGGCGGTCTTTATTAGTAATCTAAAAACTATAGTTCCTCAGAATGCGATCTTGCAGATTCCTAATCATATTCTTCAATGTAGGCTTGCGTTGCATACGAAGTTTGAATGCATCAGGGGGGTCTTTTTCTCTGCAGCTGAGTGTATATCACTATTGATGTTTTTTGGTCATTTATCGTTCCAGGATTAGGGCATACAAGTTGTAATATAGGACATGTAGGTACTCTATCTAGTTTGATCAAGGTTACTTTGAGTTCATCCACTGTGGTAACTGCTGTGGAATAGCAATGAAGTTTGGCTGAACGTTAAATAAGGTCCAACTCTCACCCAGTTTAAGTCCTGGCGGCTCCAACAACCTCATCAGAAACCCTTGTATTGCCTCACTATTCTCATTACGTCACTTGGCAGCGAGCTTAATAATACGTGTCAGTATGACATAAGGAAACCTTTAATGAAGTTAATGGGTAGTAAAGGTCGTTCAACCCACGTAACTCACGTTACATTGTGGCATCGAAAGGAAAATTAACGAGCTGTATGTCATCGGAAATATTTTGTTGCAAAACTACTGAGTAGAGCCCGTTGGTCAAATCGGTGAAACGTTAAGAGTCGCCAGGACGCTCGTGTTCCCATACAAACGTAGTTTAGCTCTGTAATACAAAGAAAATACAGCCAGATACAGATTTACATACAAAACTTATTTTTGCTATATTTTCTTTGTATTAAAATTTTTAGCAACGAAAATGAATTACCGACATAGATCTGTACTACTAGAATGCCCATGCTAAATGTCGAGGTTCTAAAGCATGTCGTTTTAAAATGAGAGCTGAACTACGTTTGTATGGGGACGTGAGTTCACGCGAGCGTCCTGGCGACTCTTAAGCCAATGTGTACAGATTTCCCTAGCCATGGACTTTTCAAACAACCAGACCGGCCATGTCTGTCATTTTCTATACAAAAATAGTCTGCCGATTTTTGCGCGGGAGGGGAACGTCAAATGTATGCGTATCGTCAAAATAGCCTCGTCAGATAAACGTCAGTCCATACAATGAGTGTGACCACTGGTCATATATTTTCGGGAGAGGGGAACGCCTGTCAATGGCCGCTCCGGTTGGTTAAATGCTCTAAGTCCCTGGCAGATCTGTCAGGCGTAGGTACAGCTGTACGGATTAGCTACCGGTATTTCTGTTGAAAAAAAATTCACTTTGGAAAATAAACTGCCACCATATACGTATTTTTGTGACTTTTTAACACGTGCCTTAGGGGTGATTTTTGACAATCGAGCGCTCGAATTAAAAAAAAATAATCTCTAAAATACTCGCACATAAAACTCTGTCGCCATTATTATACTATTTTGTCGTTTTAGACACAGTTGTAAATGTCATATTCGAGCGCTCGAATCTCAAAAATCGACAACCCTAAAGCCCGCGTGCCCCTTCAGGAGTCCGTGCTCCCACTATGGGGTCACGTCAACGTACTGAAATTGACAATTCGACTTGTGATGTGACATTGTCACATCGTGTTGTATGTAGACAGTGAATGTGTTATAAGTAGGTACCTCTACTTACTTTTACTTTTATATTCGTACTCCATATGACCCATAAGTTACAACTTGTAAAGCAGATGCAGAGTTGACATCAACATAATTATATGTTTAATCGCAACAACTTACCTGCGGACAAAATTTTAAAGCAGGATTCAAGCATTAGCGTACACATCTGTTTCGACACTTTGACTAATTCAATTTGACTTCACTCACCGTTCCCAACTTTAATATTCTAACTGAAAGTTACAGAGGCTAATGAGTTAATGACAAGTCTGAAAAGGTTTGAATATTTTAGTCGGATAAAACCGACTGAAGCACTCTGTGGTCTAGTCGCTAAATCATTAAGTAGATAAACAAACTTTAAACTCTCGCCCTCGATTTGACGAAAAGTTATTTGTTTCCGATTCCGAAGACTCTATCAAGCCATACAACTAAATACTTCTGCTATTATAAATTATTTCCAAATTTGAAATTTTTCCCATACAAGTGAAAATAAAATGACTGTACTAATTTTAACAACTTGTTAGTTGCTGATATCTTAACAGTTAATAATTTGTGTAAATATTGAACATGTATTATGTTATATTTTAATATAACGCAACTTTTAATAAAGTTTAATATGTATCATTAGTGCTGTAAAATAATAACGACCATTAAAAGTATAATTAGTAAATTATGCATGAGATGTCAGCGCGGACTTGTAGCGAATAAATCTGACGAGTTAATCCATGTAAATAACATGTATGAAATGCATGTTAATTAATGTTTAACGTTTAATTTTGGCTTTAACATCAGTTTTTGTTAATTTCTTTTTAAAGATTTTTTGTAATATCTTCCAATCTATATAGACTAACTTGGAAATATTATCTCGGATTCATTTTACGCTTTTTTGAGGTATTTTCCGTCTCAGGAACGTTAATAAAACATACAGTCAGTAATACACAAATTCCGTTTATTTGACGAATATTATCCCAAAACTTATGAGTTACGTTAGTAAGAACCATTATATTCAAATTTATATTACACGCATAAACATAGCCATCAAAACATAATATAAAAAATATCACCAGAAATCGCTTCAAATTTGACACATTGTTCGACAGACATTGATCTACAACTTACAAACGACGATTCACTTCACGTATCTCACTACTGCAGCTTACGATAAATTCAACCACCCAGCTTCATAAATAATGTTCTATTTCAAACAAAGGTTACGTAGACGTGACGACATTATAAGAGTATGGGAAGAACAGTTGGTTCCCATAGCGTGTGTGAAGCATTGTCACAATGCGGATATCCATACTATGAGTTATATGTTTTTTCCGGAATTTAGTATAATGAACTCGGTTACGTAAGTGTAACAATTAATCGCGGGGTAATTATCGAGTTATTAAAAGATTAGTAGATGGTTTTATTTGAGTAAATATAATGGGGGTTTTCAGAAAATAATTTCAGCGACATTTCATAATCTGTTTTGTGAAGATATTATTCGAGGAGAATGATGAAGATGTTATTTTCGCAAAAATCGCTCGTCGACGAATTTACCTTTCCCGTCCTCTGCAATAATGTACTATTGAGGGTTTTAGGGACAAATGAAGTACTTAGCGTTATAAGATTTTAAAAACTCGTATTTTCTCCTAGCTAATAAGGTCAAGAACTGACATTCTGAGTAAGAATAAAGTATCCGAAAAATTCACGAAATCTAAAAAAGAAGAACAGTGAAGTGATATTTCTAAAGCAGGGTTCGAAATTATCCAGAGAATTATGATCATTGATAATTATCGCGATAATTATTAGGTAATTATCCGATGATTATCGGATATATCCTAATTAAACACTGGACCTCCCAACATTTAAGTTTAGGGGCTAACATAGTAATTTAAGTTAATTTTAAGTCTTTTTACTAACCCATTTTTTGTAATTTTGTACTATACATATATGGACACCTGTGGTCTGAATTAAATGATTTTTTTTTTTTTTTTTATATCCCCGGTATGGGTTTTTTTTCTTATATGTGGTTCAACTACTGGAGTTCGATTTTTGAATCTCACCGGTGACTTTTTTTGTATGCAGCCGATGACTATTTAGTATGAAATAAGTCACCCGGTGAGATTCAAAAATTGAACTCCAGTGTCCAAATTCGAGCCTCATATTTTTTGTACGTTCTGGCTTTACAAATTTTGGGTTATTATCAAATCGATAATTATCAGACATAAAAATCAAGATAATTATCGCGACAATTATCAAGATAACTATCATGGATAATTATCATTTCAAACCCTGTTCTAAAGTGTATGTAAATGTTAAGTTAATTAAAAACAAATGTATCTTTAACATAACTTCAACTCGCATCGGAATATTTATCAAGCAAATTGTAATATATCTGATTCAGACGTTTAGGCGCTAGCTGTATTGCATTGGAGTTGTATTGAAGTTGGATCGTTTCTAAACGCGTTTTAAAGTTAGAATACGGCTCCATACTAGCATCTTAAAGGGCGAATTTCCTTTGTGAGTTGTCTGTAATTAGTCGGGTTTTATTACATTTATTGTTAAATTATCTTTTAGGATGTATAGCTTAATTAACCGAACAAGAATAATCTCGTAAATACCTTCTGAGATTATACTTGTTCACAATAGGCTAAACAATACGTTTAGCTTATTGTTTTAAAATAATGAGGGTTTCCGCCTTTGATTATTAAACCAACCGGATGCGAGACGCGCTCTCATTTCTATCGAAAAAAGTCTGCCGTTTTTTGCGGGGGAGGGGAACGTCAAATGTATGCGAAACGTCAAAATAGCCACGTCAAATAAACGTCAGTTCATACAATGAGTATGACCACTGGTCATACATTTTCGGCAGAGGGGAACGCCTGTCAATGGCCACTCCGCTTAGTTTAAAGCTCTGAGGTTTCCGCAATGGAATTTTCAGAATACCTCTCGCCACGGTGCTGACATCTAGGGAACATCTTGATCGCGTAACCCCTCATTAAGACTCATAGACCACCCATAGACCTGACACGGAATTAAAAATACCAAGATTAAACGGGATGGTCTTATTACACTTTCCATAGATATGACAGAGAAGGCGCTATTATCGTTGGTCCTTATATCATAGACTCACCCTTGTGATTATTGCTTACTTCCAAAAGGCCCTAAGTACAATCGAAACGTTTATTACCCTCCACCGCTCTTTGAAGGGTAACAATGTAACCGACTAAATTATGTAGGTTAGTTACGGTATGCTATCAGCCATCTTGAAACGTGTTTTAAAATCAGTCGCGTTGCGTATGTTCCGTCCTTTAGGGTGTGTCGCGTATGCGGTCTCTAGTTAAGGGGCTACTTTGAAAAATTATAGGTTTTTTCAAACGCTCTATTGACTAAAAGGGAAAAGGGACTGAATTTATTTTCTAATACATAATATTAGGCTATATACTCTTGTTTATGGCACAAGCCGAAACACGATTGCTGAAAGTTGCCTCGATAGAAAAAAAATCCGAAGTTGGGTCCTTTTTCCCCTTATTTTTCTTAGCTTACGTAAACTATAAGAGATTAAGCAATATAACTAAGTAATAAATATGGTATTCTGGTTTATCTAAAAAGTCACAGAAACAAAATCAGACAAAACTTTATAGATTCGCTTATTTATCGTAGCTTAGTGAAAAAGTCTGATCATTAAGAGCGCTGCATCTCTTCCTTTCGCGCACGGCAGCCATAAACGTGTCTCTTACGGATGGGCGTGGCTTGTCCGAATCTAGGAACGGCCTTAAATCCTTGCTTTGAGTTAAGACGTTATTTTCAATAGATCTTTGTTTTGTTAACAGACGGTAACCTTATCTGAAACGTATAGAAAATTTAATATACCTATTGAAAATATTTATAAACACAATGGGTTGTTTCAACCCATCATTATTTTACTTAGGTTTAGATTCTTTAAAATGCTTACGGAACGGACTTGAGAACCCGTAATATAAACCTCCTAGAGCTCGACACGCTAATGTCCAATAGTTGACACCCTGTCACCTCTATTACGAATGACATAAGTTTAAAGATGACATACTGGTACAGACGAGCACTCAGGTGTTTACCTAACCGCGCTTAGTCAGGTTTTCATCCATGATCGAATCATACCTGACTTAAGATATATATCTAGAATGTTTCGTAATATTCATGACAAGGTTTTGTTATCTAATACGAACACGGTACATGCATTCCATCAAACTCAGTGAGATTAGATCTTGTGATGGATAAATGTCTTGTCATCTTGAGAGAAAGGAGCCTGCAGTCATTTGTTCATCCATGTGCAGTAGATTTCGAGAACGGGGGGCCAGTTTTTAACCGACTTCAAAAAAGGAGGAGGTTCTCAATTTTTTTTTTGTATGTATGTTACTCCATATCTCCGTGAATCGTGAACCGATTTTCAAATATTTTTTTTAACCGAATGGGTATAACCCCTAGATGGTCCCATTGTCACCAAGTCTTGGTCTGATGATGCGATCCTGGAGAAATCGAGGGAACTCTTCAACTAATATTATAGGCACACCTATAGTGATTTCACTATTTTTTACAGCAACTCGGCCACTTCCTCTTGGAATAGCGGATCCTAAGTGAAGTCGGTTCTTTTTTGTTTTAAATTATTGACTTTCAAGCGCCCGAATTCAAAAAGTTTTTCGCAGGATTTTAAATTTCTATCGCTGTTATTTTTAAAACATAATTTCAGCGTTTTATTCTGAGTTGTAAATGTCACTTTCGAGTACTCGAATCTCAAAAATCACCCCCCTGGAGGATTATTCGACATGCCAAACTGTGACACTGTGGCTATAACAGTTGAATCGCAACTGCACGTCTAGCACATGATTGACACGTCAGTATCTCGCGCGCGAGATAGTCTATCCATCCTTTTCTGACTGTGTCAATAAGAAAAAGACGGGTAGTCTATCTCGCGCGAGATACTGTCGCATCAGTCACGTGCTAGGCGTGCTGGATAAAGTGATATCCATCTGTCCACACGTGTCCACACAGAACTGTTAAATTTACAGTAGGTCTCGCTAGAGTTTTTTTATTTTGGCGTAAGTCAATGTCACTCTTTCGTGAATCCGTAAAGATTTGGGCTGTCACAAACGTGTGATCTCATAGTTGTCTCACTAGCGACTGTCAGTTTTGCCATATCGATCGCGGCCCATCTCAACACACACCTTTTGTATCAAAATGTAAAAGTGTACAAGATGACAAACGTTTTTAATAGAAAACGAAACGTTACGCTATCGGTTTCTCTTGACATTATTTCATAGCGTTTCTTTAAAAAAAAATACTTTTGGAAATTGTAGAATTTACTCTAAATTTACGATATTTTTACTTAGAATCACGAGCTCTTTCCATCCCAAAAAATGTCCCAAATTTTCCCAAAAATTCCATACATATTTGAGATTTTTCTTTATGTTACCGCCATACAACTTATATAGGGAAATGGTAACACAATAGGAAAAAACTTTGGGATTTTTTTATCCTATTATAATCGAAAGAATTCGCGATTCTGAGAATAAACATTAAAATTTTACAGAAAATAACACAATTTTAAAACGTGGCTTATTTTTTGAGAAACGCTTTAAAAATTAGTGCGATAGACAAACAGATAGCATTTCAATTAGATTTCTTCACTTCTTCTGAAGTATTTTTTTAAGTTTAAAATTTATATTTACTACTTAAAGAAACTGCATCTTGAAAAATATTCAACAAAATAATTTGATTTACTTTAAGATTAATTAATTGATACTTTATTACACAAATTAGGAAATGTATGTAATTAGGATTGAATGTAGAAAAGGGAACATAATTATTATTGCCCGTCATATTATTGACAAAAATGTTCATTCGTAGGCAAGTCGGAGCGCATCGAGTGCTGTAGACAGATATAGTTTCATATATAAATAATTATACTAACTATAGGAGAAAGTTTAATAAGTCTGCTTTACTGACCAATGACCATGTACCAACATGTCAAAGTCGTTCGATAAATCACAATACGTATCAGATTATGTCCACATGTGTGTCACATAATCATAACACGGTACCTACGGGCATAGATCAATGTAGACAAAAAAAACTTCAACAAATGAATCGGAGCTGTCTAGTGCCCTAAAGTATCTAATCATGAATTCTAACGCCTTAACAATAGAGGCGTATTTAGATAATTGCAAGATCATTGGCTGCTCTGATACAGTACCGAGTTTAAGGTTTAGTTAGTGAGAGTACCGTCGGCAACACTGGTAATTGACTATTTGTAATCCCTATTGCAACGGCATAAGGTTTATTTATGGTTAGTCAAGTGTGTTGCTATTTGTACAGTCACCGGCAATGGTATCTTCCTACACGAAGGCCGCAAAAATATGTGACACGCTCTTAAGGCCCTACAAATAAGAGCGTGTCACATGTTTTTGCGGCCTTCGTGTAGGAAGATACTATCGCCGGTGACTGTACCGTCATACCATCGAAGGCCTACTGATCATTTTTAAACCATATTACAAAGAACATAAGGTCTTCTTATGGGTTTTCACATTTGTACTTACGTAAGGTAAGTCACGTAGAAGGCTCACTACATTGTTTTTGTACTAAGTACTAAATCAAAGTTATATGCTACCGTCTCTACCGGTGACTGGTGGCCTCAATAGAAATGGGTTTTCACTAAGCAGAAACGTGTAAAGGAAATATGAATAAATCATACATACGTTAAGCAAGAAATAGGCCGCCAATCATAGATAACCTCAAACACTAGATAGATCATAAGTACACTTCGAGGTCACCACACATAGGTGCTCCGTACAAATTTTGTATGAGAGCGCGACCGCTTATTTCAGTTGATCATTATACTCATGTGAATTAAAAATATCCACAAAATCAAGTTACAGGGGTGAACCTGGATTGTTATACTACAATTCGTTCGAATCGTAGAAATTTACGAATGAAATTGCGCTTATGTATGGTGGCTTCGTGCTCCCTGTAAAAGCTCAATGATGAGGTGTCTGCGTAGTCTGTGCCCCCAATCCAACCTGCAAAATTTTATTGACAAACATAATTATTGAGTATGCTGTACGTACCAGACGTAACAAACTAAATAACTTGTCAAAGACGCGTCTCCCATGGAAAGCGGTTAGGTTACACAATCTCGGATGTTTGACCAATAATCGTGTGTTTTAAAATTCACAAGTCGTCTTAACCGACTGACGAGAAAAGAGGAGTAAATGCACTTAAAGTTAATACAAATTGTACACTTAAGTTAAAGTGAGTCGTGGCAAGATTCACGAAGTCTGAGTCCTGGGGTTATGTGGATGTAGAGACTAGAGACATGCTAAACAGATTGGTCGTCGTCATACGAAATTCTTATTCTTCATAAAATGACAGTATCGAGATCTGGCTCGGTGAGTGCAGTGCATGAGTGCATGCACGGAAAAAAAGGTTTCTTCATCCAAGAAAAACATGCACGGAAAAAAAAGTTTCTTCATCCAAGAAAAACATGCACGGAAAAAAAAGTTTGTTCATCCAAGACAAATCATTTTGGTCAAGACATTATTGTTTCGTATATAGGTGGAAACAATTTGCCTAGACAGTGGTCTATTGGGCTAAAGATAATAATTAGTCCATAACAATATTCTCGCATTGGTATTCTTAGCTGAAGATAATCATTTTTTTCCGTGTGACTTTTTGGTATAGATGTATACCTGAATAACCAGCTTCGTTAAAAAATAAACAGTTCACTTTTTAAACTTCTGCCTCCCGTTGTTCTCAAAAACAATATTAGCCTAGGTTAAATTTTATTTTGTGTATTCACAATAGAGAAAGAATAAAAGTCAATCTTATTTTGACCTAATTTCACAGGGTCTCGCAGCAAAACTTTAACAATCTTTATTATTAGCAGAGCTCGAATTTGTAAAAATTGAATGCATCGAGAAAAAGTTGTGAATTTTTGACCATGGATAGAATGGCCCACGATAAATATTTTTTAGTATTGGAGGTCCGTAAAATTTTTGGACCTTCACGTCAAAATCAGGGGTCCTGTGAAATACGTTATTACTCTATGGTTAAGGCTGCTAGGGGTTGTGTGGTATCATTTCCGTGTAAAACAGACATGCGGAATTCATTTGTGATATTAAAAATGTAAAATTTCTTATTAAAAAAAAAGTTGTGTGGCGAGGAAAAACACAATTTTTTATTTTTTTTTAGAACGTCATATAACTAATATATGTATATTTTTTTCTAATAATAAAAAACATTATAAAGGAGCATATTTAATGTAGTTTCTAAATATATAAAATTTTTAGGCTTATAGTATACAAAAATTACGCGAAAAAAAATGTTTGCTTCGTGGTGTATATGTTTTCTCCATAGTAAGTATCGATAATCAATGTGAACGTGAACATCCGTAGCGTATTGACCTTAAAATGCATGTATTGCTTGTTATTAGTAAATTTTATTCATAATAACTTCACAAAATGCAGAAATAAAAAAATACAATAAATAAAAACATATTTTTCCTCCTTAACTTTAACATAAACCGTCACAATTCAAACGACGCGACGTCTGTTTTCCGTTACTCAACTTAAGTAAAAAAAAAAACCAGAAGTTTTTTGTATTAAAGGTGTATAAAATGTATATGTTTCTATAATCTACATTAAATATGCTTCTTTATAATATTTTTTATTATTTGAAATAAAGGATATATATTAGTTATATGACGTTCTAAAAAAATAAAAATAAAATTGTGTTTTTCCTCGCGGCACAACTTTTTTTTTAATACGAAATTTTACATTTCTAATATCAGAAATGAATTCTGCATGTCTGTTTTACACGGAAACGATACCAAACAACCCCTAGCAGTCTTAACCAGAGAGTAATAACATATTGCACGGGGCCCCTGATTTTGACGTGAAGGTCCAAAAATTTTACAGACCGCCAATACTAAAAAATATTCATCTTTGCTCACTCTATCTATGGTCAAAAACTCACAACTTTTTCTCGATGCGCACAATTTTTTTCGCATTTGTACTGAGACAAAACCCTACTATATGTACTTGTGCCTGGTAAATGTAAAGACGATAGAGATTGCTTTCCTTTGACTTGCCGCTGGTAAATAATGTGATGACAGACTAGCAAGCGGACAGAATCAAAATTATCCTGCACAATAACCTGTACGAAAAGTTAGAGACTCATAATGATGGACTACATGCAGTCGTGTTGAACACAACAATACAATACAATACAATATTCTTTATCTTCTTATTCTTCTTTATTTTAATATCTTCACAACCTTATTTATACGGGTTAAGGTCATAAAAGAAGGTACTAACTATTTTGGCTCGACGATCCAAAGAGAATCTTGGCCTCCGAAATAAGAGCACGCCACCTATCCCGATCCTGCGCAACTTCTTGCCAGTTGTTGACTCGAAGCTGCAGCAGATCCGCCGCCACACTGTCTCCCCAACGATATCTGGGCCGACCCACCGGACGGCGACCAGTCGGTCGTCCCAAGAACGCTTTCTTGACAGCCCGATCCTCACCCATTCTCTGTAGGGTAGCGGAGAGGAAAGTTTTCCGTAAGATCCTGGGACCTATCAAGAGAGATGACGGTACCTGGAGGATCCGAAGGAATGCCGAGATAGAAGAGTTGGTGGCCGGACCCAATATTATAGGCGAAACAAAAGCCATAAAAGAAGGTACATATATTTTATTCCGATTACTCGCGTAGAAGAACTTACCTATTTTAGAACTCCATTGTAAGTAGCTAAATAGGTAACAGCTTTGCGATTGGATATTGGATCATACATAAGCAATAAATATAGCCGTTACCTAATTCCTTTATTTATTTTTAACAAATTTAATGGTATAGTTTTACATACATACGTTAGCCAAGCTGACTATTTTAATTTTAGCAACGAACTTTGCAAGCTCCATGCGAAGCGAGTCACTCGGTTATAAATAGCAACAGCTTATTTATTTGTAGCTGTTCATTTTTTCAGTGCAGTGAAATTTAAATCGATCATTTATTGCGTCTCCGAATGTGTGCTTACATGCCTTACATAAATGTGTTGCGTCACGGTAGCACCTTTTACGGTGTAACGCACCATTGGGGCCGAAACGAAGGCCTGTTACACTTTACCAGTTGGTACAAGTCATAAGAAGATTGTACTGTAGTTCTGCAATCGACGTCTAGCCTATATTTTCGTGAAGGGAGACACCGAGTCAGACTAACCCAGCCATCCCATCTCATTAAAAATTTAAAACCCCTTGATTCAGTAGAATCCTAATTAATAATTATCAATCTTGGAGATCCGAGATGTTTAACCTGGTATGGAGATTGCATTCCGACATAACATGAGAGACTGTTTCTGCTGATTCCATACACCCACGGCCCAGGGGACTGTAATACTTCAAATAAAATGTTGTTTATTAAATGGTCCATGATAATAGTGAGTGGTTTATTGTGAGTATTGAGACTAGATACACACACGTATTATAACTCCTCAACGACGTGTTGAGATTCATTTCAGAATGACCCGCAATTTACAGCCGACCAAGAAAGTGGTCTATAAAATTTTGACAAAAGTTTCTGCGAGATCTAAGGTTGACATTTCTAATGGAGTTTGAAACATGCACTACCTTGTTGTCTCATGACGTTCAAACGAACCTCAACCGTAGGGTGGTAGACCATATTTTTGGTCGAATGTACCTCCATGTCATTTATACAAGGTGTAACAAATAATGTGCATACAGGATGTTTGATTAAGAGTTTTGCAGGTAACTAAGAGATCGCTATCGCTATTAGTCTATAACTTGGGCAAGTTCTGTCCATAAACAGCAGATGTAATGTCAAAGGGCAAGTGAGTGGCTCAGACGCATCCGATCTAGATCTAGAAGTTAAGGCTCTTCACGTCAAGACACGCAGATAGCAGTACTAGTCTATGCTGTACTGGTTTTGTTTGAAAAGCAGGGAATTTCCAGGTTACGGTCAGAACAACAAAAAAATGCTTATTGAAGAACACGCACTTTGTCGACGACAAGTTTCAAAATTGAAAATTTTTCGTATGTATAAAATAATTAAGTAATATGTTTTATGTTGAACTTTATGAAAGGAAAACTTTCTTTAATTCCATTGAATTTAAAGAGATTTCTAGCAAAGACAACTCTTTGGAATCTTTTTGATAGTTTAAATTAAAAAAGCCATTTTAACGCGAGTTATATTTTAATTTGGTCTCATATATTATGCTAGTTAAGTTTTTCAGTTTGGTTTAAATAGAATTATACGTATCGGTCGGAAGCGACCTGCATCCAGCGTCTTCCGACCTTTATAAGGTCGTCTGTTCATCTTGTGAGTGGACGTCTTACGCTGCGCTTGCTAGTCCGTGGTCTCCACTCGAACACTTTTCGACCCCATCGGCCATCTGCTCTGCGTGCAATGTGGCCTGTCCATTGCCAAAAAGGTCCAAAGGGGAGGCCTATGTTCAGCAGTGGACGTCTTATGGCTGAGATGATGATGATGATGAGACTTATACGTAGCTGTTTCAAGCTAGATCTTCGGGAAACCAACGCAGATGTTTATGATAACTATGACGCCTGAAAACTGAATTATTTTAGACATACAGCCTTGGCCAGAAGTGTTGAGCACCAATGCGATTTTCATACAAAACTGGAAAGTTTAGTCCATCGTTTCCATCTTTGTTTAAGTTATTTTGTCAATTAATTTAAACTAATAGGCATGTTTTGTTGAAGTTAGTACTAACTGCATAGAATATTTGCAATATGTCGCACCGACTTAAATTTACATTTTTGGTACCTTCTGTTTTCATATTTTTTAAGTACCTTGAAAGTATTATTAAGTGAAGTATTCTATATTTATAAATAAAATATAACATTTACCGTTACCGTAAATACATTGTTAGGATAGGGAAATAATGCTTAACATCAAACTTGTAAACAAAAAACACCTATGCTCAACACTTCTGGCCAAGGCTGTATGACCGCCGTTTATAAATATAATGCTCAAAGAGGGTCCAGTGTGTTGACGATCGCACCCTCTTGTTCCTTTAGCCGTCAACACAGTGAATCCTCCTTTTTGTAAAGGGTCGGCAACGGTGACACCTCTGGAGTTGCAGGCGTCCATAGGCTACGGTAGCTGCTTACCATCAGGTCGCATGCTTGTTTGTTTGAATAAAAAAGAATACTGTGTGAAATATTCGCAGAATTATTCACAGATTATGTTTCACAGAATTTCACGCAGAAATACCCTTAAAACAAGAGAAGGGCAGTGGGTTCGAGCCTAAGCCATCGTCTTAGTTCTAAAAGGCAGTAAGGTCCCATAGAGTCTGAGTAAAGTTAATTCATTTGAAAACCTAGCTATCCTGGCGCTCTTCGAGTTACAACAAACCTTATTTATGGGCTTGGATTGATTTCCAATTGCAATGCTCCATGTTGCGTTGCTATTACTAAAACGCTTAGAAGCATCAGTGATTTATTGTCTTTTGATGTGCTAACCAATGGATTTATTATATATGAGCCTATTGTGTCCCACTGCTGGGCAAAGGCCTCCCCTCTTTTTTCCATTCGTCGCGGTCTAGTGCTACCTCTGGCCAGTCTCGCAAAAAGGAGTCCAAGTTATCCCGCCATCGCCGTCGAGGCCTGCCGGATCCTCGGTTTGACTCGTGAGGCACCCACTCAGTGGTTATCTTAGCCCACAAGTCGTTTGGCATGCGGCAGACGTGACCAGCCCAGTCCCACTTCAACTTGGCTGCTTTCCGAGCTACATCTGTTATTTGAGTTTTAGAGCGCAGCGTAGTGTTCCGGATCGGATACGATCCCTTAATTTCACACCTAATGTGCTGCGCTAGTGCGCTCCATAGCTCGCTGGCAAACCCCCAGTTTGACTTCTGAGCTTCCGTCAAAGACCAAGTTTGAGCACCGTAGGTGAGGATTGGAAGTATGCACATGTCCATGAGTCTACGTTTAAGCGAAAGAGGTAGGTCTCCCTTCATAAGGTGTTTCATGGCCCAATAGCTCTTCCAGGCAATGCAGTCGAAAGAAAAGTAAGGATATTCAAATAAATTCTTCAGAAAGTAAAATGTGGGAATTCAGAATTTGTTTCGCATCTTTTGAATTGTTTTCTGTATCGCTCGAAGCACCGCCTACAATCGTCCTGCTTAACGCTGAGGTTGACTGGTAGAGAATGCGTTGTGGCATTAAGTTCGCCTTTTGTACGATATGTTTTTGTGCAATAAAGATTAAATAAAAGTGAATCTTATCGATACCGTTTAAAATATTCAGTTCATATTAGTGTCCTGCTTAAACAATGTTTATCTTACAGGCCACAGAAATACAAACCAAACAAACTTTCGCTTGCCCAATGCACTGCCGTTTATATATTACTGAACTCTCCGTCCGGGTATATAATTCTGTGGCTGACACATCTTATCTTAACGGTATACATATTTTAATTCGAAAAGGAAACATACTGTTGTCGAAACAAAAGGCGAGCGGCGTAACTGTACTGGAGATGAGAACATCAGCTGGTCAAACTACTACTTTCTACCAGTAAATCAAAAATTACACATATGAGTCTTGTGCCGTATGCGTAAAGTTCAAAATCGAGTAGCGAAGGCTCTACATAGCTGTAAAATAAATTTGTAAAGTTACCAATTTATGTTTGCAAGCGCTTTTACATCTATGTACTGTAGCGTCATGATTTTAAAGTTTAAATTAGTATAAATACCTGCGTGTGACTGTTTTGAGCATTTGTTTTATTGCATTTTGACAAATTTAACTTTGCGGGTAGTTTTGATCTGTATTTAGTCGCTTTAAGGTCTATATTAGAATAGCTAGCAGTTTTATAAGTTTGTTTCGTCTGGGAACGGACGGCGGGTAAGGCACGTTACGTAAGGCTTGCGTCACACCGGTTAGAACATCGATCGGCGCGCGAGTCGACCTGTGACACATGACCTTTAGTGATGCGATGACAGGTCAATTATATCGATAATCTGTCTAGTGTTTAAGGAAATGAAATGTAACATAATTAATTTTTAGACGGGTGTTATAATTATAAATGATCAATCACTTTAGGGTTTATAAACTTGTATAGATGTCATATAAAAAGTGACCAACGCCTCCGGTGCCCAAGGCTGGATTCGAATCAACGTCTTCTGCATTCGTTCGCCACCTGGCCACGAAAGCACCGCTCGAATTTTCCCGTGCATATGCAATCTTTGTAAATGCTAAGGCGCATAAAACAAATCAAAATATTCATTAAAAATAATTTGATTTGTTCTTTCAGTTCACTTTAGGGTTTCATTAATGAACTTCAATTTACACTGAAAAAAAGGACAAGCGAACTACTGTTATGCAAAATTCGGTAATAATAACCTATTACAAAATGCATAAAGTTTATTTACTTATATTATAACTCAAAGTTTACGTATAAAGAACGAAACATTTTGGTAAATTTTAAATTAGCAGCTTTTTACTCGAGAAATAATCGAAATGGTGGATCTTGTATTCTAGTTAGGAGTATTCATAAATATTGCATGTTAACCGAATTAAATTGTATATCGATACCAAATGTAATTGAATGCGCTGGTGTAGAATTAATTGACCACAAATTAATTATAATTAGTATTTATAGAGTACCGAGGAGCAATAGACATAGTTTTGATATATTTTTTCATAAATTGGATCTTATATTAAATAAATTATGTTTTAGCGGAAAGAAAGTAGTAATATGTGGTGATTTTAATATCGATATGCTCAAGAGAACGCCACAATCGGTAGAATTTAAAAACTTGTCGTGGTCCTATAATTTAAGAATGGCAATATCTGAGCCAACTAGATTATCTAGCAACACATGTATTGACAATATTCTTCACAATGTGCGAGGCAGTAAAGCTGAGGTGATTGACCTTGCCCTCTCGGATCACACAGCCCAAATCATAAAATGCCCCGTTAAAAAAACATGTGTTCTTGCTTACTGGTATAAAGAAAAGAGACATTACAGTCAAGAAAATATAATTAAGTTCAAAGATCGTCTATTAGAGTTACAATTTAGTGAAGTTTATATGGCAAACAATCCTAATGAAGCATACAACTGTTTTGCCGACCTATTCGAATTACTTTATAATCTGTGCTTTCCTATTAGAAAGATTAAAGTTACTGCGGCTACAAAACCAAAATGGATTACCAAAGGGTTAAAGGCCTGTTGCAAGCGAAAACGTCAATTACTTTGGAAATATAGATTTTCTGATGATAAACTTAGAGACAAAACAATATTTCAAGGTTATTCAAAGCGATTAAAGAAAATTATTAAACTTACTCAGAAAACACAAAATAATTATTATATTAAACAATCTAGCAACAAAACAAAGGCATCATGGAATGTTATAAATAAATGTAGATCTAAACAACCCATAGACAATATCCAGCAGATAGTATCTAATGGTGAACGTATAAAATCTCCTCAAAAAATCGCGGAAGCTTTTAATCAGTATTTTATTAATAATGTTACAAATAACAATAATCTCAAACATGACCATACGAATACAATGACATGCAATTTACCTAATTCTATATTTATGAATCCTACTAATTCGAAAGACATTGAAATTATAATTAACTCCTTAAAAAATAGCCATAGTACAGGCTACGATGGTATTAGTACAAAAGTGGTAAAATCTGTATCCAGTATCATTTCACCATTAATTAGTCATATAACTAATTTATGCATAGAGAAGGGTGAATTTCCAGAAAGATTAAAAACAGGCATTGTGAAACCACTATTTAAAAGAGGCGATAAGGAAGACTTGGCTAACTATAGACCTGTGGCTCTGCTACCCATTTTTTCAAAAGTAATAGAAAAAGTAATTCACAATTCTATTTACTCATACTTCGAAAAAAATAATTTGTTTTCACAAGAACAGATGGGATTTAGAAAGGGTAAGTCTATCAACATGGCTATTTTTAACCTAATGCGTGAAGTTATAAAAAATATGGACAAACGAGTACCGATATCAGCACTCTACATGGATATGTCGAAAGCCTTCGATTTTGTAGATCATAAAATATTGCTAGACAAACTATATAAATATGGAGTTAGAGGTAATGTACATAGTTTAATTAAATCATACTTAAAAAATCGACTACAGTTCACACAGATAAATAGACTATGCGTTAGAAAAAAAACCGAAGTCACCTATTCATCGGATGTTCGACATGTTCATTACGGTGTACCTCAGGGAAGCGTTTTAGGCCCTTTATTATTTATTATTTATATCAATGATTTGCCACGAGCTGTCGAGTATCCCATGGTCCTTTTTGCTGATGACAGCACTATAATGTTTACTTGTAAAGACCCAGAAACATATGAAAATGATATATGCAAAACATTAGAAACAGTAATTATCTGGTTAGAGAACAATAATTTAAAAATTAATATTGAAAAAACTAAAATTATGACATTTAAGAAAAGACGAAATGATACCTATAATTTAAATATATCATATAAGGGACAACAAATTGAGGAAACAGATGTGACAAAATTTTTAGGAATAGGCGTAGATCATAAGTTGACATGGAATAATCAAATTGACATCATATGTAAGAAACTGAATCAATTCTCATACCTTCTACATAATTTAAGGAAAATTGTTGATGAACCGGTTATTTTAACGGCCTATCATGCTTATGTAACTTCAACACTAAGGTATGGTATCATGTTCTGGGCAAACTCAGTTGAAAGAGAAACAGCATTTAAAGCTCAAAAAAGATGTGTTAGATCTTTATGTGGAATTCAGCTACCAGGTTCATGTGTACCATGCTTTAAAAAGCTACGAATATTGACTTTACCTTGTTTGTACATTTATGAATTAGTTACTTTTGTTAAAGGCAACCTGCACTTATTTAAAAGATTTAAGAGTATTCGTTTAAGAAATAAAATAGCTTCAATGTCTTCCAAAAAAGGATTATTAAAGAAAAGTATACTTGGCATGGCTCCAAAAATCTATAATAAAGTCCCGAAACACATAAGAAGCATAGAAGATATTATAAGGTTCAAAAAGGAGTTATTTAATTTTTTAGCGAATAAAACATATTATACAGTTAAGAGTTTTTTGTCCGACTGCGATTAATAGTGAAGTAACATGTAGTTACAGATAAAATAAAAAACTAAAATTTGTATGCCCTGTGGCCTGACATGGTGATGCAACATTATTGCTGTAAGACCTGTAACTTTGTACTATAAACCCGTGTTGAACAAATAAACTATTTTGATTTTGATTTTGATTTTGATTTTGTAAGTACCTAATAAGCCTTAGTTTTGAAGTTACAAAATTTAAGTTACTAGTAGACGAAGTTTGATTGCTGGTAACGAATTATTTTTTCAGTGTAGGTACAGGAGTCTTAATTTAATTCTGTCAATAATAATTTGTGTACAAATAATCATCTACTTAGATGTCTTAGATACAATTCCTCAATATAATAAAAGGTTAAGGAACTATGTTATAGGTGATCCTAGCGGCCTTATATACCTAACTGTTTTATTTTTATTAACTAGGTATTTATTCCTTCGTCCCAGCTTGGGGTCCGTTCCGTCCGTTTGACAACGTAATCCCATGAAATGGCGTAAACACTAGTTTTTGCGAGCACTAATTTTAAGTAGGTATGTCTTTTTATGTGTAAATATTAAAGTTTTTAAGAAAAAGAGAGGTCGTTTAAATGAGTTTTCGGAGTACGAGCTGGAAATTGAATATTTTCGATGTCCAAGTTCACAATCGTACTAATTACGGCGAAAATGTTCTTAGTACCATAGTGCACAGATTTAGAGTCTAAATTCAAACAATTTTCATCGTAATTAGTACGATTGTGCACTTGGGCATCGTTTTATTAACACATCAGCTTGGCCCTTAAAAATATCGATATCGATATCGATAGACGACGGCACGGCACGTCACTACGTTACTACGTCGCAACGTTGCGTGCGTACGCGCTACCTCGAATGTGGCGTAAACTGCATCTCACCCTAGAAGAATCTACGCAACTTACTATAATGACCATCAAGACTTTTGTTGTTTACATACTTAAGTAACTACATAGGTACTATACAATTACGATTAGTACTTTAAAACATTAGAGAATTCAACCAACCGGAGCGGCCATTGACAGGCGTTTCCTTCTGCCGAAAACATAGGTACAACAAACCACACTGTGTGGTTTGGCAGAAGTACAGATACGAAATTTTTTTAAACTGTTTCGTGAATAAACATTTGTAATTTATTTAATTTATTTTTATTTACAGTATGATCAGGGGTCATATTTATTGTATGGACTGACGTGACGTTTATCCGACGTGACTATTTGTACGTTACGTACACATTTGACGTTCCCCTCTCCCGCAAAAATCTGTAGACTTTTTTTATATGGAAAATGACAAACATGGTCGCTCCGATTGGTTGAATTCTCTAAGTTTAAAACTGAAGTTTGTAACTAGAATGATAAAAATGCTTCCACTGATTTTAATTTGATATCGCGATGCATCTTGCATCACGAGCTGCACGCACTTTCATATTGACGGAAACAAGTATGCCGCACAAATCAATATCAAGTCAAAAAAGATTTTTATTAACTCAGCCCACTTATTACCGTTTACAAACTACAACTTTATTTTATTTACCTACCGGATCGGTTAAGGGTCACAGTTCAAACCTAACCTAATCTACTTTACTGACAACTAATTAACTAATTAATAATAATTTAGAATAAATTTCATTAAGATACGTCTCACAGTTTCCGAGTAAAATGGCTGTGACATAAGGACTTACGAACGGACGGACAGACGGACAGACAGACATGACGAAACTTATAGTTTTTGCGATTTTGGCTACGGAACCCTAAAAAGTAGCTATTAGTTATATTTTTAGTTAGAATTGATTTTAGTTAGATTTAAAAACAAGAAGTTTTACGAAGATTTGTTGTTTACAGAAACGATCAACTCCCATTAAGAAGAGGACAGATGGAGGAGAGTCCGCTGTACGTCTTGAAAGATGTTGAAGTAAGCATTGAGGAACAATAGATGACACCCCTAAGTTTTTTTTTGTCCCAAAAGTTGTAGATTTTCATTATAACTTTTGGGACAAAAAAAATCTAATCACTACAAATGTATAGACTTGTATTGATTTTCACTACAACTTTGAATCTGTCACAGCAGTCAACATGGCGCACAAAATTTGTTCTAGACGTCAGATCTAAGAATACATAATAAATCAAGGAAATAGGTACAGTCAAGGAATTTGATTCGCGTACCGTCTTAAGTCTAAATTACTGATGACAATTATTAGTACTAAGGGCTATGTTTCTTCGCTTGCTTAAAGAAATATAAGCCTTATGATATTCTGAGATTTCAAGCAATAAATCAACGAAACGGTACGCGAATCAAATTCCTTGACTGTACCTATACCTACACGAAAAAAAGGATATCTTCAGCCAAGAATTCGAGAATATTATTGGTTAAACATAAGTAAATATTAAAGACATTTTACTTGAATCAAGACCACTTTCAGGCAAATTGTTTCCACCTTATACTAAACAATAATGTCTTGACCAAGATTTGTCTTAGATGAAGATACTTTTTTCTGTGTAAGACTAACATATCGAATCGATCATATAAAGATATTAATTAAGTTTAGCTATTCGTCAATGCAGGTCGTTTTATTGCTAGGCTATTTTGTAATCTCCATCAAGCTAAGTTGCTGTACGGAATGTTTATATTAATTACTTCTGATTCTGAGTGTGTCGGTCTAGAATCGAAATGCCCATCAGATGCCATTTTGGCGCGGGGTCAGGGCAAAGAGAACGTATCGAATTGCAGGATCCTTTTGATTGGAAATAATTACATTACATATGTACAGATGCCATCAAATATATCCAGTAAGTTACTCAAAAATATCCGAACATGCACTTTATCGCTTAGGAAATAGAGGCGTTGTTCAGCTGTTTGTGACCACCTTGATCGCCCCGATATATCTTATAGCGACTGTACAGCGAACGCCTAAAATATGTATACTTTTGCACCTTATTCCATTGTAATAAAGTTCAAACGTGTACGCATATTTTGACGTAATCGTATCGTATTACCGTAGACTTAAATATATCGTAGACGGCGACTAGTGTACTACTAGTACGTTATTCGTTACTAGGTGGCGCTGATTTTATCTCATGCATATTGGCTCTGTTTAGGTGGCTCTGAACTAGATGGCGCTAAATATCTGGAGCCTCAAAAAGTTCTTAGACTATGGCCGTCTACTATATATTTAAGTCTATGGCATTACTGTAACGCGATGATAATACGCTTGAGTTAGTTGTCAACCCATATTAATGTTGACGTAAGTATACGGGAACTCTAATCCTATTCTAATCGCGGTCATGGTTAAGGTGTATGTTATAGGGTGATAAACTCAAATGGGACGACATGATAACTACCTAAATATTAATACTTAGGAACTACGAAAATGATCTAAAATTGCTGAATGCTTCTGCCTGCAACTTTGCCTAGAATTCAAATGTCGTACTTCCGCTGTAAAGGCTCTTCACTCCCTTAGCATTAAGTGGTGTACCCTCTGGAGTTGCAGGTGTTCATATATAGGCTACGGTAGCTGCTAACCATAATATTTGCCACCGTCGTTGGATAAAAGAAAATAAAAAGTAGTTAGGATTGGAAAATGAGTCATGTGTGCGGTTACGACTTAAAACTTGATTCATCAATAAGTATCTAAGTTCTTAAAAACTTACAAACAAGCTTAGAGTACCCCGTAGACGTGAGTAACCCGCGATTTATTTAATATGTCTGATTCTCACGGAAGTTTTGTGTTTAAAAAGCTTACGTATCCTTCAGAGATATATATATATATACATTCAATATAATTAAGTGCACTTTAAAAATACTCGCTAATCTTGACCCAATGATATGACGAGGTCTTCAAATTTAGACTAATCTTTACCCAGTTTAAATAGTTACTGGTACAGCCTTATCAATAAATCATTCTTGATTGCTTCTTAATTGGATCATGATTACATTTTAGTAGGTATAGATTGTCGGATTTGCAGGCACAAATCCAGAGATCTTGAAAACAGATTACACTCATTACCAACAAAAAAGGGCAACTTCAAAATATAGATACGACGTGCATTGATGTTCGAAGATAGGTTACTGACGGTTCTAGTATCGTCGGACTAGCAATGTACAAGTTTCAGAACATTCTTAAATATTCAGTAACATTCTCGGAAATTTCCGGAAACTTACACGAGAATTTAAATTAAATTTCCAGTGAGAACATTCCCTATGCAAGGGAAAAAGAGTTTCCGGGATATCCTCAATCTAAGACATTATTTTATTATGTTGAAAATATTTCCTCGTGACAAATATTTATTTCCTTTAACGAAAATAAAATAAAGTTTTAAATATAACGAAGCGAATATATTCTTACAGATTTTCTAGTTTTCTTTTACCTAAGATAATACTTATTTGATTAAAGTACAATCTCTCTATATACTCTTGAAACAATACATTTTAGTATTTCTATTTTAAGAGAACGTGGTTTTATTAAGCTAAGAATCATATTTTTGGTAAAGGAAATAAATACTTGTCACGAGGAAATATTTCCAAGATAGTAATAATGTCTTGGATTGAGAATATCCCGGAAGCTTTTTTCCGTGTGGGAATTATAAAAAAAATGTATTAAGTTTTTCAGTTAGTAGTTAAGGCAGTTAAAATAATTGATAGCGGCGGTGTGCAGCGACTTCCTGAACCATGTTCTGCTGCTGCTAACGGCCTCCATAGCCTAGTTGGTAGTGACCCTGCCTACGAAGCTGGAGGTCCCGGGTTCGAATCCTGGTAAGGGCATTTATTTGTGTGCTAATCTCAAATATTTGTTCCTGAGTTATGGATGTTTTCTATGTATATAAGTATGTATTTATATGTCTAAGTATGTATATCGTCGCCTAGCACCCATAGTACAAGCTTTGCTTAGTTTGGGGTTAGCTTGATTTGTGTAAGATTGTCCCCAAATATTTATTTATTTATTATTTATTTAAGTTTATTCGTAAAATTTGAGTTCTGAGAAGATTCAGTATGGAAAATTTCGCAACTTTGGAAGCTTCTCCTTGGTGCATGCTAGGTCAGAATGACATATATTCATCCCCAGGTCGACGAATGGGAGGTGCCACGTTCCCGGGTACACCTGGGTGCCCTTATAGGCAGTGGGGCTTTCGGTCGCGTCCACGTGGCGCAGTTGACGGCGCCGGGCGGCGAAACGGTCACTGTTGCCGCTAAGATGCTCACTGGTAAGTGATTTTTTATTATATGGCACTGGTCCCACCGCAAGCTAGTAAGCTATGAGCTATCGGCTATAAACACGAACAAAAGATAAGCACTCCCGTGTAAATAAAAGAGACACGGCGATATTTATAGTTACTCGCCCAGCGGTGAGCTATAAATATCGCCGTGTCTCTTTTATTTACACGGGAGTGCTTATCTTATGTTCGTGTTTATAGCTGATAGCTCATAGCTTACTAGCTCGCGGTGGGACCAGTGCCTATACCTAGTCCTTCATGTCGTATTCGACAACGGCGACCCTTACTTCCTCGGGTATATGACTCGCAAAGGCAAATTTTGTTTGACAAAACACGTCATTGGCATACATAATCGTCATAGTAGACTATGGACGCCTACAACTTCAGAAGTTACCGATCCAGGAAATGCAATATGTAAATAATTACTTATCGCAAACACTGGACTACAAAAATCATTACCAGCAAATTACGCTACGAAATAAATAGAAAAGAAACGATTTCGACTACAAGCTGTACTTCTAATAACAAGTCGGAATGTAAATTTTCTGGTTCCCTCTAGTTTAACCAGTTTATAAAATTAAAGAAAAGTTACATAAAACAATAACCGTCTAGGAAATGAAAGTTTCACACGTGCTGCAGACCGGTAGTTACAGACCACAACCAGACGGACATCATTGGCTTTTGTTTATTGACATGTTTCATTAAATATTAAGGTTCTGTGGTCGAATCTGCTCGTGGCTCGCAAGCTGTATTTGTATGAAAAGTTGAAAGCGAAATATATAATCGAATACAAAATTTGACGGCTCCGAACAACTGACAGGCCAATATCGTCAGGCCGACTGATAGTGGATGGGCCCCATAAGAATCTCTGTCCATAATCTGTCTCAAAGCGGGTTAGAAACGTCACATATACCTTTTATTTTCTTCATGGATATCGCAGGTTTTTTCAGGATGTCATCCTTCATCAAAAAACGACCGTCGAAATAAAAATAATACTTCGTAGAAATAGGTGGAACAAACGAATAATAAATTGGAATTACGTGGCCTTTATCTACCTTTCGATATACATAAACACAAGTCACAACACAATCATGCTTTATACGTCGTCCATTATACAATACATTTATTGTTCACTACTAATAAATAACGCAAAAAAGCAAATAAGTTAATAATATTCTTGATATTCCTCAACTGTCATTTCAATTCACAGAAAACGTAACAGACGAAGAAACCCAAGACTTCCTCCGCGAGATCGAGATGCTGAAACACGTCGGCTACCACAAGCACGTCATCAGACTAGTCGCCTGCTGCACCAGACAGACGCCGCTCATCGCTCTCCTCGAGCACGCGCCTAGGGGGGACCTGCTGAGCTTGCTTAGAGCTGCTAGAGGGAGGAGGAGGGATGATGAACCGAAAGTGCAGAGACTGGAGAGGCAACTGTCAGCGGGCGAATGTAAGTAGTTCCTAAATCTGTGTTTTGTGAATTCATCGTCATGGTAAGCTACATTCTAAGGTGACCACAAGGCGTCAGACTAAGTCGCCTGCTGCACCAGACAGACGCCGCTCATCGCTCTCCTCGAGCACGCGCCTAGGGGGGACCTGCTGAGCATGCTTAGAGCTGCTAGAGGAAGGAGGAGGGATGATGAACCGAAAGTGCAGAGACTGGAGAGGCAACTGTCAGCGGGCGAATGTAAGTAGATTGCTATATTTTCACGACGTGCCTTTTAAGTAAATATCTCTGGATCCATCGTTATTGTAGCTACATTCTAAGGTATCCACAAGGCATCAGACTAGTCGCTTGCTGCACCAGGCAGTCGCTCATTGCTCTACTGAAGCGTGCGTCTAGAGGGGACCTGCTGAGCCTGCTTAGAGCTGCTAGAGGGAGGGGCTGACGATGAACCGAAAGTGCAGAGACTGGAGAGGCAACTGTCAGCGGGCGAATGTAAGTAGGGTTGCTATATTTTCACGACGTGCCTTTTAAGTAAATATCTCTGGATCCATCGTCATTGTAGCTACATTCTAAGGTATCCACAAGGCATCAGACTAGTCGCTTGCTGCACCAGGCAGTCGCTCATTGCTTTACTGAAGCGTGCGTCTAGAGGGGACCTGCTGAGCCTGCTTAGAGCTGCTAGAGGGAGGAGCTGACGATGAACTGAAAGTGCAGAGACTGGAGAGGCAACTCTCAGCGGGCGAATGTAAGTAGAGTTCCCAAAGTTTCACAGCTTACCTCTTGAATTTCTGTAAATGTTTCGAACTCATGAAAAATGTACTCGTTAATGAAAGCCTCTCTTTTTTAAACTATTCTTAATCGTTAGCGCACTTCCTAGGTCAGTGGTCAATACAACACATGCAACACTTATGTGATAATTATCAATTAAGTCACTGAAACAAGGTCACAACTGCAGGTCACATGATTGAACATGGTAGGTGGTTCACTACTGAATAAAAATAATAATGTAAGTACCGAATAGATGATAGCGAGCGAATGCTGTACTGACGACATCAAAGATAATTATCTTTATACGATTGCACCTTATTCCCTTGTAATAAGGCGCAACCGTGTAAACATATCTTTGAGGTCGACTGTACAAACAAGTATTAAAGAGCCTGCTAATTTATAATAGCAACAATAAGTCGAAAACTTCAAGTAAGCTACCTTGTTAGGAGAAACGAAACTTTCTCTACGAACCATCCAGGTACTTAAACTTCGTATTGTTGTTATACACAATCTGGAATCTGGTCGTGGAAGTTTAACATAAATAAGTTTATACTTGAAACAATCTTAAACAAAATTGTAAACGTCATTTGTTCCAAACCGGTGAAAAGGGCCCATTTTGGCGATATGGCGTAACTAGTATTTTCTAAAACTGCGTACGCAATATGCACTATTTATCATGAATGAATTAAGTGTCCTTGATCGACAGATAGGCGAGTATAGTACAGTCGCCATCAGATACATCGGAGCTGCCAAGGTGGTCACAAATATCTAAACAACGGCTCTATTGTCAAGGTGATAAAGTGCATGTTCAGATATTTTTGAATACGCTGGCCGCTCCGATATCTTTGATGGCGACTGTACACATCTTTCATATCATGCGATATCTTTCATGATTTTGAAATGATGCAAAATATAATCTCGTGAATTTGAAAGACTTGAAAATAATATTGACTGACCATGCTTTCATTTCAGCGGAATACACAAATCTAAGTGACTCCGACCCGCCCCTGGAGAAGCCAGCATCATGCGGCGAACAGCACCAACGACACTATGTGGCCGAACCAGCGTTACATCTGGACAGCGCGACCATGCGAGAATACGCGCTTCAAGTCGCGCTGGGCATGCGACATCTTGAGGCGCGCGGCATCACACACAGGTGACAACTGAACTATGACCGAACCAGCGTTACATCTGGACAGCGCGACCATGCGCGAATACGCGCTTCAAGTCGCGCTGGGCATGCGGCATCGTGAGGCGCGCGGCATCACACACAGGTGACAACTGAAGTATGACATGACCGAACCAGCGTTACATCTGGACAGCGCGACCATGCGAGAATACGCGCTTCAAATCGCGCTGGGCATGCGGCATCGTGAGGCGCGCGGCATCACACACAGGTGACAACTGAACTATGACCAAACCAGCGTTACATCTGGACAGCGCGACCATGCGCGAAAACGCACTTCAAGTCGCGCTGGGCATGCGGCATCGTGAGGCGCGCGGCATCACACACAGATATATGACCAGCGTTGATCTGGATAACGTGACTGACCAAGAGATAGCTATATTGACTGCTCTACACCATAGGCCATCATGAAACGCAGCTATGCGTTAGAGGGAGCAAACAATATTGCGATCTCGTTCCGACATATAGCTGCGTTCCTTAGACTGCCCCATAGCCGGTGTTAGAGAGCTGCCTTAAGAATGAACAAATTGATCGACTACATTAGTCGTAGCATTATGAACAGTTGCTAAACTGGCAGCTGGAAGGCAAATGCAACAATCTCAGCCACTCGTCTTAAAAGTCATCATGTCTCACTAGTGCTTAAACAAATATGAAATTAAGGTTGGGTTAATTAACTCTGATTATAGTAACTTACCGCAAAATTATGTCTAAAATTTTATAGTCGTCCGACAGATCTGTGTGATCATAGATTTTGCAGTTGGTAGTAGGTAGGTATCCGACACACCAATCTGAATTTCAACTGTTTGTTGTGACCCCGAAATTGCTTTTTGCGTTCATTCCACTCCGGTTCGTTATTTATAATTATAACTAACACTACGTGAACGATCGCAGAGCACAATGTGACAAGAAATTAAACTGCAAGGGACTATGGTCAACATCTTTCAAAATATTTGACATCACCTATGTCACCTCAACTAAGTCAAATGTCAAAGTAATGAAATCGTCGGAGACATTTTATAAAAATGTGCATGAAAATTTTGGGACACTTTTTGTGTCCTACTCAGATCAAAAGAGCTCGTGATTCAGAGTCGAAATCATGTAAAATTTTCCAAATAAAAAAATAAATGGAGGGTACACAAAAATGGCCCTTTTATCAATATAATAGATGATCAATCATATCATAGACTTATTTGTGGTAGGGGACTGCTACAACAATACTATCTATATAAAATTTAATAATATGAATATGTGTTGGCGACCCCCTAATCTTCTCTTTCTTGTTACGATACGTGGAATCCACATACAATTATAATATTTAATAATCACAACATATATTATTCTGTGAGCGGAAATATTGTCGACACATTTGGCCTTATTATCTCGGTCTCGGTTCTAATTAACTTGGGCTTATTATCTCGGTCTTTTCTATATATATAAATATGTATGGAATAATGAATTACATACAATTGATACTTCGATCGTTAAATGACGACTTTCATCCACTTTGTTATAGTAAATGAGACTTTGGTAGTAAAATAAAAATAAATCATAATTTTAAATAAAATATAAAAGCTTGAATAACAGTGAAATTTACTAACTTTAAAAATAAATAAATCGTAATACCTATGAATAAATTACTTAAAAATAACTAATTAGGTTAAATTTGACCTCCTGGCCAAATCGTAAAATTGCGACATTACCGATCAAGATGAAATCTATAAATTCTAACTAGGTACATTATACATTTACATAGACAAGAACTTGGCCGTGGGGTGCCCGGCCTTAGAATTGTCCCCCACCATATCGTCCCGTGGTTGCAGTAGGAGTCTGATAAGGGAATATACCGGGAGATGGGCAGCAGCATCTTCCGAAAGTCTAAACAACAATAACAAAAAAAAAAACTGCGCACGCCAACCCGCCTGCCAAGCGTAGCGCGTATGGCAAACCCCCCCTTTAATAAGGGGAGGCCTATGTTCAGCAGTGGACGTCTTATGGCTGAGATGATGATGTGATGATGATACACTACATACAGAGTGTTTCCTGTAATACGAGCAATAAATTAAAACGCAGATTCTACTCGTCAAACAACAACACTTTTGTTCAACAACTTTTAATAAAGATGTATTTTGTAGATTGCCTCTTTTTCGTACAAACTAAATCGTATTTTCAATGTACGTTAAAATCCGTCTATTTGACATTGCATGTCACCCTACAGACATCATCAATGTCGGAATACATTGCGTGTTCGGAAAAACTTTAAAGTGTCCTAAAAATCAAACCATAAGTTATTTTTAAAAGTCGCTGAACAAACGTTGTCTGGCTTGAGGAGTAGAATCTACGTTTTAATTTATTGCTCCTATTACAGGAAACACCCGTATAATTAATGGCACTTATGAAATATACATGTAAATAGTCACGAAAGTTGTGGCCAGTAATTAAATAAGCCTGGCCAGTTATTGGCGTTTTTCCCTATATTTCTCTTTTATACATGTCGGGCATCTACCAAATTCCTCTTAATTAGTTTGCCTAAAAGTAAGTAACCGTGATTTATTTGTCTAAAGAGAATGTTTAATAGTTCCAATTCATTTATTTCCTTAATAATTATTTTATCCACAATTTTATAATCCACGCCGCAGGCTTCGTCAGACAGATACAAAAATAGGTCAACCACAGGCTTCGTCACATAACAATCAAACTTTACAAGATGAAATCCGCCACAGGCTTTGTCAATAATAAGTATACACTAAAGCTTAATTACACTACAGACCACCCCGGACCGTAGCCGGCCCAAAAGTCCCCATGACACTAGCAGCGTTTCCACGCTGAATTGCCAAGGAAATCTGCTGAACCAGGTACGATCCGGAGCGAGGATCGCAACCCCTCTCTCTGAGTCGACGACCCAAGTCCCTAACAAACTCCTTGGCCTCCGCACCCCATGACCCTGCAGTCTCTACCGCAACCGGTATGAAGTCATACGTTGGTTCCAAAGCAGAATACTTAGTATGCTTCTGCCTAGCCGCATACTCTGCAGCCGACCCAGCAGCTCTCATGGTGTGGCCCAGGTGGGATGGGGCAAAAGTACTGACGCATGTAGCGTCCCATAAGAGGCACCGGCCCTTCTGCCAAGGAACCAACGTAAGACCATCAGGTCTTTTGCCATCTGAGCGGCACAACCCCGGAGGCTCCAGAATACAGGGTACGTTGGCTGAAACCAAAGCCCGGCGAACAATTTCGTTGATCGCATGGTGACGCGAAAAACGCCCTGCACATTTTTGGCAACTAAGGCCATGGTGACCATCTTCTTGTACCATGACCCCGCAAACGCACCGATGCACCTCGCACACTTTGCAGCCTAATCTCAATGCAACCGCTATCCTCAACGAGTTGTTGTCCAGAAATGTGCCTAACTGGGGTGACGGCAATGCGTGCAGCCACGCGCCAGACTCGCAGCAGGCGGCTGCCTTGAGGCGAGCCAAATCCGAACCTCCTGCGTCTCTCAATATGTCTGTTAGTACTTTTTTGCTCAAAATATCGTCCCAACCTCTTTGAGCGGCAGGATATTTTGGCCGTTCACTGTCCTGACAAATGGTAGACCACTTGACCAATGCCTCCTCAACAAATGGTATCTGGGAGTTGCCGCCATTGCTTGAAAATATCCGAGCGACTAGTCCCATGGTCCCATGAGCCGAGGCAAGAAAAGCCACCACGCCTACCTCACGACACCGACGTATCCCAAGCCCACCGTAACGCACCGGAAGAGCAGCCTGGCACCACTGCACCTCGTTTAGATGCACGTTCAATAAAGCCTCCAGTGCTAATTTGAGGGTGTCATCTAATTTAGCAACATCATCCTCAAACATCCAAGTAGGGGAGGTTCTTAGAACGTACATCATCCGAGGCATTGCAAAGCAATTCCGAAGCAGAACCAGCGAGACGTGCGATGATAAATTTGTCAAGCGTGCTTGGGCTCTAACTAAAGCCAACCTTTTCTCCTCCAGTGCAGAACTGACTCCTTCTGGGAAAATAGGAGCACCCAGAAGAGAAAAGGTTGACTTCTGCAAAAGCCGCAGCCCTGGCAGTACCGATTCAAATTCAGACAGCGCACTGACATTCCCGGCGTCGCAACAGAATATCTCGCACTTTCCTGGGTTTATCTCAAGACCGATTCCCTTTAACGCCGGCACTAGCTTATTAAGGTCATCCAGCACCGTACGAGAACTACCGCCGATCGTACCGTCATCCAGGTACCATACATTCAGCGGCGAATCCAAAGATGAAATAACTTTTTGTATGGCCAAACAAAATATTAAGGGCCCTAAAGGGTCTCCCTGCTGGGCACCCACTCGCGAAGTTATTAGATTACCATTATACAATAAATTGCTATCAGCATGGTAACATTGATATAGGAACGGATAAAGTGAGGGTACCTTTTCCAAAACCTCGCCAAGTATCGTATCCCTCTCCACACTATTGAAAGCGTTCTTGACGTCAATCTTCAAAATAACAGAATCCGTATCTTCACTCGCCAGTGCAAATGCTCGAGTGGCGTGTATAGCTGCCTCGCATCCCTGGGCGGTACCGAAACCTATTTGAACTGGCTGGAGATAATCAGCCATCGGCTCTTTGACTGCTCGACAGCACAGCTTAGCGGTTAGACGACGAATGGTGCATCCTATGGCTATCGGTCTAATACCGCCATCCTTTTTTGTGAGAGCGCAAAGGGAAGCTCCATACAAATAAGGACTTACCAGGGGATTGAGTGATCCCTTTAAAAGGAAATTACAGAGGTTCGCCAAAGAATCTAGCAACCGGGCACCGTTGCTACCCGCCGCGGATGATGTCAGCTCCTTGAGATGCTGCGGCCGCAAACCGTCCAACCCCGACGCAGACCCGTTGTAGAAAGAACCTAACGCTTCCCCCACTTCGGCTGGCGTCACTGACAAGCAGGGGCTCGCAACATCTGGTTCCGGCGGAAACACCAGAGGCCTGGACGGTGACGGATGTTTCTCTCGCAGCGACACCACAGTTTCATCGTTTGAAGGAGCCAGCGATGAGTCAGACAGAAGGAGCCGGACCGCGCCTCTCATGTCACCGTCGTGCACCTTGCCCTCTATACTCTTATACAAAGACCCAGACTTCCGCGGTGAGATATCTGGGAAATATAAAGTGGCACTATCCACATTTTCCTTCACTTTGGAAGTCAAGGACTTCTTTGTACCTCTTTCCGGGACTCTCAGAGCAGAGAAGGAAAACGACAATAAAGAAAACCAGTCCTCCACGCCGTTAGACTGCACGCATTTATCCATAACGGATATGTTTAATTACTGAAGTTAAGTCTTAATGATGAAGGTCGCTATCGACCGTCAAGTGCTACAACTTTGCCTACGATTCGCTACTTTGCCTGGCTTGAAAAACATGGTTTTCTTCACCAAATTGCTATATCTATTTCTCTAATATTTTAATAGTTATTCTGCTATTCGGGGCCGAGATAAATCTAAAAAATGTAGCAGTGTGAAAGCCACCTTCTAATAAAATAAATAGCCCTCCAAACGAAGGAAAACTTAGGGGAAATAATTCGTGTATAGCTGAATTTTGGTGAAGTTGTAGATAAAGGTGTCTTACACAACATACTAAAAGTACTCATGGATAGGGGTGCCGCTAACGGGGAGAGGGGGGTGTAAAGGTCCCCTTTTTTGGCTTTTCGTAAATAACTCAGTAGCGGTGGCTCATATGAAAAAATGTTCTTCTACTTAATTAATCCACAAATAATTTTCTACAAAAAAGGATCTTTACACTTTTTTGCTGGGATCAATGTATAATGAGATTTCGAGGAAATACGATAATCACTTTCGGAGCTATTATTTACGAAACTATTAGTTTTGTCTAAAAATTGTTTTAGAAAACCCATATTTATATTAAAATACCTATCCAACGGTACCCCACACATTAGGGGTGGATTAAAAAACAGAATTTACCCCCCACTTCATGTGTTCGGGAGGTACCCTAAAAAATAATATTTTTTCAGATTTTGTTTTAAAACTTTGTCTGCGTGTTCAAAACACATACTCATACGAAGTTTAACTATTCTAGTACTAACCATCACTGAGCAGGTTGAAGAGGGTATTTTTTTACTTTTTATTTTTTATGCCACGACGGTGGCAAACAATCATACGACCCGTCTGATGGTAAGCAGTTCCCATAGCCTATGGACGCCTGCAATCAATTTCCTAACCTTATAGTTTCGCTGTCCGTTTGTCCCAGTCTATCCGTTCACGGCTTTGCGCAGTGATGGTTAGTACTAGAATAGTTAAACTTCGTATGAGTATGTGTTTTGAACACGCAGACAAAGTTTTAAAACAAAATCTAAAAAAATATATTTTTTTAGGGTAGCTCCTGAACACATGAAGTGGGGGGTAAATTATGTTTTTTAAATCCCCCCTTATGTGTGGGGTGTCGTTGGATATAAAAGAAGATTTGGGGCTTCCAGCAGAGTAAGTGGAATCAGATAGTGACAGTACAAAATATATAAACAAGCCGTTACTACGCTTAATTTAAACGCGTGTCAGATATGTCGTAATACGATTACTAAATAGCCAGCATACGCATATGCAACCTCCAATACGCCCCCTTAATCTATTACGTACATTACATACTCTAACACTTTTATACATGTCAGTACTCGGTACATAAAACTAATCTAATTTTTAAAACTTTTGTGTCTGACTGTACACAAACAGAAATCATCCAAAAAATTAAAATATGCATAAGAAAGGTAAAACAAGAAAATTATTCTATTACCTAATACACAAAACACCTAAAAACATAAAACATTATAAACATCTAACTCTAATCCGCCCTCTTAATAGGATAATTTGACAGGGATAAATCCTTCAAAAAACCTTTTAACCTAGGGCCAGAAACACATTTAGTTAGAATGTCCGCTATCATTTTATCAGTTGACATGTACCTAATCTCTACTTTATTAGCTAGTACACACTCCCGAATAAAATGATACTTAATGTCAATGTGCTTTGTCCTATTATGCATCATTTTGTTGGCTGCGATTTTATGTGCCGACTGATTGTCATTAAAAATGACTACAGGTTTACTATCTACAGTAGTCAAACTGTTCAGTAAACTACGCAAATAGAGCGCTTCTTTTGAAGCTTGGCTCAGCCCAACATACTCGCTCTCCGTAGAGCTCAACGAAATGGTTGCTTGTTTCCGGCTTTCCCAGGAAACAATATTTTTCCCTAATTTGAAAATTAGACCCGTGAAAGATTTCCGATCAAGCGCGCCCCCCCAATCCGCGTCCACGTGGCCCCGTAGGTTCAGATCCCCTGATTTTCGAAAAGTAAGACACAGATCAGACGTACCTTTCAAATACCGTAACACCCGTTTCGCGCACTTAAAGTGTATTTCATCGTAACACGAATTAAACTGCGAAAGTACACTTACCGCGTGTGCTATGTCTGGTCGCGTATTACAGGCTAAATAATTTAGACAACCTATCAAATTTTGATATGGTAGGTGGCAGTGGGAATTAGTTGACCTCTCCAATTTCATTCCTACTTCCATTGGGGTAGTCACCGGCTTAGCATCTGTCATGTTAAAGTCACTCAAACAGTTCAAAATAAACTGCTCCTGATCAAGATGAATCACGCCCTTATCGCGTCTCAGTCTCATGCCTAAAACATGTCTAGCCGCGCCTAAATCTTTCACTTTAAACTTATCAAGCAAACCTGACTTCAATCTTTGCTTTTCTTGTTCACAGTTCCCAAATATGAACAGATCGTCAACGTAAATCACGACAATTAACTTCTTATTATCTTTAAGCTGTTTTTGATACAAACATGGTTCTATTTTTGATTGTACAAAGCCTAAATTTAACATTTCATTGTCTAACTCTTTGAACCAAGCATTTGAGGCTTGTTTCAAACCATACAAAGATCGCTGCAGCTTACATACTTTGGTTTCTTGACCTTTGGCGACTGCTCCCTTCGGCTGAAGCATGTAAATATCTTCTTTAATCTTGCCGTACAAAAATGCGGTCGTGACATCCCATTGGTCAATAAACCAACCGTATTCAGCAGCTAGCGAGAACAACAATCGTAGAGTGGAGCTCCTAACTACTGGAGAGTAGGTCTCCGTATAATCTACACCACATACCTGTGTAAACCCTTTTGCTACGAGTCTAGCCTTCTACTTCGTTACCTTGCCGTCGCTATCTTTCTTGATCTTGAATACCCATTTGCATTGGATTGGCTTCTTATCAGCGGGTAGATCCACTAACGTCCAGGTCTGGTTCTCCTTCAATGACGTAAGCTCATCATCTATCGCTTTTTGCCATAACTCGCTGTCAGGTCTCGCCAACGCTTCCTCTATGGTAACAGGATCTCCGTCAAGATTGCTCTCTTTGGCATACATAACATTGCAACCGTACCGATCAACTTGTCTGCGTTCTCTCTGAGGATACCTCCTTTCTGACAGGTCAGGTATTATCACTTCATCGTCAGTGACCACCTCATCAGGTACGTGCCCATTTTCAGGTACATCAGGCTCAGGTACTTCCATGTTCTCGTCTACGGCGTCACGGAACACCTCATCGTGCGCCTCCAATACTTCTGGAACACTCGTGGATCCATTTGGTGAACAGGACGGACCATCAGAGTCCGTATTCAGGTTAATGATGACTTCTGACGACTTCTCGACGTTTTCTTTTTGGAGAAAAACATTTTCTAAAAATTTTACGTCTCTCGCAGTTGTCACTTCACCCGTCTTTGGATTCATGAGACGATAACCCTTCTGGTTATCAGGATATCCGATAAAAATCATCGGTTCCGTCTTCATATCCAGTTTACGTCTCTTCTGCTTCGGTAAAAGCCGATAAGCCAAACAACCAAATATTCTCAGATGACTGACATCCACATCCTTTCCAGTCCAAAGCTTTTCAGGTACTGTATTGTTCAAAGCTTTCGTGGGGCTTCTGTTCTTCAAATATACAACAGTATTAACAGCCTCCGCCCAATATTTTTTGCTCAGGTTCGATTCTGACAGTAATGTTCTTGCTTTTTCTATAATCGTTCGATTCGCGCGTTCAGATACAGAATTCTGTTCCGGCGTGTAGGGTACAGTCGTCTGGTGTTTTATTCCTGCAGACTTCAAAAAAGCATTAAATTTCGCATTACAGTACTCGCCGCCTCCATCCGATCTTAAAACTTTAATCGATTTACCCGTTTGATTCTCTACTTCCGCCTTGTACTCACGGAACTTATCGAAAGTTTGACTCTTATTCTTTAAAAAGTAAACATGAGTCTTTCGAGTATAATCGTCAATAAAAAGCAGAACATACCTCGAACCTCCAAACGACGGCTCTTCCATAGGACCGCATACATCGCTGTGCACGATTTGCAAAACATCCTTGGCTCTCGTACCTTTGTTTTTAAAGGGACTCTTGCACGTCTTTCCTTCAATACACGGAATGCACGGTTCGCACAAATCTGTGCTCTTAAATTTCATACCGGTCACTAAGTTTTTCATTTTCAACATATAATTTCGGCTTAAGTGTGCTAAACGTTTATGAAAAATATTTGAAATATTTTCATTTTGCTTTGACAATGTCAAATTGACGACGTTGTTTTTCTTTTCTGACAACTCGTAAATTCCATCGACTTCTTGACAACTTGCAATAGTCCGGTTCTCTTTTTGAATAATGCAACCTTTTTCGTCAAAAATAATCTTACATTTCTTTTTAGTCAAATCACTTACCGAAATTAAATTCATGGATAAATCGGGAACATGCGAAACATTTTCTAATATTAATTTTTCGCTCTCGCTGACTTGGGGCTCAGCGTTTCCTCGTCCTTTTACTGATAACTTAGCACCGTTCGCCACAGAGATCTTGGTGTTGCTCTTATCAGGTTTATAAGACACCAACTTGCTCTTGTCGTGGGTAAGATGGCTGGAGCACCCGCTGTCAAGATACCACTTATCTTTGTCAATCGTCTCCTTGGTGTTAAGGCAGACATTCGCGGTCTTCACTCGCTCCTTACATTCAGACGCCTTATGGCCCTCCTTATGGCACCTGAAGCATCTATATACAAACTTCTGCTTGCGATCGCTGGTTTTAGGAGCAGATCTAGCATCGCTCGACGCTTTGCGTGTCACTAAGGCTTGCTCGTAGTCAGTGTTTAACTTGCTTTGTTGACCTCCTTCTTGCAACAATTTCGTCTTAATTTGCTCTAACGTGATCTCTTGGCCACTGTTATCTACAGCCATTATAAGGGGACTGTACTCAGGTGTCAAACCACCTAGCAAAATCGATATTAACCAATCTTCTGGGATTTCCGCGTCAATATCATTCAGTTGCTGTGCAAGGAATGTGATCTTCGATATGTAGCTCTCCATAGAGCTGAAATTCTCCAATTTACAGTTGAAGAGCTCTCGCTGTATGTGGATACGTCTACCCCAACCTTTATCTTCGTAGGCTTTTTGTAAATTGTTCCAGGCTTCCTTGGCTGTCTTTGCATTGTAGACGTGGGTAAAGCACTCTGGCTCCAACAACAGGCAAATAGTTGTCCGTGCTTTTCTGTCTGCATCAGCATTTACGACATCTTTTGCAATTACGTCCCACCAATTTTTATTTTCTAGGTAGTTACGTACCAGGAACTTCCAATTCGGGTAATCCGACGATCCTTTCAGCTTCTTTATACCACTTATGCCGTTTTCTTCCGACATAATTATTTACGCAAGTTTCACAACTACTCCAAAAATTACATATAAACCACTCTTGTATTAAACTAGCACTATCTGTGCGGAAGGCACATGACCTAAAAGAAGATTTGGGGCTTCCAGCAGAGTAAGTGGAATCAGATAGTGACAGTACAAAATATATAAACAAGCCGTTACTACGCTTAATTTAAACGCGTGTCAGATATGTCGTAATACGATTACTAAATAGCCAGCATACGCATATGCAACCTCCAATAGGATAGGTCTTTTAATATAAATATGGGTTTTCTAAAACAATTTTTAGACAAAACTAATAGTTTCGTAAATAAAAGCTCCGAAAGTTTCTGAAAGTGATTATCGTATTTCTTCGAAATCTCATTATACATTGATCTCAGCAAAAAAGTGTAAAGAACCTTTTTTGTACAAAATCATTCGTGGATTAATTAAGTAGAAGAACATTTTTTCGTATGAGCCACCGCTACTGAGTTATTTACGAAAAGCCAAAAAAGGGGACCTTTACACCCCCCTCTCCCCGTTAGCGGCACCCCTATCCATGAGTACTTTTAGTATGTTGTGTAAGACACCTTTATCTACAACTTCACCAAAATTCAGCTATACACGAATTATTTCTCCTATCGAGCAGTTAGTGGGCTTCCTTCGGTGAGCTAAAAATATAAGAGAAAATCGTGTGTTCAAATCAGTAAATATCGTATAATCATATCTTAAAAGACCTAATCTAGGGTAGGATTATGTTATGTGTGCTTGCAATGGAGCAGAGTAGCGCCGAGACTGCTGAGGCCAGTTTTATAAAGGTGCAAGTTCCGCTTGTAAATTGTAACTTAATAGTTAAGGTTGCAGAAAAATTAGCGAAGCGGGTGAATTAGAAATAAATTCATAGTGACATATTTATCGACTGTGCCGTAGTATCTGATAACCTACCTTCAACAACAAGACAAGACGTTGATCTTACTTTTATAAGAGTATAAGAAGATCATAGCGAGATTACTGGGGGGTAATTTTTGAGAATAGAGCGCTTGAAAGGAAACTAACATTTACAACTCTGTCTAAAACGTGGAAATGGTGTTTTAAAAGTTAAAACGATAGGAATATAATCATGATTATTAACTAGCGACAAACATTTGTGTGCGATTTTCGAGCTAAATTTTTTCGAATTCGAGCGCTCGGCTCTCAAAAATCGCCCCCAGGCCCCTATTTCACCACGGTGACATTTGTCACAATTTCTAACATATCCAAATTACTGACGTCACAGGCGTCCACAGGCTACGGTAACTGCTTACCAGCAGGCGGGCTGCATACTTGTTTGCTACCACCATAATATTTTTAATAAAATTCAACAAGTTTATATTATATCGTCCATAAATAGGTACTAAGTCTGCTGAAGTGCTCACGACAATTGTCACAGAAAACAATAGTCCTTAGAAGAATTGTAAATATTTCGACATAAGATTGGGCTTGTGTCGGAATTTTGTGACAATTGTCGAGTTTTTCGATACATATGTCAAAACCCCTGTTTAGAAAAGTAGTAGTTTTAGTGATGATAAATGAAGTTTTTCTTTAAATACTACGCTGGTGGCAAACAAGCGTGCAGACCGCTCAATGGTAAGCGGTTTCTGTAGCTTATGGATGCCTGTGATGTCAGAAAATTAAAATTGTAACCGTGGTGAAATAGGGGCCAAAAGGACTCCCTTCTAGCACTATGCCATAGCAATACCCGATAGCGTGTAACTTTGAGATAAGACGTTGACCTTACTTTTATTCTATACGTAAATTCTGTCTCTGCAAGATTTCCGTAGCAAGGTCGAGTACGAGGAAGCTGGCCGGGTTTTCCGAGAACGCCCGACGACAGACCCCGGGCTCGAGATATAAATACAACCCCCGAATGGCTGATATCGCGCCCCTATTCTGAATTTAGGGCAATGTTTCATCATCATCATCATCATCTCAGCCATAAGACGTCCACTGCTGAACATAGGCCTCCCCTTTGGACCATCATTAAAGGGGGGGTTTGCCATACGCGCCCCGCTTAACAGGCGGGTTGGCGCGCGCAATTTTTTTTTGTTTATTGTTGTTTAGGCTTTCGGAAGATGCTGCTGCCCATCTCCCGGTATATTCCCTTAGCAGACTCCTACTGCAACCACGGGACGATATGGTGGAGGACAATTCTAAGGCCGGGCACCCCACGGCCGAGGGCAATGTTTACTTAAGTTTAATGTAACAATTAGTTAAATATTAACCTACGTTAGGTGGCCGCACGTCAAACAGTTCGACACGTGGATATCCAAGCGAGACTGACTGACACATTACTGAGTACTAATTTAAACTTTCACGGTTTTTACACATTACTATTTATTTGAAAGAAATGGGACTTTGGAGTTTGGAATTTTATACGCGGATAAGTCCCGTTTGTTACAAATAGTTACATTAGTGAGTGATGAATTCATTCAAAGTTTCATCATTCATGTTTAAACTATCGACGATCAGTTTTTGGGTGTCGAATTGGGCCCCTTAATTGTTTAGTTATAATTATAAAGATAGATTGGCAGTGGTTCAAATAATAGATTAGTATCCCATTGCAAACACAAGAACCTCCTAGTTTCTAACCCGGTCTTAAATCCCAAGCTCCAGATGTAACTATTTATTCAACTAGTATTAGATTGGCGGTATAGCCTCCGAGCAGTTGATATTAGAAACTTAGAAATTTAGAAATACCAGCGGTTCGAATAATTAAGTCAGTATGGTGATTATTTTACTTCCGACCCAGAAACCTGTAATCCAGACTTAGATAAATCCCATATCTAAACGATCGTTATATAAGATATATATTTACTCATATTTTCATTATATATTAAATAACTCATTCTGAACATGGAGTAGGTAAGCTAGCAGTCTGCGCGTCTATAGAACACGATTCCCGTCGGCTTGCCTAAGTTTCAGGCGCCTGAGCAGTTTTCCTACAGCTCATGAAGAAATTTTAATCCAAAATAAGCACCGGCTTGCCTAAGACAAAATTTGACCCACCTGCACTGTTAGCTAGTTAATTTCCTGTGTACCATGGGGTTCAGAATTGCATTACCAATTTATGAATTAATTCATTGATAAATTAGCCATACAATTCTGAACCCGATAAGTAGTACCTGTACGGCTACCATGAGTTTGACATTGACATTTTTCGTAAACGAGTAACGAGTTTTCTATCTGTGCATCTCGTTTACACTAATATGTTAACAAGCATGATGCACAGATAGAACACTCGATACTCGTTCTCGAAAACGTCAATGTCATAACTCATGGTAAGCGTACTGGAAGTTTCAGAATAATACCGAACATCCACCCGGAATGCTTGGTTCGTTGCCATGACAACTGTAAAGGACCCATCACATTCATTCTGATTCTTAATAACTCAAGCATTTTGTTTCGTACCTAATCCTAATAGAGGATTAACTTAACATACACTAGGTACATATTATCACTTCATACTTATTCAATGTTGTACAGTCAGCATCAATAGTATATCCTACGCGAAGCCCGCAAAAATATGTGACACGCACTTATTTGTAGAGCCATATGATAGGAGCGTGTCACATATTTGTGCGGCCTTCGTGTAGGAAGATACTATTGATGCTGACTGTACTCGTGCCTACACTCATTACAATCATTACAATGCGTAGGTATCTAGTCAAGTTTCAAACCAAAGAATTATCCTGAAATAATAATTTTGCGTTCATCGCAAAATTTTACCGAATCATAGAAAATAACGTATAATTTAATTGACGATTACAAAAACACTTCACAATTTCCCACATTGCCGTACGGCGCCTACCAAAAAATAACAAACCCCGAATCCACAACGAAGCGTTGCTAAGCGACCGTTGCTAGGCGCACATTCGATATTTGATTTACCGAAATACTAAACGAATGTTTTACAATGTACTCTGTTGCGCAGAGAATATAGTTCGTTTCAAATATAGAACAAGTCGTAAGGAAAATTAAATAAAATAGAATATCGAGAAATTAATGCTATATTCAAACAGATTTCAGTGTGGTTTAGGTCGACAGGTTGTTTGCCTCTAACTGACAAAACAAGAAATTATAACGCTTAGCGTTATACTACATTTTACTTAATCATTTGTGGCTTTACAAAGAAATTAACTTAATAGATATGTACTTAAGTAAATTATTCATCAATCTGATGTTTCTTTTTCCGCAGCGTGCGGAAAAAGTCACTTTATGGCCAGGTGGCATAAAGAAACTTTTAATGTTTGAATCCAAATTGATCCTCGGACGCACGTCTCAGTCCTCTTGTTTTATATCATCCCTTCAATTGGGATTGTTCATTTTTTTTGGAAATGTATATTTCCAAAACCATTTCGAGGTCTACGTTTATCGATCATCTTTTGATTAATATTTCGCGAAATTAACGTGTGGATTCGGATATTTTCGCAAAAATATGAATGACCTTTGTTTGACTTTGTCCTCACAACCACCATGTAAAACCTCTTTGTAAAACCTTTGTAAGCATTCCTATAAAAATAAAATCAATGTCATACGCTACGACATTGTCAAATATGTAAACAAACACTACCCCAACGTATTTAAGTGAAAAAGTAAGTATTACTTACAGAAATTAAGCCAACAGTGAAATAATAATCAATGACTAATCTTTTAAAATATATAAAAGCTTACAAGTAATCGTCTTGTCCTGTCTCACATAAGTATTTTGGTTCATCTTATTTCAATCAAATTATAGTTTGAACTTGATTCGATTTACTCCAGCATACAGATATTTTCCAACTTGGGTATGTTTCTTGAGTCGGCTTTTACAAAATTAAGCGCCATGTGTATTATTTCTTGCGCTTTACAAATAAGATTTGAATTTGTATATTTTTCGCGGTCAAGAGAAGTGCGTATTGATGTACCAATACGTCAATCTTGACGTGACAGAGCGGCAGTTGACGACAAGCAAGGGTTTTTTTATACGAATTATTGACTTTGTCAATGCTATTCAGCCTGAGACTGTAACTTACAAGACATCGTATCAGATGTATTATTTTAATTATAATAAAATAACTAAGCTGTTTTAAGCTAAACAAATCAAATTGATATCTTAAAATGGCCTATAATTTCAGAATAAACTATCAAAATGGGGGGTAAAAAAATATGAACAATCCCAATTATAGTTTTTATATATAATTTAGTTTTCATGAGTTTTAGGCAGAGTTTTTTTTTATTTGTTTTTAACCAGTTAAAATTTCAATTCCAGGGACCTCGCCGCCCGAAATATCCTGGTCGACGGCGCGGGCACGCTCAAAGTAGCCGACTTTGGGCTCTCCCGGTCCGGTGTATACGTCCATACCCGGGCACGACCAGTTCCTCTAAGATGGCTGGCACCTGAAGCTATCCTTCACGCACAATATTGTAGTGCCAGCGATGTTTGGGCATTCGCTGTGCTGCTGTGGGAGATTGCTACACTAGGTTGGTACCCATAGATATATAAGGTGTAACTAAAATGCTGGTGAGCCGTTTGGGTATTGTATTGTAATTATGAAAAAGTAAGAAAAAAAATTGTTAGCGCGAAAAAAAAGATTTTGTGTGGAGGGTTGGCCGGCTCGGACGGCTTGCAAAAAAAAATCTCCTACTTTTTCTTAGTCGCAATACGATACAGATTATGCCCTTAAAAGTATTTTTTACACCCTGTATAGTACAGTCGCCATCAGATATATCGCAGCAGCGAAGGTGGTCACAAATATCTGAACAACGCCTCTATTGTTGAGGCGATAAAGTGCATGTTGAGATATTTAAGTGCCTTGGCCCCTCCGATTTTTCGGAATTACATTGACATGTCATAATTTTAAACTATTTTAGGGTGTGTGTTTTTTTAAAAATGCCAATTCCTTTCCTTAATCGTAGGTACCTAACCATATGCTGAAATTAACGGAAGACAAAAAAAGCACGGTGTATAGATGATTGCCACCACATTGCCACATCTACACCTAAAACCATAATTAGGTGGACTAAATTGACAGGAGGGTTCATACATCTGACAGTTGTTTGACAAGTTTTCTATGAAATCTCCTGTCAATTTAGTTCACCTAATTATGGTTTTTAGTGTAGGTTGTCAGTGACAACTTGTCACCGAAGTTGATAGCCAATCCGATTTCTGCATATTATGCATACCTATTCAATAAAATTGCTGTTTAAGTCACATAATAACCACTGACGATTTTCAATTTCAGGCGGCTTCCCGTACGCAGAACTGAGTAATCACCAAGTACCCCCATTCCTCGCAGCAGGCAGCCGCCTCCCGAAGCCAGCCCGCGCCTCCCCTCGCCTCTACCAGCTCATGGTCCAATGTTGGGCAGATTTTCCTGCGGACCGGCCCACTTTCGCCCAAATCGTCCAGAAGTTAGACGAGCAGAAACAACTATACGTCGACTTGTCGGATTTAGACCTGGAGCCGTCGCCCTCGCTCGAGGATTTTAGCGATTATGATTTTGATGAAGTTACGAGATGACCCGAAGACTGAATTATTTATTTTTCGTATTCCAATTGTGCACTGTTATTATATAGCTATTTGCCATGTGTCAATGTTTTTTTATTCCATCTTCCTTTTTTTTCACGGCAATTTGTGCCCAAAATTTTTATAAAAGCAGTGTATTGAACTGTCAAGTTGGTTTTAGAAACAGCTGACTAAATTAATTAAAATTTATTATATTTCTAGTCCTAAACTAGACGTATTGTGCATTAAAAGCAACATAAGTGATTATATAGTGTGTATACATCGATAGTTTTGTGAAAACGGCAGCGTAAAATCGCATAATTGGACTTTGAACCGGAGCAGCTGTCAATGCAAAAGTGATCACCGTTGGAATTTGGTTTTTGAAACAAAGGAAGTATTCGTTCTTTTTCTCGTTGTTACTACACATTGTTGTGATTAGAGTATCGTATGTTATATGTAATTTATATTATTTTCATGCAAAGCTCACTGTTACGGCCGTGAGCAACGTCAAGCCTACTACATTGGCACAGTACCGTTTCTCTTTGCTTGACGAACTTGTGGAAGCATAAGTTGAGACGACACAATCGCCACAGACAATACCCACTACTGACACACTGCACACATTATCATTCGTACCTTCTTGCGCTCTACTCTAACTTACCATCTTAAAAACATTTCATTATCAATATAGGAACCAACTAATTTTTTTTTTAAACACCTTTTAGTTAACCTGAGAAGTGAACATGGACAACGATCGCAAAGCCACCGCACGCGCCCACACGCGCCAGTTAGAGATGCAAGTGAAGGCTACATCAAAAGACCTTAGGGCGGCCCAGGCCTTATCTGATCAGCTGATGCAGGAAAGGGATGATAGCGAAGTGGAGCTCAAGAGTATCATAGACAAAAACACAGCACTGAGAAGGGAGCTTGCAGACAATGATGTACAGCTGACTGAGGCTCGTTGTGAAGTGGACCGTCTACAAAAAATAGTGGACTCTTTTAATCATTGTGCATCTACACATGAAGTGGCCTTAGAGCGTATTGCAAACCTGGAAGAGGAGCTGGGTGACGCAAATGAAGAACTTGATTTGCTTAGAAGTGAACGGGAGCGCTATAATGCCTCGGGGCTCCATAATGTTTATCAAGAGTTGAACAATGGTGGATTGTTTTTTAACAGTAGCAAAAAGCTGAAGAAGTATGTTAAGATAAATAGGTATATTAGGAGAACCCAGAAGCTTATCAAAAGCCAAGCATGCATAAAAAACATTAAAAAAATTAAATTAGCATTGTCGGTAACAAAAAATAGGGTAAATAACTGCCATTTAGAGCTTGTGACCAAAGAAAGTAATTTACAGGAATTGCATGCTGAGATAAATAGGTTAAAGGATGAGCTTGCGGTAATATCCTCTAGATATGAATCTAGTAATAAACAAGTTGAGGAGCATACTAAGGCTTTTTCAAAACTGTTGGCAGAAAATCATAATTTAGATGAGCGTTGCAAGATGCTTCTTAATAGTAAAGTTTGTAGTTGTGAACAAACACCACCAACAGTGTCTGATGAACCAAGTGTGGCCCTCAACGCCTCTAAGCTTGCTGTGCCAGCAGTTCATAAACCTGTCAAGAAGACGGTTATTTACTCTGATGAGATTGGGTTAGGAATGGGCCCATTATTGAACTTTAGACTACAACAACAAGTGTCAAATTACTGTTACCACAACATAACTTTGTCCCATTTATGTGACCTTATTTCAAAGGGATGTTATGATAACAGCACTACATTGGTAATTTTAATGGGAAATAGTCTCAATGTTGATAAGCAAAGCATAGATAAGCTGATGTCAACTTTAAATGATATTGAGAGATCTGGAGTGGGCAAAATTATTTTATGTGCACTGCCATATTCAGAGAATATGCCTTATGAATACAATAGTAAAATATCACGCTACAACTCATTAATGTGCAACTCCATATCTCTCAATAATAAGTATCATTTCTTTGATTTAAATAAATTCATTGAGCGCTTTTGGCTAATCCCCGGGAAGATATTTTTGCCGAAGAAATATACTACGACTCTTATTGATTTGTTGGCCTTTAATATTGAGCCAAATAGAAATAATAGTGTTATAAATAGATCTCGGCAAGCGAACAGCGCCACAATGACTTTTTCACATTTAAACTAGATTGTCGGACAGCGGGAAAACATCTGAATATGAATGTTGTGCATCAGAATATTCAGGGTTTTTCCAGCAATAGTAGGGTTTTGTCTCAGTACAAATGCGAAAAAAATTGTGCGCATCGAGAAAAAGTTGTGAATTTTTGACCATAGATAGAGTGAGCAAAGATGAATATTTTTTAGTATTGGCGGTCTGTAAAATTTTTGGACCTTCACGTCAAAATCAGGGGTCCCGTGCAATATGTTATTACTCTCTGGTTAAGACTGCTAGGGGTTGTTTGGTATCGTTTCCGTGTAAAACAGACATGCAGAATTCATTTCTGATATTAAAAATGTAAAATTTCGTATTAAAAAAAAAGTTGTGCCGCGAGGAAAAACACAATTTAATTTTTAATTTTTTAGAACGTCATATAACTAATATATATCCTTTATTTCAAATAATAAAAAATATTATAAAGAAGCATATTTAATATAGATTATAGAAACAAATACATTTTATACACCTTTAATACAAAAAACTTCTGGTTTTTTTTTTTACTTAAGTTGAGTAACGGAAAACAGACGTCGCGTCGTTTGAATTGTGACGGTTTATGTTAAAGTTAAGGAGGAAAAATATGTTTTTATTTATTGTATTTTTTTATTTCTGCATTTTGTGAAGTTATTATGAATAAAATTTACTAATAACAAGCAATACATGCATTTTAAGGTCAATACGCTACGGATGTTCACGTTCACATTGATTATCGATACTTACTATGGAGAAAATATATACACCACGAAGCAAAAATTTTTTTTCGCGTAGTTTTTGTATACTATAAGCCTAAAAATTGTATATATTTAGAAACTACATTAAATATGCTCCTTTATAATATTTTTTATTATTAGAAAAAAAATGATATATATTAGTTATACGACGTTCTAAAAAAAAATTAAAAATTGTGTTTTTCCTCGCCACACAACTTTTTTTTTAATAAGAAATTTTACATTTTTAATATCACAAATGAATTCCGCATGTCTGTTTTACACGGAAATGATACCACACAACCCCTAGCAGCCTTAACCATAGAGTAATAACGTATTTCACAGGACCCCTGATTTTGACGTGAAGGTCCAAAAATTTTACGGACCTCCAATACTAAAAAATATTTATCGTGGGCCATTCTATCCATGGTCAAAAATTCACAACTTTTTCTTGATGCGCACAATTTTTACAAATTCGAGCTCTGCTACAAAGAGTTAGAGATAGGTTTATTCTTAGATAATAATGATGTACAAATTATGTGTATTACAGAACATTGGCTAAAAGAAATCTTTTAGAAGAAGCTTTAATCTTTGATTTTATTAACTTTAAATTAATCAGTTTCTATGCTAGAAAATCTGCCATTCATGGTGGTTCCCTTATAATTGTTAAAAATGGCCTGAGATGTAAAGAACGGAAGGATGTTGTAAAATATTCCATAGAGAGAATTGTAGAAATTTCTTGTGTAGAATTAGAAAGTTATATTGTTATTTGTGTATATAGACCACCAACAGCGGCCGCAGCTGATTTCAACACATTTGAAAATACCATGGAAAATGTGCTGAAATTAGTGACTAATAACCGAAACTGCCGAAAGCATGTTATAGTCTGTGGAGATTTTAATGTTAATTTGCTTGAATCTTCTATTAATTCTATTAAATTGCTATGTTTATTTAAGTCGTTTAATATGTTTAATTTGTTCTTTGAACCTACCCGGGTGGGTGTCACTAGTGCAACATGCCTTGATAATATTTATTGTAACTGTGAATGTCTGGATAAGGAAATATTTAACTGTTTTAATTCTGATCACAGCGGTCAAAGGGCATCTTTTATAAAGCCAATTCAGGAAATTCCACAAACTATAACATATAGACCCATTACTGGTTATCGTTTGGAATTATTCAAAAAAGAAATTCAAAATCATCTCTCCACACTGCCTTATTCACATTTTTATGAGTCAAATAATTTGTATGAAGATTTGTTTAGTATGATTCTTTGTCAATTTAATAAACATTTCAAACTGAGAACTATTAGTGGGTCAAAAACTAAAGCTAAAGCAAAGTTTAGTGAATGGGCTACTGTAGGTATTCATAAAAGTAGAAAGAGGCTTTATGAACTTTATGGAGAGAGAGAAGTGAACAAAACTTCAGATTTTCAGGACTATGTAAAAAACTATTCAAAAATTTTCATGAAGGTGTGTTTAACTGCTAAGGCGAACTATACTAGTGCAAAAATAAAAATGTCGGACAACAAGGTGAAAACAGTGTGGAATATTATTAATAAGGAAGCTGGTAAATGTAAATCACGCGATTGTCAAGTCAACATTGTCTCGGAGGAACAACAGGTCATGTCAAATGACGATGTTGCCTCGGCATTCGAAGATTATTTTTCTAACATAGCATTAAATACCACAAAATGCCTACAATCATCTTCGTCTCAAGCTCATTCCTTACTTTGCGCTAATATTAAGAAATGTAATACGATCTTTGAATTTGACCTAGTGGATTCCGAAAAAATTGTAAAGTCATTCAAATCACTCAATTTAAAGAAAACTGAGGACTTATGGGGAATATCAGTTGTAGTCATCAGCAATATCATAGACGACATAGCGCCTTACTTAGCCATCATTTATAACAATTCAGTTTCACAAGGTGTTTTTCCAGATCTAATGAAATGTAGTAAAGTCATACCTCTATTTAAATCGGGTGATTCTAGTGATCTAAATAATTTCCGACCGATATCGATACTTCCTGTACTAAGTAAAGTCTTTGAAAAGATAATGTTAAATGATCTACTGGGGCACTTCAACAGACATGGACTGCTTACAAGCAATCAGTTTGGTTTCACAAAGGGACGTTCCACAACCGACGCTGCTGCAGAACTCATTAAACATATTTTCAATGCTTGGCGAGACAAACGTTATGATGCAATTGGTATATTCTGTGACCTTTCAAAAGCTTTAGATTGTGTAGATCATAGAACGCTCATTCTTAAATTAGAACACTATGGTCTTTCAGAAAATGCCCTGAGTCTCATGTCTTCTTACCTTAGCAATAGAACACAAACAGTTGTTGTAAATAAAACCCAGTCTAAAGGGACTTTAGTAAAATTAGGAGTGCCACAGGGTTCCATTCTGAGCCCATTCCTGTTTTTGGTTTATATAAATGATTTACCTTGTGTAGTACAAAACCTTTGTGGTATGATTTTGTTTGCCGATGATACATCTTTAATTTTCAAAGTTGAACGGCAATCCAATGATTTATCTGTAATTAACAATACACTAGCTGGCGTACTAAACTGGTTTACTACTAACAATCTGTTACTTAATGCTAAGAAAACTAAATGTATTCGATTTGTTTTGCCAAACGTGGCACCAATGGACACTAATATAGTTATAAATGGTGAATGTTTAGATATAGTAGATAAAACTGTGTTCCTTGGTTCAACGTTGGACAAAAATTTACAATGGAGTCCTCATATAAAAAAACTCGCTCTTAGACTAAGTTCAGCCGCTCATGCCGTTAGAAAAATTAGACAACTGACTAATATTGAGACAGCTCGCTTAGTTTATTATAGTTATTTTCATAGTGTAATGTCATATGGAATTCTGGTTTGGGGCAAAGCAGCTGACATACAGACTATTTTTGTTTTACAGAAAAGAGCCATTCGCTTTATGTATAACTTAAAGGCAGGTACATCAATTAGAGAATTATTTAAAAAAATTAATATTTTAACTCTTGCGTCCCAATATATCTATGATAATATTATTTTTGTTGTAAAGAATATACACACATTCAAGAAGAATTCTGACATCCACAGCTATAACACTAGAAATAAAAACAAGCTTGCTACCAGACGATGTCGTGTCCGCAAAGCATATAAGTCATTTTTTGGCCAGGGTATTCATATTTATAACAAGTTACCCGTCGATGTTTTGAATCTATCATTTCCCGCTCTTAAGAAATACTTGAAAAAAACTTTAATGTCAAAGGGTTATTACAGGGTCGAGGACTATATGACAGACATATATGCATGGCCCAAACCAGAATCTATAAAATCATCTAACATTTAGAGGACACAGTTCAAGTAAGAAAGAATATCAAACGTATTGCGAAGCAGTCAGATTTGGATTTTATTTTTATTTTTCATTTTAATTACACAATAGGCAGGTACATGTCTGTCTCTCAAGCTGTTTTGATATGCCTTCTTGAAGAACTACGCATTATTGTATATAGTATCTTTAATGTATTTGTAGTACTGTTTTGAAAAAATAAGTCCCGCCGAGTTTCTTGCCGGTAATAAGTAATACTTCTCGGGTCAGAGGTGTAGGGTTAGAACCGGTGGTAGTTTCTTTTCTCTCTGACGTTCATAAGTGCATTGTAATGTGCCTAAATTGAAGAATAAATATCTTTTATCTTTTTTTTTATTTTATTCATATCTATCTTTGCAACAAAAAAACCGGCCCAGTGCGAGTCAGACTCGCGCACGAAGGGGTGTTGCCGTACAATGGCAAAAAATAATGTCTGTTGTATAGGAGCCCCCCTTAAATATATTTTTTTCTGGATTTTTAGTATTTATTGTTATAGCGGCAACGTATGTTACGGCGGTAATTATCACGGTTTATGAGATATACAGCCTGGTGACAGATGGACAGACGGACAGAATGACAGACGGACAGTTTTACTCTTTGGGTACGGAACCCTAAAAACGAAAGGCTGTTTGCGTTGATTTTGGGACCTAGCTATCACAAAGTGGAAATAAACATTGACAATTAAAATATCTACCTATACTGTGAAATAACTCTGGAACATCACGGGTACATCCACGGTACATCTAAGGTAATGAATAGTACAAGTACAGAATAATGAATAGTACAAGTACAGAAGGTTCTCCTTCCTGATTTTGACATTTAGCTACAGAGATGAAAATGTTATCTGTGCAAAAAATAAAATAGGGTTGTCAACGTATTTTATTCCGCGCACGTGGTATCTGCAGATAAAATGAAGTTTGATATGTGAACGCAGCCGATGTAGTTCATATAAATCAAGGGGTCTACAGATGTAAGCGTCTAGTCAATCCGCCTCAATCTACCTAATCTATCAGTAAATTTAATAGAAAACTAGATAAATATCAGATTTATTACCTCATTTGCCCAATCTAATTATTATTTTAGTACAAAACTACTACTATAAACAATTATTCTCGTACGCACCCATAATATAATTTTCACCTCAGCAGCTCGAACAAGGGTTCTTTGCCGCCTAAATTCAGTGAGCAAAGTTCGATTTTGCTCACTGAGTGAGACAAAATGACCTTGAAAATTCTGCAGTAAAAAGAAAGAGAAACTAATATTTCAAACGTCATAACGTCGCTTTTTGAATAGCAGAACCCCGATGAACACTAAATTTTAGTTTGGAAACCTAATCACAAGATTTGGCGCAGGCACTAGTTTCTAATCAATGCGTGATTACAATGTTTTCAAACGAAGCTCCTCCTCTCTTATTAAGTTAAAAATAGTCAAAAAAGGGTCAAAAATTCCGAAATTTCAAAAATTTCTTAAGTTTCTAGTTTCCAAAATTTCAAAAATTACTAGTTTTAAAATTTTCAAAAATTTCAAAAATTTCAAAAATTTCAAAAATTTCAAAAATTTCAAAATTTACAAAAATTTCAAAAATTTCAAAATTTTCAAATTTTTCCAAAATTTCAAAATTTTCAAAATTTTCAAAAATTTCAAAAAATTCAAAAATTTCAAAAATTTCAATTGTTTCTAAAGTTTCAAAAATTTAAAAGTTCTTTTCAAATATTCAAAAATTACAAAAAATTCTAAAACTACAAAAATTTCCAAAATTACAATAATTTCAGAAATTTCAAAATTTTCAAAAAAGTTAAATTAGTAAGGAAAGTCAAAAAAATCAAAAAAAAAAAAAAAAAAAGTCGAAAAGTCATACAAGTCAAAAGTAACCGAGTATTTTTTTGTATCGGTATTCGTATCTGTATTATTATCGGTATGTTCTCACTGCTGAGGTGAAAAGTTGTATGTGCAACATGAGACCAAAGTTATTTGCACCTCGTGCCTTTGAGTCCCTCACTACGCTCAAGATTCTAAATTAGAATCACTCGCTACGCTCGTGATTCTATTATAGAATCTTTCGCTTGCTCAGGACTCAAAATAAACACTCGAAGCAAAAACTAACTTTGCTCTCTTGTTGCACAAATAACTATTTCAACACACTTGCTTGTAACGAGGTACTGATTCCACCGCTTTTAGGCTCATAATCCTAGATATTAAACACGCGTGCTTTTCACGATATTTATATAACTAGTGCTATAATGTAATAAATCCCATCAAGTGACGTTGGTATTCTAGTACCAAGTCTTATGTGCGCAGACAGAGGCGATTAAATTTAGACGGGTATTATTTTTATTTTTTCTAAACTGATTAGGAGTTTGCATGGCAAAAAAGTAAAAATAGTACACATTTACGAGAAAATACAAATTATAAAATCCTAATTGTGAAAAATAATCATTTCTAGTAATTATTTTACTCATAAATCTCATAATACACAATAGATTATGTGTTAAACACAAATTATGTTTTAGTATTGGCTGTTTGTCATAAACCTTTGCCTCAAGGTGCGCGTGAATGCAAAAAAATGGGCGCCATATTAAAAGTTTACTTGAAGTTACAGTTTATTTGTTATATTTTTCTAGTTGTGTTTTATTATTATTAATTTAAACAATTTATACTTTAAATGAGTAAAAAAACCAACTTTAGTGTTCATTTAACCTCCGGGTCCGGATATGTTTTCAAAATGTCATTCCTACAGACTAGTAATATGTTGTCATAAAAATCGAGTGAGAAATACATGTAAGGAAACATTCTAACTTATTTGACAATAAATGTGAAGTGTTGGATTTTATGAAATGCTTCGAAAAAGAGTTCCAGAGAAATAGATCCAGTCAATAACATCAAAAAACAGGTTAGTTAATTTAATTAACAAAGTCAGTAGGTACCGCTATCCTGTAAGCATTCTGAAAATCAATGTATTTATCAAAAGTTATTACTTACAGTTTTCTGTTTTTTCCTCGCAAGTGTGTTGAAAAACGTCGTTTGAAACGCGTGTGCCTGATCATTACATAGCTCGACTTCCTTGTGCACACTCACTTCGTTCGTGCGCACAATAGCGCCTCATATGTAATGATCAATTTAGCACACTTGTATCATAATATTCATAATGTACTAAAGCGATGTGCCAACCCTGCCCTCATTAAGCCGCCGGCACTGGGCGCGAAATTTAAAAAACAGGTACAATGGAGAGGAACATAGTGAAACCCCCCTGGTACAGGTACGGGGGCATCTGAGTGCCTACTCAGCATACCTAATACTCGTAGGTACTCTTAATAGGTAAGTTTACAATTCAATCCGCAAGATGGCAGACCCTATAACGCGCATAGGTAAACTGTCCCACCCCAAGGTCAATATAACCATAGACTTAAACATATAATAGACGGCCATAGTCTAAGAACTTTTTGAGGCTCCAAGTATTTAGCGCCATCTAGTTCAGAGACTTCAGAGCGACCTAAACAGAGCCAAAATGTAAGAGGTAATATCAGTGCCACCTAGTAACGACTAGTGTACTACTAGTACGTTACTCGTTACTAGGTGGCACTGATATTACCTCTTACATTTTCGCTCTGTTTAGGTCGCTCTGAACTAGATGGCGCTAAATAGGTACTTGGAGCCCCAAAAAGTTATTAGACTATGGCCGCCTACTATATCTTTATGTCTATGATATAACTAACGAATAAATAATTTATTAGGTACATAAAGTAGGTATTAGGTATTACAGCATACATTAAAACTAAATGTAGTTTATTTTAAGTTAGCAAACATTACAGGGTAATTACTAATTAGGGTACGGTTATTGGCACGGGAACGCTACCCAAAAGATAAAAGTACCTACAAAAATTCTCTTGTCCATAGTGTATGGATTTGATATGATATTTCCAAAGAATGTTTTTAAAAGGTTGTATTTTTGCGCGATTATCCTCATTAGCGCAACTCACACAAGGTTTGATTTCAACAAAGGCTGCAAATATATCTGACACACTAATTTAGAGAGCCATTAGAGGTCGCTCTGAACTAGATGGCGCTAAATACTTGGAGCCCCAAAAAGTTCTTAGACTATGGCCGCCTATTATATCTTTATGTCTATGATATCACTAACGAATAAATATTTCAGACAAATAATTTATTAGGTACAAAATAGTATTTTATACAATAGTGACATAATCAAGAGCTTTTCAGTCGAGTACCGCGTTTAGGCCACGAATCTATGTCTATGACTATGAAGGCAATAGACAATACAATCAAAAACATCCATTTCTTTATGTCAATTCCACGTTTTGAAATGTTGCCAGTTCAATTTATATGAACCCCAATAAGGTACACCACACACCTGAGCTGAATTAAGAAAATTCATAAACAAAATGCTTAAATTTGTCTATGGTAGCGGAAATTTGTCTATGGCTTCCATACAAAAAATCTGCTACCATAGACAAATTTAAGCATTTTGTCTATAAATTGGCTTAATTCCGCTGTGATTCCGCTAGGTGTGTTTTGACCCTTAAGCACTTTGTCGTTCCTTTTTATGTAGTTTTTATGCGATGTAGAATCTTATTATTTAGGTGAATGATTAAGGCAGAAAATCAACATACATGAAAAAAAAGCATTCTAATTCAGTAAAAAATATTTATCAATAATTATAATAATGATATAGTACCGTTATACTATTAAGTTTATTCATGTTTATTTGACAATGTTGGACGAAAACAAAGAAACGAAACGTTATGTAAACCGAACCAAAATGTGCCAAAATCACAGCCAAAATTGCTACAAAATTGTGAAGATAGTTAGTATAGTCGTATAGTTTGACTGGTGTTGTTGCCAGCTCGGTAAAAAGCTGGCAACGTCGCAACGTAAAACTGTGGTAAAACCAGGGGGGTACAACTCAAAGTAAATCTGTCAAAAAATTTGAGTTTGACACGACGTATCCGATACGTTTGCATAAGTGCGAAAAAGAACTTGTCATGCGTTAAGAAGGGACAACATGATTCGTGACGTTACGTGACATTACAGAGGTCTCTCTGTTATACTATTATTTACTCTGTGGTAAAACTTGTATTGTGTCATAAATAATTGTATTTTTATACTCGGCGACTGTAATACTCGAATTGAGATTGTGGTGGCGGAACTACTAGCGCATACTTTTTGATAGAGCTTCTATGGTCGCATATTGTAGCATCCATAACAATGACAGAAAGGATTTCCATACAATATTGTGAAACTGTTGTCGAGCCCCGCACTGCGTGTCGGGCGGGCGCCGCCGGCACAATCCACCGGGAGATCGAACGTTACGAGATCACATAGAAGCAATAGGTTGTGCACGGCTTTCGTCGAACTCAATTCTTACCGGCTTGCTTAAGCACTCGTAGAAAAACTATTGTGTGCAACGGTACATAATAAGGGTTCTTAAAATTCTCGGGTCATTTGGCTCCGCCTCATTTTGTAAATTCGACCCTCGAATCTTAAGAACGCTTATTATGTAACTGTTGCACAAAATACTATTACGGCCTTCTAGCCTTGGTAGTGACTCTGCATATGTAGCAGGAGGTCCCGGGTTCGAATCCTGGTCAGAGCATTTATTTGTGTGCTAATCACAGATGTTTGTTCCTGAGTTCTGGATGTTTTCTAAGTATTTAAGTATTTATCTATAAGTACCTATCTATTATATAGATCGTCGCTTACAGTCGCCATCAAATATATCGGAACGGCCACAGTACTCAAAAATATCTGAACATGCACTGTATCGCCTTGACAATAGAGGCGTTGTTCAGATATTTGTGACCACCTTGGCCGCTCCGATATATCTGATGGCAACTGTACCCACAACACTAGCCTTATTGAGCTTACCGTGGGACTAGGTTGATTTGTGTTGGTGTAAGATTGTCGCATGATATTTATAATATTTTAATTATTTTATTTAACTCACAAGTTGCAATTTGATCACAAGTAGTGATAGATGAGTGATAGGATACCTTCATTCAATTATTTGAAGAAAGGTATCCTCCCAATTGGCGTTTACAGATTTTGGAAGAAATAAAAGGTTGCGAGAAAAAGGTCCATTTTTAACCGACTTCAAAAAAGGAGGAGGTTCTCAATTCGACTGATTTTTTTTTAATCATTATTTTTTTACTTTTTTTTTGTATGTATGTTACTCGACATCTCCGGGAATCATGAACCGATTTTCAATTTTTTTTTAATCGAACAGGGATAACCCCTAACGGGTGATAACAAAAAAATGAGAATACTTTTTTGCAGCTCTAAAACAAATACTGTCGGCATTAAAGAAAAAGTTTGTTCTAGAAGTTGTTGGAACCTCTTTTGTCTATCAAGTGTGTAATTTGTTTTTTTTTTTACAAATCGTTTTGTTTGTCAAAAATGGCGTCAAAACAAGAAGCTTTGAGACAACGCGTTGTAAATGTTTATAATTCTAACGTTTGTTTTGGTAAAAAGTTCACCGTGGACCATTTTGCCAAGGAAAACGTGCCAATTTCTACAATTTATAGAATTTTAGCATCCTTGACACTAGCTCGAAAAGGTGGCAGTGGTCGACCAGCGAAAATTATGACGAAGAGGGCGTTGAAGTCACTGCGCTTAACGACAACGATGCCATAAGCCAAAGAGATGCAGCAAAAAAGTTTAAATGTAGTCAACCATACATTTGTAAATCATTAAAAAAGGTTGGCCTTAAATGCAGAAAGAAAGTGAGGGCACCGGAATACACAGACGAGCAAAAATCGACAGTTATGTCTCAATGTCGTTGGATGACGCGAAATTACAAAGGAAAATCGTTTATTTTGGACGATGAAAGTTATTTTCCTTTGAGTAAAACTCATATTCCTGGAAATGACCGGTACTATACCAGCGACGTCGCTACTACACCAGAGGACATAAAACATAAGTACAAGCATAAATTGGAACCAAAAGTTATGCTGTATGTCGCCATATCTGAAAAGGGTATTTCAAAAATGTGGTTCAAGCCAAGCGGTTTAGCGGTCAACCAAAATGTGTACGAAAATGAGTGTCTGAAAAAAATACTGGTGCCGTTTATTCGTAAACATCATGCTGATGGGGAATATGTTTTCTGGCCAGATAAGGCACCATCGCACTATGCAAAAAAAACTATACAATTTCTAGAGGCAAATAACATCCCATTTGTACCTAAGACGCGTAACCCTACGAATCTTCCGCAATGTCGTCCGATAGAAGATTTCTTCGGTAATTTGAGCAGTCTGGTATATAAAAAGAACTGGAGAGCTGCGAACTGTGCTCAATTAATAAAAAAAATAAGAGCATGTGTGCGAAAGATGGACAAAAATGGCGTCCAACGGTCTTGTACCAACATCATTTCCAGGCTCCGACGTACAGCTGACCACGGACCCTATGCCAATGTCCATTAACATTTTTGTACATTTATTCTTGTATATATTTTACAATTATAACTACTTTTTTATATAACCGCAAGAGTTTTCTTTAAATCCGTATAAAATTTATTCTCATTTTTTTGTTATCACCCGTTAGATGGTCCCATTATCACTTATCAGTATCACCAAGTCGGGGTCTTTTCGATATTTATTTTAGTGACATCTATGAGCTATTATCATTAAACAAACGAGCTACACAAAGGGTTACTCCGAGATTGAGCTAAACCGTAAAATTATGAGAAACTACAATAGATGGCGCTTAAATTAATAATGCGATATTTCCTGGATTTATTTTTTTCTTAGGTTTAATCAGATATTTTTGATTACTCTTGTTGTAATCAGTTTTGGTAATATAATGACGCAGGTTTAGATAAGTAGCGACTAGATTTCAAGTAACATGAAAAATTATTACGAGCCATTGGTACTTTGAGCGACATCTATTGAAGACCATTGGAACAAAACGAAAGAAGTTCCTAACAATCTCTCTAGGTACTTAATTCTCTTTGATCTGGGCCTATTCAGTGGTACAGACACCACCGAAAAGAGATATACATATGATTGTGTGCGTAGTAGAAAGAGATGGATAGAATAAACTGTGTCTAAACTTACTTCCAAGATGTCGGTGTAGTTGTGACTGTATTGGTCTTTTTATAATCCAATCACAACGTAGAAGCAAGTTTAAGTAGAAGAAAATTTGACAGATTAAGTACGTTCGGAATATATAAAGTTGCGTCTGTCCGAAAAGAAAAGTGTCGTACAATGTATGAGCTCCCATATAAACCATGACACTTTTCTTTCCGGACAAACTCTACACATTTTACCGAGATGTGAATGACATTCTCTTTTTAAAATTATTTTAGTTTAAGGGCGGGTTGTTTAATAAACCTATTTAATGATCCCGGAAGTGCCATAGACTATCCAACATTTAAATATGTAAGGTTTAAGTCTGGTCTATAAAATCCTAATACACAGATTAAAGTCGACGAGTAGAAAAAGTAGGTATTAGGTATTACAGCATACATTAAAACTAAATGTAGTTTATTTTAAGTTAGCAAACATTACAGGGTAATTACCATACCTGGGATAACTCGGGGCATCTATACGAAAGTGATGTAGCAAAATATTTTATCGTCAAAAAATATATCGATGCTAATGACAACATCTACATTTTATTCTACATATATAAATATTACATATTATTTACTCGTCATTTATAAATAAAAAAATTAAAACATGCATGTGGATGTTTCTTGGGCGGCATGATTAAATTGGACTTCGTAAAAACCGTATTCTTACTCTAGGACATGAATGGTACTGACAGTAAATTGTCATTTTGATTGAAATGATGACATCCGCATACTTTTATTATCTTAAGAGGCTCGATATCAGATAGGTATGACATCGAACCTCTTTATAGTACGTAGGTAATCGAGAATGTTCAATGAGCTCATGTATTAATTTAATTATATCGACATCTTTTTTAATCGATATCAAATCTCTAGAACTTGCCCCGAGTTATCCCAGGTATGGTAATTACTAATTAGGGTACGGTTATTGGCACGGGATCGGGAACGCTACCCAAAAGAAAAAAGTACCTATAAAAATTCTCTTGAAAGAAAGAAAGAAAGAAAGAAAATCATTTATTGCAAACCATGGTAAAATACAGTTGTTATAGTAGTCAGTGGGATCACATGGCACCCTGTTAGGGTATGGCAATTGTTCTTATAACTAGAGATATTACTTAACTTATACTTATTTATGACTTTATACATACTAAGTTAATGTTAAGTCTATAGTTAATTAAATAATAGGTAAGTAACAATCATAACAGGTTATCCTGCATGAATTCTTCGATGGTATAGTATGATTTATTTATTAGGAGAGACTTGAGCTTGTCTGTGAATAGCTGTATTTTTAACCGACTTCAAAAAAGGAGGAGGTTCTCAATTCGACTGAATTTTTTTTTTTTTTTTTTTTTATCATAATTTTTTTTTTTTTGTATGTATGTTACTCCATATCTCCGTGAATCGTGAACCGATTTTCAAAATTTTTTTTTGAATCGAACAGGTATAACCCCTAGATGGTCCCATTGTCACCAAGTCGGGATCTGATGATGGGATCCTGGAGAAATCGAGGGAACTCTTCAACTATTATAGGCACACCTATAGTGATTTCACTATTTTTTACAGCAACTTGGCCACTTCCTCTTGGAATAGCGGATCCTAAGTGAAGTCGGTTCTTTTTTTGTTTAAAATTATTATATTTTTTGTCCATATTCTTGTCCATAGTGTATGGATTTGATATGATATATCCAAAGAATGTTTTTAAAAGGTTGTATATTTGCGCGATTATCCTCATTAGCGCAACTCAGACAAGGTTTGATTTCAACAAAGGCTGCAAATATATCTGACACACTAATTTGTAGAGCCCATGGATATATGTATATGAGTGGATGAAATATTTCAGTCAAAAAGTGAGGCTGAAAGAGAAGGTTATCTAGGGGATTGTGTCTCGTTTTGGCTAAGGAGGTAATGACGTCATCATACAATCAAAATGTCAATATGTGTCAAATGTCCATCAAATGTGAAAATTTTGTAATGAGTGCGAGTGAGACACGGCTTCCTACTTTATATGCTCTCTATCGGAACGTTTTTACGACTTTTTAATAGTCTCCTGTAATCAACTGTTATGCTCGGTAATAAGGTTCAACTGTGGTTAGGGAAAAAGAGTAAGAATTAGATCCACTTTATATAAATTCATGGTAGAGCCATTAGAACGTGTCATATGTTTTTGCGACCTATATTTAGTCTTGACACTGCGCCATTTTTTATCAGACTTTGTAATAAATAGCTGGAGTTGCGATTAATTTGCAATTAATTCCAAACGTAATTAATTTAAAAAAAGCAATGCTACAAAATTGGGCAATTAAACGTTTCAGTGCTAATTACTATTGATTTTCTGATAAGCACAACAACAGTTTCCGTAGCCAGAGGAAAACAGTAAGTTCTCTTCTCATATTAAATGCATAATAATACTAGTAGTTCTGTGAACCGTAGACTTCGGAGCATCCCCCCTTCCCCCCCCCCCCTTTTCCCCCTCCCTTGAAACTTTTTTTACAAGAACTCTAAGGAAGTGTGGGCTTGACCTTTTACCCGAAAATTATTGAAATCCGTCAATAAATAATGCGACAGCAAATTTCCCCCCTTTTCCCCCTCATTTTCCCCCTAGTCAAAAAAATGGCTCGACAATTTTTGGCAAATAAATCAAGGAACTGAAGGAACGTACATGCCAAGTTTCATCGAAATCAGATGAAAAATGCGACCTCTAGACCGACACTGACCAACCAACCAATACACTCACATCAATCTGCCAAATCGTCGTACCGTGAAAACGGAGACGTTCGTCGCCTCGCTACGCTCGGCTCCTCAGTCAAAAACGGTAATAATTAATAATAAAACGGTTGCTTATATTACCTGCTGTACCCGCGGCTTCTCTCGCGTGCTTTTCAGTATGCTCTGTCACTTTTCGTTACCATCAACATCAACAGTCCATTGCTAAAAGTTACGCATTCTATACCTATGTAACTAGTTGTACGAGTAGGTACCTACATAATTAGGCATAAACCTACTTATATTTTAATGGCGTTCATTATATAGCAGTCATATAAACTACTATAAAACTTTAAAAATACATTATCATAATAAGCATTTACGATACATTCGTTCAATTAATATCGTAATTGAGTTCTAAATTTGGTTCTAAAATCTACTAATACAAGATTTTTCATTTCTTTTATAATTATAGGTAGTGGATATAGAAACCTGCCCGCCTGCTTGCTTGCTTGGTACGCAGCAAATATTGCAAATAAGGAAAAGTGAAACAATAATTAAAGAGTAAGGATTATTTTTAACGTGACACAAACTGCACCGCATCGCATAGCGTTCGTCCATTGACTATTTAGATAAAAACTATGGATATACGCACAGATCTGCTCGCCGGATTTGTCTAGCGGATATGCCCGGCGCACAGATCCGTCCATGTAGATATATGGCGCGAATCGTACACTGATTTGTCTGCGGACACATCTGAATAGCACCATACATAGCCGGATCTGTCTGCCGGGCATATCCACTGGACAAATCCGGCGGGCAGATATGTGCTTGTATCCCTAGCTTATGTGGTGGTCTGAATGCGTGGTTTACCGGCCCACACATCGCACGCACGTGCTGTGGAGTTTAGGCGATTGTTCAGTTCAGTTCACTAGTCTACAGGCATCTACAGGGTGTAAAAAACCGGCCAAGAGCATGTAGGGCTATGCTCAGTGTATGGTTCCGTAACGTAAGACCCTAATTCTTTTTAAACTTATCTGCTTTGCCCGAAGGTTGACTGGTAGAGAATGCTCTGTAGCATTAAGTCCGCCTGTTGTACAGTTGTATTTTTGTGCAATAAAGATTAATGAAATGAAATGAAATGAAATGAAAAATGTTTATTCGGTGTAACACAATAGAACGAAGGCAAGGACATACAATTAATAAAAACTTTTTACAAAAAAAAGATAAACCGACTTCAAAAAGGATAAAATGAATCATTATATTATTTATATGCGTTACCAACTGATATGTTTGAAGTCGGTGCCAAGCCAAATTTGGAAGAGTTACTTAATACGAATGAGGCGATGTGTTCAGTGAATTGTTATTTTTACTATATAACTAATCTAATACGGTATGAATCGCACGTAGATATACATTCGTTTCGACCATGCGTTAACTGTAAGGCAAGTAGGTATCCGTATGTCGAACGAAGCCCGTGGTTCGGTTTGAATTATTTATCCTTCTTTATCTAAGGTTTAATCCGAAGTTTAAAGGAATTCAATTGCTAGATTATTTTTTCTATACTCACATGTACCCAGTACTCACGCCGTGTCAGTAAAAAGACACGATATTCAAATTTTATATGGAAGGTCAATCTTACGCGTCTACATTTTTTTTCTATTTGCCGCCTTTTTCTGATTATACTGTCTTGTATCGGAATATTCCTTATTTCCTTCTGTAATATTTAAGTCACATGTGCTTTAGTAACAAAGTGTGTATTGTATAAGTACTATCATATCCTGTTTCTATCTGTGAGTTCCTGTAATTGGCTCTGTATTTCTACCTAAGATGCTTATTGTATATATGTTAGCTGTTGGAACTCCTTAAATAAATATAAATATAAATAAATATAATACACAAAGCAGACGTGTATCAGAATATATATATCGTTGTCGCTATTCATCAAAATAGGATTAGTAGTTTAGACATGAAAATGTAACACATGAAATCGCATTCACCTTTGCATTATTAGTACTGATGTTTTGTGATGTTCACACTTAAAGCTGACTTGACCGGTTTTGTAATTTGTGGCTTGGCACCGACTTCAAACATATCAGTTGGTAACGCATATAAATAATATAATGATTCATTTTATCCTTTTGGAAGTCGGTTTATCTTTTTTTTGTAAAAAGTTTTTATTTTTCCATTTTTAGTGGTTATCTATTTATCAAAATTGGACAAAAAGTCTCGGAATAATCGGTAACGATATATAAAAAAGTTCATAATACACCCATTCTATCTAAGGAAAGGTCCACGTATCATACGTGGAATTCATCATTAGGTCCTCTCTATCAAATTGGTGGTTTTCAAGAGGGAATGCTCGAGTTGCTTAAGATAGCACCCAAATCAACATACTACAAAATTGAGGAGTTCTCTCAATTCCTCACGGATCCCATTATCAGAACAGCACCAGGTTAATGAGGGACCATCTTCGAAGTAGTTCCTATCAAACAAAAAAAAGGAATTGTCCAAATCGGACCACGGGTCTCGGAGTAATCGCTGAACATCCTACCTACATAAAAAATCTTCATCATTATCACGAAAACAATCATCATCATCAGGACCACTCCTTCATGTTGGCTGTTTTCGTGAGAAAATGCTTGAGTAGCTTAAGAAAACACCCAAATCACCATACACTGCCTTTAAAAATTGAGGAGTTCCCTCAATTGCTCATGAATCCCATCATCAGAACAGCACCAGATAAATGTGGGACCATCTTCGAGGTAGTTCCTTTCAAACAAAAAAATAATTATTCAAATTGGACCACGGGTCTCGGAGTAATCGCTGAACATCCTGCATAAAAAAATCTTCATCATCATCATCAAAACAATCATCATCATGAGGTCCACTGCATCGAAATGGTGGTTTTCGTGAGAAACTGCTTGAGTTGCTTAAGAAAACACCCAAATCACCATACATGTGCCTTTAAAAATTGAGGAGTTCTCTCAATTCCTCATGGATTCCATCATCAGAACAGCACCATATTAATATGGGACCACCTTGGATATAGATCCTTTCAAACAAAAAAATAATTACTCAAATCGGACCACGGGTCTCGGAGTAATCGGTGAACATACATAAAAAGAAACACCAAACCGAATGCAGAACCTCCTTCCTCAATGGAATTGAAGTCGGTTAAAAAGTTTACACCAAAATGGTTGCCACTCAGCATGTGTCATGACAGAATAGCCACAACGCTGATTTTCAGGGCAACCAAAACTTAAAACTATACTTAACTATTCTTAGCTATTCTTAACCTAATTAGTGACAACAATATTTCCAGGTGACATTCATGTCACTACTGGCAACTCCACTTGACCGGTTTTAGAATTTTATAAATTACGTGGAAATATTAAAATGTTACAAAAAAATAATAAATAAAAAGACTTGTGTTATGTACTCCTGAATGAATTAGCGTAAAGATTAAATAAATAAATAAAAAACTTATCCAACAATACCCCACACAACTGGGTTGGAAAGAAAAAAAATCACCCCCCACTTCACGTGTACGGGAGGTACCCTAATAAAATGTATTTTTCCAGTTTTTATTCTACCATTTTGTCGGCTTGGTTAATGCATATGTTCAAACCAAATTTCAGCTTTCTAGTGCTAACGGTCACTGAGCTAGACCGCGGACGGACGGACGGACATGGCGAAACTATAAGGGTTCCTAGTTGACTACGGAACCCTAAAAAATACTGGTTATCCGTTTAAGGGCATAATTGGAGTCCGGGTAAGAAAAGGTAGCAGAAAAATTTTTGGACGCCAAAATTTTATTTTGTATGGGACATTCGTCCCAGCTGGTCAACCGTTTCCCAATGCACGTTCGGCATTGGGCTCCTTGTGCGTGGTTGAGCAGTAAGTACAGAATGCCGTACAAGAGACGCACTTCTTGTACGTACAGTAAATATGCAAGTGGCAGAAGGTTTACAAAAAGTTGGAAGTTTTCTAGCTTGTTCTGGAAATTCTTACAAGAAATGAAAGACATTTTAACTTAAGGGTTCAGTGCAATGCAAAAACGTGAGAACTTTCCGACACTTTACTAAGTGGAATATTTTATAACTTTCAGTCTGCACACCAGTAAATGGTACCGCACCTACACCTAAAACCATAATTAGGTGGACTAAATTGACAGGAGGGTTCATATATCTGACAGTTATTTGACAGGTTTCTATGAAATCTCCTGTCAATTTAGTTCATCTAATTATGGTTTTAGGTGTAACGTAATAATACAGGTAATTAAATAAAAATGAAGGTTCACAAAAATCATGTGGATGTAGATTGAAGATAGGAAATCAGTCATTTATTATGAGTTTTGATTTCAGTGTACACAATGTTCCTGATGGTCTTCTTGGGGATCGCAAACACGGACGCTTTTCCGCCAGCCGAAAACAACGATCCATTAATGTTCATATCAAATCCTGTAGAAGCTAACTTCCCACTGGGTGCCACTGAGTATCTTTAAGCAAGTTCTGAAACTACGAATAAAAAAGAGACCAACCACCATAATACGGACTACAAGAAAAGAAAAACGCGTAGAGGTCAATGTAGAAGTAAGCGCTAAAACGACATCTACTACAAAAGCGATAGCTACTATCAGAGAATCAACTAAATTCAAAGCCACTCCAAAGACAGCTACCCCTAAAGCGATGACTTCTAAGAGACCAACTGAAACAAAAACCACTGAAAGCATTCAAAAGGAAACTGCTACTATAGAAATGGCTACTACGAGACCAATTGAACCAACAACTCAAAAGACCAATCTAAAAACAACCACTAGCATGGAAACAACTGAAATAACAACAACCGAATATAATATGCCAACTAACTTAAATCCCGCTCAGGGCTGATAACATTCTACTAAAACGTTTTATTGTGAACCTATTACCTACAAGTAGCATATAGGTAGGTAAATAATCAGTTATAAAACGTTCATCCATACCACTGAAAACCTGACCTTTTTAGGGTTCCGTAGCCAAAATGGCAAAAACGGAACCCTTATAGTTTCGCCATGTCCGTCCGTCCCTCCGTCCGTCCGTCTGTCCGTCCGTCCGTCCGTCCGTCCGTCCGTCCGTCCGCGGTCTAGCTCAGTGACGGTAGGTTTTTACGGAACCCTCGGTGCGGGAGTCCGACTCGCACTTGGCCGGTTTTTATCTATCTTTCATTTCTTTATCTAGGCGGCCATTGGAGAAAATATTACATTTAAACGAGTTAAATGTGAAAAACAATGGTTATCTTTGAAGGCCTTTCCGGATTTTCCAGTTAGACGTACCGTTAGTTTCCAAATTACGCAAAAAAGAGTAAAATTTCTTATTAAATTTGAATAGAATTTAGATGAATATACTCGTATTATGTTTGAGACGGCCATTGGAAAAAAAATTAAGATTCATCTTAGGTAATAGGCAAATCACCGTCTGATTGTATTCCAGTTTTTTGATGAAAACACAGTTACATTTTTTTTTCTACAATGAACATATTTTGCCCTTAAAACATTAGCATATAGTCTGGCTGGCCAATAAGTACAGTAACAGTAGAAGTAATAAGCTTTTTTAGTAGCGAGGGTACTAGCGTAAGAAAGAGATAGTATGACTCTCACTGTCTATGTTTGAAGTAAAACAAACCCTGGTCAAACTATAGCAAAGTTAAACTATATTTCTATCGCGAAAAAAAAAACATTACTACACTTGTAACGTTCTGGTGATGGGATCCATGAGGAATTGAGGAAACTCCTAAATTTTTTTATGCAAATGTATGGTGATTTGGGTGTTTTCTTAAGCAACTCAAGCATTTCCTCTCAAAAACCACCAATTTGATGGAGTGGACCTAATGATGAAGACCACATAATGATATGTGAAATATTGCTTACATAGTACATTAAGTGGGTGTTTTATGAACTTTTGGCTTATATATCTTCACCGATGATTCTGAGACCCGTTGTCCGATTATGATAATTATACATGTAATCACAATTAAGGGGCAAACCAAGGCAACGGTGGCGTAATTTAGTCGCCAAAGATCTAAACGCCTGTGGGTTAGCGGAAACCGATGTCCAGGATAGAGCGAAGTGGAAGGAGAAAAGTAGGAAAGCGGACCCTGTCACAGTACGGGACAAACGCTAGGAGGATGATGATGACATATAATCACTTAAAATGGAAAAAATAAAAACTTTTTACAAAAAAAAAAGATAAATCGATTTCAAAAACGATTAAAATATAAATCAATATTACCATCTGATATGTTTGAAGTCGGTGCCAAGCCAAAAAGTTACAATACTGTAGTTCAAATCAGCTTCAAGCTTCAATCACAAAACATAGATACATACAGACTCTGTACTTATATTGCAAAGGTCAATGTGATTCTATTTGTTTTATTTTCACGTCAACTACTAATCCAATTTTGATAAAATGTGGTACCTATGTATATTGTATAATATACTCTGATAAACGCCTACTTTGTCAATAAACAGAAAATATGTAATATGAAGGGTACACGGAAAGAATATGTCTAGTCACTTTGACAACATTTTGAGTTATAGCAGTTTAAAGTTTGGAATGATTCAATTAACCATACTATTTTCGTAACTTGATGGTTTTTATGAATTAAAAAGTGGATTTATGTTAAAAATTCCAGCTGTTACAGAAGTTGTTGCTAATAGTTCAGTTCAAGCTCTACATTTTGACACAAAAATTTCATTTTACGAAAAAAGGGACTAGACTTGTTCTTTCCGTGTACCCTTCATGTAATGCGTAGTATTGCGTAGGGTTGACCTTCCATGGAAAATCTGAATATCGATGAAGATGGATAAATAATTCAAACCGAAGCAAGGGCTTCGTTCGAGATATGGATAGGCCAAAAAGTAGTATAAAAGTTTATTTACAAACGTAAGACGCATGATTATACTTTCTGTACTTGCCTAACAGTTAACGCATTGTTGAAACGAATGAATACTACGTGCAATTCTACCGTATTATAAGTATGAAGAAAAATTCACTGAACACATAGCCTCGTTCGTATTAACTCTACCAAGTTTGGCTTGGCAAGTTGGCACTAACTTCAGTTTACGGAACCCTACACTGAGCATGGCCCGACATGCTCTTGGCCGGTTTTTTTTGTAAAAAGTTTTTATGTATAGTATTTTCTGAACTGATTTTTGACGCGTGGTGGGGTCAGTACATGTAACTATAATTAAATGCTGAATGGTATATGAATAAAAAAATCAAAAAAAATATTTATTATCAGACAGTTACAAAGTCCATAGATAGTTAGTTTTTACAACTTATGTACCTAAAAATAATACAACTAATATTATGAAATGCTGGCTGGTCTATCGAATTACATGTGTTTGAACATACAATTCGATATATCGGCTCAGAATTACGGAGTCGAGTCGATCGGCTATCATTTTTAGGATCTCGTTGTTGCTCCCGCGTATACGATGCACCACTGACGCGTTGGTTTTGCGAATTATGGCGTAAAAGTCGTCTACATGCGCATCCGCAAACATGCCGGATGCCGGAAGCACTACAGTACCGCGGGAGCCTCAACAGGGCCCTGATAACATTATTATACTGGACCCGCAGGGAGTCGAAGGATCTCTGCTTAAAACTGGCCCACAGGCCGCTAGTATAAAAACATTGGCAATACGCACGGAATAGAGTAAGCTTGACTTCGTTCGTGTCATAAACCTACTCGTAATTTAATGGCCTTCATTATATAGCAGTCATATAAACTACTACAAAACTTTCAAAGTACATAATTATTATAAGCATTTACGGTACTGACGGTATTTTCGTACAATAAACTCGTAATTGAGTTCTAAAATGGGCATTAATTATAGCACTAATAAAGGATTTTTCATTTCATTTATAAATTATAGGTAGTGGATGTTAGTACCTACCTGCCTCTTGCTTGTTTGGTACGCAGCAAATATTGCAATTCAGGAAAACTTAAACAATAATTAAAAAGTAAGAATTATTTTTATCGTCACACAAACTGCACCGCATCGCATCGCGATCGTTCATTGACTATTTGGACTATGACAAGAAATTAGATAAATTCTAACTTAGGCATGCATGCAATGCAAAATGTGAGAACTTTCCGATACTTTCTTAAGTGGAATATATTGTAATTTTTGTAACTTTCAGTCTGCACATCAGTATTCGTACCACACCTAAAGTAATATTACGTGTAATTTAATAAAAATGAAGGTTCACAAAAATCATGCGTATGTAGATTCAAGAAAAGAATAATCATTATTATGAGTTTTGGTTTCAGTGTACACAATGTTCCTGATGGTCTTCTTGGGGATCGCAAACATGGACGCTTTTCCTCTAGCCGAAAACAACGATCCATTAATGTTCATATCAAATCCTGTAGAAGCTAACTTCCCAAGCCACTGGGTGCCACTGAGTATCTTTAAGCAAGTTCTGAATCTACGAATAAAAAAGAGACCAACCACCATAATACGGACTACAAGAAAAGAAAAACGCGTAGAACTCAATGTAGAAGTAAGCACTAAAACGACATCTACTACAAAAGCGATAGCTACTATCAAAGAATCAACTAAATTCAAAGCCACTCCAAAGACAGCTACCACTAAAGCGATGACTTATAAGAGGCCAACTGAAACAAAAACCACTGAAACCATTCAAAAGGAAACTCCTACTAAAGCAATGGCTACTACGAGACCGACTGAACTAACAACTCAAGAGACCACTCTAAAAACAACCACTAGTATGGAAACAACTGAAATATCTGTTACAACAACCGAATATATCCCAACTCCCGAAAATAGCCTTAGCGCCGGATAACATTCTACACGTTTTATTGTGAACCTATTGCAAGTATCATATAGGTAGGTAAATGATCAGTTATAAAACGTGCATCCGAACAACTGAAAACCTGACCTTTTTATTATCTTTTCTAATGCTGGTTATATATTTTTTAACAGACTTCAATTTCATAAAAGGAGCAGGTTCTGTATTCGCTTCGGTTTGGTGTTTTTTTTATGTATGTTCACCGAGTATAACCTAAGTACTTTAATTTCATAGAAGAAGGAGGTTCTGTATTCGGTTTGGTTTTTTTTTACGTATGTTATGTTCACCAATTACTTCGAGACCTGTGGTCCGATTTGAATTTATTTATTTTGTTTGAAAGTATCTACTTCGAAGTTAGCCCCAGATTAATCTGGTGCTGTTCTGATGATGGAATCCATGCGGAATTGAGGAAACTCCTCAATTTTTATCCTTCTTCTTTCCTTTTTTTTATGTTGATTTGGGTGTTTTCTTAAGCAACTAAAGCATTTCCTCTCGAAAACCACCGATTTGATGGAGTGGACCTGATGATGATGACTTTATAAATGTTAGATTTTCAATCATTACTCTTAGATCCGTGGTGGTCCGATTTGGGCCATTCTTTTTTGCACATGTATGGTGATTTGGGTGTTCTCTTAAGCAACTCAAGCATTTCCACTAAACACGTCCACATTATTTATATGCGTTACCAACTGATATGTTTGAAGTCGGTGCCAAGCTAAAAAGTTACAAGTGTTACAACACTGCTCAAATCAGCTGCAAGCTTCAGTCACAAAATATAGATACACACAGATTCTGTACTTATATTGAAAAGGTGAATGTGATTCTATTTGTTTAATTTTCACGTCTAAACTACTAATCCAATTTTGATGAAAAGTGGTACCTATGTAAGTATAAAATATTCAGATATACGTCTACTTTGTCAATAAGCAGAAAATAATAATACGTACAGCTTGCTGGATGTTTTTTTTTGTTTTTCTTCAATAACAAACAATATTGACTTAGATAATAAACCCAAGAATAACCTCTAGGAGGCTACTGCAAACATTGAATTTCGATTCGTATCTTATATCTCCATCCCTATCACATGCCAGTTTGAATGATAGAGACAGTTATACTCGAAATTTCCATTTTCTGTGTTCGCCGTATACGCATTCAGCTTTGCTGCCTTATATCTTTTGAATTAAAAAGTTTTTTTTCACAGCAAATTATCTCTAGAGTTGAAACACGCGTTTTCCCAAGAAGGACAGAATATACGCAATGCGACTAATTTAAAAACACATTTCAAGAAGGCTGATAGCATAGGGACCGTAACTAGCCTACATAATTTACATGCTTTTTAGCGATACGCCTGTTGTTTACCTCTAATTTTTTTTTTTTTTTTTTCTGTACTGGTTTGTTTTGAGGTGTTCAATAAAGAGTATTTGTATTGTATTGTATGTATAATTTAGTCGGTTTCTTCCCCCTTCTAAGGGCAGTGGAGGGTAATTAAATTAAATTAAAATTAAATAATCATTTATTTCAGGCCGTGGCCCATATTGGTGTTAGTAGGTTGCAGACTTATATTTTTAACTAATGTTAGTAGGTATATACAAATTTACAAATTATTATCATTATCATTTTACTAAGAATATAACTATTATAATTAAAATTTAAGCATAGACATAAAATGAAATAATCAAAAAGCAAAATTGGAAATAAATTATAAAATCAACAGGTAAAATACTATTAATTGCCAAAAAATCAAAAATTGTAAATTGTAAATATTAAAACATTATAAATTAAATTAAATACTTAGAATTGAATTGAATGTCAACCAGGTAAATTAAAATAAAATTAAAATAAGATTAATAAATTTATAAATTAATAGATTTTCACCCGTCAAAATTAACAAAAGTTGAGTGCAAACCGACCCACCTTTGCTTCATCGGCGAGTCCCATCTCTCGGCAAACGCCCTAAGGATGCTATTCGGACTCTCATTTAACCTTCGGAGCAAGGAGGCACAGCGCTTCCTCATGATCGCATGGAAGCCGTCCACACCCGCCTCCGCAAACATGCCCGATGCACTGCACCTCCATCTAAGTCCGAGTAGCACCCTGAAGGCGTTATTATATTGCACGCGAAGAGCGCTGTACGTCCTCCGCGCATAATTGACCCATAGATTACAGGTATAAAAGCACTGGCAGTATGCCCTAAATAAAGTTACTTTTACTGCCTTTGTGCACCCTGCAAATCTACGAGCCAACATATTGCAGCGGACGGACAGCGCCCGACGCTCCCTCTCGATGTCCATGTTATCACAGAGATCCTCAGTGACCCAATGACCCAGGTATTTGAAGCTTTTGACTCTGTTTAGTTGTGTGCCACATAACGAAACAGGTGGCAGAGTCTCATATGTTTTTGTACCAGCCTTGAACACTAAAAATTCGCTCTTCTTGGCGTTGTATCTAAGTCCGTGGGCCACCGCGTATCTCTCACAAACATCGATCAAGTTTTGCAAACCCCCGAGAGATGGCGCTAGCAACACCATATCGTCTGCATAGCTGAAGTTGTTCATGCAAACACCATCAACCGAGCATCCAATATTGGCGCTGCTTAGCTTAGCAATCAATCCATTGACGTACAGGTTGAATAGCCGGGGAAACGTGATCCCCCCTGTCTCACCCCGCACTCCAACCCGTACTCCTCCGAATACTCGCCCGCCCATCTCACGCTGTTCTTCTGACTATGATACCAGTACTTAATAAGAGAGGTTACCTCACGAGGGACACCGGCGTCGCTCTGCATCTTTTGCCAAAGAACTTTGTAGGACACTAGGTCAAAGGCCTTAGAGAGATCTAGAAAGCATGCGAACACCGGCGTCTTCCTGGCAGTGTAATACTGGACAGTCTGCTTGAGGCATAGGACAGCACTCTCAGTGGAGAGGCCCGGCCTGAAGCCAAATTGCGCGTCGTGTAGGTGAATGTGCTTGTCCAGCTGCCTATCAAGCAGAGCGTCCAGCACCTTGGCAATGATGGTAGCTAATGAGATGGGCCTGTAGTTGGTCGGATCGGATGCATCTCCAGTTCTATTTTTAACTATAGGGACTACAACAGTATACATAAGCTCATCCGGTAGATAGCTATGGCAGATACATAGACTGAAAAACATAGCCAACGCCCTTGGCAAATGATCTCCCGCATATTTCAGGTGTTCTATGCTAAGATTGTCGAAGCCCGGAGATTTGCCTCTAACCATGTTCTTTATTATCAGGGACACTTCCTTTGCAGAGAAGCTTACCGACACCTCCGCCTCCTGACAACCAGCCTCAGACGACGGTAGACTGGGTCCAAGCGGCGACTCCACTCTGAAGTGTTGTTTGAAGGCGTTGGCTATGCCCCTCGGGTCATGCAAACCATCAACGCTCACAGGGAGGCCAGACTTTGGATTTAATTTATTGGTTTCCTTCCAAAATTTAACAAACTCTTTTTTAGAATGGTCATAAAATGCTCGAAAAACTCTTTAATACTCGTCTTATGAACTGTTTAGAGAAAAATTCAGTCTTTTCAGAACAACAGTTTGGTTTTAGGTCTGCTAAATCGACAGAAGATGCTGCACTTGGAGTGAGTTGCACCACCAGTCATCCCATAGAAAACTATCAAACTTTTTATATAAGTTTTTTTTTAAAGATGACGTTGATGATAGCAGATTCTTTGATGCAACCAGCCCTTATCCTCACAAATATGATTTATAGTCAAATGACTATGATTGTTACGCCTATAGATGCTGTATAGGAGTTTTCCTTGATCTGGCTAAGGCGTTCGATACTGTCTCGATTCCCATTCTACTTAGGAAATTAGAGGCCATCGGCATTAGAGGCTCAACTCACAATTGGTTTTCTAGCTACCTAACAAATAGAAATCAAATGGCAAAAAGTGGAGACGTAATGAGCAGCAAATCACACATCCATTTTGGTATTCTATGGGGTAGTATTCTCGGACCAATACTTTTTATCACAACCATCATTAATCTCATTCAAAATAGTATGCCAAACTCTGTTTTGTTAACGATACAGTCTTCAGTGGTAAGACACGAGACAAAACCTAGCAGTCAGCTGAGATGGGACTGTCAAAACTGTCCAACTGGCTGGATCTCAATCTTCTCACTTTAACGCGAATAAAAGCTGCTATATCCCATTCTCATAGACTTCACTATCTTCCCCTTTACTCACTCACAGCCTTAAATACATTCTTGTGAAACGACTCACGCCGATTGCTCCTGTGGGTCCATAAATAGATGCAGCACCATTAAATATCTGGGCATTCTGATACATGAACACCTATCTTTTAAACCAAACCTAACTAGTCTAAAAAAGTGAGAAAAGATAGATAAGTTTTGTTAAGTGTTGTTAGGTAATCTATGGATCTTTTGATTCGAGATAAATAAATTGTCCCCCCCCTTCATCTAACTTTTGAATCGTGGGTCCTAAAATTTTGAAAAAATTCATGAAACTGAGGCCTAATGAGTACCTTCAATGAAAACTATATTGAAATAAATTGGTTGAGCCGTTTTTGAGTTATCACTCAAAAACCCATAGTGAAAGGGCGTAAGTAAAATGACGTAAGCGCCGCCAAATTTCCCGTAAGAAACGACCTTTTGAATTAATGGTCTCAGTTTACGGAACCCTACACTGAGCATGGCCCGACATGCTCTTGGCCGGTTTTTTTTAGTAAAAAGTTTTTATGTATAGTATTTTCTGAACTCATTTTTGACGCGTGGTGGGGTCAGTACATGTAACTATAATTAAATGCTGAATGGTATATGAATAACAAAATAAAAAAAAATATTTATTATCAGACAGTTACAAAGTCCATAGATAGTTAGTTTTTACAACTTATACCTAAAAATAAATAAAATAATTAAAAATTAAAAAACACGACTGCATTTGTTTTAAATGAACTGAAAAGTTTAAAATTAGTTCTAAACATGATTGAGAATGTCTTTGAAACCTTATGGTTGAGACTGTGCCTTCCTACACCCTCCCTGGTGTATGCTGGATCTTTTAAAATACATATTTTACTTCGATCGCAGTGGGGGGACCTTTTAAACTGTATAACACAATACCCATAAAAAGGTCCCCCGACTGCAATCGAAGCAAAATACGTATTTTAAAAGATCCAGCATACACCAGGGTGTAGGAAGGCACAGTCTCAACCATAAGGTTTCAAAGACATTCTCAATCATGTTTAGAACTTATTTTAAACTTTTCAGTTCATTTAAAACAAACGCAGTCGTGTTTTTTAATTTTTAATTATTTTATTTATTTAAAACCTTTTAATGACATAGAATAATTAAGCGAACTTTGGATTAGTAGTCGAAAGTATAAAGACGATTTAATAAACACTTTTTCACGTAAAAAGCGCTGGTAGCCTGGCTGGGCAGTAAGACGTCCGGAGGTCTCGTATTCAACCCTCGGCTTGTACCACTGAGTTTTTTGGAACTTATGTACGAAATATTATTTGATATTTACCAGTCAAGCGACTGGTTTTCGGTGAAGGAAAATATCGTGAGAAAACCGAACCTAATCCCAAGAAGGTCCAGTTTTCTCCTCTGTGTTGAAAGGAAAAATGGCAGTCGCTTTCGTAAAAAAACTAGTGCATACTCCAATTCATGGGATTAGGTTGCCAAACGGACCCCAGGCTCGACACTAGTAGGATGATGACTTTTTATCATGTACATATTACGTATCAGGTTCCGTACCTCAAAAGGAAAAAACGGAACCCTTATAGGATCACTTTGTTGTCCGTCTGTCTGTCTGTCTGTCTGTCTGTCTGTCTGTCTGTCTGTCAAGACCATTTTTCTCAGGAACGCGTGGAGGTATCAAGCTGAAATTTATACCAAATACTCAGGTCTATTGTCCCTTGAAGCTGTAAATCAAACTTAAAAGCCAACGCAATCAAAAGATACAGTCGTTTATGCTGCAAATTTTAGAGTTTTCGGCACTCGCAAAACCTACAGGGTATTTCCCATGAACTCAGAAACTTTAAATTTGGCACGAAGCAACATCATATAGCATAGACAAAGGAAACATTATAAAAAGTAGACATTTTTAGTAAAATCATACAAAAATATATATTTAAAATTTTAAACTTACCATCTTTTTCCTCGTAAACGCGTGAAGTTATTAAGTTGAAATTCATGTCAAATACTCAGGGCTATAGGACTTTTCAGATGTAGCAAAACCAAACTTTTATGTCAACGCAATCAAAAGAAATATCAATTTAAGTTGCATATTTTGGAGCTGAGTACTCGCAAGAAACTCTAAACCTAAAGGGTACTTCCCGTAAACTCGGAAACTTGAAACTTGGCACGAAGAAACTTCATATAGCACAGACAAAGGAAAAATTACGAAAAGTAGACATTTTTAGTAAAATCATACAAAAAATATTTTTTCAAAATTTTAAACTTACTACCTGTTTCCTCGTAAACGGGTAGAGGTATTAAATTGATATTCATATCATATACTCAGCTCTATAATATCTTTCTGCTGTAGTAAAACGAAACTTTCATGTCCACGCAATCATAAAAAATAGCAATTGTTGTAGGTTTTTACGGAACCCTCGGTGCGCGAGTCCGACTCGCACTTGGCCGGTTTTTTTTAGGATCCAAGAGGCTAATTGCATGACCTTATATGTGACTTTCGCGCGACATAAGTTGGCAGATCTATGACATTAAACTTCTTGGTGCCATGATCGAAACCAATTTTGTTTAGCGTAGTTTATTTTTTACCGACTTCAAAAAAGGAGGAGGTTCTCAATTCGACTGTTTTTTTTTTTGTATGTATATCACGGAGATATCGAGTACGATATCTCCGTGAATCGTGAACCGATTTTTTTTTTAATTTATTCGAACGGGTATAACCCCTAGATGGTCCCATTGTCACCAAGTCGGGGTCTGATGATGGGATTCTGGAGAAATCGAAAGACCTCTTCAACTATTATAGGCACACCTATAGTGATTTCACTATTTTTTACAGCAAGTCTGCCACTTCCTCTTGGAATAGCGGATCCTAAGTGAAGTCGGTTCTTTTTTTGTTTAAAATTATTCACTTATAGCTTGTAGTCTGTGTCTTCAATATTGATAACAGAGGACACGCCAGTCTACTTAACCTCTCAACGCATAAAACCATACTCCTCCTCCATATTTCCTCACAGAACTACGCTACAGTATTGTTGAATATAGGTAATTTTATCATCAAACTCCATAAGAACTAGCTTCGTTGGCTCAAAGCGGCGTAGTGTAGCACATTTTTTTACGATATTGGACGTGGTGTTGTAAAGAAGTACTATAATAGCGCGAAGTAGAACATTTCATTACATTCAGAGCAATGACGCATAGTTGCATTGCAGTGTCCGCGAGGCAACCGGATGGCTCGCGGTGTTAAAGGTCACAGCTCATTAGAGCGCCTCGGCAACCGACCCACACCACCTCTTTGCTCAGCGTCCACTCGTTGTCGAGTTGAGGTAGTGAGTGCATGGCCATACAAATTCATATAAAGAATAACTAACCGCTCGAGGTGAGGTGGTGAGGGTCGGGTGCCGAGGCGCTCTAATGAGCTCTTTGTCTAATGTGATCTTTAGGCTCCCTACGTGCTGTGGAACCACCCTATGCAACCCGAAATGACCCACGTTGGACTTTGTCTTTCATCCTCCTCCCCTCAATTTCCAGTACCTTATGTGATCCAGAACGAGCATGCAAATGGCCAAGTGCACCGGCTGGTCGGTAATCGTTTCGTCAGCTGTTAGTAAAATGAGGTGGGGGGGGGGGGGGGGGGGTGAAAAACTAAGTACAACGTGGGTCAATTTGGGTTGCACAGGTTGGTTACACAACACGTAGGGAGCTTACATACCGCGAGCCATCCGCTTGCCTCTCGGAGACTAAACGCGCCATTGCTTTAACTATTATTATTCCTGCTAGTCTCTAATACTTATTACAATTAAATATGTAAGTTTTATATATCTTTCGACTCAATTTCCAACGCCCTTCCTTTGGACTTTTGATTTAATTTCTAAAATGTTCGTATTCACGAAAGAATAATTTTATATATGTATTATATACATTTTTGTAATCAGCGTGAAAAGCTCTTCATTTTGATACCCCACTATGACCCCACTCGATAGGTTGGCAAGTTTTTTTTTTCTTAGATTTGCGCAATGTGGAATATTTTGTCCGCCATATTATTTTTACGGTGACGTCACATAGCCTATGTTACTCGGGATAACGTAACGATTCTAATGATACCCCATACATCTAAATCGGTTCAGCCGTTCAGTTGTTCTAGTGGAACAAAGAATTTTATTTTACCCACATACATACATGAACGCTGAAAACAATACACTCCTTTTTTTGGGCAGTCGTGTAATAATACAACTAATATTACGAAATGCTGGCTGATCTATCGAATTACATGTGTTTGAACATGCAATTCGATATATCGGCACAGAATTACGGAGTCGAGTCGATCGGCTATCATTTTTAGGATCTCGTTGTTGCTCCCGCGTATACGATGCACCACTGACGCGTTGGTTTTGCGAATTATGTCGTAAAAGTCGTCTACATGCGCATCCGCAAACATCCCGGAATTGCCGGAAGCACTAAAGTACCGCGGGAGCCTCAACAGGGCCCTGATAACATTATTATACTGGACCCGCAGGGAGTCGAAGGATCTCTGCTTAAAACTGGCCCACAGGCCGCTACTGCCGCTAGTATAAAAACATTGCCAATACGCACGGAATAGAGTAAGCTTGACTTCGTTCGTGTCATAAACCTACTCGTAATTTAATGGCCTTCATTATATAGCAGTCATATAAACTACTATAAAACTTTCAAAGTACATAATTATTATAAGCATTTACGATACTGACGGTATTTTCGTACAATAAACTCGTAATTGAGTTCTAAAATGGGCATTAATTATAGCACTAATAAAGGATTTTTCATTTCATTTATAATTATAGGTAGTGGATGTTAGTACCTACCTGCCTCTTGCTTGTTTGGTACGCAGCAAATATTGCAATTCAGGAAAACTTAAACAATAATTAAAAAGTAAGAATTATTTTTATCGTCACACAAACTGCACCGCATCGCATCGCGATCGTTCATTGACTATTTGGACTATGACAAGAAATTAGATAAATTCTAACTTAGGCATGCATGCAATGCAAAATGTGAGAACTTTCCGACACTTTCTTAAGTGGAATATACTGCAATTTTTGTAACTTTCAGTCTGCACATCAGTAGGTACTCGTACCACATCTAAAGTAATATTACGTGTAATTTAATAAAAATGAAGATTCACAAAAATCATGCGTATGTAGATTAAAAAAAAGAATAATCACTATAATCAGTCATTTATTATGAGTTTTGATTTCAGTGTACACAATGTTCCTGATGGTCTTCTTGGGGATCGCAAACATGGACGCTTTTCCGCTAGCCGAAAACAACGATCCATTAATGTTCATATCAAATCCTGTAGAAGCTAACTTCCCAAGCCACTGGGTGCCACTGAGTATCTTTAAGCAAGTTCTGAATCTACGAATAAAAAAGAGACCAACCACCATAATACGGACTACAAGAAAAGAAAAACGCGTAGAGGTCAATGTAGAAGTAAGCGCTAAAACGACATCTACTACAAAAGCGATAGCTACTATCAAAGAATCAACTAAATTCAAAACCACTCCAAAGACAGCTACCACTAATAAAGCGATGACTTCTAAGAGGCCAACTGAAACAAAAACCACTGAAAGCATTCAAAAGGAAACTGCTACTAAAGAAATGGCTACTACGAGACCAATTGAACCAACAACTCAAAAGACCAATCTAAAAAGAACCACTAGCATGGAAACAAATGAAATATCTGTAACATCATCAGACGAAGATTATATTCCGCCAGAATCCATAAATAACACTAACGGCGGATAACGTTTTACTAAAACGTTTTATTGTGGACCTATTGCAAGTATCATATAAGTAGGTAAATAATCAATTATAAAATGTGCATCACGAGCCACTGAAAACCTGACCTTTTTATTACCCGACGGCGCGACGCAAAAGAGGGTATAGTGTTTATTAACAGTCTATACCGGGTGTACAATCCAAATGGGCCAGTATGGAGAAGTCGGAAACTATGAGAGATAGCGAGATCTGTTCTTAGGAACCATGACGTCGATTTTAGATTTAATAATAATTACATTCAAACTTTTTTATTAACTCTCATACATAACCAGGAATCGAACCTAGTCAAAATCAATGTGTATAGATTCTGCAAGTCGCAAGAAGGAGAACACTAATGGAATCTTATTTATATAATTGAAAGAAAAACCCACCAATAAGATAATTATTTTATTTCAGTAAATGTTCAAAATGGTAGCCATTTGACTTGCAGAATTTATACACATTGATTTTGACCAGGTTCGATTCCCGGTTATGTATGAGAGTTAATAAAAATGTTTGAATGTAATTATTATTAAATCTAAAATCGACGTCATGGTTCCTAAGAACAGATCTCGCTATCTCTCATAGTTTCCGACTTCTCCATACTGACCCATTTGGATTGTACACCCGGTATATGTATGTTTGGTCCTTTGTGGCACTCTAGAAGCAAAACGAGTGCGACGATTTAGATGATTCGTACGTCAATCGATTCGTCTTGATTGCGCGAGTGTCACTAAAGACAAAATAGCAATCCAAATTCAATATGACGGCAATCAGACGCCATATTGTAAAAAATAACAAATGGACGCTCCTTAACAAGTGGGGTATCATTCGATAGGGATTTGGAAATAATTATCAGGTTTCTTACATAATTTTTCATTTAAAATTACCGTTTAGGATCTACATATACCGACTTAAAGTCTCAGTAGTATCAAAACACGTTTAACCACTCTTTGGCCAAAACTCAGCAATTATGGGGCCCTGGATGACTTGTGGTTGTGGCTATTTGTTAAGCAGGCTTCTTAATAATAGTCCAAAGGTCTCTAAAGCCACATAAGCAATCAAAAAATGTAGTATAGCAATAGGACACCAAAATTGTAAAAAAATATAAATCCACACGTAATATGCCGAATAGGGTATAACTGGGTAAAGGTTTGAAAACGATTATTAGGTTTCTTTAATAATGTATGGTTTTGAATGATTGTTTAGGAACTAAAACAATTGAAAATTGTGTAGAAAATGGCCGTATATTTTTTTAAATTAAATATTATACATTTCTTCCCTTCCATAATCGCATTAGTCCAGTCTTTGTCACGCAGCTACTGAATCACTTCTCGCTAGCTCAGCGCTTTCGGTCTTCACGGATATTTCTAATCACCTTGTATGGTCACGACCATTGGGTTTTGTCCGGTTCATTTCATGCTGCTCCTGCAGCACTTCTCGCTGTGATGCTGAATACCTTCGGCCTTAACAGGTATTTCTGCTCACCCTCGGGTTTACTTATGCGGCATATGACCATTAGGTTCTGTCCGGTTCCTGACACGCTGCTGCTGCAGTACTCCCCGTTAATGTTCTCTGATCTTTTGGCCTTCACAGATATTTGTGTTCACCCTTGGGCCATCGGCCCTAGGGTTCGCTTGTGTGGCACGTGACCATAGGACTCATTCCGATTTCTGTCACGCAGCTGCTGAAGCACTTCTCGCTGTGATGCCCAAAGCCTTCTGCTTTCACACATATTTCTCAGTCCGGTTTCTGTCACGCAGCTGCTGAAGCACTTCTCGCTGTGATGCTGAAGGCCTTCGGCCTTAACAGGTATTTCTGCTCACCCTCTGGTTTACTTATGTGGCATATGACCATTAGGTTCTGTCCGGTTCCTGACACGCTGCTGCTGCAGTACTCCCCGCTAATGTTCTCTGATCTTTTGGCCTTCACAGATATTTGTGTTCGCCCTTGGGCCTTCGGCCCTAGGGTTCGCTTGTGTGGCACGTGACCATAGGACTCATTCCGATTTCTGCCACGCAGCTGCTGAAGCACATTTTGCTATGACGCTCAGAGCCTTCGGCTTTCACAGATATTTCTGCTCACCCTCGGGCCTTCGGCGCTTGGGTTCGCTTGTGTGGAATGTGACCATTGGGCTCAGTCTGGTTTCTGTCAAGCGGTTGTTCTGGAGCACTTCTCGATGCGATGCCTTTGGTCCTACGTGGTAGATACGAGTAGGTATGCGGCCTTTGCACGAAGAAAAGGCGAAAATGGCCTGAGAATTTTGAATACATAGTTGGATAGCGCGTGGTTTATACTCAGATTGGCTATGGGCATATCTATAGCGCTGCGTAGTGACTGTGATCGATATATTTAAGTGAATTGACAACTTTGTATGTTTACTTAACTTTGCTGTATGAAATAGGTGCTTACCTACTAAAGGATAAATATTTTTTTTATATGACGTGAGCAGGATTTGATTGAAGTCTTGCCAACAGGACATTACATTGACACTAACAAGTTGAAAATAAAAAATAAATTAGAAAATAAAAAAAACCCGCCTGCGTAAAAAACTAAAAGACCGAAAACAAGGCCAATACCGTCACCTCGGGATACTTTGGCCAAATTCAGGATACTTTGGCCCATATAAAAATCACATATAGAAGGGTCTGATAAAAAAGATAAAAACGTTATCGGTTACTTTTGATCAACCTCATGGCAATGTACCATTAATTGAAATCTTTTATATAACCGGAACCCAGTAAATTCCAAAGGCCAAAGTTACCCTCCAGGGCTAAAGTATACGGTATACGTTACGGTATACGTTACGAATTTGTTATGTACCTAATATTGAAAAGCAAAAGATACATATTAAATTCTAATGTGGAACATAGCGACATTAAACAGTCGGGACCCATTTGATATCTATGTAGATTGGCGCAAACCCTGCCCTAAAATAAATTATTTTAATAAATTTTTTGATTTGTTTATTTTAAGTAGTCACACTAATATAATATAAATTATAAACTTATACAGAGGAATATGTCATATACAAAGGAAAGAGTGCACTTTTTCCTTTGTATATGACATCTATATAAGTTTATAATATAATTCTTAATATTATTCTAGTTAGTTATTGTTGCTATAATACGCTCGTATATGTTACCATTCCGTATTTTCAATAAATATTGCATCTATTTAATGCACAAAATGGTGTTTGGAATCCATTTTATGATAATGTTAACTCCGCAAATCTCAAATTGATACTGGCGTTAACGGGGTGCAACTGCAAAGCGTAAGAGTGATACAAGCATCTTAGGTCCAACATCGTATCTACTAGCATCGTTCGCGCATGCGCATTGCTGATGTGTGATTTAGACAGAGTGTGAATATGTATTTTCACAATGACATTAATCATAGAATAAACAACATAACTGGAGGTCCGGGTTCGAATCCTGCTGAGGGGATTTATTTGTAAAAGTATTTAACGAAATAGAGGTAGTTAATAAACATTTACGATATTGATGGAAGTTCCGTTTAATTTAGTACTGTAATTGAGCTTTAAAATAGCCATTAATTACAATGCAATGGTCGTTTAAACGTAACGTAATTAATTTTTCATTTCAGTCCTAAGTTGTGAAATATTTAGTCATCTCGTAGGTATTTTACACAACAAATATTAATATAAAGAACAGGTCCTGCAACAATTAAAAGTAAGTAAGTTTTTTTAAGAATGCCGTAAACCGGGGTTACTTTGATCAATTTTCAAGCTTAATTGTCTACATCTCTGAAAACTTCAAGATCATAACTTGAAAAATGTATGAGATGAAAATAATAATAGTGGTGATCAAAGTAAAAGTTATTTTGGGGTTTAAACTGTCGGAGCTATTATTTACGAAAGTATTAGTTTTATCCAAAAACTGTTTTGGAAGAGCCTTGTATCGTATTTTCTGAACTGATTTTTCAATGCGTTTATTGACATTGCGTGGTGGGGTCAGTCATGTAAGTATAATGAAATGCTGAATGGTATATAAATAAAAAAATAAAATAAAATTATTTATTATCAGACAATTACAAAGTCCATACATACAGTTAGTTTTTACAACTTATAAAAACTTAAAACTATGTTAGCTGCCTAAAAAATAGTATTTTGTGCAACAGTTACATAATGAGGGTTCTTAAGATTCGAGGGTCGAAAGTTACAAAATGAGGCGAAGCCGAATTTTGTAAAAACAGACCCGAGAATTTTAAGAACCCTTATTATGTACCGTTGCACACAATAGTTTTTATACGAGCGCTTAAGCAAGCCGGTAAGAATTGAGTTCGACGAAAGCCGTGCACAACCTACTGCTTCTATGTAATCTCGTAACGTTCGATCTCCCGGTGGATTGTGCCGGCGGCGACACGCAATGCGGGGCCCGACAACAGTTTCACAATATTGTATGGAAATCCTTTCTGTCATTGTTATGGATGCTACAATATGAGACCATAGAAGCTCTATCAAAAAGTATGCGCTAGTAGTTCCGCCCCACAATCTCAATTCGAGTATTACAGTCGCCGAGTATAAAAAACCTATTTTAACAAACCTATTTAAACGATACAACTATTATTATGAAATGCTGGCTGATCTATCAAATTGCATGTATTTGAACATGCAAATCGATACATCGGCTCAGAATTGCGGAGTCGAGACGATCGGCTATCATTTTCAGGATCTCGTTGTTGCTTTCGCGTATACGATGCACCACTGACGCGTTGGTTTTGCGAATTATCGCGTAAAAGTCGTCTACATGCGCATCCGCAAACATGCCGGAAGCACTACAGTACCGCGGGAGCCTCAACAGGGCCTGGAAATAGTACATTACTTCAGAGGCCGTGAAGTAAGGGAGTTCAGGACGAGATTGCGGTAGACATGTATTACAAGGGAGCAAAATGACTTATTTCGGTCGAGGGTAGCGTGTTGAATCCCGAACGAAGCGAAGGATTCTAGAATAGAATCCCGAGCGTAGCGAGGGATCCTAACGTGGAATCCTGAGCGTAGTGAGGGATTCAAGTGACCCGAGATCGAAATAATTTTGCTACCGCGTAGTACACTCTACTTTTCACTCCTTCTATGAGAAAAACGAAAACAAAGGTACTTAACTAGCTATCTGCTAGAAAAAGAAGTTATATAATGTTGTCTCATTTTAATCGGTTGCAAAGACAAGGAAAATTAAAAAAAAACGCAGGGGGATCAAAAGTCACTTTTGCTCCCTGTAAATGGGCAACAAATCGCAGAGCGATCAAAAGTCACTTTTGCTCCATGTAAATGACATTGAAAAAACATCGCACGGAATAGAGTAAGCTTGAACTCAGCACTACACCTAGTGAACCTGTGTGCCAGCTTACCGCCACGAACCGACAATGCCCTGCGTTCCCTCTCCATGTTCATGTCATCTTTTGAATTATGGCCTAGGTATTTGAAATAAGTATTTAACACAGTTTAGTGGTTCCGTTTACTCGTAGAATAATAGGAGGAATGTTAGCCAGGCCCTTATGCTTTCCTTTAATGAGCATAAACTCTCTCTTTTTTTCGTTATACTTTAAACCATGTTGAACAGCATACACTTGGCACATCTCCAGTAGTTTACGTATACCAGTAACCGACGGATATATGTAACTGTACGAGTATATAATTAGGCAAAAACTCACTTCGTCCGTTTCATAAACCTACTCATATTTTAATGGCCTTCATTATATAGCTCGCCGTGGGGTGCCCGGCCTTAGAATTGTCCCCCACCATATCGTCCCGTGGTTGCAGTAGGAGTCTGCTAAGGGAATATACCGGGAGATGGGCAGTATTATCTTCCGAAAGCTGAAACAACAATAAACAGAAAAAACTGCGCGCGCCAACCCGCCTGCCAAGCGTGGCCTATGTTCAGCAACACGTATTATGGCTGAAATTATGATGATGATGATGATTATATAGCAGTAATATAATCTACTATAAAATTTTCAAAATACATAATCATAATCAGCATTTACGATACTGACGGTACTTTCGTTCAATTAATATCGTAATTGAGTTCTAAAATTGGCATTAATTATAGCACTAATGAAGGAATTTTCATTTCTTTTATAATTACAGGTAGTGGATATAGGAACCTGCCTGCCTGCTTGCTTGTTTGGTACGCAGCAAATATTGCAATTCAGGAAAAGTGAAACAATAATTAAAAAGTAAGGATTATTTTTATGATCACACAAACTGCACCGCATCGTCCATTGACTAAATTTAAACTATGTGGTTCGGTCTGCGTGGTTTGCCGGCCCACACATCGCACGCACGTACCTTGAAGTTCAGGGGATTGTTCAGTTCAGTTCACTAGTTAAGCATCTACAGGGTGTAACAAAAATACTGGTGATCCGTTTAAGGGCATAATTGGTATCGTATTCCGAGTAAGAAAAGGTAGCAGAAACATTTTTGGACGCCAAAATTTTATTTTGTATTGTCCCAGCTGGTCAACCGTTTCCCAATGCACATTCGGCATTAATTAAGCTCTTGTCCGTGGTTAGTAAATACAGAATGCCGTACAAGAGACGCACTTCTGGTACTTTTGGTTCTGGTGGCGGAAGGTTTACAAAAAGTTGGAAGTTTTCTAGCTATTTCTGGAAATTCTTACAAGAAATGAAAGAATTTTTAACTTAAGGCATGCGCTATGCAAAATGTGAGAACTTTCTGACACTTTCCTGAGTGGAATATATTGTAATTTTTGTAACTTTCAGTCTGCACATCAGTATTCGTACGACAGCTAACGTATGATCCGATTAAGTTATGTATTTATAAAACCAAATTGATAAAATTTGAAATTATTATAGCATCATACCTTTAGGTAAGGTGCTTAACGCACACTACCGTCCGTCCCCCTTCCCCTGACGTTACCCCCCCTTTAAGCACGGAATGTGCCCGGTTGCCAGTTAGTTCTCTTGATTTTTCGAGAAAAATATTAACGCTACGAAAAAAAGTTCTATGACAAATAATATCCCGTCAAATAGCCCAACTTTGCCCACATACAAAACTTTGCCCAAGAAAATTGTATGGGGGCAAAGTTGGGCTATTTGACGATCCTTAATAAATTGTAAACAAAAAAGGTTATATAATCTTTTTCGGTAGGCCTTACTTTACCCTATTCGGTTAATTGATAGGTGAACTACGACAAAACTCAGCTGTTCAGCTCAGGCGGAAATTTACTACATACACCCCTCTCCCCATATCTCAAAAACTACTGAGCCTAAAATTTTGAAAAAAATACAGAATATAGGCTTTTATCTAAAAAACAGAAAAATAATAAGGAGTCGTCGGTCAAGCGTGAGTCGGACTTATGATATAAAATTGTTTGATGTAAGGAACCCTCGGAGCGCGAGTCCGACTCTCCTATGGCAGTTTTTTTGTAGACTAAGTCACAACCCTTTATTTTATATATTATTTTACTATGTTATCCATGGTAATTACGAAAATAATTCGTTTATTCATTTGTTCTAGGACCGATTTTTGTCGAACATTATTTAGCTATTATATGAATACGGTAAAGTCTATTGCAAAAATGCAATTTTTTTGTTCATAGACAGTTTTTTTTCTAAATTAATATTTTTCTCAAAAAATAAAAAAGTTCGTCAACAGGGACACATTTTCTCTCATAGGGGGGGGGGGTGTAACGATCGGGTGAGGGGTGCGGGCGGTAGCATGCATTAAGCACTATACCCAAAGGTATACTAGTTTCAAAATATTATTAATTTGTTTGTCAACCCCATACATTGAAACAATGCTTGAATAGCTTAAGGAAACACACCAACCAACATACATGTGCCTTTAAAAAATGAAGAATTCCCTCAGTTGCTCATGGATCCCATCATCAGAACAGCACCAGATTAATGTGGGACCATCTTCGAGGCAGTTCCTTGCATACAAAAAAAGAAATATTCAAATCGGACCACGGGTCTCCGAGGAATCGCTGAACATCCTACATTTTTTAAATCTTCATCATTATCATCAAAACAATCATCATCATCAGGTCCACTCCATCAAATTGGTGGCTTTCGTGAGAAAATGCTTGAGTAGCTTAATCACCATACATGTGCCTTTAAAAATTGAGGAGTTCCCTAAATTCGTCATAGATCCCATCATTAGAACAGCACCAGATTAATATGGGACCACCTTGGATGTAGATCCTTTCAAACAAAAAAGAATTTCTTAAATCGGACCAATGGGTCTCGGAGCAATCGGTGAACATACGTTTTAAAAAAAACACCGAACCAAATGCAGAACCTCCTTCTATGAAATTGAAGTCGGTTAAAAAATAACTTGACCGGATCAGTAATAATACGGGTAATTAAATAAAAATTAATGTTCACAAAAATCATGCATATCTTGAAGATAGGAATAATCAGTCCTTTATTATGAGTTTTGATTTCAGTGTACACAATGTTCCTGATAGTCTTCTTGGGGATCGCAAATACGGACGCTTTTCCGCTAGCCGAAAACAACGATCCATTAATATTCATATCAAATCCTGTAGAAGCTAACTTCCCAAGCCACTGGGTGCCACTGAGTATCTTTAAGCAAATTCTAAATCTACGAATAGAAAAGAGACCAACCACCATAATGAGGGCTACAGTAAAAGAACAACGCTTACAACTCAATGTAATAGGATCTACTACAAAAGCTATAGGTACCAAGGAATCAACTAAATTCAAGACCACTCAAAAGACAGCTACTAATAAGGCGAATATTAATAAGAGGCCAACTAAAACAAAAACCACTGAAACCATTCAAAAGGAAACTCCTACTAAAGCAATGGCTACGAGATCAATTAAACCAAGAACTAAAAATACCAATATAAAACGAACTACTAGCATGGAAACAAATGAAATATATGAAACATCAACAGAAGAACATCAAGCTGCCAATAATAGCATTAACGGCCGATAACATTCTACTCAAACGTTTTATTGTGAACCTATTGCAAGTATCATATAGGTAGGTAAATAATCAGTTATAAAACGTGCATCCGAACCACTGAAAACCTGACTTTTTATTATCATTTCTAATTCTGGTTAAGTATATATTTTTTAACCGACTTCAATTTCATAGAAGGAGGAGGTTCTGTATTCCGTTTCAACGGGAACAACGGCCGCCACAATGGCATATTTAGTCTTACTTTACCTGTATTACTGGTGAATCGACAGAAGATGCTGCACTTCGGGTCACTTACACCACGCATATCTAACGAACAGGAGTTCGATTTTTGAATCTCACCGGTGCCTTTTTTTGTATGCAGCCGATGACTATTTAGTACGAAATAAGTCACCCGGTGAGATTCAAAAATCGAACTCCAGATCAACGTTAAATATGGCGGCGCAGCTGTCATCCCATAGAAAACTTAGATTAGATGCTGTATTGGAGTTTTCCTTGATCTGACTAAGGCCTTCGATCCTGTCTCGATGTATATTCTACTCAGGTAATTAGAGGCCATCGCCATTAGAGGCTAGGCTTTCTAGCTACTTAACGAATAGAAATCAAACAGTAAAAATCGAAGACATAATGAGCAACAAATCACACATTTATTTTTGTATTCCATGGAGTAGTATGCTCGGTTCAATGCTTTTTAATTTTTATCATATACATCAACAATCTCCTTCAAAAGAGTATCCAAAACTCTGAAATTATCTGTAATGTTGACGACACAGTAGCCATCTTCAGTGGTAAGACATGGGAGGAAACATACCAGTCAGCTAAGATGGTACTATCAAAACTGTCAAACTGGCTGGATCTCAATCTTCTCACTTTAAACGCGAATAAAAGCTGCTATATCCCATTCTCATAGACTTCATCATCTTCGCTCCGCACACTCACAGCCTTAAAATACCTACATTCTTGTGACTCACGCTGATTGCCTCTGTAGGTCCATAAATAGATGCAGATTAAATATCAGGGCCTTCTGATGGATGAACACCTGTCTTTTAAACCGCACCTAACTAGTATATCTAAAAAAGTGAGAAATAACTAAATATAATATATTTAAGTTTATTCATGAAACAGCTCAAACTTTTTTCATATCTGTACTTCTATCAAACCACAGTGTGGTTTGTTGGCTAAACTTAACCTATCTCGTAAAACGACTATACGAGACTGTTCACCTCTACAGGGTGTAAGAAAAATATTGATGATCCGTTTAAGGGCATCATTGGTATCATATTAAAAAACGAAAAAAACTGAGTAAGAAAACGTAGGAGAATAATTTTTTTGACGCGAATTTTTATTTTTGTATGGGACACGTCGTCCCAGCCGGTCAACCCTTACAAAACCAAATGTTTTTTTCTTAGATTTTCAGAATTAGAATACAATATCAATTATGCCCTTAAAAGGATCACCAGCAATTTTGTGACACCTTGTATGTATTACTCGCCTAATTATCTACCATGCTCTATGTCAATAATATTCTACAATATTGTATCGCAGTTTGGGCAGCGCTGGAAAGACCACGCTACTCGAACTGTCATCAAAGTAATGATAAAAAACCTTTTAGATATCCTACAGATGATTTGTTGTTTAGTGAAACAGGGTTCCTCAGAGGCAGAAAATTGTTTTATTTTAATTTAATAAAGTTAAAAATATTTAAATAATCGCAGTTTCAGTTATCAGGTTCACAAAAAATCAGTGCTAAATGAAGTCATTATCAGGACTGTACAAAATGCTCCAACTTTTGCTCAGGCTACCAGGGGACCAATTTTTGACTTTCGAGCGCCCAAATTCAAAAAGTTTAAGCTCATAAATAATTGCACACAAAAGGTTACCGCCAATTTTTTCGCATGAAATTAATAGTTTAAATACTCATGATTTTAAATTCCTGTCGCTGTTTTTTTTAAAACATAATTTCATCGTTTTATTTTGAGTTGTAAATGTCACTTTCGAGTACTCGAATCTCAAAAATCACCCCCCAGGAGTTCGATTTTTGAATCTCACCGGTGACTTTTTTTGTATGCAGCCGATGACTATTTAGTATGAAATAAGTCACCCGGTGAGATTCAAAAATCGAACTCCAGGTACTACTTTACATAACATTTTATCGTGCGTCCGCCTACATAAGCCTAGTTCTGCTACTCAATGAGGTAAGGTTGGCCACGGCCTACTCTTGATCTTATAAACTTAGTTATAAATTTTAATGTTTTATACTCGTAACTGCTACAAATAGTGCACTCCACGATACAGGCGCGCCTAAATAGTTTGGATTGCACCAGAAAACCCGAGTAAACTGTTGTATCCTGTGTTTGAATTAATACATTTTACTTATTTACTTACAAACATTGAATTGAAAATAATAGATTCCAAAGTTGTGTAGTCACTCACATGAATGTTGTATCGTATTTTCTGAACTGATTTTCCAATGCGCGTATTTACGCGTAGTGGGGTCAGTGCATGTATGATGAAATGCTGAATCGGATATGTAACTGTCAGAGTATATAATTAGGCATAAACTCACTTCGTCCGTTTCATAAAACTACTCAATATTTTAATGGCCTTCATTATAGGAGTCATATAAACTACTATAAAACTCCCAAAATACATAATCATAATCATAATCAGCATTTACGATACTGACGGTACTTTCGTTCAATTAAACTTGTAATTGAATTCTAAAATTGGCATTAATTATAGCACTAATGAAGGAATTTTCATTTCTTTTATAATTACAGGTAGTGGATATAGGAACCTGCCTGCCTGCTTGCTTGTTTGGTACGCAGCAAATATTGCAATTCAGGAAAAGTGAAACAATAATTAAAAAGTAAGGATTATTTTTATGATCACACAAACTGCATCGCATCGTCCATTGACTATTTAGACTATGTGGTACGGTCTGCGTGGTTTGCCGGCCCACACATCGCACGAACGTGCTTTGGAGTTCAGGGGATTGTTCAGTTCAGTTCACTGGTTGAGCATCTACAGGTTGTAAAAAAATACTGTAAATAAAATAAAAAAATAGAGACGCACTTCTGGTACTTTTGGTTCTGGTGGCGGAAGGTTTACAAAAAGTTGGAAGTTTTCTAGCTATTTCTGGAAATTCTTACAAGAAATGAAAGAAATTTTAACTTAAGGCATGCATGCAATGCAAAATGTGAGAACTTTCCGACACTTTCCTGAGTGGAATATATTGTAATTATTGAAGATGGGTCGGGTGCTAGTGTGGGACGCCACATGTGTAGACACGCTAGCCCCTTCTCATCTCCACGGAACATCCGCCAGAGCTGGCGCAGGTGCAGATGCTGCCGAAAAATCAAAAATAAACAAATATAGGGGCCTCGGTGCCGAATATAACTTCGTTCCGTTCGGCGTCGAGACCCTTGGCCCATGGGGTCCCAGCGCACATGCTCTCTTCAGAGACCTATCTAAGAGGTTAGTGGATGCCACTGGTGACCGTAGAGCTGGCAGCTTCCTTGCCCAACGTATTGGAATTGCCATACAAAGGGGAAATGCTGCCAGTATCTACGGTACCATGCCGCGGGGGGATTTTTTAGTTTAGTGTTTTGACTTAAGATAGCTTTTAATTTATATTTAAGTTTTTGTTTATTACTGTACCTACTTATAACGTAATTATTGTAACTTTCAGTCTGCACATCAGTATTCGTACGACAGCTAACGTATGATCCGATTAAGTTACGTATTTATAAAACCAAATTGATAAAATTTGAAATTATTATAGCATCATACCTTTAGGTAAGGTGCTTAACGCACACTACCGTCCGTCCCCCTTCCCCTGACGTTACCCCCCCTTTAAGCACGAAATGTGTCCCGGTTGCCAGTTAGTTCTCTTGATTTTTCGAGAAAAATATTAACGCTACGAAAAAAAGTTCTATGACAAATAATATCCCGTCAAATAGCCCAACTTTGCCCACATACAAAACTTTGCCCAAGAAAATTGTATGGGGGCAAAGTTGGGCTATTTGACGGTCCTTAATAAATTGTAAACAAAAAAGGTTATATAATATTTTTCGGTAGGCCTTACTTTACTTTACCCTATTCGCTTAATTGATAGGTGAACTTCGACAAAACTCAGCTGTTGAACTTGGCGATGGCAAGACAAGAGGCGGAAATTTACTACATACATACACCCCTCTCCCCATATCTCAAAAACTACTGAGCCTAAAATTTTGAAAAAAATACAGAATATAGGCTATTATCTAAAAAACAGAAAAATAATAAGGAGTCGTCGGTCAAGCGTGAGTCGGACTTACGATATAAAATTGTTTGATGTAAGGAACCCTCGGAGCGCGAGTCCGACTCTCCCTTGGCAGTTTTTTTGTAGACTAAGTCACAACCCTTTATCTTATATATTATTTTACTATATTATCTATGGTAATTTCGAAAAGAATTCTTTAATTCATTTGTTCAAGGACCGATTTTTGTCGAACATTACTTAGCTTTTATATGAATACGGTAAAGTCTATTGATAAAATGCATAGAATCTTTTTTGTTGAGAATTTAATAAGGATATTTTATTCATAGACAGTTTTTTTTCTAAATTAATATTTTTCTCAAAAAATAAAAAGTTCGTCAACAGGGACACATTTTCTCTCAAAGGGGGGGTAACGTTCGGGAGAGGGATGCGGGCGGTAGCATGCATTAAGCACTATACCCAAAGGTATGATGCTATAATAGTTTCAAAATTTTATTAATTTGTTTGTCAACCCCATACACTGAAAAATGCTTGAGTAGCTTAAGGAAACACACCAACCAACATACATGTGCCTTTAAAAAATGAAGAATTCCCTCAGTTGCTCATGGATCCCATCATCAGAACAGCACCAGATTAATGTGGGACCATCTTCGAGGCAGTTCCTTGCATACAAAAAAAGAAATATTCAAATCGGACCACGGGTCTCCGAGGAATCGCTGAACATCCTACATTTTTAAAATCTTCATCATTATCATCAAAACAATCATCATCATCAGGTCCACTCTATCAAATTGGTGGCTTTCATGAGAAAATGCTTGAGTAGCATACCATTGCCTATAAAATATACATGTGCCTTTAAAAATTGAGGAGTTCCCTAAATTCGTCATAGATCCCATCATTAGAACAGCACCAGATTAATATGGGACCACCTTGGATGTAGATCCTTTCAAACAAAAAAGAATTTCTTAAATCGGACCATGGGTCTCGGAGCAATCGGTGAACATACATTTAAAAAAAAACACCAAACCGAATGCAGAACCTCCTTCTTCTATGGAATTGAAGTCGGTTAAAAAACAACTTGACCGGATCAGTAATAATACGGGTAATTAAATAAAAATGAATGTTCACAAAAATCATGCATATCTTGAAGATAGGAATAATCAGTCATTTATTATGAGTTTTGATTTCAGTGTACACAATGTTCCTGATGGTCTTCTTGGGGATCGCAAATACGGACGCTTTTCCGCTAGCCGAAAACAACGATCCATTAATATTCATATCAAATCCTGTAGAAGCTAACTTCCCAAGCCACTGGGTGCCACTGAGTATCTTTAAGCAAATTCTAAATCTACGAATAGAAAAGAGACCAACCACCATAATGAGGGCTACAGTAAAAGAACAACGCTTACAACTCAATGTAATAGGATCTACTACAAAAGCTATAGGTACCAAGGAATCAACTAAATTCAAGACCACTCAAAAGACAGCTACTAATAAAGCGGATATTAATAAGAGGCCAACTAAAACAAAAACCACTGAAACCATTCAAAAGGAAACTGCTACTAAAGCAATGGCTACGAGATCAATTAAACCAAGAACTAAAAATACCAATATAAAAAGAACTACTAGCATGGAAACAAATGAAATATATGAAACATCAACAGAAGAATATCATGCTCCCAATGATAGCGTTAACGGCCGATAACATTCTACTCAAACGTTTTATTGTGATCCTATGGCAAGTATCATATAGGTAGGTAAATAATCAGTTATAAAACGTGCATCCGAACCACTGAAAACCTGACTTTTTATTATCATTTCTAATTCTGGTTAAGTATATATTTTTTAACCGACTTCAATTTCATAGAACGAGGAGGTTCTGTATTCCGTTTCAACGGGAACAACGGCCGCCAAAATGGGATATTTAGTCTTACTTTACCTGTATTACTGGTGAATCGACAGAAGATGCTGCACTTCGGGTCACTTACACCACGCATATCTAACGAACAGATCAACGTTAAATATGGCGGCGCAGCTGTCATCCCATAGAAAACTTAGATTAGATGCTGTATTGGAGTTTTCCTTGATCTGACTAAGGCCTTCGATCCTGTCTCGATGTATATTCTACTCAGGCAATTAGAGGCCATCGCCATTAGAGGCTAGGCTTTCTAGCTACCTAACGAATAGAAATCAAACAGTAAAAATCTAAGACATAATGAGCAACAAATCCACATTTATTTTTGTATTCCATGGGGTAGTATGCTCGGTTCAATGCTTATTAATTTTTATCGTATACATCAACAATCTCCTTCAAAGAGTATCCCAAACTCTGAAATTATCTGTAATGTTGACGACACAGTAGCCGTCTTCAGTGGTAAGACATGGGAGGAAACATACCAGTCAGTTAAGATGGTACTATCAAAACTGTCAAACAGGCTGGATCTCAATCTTCTCACTTTAAACGCGAATAAAAGCTGCTATATCCCATTCTCATAGACTTCATCATCTTCGCTCCGCACACTCACAGCCTTAAAATACCTACATTCTTGTGAAACGACTCACGCTGATTGCCTCTGTAGGTCCATAAATAGATGCAGATTAAATATCAGAGCCTTCTGATGGATGGATGGATGAACACCTGTCTTTTAAACCGCACCTAACTAGTATATCTAAAAAAGTGAGAAATAACAAAAAAATATATAAGTTTATTCATGAAACAGCTCATACTTTTTTCATATCTGTACTTCTATCAAACCACAGTGTGGTTTGTTGGCTAAACTTAACCTATCTAGTAAAACGACTATACGAGACTGTTCACCTCTACAGGGTGTAAGAAAAATACTGATGATCCGTTTAAGGGCATCATTGGTATCATATTAAAAAACGAAAAAAACTGAGTAAGAAAACGTAGCAGAATAATTTTTTGGAGGCGAATTTTTATTTTTGTATGGGACACGTCGTCCCAGCCGGTCAACCCTTACAAAACCAAATGTTTTTTTCTTAGATTTTCAGAATTAGAATACAATATCAATTATGCCCTTAAAAGGATCACCAGCAATTTTGTGACACCTTGTATGTATTACTCGCCTAATTATCTACCATGCTCTATGTCAATAATATTCTATAATATTGTATCGCAGTTTGGGCAGCGCTGGAAAGACCACGCTACTCGAACTGTCATCAAAGTAATGATAAACCTTTTAGATATCCTACAGATGATTTGTTGTTTAGTGAAACAGGGTTCCTCAGAGGCAGACAATTGTTTTATTTTAATTTAATAAAGTTAAAAATATTTAAATAATCGCAGTTTCAGTTATCAGGTTCACAAAAAATCAGTGCTAAATGAAGTCATTATCAGGACTGTACAAAATGCTCCAACTTTTGCTCAGGCTACCAGGGGACCAATTTTTGACTTTCGAGCGCCCAAATTCAAAAAGTTTAAGCTCATAAATAATTGCACACAAAAGGTTACCGCCAATTTTTTCGCATGAAATTAATAGTTTAAATACTCATGATTTTAAATTCCTGTCGCTGTTATTTTTAAAACATAATTTCATCGTTTTATTTTGAGTTGTAAATGTCACTTTCGAGTACTCGAATCTCAAAAATCACCCCCAGGTACTACTTTACATAACATTTTATCGTGCGTCCGCCTACATAAGCCTAGTTCTGCTACTCAATGAGATAGGGTTGGCTACGGCCTACTCTTGATCTTATAAACTTAGTTATAAATTTTAATGTTTTATACTCGTTACTGCTACAAATAGTGCACTCCACGATACAGGCGCGCCTAAATAGTTTGGATTGCACCAGAAAACCCGAGTAAACTGTTGTATCACTGTGTTTGAATTAATACATTTTACTAACTTACTTTACAAACGTTGAATTGAAAGTAATAGATTCCAAAGTTGTGTAGTCATTCACATCAATGTTGTATCGTATTTTCTGAACTGATTTTCCAATGCGCGTATTTACGCGTAGTGGGGTCAGTGCATGTATGATGAAATGCTGAATCGTATATGTAACTGTCAGAGTATATAATTAGGCATAAACTCACTTCGTCCGTTTCATAAAACTGCTCAATATTTTAATGGCCTTCATTATAGGAGTCATATAAACTACTATTATTATTATTCTCTTTATTTATTCTTCGTCTTAGGTTAGGTTAATTTATAATATTTTTACAAAAGTAAAATATAAAAATACATCAAAAACATACAAAAACAATAAAAACATTATAAAAAACCTAACCTAGGGTGCCGCCGGCAACGGAGCAAGGCCCAGGCTGCCGGTGGTCAGGGCCGCAGAGAGAGGAACCTTCGGACTATACGCGCCGTGTCCAGGATTACCGCCTTCTGTATCTGACCCTTGATCCAACCACAACCTCGTAGCGAAAGCCTCTCAAGATGTTGGTCGAGACTCTTCGCTATGAGACCGTTCGCAGAAACAACTATCGGCACAATGATCGCCGAATCAACCTCCCACATGGCGGTTACCTCGTGAGCTAAGTCTAGGTACTTGCTGGATTTGTCCTTCTCAGCCTTCACGAGGTTAACGTCACATGGAACGGTGATGTCGACGAGCATGGCCCGGCGTTGCGATCGGTCTATTATCACTATATCAGGCTTATTGGCTACAATAGTCCTGTCCGTGATAATAGATCGATCCCAATAGAGCGTGGCACGACCATTTTCGAGAACTGGCGCAGGTGTGTACTTGTAGTACGGCACTTCGTGGTCCACAAGACCGTATAGGAGAGCAAGCTGCTGGTGTATGATCCTGGCTACGAGGTTATGTCTGTGCAAGTACTCGCCGTTAGCACTACAATTATACCTTATTTCTAGTTGTTAGTATAATTATAATTATCCAATTTACCGTAAAAAAAATACACAGATAAAATAAATTAAGTGAAAATGTCAAATTAATAAATTACAACACAAATAAAAAATAAAAATTTATAGTGAACACAAAACATCATATGAAAATAAAACAAAAATTTGACTAGTTACTTAATATTAAAAATAACAGGCCTGTCACTTATGTGCACCTTGTTCCAGTGCCTTACTATTGGGCAGTCGTACTTGTTCAGCACGGCATTCAGGAGGCTGTTGGTGCTGTCTCTCACTCTAAACCAGACAGAAGCAACACGTTTTCGCAAAATTGTTTTAAAGCCATCCGTGTTTGCCTCAAGAAACATGCCCGAAGCACTGCACCAGCGAGGCAGCCCCAACAGCATTCTAAAAGCATTATTGTACTGAACTCGCAGACTGTTGTACGTTTTTTGAGCATAGCTGATCCATAGGCTGCATGTATAAAATGTCTGACAATATGCTTTAAAGAGCGTGATTTTGACATCACGAGAGCACCCAGCAAACCTACGGACCAGCATATTTGCTCTCACCGCCAAAGCCCTCCGCTCACGCTCCATGTCAAGGTCATCAGTGAGATCCTCGACAACCCAGTGACCAAGGTACTTAAATTTGGTGACTCTTTTCAAGGGAACTCCCAACAGCTTTACTAGTGGTACTGTTTTAGGTTTTTTACACCCAGCATTGAAAACAAGGAGTTCACTTTTCCGAGTATTGTACCTTAGCCCATGAGCCGTCGCGTATGCCTCACAGATGCTCAATAACACCTCGAGAGCCCTAACCGACGGGCACAGCAGCACCATGTCGTCGGCGTAACTAATATTATTAACGAACTTTCCATCTATAGAGCACCCGACACCGGCACTGCTGAGCCCGTCGAGTAGACCATTCATGTATAGATTGAAGAGACGAGGCGACGACAACCCCCCCTGCCTCACTCCGCATTCCAATCCATACTCCCTTGAACTATGACCAGCCCACCTAACCGTGTTAGTTTGATTGTTATACCAATATTGAAACAAGTTTATGATTTCTTTAGGTGTGCTGGTCTCATTACGCAACTTGTTCCAAAGAACATCATACGATACCAGGTCGAATGCCTTCGACAGGTCCAAGAAACAGGCGTAAACTGGAGTTTTTCCCTTTACATAATATTGAACGGTATGCTTGAGTCGTAGTATTGCTGTTTCAGTGGAGAGGCCCGGTCTAAATCCAAACTGGGCATCATTCAGCTTAATATGCTTACTTATACAACAATCAAGCAACCCGTCCAACACCTTCGAGATTACTGTAGCTAACGAGATCGGCCTGTAATTGTTGCTGTCAGAGGCATCCGCCGTCTTATTTTTTATGATAGGAACTACGACGGTCTTCAAGAGGTCTCGAGGGAGATATCCATGGCACACACACAAGTTAAAAAACAGAGCGAGCACCCTAGGCAAGTAAACCCCTGCATATTGGAGGTGCTCAATGCTGAGGTCATCATGTCCCGGTGACTTACCACGCTTCATGCTTTTTATCAGCATGTGAATATCTTTAGCTGTAAAACGTGTGACGCCACCACTCGACACGACTCCCTCACGCACTCCCTCTATAAAACTCCCAAAATACATAATCATAATCAGCATTTACGATACTGACGGTACTTTCGTTCAATTAATATCGTAATTGATTTCTAAAATTGGCATTAATTATAGCACTAATGAAGGAATTTTCATTTCTTTTATAATTACAGGTAGTGGATGCCTGCCTGCTTGCTTGTTTGGTACGCAGCAAATATTGCAATTCAGGAAAAGTGGAACAATAATTAAAAAGTAAGGATTATTTTTATATATGATCACACAAACTGCACCGCATCGTCCATTGACTATTTAGACTATTTAGACTGCGTGGTTTGCCGGCCCACACATCGCACGCACGTGTCGCAAGTGCTTTGGAGTTCAGGGGATTGTTCAGTTCAGTTCGGTTGTAAAGAAATACTGGTGATCCGTTTAAGGAAGGGTATAATTGGTATCGTATTCCGAGTAAGAAAAGGTAGCACAAACATTTTTGGACGTCAAAATTTTATTTTGTATTGGACACGACACGTCGTCCCAGCTGGTCAACCGTTTCCCAATGCACATTCGGCATTAAGCTCTTGTCCGTGGTTAGTAAATACAGAATTAGGGAATGCAAACCGGTTATTTTTTGTATGAAAATAACCGGTTATTAACCGGTAAACCGGTTATTTTCATACAAAAAATAACCGGTTTGCATTCCCTATACAGAATGCCGTACAAGAGACGCACTTCTGGTACTTTTGGTTCTGGTGGCGGAAGGTTTACAAAAAGTTGGAAGTTTTCTAGCTATTTCTGGAAATTCTTACAAGAAATTAAAGAATTTTTAACTTAAGGCATGCGCAATGCAAAATGTGAGAACTTTCTGACACTTTCCTGAGTGGAATATATTGTAATTTTTGTAACTTTCAGTCTGCAAATCAGTTTTCGTACTTTCGTAAATATTTTTTTTCATAGACAGTTTTTTTCTGACATTAATATTTTTCTCAAAAAATAAAAAGGTCGTCAACAGGGACACATTTCTCAAAGGGGGGGTACCTTTCGGGGGAGGGGTGCGGGCGGTAGCATGCGTTAAGCACTATACCCAAAGGTATGATGCTGTAATAGTTTCAAAACTTTAATTATTTGTTAGTCAACCCCATACATTGAAAAATGCTTGAGTAGCTTAAGGAAACACACCAACCAACATACATGTGCCTTTAAAAAATGAAGAATTCCCTCAGTTGCTCATGGATCCCATCATCAGAACAGCACCAGATTAATGTGGGACCATCTTCGAGGGAGTTCCTTGCATACAAAAAAAGAATTATTCAAATCGGACCACGGGTCTCCGAGGAATCGCTGAACATCCTACATTTTTAACATCTTCATCATTATCATCAAAACAATCATCATCATCAGGTCCACTCCATCAAATTGGTGGCTTTCGTGAGAAAATGCTTGAGTAGCTTAATCACCATACATGTGCCTTTAAAAATTGAGGAGTTCCCTAAATTCGTCATAGATCCCATAATTAGAACAGCACCAGATTAATACGGGACCACCTTGGATGTAGATCCTTTCAAACAAAAAAGAATTTCTTAAATCGGACCATGGGTCTCGGAGCAATCGGTGAACATACATTTAAAAAAAACACCAAACCGAATGCAGAACCTCCTTCTTCTATGGAATTAAAGTCGGTTAAAAAATAACTTGACCGGATCAGTAATACGGGTAATTAAATAAAAACGAATGTTCACAAAAATCATGCATATCTTGAAGATAGGAATAATCAGTCCTTTATTATGAGTTTTGATTTCAGTGTACACAATGTTCCTGATGGTCTTCTTGGGGACCGCAAACACGGACGCTTTTCCGCCAGCCGAAAACAACGATCCATTTATATTCATATCAAATCCTGTAGAAGCTAACTTCCCAAGCCACTGGGTGCCACTGAGTATCTTTAAGCAAATTCTAAATCTACGAATAGAAAAGAGACCAACCACCATAATGGCTACAGTAAAAGAACAACGCTTACAACTCAATGTAATAGGATCTACTACAAAAGCTATAGGTACCAAGGAATCAACTAAATTCAAGACCACTCAAAAGACAGCTACTAATAAAGCGAATATTAATAAGAGGCCAACTAAAACAAAAACCACTGAAACCATTCAAAAGGAAACTACGAGATCAATTAAACCAAGAACTAAAAATACCAATATAAAAAGAACTACTAGCATGGAAACAAATGAAATATATGAAACATCAACAGAAGAACATCAAACTGCCGATAATAGCCCTAACGGCCGATAACATTCTACTAAAATGTTTTATTGTGAACCTATTGCAAGTATCATATAGGTAGGTAAATAATCAGTTATAAAACGTGCATCCCAACCACTGAAAACCTGACATTTTATTATCATTTCTAATTCTGGTTAAGTATATATTTTTTTAACGGATTCAATTTCATAGAAGGAGGAGGTTCTGTATTCCGTTTCAACGGGAACAACGGCCGCCACAATGGCATATTTAGTCTTACTTTACCTGTATTACTGGTGAATCGACAGAAGATGCTGCACTTAGGGTCACTTACACCACGCATATCTAACGAACAGATCAACGTTAAATATGGCGGCGCAGCTGTCATCCCATAGAAAACTTAGATTAGATGCTGTATTGGAGTTTTCCTTGATCTGACTAAGGCCTTCGATCCTGTCTCGGTGTATATTCTACTCAGGCAATGGGGTTGGCCGGTCGAAAGTATTAACAGATAGCGCCAGCATAGCTGGACCCCCCTGTCAGTCCTACAAATAGTGTCAAAATCAGGTTTTTTTTTTTAATTTTTTTTGCCCTGGATGGGCTAGCCTTTAAGCCAAATCCCATACAATAATACTAGTGAAAGGGACCTAGCTATGCTGGCGCCATCTGGCCAAGCCGTTGACAGTTGCCAACCCCATTAGAGGCCATCGCCATTAGAGGCTAGGCTTTCTAGCTACCTAACGAATAGAAATCAAACAGTAAAAATCTAAGACATAAAGAGCAACAAATCACACATTTATTTTTGTATTCCATGGGGTAGTATGCTCGGTTCAATGCTTATTAATTTTTATCGTATACATCAACAATCTCCTTCAAAAGAGTATCCCAAACTCTGAAATTATCTGTAATGTTGACGACACAGTAGCCGTCTTCAGTGGTAAGACATGGGAGGAAACATACCAGTCAGTTAAGATGGTACTATCAAAACTGTCAAACTGGCTGGATCTCAATCTTCTCACTTTAAACGCGAATAAAAGCTGCTATAGGTATCCCATTCTCATAGACTTCATCATCTTCGCTCCGCACACTCACAGCCTTAAAATACCTACATTCTTGTGAAACGACTCACGCTGATTGCCTCTGTAGGTCCATAAATAGATGCAGATTAAATATCAGAGCCTTCTGATGGATGAACACCTGTCTTTTAAACCGCACCTAACTAGTATATCTAAAAAAGTGAGAAATAACAAAAAAAATATATACCTAAGTTTATTCATGAAACAGCTCAAACTTTTTTCATATCTGTACTTCTATCAAACCACAGTGTGGTTTGTTGGCTAAACTTAACCTATCTAGTAAAACGACAATACGAGACTGTTCACCTCTACAGGGTGTAAGAAAAATACTGATGATCCGTTTGAGGGCATCATTGGTATCATATTAAAAAACGAAAAAAACTGAGTAAGAAAACGTAGCAGAATAATTTTTTGGAGGCGAATTTTTATTTTTGTATGGGACACGTCGTCCCAGCCGGGCAACCCTTACAAAACCAAATGTTTTTTTCTTAGATTTTTAGAATTAGAATACAATATCAATTATGCCCTTAAAAGGATCACCAGCAATTTTGTTACACCTTGTATGTATTACTCGCGTAATTATCTACCATGCTCTATGTCAATAATATTCTACAATATTGTATCACAGTTTGGGCAGCGCTGGAAAGACCACGCTACTCGAACTGTCATCAAAGTAATGATAAAAAACCTTTCGGATATCCTACACAATTGTTTTATTTTAATTTAATAAAGTTAAAAATATTTAAATAATCGCAGTTTCAGTTATCAGGTTCACAAAAAATCAGTGCTAAATGAAGTCATTATCAGGACTGTACAAAGTGCTCCAACTTTTGCTCAGGCTACCAGGGGACCAATTTTTGACTTTCGAGCGCCCAAATTCAAAAAGTTTAAGCTCATAAATAATTGCACACAAAAGGTTACCGCCAATTTTTTCGCATGAAATTAATAGTTTAAATACTCATCATTTTAAATTCCTGTCGCTGTTATTTTTAAAACATAATTTCATCGTTTTATTTTGAGTTGTAAATGTCACTTTCGAGTACCCGAATCTCAAAAATCACCCCCCAGGTACTACTTTACATAACATTTTATCGTGCGTCCGCCTACATAAGCCTAGTTCTGCTACTCAATGAGGTAGGGTTGGCCACGGCCTACTCTTGATCTTATAAACTTAGTTATAAATTATAATGTTTTATACTCGTAACTGCTACAAATAGTGCACTCCACGATACAGGCGCGCCTAAATAGTTTGGATTGCACCAGAAAACCCGAGTAAACTGTTGTATCCTGTGTTTGAATTAATACATTTTACTTATTTACTTACAAACATTGAATTGAAAATAATAGATTCCAAAGTTGTGTAGTCACTCACATCAATGTTGTATCGTATTTTCTGAACTGATTTTCCAATGCGCGTATTTACGCGTAGTGGGGTCAGTGCATGTATGATGAAATGCTGAATCGTATATGTAACTGTCAGAGTATATAATTAGGCATAAACTCACTTCGTCCGTTTCATAAAACTACTCAATATTTTAATGGCCTTCATTATAGGAGTCATATAAACTACTATAAAACTCCCAAAATACATAATCATAATCAGCATTTACGATACTGACGGTACTTTCGTTCAATTAAACTTGTAATTGAATTCTAAAATTGGCATTAATTATAGCACTAATGAAGGAATTTTCATTTCTTTTATAATTACAGGTAGTGGATATAGGAACCTGCCTGCCTGCTTGCTTGTTTGGTACGCAGCAAATATTGCAATTCAGGAAAAGTGAAACAATAATTAAAAAGTAAGGATTATTTTTATGATCACACAAACTGCATCGCATCGTCCATTGACTATTTAGACTATGTGGTACGGTCTGCGTGGTTTGCCGGCCCACACATCGCACGAACGTGCTTTGGAGTACAGGGGATTGTTCAGTTCAGTTCACTGGTTGAGCATCTACAGGTTGTAAAAAAATACTATATAATTGGTATCGTATTCCGAGTAAGAAAAGGTAGCAGAAACATTTTTTGGACGCCAAAATATTATTTTGTATGGGACACGTCGTCCCAGCTAGTCAACCGTTTCCCAATGCACATTCGGCATTAAGCTCTTGTCCGTGGTTAGTAAGTACAGAATGCCGTACAAGAGACGCACTTCTGGTACTTTTGGTTCTGGTGGCGGAAGGTTTACAAAAAGTTGGAAGTTTTCTAGCTATTTCTGGAAATTCTTACAAGAAATGAAAGAAATTTTAACTTAAGGCATGCATGCAATGCAAAATGTGAGAACTTTCCGACACTTTCCTGAGTGGAATATATTGTAATTATTGAAGATGGGTCGGGTGCTAGTGTGGGACGCCACATGTGTAGACACGCTAGCCCCTTCTCATCTCCACGGAACATCCGCCAGAGCTGGCGCAGGTGCAGATGCTGCCGAAAAATCAAAAATAAACAAATATAGGGGCCTCGGTGTCGAATATAACTTCGTTCCATTCGGCGTCGAGACCCTTGGCCCATGGGGTCCCAGCGCACATGCTCTCTTCAGAGACCTATCTAAGAGGTTAGTGGATGCCACTGGTGACCGTAGAGCTGGCAGCTTCCTTGCCCAACGTATTGGAATTGCCATACAAAGGGGAAATGCTGCCAGTATCTACGGTACCATGCCGCGGGGGGATTTTTTAGTTTAGTGTTTTGACTTAAGATAGCTTTTAATTTATATTTAAGTTTTTGTTTATTACTGTACCTACTTATAACGTAATTATTGTAACTTTCAGTCTGCACATCAGTATTCGTACGACAGCTAACGTATGATCCGATTAAGTTACGTATTTATAAAACCAAATTGATAAAATTTGAAATTATTATAGCATCATACCTTTAGGTAAGGTGCTTAACGCACACTACCGTCCGTCCCCCTTCCCCTGACGTTACCCCCCCTTTAAGCACGAAATGTGTCCCGGTTGCCAGTTAGTTCTCTTGATTTTTCGAGAAAAATATTAACGCTACGAAAAAAAGTTCTATGACAAATAATATCCCGTCAAATAGCCCAACTTTGCCCACATACAAAACTTTGCCCAAGAAAATTGTATGGGGGCAAAGTTGGGCTTTTTGACGGTCCTTAATAAATTGTAAACAAAAAAGGTTATATAATATTTTTCGGTAGGCCTTACTTTACTTTACCCTATTCGCTTAATTGATAGGTGAACTTCGACAAAACTCAGCTGTTGAACTTGGCGATGGCAAGACAAGAGGCGGAAATTTACTACATACATACACCCCTCTCCCCATATCTCAAAAACTACTGAGCCTAAAATTTTGAAAAAAATACAGAATATAGGCTTTTATCTAAAAAACAGAAAAATAATAAGGAGTCGTCGGTCAAGCGTGAGTCGGACTTACGATATAAAATTGTTTGATGTAAGGAACCCTCGGAGCGCGAGTCCGACTCTCCCTTGGCAGTTTTTTTGTAGACTAAGTCACAACCCTTTATCTTATATATTATTTTACTATATTATCTATGGTAATTTCGAAAAGAATTCTTTAATTCATTTGTTCAAGGACCGATTTTTGTCGAACATTACTTAGCTTTTATATGAATACGGTAAAGTCTATTGATAAAATGCATAGAATCTTTTTTGTTGAGAATTTAATAAGGATATTTTATTCATAGACAGTTTTTTTTCTAAATTAATATTTTTCTCAAAAAATAAAAAGTTCGTCAACAGGGACACATTTTCTCTCAAAGGGGGGGTAACGTTCGGGAGAGGGATGCGGGCGGTAGCATGCATTAAGCACTATACCCAAAGGTATGATGCTATAATAGTTTCAAAATTTTATTAATTTGTTTGTCAACCCCATACACTGAAAAATGCTTGAGTAGCTTAAGGAAACACACCAACCAACATACATGTGCCTTTAAAAAATGAAGAATTCCCTCAGTTGCTCATGGATCCCATCATCAGAACAGCACCAGATTAATGTGGGACCATCTTCGAGGCAGTTCCTTGCATACAAAAAAAGAAATATTCAAATCGGACCACGGGTCTCCGAGGAATCGCTGAACATCCTACATTTTTAAAATCTTCATCATTATCATCAAAACAATCATCATCATCGGGTCCACTCTATCAAATTGGTGGCTTTCATGAGAAAATGCTTGAGTAGCATACCATTGCCTATAAAATATACATGTGCCTTTAAAAATTGAGGAGTTCCCTAAATTCGTCATAGATCCCATCATTAGAACAGCACCAGATTAATATGGGACCACCTTGGATGTAGATCCTTTCAAACAAAAAAGAATTTCTTAAATCGGACCATGGGTCTCGGAGCAATCGGTGAACATACATTTAAAAAAAAACACCAAACCGAATGCAGAACCTCCTTCTTCTATGGAATTGAAGTCGGTTAAAAAACAACTTGACCGGATCAGTAATAATACGGGTAATTAAATAAAAATGAATGTTCACAAAAATCATGCATATCTTGAAGATAGGAATAATCAGTCATTTATTATGAGTTTTGATTTCAGTGTACACAATGTTCCTGATGGTCTTCTTGGGGATCGCAAATACGGACGCTTTTCCGCTAGCCGAAAACAACGATCCATTAATATTCATATCAAATCCTGTAGAAGCTAACTTCCCAAGCCACTGGGTGCCACTGAGTATCTTTAAGCAAATTCTAAATCTACGAATAGAAAAGAGACCAACCACCATAATGAGGGCTACAGTAAAAGAACAACGCTTACAACTCAATGTAATAGGATCTACTACAAAAGCTATAGGTACCAAGGAATCAACTAAATTCAAGACCACTCAAAAGACAGCTACTAATAAGGCGAATATTAATAAGAGGCCAACTAAAACAAAAACCACTGAAACCATTCAAAAGGAAACTCCTACTAAATCAATGGCTACGAGATCAATTAAACCAAGAACTAAAAATACCAATATAAAAAGAACTACTAGCATGGAAACAAATGAAATATATGAAACATCAACAGAAGAACATCAAGCTGCCAATAATAGCATTAACGGCCGATAACATTCTACTCAAACGTTTTATTGTGAACCTATTGCAAGTATCATATAGGTAGGTAAATAATCAGTTATAAAACGTGCATCCGAACCACTGAAAACCTGACTTTTTATTATCATTTCTAATTCTGGTTAAGTATATATTTTTTAACCGACTTCAATTTCATAGAAGGAGGAGGTTCTGTATTCCGTTTCAACGGGAACAACGGCCGCCACAATGGCATATTTAGTCTTACTTTACCTGTATTACTGGTGAATCGACAGAAGATGCTGCACTTCGGGTCACTTACACCACGCATATCTAACGAACAGGAGTTCGATTTTTGAATCTCACCGGTGCCTTTTTTTGTATGCAGCCGATGACTATTTAGTACGAAATAAGTCACCCGGTGAGATTCAAAAATCGAACTCCAGATCAACGTTAAATATGGCGGCGCAGCTGTCATCCCATAGAAAACTTAGATTAGATGCTGTATTGGAGTTTTCCTTGATCTGACTAAGGCCTTCGATCCTGTCTCGATGTATATTCTACTCAGGTCATTAGAGGCCATCGCCATTAGAGGCTAGGCTTTCTAGCTACTTAACGAATAGAAATCAAACAGTAAAAATCGAAGACATAATGAGCAACAAATCACACATTTATTTTTGTATTCCATGGAGTAGTATGCTCGGTTCAATGCTTTTTAATTTTTATCATATACATCAACAATCTCCTTCAAAAGAGTATCCAAAACTCTGAAATTATCTGTAATGTTGACGACACAGTAGCCATCTTCAGTGGTAAGACATGGGAGGAAACATACCAGTCAGCTAAGATGGTACTATCAAAACTGTCAAACTGGCTGGATCTCAATCTTCTCACTTTAAACGCGAATAAAAGCTGCTATATCCCATTCTCATAGACTTCATCATCTTCGCTCCGCACACTCACAGCCTTAAAATACCTACATTCTTGTGACTCACGCTGATTGCCTCTATAGGTCCATAAATAGATGCAGATTAAATATCAGGGCCTTCTGATGGATGAACACCTGTCTTTTAAACCGCACCTAACTAGTATATCTAAAAAAGTGAGAAATAACTAAATATAATATATTTAAGTTTATTCATGAAACAGCTCAAACTTTTTTCATATCTGTACTTCTATCAAACCACAGTGTGGTTTGTTGGCTAAACTTAACCTATCTCGTAAAACGACTATACGAGACTGTTCACCTCTACAGGGTGTAAGAAAAATACTGATGATCCGTTTAAGGGCATCATTGGTATCATATTAAAAAACGAAAAAAACTGAGTAAGAAAACGTAGGAGAATAATTTTTTTGACGCGAATTTTTATTTTTGTATGGTACACGTCGTCCCAGCCGGTCAACCCTTACAAAACCAAATGTTTTTTCTTAGATTTTCAGAATTAGAATACAATATCAATTATGCCCTTAAAAGGATCACCAGCAATTTTGTGACACCTTGTATGTATTACTCGCCTAATTATCTACCATGCTCTATGTCAATAATATTCTACAATATTGTATCGCAGTTTGGGCAGCGCTGGAAAGACCACGCTACTCGAACTGTCATCAAAGTAATGATAAAAAACCTTTCAGATATCCTACACACTTAACTACACAATTGTTTTATTTTAATTTAATAAAGTTAAAAATATTTAAATAATCGCAGTTTCAGTTATCAGGTTCACAAAAAATCAGTGCTAAATTAAGTCATTATCAGGACTGTACAAAATGCTCCAACTTTTGCTCAGGCTACCAGGAGACCAATTTTTGACTTTCGAGCGCCCAAATTCAAAAAGTTTAAGCTCATAAATAATTGCACACAAAAGGTTACCGCCAATTTTTTCGCATGAAATTAATAGTTTAAATACTCATCATTTTAAATTCCTGTCGCTGTTATTTTTAAAACATAATTTCATCGTTTTATTTTGAGTTGTAAATGTCACTTTCGAGTACTCGAATCTCAAAAATCACCCCCCAGGTACTACTTTACATAACATTTTATCGTGCGTCCGCCTACATAAGCCTAGTTCTGCTACTCAATGAGGTAGGGTTGGCCACGGCCTACTCTTGATCTTACAAACTTAGTTATAAATTTTAATGTTTTATACTCGTAACTGCTACAAATAGTGCACTCCACGATACAGGCGCGCCTAAATAATTTGGATTGCACCAGAAAACCCGAGTAAACTGTTGTATCCTGTGTTTGAATTAATACATTTTACTTATTTACTTACAAACATTGAATTGAAAATAATAGATTCCAAAGTTGTGTAGTCACTCACATCAATGTTGTATCGTATTTTCTGAACTGATTTTCCAATGCGCGTATTTACGCGTAGTGGGGTCAGTGCATGTATGATGAAATGCTGAATGGTATATGTAACTGTCAGAGTATATAATTAGGCATAAACTCACTTCGTCCGTTTCATAAAACTACTCATAATATTTTAATGGCCTTCATTAATTAGCAGTCATATAAACTACTATAAAACTCCCAAAATACATAATCATAATCATAATCAGCATTTACGATACTGACGGTACTTTCGTTCAATGAAACTTGTAATTGAATTCTAAAATTGGCATTAATTATAGCACTAATAAAGGATTTTTCATTTCTTTTATAATTATAGGTAGTGGATATAGGAACCTGCCTGCCTGCTTGCTTGTTTGGTACGCAGCAATATTGCAATTTAGGAAAAGTGAAACAATAATTAAAAAGTAAGGATTATTTTTATGATCACACAAACTGCACCGCATCGTCCATTGACTAAATTTAGACTATGTGGTTCGGTCTGCGTGGTTTGCCGGCCCACACATCGCACGCACGTACCTTGAAGTTCAGGGGATTGTTCAGTTCAGTTCACTAGTTAAGCATCTACAGGATGTAACAAAAATACTGGTGATCCGTTTAAGGGCATAATTGGTATCGTATTCCGAGTAAGAAAAGGTAGCAGAAAAATATTTGGACGCCAAAATTTTATTTTGTATGGGACTCGTCGTCCCAGCTGGTCAACCGTTTCCTAATGCACGTTCGGCATTGGGCTCTTGTGCGTGGTTGAGCAGTAAGTACAGAATGCCGTACAAGAGACGCACTTCTTGTAGGCACTTACAGTAAATATGCAAGTTTTGACTATTACTATGGAAATTCTTACAAGAAATGAAAGAAATTTTAACTTGAGGCATGCAATTTACTTTTCTAAGTGGAATATTTCGTTTTTTTTTTTCAGTCTGCACATCAGTATTCTTTCCACATATAACGTAATAATAAAACGGGGTAATTAATTAAAAATTAAGGTTCACAAAAATAATGAAGATAGTAATAATCAGTCATTTATTATGAGTTTTGATTTCAGTGTACACAATGTTCCTGATGGTCTTCTTGGGGATCGCAAACATGGACGCTTTTCCGCCAGCCGACAACAACGATCCATTAATGTTCATATCAAATCCTGTAGAAGCTAACTTCCCAAGCCACTGGGTGCCACTGAGTATCTTTAAGCAAGTTCTGAATCTACGACTAAAAAAGAGACCACTGACCATAATAAGGGCTACAGGAAAAGAAAAACACGTCAATGTAGAAGTAAGCGCTAAAACAACATCTACATCTAAATCAAATCAAATCAAAACAACATATACTACAAAAGCGATAGCTACCAAGGAATCAACTAAATTTAAAACCACTCTAAAGACAACTACTACTAAAGCGAAGACTAATAAGAGGCCAACTGAAACAAAAACCACTGAAACCATTCAGAAGGAAACTGCTACTAAAGCAATGGCTACTACGAGACCAATTAAACCAAGCACTAAAAAGACGGATATAAAAATAACCACTAGCATGGAAGCAACTGAAATAACTGAACCATCAACAACCGAATATAATATGCCTGGCCATAATGACGTTAACGGCAGATAACATTCTACTAAAACGTTTTATTGTGAACCTATTGCAAGTATCATATAGGCAGGTAAATAATCAGTTATAGAACGTGCATCCGAACCACTGAAAACCTGACTTTTTATTATCATTTCTAATGCTGGTTATATTTTTTTAACCCACTTCACTTCAATTTCATAGAAGAATGAGGTTCTGTATTCGGTTTAGTGTTTTTTTAATGTATGTTCACCGATTATCCGAGACCTGTGGTCCGATTTGAATAATATTTTTGAAGTGAAAACTTCTTAAGCCGCGTTAGGCAGTTTTTGGTAGGGAAAAATCGTAGTTATAGGTACGCGTCACCAACACCGTCACGAAAACAAAAACGCATCACAAGCCAAACATGAAAATGAATATTGTTGTTGTTAACATTCGGAGCAATTTACTAGGGCCGCATAGGGTAGGTTGCCTTATCTTGTGGTCAACTTGACCTATTTTATTCAGAGCGTAATTTCAGTTTCCGCGAGGCAACAGGATGGCTCGTGGTGTTTAATCTCGTAGGGAGCTTAAATACACTCTGTGCTGTGCAAAATGCATTCTATGATAATGTTTACTCCGCAAATCTCAAATTGACACTGGCGCTAACGGGGTGCAAAGCGCAAGAGTGGTACAAGCATCTTAGGTCCAACATCGTATCTAGTTCTCATGCACATTGCTGATCTGTGATATATACAGAGTGAGAATATTTTCACAGTGACATTAATCATAGAATAAACAATGATAAACAACATAACAGGAGAGGTGAGGGGATTTATTTGTGTGTATAAACACAGATATTTGTGCCTGCCTTATGGATGTTTTAATAGTAGTTTATGTAACTGTTACGTAATAGGGGTCCTTAAAACACGAGTGTGGTTTTATGAAACGAACGAAGTGAGTTTCATAATAAGATCACACGAGTATTTTAAGGCCTAATTACGTACAGTTGCATACACTGCTTTATCTGGGTGCGCCAAAGTTCACATAAAATTTGTACTACGATTATTGGAAGTCCGAAATTGTTGTTCATAATTTTTTTAATCATAATGATCATTTCTTATAAGTATTTTTTGTTCATAACTATTGTTACTCCGAATTATTTAAGTTTATAATTATAATGTAAATCAATATAAATATCTATTATACTAATATTACTTTCCAGAGTCACCGTTAGGTACGACGACGAGCGAAGCGAGGAGGAGTGTTAGGTATCTTGCGATCACAACACAACACAATTTCGGTTAGGTTAGGTTAGGTTAGGTTAGGTTAGTGTGTCATCCTGCCCGAAGGGCATAACTACCTAGAATAGAAGCCCCCGCGAAGCGGGGGCTTCGTCGACCCTGTCACAGAAATGACTACTATCAACAAAAAACGTAGGAAATTATATTATGTCTCAAAAAATTCGGACAGCAAACAATTATTAACACTGTCGTTATATGAAAAAATATTATAACCATAAAAATTATGACTAAAAATTTTATGACGAATGAAAATTCTGATCACAAAACGGTATTACTGAAAAAATTATGCTAAGTAATTTTATGTGAGCCAATATAGACCCGCTTTATCTACACACATATTATAAACCCGAAATGATGATTGAATGACTGCCATTGCACTGATTGCACCGCCATCGCCATGGCCAACTTGATTGTGCCGGCGGTCGGGGGAGCGCGTGCCGGCGGGCGGGGCCCACCCGGATTTTCATAATGAAATCGAATTTTTGATTATTATTTGATAATAATAACATCGTTACAGATAAGACATTTGTTCTAACTACTAACGAAACAATCTATTTTTATGGTGGTTAATAACGTGCGGTTTTTGAACGCATCATGGAGGGTTTATGATATGGGTGTAGATAAACGTATTTAAGTATTCATCTATATCTATCTATTATACAGTATGGGTCATCTTATATGACCTGTGTATCTAGTGAGGAGGCATTCCAGAACGATGTGTGTGATAGTCTGTTCTGGGTGTCCACATTCACAGGCGGGAGAGGCAGCTTCTTATATTCCGACCAAAAAGTGTAGAAATTAAAAAGTGGCAACATCGTGGCGTCGTCCCGTTTTCTTAGATTGATTTGAAAGGGACGACACTACGATGTTGCCACTTTTTAATTTCTACTCTTTTTGGTCGGGATATACTACCTAGGTATTTAAGCTATACGATAAATAAATACAGTCTGGGTACCAGACTACGCTACCTACCTACCCCGGTAAGCCGTGCGGCTTTTATGGGGTAGGTAGGTAGCGTAGAAATACTTGCATTTCCAAACCATCGGCAACGTGACAACCCTAGCGTAAATGTGAATAATCAAGAAGAGAAGTGCGGGTAGTTCGGAAAACCCGCGCTAGGAGATGCTGATGCAATTCCTGGCCAGTCTGCCTGCGACCACGAGCATTACGACATGCTCGAAACGTCACGAAAATAATAACAGTAAGTGTACGCGCTAAAGTCCCGTTTTTGTCAAAATAATGAGTGAAAATCGTGTAAGTTTAAATCAGTACATTTCCTTCATTATCTGGTTTTTAAAATAAAGTGGCAACTCGAAAGTGGTGTCTAGCTCATTAGTTTATTATTGACTGAGGAGCCGAGCGTAGCGAGGCGACGAACGTCTCCGTTTCCACTGGCACGACAATTTGGCAGATTGATGTGTGTGTATTGGTTGGTTGGTTGGTCAGTATCGGTCGGCATTTTTCATCCGATTTCGATGAAACTTGGCATGTACGTTCCTTGATTTATTTGCCAAAAATTGTCGAGCCATTTTTTTATTGGGGAGAAAATGAGGGGGAAAAGGGGGGAAGTTTGCTGTCGCGTTATTTATGGACGGATTTCAATCATTTTCGGGTAAAAGGTCAAGCCCACACTTCCTTAAAGGTTGTTGTAAAAAAAAAGTTTCGAGGGAGGGGGAAAGGGGGGAAATGCTCCGAAGTCTACGGTTCACAGAACTACTAGTGTAGGTAGAACCTACTAGATGTGACATCTAGAACAAATTTTGTGCGCCATGTTTGACAGCTATGACTGAATCAAAGAGTTGGTATAGATTTCTAGTGATTTTCACTACAACTTTTGGGGCAAAAAATCTTAGGGATGTCATATCCTGTTACTCAATGGTCTAGCTCTTAACGAACGAACCTGATATGGTCATGGTATGGACTATGGGAGTCATTTTAGTTCTATAATAAAAGTGACCGCTAAAGGCTCTGCAGAAATTCTCCATATAATTTAAGAATTCGTTAACGAATCTCGAATTGGGCTTATTTGTATGATTCGTTGTTAGGATACAGATTAGGCTTATGTCGAAATTGCGTGACGTCAAAACAACTTTTTCCAAAAGTAGTTTTTATTTAAATATGACGCCGCTGCCAAACAAGCATGCAGCCCGCCCAATGTTAAGCGGTTTCCGTTGCTTGTGGACGTCTGTGACGTCAGTTATAACGATGCTGACATATGAGATGACGTGGAAGCAAAAGTGTTATAATATTGAAGGCGCATCACACACTTGAGCTGAATTCAGCGCGAAATTCAGCGTAAGTACAGATAAAAAATAAGCCATATATATGTATGTTGATTTTATCTGTAGGTGTACTAGATTCAGCTCTAGTGTGGGATTCGCCGAAAACGGTATCAGCTCCTTTAGTATTTTTATCAAATACGGGTATGCAGGAAAATTTGCATGCAATAGTAGTTTATGTAACGGTTACGTAATAAGGCCTAATTACATACAGTTGCATAGACTACTTTATCTACTCACATATTATGAATCCTAAATGATGTGTTCGGAAACCATTAGAATGACCGCCATTGCACAGCCATGGCCAACTCGATTGTACCAGCGGTCGAGGGAGCGTATGACCGCGGTCGGGGAGAAGGCCGGATTTTCATTACGTTACCGTAGGTAATGAATTGTCATACGTTTTTACCACACTGTCAAAGATAATAATTATACTCGTACACTGATGTTACGGTACTGGTTGCAATAATGGTGGTATTTACATACGGTTTTCGAACGCAGAAAAGAGGATTTATGATATGGTTGTAGATAAAATTGTTTACTCACACATAAGTATTCAATGAAATAGGTAGTAAACATTTGAAGGGTACACGGAAAGATATCTAGACATTTACGATATTGATGGAAGTTCCGTTTAATTTAGTACCGTAATTGAGCTTTAAAATAGCCACTAATTACAATGCAGTTGTCGTTGAGACTTGATTAATTGTTCATTTCGGTCCTAAGTTGTGAAATATTCAGTCATAAGATACGCAACAAATATTTATATAAAGAACAGGTCCTGCAACAATTAAAAGTAAGTAAGTATTATTTTCTAAGAATATCGTAAAGTACTTTGATCAATCTTCAAGTTTAAACGTCTACATCTCTGAAAATTTCAAGATCACAACTTGAAAAATGTATGAGTAGAAAATAATAATAGTGGTAATCAAAGTAAAATTTATTTTGGGGTTACTTTGATCAACTAGGTTTTTTACAGCGGCTTGTGAAAGAAACCCTTAATAAAATCTCTTTTGTTCTACTAGAAACGAAATAATCGGCCACGGGATTTTAAAGTTGATCAGTCATTCGGGCATATTGTTAAAGGAAGCTAACGATATTGCGATCTCGTTCCGTCGTATAGCTGCGTCCTTGTGATGGCCCATCATGGTGGTTGTGGGTTGTGGGTATGGGCGGTTGAATCAGAATCAGAATCAGAAATATTTATTGCATAAACTGTCTAAGTACAAGGAGATATAACTAGGTACTACATGTAGGAAGTATCAACAGTTTCACCCTTTTCGGGCATACAATTTATATCTTAACTTCTACAATACAATTTATATCTTTTAATTTTTGAATATTTGCATAAGTATTAAATTCTGTTACACTGTAGAAGGCTTTATTTAATAAAAAATTTTTTAGGAATCTTTTAAAAGCGTTTCCTTCTAGGCATTTAATTTCGGTAGGAAGATTATTAAAAATATTTATGGCTGATACGAATGCACTATTTTCAAATATGGAGGTGTGAACTCTCGGAAGCTCCATATGATGCTTGTATTGTGATCGAACATTTACTTTGCAAGATCCCTTTTTAAAATATTTAGGTTGGTTTTTTACAAGCAGACATAGCTCTAAAATGTAAATGCTAGTGAGTGTCAAAAAACGCTTGTCTCGAAACACGTCACGAAGTGAATCATCTAAATACATTTTTTCTACTCGTCGACTTTAATCTGTGTATTAGGATTTTATAGACCAGACTTAAAACTTACACATTTAAATGTTGGATAGTCTATGGCACTTCCGGGATCATTAAATAGATTTATTAAACAAGCCGCCCCTAAACTAAAATAATTTTGAAAAGAGAATTTCATTCACATCTCGGTAAAATGTGTAGAGTTTGTCCGGAAAGAAAAGTATCATGGTTTATATGGGAGCTCATACATTGTACGACACTATTCTTTTCGGACAGACTCAACTTTATAATTTCCGAACGTACTTAATCTGTCAAATTTTCTTCTACTTAAACTTGCTTCTACGTTGTGATTGGATTATAAAAAGACCAATCACAACTACACCGACATCTTGGAAGTAAGTTTAGACACAGTTTATTCTATCCATCTCTTTCTACTACGCACACAATCATATGTATATCTCTTTTCGGTGGTGTCTGTACCACCGAATAGGCCCATACAATTACTTCCGGTTTGAAAAATAGTGTTTGACGTTTGATTGGGAAAAATTTAGAAAGAATGAAAGAAAATCAATTCTTACTTAATACTCGTAGAAAAAGTATTGTATACAATACTGACATAATTAAGCTTTTCAATCTCGTACCTTAATTAGGCCACTCGGCAAGCTTCGTGGCCTAAACGCGGTACTCGACTGAAAAGCTCTTGATTATGTCACTATTGTATAATAGTACATTATTGCAGAGGACGGGAAAGGGAAATTCGTGGATGAGCGATTTTTTCGGACGAAGCGCAGCTGAGTCCGAAAAAATAAGACAAGTCCACGAATTTATATTCCCGCCGAGGCATATATAGTGCTTTTCTCTAAATAAATTACAGATTTTGGTTACGTTATTAGCGTTCAATGTCATGAATTAGCTTCCCTCTATATTTTTTTTTAAAGTATTAAGAACTATGTGTACTGCCAATTTTCATTCAAATAATATTTAAAAAGAAATTTTCGTCAAAAGCTATTTCAGACAGTATTAAAAAGTGTATACATATTTTTCTCCAATGTGCTCGGAAATTTTCAGCTTACTGTAGCAAAATGAGTACGTGAAGTTCTTTATTTTTTACCAAAACGAATTAAAAAAAATAAAAATCATTATTTACCTGTTTTAGCGGGCGTGAAGTAATTTGTCAACGCCATAAATACTATTAAAGATGGTCTTCAAGCATCGTTTCTGCAATATGAATGTTTTTTGTACATTAGTAGAAATTCCCCAAAAAATTACTCCATATTATGTAAGTAGAGGATAGACTGTACCGTAATATGCACTTATAGTTATATTTTCCGATCAGGTTTCAGACAAAATTGACAAAGCATACCATCTATTAGAAATAGTTTTGTTAATCTCATTTATATGCGCCTTCCAGTTTAAGTGTTGATCTATTTCAACTCCAAGAAAGCTAGCATGGCTTACATTTTCTATTGTACTATTTCCATTTGACACTATAAAAGACTGAGGCTCAATTTTATAGTTTATAAATTGTATAACTTTAGTTTTACTAAGGTTTACATTTAGGTTAAGACTTTTGAGCCAGTTTATAATTTTTGCGAGTTCTTTATTTATAAGTTCCTGCATACTTCCATCTGTATCTTTTTGTGAAAACAATAGAGTAACATCATCTGCGTATAAAATGCATGGTACATCAACTATTTTTGGAAGTTCATTTAGGTATATTAAAAATAGGAGTGTGAGTTAACTTGTTGTTGCATAAATTTTACTTACATGTGTTTTTCACAAATTTTTAATTATGAATATTACCATAGACTTAAATATATAGTAGACGGTCATAGTAGACGGCTCCAAATATTTAGCGCCATCTAGTTCAGAGCCACCTAAACAGAGCCAATATGTATAGCGGTCCAGACACTATCACTAGTAATGACATTACTAATACTGTCATTCCTTCGTTCAGTAGTGACATTCCAAAACCTCTCCACACACTTGTCAGTATTTTTCATCATTACGACAGTGGTCGCGGTCGACAATGGGCGCAAAAAAGATAGTCTGAATGGCAATAATAATTGCAATTGCTTTATAAAAACGGGTTAAAAGAAAAAAATACAGAAAGAGGCTGTCTTTCGAGGAATATTTACATGTACCTCTTAATAATATCGGCATCACTGAAGCATTTCAAGAATTACTTTCGGATGAGCGAAGCAAATTACTTGAAGTTATTACAATCATTTACTCCAATTATAAGCAAAAAAGACACTCATTTGAGTGAATCAATCCCCGCAGAATATAGATTAGCTCCAAATGCGTTCATTCTCGGCGATCGCTCCACGAATACTGAAGGAATGACGCGCACCGCGCACCACAAACTGTCAGTATAATATCATTACTCCAGTACTGACACTACAATATTAAAATATTCGAATAACTTCATTCCTTACCGTCATTCCTTCATTCCAATCACTACATTGTCATTAGTAATGTCATTACTTGAAGGTAATGACATTATTAGTGATAGTGTCTGGACCGCATTTGAGATAAAATCAGCGCCACCTAGTAACTTTACTTACTTACAAACATATGATGCAATTGATGCATGCTTATACTTTCTGTAATTGCCTAACAGTTAAGAATCTGGTAAAGTTTTGAAAACGAAAATCGCTAATAATTCATCATCATCATCATCATTTCAGCCGAAAGACGTCCACTGCTGGACATAGGCCTCCCCCACTGAACGCCACAATGACCGGTCCTGCCTGCAATGACCGGTGCCGCTAATAATTATATTATTTTAAATTTAAACCAATAAAAACCTTACTTTTTTCACTCTCCAAGTAAAAATCAGGTGTTAGATTAGGGAGGGTGAATTATTTATAAATGAAACATAAATAAAAAAAGCTTTTCACTTATACAATTTAAAAAAAACCTTTTTTCAAAATATGTATACTTACTAAAAAAAGCTTTGTTAGTTACTGTAAAATAGTATCAAAGAGTTGAGCGAAATCGAAATAAAAGTTTACCGGACTCTTAAGACCATTCCTCGATTCGGACAAGCCACGCCCATCCGTTAGAGACACGTTTATGGCTCCCGTGCATGAAAGGAAGAGATGCAGCGCTCTCAAGGATCAGACTTTTTGACCAAACTACGATAAATAAGCGAATCTATAAAGTTTTGTCTAATTTTACTTCTGTGACTTTTTAGATAAACCAGAATACCATATTTTTTACTTAATTATATTGCTTAATCTGTTATAGTTTACGTAAGCTCAGAGAAATAAGGAGGAAAAGGACCCAACTTCGGATTTTATTCTATCGAGACAACTTTCAGCAATCGTGTTTCGGCTTGTGCCAAAAACAAGAGTATTATAGTCTAAAAATATATATCCGAAAGTAAATTGAGTCCCTTTTCCCATTAAGTCACTAGAGCTTTTGAAAAAACCTATAATTTTTCAAAGTAGCCCCCTTAAGGAAGGGTGGTGAAAAGTCATCATAGATAGCGCTGTGTACGATGGTCCTTTTTTTATATGGGATTTGACAGCTGGTTCAAAGAGTTCTAGATGGCGCTGCGTACTATGGTCCTTTTTTGCATGGGATTTGACATATACCATAGACAAACAAATTGACAGTTACCTTCCCCATTAGTGGACGGTGTACAATTTTTTTATACTAAAAGTGACAGCACTCCCCTCCTAAGGGATTTTTTTTAAGAACTGCGGATCAAAAAAATTGTTTTGACCTCTAGTATGCGTGTGCCAAACGGCTAAATCATAGGTTCCCAAACTTTTTTGACCGACCGCCCACTTAGCAGGACAAAAATCTTTCAGCGCCCCCAATATAAAAAAAACCGGCCAAGTGCGAGTCGGACTCGCGCACCGAGGGTTCCGTAAAAACCAATAACAATTGCTATTTCTTATGATTGCATGGACATGAAAGTTTCGTTTTGCTACAGCAGAAAGATATTATAGAGCTGAGTAAATGATATGAATTTCAATTTAATACCTCTACGCGTTTACGAGGAAACAGGTAGTAAGTTTAAAATTAAAAAAAAAAAAAATTTATATACTATTTTACTAAAAATGTCTACCCTTAGGTTTTGAGTTTCTTGCGATTACTCAGCTCCAAAATATGCAACTTAAATTGCTATTTCTTTTGATTGCGTTGACATAAAAAATTGTTTTTGCCACAGCTGAAAGGTATTACAGACCTGAGTATTTGATATGAATTTCAATTTAATATCTTTACGCGTTTACGAGAAAAAAGGTAGTAAGTTTAAAATTTAAAATATATTTTTTTGTATGATTTTACAAAAAAAAACTATTTTTCGTAATTTTTCCTTTGTCTGTGCTATATAGAACTACGTAATTTTTCCTTTGTCTGTGCTATATGAAGTTTTTTCGTGCCAAGTTTTAAGTTTCTGAGTTTACGAGAAGTACCCTTTAGGTTTTGAGTTTCTTGCGAGTACTCAGTTTCAAAATATGCAACTTAAATTGCTATTTCTTTTGATTGCGTTGACATAAAAGTTTGGTTTTGCTACATCTGAAAAATCCTATAGTATTGAGTATTTGACATGAATTTCAACTTAATAACTTCACGCGTTTACGAGGAAAAAGGTAGTAAGTTTAAAATTTAAAATATATTTATATATTTGTATGATTTTACTAAAAATATCTACTTTTTATAATTTTTCCTTTGTCTATGCTACATGACGTTGCTTCGTGCCAAATTTCAAGTTTCTGAGTTCACGGGAAGTACCCCGTAGGTTTTGCGAGTGCCGAAAACTCTAAAATTTGCAGCATAAACGACTGTATCTTTTGATTGCGTTGGCTTTTAAGTTTGATTTTCTCACAAATTCAAGGGACAATAGACCTGAGTATTTGGTATAAATTTCAGCTTGATACCTCCACGCCTTCCTGAGAAAAATGGTCTTGACAGACAGACAGACAGACAGACAGACAGACGGACAACAAAGTGATCCTATAAGGGTTCCGTTTTATCCTTTTGAGGTACGGAACCCTAAAAAGGGCAAGTGCGAGTCGGAATCGCGCCCTTAGGGTTCTGTTCGTACATTATACAATTATAACAATCGTGTTTTCATAAGTCCGACTCACGCTTGACATTAACTTGTAGATTTTCTTGTTATCTATACGCAAAGAAATTCTGTTTTAATTTTAGGTCCAATAATTTCAGAGTAAAAACTCTTCTCAATATAGTGGTAAAAAGAGGAGGAATGGTAAATTTTTTCTTTTTTTTTTCTTGCATAACTTCTAAACTATTTGTTTTAAGATTATGAAAAATGTCTTTATTTGAATATCATATAACAAGCCCTTTTATTTAATATTATATTTACAGTAGCCCGAGCTATTGTTAATTGTCACAGTCATCAGAAAGTATGACGGGTTTATTAAATACTTCAAATATGACTTCGGATTACGCAAACTTTTATGACTAGGAACCTAAATACTTGTACTTGAAGACCTTGAAGTAAACATGAACTACATTGTAGAAGTGCACAGAAAAACATAAATATTAATAGATATTTATTTATTTTTATTAATAAATAATGCTAGCGCCCCCTTGGACAATTTCAGCGCCCCCCAATTTATTGTAAAGGCTTTACCGCCCCCCTGGATGGACGCCGTCAGCGCCCCCTGGGTGGCGGTAACGCGCACTTCGGGAATCTATGGGCTAAACTGTATATCGTATTGCGGTTTTTTTTGTGTACATCTACCACTAAATACCTACATGCAATCCATCCATACCGTACGTATAATACGTATTAGATACGTTCTATAGCTATAGACCATCTTAGAGTCATTTTAATCAATAAATGAATTATGGCATTCTTATGAACGTCATAATTCACGCATATTAAAAGCTTACTTAAGAAGCTAAATTGAATGAAACTCCATTCATTGTCGTAAATACCGTGTCGTTAATGTCGTGGTAGAAATTATTTTTTTATTTCTTTCATAATTACATAGATTAGTTCGCTTATTACGCGAAATAGGAAAGGTGCAACAAGAAGCAAAAAAGTAAGTACTATTTCTTTTATTAATGCTTAATTTTGTTATTTATTGCAATTTATGGTACGTAGGCACTACGTATGTGACTATTACAACAATTTAGTATTGCAAATATATCAATGCATTTAGATACACTGATTTTAACATTTATCTATTATGTTATGAATATTGTGATGGAATAGAGATTGATGTGATTTGACATTACCAATAATAAAAGCAGGTACAGTAAAAACGCAGAATTTTTAGTTTTTTTTTTTGGGTGATAACCAAATATATTTTGGGTAGTACGTAGTACCTACGTCGATGGGGACGGATTTAAGGGCTTATATTACATTGACGTAACATAAAGCATTTATGTAACAGAGTTACATAAGAGATAGAAATGTATAGTAAATACATGAACGTGGTGAAGATGTGTTAAAAATCATGTCAAAATTTCGAGACACCTTGCGATATCTTAATCATTACATTAGATAAAACATTACAGAGTTTAATACATTATTCAGCAGAATAATGCATACTTACCTCTAAAATCACCAAATAATGCGGAATAAAAAAAGGATACATTTAGATAGTTCCTCTCAAGCGTTTGCCATCTGAAAATGAGTTGGCTAACCATAGACTAATAAAGAAATAGTGTTGTCAAGTAAAATAAATGATTACTTCTGAGGAACCGGCGTGTTTCAGAGATTTTTTATTACATAAGTTTTGTTATTTTTATGTAACGAAATTCGCTTTAAAAATATTTTTGATAAAAGTTTTATATTGATGTCCATCTAATCTTGCTTTATCAGTAGAAAAACACTTCCCACGGTAAGAGAGAAATGAAATGAAAATACATAAAATATTTAAGTTCAAAGTAAAAACAAAAAAAGAAAATCATTAAACTTGATGCTAAATCACTCGCAAAAATGTTTGTACCCTTATCCCAATGTGTCCTCATTTTCTCAGTTTCGTTACAATAGTTATTTATTTGATGAATATACTTAGCCATATAAATATATGGCTAATTTTCGTAACGAAACTGAGAAAATTATGGACGGATTGGACAAAGTACAAAACCATTGCGATTGACTTCACTTTGAGTAAATTTCTAAAACAAAAATAATATATTCATTATTTATTTATTTATTCAAATGAGTTACACAGCATTACAGTAAAAACCAAGGCACTGCGAACTACAAAACAAAACATATATAAAATAACTTCATACTAGTTCGATCTAGGCGACGTAACTTCGTTACCGTTGCGTCGTCTTATCTGGTGGAGGATGCGGCTATATTTGGGTTTAGGATTATAATATATTATACTAGTCAATAGTAGTAGGTCTAGATTGAGTTTTCTAGTATATAATTTATAATAATATACATATATGGACCAAAAGTATTTTTTTACAATAACAAGGCTTCAAAATAACTTATAAAACGGATTTTCTCAAACACGCGCGGAAATGTTGTCGATACGTTCGTGAAAATCTAAGGTGAAAATAGACTCGGAAGTATCACGTTACGGACGCAGTAGTGACACTTGATATGAAATAGTAGATACTAGGTCGGAAAGGATGTCATTATTCCACGAGTACCGAGACATTTGACCACGAGCCGTAGGCGAGTGGCAAAACTCGGGACGAGTGAAGAATGACATTCCGTCCGTGTATCGAACGACGTTTTTTAATACAGTTGCGAAAAATATTCAAAAACATAAGTATTATGAGTAAATTTGAGGTAACTTTAATACTACACCTACAGTCACAAATGTTCACATGAACGTCACTAAGTCGAAAAGGTTTCTTATTAAATATATCTGCTTAGCGATAAAACTAAATAAATAAAAGCGATACTAAACAGAAATAATACAGAACAGCTCATTTTATACAATAGCCACCTACTTACTTGTAAGAAAGAGCGGGTCTAGTGCTTTTCGTGGTTCTTGGAAAAACTCAGAGTGCGTTAAGTATTTTACATCACATAACTTGAATTAATCACTTGTTCCAATCCAAACACACAATCCAAACTAAATTGAGATCGCATGATCGAGCTTCAATCAAGTTATTTTCACACAACGTACCGCGAAGTTCAATATAGAAAACATTTCCTTCGATCAATTAGCCAAATCACGGGTCAATGAATTGGCATTACTGTTTAAATTTAAATATCACAAAATAGCGCTCTCCACTATTAAACTATTCTTTTAAGTTCAAATCTAAGTATAAAGCAGTGTTTATTTCAATTAAAATCACTAGAAATAACATAAGATTAAAGTTTTTTAAATAAATAAAAATGCGCGGTTGGAACGGTCCGAATTAGACTAAGGCTCTAAGAAAACCTACGATTGATAAAAAATCTTTTCAAATTATAATTAATATTGTATATTCATAATATTTTCAAATGAAGTAATAAAAATCCAGCTATTATTACACTTTTTTTTACTTTGTATATCTTTATTTTTAATTGTTTTGATGTAAAAAAATTACAAATACCGCAAAGCAAATTTTTGGACATTAGTTTGGACACCGGACCGTTGGAATATTGGACAACGGATAACGAGCATGGGTCTGTGGCATGGGTTATGACTATGAGACCTAATTATACTAAGAGATAAAAGTAACAATATTTTTGTTTAAAACTTTGCGGAAAACACATTATTTAACCTGATTTACTACAAAAGATAATTAATTCATAAGATGTTTACTGTGTCTAAAATCTATACAATTATTTGTTTGAAATTCAGTTTTTTTTTATTTAGAAAACAAACAGCCATATACAAAAACAGTTATCCAAAAATAGAAGTAAATTAGGCCTAGAGTTTCCTATATTACCACATAAACATTTACAAATGAGTCTAAAATTATACAAAATTATTTCAGATACCAAAACTCAGCTCTCAGATTTCGTTGGAAGCCAACAACTCGTGTTGGACTCGATAGCCTGGAAAAGTAAAAAGCACTAGTGCGAGAAATAGAACTTTCCGCACGCTAAACCACTACCAGAAAAACACTTTTTTGAGCAACTGTATTAAAAAGCATTTTCACTGCATTTTTTCTGCTGTGAAGCCGGTGCCCCATACGCGCTCGTCCCCTGCTTTACTTCATTATTAGCAATTTTCGTTTTCAAATCGTTACCGGACACTTAATACAACAAGCGCTTTGTTGCAGTGTTGCCAAACCTGCTACTTGCGATAACCACAGCCATCGCAGGCGCTGGTGCGGCATCTGGACACCGGCACCGGGACATCAAAAACGACCCTCTCGTGTTCATTTCGAACCCTGTAGAGTCAGAGTTCCCTGGACATTGGATCCCTGCGAGTGTTCTCAGAGTCATTTTAAATAGACCCAATAACCCATCTACAAAACAACCATTGAAAGCTACAAGAGAACGATTGAGACTAACAAAAGCGAAAAAAGCACGAAGACCTAACACTCGTAAAGTAACTACTAAAAAACCCACAACTAAAACACCAATAACAACAAAACTCCCACCGACAACTACAACGACCACCGCTATTGTTACCACTACCACTACAACTCCTAGTACTACCACTACTACAACTACTACTCCTGCTCCTACTACTACTCCTAATACTATTCCTATTACAATTCCTACTACTCCTCCTTATACTCCTACTACTATTCCTACTCCTCCTCCTCCTCCTACTACTACCACTCCTACTACTACCACTCCTACTACTACTACTACCAACACTCTTCCTACTACTACCACCACTCCTACTACTACCACTCCTACTACTACCACTCCTACTACTACCACTCCTACTACTACCACTCCTAGTACGACTACTCCTACTATTCCTACTACTCCTACTACTACTACTACTGTTCCTACTATTACTACTACTCCCACTACTACTACTATTCCTACTACTACTACTACTACTCCGAGTACTACTACCTCTACTACTACTACTCCGACAACTACTTATGAAGATAATACAGCCGCCAATAGTGTAAATGGATAGTGATATTGAAAGCCGTCTTATTTATCTATAAAATTTTTATATAATAACCATTCGTTTTATTTGAAACAGTAGGTATACGTATAATAAATCCTTTCTCCCCAAACGGCAAAAATAATAATAAACGAGAAACTACTTCAAAATCATTTATCATTCAGAGGAGACAGTTCAGGTAAGAAAGCATTTTTTTTTTTTTTTTTTTTTTTTAATTTATTTAGAACACAAACAGTCATAATAAACATTTTACATATGATGTACACAGTGTACAGAAAAAATAGAAAATACAAAAAGACCTGGAGGTTCATTATTATACATAATGTTAACAAAGTAACCAATAAGGTAGGGATAAATAAACAACCAAGGTAGTTTAAGAAAAATAACATTTTACTCACAGACAGTGAAGACAGGCCATCTGACGCAGAAATTGCAATGCAAAGCTACCTTCACTGTCCCTGAGTGTAAATATTGTAGAATGAAAAAATAAAAAATAAAAATTAGCTACAAAAAGTACTCAAATAATTAATAAAAGAGTTTACGCTTAACTAGCATTTTTAGACTTGCCATCGAATTATTAAAAGGATCAATATCAAACAGATGATTATTATAGAAATTAGGAGCTCGTATGAAAAAAGAATGCTTAGAATAGTTCTTGCGAGAAAAACTAACATGAAAAAGAGATCTAGGTCGTAAGGGGAGACGCGGGCAAACAAAAGTCACTCGTTTTAGGAGATTTGAACAATTGATGGTGCCTTTAAGAATTTTAAACCAAAACATAATATCTAAGTAATTCCTACGATTAACAAGAGAAGGGACACAAAAATGCTTTGCTGCTAAGTCAGAATTTTCAAAATATCTACCTGTTCTATAGCCTAAAGATTTTAAGAAAATGTTTTGCACCCTCTGTAAACGGTTAATGTGGACATTGTACTGGGGAGTCCAGACTACACTACCAAACTCAAGGATACTTCTAACTAAGGAATAAAATAATAACTTATAAGTGCTGGGCCGTTTGAACGGCTGCCCAATACGAAGGATCATTCCTAGCTTTTTATAAGCGCGCTTGCATAAGTTATCAATGTGTAAATTATAGTTCAATTGTGTATCCATAGTAACACCTAAGTCCCTAATGGATGACACTCGTGTTATGTTATTACCAGAAAAGGTGTAGTTGAAGATAATAGGATTTAGCTTTCGACTAAAACTAATAATGAAACATTTATCAGTATTTAAGAACAGGTGATTGTTTGAGCAATATTGAAAGAAATTATTTAGGTCTTGTTGCAATGAAAGGCAGTCCGCTTCCGATGCTACAGCCCTAAAAATGTTTGTGTCATCGGCGTAGATGAGATGTTCAGCACTACGGAAGCAGGTCAAGCAGGTCGCCATGTCATTGACATACAAGATAAACAATAAAGGACCAAGGTGTGATCCTTGAGGTACACCAGAGGGGACGGGGAGAAAACAAGATGTGTATCCCTTCAAAGCCACTGCCTGACTACGATTGGATAGGTAAGATTTAATCCACCTCAAACAAAGCATATTAAACGTTTTGTGAAGCAATCTGATTTTTATTTTATTTTTAATTACATTTTGTCTCTTAAGCTGTCTTGATAATTATGTCTTCTTGAAGAACTACGCATTATTGTATATCTTTTTTTGATCCACAGTTCTTAATGTTCTTATAAAAAAATCCCTTAGGAGGGGAGTGCTGAGTCACTTTTTTTGTATGGGGAAAAAATCATTCATCATTTAATTTATTATTTTTTATTAATTTTTAAATTTTCTGCAGTACAAGTCCATACTCGTAAGTCTCGTACAAAATGTACTGAAGTAGAATTCTACTTCTCAGTACATTTTGTACTGTGTTACTTTGTAATGTAAGTAATATTGTAAATAAAAATACTACATGTAATTATTTTCAAAATTGCTTTCTTGTGGTTAGGTATGAGGATATTACGTATCATCAATGCTACTTAAGCGTAAACTCTTTTATTAATTATTTGAGTACTTTTTGTAGTAATTTTTTTTCATTCTACTATATTTACACTCAGGGACAGTGAAGGTAGCTTTGCATTGCAATTTCTGCGTCAGATGGCCTCTCTTCACTGTCTGTGAGTAAAATGTTATTTTTCTTAAACTACCTTGGTTGTTTATTTATCCCTACCTTATTGGTTACTTTGTTAACATTATGTATAATAATGAACCTCCAGGACTTTTTGTATTTTCTCTTTTTTCTGTACACTGTGTACATCATATGTAAAATGTTTATTATGACTGTTTGTGTTCTAAATAAATTAAAAAAAAACATTTGTGGTATATTATACAAAAAAATCCACCATACCGTATCTGGCTGGAAACTTGGTATATTTTGAAAATTATTTTTGTTTTAAGTAATTTCAAAAAATGGCTGAAATGTAGTGTTGTGATATATTTTTAGAATCGCTTTAAAAAGTTCTTTCCTATGATACCACAAACGATACGTATCTGAGAAAATAAAATAATATAAAAAAAAGTAACTCGGCATCCGGAAAACCGTTTGAGACATTTTTTTCATTAGCTGCATAATTGTTCGTTAGATCATCGCACAATTAATAAATGAACAAAAAAACTATTGTAAAACTTTGTCGCCATCTTGAGCTCAAACGATTGTTTATTTAACAATAAGTACCATACCATGTTTTTATTGTTTTTGTATGTTTTTGATGTATTTTTGTATTTTACTTTTGTAAAAATATTATAAAACCTAACCTAAGACGAAAAATAAATAAAGAGTACCATATTATCAGAACGCGTGGAGCAATCAAGTCAGATTAAAATATCATTATTTTGTATTGTATTTATTTCAATTATTATTGAAGAAAGTACAATGAGATTAAAGATTGGCAGCTCTTTTTATACCACGGTCTTCAAATGAATCCTGTTTTGACTACGTACTCTACAATTACAGAGGTATAGGCTTAATGATTTTTTTTCATTCATGGTATCAATCGATTCGTTTTGTTGTAAGGATCATATGTCTATATGGGGCCAATTGCCTTAACTCAACATAAAAAACAGAAAAGAGACTTAAAGTCTGAGAATTGCATTTGTTTCTCAAAACGCTCCTTACAAAATGATATGAAGCACTGACTTCACGACTTAATAGTTACCCTGTTTAAAGTATGTATGGAAAAATTATGTAATTGTTATTTTTATAGTGAAATGTTGCGTTTATGTATACGGTTGCTATACAATTTATTTCACAATACTCGTAAAATGTTAAAAATCGAATGGTATCATTACTTTCCTAAATTTCGTACTTTAAAAATCGAATAATTGAAGAAATCAGAGTCTCAGTGGTATTTTGTGGAATATATTTCGGTTAAGAAAATCCGATGGTGACGGTTGATTGTTACATCAAACAATAAAACAACTAGGTATCATAGCAACCTACCAACACTTCCTCTCAAGCAACCATTCACCATTTGAACACCCACAGCATCCTCAAGCACACGAGTCTAAACCTAAACCAGACACACACCTCTCAAACTTAACGCGGGGCAATGGCTTGGTTAAGACATCTGCCAAGTTATCTTCAGTTGGGATGTACTCCAACTGAACTAACCTCTCATTGACGCAATGACGAACGAAATTGTACCTAATGTCAATATGCTTCGTCCGCCGGTGAGCAACAGGATTATTCACGTCATGCTCCCCAGCAGCGCCACCATAGCTTTTTTGTATGTAAATATATAGGAAAATATCTACATAATGTCTATAAAATTCTAGACTAGTTTAAAAAATATCTATATCGCTAGTTTTGTCGTGAGCTTTATTTTATTGTGGCGCTGCTGGAGAGCATACTCCACAGCAGCGCCACCATAAAACCTCTATTCCTGTTTATCGTAAAGACACGTATTTGGCATTCTATAAGAATTCTATACCAACCTAGCATATGAAATCCCTCATTTTATTTTGAATGTACGGACACACGGTCCTTCAAACTTTTTGTGCCTTACAGCGCCTGACTTAAAAATCTAGGCAACATTTTGTGCGACCAAAAGTGTATTTTTGTATTTTTACTCTCAGGCGTTATGGTAATAGTTTTAAATAAAAAAGAACCGACTTCACTTAGGATCCGTTTTTCCAAGAGGAAGTGGCCGAGTTGCTGTAAAAAATAGTGAAATCACTATAGGTGTGCCTATAATAGTTGAAGAGTTCCCTCGATTTCTCCAGGATCCCATCATCAAACCCCGACGTGGTGACAATGGGACCATCTAGGGGTTATACCCGTTCGATTAAAAAAAAATTATATTTGAAAATCGGTTCATGATTCACGGAGATATCGAGTAACATACATACAAAAAAAATTATGATAATAAAAAAATAATGATAAAAAAAATCAGTCGAATTGCGAACCTCCTCCTTTTTTGAAGTCGGTTAAAAATACCTTCGGTTATGTTACGGATTAAAGTCAAACTGGGAGGGTAGTAGGGATCGAAAATAGTACGTACGTGAGCAAACGCCTGAGTGCGAGTAATTATTTCTACACTTCTTGTGTCATTGCCTAGGTTTTTAAGTCAGGCGCTGTAAAATTATCATTCACAAAAAGTTTGAAGGACCGTGTGTCCGTACATTCAAAATAAAATGAGGGGTTTCATATGCTAGGTTGGTATAGAATTGTTATAGAATTATTTAATGCCAAATACGTGTCTTTACGATAAACAGGAATAGAGGTTTGATGGTGGCGCTGCTGTGGAGTATGCTCTCCAGCAGCGCCACAATAAAATAAAGCTCACGACAAAACTAGCGATATAGATATTTTTTAAACTAGTCTAGAATTTTATAGACATTATGTAGATATTTTCCTATATATTTACATACAAAAAAGCTATGGTGGCGCTGCTGGGGAGCATGACGTGATTATTCGCCAACGCTATGGCGCTCTGGTTGTCCACAAACAACTTGACATTCTTAGAGTGCACATTCTTTGTCACATGACTCACTAACCTTTGAAGGTATACAGCTTCTTTGGATGCCTCAGATAATGCAACAAATTCTGATTCACTCGAAGAAAGACTCACGCAGTTCTGCCTTTTGCACTCCCAGGATATCATATTCGGTCCTACTTTGAACATGTATCCCTAATAAGACTTTCGGTCTTTGATGTCTCCGCTGCAGTCAGCACTTACGTAACCTGTAATAAAATTATTGTTACGTTCGTCTTTCGACTTCCGAAATATAAGACCTAAGTCACTAGTTCCCTTCATATAACGTAGAACATACTTAGCCGCCTTCATATGTATAGATCGGCAACATGAATTATACTGAGCTAAGAAGCTCACGGCCGCCAAGACATCGGGCCTCGTATTGCAGGCTAGGTAATTCAGTGAACCAACCAAAGACTGGTATCGTAATTGTTCTTGGCGATCTAACTCTTCACCACCCCCATCTGCCAAAACCTTATGCAGATCCAGTTCCAGCGGAGTATTCACCGGTTTGCACTGATCCATACCGTGACGTGATACTTTAGAACGGATTCGATAAACTTCCTCTGGTGTAGGAAAAACGTACCTTCTTCTCCTCGTTCTAAACTCATGCCTAAACATTGTCGAGCTTCCTCTAAATCCTTCACTTTGAAGTATTTCCGCAATCCACTCAACAACTGCATTTTACTACTAATATTTTCAAAATATATTATAAAATCATCCCCATGAAGACATGCGAAAATATCGTCTTTAAAATATAAGCAAATATCATACTCAGAACGTTTAAATGACATTGACAACAAAACATCATTTACCTTTTCGTTCCATGAGCGACTTGCTTGTTTAAGGCCATATATCGCCTTCTGCAATAAACAAACCTTTTGTTTCTGACCTTCGCCGTCAAAACCTTCCGGTAATTGCATATAAACCTTTTCATGTAAATCACCGTTTAAAAACGCCGTGTTTACATCGAAATGATGCACCTGTAAATCATTTTCCGTAGCCAACGCCAGCAATAACCTTAGAGTCGATCTTCTTACGACGGGCGAAAACGTTTCAAAATAATCTACGCCGTATGACTGCGTGAAGCCTTTAGCGACAAGTCTGGCTTTATATGTCAGGTTTCCGTCAGCATCATACTTATACTTGTAGATCCACTTGTTTCCCACTACTTTGGCACCTGGAGGCCTCTCAACCACCTGCCAAACGTCGTGCTCCTTCATGGACTTCAACTCTCGTTCCATTGCTGCTTGCCACTCATGACAGTCAGGTCTTCCTAATGCTTCCTTGTATGATCGTGGCTCTTCCTCTATATTGCAAGCATTGCTGTAGCAATACAGTCCGCTGTGTGCGTCACGTAACCTATTCCTTAGAGGATACCTAGGTTCTTCCTCGACATGCACATCAGCCACACATGGTTTCTCGCTACGATCCTCAATGTCAGAGCCTCCCGAAGTTTCAACGAGTTGTTCAGGCCCAGCTGTACGAGTAGTTTCCGCGCAAGCTTCTACAGGTACCTCAGCTGCGTCCGAGCTCTCTTCTGTGTCTTCATAATATGAATCTTCTGCCATTGACGTATATGGAACCTTCTGTGCAGAATTCTCGATCTCCCATACAACAACATTGTCTGACTTATGTACAGTCTCCTGAGACGTTGTCAACTTTACCTTTGAACCGATTTCCGACGCTTTCAAATCGGAACCTTCAATAAAAGTTACGTCACGACCTACTACTATCTCTCTCGGATTGCTAAGATCCGCAAAGCGATACCCCTTAGTATCTTCGCAATAGCCGACGAAAATATATTGCTTTGCCTTAGCGTCCCATTTCTTTCTCTTCTCCTTTGGAATATGCACGTAAGCTGTCGACCCAAATACTCGTAAATGATCCAACCTCTGCACCTTACCGTCCACAGTTCTTCCGGAATATTCCCATCGTTCGCGCTATGAGGTAGTCTGTTCTTGACATATGCCGCTGTGTTACAAGCTTCTGCCCAAAACTTCTTATTAAGACCTTTATCCATAAGCATGGTGCGTGCCATTTCCGTTATGGATCGAAGTACCTCCTCTGCAATGCTAGCTGGTTCCGCTGTGTAGGAAGCAGTCAACTCGTGCTGTATTCCTTTACTGGAAAGAAATGCGTTAAAATCTCTATTAACAAACTCCGTCCGATTGCCCGTTCTCAGTCGTTTGACTGTCAAACCTGTCTCGTTCTCCACATGTCTCACGAAATCCTTAAAGAAGTTCAAAGTTTGAGACTTCTCCTTAAGGAAATAAACAAACAGTTTCCTTGTGAAATCGTCCACAATAACTAACATGTAATGAGCACCCCCGTAAGAACGTTCCGACATTGGACTACACAAATCGGCGTGTAGTAACCCGAGTTTGTCAGTAGCTCGTCCTGCTTCACACTTTGGAAAAGGTAACCTATGTGCCCTACCTTCACAAGGTCCCATTTTACCTTTACCTCCAATCTCGTTCTGCGACAGCTTGCGTAAATCACCCAGATTTACGTGACCAAGCTTCTTTTGCCAAAGCGCCAACGAGTCCTCAGCTTGAACTGTAGTAGCCAAAGCCCCTTCTACAATAGGAAAACAATCATCCATCTTATAGATACCTGAGACTTCACTAGCAGTAGCCACAAGCTTACCCGTCATTTGGCCTAACGACTGGTGAAGCAACCTACAACCATCAGAATCAAATGTCACCTTCCACCCATTCTTTACCAACTTCGATATCGATAAAAGATTAACTTTCAAGTCGGGTACATAGTAACAATCCTTTATAGGTAACAAAACTCCTTTCAGACTTACCATAATGTCACCCTTACCCTCACTTGACACTTTGTCATCATTCGCACATGTCACAACATTCTTATCAGTTATCATAAAGTCTCTAAACCAGTGCTTCTGAAAACTCATATGGTTAGACGCGCCACTGTCCAGATAAAACGCCGATGGGCTGAAGGAATCGTGTACCGACAGTGAACAGCATAATGCAACTTTCTTCGACTTCGTAGAAACCGTTGATTTGCTTTCGCCATCTACTTCCTTTACCAGCTTCGGGCAATCTGACTTCCTGTGGCCCTTCTGACCACACTTGAAGCATTTGAGCTTTAAAACTGACTGTTGACCATGTTTCCTTGCTGCTAACGCCGATTTCGTAGCCGACGAATCATTCGAAGAACTCTGGCCGGAATCCTCTTGTAACAGCTTCTGACGAACATTTTCCGAGGTAAGCTTCATACCTGAGTGTTCTAAAGTCATCCGCAATGGTCTATACTCATCTGGTAGACCTCTCAATAGTACTACGGCTATTAAATCGTCATCAAAGCTCTGATTAATCTCTTTCAGCTTTTGAGCGTGATTCATAACGGACGCGACGTATTCGTGCATGGATTTATGATTCTCTAGCTTTTCATCCAAGAGATTATTGAGATTATTCATTAAAGATATCCGCCTGTTAATACCTTTATCTTCGAATATCGCTGCCAACGCATCCCACACTTCCTTCGCGTAAGAAAGATTTTGCACATACGGATACAGATGCGGCTCCAAATGTAGGCAAATTAACGTAAAAGCCTCCTGATCCTTCTCAATTTCTGCAGAATCATCTTTATTCGATAGTGTTGACGTATACTTAAAACATTTTTCACGAACTAGTAGCATTTTAATCGCGAATTTCCATGACGTGTAATCTTCTAATCCGTTCAATTTGGTAATAGAAAATTTAGTTGACTGGGCCATGACCTGAAGAAATCAGAGTCTCAGTGGTATTTTGTGGAATATATTTCGGTTAAGAAAATCCGATGGCGACGGTTGATTGTTACATCAAACAATAAAACAACTAGGTATCATAGCAACCTACCAACAATAATATTGAAAATTTCAACTATAGTCTGGCAAACCAAAAAGCGCAGTAACAGTCCGAGTAACATGCTATACCCATCCCGTTTTTAGTAGTGAGAGTACTAGCATTGGAAAAAGACAGTATGACTCTCCCTGTCTATAATACTCTATATATGCTTGAAGTGAAACAAACTCTGGCCAAACTGTATTTCAATAGTTTTTTTTTATGTTTACTTTATTTGGGTATTTTGATCATTTTGCATCCTATCAATTAAATTTTATTGCATAATTCAACATGTGTCACCATCCCTCTTCTAAGTAAGAAAAGGGGTTAACAAAACAGCTTCGGAAGGTAATGAGTGTATTAATAGTACATTATTGCAGAGGACAGGAAAGGGAAATTGGTGGACGAGCGATTTTTTCGGACGAAGCGCAGCTGAGTCCGAAAAAATAAGACGAGTCCACGAAATTCTATTCCCGCCGAGGCATATATAGTGCTTTTCTCCAAATAAGCGAGGAAATAAATAAATTACTGATTGAAACCATAAGACGTATAATCATTCTAACATTGGTGTACTTATTTTGTATGCCGTTACTTAGTTTTGTAGTACAGGTCTATTCACGAGAGTTGGCGCGAGATTTGACAGAATTTCTATGAAAATGGCTGTCACTCAGTAGAAATCTCGCGCCAACTTTCGTGAATATACCTGTAAAATTGTTACTTAGTTAAAAATATTTTTAAGGGGGCAGGGGGTGGCTCACAACTAGGGCGTCTGGGGGACATGTAAATATTTATTTTATTTAAAGGAGCCAAGAGTGTCCCACTGCTGGGCAAAGGCCTCCCTCCTTCCCTTCCACGTGTCCTGGTCTTGAGCCGTCTCCCACCAGTTTCTATCGAAGGCGTCAAGGTCGTCTCGCCATCGCCGTCGAGGTTTGCCGCGGCCCCGGGGTTCGGTTTTGTGGAACCCATTTGGTAGTTACTTTGGCCCGCAAATCATCCGGCATACGACAAACGGGTCCCGCCCAGTCCCATTTCAGCTTAGAGGCTGTTTCTGCTACGTCAGCTATTTTAGTCTTGATTTTAGTTTTAATTTTTTTTTACCTAATATCAACATGTTCAATAGATAGGTCTTTAAAAATAACGTTAAGGTTTCGTTAAACATTTTTACATTTAGTGAAAAACAATCACCCCGTAAGTTTTAAAAATGCCGCCCCCCCCTGTATCTTTTGAACCGTAAGTCATAAATATTCTTTCCAGGAAAAATATTTTGCACATTATCGGTTAAAGAGTTTTTGAGTTATTTCCAAAAAAACATATTTTATAGGCACTTTTGATTTTACTGTTTCGATAGTAAGGTACGGAACCCATTAAGCGTGGTCCAACACATAATTTGCCGGATTTTTTGGCATTTCTGGATGGGCACTATCAAATGAGCCACGTGTCCCCTTGCTATGCTAGTAGTTGAAGTATTTTTTGTCAAAATTAAAAGGCCATATTTTGCTAACTGTACAAAATGCTCCAACTTTGGCTCATGCTACCAGGAACTTATACGTAACATTTTACAGTGCATTGCCCCTCATAAGCCAATTTCTGCTACTCGATGAGGTAGGGTTGCCCACGGATGTGTTCTGATGAATTTTGGTACTAGATATCTGACAGAACTTACCTACCTACTTATAGGTACCTACTACCAATATCATAGACCCCAGTAACTTTTTAATAATCTTTTTTATCTAAGCAGTTCTTCAGAACACAACTCATTGTACAGTCGCCATCAAATATATCGGAGCAGCCAGGGTACTCAAAAATATCTGAGCATGCACTTTGTGGCCCTGACAATAGAGGCGTTGTTCAGATATTTGTGACCACCTTGGCAGCTTTGATATATCTGATGGCGACTGTACAAGCGATAGGTATAACACCACATAAGGAGGCAAAGTCTCTCTTTAGGCTTCAATATCGCTCTGTATTGAGCACACCTAGTTTTTTGGATGCCAGCTTGGCCTTCCCTTCAAAAGTGACTAGGGTTTCTGCTAGGGTTTCTGGTTTCTCGACCTTTTTTATTTCTCGAGGCACGGGAATTCTCGACCACGATTTCTCGAGTTTCTCGAGTATCTCGAGAAATTTTAGAAGGTCTTTTCCGACCACGGGACAATGGTGTTCCGGACCTTTGGAAGGCGTATGCGGAGCCAAAGCCAACGCGCAAAGGTCCTTTAGACAATTTAATGAAAAGTGAGGGATACACTAAAAGGATGCTGCCCTTGTCCGTGTCATGGGACGCACGCAGACACAGCGCCCGCCATGGTGTAAGGACTATTTAGTTAATGGAGTCTAAAATGTACTAGGCTATTGGGTGAATAGTATGGGCTAATTACTGGGCTATTGGGTAAAGAACCGGACGCCTGCTTAATAAAACGGTATCCAATTTTAATTCCGGCAGACGGTGACTCGCCCTCCGCAAGATGGGATCCCATAAAAAGCGACATCAAAGATGGCTCAAGGGCAACACCGGTGCGGGGCTGGGGGTAGAGAGGTGTCACTAGACTTTAAACATATAATATAGGCAACTCGCCACTTAAGAGTCGCCAGGACGCGTATTTACAAAATCTATACTATTAGAGTTCAGATGCGAACTGAACTAGATTAGCTTTAATTTTGCAAAAAGTTGACAAAACCCTAATCTAGTACAGTCCTGAAATTGACTGAAATCGCAAAGGTTTTGTGAATAAAATTCATACTGATTTACTGATATTGCAGCTACAAAACCTAGACTGTTATGATCTTTAGAAAAAGCTTTTAAAGACTCCGATTAGGTTCTCCTATATGTAGCATAACTTTTTTTGGAATAATTTTGTGTTGTATAACAACTTTAAGCACAAATTAAATTACTGTTCTTACGCAAATAAATAAGATACCTTTTTAGGGTTTTTTTTTTATTAATATCGATAGTACATTACCTAAAGAGTAGTTAGGTTTAACCTAACCCACTTTTTTGTAGATGGTTGGGTTGGTTTGGGGTCGCAGTTCTAACCTAACCTAATCCACTTCTTGTGCAGCTGTTTGATTTGGTTAAGGCTCACAGTTCTAACCTAACCTAACCCACTCCTTAAGCAGCTGTTTGATTTGGTTAAGGGTCGCAGTTCTAACCTAATCTAACCTAACCCACTTTTTGAGCAGCTGTTGGATTTAGTTAAGGGTCACAGTTCTAACCTAACCTAACCCACTTTTTGAGCAGCTGTTTGATTTGGTAAAAGGTCGCAGTTCTAACCTAACCTAATTACCTAACCCACTTTTTAGCAGAACCTATAAATTTGCTACCTACTTGTACTTTATGCATGATTTGTTTTCTACAATTGTAATCTTCCGCCTGAACTCAACTCAACTAGGTATTGTTGATACATAATCTCTATAAATATACCAGCAAAAAGCTAATCCATTTGAGCGACGTTCGTAACTGAGATAGACTAGATATTTTTAATTAATTTGCAGAAACAAAAGCTAATCTAGTCCAGTTTGCAGAAACTAGTATTTCTGCTCGAGAATTCTCGAGGCGAGAAATCTCGAGAAATTTGTCCTTCGTCGAGACGGGAAAGAAAAACCGCAATGCCTCGAGAATTCGAGAAATAAATCGCAAGAGCGATAAGTAAAAAAAACACGTGTTTAACACTTAATGCGTCTAGCTTTTGCTGTCTGTGCTCTGTGCTTAACCTGTCGGATGAGTGGGACTGTAGGACCGGCTGTCCAGTGCAGAGGGGGGTCGCTAGAGCTGCGTTCTCGAGGGTTGATGTGGAAACCTAAGTGGCGAGTATGCTATATTATATGTTTAAAGTCTAGTGACACCTCTCTACCCCCAGCCCCGCACCGGTGTTGCCCTTGAGCCATCTTTGATGTCGCTTTTTATGCGATCCCATCTTGCGGAGGGCGAGTCACCGTCTGCCGGAATTAAAATTCGATACCGTTTTATTAAGCAGGCGTCCGGTTCTTCACCCAATAGCCCAGTAATTAGCCCATACTATTCACCCAATAGCCTAGTACATTTTAGACTCCATTAACTGAATAGTCTTTACACCATGGCGGGCGCTGTCTCTGCGTGCGTCCCATGACACGGGCAAGGGCAGCATCCTTTTAGTGTATCCCTCACTTTTCATTAAATTGTCTAAAGGGCCTCTGCGCGTTGGCTTCGGCTCCTCATACGCCTTCCAAAGGTCCGGAACACCATTGTTCCGTGGTCGGAAAAGACCTTCTAAAATTTCTCGAGATACTCGAGAAACTCGAGAAATCGTGGTCGAGAATTCCCATGCCTCGAGAAATAAAAAAGGTCGAGAAACCAGAAACCCTAAAGGTGACTACGGTACTGGACATCACTGGAAATGTCGACACTGAATTGTAGGCCTACGTGTCTGAACTGAATTAACTTCCCTTGATTTTAATTAAATCCCGCAAATCAGTCTGCCAATCTCCATCTATCGTCCCATCATCAAGGTAATACATAGATATTACCTTGATGATGGGACGATAGGTGCGAACATATAAATGTTTAACTTTCAATTTAGATTACGTATTAATCAATTTTTTGTCGAGGTTATTTTGATGAATTTTGCAAACCTTTTTCGCCATTTGCGCAAAATGTTCCAAGTTAGGCGGCGCGGCGTGTGACCAAGAGTAGTTATGTTTATTTATTTCATTGAAATTGAGGCACCAATAGCAAGATAACAAATAATACAAAACCTAAAAAAAAAACAGAGAGAAAGTCAGTAATAGATGACCACAAAAATACCTATTACTAACCCGGAAAAACTAAGTGGATACTTGAGCAAAGGAAAGAAAGAACTATTTATACAAAATATAAACAAACTAGCTTGCCTGTATGGTACACTTTCATGTATGTTAGTGTGTGTGTGTGTGTGTATGTATATGCTAGTGTGTGTACTTGTGATAGGAAAATAATGTATTTAATACAAATATTATTTTTTGCTCTCTTTGGATTTCAATAATAAAATCTGTACTTATTGAGTTTCTTTGATGCAGTCAAGCGAATCAACACAAATCGATTGCTTTTTATAAAGATTTAAAATACGGCTTGGGTATAATTGTTGAAGCAACTAAAAGTCAGCTTCCCCTACAGAGGTTTTTTCAAAAATTGTTTTCGCAGTCGGCCACCGGACTTGACTTACAGCCTTGGCCAGAAGTGTTGAGCATAGGTGTTTTTTGTTTACAATTTTGATGTTAAGCATTATTTCCCTATCCTAACAATGTATGGTAACGGTAAATGTTATATTTTATTTATAAATATAGAAAACTTCACTTAATAACACTTTCAAGGTACTTAAAAAATATGAAAACAGAAGGTACCAAAAATGTAAATTTAAGTCGGTGCGACATATTGCAAATATTCTATGCAGTTACTACTAACTTCAACAAAACATGCCTATTAGTTTAAATTAATTGACAAAATAACTTAAACAAAGAAGGAAACGATGGACTAAACTTTCCAGTTTTGTATGAAAATCGCATTAGTGCTCAACACTTCTGGCCAAGGCTGTAGGTATAAGGATTAGGTGGTATAAGTATTCTTACTATTTTAAGGACTTTGAAATGCGGTTTCTAAACATTATAGTCTTAAAATACGAGTCCGATCACTGAGGTATCGTTAGCAGATGTTTCTGCTTGATAGTTATAAGTGACTTTATTCATATACTTACTGTAAAACCATTTTATTGCAGTGTTGCCAAACCTGCTACTTGCGATAACCACAGCGGTCGCAGGCGCTGGCGCAGCTTCCATGCACCGGGACATCAAAAACGACCCTCTCGTGTTCATTTCGAACCCTGTAGAGTCAGAATTCCCTGGACATTGGATCCCTGCGAGTGTTCTCAAAGTCATTTTAAATAATCCCTCTACAAAACAACCTTTGAAAGCTACTAAAAGAAATTTAATAGAAACAAAATTGAAAAAGGCAAGCCCCAAAATAACAACAACAGACATATTACCGATACCACCAACACCACCACCAACACCACCACCAATGACATCAACAACAATACAAAAATCAATAACAAATACTACTCCTACCGCCACAAAACCAGCAGCAACAACAAAAATGACACTAAAACCAACAAAAATAATAACAATGACACCAAAAATAACAACAATGACACCAGAACCAATAAAAATAATAACAATGACACCAAAAATAACAACAATGACACCAGAACCAATAAAAATAATAACAATGACACCAAAAATAACAACAATGACACCAGAACCAACAACATCAGACACAGGCGAGATAGGTCAGGGTCATAATAGTCCAAATGGATAAAGCTATTGAAAATCTTTCGTTGTAACATAGGTTTCTATACGTTGTATTAAAAGTGTTACAATAATCAGTGGTTTCATTTAAAATTGAAATAATCCCATTGCAAACCAGTCTAGGCGTTAAATCTGATAAGATTTAACGGTTTAAATTACATAAAAATTATAATTGTAAGAATTCATTGAATATTAATAAAAAACCGACCAAGTGCGTCTGTATAAATATAATATCGCTTGTTGTATCTGCCTATATATTTACGTAGTTTTTTGGAGATAATTCAACGCCTTAAACGATAGTGTTCAAAATAATTTTCGTGAATGTATAATTGTGAGGCATTTCAAAAAGCCTTTTTGCTGTTTTTATCGCAAATCGCGATTAAATTAAAAATAAAGTATTTTTAACATTTTTAGGAAGCAAGTAAAGTGAATTAAATATTCAATACAAATACAATGGGCAACTTTACACGAGCTGTGATCTATGTATGTGTGGTCTATGAAAATTGGTAGGTAGGTACCTATAAGTACCTAGGTAAGTACTGTCAGTCCTAAAAACAAGCCCTTTAATTTGTTCAAACTCAAAAAAAATTACGATACCAGATGCTGGTCATGATTGTAAACCAATACATTAGAAATATACCCAATTTATTTATAAAACAACTATGAGTAGTTGATGCTCTGTATGTATATAATTATAATACCTAAACACGAAGTAAAAAAGTTGTCCGCGTTACCGATACAAAAACCCTATGGTTTGCAAAACTTTTTATTTCATTTTCTAAATTACCCCCCTGAAATCGCTAGGGGACTTTACACCTACAAAATTTCAGCATAATCGGTCTAGCAATTTCTGAGAAAGTGTAGCACAGGGTTTCTTTTTTACCATTCTGGTACGGAAACCTAAATTTATTCCAGTTTCCTGAAATGTTACTGCTCCCGTAATTAAAATGATGGCTGCAATTGATACACTCAAAATGGTTAATTAGGTAAAAATACATAGCTGGCAACAAATATTTCAAACAAGCCTTCTTTGAATAACAGATGCTAAGTTAATATTTTTGATGCCAACCTATTATTTCAAGTTCCCTGTTTACTATGTTGGTCTCCTTTATATTTCTGCCGCTTTTCAATAATACGATGGCACATGATTGAGGCTAATGTAAATTTATTGTCGCTAAAATACAGGCCCATTGATAACTGCACTTTTAAAAATTAAAACATGTAATCAATTTTCATGTATTCAAACAAAATGAATATTTACAGTTCGAGATAATTAATTAAATTTTACGTTTTAAAATTTTTATCATCAAGATGCCTTACGTTCCTTAGTTGTGACATTATTTTAGTCATTTTTGTAAACTTTGTAAAACTACCGTTAAAATTTGCGAAAAGAATGATTGGATTTCTTGACGAATGCTCTCCTTTAATTTTGATTGGATTAATGGGTTACTGGAGAATAAAAAGATGTCTGCTGGAGTTAAGGCTTCACGGTGGTCAAGCAATTATTGCCTTGATATAAATTTTTGATTTGATACATAAAAAATTTAAATAAAAAACTTTTAAAAACAAGCTTTTATGTGAATGCTCTAAAAAGAGAAAATAAGCTTTTGAGTCAATCAAACTTTTTTATAGGAACTTTGTACAATTTTATGACATAAAAGCTTGTCGCGAGACTTTTCCGTGTAAAAGTCCGTCCATATTTTAATTAATTTTAAACTACCGTCATAGGGTTACTTGGCTACATGATTTCACCTAAAATATGTGCAATCTCTTTTACACGGGAATGTCTCGCGACAAGCTTTTATGTCATAAAATTGTACAAAGTTCCTATAAAAAAAGTTTGATTGACTCAAAAGCTTATTTTCTCTTTTTAGAGCATTCACATAAAAGCTTGTTTTTAAAAGTTTTTTATTTAAATTTATTTTTATGTTTTTAGTTTTTAAGAGACATGTTCCGTAGCCTGTTCATTTCGTCTAACACATTGTTCCGCTGTGTTGACCGGTTTCTTATTGCTTGTTAATTTTAGCTAATAGAAATAGTCATTGGGTATGTTACCTGATATCAAAGTAGGCATGCTGAGTTTTTTATCATAATAGTGATGAAACATTTACGAGTATGTTATTTCTGACCGCTAAACCATATCAGGTAATTTAAAAATTCTTGAAAAACAAACATTTTCTTTATATTTCACAAAGAACATTATGTTACGGAAAAATCCCTCATGACACATTAAAGTTGCAAAATGATAAGCCTAATTTAACATAGACCTCATAATTTCGAGAAACAGCTACTAAAAACCCAAACTGACAGTTGTGTCCGAGGTTGAATGATAGAACTTCGCGTCGCTGCACTCGCTCGTTCGATAATAGTTATGCAAGTATAATTTTCTTTTGACAATCATATACTATTTATTTAGACGGTACTCTATTCTAATCTAACAGAACTGATCTCGAATTAAGAACTTGCGATTATAATAAGACCCCTCAACAAAACTGTTTTAGGCCTTCTGATTCCAGAACCCCCTGGTCATTCCAGCTCATTGAAGTCTCTTATTATATACCTCTGATACAACCTCAACAAATTTCATGAAGACCAGAAAAACGTTACTAAAATGTTCGCGATACGAACATTCAAAATTATAAACCCATCGGATGTCACACTAGCCCCAAACAGCATGAACCTATGTTGTCCTAAACCAGAGATCCAGTAGGTACCCCTAGGGTTCAGCATGAAATCTATCTCGTGATATTGGTCCCGACTGCTTACCAGTACAAGTCGAATGAGCCCAACAGCATGAGTCTGTTGTCCTAAACCCGTGATCCAGTAGGTACCCCCAGGATTCAGCATGAGCTATATTTTCTGATACCGGTTCCGACTACTCATCAGTACAAGTCAAATAAGCCCAAACAGCATGAGTCTATGTTGCCCCAAAACTCAGATCCAGTAGGTGCCCCCAGGGTTCAGCATGAACTCCATCTTGTGATACCGGTCCCAACTCCTCGTCAGTACAAGTCGAATGAGTTCAAACAGCATGAGTCTATGTTGCCCTAAACCTGAGATCCAGTAGGTGCCCCCAGGGTTCAGCATGAACTCCATCTTGTGATACCGGTCCCAACTCCTCGGCAGTACAAGTCGAATGAGCTCAAACAGCATGAGTCTATGTTGCCCCAAACCTGAGATCCAGTAGGTGCCCCCAGGGTTCAGCATGAACTCCATCTTGTGATACCGGTCCCAACTCCTCGTCAGTACAAGTCGAATGAGCTCAAACAGCATGAGTCTAGTTATGTTGCCCCAAACCTGAGATCCAGTAGGTGCCCCCAGGGTTCAGCATGAACTCCATCTTGTGATACCAGTCCCAACTCCTCGGCAGTACAAGTCGAATGAGCTCAAACAGCATGAGTCTATGTTGCCCCAAACCTGAGATCCAGTAGGTGCCCCCAGGGTTCAGCATGAACTCCATCTTGTGATACCGGTCCCAACTCCTCGTCAGTACAAGTCGAATGAGCTCAAACAGCATGAGTCTAGTTATGTTGCCCCAAACCCGAGATCCAGTAGGTGCCCCCAGGGTTCAGCATGAACTCCATCTTGTGATACCAGTCCCAACTCCTCGTCAGTACAAGTCGTATGACCTCAAACAGCATGAGTCTATGTTGCCCCAAACCTGAAATCCAGTAGGTGCCCCCAGGGTTCAGCATGAACTCCATCTTGTGATACCGGTCCCAACTCCTCGTCAGTACAAGTCGAATGAGCTCAAACAGCATGAGTCTATGTTGCCCCAAACCTGAAATCCAGTAGGTGTCCCCAGGGTTCAGCATGAACTCCATCTTGTGATACCGGTCCCAACTCCTCGTCAGTACAAGTCGAATGAGCTCAAACAGCATGAGTTTATGTTGCCCCAAACCTGAAATCCAGTAGGTGTCCCCAGGGTTCAGCATGAACTCCATCTTGTGATACCGGTCCCAACTCCTCGGCAGTACAAGTCGAATGAGCTCAAACAGCATGAGTCTATGTTGCCCCAAACACGAGATCCAGTAGGTGCCCCCAGGGTTCAGCATGAACTCCATCTTGTGATACCGGTCCCAACTCCTCGTCAGTACAAGTCGAATGAGCTCAAACAGCATGAGTCTATGTTGCCCCAAACACGAGATCCAGTAGGTGCCCCCAGGGTTCAGCATGAACTCCATCTTGTGATACCGGTCCCAACTCCTCGTCAGTACAAGTCGAATGAGCTCAAATAGCATGAGTCTATGTTGCCCCAAACACGAGATCCAGTAGGTGTCCCCAGGGTTCAGCATGAACTCCATCTTGTGATACCGGTCTCAACTCCTCGTCAGTACAAGTCGAATGAGCTCAAACAGCATGAGTCTATGTTGCCCCAAACACGAGATCCAGTAGGTGCCCCCAGGGTTCAGCATGAACTCCATCTTGTGATATCGGTCTCAACTCCTCGTCAGTACAAGTCGAATGAGCTCAAACAGCATGAGTCTATGTTGCCCCAAACACGAGATCCAGTAGGTGCCCCCAGGGTTCAGCATGAACTCCATCTTGTGATATCGGTCTCAACTCCTCGTCAGTACAAGTCGAATGAGCTCAAACAGCATGAGTCTATGTTGCCCCAAACACGAGATCCAGTAGGTGTCCCCAGGGTTCAGCATGAACTCCATCTTGTGATATCGGTCCCAACTCCTTACCAGTACAAGTCAAATGAGCTCAAACAGCATGAGTCTATGTTGCCCCAAACCTGAAATCCAGTAGGTGCCCCCAGGGTTCAGCATGAACTCCATCTTGTGATACCGGTCTCAACTCCTCGTCAGTACAAGTCGAATGAGCTCAAACAGCATGAGTTTATGTTGCCCCAAACACGAGATCCAGTAGGTGTCCCCAGGGTTCAGCATGAACTCCATCTTGTGATATCGGTCCCAATTCCTCGTCAGTACAAGTCGAATGAGCTCAAACAGCATGAGTCTATGTTGCCCCAAACCTGAAATCCAGTAGGTGCCCCCAGGGTTCAGCATGAACTCCATCTTGTGATACCGGTCCCAACTCCTCGTCAGTACAAGTCGAATGAGCTCAAACAGCATGAGTCTATGTTGCCCCAAACACGAGATCCAGTAGGTGTCCCCAGGGTTCAGCATGAACTCCATCTTGTGATACCGGTCTCAACTCCTCGTCAGTACAAGTCGAATGAGCTCAAACAGCATGAGTCTATGTTGCCCCAAACACGAGATCCAGTAGGTGTCCCCAGGGTTCAGCATGAACTCCATCTTGTGATATCGGTCCCAACTCCTCGTCAGTACAAGTCGAATGAGCTCAAACAGCATGAGTCTATGTTGCCCCAAACCTGAGATCCAGTAGGTGCCCCCAGGGTTCAGCATGAACTCCATCTTGTGATACCGGTCCCAACTCCTCGTCAGTACAAGTCGAATGAGCTCAAACAGCATGAGTCTATGTTGCCCCAAACACGAGATCCAGTAGGTGCCCCCAGGGTTCAGCATGAACTCCATCTTGTGATACCGGTCCCAACTCCTCGTCAGTACAAGTCGAATGAGCTCAAACAGCATGAGTCTATGTTGCCCCAAACACGAGATCCAGTAGGTGTCCCCAGGGTTCAGCATGAACTCCATCTTGTGATACCGGTCTCAACTCCTCGTCAGTACAAGTCGAATGAGCTCAAACAGCATGAGTCTATGTTGCCCCAAACACGAGATCCAGTAGGTGCCCCCAGGGTTCAGCATGAACTCCATCTTGTGATATCGGTCTCAACTCCTCGTCAGTACAAGTCGAATGAGCTCAAACAGCATGAGTCTATGTTGCCCCAAACACGAGATCCAGTAGGTGCCCCCAGGGTTCAGCATGAACTCCATCTTGTGATATCGGTCTCAACTCCTCGTCAGTACAAGTCGAATGAGCTCAAACAGCATGAGTCTATGTTGCCCCAAACACGAGATCCAGTAGGTGTCCCCAGGGTTCAGCATGAACTCCATCTTGTGATATCGGTCCCAACTAGCGATTGCAATCCGGTTTATTCGAAGTTCGAAAATCCGGATTTTAGAGCGTTTGAAAATCCGTTTTTAAATCCGGATTTTGCAAAGAAAAAACCGGTTTTTCGGATTGCTTCCCGCCAGTACTAATTCACTCAAAGTCGTTCTCTTCTTTCATAGTCCCTTCTTGGGATTGGGATTATGAGTCGCCTTTCCATCCAATTACGGATCCTTGGCGGTATCTGTACGCCGTCCGTAACTACGGGCGGGACTTTCTTGCCTATGTAGGCGCGGCTTCTGGTGTCTCTTGACGTTTGATTGTCAGAGCTGAGTTCGGGTGGCCTCTCTGCGGCTTAGTGGCTTTGATGGCCTTTCAGCGGCGTTATGGTTCCCTGGGGTACCAGGGATGGTTCCTTGTTTACTCTTGCTGCTGTTGCTCCAGCTCCCTGGGGAGCTGGCGCGGCTTGCGGCTGTCTGCTATGCCCTGAAGATGCTGGTGTCGGGAGTGGTCGGCGCGTTCGAACATGGAGTTCGAAAGGTGACTCACGAAGGGGTCCAGGCTCTGCCATTTGAGTCCGCGTTGGATATCTACGTTGCGCACGAAGCGATGAGCTTTGAGGATGGCACTGAGGGTTTGGTTCTCCTGCGCACGCAGTCTCTTCTTATGAGTTTCAGCCGTCATGGCGTACCAGGCGGGAGCTGCGTATGGCAGGCGGGACCTTATGTAGGTTTTGTAGATCCCCAGCTTTGTGCGGCGGGGGAAGCTGCTGCAGAGCACTGGACGGAGTTGAGTACGCTCAAACTTGACGCGCAGAAACGTCACGCCCAGGTATTTCACCGAGTGAGACCATTCGATGGCTTGCCCGACCATCTTTAGCGAAGGCGGAAGGAGAGTTCTACCGGTGATCATAGCCTGTGTCTTCGCCACGTTGACGGTCAGCCTCCACCTGGCCAGCCAGTTGGGGATGGCGTCAAGGGTCCCCTGGAGTTTCTTTGCAGCGTGCGCCCCGCTCATGGACGTAGCAAAAAATGCTGCGTCGTCCGCGTAGAGGCCCAGTTAGACATCCCCGATGACTGGGAGGTCCTCCGTGTATAGGCAGTTACAGGGCTGGAAAGAGTAGGCCGCTGCCTTGTGGTCGTTGCCAAATGGCAAAAAACGGAACCCTTAGAGTTAGAGATTCGTCAGGTCTGTCTGTCTGTCTGTCTGTCCGTCCGTATGTCACAGCCATTGTACTCGGAAATTATAAGACGTATCATTATCAAATTTTTACATAAAGTGTATTGTGTGTGCCGCTACTTAGTTAAGTAGTGAAATTTCTGAAAAAAATATTTTCAGGGGGGGCACTCCATACATGCAAGTAATTGTCAAAAAATATTTTTTTACCAAATATCAACATGATGCACATCAATCGATAGGTCTTTAAAAATCACATTGGGGTTTTTTAAAAAAAATATATTATGAGGATATATTCAGAAATAATGACTCCGAAATTGTAAAAAATTGTGTCCCCCCCCGTAACTTTTGAACCGTAAGTCCAAAAATTATGGGAAAATTCAAGAAGATACACCTTTAAATATTCTTTCAACGAAAATTATTTTGAGTATTATCGTTGTTACAATAAAAGAAATGGCTTTTACTAATGGACTATTTATTTAAAGTAATTATAGAAAATAAAGTTTTACAAGAGACACTTTAGGTGCAACCACAGATAGATAAGAAGATATTACAGTACAGAACACTGAGCATCATATGAGCAGAGTGCGTGTTGCGGATAACTTTATTTCAGGCGCTTGAGCAGTTTGTGTTTACTTCCATCATCCTCTCCTGAACACAAACCCATTAACGCAGTAAACTTCATATGCTTTGGACCTGGTAGTCCTTTAGTTAGAAGATCAGCGATCATCTCCTGCGTTGGTAAGTATTGCACAGATATTTGTCTGGTAGCTATCCGCTCTCGAAGAAAATGGTAGCGGACATCAATATGTTTGCTTCTCGGATGATACATGTCATTACCTGAAAGACTAATGGCACTTTGGTTATCACAGTATAAGATTGTAGAATCACCTGAAAAATTAGGCCAAAAATCTTCTTCTAATTGTTTAAGCCAAATACATTCTTGTGTAGCGCTTGCTAGTGACATATACTCTGATTCCAATGTTGAAAGGGCAATAGTTTGTTGTTTTCGGGAGTTCCAACTCAGAGCGGCTCCTTGAAAAATGAAAATATACCCAGTACATGAACGTCTGTCTTCTGAATCGCTCGCAAAGTCGGCATCGCTATAACCAACGATATTTGTATGTATTTCACTTTTGTATGTAAGTTTTGTATGCAATGTGCCCTTTAAATATCTTAGCACTCTTTTAATAGCCATCCAGTGTTCTTCTGTAGGTTGGTTATTAAATCTGCTTAGTGTGTTCACTATATATGCTATATCAGGCCGTGTGCCTTGTGAGAGGTACAACAAGCATCCCACAGCTTCTTGATATGGCTTATTTCTGATGATATCTTCCTCTTTTTCAGCCTTTTTTAATGTAACATTTGCTTCACATGGTGTAGCCGCCGGCTTGCAGTCATTCATTCCAAAGCGAGTTAATATTTTTTGTATGTAAGCTGACTGATCAATAGAGATATCGCCGTTGTTTTCCTGTGTGATTCTGTATCCTATACAATGCTTTGCTTTGCCCAAATCTTTCATGAAAAACTTCTCTTTAAGTTTATTCTTTACTTCCAGGGCTGAGTTGTTGTTGTTGAAGAAATAAAGGAGGTCATCAACATATACAGTAATAAATAATATGTCGCTTTCATTTAATATTCGAAAGTATATGCAAGGATCGAGGTTTGATCTCTTCATGCCTATTTCAAGTAGAGCAGCATTTAGCTTGAGATTCCACTGCCTGCTAGCTTGCTTGAGGCCATAAATGGATTTGTTTAGTTTGCAAACCTTTTCTCCATTTTCAAAATATGGTGGTTGTGACATATCAATTTCTTTATCTATATCTCCTTGTAGAAACGCTGTTATTGCATCTGTTTGATGAATCTGTAATTTATATTTTGCTGCCAACCCAATTAAATATCTGATTGATGTGTTTCGAACGACGGGAGCATATATTTCGTTGTAGTCTATGCCTTTTGCTTGCTTATAACCTTTTATGACTAATCTTGCCTTGTAACGCGACACATTTCCACTTTCGTCTGTTTTCGTCTTGAATACCCACTTGCAAGGTATCACCTTTTTATTTTTAGGTAAGTCAACTAATGTCCATGTGTTGTTTTTTAGAAGGGATTCATGTTCTTCATTCATGGCTTCTTTCCATTTATCAGCTTTGTCGCTTTGGAGGGCCTCATTAAGGCTCTGTGGATCACTGTCAAGCATACTCATAGCTAACTCACCATTTATACATAGAAATATTGTAGGATCGCATTCAATTGGCTCTTCTCGTCGTCGTGGTCTTAGATTCATTCGACGGGGTGGAGGACTATGTAAACTTTCTTCAGGTATGTATGTTTCATCAACCCCGTCTTCACATGCTTCATATATTTCAGATTCAGACGTTGCATCAGTGACAGTCACATTCAGAGAACTTGAACTGCTATGTTCATCAGATTCATCAACATCTTCTATATGCTGAAAACTTGTATTGTCTTCCAGTATGGGTAAGTATACTACTTTCTTCATCGCACATTTGTCACCTGGTAAGGTTTTTACTTCTTTGGTATTTGTTTCATTATTGGTATCTTCACCGTTATTTTTCTTAAATATGTTTTCTTCTTTTTCAGGTGCTGAAGGGACCTTTTTCTGTTGCACGGTGGCTTCTAGGAATACAACATCTCTGCTCATTACGGCCTGTTTGATCTTTGGGTCTATAAATCGATAGCCCTTTGTACATTCGCTGTAACCCACAAATATCAACTCACGTGACTTTGCATCTAATTTTTGACGGCGTTCTTTTGGAATATGAACCATGGCCTTGCACCCGAAGACCCTCAGATGGCTCAGGTCTGGCTGCTCACCCGTCCATACTTCTTCTGGAGTGATGTCTTTGAGAGATTGAGTCGGTGATCGATTGATGATATGTGCTGCAGTCGCTACTGCCTCTGCCCAGTAGCAATTCTGTAAATTAGCATTAAGAATCATACATTTAGCACGTTCTATCAAGGTTCTATTCATTCTCTCACTGAGACCGTTCTGTTCTGGTGTGTAGGGATTACTAGTCTGATGCAAAATGCCATATGTTTTCATGGTATGATCAAAAGTTTTGTTAATGTATTCTTTGCCATTATCACTCCGAAATGTTTTAATTTTCTTATTTAATTCAGTCTCAACTCTATTTTTGAACTCTATAAATTTGTCATGTACCTCTGATTTATTTTTCATAAAATATACAAATACTTTTCTGGAAAAATCATCAATGAAAGTAACCATGTACCTGCAACCACCCAAAGAAGACGCCTGCATGGGTCCACATACATCGGAATGTATAAGTTCTAATAAATCTGTAGCTCTGGAGCCATTGTGCGGGAATGGATGCCTTGTCTGCTTGCCTTCTATACAAGTAATACATATGCTATCTTCTTTAATTGGTGATAATTTAACACCCGTAGTACATGCCGGAATTTTGTTCATATCGGTAAAGTTTAAATGTGCCATTCGTTGATGCAACAAGTAGGCATCAATTTGAGTTGTTGCTGACATTGCATTCACTGTCTCATGATATATTTTCAGCCTGTAGGTACCATTAATTTCATCGGCCCTTGCTACTTCTTGACCTTCTTGATTATAAATTATACAGCCATCTTCATCAAATTCAATTTTGCATTTAGCTTTTATGATTTTGCTCACTGACAAGAGATTAGTTGCAAGTTTTGGAACATAAACAACATCTCTCACCTGTATGTTGCTGAAGCCGTTGTAGCTTGGTACTCGTATAGTGACATCACCGCAACATTCAGCTGGGAGTGTTTTGTCGTCGGCTATTCTTATATTTTCCACTGGTGAAGGCCTTATATTGCTTAGCCAGTCACGATGCATTGTAAGATTTCTAGATGCTCCTGAGTCAACGTACCAATTTTCAGCATCCTGCAACTCTACCGCTGAAAAAGCTGCTACAAAGCCATTATTAGAGTTAGACTTATCATGCGTAGTTTTATTACTGTTTTTATACCAGCACTGCTTGCCTAAATGGCCGTATTTATTACAGTTATAGCAAAGGGGGCCTTTTGGCCTTCTGTTTTGTGCATATTGATTTGAATTTGGCTTTGACGATAAATAAAATGCTGATGTTGATGTTGTATCTTTCGTAGATGTAGATTGTACTTCCTGTAGCAGTTTTGTTTTTATTAAGTCTGCACTAATTTTTACACCTGAGCTCTCAATGCCCATTATCATAGGCTTATACATATCTGGTAAGCCGGCGAGCATTAAAGTTCCAAGCCATTCATCATCAATTGCAAAGCTGTTGCTTCTTAATTTATGGGCTGATGTCATAATTTTGTTTATATATTCTTCTATACTGTTACTTGATTCCAAGGTGGTGTTAATCAAATCTTTCAAGAGACCAACCTTGCGAACTAAACCAGAGTCTTGAAAAGCATTAGAAAGGTTGTTCCATACCTCTTTTGACGTAGTTGCATCTTGAATGTGGACGTATAACATTGGATCCACTAACAATATCAATTTAGACTTCGCTTTTAAGTCCTTTTTTCCGTCAACGGCGGTGCCTTGTACACATTCCCACAAATCTTCTAATTGTAGATAAGCTTTCACCGCAAAACTCCATGTACACCAATTGTCTCTTCCTGTGAGCTTCTCAATTGACAATAAACCATTTTGCGATGTCATTTTTGGTAAATATCTGAAATGCTGAAAAGTAATTTCGACTACCGCGTGCTTTGAGGTTAACTTTTTTTTGTACTTTTCTAAATATCACTATATTTTTAGCCAAATCTTAAAACGCACTATTGAGCGTGGTGCCCATAACCTGTTACAATAAAAGAAATGGCTTTTACTAATGGACTATTTATTTAAAGTAATTATAGAAAATAAAGTTTTACAAGAGACACTTTAGGTGCAACCACAGATAGATAAGAAGATATTACAGTACAGAACACTGAGCATCATATTAGCAGAGTGCGTGTTGCGGATAACTTTATTTCAGGCGCTTGAGCAGTTTGTGTTTACTTCCATCAATCGGTTAAGGCATTTTTGAGTTATCCCCAAAAAACTACGTACTTAGGCAGATACGACCCTGCGATAATAATTTATTCGATAGTAGCTACGGCTGGTTTTTATAAATAATGGTACGGAACCCTTCATGCGCGAGTCCGACTCGCACTTGGCCGGTTTTTTCTAGCACTGGATATGCCTTCCTAAAAACCGGATTGAATCCGAAGTTCGGATTTCGGTTGAACCAAAATCCGAAAATCCGGATTTTCGAACTTCGAATAAACCGGATTGCAATCGCTAGCCCAACTCCTTACCAATACAAGTCAAATAAGCCCAAACAGCGACTTATTAAGACGATTCTAATTCTAGTATCGGTTAGGAGAAATAGGTACCAAATCAGCTTCTGATGTTGTGGCTGACTGTACTTTTCTTTAGAACCAAGGAGTACTCATCGGGACGATTCTAATAAACCCAAACTCAATCTGGTTGAGGTACTTTATGGCAGAGTTCTTATGGCCACCTCCTGTCTCCATCATCAGACCAGCTCGATGGTACCAAAATATTGTATTGTCATCCAAGTTACGCATGTGTGCTAAATTTCAGCTCGATCGGACATCAAGAACTGGTTCAAATCTGCCTCGCAAGATTCTACCTAAACATCTAACACACATATTTATCTACTGACAAACACTGTGAGTTAAATAAAAGCTTGTAAAAAAAAGAAAGATCTCGACGAATTGAGAACCTTCTCCTTCGAAATCTTGAAGTCGGTTGAAAACGGCTTGTGCCGAAAAATTTGCATATAACGTGATTTAACGTATATGAGTAAATTATTTACACACACATTGAGACGTTTACGACATTGATTAACTAAGTTTCGTTCAATTTAGTGCCCTTAGTGAGATTTTAATGTGCATTTTTATGAACATCATAATTCACGCATATTAAAAGCTTACTTAAGAAACTAAATTGAATGAAACTCCATTCATTGTCGTATATAACGTGTCGATAATATCGTGGTAGAAATTATTTTTTTATTTTTTTCATAATTACATAGATTATTTAGTTCACTTCTTACGCGATTAAATAGGAAAACTGCAACAAGAAGCAAAAAGTAAGTAGGTATTACTTATTTTATTATTGCTAAATTTTGCTATTTATTGCAATTGTTGACAATAAGTCTCTATACATGTGGGAGTGCCCCCACTAAAAATATTTTTTCACCTATTTCACTACAAAATAAATGGATTTCGAGAGGGCTAAAGAAATCATGTATCAAAAAAAGACAATCATATTTTAAATATCATAAAGAACATGTAAACAAAAAGTATAACAAGCACAGGTACTTAGCATATTCGAAGCTCTTAAAGAAATGTATTCTTAAGGCACAGCAATTAAGCAATATTTCTTATATAAATAAATCAAAAAACAAAAGTACAGCAACATGGGACGTAATAAAAAATAATGTAAACTTAAATATTAATAAATCAGAAATAAAAAACATTAATATAAATAACGAAGTAGTAGCTGACCCTTTGAAAATGTGTGAGATATTTAACGACTTTTATATTAATCATTCATATACAAATAATAATAATAATAAAAAATCATTCATAAAAACTTTTGACAACACCATTTTTCTCACGCCCTTAGATCAATATGACATAGTAAAAATAATTAAATCTTTAAATGACACTAACTCTACAGGTTATGACGAAATACCAACAAAATTACTCAAAAAATGCGCAGTCCAAATAGCGACACCACTCACCTTCTTAATTAACTTATCTTTTGAACAAGGCTGCTTCCCTGATCGTCTTAAATTGACTATTGTGAAACCGCTTTTCAAAAAAGAAGACCCGAGTATGATAACTATCGCCCAATTGCACTGATACCTGTATTATCAAAGGTCTTCGAAAAAGCTATGTATAATAAAATTAATAATTTCTTCGAAAAAGCTAGTGTTATCCATCCAAATCAGTTTGGCTTTAGGAAAAATAGTTCAACCACCAGTGCTTGCTTTTCTTTGATTAGACATATTACAAAATAACTTAATGACCATCAACTTAACTTAGCAGTTTTCCTAGATATGAGTAAAGCCTTCGATAGCGTCTGCCACAATATTCTTCTGACGAAATTAGAAAAGTACGGCATTAGGGGAAAGGCTAATGATTGGCTCAAAAGCTACCTTTCTGAGCGAAAACAATATACAGAAATAACTAAAATAGTAAATAAAAGGAAAAAAACCTTCAAATCTTCGTCAAAGATAAATAATTGTGGTGTCCCCCAGGGAAGCGTTCTTGGTCCTCTGTTATTTTTGACATATATTAATGACTTGCCAAACAAACTTAAACACACATGTATTATGTTTGCAGATGACGTTACCTTAATTGTAAAATCTAGTGATAATAATGACTTAGAGAATGAGGCCGTTAGTGAACTACAGAGGACAGCGAGATGGTTAGAAGAAAACTGTCTTAAATTAAATTTAGCCAAAACTAAAATGATTAGTTTTAAAACTTGTTATCCATCCACGATTAGCCTTAAGGTCCATTACGATGATTCCCATGTGGAACTTGTTACCTCAACCACGTTCCTCGGTATTACTCTTGATGAACATTTAGATTGGCTAGCACATGTTGAAAATGTATGTTCTAGATTAGACAGATTTGTTTTTGCGTTGCGGCGACTTAGATCAGTAGTATCAAGAGAGGCTGCAATGTCTGCCTATCATGGTTATGTCGGTTCAGTTTTACGATATGGGCTTATCCTCTGGGGCAATAGCACTGCCAGTCTAAGAGCATTCTTGACCCAAAAAGAATGTGTTAGAGCTGTATATGGAAGTGAATATCTCGCCCATTGTAAACCAATATTGAAAGAACTGAAAATCCTACCACTACCGTGTCTATACATATTAGAAATGACCAAGTTTGTTAAAAAACACCCACAGCTTTTTCCACTTCACGATATAGTGATAAATAAAGAAAGGCCTAGCAGGAAACCACTTCAGTTATTTCAAACTTGGCAAAGGCTGAAAATGTCCAGGATGAACTCATTCCATATGGCTATAATAATATTTAACAAAGTGCCAGACGACATTAAAACACTACCGACAAATCTTTTTGAAAAAAAAATGTTTAAGTGGTTACTTGATAAATGTTTTTATTCTGTAGCAGAATTTTTTGAATTATAATGATTATAATGTTAATTTTATGCTGACTCCTCATGTAAATATGTCTACGCCGATGCATGCCGGCAGATTATGCTGAACTAACACGTTTTACTAACCAACTTTGTATCATATTCTAAGAAATAAACGATTGATTGATTGATTGATTGATTGAAAGGTTACAAAACTAAGTAGCGGCGCACAAAATACACCTCATTTTAAAATTTGATAAGATACCTCTTATAGTTTTCGAGTACAATGGCTGTGACATACGGCCGGACGGACGGACGGACATGACGAAACTATAAGGGATCCGATTTGCCATTTTAGCTACGGAACTCTAGAAAAGTGTAAGTTCGAATCGTGGGGAGAGGGTATGTCAATTATCGAAATTGCGTAAGTTGTTGAATCTGACATAATAGCTCGCCAAACGAAGGAAAACTTAGGGGAAATAATTCGTGTATAGCTGAATTTTGGTGAAGTTGTAGATAAAGGTGTCTTACACAACATACTAAAACTACTCATGGATAGGGGTGCCGCTAACGGGGAGAGGGGGGTGTAAAGGTCCCCTTTTTTGGCTTTTCGTAGATAACTCAGTAGCGGTGGCTCATACGAAAAAATGTTCTTCTACTTAATTAATCCACAAATGATTTTCTACAAAAAAGGTTCTTTACACTTTTTTGCTGAGATCAATGTATAATGAGATTTCGAGGAAATACGATAATCACTTTTAGAAACTTTCGGAGCTATTATTTACGAAACTATTAGTTTTGTCTAAAAATTGTTTTAGAAAACCCATATTTATATTAAAAGACCTATCCAACGACACCCCACACATTAGGCTTGGATTAAAATACAGAATTTACCTCCCACTTCATGTGTTCGGGAGGTACCCTAAAAATAATATTTTTTCAGATTTTGTTTTAAAACTTTGTCTGCGTGTTCAAAACACATACTCATACGAAGTTTAACTATTCTAGTACTAACCATCACTGAGCAGGTTGAAGAGGGTATTTTTTTACTTTTTATTTTTTATGCCACGACGGTGGCAAACAAGCATACGACCTGTCTGATGGTAAGCAGTTCCCATAGCCTATGGACGCCTGCAATCAACTTCCTACCCTTATAGTTTCGCTGTCCGTTTGTCCCAGTCTGTCCGTTCACGGCTTTGCGCAGTGATGGGTAGTACTAGAATAGTTAAACTTCGTATGAGTATGTGTTTTGAACACGCAAACAAAGTTTTAAAACAAAATCTGAAAAAAGATAATTTTTTAGGGTACCTCCCGAACACATGAAGTGGGGAGTAAATTCTGTTTATTAATCCACCCCTAATGTGTGGGGTGTCGTTGGATAGGTCTTTTAATATAAATAAGGGTTTTCTAAAACAATTTTTAGACAAAACTCATAGTTTCGTAAATAAAAGCTCCGAAAGTTTCTAAAAGTGATTATCGTATTTCCTCGAAATCTCATTATACACTGATCTCAGCAAAAAAGTGTAAAGAACCTTTTTTGTAGAAAATTATTTGTGGATTAATTAAGTAGAAGAACATTTTTTCGTATGAGCCACCGCTACTGAGTTATTTACGAAAAGCCAAAAAAGGGGACTTTTACACCCCCCTCTCCCCGTTAGCGGCACCCCTATCCATGAGTACTTTTAGTATGTTGTGTAAGACACCTTTATCTACAACTTCACCAAAATTCAGCTATACACGAATTATTTCCCCTATCGAGCAGTTAGTGGGCTTCCTTCGGTGAGCTATAAAGTCCTAACCCCTAAATATAATAATGACAGATGAGTTTACGCTCGCTCAGAATGTGAAGTTATTAAAATGAGTGAATTCAAACAATTGTCCCTAGTCGCGCACCGGCAAGCGAGATATGCGGACGTACCATGAGCTCCCGTCACCCGCGTGAAAAAGATAAAAAAGTGTTAGTTTCTAAAAACGAGAGTGTAATAATACTTAGTATGTGTATGTATGTATATATTAGTGTATGTATTGATTTTTTGAGTTTCTTTAAATTAATTAGCAATACAATTAAATTGCTTGTTATAAAGATTTAAAATAAAGTTAACTGTCGAGTTTTGGGCATAATTGTTCTTTAAAAAAAAATATCGGGCAGGGTTTTCTGTAGTCGTTCATCGTACTAAGTATAAGGATAAGGATTCTAACTATTCTGTGAAATGCCGTTTCTAAACATAATACACGGAAAAAAAAGCTTCCGAGATATTCTCAATCTAAGACTAATGTCTTAGATTGAGAATAATTTTTATTATGTTGAAAATATTTCCTCGTGACAAGCATTTATTTCCTTTAACGAAAATAAAATAAAGTTTTAACTATAACGAAGCGAATATATTCTTAGAGATTTTCAAATTTTCTTTTACCTAAGATAATACTTGTTTGATTAAAGTACAATCTCTCTTATTTACTCAATATACTCTTGAAACAATACATTTTTGTATTTCTATTTTAAGAAAACGTGGTTTTATTAAGCGAAGAATCATATTTTTGGTAAAGGAAATAAATACTTGTCACGAGGAAATATTTCCAAGAAAATAATAATGTCTTGGATTGAGAATATCCCGGAAGCTTTTTTTTCCGTGTACTCTTACACGAGTCCAACCGCTAAGGTACTCGTATCGTTAGCAGATGTCTCTGATATAGGTACCTACTTAATGTAAAACCATTTTGTTGCAGTGTTGCCAAACCTGCTACTTGCGATAATCACAGCGGTCGCAGGCGCTGGCGCAGCTTCCATACACCGGGACATCAAAAACGACCCTCTCATGTTCATTTCGAACCCTGTAGAGTCAGAGTTCCCTGGACATTGGATCCCTGCGAGTGTTCTCAAAGTCATTTTAAATAGACCCAATAATCCCTCTACAAAACAACCATTGAAAGCTACAAAAAGAAAATTGATAGAAACAAAATTGAAAAAGGCACTCCCCAAAATAACAACGTCAAACACATTACTGTCATCACCAACACCACCACCAACGACCTCAACAACAATACAAAAATCAATAACAAGTACTACTCCTACCACCACAAAACCAGTAACAACAACAAAAATGACACCAACACCAACACAAATAACAACAATGACACCAAAAACAACTAAAACAATAACAATGACACCAAAACCAATAACAACAATGACACCAAAAACAACAATAATAACACCAAACCCAACAAAAGCAACAATAATGACACTAAAACCAATAATAACCACAACAATGACACCAAAACCAATAAAAACAACGACAGTGGAAACCCCTTATACATACCCCGATATTAATGGTCCAAATGGATAATAGTAGATTGTTTGACAAGGGTCTAAAGTAAGCGATATTACCACGAGGTGGTTATTAAAATTGTTCGAGTGGTATTATGGCTTTTAGACCCAAGTCATACATACTATTTTTCACTTCGATTGCGAGAAAATAATGATTATTTACACACAATAACTAATCTAAGGTGAAAATTTGGTTTTTCTTGACCGAATTTCGTAAAGTCTGCCATGCTCTTCATTGCGGCGCCCAGCCCATCGCCGCGGGCCCCGCCGCGCACCCAGCCCGGCCCCGCCTCGCGAGCTAGGCTGGGCTGCGCGCCGTCCAGACGACACGAAATTAGGCTTTAAGGACATAACAATAAGAACTATGAGAAGCGAAATTATGTATACATATTATCCCTAGGGGTTAAATGTACTACTTTAGTCCGCCTACGTAAGCCTAATACGACAAACTTTTTGAGCATGAGAAGTGAAAAAAACTATATTGCGAAGTTGTATCTGCCTATATATACGACGCGTAGTTTTTGGAGCTAATTCTACTTATAGGTGCCTACCTACTGACCTATTCATAGACCCCAAGTAACTTTTTAAAAATCCTTTTTCCAAGTAACTTTTTAAGAATCCGCGGCGTCGACGCGACGTCACCCTTCAATAACTGGCCAAGTTATACAAAATGAATCACAGTCGCCTGTCATTAATTCGAACACGCGATAATTCGAATATCTCTATAATTCGAAGTTATCATACATTTTTAAACACTTGGTAATTCGAACAAAAAACTCATCGCTGCGTAATAAAACCACATGTTAATTCGAACTCATTGGCTTCAAAAACCCGACAATTCGAAGTTTAGATTGCATAGACCTCTGATAACTTAGAATAGTCCAGAATGTCGAGTATGTCCCTACCTACGAACCATTTGATATTAAAAAACTCTCGATAATTCGTAATATTTTGAAGGTCCCTTTAGTTTCGAATTAACGATAGAGTCGACTGGATAATTGTACGTATAGCAATCATGCACGCAATATTTTAGTGTCAAAATAGCAATTACATTCTTTTTCCATATTTTAAACAGGGCAACTATGCAACCGTAACGTCTTTGTTGTAAATAATTTTATTGTAAAGGACACATCTATGTTTTATTTCACCCCTATGTATAATAACCCTATGTTTTGCAAACTTTTTATTTCATTATCTAAATTACCCCCCTTAAAGCGCTAGGGGACTTTAAACCTACAAAATTTCAGCTCAATCGGTCTAGCAATTTCTGAGACAGTGTAGCACAGGGTTTCTTTTTTACCATTCTGGTACGGATCCCTAAAATTATTCCAGTTTCCTGAAATGTCACTGCTCCCGTAATTAAAATGATGCCTGTATTTGATACACTCAGAATGGTTAATTAGGTAAAAATAAATAGCTGGCAACATATATTATATTTAAAACAAGCCTTCTATGAATGATGCCAAGTTAATATTCTTAATGCCAACCTATTATTTCAAGTTCCCTGTTCATTTTTAGGGTTCCGTACCTCAAAAGGAAAAAACGGACAACAAAGTGATCCTATAATCACTTTGCTGTCCCTCTGTCTGTCTGTCTGTCTGTCAAGACCATTTTTCTCAGGAACGCGTGAAGATATCAAGCTGAAATTTATATCAAATCAGGTCTATTGAAAAAATCAAACTTAAAAGCCAACGCAATCAAAAGATACAGTCGTTTATGCTGCAAATTTTAGAGTTTTCGGCACTCACAAAACCTACGGGGTACTTCCCGTGATCTCAGAAACTTGAAATTTGACACGAAGCAACGTCATATAGCATAGACAATGGAAAAATTACAAAAAGTAGTCATTTTTAGTAAAATCATACAAAAATATATATTTTAAATTTTAAACTTACTACCTGTTTCCTCGTAAACCCTTGAAATTATTAAATTGAAATGCATGTCAAATACTCAAGGCTACAGGACCTTTCAGATGTAGCAAAACCAAATCTTTATGTCAACGCAATCAAAAGAAATAGCAATTTAAGCTGCATTTTTGAAAATAAGTACTCGCAAGAAACTCAAAACCTAAAGGGTACTTCCCGTAAACTCAGAAACTTGAAACTCCGCACGAAGAAACGTCATATAGCACAGACAAAGGAAAAATTACGAAAAGTAGACATTTTTAGTAAAATCTTACAAAAATATATTTTTTTAAATTTTAAACTTACTACCTTTTTCGTCGTTAACGCGTGAAGTTATTAAGTTGAAATTCATGTCAAATACTCAGGGCTATAGGACCTTTCAGCTGTAGCAAAACGAAACTTTTATGTTAAGGATTTCATTTTCATTTAGTAATAAACATACTACAACTTTTGCTTGTTATAGGTTTGTACGGAACTCTCGGTGTGCCAGTTCGACTCGCACTTGGCCGGGTTTATTGATCTGCTTTATATTGCTACCGCTTTTCAATAATACGATGCCACATGTTTAAGGCTTATTTATATTAATGTCACTAAAATATTAATACACAGCCAATTTATATTATTATATGCGTTAGGAAAGTTGCCGATTCATATTTTAGATGACCGAAAAATTACAAGCCCAATTTAAATATCTCGGACATTTCATTAACGTAGACCTTAAAACTGTGTCGACCGTCTCGTGGCGCCCTTATTGGCGCCACTGGACGGTCGTTGCAGTTTTAGGCCAACACCACACTAGCGTCTTTCGAGCGTCGACGCTGCGCGGGCGCTCGGGCGGCGTCGACGCTCGAAAGACGCTAGTGTAGGGTTAGCCTTAGGCCTTACTGTACGAGTGTACGACCTTCCACACAAGTAACATGTTACGTACTGATTACACTCAAAACGGTATTATAGCGGTCTGCGGATTCAATACAATATAGTGGAAGTTGTAGGAGCTCAATATCAAAGAAAAACCGCAAACCGATGTACATTTTAGCCATTTGGCACACGCATAGTACAAGTCAAAACAAATTTTTAACCCGCAGTTCTTAAAAAAAATCCCTTAGTCAGTCATTTTTTTTGTATAAAAAAAATCAAGAACCTATCGCGTGTGGTCATATGAAAGAAATTTTTAATACGATTCTAAAAATATAGGTACCACATCATTACATTATAGCCATTTTTTAAATTAAAACAAAAATAATTTTCAAATATACCAAGTTGGCTCCTCCATATGTATATAGTTATTTGTTATACAAGGGGTGAAAGTTGTATTTTACGTGCGAGTGTTATTTGAAACACGAGCTAGCGAAAGGATTCTATTATTGACCACGAGCGAAGCGAGTGGTTCAAAAATAGAATCCTGAGCGTAGCGAGTGCTTTAATACACGAGACGTAAAATAACTTTCACCCGTGTATAACACAAAACTTTTCACCTCACTACAGCGAGGAAAATAAGAAAAAGGGTGCATTTTGCTCGGTTTCCCGTAATTCCTCAGGTGTTAATACTTCATCACTCGAATCACTCATTTTTAACAAAACAACCTAGAAAAACATGCGAATATTTAATGTTGATATGATGGATGAATTGAAATGAAAAGTTTTGACGTAAAAGGTTTTATTAAATGTCAGATGCGTTTCGTTCGTACGTAGACTTATTGGGCTGTCAGAACATTTTATCCGTTTTTACAAAAAGAATAAAGATTAATGTTGAATGCTGATATTTATGAATTAAAATAAAGTTCTAAGACTATATTTAGTGTTTTTACTCGATGCAATTCATTAATTGCGATGTTAAAAATTCTGCACTTTACCGTTTTACGTTTTGTTAGCTGTCAAATGTCACTTAAGCCACTTGTCACTTATGTCAAAACTCTTTCACCACATGTGGATAAAAAGCGATTTTCACAATAGATATTAAACAAACAAAAAGGGCTTTCCGAGCTAGTGAGGTGAAAAATATCATTTGTCTGATTTTTTTTTGTTCAATACCACAAATGATTCATATATAACCCCAATAAAGATAAGTCTCGTCCAATATGTGCTGAAAGTAGAACAGTGTCAAATTGGTAATATTGAAAATTTAAATAAAATTATATTCCAAACTGGTTTCTTGGGGTTAGATATGAGGATATCAAGTTGGTGCTTTGACCTCCCGAAATTGGCGAATACTCTTCGCCGTAGACGGGGTGCATATGCATACGTGCCAGGGTAGCAACGCCTAATCACTCTTGAACGAATTGGCTGTACGTCATCCCAATGTCACTGTCACTGTCACTGCGGCAAGTGAAGCAAGCGCTGACATTGACGTAAAATGGTAGCGTTCATGATAGCGGTTAATATGTATATTTTGTTTATACTATCTCGTTTTGTTTAAATAATGTTTTGTGTAGTTTTGAGTTATAATATTGTGTGTTAGACTATCTGTCGTGGCATCACCAAATCGGCCCTACGGAAGACCAGCGCCGGTTTTTAAGCTGGCATTATGCTGAGTTGGGTCCATTTTGTGATGTACGTTCATATTTTTTTGTTTTTATTGTTATTGTCTCCCAATGTATTTGTAGTGTAGTGAGCGTCACAAATAAATGATTTTACTTACTTATACTTACAATGTATTTCATGATCATACCCCGTTAGCAGTGTTGCAGAACTTGCAGATTCATTGAAAACGCTAGGGTTGGCACTTCACATAATATAGAATAGAGTAGAAAAAGTTTATGTGGTGATCAGTAATAAAATGTTACACGTATATAATTTTAATCGTAATACATAATTATTCAGAACACCAAAATTGATTAATTTATAAATGTATATTTTTAACATGTGCCTACCTAGGTATATATATATTTATTATTAAAATTAATACACACTTTTTTAATTTATATATTTTAAGTTTTTAACAAAATAAAACCTCTTTTCATCCCATAATTTAAAAAAATATTTAAGTATATAAAAGGTTTTATCCTTTTTCACTCCTCAATAGGTGGTTGCGTCATTTATTTGTCATAATTGATTTATGTCGTACATAATTTTCGCTTGGTATATTAATTAAGAAGCTGAAATTACAAAATGTATTAACAAAAACACAGTGGAACATTATAATTGCTTGAAGTATCTACCGCTTACATCTGTAGAAGTGGAGCATCGTTTTCATAATTAAAATGGATATACAATTATACAGTACTAGACGACAAAATTTAACGCCAGCTAATCTAGAAAATCTCTTAATAATTTATTCAGACAACTAATAAAGTATACAAATCTGTTATTTTACCTGTAAAAAACATTCTTCAAGCAGCCTGTACACCAATATGTCAAGTGTCATATTGACAATAAAATAGATATTGTGCGACAACCCTACGACTTAGTTTCAATGAATCTGCAACACTGATAACGGGGTATGTTCATGATTCACCTGATAGCTCCTTTGCTAAGGCTTATATGTTTGTTATTTAGTTAAAAACCATTAGACAATAATTATAAAATAGTTACCACTTATGAAGTGCAATGCAAGCTATTTGATTCTGTACTGTAAGGTTATGTGTTATAATTAAAATCTTTAATGTTAATCACGTATCATTTTATGGCATATTAAAAAAAACTGCCAAATCGTACCTATCCGTACATAGCGCCATCTTTTAAAGCTTTTATTTAGGTAACTATATTTTTTATGTCTTTTTTTTCTGTCTTTAAACATATTTTTTATCTAAATTTAAACACTCACCACTCACTTATTTAGACGTTTAGGAATATAATAAAATTTCAGCCTATAAAAAATTTCATTACTAACATTTCGTTATTTGAAGAATCACATCCGTAGCATATTTACAAGCTGAGAAAAAAACCAACATGATCTCAACCCACCGAAATATAAAATTTTCCGATTTTGGCCGAACTCGCCTTAATTTTAAGTTTCGTTCAATTTATTGCCTTTAATGAGATTTTAATATGCATTTTTATGAACATCATAAAATCATAATTCACGCATATTAACTAAATCGAATGAAACTCCATTCATTGTCTTAAATACCGTGTGGTTAATGTCGTGGTAGAAAATACTTTTTTATTTCTTTCATAATTACATAGATGTTCGCTTCTTACCCGATTAAATAGGAAAACTGCAACAAGAAGCAAAAAGTAAGTATTAGGTGTTACTTCTTTTGTTATTGCTAAATTTTGCTATTTATTGCAATTTTTTGACAATAAGTCTCCATACATGTGGGAGTGCCCCCACTAAATATATTTTTCAGCTATTTCACTACAAAACTAAGTAGCGGCGCACAAAATACACCTTATTTTAAAATTTGATAAAGATACTTCTTATAGTTTTCGAGTAAAATGGCTACGGCCGGACGGACGGACGGACATGACGAAATTATAAGGGATCCGTTTTTGTCATTTTAGCTACGGAACTCTAAAAACCGGACAAGAGTGAGTTCGAATCGTGTGGAGAGGGTATATCAATTATCTAAATTCCGTCAGTTGTTTAATCTGACATAAAGTCCTGCACGGCTGGCACAAGACTTTTTAATTATTACAGTCAGAAAGGACAGATAGACTATCTCGCGCGCGAGATACTGTCGCGTCACTCTTGTGCTAACGGTGCAGGTAACCTGTAAATATAATAATGACAGATGGGTTTACGCACGCTCAGAATGTGAAGTTATTAAAATGAGTGAATTCAAACAATTGTCCCTAGTCGCGCACCGGCAAGCGAGAGATGCGGACGTGCCATGAGCTCCAGTCACCCGCGTGAAAAAGATTAAAAAAACTGTTAGTTTCTAAAAACAAGAGTGTAATAATACCTAGTATGTGTATGTATGTATATATTGGACCAATATTCTAAAAAAAATCAATACATACACCAATAATATTGGTGTATATATACATACATACACATACTATTGGTGTATATACACCAATATTATTGGTGTATGTATTGATTTTTTTTAGTTTCTCTAATGCAGTTAAATAAATCAATACAATTAAATTGCTTGTTATAAAGATTTATACTAAAGTTAACTGTCGAGTTTTGGTCATAATTGTTCTTTAAAAAAATCAGCCAGGGGGCTTTCTTTTTCTTTCGTTCACCGAACTTAGAATAAGGATAAGGATTCTAACTATTCTCTGAAATGTTGTTTCCAAACATTATAATCTTACACGAGTCCAACCGCTAAGATATCGTTAGCATTCATTCGTATACTTACTGTAAAACCATTTTGTTGCAGTGTTGCCAAACCTGCTACTTGCGATAACCACAGCGGTCGCAGGCGCTGGCGCAGCTTCCATGCACCGGGACATCAAAAACGACCCTCTCGTGTTCATTTCGAACCCTGTAGAGTCAGAGTTCCCTGGACATTGGATCCCTGCGAGTGTTCTCAGAGTCATTTTAAATAGACCCAATAATCCCTCTACAAAACAACCATTGAAAGCTACAAAAGGAAAATTGGTAGAATCAAGATTGAAAAAGGCACTCCCCAAAGCAACAACGACAAACACATTACCATTAACGGCTTCAACAACAACCCTAAAATTAATAACAAATACTACTTCTACTTCCACAAAACCAGCAGCAATGACATCAATGACACTAGAACCAACAACAACTCTTACTAATACCTCCACAAAACCAGCAGCAACAACAACAATGACACCAGAACAAACAACAACTACTAATACCACCACAAAACCGGCAGCAACAACAACAATGACACCAGAACCAACAACCACTACTACTACCACCACAAAACCAGCAGCAACAACAACAATGACACCAGAACCAATAACAACTACTACTACCACCACAAAACCAGCAGCAATAACAATAATAACAACTACTACTACCACCTCAAAACCAGCAGCAATAACAACAATGACACCAAAACCAACAGAAATAACAACAATGACACCAAACCCAACAACAATACAGACAACCCCTGGTGAAGATATCAATTCTTCAAATAGTCCAAATGGATAAAGCTATCTTTCGTTGTAACATAGGTTTCTATACGATACGATGTATTAAGTGTTACAATAATCAGTAGTTTCATTTGAAATTGAAATAATCCCATTCATTACCCTTAAAATGCCAGTCTATCAGATATAAGAGTCCGGTAAACTTTTTTTTCGATTTTGCTCAACTTTTTTATGCTATTTTGCAGTAACTAACATAACATCTATAATTTTGTACACACATTATGAAAGATCGTTTCTGGATTGAATGAATATAATTTGGATGGAATAAATACAACGGATATTTTAATTTTATTTATAAATAATTCACCCAAATCTAACACCTGTTTCGCGATTTTTGCTTGGAGAGGTGAAAAGAGTAAGGTTTTTATTGATTAAAATTAAGTTATACTAGTAGTCCGCCTCGAACTGAGAACTCGCGATTTACTTGCAAACGAGTTGACCAGTATAACAAGACCCCAAGGAGATTTTTTTTCTCCTTCTAGCTCCATAACCACTGGATCGATCCTGCTCTTATACGAACTTACAAATTGTATGTACCTCTGCTACAGCCCCAAGAAATTTCATAAAGATCAGAAAAACGTTACTAAAGTTATCGTCAGACAAACTATCGAAATCAAAAAGCCACCCAAATGCCGAGACGTCCCAGTAGCCAGGTGACAGTTCGGTTGGAGTTGTTTGTAAGAACTCACTTCGCTTACGCTCCGCGAGTTCGACAAGTACGTAAACTATATAAATACATTGGAAAATGAGTCGCCTGAGGAATTAATGTAACAGTTTTTTCATTTTCATATATATTTTTTAAGGGAGAGTATGTTTTGCTAGAGCGATTTTGCTAAAAATTGCCGAAGTTTAGATTATATTTGTGGGAAGATATTGAAGTATTTTACAAATATAAAAATACAAAAGAAAGCTTCACTTCATGCTTTATTCAGATAGTATAAAACATATTAGGGTCCATAACAAATAATAATTAAAAATCATACGACAAAATTGCATGAATCAACGTCCTCACTAAACAAGCTCTGTAAGAATTGAGTTTTAAGGTATTAAATATTAATATATCGACCTAAAGTACTTTTTTGCAATAACAAGACTTCAAGCTATCTTACCAAATGCAATTCATGTGCATAATGTCATTATTAGCGATTTTCGTTTTCAAATCATTACCGGACTCTTAAGGTTTTAAATTAAATGCAAACAAAGTACAAAAAAAACATAATTACACAATTGATTGAATATTAATAAAAAACCGGAAAAGTGCGTGTGTAAAACAATAATATTGCGAAGTTGTACTAGTATCTGCCTATATACGTAGTTATTTGGAGATAATTCAAAAACGCCTTAACCGATAATGTTTAAAATAATTTTCGTGGAATAATTATATTAATAACTGAATTTTTTACTGGGAAGCAATTATAGAAGCCTTTTTGGCTTTTTATAATCGCAAATCATGAGCTATTAAATTAAAAATAAGGTATTTTTAACATATTTAGGAAGCAATTAAAGTGAATTAAATATTCAATACTAATACAATGGGCAACTTTACACGAGCTCTGATCTATGTGAGTGGTCTATGAATATTGGTAGGTAGGTACCTATAGGTACCTTAGTAAGTACTGTCAGTCCTCGAAACAAGCACTTTAATTTGTTCAACTCAAAACAAAATTTACGACACCATTATGCTGGTCGTGATTGTAAACGAGTACATTAGAAATATACCCAATTTATTTATAAAACAACTATGAATAGTTGATGCTCGGTATGTATATAATTATAATACCTAAACATGAAGTAAAAAACCATATTTGCCAAGGAATGTCAGTAAGCGGACACGTGTCCGTCAACCGGGCTATAGAGCCAAAATGCATACAGGTTGAGCGAGCATTTATATGTATTTATAAGGTACATGACAATTATGACAAAATATATATAAGTAACGTAAGCTGCGTAATAATTAACCTAACTAAATGCCTAGGTAACGCAAATATAACACGAACAGGTAAATCGCCGGTAACTGACCACCGTCCAATAACTGGCCACCCCATGTTCACCTATAAACAGATTTTTTTTTAGCATAAGGTTTTAAATATTGGCACTCTTCAATAAGTTATACAAAATGAATTATAATTGTACCATTTGTACCTATAGCAATCATGCACGTAATATTTTACTATAAAAATAGCAATTACATTATTTTCCCATACTTTAAACAGGGCGACTATGCAACGTCACTGATGTTTGACACAATGGAATCCTGCAGGCCATCCATGGTTGCCATTTTATCATTTATCGCGCTATGCGTCACTTTCACACTCACATACTTGTTAGAACGTGACAGCTATGGTGATAGGCGATAAAAACCCGACCATAGTAGGCTAGCAGGTCTTATATTTGGGATTACAATCTAAACCCGTAGGATTCCAAGCCTAATTAATTGAATGCCGGCATTATTATTGATCTTACATTTGTAGGCATCACTATTAGATATAAAATAAAAGACGTTTAGATGGAATTGACAACAGTTAAAAAAGAAAACTAATATGCAGTACTTACATTTTGTATAATCACAGTTATACAGTTTACAGTTCTGCATTCCTTAACGATCGTGGTACCGTCTTTTATATTAACCGTCTCTCATAAAATAAAGGCGCCAACCAGAAGTCAGTTTTCATCGTGAGGCAAAATAAATCAAAACTTCACAAGAATGAATAAAAAATGTGTAAAAATTTTAAGGATTTGCAATAGGTGTAAACAATTGCTAACACTATTGTATACATATAATTTTGTTGTAAAGCACACATCTATGTTTTTAATCATTGTTTTAATTCATCCCGCTACTGGCACTGTCCGCGCTACCGGTACAAAAACCCTATGGTTTGTAAAACTTTCATTTCATTATCTAAATAACCCCCCTTATATCGCTAGAGGACTTTCAACTTACAAAATTTCAGCTCAATCGGTCTAGCAATTTCTGAGACAGTGTAGCACAGGGTTTTTTTTTAACATTTTGGTATGAAACACTAAATTTTGTAAAACTTCCGTTAAAATTTGCGTAAACAATGATTGGATTTCTGGGTTATTGGAGAATAAAAAGACGTCTGCTGGAGTTAAGGCTTCACATATAAATTTTTGATTTGATACATAAAAAAAGATCTCGACCATATCTCGACGAATTGAAAACCTCCTCTTTCGAAACCTTGAAGTCGGTTGAAAATGGCTTGTGCGGGAAAATTTGCATGTAGTGATTTAACGTATATGAGTAAATGATTTACACACACATTCAGACGTTTACGACATTGATTAACTAAGTTTCGTTCAATTTAGTGCCCTTAGTGAGATTTTAATATGCATTTTTATGGTCATCATAATTCACGCATATTAAAAGCTTACTTAAGAAACTAAATTGAATGAAACTCCATTCATTGTCGTAAATACCGTGTCGATAATGTCGTGGTAGATTTTTTTTTTCATAATTACATAGATTAGTTCGCTTCTTACGCGATTAAATAGGAAAACTGCAACAAGAAGCAAAAAGTAAGTAGGTATTACTTATTTTATTATTGCTAAATTTTGCTATTTAATGCAATTTTTTGACAATAAGTCTCTATACATGTGGGAGTGCCCCCACTAAAAATATTTTTTCAGATATTTCACTACAAAACTAAGTAGCGCAGCACAAAATACACCTCATTTTAAAATTTGATATGATACCTCTTATAGTTTTCGAGTAAAATGGCTGTGACATTCGGCCGGACGGACGGACGGACATGACGAAACTATAAGGGATCCGATTTGCCATTTTAGCTACGGAACTCTAGAAAAGTGTGAGTTCGAATCGTGAGGAGAGGGAATGTCAATTATCTAAATTCCGTCAGTTGTTGAATCTGACATAGAGTCCTGCACGGTTGGCACAAGACTGACGCGACAGTATCTCAGGCGCGAGATAGACTACCCGTCTCTTTTTAATTATTACAGTCAGTAAAGGACAGTCGCGTCCATAGATTTAAATAATTAATCAGATTACGCACTGCTAACAACAAACTGTGATTCCATTTGTGCCCGTGCCCACGTAGTTACACGCTACACACACACACGCACAGCAATTTTGTGCCCATCCGTCGCCAGTCGTATCCAAACGTCACTGCAGTAAAGAGCGGACAAATAATAATTAAAATATGCCGGCGTACGTCCTCAAATGCTGCACAAATGCCACCGGTCGTAAGAGAAAACCGGATGGAGTCACCTTTCATCGATAAGTAAACATTTTAATGCGTAATCATTTTAAAAATCTGTAAATTCGTAAACTATTAACTTCACGACAGCAGTGTTGCCAGGTGGTAGAGCAGGGAAACTTCCCGAACGTAAAGGGGTCTACAATAGCCACGATATGTTGTCAACACGATGTTGACGTCCCGCTCCCAACTTGATGTTTTATTTCACGCACGTTTTCAACTAATATTAACACATTGCCTAAGAGCATTAGATAAATGAGTAGATAGATTGCTAACTCCATACATAGCAAAACTACTAATTAAATAATAAGTCGTATGGGAGGTATGGTTTAACTCATTTATACTAAGTTTTAAGCACACTTAAATCGTAATACGTATTAAGCTGTAATCTTTTGAATAATAACTTTTAGCAAAGCTCGCTTAAAACTTATTACATATACGCATTTAGCCATGTATGGAAAGAACACTCTAGGTACTTAAGGGTCACCACACACCTAGCGGAATTCCTCGCGGAATTAGCGGAAGTAGCGGAAATTTGTCTATGGTAGCAGATTTTTTGTATGGAAGCCATAGACAAATTTCCGCTACCATAGACAAATTTCCGCTAATTCCGCGAGGAATTCCGCTAGGTGTGTTGTCACCCTAATTCTCTTTGCTAAGAGCTAATAACTTTTTTGTCTTTGCAATCAAATTATATTCTTTAGTACCTATTTTTTTTCCAATAAAATTTATAAATAAGCATTAAAAATTATATTTGTATATATCTTTGTTCGCGATAATCTCGCGTTTGGCTGAACCGATTTTGATGCGGTTTTCAGAAAAGTATTTGTTATACTCTGGAGAAGGTTTTAGTATAGAAGTCGTCCATGTTACGTAAGACCATTTTTGCGCACAACTTATATCTGTTTGTTACCCTCCTCTGCTAGAAGTAACGCGGGGATGTAATAGGAACTATGACAAGGACCAACGATAATAGCACCTCTTTGCCGTACCTACTGAAAGTGTAATAACGCCATCCCGTTTTATCTTGGTATTACTATGACCATGCCCCGTCTATACCATCCTATGTCTATGGGCCACATGCACTCAACGGTAGTAGTATACTTTTAATAAGTTGTAACTTTAGATTTAAAAAAAAAATATTTATCCGCTTCTTCAGAAATATATTTCATTAGATTTATTAAGGCAGGTGCATATTAATTATATTTAAGAACATAAATTATAATCTGTTTTATTTTTCCTTTCAAAAATATGTTACACTTAATCGGGAAAATTTGTATTACTGGCAACACTGGTCTCTACGCACACATTCAACTCGGGCGCCATTATTGGATCACAGTTGGCTGTACGGAGATGCCTAGTCCTTATACTTTATTAGTCCAAGGTCGCGTCACTCTTGTGCTAACGGTGCAGGTAACCTCTAAATATAATAATGACAGATGGGTTTACGCACGCTCAGAATGTGAAGTTATTAAAATGAGTGAATTCAAACAATTGTGCCTATACCTTGTGCAATCTAAGAAGCGGTTTTTGACACCTGTCATCTCAGTACATTTTATAACCTAAAATTGATTTTAAGTTATAAAATGTACTGAGATGACAGGTGTCAAAAACCGCTTCTTAGATTGCACAAGGTATAGTCGCGCACCGGCAAATGAGAGATGCGGACGTGCCATGAACTCCCAGCACCCGTGTGAAAAAGATAAATAAAACTGTTAGTTTCTAAAAACGAGAGTGTAATAATACTTAATATGTGTATGTATGTATATATTGGTGTATGTATTGATTTTTTGAGTTTCTTTAATGCAGTTAAACATATTAATACTATTAAATTGCTTGTTATAAAGATTTATACTAAAGTTAACTGTCAAGTATTGGGAATAATTGTTCTTAAAAAAAAGAACAGCCAGGGGGCTTTCTTTTTTTTCGTTCAACGAACTTAGTATAAGGATAAGGATTCTAACTATTCTCTGAAATGTTGTTTCCAAACATTATAATCTTACACGAGTCCAACCGCTAAGATATCGTTAGCATTCATTCGTATACTTATTGTAAAACCATTTTGTTGCAGTGTTGCCAAACCTGCTACTTGCGATAACCACAGCGGTCGCAGGCGCTGGCGCAGCTTCCATGCACCGGGACAGCAAAAACGACCCTCTAGTGTTCATTTCGAACCCTGTAGAGTCAGAGTTCCCTGGACATTGGATCCCTGCGAGTGTTCTCAAAGTCATTTTAAATAGACCCAATAATCCCTCTACAAAACGACCATTGAAAGCTACAAAAGGAAAATTGAAAAAATCAAGATTGAAAAAGGCACTCTCCAAAATAACAACGACAAACACATTACCGACACCACCACCAACGGCATCAACATCAACCCTAAAATTAATAACAAATACTACTCCTACTTCCACAAAACCAGCAGCAACTCTTACTACTACCTCCACCAAACCAGCAGCAACAACAACAATGACACCAGAACCAACAACAACTACTACTACCACCACAAAACCGGCAGCAACAACAACAATGACACCAGAACCAACAACAACTACTACTACCACCACAAAACCAGCAGCAACAACAACAATGACACCAGAACCAACAACAACTACTACTACCACCACAAAACCAGCAGCAATAACAACAATGACACCAAAAACAATAAAAATAACAACAATGACACCAAAACCAACAGAAATAACAACAATGACGCCAAACCCAACAACAATACAGACAACCCCTTATGAAGATCACAGTCCTTTAAATAGTCCAAATGGATAAAGCTATCTTTCGTTGTAACATAGGTTTCTATACGATGTATTAAAAGTGTTACAATAATCGGTACCTAGTTTCATTTGAAATTGAAATAATCCCATTCATTACCCTTAAAATGACAGTCTATCAGATTTAAGGGTTTAAATTACATGCAAACAAAGTACAAAAAAAAACATAATTACACAATTGATTGAATATTAATAAAAAACCGGCCAAGTGCGTGTGTAAAACAATAATATTGCGAAGTTGTACTAGTATCTGCTTAACATCAAAATTGTAAACAAAAAACACCTATGCTCAACACTTCTGGCCAAGGCTGTATGTTTGCGCAATAACTACGGATTTGATTGAAACAAGGCATTTTTTTCATGTTTTCATACATTTCAATTTTTTTCCCGAAAAATCCCGGGATCCCGGGATCCCGGTCTTGGAGAAATCAATTTCGGTATTAATAGCGACATCACAGAAGGTCCGGTATTTGGAAGCCCTAGTGCTAACGGTGCGTAACCTCTAAATATAATAATGACAGATGGGTTTACGCACGCTCAGAATGTGAAGTTATTAAAATGAGTGAATTCAAACAATTGTGCCTATACCTTGTGCAATCTAAGAAGCGGTTTTTGACACCTGTCATCTCAGTACATTTTATAACTTAATAATAATAATGTACTGAGATGAAAGGTGTCAAAACCGCTTCTTAGATTGCACAAGGTCTATAGTCTCGCACCGGCAAGCGAGAGATGCGGACGTGCCATGAACTCCCGGCACCCGTGTGAAAAAGATAAATAAAACTGTTAGTTTCTAAAAACGAGAGTGTAATAATACTTAGTATGTGTATGTATGTACTATCGCCGACAGTTACGCTCCTACTATTTCTCAACTGAATCGTTTGCAGGCAAAATTTTAAGGCGTCACACGTCCTTTTATGACAACCAATTAGGCTCGCGCAATAAGTATATTATGTAGTGTCGGTATTGTTTTAGGTTCAGGCCTGACCAGTTCAAACATCTGTTGACCATTATTGTCGGTCTATTAATTGCATTTCAAAGGACTCCAAAGGAAGGAATTTTGGTCATCACAATGCAATCTTTTAGTGAAAGTGCTTGCCAGATGTTTCTTGGCGGTCCGTTTTATTTTTTTAGGGCACCTATTTCTAAAAGACAATATCGGCTGTCCTTCTAATTTGTACCGTATTGATAAGACTGTTTTAGTTCATATTCATAAGTGAGGGTTACTAGTTAAAAAAAAATCATCGACCGTTTCCATTGGTGGACAATGAAACAAGGGATGGCTTCAGAGGTGCATGATAAAATAAACCATGTCTGGTCGAAGCTTTACTGACGCCGATAGTATATATTGGTGTATGTATTGATTTTTTGAGTTTCTTTAATGCAGTTAAATATATCAATACAATTAAATTGCTTGTTATAAAGATTTATACTAAAGTTAACTGTCGAGTTTTGGGCATAATTGTTCTTAAAACAAAAACAGCCAGGGGGCTGTCTTTTTCTTTCGTTCACCGGACTAAGTATAAGGATAAGGATTCTAACTATTCTCTGAAATGTTGTTTCCAAACATTATAATCTTACATGAGTCCAACCGCTAAGGTATCGTTAGCATTCATTCGTATACTTACTGTAAAACCATTTTGTTGCAGTGTTGCCAAACCTGCTACTTGCGATAACCACAGCGGTCGCAGGCGCTGGCGCAGCTTCCATGCACCGGGACAGCAAAAACGACCCTCTCGTGTTCATTTCGAACCCTGTAGAGTCAGAGTTCCCTGGACATTGGATCCCTGCGAGTGTTCTCAAAGTCCCAATAATCCCTCTACAAAACAAACAACCATTGAAAGCTACAAAAGGAAAATTGATAGAATCAAGATTGAAAAAGGCACTCTCCAAAATAACAACGACAAACACATTACCGACACCACCACCAACGGCATCAACAACAACCCTAAAATTAATAACAAATACTACTCCTACCACCACAAAACCAGCAGCAATAACATCAATGACACCAAAACCAACAACAAATCTTACTACTACCTCCACAAAACCAGCAGCAACAACAACAATGACACCAGAACCAACAACAACTACTACTACCACCACAAAACCGGCAGCAACAACAACAATGACACCAGAACCAACAACTACTACTACTACCACCACAAAACCAGCAGCAACAACAACAATGACACCAGAACCAACAAAAATAACAACAATGACAGCAAAACCAACAACAACAGAGACAACCTCGTCTACACTACCCCCATCATTAGATGGTCCAAATGGATAAAGCTATTGAAAATCTTCCGTTGTAACATAGATTTCTATACGCTGTATTAAAAGTGTTAGGTACAAAAATCAGTAGTTTCATTTAAAATTGAAATAATCCCATTCTTACCCTTTGAAAACCAGTCTATCAGATTTAACGGTTTAAATTACATGCAAACATATAGACTAAGATTAGGTGGTAGTGCACCCTACCTAATCGGGTAGCAAGATTCGGCATATATAGGGGGTAGCACCTTAAAAAGTTATGACTTTTAGTATGGGACACTATGCTATGAGCCAAACCTGGAGCGTTCGGAATGTAGCCAATTTTTCAAGTACCAAAAAAAGTCAGAAAATACCTCATCGGGTAGCAAGATTCGACATATACAGGGGGTAGCACCTTAAAAAGTTATGACTTTTTGTATGGAACACTATGAGCCAAACCTGGAGCATTCGGAATGCAGCCTGATTTTAGGGTGCCAGAAAATATCGAAAAACACCTCATCGGGTAGCAAGATGAAACTAATGCCAAATGAAAGTACCAATCATCCTGTTAATAAAAAAAATTGGTAGTCGGTCCTAAACCTGGAGCATTTCAAATGCAGCCAACTTTTGTGATCGAACAAAAAACTCATCTGATACCATTACAACGTAGAAATGGCCCCAGAAGACGGTTCAAAAGACATAAACAAGCTTAATTTGATGGAATATATCAAAAACTGACAATAGTTATTTGTTATACAAGGGTGCAAAGTTGTATTTTAACCGCGAGTGTGGACTTGAAGCACGAGCTAGCGAATGGATTCTAGGGTTGAACTACGAGCTAGCGAATGGATTCTAGGGTTGAACCACGAGCGAAGCGAGTGGTTCGAAAATAGAATCCTGAGCGAAGCGAGTGGTTCAAAAATAGAATCCTGAGCGTAGTGAGTGTTGCAACACACGAGACGTAAAAATAACTTTGCAGCCGTGTGTAACACAAATCTTTTCACCTCACTAAAGCTAGGAAATTACTACATGTTTGTCCTTTTTTGAGTTTTTTTAAAACTTTTTTGACTTTTTTGACTTCTTTTATTTTTATGACTTTTTTGACGTTTTTGACTTTTTTTGACTTTTTTTATTTTTTACTTTTTTGTTTTTTGACTTTTTTTACTTCTCCGCCAACCGTCCGATAAGGAACTTCGTTCCAAAAAACCTAACTAATAACACTGTAGTAGATAGATAGAGTAAAGGTTACCTACCAGCAGTTGGACGGCAGGTTGTTAATTGAAGTTGAAGTAATAAATGCGCAGGCGGAGTATTTACAGTATATTTACACAAGATGGTTATATACAACACTAATAATTAGATTGGGAAAATCAGCAGAGTAATTCATATATAACGGTTAGGTATCGTAGTGTTGTGTGTCTCGTTGCTAGGCAACCGCGCGCTGCAACACGCAGGCGCGGGGACTTAGGTAGTGGCGGGCGAGCAGGCCGCCACAACACGTTCGAATTTCAAATATTCTTTGCTCCCTTGTGAATAAAATGCAGTTTTGCTATCTGTTTTTAAAGAATAAAAAAGGCCTTTCCGAGCTAGGGAGGTGAAAAATATATTAGATTTACTCACCCAAACTTATCACTTACGTGATTTGGCTTAATTTTAGGATACCTTAAGATTTAAAAAAAATACCTTATTGAGTAACACGATAAAATGTATGCCAAATGAAAGGACTTATCATCTTGTTCATAAAAAAAATAGCAGCGGGTCCTAAACCTGGAACATTCCAAATGCAGCCAACTTTTGTGATCGAACAAAAAACTCATCTGATACCATTACAACGTAGAAATGGCCCCAGAAGATGGTTCAAAAGACATAAACAAGCTTAATTTGGTGAAATTTATCAAATAGTGCCAAAATATATTAGGTTTACTCACCCAAACTTATCACTCTCGTGATTTGTCTTAATTTTAGGGTACCTGAAGATAAAAAATACCTTATTAAGTATCACGATAAGATGTATGCCATATGAAAGGACTTATCATCCTGTTATTTAAAAAAAATAGCAGCGGGTCCTAAACCTGGAACATTCCAAATGCAGCCAACTTTTGTGATCGAACAAAAAACTCATCTTGTCTTGTCTTGGCACTTTTTGATAAATTCGATCAAATTAAGCTTGTTTATGTCTTTTGAACCATCTTCTGGGGCCATTTCTACCTTGTAATGGTATCAGATGAGTTTTTTGTTCGATCACAAAAATTGACTGCATTTGGAATGTTCCAGGTTTAGGACCCGCTGCAATTTTTTTTTATTAACAGGATGATAAGTCCTTTCATTTGGCATACATCTTATCGTGATACTCAATAAGGTATTTTTTTTAATCTTCAGGTACCCTAAAATTAAGCCAAATCATGAAAGTGATAAGTTTCGGTGAGTAAACCTAAAATATTTTGGCACTTTTTGATAAATTTCATCAAATTAAGCTTGTTTATGTCTTTTGAACCATCTTCTGGGGCCATTTCTACGTTGTAATGGTATCAGATGAGTTTTTTGTTCGATCACAAAAGTTGGCTGCATTTGGAATGTTCCAGGTTTAGGACCCGCTGCTATTTTTTTTAATAACAGGATGATAAGTCCTTTCATTTGGCATACATCTTATCGTGCTACTCAATAAGGTATTTTTTTAATCTTCAGGTACCCTAAAACTAAGCCAAATCACGAAAGTGATAAGTTTGGGTGAGTAATCCTAATATATTTGGCACTTTTTGATATATTCCATCAAATTAAGCTTGTTTATGTCTTTTGAACCATCTTCTGGGGCCAGTTCTACCTTGTAATGGTATCAGATGAGTTTTTTGTTCGATCACAAAAGTTGGCTGCATTTGGAATGTTTCAGGTTTAGGACCCGCTGCTATTTTTTTTATTAACAGGATGATAAGTCCTTTCATTTGGCATGCATCTTATCGTGCTACTCGGTAAGGTATTTTTTTAAATCTCCAGGCACCCTAAAATTAAGCCAAATCACGAAAGTGATAAGTTTGGGTAAGTAAACCTAATATATTTTGGCACTTTTTGATAAATACCAAACAAATTAAGCTTGTTTATGTCTTTTGAACCATCTTCTGGGGCCATTTCTACGTTGTAATGGTATCAGATGAGTTTTTTGTTCGATCACAAAAGTTGGCTGCATTTGGAATGTTCCAGGTTTAGGACCCGCTGCTATTTTTTTATGAACAAGATGATAAATCCTTTCATTTGGCATACATCTTATCGTGCTGCTCAATAAGGTATTTTTTTAAATCTTCAGGTACCTACCCTAAAATTAAGCCAAATCACGAAAGTGATAAGTTTGGGTGAGTAAACCTAATATATTTTGGCACTTTTTGATAAATTCCATCAAATTAAGCTTGTTTATGTCTTTTGAACCATCTTCTGGGGCCATTTCTACGTTGTAATGGTATCAGATGAGTTTTTTGTTCGATCACAAAAGTTGGCTGCGTTTGAAATGCTCTAGGTTTAGGACCTACTACCAATTTTTTTAATTAACAGGATGATTGGTACTTTCATTTGGCATTAGTTTCATCTTGATACCCGATGAGGTATTTTTCGATATTTTCTGGCACCCTAAAATCAGGCTGCATTCCGAATGCTCCAGGTTGGGCTCATAGTGTTCCATACAAAAAGTCATAACTTTTTAATGTGCTACCCCCTGTATATGTCGAATCTTGCTACCCGATGAGGTATTTTCTGACTTTTTTTGGTACCGGAAAGTTGGCTGCATTCCGAACGCTCCAGGTTTGGCTCATAGTGTCCCATACTAAAAGTCATAACTTTTTAAGGTGCTACCCCTTATATATGCTTAATCTTGCTACCCGATTAGGTAGGGTGCACTACCACCTAATCTTAGTCTAATAGTAAAAAAAAACAATTGTAAATTAATAAAAAACCGGGCAAGTGCGTATGTAAATGTAATAGACGGAGAGCTGACCACGTCAGATATGACACAATAACTCATTATTTGCTCTCAAGCAACGAAACCCCTCTAGTTAGTTTGCTATTCTATCCTTATTTCTAAATCCAGATATCTGACAGCTGTCAAGTGGTGGAGATCAAAGAATGCAAATAACTTGAAGAAATCACATCACAGAGTTCAGGATTTGATGGAATATAATGGGTAATCGTGTAATTAATTAGATTATATCATAGCCAAAAGTTAGGAAGTAGTGATGTAAGTACATGCAATTTATAGTTAGTAGTTAAGAAAACAGTAAGCGTACTGTTTTTGTTTCCGCAATAATAAACAATGTTTTTGTTCTAATGTTAAAATATAGGTCCTTTCCTCTATAAATGACACTTTTTCGGCAGGTTTTTCTATTACTTTTTTTCAGCTGAAAAACTTTGTTGGTCTCTCACTCTGACCACCACCCATTAAAAGCTGCCAGATACCATTATTATTATTGCGTTCTTGTGGGGCTTGAACGTCGCGTCGACCAGTATTGATCTATTGTGACAGCCCTTTAAAGTTCTTTACTAATGCCCGTTTCCTCCAGAAAGTTCCAGATTCTTTGGGCCGTAATGTTCTGTACCTCATAGGGTTGCACTACGTGTCGCCCTAGGTAGGTACTCAACTTCACACTAAAATAAATCTACCAAATTAAGAAGTCCATAATAAATATCACCATATATAAGTTACAGAAATGGAGTGAAACATAAATAAATCAACAAAAATAGCTATTTACACAACATTAAGACAAAGTATAAAACCTAGAGCATTTTTTCTTACCGATAATCATTCCAGCCGACTCTTATAGATTTCGCTACTTCTTTTTGACATTAGTGGTCCGCAAGAGCAGAGTATGTGCATTGCAGTTTCCTCTGACTCCTGACAGAACCTGCATGTCGCATCTTGTTTCTTGCCAATTTGAAACATACGAGTATGTTTGTTCAACTTACAGTGTCCAGTCAGTATTCTGGTCACCGCGCAAGTTTTGTGCCTTTTGAGCCCTAAAAGCTCCTTAGCAGTTTTGCTGTTGAACCCTTTGATTAGAGCTTTCGAGTGTTCTTGTCCTTTAACGGACTTCCACTAGGGATTGCAATCCAGCACCATTTTCAATCCAGCTAGATTTTTGCTGGATTGACATAAATCCAGCTGGATCCAGCGCGGATCCAGCACCTATCGTTATTTTTTACTAGTAATCCAGTTTTCTTTGTATTAAGAGTGCCATATTGTCATGGGACTCTTACTACAATATAAACATGTTTATTCTCTTCCTTACACGTACCTATCCTGTACGTCTAGCATGACTTACGTTGCGGCGCGACTCTCCAATACTCTCCATACTTCAGGCGCGACTCGAAGTAAGGAGTCGCGCGCGACAACGCATGTCATGCTAAGGCCCCAGGCAGCGCCGGCCCGAGCCCTCGATCAGGGTAGAGCGAAATCGGGTTTTGGCGCCCCTCGTCGAAGCTTTTTACCCAAAAGCGTTAGAGAAATAGGGTTAGGTCATAAATGAACGATTAAGGGACTACCCCAACTTAAGTATTTTTTGACGTATTTTATAACCAATTTTCAACAAGTTTTTTTTTAAATATGACCAAACCCTCTTAGAATTTTTTATAAGAATGTTTGTGCCAAAATATGCCAATTCGCCCAGAAGATGAACAACGTGCCCTGATTATGAACGGTTTGATTCAAAAGATGAACCAGTACAAAAGCAAAATCAAGTACCCAAAAATTAATGATTTGACGCCAATAAATGAACAGTGGCCTCCTAAAGCCTACACAAGCAAAATTAGGAAATTTGATTGATTTAGCTTTGCGCAATAATTGAAGTGGTATCCTGCCTTGCTGCCGAAAATTGTATTGCCGAATTTCACTTGTCAACCAACTTTTCGCAGATGTTCCATTTGGCCGAATAACTTTTACCAAATAATTATCTCGCAACCATTTCATTTCCCAACCCCATAGTTGGGAAATGGAAATTACTTACTAGGTTGGGTTAGGTTAGGTTAAATTATGTAAAGTTGGGAAATGAAATTCGGCCAAATGAAACTTCTCCGCAAGGTTGGTTGGCAGGTGAAGTTCGGCAATGCTATTTTCGTCAAAAATGCAGAGCACCAATTGAAGTAAACAAAGGTAAATCAACTGTTTCAATTTAAAATGGTTTCATCTTTTTCAAATTTAATAAACACTATAATTAGGACCATGGGCCTTCAAAAATAGTATTAGCAGTGGCGGTGGGTCAAAAATTTTCTTAGGCGGAAAATTAGGCAAGCAGCCGGGAATCATATTCTATGGAGGCGCCGCCACTGATAGGTAGAAGATTTCTCTAAAAATGTTCAGTTTTGAATTTGCTACCTAAAAACATGAACAGATAAATTTAGTTACTTCAAGTTTTGAGCATGATATTCATGAAATGAAGTAATAAAATTCATGCAAACTGCATTTTTTGGGATGCAGCCTAAAAGAAAAACTAGTAAATTCTCGTAGTTCAAGTTTTAAGTATAGTTATAGTTCTGTTAGGTGAACAGTCCCGTTTCCATATTAAAGTAATCCCCATGATAATAGAGTGACATAAAAAAAAGTTTTGTTCATGTTTTATTTTAGTCATAAAATCAAGTAACAAAAAGCAATTTAAAACATAAATGGTGTATGTTTTTTATGAGAGTAAGAATTTGAAAAAAGCTAACCCAGGCCCAAAAGTTGAACGCTATTAATCCATTGCAAGAATCACAAAATATTGGAACCATGACTTGAACAATGAATATTTCATAACATAACTTAAATTAAAATATGCCATTCATTCAAAGTCATATAAGTTCATAAATTTATACGCAATTATATCTTTAAATTTTGAACCATTCTTAATAAGATTTCCACACAAAGGGCGATTTTGGCGAGAAGTATAGATTTGGCGAGCTCTCACGACCTCATACTTGGATTTTATTTATTTATTTATTTAATCTTTATTGCACAAAAGAAAATCTTATAGTACAAAAGGCGAACTTAATGCCAAGAGGCATTCTCTACCAGTCAACCTTAATTTATTATTTTAGAAGTTTAAAGTCAGTATCGGGAAAGTACTGCAGTTTTAATTTAAAAAAAAATACAATATTAAGGCCGAATGTTCATCTCCTAGGGGTCGTTAAGCTTTATATTTGTTTTGCCTTCTTTACGTTTTCGGCGCCTTTATCAGGTTTCATTTCACGCCTTTCAAGATTAAAAGCAGTGATTAAAAAAATAGTCCTAAAATTCAAAATTGCTTGAAAAAATTACAAAGAACGTTACGTTTTCAGCGCCTATATCAGCCTCTATTTCGCGCCTTTCAAGATCAAAAGCAACGATTTAAAAAATAAATAATAGAATGCAATCCTGATAAAACAAGTTGAAATAATAAAAATACCAAAAATTATATACCAAAAGGTAAAGGTATCACCTGCCGTCGCACCACTCCACTCCGAACGTACATATTTTGTGCCCGCGCCACACTCACTTTAAAACTTTTTTTTTTCTTTTGCCATTTTGGCGCCCCCCTGACATCCGGCGCCTAGAGCGCCCGCTCCACTCGCTCTACCCTAGGACCGGCCCTGGCCCCAGGTCTTGAAAGGTCTAGTGACTGAGGAATTCTTCACCGGGCCGTATGTACTAACGTATTCAATGACAAATTGTGAGCAGTGTATAACTATAAATCGCTTTAATTATTAAGAACGTAATAGCTTTAGCACACACGCATCAAAGACTCTTTATTTCTACCTACTTTACTCGTACTTCTTTACGGACTAATAGCTCCTCCAGGCGTTTCGGTACCTACGAATTGCAGCATTCTATCATGTTTGAATGTTTGACTATTTGACCTGGGACATAAGTAGTTATTTATACGTAATTATACGGACCTAACATCTATTTTTTTCCGATGTTGGTCACTAGCTCGCTATTGTCCTTTTTTATATCCTTCTACATAACTATATTCAGATGAAAACACATAATCAATTGAAAAGTGTTAAAGGTTTACATGTACCTATATTTGACATTAATCACATGGATCACAAGATTCACAGGGCTAACGGCTAATAAGTAACTCCCAAAAATGTTTTGTGGTACATCGTTTTATTGCTGACTGTACCTAGTAGCATTGTCATATAAACTACGGAAGTTTACCAAATTACAGCTCAATCAGACACCGAGAAGTGGTTGAAATTTAACTTTTGATGCACATAATGACACAAACAAGTAAATAAACAAATATAATATACAGTGCGTGTCTTTCATAACGACACTAATTTTAAGGGCTGAAAGTATAACTCCTTATGAACTGAAATTAGCATAATTTAGTTAAAAAATAAAAAGTTAAAATTTTCATACAAATTAATTGGGCACGCAATGTATCAGTAATTAATTAAACTTAACAATTGACATGTGATTTCATTGAAATTTCGCTCTTAGTGTCATCCTGACAAGACCGTCAAAAATCATGACAAGTGACCTTGTTCGTAGGAAAAGGACTTAACCGCCCTACTATCGCGAAACACAGCGAAACATTGCTGTTCGAGAATTTTGTTAAAATTAATTACTCTTAATTATAAAAGGTAATCGTTATATTCTTTTGATAAAACTGATAACAGCACTTTAAGCTAACGTTACTTAAAACCAATGTCGTTATGAAAGACACACGCTGTATACGGGATCAAGCTAAATAAAACTGTGTAATAAAACAATTGAATTTGACTATTGAACAGAAACTTTTGTGGGAAATACTAACATTACTAATACTGTAAAAGTTTACGGTTGGAATATTTAACTTGTAGGTATTTAGTATAGTTTACATGTTTCTACAAACGTTTAACGTTTGAATATATAAATTAAAACAATTTTTGCTTGATTTTTACCTAATGCGGTGCTGGAAATGTAAGTTTTTGCGCCATTATTTGGAAATCTATTACTTGCGGATCCGCAACGCTGGATCCAGCGCTCGGTGCTGGATCCAGCATACCGAAAAATGCGCTGGATCCAGCATCCAGTCAATTGCAATCCCTAACTTCCACCAATCGATTGCTCTCTTTTTTTCCATGTTGCTGAGCAGAGAATATGCCTCTAGTTTTGTGATTCCACAAAACGGTTCTGGGCCGAGTATAGCTTTTGTAAATAAGCTGCCGGAACACGGCTAGGCCATTTGACGACACGGCTTAGATATCGTTAATCTCGCAGAAGTAACATATATTATGTGACTACTTGATTTACCTAGTACCTACATCATCATTTAACGTATCAGCATTGCGATACAACGAGGAAATGCCGCCAGCATCCTTGGTACAATACCGTAAGGGCCTAGTTTAGATTTGAGCTAGTTATTAATTTAGTTTAGTATTTGTACCGTAGTACCTCTGTATATTTTTATAAATACTAGCTTTTTAAATGTCACAAAAGTTGACAAATGACCACAAGCAGGTTTTTGGTTGTTTAACTCTTAATGTAAAAGTTTAGTTTAAGGTACAATTTTGCTTTTCATTTATTTTGTAGAGGCTGACAAGACCCGATGACCTTCAAATTGACTTTACTTAAACAGTCATATAGCTATAAATACTTGTTTTGGAAAAGTGAAAAAAAAATATATTAATATTCATTATATTTAAAATAACTTGGTTAATTCTAATACACGATTGGACGAAATCGGCTCGATAGAAAATAATTCCAAAGTTACATCTAAAATTAGCTTAAAACAATTGCACGTCTTTAGTTTCTTAGCTTATATGTCTCTAATTAAGGACAACATTCCACCACACTAATACTAAAAACTTCGTTGCCTTACATTTCTCAATTAATGCATAGTTTTTTTTAATTCATCATTTTGCAAATTTTGCAATGAGCTCCCATACTAACCGTAAGGCAGTGTTTCTCTTTCACTCGCGCTGAAAAAGATAGGGAGCGAATTTAGCTCTTATCATCCTCTTAATACTTTTAAAAATGACATGTAAATTTTTTGTCATATATTATGCAAAAATAATCCTAAGCATTTTATTACTTTGAAAAGATAATTTAAATAGAAAACAAGAACATCGCCGCATGGCTACGCTGCCCCGGCATCCGACTGATTCGCTCACTCGCTCTTCATTCGTTCTTTTCATTCGCTTCGCCTTCGCCCCTCCTGTCAGGTCAGTCCTGCTGTCAGACGTCAGTATCATTTTGTACGTTGCGGTGGCCTGTAGTCGCGCAGCGATCGGAACCGAAATCGCGTGTTCAGCCCAAAACTTTGTTATAAAAACATTGAAAATTAAAAGTGTGTAAATAAACTAAGTGTAATAAATACAATCCAGTGTAATAATCAACTGTTGCGTGTTTCGCACAAGTGTTATTAATAGAAGTTTGTATTTTCAAAATAGATATTTGTGATGAGCTGATGACTGGTGGCTAGCGTGTTGGGATTGCGGCGATGTTTGTTTAAGTAGTGTTTATTAGTTGTGATAGGATTTAATTGACATAGTGATGGCGGTGAACTTCAGCCTGTGTTTGCTGTTGGTGCTGCACCGGGCATCGACGGTGTACTCCGAGAGTTTGGATGCAACTTTGACCGGTAAGTTCTAAATGTTCTAATATTGATGAAGTGTGCCCGGAAAGATAGTACGAGCTCCCATTTAAACCACGACACTTCTCTTTCCGGACAAACTATACATGAGCAATTCAATATACATGGGACTAACTAATTATACATTTTAAACCGTTCACTCTTCTAAATTTCTTCACGATAGTAAGGAGAAATCCTTGCCATTGTAAGTAATTTGTACGATACTTTAAAAAAGAAGTTTAGTTTGTCTTCCGATTGCCGTCGAAACCCACTGTTTTTCTGAAAATGATAGCCATGAAAATAAAACCACTTACATGCTCAAAAGAGGTTGACTATGTGAATTCATGAGTGGAGTAATTTCAACCCTCCAATCAAGAAACACAAACAATAATGTAAAAGAAAAACAGGTAAGAAAGCAAAGCAGAGAGACAATTGGATAAAATTGGAGGAGGCCTACACACAAAGAGGGACCCATATAGAATATAGTAACAGGAGTTCGATTTTTGAATCTCACCGGGTGACTTATTTCGTACTAAATAGTCATCGGCTGCATACAAAAAAAGGCACCGGTGAGATTCAAAAATCGAACTACAGGTCTATGGGTTGAGCTCATCATGGCTGCAGCAGTTTAGGAAGTTTTTTTTGTTTTTTTGTTCATTTTCGTGGTTCAGTGTGTAATATTGAATATAATATTGATAGCTTATTGTGCGGTGATTTAACGAACAAGGGAACAGCTAATGAAGAATAAGTCTTAAAAGGTGTGTAACCATTGATTGGTTGAACAACCTGTAGCCTCCTCGTGCCTTTTGTAGGGAGCTATCACTCTACAAATAGCAACTAGCAAGGCTTTTGCCACTTCTACCGAACAACGTTGCCTACAACTTATTTGATTAAACAAAATACTTATTGATTGAAGACATTGTACCTAAAGACTGAATCTTACAAGCTCTTATTTCCCGCCTTTTTATTATAGGTACTTGACATTGGCTGCAGGCAATACCGCCTAAAGTCTATAAGAAGAAGAAAAAAAGATAGTAACATTTAAACTAGAAATACATAAACCATATAAAACTTCTTATGGAATAAAGCACTTTTTCACAGCTGGCCTATAACCGCGAAGCACTTCGTTCATCGAATCGAATATTTCCATCACTCTCTTTCGTATATGCAAGAGCGATAGAGACGGGACAATCGTTTTGTCGATTTTCGAACTTCGCGGTAGGCCCTCTGGTATACAAAGCGGTTTTAACGGTTGGCAAATGTATGTAAACTTGTAAAGGGTTGTCAAAGTACTCCATTTAATTATGAAGTCTACCTTACCCTACCAAACAATAATAATAACTTAACCTGAATTGAACATAGGTACATAGGAGAAATACCTATGCAATAGATAGTATAGATTGTCTAAACACTAGACAGCCATCGGATAATCTTAAATTCACCCCTTAATGAAGTTCTTAAACTTTTTTCATATTGTTTAAAAAATGTATTTAAACTATTTAAAAAAGGCTTATTGTAAAAAATATCATGAAGAGAGAGCTTAGCTTAATTTAAAATACATTTTAAATAGGCTAGCCATGGTGTATTCCCATCTGTGCCATGACGGATAAGAATACCATAGGGTTTTTCATAGTAATAATTTCCATTTCCCCACCATCGCCATACTATGCCAGACCGAAATGGGTACAGATGGGGATATACCCTGGTAAACTAAAATTTTTTAAGATGACCGAATTGTAGGAAGAAATCTCTAGTAAGATGCGGACATCTTAAAAAATTACTACCATAATAGGTATACACATAAACTAAATCTATAAATATGTTTAAGTATGTATATGCAACAAATGATAGCATTTAGTGCTTTGCATTAAGATCACAATAGTATTTTATACAATAGTGACATAACAAAAAACTTTTCATACAAGTACCATGAAGCTTGCTGAGTGGCCTAAGTAAGGTACGAGATTGAAAAGCTTACTTATGTCATTACTGTATACCTACTATAGTTTTTTTTTACGAATGCTTAAAATAGGCAAGCCGGTAAGGATTGACTTCAACAAATAACCTGCTGCCTCTATACAATTTAGTAACTTCAATCTCAGCAGCGCAGGGCTTCGACAACAGTGTTATTAGGTATATTGTATGAAAATCCATAAGAACATCCTTGAGCAATCGTCTTATGACAATGTTTATAAAGTATACGTTTTGAATGCCTGTCAGTCATCTTATTGACAAATTATAATGCAGGAGTAGAAAAAAACTGGTATTGCCACTGCAATTAAATAGTAGTTTCTTAATAATCATCATAATAAATACAATTAGCTATTCTTGCTTGTCTTGCAAATTAGTTTATACCTACATTGCAAATATATGAACTCATAACTAACTATACAATGTATTTGCATAGTTTCCTATAGCAATTAAATAAGTTAGCTAAGTAAACATAATTACAGCAATAATGACTAATGACAGTAATGCCATAGTAACACTTACAACAATAAGTTGTTGTTTATTTATAATTATGAAATTATAAATAAAGGCTTCTGGTAAACAATTAAAGCTTATACTACAAATACTATTAACTAATCGGCATTGTAAAGCAAAATACTTAGAGCATTCAACATTGACGGGCATTCTCCTCTGCCGAAAATATATGACCGGCGGTCATAGGTATTTTATGGACTAACGTTTATCTGATGACGTATACATTTGACGTTCCCCTCCCCCGTAAAAATCGGGAGACTCTTTTTGTATAGTACCTAAATGACAGACAATGCCGCTCCGGTTGGTTGAATGCTCTAAGGCAAAATATGCTTTAATCATCAATTCATCAACATTGGTGGGCTACTAGTAAGGTTGCCACCTTTTTTTGAGAGAAATATAGTATTTTCCAAACCTACATAAAAAAAAATTAGTACAGCTTGTTGTTATCTCATGAAACGTTCTAAAAATATAGTATTTTCGTCTTTTTTGCAAATTTTCAACAGTACACCAAGCCAAAATATAGTACGATACTATATATTATAGTACGGGTGGCAACCTTAGCTACTAGTGAAGTCTACAGGATATTACGTTTGCAGGTATCATATCAGGTATACAAAGTACGACCTGGTCTGAGGTCTAGATCTGTTAAAAAGTACTACATTTTTTGGACATTTTTTTTTTCAAGAGAAACTTCAGTTTTTTTTTTCGCCAAACTAGGGACAGTTTGTTGGCGAGTTTGATTGGCTCTAATAATAATATGCTATAAAAAAAATTGTATCATAGGTACCTAACTAACCATTCCTAAGGAGAAGTAATATTTTTCCCATCACATCCAAACCAAGGAATAAGTAGGGTGATTGTGCTAGTTTTCGTCTACTCTTGTCAGTTTTTAGTTCACACTTATTTATATGTTTATATTTGAGTTCTTTCCAAAATAAAAGCTTATAACTAAAAAATATAAAATTTGTAGAACTCAAAAAGTTTATCCCATTTATTTGCAGCAATTTAATGAAGTGGACGGTAAACTATACTTAGTATACTTGGACGGGAACCTCACATTCCAATTCTACAAGGCATTGATAATTGATAAGACAAGCCAGTACCACACTGAACAAGTTTGAACATGTTCCATATCCCATTGTGATAAAGGAACAAAGGTTTTTAACAAAGCTATTTTACAATTAGAAATATCTATAGGAAACGTAGAAATGTCCACTGGCTTAGGTTAGGTACATGGCCATGCATCGCTCTGACCAACTGAGCTGGGCAGTGGATTTATCTACTTTTCCCTCAATGGCTTTTCCTATATTTCTGAACCAATGTTGGTATCGTTAGCAGACGTTCTGCTAGTACAAAATTAATTGAATGCTATTTTAGTTTGTATTATGCTGTGCTGCCGGCATAAAATAAATACACAGTCATGCTAAAGAATTAAAAATTAATAGGTAGCTAATTTTAATGTAAGTAAACTATTATAGTATTTTATGCAATAGTTGTATAAGAGGGTTCAAAAAAGGTGAGTGGCGTGTGTAACAATTTGAGGCGAAGCCGAAAATTGTTAATAAAACGCCATGAGCCTTTTTTGACCTACTTATACAACGTTGCATACATTACTTTTTCTACGACTAGTTATTAAATAAAGCACAAGATTAAACGCAGTTTGCTTTAAGAAATAGCGAGAAGTTGAAAAGTGGTGGCAAATGACAGTTGAGAGAACGTAATCATAGACGGTACGGTAATATATTTTTTTTCAAATGTCATCAACTTACTTGCTTTAAACGGCTATTAGACATTGCAACCTGCAGGGCCTAATCTGTTGTGTACCCTGCCTCTCCCTGCCCTCCTTCAGCTCCCTCCGGGCCCTACATTTAATTACACCTACCAACCTGACAGATTGGGCCCTGCAGGTTGCAATGTCTTATACCGCTTTTTTCCTTATGTTGGCAGCAATTATTTTAGTTTTGTTATTGTTCCACACCATATGAATTCAGTTGTTTGTTAAGTTGGCAGTTTTGATTTTCGTTGTAAATTTAGTGTTGTTTTTCTTTTTTATCTGTTGGGTTCACAGGGCACCACTGTTAGCAGTTGCTTTTTATCACATAATAACCCTAGGGTCTTTATGAAGAATAGACAAGATAGACTTTTTTGAAATGTCATAAGACATGCTTTTATATTCGTTGGCGGGACTATATAATTGACAGATAAAAGTACCGGAGTAGAAAAAAACATTTAAAGTAGGTAGGTACCTACCTACTTACTTGCGTACCTACTTGTCGGGTGAATCTTAATCAGCTAAAAAAAAACGATTTGTTTACATGATATTTTAGGACATTTAGGTAGAGGTAGGTAGGTATTAGTGGCGGCGCGTCCATAGAACACGATTCCCGTCGGCTTGCCTAATTATCAGCCTGTTCATTAATTTTTCTATGGCTCGTGGAGAAGAGGAAAGCCAAATTAGATAACTCCGGCTTCCCCACGAATATTTTTGTCGCACCGCAACTGGTAGGTAGGTAGTTAACCTCATTACTACAACTACATGGGTTACATACAATTAAAGGTCAAAGTTTATCTCTAATAATAACACTGCTGTTGTCAACTACTATAATACAATTATTATGTGAACAATTATCTATACTTAAACAATATTTAATGATGTGAAAAATATTTAAAACTGCCTACCTATAAGTATCTGTAAATAAAGATTAAAAATCTGTAAGAAAAAACATTGGCTAGTCATAATATAACTAGTCATTAGAACATGTGAAATGTATTGTCAGCTGAAAAGATTTGTCATGTTAGATAAAATTAAATAACTATTTACCTACACAAGTATCTACCTAATAATTGACTGCTAATTGCTTTCATGTTCGCAATAAAAAAACCAGGGTTCTCTGCCATTTCGCCGAAAAACGTATTGCCGAATTTCACTTGCCAACCAACTTTTCGCAGAAGTTTCCTTTGGCCGAATTTTCAACTTAACATAATCCAACCTAACCTAACCAAACCTAGTAGGTACATTAATTTTCATTTCCCAACTATGGGGTTGGTTGTGAAATAATTGTTTGGTAAAAGTTATTCCGCCAAATGAAACTTCTGCGAAAAGTTGGTTGGCAAGTGAAATTCGGCAATACAATTTTCGGCGAAAAGGCAGGATACCAAAAACCAGTGAAGCTAACATATTGAAGAAATGGAATAAGAGATTTAAACACAGTTAGGTACCTACTAAGTATGTATATCAACACAGTAGATGATTGGCTGACTGATAAATACAAATATTATACCTTTATTAAATCCACAATATTTTTAAACAAAAAAGAACCGTCTTCTCTTAGCCTCCACCTTTCCAAAAGCAAATGCTCGAGCTACTGTAAAAAATACGGAAATCACTATGGGTGTGCCTAAAATATTTGAAGAGTACCCATTGACTTAGTATGTAGAGTACCCTCGATTTCTCCAGGATTCCATCATCATATCCTAACGTGGTGACAATGGGGCCAACTTATAACCTTTGAATCCTCATCTTCGGCCCATGCGTCTTAGGTGAATTATGTATCAGGTTTCGAAATGATAATTATCAATGATAGTTATCTCGATAATTATCTTGATTTTTATGTCTGATAATTATCGATTTGATAATAACCCAAAATTTGTAAAGCCAGAACGTACATAAAATATGAGGCTCGAATTTGGACACCAGTAGTTGAACCACATATAAGAAAAAAAAATCCCATACCGGGGATAATTATCCGATAATTATCGGATAATTATCTGATAATTATCGCGATAACTATCAATGATCATAATTATCTGGATAATTTTGAACCCTGTTATTTATGTATACCCAAAAAAAATATTGCAAATAGTCTCCTTTTTTTGGGCAGTCGTGCAAAAACAAAGACTCTCTTTCTTCGAAATCTTGGAAGTCGGTTGAAAAGAGATCCAATAGGTACAGAGAATGCAGCAAACACAACAAGGCCATATGTTTTCGCTAAAAGCGATTACTTCCAAACACACTCCATGTCTCGTCTCTACCTCCGGGACCACGAACTAAAAACCGTTCTTGAAACGTCGGAGGTTTTCAAATTCATATAGGTACGTGGTTAAGTCCCGTTTCGTGTAATAAATACTTATTTCGGTTCAATGCATGTTCAATGTATATTCGTTATCGATTACGAGACATAAGTATCGATTGTTGTTGCCAGGCTGATAAGATGGCGCCGTTGTTGTCTGCAATTTATGAATACAAATAAATAGGTACCTACCGCATAAAAAATACCCCAGCAACGTACGACCTACTGTAAATCCAAGTACCTATAGAAAAGAAACTTAGTACTATAAAATCATACGCACAGAACAAATTTAATCTGCTCATACGATTTCACAAATCGAAATAGGTAAAAGTATCCTATGCCTATCTAACTCTTTATTTTTCCTACTTAATCTAAGAATTTTTACAATAACAATTTTTACAACATACGAAACAAACAACAGTATAGGTAAAACACATTTTAAAAAACCCAGCGTAGGCCGCACAGTGAGGAATCGTCCGTATCCAGGATTACCGCCTTCTGAATCTGAAGGATCAGATCCCTTGATCCAACCACAACCTTCAAGCGAAAGTCTGAATACCTTGAGTCTCTTATTATTATGCTTGACGTTTCGAATGTGACATTACGTTCATGGATGCAAGCAGATTGGTAAGGTATCGATCGACATTAATTCTTTCTGAATTCTTATACATCAATCATTTCAGCCTCAACTTAGTATAGGTCTTAAGGATGGCTTCCGTGAATATCGAAATGTGAACACTGTTAATAATATGCTTCTCTATCGTAATAGACGTACGAAGGAACGACGTGGTTCGCGGTATCAAGCCAGATCTGTTTAAGTAAATTCGTATACGGGAGAACCCTTATCAATGACGTTTTTCGTAACGAATCGATTGGTTATCAGAACATTCATAACGATCTGATAAAGAGGCGCCGCTCATACGTTGACGGCGCAATCGGCAAATCGGTATTTACGATTGTCTACTTTTTTGGATACTCTGATACAAAACCCCCTTCACACATGCGTCAGAGAAATGAGAAAAAGAAAAAGAGAACTGCTTTGCCGAGAGGAATCCGTCAAAGAACGGAAGTCTTTTGGAAGTTTGTCAAATCATAGGCCGTCGGTTTGGTATGACCAGACAAATCATTGGGTGTTGTTCGGTTTATGCTGTAATGGTAAACTTTTTCGCTCTACCAGTCCAATGCGACATTCACCTGATACGAACACTACTATAGTTAGGCGTAAGTACTGGGTATAGATAGACCTAATTCCTTTTTAAGTATCGTTTTTTTTTGGATCCCTTGAATCTCAAGCGCCTAGTCTTAGAGTTATGCTAGGGAAGTTTTTCGATACCTAACTACCATTGAAGTCGAATAAAATTTGAACACTGTAGATTTTATATTACATTCCATGTTTTAAGCTACAAAGTTTGTTTCTTCTAACGGAGACCAAGTATGAGCATAAAGAAACTAAATATTTTCGTACAAAACGTTACAAGAACCTAATTCCGTCTTATCGTACTTTATCACTGTAAATTATTTACTTAAAAGGGTGAATCTCAGTTCACAATCCTCATATTTGTCCGGCAGGGCAGAAATCCCCTGCGATGCTTGCCACTGATTCACCGGTGACGTCATTGGCGCCTGTCTCCCGGCGCGCCAACCACATGTCACACCCTCGCTACAAAAAGGCATTAACTGGAATTACACACGCATTTCAAAATAGAGCATAAGACTATTCTATTAAGTCGGTTTTTAAAGCCGCATCGCTTTGGAAATGACGCGTTTTGCTTTCCAAGCGCGCGTACCCAACCCTCGAAGCTAAACAATCTTATCTGGAACAGCAAGTGCATTCCAAATCCGATCTTAACACGGCGTATTTAAATGTGAATTTTAATGTGCATTTTGGCGTTGATGAGTTTGTTTTATAAGGGCGCTTGCCTGCAGTTTTTGCAGGTCTAATGCTTAATGCTACCATTTACGGGGTTGGCTGTTAGAGAAATGGTCTCAATTTCGACTTAACGGAGTCACATTCCGGTGATTTGTTTTACGACAAAGAGGAGACATCATGCCTTTTAGGTTTTTTAAATCAAATACCGGGTTTGGCTTATCAAATACGGATGTATCCTTTTCTTATACCATTCCCTTTTCCAGAGGGTTTCCTCACGGCAAAGAAACTTGATACCACAGTATAACTAGATAGACTTTGGCAACTCTACTACTTGGCACTTTCCCTATTTGTTGTAACATGAAAGCGTTGTTCAATGTGCGATCTTTTATTCTAAATCCAACCTGTTGTGAACTTTGAAATTGGAAAAATCTGTTTTTCCATATCGGTCAATCCAATATAAAGGGTTTGATAGATACCATCAGAAACTTCCTGTTTCTATGTTTGCCGGTAGGTCATGCTCGCAGCAAATGAATCTCTCGTCGGATCGGATGTCTTTATGGATTCTTTTATTTAGGAGATGTATTCTTCTGTCCCCTCCTTGATCGTAGAATGGCGATAGCGGGCACAAAAAGGAATGATTACTAGGTATAAAAACGCTATTCTCATTTGTCCTCCGCGGGCACTGGTAGGAATAGGAATACACCTTTAGGAGGTGCCCAACGTTTTCCATCTCGAATGTTTAATTTGCTCTTCATCTAATGGCAGAGCAGAGCGGCATTATTTTCGAAAACAGAAGCTTTCAGTTTGCTATCCCTTTAATACCTGTATTGTCATATCAGGCGTTGTCTTCAAATAAGTACGCTCATAGAAATCTGGATACCTACTGTTCTACACTTCAGTATTATGCCGTGATAGACTGTCAATATTGATTGACCAATCTATAGCTAGCCAGGAGTACGCGCGCTGACTGTTTAAACATGTTTTGCATAAGCTATGTAAATGTTACCTTCGTTGGGCTAGACTTAGGTGTTGCCAACTACTACGGCCTAGCTATGTAGCTACATACCTACATTATATTCATATGTGAAAACAAGCTATGTCGGTAATAGTACGGAACAATATACTTATATTAATTGTTATGTTTTTAAAAGAATAGATGGAATTTGTACAGCCAAGAGCAGAGGTAGCGAAGGCGTTCAAAATTATCTTCTTACCCCCTTATTCATAAACGTCTCTGAAGCCTCAAATAGTTAATTTATGTTTGGTCTGTTTCTAAGACACACAACTGTCAATGTGGCATAAGGACAAAACCTAAATTAATTAATTGAGTTCTGAGAGACGTTGATGAATAAAGGGGTTACAGTCTTTAGATTATTTTATATACTTCTATTCGCCCGTACTTACAAACAGTTTAATAGCGAACTCAGCGTAGCGGTCAAATCGTACTAATTGCAATTTATCTAACAAAGTACCTACATAAGAATAGATTTTTTCAACATTTGTCGATATACATATCTCACTTTGCAAACTGTCTCTACGCATGCTTATAAATCTGCAAACTCACATTTACTATGTCAACCAATGGCTCAGTAGCGGCATTGCGCCGTCCCCGCACGGTGTCGCAATAGCTAAGCACTCTAAGCAGGCTCTGTGTATGCGAGCAGTGCGTCGCTGCAATACCTACGTCCAGACACAATAAATAGTATGTATAGAATAGTTGCGCTTGCACACGACATAAAAAAGTCATATACGGCTTCTCGTAAACAAAAGATTTACCTCGAGGTTCCTTAGGGAAAATCTTGGTGGCTCCACTGCTCAAATCCATCCTTGGGTCCTAAGGAACAATCATTAGGGAAACCTCTTGTTCACGAAAAGCCGTATTTGTATGGCTACACCAGCAACTAGAAGGTTTACTGTGTAAGAAACTTGTTTAGATTTGTCAAACGGGCCTTAAAGCAGCCATCTTCCTCAATCGCATTGTAGCTTACCTAGATATAATGCGATTGAGGAAGACATATATACTTCGGTCTGGATTTAGAAACTTGTAGCGGTGTGATGACATCACGGAGTGCTTTATCTCTGGTCTGGATTAAATAGGTCTTTGCATTATATTAATATATCCTACATACGTAGTCGAAAGTTTTGGTTTTTCAGGAACTTCAAGAGCACACACTACATTTCTCGCTTAACACGGTGTGCTTAATTTATCTATATCTGACTAAATAAAATATGCTATTGTAAAAATATCTTCCAATATGCTGCAAGACCTAGTAACGTACCTATAAGTGGTTATGTATCTGTATTTCAATTAAGATTTCTTTGCTGTTTTATGTTCACAACTTACTTGAAAATGAAGTTACCAGAATGTACAATTAAAAATGCATTCTACTGGCTCTTGTTAGAGTTAAATGTACCGTGACTAATTACAGGAAAGTCCCATTAACAGTCCACTGACACCCCTACGGCCGTACGGCGCCAAAATTCTAGACATGGCGCCCATCATATCTGCCTTAAGTATAGACTTTAAGATAAGAGCAATTTGGTTCACATTTGTGTGAGCTGGCGTGTGAATCCATGAGTGAAATTAAAGTAGGGCTGAGCCCCCTCGGATTGTATCAGTTACATTCGGTTTTTTTTATCGTATCATTATATTGTCGATTTATTTAGAGTGTAAAGGTCATGCAACGTAATCGTCAATTTTCAGGCGATTGATAATTTTACACATATGGGTTTGTAGTGTGAAAACGTGGTCGATTAACATATTTGCGACAAGTTTTTACGAGTATACATAATTTTTGTAAGTAACTTAAATTCGAAAGTGCATGAAGTTTTAGTTGCTTTATGCAAGCTCTTTTAAAGAATAAATGTCATATACGTAAGACTAAGGTCTTCGGAATCGAAAGTATCGGAACCCAGAGGTACAACAGATCCTGAGCTGCCGTTTGCGGCAGATTCACTTGTATCATATCTGACATACACGCTCTTCGTGTAAACTCAAAGCGACAGATCTCCAAATATTATCAAAAATAATTCTAGCAATTAGTAACGGACTTTACGGATTATGAATGCAACAAACAGAAGTTTTGTGCCAATCCGTTCCACATTTACAGGATTACTCACGCTTTTGTGTCCAAGATTTTTCATCCAGATACGTTCTCGGAAAATGGTCGTCATTTGTTTCAGACGAGCTCTTTGTTCGTTTGGCGTGACAGCGGTTTTATATGTGCTGTTTTGATGTTTGTTGAACAGCGGCCATCTTTGTTTGAACTCGTTACAATAATAGCACTTTGATGTCCTAAAAATCTAGAATCATTTCAGGGAACTATTTCTGAAGTGAAAAGATTTTTAATCGCCGTATATTAAATTCCGAGAAAGAGAAAAGGATTTTTTTTAAATATAGTTCAGTTACAAAGGTAAATTGAGTATTTTTCACTTTTTGGTACCTATATGTTTGTAGTTTTTACATAAGATCATTCGTTATCATCTCGTTCGAGTGCTTGCGCTCGCGACTACGTCTCAGAGTCTCAGGGTTGTCAATTTTTTTTTGTACAAAATCCTTAACAAAAGTCGCATTGTGCTACAATTGTACTTATGAAGTGGTAACTGCGAATACAGTGTACCAGGTAAGCCGACACGTTGGCTAGTAGTGCGCGACGAATGACAGTTGCAGCTGACGTCCGGCGGAAGCTCGGCGCCGGCGCCTCCGCCGGTGCTGCCGTGATGCGAGGAAAATGGTGGATGCTACGATTTTTATTGGATTACGCTATTTGAGTTATTATTTAACTAGTATTCCGCCTCGAACTCTCGATTTACTTGCAAACTATTTGCCCAATGTAAAAAGACCGTTATGAAGATCGTATTTTGCCTTTTAGGGTGACAACACACCTAGCGGAATTCCTCGCGGAATTAGCGGAAATTTGTCTATGGTAGCGGAAATTTGTCTATGGTAGCTGAAATTTGTCTATGGCTTCCACACAAAAAATCTGCTACCATAGACAAATTTCCGCTACCATAGACAAATTACGCTAAATTACGCTACTTCCGCTAATTCCGCGAGGAATTCCGCTAGGTCTGTTGTGACCCTTAGCTCCAACTCCTTGATCGATCCTGCTCATATGTATAGGAATTCTCAAATGATATGTATCTCTGTTACAACCCCAACAAATTTCATAATCAGTAAACGTTACTAAAGTTATCGCGGAACAAACTCTCAAACTCCCAGTCCCAGACTCCCAGTCGTCGATATATTCAAAGATCGCTCGAATTTCATGAATAAAAGCAAGAGCGATAAGGATGGGAATAGTCGTTTTGCAGTATCCACCATGGTTTCCGAGCTAAACCAGCCACCACAAGTCTGGGGTCTCCCTACCCAGTATATATTGTATACAGTGTGTGGCCCAAAACACGAGCGAAAAATTCAAACGTAGATTGTAGTCCTCAAACAATAAAACTATTGTCCAACAACTTAAAAAAAAAATGTAGTTTTTAGATTGTCTCTTTTTCATACTAACTAAATATTATTTTCAATGTACGTTAAAATCCGTCTAATTGACATTGCTTGTCAGTCTTGTCACCCTACAGACATAATCAATTTCGCAATACATTGCGTGTTCAGGTAAACTTTAAAATGTACTAAAAATCAAACCCTAAGTTATTTTTAAAAGTCGCTGAACAAACGTTGTTCAGTTTGAGGAGTAGAATCTACGTTTCAATCCTTCGCCCGTGTTATGGGCCACACACTGTATATGCTGGGCTTCACTAACAAACTCGTAAGCATTCGACTCGTTCGTGGCATTTGGAACCGCACTGCCACGGTTCGTTTACGCTGTAATGTAAGAACGCATACATTGCCGCTGATATTAACGTTTTTATAATAATTAAAATTGCATTTTAATTACCTTATTATCGTGCTATTTTCATTAATTTCTCATTTAGAAAACGCGGTTCTGGCGCCGCGCTATGTTTAATTATACCTACTCCTCTGATTGAGGCCTATACCCAGAAAGGGGCCTTAGCTTAAATAAGTTACTTTGTAATTGAATTAAAATGTAAACATTAGTTATAGTTAAGGAAAAAAAGGCTTTATTTATTTATTTACTTCTCTGCGTTCTGTTCTATTCTTCATACATGTCAGATATAGAAGTAGCCATTAGCTAGGGTTACCAGATCTGATTACCTTTTCTACGGGACAACCGCATTGAAAATACGGGATTTGAGCTTAAAATACGGGACAGGGACTATGTACTGTCCCGTCTGTCCCGTAGTGAAAAATTCGTGCCTGAAATCCAGGACAAACCGTAAAATACGGGACATCTGGTCACCGTACCATAAGCAGACAAAGGGGTCAAAATGATCTGTATACACTTTTTTATTCATTCATCTTATTCACTTTGTTTTTTTTTATTCACTTTGAGCGAAACATTTTTGCCTAAAATCACAAATATCACAATACTACACCCATAATAAGTAATAACGGGTCACTTTGTGTGCTTATGTCTAATCAGACTGGACCTTACCGTTTTCATTGCACATAATGAATGTAAATAATTAGTTAACGTTTACAGTCTAAAACAAGATAATTTTATTACTCTTCATGAGTCATACGGCGTTTTATTTTTACCTATGTTAATATTCATTTCTCTGGAATAGGTACTTTAAATGCATGCTTGTAGACTTGATCTCCGTAGAAGGCTTTGGCTGGCGATCATTCATGTAAGTGGATTCCCACCGGTTCATTTTACACTTAGAAATTAGGGCACCACGCAATGAGGCACAAATTATTTTTATTTAATAGATTTTTTGTATTTATAATGAAAGCAATATGTATTTCACTCCGATCGCTTGGAAAAAAGTCGAAATTGCTTAAAAAATTTTTTCAGTATAAATTCGACTGAAATAATCGAATTATATACTTTACGTTTCCATGCAACTGCCGAATGGAGATATAGAGTAATTGTATAATAAATACTAATTTAATCCTCGACTTGTATCAACCCTCGCTTGGCCGAGATCGATATATTTATTGTCTTATATAAATTAGGTTAAACGATTAACTCTTTTAATAAAAATATGACCGTAACATATACAATTGCAACATAACAAAGTTTTTCAACATCAACAAAGCAACAAGTGGCAATCCCTTTAAGTATGTTATCGCCTTATGTAGCATTCACTTTATATGATAAATATTTATCAACTCATGGGTGGTCCATTACTCATTTGACCATGCCAAGTTAGCATTCCCAAAACTGCCACTTAACGACTTTTGAAAATAAGCAATTGCAGAGTACTTAAGTACATCATTTAAAAAACTTTACTCTTTTTAAGTTAATCTGGAGATAAACTTAAAGTGGTCGAAAATTTGACAAAAGCAGGTAAGTAATAAGTGTAATAACAAACGGTACTCGAGCTTTGTATCTTTTTACCTAAGTGGCCTTTTGTGTGGGTACTTACCGTCTATTTACGAGTAGGTACTGAGACCCACTTCGAACAATTTGTTGGTTACTTTATCTACCTTTTCTTTTAAAGTAATATATCTGAAAAATCTTAAGTGCGCTTATAGTCTCTAAACCACAGAAATTCCTGTGCTCTAATTTATGTCTGGGGTTAAGTTTAAATTTGTTTGGCAGGGCCGCGGCAACAGTATACGTCCTATTCCAGTGTTGCTCTTACCCCAATGCTCCATTCCATATTACGATAAAATTTACAACATCAACAATACAATTCTTCACTCCTACGTATGATTTTCCACCATCAAAGCGAGAAGCGGATCTAGAAAGATGCAACCAACGATATTTATCGAAAAGCAATTCATTATGCACATGCGACGCAATAAACATAAGCTTAAGTATACTTAAACAGGCGCCAGTATCCACACAAGGGAAATCTAGGTAAACACCCATTGGACAAACAAGTCTAGACTAATCCAGTGTAGATCCGACACGGCGCCCGCGCTACCGATGCGTGGGTGCCTGTAATTGACACCGCGAGTGTCGGCTTACGTGCAGTTGACATGCTGGTTTAATGGGTCGAGTTATGTCTTAGTTTTTGATGAACAGTTTTGTTGGTATGATTTAACTGGTTCACTTTCTTTGCGAATTGCCACTTTGATATCGATTCCGGCCTTTTATTTTTGTCGCCTTTGAACTTATATACATTTTAAAACGAAGCAGCCACGATAAAGATATTAAAGACCCAACTATCTTGGGCTAGCTGCTAGAGATCTGAAGATTCTGTGCCTCTACTAGATATCTGCAATTATCGCATCTGCAAAAATGTGCCTTCTAAGTGGAGGAAAAATCTTTAGTTCGCTGTGAATTTTGTATGTTGTCCTCTTCGAAATATCTATAGCATTTTGCTCCCAGTAAACCATTATTCTAACTTTTCAACCGCTTGCAGACATGTAGACAGACCAGACAGTGCCAAAAAACTGCTATAAAAATAGCCTATCTACATTTATTGACAGTGAATACGTAGGCGTGATTTGCACATAATTAAAATGATCAACAGCATTATTAATTGATTGGCCAATAAACGGAATTCGTTTCGCCCACTCGACACGAGCCCGGAGATCAGATATCCGACTGCTACTGTTGTATAAACATTTACATGTTTATGGGTTTAGTTACTTTAATAGCATTCTTAGGTGTTAATCCGACATATAAGTACATATTTGGAAAGGTTTACGAGATTATATAGAATCTTTCCATATTTTCATAGAAATTTGGAGGCTCATAAAGTTACACAACGGCTTGAATGCGCCTTTATTAGAACACCTAACACTCGAAGTTAATATTTACGAGAAATGGCTCCTCTACATGATGCGCCATCATAGGGACGCAGCTATGAGTTAGAGGGAGCTAACCATATTGCGATCTCGTTTCGTCCTATAGCTGCGTCTTTATGATGGCCCATCATGTAGAGCAGCCATAATACATTATTGGTGCGAACCGGTTTCTTTTATAACCTACCTAGTAGGATATGCTCCCGGCACTCGATTTCTATACAAATCCAGTACCGGAACCGGGAATTCCCGGTTCTCGCCATACAAAATCAGTACCGGGAGCATTCCCTACTACCTAGATAGAAGCTGACCAAACATTGATCCTTAACCTCTCTCATATGTGTCTGTTTATGCTGTATCTGGAATACAAACAACAGGATCAAATTTATTTTCTTATTAGTAAACTTCTAGCATCTACATGTTTCATAAGTCTATGTGTACTTAAAAATGCATTCCTATTTTTCCAGATATTGGCTTAGTCCAATACAAATTCACGTATGAAGTCCTTGATGCTCACTTTCAGCTCGACACACATTTCCACTTGCACAAATATAGCATTGCATATTTGTAAAGCCAACAACATCAAGAACTTCGCAATGCGATTTTTTAAACTATGCAACTTAACGGTACAGGAAAATGTATCTAACCCAATTGCAATACGATGCATGCTAATTTTGACCAGGCGCAAAAAGATTTGGCATGGATCTTGCCAGTGAGTTTGCTATTGCAGATTATTATGTTATTGTAAACACCGATGGTCTTTATAATTGATATAATTTCACTTCTAATGCCATTCAAATTATGTTAAACAAACACCAAATGTGTCCTGTTTTTGCTTGAAACATAACATTTCATAATGACACTTTGTTCATTAAGTAATACGTTTAATCATCACACTCTTGTTTTCTTAATAATTGTAAACAAAAAAAAATCCGACTTCACTGACTCCACAGTTCCAAAAGCAAATGCCAGAGATGCTTAAAAATACTGAAACCGCTATAATATTTGAAGAGTTCCCTCGATTTGTCCAGAATTCCATCATCAGGAGGCAATGATACCAACTGTCAAGTATACCCTTTCAAATAAACCAAGAATTTTTCAAATCGGTCCAGCCGTGTTAAAATAATCGGCCAACTTACATTAAAAAAAACAAAGATCCCGACGTATTGAGAACCTCCTCGTTCAAAATCTTGAAGTCGGTTGAAATTATGGTGGCGCCAAGATAACTTTGAACACCCTAGCTGCTTAGCTACTTCTGATACTGACTGCACGTCTGAGTAATCCTTAAGCATGCAAATGACTATATTTTGTTATGCAATCAGCGTTCTGCGGCCCAATCGTAAAGGGCGCATGTCAAGAGCTGACCAAGTATTTTATGATCTTACGCTACGTGGAATAGTAATCTGCTATTTCAATGTCTCGTATGAATATTTGTTGAGATTATCATAAGGTAAAACGAAATACATATTACCCACTGATATCTCACTATTATGTACTTCGTTACGAGTATATTCGTGGAGTTGAGCTATGAATTGTGGAGTGATCTGGTGGTGGTCGTGGGTTCCCAAAATCTTTTGGAAATAACAAAAAGTCGGTGTTACCTATTTGTAAACGGAATCAAATACCATACGAGTATGACAAAACTGCTGTCTGTTCCGACGGAAACTAAGTAGCTAGCAGTAGTATTGACTTTTTGTTGGCAGTGTTTTTATTGCATCAACACCTATAGATTTCTACCTTGAATGGGCATTACGATTCAACTAGCAAATCGTTAACGCGTCAATATACTTCACTCACGTAATTAAGGAATTGCAAACGCAGCTGGGTTCTTTTAGGATAAAACCTGATTACCTGAAAGTACTAAGATGCGGTTGTTCTATTGAATAGATTGACTTCTTAACTAGCATCCCTGGCAAAAACCAATTCATTAAGCCGGGGAAGTGTGCAAACGAAGGCAGCCTAATTAAATGAATATTCATGTTTTACTTAACTGGAACCAGTCTTACATTGTGGCCGTTCATTAGGGAATGTTTTGACGTGCTGCGACTCATTCATTTGCTGGTTATTTATATTCACAAAACGTATGAAATCAGAAGCTGCTTTGCTGGTGGCAAAGGGGCAAAAAGTAGGGTATTCTATAATGATAGCGATGGCTCTAGCTTTGAGGGGGACCCCATAAGTTTAGTTTTAAAAGTAAAGGCACCAGAAGGAGACATTAATTATATTTGATGATAGATGTTCCCTTACAATATGTCTCTAAATTTACATAAAACATAAAAATTAGCGATGCGATGGAAATAAGAGAGCCAAAGGTCTGAAACAGAAACCCCTTATACATTAACCGTATCTATTCCTTCCCTCAGTTGATTGGGCTTGTTAAGATCGACGATTCAATCGCACATATCAATTAGTCACGGGCCCCACACACGGACAGTCCATAAATTGATTTGATGGGTTTATAACAGACTTTCACAAACAAAGGTTCTCACCATCCGACACGCGAGCTAGGCGACGCCGTGGCGGGCCGACGCCTCAAGAAAATCAATGGAGCTGTTTTAAACCATGCAAAAAGACTTTAGGCACAGCTGGCAATCGTGATAACAAAACAATAACATCGACAATGGACGCAAACTAGAAAATTACACGATTATGTATGAAAATGCGCATAAATTACCGCCTTAATGAATAAATTATGAACGACGTTGTTGAGCGCCGCGGGAAAAAATAGCGCTAAGTGCGGCGCCGGCGCCAGCGGCGCAAGGATATAGTCGCACGCGCAACTGGCTAGAAATAACAAACGATTTTCAACCTTAACAGCTACAGAAAAAGTGTAAAATTAAACGCTAACCGCTGGATATAAGATGTTTGTAATAGACTGCGGAATCTAAATGCGCTCATGCGACCGTAGCGAGTCATTACGATTTGAAAGTGTTTTACCTTAGAAAAACAACTATGCACTCTAATTCAATGAAATAAGGTTGATTGAACGATTGTGCAAACGCTACCGTCCTTTTTGCTTGCTATAGAAACGAGGGAGACTTTGCGAACCCTAAGATCCCGTTCATCTTGACACGTTACAAGCGTTTGCTTGAACGGGCCCGTGAGTAGCGTTCTAGGGCAAACCACTGAAACGTGACCTCGCGATCGCAAAAAATCCTAATACGAGAGGACTTCCTGAGCTTTGGGCTGGCCTTTGCTTGCGGTTAGAATATTACCCCAGGCAAGGTGATAAATATTCTAGCTCCGACAGTTGCTTAGTACGTAAATTCAATTTAATAGCGCGACAAAGCGGAAGGGTATCAAACGAGTTTAACCGTGAGAGAACCACTCTCAAGCACCCGAATTCTGTGGACAATCCACTTGAATGGATAAATAACCAGGTCCATCAACTACCACTTAAAACTCTCAAAACTACCTGTTAACAAAGCAAACAGCCTCAATTGTCCTGAGAATTAAAACCATAGTCTCAAGGTCTTAAGCAACGATTGCTTTCTGTTTATTTAAGACTGCGTCGACCGTCCAGTGGCGCCCTCATTAGGGGGATTGTGTTTCTTAGTGAATTAATCAATTTCTGTATAATCCTTCATGTTAAGTTGTAGTCCTACTAATTTCGCAACTTATGATCTATGTGATACAGTTTTATATTACTTTTCGCTTCATCACCTAATCGGAAAAAAGTGGCCACCATTTGTCGTTTAGGTGATGAAGCAAAAAATACGCAAATAGTACATTGCGTACCTAGGGCGGTAAAGTAAAGAACGGCTCAGATCGCTGGCATTTGGGGCCCGAACCGAAGGTAAGGGCTGTAAACAAGCCAATGACAATGACCAAAAGTAGCGTAATCAGTAGGACTACATCTTAACACTGAGGGATTATACATAAACTGATTCGATTATTAGGAAATACAATCCCCCAATAAGGGCGCCACTGGACGGTAGACACAGTGTTAAAGACAGGTGCTTGAGCGGATGCTAGTGACATGATTAAGCAACAGGTATTTGGTTTGCATAATGAATATATGTATGCTTATTACTAGAATGTGTTTTGCATTATATGGCTGCTCTACATGATGGGCCATCATAGGGACGCAGCTATACAACGGAACGAGATCGCAATATCGTTAGCTCCCTCTAACGCATAGCTGCGTCCCTATGATGGCCCATCATGTAGAGGAGCCAATAAAAACAATCATCAAAAGATTTTCAGCAGCTGTCTTAAATACGTTGAATTGTAAAATTTCAGTTTCCATTACGCGACTTTGATATGGCGTGTAAAGCATTATATATTTGTATTTTACTTAGCAATAAATCGTTATGTAAGACACTTTCTTGTGCTATAACTAAAACAGATACAGCGGCTTGAAAGCGGCCCGACGACAGATAGAACACATTATTAAGCAACATCAAGTAATCTCAGCGTATGTAATCAACGCGGGTTTTGCTTTTAAATAGAATGTTATCAGCAACAAAAAAAGAAACAATCAAATAATGGCGTTCAAACAGACCTAATCTGGAGCCTCTCGAGTGGCATCCTGAGTTCATTGCATTCGCTTGCACCAGGAATATACATCCACTATAATATGCCCTTCCATAACACATAACTGCTACAGTTTTTAAGGTCAGAATTACAGTGGTTTTTGAATATACGGTCCAGACGGCAGTTTATTATCGTCTCCGGCACCGCTATCTCGAGCCGGGTCCGACAAAAACTTATCAGTCTACACGAACCTCCACTTAGCCGACCCTATTTTTACTTTGCTTTTAGCTGTATCGTCCTGCCACGATTTACAACCGTCGGGAGGACAGGTAGGAAGTCTGGTTTACGAAAAAGTGCTCTCAATTGGTAATTTAAACATTTTAAAACCGGTAATGGAAGACAATGCTTTTAAAGGTGTCTAATTGAGGTAAATGGAATAGAGTACATCCTTAAAGGCTCTGAGATTATAAACTACTCCAGATAAAGAAATGTCAATAATTTTAAACACCTTTAGAACTTTATACAAACATTTAACTGATCGATGTGGGGGTAAATAACATGGATATGGAAAAATTCTGTCAATAGTTAATGTAATAGCTGTTTACCTATTAATTGTTAAATGGAAAGAAGAAAGAAGTGATGTGTTAAATGAATACTAATTATTTTAAGATAAAAAGTCGTTAATAATACCACTTATCTTAAAACATAATGAAACTGACGAAGAAATAAACAATTTAAAATCGAAAAAACTAAACATAAAGGAAGTATCTAACCTAAACCAAGTTAAGAGCTCAAAGCAAAGATATCGGTAAAAAAGTAAAAACCTAATAACAGAAAGAAACAAATTCAGGAAAATTCACTAGTGATGACACTGATGACATCAGACATCTTAAAAGATTTATACAGAATATTTAACTGACGAATGCATAAAAAATACCACGCTAACTATTGTAGTAAAAGGCTACTCCTTAAGTTGTTTTAAGGGATAATGAGCTTCTCAGGAATGCGTCTTGGCGGTGTACTTATGACAGAATAGAATTAGAATCGTTGACAGGTAGGAGATGAGTCAGCAAACAAAAAGCCAAAACAAACGAAGATTAGTTTAAGGGAAACAGGAGAGATAATAGAAAGTAAAGGTTCATCGTTTTCTGATGAAAATATATATGTAACCAGCTAGCAAATCGTTTTAGAAACCATTGTCAATTTAGCTAAGAAACTACTAGCATATCGGAGAACGCTCGATACAGATTCCTTTTCTTGGAAAACAGAATAACGTATATGCGGAATCAAACACGTATTAGCAGGTACGAGTAACATCAATATTTCTAGTGCTAGTAACTCAAAACAGGCAACAAACTTTCGCTATAGTTAGGTAACTAGGTATAAACAAAGTTTAGCAAACCTAAGCCGTGGTTTCTTGTCGGACCAGTAAAGGCTATCTTGTCCAAGAATCCATTAATCACAAAGCAATGGCGGCTCTGTAATTAGCTTCGTATCTCCAGACTGGGAGAAGCCACATAAATAGACAAAAGCACTTGAGGACTCAGGTAAATTTTTTGCCAGTGAAATTTCTTTGAAACGGTCCCATGTTTGGCAAATTCAGGTAAACTACCTGTCGGGACTCGAGACAAAAGGGACTAGAGGCGTCGCCTGTTAATGGCGAGCCGTGTGGGCGACGTCAATTAGGCCATCCGTGCCGACGCCATTCCCGGAATGTAGAAACAGGGAACAGCCATTACAAGACCTTAACACCTTGTAATAAGGTTTAACATGTCAGTTAACTGTACCGTCGACGGAACCCGACAAATGACTGCTCGCGATAAGACCATAAAGCAATACTGTCCGCTTGTTCGTTTTTGTCCTGCACCTTCTGATAACACTTAATTGAATTTCTGTGTTTTAGTATCCTTTATCGCCAAATCACTGGAGCTTCATCCGAATTTATCTGCATACGAAGTTTTATGAGGATGATGATTTTAGAAGGCATTAACATAAAGATAAAACCGCTAATATATGCGGTGTAGATAAACTGATGATGGATAATAATGTTGTCCATAAAGGTTTACCGCGTAATATTCACACATTACTACGATTTCCTCGATACTTCAAAAGCAACTAATGAATATTTCTGTCGATTCGAGCATCCGCTGTGGGTACATGATGGATAAAACAACTGAATTCACCAGCGAATGTGGTTGGATAGGCACATGCAAGTCGTAAAAGTAAGATAACAGTTCTGACTCAACTCGGTCTGGTGAATCAGTTCTGTTTGGGACATTGGTGGTCTTTTTGATCGCACTTCCAGAATCTAGATGCCAGGCCGTCCAGTCACGTTCTCTCTCGGGCCTGATATCATACTTGGCTCAGTTTCAAAAGTCTTTTAATTCAGTTAGGAATGCGCTTTGTTAATTTTGTAGTTCCATTGTTTTAAAGCTTCGTTAAGACTGTAATTTAAGAGCCCGCCGTACCGTTTATCATGTTGCCTTATAACCGGTATGTAGACATTTAAAATGCTTTCGTGCTTGGGATAGTCTTGCATATTGAAGATGCAATCGCGGTTAAGTTGGCATTTGACCTCAGGTCGAGGGTTTTGTATGGTTATTAAAATCATTATTCTGTTTGCATGGGATTACGAAATCACATTCATGTTATTTTATTAGTTATGACGCCATTATCATCAATTTGCTATCACGACGACAATGCAACGACTCTAAAAGAAAGACCCGGCATTATAACTTTTCGTTGCTGTACTTTAATGTTTTTACAGACACTCTTCAACATTTCATATTATTGAATTACGCCATAATAATAGTCATTATATTATTTCGGCTATAGTTCATGTGATTGTAATGGTAGGTAGGGACATCGTTCTGTTAATGATTGTAGGCACGCAACGACCGCCCGGCGCATGCATCTGTTGTGTTATATAAGTATTATAAGTTCCTGTATAGTAATTACACTGTTGCTTATTATAAATAGGCAAGGGTATAATTTATATTTATGAGTACAAAATACTATTACATACTTAGTAGTGACTTTGTGTTTACACAGTACGTAAAATAAATATTAGGTACACTTTTTCAATATAATATGCAGTAATGATTTTTGAAAATTATAAAAGACATATTTATTCTTCATTTTAGGCACATTACAATTAAGGCACTTGTGAACGGCAGAGAGAGAGAGAGAGAAAAAAGAGACTACCACCGGTTCTAACCCTACACCTCTGAATCGCGAAGTATTATGACCGGCAAGAAACTTGCCGGCCTTGCATCCTCTTATATCGTTTATCCCGGCTTGGGGTCCGCTTGACAACCTAATCCCATGAATTGGCGTAGACGGTAGTTTTTCAAAACAGTAGGTAATACATTAAATCTTAATGATATACAATAATGGTAGTTCTTCGAGAAGACATCAAAACTAATAGCTTGAGAGACACATTGTCTGTCGCTCAGGCAGCTGTGTGTGTAATTAAAAAAAAAAACAAATCTAACACTGACTGCTTCACAAGACGTAATAAATAATAATGAACAAAATGTAAAGTTCATTGTTTTTTGTAGGTAACGCTTGAATCAACGATAGCCTACGTCGATAAACATACATACAAACATGTTCTATCTACTAGCAACAATGCGGGCTCTATAAAAACAATACCGAAGAACACTGCGTAGCGCTGACTCATTGCGAACGAATTAAAATATTCATGAGTTACCAAGCGGTTAGAACCTGGTTATATGAACAGTAAACGAAGGAACGGGACAACTGTATACACCATCTCGTCATGCATGGGATATCGAAAGAAGAACGATTTCAAGCCATATGTCACCATGAAGTATTCTAAGAATTCCCAGGATCTTGCCAAGTGCATGCATTAAGAAGTCGTCTTGCTTTTAAGTAAGCATGACTGCCATGGCTGGTGATAACTTTATATGACAATGACAACAAAACAGGACCCTCCTGTTTTTGGCTAGTTAATCAGGAATGAAATATTTAAATATGAAACGCCTGCACTGCTCTAAAGAGAGTTAAAATTCATTATTAAAATGCGTAACACGAAAATCGGAATCCTATTTATAGACGCAGCAAGGGGCAATAGAAGCATGAGGCTAGAAAAAGGGCCGCCTCAAAACTTTACCTCTTTATTGACAAAAAACACTATTAACCAGTGCAATCCTATGTAGATACGTCCTTTAAAAATTAAGTGGCAGATGGGGTCGCTCATCACCAAATAAGCTTGAGCTTTGAAAGAACCGTTTCTTGAACCGGTTCCACCCTTTTACTTCTTAATGAGGGAGGGGAGAGAGGTCTAGAAGATTGGTTTAAAATCATGCGCAAGCGGCGCGTGGCGACAGATGTGGATGTAAACCGAAAAAATGGTACCGTCAACAGATTAGGATGGATATAAACATTCGTGTTTTATGTTTGGTTAAGATTTTTTACTAATTTAGAACTGTAGTTTTTGTATAAAATTAAATCATTAAAAAAATAAGGGAGCTAATTAATTTATGTGGAATTTTCTTGACAAATTCTTATACTCGTAAACTTCTCTTAGAAATGAGGCAGATTGCCAACAATTTTTACTGAATATGTATTTGAGACGTAATGTTATGGTAAAATATTAGTTGACGGTTAATTTACATTTAAATATATGTTATATCGCTATTCGCTACGAACCGCGTACTTACACATGAATAATAGTCAGCATAGGTATAATATTTAGATGATATAAAAGCCGTAGCAAAGCTATACCTAAAAGGTTCTCGAGAAAATTATTGCGCGCTGTGATTTTTCCATAAATCAAATAAATAATATTTTCTTTTATTTTTGTCAAACAGTTTATGCTATAAACTCTCGTGAAACTAGATTATATGAAACGAGAGGTCACTCGCGTAATTTAATAAGACTGCTAATTTAATAAGAATTTAATTTCGTGAGTGACCCTGTTTAAACATTGTCTAATTGAGACTTATTCTAGTTATTCTATTTTCTACATTGTGCAATCATAAAATCATTACAGAATTCACAAACCAACGTATTTGCTGGTGACTCTACCACATTGTTATCAAACCTCGATAAGCTCGAACCTTTTTTGCCGACGTTACAGCTCCGAATGTTTATTTATACCGGTACAGTGGCGTATATCGGAGTATTGTTTACGATATGAGTTCAGCGTTGTACCGGCTGCAATAATAAATACTGCTACCGTTACCAGACTCTAATAGTTATAAGAGGGTTAAAATAACTACATTATTTAGATCCTCTCCTTCCCACTGATGGGTAAATGCCCCTCAATTTTCCCACTGACCTCGAATTTACGCTGTTTTGAGCTACTCCTCGATACCTCCGTCTCTATTGCTCTTGCATATTCGAAAGAGCGTGATGGAAATAGATCGAACGAATGAAGTGGTTCGCGGTTATAGGCTAGCTCGATTTATCCCATCATCACATTGTATATTCTGTTACGGTATTATAAATATCATAATCGAATATCGAATGATCGAAACCTATATTTTTTTCACATACTTACATATGTATTGATAAAATCTAATCGATTTATTTTTGTCTTTACAGGTAATTATCACCAGAATTCCGCAACCTGTCGTGAAAACGAATCAATTTTGTAAAGGATAAGTATTACAGGTAGTTATTACGTACATATTGTAAATTCGACAGCATATGAGTCACTTCATTTGATGTATAACAATATACAACCTCCATCTTGCTTTATATACAACAACCCATAACTGTAAACATCGCGGTGCTAAAACATCTGTAACCATATCGCTTTCAAAACCAGCTACCGTGCAACCAGTATGGCGAGGCAATCATACACCGCTTATTGCGACAAAGTACCACACGGTGGTTGACAATTAAAATCCCTTTCAAGTACGGTAGTCATTGTTTGCGATTGAAACATTGTTCAATTTAATAAGGTTTTAAGTGCCTATAAACTTGATATAGAATTACTGCGTTTTGAATTAGGAAGGGTGGATGGCGCCAGGCGCCGGCGCATCCGCTAGTGACGCGATAATGTCGATAAAATGTCACAACTGTCGATTAGTCATTGTTCTCATTATACGGACTGAAAAACAAGATACGACGCTCTTGTTAATGAAGTTTAAGAGCCCGTTTACTATTTGAAAATTCACACTAGTTTTATTTAAGAATTGATACATATTTTCATTGAATACCCAAAGACAGTATTATTTTAACAAATTTTATTTACCACTACGTTCGGGAAGAGGAAAGACCAGTAAAAACCTAATAAGTGCTTGTGCCTAATGATACCAAATAACTCTTATTAACAGACTAGAAAATAGTCCTATTTTTTAATACTAACTTATAGAAATCAACACTAACAATAGCTAACTGTGTCAAAAGTCAAGGAATATCTGTAAAGTATATTTCATACGAGGAATAATACATTTCTGCGTAGCCACCCAATACATTACCTACAGAATATGCCGCTTTTCATACTAACCTCAAAACGCATCGAAATTGTCCTGGCGCCAATGCAATCGTAAAACGCATGACTAATTGTCTGGGATTATCCACCACGTCAATAAAAACATTTAATTTAGTTCCTGCTACACAGCGATTTGAACCTTGCCCCTTTGATGATAAAGTCGGTGTTCGCACTTACTTGTGGTTGTAGTTAGTTTTATTCGATTTGTCGATACGATGTCGCGTGACCTCGATAGACGAGTAGCGCGTCCAACCCTATTGTCTGCGGTAATTGTTTTTTTATTTATTTGAACATTAGCGTATTGTGCATACAGTTTACGTGATGTGATTTAATAGTGATGTGAAAATATGCGAACTTGTTTAACGCGGTGTCAACTCCCGGGGACTTATAATATAAAATTATAAATTGACGATGCTAGTATACATATTAGTATGTAACAGTATTTTAACAGGAATTTATTATTGTGAAGTAGGAGAAATATAGATACGTTAAAATTCATCAATTTCATCATTATATTTGCAAGACCGTGGCTTGCATGCGATACACGATTTGACGGAGTCTGCTTGAAAAAAAATGATTCTTAAGTGTCAAAAACCTTGTTTAACATTGCAGACCAGAGTAATTAGATTGTATAAACAATTCCAAAATGCTCACGTAAAAGCTGCCATTCATGATATTTTTCATGTTAAACATGCGGTGATTCCCTTTGACATCTGTTTAAAAAAGACAATGAATTTAGCGGTTGCCTTTTGAGCAAGTTCTCTACACAAGTTGCGGTGGATCAAATTTGGCTTAAAATTTCTTCATGAGCTGCAGGAAAACTGCTCAGGCGCCTGAAACTTAGGCAAGCCGACGGGAATCGTATTCACACGTTGTTGAGGTTTGAAATTGCAGAATTAAAAACAAAGACTACGTGGTTCATTTGTTTTGCGGTCGCACGGGATGCATTGCTCCGCGGCGCCAGTTGCACTTGGCCGTCTGCCCGCAGCATGACAGACAGACGGTGACATTAAAAAACTCTTTACAAGTACAGTCACAGTCAATAGTATCTTCCTACACGAATGCCGCAAAAATATGGGACACGCTCATATAGCCCTACAAATTAGAGCGTGTCACATATTTTTGCAGCTTTCTTGTAGGAAGATACTATTGACGGTGACTGTACAGTCATGCTCTTGTTTCCGAAAGTTACCGACTTTTGGTATGGGGATTGTTTCCATTTGGTAATATTCCCCATATAAAATGAGGAAACTCTCGAAACTTGCCCATCACTAGTCAAAGCAAATACAAGATCCTATGTGTCAAATTTAGGCTGCGTTTCCATCAGAGAAGAGCGAGTTTGCATTGCGAGGAATATGAGGGCCTACCGCGATGTTCGAAAATCGACAAAACGATGGTCCCGTCTCTATCGCTCTTGCATATACGAAAGAGAGTGATGCAAATAGATGATTCGATGAACGAAGTGCTTCGCGGTTATGTCCCTGTTTGCATAGAACCAATTTCTAGAGCAGTGATGCGAGGATTGGTAAAGGCAGCAATTCCATTGGTTCTATTCTAAACAAACATATTCCTCGCTATTCTCTGGTGGAAAAGCAGCCTTGTTTGGAACATCCAGTTCGCTTAGTAGCTACTTTCCAAAGGGGTCGTATAAGACCACTTTTTTTGTGCCTGTTGTCTGTAATTGTGCGTGTTGACAGTAATTCTCTGCACTACAAAAGTTCAATGATTTAGTTAAGGCCACCAGACACTGTCATAATTACATTATTTCTCTACTCATCCTTGTCATCCTATATATACATAGGAAAGGACGGGTAGAGAAATAATGTCATTATCACTGACAATGTCTGGTGGCCTTTATCGAAAAACAGCCTCGATTGAGACAGTGAAAAATAAGCCTATTGCAATTTATTAAGAGGTCGAGACATAACATGTACCAACTCAGTAGGCAAATCGCATCGCGATGTGTTTTGGCATGTCATCGAGCCGATAGCAATCGTTAGGTGGCGCCAAAAGCGGCGCAGTGAGGTCATCGGTGGCGACCAGCCAAGTGCACTATCAAATGAATCTAATCGTGTAGATTAGATTTTCAAGTCTACCTGTAGAACTTTGCAATGTAAAAGCACTGAGAGGTACGGGAACTACGGTACTCTAATCCCAGCATCTCCACCAGGTCAGAGCGGGGTAGATCACGGGTCAAGACAGGACAGACTCCTATGAAGTGGTGAAGTGAATCATTCAGGTAGGAGTCACTTTTAAGATTCTTATTTTTTTGCTTTGCGTCGTATACAACGGCTCTACACAATCGAGAATTCCCGTTTGAAAGCGAGAAGACTTTTTGTCAAATTAATAAGTGAAATATGTACTTATATCAATGTTTTTTCCGACCACGGAACAATGAGGGTCCGGACCTTTGGAAGGCGTATGCGGAGCCGAAGCCAACGCGCAGAGGTCCTTTCGACAATTTAATGAAAAGTGAGGGATACACTATCAATGTTTATTATTATATTACGCCATTCTGCTGTGTGTATAAATTGCCGCTCCTACTTTGAATAAATAAACCTATTTTTCAGAGACTCGTGCCTTAAAAAAACTGGCCACTAAAGAAACCCCTTTCCTGTAAAATCGCCGACGCCAAACAAAGCTTTATTCCGTAGAGACACAGTTTCAAATCAAACTGACCTGGTTGCATTCAAATGTGCATTTATTTTTCACGCACCATGCTCACGTGAATCAAGGCACCGCAATGGCTCGGTTATTTGCCTATTTTGTCTAGACGGGGAAATGGAAACCACTAGTGAAATAGTGAAATGCACCAGTAATAATCTAGTGATAGTGAAGTTTCAGCCTAGAACAAATACAGGGTTATTCTTTGTACAGTCACTGGCAATAGTATCATCCTACACGAAGGCCCCAAAATTATGTGACACACTATGGCCATAAGAGTGTGTCACATATTTTTGCGGCCTTCGTGTAGGAAGATACTATTACCGGTGACTGTACGTATACAAGTTAGTTTCACAACCGGAGTACAAAATATGTTTTTTGTGGAGTAGATAGGTTAGGTTCCTTAGGTACCCACGCCTAAAGTAGGTTAGGTATAGTATAATATAATCTAATTAATAAGGTTTAAGCGAATGCATGATTCTATAACGTATTATCAATAGAAAAAAACCATAAAAGTTTACTTTATTCGTGTATTTGAGTTCGCCTTTTAATTAACTACACCCGTGTAAACGAAGCTCCAATGCCTACCATGCGCTGATTTACATCCAGCGGCACAGATAATGCACAGACATCAACCACAAATCAAAGGGACACTGACAGCAGAATTAATGTACGAGCTGATAAGTGCAACTAATAATTTATTTCTGTTATTGTGCGATGCAGTTCCGTAATTGAAGGGGAGAAAACGGACCGCAAAGACTACAACAGTTAGGCTACGGCTGGGTTTGTAAATACACTGTAAAACCTCCAGCTAGAGTCCCGTAGTACAATCACCGGCAATAGTATCTTCCTACATGAGGGCCGCAAAAATATGTGACAAGCTCTTATTTGTAAAATGTTAGCAAATGTTGCAAAGGCAAGTCCCGGTCCCGCTAGAATCAAAAGTAACGTTGATAGGTATTGGATACCATCAGTATTAAACTTACCACCGTAGTTGTACAATCACCGGCAATAGTATCTTCCTACATGAGGGCCGCAAAAATATGTGACAAGCTCTTATTTGTAGGGCCATAAAAGCGTGTCATGTATTTGCGCGGCCTTCGTGTAGGAAAATACTATTGCCGGTGACTGTACAACTACGGTGGTAAGTTTAATACTGATGGTATCCAATACCTATCAACGTTACTTTTGATTCTAGCGGGACCGGGACTTGCCTTTGCAACATTTGCTAACATTTTAAGCCCGTCACAGACGGAGCTATAAGTAATATATTGTATATATTATAGCTAGGTATCTTACGATATATTTTACGTACTATTTGACAGAGTCTCCATCTCCACACGGAGCTATAATATATGTATATTATAGCTTGATATATTACGATATATTTCGATATATTTTGGGTATATTGCCTTCCTTCTCTGGCGTGACGTACAACCGATATATCTTTTTCTCTTTTGATATCATTCCCGTGTGGGGTGCCGAGCTATACGATACGATAATATGTATCTGGGTATCTTACGGTATATTAATATATATTATACTTAGCTCCGTCTGTGACGGGCTTTAGGATTGGAGGGCTGATATGCAAAAACTCAGTAATATAATTTCTGACACGAAAATCTCTGTTTAGTTAACTTTGGAATGCTTGTGTTCTTGTGGCATTTAGTTCTATAACATAACAAGAAACATAAAATTGACATGCTTTCACAAAATTCTACTCAGAAATTAAAAAATATTTGACAGTATTTAAGAAAACTGCGCAAATCAAACTCACACTTGACCAACTCATATTCGTATCTGTAAATTTATTGTACACTGTTAAAAATTTTCAGGGAATTTTACATAATTTTAGGGCAACTTTCGTTGCCCAAAGTTTTCTGTATTTTTACATAATTATGTAATTATACAAGGCGTATGTGATTTTACATATCGACCTCTTTTCGCTATCATGTAATTTTACATTTATGTAATTTTACATAATCAAACAAATTGACAGTTGTGTAAAATTACATTTATGTAATTTTACACAATCTGTCAAATTTCACTTATGTAATTTTACATAATCTGTCATATTTCATGTATGTAATTTTACATATCTGTCAAATTTCACTTATGTATTTTTTAATTTTTTTGGTAATATTACAGAATTATCCTGTGTTTTGTTACAAATTTCGTATGTAAAAATACATAAAGTTTGTGTATTAATCATGTTTTTTTTGTGTATATTTACATTTTATTCAGTAATTTTACCAAATTATTATGTTTTTTTTACACAAACTCTATGTATTATTAATGATTTTTTAAGTATTTTTTCCTTTTTATTCGTTAATATTACACAATTATTACGTGTTTTTTACAGATTTCTTATGTAAATATACATAAAGTTTGTGTATTATTAAAGATATTTTATGTATGTTTACATTGTATTCGGTAATATTACACAATTATGATGTGTTCTGTTACAGATTTCGTGTGTGAGTTTACACAAACTTTATGTATTTTTAATGTTTTTTTAAGTATTTTTCCTTTTTATTCGGTAGTATTACACAATTATTATGTGTTTTGTTACAGATGTGTTGTGTATTATTAATGATCTTTTACGTATTTTTCCTTTTTATTCGGTAATATTACACAATTATTTTGTGTTTTATTACAGATTTGGTATGTGAGTTTACACAAAGTTTATGTATTTTTAATGATTTTTTTAAGTGTTTTCCCTTTTTATTCGGTAATATTACATAAATATTATGCGTTTTAATACATATATTTTATGTAAATATACATAAAGTTTGTGTATTATTAATGATCTTTTACGTATTTTTCCTTATATTCGGTAATATTACCGAATTATTTTGTGTTTTATTAAAGATCTCTTATGTAAAAAAACAAAACTTTTGTGTATTATTAATGATTTTATTAAGTAAATTTTCATTTTATTCAGTAATATTACTGATAAAATTTATGTATTTTTACATAAGAAACTGTGATTTTAAATATGGGCACGGTAAAATTACTTGTTGTATGTGTATTATTACCTGTAAAATTAGGTAATATTACATGTTATTAGGGGATATTTTTCTGTAAAATTCAATACAAATTCTGTACATTTACATGCTGTGGGTAATTCTCCGGATTTAGGTATTAGCCATAAGATTATTTTTCTTATGTATTTTAATGGCCAATAGCCAAATCCGGAAAACTACCGACAGCATGTAAACATACAAAATTTGTAGAGAAGTCTTTAGAAAAGATTGCCTAATAACATGTAAAATTAACTAATTTTATAAGTCATAATAATATACAAAAAACAAGCAATTTACAGATTAGAGCTTATTAAAAAAAAAACGAAATAACAAAGAAATCAGTTTATTATTTTTTCGTACATTAAAATTAATAGACACAAAGGTACAAAAACCATTTTAATTAATATAAAGTTAGGTTTTATGAATTATGGGTTGTGCACACCGGATGCGTATAATATGCGTGGACGTGTGCTCTGTAACGTATGGAGCATAAATGTGCATGGCATGAGACACGTCACACCCCGCTCCAAGAGTGCAAGTTACGCGCGCTACATTATACATTATAGAGCACGCGCGTATACTACACACGTCTACGTACACATCTACGCGTTACGCATCCATTGTGGTCAAAGCCTTAAGAACTAAGAATACATTAGTTTACAGTATGCATAAACACACATACTACGCAGAATAATACTAATGGTGCTTTTATAGCAACATTACACGAGTTTTAGATTAACACTAATTTGTAAACTACTTGAAATCAACCAATCAAAGATTTCTCGCACGTACTAGCCAATTTTGGCTACTATAGGTACCGCGAAAAACGAAAGCGGTTCCCAGTCTCTTTCGCACTTGCATAGAATTTTGTAAGGGCGAAAGCGACGAGGAATTTAGTTTTCACTTCGTGGTAACCATCCAGGTTCGTAAAGTGTACTTATTAAAACCTTATACATGACTCGTTCAAATTCCATAATCTGTTACAATGCAATTTCCAAATAGATTGCTTTTTGAATAAGGTTTCCTTTTCTACGAGGAAAATTTAATAAGTATGTATAGGGCTTTCTCTCACACCAGATAATTATGTTAGATTACACATAAAAAATTCTCATTACATTCAAAAGCCTTAAAATTACACCTAGTCATCCTAGGAATTTATATTGTGTTCCTCAGTTATCATTATTATTAAACAACATTAAATCAGATAGATACATTAAAATTGTAATGATATTAAATAATACGCGAAAATAAATAAAAACTACTTCGCACCACACAAATTTAGACGTCACTTTGACAGTTGCCTTCCCCATTGCTTATTAGACTTCAACCTTCTTTTACTTATACTCACAAGGATTTACTTTATTTTTATTCATACGGCCCCATGTCTATACATTGTCGCGTTCTATTAGCTTGCTGTAGCTACACAGAAAAAAAAGATATCTTAATCCAAGATATTCATTCTTGTATATAAGGAAAATCGATAATTTCTTGAACCAAGTATGATTTTGTTGAACCAAGTATAATTTTGTTGATCCAAGATAGAACTTACTTGGTTCAAGATATTTTTTACTTGATTTAAGAAATTATCGATTTTCCTTATATACAAGAATGAATATCTTGGATTAAGATATCCTTATATCTGTGTAGTTTCACTATAGAGAGGTATCTGTACCATTAATTGGCACACTAATGCAGCTGTATCTATAATATATGCACTCAATGAAAAAACTCCTATAGACAGTGCCAATGTGCTAAGCAGAGGGCTATTATGATTAAAGATAAAAAAGGTAAAAGATATTTATTCTTCAATTTAGGCATAAAAAGAAACTACTACCGGTTCTAACCCTACACCTCTGAAGTATTATAGCTTGACCACAAGCGCTATACCGCACGTGCCATACGCTCGCGTATGGCGCGAGCGGTACAGCCCTTGTGGTCAAGCTATACTTATTACCGGCAAGAAACTCGGCGGGACTTATTTTTCCAAAACAGTGATACATGAAATCTTAAAGATAGTATATACAATAATGTATAGTTCTTCAACAAGGCATATCAAAACAGAACAGCTTTAGAGACAGACGATGTGCCTGCCTATTGTGTAATTAAAAGAAAAAAAAACTGACTGCTTCGCAAAACGTGTGTCCACTAATTGCTAGATGATTTTGTATGATGATTAACACTGGATAGGTAGTAGGTAATGTCTAGCGTACGGACAGGTGGTGGCATTATTAAGCAGAGAGTACACTGGAGTCGCCTATTAGTTACATTTTATGATTGAATGACTAATGATCAAATTAAGAGCGAAGGAAATAATAATGACGCGACCATGTTATTTAGCCATTTAAAAATATAATTGAGAAAGGTAAGTCTAAATTAGTTTATTTGTATATTTCTGAACATATGTTTATAATTATGAGTCTCTTAAGTAGCACGTTAAATATATACTTAATGCCTAATAAAGTAATATTATTAATGGGTCGATATGCCGAAACCATTAAAAACGAGTAACAGGCGGCACTACTCCACACGAACATGAATTTTAGTAGTGAGCCCATGCTGCTAAATTTGGAGTCACTCGAGCGTCGTTAGGACCTAGACCATTTTTAAGACTACATTGTAAAAATAAAAAAAGTTTATATGATACGTTAAGTTGTGGGAAGGTTAGCTATAATCTCTCTAACTGGGGTGTGTCAATGGAGGTGAAGTGTGTTGGTGTGTACTTCGAACGCCCTCGACGCTTTATAGGCTGGGGATCGTGTCGTCAAACAAGTGTGTTAGCATTTGCTTGACGAGACACGTCCGAAGTACGGGGGGAAAATTCCCAGGTTAACAATGCAGCGCTCATGGGACGAGCTCTTCTGGCTGTAGTCCCATGGTGACGCTCTTCATGCCTAAATTCCGATGATGCAGCGATCTCTGTACGCGCCCGTATTGGGTTTGTATGCGTGCAAAGCTAGGTGCAAGGTCGGACTTCAGAACAGGTGAGACAGCCATTGGCTAGTTGAAATTCTTACTAACTAAGTTATTATGTTATATAATGTCTGGAGGCCGAGCTTGGACGCTGTGTTACCACCAGAGCACTATACTTCACACTGATTGTTGGTGATGGGACGATCCGCATAGAAAACCGTTCGGTTTTTGTTGCTCTATGCGGCCGGTCCCACTGCCAACCGTCAGTGCGGGTTATGGCTCTTAGCCTAACTAGTTAAGTTTATTTATACGTTTACTTATAGCTGATGTCAGCTTACAACACTCTAGGCTCATATAAATAAATAAATTATATACAGTATGGTTAAGTTATAAAGGTATCTAAGGTCTGAAACAAGTGGGTGGATGTGGACGCTGAAGGCTATTGTAAACAAAGTGTTATTATTGAAACGGTGATTTATATGGAACAGTTATCAATATTTTTGCTGACTGTACTTATGGTAACTTTTGAAAAGGGGCTGAATTGATTCTGTTTTAGCAAGCGGGACAGGGTAAGAGCAAGCGGGATGGGTGGGGTTGTTGGTTAATGGTGTTATAAGCGTTAGTGAAGCAGGGGATAAGGGCTATTAACTGTGTTAGTGGGTTTTTTGGAATAATGCGCGGGGGATGGTATGTGGGATTGTTATAAGTACTTGGCTATAAGCGTTAATAAGCGGGAATAGTTGAGGCGTTACTTGTTAGTTGGTGCAGGATGGGGTTTGATATATTAATTTGTTATGTATTGTATGTAACATATTATTATGTGGTATGTGTGAAATATTATACATTATATGTCACCTCTATTTCTAATGAAATACAACTAAATAGGGCAGACATGTGGCCTATTTAATAAAACTTCTTTTTTTCAAGTGATAATTTACAAGCGGTAGTCGCTTTCTAATAATTCTTGAAAATTGTCACTTATAGCTTTATTAAATAGGCCACCAGTTTCAGGATCATGTTTTACCACGGTGACATTATCTATGTCTGCTGATAATCCAACATATTATGTTACCATACATTGGATCTATATACAATCTAATTATAATTTATAATCTATTCTCCAATCTAAACTAAAAATATTACATTGCGAAAAATCTAACTAATTTAGACTTAGACTGTACCTACCTTTCTCAATTATATTTTCCAAAGTTGCCTCCGGTATTGACAAAGCTTTCTTGACAGTACGGTCTATTGACCAAACCTTAATGACCGGCATGATTCACTGTGAGTCGCTGTTATTGCTAACTGTGCTTGTCGTCAGTGAATTAGTTTATATGATACGTTAAGTTGTGGGAAGGTTAGCTATAATCTCTCTAACTGGGGTGTGTCAATGGAGGTGAAGTGTGTTGGTGTGTACTTCGAACGCCCTCGACGCTTTATGGGCTGGGGATCGTGTCGTCAAACAAGTGTGTTAGCATTTGCTTGACGAGACACGTCCGAAGTACGGGGGGAAAATTCCCAGGTTAACAATGCAGCGCTCATGGGACGAGCTCTGCTGGCTGTAGTCCCATGGTGACGCTCTTCATGCCTAAATTCCGATGATGCAGCGATCTCTGTACGCGCCCGTATTGGGTTTGTGTGCGTGCAAAGCTAGGTGCAAGGTCGGACTTCAGAACAGGTGAGACAGCCATAAAGTAATAAGATTAGTAAATGGAACTAATATTATTTAACATGGAACCAAATCCGGAAGAAATCTATGATATAAAATAAAATATAGATACCTCATGTCTTTGGTATATGTGTAATGTGTATTATATCTTCATTGAAATATGTTGCAACCATCCGTAGGTTCTCATCAAAGTTATGCGTCAAAGTTGTGGACTAATTTTTTTTTCATGATCAAAGCTTTCAATCGCTCGTTCAATGCCGTCGTTTTATTTTGAAACACGTTCATACACTGGCCAGAATTCAAGGCACAAAGACGATCAAAATGTGAAATCATATATTTTTCCTCTAACAATACTGGCCACTCGTCAAGAATATGACTTACGGCAGGTGTCGAGTTAAGAAATATCCTTTGCTGTGCATAGGTCTCGTTCATGTACAATTCAACCCGTGATTCATCTCTTTCCTTTAAGGAAGAAACAGATTTAAGAAATTTAGAATCTAAAGTTTCATGATCTACGTTATCGGGTTCACCGGGTTGCCATTCCTTGCAGCCCGCACTCAAATTTTTGATGTTTCTAGATTTCTTTCTTGATCCTAAGACACCATCGCGTATACCTCTCTTCAATATTTTATTCGGCCTTTGGAGATAATGAACTCTTTCTTAAGTTTTTAAAAAAATTGTGTGGTAGCCTGTTCCAATTAGTTCTCTTGTATCAGCATCTCTATCATATAGTTGTGGAAATTTATCACACAAATCCCGTGCAACCACTCTGTAAGCTGATCTTGATGCTACTTTGGATTCTTGGAAGAGTTCATCTGTTATAGTTCTCACGACAGTGTTGACCTCGGTGTTAGAAATCGGTGCACAATCATGTAATTTTGTCAAAAGCGACGATGGAAGTTTGTTGTAGGGAATGTCAAACGCAAAGTTATTTATACTTGTGTCGCTGTTATTGCTAACTGTGCTTGTCGTCAGTGAATTAGTTTATATGATACGTTAAGTTGTGGGAAGGTTAGCTATAATCTCTCTAACTGGGGTGTGTCAATGGAGGTGAAGTGTGTTGGTGTGTACTTCGAACGCCCTCGACGCTTTATGGGCTGGGGATCGTGTCGTCAAACAAGTGTGTTAGCATTTGCTTGACGAGACACGTCCGAAGTACGGGGGGAAAATTCCCAGGTTAACAATGCAGCGCTCATGGGACGAGCTCTTCTGGCTGTAGTCCCATGGTGACGCTCTTCATGCCTAAATTCCGATGATGCAGCGATCTCTGTACGCGCCCGTATTGGGTTTGTATGCGTGCAAAGCTAGGTGCAAGGTCGGACTTCAGAACAGGTGAGACAGCCATTGGCTAGTTGAAATTCTTACTAACTAAGTTATTATGTTATATAATGTCTGGAGGCCGAGCTTGGACGCTGTGTTACCACCAGAGCACTATACTTCACACTGATTGTTGGTGATGGGACGATCCGCATAGAAAACCGTTCGGTTTTTGTTGCTCTATGCGGCCGGTCCCACTGCCAACCGTCAGTGCGGGTTATGGCTCTTAGCCTAACTAGTTAAGTTTATTTATACGTTTACTTATAGCTGATGTCAGCTTACAACACTCTAGGCTCATATAAATAAATAAATAAATTATATACAGTATGGTTAAGTTATAAAGGTATCTAAGGTCTGAAACAAGTGGGTGGATGTGGACGCTGAAGGCTATTGTAAACAAAGTGTTATTATTGAAACGGTGATTTATATGGAACTGTTATCAATATTTTTGCTGACTGTACTTATGGTATCTTTTGAAAAGGGGCTGAATTGATTCTGTTTTAACAAGCGGGATAGGGTAAGAGCAAGCGGAATGGGTGGGGTTGTTGGTTAATGGTCTTATAAGCGTTAGTGAAGCAGGGGATAAGGGCTATTAACCGTGTTAGTGAGTTTTTTGGAATAATGCGCGGGGGATGGTATGTGGGATTGTTATAAGTTAGTTGGATATAAGCGTTAATAAGCGGGAATAGTTGAGGTGTTACTTGTTAGTTGGTGCAGGATGGGGTTTGATGTATTAATTTGTTATGTATTGTATGTAATATATTATTATGTAGTATGTGTGAAACTGATTTTATATATGAAAAAGGTTAGCGAGTGGAACCACCATGTTTGGTGGGTGAACAGTGAGCCTGCTGACTCGGCCCGTGGACGCTGCCGTTGACGTGTTAAACGTTCCTCCGCCACCGTACCTAATAAGCTGTGCCCTGTCCTTAGCACACGCTGTCCCAACCAGGCCAGCACTGACTTTTAAGTTGGTCAGTGTGCCCTGGATTGGCCGTCTACACCTAAAAGTTTAGGTGCACGATAGTTTAACGTCATATCGAGGACGTTGGCAAATAATAATTTGCAAGTAATAAATAATATAAATATAATAATGTGTAACTCTTATTTTTTATATAATAATAAATATCACTATGAGAGTGGAAGTAAAAAAATTAAAAGATTCTAAGACCTGGTCACTTTAGGTTAGGTATTAGGTATGGCTAATGACCTATAATAATGTTAGCTGACGTTGTGATATCGGAATAATAAGTAAGTCTTATACTAATAGGTATGGTTTGGCACTAATATTGTGGCAAACCATTTATAATGTGATAAGAAAATACAGTACGGTCTATTGACCAAACCTTAATGACCGGCATGATTCACTGTGAGTCGCTGTTATTGCTAACTGTGCTTGTCGTCAGTGAATTAGTTTATATGATACGTTAAGTTGTGGGAAGGTTAGCTATAATCTCTCTAACTGGGGTGTGTCAATGGAGGTGAAGTGTGTTGGTGTGTACTTCGAACGCCCTCGACGCTTTATGGGCTGGGGATCGTGTCGTCAAACAAGTGTGTTAGCATTTGCTTGACGAGACACGTCCGAAGTACGGGGGGAAAATTCCCAGGTTAACAATGCAGCGCTCATGGGACGAGCTCTTCTGGCTGTAGTCCCATGGTGACGCTCTTCATGCCTAAATTCCGATGATGCAGCGATCTCTGTACGCGCCCGTATTGGGTTTGTATGCGTGCAAAGCTAGGTGCAAGGTCGGACTTCAGAACAGGTGAGACAGCCATTGGCTAGTTGAAATTCTTACTAACTAAGTTATTATGTTATATAATGTCTGGAGGCCGAGCTTGGACGCTGTGTTACCACCAGAGCACTATACTTCACACTGATTGTTGGTGATGGGACGATCCGCATAGAAAACCGTTCGGTTTTTGTTGCTCTATGCGGCCGGTCCCACTGCCAACCGTCAGTGCGGGTTATGGCTCTTAGCCTAACTAGTTAAGTTTATTTATACGTTTACTTATAGCTGATGTCAGCTTACAACACTCTAGGCTCATATAAATAAATAAATAAATTATATACAGTATGGTTAAGTTATAAAGGTATCTAAGGTCTGAAACAAGTGGGTGGATGTGGACGCTGAAGGCTATTGTAAACAAAGTGTTATTATTGAAACGGTGATTTATATGGAACTGTTATCAATATTTTTGCTGACTGTACTTATGGTAACTTTTGAAAAGGGGCTGAATTGATTCTGTTTTAGCAAGCGGGACAGGGTAAGAGCAAGCGGGATGGGTGGGGTTGTTGGTTAATGGTGTTATAAGCGTTAGTGAAGCAGGGGATAAGGGCTATTAACTGTGTTAGTGGGTTTTTTGGAATAATGCGCGGGGGATGGTATGTGGGATTGTTATAAGTACTTGGCTATAAGCGTTAATAAGCGGGAATAGTTGAGGTGTTACTTGTTAGTTGGTGCAGGATGGGGTTTGATGTATTAATTTGTTATGTATTGTATGTAACATATTATTATGTGGTATGTGTGAAACTGATTTTATTGATGAAAAAGGTTAGCGAATGGAACCACCATGTTTGGTGGGTGAACAGTGAGCCTGCTGACTCGGCCCGTGGACGCTGCCGTTGACGTGTTAAACGTTCCTCCGCCACCGTACCTAATAAGCTGTGCCCTGCCCTTAGCACACGCTGTCCCAACCAGGCCAGCACTGACTTTTAAGTTGGTCAGTGTGCCCTGGATTGGCCGTCTACACCTAAAAGTTTAGGTGCACGATAGTTTAACGTCATAACGAGGACGTTGACAAATAATAATTTGCAAGTAATAAATAATATAAATATAATAATGTGTAACTCTTATTTTTTTATACTAATAAATATCACTATGAGAGTGGAAGTAAAAACATTAAAAGATTCTAAGACCTGGTCACTTTAGGTTAGATAGGTATGGCTAATTGTAATGACCTATAATAATGTTAGCTGACGTTGTACTATCTGAATAATAAGTGATAAGAAAATAATATGGTGCATTGCCATTGGCTACCCAAACCTACATTTTTAAAGAAATTCCAATCCAGTAAATAAAGTCATGAGCAAGTAGGTGTGGCAAGTGTGTGAGTTTGGACTCAAGTCACGCTGCCAAAAAAACTTATTTTCTATTTTCATAGAAAATTGATGGTAAAATAAGTATCGAAACTGGCGTTTCCTTATTTTAAGGAAGCTGCTTTTGCAAGAAACAATGTGATCTTACACCCTAACAGAGAAAAAATTGACTATCGGGTCAACATTTAAAAATTGTTGCCCGTGTCTTGTAGGTAATGCTAGCAAAATTAAATTTTAATTGTCAAAAAAATAAGCTAGCTCTGGGACTCTCAGGGCAAGCTTACACAAGGCAATGTGAGTCTTGTGTGAAAAAATAATCCTGTATGGGTAATAAAAAGGTGTGGACAAAAGTGACATCATTTGATATCAGCTAGTGTACCACAATACTTATAAAACTGTACTATAACTAAAGGTTGACGTGTCCAGGAGTCCATGGATCACGCCGGCGACAAAGTCACGTCTGACTATGTAAAAAAAATAAAGAAATATACCCATAAGGATTTCCAAAAAAAAAGGGAAAGAAACTAAAGCCGATAATACCCTAAGACTAGTTATGACATTTGGTGCTATGCTGTGTACCTAAAGGAACTAAGTGGTTGGAAATGTCCTGATAAGTGTAGTAATACTATACACAGTGATGGTGGACCAGAAATTCCTGGCCGACCTACCGGTATAATATTATTATAGAACTAGGTGACAACTAGTAACTACCAAACTGTCATGCACTGTAGCGTGCATAGTCTAAGGTGTTTATGAGATAAGAGGGCTGAATTGAATGGAAGCCATACGAACTGTGTGCATTAGTAACTTGTAGCTGCAGCACGCTGCAGCTTGAGTATCAATTGGAGCTGCATCTTAATGATGACAGTCCTTGAGTGACTCAAAATAGTGTTAAAAGGAAATATTCATAGTATGGACAATAGTCAAAGTATGGGACCATTTCAGCACTCGCTCCCAAAAGTGTGACCCTAACCCTTAAATGGTACAGCATAAAATTTAAAATATAATGTATAATGTAAATGTTTTTTTTAATGGTAAGTAATATGTTTATTATTATAAAGTTATTAGTGATAAAAGTGTAATGTTTTAATAGTAGTTTATGTAACTGTTACGTAATAGGAGTGCTTAAAACACGAGTGTGGTTTTATGAAACGAACGAAGTGAGTTTCATAATAAGATCATACGAGTGTTTTAAGGCCTAATTACGTACAGTTGCATACACTGCTTTATTTACATACATATTATAAAACCTAAATGACGCGTTGAAAAACTGTTCAAATGGCTGCCATTTCACAGATTGCACGCCGTGGCGGCGGGGCGCGTGCCGGCGGTCGGAGGATCGCGCGGCGCGGCTGTAGAGGGCCGGATTTTCATAATGATATCGAAGTTTTGCTTATTATTTGATAATAATAACATCGTTACAGATAAGACATTTGTTCTAACTTCTAACAAAACAGTTTATTTTTATGGTGGTCATAACGTGCGGTTTTTGAACGCATCATGGAGGGTTTATGATATGGGTGTAGATAAACATATTAATCTAAATTGTTATTAAAAATTATAATAGCACAGGATGTAAATTGACTTTAAATATATATTTGGGGATGGGTGGGCGGGTCTAAGAATGTCAATAAGTTAAATGAAGCTATGATGTTGTAAGTCCTATCAAAGTGGAGTCTGTGCCTTCGCTTAGAACGTGTGTTGGAAGGCAGATTTGAGTTTGAACCCAAACGAAGCGATACTAAATATGGGTTACAGTTTCTAAAGCAAATCTAAAAAAGCATGATGCAGACATATAAAATGGCAATTGTCAATAATATGTGTTTTATAAGTGTTAAAATGTAGCAGACTTTGGTAGTCACTGCATATTTTATTTTCATTAAGGTCTGATTGAGGTTTAGAAAGCTTTTGGCATAAGCCTATCTCTGAATTATATTCAAATTTATTATTAGATCCAATGAAATATGGGTTTTCATACGTATCACTAAATAAAATCATCTCTACTTCAAGGAAATTCAGTACATTTTCTTCTTGCCTGTAGAGAAGATAATCGCCTATTTCATAATTTATCCCCCTGTAACTTATTTGTGAAGCCGAGAGGATTGTTCCAGAGGTGGTGTTAGAAATCATACACTTAACGGTTGACGGTAATTCGTCGATTCTTCTTATACGAGAATGTTTACAAAATAATTTGGTATCATACCGAACACCCTGCGAAAGGTAACCCTCTTGTAGTTGATGACGACTTGCTAGTGAACTTGTGATATTGATAAAATTTGGAAGGTGTCGGACAACGTTTTTGAAAAACCTATGTTTGCTTTCAAATCTAAGCGTCCAAGAATAAATCAACGGTCCATGAATTCTCGTCAGTTCACCGTAGTGTAACAGATAGTGATGTTTAGGTCTTAGCGGAATATTGGGGAACAATTGTTTCCTAAGTATTAAATATTCTTTTATGCCAGATGATAATAAAGCTGTTTGACCAATAGATATCTCATATGCGCAAATAAGTTGTGCCGTTTCCCGTAACTTTATTATCATTTGCCAGACAGGGTCGTGAACGTTTACTGAGTTTAATAAAACTAACGGCAAATAATTTAGAAAATGCCAGTTTTCAAGAGCTTGACCCCCTATTTTAACAGAGTCAGCTTTAAAAGGTGGTGGCATACATTTTTTTACCTTTTTTGACAAACGTTCCATTTTCATGTTTAAATAATTTTGTGTGAAGCTTTTGTTTTTAATGAAATAATTGATAGCTAAAGCGATGTCATATTGCACAACACCCTCAAACAAATCATGTCCTAAACACGGGGGCAAACCGTCAATGACATGATAGTTTTCGATTTGATTAAAAACGGAGTCCTGTTTAACCCCTCGATTATGTACCGATGAAAAACCATTGTCATGTAATTCGTTAGAGATTTTTACGTCTTCGTTATAATCTTCAATAGTTCTTTTTTTTCCTAAAAGGATTGGATTTTGTGCAAAATGTTCTTTCTCAATTAAACAAAACCTGCAAAAATGTTTTACATTAAAGCTTTCAACAAAACCGCCAATGGTATGACTTCCCAAATTGTCAGCAATTATTGTCAGAAGAGTACCATAAATAATCTGATTACACTCTTTAATATACACTCCACGTGTTTCTAAGCTTTTAAGGTCTTCCGTTAATTTACCAAAAATTTTATCATGACCGAATTCTTTTAAATGTTTTTCCTTGCATAATAAAACCAGTTTCATGTTATCTACTTTAGACCTATTATAAGGAAAAATATTTACAAGCGTCATGTAAACTCCTAGTATTTTATGTTTGATCTTAGATGATCCCAAGGGATTACAAACTTCAAAAGCGTCTTGATACAATATTATTTTTAATGTGTTTGGATTGTTTAGAAATTCGTTATTAAGCATTTTTGAGCCACATGTTATATCTTGTAAAACCTCATTTACTTTATTTTTTGGATTTTGAAATTGGTCAAGAAATGTCTTATCTGCAAACCACGTTCTAATGGTGTCTATGATTGGTACATATTGTAAGGAACACATTTTGTGAAAATTATTTCTACCTAACATTATAGAAATTGGTAACACAATGTTACAAAGATCCGAGTAAAGTTTAAATCTTAAATACTTGCTTGTCAAGTTTTTAGACCAACTGCCATTCATACTATCTTTATAGGTAGAATTGAAAACATGTTTCTCAAGAGCTTCTTTTGAATCTGGATAAGTTTCAAGCACAGATAGACATTTAATTTTAATATTTTTCAAAGAATTTTCATGGGCGTCTGAATAACCTTCTACCACACTGCGAATAGCATCTTGAGAAAGGAGATTTCGTGTCTCTAACTTGAGTAAAAGTAACAGCAACGGTTTCAAAAATAATAACTCAGTATCATTATTAAGATCCTTCTCGACTTCTAACTCGTCAGACATATTAAAATCTTGAACATCGCTAGTAGTAGGCTGAACGTGATCTAGGTTATTCGCGTTTGAGAAATCTTGATCTGGCAAATTTGAAACCGAATTTAAATGATTGCGATACACGTGACTTTTTAAAGATGGTATACTGGTAAAAGTAGATGAACCACATGAACTTGTTTCAGATGAATATGGACAGGTTACCGTTTTTCCGGATTGAATATCGTGAGTTCTTGAATGGTATTCGACATTTTTTGACAATATTCTCTTATTACATTCTGTACACTTAGAATAGGTTGAATTAATGTCAAATCGTGGACTATCGGTACTAGTCCCGGGCTGATGCAATCTAAAATTGTGATTCCTAAAAGACTCATAATTATTGAAAACACTCTTACACAAAGGATCAACACAAACATATTTAATATTTTTACAGAACCTATGACTCTTCTGATGGTTATTGTACGAAATCACTGTGGAGAAATTCTCTCCACAATAACCGCATGTAAATGACATATTATATAAACTTAAGTTTACCCATTAATGACAATACTTTATTCAGCATGCGTCCTTTGCGAACTTTACTCCCTTCTTTGGGATTTATTTTAAAAACATACCTTTGTATAAATTCTAATGTATTTTGACACTCCACTGGATATTCCATATTCAAGTTGAAGTAGGCCGCCATCAATAGTTGTAACGACGTAGACAGACTCGTAGTTTCGCTAACAATCGTTTTTTCTACCAGCAAGTAATATATATTTTCATTACCTGCGGATAACAAACAAAATGGTTATAATAATTTTAAACAAAAAAAAAGGAACCGACTTCACATAGGATCCGCTATTCCAAGAGGAAGTGACCGAGTTGCTTCAAAAAATAGTGAAATCACTATAGGTGTGCCTGTAATAGTCGAAGAGTTCCCTCGATTTCTCCAGGATCCCATCATCAGACCCCGACTTGGTGAGAATGGGACAAAACAATTTTGAAAATCGGTTCACGATTCAAGGAGATATCGAGTAACATACATACAAAATAATAATGATAATAATAATAATAGCCAATTGGGAGGTTGATTCGGCGATCATTGTGCCGATAGTTGTTTCTGCGAACGGTCTCATAGCGAAGAGTCTCGACCAACATCTTGAGAGACTTTCGCTACGGGGTTGTGGTTGGATCAAGGGTCAGATACAGAAGGCGGTAATTTTGGACACGGCGCGCATAGTCCGAAGGTTCCTCAATCTGCGGCCCTAACCACCGGCAGCCTGGGCCTTGCTCCGTTGCCGGCGGCACCCTAGGTTAGGTTTTTTTATAATGTGTTTATATTTTATATTGTACTCTGTATGTTGTATTTTATATTACTTTTATAGTCATATTGTAAAAACCCTAACCTAAGATTAAAAATGAATAAAGAGAAAAATAATCATAACAAAAAAATTCAGTCGAATTGAGAACCTCCTCCTTTTTTTAAGTCGGTTAAAAACAGACGAAATAGGCTCCAAAATGTTATATTAACCAACTTTAAAATCTGATCACTAGATAAATAAAATAATAAAATTTTACCGGTTATTTGGGGGAAATATTCATATATAACTTGCATGTCAGACTTAATTAAAATGTATCGTATTACGCTTATTCAATACATTTACATTTCAACACCGTATGATTCGTATAAATTATATCATGATTAATTATAAATTATATAAAACATACAGTGTATGCTTCGCAGGAACGGAATTTTATCATTGTAGTAATAATTACATCTCACCTGAAAATACAATGTTAGGCGCAGCTATGTTGGATGTCTTGGCAACTTCAATCCTAGTTATTGGTTCCTGGAAAAGTTTTAACATGTTATTTAATAACAAATTATTTAACATGGAACCAAATCTGGAAGAAATCTATGATATAAAATAAAAATATAGATACCTCATGTGTTTGGTATATGTGTATTATATCTTCATTGAAATATGTTGCAACCATACTTAGGTTCTCATCAAAGTTATGCATCAAAGTTGTGGACTTATTTTTTTTTTTCACGATCAAAGATTTCAATCGCTCGTTCAATGCCGTCGTTTTATTTTGAAACGCGTCCATACACTGGCCAGAATTCAAGGCACAAAGACGATCAAAATGTGAAATCATATATTTCTCCTCTAACAATACTGGCCACTCGTCAAGAATATGACTTACGGCAGGTGTCGAGTTAAGAAATATCCTTTGCTGTGCATAGGTCTCGTTCATGTACAATTCAACCCGTGATTCATCTCTTTCCTTTATGGAAGAAACAGATTTAAGCCAGTCCTTTTTAGAATCTAAAGTTTCATGATCTACGTTATCGGGTTCACCGGGTTGCCATTCCTTGCAGCCCGCACTCAAATTTTTGATGTTTCTAGATTTCTTGCTTGATCCTAAGACACCATCGCTTATACCTCTCTTCAATATTTTATTCGGCCTTTGGAGATAATGAACTCTTTCTTCAATTTTTTTAAAAATTGTGTGGTAGCCTGTTCCAATTAGTTCTCTTGTATCAGCATCTCTATCATATAGTTGTGGAAATTTATCACACAAATCCCGTGCAACCACTCTGTAAGCTGATCTTGATGCTACTTTGGATTCTTGGAAGAGTTCATCTGTTATAGTTCTCACGACAGTGTTGACCTCGGTGTTAGAAATCGGTGCACAATCATGTAATTTTGTCAAAAGCGACGATGGAAGTTTGTTGTAGGGAATGTCAAACGCAAAGTTACTTATGCTTGTGTCGCTGTTATTGCTAACTGTGCTTAACGTTGGTGAATTAGGAGCAGTGATTGTAGACGCTGTTGCCGTGTGACTTTGATTATCGCTTTGATCAGGTTCCCAACTATCCCCTATAAGTATAACCTCATTTTGGAGTTCTTTGAGAGCTTCATTGTCATCTATTTCTGTACCATCCATCAAAAAAACCTTAGATCCTGAGATATTCTTTTCATTTGCTGTAATAATAGAATGTTTACAATTAACATGAACCTAAAATATACAGCAATAACTTTAATGAGAAACAACGTATGATTGCAACATATTTCAAGGATTATTTGTAATTAAATATGTATATATCGTGACTACTTTGAAAAAATCTCGTATCTGACACTGCTGCTCTAAGTTGAAACGCAGTAGCTCTATATACATCCCCCACATAGTTACTACATTTGTCTTTTGAATGTCATAACAAGATACGAGTTTTCTTCAAAGTAGTGGCGATATGTTACTGTAAAAGTCCGAAGTGCTGTTAAACCTAGGGTTTACCAACTCGTATCGGTAAAAACCCGAAATATTGAGATATCATCGTTCATTTCGGGCTTTTACCGCCGTTGGGTCGGTAAAACCTAAGTACTCCAGTAAAGATACGTTTTTTTAAACATTAATTTATAATAGGGATTTTTTTTGTTTATATAGTTTTATAATGTCATTCTATAAGAAGACTGATTGAAAAATCCTACAAACTTTCTATCGGGAAATAAATATTCATCAAAATATATATGAACCGTTTCCGTTTTTTGTCTGATTTTCCATCATCCATAAATAACGTGTCTTAAGGAACCATAATAAATAATAAAATATTTATATATTTATTTAGGCGATTTTTTAGAAATTAATTTAAATGAGGATTTTTTCATGTTCAAATTTTTGTATAGGATTTTTTGTTTACGCAATGATTAACATGACTTTTAAGCCATACAACTAAATACTTCTGCTATTATGAATTATTTCCAAATTTGTCACTTTTCCCATACAAGTGAAAATAAAATGACAGTACTAAAGATCTGGGGGGGGGACGGGACACCTCAATGTTATTTTTAAAGACCTATCGATTGATATGCAACACGTTAATATGTAGTAATTTTTATTTATTTACATGAATCGAGACTATGGAGTGCCCTCCATAAAAAAAAGGAATTTTTACTGTAAAACTAATAAGCGGCATACATACATGTGACATACGGACGGACAGACGGACATGAAGAAACTATAAGGGTTCTGTTTTTCTACGGGACCCCAAAAAGAAGCAACGATTTTCCAAATCGGTTCATAAATGACAGAGTTATGATGTAACAAACATTAAAAATTAACATATGTGTCAGTCCACGGAAAAAGGGACCACTTTATCGATATGGAGTACTAGTACTTTCTAAAATTACAGCATATACACTATCTATCTGAAGAATTTGCAGAAGACAACGATGAAGAAGATACAAAACAATACGATGAAGGTGGCTAATAAGAAGATGATCGTCATCTTCTTATTAGCTTTCTTATGAAGAAGGAGAATGAGGAAGCGGAAGAAGTAGAAAAAGAAGGAGAAGATGATGACGATTATTCAAGCTTATATGAATTTTGTTTACAGTTATTAATGCGGTTAAATATCTGTCGAGTTGAACTTATACTACATTATATTGCTTAATAACGGATTCATGCGGACGACGTCACGGGTATCCTTATAGGTGCCATTCATTTATTAAGTACAACAATTTAAAGGGGGGGGGGGGATTGACCATGCCTTACTTCTACTTACAAGAGGAGTATTTTTTTCTTATGTAGGGGCGGAAAATTGGCTTACGTAATAAATGGACGACCCCTTTTTCTATTCTAAAACCTTCTCCAGAGTATAACAAATACTTTTCTGAAAACCGGATCAAAATCGGTTCAGCCGAACACGAGATAATCACGAACAAACATACATACAAACATACGGGTCAAACTGAGAACCTCCTTTTTTTTCGGTCGCTTACAGTTAAAAAAAGAATTTTCCAGATCGGTCTAGCCGCCTTCGAATAATCGGTGAAAATACATAAAAAAATAGCAAAAAAAAAAACAAAGACCCCGACGGATTGATAAACTCCTCCTTCGAAATCTGGAAGCAGTATATCTGATCATGATCAAAATAGTTTTTGTTGACAGTATTTATTAAGCGTTACCTTTCTAATTTGTTTCATATTTTCTGGACAAGAACAGAAATTTGCATAAAGATTCGATTAGAAATCAACATAGACAAATGTGGTACCTTTTTCCTAAAAACATCACAAGTATATATAACATACTTACTAACACGGTTTTGTAGCAGTTGACTAACTACAATTTGACATGCAGGTGCCGTCGGACAGTCTTGTGGGGAAACTCATCCATTGAGTCAATTTTGCAGGGTCTACTACTCCAGAGTTCCAAAGCAAGCTTGCTATTTACATAAACTAAAAGCACATTATATTATACATTATATGTCACCTCTATTTCTAATGAAATACAACTAAATAGGGCAGACATGTGGCCTATTTAATAAAACTTCTTTTTTTCAAGTGATAATTTACAAGCGGTAGCCTCTTTCTAATAATTCTTGAAAATTGTCACTTATAGTATAGCTTTATTAAATAGGCCACAAGTTTCAGGATCATGTTTCACCACGGTGACATTATCTATGTATATACATTGTATCTATCTACAATTACAATATCTACATAATTAAAATTTATAATCTATTCTCCAATCTAAACTAAAAATATTACATTGCGAAAAATCAAACTAATTTAGACTTAGGTACCTACCTTTCTCAATTATATTTTCTAAAGTTGCCTCCGGTATTGACAAAGCTTTCTTGACAGTACGGTCTATTGACCAAACCTTAATGACCGGCATGATTCACTGTGAAAGAATAATACAATTGATTACGGTCAAATTCATAATTCAATTCAATTCAATTCTTTATTTCAGGCCAGTTTGCCCATAGAGTGTTAGTATACAGACTTACATTATTAGAGTTAGTACTTCTTAAACCTAGGTATCACTAATTATTTGGGGTCTTGGTACACAGGACTATGAAAAGACGCCCAGTGACTGAAAAATGGACAGTCCCATCTCTCTGCTATATCAGCCAGTAAGTCGTTGGTGCTGCCCCGCAGACGGTACATTTGAGAGGCGAAAACCAAATTGTCTATCTAGCACTGCGCAACTACTGAGGTGACGTTCAAGCACACCATCAAGAACCTTCGCTACAATTGTGGCCAAGGAGATTGGCCTATAATTATTCAAGTCAGATACGTCGCCGGTTCTATTCTTTACTATCGGTACAACAATAGTTTTTAAAAGCTCGTCCGGCAAGTATCGTCTTAGACCAAAGGTAATAATGCAGTGGAGTTATTTGACAGCTCCAGGCGGCTTAGCATGACATGCGTTGTCGCACGCGATTTAGATGAAGCCAGTGCTGGCTGCCAGTCACACTGGCATCTCGTATAAACACTGGCTTCGTCTAAACCGGGCTTTGTCATGCTAGCCGTCAGTCCGCCGAATTATGGATTCTAACTTAGCGATGGTGAAACAACATTGTTCAATGACAAATTAGGTACTTATTTGTCGCTCTTTGCTCTTAACGTACAAATTACCTAGGTACAATCGCCATCAAATATATCGGAGCAGCCAGGGTACTCAAAAATATCTGAACATGCACTTTATCGCCTTGACAATACAGGCGTTGTTCAGATATTTGTGACCACCTTGGCCGCTCCGATATATCTGATGGCGACTGTACCTAAATCAAATTACAGCTTGGACTAATATATATATATTTGTTTGTGTTGTTTAATGTTTACAAAATGTACGTAATACTTACATCTATTTTATTTGCACTGCATGCAAAGCCAATTGAAAGAAAGACGATGGCAAAATATTTGGCAGCGACAGGACTCCACAAGATTTGTTTCGCCCTGCGCCTGTACACCACTGCGAGAAGGGAGTTGCTGTGAGAACGAGCTGATTCCGCGGAGACTTCTGGAACAATCATATTAGGTAAAGGTTATCTGACGCATATACCTATTTCTGACGCAAAAAACTAAAATACTCATATTTACCTGTTTTCTTATAACTCCGATCACAATTTGGATTTCGATACGGGTGGCACATTAAGGAACATGCAAATTCACGAAAGACACGCCATTTCACGACACAACACACAATTTTAACAAAACGGCAGCATGCGATATATGACTGGCGCTAGCAAGGCGCCGCGCCCGCGCCGCTCTAAGCAAAACCAACGGCAGCGCGGTCGTTTATTATAAATAGTCCGCCGTGATTGGCTGTTCACGGTGCAGCACAGAATTCGTCCAATCCGCAAGCCAAATGCTAACGCTTGGGCACGCTTGGGATGTCACGTGTTTGGGGTTGCCAGTGTTGCCACGTTATATATGGGGAGTATTGTAATACGTTGTGTTTGTATTTATAAATCACTGACAAAAGGTAATGGTAAAATAATTGTTGTTCCAGTGTAAATGTAATACTTAATTGATAATTTAAAAAAACACATTGAAAGGATTAGTAACTATTGATTACTCATAATTTAAGGTAAATCAATTATCAATGGCATTGAACACTAAGGGTCACCACACACATAGCGTATTTCCTCGCGGAATTAGCGGAAGGAGCGGAAATTCATAGACAAAATGCTTAATTTGTCTATGGTAGCGGAAATTTGTCTATGGCTTCCATACAAAAAATCTGCTACCATAGACAAATTTCCGCTACTTCCGCTAATTCCGCGAGGAAAACCGCTAGGTGTGTGGTGACCCTTATTCACATCAGTACCTACAATTATTTCGGTAAACGAATAATTGAAAAAACTCAATAATCAATTACTATCAAATTATATAAAACTATTTTAATAATTAGTGTAAGGCGATTATCACACTGACGACGGATCCGCATGCGGCGCCGGTGTGCGAGCGAGATAGCGCTATACACATGCAGAGCGCTATCTCGCTCGCGCACCGGTGCCGCATGCGGATCCACGCCAGTGTGATACCCGCCTCAGTAAACTAAAATTGATATTAATAATCAGAGATCGGAATAGGTAGAGTATACAGGGTGTAACAAAAATACTGGTGATCCGTTTAAGGGCATAATCGGTATCGTATTACGACTAAGAAAAAGTATGAGAAAAAGTTTTTGGACGCGAAAAAATTTTTTTTTTATCTATGGGACACGTGGTCCCAGCTGGCCGACCCTCCATACTAAACCAATAACATCATCAACATCACATCGCCATCTTGAATTTCTTTGTTTTTCATCCGTTCACGTTGAAAATCAATATTTGAGGACCTTAAATGCTTCTTAATACAAAACTTTATCCGATCGGTTCGAAACTCGATATCCGAGGATCTTTAAGGCCCCTTAATACGAATTTCAAGTAGAAATTGCAGAAACTGGCCGCCATCTTGAATTTATTTGTTTTTGATCCGACCGAGTTAAAATCGATATCTGAGGATCCGCCAGGCCCCCTAATACGAATCTGAGGTCAAAATTGCAAAAACTGGACGCCATTTTGAATTCCGTTGTTTTTGATCCGTTCGTGTTGAAAATCGATATCTGAGGATCGGCCAGGCCCCTTAATACGAATCTGAAGCCAAAATTGCAAAAACTGGCCGCCATCTTGATTTTCTTAATTTTTTATTCGATCAAGTTAAAAATCGATATCTGAGGAACTGCCAGGCCCCCTAATACGAATCTGAGGTCAAAATTGCAAAAACTGGACGCCATTTTGAATTTCGTTGTTTTTGATCCGTTCGTGTTGAAAATCGGTATCTGAGAATTGGCCAGGTCCATTTACATGAATCAGAAGTCAAAATTGCAAAAAATGGCCGCCATCTTGAATTTCTTTGTTTTTGATCCGATCAAGTTAAAAATCGATATCTGAGCATCCGCCAGGCCCCCTAATACGAATCTTAAAAAATTTAACATTCGGGAAACAAATACGGGAATTCCCGTACAAAACAATATAGACCTAAGGGAGTCTCCAATTCTCGTCACTGTTCTACAAAGTTTAGGTAAATGTATATTCTGCCTATTTCGATCACTGTATGATAAGATTGATAAGTCGTCCGTACCGTCGTACGTAAGGTATATATAAGTCATATATCTTTGAAATTATAATGATTTTGGAAAAGTTCCTATCATATTCGATAGATTGAATAAAAATATCCCAAAACCAGCTTAAAAACATAAACCAAGAAAAGGAGTTAGGGAAAATTTCACACGTCGCAGGTGACCCAAAACCTAAAGGGTACTTTCCATACCCCTACAATCATGAAAACTGCCAAAAAGGTAGGTCTTACAGCATAAGTAAAAGGAAAAGTCAAATCATCGCTTTTATGTTATTCCATCACAAAAAAATATTTTTCCGTAAAAATAAATTATTTCATAACGCAATGTTGAATGATTGTTAAAATTGTGTGATGTACGGAACCCTTAGGGCGCGAGTCCGACTCGCACTTGCCCGGTTTTTACTATACTATAAAGTTTTAAAAAACCTGTTGACATGTCCGGGTTCTGGTGGGTTACCGCGAAGTTCGAAAATCGAAAAAACGATGGTCCCGTCTCTCTCTTATAGCACTGGCCTATAACCGCGAAGCACTTCGTTCATCGAATCGTCTATTTGCATCACTCTCTTTCGTATATGTAAGAGCGATAGAGACGGGACCATCGTTTTGTCGATTTTCGAACTTCGCGGTAGGCCCTCTGGGCTCCGGAGATTTCGCGCGTCTTGCCCTGGTTGTTAAATTTTAGAGATGGCAACACTACATTCGTAACGTATGTTAGGGTCACAACAGACCTAGCGGAATTCCTCGCGGAATTAGCGGAAGTAGCGGAAATTTGTCTATGGTAGCGGAAATTTGTCTATGGTAGCAGATTTTTTGTATGGAAGCCATAGACAAATTTCCGCTACTGTAGTTAAATTTCCGCTACCATAGACAAATTTCCGCTACTTCCGCTAATTCCGCGAGGAATTCCGCTAGGTGTGTGGTGACCCTTATATACAATCTTAGAGCTTTAAACCAATCGGAATAGCCATTGACAATTGACAGGCGTTCCCCTCTGCCGAATGAATATGACCAGTGGTCATATTCGTTGTATGGACTGACGTTTATTTGACGTGGCTATTTTGACGTTTCGCATACATTTGACGTTCCCCTCCCCCGCAAAAAACGGCAGACTTTTTCCGATAGAAATGAAAGCGCGTCTCGCATCCGGTTTAATAATCAAAGTATACAATACACCTCGATTTAACTCACTACGAACGCGTAGCATAATTAAATTAGACCTCGAATTTCGCATTGAACTACTAATCATAGATCAGGCTTACACTGGTCGGTCCTAGGGTGAGTTGCCGGTATTTAAGCATTGTGAATGGCAGACAAATGTAACATATTGATAACTAAGTATTTCTATTAAATTTATATCCTTTAATATTAATAATGAATATATGTATCTTTTAAGTAGGTAGTCACGGAGTCGTGTGAACGCAAAACCTAAAATTAAGTAGGTAATAAGACGGTACCAAGTAGGTATTAGGTAAGTATTTCGAGCGCACGGGGCACGGGCAGGGCAGGCGGCCATCCATTCAGGTTACAACTTGTTCAAGGAATTGTAGACGGAGATGTTTGTGTACAGTCGACGTCAAATATACGTTTACACTTTTGACAGTTTTGAGCCTTATTACAAAGGAGTAATGTGTAAAAGTGTAAACATGTCTTTGACGTCGACTGAACAGTGTACATACATACCTACTTACTATAGTAGCCCTCAACCAATGTGACGACCGGGGCCATAAAAGTCCACAATGCAACACAATGGATAACTGATAACGCCAGCTCAAGGGTTTTATGGCCCCGGTCGTCACATTGGTTGAGGGCTACTATAGTATTGGGCACTCGAGAAAAGGAAAAAGGTACCTTATGGCGGTTGGGGCTTACGCTATTTCTAACGACGCTGCAATACTAATGTAATGCTTCGCAACGTAAGCGCCAACCGCCATAAGGTACTTTCACCCGTGGGACGTCACAAATCATTATGAATAAGTAGCAGAAAATCGTAAGAATAAAATCATGTCGATTTTATCCCCGTCATTATTCAAAAATTTTCAATTTAAATTTTCGCGCCTAAACGAATCTACAGTTCCTGTGACGTCACTCATGTGTGTCAGTGTCACTCGCCATTAGGTGTGTATAATAGTTGCAGAGTTCCCTCGATTTCTCCAGGATCCCATCATCAGATCCTGACCTTGTGAAAATGGGACCAACTGTGAAGTATACTATTTCAATCAAAAATGATTTTGCAAATCGGTCCAGCCGTCTTCGAATAATCGGTGAACTACATGCTTAAGTACATAAAAAAATAGCAAAAAAAAAACAAAGATCCCGACGAATTGAGAACCTCCTCCTTCGAAATCTTGAAGTCGGTTGAAAAGTAGAAGCGCTGGTGGCCTGGCGGTAAGACGTCCGACTTTCAATCCGAAGGTCTCGGGTTCAAACCCCGGCTCGTACCACTGAGTTTTCGGAACTTATGTGCGAAATATCATTTGATATTTGCCAGTCGTTTTTCGATGAACGAAAACATGAGGAAATCGGACCTAATCCCAGCAAGGTCTAGTTTCCCCTCTGGGTTGGAACCTCAGATGGCAGTCGCTTTCGTAAAACAAGTGCCTACGCTGATTTCCGGGATTAGATTGCCGAGCGGACTCCAGGCTCAATATAGAGCAAAAATCTGGGACAAACGCTAGGAAAAAGTGGTATTAAATAATGGATATATTGAAACGCCTGATGTAGAAAATAATTTGTAAAAATTATTTGTTATTGCTGAGTATTGCTGTCAACTTTTCATCAGGCGTTTTTTACCTGTAGGCAGAAATGATTAAATTAAAAATTATGGCGATTGTTTACATGAAGCTTTTTATACCACAACGGTGGTAAATAGCATACGGCCCACATGACGGTAAGCAGCTACCGTAGCCTATGGATGGCTGTAACTCCAGAAATATCACATGCGCGTTGCCGATCCTATATACAAAAAAGTCATTTATTGCGGACACTAAGAAATCCATATAGGTTTACAATAGGGTAAATTGCCAGTAACTGGCCACTGTCCAGTAACTGGCCACCTCAAACGAAAAATAAGCTCTATTCACCTACATACCGAATTCATTTTAGCATGAGGTTTTAATTACTTGTCACCTTTCAACAACAGGCCAAGTTATACTAAAATGAATTCTGTCTGTAGGTAAATATTAGAGTTCATTTTTAGTATGAGTGGCCAGTTACTAGCGATTTACCCAACTTCACATCAAAAATTAAGTTAAAAATATCTCATCGTCAACACATCGTCCTCTTTGAGATCTGTGGGGACTACTTCTACTTATATACTCTGAATAATTTGAACAGACCTCATCCACTTAGTGTCTTATCTTTTGTTGAAAAACCGCAAGCGCACGTGCCAATATGAAAAAATGGTTTGTGGCCACATGTAAGCGTTTATTGAATTTTTACTATTAACACCACGTTATAAGATTCAATATGAACTAATACAAAAAACCGGCCAAGAGCATGTCGGGCCATGCTCAGTGTAGGGTTCCGTAAACTGAGACCATTAATTGAAAAGGTCGTTTTTTACGGGAAATTTGGCGGCGCTTACGTCATTTTTACTTACGTCCTTTCACTATGGGTTTTTGAGTGATAACTCAAAAACGGCTCAACCGATTTATTTCAATATAGTTTTCATTGAAGGTACTCATTAGGCCTCAGTTTCATGATTTTTTTTCAAAATTTTAGGACCCACGATTCAAAAGTTAGATGGGGAGGGACGCCCTGTTTTAAACTTTCGGAGCTATTATTTCCGAAAGTATTAGTTTTATCCAAAAACTGTTTTAGAAGACCCTAATTCTTTTTAAAAGACCTTACCCAACGATACCCCACACAACTTGGAACGAAAAAAAAATTCGCCCCCCACTTCACGTGTACGGGAGGGGAGGTACCCTAACAAAATATATTTTTCGCGTTTTTATTCTACCGTTTTGTCGGCTTGGTAAATACACATATTCAAACCAAATTTCAGCTTCCATAGTGCTAACGGTCACTGGGCTAATAGACCGCGGACGGACGGACGGACGGACATGGCGAAACTACAAGGGTTCCGTTTTTGCCATTTTGGCTACGGAACCCTAAAAAGCTCTTAGTTCTCCACGGTTGCACCCAGTACAAGCGACTCAAACGCTCTAGAACCAGCGTAACTCGACACCGCGATCCGAAACATAATGCGTAATTAGAGATCGCGCTTACACTGTTACTCCGAGCGCACGGCTAGTTAGCGTCTAGGAGGCAATTGTAATTTTCCTAATGGGGCAGGTAAACACAGGGTTGGATTCTGATTAAAACATTTCGGTGGATAAGTAAAAATTTACATAAAATTAGGTAAAAATACAAGATTTTAATGTAAAATTCCTTTTTTTAATTGTTATAAATACATAACAAACTGTGCTTGTCCTAAACATTCCATGTAATTTTACAGATTGCATGTAAACTTCCATCTCTTAGTGATTATTACATAATTTATTATGTAATTAGACACACATAAACAGGAGACTTACTGAAAATATGTAAAATTAAAGAAATATTGGGGAATTACATTTTTTTTGTAACTTTACTAACGTTTTTCGAAATATTACATAAGAAGTAAGTAAATTTTCATAAAAATGTATTTTTCACGAAATTCGGATAAATTACTAGACTTGTATGTAAAATTCCCGTTATTATTGTTAAAAACACATAACAAAAAAAAATGTGCATTCCATGTAATTTTACAGATTTTATGTAAAAGTCCATTTCTTAGGCGATATTACATATTTATTATGTAAAAAGACACATTTACGCAGCAAATTTTCTGAAAATATGTAAATTTAAATAAATGTTTGGAAATTTCATAATATAGTTTGTAATTTTACTAAAACTTTTCGGGATATTACAGAAGACGTAAGTAAATTTACATAAGAATGTAATTTTCACGAAATTAAGTTAAATTACGAGGTTTGAATGTAAAATTCCCTTTTTTAATTGTTATAAATACATAACAAAATGTGCTTGTCCTATACATTCCATGTAATTTTACAGATTGTATGTAAACTTCCATCTCTTAGTGATTATTACATAATTAATTATGTAATTAGACACACTTAAACAGGAAACTTACTGAAAATATGTAAAATTAAAGAAATATTTGGGAATTACATTTTTTTTTTGTAATATTACTGGCGTTTTTCGAAATATTACATAAGAAGTAAGTAAATTTTCATAAAAATGTATTTTTCACGAAATTCGGTTAAATTACTAGACTTCTATGTAAAATTCCCGTTATAATTGTTAAAAACACATAACAAAAAATGTGCATTACTTGTAATTTTACAGATTTTATGTAAAAGTCCATTTCTTAGGCAATATTACATATTTATTAAGTAAAAAGACACATTTACGCAGCAAATTTTCTGAAAATATGTAAATTTAAATAAATGTTTGGAAATTTTCATAATATAGTTTGTAATTTTACTAAAACTTTTCGGGATATTACAGAAGACGTAAGTAAATTTACATAAGAATGTAATTTTCATGAAATTAAGTTAAATTACGAGGTTTGAATGTAAAATTCCCTGTTTTAATTGTTATAAATACATAACAAAATGTGCTTGTCCTAAACATTCCATGTTATTTTACAGATTGTATGTAAACTTCCATCTCTTAGTGATTACTACTTAAATAATTATGTAATTAGACACACTTAAACAGGAAACTTACTGAAAATATGTAAAATTAAAGAAATATTGGGGAATTTCATATTTTTTTTGTAATTTTACTGGCATTTTTTGGAATTTTACATAAGACGTAAGTAAATTTACATAAAAATGTATGTTTCACGAAATTCTGTAGAATTACAAGATTTCTATGTAAAATTCCCGTTTTAATTGTTAAAAATACATAACAAAATGTGCTTGTCCCAAACATTCCATGTAATTTTACAGTGGTTATGTAAACGTCCATCTCTTAGGCATAATTACATTTTTATTATGGAAAAAGACACATTTAAACAGTAAATTTTCAGAAAGTATGTAAAATAAAATAAAAATTTGGAAATTTCATAATGTTTTTAGTAATTTTACTGACATTTATCGGAATTTTACATAAGACGTAAGTAAATTTACATAAAAAAGTATTTTTCACGAAATTGGGTAAAATTACGCAATTTATATGTAAAATTCGCATTTCAGTAGTTAAAAATACATACCAAAATGTATTTATCCCAAAATTACATTTAATTTTACAGATTTTATGTAATTTTCCATGGCTTAGTGTTTTTTACATAAATTTTATTTAAAACTACATAAAAATTATTGATTTTTACGAAAAAATGTAAAAAAGATGAAAATTATGTAAAATTTCATATTTTTCCGAAAATGTCCCTGATTTTTCGGGAATTTTACAGGTTTATGTAATTTTTTTGCATGTAAAATTACATAATTTTTAACAGTGTATAAACATCGTTTCAATATCGTTCCTCCAGTAATGGCCGACTTCCAAACATTCGTTATTAGGTGTCAAAATAACCCCCGCGTATTTTGGCGTCGAAATTAGTCACTATATTTCTCTGTTCACCTTGGGTCTAAAATTTTTTATGAAGAAATAAGCGAATTTTAAATTTGAAAACAGAATTGTTATGAATTTTATGAGACTTTTACGATCCTGGCTTGTCACCAAGCCGATTTAGTCGATTACATCAAAGACCGGTTATAATAGGAGATGTCTTACTATAATTTTTATACAGCAATTTTTTTATTAAGGATTCATTTTTTATTTTTCCCTTGAGTTGCCAAATAAATAACATTCTTCTTCTGAATATAACGTTAAGCAATCTCTTTTTGATACCTATATATATATCTATTTGACGCATGAACTTGCTAACTTAATACCAAGAAAAAGATGATCTGTTAAACATCAAATTTGAATCAAACCGATAACATGTTCTTCGAGAGGCTGGCCGTGTGACTGAGACAGTCGTACAGTCGTAAATCTCCTCATCTGTCACTGCGGCAGTAAACACTGCGTACGCGCCGGCTGTAGTGCTCGCGGTTATTGCTATTTGCTACATTGACTATTTGCTATATTGCAAATTGAATGTTTATAGCTAAGCGCTGCCTTTAGGTCTCTCAACTGCGATTGCACTACCGATACGCTCGACAAATGCTACAAGTATGGGGCTCCCACACGTATTTGGGCATTTTGACTTAACTGGGTACCACGGCCAACCGGCCGCTAACCAGCAATCGTCACAAAACTGACTGTCAAGGTCAAATCCCATCATTTTGTCAGGAATATGACGGTTAGACGTTACTGAAACACGACTTAAGACATGCTTTAAAATAAAAGTTAAAATAAAAATGCCCATTTACGTATACCATGTAGAGTACCTACTGTAGGACACTATTACACAATTAATCTTAAAGTTTCATCATTTCATCGAAACTTACAGTGGATAACTGAAAACCTGTGATAAGTTCAATTACTTATGATAACTTATAATTTACTACTGTTTTTGAGTCAATTTCAAAGAACTATATCGTAATCGGCTTATGTGTCCAAATTAATTACCTTCTTCAAATCAGATATCGGGTTCATCGGGGTTTTTACAACTTAATTAAATTAAGTGAGTAAGTAGATAACGAAATAACACCTCAATAATAATTAAAACTGATTAAACACACGTATTAATGTTACATTTATTGCAACATGTGTCCAAGAGCTTTGGTCTTCATCTTCAAACATTATTAGTCGCTGCCTTGCCGTGCTACGTTTTTTGAATTTCCGATACATGGTAGCATAATAGTAATAAGAGCGTCGTTCGTTCGCCCCAAAATATAGTAAAGAATAACTTTTATAGCAATGACATTAGCTACATTATATACTGAATCCTCAGACAGTCGCCTTTATCAGCCAAGCCAATTAGAGCACTGCATTAGCCTTACAAGGTTTTCAAGCTATTTAATTGCCACAAGAGTAATAGGAGTGTCATCCAAATATTCTCCCCAAAATATAGCAAAGATCGAGTTTTATAGCAATGACATTAGGAACGTTATACATATATTGAATCCTCAAACAATTGTCTTTATTCAGCCAAGCCAATTAGAGCTTGCAAGCGCTAATAAAGATGCCCGTACTCTAATAAGCCATCAAAATGCATTATTCAGTCTCACATTACACTCGGAATCCAGCTTATTAGTGGTGGCATTCTTTACAGGCTTAATCGTTCACAAAACATTGTTCACGATTGTTAGCATCCCTAATATTACTTGACCTCCGATACTGTAATAACAATAAAAAGCATTGCAGTTCTAAAAAGTGCTGGTAGTCTGCTTGTAGCGAAATTGTACAGAGTTGAGTATAGCCCGAGTTCCGGGATGTTTCTCGCTATCTTCTAAGCGTAAAGGGTGTATTCTGATCAATCAAACCATCATAATTATGATCTTAAAACGTAATAATTATTAGTAGTCCTAGTTCATATTTAAACTGGTCCTATCGAGTCAATGGAAATAATGCTCCACTCACACTAACCGTATGAACATGAACTGGGTTTTAAAGTCACTTAGGTTTTTTGTTCAGCAGAACAATTAGTGTTTGTAAAATTGCATTGCGATGTTAGGCAGCCATAACTTGAGGGCGACGAATGTTTTAATTTACAGTTTTTTGCTTGCATTGTCCTTTTTTGCTATAATACGTGTCAATTAATATTTGTTTGGGGTTAATTTTATACATTCATAACGTAAGCTGTCAACCGCATACGCCATTGGTCTGTTTGCTACTTCTTTCTCAATTTTGATTATGTGTATTGCCTTTATATAGTTTTTGTTTCCTGACTTCATTACATATCATAGGTAGTTACCTAAATTGATTGTTACCTGATTCAATATTTCGTTTTGTCTCACTATTGTTTGAAACAAGGGCGAATTTATTTCCATTTAGCATGGCTGCCTGACCATCGTCTATTTGCCCGTCCGGCCCTAATGTCTAGTGCTGGTTACTAATGGCTGCCTCCCACGCCACACTTTATTACTATTTATGGTCTGCACTAGTTTTTTTTAAATCATGCTAGTTTTTAGCTTTCCGTGTATAACGAAAACTGAATCAACACAAATTGCATGTGGGAAATATAGTGACACATTTCTGTTAAAAGATTCTGTGACTGCCAGGCGCGGTCCCAGGGCGGGGGGGTCACATGGGACATGACCCCCCCCCCCCCCAAAATCCTACATTTCTAATAGAAAAAAAAATTTACAGACCCCCTCAAAAATTTGAAAAAAAAACTACATTAGTGTCCCCCCTCAAAATTATCGTCTGCGACCGCGCCTGGTGACTGCAGTGTTTATTTACCCTGCTTGTTTAATTTACGACGATATTATTCAAAAGTATGTAATAGAGAAGGATTGGAAAACATCAAGGAAAGGAAAAACCAATGAAAAGTTACAGGATCAAATAAAGGAGAAGATTAACGTAGAGTCGTGCTGGGAAGAAAAGGAGTTTACATTGAAAAGAAAAGCCTGGGGGGAAATGCACTGGCAAGAGAAAGAAATATTAACTGCTTTCATCATTATTCCTAGTATAATAATACCTACTCTATCAATCCAGCTTCAAAAGTGTTCATGCAAAACTCGACAACATCTTTATAGCCAGATAGTTTCAATATAAATAAAGTGTTAATATCGAAACAGACACCGATTATTGATAAAATTCGGCAGCTATGATTTATATGTGAACTCCTAACCTATGCCTCGGTTGAACCACAAGTCAGGTCAAACGACTAAAACACGACATGCTAAAAATGTCTATAATTTAATCACTTTAACATTCAAGTTATATACCAAAACCCATTTGACTTCTCGGAGAGGTCAAATAACCCGTTTGTTCATTAGAGAAGCGGTTATAATAATTAAATTAAATTGATATTAACTTTCTCATGAGTTTCTCATATGTTAAGTGTTTTTGCTGGATAATATTGCTACAGTCTGGGTACCTACTACCTATAAGTTTTTATTTTTATTTTATTAAATCTTATCATGAATTTATTTAGTTTTTTTCGTGATTCTTCATATATCAACTATAATTAGTATAATTACTTATCTGTAAGTAAATACGCAAAATCTATTTTATAATTTAAAAAAAATTTACCGCGGTGAGCAAGATTCAAACTTGCGACCTTTCGAAACGCCGGTCCATTTTCCATTCCGTTCGGTTCGGTTTTTCCAATTATAAAATTGAAATTTTGCTTGCAGATGTTTCTGATAAGGACAAAAGTTTAATAACGAAATAACACCATACAAATGTCTCCAGTAACTCTTATCTCTCTGCCTATTTATATTAAGTTGATCGAAAGTTGTAGTTGCATTATAGATCTCCATCAGATACTAGCAACGCCTACTTTCAAATAAATCAAATCCGTTGACAAAAACAAGGCAGATTAGATTGAATTTAAAATATATTGCACATAGTGGTCGTGCGTGGGTTAAACGCCACATAAATATCGAATCACAAAAGATTTTAGAGATAATTTAATGAAACCATTTCACTAATTTGATTATTATGTGAACTAGTTTAGGGACAGGTTGATATATATATATGTGGAACTTTAAAATAATGCTTCTTATTTATTATATTTTTTTCTTAAACGGATGTGGTCTTTCTTTCTGCTTAGAAAACGAAGGAGCAAAGTCTGGTGAAAGGAAAGTCAGGTTTTTAAACATACATTTACACTTAAATTTAACTAAAATTACAGAATGCATATATTAAAAATAATAAAACACTTACAAAACTAAAAATTCAGTCGTTGACTTTACGTAAATAGATTCAAGCATATATAAAAGTGGACGCATTGCCCTACAAACTACAATCTCAGACTACTAATTAGACGTCCCTTTCCCGGCTTCACATTAAAATAATCGGCATGTCTCACAAATGACCGATTCGACTAAAAATAATTACGCATCCGTCGATTAAACTCCCATTTTATCTATAAATTGGTCCAAAACATGAGGTTCTACTACTGATATTCTACTGATATTCCCTTCGCCAAGTCGGTCCACAGAGACGAAAAATCGCTTCGAACAAACTAATATTAGCTGTGATCTACGACTGCTCTTAGTTATTGTAGTACACGAGGTCTCAGTTAAACTGGTCACAGGCAAAGCTTGGAATGCGATGCGACCTGCTGGGCCAGGTACCAGGTAAAAGGTAGAACTCAAATTGGGGCAAATTATACAGACGTTTCGGACCAACCGACATGTGAGGTATTTGTGGTTAACCCACACTAGACGTAATCATGTAATTCCTCGGGGCCATTTATATCGTGTTGGTGATTTGATGCAATTTTATAAAAAATAGAGATATTAACATGTAATTGGTTATCAATTTAATTGGCGGTGGTGTTTAAACATATAGGTTTGGTTTAGTGTCGTATTGTTTGTAATAGTTGGTAAACAAAAAGATAAAATTATTTTTTAATACAGTTGCTCAAAAAAGTGCTTTTCTTGTAGTGGTTTAGCGTGCGGAAAGTTTGATATCGCGCACTAGTGCTTTTTACTTTTCCAGCCAATCACAGCTAATGACAGTGACAGACAGCCAATCACAGCGCCGCACCGCACCGCGCGGAGCGTTCGGATACATGTACTAAAGTAACCTCAAAGTGAATAATTGACAATTTTATAATTTTTTCGCAACTGTATTAAAAAACGTCGTTCGTTACTCGTGCGTAAATGTCATTCTTCACTCGTCCCGAGTCTTGCCACTCGCCTACGGCTCGTGGCAAAATATCTCCGTACTCGTGAGGTAATGACATACTTTCCGCACTAATATCGAAATGTACTATTTCCAATACAGTAAAAAAATATTGGACACTTTTTATAGTTTTTTATTTAGATATATCTAACAAACACTTTTTTGTTAAAACTACATCTCGCTAGATAAAATTGACTGGCTCAGAATCTGTTTATCACGGACCAATTTTTGTATTTATTTCTCTACTTAGTATAACTACAACAACACAAGTGATACAGATAAGTGATATACGCGCAAAATCTCAGCTCCATTTGCGAATTAATTTTAAGACACAAAAAACTAATGACCCTAATAATAACAGTCGTCATTAGCGCCTTCATTCGTTGCATATTCCACCCCGTTACATCGTAAATTAAAATAAGGACACATCTCAAAATCACCAGTAAATCAAGCTAGCCTCAGTTTAAAAAACACTAGTATAAATTTAATTCGAAGCTAGTTGGCGTAAGAACACGAATGACAAACGATGCCCGTTTAATGTCAATTAGGCGCTCGCGCAGCTCTCATTAAGACCACTTAGCGAGTGCAAGCTAATCAAACTCTTGACCGACCAGTATCAGTATTCTCTATGCCTACGCAGAGATGATACAGCTCTATAGTTACTCTGGTTTTCCTGAGTAAATGGATTGTGTGAGCAATCGGAATACGCCGCCAGAATCGTCCGTGTCTAAGTATAAATAACCTGCCACTGGAAGCGTATTTAAACTGTGCTCTAAATCTATCAGAATAAGGGCTACAGGAAATTCAGCTGGTCGTGGACAGTTTCCAAATGAATGCAAGCGATACTGTAAAACGTGTTTTATAAGTTTTTAAATTTTGTTGAAAAACAGATGAGTTTGTAATATACTTGTATAATTCACAGAATGATCTACGGTTAAAAGGCTAGTATATTTAAGGTGACATGTCAAAAATGTATCAAGGGATTGTCTTTTAAGTTTTACAAAATTATGAGCGTGTTTGGTGGATCATTAAATTTATTTTTCTTTAGTTTACGTCCGTATAACTCATAACTATTGTTTTTTTTTTGCAGGTAAATATCGCCTTATGCGCCGTTAAAATAGACAAGATCATCAACAATATGTGTTTAAATAGTCCCTCTGTATGTAAGTAATAATGATGAACACTACGACATTATAAAATATGCCGCGTCGCAACATACTGGAGGCACCAAATTGCTTATTGGTGTTCATTTAAATTAAATTAAACCATAGCCTTGGTTAAGACCTGGTCTTGATCATTCCGAACGCTCACCATGCTCGGCAATATTCTCTATACTTGCTAAACACTATACAAACCAGTTATCAACAAGGGTTATTATGTTACTATAACAATAAATGAAATGTCACATTATAATCCTGTAAAATATAATATCCTGGTCACGGCACGAAATTGTAATACTTGCAACTTAGAACCGTAGAATAAAAGAGATTAATATATAGGTGTCCTAGGATTTAATAAAATAAATACATTTGTCAGATGTATAGGTTTGGGCGTATATCGACTTGAAGTAAATATGTTGTCTGTTACAATTACAATTCAGCATTCAGCGAACAAGTACTTAGCTTAATACGATATGTGACTGTGAATCTGAAAAGGTACAACTTTCGGGAGTTATTGATAGTTCCTAAAGAAAAAAGAACCAGATCTCATGGTTAATAATAACAATTATTTTTTTGTAATTTTGAATCTGAAACTGTCGACATGTACTAGTTGGGAAAATCGCATTTGAAGTTTATGGTCGTGACAAATATACTTCTACTGCGAAGTTACGAAGTGATTGATATCAAGCTAATCTGATAACATTCAGGATTCATAATATGTACCTCATGTCTTTGTAGCATGTATAGTTTAAAAGATTTTGAGGGAACAACATGCAAAAGAGAGAACAAAGGATTTTCAAAGTTTTTGATGAATTATAAGCAAATATGACTTGGGCAACTAATTTATTATCATAGTTAGTTGTGTTAAGGTATTAGAAAATCAATAAAATAAAATAACATTTAACTTCGTACTTTAAATATTTTTTATTTTAATTTGAAAATGAACACTAGGTTAGGTAACAGTACTTATTGAACGTTTATGACGGGTAATTTTTTTATGTACATGTTTTCTATGTATATAACAATTGGTTATAGAACAAGAAAAAGATCGGTATATTTCAACCACTTCACAAAAAGAGAGTTACAATGGGGTTGGCAACTGTCAACGGTTTGGCCAGATGGCGCCAGCATAGCTAGGTCCCTTTCACTAGTATTGTTGTATGGGATTTGGCTTAAAGGCTAGCCCATCCAGGTCAAAAAAAATTTAAAAAAAAACGTGATTTTGACACTTTTGTACGACTGACAGGGACCCAGCTATGCTGGCGCCATCTGTAAATACTTTCCACCGGCCAACCCCATTGATCAATTTTCTTAACGAGGTATTACGGATCGTCTTGCTCGTGCTCGCTAAGCTTTGGGAATAAACTTAATCGATTATCTTCTACTAAACACAGTCACATAATATTATGTTATACTTATGTTCGCTTCTTTTTTTTTTCAACTAAAAGAGAGATACAATTGATCAATTTTCTTAACGAGGTATTACGGATCGTCTTGCTCGTGCTCGCTAAGCTTTGGGAATAAACTTAATCGATTATGCCTGGGTTTTCAGACTTTAATATAACGCCCTAACCGATGCGAATTGCCAATTAAGTCTAGGCGGTTTGTGCCAGTGGCCATTTTGTCATTTACATACTTATTACCGTCACGAAGAGACAACCGAAGTTAATTTCGTTCAAGACACGACAATGCAAATTGCAAATTACGCGTTTTATGGAAAAAGAGAAGCTGCGTAGACATGCTCTTGAGTTTGCTGATTAAAAATTATGATATACTTAAAAGAAGACGCCGCGTAAAATACAGTAGTGTTGTATGTGGTTATACTTGGGTTATACATTCAATTTTTTATAGAAATATTTGATCTTGGGTGTAAAGGAGCAGCCGATAATTAGGCTAAAATTCACATACAGTTGGTTCCGACTGTCTTTTGTCTTGGTACGATAGGTGCTCCGGTTTACAGACTTATTTCTACTCCTATAGTAAATATGACATATCGAAAAAGTTTCTTAATGATTTTTGCGCGTCTCTTCACGCGTTTCTCCTATTTGAAAGTTTACTTCTTTGATTACATTAGTAGCAATGGCAACATCGCAATTTGCACCAAGATACTTAACACGCTCATTGCTCCACAATTCCTAGAAAACATAGAAGTCTACTAGCAGGTTCTTGGCAGCGAAAGTGTTACCATCGGGCATTGTTATAATGCAATGCCATCGTGTTATTAAGCCGATGTTCAACCTTGCATACCACAATAGCACATAAGTCTACGTTTATATTCCTAGTATTGATATTAACCTCATCTGTATAATCAGCAACAAATTATATTAGCTAATATTACCTTAACTTCTACTGTAGAGTCACAGGACAGATAACGTACATAATGTCCAGTGTAATAAATACCCCTGTTTTAGGCATGTCCAAATGGGATTCCAATTTGGATTTTGGGAAGCTATTATATAAAGTTTTTCTACTCCTGAATTCTAATTTGCCAATAAAATGACTGACATGTAAATTCAAAGCATATACTTTATGAACGTTGTCATAATATGACTCAAAAGTCGACTCTTAGGGATATAATGGGTCTGTTGGGCCCCGCACCGGCGCCGCCCGCCGCTGTAGACGAGGCGGGCGCCGATGCAATCCGCCGCGAGACTGAAGACAATTGTATAGAGGCAGCAGGTCATTCGTCGAACTCAATGCTTACCGGCTTGCCTAGCACTCGTAGAAAAACTATTGTGTGCAACGGTACATAATTAGGTCTTATTATGTAACTGTTGCACAAAATACTATTATCAAATCGATTCAGTAGATTAATTAGCCAAAAAGGTGGATGGAAGTTTCTCGTCCCGCCTATTATATCACTCATTAACTCCATACCAAATGCTTGAGAGACTTTTCGTCTTTGTAATCTTCTTCTTCGGTGCTTTCCTCGCCTATCACCAGGGGACCACTTTCCTGCTTAGCCTTCTCCGATTTCTCTGTTCTTGGGTATCGGTAATGGCTTCTCTACATGATGGGCCATCATAGGGACGCAGCTATATGTTAGAGGTAGCTAACGATAATGCGATCTCGTTCCGTCGCATAGCTATGATGGCCCATCATGTAGTGTAGAACCAGCCTAACATTTAAGGCTTGCATTTCCGGTATTTTTCAAATGGCTAATTCTAGAATTGACCGTGCAAGAAATACAGGAATTGCAAGCCATAGTCATATTACTAAAATATTTATTGCATTAAATATTAAACCACTGACTGTACATGAGCAATACTCAATTAGGACTTGTCTAGAATACCAAAGTCCAGTTTTTCCCCTCCGTTGGCGCCAGGGGGTAAAAACGACGACAATAATCGAACGACACGTAGCAACACTTATACAATTAGCATTGTGTGATCGTGGGTACTATTCGACTGGTTTAAAATTGCCTTAGGATATCGCTGTGTGACTGGCTATTTTTTATGTTTTATTAGGACATGGATAGTCTAGAATATAACTTGAAATAAAAGTTTTTACATTTGAACGCACATAATATTGTCGTTTTTCTATGCCATGACATGATCACTCATGACAACATTAATTGATTAAATATGATAATTAAACTTGCAGTTAATGAAACCAAAGTGCATTTTTATTAGGCTTCAATAATGACTTAGATATAGCATTATACGTTATAAATATACGATTTTATGGAATATGTATATGAACCAATTAGTTGAAAACGATATTATAGCAAAAAGCAGTTCGTCGTGGTCATTTTACATAAAATAATGGGTAGGTAAATTAATGGGAATTATCTGTGTTGTCTTGCTAAAGCTTACATACTGATTTGCCGCGTGTTAACATTTATTCGTGGGGAAACCGGAGCTAATGGAGCTTTCCTTCAAATCATTGACTCTCCGATGAGAATCGACTTCTATGAACATGAGACCACTTAAGTGTACTGGAACCAGGTGTTTTTATTCCTTATTTGTAGATATGAACCTATCGTGTCTAAAGGCGATAAGGAACATGCCCGTAAAACATGTCTAGACTAGACTAGGCACGTCAAATGATTCCCGTACCAATTTATAGAGCATTAAAACATCTTTCTCATGGTAATACCTGGCGCATTCCAATCGCTACCCGAACTGTCGCGAATCGATGATCCAGGCGACCAGTATAAGTGTACTTACTAACCTTGCATAGTTTTTACAGATCATGAGTAAAACTGGTTTATTCGAGAATTCAGTTCGTTCTCGCTCTTCAAGCAATCAGAATACCCGGCACTTAGCATTTTAATTAAGTTCGCTAGTGATGACCCTTTGCGGTGAGCGTAATTGCAACATAAAATTACGGCGTTGCAGCCCTAGCTGTAAAACTGTTATGGGTAATTTTAATAAAAATTTGCTTTATGCTGGCTGAATTAATTAGAAAATCGGTTTAGTATAATTGTTTGGAATCAGTCGTGGACACATATTGACGCAATCTTATGGTAGGAGGTATTACTTATACGCAAGTTGGGTAATCACTCAAAAACGCATAGCGAAAGGTCGTAACTGCAGCATAGTAAAATGACGTAAGCGCCGCCAAGTGTCCCTTAACAAAGAACCTTTTTGAAACGGAACTCTACACTGAGCATGGCCCGACATGCTCTTGGCCAACTGGCTTTTTTTTCGTTTTTCAAACGCTCAAGAAAGCTTTTTTCTTCTCTCTCTCTCTCTCTCTCTCTCTGCGAGATATCCACAGATTAGTGTACCTATTTTGATGCGGCTTTCGTGTGGCTTCAATAAGCAAGAATAATAAAAGCCATGTCACGCTTCATTAATTTACAAAACAATTATTACAAAAACTTTCTACGTATTTTATTGTGATTGCTAACTTTTTATAATCTGTGTTAAAACGACAGTGAAAACAAAAGAGTAACGACACCATAAGCAATAATAAAACACGCAGCGGTTCGTCAACGCACGCAACCAAAAAAATGATGATAAAAACCTTATTACTAAGATATTACGAGTTATTTTTGAATAAAAGCTGAATATAAAATTTCAAATTGAGCCAAGCCCTTGCAATTAGAAGTGGAGTCGTGGTTAGATCCTCCTTTTCAATTTAATACTGAAATGTCCTAACGATCTCACGGATTCTGTGATTAAAGTACCGCGTAATGGTTTTATGTAATTTGGGATTAAAGGGCTTTACTGACAATTTGCTCGTAAATTGCTACTTTAACACATTTATCGTGATAAAGTCTAACTCGATGTAATGGTTTTGAGGAATAGCTAGTAGTTATTGATACTTTTTTAAGTTTTTTGCTGTTTATTTCAGTGTTTGTTAAAGCTGATGTAGTACCAACCCGTGAGACAACCGTACCCGGTCTCCCCTGCATGTCTTGGATAAAATACAATATGAAAATTAATATATTAACATTATATTTTAAACTATAGATATAAACCGATTGCAGCGTAAATATTTTATTCTTTGTGATAACGTAAAAATGATGACTGAATTTTAATATACTAAAAATATATAGGTAGTTACCAAAAAAAGTTGTCAAAGAATCAGAATGGCTGAATAAATCAAATTTATACTAAAAATAAATCGATTATACGAGTATATATCTCTATCCACGTGTATTTCAAAAGACTATTACACATTTTATGGTCACTTTCGTATTAAATAACTCTAATTTGAATCAAGGTTTTAACCTCATGTGAAACTGTTAAAAGCTAAAGCATTTCGTGATCTCGTTATATTATTGTTTTAAGGGTCCTGCGCCGACGCAGCGCGGTGGGCGGCTACCCTGTAATCTCGAGGGTCCCGTGATTATGGTGGAATTTTACGGCCGGTTCGTTAGTTCGAAATCATAGTGATGGCTTCAGTTCGTGTCATTTCCGTGGCCGGAATGTTTAGTAATTGTCTGTGAAAAACTAATGCTGGCAAAGTATAGTGTTGAAAGATGCCTTTTACCGTTTTTTACCAGATAAGATAGTCTTTGTTTTCCGAAATTAACAAGTCATAAAACCTGGAAACAAACTCATGCTAATCAATATGATTGTCACACAACATTTCTTGTTAATGCTAATTGTTTATACTGAATAGGGAATGCAGTACCGGTACTGTTTCGTAGAACCGGGATTTTCGGTACTAGCCAATAATGGAACCGGGATTTCCCGGTAATTTCGGTACTTTCGGGAAAAATCTTCTAAAACTTCTGACGTTGATTTTGGTCGTAAAAATTTCATTGTGTAATGTTTTAAATAAACGGGGGCCGGCCAACCGGCGGCCGTGGTCACGGCGCCGGCGGTTGCCCGCCAGGCGTCAAGCCGGCCACCAAGGCAGCTACCAGATCCTGTGCTGCTACGCGAAAATGGCCTTAGAAGACCTTCCCTCGATTTCAAATTTATGAAGATTGGCGTTTACAGATTTTAGAAAAAACATACAGGGTGCGAGAAAAAGATAATTTTTGAAATTTTTTTTATTCTTATTTGATTCCATTCCTATCCAGGATCAAAAGCTTGTATGGAACCAAAAAAAAATCCGATTAGAAAAGCCACAAATCGAGGAAAGCTACCACATACATTTGGTATGAAAAAGAAAACTTTAATTTTTCACGTGCTATTTTTTTATGTCAATCGATCCCATTCCTGTTCAGTATCAATAGTTTCTATAGCAACTTACAGTAATGTATCAAAAAGCCACAAATTGAAGAACAATTTTACATACATTTACTGCTTTAAAATCCCTGTTTTCTGATATTATGCTTTTACTGTAATGAATAGTAATGATGTCATACATTATTAAGGTCCTTAAACGTGTGTGTCTACGTGATACAAAAATGTAAATTCACATTTTCTATATAGTAAATGTATGATTTTTTTTTATTTGTGGCTTTTTAGTACATTACCGTTAGTTGACTCCTAGGAAACTATTGATAATGGATAGGAATGGAATCGATTGGCATAAAAAACAGCACGTGAAAAATAAAAGTTTTCATTTTGATACAAAATATATTGGAAAAAATTTCCTCGATTTGTGGCTCTTCTAGCCGGAGATTTTTTTGGTCCCATACAAACTTTTGATCTTGGATAGGAATGGGATCCAATGGTTACAAAAAAAAAAGTTTGTCAAAAATAACCTTTTTCTCGCACCTTGAATGTTTTTTCCAAAATCTGTTAACGCACATCTTCATACATTTGAAATCGAGGGAAGGTCTTCTAAGGCCATTTTCGCGTAGCAGCACGGGATCTGGTAACTGGCGTAGCTGTCCTCACCGCCAGCTTGACGCCTGGCGGGCGACCGCCGTGACCACGGCCGCCGGTTGAACGGCCCGCGTTTATTTAAAACATTACGCGATGAAATATCTGAACTCCGAAGAATAAATGAGCCCAAAAAAGTAAAAAATGTTTTTCCCGAAAATCCCGAAAGTACCGGGATTTTTATTTTCCGGTCCCGGTTCTTTACACGACTCGAAATCCCGGGAATTCCCGGTACTTTCGGTTCCGGTATTTCCCGGGAGCAAACCCTAATACTGAAGTCTTCTGGTTTCCGAAACTCATAACTGAACAGACTCTTTTAAGGTTAGAACCAATGTTTTTACTGATTTTCCCACAGTTCTTTTGCTTAGTGGGCTTGAAAATTCTAATATTGCAGATGGCGTCTTATGTGATTTAATCTAAAGGTAGAATTCATAATTGAGTGGAGTAATTTGACAACACTTTACATATTTGCAAGTCAAAATGCAAGACTACAAAATGCTCCAAGTTTAGCTCAGGCTCAGGCTACCAAGTACTAAAATATCTAACTTTTCACCGTACATTGCCCTAAAGCCGAATTATTCTGCTACTCGGAGACATGATCAAGTGATACGCGAACAGAATCATGATCTGACTTAATAACTCTTCCTTAGAATGATAAGCATCATCTCATCACGCACTGATCCGATCGACTTTTTACTGATATTACGGAATGATCAATCTACATTGATATCAGCCACGCTTGAATAAACACTTTTACTCTCAAGAATGCACTGATTGTTAGTTACGGTTATGTTAATTCTGAGTTATTTGCTTTTTTATAATCTGATTGCCCGGCGCTACTGCATGTAGCGATGCTAAAGGCCTAGTTACATCTACCGAGTACAGTGGCGAGTCAGTACTCTCGACCGAGTACTCGCAAGGTGTAAACACATCGCCGAGTACTGGGCCGGGCCATTTTACTCACTCGGCCGAGTGGCATTTTGCTGTCTCGCCACTGTACTCGTTAGGTGTAACAAGGCTTAATAAATCTACGTTTTACATTGTGTCGTTTTCAAGCTAAACTACAATCAATAATGGCAGTAATGGTTTAAGTTCTATATTGGCATTGGCATAACCTTAGTAGTTAATACTTAAGTACAATTTGCATGCTTATTTAAATCGATTAGAACAAAAATTTTACAATTCCGAACAATTGATAGGCCGATATCGTCCGGCGCACTGATAGAGGGGGCCCCTTAAGTAAAATGCACGCACTTAACCTGTACCTTCCAACTGTATTTATTACTACATAATGCAGATTAATACTTGATTTGATTTGATATAACTTTATGTACTTGTACACAGAAGGCTCACTGGTAATAAAACCTTGTTTAGTTATCTAAACGTGCCGAAACGTGTTCCTTTCCTCTTTCTCTGTCGCATTATATTATTGCCGCTCCTGTTTGCAATACACAAATTCAAATTACTAATTCTATTACGAATTCTACCTTAGGTACGGGTAAAATAAGTGTACTTATAGAAGAAGTAGTTTTACGCCATTTGCGGTGAAAACTGTTATTGTAGCTTCTTTCAACTTGTCCTTAATCTTCTTTCCGACACCGGTATTACTACCAATACTATACTACAAAGTTGCAAGCCAACATGCTACAATGTAGAGAGCCGCTAATTGCCGATTATACCATAGTATTTTTATTTAGTTGCGAAGAGCGTTCGTGACAGCTCAAGGAAACCAGTATAATAGCGATATCTTCGATCTTTCAATTCAAGGTGCTAAACAAATGTCTGAAAGTTGCTTATGTTCGAAATTCTTTGTTTTATTTGGGTTTTTGTTGCTATTAATTATAGTGACTTTACAATTATGAGTGTGAAAGATACCTAACTTCTAAGTTCCAATTCCGAAAATTAGCACTTGTTAAGTGCTAGAATCTAGATGGCTGCGTTGGCTAGTTAGGTGAACGACATTCGCAAAATCGTGATCGAGATTTGGCTCCTGGACCTGGACTTGCTAAATTTAGCACCTTAGCTGCAGATTTCACGGTCATATTACACTGGGTAAGTTTCGCTTGCGCTCAACCAATCGATGCCCGGCCTGCATGCGCCGGCGCCGGGGCACGATCAGCAAATTACCGGCTCTTTGGCGGTCTCGGCAATTTCTCTCATTGTTGGACAACCCGCTAACATCGTGATTTGTTGCGGTTGCCGAGAGTAAGTGCTCAATTTTGCAATTTGTCCTGTGAAAAAAGCGAATCTCAAAAGCTTCTTAAGTGTCTGATATCTCGTTGAAGAGGTGGCATCACTTGCATCACTGGATCACTTATAGTAGGTATGTACTTGTACAAGTATGTGCGACATGCGACTTGTCAAACTTGATCCACGATCCGTTTGGTCAGAAATTTACGCTATAACCCAAATAAGATACAGAATATCTTCTGTCTCTCAATCAGAGAATTAGGAGTCTAAATAATTTTGTAGTCCGTAGAAGAGAAGGTTAAATATGTGGAAACAGAAGTTTTCACCCCTCTACAAGTATGTTAAAAGTCGTCTAATCGTGTTTGTCTTGTACAAGTGGAAACCCAAACACCGCTCTCACTGAACAACCCGTGCTTGTTCGCTGGCAAATATTTAAACAGCCCGAGTTTAAAACTGACAGCGGGTTGAAAATACCATAAAGGGCCAAGCATGACACCCCACCTGATAAGCGTTTACCGTAACTTATAGGCCGAACCGAAGTTCTCGGAAAAATCAGAAGTATTTCACAGGGAATATTACAAGCAGGGAGCAGTGACAGAGTGAAAACAAACATTGAAAATCCTGCAGCCAGGTATCCTTCTTTTATAAAAATCAGTATTGAATGTTCTCTCTCTTACCTATGAACATAATAAAGCTGCTACATTGCTCCTTTAGTCTCCTAAAGACCCTACATCTTATAACTTGCGCTCAAGTAGTTAGTTTGTTTAGTTGTCCGCGGGTTCTCAAAGGCCTGGTCTGTGTGGTCGCGCGCGGCAGGGCTTCGGCGTCCGGGCTCCGACGGCAGTCCGTAATGTGTATGAAATATTGTTATGACACAACAACCAATCGGGGTTGAGTTACTTCAACCTCGTATCGTCGGTCCCGAAAATAACCGTCATTACTTTACCGAAAAATTTTGGTAGGCAGTTATGCATAGCGTTTTAAATTAATTAAATTCTTAATTACTGTATTTGAGCACTGGTTGCTGACAGACAACGCACAGCCAGAATAATCCAGAAACTTTAAAAATGACTGAGATATGCCGTGGTTGGGACTTAAGTTTAAGACGACTTCAATTTTCGCGAAGAACTAAAGATTTTGTACCATTTCTTCAAAAGATTATAGCTATACTATTAAAAAGAATTTATTTAATAGTTCCGTTTGAATATTGAATTGAACTTTAGTAACATTACGTATTGAACTTAATTTGTGTCCGGATAGGTTGGAAGAGTACTGACAATTAATTTCGTCCGGTAGAAGCTGAAATTGATATCTGCAAGCTGCTGTCAATTATGTAGATACTAAGATTTACAGCTTTAGATTCAACTCTCAAATGAAAGTGGTCTACTTGAAATGAGTTATGTCTTCATTGTCTAACCGTACGCGTAACTCTTTCATTGCAACATTGATCATATAACGCACTTATATCACTAACTTGCTCATTTATATAGTAAGTCGGTTTGCAAATTCTAGGAGATAAAGTAGGAACTTCATGTTTGCGTCTAGAAATTACATTGTAATTTGTCTTCTTTATGACGCTGATTTGTCGTATTTTCCAATAACTCTCCTGGGAACTACTAAACAAAAATTTTGGTAATACAGCATGACAGTCATAGATAGAATATTCGTCATTTACTGAGAAGTGACAGTCTGAGAGTAGCCTTACTCATATAACAGCAATAGGTAGCCTAGCTATTAATAGTCTAGTCCATATACTACTTCATGGACTAGACTATTAATAGTAAACCTATACCCATACAGTACTACTCCACTACTACCTAGTACCCACTAGTAGTCAAAAGGGCAAGGTGGAGTAGTGGTGTATGGACTGCCAGCAGCAGAAGAAACAGCAGGCGATAGGTTCAAAATGATCTTGGCACTATTTTGAAATTTCTTTGCAATTTCTGCCATTGACCGTACAAGTAAATGCAATTAATACCGTCATCTTAGATTTATTTAGAAGATTATCTTCAGCAAGTTTAAGTTCAAAACATCCATATTTTACTGTCAAATTCAACCATCAAGTGACTAAACAGCTGCCTGAAGCTAATCTAATTAGAAGTAATTTTTCATGTAACAAAATGTGTTCAGTATAAATAATATGTTACTAAGCACAAATATCCAACGAGGCACTGAAAGGCGGCAATACTGAACGTATGTCGTATTATAAAGCAATAGGGTTCAGAGTAGTTTTGATTTTGTATTTAATAAATGCAAATGTGAAATTTGTAATCGTAATCCGCTACAAATGAGATTCTAAACATTGACTAGTAGAAAGATCATAAGCGGTATTATTAGCAATTTAAATGATTTTACATAGAAATATCTTAATATACGGTACCTAAAGTACTGGCTCATATGACGTTTAATTTTTAAGTGTATCGTAATTCCACAAATATCATAATTTATCTCATTAATTGCTTCGAACCGTAATTAATGGTTCTGTATAAATTTATGCCACTCGAAACTCGGATCGGTAAATGTATTCGAATAGTTGAATCGATTAATTTAATGGTTAATCGTTTCTCATTTGGTTGCATTAAACTCTAACTGATAACATGTTGGCTGGCTTTTCAGATTTAATTTTAGACTATCGGTATATAGTTTTAACCATCGGTATTATGCAACGGAATAACCTTATTTTCAAGTATCACATGCTGAAGTAAAATGACAGATTTTTATCAATTCTTTTCAATCCACTTTTTTGGGTTCCGTAGCCAAAATATCAGGAACCCTTATAGTGTCATCATGTCCGTCTGTCCGACAGTCCGCCCGTCGGTCTGAATGTCACAGCCATTTTACTCGGAAACTATAAGACGTATCTTTATCAAACTTTAACATAAGGTGCATTTTGTGTGCCGCTGTGTAGTTTTGTAGTAAAATTACTGAAAAAAATATTTTTAGGGGGTCGCTCCATACATGTAAATAATTGTAATTTTTTTTGTTTAACAAATATCAATCAAGTCTTAAAAGAAACATTCAGAGCTTTTTTTCAAAAATAATCACTGCGAAAGTCAAAAAAATTGTGCTTTTCCACCTACATTTTTGAATATTTTTCCACGAAAATTATTTTGAACATTGATGTAAGGTGTTTTTGAGTTATCTTCAAAAAACTACGTATATAAGCAGATACCACACTGCGAGATATTTTTTTTCTATAGTAGATACGGAACCCTCCGTTACGCGTGGTCCGACACGCACTTGACCAGTTTTTATTCTACACTAAAACCGGACTGTAACCATTAAGAGTTCTAACTAGTTATATTGCTCTTAGATAAACACCACATTCAATTTCGAACAAATGAAAAAACAAATGCCACGCTACGATATGCCATAAAACCAGTAAAGAAATCAATTTTGAAATCCGAACGAACAATCATGGCGGTAATCAAATCGTCATGAATTTTAAAACTACAATACTCGGTTTTAAAATAAAACTTTAATTCCAACATTTATTTGTACTTAGCTAAGGTCTAAAATCAATTGTCATGAGATCTTGTTAGTGGAAAAGACTGATTGCTGCCGCTTCTAGCTTTCGAGATATGGGAGGAATTTTTACTGCCTATAACTAAACTATCTAAAATATGGAAACTATAAAATTCAATCTGTGCAATTAGTTGCTTTGATATGCGGAATGCATCGTTTTATCAACGCACTTTACTCGAGATAGTGTATGTTACAAGTTTCGAATAATATGCTGATTTGGTAATATATACCTATACATTATATTAATTTATATTAATTTTGAAAACAAAAACTAAAATTCATATCGACTTTAAAAGGATTAACAGCTCATATAAATCAATGGAATACTGTAACTATACTACATTGTGAAATTGTGATACTATTCTGCCTATTGTAAGATTCTCTATATTAAAGATTATGATTACAAAAAAGAAAGTTGCCACGACATGCTTCTTGTCAACACCAGATAATTTGAGATAATCTATTAATTTTTCTAAAGTTTATTGCAACAGGTGGTCAGTTTTGGCCCTGTGCGATTGGCTGAACTTTCCAGAAATGTTAACTAAATGTTTCGCTTATTTATGATTGCTAAAAATCGCTAAACTCTTCTCCCTTGCCTACAATTTGAACAGTTAACGGGTTCCTTATAAACGCCGCCAGTTATCTTCAGTAATGCATGCAAAACATGGCCTGCAAGATTAATAATGCAGATACGGACATCGGCGCGACTATGAGAGCAACCGCCTTACACTACCTTAGTGCATGTAATTACAATTACAAATTTATGTTTATTTTGTGCCTTTGCATTTAGTAAAATTCAGGCGCAGTTGTTAGTCCAAGCGGCGTATTACCTAATTCATACGTGCCTAAACACTCATCGCAAAACAAAAGCCATCCCACACCCACACAATCGTGACTGAGGGTACGGCTGACTGCATGCGAGCCGTTTTATTCTGATTTATTAGATTTTCATTCCTGGACTATTCTAGTGCATAAACTTATATAGACAAAATCGCGGGAACTGTTAGGTAAGGGCAGTACAACTGATCATTGTTACTTGTGATGTGATCAGTTACTTGTGAGATGGAAAATCGTGTCTATTTCTTCCGTTACTCATCTCTTTGGGTATTCATTACAGCTTTGAAAAATACTATGCATTATCTTTCAGGAGAATGTCTTATAACCCGTTTCCTTAAAGAGATCAAATTGTCTTTCCTGCTTCTATTTTCGACTACATACTTTCAGAAGATAAACTGGCGAATGTTAATATGTAGGAGAGAGAAACGGAGCGTGACTTAAATATCTGCGAAGTCTATGATTAATTTGCTTATAATGGGACTTATAATTGCTCCAAGCGAGCGATAAATTAAACCATAATGGTTGTTTATATTGTCCATCTTTTGAACGTAATACCATAAATCTAGACTGTTCTGAAGCTAACAGCATAGCGAGGATGTATAGTAGGTAAATAATGAGCCATTACTTTGTTTCAGCGGTGTATAAACTTTGGTTTATTATAATTGCGTCAGCCAGTTGATGAAGACTTTGTTTCTCCTTACTAATATTCATACTCTCTGTAATTTCTTTCCCACGCTTTGCTGAAGTATCGCCGTTCTAAACACTTGAACCTTGACTCAATCATCACTCAACTCAAACTCACACACTCGCAAATGAAATGAAAAATCGTTATAGAATCTATGCAAATTCCAGAAGTAACCTAAACATAGCGCTATTCTTATTAAATTCAGTTATTTTAATAGATGTGAACGAGAAAGATATATGGTCTTAAAGAACTTTATGAAGTATAAAACTTAAAACCCGTGGTAAGGGGCTTGGAATTCCGCGCATCCCGCTTACAACCGCGTTCCTTGCCGGCTATTGAGACATTTCTAACTGGACCCGAATAATGAGTGCAAGAACTGAGGCATTGAGGATGTTGGTGTAACCGTTAACCAAGAAGACCGAAATATTCTGGATTGTTTGGTTTCTATTGGCATCTTAATATAATAACAGCAGCTAAAAGTGTTTAACGTAGTTTTTCCGGGAAATGCTAATAAAGCCATTTATCGATTTATATTGATTTTGTTTTGTACAAATAAGTGCTGTAATACTGGAAGTTGCAATAGTATAGTAGGTACAATACTTTCTCTTTGTTAGGTTTTTGTCCTGTCTTCATATACGGAACTCAAAAAACAATAATTTGGTTTTTAGTAATTTTAGTGCTCAACAATTATGTGAATTATTTTAAACACAAGATCGTATCCGTATTTCTTGTTTATTTTGAGCCATAATCTAATGTAGGTTTTGAGAACTGGTACTGAACTTGGCACTTCAATGTGTGAGACTAAAATGTACTAGATATTCAGCTTTCAAAACTGTTGCGGTCTAGACTCTCAAAAATGCAGCCGTCATAAAACTCTTAAGCTTGTATTTTATGGGATACAGTCTTAAAATCAACTTTCGGATCTATTTGGAAGCTAAATACTTCAAAATTCAAGCGCCACAGCACTTACCAAAGATCTCACTTGTCGATCGATCCGAATACTTTTCACGATCTAATTAAATTGAAAGGCAGCTCGGATAAGAGTGGAATGCGGCCGCTGTTGAAATATTGATTAAGCTTTCTGTTTTACTTCTCACTCGGTTGGCGATGCATCTGTTTTTTATATGTTGGCAAACTAGTGGTACTGTTACATAGTCTATGGACGCTTGCAATAAAACGTCTAAAACCAACAATATTTTGTTGAAGAAATATATCATGCCTCTGGAAACGCAGGTAGAGATCTCAGTCCACAGCGAGGGAGCGTTTTCGGGAGAAATACATTTAAAACCACTTGTAGTGACTTTATAGGTTCAAAGTTAAGATAAACGTCCTGCCGATAAAGACCAGTGAGGTAAAAGCAGCCGTAGAACAATTTCCCTAAGCGCAGTCCGAGTGTAATGTAATACAGATATTACAGATTGATTCACATACGTTTGTATAATTTTAATCATTCTTATCTCTTGGGCTCTTTTGGCGTAGCATAGCAGATCTGTCATACACTTAAACAATACAACTTTCCGAACGTGATAATTCCTCTAAACACTAAAAGGTGTCGCGTGTTGCAACTTCGTTACCACCTATGTCGCCAGTTCACACCTGCGACACACACGACGTATATTTACACAATCAATTCAATCTCAAACGGTACTCGGATTATGTTTGTCGAAACGCAATCAATAAGTATTGACGATGTTATGATTTAGACGACAATAACGGGCTTTCGAGAGCGTTAAACGAGCAGCTTTGTGTGCATGACTTTAATGTCATCTACACAATCGAAAAGCGTATCCGTTAAGCTTGCTCGGAGGACCGAAAAAAACAACCCGTGCGGCCAGGAGTATCATTCCAGACACCGACGAAACTGAGGACCAGAATTAATAAGCTCTCCGATGACAGGTAGCTGTTACGGTTCTAAAGATCTCGTTGTACTGGTTCACATAAGGAATCGTCTTGCACGCGCATCCAAAAAAAATAATTCATCGCCAGGTAGTCGGCGTTTTGTGGCTATTGTTGCTTAACGACCCGTTGAATAGTCGATCCACCGAACAGGTGGCGCTTTCAGATCACATCGTCACCTCTTCCTTTATTTTGCACTTTGGGAGTTCGATGAACGTATTATTCAAATGTTATTCGAGCGGCGTGAAAGCGTCGATAACCCCGGGCGTGGACGGCATTTCTGATAAACTCGCGTGCCTAGATTCGCAGACGTCCTAGCAACAGGGGCTATCGACTAGTGATCTAGGCGTCGACATCGGAGACGGATCGGCTCATTTGCATTAGTATCGATGCGAAAGCGACACCTGAGGAATCCGCTAGCATTGATCAAACACCGGTATTGAATAACATTATGAAGCCGGAGTAACAGCACCGGCATCTAGAGAGTTCCTGGGGTATTCCTATTGATTAGTGAATCGAACGGTCAGGTGAACTAGAACAAGTTCGCTCTCCGACTACGCGTTGCCACGTATGTTCATGTGACATGTTCTTACTATGACTCTACTTTGATAAACAAATCTACTCAACAGTACCTACTATTACCTTTATGTGCTACTGCTATCGTTGTATATTTAAGTGAGGACAAAAGACTGAAAAGACTTTAGTCGTTCCTGTAAAACTAGCTTGCAGCGTTCGACTCTTCACTCAGTAAGAAGAAATATATTTGAGGCTATACAAGTCTAAGATAGAAAAAGCAATTTCCGAGGAAGTGTTCTCAACTGGTTACAAGCTATTTACGACCGCTATCATACCGCCAACGAATTATCGTTTGTTGCGGGTTTATCGTTGGAATTCGTAGCCGATTGTACCGCTACTTGGGTTTTTGGATACACAAAGTATCATAAAACGTATCTGTTGATACAACATAGGTAGATTGAATACAAAAGCTGCGATTGATTAGAACATTATATTGTCTTTCCTGTGGTCCTTTCATTTGACTAAGTGTCTGATTTATGACGTCATTTAGAATGTTTCTTAAATGCATAATTGCAAAATATTCGCTTACCGAAAATAAACATAAATTTAGGGTTGGACGGTTTTAACAATGATTTCATTATTTCTTCATCAGTCTTTACAGTTCTGTATTGTATACTTCGGTCGAGATGTGCAATCGATGAAATGCATTGTGTATTGTACCTACTAAAGAGAAATGCTGCTGTAGATGGTGAGATAGTGCAAAACGCTACTCGACCTAGAGCAGGCCCCATATTCTGATTCTCATCCTCAGCTTTAGCCAACCAGTGTATCTATGACCTCGAGATCCTAAACAACTTTCTGTTATGAAGGGCTTTTAAACTGGTTCAGCAGAGCTTTCGATCAACGACGCAAGCGCAAAGGGAACACACACAGTGCATTCCGATGGAAATTGCCCGCAGCGAGATTGCCGGCGCCTCGCCTTGCTTAATTAAAATTACGCACTGAGGACATCCATTACTGGAGATTCAACGCAATTAGAGGTAAGCCGTGATCCGATGGCGATAACGCGAACTATACCTACTGTTTAGCATTCCAAGCAGCACCCCGTGATACTCGGTTCCAAGAGCCTTGTAAGGGTCTGAAGCGTCAACATTTATGGAAAACTCACGCTTGCAAATTGCCGAGGAATACTGTACGCGGTAAGCATTTATTTGTGTTTGTGTTGCGACTACTTAATGGTTGATTTAGAAGAAGCTTCTCTTGAGTTTGCTTTTCGTCCGAAAGGCTATGACCATGTTTAACTATTTTGATAACTTCTGGTATCGCCGTTTTTAACAGCGATACAGCGATATAGGATTCCTACCGATTAGAGATCGAAACTGCCGTTGTTTTTACTGTGTAGTGCTTTTGCAGACTACTTACGCTGGATACAAGCAACTAAAGAGGTTTTAATTCGAACATACTACGAAAGTGGGGTAATTGATGTAAATACAAATCCGAACGAGATTGCGGTAATCTTTAAAACGGTCCAATTCAAATCTGACAGGTGATAAATAGTCGGATAGCGGCATTGGAATGCCAACAAGGCCACGGACCAGCCTTGCCGTTTCCGCGTCCAATCAGCAACAAGCAAGAACCGGACTCAGCAGCAAACATTATTAAAGTTATAAACTATTAGATAAAACGGGCCCCGACAGCGTGTGAATCGGCGGTGAAAGTCTGTCGCGGCGGCTTATTACCATCTCGGAATTTTGACTACAGCTGTAAAAGAATGATTAGAAATTACTTCTAATCGTAGCCCGAACGCTTGAACACGTTTCTGCATCCAGCCGGGTTCGCTCGATGAATCATTGTTTGTTTTGAAACGGGCGCTTCTGTTTTAAGAATTATTGCTACTGGTTCTATTTTAGGAAAGCTTTTATGTTAATCAAAGCTCGCACTCAAAAGGAATTATACATCACAATAATGCAGTTCTACAAGACGAACGAGGAAACCAAAGCCGTTCTTAAGATGCCACAGTAAATAAGACTAGACAGAAAATAGCTGATAAAGATCGTACAGGAACAGCAATTTCAGCGCAAGAACTTTCGCAATCAAGCACTTGATCTAAATCGATTCGAAATAAGCGAAATATTCTAGATATTCCATATCCATTTAATGAAATCAGGAGGACGTTGCTAGCGAAGCGGATTATCTCCCTCCAGATCAGGCCTGCGGTCCCGCGAACATTTCAATCGCGATGATCTGAAAACCGGTCTCGAGGATGCATATCTATTTGAAGACTAAAAGCACTGGCAGTTATAGAAAGTTACTATCTGTTTAAGCATTCCAGCAAATTGGTCGTATTGAATCGACGACGCAGTTGCCCCATCGATTCTGAATCACTGATGCTTTCTGCAAAAACTAAAAGAATTTAATGTGGGACTTGAGCACGACACTGAAGGAAAAATCTACAAGGGCTCGTACACGTCCCCATTTATCTGTATTAGTCTTTCAGTCTTAAAATTTTGATGAAGAAGAAGTTTTGATTAAAGACCTCATTTTGAAAAGGCAAATTCTGTTTTTTTTTTACTTTTTCAAGTATGATGTGTCCCGGCTGGTTAACAGATTAGAGACGCAAATCAAGGAGCGTTAGCACCTCATTGAGCCGTGACTCGTGCCTGTGACGGATCGGCCCCTCGGATTAACGTTTAAACAAGTCAGACGTCCTTCATGACAGATGTGGCCTGCTGCCATTAAACATGTATTTTGTTTCATTTTGATTTTAACGGTCTGAAACCAAGGGCTATAATTTTGCATAATTGGTAGGGACATTTTGCGTTCCACCTGCTTTAGATATTTTTGTTAATTTATAAAAAGGTCTGCATATGCAATGGCAATAAATTTTATCAAAACATTAACGGGGACGTGGTCGCTTTTGGTCATTCTTCGATAAACCTTTTTTAAAATGCCCGTGTAACACTAAAGATAAAAAGCACTTTCCTTTATCTTTCAGCATTATATCCCAGACTTACGAAACGTCTCCGACTCATTAGTTCTTTTATCTCACTCCCACCTCGCTTCGTCTCGCTCACTCTCGTCTCCGGAGGCCATTTATCAATTCCAAATAACATGCCGGGACCTTTTCTCTTCTGTTTATTTGTTTTTTATTTACCTTATCCTTCGGTGTTCCTTTTATACGTTCCTTTTTGAGTTGAAATTGATTGTAAAGCCGGCCTAATGGCAGCCGTATTCTAATGTAAGATGCATTGATAAGCTTTCCTATGGATAATTAGTTAATGTTTTCCCAGACATGGTATAAACATCGTTCCAGAAATACGTTGGAACAATAAAGCGATAAAATTAATTGTTGATACGAGACGGTAAGACAAACACACTAAACTCGACGGCGGCAATAGAATCACCGTTCAATAATAAACGTACGCGCACTGCAATTAATGAAAGCAATTTTGCGTGCAAAAGCCATTAAAGATCGCTATTAAAAGTTTCCAATTTCCTCAGCGCAGGCTGGGTTATTAGCAGGCTGCCCCTTTCGTCCGTCCAAATCCTTTTTGTTCCTCTTGATTATTTATGTACCGTCCAGTTCAGAATCCTGGCATGTGTCTTGATTCAGGTCCTATTTTTTGCGCCGCAACTATTTCGTTACTTTCATCAAAGCGCCCAAATTCCTCGCAAGCTTCCAGTAAAGCTCCTCTTAATTTATTTCAGTAATTCCGTAATTGCCGTTTAGAATTGATTACTCTTGTTCGTTGTGGTTTGTGTTTTTATTTGGATTCTCGATCGATGTCCCACCGTCAGCGGCTGAGTAACTAATCATCCGAAAATTAGACTTATAAAAACGATTCCGTGAACGAAAGAGATATTCTTAAAGACGCTCGGCCTCAAGGGGGGTCCCGCAAGGAACCGTTCTCGGTCCTCGAGAGCAAATAAAGCGGCGTCCCTCTGAAATTAATTTCGTTTTGTTTCATCGTCTGGAGCCGAAGCATTTACATTGAATGCGGTCGGAGGCTGGCTCGTATATTTATGTAGGGGCCCGTGGAGTATGACGTGCGCATTATTCATACACGATACACGGGCTATGTTTATTTTTGCCAGTTCATCGGCTCGTCGTCAACTGGTTCTGCTGCCGAAAGCTTTTTGTTCGGTATCAGCGTTATGATTTCACAATATTCGATAAACGTTCTCGTGATTGGTTTCCAGTCGAGTTTAACTGGGTAAGAGACGTAAGAGTGACGACATGAGTTTTTTTAAATACCCAAACTTATAATTTAGGTATATTATAAGACCGAACCCGATGCCAAGTAGGTAATCCCCATAGCCTAGGAACGCTTTACAACTTAGGTGTTACACGCGATGCGTTGACAGGTGTTCTTCCGATCTTATCCCCTCCCAAAGACAACACAGACTTCTACAACCAGACAAATGGTTTTAGCCAAACTGGATATATAATAAAAATGTATAAGCTCATATCATATTATAGGTACATATAGAAACAAAACTCGACAACATTATTGACATCATAGGATCTTTAAGACCAAACTAGATTTGACCAATGGCGATTAAAGGCCGTCATCAACGTCTATAAGGAGGACGCCTATTATTTATGAAACGAATAGGCCATCAGCTTGCGCAAATCAAGCTGTAAATCCAACTAAAGCCATCAAACTTTATAACAGCGCCAGGCGCCATTCTGTCGAGTATCATGATTGCATTTGCAAACATGACTTCCTCTCGCAATCGCACTAACGTTTAACTATCAATAAACCATTCTGTTGTTAACATCAGATTTTACAGCGTGTCAATTTCTCCGTAGCATTTTCCTGCCCGTTAAAATAATGTTGTGGTGTTACCGAGATTGTGGTAATTTATAAGGGAATGTTTCTCCAAGATGAAAAAACGACGAGTATCTCAGGCCCGCGAATGATGTATTGTCTTAGACCGGATAAATATGAAGCTCTCTTCTCTTTGCTCCCACAGAGGACTATTGAATCCTAGATATGACTGTTGAAACCTTTTTGTTTGTTAGTGTCGTAATTATAACGCATCATGATACGAGTATACTCGTAGTTAGGTATCCAAACTTGACTTAATTTCAATTCAAGAAAATGTTGTTTCTAAATAAATAATAAATTGCAACTTAAATATGTATTTCAAGTCGCTCGAACTTCTTTTTTTTTATAAATGCCACAACTGAATTAAAAATAAATCTGCATACCACCTACGGTAATAAACAAAAGTTAGATCGCCAATTTATTGCTTTTGGATCGTATGACGAAACCCTACGACCTTAAATTTATTGCCCCTAAAGCCTAGGTGTCTGAACTATAAAGTTGTCAATAAAACCACCAACTTTATATATTTTCGTTAGACCCTCAAAATGCTGTTCGCATAAATTCCACCACTTTGTGATTGGTTTGTTTTAATGTAAAAATAAAATAGAAATTAAATAACCATACTTTTTCTTTTCAGAGCCAAAACCCGAGATCTCCGAAGGCGTCCGGTGTTACTGCAACACGGCACAATGCGTGAGCACGGGCTACATGTGCCGGTCTACCCGAGGAGGAGGATGCTACAGCGAGCTGCCCGCGCCACGGCGCCATCACGCCAGCCACGGATGCCTGCAGCATCTCGCTGACACGTACGTTTTTTTTAATTACCCTCATAGTGTCCTGCTGCTGGCCAAAGGCTTCTCCTATTGAACTCTACGTCTTCCGGCCAGTTGATAAGAAAAGCGTAATCGAATACATTAAATTTACTAAAGGCAATAGAGGCATAATAATGACTAAAGTTTGTACCTATTTAATGATGGTTATTTAACTACTAATAATGTAAACTCCAACTTTCGTTAATGACGCCATACAAGCAAAACAATCATTAGAAATAAACATGAGATTAGGGGTATTGTAAAACTACACGGTCGCCAGTAATTTATGAAAGACAACGCGGACCATATATCAGTCAAAGCTGTTGCAATCAAGATAGAAAGTCCAAACAAGCTTACAAATAAAGCTTTAGAAATATTTATAGTACTGCCATAGTTTTCATAATGATGTGTGTTTTAATGCATAATATATGAACACTGGTTGTAAACCGCCTTCGGAAACCTGTCTTCTTTATTGGTATAATAGTCCTTCTGTATTACATCTGGTTACCTTACCATATACTTAGACCTCATTCCAGCTGTCATCGTAACTTACAGCTTTTCATAATTTAAATTCTAAGAATCTTTTATATGTCATGTATTTAGTACTACAAGATTCCTTGTCGTTGTTATCGCCCTTAAAGATTTAATCGTCCCTAATTATACATCGCCAAATTAATTAAGCTGAGATGAGATATAAAACCATCCAGTGCGGTAGCATTCCTTAATTTATAACGCTACATTCTAAAATTCTGCGTTAATGTGTAGTCAATTCTAATTTACACAAATTTTACTCAGCAACTGTATTTTTATAGCATCTTCATTATGATTTATTTTACAATCTCTCAGCTTAATTTCAAAGAGATCCCCGTTAGTACGTAATTTACACATTTTCTCCGCTGCTGCATGATTTTTTATACCGTCTTTTTGATTTATTTCATGGCGCGTTTTCGTGACTAGTAACGTGATAATAATTAATATTAATTCGTTGTTGTACACGAGAAATGCATTGTCATCGATCATGACTGCTAGATTATGAGTGCCCTCAATCAATTTATCTTTCGGCGTCCCGAACCAGCTTTCATCGCCGGTCATTGTGGAGAAATGAGGTGTTACTTCATTTGATCGAACACCATTGTTACTGGCTAATCTATTAATTACATTGTTAGGAACATCGTTAGGTACACAATTTCTTAATGTCAAATGTTTTGTAATAAAAGGCACAAAAAAAAACATTTAAATTCATCAGCTGAATCAATAACCCTGGATTATTTTTTCTGGTACGACTGTTCTTATAATCTTAAAAGACTTATTTAAACCAAAGCCTTGATTGTTTTGATCTCGTTCTCAAAAGATCTTTATAAGTTTTTCAATTAAACAGTTCACGTTTTTTCCGTCTAGCAGAATAGTAATTTCGTTTTGGTTGAATTATTAATTACCGGTGCCGAAGAAGGCACAAAGGTTTTTATTTAGCTTTTTTATACTGAAATTACCCGCTCACTTGATTATCTTATTCGGAGAGTTGCCGTTTAAAAGACAAAGGTAGTATATCTTAATAAAAATCACAGAGACTAAAGGCTTTGTTTTTCTATATGGGTAAAGCGGCTGCCGTCCGCTCGGAACCTGTTCAGGGTTGTTGTTCCCATATTACCGACCTCTGGTCGCTGGGTCTCAGTCCTACCAATATAAGTTAGGTCTCTGATTACCAATAGTGATTAAGGATCAGTTATACTGGTTTTCTGCGTCGAACGCCCAGAAAATTAGGAACTGTTCAGCGTCTCAACTCCGGCGCATGCCCGGTTTTATTTGCTTTAAACATTTTTATACCTTTTTGGCAATAGCGGCCATTATCTCCGCTAACGATCAGCGGTCTTCGTTAACATTTCGATTTTCAAATTGAAATTCTTGCGTATAATCGCTGCACCCAAACTGCGAGTGCAACTCTATATAAGGCGATTTAGAGCGTATGTCTAAGAAGACAAATGAGAGTCGCGTTTTATTTTAAGCCTTTTGGCTTATTTAAACATTCTTAGCTACAAAAATTGCTTATTTGGTGTAACATAACATAACAAAAGCAAGGACATACAATTAAAAAAGTTTACACCAAAATGGTTGCCACTCGCCACAGTAGAGAGTAGCCACAACGCTGATTTTCAGGGCAACCAATACTTAAAACTATACTTGACTATTCTTAGCTATACTTAACCTAACTAGTGACAACAATATTTCCAGGTGCTTAAACTCCTCTATGCTTATTTTATTTCTGCAACATATCAACAAATTAACAATAATTTTCTAATGATGTGGACTGTCGACAAAATGTTTAAGATAATCCTTATTAGTTCCTTAATGTGTATCCAATATAATGTACCTAATTACCGTTTCAATACTGAATCGTCAGTTCCATTACATTATTCACGGCACAAAGGCCCGTCATTCCAAAAGGCATCATGATCGTTCCGTGGCCGATTATGTCATGTCCATGCTCTGGACGACCAATGTTGAATTAAATGGACGTTGTCTTGTTCTTTATGGCTTGTGTAATGACCATGTTTTATGTTATCGAACAATTTAAGGAATGCGTCAGAATTTGCGTTAGTACTTTTTTAAAGGAGGATTTGTCGCTTCATCTATGTTCTTTAAAATGTTGAATTTTCTAGCTATATTTGGATTTAATAGTTTGAAAATGGTTTTATATAAATCGGTCTTTCTCTGATAGGATTAGCTGTATCTTTTAGCAAGGAATTGCTCGACACTTCAGAGAACCATAAGAAAATTGCGAAAACGTTACGCGTGAACGGAACACGGACAGTTTCTCTCACGCTTCTGATGAAAAAGAGAATCAATATTTGTTATCGAGTGGCAGATTTAAACGCGGGTCGGAGACCGCGCAGCTGCGCTATCTGGGATCCTGACCTCTGCCTTATCGATGAACGAGGACAAAGATTCATATACAATTATATATTACATATGTATAGATTTGAAAGCTAGGGTTGAAGTGGCAAAGGCCTGGACGCGAACTCATATCGATCCGAAAAATGACGGTCCTTAAAATCATGTTAACTCGTTCGATCACACGAACACGCATATTCTTCCACCGATAAGATGGAGGTTATCGTGATAAACGAATACCACGCTTGCGAACAAATGACATAGGCTTTTGCTTTTGCTTTTACTTGCGATAGTTTTAACTTGAACACATGAATCTGATTTCTACTCTTCTACACCTGGTGAAAACTGCACTTACATCCTAACATTTGTCTTAGTCATTCGATATATTTTTTCTAATGTCACATGTCACAATCAGGATTTAGGTATTTTCAATATGTAGATTAGACGTTATCAATACTTTCACGGAAATTCATATCTCTATTATGACGTCTTTCTTCTCAGTTAATCTAGATTACTTCTGACTTCATTTCTAGTTTTATATATAACGCAATTTCCATTATAGGTACCCGGGCTTTTAATTGGCATTAAAAAGTACACCATCTTATCTCCCTTGCTTTTTTATTTATTTACGCTGAAGATACTTTCTTATCTACATGAATCGAGTGCTCTTAATGAGGCTCATTTTTTTGGTTTTGCAAGTAAACCGACCGCTTTATCATTGCCGTTTAGTACTTTATATCTCCTGGTACTTTGCTAAAAAAAAGTTGATATAGCTTTAAACAACTAGTAGTAGTAACGCCTGTCAATTCAGTTGTAACTGGTGATAAAGGTTCTTTATATTCGCTGCTTAATGGAATATTAATTAATGTTAAAGTAAACGTACTAGTACCATTAAATAAAATAACGATCTTTGCATGCAACAAATAAAAGACCAGGAGGTACCCGTTGCGTTTCTGCCAGCGATTTTTCACGATAACAAACTGGAACAAACCCGCCGTTCTCAGTCATGTTATTAAAAAAAACTTAATTCCTGCCTTTTTAATGTTTACTCATGCATCGTTTTATTCCTTTTTTACCGTTGCATGTTCTCGCATGATTGGAGGCCGCAGGCTGCATTAGGGTTCTTTTTTTGGTCCCTCGAATTTATTTAATGTTCGCCTTGATCCTTTTGCGTCTCTGATAATTCTTTCGAACCAATTTGCCAATTATTCAATAGTAACGTAATCTATCACTGAGTTTCAATGGGTAGTATCTGGACTTTATTCAGAAGTGGACACAATACAAGTACAGTGTCCTAAATTTAGAATACTTCCACACTACATACAGTTTCACATATTTTTAAGCGTTTTTGATCTTTTAAGATACATTCATCCAAAATTCTTTGAAATACCTACTGTTATTATGTTGTTTAAAGTGGTCGCTATCGGGAGAGTGGTTATATAATTTTATTCATTAAATGCCAAAGTTATCTCATTACCAGTAATGTTTTTCAACAAACCCGTCGTTGCGTTGGCCGTTACGTAACATAGCATCATTGTTATTTGTTTTTATGTTCCTGTCATCAAAACTAATTCAGTTCAAGTGACAACAGACAAGCCATAAAGGCTTGTAACATGTTCCATGCACAAGGCAGACAACCAGTCACTAATTACACATGTATTCATACGGCTCAGTAAACTAAATAGATTTTTTATGCGTCTAGTCATTTTAGACGTCTTTTCGATGATGGAAAAACTTAAATATCAACTAGGTTCAGCAAAAACTGACGGCAAAATGATAAAATAAATGCGTCACCTACAATTGATTGATGATTTATATTTGCATATACCATTTTATATAAATAGTATAATGTCATTCGTTTGTTAGGTAGCCTCTGTATTATTTTTAATCTGTAATGACTAATAACACGAAATGTTGTAGAATCAAAATTTATTGTTGATAGAATTGCTCTTGGCAAGGCAAAATTAGTAAATAGAAACAAGCTCACCAAAAATATCGTCATACTGTCGACCAATGCGCCTATTTTTTAAGCACTACGCTTTGACTAAAAAGTAAGTTACTGGGAGAATATGCTTAAATCCCGAATTTCGAATCGATTTTATCGTCCTCCAAAAAAAACATTCCTTTGCAGAGTCACGTCTCAATGCGGCCGGCCCATTGTCTTCTTTATTTGTTCTTATCTACCGTTTCCAAAACGATTTCCTTAGCAGGAGTCGCTTGTTAGTTGAGCCCTTTTAGTTCTTAATCCTGAGCGTATCTTCGAAGATCATCTTTTGCTTGATTAATTGTGTTCCTTTGGAATCTTATGTTGATTAAAAATTCACTTCGGTATGTCGTTCTCTGGTACCGATAGGGTTTGTGTGCGCGGCTTACATTTTTGACATATCGTAGTTTTGTGATTTTTTATTGTACCTCTCTTTTTGATACTTTAGTTAAACTCTTAGAGCATTTATGACATGATATATTATTCAATTGGGGGCCCTATAATATCCTTTTTTAAAGAAATATGTACTTTAAAGTTTCTCTTCCCGTAGAACCAAAAACATCCAAGATGGACGTCGCCGACGGACTCTTAACACTAGTCAAAAATATTCAAAGCCACCCTGTTATAGCTGATAGGGACTGTATCTAACTACAATATGAAGCCAACGCTGGAACATGGCTGGAACAAAGGAAAAATATCTAGTGTAGTTATGTAGTACCTATTTTAATACATCAATTTATCTCTTTCAAAAGCTTTAGGATCAAGACGGCCGTTGAAACGCCCCTTTAGCATTCCTTAGACCAAAAATTTGTTTTTTGTCAGACACGGAAGTTATCGATGTCTTTTATTTTACAGCGTGATCTGAAATATTTAAATAGTTTCATAATAAACAGAAACCGCCAATCTGCGGTTCCCACGAGAACTTTGCCGTTTTTTTTTAACATAAATTAATGGGATGTTAAGATGAATGAACTAGAACAGTCTAACATTGATATTGTGTAGTACGTAAGTATAATAGATTCGCAATACCTTTATTTTGAATATTTTAGTGATATCCTTGAACTTTGTACACATTTAACAAAAATAAATGCTAGTAAAATTTGCTACATAAACATGAATATGAATATGTATTGCAAAAACTTACATAAGTATTGTAAGTACTTTACTTTATAAATATTTAAAAACCACATACTTATGGCAATAACAATAAAAACTGGATACTTTTAAGAACATTAAATGAAAAGAGTTCAAATTCTTTCATATTAACACTTACGCCCGTTTTGTACTGGCTCGTAAGATTTTGACAGGCGTTGCGCCAGCGCATACAAATTGACCGTTTCGTTCGCAAACCGCTCACGGACTCAGTTCTCACGCTTATGTAAATAAATTAAACAATTTCGACACTTAAAATAAACAATTGGTTTATTTTTCGTGACAATTTACTCGTTCAAATAACCAACCTTATTTTTACGTGGTTAAGGTTGATTTATTTAAACATAGAATTAGTGAAAAGTACCGAACGTAACGTAACTGCAGATAATTATTATAATCGGTTTAGCTTTGTGTGTTTTTACTGACAAAGATGAGTTAGTATAACTGACGAGAATTACTGAGATCTTATACCTACTTTTCATTATTTCAATGACAGCAAATTTGGAAAGATGTATATGAGGTACTGTTGAAGATATTTTAATAGCACTTTGTGGTGTGCCCATGTTGGTATTTTTTTTTGTATATAGGTAATTTCGTACCTACGACGAGTCGATGTAGAATAAAAGAATCCAATGTTTGTCACAAAATGATATATATTAGTCATAGTCATTACGAACATCTTATATGCCAAGATGCCACTAACCCTTTATCATTACAGGTGCCGGCAAACTTCTTGAACAATCTTAAGCAATTGCCATCCCTTTCTTGCTCGTATGAGATTACTGGCACCTGTACCATGTGTATTTATTCAAATATATTTTAAATCGTAGATAATTAATTACACGTCGAATAAAGATGCTACCCGAGTATAAAATGTCCATAGTAAAGAATTACCTAACATCCCACCTTCTCATTTCCAGGGCCGAAGAAGCAGTGTCTCGTTGCCAAAACTCCCCATCAGCAGACAGTCGACCACCTTCAAGGGAGCATTCGCTGTTGTTATGCTGTTTTAGAGACCTGTGCAACCACGAAGATAGCCCGCTGGCTCGGGCCAGGCTCAATCTGACTCATGATTCAGGTAAATAGTACATCGGCTAATCATGGCTATGACTAAATAGATGTGTAAGTGGATTTATCGAAAGCAGAGAGCAAACGGTTTGATGCAACTAAAGTAGGGGGTCGCGTTTGTTTATATTTTTTTTATTCAGGTCACCATGGCTACAGTGATGTTTTAAAAAAATATGCTGCAGATGCTACACTATATTTCAGTAAGTGCTCAAGAACTTAGAGACGGACCACATAGGAAGCAAGCAATATAACATGTGAAATTTTGCGTTATCAAGAATCCAAAAAACTGATACTGATAGTCCTGCTGAGAATGTTTTCTATCTTTCGTTTATAATAAATGACGTAAGCCAGTCAATCACTTCAGTTTACATAAACCGGCACAACAATATCTTTGTTCGCGGAAACTGGGACTTCTCGTAAAGTATTGGAAGCGCAAATTGTTTTCGTTAAGATAGTGTAGATATTCCGCTAGTAGCTCCTTTTATCATAATATTTTCGTAGAATCGCCGGTGATGGGGTAATCGTTGGCTGAAAACAAAAGAAAATTTCACATTACCGTGAAGAGAGATAAAATAAATTAATTTACAATGGGCTTTGAACGGTTCTCTGAAGAAATTACTTATATAAATATATAAATGTTTTTTTTGTTTATAAAACTAAAATTAAACTTAAAAATTTAAACTATACTAACAAACTAATTAAGAGTATAAAAATAAACCTACCTACAAAAAAACCCAACTATAAAAAGAACACCCCGTCCAAAAGTTCCGTCACACGGTTCTCTTAATACCGCAAATACAGAATTGAAAATTGAGATTTGATTGGAAGAATTGAGATAACACGCTACATAAAACTCGCAGTACGGATTTCAATGATTTAAAAGCAGATGTATATTGAGGACTTTTGAATGACATTTCGTAATCTTGATGATAGCGTCCACGTCTCATATAAAACTTCAACAAATAAAGGTAGTCCACAGCTCTTGACCACATGAATAATATCAATAAATGAATATCAAGCAGCGTGCCTCGGCGCACAAGGCACCATTGAAACCCGGCTTCCTATAATTACGCCTGCGTATACGCATGCTAGCATAATTGCCTCTTGACTGTTCACTATACATTCTGTACTCGACGTCTAGGTCTCCTACTTAGTTGAGAAGTTTAAACGTGAATAAACTACGTTTGAGGATCTTTTCCTATCTAACTCTCAACAGCTGTCTTGAGGGCAATGAAAACGGTTAATCGTTTATGGAAATTACTATACAAGGGGACCCCTTCTCATTGTTCTGAGTTTATTTGTCCGAGCTCAAACTTACGCTGGTTTTCATGCAGATACCCGCTCGACCAGTGTTGTGAGTATCAACATGTGCGGGGCGGTATCATGGAATTAAAGGGTGGATGTTTTAGTAATTTCATAGTCAGGTGGCCGCGTTATTGTTCAACAATGTAGACAATTGTTCTGACATGTGCAGGTGACTGCTGCAAAAATATCTGATACCACCTTATGTGAACCATTAGACCGTGTTGTATTTTTGCTACATTATCCGTGCAATGCAAGAGATTGTTACAGATGCATGTAATCATGATTATCGTCTAATTTTTTTAAGCTTTTACTTCGTTAAAATCGCAATGTAAAGCTAAATAACATCAGCATGTTCTAAGGACACCGACTACGGTTATGTTCACTTTGTACTCAGATATGGCATTTAGTTCTGGGGTCACAATACAATATAGTCTATAATTAATGCCCACGTATAGGTATGTCTACGAAACCTGTTTCAGTTAATGTAAACAATGATATTATTGCTACTTAAAAGCAGATCAATTAAAATGTTGGCAAATTATCTTTCGATCGCAATTATCGACTCGTACAATTATAATTGATCTGTAATAGCAGGATGATCGTTTCGAAATCGTGTTTTAGTGATCGATACAATTATTATAATTGCAACAGTGAAGCCGAAATAAGGGATAATTTGACACTTCCTTGACGGTACCAGTACACGGAAAAAAAAGCTTCCGGGATATTCTCAATCCAAGACATTATTATTATCTTGGAAATATTTCCTCGTGACAAGTATTTATTTCCTTTGCCAAAAATATGATTCTTTGCTTAATAAAACCACGTTTTCTTAAAATAGAAATACAAAAATGTATTGTTTCAAGAGTATATTGAGTAAATAAGAGAGATTGTACTTTAATCAAACAAGTATTATCTTAGGTAAAAGAAAACTAGAAAATCTGTAAGAATATATTCGCTTCGTTATATTTAAAACTTTATTTTATTTTTGTTAAAGGAAATAAATGCTTGTCACGAGGAAATATTTTCAACATAATATAATATTGTCTCAGATTGAGAATATCCCGGAAGCTTTTTTTTCCGTGTAGTAACGTGGTAATGACCCGGTTTCCTTGCTATGATACCTCCTTAGAGTAACTCTGTTATTACACTGGAGCGGGTTGCAAGTCTGCATCAAATGTAAACACTAAAGTAAATCAATGTTTATAGCACAATTGTTTTATAAATTGTATACGTTGGCACATGAAATATATAAGAAACATTCCTTCATTAAAAATGATTTTGCAACTATAACCTAAGGTACAGTTGCCATCACATATATGGGAGCTGCCAAGGTGATCACAAATACCTGAACGCCTTTATTGTCGATGCGATAAAGTTCTTGTTCAGATATTTTTGAGTACCGTGGCCGCCCCGATATATTTGTTGGCGACTGTATGCATATCCCATATTTAAACCAGGATAGGATTCGTAGGGGTAACCATATGTAGGAACATACAATCCTTACATACATATTTCACAATCATGTGAAAAAGTAACGTTATCACAACGTATGTGTGATACTGATAATTGGTGTGGAACGCATACTGATGTGCCAACGGAAACTTTCCAAAATTGCGAAATTTCAGAAAATTCTTACATCTTTGTATGGAAATGAAACTTTCCATTTCTTAAATTTCCAATTTCCGACATTTCTTGCGAAATTTTCAAGAGATTTCCGAGAATATTTCCAATTATTTGGAAAGTTTCCGCAACTTGCACATCTGTCTGACCACAGCACCATAAAATAGTAGCACGGAAGCCATAACATCAGGAACCGTTATCATTATCACCCACCAAATGTGTCAAGCTTAACCACTTCGCAATTTGCCCATAAGGCACTATTGGCATAGTCTCATTTAAAAATCGTCCTTATTGTCTAACTACAAGGACCTCGCTAGCAACCGTAACAATGTGCTTGCAACTGTTTTCTAAGAAACTGCATCCGTAGACGAATTTAAAGCCAAGCGAAAAGTCTTATCTTAGCTGCGTTCTACTTGGAACTGAAGCTGTATTCGACTTTAAATGAAACTTAAATTCTGAATCATAAGGTTTATTTTGACTGGACAGCTATGGTATTTAAGATCGATCGGATAAGTGTAGAGTAACAATTGCATTCTTTATGACAATTGATACGCTCATTGTTCGATACGAGAGATGGGTAATTTAAAGATGCCTCTTTAGTGGGCCGCTTTCTATATGATCGCGAGTTGTGCTACTTTACAAGTGCTCTCAATGCAAGTATTGAATACTCCTGAAAGTGATCTAAAATTATTTTACACGAAGAGAGAAAAGATTACAACTTAAAAATAAAGACCAGCCAGTGTGCGTCGTTACTTAGCCTCACCTGTTATGGCTCCTCTGCATGATGGGCCATCATAGGGACGCAGCTATGCGTTAGAAAGAGCTAACGATATTGCGATCTCGTTCCGTCGTATAGCTGCGTCCCTATGATGGCCCATCATGTAGAGCCAGCCTTAGGCGATTATCCCACTGGCAACGGATCCGCATGCGGCGCCGGTGCGCAAGCGAGATAGCGCTATACACATGCTCGCTCGCGCACCGGCGCCGCATGCGGATCCGTCGCCAGTGTGATAATCGCCTTAGCACAAAAGCACCTTGCCACATTAAACCTTCATAATTTTGTGCCACAGCAACGTTTATACATTTAAAACTAGACTACTAGGTACCTTATCTTATGTTTCAGATAACGTGACAGAGAAAAACCAAAACCCAATGACATTTAAAATATGAGCTTAGGAATAACGCTATTGGGCTCCAATATCCATACCAAAATAGTTTTTTGTCTTTCACATCAACTCAAGAATATAACACCCGCATATCCGCGTACTATACATAACAAGCGCCTCAACTTCTCTCTAATGATGCATCTAATTAAATCAGTAATGAAGTTATAACACTCGTAATTAAAAAACTGTAGCTCATCAAGCCATGTTTGATCTAGATCAATTATCTTTCCATATTCGATCAATAATCCGGTTCACGGTATTGACTAACTACGGTATTGACTTCCCGGTTTGGACTTAGTAATGGTTTCATATGAAATGATAGTGAAAGTATATTTTTAATGAATATATATGATTCTCGTCTAGTTTTTTAATCTTAGTCGATAAAATTATGCAGCTATTGCGATATCTATGCGTACACTAGTTCTTTCAGTAGGACAATTCGTGTCATAACCATGTCATGAGGTAAATACCCTTTATCCCATGACACCTTGAGACAGTTGAGGCAAAATATAGGTTATATTAGGTATTATACAAATTATTAAATATATAAATAAGAACCAGTTTGGGTTAGACATTAGCTAGGGATACACGCACAGATGTGCCCGCCGGATTTGTCCGACGGATGTGCCCGGCGGACAAATCCGTGCGTGTATGGCGCGAATTGGACACGGATTTGTCTGCAAACACATCTGAATAGCGCCATACACGAACGGATCTGTCCGCCAGGCATATCCGTCGGACAAATCCGGCGGGCACATCTGTGCGTGTATCCCTAGCCAATAGACATGATCTAAGCAATCTCATTTCTACAGCAGATTTTGTAGGTATTAAATTAAAATATACAGAATATTAATATACTCGTATGTAACAAAACTGATCATTCTGATCAAGCAAATTAATAGTGTCATCCTTCTTAGGATTCTACATCCAGAAAAATTCGGCTTTTCATTACAAGTTTTTTACAAAAAAAATTTTTTTTCGTAACTTTTAAACTGCCACAGCAGCAGTGCGTATGCTCGCGATAATCGCGCGTGCTCATTTGCGATTACAAAGCGGTTTGCAAATCGCTTTGATCGTCCCCTATTCATTAGCCCTTTGTTCATTATCGCTGACCATCGAACTCGTGCGCAAGTGCACTATAATGGCTGTCTTTATTGTAGTGCTAATTGTTTGGAGTAGGGTAAAGACCCAATATAGGAAATGGACATACCTACTAAACATTTTTGTAAGACTGTCCACTTATAGGTTTAATTTAGGTGAGATTTGATCTCAATTTTAAAGCCGGGGTCGGACTAGATTTGTTTGGCTTTCTGTGTTAGATAAAAGTCGTTTCGTCTTTTTAGTGTTGGATTCAGTCCTGTTCCTGTACATCGTCAGTAGGTACTAGTTACATTTTGTAATGTACAAATTGCCACTTTTGTAAATTGTATAATTTTCTGTAAATTTTATGATATTTTTGCTCAGAATCACGAAGTTCCATCCCAAAAGAAAAGAAAGTCTCTACAAAATTCCATACATTTTTGAGATTTTCCCTTGTGTTGCCTACTGTCATACAACTTATATGGAGAAATGGTAACACAAGAAAAAACTATGGAACATTTTTTTATTTAGAAAAAACATAAAATTTACAGAAAATAACACAATTTTTAAAAGTGGAATTTAAAAAAAACCACTGTATTAGTTCTTATTGTTGTTATTAAATCATAGAAGTAGAGTATTGTTTATTTGTTTAAACAACTTACTAAGTAACTGAACTCTCTCATTCCAGAAGGCAACACAATAGCCAGCGACTGCGGAGCGAGCTACAACAGCGAGGTGTGGTTCAAGGCTGCCACCATCGCAGTGCCAGTGTGTGGCGCCATCATCCTGTTCCTATTGGTGGCTGTGGCCGTGCGGTTGCTCAAAGCGGACGCCTTGCTACATGCGGATAGGAAACTCAGGTACATTCCAGAAGGCAACACAATAGCCAGCGACTGCGGAGCGAGCTACAACAGCGAGGTGTGGTTCAAGGCTGCCACCATCGCAGTACCAGTGTGTGGCGCCATCATCCTGTTCCTATTGGTGGCTGTGGCCGTGCGGCTGCTCAAAGCGGACGCCTTGCTACATGCGGATAGGAAACTCAGGTACATTCCAGATGGCAACACAATAGCCAGCGACTGCGGGGCGAGCTACAACAGCGAGGTGTGGTTCAAGGCTGCCACCATCGCAGTACCAGTGTGTGGCGCCATCATCCTGTTCCTATTGGTGGCCGTGCCAGTCCGGCTGCTCAAAGCGGACGCCTTACTACATGCGGAGCGAGCTACAACAGCGAGGTGTGGTTCAAGGTTGCCACCATCGTAGTACCAGTGTGTGGCGCCATCATCCTGTTCCTATTGGTGGCTGTGGCAGTCCGGCTGCTCAAGGCGGATGCCTTGCTACATGCGAATAGGAAACTCAGGTACATTCCAGAAGGCAACACAATAGCCAGCGACTGCGGGGCCTACAACAGCGAGGTGTGGTTCAAGGCTGCCACCATCGCAGTACCAGTGTGTGGCGCCATCATCCTGTTTCTATTGGTGGCCGTGGCCGTGCGGCTGCTCAAGGCAGATGCCTTGCTACATGCGGATAGGAAACTCAGGTACATTCCAGAAGGCAACACAATAGCCAGCGACTGTGGAGCGAGCTACAACAGCAAGGTGTGGTTCAAGGCTGCCACCATCGCAGTACCAGTGTGTGGCGCCATCATCTTGTTTCTATTGGTGGCCGTGGCCGTGCGCCTGCTCAAAGCGGACGCCTTGCTACATGCGGATAGGAAACTCAGGTACATTCCAGAAGGCAACACAATAGCCTGCGACTGCGGGGCCTACAACAGCGAGGTGTGGTTCAAGGCTGCCACCATCGCAGTACCAGTGTATGACGCCATCATCTTGTTTCTATTGGTGGCCGTGGCCGTGAGGCTGCTCAAAGCGGATGTCTTGCTACATGCGGATAGGAAACTCAGGTACATTCCAGAAGGCAACACAATAGCTAGCGACTGCGGGGCCAGCTACAACAGCGATGTGTGGTTCAAGGCTGCCACCATCGCAGTACCAGTGTGTGGCGCCATCATCCTGTTCCTTTTGGTGGCCGTGGCAGTGAGGCTGCTCAAAGCGGCCGCCTTGCTACATGCGGATAGAAAACTCAGTTACTATTTCTATTTTGAAATCAAATTTTAACTCGCATCCTTGAGCGAAATCGGGACTATCATACCGACCTGTGGTTAGGGACAAGGGCGTCGCCTGCCCCCCTAGATTCACTAGGCGATCGGCTGGCGACGCTCTCGGTTAGGGAGCTCTACCAAGAGTATTACCTAAAAACCCAATAGCGTCGAATATTTCTTCCATACCCTTCTAGCACCGATCTCCTGTATCCAAAAAATAACACCTTCCGTTCGGTCAAGGATCTGAAATATGAATATACATCATAGTTTAGACGGAAGCCTATCGAAGTACTCGCTACGCTAGCACGCAAGCGTCGTAATCCCATTGTAGTTTTTGTTCTTTGTAGAATTTCCGCCTTATTCTTTACATTGGTACTTTTGCACTGGGCTTCTATTTAAATCATATGTAAATGCTTCATTTAAACTACCGAAATCTGTGATCACTCTGCATCACTTCTGAAAAAAAACTGATTTTATATATACGTTATATATAGTTTAAACTAATGTTCATCATTTTCTTTTCCAGAGGCGGCTACGCTTCCCCCCTAGCCCAACACTCCGACGACGTGAAGAAAGTCTGGGTGGGCAACTCTTCCTCCCCCCTCCTCGTCACCCCTGGGGGGTGCCTGGTGGCCGTGGAGCGCGCTCAGCTGGTGGACATGCCACCCATCTGTGATATACAGCGATAAGTTTCTTTCGAGGGCGCTTCTTCTGTACAACTGTGGCTATACAATCATCGAGGTTATGTTGCTGTTCCTTTTCTTGCGAGTGTGAATGAGACCTAGGCTTCCTGTCTCTGTTTAGTGTGGCCACCGGTTTTGAAGATATAGACAATTGGCTATAGATGGCGTTGTTTCTTAACAGTGGCGGACGGCATGTGTGTACAGTCAGCAGCGCAGAAGTAGCTAAGCGGGTGGGGTATTCAAAATGACTATCACAGGCTCTTATTCTCTTAACAATAAAGTCGCTTCAAGCTCATTTTGACCTACCCGCTTAGCTTCTGCTGCTGACTGTACTTGGTTATACATAATATAGTTCGGAATTTGAAAAGAAACAGTTTTATGGAATAAGAGGAGTGCCCATTTCTGGGTCGCGCCGTTATATTGGATTATGGTCTGAGTGGACGTGGAATCGATTTTCTGAAGTTTTTTTTTTTTTAATGAGACGATGTACGCCTGGACTACTATTATGGGTTGTATTTATAGATTGTTAATAATCACGTTTATAATTAATATCAAAGTCAACAATTTCTTTATTATTTGAATAAAGAAATTGTTAGTGTTGGCATAGCAACAAGCACTTTCGATTCAAGCAGTATGATAACAGTAATGTATTTACAATGCGGATTTCGTTCTATTTTTCATGCAAATTTCATCCATCTCTCAGTTTAGGGATCTTTTTTATAAAATATTATTGCAACTTTATTTTCTTTGTTATTAGTCAATAAACACACCTTAATTTATTAAGAGATTTCTTGGTATTTTTTCAAGAATGGGTCGCCTTCCAACATTCTTTTCATATTGTTATATTCTTCCCAGTACGATTCCACTCCACACAAATTGATCTCAAAAAACGTTTATACTTGTAAATAGCGGCGCGTCCCGACGACATACCAAAACAACAGTGTATATATATCTTGTAACGTTTATATATGCTTTGTGTTCCTTTAATATAGTGTATGTACCCTTTGTAGGTTTAATTTAACCACCCAGGCCTTGAAAGTCACTGTTACTGTTTTATTTATAGATAATCTCTCTAAATTTCTCGATATCTCAGTGAATGTTTTATTGTTTTGTATATTTTGACGGCCTCCTAGCCTAGTCGGTAGTGACCCTGCCTATGAAGCTGGAGGTCCCGGGATCGAATCCTGGTCAGGGGATTTATTTGTGTGTTTATCACAGATATTTGTTCCTGAGTTATGGATGTTATCTATGTATTTAAGTATTTATCTATATCTTTCCATTGTATATATCGTCGCATAGTACCCAGAACACAAGCCTTATTGAGCTTACTGTGGGACTAGGTCGATTTGAGTAAGATTGTCCCATAATATTTATTTTATTTTTTACGTACCTAAACACATTCATTAAATGTGCAGTTTTCAAAAAAAGATACATCATTGTCGGTTGTCAGTAAGGCATTACTGCCATAATAATTCTTTTAGAAATAAACTATATTAACAACCGACAATGATGTAGGTAGCTTTTGCTTGAAAATGTCACAAAAAAAGCAATTTAAGAGTCGCCAGGACGCTCGCGTTCCCATACAAACGTAGTTTAGCTCTCATTTTAAAACGACATGCTTTAGAACCACGAAATTTGGCATGGGCATTCTAGTAGTACAGATCTATGTCGGTAATTCGTTTTCGTTGCAATTTTCTTTGTATTACAATTTTTAGCAACGAAAACAAATTACCGACATAGATCTGTACTGCTAGAATGCCCATACCAAATTTCGTGGTTCTAAAGCATGTCGTTTTAAAATGAGAGCTGAACTACGTTTGTATGGCGACTCTTAATATCTTCCGTATGTTAGTGACCCTCAAGGCCAGATGGTTAAAACTTCAACGTAATTTAGTAAAAGGACTCAATCTACAAATATTTTAGATTTTTAGGGTCTACAATGTGGTCTACCACCCTACGGTTGAGGTTCGTTTGAACGTCATGAGACAACAAGGGCGTGCATGTTTTAAACTCCGTTGGAAAAGTCAACCTTAGCGATCGTTAGATCTCGCAGAAACTTTTGTCAAAATTGGTAGACCACTTTCTTGGCCCACTGTACCTTAAAATGGAACCTTCAGTGAAAAAAACCAAATATTTGAGATTGAATCCATTCTCTAGACTACGTTTTAATGTATACTATCGACTCGACTGACTTTCCTTAAGAATTGTGTGAAGCGTGTGGTATGTATTTAGTTACCGGCAATAGACAATCTACGTCCAATGCAATTCCATTTCTCTTTTGTTTACGGTAATATTTCAATAGGGTAAACGTCCCAATGTTGGATAACTTATTAGCCACCTTTATTTCTATAAATTAAAATTAATATAGTTAAACTTTTTTTATTTTTCATCACTTAAAATTTTCAAATTTATGTTTTATTTTTTACTTATATTGAAATATTCCCGTGAACTATTCGTTTTCTTAATATTTTAAATATCTTTTCTACTTTTCTATAATTGCAGATCATGCAAATTTAGATTTGATTTCTCATCAATGTATACATACTTTTGCATGCATTTCCTCCCATGTACATGACTGTATTGTATAATGTGTAAATATAGTATATGTTAAGTTGTTACCTGTTACCTATATTATAATCACAATGAATAATGTAAGGTGTTTCTGAGAGTCAAATCCATTTTGAGTTTGCTAGTCTTTATTTATCTGATTTTTGCATTGATATGCGATTTTATATACTTTATATTAACTCTGAATGGATTTCGCTTGTGGTCGAATAAATGCAATAGATAAAGTCCCTTTACCTTTTAGGGTAAATGCACATTATTTAAGTCCAGTGTGAATTTAAATTGTTTTTAAGAATAGTCCATATTTAATTTGTAAATAAAATTGATGTTTGTGATTTTTTAAAGATTATTTTAGCACATGACAAAATTATGAAATTGTAACACTCTTGCCAAATTGGCGACCGTCAATACAATGACGTTTTTAAATAAAAATTGTGATTAATCAAATAGTAACAAATTATATAATAAATGGATAATTTATCGGCATCTAAAATAGTCAAATATCACAATTTTAGCTATTTCTAATTATTATGTCATCGTCATACAATTAGAAAACATTTTACAAATCGTGTGACAGAAAAACCATTAACTGTCGAAGAAATCTGTATGTTTGATAATTATCCCTGTTTAGAGTGAATTTTGAACGTATTTTTCGCTTGCACGCATTTTGCAGAAACGTAATAAGTGTGACCTATTTCATTATAAATATATAATCATTTTCAACCGTATTGAAATCAAATTAAGGTTAAATTTCGTACAAATATTGTTTATGAGTTAGGTCCATTTAAACGTGTGATATATTTCTTCGACCAAGCACAAGAAACCCAATGCTTCCCGAGGTGCCTTATGTAACTGTAGTCATACATTATGTAGGTGCAATTATAATACTCCGTAAGCCTACGATCTTATGTAAATATAATGTAATGAATTGTGTAAAGTTAATAAAAAAGAAATTATTTTATTACTGGATTTTGTGGTTTCTTTCATACATTTCTAACACAACAAATGGCAGCCTAAAATGCATATTGTAGCATAAGATATTTTTAAGAGCACTACTTACTTACTTTTACTTATCTTTATTGAATTTTCAATGATCATTATCTCATGGAAATACACTAGGTAGAGGTACCTATATATTTTTTAAGTAATTTCACTTTATTATTTGCACTCGCAATATGGCCTACAAAAATACAGGGTGTAACAAAAGTACTGATAATCCAATCCGTTTAAGGGCATAATCGGCGCGAAAAAAAAAACACTTTTTTTTGTATGGGGCACGCCATTCCAGACGGCCAACCCTACACACATTTTTTTTATCGCGTGAAAAAGCTTTTATTTCTTATAGTCTGTATTTTTAGGTATTTAAATAAAAGTAAACAAAATCTACCCCTGAATGGCTCCTTAAGCCAGTTGAGGGTAGATGAAAACATTACACGATCAAATAATGTAGGTTAAAGTCAGATCGTTCGTTCAGTGACAGATCTAGGCGCTTTTGTATTTGGTTACATAATACTCTTTTTGGTCGGTTAACCAATGATATAACCACCCGAGAATGTACAAATTGTTTGTTTACTTTTATTTAAATACCTAAAGATACAGACCATAGTTTTTCGCATTAAGACTAAGATACCAAATGCTCCCTTAGGGATCACCAGCATTTTTGTTATGGTGGTAATGTTTAAAGATGTCCGAATCTTACTAGACATTTCTACCTACAATTCGGATTTCGGACATCTTAAAAAAATCATTACAGACCCAAAAGAGTCATTAAAACGAAAACTTGTTATGCAAAAATATTGATATCATAACTAATAAGTAAAAACGTGACCTCATAATATATGTTTTTATTACATCTCAAATCCTTGATACTTATGATTACTTCATAATTAGGTATACCTGTATCCTTGATAGTTATGATACTTATAATCTCACATTCAAGATTCATATCAAATGTCAAAACACGTGTAATGAGACTAATTAGTTATCTTTATCAGATCAGTCTTGATAGATAATTGGACAACTAATCGAATATTAATTTTCTTGCGTTTCGAAATTAGTTATCTTAGGGACTAGAAAAAAAAATTAGGATGACTTAAATTGAGTAGACCAGCGCCGGTTTCTAAGCTGGCATTATGCTGAGTTGGGTCCATTTTGTGATGCACGTTCATATTTAATTTTTATGTTTTTATTGTTATATTGTCTCTCAATGTATTTGTAGTGTAGTGAGCGTCACAAATAATTGATTTTACTTACTTACTTAATCCCACCAAGGCTCTGATTTGGTTACAGATAAATTAGGTGCTGGTTATCGGTTGTTTTACCCTATCATAGATAAATAAGTAAGCTTAATTATCTCTATGATCCTATATTATAATAAGCAGCAAAGGAAAGACCGCCAAAATGGTGATCCAAATATCCTTATCAGTGCCGGTGAAACTTAAATTTTCGTTGGGAATCTGGATCTAATTTGGCCTCCTAGCTTTCCCTCATGACCTGACTGAACTTTCTGCTCTGAAAAATCTGCTCTGCGGGGCCCTTGTCATAAATTGATTGCCACCCGGTCGCCATCCCCTAAGGCCGCCTCTGAGTTACATACCGAATGAAATGAAACACGTTTATTTTCAGGCAACTAGTGGCCGATAGATAAATACCTTACAGACTAGCGTACGTAACACATTATAAATTTAAACTATTTTTTTTTGTGATACGACGGTTTTGTTTCATCTTTAAATATCTAGACCTAACAGATTACGACATAACTATAACTGCCTTGCCTGCTGCGTTGCCTTTATTTATGTATAAATAAAATTGTGATTTACGTTAGTTAAACTCGACATTGGCAGAATTCCCACTGCTCTGTGCAAAGGGAGAAAGCCATTAATTTAAAAAAAACTATAACTGCACACAGCTTTCCTTTAGAATTCATTAACATTTATATACCTGTAGACAGCCTAATACAGGAAACATAAAAATATTCTATGAGAGCAATACTTCTTATCGTTTATCTAAAGGAAATCAAATAATTACTCAATAATAAATATGCATCTATATCATATCATGTCAACGACACATTCAGATAAGCAATTTCAAGCTTTATTACAAAGAGATTGAACTTATTTTTATTTTTAAACATATTTTTAAAAGACCTCAAAACGGTATCATAAATAAAATAAAAAAATAATGATGATGCTTATTTATTTGTAATATTATGTTAGATCCTCTAAATAGATAAGGGTTGGGCTATAAATGTATGTTTTGCAATGAATGGGTTTATTTTGAAGAGTGCTACCAGTGTTTATGTACAACTGAGTTTTGAGAGCTTCTAAAAGATGTGAGTTTATATTGATTTGTTATAAAAAATTGCGTTTAAACCTGGGTGATTTCTATAAGGCTATAACAGGTCTATTCACGAGAGTTGGCGCGAGATTTGACAGAATTTCTATGAAAATGGCTGTCACTCAGTAGAAATCTCGCGCCAACTTTCGTGAATATACCTGTAAGTTATACAGTGTGTGACCCATAACACGGGCGAAGGATTGAAACGTATATTGTACTCCTCATACAGAACAACGTTTGTTCAGTGACTTTTAAAAATAACTTACGGTTTGATTTTTAGTTCATTTTAAAGTTTACCTGAACACGCAATGTATTGCGAAATTGATTATGTCTGTAGGGTGACAAGACTCACAAGCAATGTCAATTAGACGGATTTTAACGTACATTGAAAATAATATTTAGTTTGTATGAAAAAGAGACAATTTAAAAACTACATATTTTTTAAAAGTTGTTGAACAATATTTTTATTGTTTGAGGAATACAATCTACGTTTGAATTTTTCGCTCGTGTTTTGGGCCACACACTGTATAGGTACCAACCTCCTATACCTACCTAGGTGTTTGAGTGATTTAAATTAATAAGTGATTTATTTATATATGATGATGAACAATTTAAAAATCTTATTTAGAAAACGGCAAAGTTAATTATAACAGCTAAAGCTTTTTTTAGTAAAATTTCATAAAACAATAAGTGTAGGGTGATTGTGCTAGTTTCCCGTCAAGGTCCAATTTACCGTCCAGTTAATTAAACTGCTGCAAATATATGAAATATATAAACGGGAAACTTTTTAAGGTCAGCTTTTCTATTAGTTTTTAGTCGATTTTTAATTTTGAAGCTTTTATTTTGGGAAAAACTTGAATAAAGAGAAATCAATGTGGACGGGAAACTGACAAATGTGGACGAAAACTAGCACTTGTGCACTTTCTTACATTGAAATAAATAATTTATTAGGTACCTACGTAAAATCTACATTAAAAAATAATTATAGTCTAGATATCAACGATAGTTTCTATTTTTTTTTATATCGATTTGTAGAGATTTTTGCATTAGTAACAATTATTCACCTACCAATGGAATGCAAGGTGACAAAAACGTCATTGAACATAATTATAATTAATACGTAGATAGGTAGCTAATTGTAAAACCAGTTCATATAATTCTCGGGTATGCTTCAGATTTTCTGTTTTGTACACAAATCACGTAATACTTTAATGACAATTGCAATAACTACTTACATAAGTACAGTCGGAATCGCATAGTGGAGCTATATCTATTGAAATTTTATTCTTTATTTTATACATTATACCTAAAAACTATAAGAGGGCTACATATTTGAGCCGTTTGGCGTAGAAACCCTGGGACCGTGGGGACCCAGCGCAAAGACGCTTTTCAAAGAAATCTCCAAGCGCCTTGTCGATGCCTCAGGTAACCAGAAGGCTGGCAGCTATTTCGGCTAAAATATAAGCCAGGCCATCCAAAGAGGTAACGCTGCCAGCCTTCTGGGTACCATAACCCACGAAGGCGACTTGGGGAGCATCTTTTATTTATAAGTTTATTTTAGTTTTATATATAGGTTTATTGTTTCTGTAGTTTTATTGTGTACATATTTAAATAAAGAAAACTTTATAGAAAATATATAAAATTACGTTACCTAAATATACATACACTGAGAAAATGAAACGGCTAAAATAAATAAGTTTTTGCTATTTACAACCGAGTGACTCGCTTCGCATGGAGCCTGCAAAGTTCGTTGCTTAAATCAAAGAAGTCAACTTGGCTAACTTACGTATGTGAAACTACACCATTAAATTAGTTAAAAATAAATAAGGGAATCAGGGAAGGGTTATATTTACTAGGACACTTATTTGGATTTAAATAAGTGCTTGGTAAAAATAACCAAGAATAGTTAGCAATAATTGCTTGTTTGTAATTAACAAAGCTTAATTGCGTGATTTAAATAAGACTTGGTTGTATATAACCAAAAATATTTTAACCGAGCCAAATTGGTACTTTGCTAACACACTATTTTTTCCGTGTAGGTCCTAGGACCTAAATCAAAGAAGGTATATAGTGAATACCCTTGAAATTTGGAACATATACATATAACTAGTGTAGACATATTTGAATTTTTGGAAATTCAACCCTTAAAAGGGTGAAGAGGGGGTTGAACATTTTAACGCAAACACGGGAAAAAGTAAGTTGCATGTATGTATAAACAGTCATAAATATATGTATCTATGCCTAATCTCTTTCATTAAAATTATGCCCTTTTTAAAGTTTCAATAGATCTAAAAGTGGTTCGAATGCTCTAAATAAATAAAAATCAGTAGGTAGATAACTATTAATAACACTACGCAAGTAATACTTAACATGAAATATATTTTAGATATAGAACTTGGCTCAGCGCTCTGCCGTGCACACAAGGACACTTCTTTTAATAACTACTTTAATAAGGCTTATAAAAGGTTGTACCTGAATAATAACTTAGTATAGTACCTAGGCAATCACTGAACAATCCTATTGAGACATTTTACATACGGTATATAAAAAAAACGTAGTTTTCCACTTTTAGTTATTAATTTTATGTCTTATTTATTTATTCATAAATAGGTACACAACTTACTTTACTTACGCCAACTTCTATATATTGTGTTTTACATCATGTTTCCACTACTTTACTTACTTAATATTTATGAATGACTTATATTATACGTGTCGTGAAGTTGTGTAACTTACGTAAGTAACTACAATCTATTGTATGCCAATCATGACATCATGACGAATAAATTATAATTTAAGTAACATTATTTTTTACTAAAATATTTTCGTGTGTCAAAAATATGTTGTGCTACGTTATAATGTATATTATATATAGTGTAAAACAATTGCTTTGTTTATTATTCTTTCTATATACGCATATAATTTTGAACAGACCCAGGAAGTCAAGAAAGAAAATGACCAAAGGAAAGAAAAGTGAAAATAAAGTGGCCAAGGAGGGAAAAGTGTTGAATTTTCATCATCTTGTGTTTAGAGTGGCTAATGCTAAGACGGTGAGTAAATATAAATATAATTCTAACTTGTTGTCTAAATGTTTTAATTATAATTATTAAATTAGACTTTTCGAAGAATTAATTTCCAGCAGGCTGGAAATCGTGTTAATACCTTAATTTGGTCCTAAATACGTGTAATCCGAGTTTGGCCAATCCCAGAAGGTGTGCATTATTTTTGTATTTTGTTTAATTCTATGTTTGTTCCTGAGAACCTCATTTCAGCATGTCAAATATTCCTGGCAGCCTCATATTCACCTAAGGCCAATGAGACCACTTTGGACAAAATCCGACACGAGATATTCTCAAAATTCCTCTAAAGACAACTTTCAATCTAACCTCTACCCCCAACAAATGAAGCATAATTTAACCCTCTTTAACATTAAATGGATTGACTTTTTCCGACGGAACTACAGTTTGTGAGCTACAAGCAACTAATTGAAAAAAAGAGCAAACAATTTGTAGTTAATTGGCTAACAAAAGTTATGCATACCTCCTGGGATTGAGCAAAATCGGATTACATGCATTTATTACCAAGTGAAGGTATTAACCCATTCAGTGCCCATGACGACACGTTGCCGTCACGGCTCGACAAAGCATTTTCGCTACATAGCGGGAAACCCATGTTATCAGCTACGGCGTAGCACTACGCGCGTAGCATGGCCGTGAATGTGTTATGTGATTCCCAGCCTAATGGGAATTAATTAATTCCTTAAAACGCTATTTATGGATCTTATTTGATTGGCCACTTATTACTAAACTTTACTGTTTCAAGTTTTATAACGAACTACGTGCTATTTTAACTGAGTAGGCGTATTTGCCAGTTGTTATGATAGTTTGTTTTTGAATGACATTCATGGGTCATTCGCAATTTTTTGGTATCTTTAACTAATCAGTTTAGTGACAATGTGCCCCTCATAAGACGTGGCAACTTTTTAAATAACTTCATTTTAATTTAATTTTTTTATCAAAAAGTGTAGGGCGTCATGGCTGCCAGATACCTCTCTCTCTACTGTACATATGTACTACTTTATATGATCGATAAAATCTGGTATTTCTTTTTTCAAAAGATATCGGTCTCATATTAAGAAAAACTTACCAGCATACACTTACAATACACTTTCAGGCATCAAGTTATTTTGTGACGAGATTCGGTTTCCGGCCATTCGCCGTACGTGAAGCCAGCGACTCTGAGCCCGTGGCTACTATCGTTGTTAAACTAAATAAGGTCAGTTAAAAGGTAAAAAAAGGTAGGTATTCCTACTTAACTATTGTACATTTTTTTATATGAATTTGAATAGGTACACTCAGCTGCAGAGAAAAGGACCCCCCTCCTGCATACAAAGTTTAGATGGCAGCGGGGGCCTTTTTCGTTGCAGCTGACCGTACAATAAGAAAAGAATGATCTAAATAAGAAAAACGTCTTTTGCCTTTAATATCAAATACAAATACGATTGAACCGGTTTCACTTGCTTGCTAGTTTTCTGCCTGGGTTCTAGAAGGTTCTCAGAAAACTAGAACAATGTCCGCGTTCTATTTTACTTTATACCTGATCCTCTTCAATTTAGATAACAATCGCCTTCGAGTCCCCCACCTCCGCCAACTCCCCGCTGACTCCCGACTTGGCACTCCACGGAGACTTCGTGAAGGACGTCGCCTTCCTTGTCGAGGATTTGGACTCGCTGGTACGGGGGGCGAGGGAGGGTGGCGCGGAGGTTCAGGGGGTGAAGGAGGAGACGGATGGAGAGGGGGCGGTGAGGTACGCGGTGTTGAAGACGGTGAGTTCATTACTTAAATAGAACATAACCAACTGGAGCGGCCATTGGCAGGCGTTCCCCTCTGCCGAAAATATATGACCAGTGATCATACTTATTGTATGGACTGACGTTTATCTGACGTTACGTATACATTTGACGTTCCCCTCCCCCGCAAAAATCGGCAGACTTTTTTTGTATAGAAAATGACAGATAAAGCCGGTTTGGTTGGTTGAATAGTCTAAGGTTCATTCAGAATGTTCAGAAACAACTATAGGATACCTAATACCTACAGATATATCTTCAGGTCTAAAAAATATTAAATGATTAGAAAAATCTCTACCTACTGTATAATTATATAAATGTTTACCGTAATAGATTCTATGAATATCTTGAATGACTTCTAATTAAACTAACCATAGCGTATAATACCTACTGCGTTGTTCACCTTGTTTTGATAGAAAAGCAAGATAAACAAGACGCAGTTATGACTCGTAATAAGCAAACAAGTATCCAACAAAACAGAGAACTTGCACATTATTCAAAACAACTATAAAAACTATGTTTCTTCCAGTACGGTGATAACACGCACACACTCATCGACCGTAGTAAATACAATGGATTTTGGTTGCCGGGCTACAAACCTTTGGAAAGTGATCCGTTAGACAAGTTACTGTAAGTATCAAAATTAATAATCAGATTAAAAAACCCAAATCCCAATATTCCGTTCTCCAGAATTAAATGTTTCTTTTAAAACCTGGAGCCCCGATTTAAGACGCTGACAAGACCCAATGACCTTCAAATTGACTTTACTTAAACAGTCACATAGCTATAACTACTTGTTTTGGAAAAGTAAAAAAAATATTTAAAAGAACTTGGTTAATTCCAATACACGATTGGACGAAATCGGCGCAATAGAAAATAATTCCAAAGTTACATCTAAAATTAGCTTAAAACAATTGCACGTCTTTAGTTTCTTGGCTTATAAGTCTGTAATTAAGGACAACATTCCACCACACTAATACTAAAAACTTCGTTGCCTTAAATTTCTCAATTAATGCATAGTTTTTTTTTATTCATCATTTTGCAAAATTTGCAATGAGCTCCCATACTAATCGTAACGCAGTGTTTCTCTTTCACTTGCGCTGAAAAAGATAGGGAGGGAATTTAGCTCTTATCATCCTCTTAACGCGAAAAAGTCATTGAAAGTATTTTGGCTACCGCATAGTCCTCATAGCGACATTAGCGACCAATGCTAATCTTGAAATAAATAATGGCAAATGGCATCGCTGTCATAATGCCAACTTTTGCACTTCGCATGGCATTAAGTAGGTACCTAAGCCGATATGATAGTCTCATCTCATCTTCATATGTCCTCGAATGCGCTAGAATAAATGTCACATGCGAAGGAATTAGGGTATCCTTATATATGCTATGGGATAGCAAAGGGTAATCGTGTCATACTCTGGCACTTACCTGCATTAAGTACCAGTTGTTAAAATAAGACACCAATACAAAGTCTTATTTATACATACGAACTTGCTTTTATATTAATCTACAAATCTATCTCTTTTTATCTTATTTTAGTCCAGACACGAACTTGGAGTACATCGACCATGTGGAGGGCAACGTGGCAGACGGGACTCTGGAGGATTCCGTGTCCTGGTACGAGAAGAATCTTAACATGCACAGGTAATACTTTCACTGTCGTTGGGCCAAAAAATGGGTCATAAATATTATATAGTTGAGCTCAAGGACATTACCCCAAATTATCCCTATACCAGTACACTGTGCCAGGAAGCTAACAGCCCTAAAGTAGCATGCAGCAAGTAGCAAGTAGCATGTATGAAGGGAGAGAGAGAGAGAGTTGCGAAGGACCTTAATAATTTCTTCGTTGAACCCTTCTTCTTCCGCGAACCCTTTTGTTTTGCTGCACGCACACAACCTTTTTAACTGGGTACTCCACCTGTAGTTTATTTGTTTTTTATTTCTTTAAACTTATTCTCTGATGTGTTAGTTATGTTTTCACTGTTTTTTTAACACATAGGTATGTCAAATTCTTTATCTATCTATCTATCTTCTTTCAAATGATAAGTATAATTTTTTCTAGATTCTGGTGTGTCGACTACACCCACGATCTAGTGCCGTATTCCTGTATCAACTCTGCATCTGTAATCAACAAACATGACAATGTTCTTGTAAGTACATCTATACATTCCACTACTCATCGTAGGTACAGTCACCGGTAATAGTTCTTCCTACACGAAGGCCGCAAAAATATGTCGTGTCATATATTTTTGCGGCCTTCGTATAGGAAAATACTTACTATACTTTTAGACTATACTTAGATCTATTAGATTTTTATAGGTTTATTAATCGAACGAGCGGAGCGTAAGCGAAGATCGTTCTTACAAACAACAACTGTCACCTGGCTCCTGGGACGTCTCGGCATTTGGATGGCTTTTTGATTTAGATAGTTTGTCCGACGATAACTTTAGTAACGATTTTCCGATCTTTATGAAATTTGTTGGGCTTGTAGCAGAGACCAACAAAATTTGCGAGTTCGTATATGAGCTGGATTGAGACGGGGGTTCTGAAATTAGAAGGCCTAAAAAGGTTTTGTAAAGGGGTCCTGTTACATTGGTCATCTTATTTGCTACTTTTACGAGCAAGTATGGTTAAGTTTGGTATCAAACGAAAGGTATTGATTAACACTCTCGTCAAATCCTTATTAACTGCTTACTGTTTCGTAACAATTAGCAACATAAAATTGATTTCAAAAATATTTTCAATTATATTTTGATTTTGGTGTAAATATTTTGACAACTGACTTTTTTTAATTTATTAGAGCTTTGGCTGCTAGGGCCATCAGCATACTGACATTAATACATTAGTTAGAGAGAGTTACCATAGACGTATAATGATGGTGACAGAAATCTATATAGGTGGTCCACAAATGAGAACGACATGTCAAAGCAACAGAGTGAGAGGCATGTGAGAGGTGGATTTAAATTTAGATGAGACAAAAACTGTCAAATCTGAAGCGATTTCGTCGCGGTAAAATTTTGCGCATCAACCGCACAATTTAATATGGACGTTTAGTTTCACCGTGATGGTTAGTTGAGAAAAAATACCCGATATCTATTTTTGGTATTTGTAGTAATTCTACTATTGCACATTTATGGCGAAACACAACTCACAAGATTCGCGAGTTCACAGTTCGGGGCGAACTACTAGTTTAAACTTTCGTGAGACATATTAACATTATAAAATAACACGGTTACACTCACGGCACTTTAGTCACGTCTTGCGACATGTTTCGGAGAGCCTAGGTCTCCATCTTCAAGCACTAGGAGTGCTACTTGAACCGGCCCGTGGCGCACTGCTGCGCCTCGCGTCGCGTGCGTGTCGCGTCGGCCTAGGCTCTCCGAAACATGTCGCAAGACGTGACTAAAGTGCCGTGAGTGTAACCGTGTTATTTTATAAGCTTTATTAATCCTGAGTAGAGTGAGTAGTATTTTATGACAAAAGAATAATTAGTGCTACCACCAAACTTAATTGGTAACACCATCGAAATTCCTACGGTTTTCCTTCATGATTCATGACGTACACGATATTACAAACAAATTTACAAACAGGCAAATCAAAAACGTATTTGTGTAGCACCACAAAATGGACCCTGCTCTGCATAATGCTATTAGCTAGTATGCAAGCTAGCGCTGGTCTTCCGTAGACTTCCTTAACATTTAGGTACATCTTTTCAATCAACCATGCTACATTGCTAGATTTAGTGCTTTATGGCTCCTCTACATGATGGCCCATCATAGGGACGCAGCTATGCGTTAGAGGGAGCTAACGATATTGCGATCTCGTTCCGTCGTATAGCTGCGTCTTTATGATGGCCCATCATGTAGAGCAGCCATTATAAATTAATTCTACAGTTATCAATGAACGAAGCGGCCAAAGGTCTTCGGCCGACGAGCAAAGCCAGCGAGTTCGTGAAGGCACACGGGACCTCGGGCGTCGAGCATGTCGCTTTGTATACTGACGACATCATTGCCACTGTAAGTTACCTTATATTATTTGATTCGGGGGGCCATACCTACACTTAAAAAAATGTTATGTTACCAGCACCCAAACTTCGTCTACTAGTAACTTAAGTTTTCTTCAAAACTAAAGCCACTTACCAAAGTGTTATCGTTCTTTATAAGTAAACAGTTCTAACCAAATAAACTTTATTAAAGTGAAACTTTTATTCCATCGCCTCGAATTTTAAAGTCTCCCTTTCGCATGTCGCGTTACATTATGTAACGCTAATTCTCGTTTATAGTGAGGCTTGTTTCATAAGCAATAAGGTTCATGTCATGTTGGCAGTCAACCGCGGTATACAAATCTATATTTCGCATCTTAGCATAACTGCAGCGCTGGCACTATGATGTGATGGCACGAGACTTACGAACGAATGGGCGAGGGTTCAAACCCCGTGGGACGAATATTCTTTTTCTAAATTAGAAACATATTTCGATTATTTCTAAGCGCTATGCTAACATAGTAAAGTTTCACTTGCATCGTGATTTCATAAAACCACACAATGTTTTTTTAACTCTTTGGACAAATCCGGCGGACACATCTGTGCGTGTATCCCTAGCTATTAAGTAGATAATAATGATCCCGTTTATGCATTAAATTTAAGTTAATTCTCAAGCGCCACCCTTGAGCCTTAGGGACCTTAGGGTGGGTTCCACTACGCACAATTAATGGACTAATCAACGTTAGATATGGCGACAGAGCTGATAGATAACTGGCTTTTCATACAAGTTTTTTTTTAATGATTACGTTGACGTTAACAGACGGTTTGATGCAACCGGCCCTTAATCATGTTGCTTAACTGTTAGGAAATACAACTACAAAGACTAGCATAAAAGTATTTCTTAATTGAGCAGATCCGGAACCTAAAGGCCCGTGGCGCGGAGATCCTGGCCTTCCCGCCGACCTACTACGATGTTATCCGAGAGAAGCTGGCCGGGAGCTCTCTCAAAGTCTCCGAGACCATAGATGAATTGCAGGAGAACTGCGTATTGATTGACTTCGACGAGAAGGTGACTAGTTTGTTTTATGGCGTTAAGATTAGCGGTTGTAGACCTATATAATACCCTGTGGTGCGGAGATCCTAGCCTTCCCGCCGACCTACTACTTAAAAGTCATCTGAGAGAAGTAGGACGGGAACTCTCTTAAAATCTCCGAGACTATTGACAATTTGTAGGAGAACTGCGTGCTAATAGACTTCGACGAAAAGGTGAGTGGTGTGATTTTTGTTGTAAATAATAATGATGGTGATTTTAGATTGGCCAATAGCGGGATCTGTGGGATATCTACGGAATGTTCTAAAATCTTATTGGAGCGCTTACGGTCCGCAATCACGGCGGTGCTTTTGTGGGAACATCCAACGAATAGTGTTGACATACACAGAGTGACCAAAAAAGAACTAAGTTCCCGTTGGCTGTAAGGTTTTGGACGCTACCAATCCTCCCTAGATGGTTTTGGAACTTCTCAGATCGATTTGATTTTTGGACTTTTGTATATAGCCGGCGGCGGCGCACCGCTCCTCGCACCTTCCTTACTTTCCTTAGGCCACTCAGTACGCTTCGTATACAATATAAAATACTATAGCGGATAGTTAATTGTCGTTATAAATAACTAACTTACAATTAGTTTAAAGGACAAAGTATACAGGGTGTCCCAGAAATCGACGTCAAGCCGTGAATGGATGATAGACCAAGTTATAACAGTTATCAGAAAAATACAAAAAAAAATCTATCACATGTTCTTCAAAAATTATGGTCACTTTAAAAATTTACTAGAATATTCACACCCTGGTCTCTTAACTTCTAGTAAATTTTTAAAGTGACCATGATTTTTGAAGAACATGTGATAGATTTTTTTTTGTATTTTTCTGATAACTGTTATAACTTGATCTATCATCCATTCACGGCTTCACGTCGATTTCTGGGACATATATATGTGCAATTTAACCTCTTTTTAGGGCTACATGCTGCAAGCGTTTACCAAGCACGTGCAGGCGCGACCCACGCTGTTCCTCGAGATTCTGCAGAGGAGGAACCACAGGGTATGACATATATTTCCGTTTATTACTTATATACACTCGAGAGCAAAAATTTCGGGTCAGTAACATTAACTTTAATAACTTTAAAATGAAGATATTTTGAGATATTCAAGAAAATGCTAGTGACCCGAAACTTTTGCTCTCGAGTGTACAATGTACATGTGCATATAAATAAACAGCAACGTAATCGGGTAGCTTTGCAACACACTTTGCGATACAGACATACGCAGAAGAATTCTTTCAATGTCCATGGCTGACTTCTGCCAGCAGTGCCAGCGCACCGCTCGTCGTCGGGAGGGAATTCATCTTTATCGAACGAGCGGAGCGTAAGCGAAGATCGTTCTTACAAACAACAACTGTCACCTGGCTACTGGGACGTCTCGGCATTTGGATGGCTTTTTGATTTAGATAGTTTGTCCGACGATAACTTTAGTAACGATTTTCCGATCTTTATGAAATTTGTTGGGGTTGTAGCAGAGACCAACAAAATTTGCGAGTTCGTATATGAGCTGGATTGAGACGGGGGTTCTGAAATTAGAAGGCCTAAAAAGGTTTTGTAAAGGGGTCCTGTTACATTGGTCATCTTTTTTGCTACTTTTACGAGCAAGTATGGTTGAGTTTGGTATCAAACGAAAGGTATTGATTAACACTCTCGTCAAATCCTTATTAACTGCTTACTGTTTCATAACAATTAGCAACATAAAATTGATTTCAAAAATATTTTCAATTATATTTTGATTTTGGTGTAAATATTTTGACAACTGATTTTTGTTTAATTTATTAGAGCTTTGGCTGCTAGGGCCATCAGCATACTGACATTAACACATTAGTTAGAGAGTACCATAGACGCATAATGATGGTGACCGAAACCTATATAGGTGGTCCACAGATGAGAACGACATGCAACAGAGTGAGAGGCATGTGAGAGGTGGATTTAAATTTAGATGAGACAAAAACTGTCAAATCTGAAGCGATTTTGTCGCGGTAAAATTTTGCGCATCAGCACAATTTAATATGGACGTATAGTTTCACCGTGATGGTTAGTTGAGAAAAAAATACCCGATACCTATTTTTGGTATTTGTAGTAATTCTACTATATATTGCATATTTATGGCGAAACACAAGATTCGCGAGTTCACAGTTCGGGGCGAACTACTAGTATTAATGAATTTCCTTCCGTTACTACCCGTTGTGGAAACTTTCCAATTAGAAATTTCACATGAAAGTTTAAACTCCCATAAAAAAATGTAAAAAGTCTCCAAAATTGTCATGTGATCTAAATGTCTCAATTTTGTCTATTTCCCTTTGCTTCAATGTCACTCCACGTAGAAAAAGCTCTCTGCCCAGGCGAAAGCGCGTTGATATCGTTTGTATTGAATAATCTGTACAAACTGTGAGAGTTTGTATAATGGCATAATTTAATTGTATAAACTATACAATCAAATTATGCCACTATACAAAGATCAGGGGGCCGATTTTTGACAGCCGGACGCTCGAATTCAAAAAATTTAAGGTCGAAAATAATCGCACACAAAAGTTTGTCGCCAATTTTTTCGCATGGAATTAATAGTTTAAATGATCATGATTTTAAATTCCTATCACTGTTAATTTTAAAACATAATTTCATCGTTTTATTGAGAGTTTGAAATGTCACTTTCGAGTGCTCGAATCTCAAAAATCACCCCCTCTCTCCAGGAGTTCGCAAATCGCTAATCTGGAGTTGGTTAATTATATTAAACATTTAAAGAGGATTTCTTATCTAATATTTATTCAGTTATGCGTAGGAATTGTTACCTACGATTTGAGCTTAACTCTCATTCGAAGATCTCATCTTAAAGAATAAGACTTCTATTTTTTCTTATTTAAGATATAATGTCTAAACTAAATTCCTTGAACACAATTATAGGCAGCTACCTAAAAATGTTTTTCCACATGCCAGGCAAAAATCGATCTTAATTCAATGGCATAAACTTTTTGTAATGGAAAATCGTTTGTCACTGTAACTATACATCATAACATAAGTAGGTAGTGATCGGATTTTAGGGTGCAAACGGTTTTTTTTACCTCAAAAATTATGCTAAAATGAATAATCTTCGGGATTTTAGGACCCACGTTTTTTATTTTAGTTATAATAAATACATTTCAATAACATTTTTACTTTTTTATGACTACATTCGCAAAATTAGTGTATGTTTTCCGCCGTCTTGCACCCTAAATCCAATCACTGATCATAAGTATCATTACATAACTCAATGGAGTCTAAGTAACAAATTGTTGTCCAGGGTTTTGGAGCCATGAACTACAAGTGGGTGTTTGAAGCCATCGAACGTCTGGACTCACAGAAGACAGGGACTCCTGAGGATCAGAAGGCGGAAGAATAAAACACGAACAAAACATCTTCATGTTTATAACTTTAACCATAGAGTAACTTATATAGTAGAGCAGCACAGCCTAAGAACTTTTTGAAGCTCAAGCCAATCGCGCCATCTGCGTGAAAGCCACCTAAAGATACCCAAAATGTAAGAGGCAATGTCACCTGCACTGAAATGCCACTGCGCGATTGGCTTGAACTTCAAAAAGTTCTTAGGCTGTGCTGCTCTACTACCTATATAAGTTATTCTATGCTTTAACTAAGTATACCTATGTATCATTTAGACATCATTTTTAACTAAGGACCTGTTTGTTTTATGTAATGTTTTTCGTCCTTGTATTATATTGTAGGTAAATTGTAATCAATAAAACATACTTACTTTACTTAGTAAATGTCTGTCCTTTCTCCTCCACTAGGTTTGGTTTAGGCGACTATGGCACTGGTCCCACCGCGAGCTAAGGTAGAATTCATAAATCCGCGGACTGATTTGACAGCTCTTTTCATACATTTGACAATCGCTTTGTATGCCAGGAGCTGTCAAATCAGTCCGTGGAATTGTGGATTTTACCTTAGTAAGCTATGAGCTATCGGCTATAAACACGAACAAAAGATAAGCACTCCCGTGTAAATAAAAGAGAAACGGCGATAATTATAGTTACTCGCCCAGCGGTGAGCTATAAATATCGCCGTGTCTCTTTTATTTACACGGGAGTGTTTATCTTTTGTTCGTGTTTATAGCCGATAGCTCATAGCTTACTAGCTCCCGGTGGGACCAGTGCCTAATGTCGGCATGGGAATATGACGAAGTATAAAAATGTCTAAATCTGATACAAGAAATAAAAAAGGCGAAAATGAAAATTGACGAAGTATAAAAATGTCGAGATATAAAAAACTACTATAGAGAGTAGGTCGTTGGCAACCCTACCTAATCGAATAGAATTCGGCGTATATATATAGGGCAACGTATGGTAAAAAGTTATGTATTTTTTTCCTGGTAGCCTGAGCCAAACCTGGAGCGTTTTGTACAGTGAGCAAAAACATGAGCCTATTTTTTGATGAAATCTACCCCATCGAGTAGCAAGTGGGCACGTAGCACATTCGATAGAGCTCACCAAGAAGCCAGAAAAAAACGGTGTTAGCTTAACCCAGACTTTAGGAATTCAGCCTAATTTTATGGTGCCTAAAAACATTGAAATATACCTAATCCAGTAGCAAGTTGAGCTATATGTTCCAACCCTATTGTGTGGGGTGTCGCTGTCTCTAACAGCCCGGTAAGCCTTTAATAATTTTAAATTAAACAAAAAAAGAACCGACTTCACTTAGGATCCGCTATTCCAAGAGGAAGTGGCCGAGTTGCTGTAAAAAATGTTGAAATCACTATAGGTGTGCCTATAATAGTTGAACAGTTCCCTCGATTTCTACAGGGTCCCATCATCAGACCCCGACTTGGTGACAATGGGACCATCTAGGGGATATACCCGTTCGATTAAAAAAAAATTTGAATATCGGTTCACGATTCACGGAGATATCGAGTAACATACATACAAAAAAAATTCATTCGAATTGAGAACCTCCTCCTTTTTTGAAGTCGGTTAAAAAGGCTAATTAATACCTCTAGCTACTTTAAACTCATAGATTTATGGTTATGCGGGGTTCTGGTAGTTTTACATTATAAATAGGTCTCATCATTTCAGCCGAAAGACGTCCACTGCTGGACATAGGCCTCCCCCACTGAACGCCACAATGACCGGTCCTGTGCCACCCGCATCCAGCGGACTCCAGCGACCTTCACCAGGTCATCAGTCCACCTTGTAGGGGGCCTACCAACTCTTCGCCTTCCGGTGTATGGTCGCCATTCGAGAACCTTAGTGCCCCAACGGCCATCGGTTCTCCGTGCAATGTGCCCTGCCCATTGCCACTTAAGTTTAGCGATCCGACGGGCTATGTCGGTTACTTTGGTTCTGCTACGGATAGTATCGTTTCTGATACGGTCACGCAAAGAAACTCCTAACATAGCCCTCTCCATTGCTCTTTGGGTGACTTTAAGCTTTTTAATGAGGCCCATTGTGAGCGACCACGTTTCAGAGCCATAGGTCATCACTGGCAACACACACTGGTCAAAGACTTTCGTCTTGAGACACTGCGGAATATTGGACGAAAAGATATGTTTCAGCTTCCCAAACGCTGCCCAACCGAGACGGATTCGACGATTGACCTCTTTCTCGAAATTGGACCTACCTAGCTGGATTGTCTGTCCGAGGTATACATAATCGTCTACAACTTCGAGCGTAAAGTCTCCGACTGTAATAGGGGTTGGTACTACATGGGCGTTAGACATGACTTTCGTCTTATCCATGTTCATCCTTAGACCAACCCTCTCAGAGCCTTTACTGAGGTCGTCGAGCATCGTACTTAAGTCCTCCATGGTCTCAGCCAGGACTACGATATCGTCGGCAAATCGAAGATGAGTGATGTACTCGCCGTTGATGTTGATGCCAAGCCTTCCCCAGTCCAAACCCTTGAAAATGTCCTCCAGGGCAGCGGTGAACAGTTTTGGAGAAATTACATCTCCTTGCCTGACTCCCCGCTGCAGCGGTATGGATCTCGAGTTCTGGTCCTGGAGTCGGACTGACATAGAGGCGTTCTCGTACAAACACTTCATTACCTCGATATAACGGTAGTCCACTTGGCACCTCTGGAGAGCCTGTAGTACAGCCCAAGTCTCGATCGAATCGAAGGCTTTCTCGTAGTCCACAAACGCTAAACAGAGGGGCAGGTTATACTCCTCAGTCTTCTGTATAACCTGACGCAGCGTATGAATGTGGTCTACGGTACTGAACCCTCTTCGGAAACCGGCTTGTTCGGGAGGCTGGAAGTCGTCTAACCTGTACGAGAGTCGATTTGTAATGACTCTAGAAAACAGCTTATAGACATGGCTCAGAAGTGTGATGGGTCGGTAGTTCTTCAGCAAGGTGCTATCACCTTTTTTGAAGAACAACACCACCACCCCTCTGTTCCATGCCTTTGGCGTTCTCCCTTCAAGTAAGACGGAATTAAACAGCTTCTGAAGGGCCATAAGGACCGGTTTTCCACCCGCCTTCAGGAGTTCGGCTGTAATTCCATCTTCACCTGGCGCCTTGTTATTTTTGAGCTGCTTCAGGGCCATTCTGATCTCGTACAAGCTGATGTCCGGGATGTCATCGGTATAGTGTCGGGTAAGCCTAGCTCTATGGTCATTCGCTAGGCTAACTTCGGGTCCACGAGTTGATCTATATAACTGCCCATAAAAGCGCTCTATCTCTCTCAGTAGCTCGGGTTTAGATGAAACCATTCTACCATCTTCAGTCCGTAATTTAGCGAGCTGGCTTTGCCCAATAGACAGATCTCTTGAAAATACTTTACAGCCCTTGTTCCGCTCGATAGCTTCGTGAATACGGTTCGTATTAAATAAGCGAAGATCGCAGGTAATGGACTTGGAGATCCGTCTATTAAGCTGCCGGAGTTGTATCGCATCAACTGAAGATTTTAGAACCATTTCGTTCCTCTCCTTCATGAGATTCTGAGTAGAGTTAGAGAGCCTCTTAGTCCTACTGGTGCGTTTCGTTCTAAAGAACTTGGACCCAGTGAAATGGACAGCTTCTACGAACCCGTCGTTATATTCGTCCACATCGCCGCCTAGGCAATCGAAACGGTTTTGAAGTTCCAGCTGAAAGCTCTCGGGATTTTGGTATTCGGTAGGTGCTGGACGGAGCGTAGACTTCACCAGTCGAGAGCGCTCTAGCTTGATACATATATTCAATGTGCCTCTTACCAATCGGTGATCACTCCCAGTTTTGACTGTGTTGATCACAGATACATCATTGAATATATGCTTCTTCGTCGACATGATGAAGTCAATCTCATTTTTTGTTGCACCGTCGGGGCTCATCCAGGTCCATTTCCTGTGCTCACGTTTCCTGAAGAAGGAGTTCATCATAAAGAGTCCCTCCTTCTCCAGGAAGCCGGCCAGCAAATGTCCCCGATGATTCCGCTTCCCAATTCCAAATTGCCCCACTTTCAGCTCGTCACCGTCTCTCTTGCCCAGTTTCGCGTTGAAGTCCCCCATCACAACGGTGAAGTAGGTTTTGGAACTATGCATGGCTCTAGATATGTCCTCATACATAGCCTCCACCTCGTCGTCGGAGTGTGCCGAGGTCGGTGCGTAAACCTGTATAACCTTCAACGAGTACCTTTTTGATACTCTGAGTATAAGGTACGCTACCCTGCTCGACACACTCTCGATCTCGATAAATAGGTCTACTTACATAAAAATAGAAGTTACGATCTCAATAAATATGCATCCAACGTCAAACGGTTTACTTGATCAGTGATCACAAATACCTTATGTTAGTTACTTTTCCAGAAACCCATAATAAACTATTGCGCCATAATTTGAAATAAGCGGTTATGTAAATAGGACCATGGTTGACGCAAGTTACCCTGGTGGGTATTTTGTACTTGGGAAGTGGGGTGGATGCGCGCGCGACTAAAATGATCCGATCAAAACAAATGAGAAGCGCGGGCGCCGCTTTGAACGATTGTCGATAGAGCTGACAAGTTTTAAGCGATCGACTTTATCGTAGTCTCTTAAGGTTGACAATAACTTAAATACATAAGTTGATTGTTTTTAAAAGTTCTTCTTTGTTAAAAGTTTAACATCGCGAATGAAACAAATGACACTTGTTGTAGGTAATGGTAACCCGTGATTTTCACAATGATGTTAGAAAAGTTTAAGTGGTTGACAAAAATACATTGACGCTAAGGTAGGTAAGTATAATAAATGGTATCCTGCCTTTTCGCCGAAAATTACATTGCCGAATTTCACTTGCCAACCAACTTTTCGCAAAAGTTTCATTTGGCCGAACAACTTTTACCAAATAATTATTTCGCAACCATTTTATTTCCCTTCCCTATAGTTGGGAAATGAAAATTACCTGCTAGGTTGGGTTAGGTTAGGTTGGATTATTTAAAGCTGGGAAATGAAATTCGGCCAAATGAAACTTCTGCAAAAAGTTGGTTGGCAAGTGAAATTCGGCAATTTAATTTTCGGCGAAAAGGCAGAGAACCATAATAAATAAGCCTGAGTTCTGTTTGTCAAATTTCTTTATAAACTACACATCAAATAATGTATTTTTTTAAGGTAAAGCCAGTAAGATTTATTTTATAGAAAACTTTTATCACACAGCATGTAATTTGTTTTCTTTGACTAGATCTTAGAAATGATTATCGATTTCATCATTCTTTGCTTAATAGTTTTGGTACTTAATGCATAAATTGAAGAATAAATATCTTTTATCTTTTTTTTTTTAAACTTTTCGTAACTAGCTCTACTAGGTTAGCCGTAGGTCAAGATGTGACGCCACGCCACCCCATCTCTGTGCTTCGTTCTCGCTGGAATCCAGTTTTCTATATCGAATGCCATTTGCATATTGTTTACCGGCGCTCGCACCGTGGGTCAGTGTGTTGACCACTGTGGACAAAATTCTCATTTGAGATGCTTTTACTACTACTATATACCCATTTAAACAAAGATTTATAAGTACTCTTTGGCTTATGACTGTTAGTTTTATTAATAGGCTTCTTAGTTATAGGTTGGTCTAAAATTAAAAGATTATGTTGTTTAAATAATATCTTACTTTCGACTACGCTAATTATTTTGTAATTAAAGATGAATTAAGTAATCTTTTTATAGATAATGAGGCTAATAATGAAGCAGTATGGGTTGAACTGGGCTCGCCCGCCCTGGGCGCGGGTTATAGCCCGCGGCCGCAGGCAGAATGCGGCCCGACAGCCTCCCGAATGGGCCGGTTTTAATTTAAGTTAAAATATAGGGCTTGTTCTGGCAAAATCTTGTCGATATAGCATTGTTTTGTTACCATTGAAATGTCCACAAACCAAATAGAATGCTAATAGAGCTGCAACTTTTCCTCATGACTCAGGGTTGTGGAAAACTGCCCACTGGGCGACGGAGGCTCGGCGCGACGCAGCAACAGTTTAATTCATTTGCTTATCGTATGATTTTCTGACCACGCCTCCATACTGGCACCTAAAGATATGTCCAGATTCGTGCTGGATAGGTACTCACTTCTAATATGATATGGATTCCTTAACAGAAACAGGTAATTTAGGACAAAATTAGACTTTTTGAACAAATTGTAACAAGCGGAAGTCCCTTTTTAATAAAATTTGCAGAAAAGATTTTCTTTTTAATAAAATTTGCAGAGAGTTCCATCGCAACTTATAAAATTCAATCTGCAAAGTGCGCGTCCTACTTATTATTAAACGAATTTCTGTACCTGTATATTTAATAGTCTTCATTAATTTGAGAGCGATAAAATAAACATTTTCTTTGAACACAAAAAAAGGAATAGAAATCTCCATTTCTATCCCTTAGTTTTGTATTCGAAGAAAGTGTTAATTTTATCTAAGACGATGTTCGTGGTAGCCTCCATGGTGCTTGTCCTAAGTACGTAGGCAACCAAGATATGCCTATTTCTTGCATATTATCTACATCTTGGAAAACAACAAACTTTTAATGAGCTACCTATTTTAACTTGACCATTAACCGTGGAAAATTCTTACTACTGTGGACGCCGCTTTACTTTCAACTTGTTTTTGTATAAATAATAAGCACATTTCTGGCTTCAATATAAAACCGACAGAAGATAACAGGTCCCCAGTTCTTGTGACTTTATTATACCAGATTGTTGTGTTTTTATAACCCGGAAAATTTCCAAGTGATATTTTTAAACTATAACGGATTGAGACTTTTAACAAAATGGTAAGTGTTCTATAGTGTAAATTTACATATTTAGAGCAACTCCTTTTTTAAAGAAAAGGACTTTTATTGTTTGAGAGTGTAAAGACTGCATACAAATTAGTAGACTCTTCTCCTCCTAACGTTTTTCCCGGCTTGGGGTCCGCTTGACAACCTAATCTCATGAATTGGCGTAGACACTAGTTTAGTACTTATTAGTACTAAACTAGTGTCTACGCCAGAGACTGTAGTCTCTGGTACAAATTAGTAGGTAGAGTATAAAAAAATAAATAGAGCGTTAAAAAGGTTTTGAAAAGTGCTCATTTTGCGCGTTCATTAAGTGGTGTTAAAAATAGTAGGCACCACAGCCGACAGACTCAGGCCGACTCCAACAACTCTGTTCAATCAGTCATAACATGACTCTCATTAAAAGGCTGAGACTGACGGTACCACCACAATTTTAGAATAATTTGATTAATACATTTATTTACATAACTAAACACATACACACATACACATTACATTTATTTAAATATACAGAGGCACTACAGTACAAATACTAAACTAAATTAATAACTAGCTAATTAAAATCTAAACTAGGCCCTTGCGGCATTGTATACCAAGGATGCTGGCGGCATTTCCTCGTTGTATCGCAATGCTGATACGTTGTGCGAGGAAACCGCCAGCTCTTCGGTCACCAGTTACGTCAACCAGACGCTTCGCGATTTCTGCAAAAAATTGTGTGCGCTGGGACCCCATGGACCTAGAGTTTCAACTCCAAAAGGTACAAAATGGTACTCTCTACCGAGACATTTATATTTGTTACGTTAATAATTTTAGATCGGAAGTTTTTGCCATAAACTAGCTTCCTACATTTTTTACTTCTTTGCTTTCAGACGACGTACACAGATAAGGGAAAGAAACCTGAAAATGGAAAATTCTTGGCATTCGACCATCTCACCTTTTGGGTATCTAATGCTAAACAGGTAAGTACCGAACCCAAGATGTAACAATTTCAGGAGTGAACTCATAATAATATAGTAGTACCTCTAAGCTAGGGGATCCTTATAATCTCATATTCCAATTATTAAATTATTAAAAAGAATTACTCAAATCGGACCACGGGCCTCGGAGTAATCGGTGAACATACATAAAAAAAACACCAAACCGAATGCAGAACCTCCTCCTTCTATGGAATTGAAGTTGGTTAAAAACTAACACTAAGATTTTTGTTTCTTTATTTCTAACTCTTTATGGATGCTTTGGTTGTCCGAAATAAATAAGTTGGCAAAAGGGCGAGGACCCTCGCTCCGAGTCGTTCCTGGTACAAAGGCTGTCCATAATAATCCAACGTGGTAATGCCGCAAGTGTTATGGGCACCTTCGTGCCGGGAGCGGCTGGGAGCGAGATGTTCGTGTAAATTTTTGTGAAGTGTATATTTTGTAAGTACCTAATATTCGTTATGTAATCAATCTGTACTTGTACATAAATAAGTTATTTATATATTAAATTACCTAATCACGGCCGGTCAAAGTCAGTCACCCTCTATTTGTAACTTGGTAACTTAGATCCTTCAAATTCTTTTTTTTTCAGGCTGCCAGTTATTACGTCACAAGGTTTGGGTTCGAGCCTCTGGCTTTCAAGGGGCTGGAGACTGGTTCCAGAAAAATATCATCAGTTGCCGTGAGATTAAATAAGGTAACAACTTCTTATTCACAAATCTTCCATGTAGAATTTGTACCAAACGCATTGATGAACTCATAGAATACATGGAATTATAGTCAGCAACTTGGCTCTTTTCGAGCAAAACGCGTCGTCTTAGGACCCCTTTTTGTGCGCCACTTTTGCATGCTGACTATAATGCTCTGCATTCATTCAATGACCTATCAGCAGGTACCTAGAATTATCCAAGAAATTCTCCCAATCTGCAATGAATGGCATATTTGGCTAATGTGATGACTGTAATTCATAGATCGTATTCGTACTCCAAGCCCAATACGAGCCCGAAGATTCCCAGCTGTCCACCGAAGTAGCGTACCACGGAGACTTCGTGAAGGACGTCGCCTTCCAAGTGGAAAACTTGAACTACATCCTGGCATACGCCAAGAAACAAGGCGCTGTTGTCGTCAGGGATCTGTGGGAGGAACGGGACGAGTACGGCGTGGTCAGGATGGCCGTGTTGAAGACGGTAAGTAACGCACTAGGGGTCTATACGCGGCGCAATTTTGACGCAGAAATCGCTGGCAATTTCTATACGTTGCCGTCTCGGTAGGTGCAATGAAATTAATCGATAGTTCAAAAACCGCAATGTATTGAAAATCTCAGATTCAGTTGTGAGGTCAGTAGAGCGCCTTTTGCACGTCTCCGCCGCGGAGATATGCACAGACCCTTAACACAGCGTCAGCAGCATTGAGATTTCATGTTTTTGTATAATTTTGTATCAACTTGCAAACATAAAATTCCTACAATCTATCAATTTCATACAATTTTCCAATACAAGTTTAAAATTAATTTATTAGGAGTCGAGGCGTACGAGTAATTGTTACCTAAACTAAGTTTGCGTTAAAGGTACCTACTTCCTTTTTTGGGGTTTTTCTATTTGTATTTCTATTACAACTAGGTACTTGTTTGTTTTGCAGTACGGCGACAACACTCACACTCTTGTAGACCGGACCAATTACACAGGTCCATTCCTGCCTGGATTCCAACTGTTAGAGAAGGATCCTATCAACAAGTTCTTGTGAGTATTCCTTCATATTTCCGTTTGGAAGTAAACCTTAGTTGCTATTTCCTTTAAAACATAGACATTTTTACATAAACGACTCTACAAAGTATGTACTTAATTCCGAAAGAAGCAAATAGCCGACGATTTCGAAAATGGGCTTTTATTTTGGTACCCGTATTTAAATACATGTTATTGTAGGTACAGTCGCCATCAGATATATCGGAGCGGCCAAGGTAGTCACAAATATCTGAACAACGCCGCTATTTTCAAGGCGATAAAGTGCATGTTTTATTTGTGCATATATTTGATGGCGACTTTACTATACATAGGTATACTGTACTATAGGTATAGGTAGTCCAGTGGCGGTGCGTCCATAGAACTCGATTCCCACCGGCTTGCCTAATTTTCAGACACCTGAGTATTTTTTCTACAGGTCATGAAGAAAATTGCCATAAGCATTAAGCTCCGGCTTGCCTATTAACTAAGACCATTTTTCACCCACCGCCACTACTGTACGTATCTTTTTTACAGGCCTAAAGTGGAGATAAACTTCATCGACCACGTCGTCGGAAACCAGCCTGACAACGGGATGGAAGAGGCCGCGTCGTGGTATGAGAGGTGCCTGCAGTTCCACAGGTGAATGATGGGTATTAATTTTATACCATTTAGTAGGATGACACCCTCTTATTTGCGATTCGCCAATGGTGGGAGGTTGGACACTCAAAATTTTAGGGACGCAGGTGATTCTTCTACAAAAATAATGCCTGGATAGATTAGTTCAGAGTTTTAAACACTTATTACCCATTCAGATATGAGCCTATTTAATTTCTTTGTAATTTAAAATACTTATACCTACGTCGCTTTGACACTAATATTTACGACTATAGCTTTCGCCCGTGAATTGGCTGGCTCGCGTAATAGAATAGAAGTCGTGAATGGGCAAATCCCCTTCTCGCTTACCAAGTACTCTTTGAACTCGTGATCGACTGGAACTTCGATCTAGTTGTTCCAACGAACTGACCTTCTGGCCCTAGGTCAACACCGGTGAATTGTCTTTCCATCGGTTCCTCAGTTCCAAAAGGCCTATAAGTGAATCAGGCACTATGTGTAAATGCTATTTTCTCAAACATGCAATGAAATGTCTTCGTTATGTGCGTCATAATAGGCTTCAAAGTAGGGCGGATCAACTCCAGAGAACAGGTAACGATTTTCATATAAAATTGAAGGCCTAGGCCGGGAAGTAATTTTTGTTTTGTTTTTTTTAGATTTTTTTTTATTTGTTTTTTTTTAATTTGTTTTTTTTTTAATTTATTTATTTGTAACGTTCTGAATTTATTCAGTCACCATATACATTATTAATACAAGTTTTACTTGTAAAAAAAAAATTGATAATTTTCATATTTATTTCATTGCATGTTTGAGAAAAGCACTATACATACCTCGGCGTGAAAAGGGGTTGCCAGCCTCGTAACTATCCGGCCTCGCTACGCTCGGCCGTCTATATAACTTAGCCGGCAACCCCCTACTTCTCGGCCTCTGTAGTAATGTACTATTCCTCTATATTAGTCTTTTCCTCTATATTATTCTTATTATTCTTTTTTTATTACAAACAGGGGCTGCCTTAACCTCGTGCCTGCTCTTCAAGGCCCTTGAAAAAATTGGATCAGGTTGTTGCGAGAATTACGCCTCTGATTACAAATCTCTTACATTCTTTTATCTACAACCATATCATAAACCCTCCATGATGCGTTCAAAAACCGCACGTTATAACCACCATAAAAATATATTGTTTCGTTAGTAGTTAGAACAAATGTCTTATCTGTAACGATGTTATTATTATCAAATAATAATCAAAAATACGATTTCATTATGAAAATCCGGGATGGGCCCCGCCCGCCGGCACGCGCCCCCCGGCCGCCGGCACAATCGAGTTGGCCATGGCGATGGCGTGCAATCCGTGCAATCGCAGTCATTCAATCATCATTTCGGGTTTATAATATGTGTGTAGATAAAGCAGTGTATGCAACTGTACGTAATAGGGGTCCTTAAAACACGAGTGTGGTTCACACGAGATCACACGAGTAACAGTTACATAAACTACTATAATAATATCTATTTTTAGGTTTTGGTCTGTAGACGACAAGCAAGTATGCACAGAATACTCCGCCCTCCGCTCTGTCGTGATGGCGAATTGGGAGGAGACCGTCAAAATGCCTATCAATGAACCGGCCCCTGGCAAGAAGAAAAGCCAGATCCAGGAGTACGTGGAGTACCATGGAGGTGCTGGCGTGCAGCATATAGCTATCAATACGGAGGATATTATTACTGCGGTGAGTTTTGATAATTGTTTATGGAGCATTCCACGGAAAAATCCACCTTAGTCTCGTACGAACACGAATTTCCAGAAAATTGGTAGGGTTTGGTGTTCCTTTTTCTGTGACAATAAAGTCAAATTATGGTCTGAATTATAATATTCTGAAGTAAAATTGCAAAAATAACTCTAATTACAGAGATACACACGCGTTTGTACGGGACAGCTCGTGGTATGCCCCTATTAAGTAGGTTTTTTTAAGGTTTTGCAATCCCGACCTCTCTTTCTCAAAACTTTTCGCTTTTCGGTTAAGGAAAACATCGTAAAGAAATAGGACCTAGGCCCAATAGGACCTAGTTTTCCCTTTGTTTAAAGGTTGGATGTCAGTTATTTATGTAAAAACTATAGTGCCTATTAGGTATCTTTATCAAGTATAAATATTATAATCCAGTGACTTGTAATGCCATACGATAAATAAATAAGTGCCTACGCCAATTCATGGACTTAAGTTACCAAGCGGACCCCAGGCTCAATTGAGACAGAAATCGGGACAAACGCTAGGAGGATGATGCACCAGACAGGTTTTAATATCCTAATTTTGATTATTATTTGTGTTTTTTAGATCACAAACCTTCGCGCCCGCGGTGTCCAGTTCCTCTCAATCCCCTCGAAATACTACAAGCTCATTCGCCAACAACTAGCCCACAGCAAAGTGAAGGTAGCAGAAAGCATAGACATCCTCGAGAAGCTGAACATCCTCATAGACTACGATGATGATGGATACCTGCTGCAGATCTTCACGAAGAACACGCAGGACCGGCCGACCTTGTTCTTAGAGGTTATACAGAGGAGGAATCATAATGTGAGTAGATTCCACCATTTGTAGTCGCCATTAAATATATCGAAGCGGCCAAAGTGGTCACAAATATCGGAACGCCTCTATTGTGATGTTTTTGAGTACCGTGGCCGCTGCGATATATTTGATGGCGAGTGGTACGTAGTTATTTAACTCTAAAAGTTAGTTAGGAAATTTTTTTAATAAGGAGAAATTACATAGATACTCACAGCCTAATATTTGAACTCGGGGCTCAATGGTGTGATTTAATTTTTGGCCTGACATTATGCATACAGTGTACTCTCGAAAAACATAATCCGCCTTCGGTACGTAAAAAAATTGTCGTCTGTAAAGTCGGTTTACGGACTATAATTTTGCGTGATAATGTTATAAGATTATATATGAATTGAATTAAATTATTATCACTGAACTATCATTATTTTGTATAATACAAAGGAGTTCATTGAAAAATACATAGGTCTCATATAAGTAAGAAATAAAGTAAAATACCAACCCACCTCTTATACGACCATGGTACCCTAGTACTCCGATAAAATGAACAGTCATGTTTCTGGTAATATATCAACAAAAATTAATCTTCTATTGCTAGTGAATTTCTGAGTCCCTAGTAGGCATTATACACAAAATCAAATAAAATAAAATAAAATAGAGTAAAATACCAACCAACCTCTCATACACCATGGTACCCTAGTCCCGTGATAAAATGTTTAGTAATGTTTCTGGTCAAGTTTGTCATAGTTCATCTTCCTCTATTGCTAGTGAATTTCTGAACCCCTGGTAGGCTTCATAAACAAATATTACTACAGAGGCTGGCAACCGTTTTTCACGCCGAGGTATGATAGTGCTTTTCTCAAACATGCAATGAAATAAATATGAAAATTATCAAAAAAAAATTCCGACTTACGTAATTCAAAAGTCTACTTGTATTATTAATGTATATTGTGACTATAGTTTGAATCTTTATGGTGACTGAATAAACTCAGAACGTTACAAAAAAAAATATCAAAAAAATAAAAAAAAATTGCAAAAAAAACAAATAAAAAAAAAAAAAATTGCAAAAAAATTTTTGTGCATGCTATACCTAACGGAGTTCATCAATTTATAAGACGTTATCACGTCAAAAACAGTTGCATATTTGTGTTGGAAGTGTCCTTATTGTTACGACTGTCCAAAAAAAGGAGTGCATTGTTTTATTTTTTTATTTGCAGGGTTTCGGCGCTGGAAACTTCAAAACACTATTCGAGTCACTCGAGCTAGAACAAGAGAAACGCGGCAACTTGTAAATAACCATTATATATGTAAAACATAGGAGTAGGTATAGGTAATACAGTCGCCATCAAATATATCGGAGCAGCCAAGGTACTCAAAAGTATCTGAGCATGGACTTCATTGCGTTGACAATAGAGGCGTTGTTCAGATATTTGTGACCACCTTGGCCACTCCGATTTATCTGATGACTACTGTAGGTACTTATAACTTCAAGGTCAACCGCCGTAACTCGTCTGGCCGGTAAATAGGTTGAATAATGCTAATTTAAGCTTGTTTTACGTATTTACTTGTTATTAAAGGTTAGAAGATCGTTTGATTTTATCATAGACTTATAAGATGATTTTATTTATAGGGATCGATTTTATGTTAAGTATATGAAATCATTGTTAAGAAAAAATCAACGCTCCTCTTATGTAGGTACAGTCAACGCCATAAATATGTGTACACTTTTCCAACTTACTCCATTGTAATAAGGTTCAAAAGTGTATACAAATTTTTGGCGTCGACTGTACAATAATGTTCTAGCTAGATGTTGATTAAATCAGTGTTTAAGATCCTAATACCTACCGTTAACTGCGTAGTATATTTTACGTCACTCTGGGCGCTAAGTGAGATTTACCGCCCTAGGGCGCAGCGGCAAATCTCACTTCACACCCAGGAGAAGACGTAAAACTATGTACGCACCACGGGCGGTAATAAAGAAGGCCTCAGATCGCTTGTTTATGGCCCTTACCTTCGGTTCGGGCCACAAATGCCCGCGATCTGAGCGGTTCTTTATTTTACCGCCCTAGGTACGTAATGTACTATTTGTAAGCATGCTAGACTAAAAACTGCCATATTAGTATGTAAATAAAAAGTAATTGCTACAAAGCCACTGTTTTTTCTGTAGTATTTTTTTAACAACACTAGCACTATTTTCTGGGTAGCTTTTTATTTGTAAAAAATATACAGGTACAGTTGCCATGAAATATTGTGGCCACCTTGGCTCCTCCGATATATCTGATGGCGACTGTACTTACTTAAGTATATATTAACCCTTTGACCATTATTTTTTTTAAGCAATGAATCGAAAATTTTAACGATACGCACAGCATGAATGATTTTTTTAATGATTTTTGAGAAAGAGAAATGTATATATTATTGCAGGGTTTCCGAATTATAAGACGGCAATATGTTTGCCGCTATCAGCCAAGGGCATTAAGTGACAAGACCGTCATGTCAGTTTGCCGGGGGAACTACGGGTGCGGTGGCACGACGTATCTAAAAATAAATAAATTAAAAACCAATAGATGATAAGAAACAATTAAAACCTTTATTTAACTTAAAACTGAATTCTTTCAAATAAATAACCAGGCAAGAGCATATCGGGCCATGCTTATAGTCAGTGAACGTGAAAATCTCGGAAGCATGGGACAGCACAAAGTGGGACTTTACAAGTCTCGCATCCAATTTTTGACCTTTTATTATTTTTAGCTGAGCTGCACATTCGACAACGTCTGTATGTAGCCAGATCCTCAGGCAAATGCACGCCTACATTATTGTACCTAATATCATCAGGTACCCCACATACTCGTTTTTGGCGTGAATTGTTTTCTGTTTTTTTTCGTTACTCGTTTATAATAGTATACATAGATAAGATTGCACGCACGAACAATTAATCAACACTTTTTTTACTTCCGTTGTCATTTCTAAATAACACGGCTAATTCAGCAATAAAGGTAAAAGGCAAATTTTAAGTATTGAATTAAGCTATTGCTCCATATATAAATCAATAACAATTGTAGCCTAACCCACCCTTTCCTTTAATAAACACCAGACACTTAACCGATAGTGGCAAATATATTGCCGTCTTCATTTTTTAAAATTATGAAATAACGGATTTTTTTTCTTTAAACTTTATATCGCCAATCTTGTCTCTGAAAGTAGAGAATTGTGACTATCGGATAAATCCAGCAAACTAATTTTTATTTACAAAGATTTTTGTTCAAATGTAAGGAATAGTTAAAAATCTAAGTTCAGGCCTAAGAATCATCATTTAACATGGGTTGGAATAACGTTTATCTGCTATTCTTTTTTTCGTAAATTGGTACGAGTATATTCTCTTATGCGAACCAAAAGTTATATTAACTAACAACACGTTCATTGAGAAAAAAAAAATATCTGAGTCGTATGACGGCAAATATCTTGCCGTTACCCACTAAAGGGTTAACGATTTTGAAAGCTCCCCATTCGAAATCGCCACAAAAAGTAGACGTTGTAACAAATTTTACATCAAATAAGTCGTAGCGGCCACGGTACTCAAAAATATCTGAACATGCACTTTATCGCCTTGACAATAGAGGCGTTGTTCAGATATGTGTGACCACCTTGGCCGCTCCGATATATCTGATGGCAACTGTACATATGACTGCTATGTCACAAAATGTCAATAATCATGCGGAATAGCGCTCCTGGAGTTCAGTTTGGGTTCAAAGTACAGCACGGCACAGTTTATAGTAAAAAAAAATTGGAAGGCAAATTCAAACACGAAATAAATGTCGAATAGATTTATTATCAATATCTTATCGATCTAGTCTTGAGAATCTTCTAAAGTGAATTACAATACAGCAGTATTCAGATTCAACGTCAATTATGGATAACATTTTATATAAAGATAAATAAATTCACAAATGTATAAAGTAAAAGTACAGACACAAGAAATTATAACAAACCAAAAAAAAATAGAAAACATCGATAATGTAAATATTTAACTCAAAGTATAAAATTTATCACACTTTAACGCTTGCTAGCGTTTGACAGGATACATAATTTCTACCTACAAATGTGCTAGTTACCAAACAATTGAAAAAATCCTCGGGAAAAGGAAACTTTCAAGTCAAAATGTACAGTCAGCATCAAATATATTGTAACAGCCAAAGTAATCAAATAGTTCGTCACACCATATATTTTGTATGGTGTATCGAACAATTTGGCTACTCTAGCTGTTACAATATATTTGATGTTGACTGTACAATCAGCAGCATTAAGCAGCTTAGCGGCTCACCCACAGTGTACAAAACGAACTTCACACACTCTTATTCTATTAAGAATAAATTCGTGACAAGATCATTTTAAACACCCTATCCGCTTAGCTACTTCTGCTGCTGACTGTACAATCGCCGTCAAATATATCGGAGCGGCCAGGGTACTCAAAAATATCTGAACATGCACTTTATCGCCTTGACGATGAAGGCGTTGTTCACATATTTGTGACCACCTTGGCCGCTCCGATATATTTGACGGCGACTGTACTGCAGCTTGCACATCTTTATTAGAGATGTAACGAAAATGGGTTTTAGAATATTCGCGAATAAGAATATTAGCCGCTCTTATTCTCGAGCGCGAATATCTATAGACATGCCAATATTCGCGAATGCGAATATTCGGTTTCATCCCTAATCTGTATTTCTACCCCCTTACTCTATCTGCTGAAGAAAATCTTTGTATATATAAAACTTTAGATGCGTCTGATATTTAAAATTTGTTTTTTTTTTTTACAACTGATCGTCAATAACAAACGAATTTTAACTAAAATGGCCATAACAAGTGCCCAGGACCCTGCGTTATAGCACTAGATAAGATTACGACAACTCAATATTTGTGACGTTTACAAGCAAAAGGTAGTCATCATTGTCGGTTATTAATAGAGTTTATTTCTAAATAAATTATTATGGCAGAAATGCCTTATTGACAACCGACAATGATGTACCATCGGGTTCATAATTGCATGGCCAATTTATGAATGAATTCATTCCTACCTTTTACTTGAAAACGGCTTTTACAAAATACGGCCTAAAGGTTAACTCGCTTATTCATAAACGTGTTTCAAACCTCATTTAGTTAAATCATGTTTTGTCTGTTTCCAACAAACACAACTGTCAAAGTGACAGATAAGGACAAAAGATGCTTTAGTTAAATGAGGTTTGAAATACGTTTATGAATAAGCGGGTTAGAGTTTTTTTTTGTATATTTCAATGCAGAGTAGACTTAAAATCAAATAAAAAGTGTGTTCCAGAATAATAAAACATATTACGTCTAGAAAAAAGATCGCAACGCGTACAGTCCGTGAGCTTTAAGAAGAACCTTCGGGAATCGGCGATGACACACGAAGGTAATATTGCTGTTCTGCTTTTTCACGTGTCACTGTTGATTGATAAACAGTTTGACGGTTACTATTTAATTTAACGAGCACAATTTTCTTGGATACATTTATACAAACAAAAATTCTATGTCGCGACTATTATTACGATTCACTTCAGACATCGAAGCCTCCAACTAGAGTTAAAGGAATTTGAAACATTTATACTGACGTTAGAGTTCATATTTAAATAGCAAACTGTGGCGGCGCGTCCATAGAACCCGTTTCCCGACGGCTTGCCTTATTTTCGGGCACCTCAGCAATTTTCCTACTCATGAAGAAATTTTAAGCCAAATGAAGCTCCGATTTTTTTTGATCCGCCGCCACTGATAGCAACAGCAAAATTTGCAAGCACTGCGGTGCCATTTTAAAATAGACTGTAACTACAGTGCATAAGGTTTAAATTCCTTTTACTCTTAAGACGTCGATTCCGATACGACCAATATGCGCTGCGACGGTATAGTATAACTCAAATTTGTTTCTAATATAAAGCCTAAAAGATGTGTAGTCTTTCAAATAGGGCTGCCATTCATCCGGGATGTCTTTTACACATCTATGCACATTTTTCGATGGCGTTTGGGTAAACCCTGGACGATTTTTCAGAGTAACCCTTAACCTTTTTTGTAGTACAGCCGCATTCAAATATATCAAAGCGGCCAAGGCACTCAAAAATATACGAATATGCACTTTATCGCCTTAATAATAGAGACTTTCATGGCTCATCTACATGATGAGCCATCATAGGGACGCAGCTATGTGTTAGAGGGAACTAACGATATTGCGATCTCGTTCCGTCGTATAGCTGCGTCCCTATGATGGCCCATCACGTAGAGCAACCAGATATGTCGCTGGCCCAATTACGGGGTCTAACTTTCACTTTTATCGAATTGAAATTTGAACATTGTCATAATGACACTGAGTCTAAATTTAACTACCCTGCAAATGTAACATAAGACCCTGTAATATTGGATCAGCGATGTATCACCTCGGCCTTTTTACACCTAGCGGCTATACCTTTACATATACTCAAAAAGAAGAAAAGCGGATCACTTCAAATATATCCAGCCAAAATGACCTGTTATCGTTGAGTGGAATTTTCTGGATTTCTGAATCTTTCTTGGTTTCCTACAGTGGCGGTGCGTCCATAGAACACGATTCCCGTCGTCTTGAGCAGTTTTTCTATAGCTCATGAAGAAATTTTAAGCCAAATTCAGCACCGGCTTGCCTAACAATTTTTTTTTGACCCACCGAAGATTTTTTCTGAATGGCAGCCCTATTCGGAGACAGCCTACTGCTCCTGCTCCTTGTCATCCAAGTCCTGAGGGTCCACCATCTCGAAGTCCCGGTCGGTGGAGGATCTCTGACTGTTCTCGCTCTCAGATTCTGACTGCTTCTCGCCCGGCGACGGAGGTTCCTCTCTGAAAGCAAGCATAAAGTTAAAAAAAAAAGCTGTGACACGACTACTAAAAACACGTGAAGGACAAATCAAATTATTTTAATTAATATTTTGTTTTTTTTTTTTTATATTTTTAAGTTTTTTTAGACACACTACTAATATAAATTATAACCTTATATAGATGTCATATACGGAAAAAGTGAACTAGGCCTCCCGGGTGCCCAGGCATGGGATCGAACCAGCGTCTTCAGCATTCGCGGCAGACGCCCTCATCAAAATATTTATTAAAATAATTTGATTTGTTCTTCAGTTGTACTCACGCCATCTCTCTCGCATTCAATGAACTACTAAGAGTTCGGATTGGAGGTGACAACTTATAATGTTGTACAGTCAACGCCTCACTAGGTATACACTTTTGAACCTTATTCCGCTGTAATAACGTTCAAAAGTGTATACCTAGTGAGGCGTTGTGTGTACCTTCGATGATTGGCCAAAATGCGCCTTAGCATAGATTGCATATACACGGGAAAAATTCGATCCCAGTCCTGGGTTATATGAAGATAAATAAAATAAATATTATGGGACGATCTTACAGAAATCAACCTTGTCCAAAATAATATAAAACATTTATTTAGCATATTACAAATTATTCACGCATTTCATATTTATACGACGGTGATAAACGAGCAATCGGCCCGCCTGATGGAAAGCGGCTTTAGACGCTTAGATCAGCAGGGGTGTCACATGCGCGCTGACCCTTCACATTGACAGTGGATTCGCTGGTTTCTTTCGCATCAGCCTGTGGCTCCTCCGCAGGTGGGATCTTCTTCAACCCATAAGCATTATGCACGATCTCATCTGAAGTTTGTAGTAAAAGAGCGAACGTCAGCTCCGGTATGTTGTTCTCACAGGCAAACTCTAGTAGGTTATAAAGATTGTGAAACTCCACAGTTTCCACTAGTTTCGTGATGCAGTCGGACTTGAGGTTTTGCATGGTGTACTGGGTAGCGAAGAGGAGCATTGGACGCAAATCTACGTCTGGCAATATTCCTAAATACATGTAATCCTTTAGGAATTGTAAAGTTTTAGAAGTGACACCTTTAACCTAAAAAAAAGATAAGTAAGTACATTAAATCACCAGACCAGCTTTTTTTTAAGTAACAACTGTCCGATAAAAACACATATTTTACACTCCACTTTTTTGTTGGAAAGATAATACATACAGCCTTGGCCAGAAGTATTGAGCATAGGTGTTTTTTGTTTACAATTTTGATGTTAATCATTATTTCCCTATCCTAACAATGTACGGTAACGGTAAATGTTATATTTTATTTATAAATATAGAAAACTTCACTTAATAACACTTTCAAGGTACTTAAAAAATATGAAAACAGAAGGTACCAAAAATGTAAATTTAAGTCAGTGCGACATATTGCAAATATTCTATGCAGTTACTACTAACTTCAACAAAACATGCCTATTAGTTTAAATTAATTGACAAAATAACTTAAACAAAGATGGAAACGATGGACTAAACTTTCCAGTTTTGTATGAAAATCGCATTGGTGCTCAACACTTCTGGCCAAGGCTGTAGATTTTGTAACGTTAATAAGAATGAAAAGTTTAAGGGCCTTATCATTATCACACTTGAGCGATTTGAAAGCGATTTCTATACAAATCTCGCGGCGTGTTCGCTCCCATACAAAACTCGCTCGCAAATCGCAAGTGTGATAATGATAACGCACTTAGAATGGATTTATGGATCAAAATATAGATTTGCTATTAATGAAAATCTATATATGTGTCAGTGAGGAAAAAGGGGACCACTTCGAAAACTACGCAGTATGCACTATCTTTTAGTGAAAGTATGAAGTGTTCTTGTAAATCGACAAAGTGGTCCATTGCACTAAAGTTATCCACATATTTTCTTTTCCGAAATGTACAATATAAAAGAGCGACTGTACTTATAAAAACACTACTAACCTCTATACGGCCTTCGTCTATATCCTTCCATACAGACGCAAACATAGTCTTGAACTTCTGGCTATGTGCGACCAAACATGCTCTATGAACAGGGACCTTATTATCATCCAGAGACAAATTAAAATCTATGATATCAGTGTCATCGTACAGATCCGCAAATGTCACTGCTCCTGCCTTGGTTACAGTAAATATAAGTTCAATGCCATCAAGAGTATACACTGAATTTTTCAGCTTACACTCAACGCTGCCTAGTTCAATCCAATCCGTCCAAGCGTTTGAGCAAATGAATTTCTTGGAAACTTTAGTTTTAGTGTGAAGTACGTTTAGTTTCACCGTGGAATTGTTTCCTTTTTCGGTTTTTTTGAAGGAAATATTGATGTGAACTGGTATTGATAATACTAATGGTGGACCGTATATTTTTTTGGTTGGTGGTTTTTGGTCGAATTGTAGTCTAATATCGACCAAGTCGTCAATTTCGAACTGACCCTGACCGACCTCGCCGGAGCTCGATGTTAGATCGTCTATTTTATTTGTCAAAGTGAATACTAACTTCATACAGGGACCTCGCAGTGCTTGCTTGTATAATCTGCAATAAAAATGGTAGTTAGACTTAATTTTACTTACTGCGCAAAAGAAACACGTAATGAACTGAAGGTGGACTTATGTTTCGCATTTTTAGATTTTTTTCAATACAGTAGAATCCGCTTATAATGACATCGAAGGGAAATACAAAGCAAATCATACTAATCGGACGCCATATAAAACGTAGTCTCAGAAACGAAATACTTTTAATTGTCCTATAGTGATTTTAAAAACTCACGGACAATGCGTAACTTTAATACATTTAGTTCGTCAATAATAATAATGGACACCGGACATAGATGTCATAATTTCTTAAAAATAGGTCATAATAATCGATATGCTGAGTCGGGACCATTTCGTGGCAACTATATTCATGCCTTAATTATAAGTAGTACTATCCTTAGACTAAGTATTTGTTTACATGTTGTTGTCACGAATAAATGCTTTCTATTTCTATAAGTGGAGTCAATTACGTCAGTATATCCGGTCTAATTATAAAAAAATCTATGAAAACCAAACATTGTACCGCAAATACGTCATATTAAGCGGTTGGTCAATATATCTGACGTCATAATAAACGGATTCTACTGTATGTAAATTACAAATACTTGTTTAAGCACATTACCCGATGTCTGTTTGTCTAAATTAGAAACACTCTGAAACTAGTTGTAGTTTTATTTAAAGTCGTATTCATTATTTTAGTCCCCTTTAGGCGCTTGCCTTAATAAAGTTATTGTATGTTGAAAAGTAACAATATTATGTAACATGTAGCTGAAATGGTTTGCATTACCAGCAATCAAGATAAGGCTTATTTATACTAAAATAGATAATTGCACTTTGCAGTTTATCAATAGAGGAAATGATAAAAACTAATATTGGAATAGTTAGAATTACTACGATTTATCGATACCAAAATTATGCCAAAGATGAAAAATTAAATATATGTATGAAGTAGGGAGGTGTGGTAGAAATAAACTATAAATAATTATAAACAATAAAAGAAACGACTTTACTTAGACTCTTTCGAAAAGGAAATGCCCGAAATATAGTAAAAAATATTTAAATCACTATGTCTGCCTATAATATTTGAAGAGTTCCCTCGATTTCTCCAGGATCTCATCATCAGATCCTGACCTGGTTACAATGGGACCATCTAGGGGTTATACCTGTTCGATTAAAAAAAAAATTTGAAAATCGGTTCATATTTCACGGAGATATCGAGTAACATACATTCAAAAAAAAAGATCAAAAAAAAATCTGTCGAATTGAGAACCTCCTCCTTTTTTGAAGTCGGTTAATAAAACATTAATAAGTCCGATACAAATATTCACTTTACACGGAATCGAAGTTAGATTATCGATTACACATTTAATGATGTGCAATCAGTAATATCAGTATTATAGCTTATGTTTTTTTTGTGCTGTTAAATACTAGCCCATTGTAAACAAACAGACATCGGAAACATAGGCATATAAAAAAATCTCAAAATAGTTAAAAAATACTTACATTTCCAGGGGCATCTCGATTTTTTTGGGTTTTATTTGTAATACGTTTTACACACGCGTGTATTTAACACACAGTGCAGCGGTAACATAAAATCAAACCACTATTTATCATCACAGGATATGTGCTGTAAACATATCATTTGAAATACAACTTTATTTCATTAACTTAAAGCTTAAAATCATATATCCCTATGGTTTGCATGTGAGTAAACAGTCCTTGAATGCGTTCCCATGGGATCTGCATGTGCGGGCGAGTCGAGTTGTCGAATGACCCAGTGGACCTTGAGATACATAACAAATATGAATAAATGAGCACTTATAATATACTCGAGGACAATCAAAACGAGTCACTTCACATGGATTTTTGCTTAAATTGCGCTAATTTTCACGAGTCTCGTTTGGACGAATCGGGTTGTTGACAGAATGTAGAATTGTAAATGTTATATGAACAGAAAATAATAAATTAAATCGAAATAAAAAAATGTAAGCAAAATTTAATGTTTTGTTTATTTATTTTATTTTTAAATTAATTATATCACGGGTTGCCGCCTTTGTCTCTCGTGATTGTTTTTTAGGGTTCCGTAGTCAACTAGGAACCCTCATAGTTTCGCCATTTCCCGCCCGTCCATCCGTCTGTCCGCAGTCTAGCTCGGTGACCGTTAGCACTAGAAAGCTGAAATTTGGTACGATTATGTACATTAACCACGCCGACAAAATGATAGAATAAAAACTGGAAAAATATTTTTTATTAGGGTATCTCTCCTACACATGAGTTAGCAGAGCTCGAATTTGTAAAAATTGTGCGCATCGAGAAAAAGTTGTGAATTTTTGACCATGGATAGAATGGCCCACGATAAATATTTTTTAGTACTGGAGGTCCGTAAAATTTTTGGACCTTCACGTCAAAATCAGGGGTCCTGTGAAATACGTTATTACTCTATGGTTAAGGCTGCTAGGGGTTGTGTGGTATCATTTCCGTGTAAAACAGGCATGCGGAATTCATTTGTGATATTAAAAATGTAAAATTTCTTATTAAAAAAAAAGTTGTGTGGCGAGGAAAAACACAATTTTTTTTTTTTTTTTAGAACGTCATATAACTAATTTATATCATTTTATTTTCTAATAATAAAAAATATTATAAAGGAGCATATTTAATGTAGTTTCTAAATATATACAATTTTTAGGCTTATAGTATACAAAAACTACGCGAAAAAAAATGTTTGCTTCGTGGTGTATATGTTTTCTCCATAGTAAGTATCGATAATCAATGTGAACGTGAACATCCGTAGCGTATTGACCTTAAAATGCATGTATTGCTTGTTATTAGTAAATTTTATCCATAATAACTTCACAAAATGCAGAAATAAAAAAATACAATAAATAAAAACATATTTTTCCTCCTTAACTTTAACATAAACCGTCACAATTCAAACGACGCGACGTCTGTTTTCCGTTACTCAACTGAAGTAAAAAAAAAACCAGAAGTTTTTTGTATTAAAGGTGTATAAAATGTATATGTTTCTATAATCTATATTAAATATGCTTCTTTACAATATTTTTTATTATTTGAAATAAAGGATATATATTAGTTATATGACGTTCTAAAAAAATAAAAATAAAATTGTGTTTTTCCTCGCGGCACAATTTTTTTTTTATAATGAAATTTTACATGTTTAATATCAGAAATGAATTCTGCATGTCTGTTTTACACGGAAACGATACCAAACAACCCCTAGCAGTCTTAACCAGAGAGTAATAACATATTGCACGGGACCCCTGATTTTGACGTGAAGGTCCAAAAATTTTACAGACCGCCAATACTAAAAAATATTCATCTTTGCTCACTCTATCTATGGTCAAAAATTCACAACTTTTTCTCGATGCGCACAATTTTTTTCGCATTTGTACTGAGACAAAAGGTCAATCTTGCGAGTCGATTTACTACCACTTTTTTACGTTCGATTTGGCTCAAATTTTGTATGCTTGAGTATTTTTGGTGACTGTGCAATATTATGGTGCCATGACGCGGCACTTTCAGAGTTCGTGTTAATGGGAAGGGAACTGCAATATCCAGTGGCGTAGTATTTTGTTCATCACAACTGTCCACTAACATAGGTAACTGATTCGCCACTTAGTTCATCCATGATTATTCAGAACTTTCACAAATATCATATCAACTAAATACTATAAGTGCCGACAGCGATACGATGTTAATAAGTGTATTACCAATAGGCAACTGAAAGTACGTATTTTTTTATACCCACGAACCTACCAGCTATATAACTACCACCAACTTCTTAAGCTTAAGTGTGCTATCTCTTTCACATCTATGGAATGTAAATGAGATAGCAAATGACGACAGGTAAAAAAATAACCCTTGTAATAACAAATACCCTTATCACTAGATTTGTAGAAAGTCCCAGACGCCTAGAATGTGTCGTATTGTCTTTATCGTTTACCGGGCATATTTTCTACTTTATGTATAGATACCATAAAACCAAAATCAATAGGATTTCTTTCTGGTGGTTTTTGTTTTTGAAACGTTGGCTGAACACCTGCGGCTGGCGGCCCTTCAATCAAATGATCTTTGAGCGTGTTATTTTGCCGTTTAACAAGTATTTAAAAATATTATGTTATAATTCAGTAATAAAAGTTCGGTAGCACCAAAGACACAAAGCACCGAAGTTAATTTAGAAACATGAAAATATTATATCCAATCATCATAACCAGAGCTCGGATTTTTCACGGCAAAACAAAACACTAGCGTAATTTAGCCAGTGCTTGAAATATTATTTTATCGATATCGATAATTCAGAACTAGAAGAAATAAAAGTCACCAAATAAAATTAATATGTAATAAAACTAATAAAAACATTTGTATAAAGTTACTATATATTAGAAACAGACGCAATTTCTTCTTCAAAATCTACGTCAGTACATACAGCAGCACAAGACATTTTATTTGGGTAATATTGATAGGAGTAGATGATCATTATCTTTTCAACATTCTCTGGGAGTAAACAGTTGCGTTTATCACTATAAATCCATTTATGTACACTAAATGTACGTTCAACTTCAGTTGACGTCAAGGGAGCAAATTTATAGAATTCATTATCAGTTCGGGTAATATTTTCAGATATGTCTCTTAAAATTTCGTAATCAGGATTTCGTTCGAGCACGGCTTCAAATTTACGTATCACTGGTAACAGTTTACTCCAGTTTACGTAGCAACGAACAGTATCCAGAATGAGGAAGGATTCCGCAATGGATAAAGTCGAACATTGCAATTGTTCTATTGAAGAGGCTATTACTTCGTAGTTGTCGCGAATGAAATTTAACTCCGGTCGTAGTTTGCGTGTTTGAAAACATTTTTTTGCAGCTCTTATAGCTGCCGAGTCATTAGCAAGTATGGAGACGACATCACGTATTTGCTCATAGTATTGAGCGTAATATACCGCAGCAGATATCCAAGTTCCCCATCTGGTGATAATTGGCTCGGGAGGTAGGGGAATGGACGGATATTTTGCCTTAAAAAGGCGTACACGCTCTGGAGATTTTAGGAATATCTTTTTGACATTCGATATCAACCCATCCACACCTTTGAAATTATCTCGCACTTCTTCGGCAACCCGGTGCAGACCATGAGCTAAACACGTGATGTGTTTCATACGAGGAAACGTAGCTTTTAAAATACGACCGGCTTTAAGCATATATGCGGCACTATCTGTGCAAAGTAAAAGCAAATTGTTTACGTTATCATTGAAAGAATTTTGAAACAAAAATTTTAATTGGTTTATTATTAGGTTTGCTATTGTTTCCCCATTTACCTTCTCTAAAACCTTCGACCCCAAAAGATAAAATTGCTTAGAACAATTTTTTTGCAAAGACCGAATCACCACGTTTGTCACACATTTTCCCATGAAATCTGGTGTTTCGTCTATAGATATCCACAAATAATTGGTTTTGTTTACCTCTCTTATACCCTGTATAGTTTTTTTGTACACGAGATTTAAATAAATTTTTCGCAGGGTCGATTCGTCCGGTAAAGAAGTCATAGAGCAGTCGCAACATAAATACTTGTTAAAAAAAAAACGAAAATTATTGTTGTTGACTGTTGCCCATGGTATGTTGCATGAAATAAGAAAAATAATTAAATCGAAATAAAATTGATGTTTCGTATTTGGTTGCCCCGAACGGTAATTGTGGCGGTTGCTTTTCACATGATTCTCAATATTGCATTTCTTCAGTTTTAGATGCATATCGCACATAGAGCAGTATATAGTGGAGGTCACTTCATTATAGACTAACTCAGGGTGATTTTCAATCCACGTTTTGATCCGATCTTGTACATTACTCATTTTTGTATTAATTGATACCTTGCAATATTAAGTTATTATACGTATATCCAACACGTCGGATTCAATGCGTTGCGAAATAAATAATACCTAGATGCAATTTACGTTTTATACGTAATGAAATGACAGTTAAAGTGTGAATGTCATATGTCATGTGAGATGAAATTTGCAGTCGTTTCTATCATTTTAAATGAGGTGGTATAGTTACTTCGTTCTAAGTTGTACATGCAGACCTACCTCTTTGTTGCTCGACTATGGCAAAGCTAAAATGAAAAGTTATTTTATTACTTATACAGGATGTCCGGTAATTAATGTACAACCTTCTAACCCCCAGTAGGTCACCTTAGACTGGTCAAAAATATTGATTTTGAGCTCTAGTAAGTCTCCTGTTTTTCGAAATTTTCGCACGTTTGTTAGTTTTTAAATTTTGACATTCACACTGATAGGTGTACCATCGAATAAAAAAAGAAAAAATGTACTGAGGCAATACCTGTCATATACTCTAGTAAGACTCGATAGGTGTCGATAAAATAATATTTCAAGCACTGGCTAAATTACGCTAGTGTTTTGTTTTGCCGTGAAAAATCCGAGCTCTGATCATAACTTAAAAAAATGTATTTTGCAGTAGCGGCGGCTCCATACAACCCGATTCCCATCGGTTTTACTAAAAATATGCGTCCGTTCATAATTCCATCCAAAGTATCCAAACTATAGGTACCTACCTACTTTCATACCTACATAATACATACCCGCTTCACCGACTTTACTAAGAAAGATTCTCACGTTACAATTCTTATTCATGGATTATTATTTCAAATAAAAAATCATGATTTTTATTATTTGAATAAGAATGATTTATTTTCATTCAATTTTCTCACCGAAGAATAATTCCAGACGGAATTATTTGAAATAACTTTGACGGGAATAAAATCAACGTGATTTTATTCTTACAAATTATTAACATTGCATATTGTAATTGATATCATATAATTTAATGTACCACTTATGTGCAGGTATGGTTAAAAGGACGCTAATTAAATTAACTACAGTTTTATTTTGCCTCTTGGCTAACTTTTCGATAGTTTCCTTTGCACAATGTTTTTGCAACCATTTAATAAGTTCAACCATATTTTTATTCTATTAAGATTTGTTAGAAATATTAAAGTAAATATCCGTTTCGTCATTATTTTATGTAGTTAGCAACAGGTAGCAATAATGCAGACATGGCGCAACGCTGACGCTTGGCCACCTGCATAAAAGGATTGGAATGCATCATCTGCAATTACATCTCAAATTTCAATCACCACTTGAAACATTGTGCACTGTTTTAAATTATTCAAAATTTATCGTAATGAAAAATAATTACAGAAAGATATGCCGACTTTTTACCATACATTTTATATTATGTATTTGTTGTATGTGTTAGATAATTATGATGTATTAGTTATATAGGTAAGGTTAAGTTTCTAGTTACTACATTTGTCCGGATTTGACTTTAATATTTTAACATGGACGCGACAATTTTTAAAATACATGGTTGTGTGACAAAAGCGTAATAATAAGTGTAAAATTAAATAATGAATTTATGTTAAAAAAAACGGCCAAGTGCGAGTCGGACTCGCGCACCGAGGGTTCCGTAAAAACCTAAAACAATTGCTATTTCTTATGATTGCGTGGACATGAAAGTTTCGTTTTGCTACAGCAGAAAGATATTATAGAGCTGAGTATATGATATGAATTTCAATTTAATACCTCTACGCGTTTACGAGGAAACAGGTAGTAAGTTTAAAATAAAATATTTTAAGTACTATTTTACTAAAAATGTCTACTTTTCGTAATTTTTCCTTTGTCTTTGCTATATGAAGTTTCTTCGTGCCAAGTTTCAAGTTTCTGAGTTTACGGGAAGTACCCTTTAGGTTTTGGGTTTCTTGCGAGTACTCATCTATTTCTTTTGATTGCGTTGACATGAAAGTTTGTTTTTGCTACAGCTGAAAGATATAACAGACCTGAGTATTTGATATGAATTTCAATTTAATACCTTTACGCGTTTACGAGGAAGAAGGTAGTAAGTTTAAAATTTAAAAAAATATTTTTTGTATGATTCTACTAAAAATGACTACTTTTTATAATTCTTCCTTTTCTGTGCTATATGACGTTGCTTCGTGCCAACTTTAAAGATTCTGAGCTTGCGGGAAGTACCCTTTAGGTTTTGAGTTTCTCGCGAGTACTCAGTTTCAAAATATGCAACTTAAATTGCTATTCCTTTTGATTGCGTTGACTTAAAGATTTGGTTTTGCTACATCTGAAAGGAACTATAGCCTTGAGTATTTGACATGAATTTCAATTTAATAACTTCACGCGTTTACGAGGAAAATGGTAGTAAGTTTAAAATTTAAAATATATTTTTTTGTATGATTTTACAAAAAAATTCTACTTTTCGTAATTTTTCCTTTGTCTGTGCTACATGAAGTTTCTTCGTGCCAAGTTTCAAGTTTCTGAGTTTACGGGAAGTACCCTTTAGGTTTTGAGTTTCTTGCGAGTACTCAGTTTCAAAATATGCAACTTAAATTGCTATTTCTTTTGATTGCGTTGAAATAAAAATTTGGTTTTGCTACATCTGAAAAGTCCTATAGCCTTGAGTATTTGACATGAATTTCAACTTAATAACTTCACGCGTTTACGAGGAAAAAGGTAGTACGTTTAAAATTTTAAATATATATTTTTGTATGATTTTACTAAAAATGTCTACTTTTTATAATTTTTCCTTTGTCTATGCTATATGACGTTGCTTCGTGCCAAATTTCAAGTTTCTGAGTTCATGGGAAGTACCCCGTAGGTTTTGCAAGTGCCGAAAACTCTAAAATTTGCAGCATAAACGACTGTATCTTTTGATTGCGTTGGCTTTTAAGTTTGATTTTTTCACAGCTTCAAGGGACAATAGACCTAAGTATTTGGTATAAATTTCAGCTTGATACCTCCACGCGTTCCTGAGAAAAATGGTCTTGACAGACAGACAGACAGACAGACAGACAGACAGACGGACAACAAAGTGATCCTATAAGGGTTCCGTTTTTTTCCTTTTGAGGTACGGAACCCTAAAAAATGGATCACGATTGATATGAATAGGTTATTGATGTTGGAATAGGAATGTTGACATAGAAGAGTTGGTATTTTTGGATTGAAGCTTTAGATAATATGTGTTTGCAATGGAATGTCTAGAATAAGTTTAGAAAAGAATAGTTGTGTTAAAATATTTTGTGTAACCAATTTTGAAAGGACAGGTTAGTAATAGACATGGGAGGAAATCGAATGATATTTGAAAAGTGCTTGAAGCTTGATGGTTGGGAAAGCTGAAACAAATAATTATTTCACAGAACAATTAGCCTGATCAGCTAAAAGTTGCTGAAATTCTTATATGTTTTAAGTTTTCACTGTGTTTGAGTAATTTGACTGAGATATTGGATGTTTTTTTTTAATGGAAGGTTAGGAATGAATAATTTGTATTATTATATACTTGTCGTATCATCGGTGGCCCGAGAGGCGGCCTTGAGCGATAAAGTATAACAAGGGTACGCCAGGATACAAGGCAGGCACGGAATCCTTGGACTCGGATCATGAATTGGTCGAGAATCATTTGAAGATCGATCCTTGGACACATGGAAGGTTATGATGTATGGACGTGTTAAAAGAACTGCCTGTACGAGTGTATAAATAGTATGGTTGCGCGCTAAATAAAATAATAAATCCTTGTATCCTGAGCTAATAAATAAATGTTTATGATAAGGTCGGCCGACCAAAAGTGTAAATGCGCTGTGTACCCTTGATTGATACAAAAGAGATGCACGCTTTACTAATACAGAAAAAAATATATAAAGAAAATAATGGGTTATTACAGGGTCGAGGACTATATGACAGACATATATGCATGGCCCAAACCAGAATCTATAAAATCATCTAACATTTAGAGGACACAGTTCAAGTAAGAAAGAATATCAAACGTATTGCGAAGCAGTCAGATTTGGATTTTATTTTTATTTTTCATTTTAATTACACAATAGGCAGGTACATGTCTGTCTCTCAAGCTGTTTTGATATGCCTTCTTGAAGAACTACGCATTATTGTATATAGTATCTTTAATGTATTTGTAGTACTGTTTTGAAAAAATAAGTCCCGCCGAGTTTCTTGCCGGTAATAAGTAATACTTCTCGGGTCAGAGGTGTAGGGTTAGAACCGGTGGTAGTTTCTTTTCTCTCTGACGTTCATAAGTGCATTGTAATGTGCCTAAATTGAAGAATAAATATCTTTTATCTTTTTTTTATCTTTTATCTTTTAATGACGTCATAAGAATAATATAAAAAAATAATAGACTTGCAGGTAAATACAATTAAATATGAGTACCTATGGTGATAGGACTGATAGATATATCATCGTGATATAATATTACTAACCAATGCATACGTATGAAACTCCTTTTCAAGGTTTGAAACAGGTATCGACGGATACCAATTTGTTGCGAAAGTTTAGTTACATATGTTTTTGTATGTTAAAAAAAATATTTTTAAGATAAGTTTTGTTTCATCATCATCATCATCTCAGCCATAAGACGTCCACTGCTGAACATAGGCCTCCCCTTCAAGGGGGGGTTTGCCATACGCGCCACGCTTGGCAGGCGGGTTGGCGCGCGCAGTTTTTTTGTTTATCGTTTGTAGGCTTTCGGAAGATGCTGCTGCCCATCTCCCGGTATATTCCCTTAGCAGACTCCTACTGCAACCACGGGACGATATGGTGGGGGACAATTCTAAGGCCGGGCACCCCACGGCAAGTTTTGTTTAATCATGAATTATCATTGTTAGTTTTAGGAACATTTTACGCAATGCAGTGAGTCACTGCATAAATAAATAGATAAATATGTTTGTCTATAGAATTTTTTAATCAACTTTATTGTATAGCATCCCTGTTATTGTCATATTATTCATATTTTTTATATTATTTACACTATAACAGATTTATATATCTAAGTTTTTTCTGGGTTAACAATTTTGTTTTTATTGCATTTTATTTTCATGCGTTTTTTTGTTCGTTAGGTTTATAAATATTTTTAAATGTTTAATTGTTTAAATATAACCTTATTTTTTTGTTAACTATATATTTAATAAAAAAAAACAATATTACTAGCCTGAGTCACTTATTACGACGTTTGCTTTTTTGACATTTGTATGATATAACTTCTTCAATATCCTCATATGTTGCTATTATTTTAACTGAAAATTAATTTTATACTTAAAATGATTTGTACTTTGTTTGATCAGTGACTTGATCACATAATTTTGTCTTATGTTTTTATTTGTTTGGAAATAATTTTATGACAGTATTATTGTTTAGTAAGCTTCAAAATTTATTTTTATTTAGGTACTGATTTCTATATTGTGTGTATTCACCATAAAAAAATGGATTAACTTTTAGCTTAAGCCAATATAATCATTTTTTTTTCTTTAAGCCTTACACACGTGCATAGCTTAGTATATATATAATGGCATTTACGAGTTATTTAAGACAGAATAAACCTTTACTCCAATCTAAGTGGTTTCTCTCTACGTCCCACATCACACTTATTCTAATCATGATTTTATTCCTGAATGCCCAACACTGTTCTTGGGTAGGTCTTTCAAAAAAGTAAAGGTCTTTTAAAAACCCTTTTTGGATAAAACCAATAGTTTCGTAAATAATAGCTCTGAAAGTTCAAAAAACGGCGTTCCCCTCAATCTTACTTTTGAAATGTGAGTCAAATTTTTTTTTTTAATTCACGAAGTGAAGTTTATGAATTAATTCATTCATAAATTGGCCATGCAATTCTGAACTCGATAGTACTTTCAATGAAAACTATAATGAATAAAATCGGTTCAGCCGTTTTTGAGTTATCACTCGAAAACCGCATAATGAAAGGATGTAAGTGACGCGTAATAAAATGAATATGGCCGCCAAATGTTCCTAAATAAATGACCTTTTGAACGAATGCTTTGTAATAGGCCGGCAACTACAGAACCCTACACTCTACACTGAGCATGGCCTGACATGCTCTTGGCAGGTTTTTAGCTTATTTCTGGTTTTTGCATTGCTCTGATTTAGTTCGTCCCATACAAACACAGTGTCCCTACACTTAAATAAATTGACAGATTTGTCCACCAAACAAATCCGCCAGACAGATCCGTAATTCTGTAGGTATACTCAGTGAGATAGAGCGATTGGAATGTCGACGCTTATCTATTTTATCGTACTCAAGGATGCTACTTTTGTATTTCGAGTACTGATTCTACTGATAGCAGAGCTTAGACAGCTATGTACAGTCGCCATCAAATATATCGTAGCGGCCAGGGTACTCAAAAATATCTACACATGCACTTAATCGCCCGCGTTGTTCAGATATGTATGTGACCACCTTGGCCGCTCCGATATATTTGATGGCGAGCACGCAAGCAGCAAGTTTATACGTCACCCAATATATTAATTTGTCCCACGAGATTAGCCGTCCAGTGAATATAGACCTGCTAACCGTTCTTTACCTTATTTTATCTACACCCATATCATAAACCCTCCATGATGCGTTCAAAAACCGCACGTTATAACCACCATAAAAATATATTGTTTCGTTAGTACTTAGAACATATGTGTTATCCTGTAACGATGTTATTATTATCAAATAATAAGCAAAAATTCGATATCATTATGAAAATCCGCCCGCCGGCATGCGCCGCCCGACCGCCGGCACAATCGAGTTGGTCATGGCGATGGCGTGCAATCCGTGCAATTGCAGTCATTCAATCATCATTTCGGGTTTATAATATGTGTGTAGATAAAGCAGTGTATGCAACTGTACGTAATTAGGCCTGACTAACTTCTACTGTTCCGATTTTTTTCTTTCCATACAATAAAATGATCCTCTCATAAAACTGACTAGATCTGCGTCAAAAAAAAAATCATCAAAATTATTAATTTTTAGGGACAACTCACACTTGACCAAAAATTTGACTATATCAAAAAAAAATCTCAAAAAAATACCTAATGTTTCCTAAGACAGTTTCCCTGTATCTCCTATACTTTAGGATTTCCCCATAGTGGCCCAATTAAAAAAAACACACTGTATTGTCAGTTGACTGTTATATTAAATGTCATGATAACCTACAGCCTTGGCCAGAAGTGTTGAGCACCAATGCGATTTTCATACAAAACTGGAAAGTTTAGTCCATCGTTTCCATCTTTGTTTAAGTTATTTTGTCAATTAATTTAAACTAATAGGCATGTTTTGTTGAAGTTAGTAGTAACTGCATAGAATATTTGCAATATGTCGCACCGACTTAAATTTACATTTTTGGTACCTTCTGTTTTCATATTTTTTAAGTACCTTGAAAGTGTTATTAAGTGAAGTTTTCTATATTTATAAATAAAATATAACATTTACCGTTACCGTACATTGTTAGGATAGGGAAATAATGCTTAACATCAAAATTATAAACAAAAAACACCTATGCTCAACACTTCTGGCCAAGGCTGTATATATCTACAACTGAAGAACAAATCAAATTATTTTTTTAATCAGTCACACTAAGTCGCACTTCAAAAAAACCTCAAAAACAAAAGCAGCTGTCAAAAAGATCTCTCGTCACAGTGCCGCCACCTGGGATTTAGGAAACCTTCCTTGGCCCCATTTTGATCCTCACAACAAAACAGATTGATTGATACGGTATCAATATACATGATACCATAGGTGACTGTACCGTGATTTTTGAACCATTTAGGGTTCTAGCTAAAGTGGACGTTCCATACCGAAACTATTGAACAACCAATTTAGCTAGGACCCTAAACTGCTCAACAATCGTGGAGCGTGATGGTACATAAGAATATCATCACGCCTATGGGGTTGTCAACTGTCAACGGTTTGGCCAGATGGCGCCAGCATAGCTTGTACCTGTCACTAGCAGTGTTGTATGGGGTCACTAGCAGTGTTGTAAAGCATGTCGTTTTAAAATAAGAGCTGAACTACGTTTGTATGGGAACGCGAGCGTCCTGGCGACTCTTAAAGGCTTGCCCATCCAGGTCAGAAAATTCCAAAAAAGAACACTATTCGTAGGACTGACTGACAGGTACAAGCTATGCTATTGTATTGTGTATGTACATACTTGGTATCACTGGACTCCTCCTTCGCGGGCGCCTCGCTGGGGTCCTTAGCCGGCAGCAAAGGTGCCTTTTCCTCTTCGTCGTCGGACTGCTTGTCTTTCTTGCGTTTCTTCTTTTTCGAAGACTTGTCGCTCTCCGAGCCGGGGCCGCGGTATTCGTACTGAAATTTAAATAAGCAAGTAAGCAATAATGTAATAAGTTTATGGAACTCGATTACCACCGGCTTCCTAAATATTTAGATGCTTAAGCACTCTTTCTACAAATGAAGGAAAATAGATTTAATATTTACTAGAAGTCACTCTTCGGTGAAGGAAAACATCGTGAAGAAACCGTACCTCATCCCATTATTGGCATTATTATGGCCTTAGACCCCGTTCCCATTTGTCGGATGTCGGGCCCGCATTTTGATCGGGTGTCGGCGCCTCATACAAAATTGTGTCGTGCAAGTGGTAATAGCTTCATATAAAATGTTCTGCCACTGGAACATGCGATCAAAATCCGGGCCCGACATCCGACAAGTGGGAACGGGGTCTTTTGGCCCAGTTTCATCTCTGAGTTGGATTGGAAGGTCAGAATGCAGTTCGTAAAAACTAGTGCCAAAGCCAATGGACGAGATTAGCTTGTCAAGCGGACTCCAGGTCCAAATTAGCCGTGGCATAACCCGGGACAAACGCTGGAGGGCTCAAAGAAGAAAGGAAAACAAAATTAGCTCCGGCTTCAACCAAGTTTCAACAATATTTCACTAGAGACTCACCTTCTACAGCGGCCAGAAGGACAAGTGGTGTCGCGACAGCGTTAGCAGCCACACCAGGGAGAACACCAGCACGCGCAGTACGGCCAGAGCTATGACCAGCACCAGCCACATATAGCTCACCTTATACAGCGGCCAGAAGGACGCGAAGAACCCCACGTCCTCGGTCAGGTTGGGCAGCAGCCACAGGTGGTGTCGCGACAGCGTCAGCAGCCACACCAGGCAGAAAACCAGCACGCGCAGTACGGCCAGAGCTATGACCAGCACCAGCCACATATAGCTCACCTTATACAGCGGCCAGAAGGACGCGAAGAACCCCACGTCCTCGGTCAGGTTGGGCAGCAGCCACAGGTGGTGTCGCGACAGCGTCAGCAGCCACACCAGGCAGAACACCAGCACGCGCAGTACGGCCAGAGCTATGATCAGCACCAGGAATGCGGCGGCCGCTATTGATAAGTAGTATACGCCTTTTCTGAAAAACAAAAAAAACTTGTTCATAAATGTTCTTTCTGTTTAAAAAAATAATAATTCTTGCGAGAGATTTGATAAGATCCTACCCAGACCGTTAATCTTGAATGCAATATATAGTGGATAAAGAAAACATCATTAATATACAGCGAAACTATAGTGATGGGCCTAGAATGGAACCTTGCGGGACGCCAACTTTGCTTACACTTACAGAGCAGCTGTTATTAATTAAATCCCTTCTGCGTCTGACAGAAAGCCAACTTACCGACACAAACAGCATCCTAATCCGTTTAAAGCCAATCCAGATAGCAAATTTGGCGATATCTCGATGTTAGACCCGATCAAACGCCTTTACTAATTCCAAAATGATAATACAAGGTAAAAATATTAGAAAATCACGTTTGAATCACCATCCCAGCGAACTCAACATTAACATTTTCCGACCAAATAATCTCATTTTCTAAGAATTTCTATATCCAGAGAAGAATCTATGCTAAAACGTCTCACCTGACAGTAGCAGGCCACAGCGGGAACATGCAGACGCCGATAGTCCCGAAGACGACCAGCGCCCCGCACACCCAGTAGTACCACGGCATGGGGTCGTATATCCACACGTACGCGTCCAGTGTGTCCAAGAACAACTGCTCCATGTGCATCTCCAGACGAATCTTGCGTTTCTTCTTCTCTTTATCTTTGTTGTCTTTGTCCTTGCCGTCTTTTGTGTCCTACAGATATATAATTATGTAAATATTGAATACACAACAATAAGCTGAAACAAATATATTATCATGTGATATTGAACCTACGACTTCAGCATTCGCAGCAGTATATGACTGAAATTAGTTCCTGTTTGTTTGTAGTAGGTATACTATAGTACAATGGGCCATGAAAGTGGTCTACCAGGTTTGACAAAAGTTTCTGCGAGATCTAACGATCGCTAAGGTTGACTTTTCTAACGGAGCTCGAAGATTAAAACATGCACGACCTTGTTATCTCATGACATTTAAACGAACCTCAACCGTAGGGTGGTAGACCACATTTTTGACAGACTGTTCGTATGTAACATTGTAGTAGGTGTTCAATTCTACTATAACGTCTATATACAGCCTTGGCCAGAAGTGTTGAGCACCAATGCGATTTTCATACAAAACTGGAAAGTTTAGTCCATCGTTTCCATCTTTGTTTAAGTTATTTTGTCAATTAATTTAAACTAATAGGCATCTTTTGTTGAAGTTAGTAGTAACTGCATAGAATATTTGCAATATGTCGCACCGACTTTAATTTACATTTTTGGTACCTTCTGTTTTCATATTTTTTAAGTACCTTGAAAGTGTTATTAAGTGAAGTTTTCTATATTTATAAATAAAATATAACATTTACCGTTACCGTACATTGTTAGGATAGGGAAATAATGCTTAACATCAAAATTGTAAACAAAAAACACCTATGCTCAACACTTCTGGCCAAGGCTGTATAACACTGTATTAGCGCTTAAGGTTTATGAATGTTTACACGTTTTACTTTTTATTACATTTTATAGCGACATTGACCCTATATTGTCAGCCCAAAGCCGACTCTTTCGTTTTGTATTGGGTAGTTTTTCCTTTATTTCTAATCATTCTAAATCTTATTTTGCATGTATTGGTAGAAAGGCCTTGATGGCGACTGAAAATAATAATATTTTGCCCCAAAAAGCAGCGACAGAAGTCGTTAGCAGTCTTTACTGGCATTACGGTGTTGCCTCTTAAATATGGATCGTAACTGTTACTACGTAGCAGGTTAAATTTCCCTCGACTCAAGAACAACTAGCTCCCCAATTCCAGCCGTGACTGCACAGTCAACCAATTCCAGACATAAGCCACTGTAGAACCTTGTCGTATTTGCATTTACCCGTAGATACGTATAAACGTAACTACGCTTTATTAAACTAGCTATTATGAAAAGGTTCTAGAGTGGCCTGAACTAAATTGGTTGACTGTACATAATCTATTCTCACCTTTCCTTCACTCGCGCTGACCTGACTCTTGTCGTCCTTCTCATCGCCGCTCTTGTTTTTGTCCGCATCCTTCTTCTTTTTTCCTTTTAACTCCTGTTCACTCACTGGTACCTGAAAAATAGTAGATTACTTCAGAGGCCGTGAAGTAAGGGATTTAAGGACGAGATTGCGGTAGACGGCCGAGTTGTAGACGAGGCCGGATAAAGCGAGTCCTTCAATCCCTCTTCCGGCCAAGGATTGTATAGTGCTTTTCTCAAACATTGTAAGAAAATATTATGATTAAAATAACTATTAAGTAATCAAGTAAAATGTTTACTTTTTTATATTTTTTAAACTTGACATTTGAAAAAGCTATTCGAGCACCATGTTTAACCGCTTATAAATATAGTTATTTTCTAATTTTAATGTCGCAAGTATGCTTTCATAGAGAGTGGCCGTTGGCTGTATGTAATATTTCCTTTGTCAGTGTAATCTTAGTAAGCAAATTTAAATAGTTAGAGCATCGGACAATAATGTACGGTTCATACTAACTCCATACTTTACTTCTTGGCGTTAGGCCATAATAATATAATAAATATATAATAATAAGGCCATAAGGAGCCTTAAATGAGCAACTTCATGTCTTCATTTCGTGACATTAACGCGTACATTTCGGAGTATGTTTGAGAAAATATAATATTTAAAAATTCTTGTAGTAATTAAGAGCAACATGGTTCCCCGGGGCCAGGTGATATGCGTAAATGCAGGCATTTCCCCAACGTTAAAAAATCCGGCCAGGTGCGAGTCAGACTCGCGCACGAATGGGTCCGTACCATTACCTATAAAAACGGCAAAAAATCATGCCTATGGTAGCCCCCTTAAATATTTATTTTCTATTGTTTTATAGTATTTGTTGTTATAGCGACATAAGAAATGCATCATCTGTGAAAATTTCAACTATCACGGTTCATGAGAATCATGAGATACAACCTGGTGACAGACGGACATACAAACAGAAAGACAGACGAACAGACAGACAGCTTAGTAAATAGTGCCCCGTTTTTACCCTTTGGGTCAGTAACCCTAATAAATGATGACAAACCTTCTTAGCCCTGTGGAAGAGTTTGTGCAGCAGCATTTGATGCAGGTAGTCAGTGACCTCGAGCCGCGTTGTGAAGATGGGGTTCTTCCCCGTCGCCCATTTTGAGGTGAGGAGCGCATCCACGGCTTTCACTCCTGAAATTATGATAATTGTATTAGTTACACTAGTTTTTACTAGTTTTTACGTCACTCTGGGCGGTAAGTGAGATTTGCCGCCCACGGGCGCAGCGGCAAATCTTACTTCACACCCAGGAGAAGACGTAAAATTGTGTACGCACCACGGGCGGTAATTAAATTAAATTAAATATACGTTTATTTCAGGCCCAGGAGCCCAAAAAATTGTTAGTTACAATGTCTGTGTCTAAGTTAGTATGATCTATGGTTAGCATACAAAAGTAATGGTAATATTATGAATAAAAAATAATAATTAATAAATTAAATAAGACTTCCTGTATTAGTAATAAAGAAGACCTCCGATCGCTTGTTTATGGACCTTACCCTCGGTTCGGGCCACAAATACCCGTGATCTGAACCGTTCTTTATTTTACCGCCCTAGGTGCGTAATGTACTATTACGAACGCGACGGGTCCTTCTCGACGAGCGAGCGCAACGAAGTCCTTACGGACAACTTCGGAGTCTTCGGATCGGACACAACATAATTGTCAGCTGGTTACTGGAACATCCGTACATTTCCGCGATAAGTACCTAACGTTTTTCTGATCTTCATGAGATTTGTCAGGGTTATACTAGTATATCTGGATATGAAACAAAACCGGAATTAAAGTACGCCTTACCGCTAGGCCACCTTTGAACGCATACTGAGATCCATCAAAGGAATAAATTCACTTGTATTTTCTTATGTACCTTTCCTAATTTGTACAATAGTGTTTATTAATTACTTACTTTAAATAAATACCTAGATATCGATATATGAGTATATGACATACAACTTATAATTGTTCCATTTCTCGATTTAGTTTACATTCTAAATCTTCATTCAACAAACATAATTTGCAAACTAGAGCACAACCAAGCCGGTTCACATATAATTGTTTCTTCAGAAGGCGCGTGTTATTAAACATTTGCTCTGACGATCGATAAGATGTGTCCGATCGATTATCGCGGAACGGCGGTAATATCGATACTCGAATCGGGCTAATCGAAACGAATTAGTTAGAATTTAGAACACAGTTCTACTATATGAGAGTCAAAACAATAATGCACCGTGTAACTGAGCTTTTTTAGACTACGACGGTGGCTATCAAGCATACGGGCCGCCTGATAGTAAGCAGCTAATGGACGCCTACAACTCCAGGAGCATTCCACGGAAAAGTCCACCGTTGTGCCGTACGAACACGAATTTTCAGAAAATTGGTAGGTTTTGTAGATCCTTTATCTGCGTCAATAGAGTCAAATTATGGTCAGAATTATAATATTCCAATTAAAATTGCAAAGATAACTCTAATGACAGAGATACAGATGCATTTCTACGGGACAGCTCGTGGAATGCCCCTCAGAGGTATCACATGCGCGTTGCCGACCCTTTAGAGAGGATTCACTGTGGCGACGGCTGAGATGACTAAATACCGAAAAAGTGAATCGACCGAACGTATATTTTAAATGTTTTTCTCTATTTATGAATTTCAATATTTCGAGTCATATCTACAGCCTTGGCCAGAAGTGTTGAGCATAGGTGTTTTTTGTTTACAATTTTGATGTTAAGCATTATTTCCCTATCCTAACAATGTACGGTAACGGTAAATGTTATATTTTATTTATAAATATAGAAAACTTTACTTAATAACACTTTCAAGGTATTTAAAAAAATATGAAAACAGAAGGTACCAAAAATGTAAATTTAAGTCGGTGCGACATATTGCAAATATTCTATGCAGTTACTACTAACTTCAACAAAACATGCCTATTAGTTTAGCGCGGCGATGGTAAGTACCTGACACTAGTTTTGTTCTATGGAATTTGCTTAAAGGGAATTGTTGGTAGGTTTGACAGGGAATGGATCATCAAATATGGCTAGTTTTACATGAGTGACGTCACAGGAACTGTAGATCCGTTTAGGCGCGAAAATTTAAATTGTCAGTTTGTAACAGCATTTTATGACTATAATTTTTTTTTTTATACAATCGTGGTCTGTTATACGTGCAATTCTTCCAAATGAAAGCATAAATGAAAATATTGCATCTTGCCTATTGAATTGGAGTCAAATTTAAGTCTAATTTACAGACTCGCAAGTGGTGTATTATTCAATTCACAAGTGGGAACGTCGCGATCAAACTGTTTTCGCATAAAATTTATATTGCATCTAAATATATGTGTCAGTGTCAGTCCATGAAAAAGGTCCCACTTTTCGTTGATATGGAGAGTACTTCCTAAAACTACACAATGTACGCTATCTATTAGTGAAATAATGTAGTGTCTTGGTAGTTAGATCGAGAAAGTGGTCCCTGTCACTTAACTCGTCCACATATAAAACGAGTATCAAAGACGAGACTACGCACAACATGAAGGGAAAAGGTAGAATTTTGAAATTTGATACTCTTATTCCACAAATATCATGGAGCACTTTATTAAGATGGGATTTTTGGGAATTCAAACTCTAAATGCGTGAAAATATAGGGTTCAAATGTTTTTAACTAATTATGCGTAAAAAATCCGGTATCAAAGTTTCTTCACTTTAAAATGTGCCCACTTTTTGGGGTCCACGGTGTATCTGTATAGTGTATACGTCAATAGACGTGGCTACACCTGACGCACCGCCTCGCGAGGAGATTGCCGCTCGCGGCAGCTCGGCTAGTGCGGACTTGCCTCGGCCGAGGCATTGCGGCCGCGCGTGCGTTTGTCTCGGGCGAGGCACGTCCATTCCATACTAGCCGAGCTGCCGCGAGCGGCATTTTCCTCGCGAGGCGATGCGCCAGGTGTAGTGACGCCTAATTTGTAACGCACCCGTGAAGTACTCGACGTGATGATTGAGGAACTTGGTCTTCTTGGTGGGCACGTTGGCCTTCAGCCACTTGGCCACTGAGTACTCCTCGCGCGTCGGTTTCTCTGACTCGGGGGGCTCCCCGTACTCCTGAAATTAGATGTCTCGTTTATATGGTATACTGAAATGTGCCGTTTTAAGTTAAAAGGATACTGGATTGTCGGTTACCGGGTACACGCTCTCAATTGGCCAGTGTTGCAAAAGTTCCCGATTTATCGGGAGAACTCCCGATTTCAGCAAATATTTCCCGATAAAACGATTTTAGGGTTTAATCTCCCGATTTATTCCATTTTTAGAAAACTTAACTTATATTGTACAAATTTTGAGGTTTGTAACATCGATCGTGTGAAGTACGACTACATAAACGGTAATTCCCTAAGGCACGCTGTATTGACCTTTTATTAAACAAACAATACTAAGCTTTAACTCGTAGTAATTAAGGATTGAATATTATTGTCATTGGAATGTAGGGATTTCCCTCGTTCATTTAGAGTAAAATACAAAATATCATTCAAACCTGCAATGGAGTGAATATACTAAGGAATAGGGTTCAATTTCATAAGACCTTCAAGAAATAGGAAGTCCCTACGGGGAACATTGTTTTCCATGCTTATGCATTGATAAAAATCTGACTGCTGTTTAGCCTTTGGCTGAAATGACGGAAATTTCTGCAGTTGCAGTGTTCTTCTTTAAATATTTTAATTTTTTTATATTCTTGTTTCATTGGTGTAGCCAGCCCACCGTTTTCTTCAGTAAAATGGTAAAAATTTAATAAATTAAGGCGCAGAATGCGCCATTTTTACTGATAAACGAGCGTTGCCGAGCTCTAAGTAAAAGTTCCCGATTTTTCCCGATTTTTAGAACGTAACAACACCGATTTTATAAAAGTCAGTTTTGCAACACTGCAATTGGCTAACCCCACCTAGCGTCTTGCGAGCGTCGTCGTCGCTCGAACGCCGACGCAGCGGCGACGCGGCGGCGATGCGACGTCGACGCGGCGCCGACTCTCTCCCCCGCTGAGAGGGGGTGCGGGGGGCGGGGGAGGGGGGATGACGTCGCGTCGCCGCCGCGTCGACGCTCGGGCGACGTCGCGTCGACGCTGCGTCGCCGCTGCGTCGGTGTTCGAGCGACGACGACGCTCGGAAAACGCTAGTGTGGGGTTTGCCTAAGGCCATTCAGAGCGTGTCACATATTTTTGCGGCCTTCATGTAGGAAGATATTATTGCCGGTGACTGTACTACCGTTAAAATTCGACTGGTAATGAACCTTATTAACAACCAACAATCCGGGATCTTTTAATTTAAAACGTTACATATTTCGTTTCCCTTGAACACATTCTAATTTTGATAGGCATCCATGATGGGCAATACTATTGGGCAACCTGGAGCTAACAAAAGTTATGTTCAACGCCCCACCAATAGTTAATAAATAGCCAAAGAACAGAGAATGTATACAACAAAAACATAGATAAATGAGTCGATAGATTGCTAACTCCATACATAGAAAAACTACTAATTAAATAATAAGTCGTATGGGAAGTATGGTTAAACTCATTTTTACTAAGTTTTAAGCACACTTAAATCGTAATACGTATTAAGCTGTAATCTTTTGAATAATAATTTTTAGCAAAGCTCGCTTAAAACTTATTATATATACGCATTTAGCCATGTATGGAGAGAACACTGTAGGTACTTAATTCTCTTTGAACAAAAACTAGATGATATTATATTGACCTTCCCCCCTAAAAGTGGAAGATAGGATAGGGTTGAAATACATATAATAATAGTCCTAATATATGTAGAAAGAGAAAAGTAGTAAGTACAGTTAGCGCGACAAATATGCATACATGTTTGAACCCTATCATAAATTTATATATGACTGACAAGAAAATCATGAACCATTATAATGTAGATAGATAGAAATGCGAACCCAAACAAATGCGTACATCAAGGTTTCTTTATCAGTCGTGACATAAATAGTAAAACATATACTTATAACATAATGACATATCGATTAAGTTATGTTCCAAAAAACACGGTTAGTAAATCCCATTTATGATAACTCTAATTTGTTAAAACCAGAGACTATAGAGATATAGACGACCACAGCCTAAGAACTTTTTGAAGCTCATGTCGATTGCGCCATCTATGTCAAAGCCCCCTAAAGATACCGAATATGTAAGAGAAATGTCACCTGCACTGCTACTCCACCTAGTAACAAATAGCGTACTAGTAGTGCACTTGTAGCTACTACTAGTACGCTATTTGTCTCATTCTGAACTATAGCTGCGTCCCTACTTGCCGCAAGTAAACTTGCTAGTCTAAACCTCGCTTAAACAATACAATCTAACCAATATTAAAACATAACTGTCACAAGAACGTCCAAATTCGTACATCACCAAACCTACTTATAATCGAGTCTTTAACACAATACGTATAAAGTTTAATATTCCACGCACATGAAACAAATGGGCATCTGTGTACTAAAAACTACAAACGAAATTGAGTCATAATAACACTATGCCTGTAGAGTTCAAATTTATCTATCGCCCGGTTGTTCCACTTGTCTACTTGCCACCTGTTGGGTAAGCATGCTAATATCACTAATGAATGGGAGTTCGTGTCACGAACGATCATTGTCATGGTCAGATTGGTCAGGCCTATAACCGCGAAGCATTTCGTTCATCGAATCGTCTATTTGCATCACTCTCTTTCGTATAAGCAAGAGCGATAGAGACAGGGCCATCGTTTACCGATTTTCGACTGGGACTACCTGTCCCATACGAAAAAAAAAAATTTTTCGCGTCCAACATTTTTTTCTCCTACTTTTTCTTAGTCGCAATACGATACCAAATTATACCCTTAAATCCCGGATCACCAGTATTTTATTACACCCGTAGGTTTATAGAAGAATATGTACATTAATAGTACGTACAATGGTTACTACCTGACGTGTGTTTAATTTCAACAACATTATAACAATACAGCCTTGGCCAGAAGTGTTGAGCACTAATGCGATTTTCATACAAAACTGGAAAGTTTAGTCCATCGTTTCCATCTTTGTTTAAGTTATTTTGTCAATTAATTTAGACTAATAGGCATGTTTTGTTGATGTTAGTAGTAACTGCATAGAATATTTGCAATATGTCGCACCGACTTAAATTTAAATTTTGGTACCTTCTGTTTTCATATTTTTTAAGTACCTTGAAAGTGTTATTAAGTGAAGTTTTCTATATTTATAAATAAAATATAACATTTACCGTAACCGTACATTGTTAGGATAGGGAAATAATGCTTAACATCAAAATTGTAAACAAAAAACACCTATGCTCAACACTTCTGGCCAAGGCTGTATATGTACTTTACACTCTTAACCATCGTTACATTGCGGTTAATAAAGTAATACCGGTATTTAATAATTTAAGACACGTTTTTACTGATGTACAGTCAAGGAATTTGATTCGCGTACCGTCTTAAGTCTAAATTACTGATGACAATTAATAGTACTAAGGGCTATGTTTCTTCGCTTGCTTAAAGAAATATAAGCCTTATGATATTCTGACATTTCAAGCAGTAAATCAACGAAACGGTACGCGAATCAAATTCCTTGACTGTACATTTCGCATTACTTTATTTTTTTTAATGCTTGATACGCTGTGGCTAGTTTTGATTGTCTTTTGAGTATTAGTACCAACTTCGGTGTATTTTTTTATACCTATGTCTTATAGCATGATGGTTACAAGACTGTAGAATGAAAAAAGATTAGAAGTTATTGCATCATAATTATCATAAAGCTAACGGCGGAGTCTATTCGCACGATAATCTCGTGAAATGCTAGATTTATTTTGATGAGGTTTTCACTATGATGAGGTTTATTTTAGAAACGGTTATTTTAATATAAAATTTACTAGTCAATTTAAGAAAAATATATCTACTACTAAAGGCCTTTACTCTCGAGTCTCGAGGAGGTCCGCTCATTCAAATAATTATATTATAACTTATATATTTTTAACTTTATTTAAGAGAAGCTATCTTAGTATACTGTAAGTTCCTACAAAAGATTGTATTTTTAACCGACTTCAAAAAAGGAGGAGGTTCTCAATTTGACTGAATTAATTTTTTATTTTTTTTATCATTATTTTTTTGTATGTATGTTAGTCGATATCTCCGTGAATCGTGAACCGATTTTCAATATTTTTTTTAATCGAACAGGTATAACCCCTAGATGGTTCCATTGTCACCAAGTCGGGGTCTGATGATGGGATCCTGGAGAAATCGAGGGAACTCTTCAACTATTATAGGCACACCTATAGTGATTTCACTATTTTTTACAGCAACTCGGCCACTTCCTCTTGGAATAGCAGATCCTAAGTGAAGTCGGTTCTTTTTTGTTTAACCTTTTGGACGCCATGTCAAACGCAAAACCTACCACTCAGACGCCGCCACATCTAAATGTCAAAAATGAAGTTAAACTTTATGTGTGTGCATGTAGATCTATTTTGCTCTGTGGTCGGTGACCGATATATCGGCCTTTTGCGTTGGACCTGTGGTGCCGATATATACGTCTTTGGCGTGGAAAAGGTTAAAATTATTAAGTAATGAGTCGGAATAAAAAGGCTTTTTTATTATTATATATCTACTACTACAGTGTCCAGGTCGCAATTACATAGTCCGTGTAGTATACTTGATCAGAGTAGGTAGGTTACAGTCCCAACTGAGTTGAACTGTATGCACTTTTAACACAATTTTTTGAACACAAACATATATAGAACAAAATGTAGAATGCTCTCGATCATCCTTTCAGGCAAACACAAAACTAACTCAAAATCTTCAATCAACTTCTTACAAGTTTAAAAGGTCTAAAGGACTGGGTCTAAACTGGACACTCACATACCACCGTTTAACCATCGCGACTAGCTTCACGACCGCTCTGTGACGAGTTAACTGTGATACTGGACTATCGTGGTGAAAGTACGGAATCTGGGACATTTCTACCGCTAAGACATAGAGGCTGATTCGAATAAAACTACTTACACATTGAAATCAATTTGATTTAATCTTGACATCATTCGCGAGTGCATCTCGTTCGGACTTATATGTTAGTGCGAATGTGATGCAATACGAGTTATGTTAATAGCAAAATTGTAACAGATTTTAAAAATCTGAATGTCGCTAGCAGTTTGATTGAATTGGCGCATAGCGGTCCTGATTTGTCTTATTATCTTATTGGTTATATGGTTAGTCAATACGATATAAGTACACATCGATAAGGAGTGGCTTGACCCGTTTTGGAAAATTCTTTTTTGTTTGAAACAGTATTATATACTTTACAGTTGGTCCCATTGTAACCAGGTCAGGATCTGATGAGGGCATCCTGGATATTTCGAGGGAACTCTTCAAATATTATAGGTACACCTACAGTGGTTTCACTATTTTTTACAGTAACTCGGGCATTTGATGCCGTTGGAAAGTTGGAGGCTAAGTTAAGACGGTTCTTTTTTGATTAAAATTATCCTAGGTAGAAACCATAAGCATGCTTTAAATAGATAGTTATAAGAAAAATCTGATAGCCATTCGTTGTCTCAATGAGCCCGTTTGATTTGATAATGATAAATGTTTGGTTGCATTAAACCTCACTTTCAAATATTGGGTTTACGACTCATTCCACTTTACGTACAATTTAAATTAAATACGTTGTTTATGCATGTTTTCATTGTTCATGCGTTCTGACCAGCACCAGCTCGAAAAAAGCATCATACTGGGACTAGTGGAGGGCGAACGTCCCAGAGGGCCGATAGCCATTAAATGGTGTAATACCATCCGGACGGCGTGTGGCTCCATGCAGAGGGCGGCCTGTATGGCTCTCGACCGCGTCACATGGAGTGGAGGGACATCAGTCATCACAGTTGGTCACGATCCTCAATCATGAGGGAACGACGAAGAAGAAGAGATGCATATTTTTTTAACCTATGTATGTAATTAATTTTTAACCGACTTCAAAAAAGGAGGAGGTTCTCAATTCGACTATTTTTCGAACGGGTATAACCCCTAGATGGTCCCATTGTCACCAAGTCGGGGTCTGATGATGGGATCCTGGAGAAATCGAGGGAACTCTTCAACTATTATAGGCACACCTATAGTGATTTCACTATTTTTTACAGCAACTCGGCCACTTCCTCTGGGAATAGCGGATCCTAAGTGAAGTTGGTTCTTTTTTTGTTTAATATTATAGTTTAAATACTAGTTGTAACAGTGTAAAAGCCTCGAAACTGTTCGAGTGTTGCTGCATCTGTTATTGGTGCATAATAAATATTGTATGTGTCATTTTGCTTATTGTAATTTGAATGCTCTGTTTATGTACACGTATAGTCGCCATCAAATACATCGGAGCGGCCAGGGTACCTACTCAAAAATATCTGAACATGCACTCTATCGCGTTGACAATAGAGGCGTTGTTCAGATATTTTTGACCACCTTGGCCGCTCCGATATATCTGATGGCGACTGTACTGTTGGTGTGTCTCTATAATAAAAAATAATTCGCACGTTTCACACCCTATTTGACCAACTCTCAACAAACATTGACTCCGTTAATTGACCATTATAAACCTTATAACAACGAGATTAGGACTACCAAAGGTCAGCTGAGTGTACATTATATGCAGTAGATTAGCTTTGTTTGTAAACATGACATTACGCACGTGTTAGATAAGTTTGATTAAAGCGTGCAATTTTGCTGCACAAGCGGACTGATGAAAGGAAATTCCGAACTTAATTAGAGATTCAGTATGGATACACGCATGGAAAAATAATTATAATCATCCTCAGAATCATACATCTTGCCAGCGGCGCCTGGCAAGGACAACATATCGTCACTCGTTACGTTACGTAAAGACGTATTTTCTGCATTTACGATAAAATGTACAATTCCCATGGATCAGGTACACCTGATATCATTATAATAGAGCAGTATAGTCTAAGAACTTTTTGAAGCTGATGTCTGAAAGCGCCATCTAGTCGAGAGCCACCTAAAGGTAGCGCATAAGTAGGATAAAAGCTACCATAACTACTACTCGCGTACGCTAATCGTCTCTAGATGTGGTTGCGACGCAATATAAAAACAGGAAGAAAAAATAACATTGCGTCGCAGCGACATCTAGGAACGAGTGGCGTACGGTAGTAAAGCTAGCTTTTTTCCTACTTAAGAGCTACCTTTAGGTGGCCCACCTGATGGTAAGCAGCTACCATAGCCTATTGATGCCTGCAACTCCAGAGGAGGCACATGCGCGTTGCCGGCATAAAGGAGGATTCAGTGGATTGATGGCTAAAGGGACAAGAGGGTGCCCTGTAGAGAACTTGCCGTAACAACTTGGGTAGGTACCCCCAGTTTGTGATTGACATAATTGGGTTTATAGGTACATTAGAAATTCTACCTTATCGCAGTAACAATAAAGTGTACTATATGGTCGTACTATTTAATTGTAGGTATCATAAGACGTCTTTAGATGACGCAATTTTAACGCAAAAATCGCATGCAACTTTGATACATTGCTGTTTAGGTAGGTCCAACAAAATCAATCAATAGGTATATCAAATCCTGCAATGTATTAAAAATAATGCAAGATCAATAGAGCCCTCTTACTTTATAGGTGTTACTATTACTATGTTTATAAAATACTATATGAAGTGTTTTCTCCTATTTATTTGACAATAGTTGAAACAAGTTAAAGGTGCATTCCACAAAAAGTGTCAGGTACATGACGCTACATTTTTAGTACTTCTGGAAATAAGAAGCAGCTGATATTTGGAGTGATAACATTTGATAACTCGGCTTTAAGTTCGACGTTATATTCTACAGATTTATGCAGCTCATTAAGGTAGCTGCTATATGATAAAACAATTGATTCTGATTCTGATTCCATATGCATCACGTCCCTGACAAAAGTTGACCTTTTCGTGGAATGCTCCTAAAGAGTGCAATAAAATGATCATTGCAATTTATTTATAAAGTTAATATAATGCAGCTATTCTATTTTCTAAGCACTATTTACATCATAATCTAGCAATATGTTTTATTACTGAGCCTTCCAGAAAACAAAATTCCTATAGAAAAATAGAGACTTGACCCTAAATTTACTTTATTAGTTATATAATTTTTGCTATGATTACCAGAGCTCGGATTTTTCACGGCAAAACAAAACACTAGCGTAATTTAGCCAGTGCTTGAAATATTATTTTATCGATATCGATAATTCAGAACTAGAAGAAATAAAAGTCACCAAATAAAATTAATATGTAATAAAACTAATAAAAACATTTGTATAAAGTTACTATATATTAGAAACAGACGCAATTTCTTCTTCAAAATCTACGTCAGTACACACAGCAGCACAAGACATTTTATTTGGGTAATAGTGATAGGAGTAGATGATCATTATCTTTTCAACATTCTCTGGGAGTAAACAGTTGCGTTTATCACTATAAATCCATTTATGTACACTAAATGTACGTTCAACTTCAGTTGACGTCAAGGGAGCAAATTTATAGAATTCATTATCAGTTCGGGTAATATTCTAGGTGTACCATCGAATAAAAAAAGAAAAAATGTACTGAGGCAATACCTGTCATATACTCTAGTAAGACTCGATAGGTGTCGATAAAATAATATTTCAAGCACTGGCTAAATTACGCTAGTGTTTTGTTTTGCCGTGAAAAATCCGAGCTCTGATGATTACAAACCCCACATAAAGTATGGAAAAAACACATGTAATTTAGTGTTTAGTACCTTACTGTACCTTTAATTTAAACCTCCCCTTTAAACCGGGGGGTTTGCCACACGCGCCACGCTTGGCAGGCGGGTTGGCGCGCGCAGTTTTTTGTTGTTTATTGTTGTTTAGGCTTTCGGGAGATGCTGCTGCCCATCTCCCGGTATATTCCCTTAGCAGACTCCTACTGCAACCACGGGACGATATGGTGGGGGGCAATTCTAAGGCCGGGCACCCCACGGCACAACCGGCTAGTCTTATACCGTAATAAGACTGTCAGAGAAAGTACTGCATGAGTCGTTCTTACAGCACTTTTGTGGGGCCCATTTTTTTGGGCTAATTGTGTATCCCTATATTATTAAACGGTGCGGCATAGTGGTGTTTAAAAGATACAGAAAACAAAACAGTGCAGTCAAAACGTGAAATATAAATAAACAAAAATTCTAACCTTCTTTCGCTGGAACGGAACAAAACATAGAATTAATACAAACATGCATGATATTGCCACATCCTACTTTACTATAAAAAAAACAAAGAAACTTAAATTATGGTCTAAACATTCTGTTTTGCCATAAGCAACTAAATTTATGTAAGATATTTTAAGATGCTTGAAAACTGCAGTAAGATAATAATAGACACAAAATTAGTTATTTTAATACGGTTTGAACTAAACACTACACAATGAAACCACGACGATTATAAATAACATGGTTTCTAGTGGAGTGTAGTGAGCGTGAATGGACATAAAACAAAATGCGTCATTGTTGAGAATGACATGCACGTGGATCATGCGACGCAAAAGCTTAAATTGAACTGAGACTCTCAAGACGTCGGGATAGCAAGGAGAATCTTCTGACACCGGGGAATCACACGTAGGTTCACAAGAACGTAGGCAATTGCCACGGAGAATACTCCAACTGAATGCAAGTTTGATAATGTTAAAATCTTACCTCTTTACGTTTTTTGGTTTTTCTCTTGTCTGCCATAGTAAATTAAATTTGTCAACGTTGCAATGCGTGTCAATATGTGGAAATGTTGCTTATTTCGGTTTTCTTTATCGTACTGACGGCAAACGATTGTTTGATTTGACAGTTCCGCGACAGATCGACGAAACCACGGCACGGCAACCAACCGTGACGTTCAAAAAGTAATTAGTGGTAATTTGGTTTATATGTAATTCTGATTTATATAGTGATATAAGAAATTACGGTCAAGTAAAAACAATTGTTACATTTTGCGATCCTTTCAATTTAAATAATTTGGTGAAATTTAAAAACTTTGTTTACGAACGGAAAGAACATGGTAAGAAGAAGAATCTGGCAACATTATATGCCATAGAGTACCTAATGGCGTCTATACATGGCGCGACTTAAAGCCATGTTACACTTTACGTTTTTAGTAACCTAACTAGCATCCTAATTCGGATCCTAACTTTTTTCAATAGTAAATTTACTTGCTAAATGCGGTTACACTTGACTAAATTTAGAAACTAACTCATTTAGGAAGCTAACTAGGACAAGTGTAATACGCCTTTTAGGACGACACGAAATTTTAAGGCCATGATTTTAGTCAATAATAAAATAAGTGTTTATGTCCGAGCGGACAGAATTTCGCAAAATGGAAGCCGAAGATTTATTAATGTTTTTCAATTTAATTCGGAATTACCAAGGAGACAGCGAACCGTGTGCGTGCATCGGATTTCGTCGAATAGTTCGACGAATCATTCGCGTATAGTATGTCACCTCATCATTCACAGGCGTAGGTATGTGATCGGAGCATTAAAAGCAATATTATAAAGACCAATTACATTATATATCTGATTGGTCGCATCTGATATCGGAACTCCGGTGGCCCAATAACAAATAGGGCACTAGGGAATATAGTAAGGGGGAGGTGGGGTACACGAGACATCGGGCCCGAGAATTTGCAAAGTATAATGCTGGGGCTACATTATCAGGGTACAGTCGAATCTTCATTTTACGTCTCTTTCTTACTTTTTTTAGGCAAAAAGAAAGTTTTCTAGCCGTTTTTTGAGGCATCCTGTGCTAGAAGACATTCTGGTCTTGAAGGTCCTCACAAGCCTTTCTGCTAATCCGTTAGTACGCGGACGATAGGGTGATGACTTGATGTGTTTAATTCCTTTAATTTTGCAGTAACTCTGAAACTCTTGAGAAGTAAACTGCGGGCCGTTGTCAGTGTCAACAATGTGACTGTAACATAATACCGGTTTCAATGTGAAAACTTAAACCCCGTCAACCTCGACAACCGACTTGATAACTTTTGACTCTTAAAGCGGTATTAGACATTGCAACTTGCAGGGCCCAATCTGTCAGGTTGGCAGGTGTAATTAAAAGCGGTATTACACATTGCAACCTGCAGGGCCCAATCTGTTGTGTACCCTGCCTCTTCCTACCCCTCCTTCAGCTCCCTACGGGCCCTACCTTCAATTACACCTTCCAACCTGACAGATTGGGCCCTGCAGGTTGCAATGTGTAATACCGCTTTAAAGGTAGGGCCCGTAGGGAGCTGAAAGAGGGTCAGGGAGAGGCAGGGTACACAACAGATTGGGCCCTGCAGGTTGCAATGTCTAATAGCCGTTTTATTCAAACTGTAGTTCCCTTTCACTTTAAATCGGTTGAACAGTCACTCCCGTCTGTGGACACCTTGATCATGAATGTAGCCACTGTTTTTATATTGGCAACATTTCTACTACAAGTTGCGTCGCTGCGCCGCCCGCCACTTTTCCCTTGAGTGGTAAAAGCGTCAAGTCAATAACTTTTCGCAAACGCCGATAGTTTGTTAAGATACTCTAGTGCTATTGATAAGCAGTTTCTATATGTTGAATCTCCAATAATGGCTGGCATCAAATCTCTTGCCGTGAGAGGCATACGAAGCTTCGGACCGGACAAAAAGGATGAACAACGCATCACATTTCAAACCCCTTTGACGCTCATATTGGGTCAAAATGGTTGCGGCAAAACCACGATTATTGAATGTTTACGCTATGCTATCACGGGGAAAATGCCCCCGGGAAGCAGTGATGAGTGTTTTGTGCACGATGCTAAAGTAAATAAGTCGACAGAAGTGTTAGGAGAGGTCAAACTAGAGGTGAGGTTACCTTTTTATGTTTCATGCCGGGCGTATGTAGATCGCATAATAAGATGAATATAAAGGGATGTAGCTCTTTATCAACGCATTCAGTATGTTTTGTTGGGAGTATATGGTAACGGGTCTTCTAAAAAGCATTTGTATATAATTATATTTAGCATAATTTCAAAATGCGTTATCTCGTATGTAAACAATACGGAATATTATTTTTAATTTAATTTGCCCTCTCACTCTCTGAGCGTTAGCTTAATAAGAACTTTAAAAAAGAAAAAAATCCATTCACAATATCTGTTTATGACTCCTGGTTGATTAATTTTCTTGCATTTGGAAAAAAAACTTGAAGTCAAGTGAACTATATGTATCAGTGGCGGCGGGTCCATAGAATCCGATTCCCACCGGCTTCCCTAATAATTAGGCGCTTGGATAACTTCCATACAGATCACAGAGAAAAGCAAAACCAAATTAGCTTCAGGTTGCCTACAAATATTTTGATGCTCCACCAATGATATGAGTATTTTTTTTTTTTCTAAAGATCCTGGCACCAAACGATGAACAGCTGGAAGTGTCCCGTGCCATGCGTGTGACAGCCCTGCCCGACCGCAAGGTCAAGTTCCAGACCCTCAGCTCCCAGCTGCGGCTGACCAATGAACAAGGGGAGTCTAGGGATGTCACGCTGGACATGGATCTGCGGATGCATAATGCTCTTGGTAAGAATTGAGATTTTAATTTATAGACAAAATATTATAAAAAAAATGTGTAGTACTTAAATGGACAACAAAAAAATAGCTATAACTGAATTACTGACTTGCACAGCAAATAATCTAAATTTATAAAGATTCCGATTTTTTGCAGTTCAAGTGTCGGAATACTGTATTTATTAACTAAAATTAATTTACTTAAAAATACATACTATTAGAAACTAAAAATCTATCTCTAAAATGGGCCCCTGTGGCATCGTGCCGAGGACGCTGGCAGCATTTCCTCGCTGAACTGCAATACTTATGCGTTGAGCGAGGAAGCTGCCAGCTCGGTTGTCCCCTCTTTGCTCGTTGTGACTTCGACTAGCCGTTTAGCAACCTGGCGGTAAAGCTTTTGGGCTGCTGGACCCCACGGTTAATTGTTCAAGTTAGTATTTTTTAATATGTTTATTTTTTCCCATAAGTCTTTCTCAAACTTACAATATTTTTTTATCCGAATTTTATTAGTGTTAAATAAAAAATAAAAAAGATTACTACAATCATAATCATCCTATCTATCGTTATTGCAAAAAATCGTATAAAAAGTAGGCAGTGTTAAAAAATTATGTCTAATAAAATTGCAAAAATGCGATATGTACAGTCAACATCAAAAATATGTTTACACTTTTGCACCTGGTTACAATGGAGTAAAGAGCAAAAGTATTTACACATCTTTGCGTATCTGTACTAATAAAAATAAACCAATGATTTCTTAGAGCCATTTTCTCATTCATTACATTAACTAACACTGTACTTTCTTATAAGATATAACAGTGTTTTCAAGAACAATATTAAATCTACATTTTTATTATTCTAGGTGTCTCAGACGCCATCTTGAACTCCGTCATATTCTGTCACCAAGAAGATGCCACTTGGCCTCTGGACGACGGTCAAAAGGTCAAAGAACGCTTTGACGAGATCTTCGACTCGGAGAAGTACAGCGAGTGCTTCGAACATCTGAAGAAGCTGAGGAAAGAATACAGCCATGATATTAAAATGCTTGGTAAGTCTAGTAACAAATTAGGTGGGTTCACACATGTCGCGAGGAAAATGCCGGTGTGTTCCTTCCCAGCCGGGCCACATCTCCGGATTAAGCTCTATTTCTAATGGTGATACGTACCCATGATGTACCGTTTGTACCTCGTCGGAAATTGCATGTACCTCCGTAGTTTAGCAGATATAAGACATTAAAGGTGGCCCGGCTGGAAAGTAGAATTTCCAGCCGGGCCACGCCTGTACCTGCTGATATCCGCGGTTTTTAGATGTGATTCGAATAAAAGAGGAATGTACCTATTTATGTACCTCCATTAAACTATTTTTTTATTTGAAAAAAGGTCGTAAAATTACTTTTTCATACATTTATTACCCTGGAGCCGGCCGGGTACTGGAACCGGCCTTACTGTTAATTTATCAAAATTATTACCGCTTGGTAAGGTCCGACCGAGAACACTTTTTTTGTCTCGGCCGAGACCGAGACCGAGACCGAGACTAAATGATATTCTCGGCCGAGACCGAGACCGAGACCGAGAATTTACAAAATGGACAATAAAACGCGTAATTTGCAAAAATAAATTTTTATCCATACAAAAAAATCAACATCTGTATCGTGGCTTTAATTTTTATGCGCGATTTGCAACAAAAATTAAAAAAAATATATTAATAATCAAAATTGAACAGCTCTATATTGTAGCACAAAAATAGTAACTTTTCAGCGTTATGACCTGTTAGATTGTGACGACGCTCGTCCTATAATTGGCCAGCTCTGCTGAAAAGTTGTTCGAAAACACATAAATTAACAAGTAATCACTTGTTAAAAACGTTAAACCTGCAAAAGCGGCGTTTCGTCTAATAATTAATTAGCTTAGAATGTGGGTAGGTATGACAGAGTCGACTCCAATCGAAATCTATCGTATAAAGGGTCATAACAACTCCCCAAACAACCAATAAGAACTCGTTTCATGGTCTCGGCGGCGGCCGAGAATCTCGGCCCTATTTGGCCGAGAACCGAGACCGAGATCTCGGCCTCTATTTTTGGCCGAGAACGCCGAGACCGAGACCGAGATCTCGGTCGGACCTTACCGCTTGGCTTCCACATGGATGCCAAGCGGAATACTATTACGGCATTTTAAGTTATAAGCAAAGGGCGGACAATGGATGCAATATGGTGACGAAAGCATAAGGTGGATAAGAATTTTATAAAATTTCGAGTAATTTTTATACATATATTTTTATTTTTATAAATATTTGCAGTTGGAACTTTAGGTGCATTTCTTTCAATATTTACATTAAAAATAATTATGTGAAATGAAACCACAATTCGTAAATGGATACTTGAAAAACCGGATCTAATTTAAGATACATACTTATAAAGGCTCAATATTTTGTACAAAATTTCAAGTAAATTTATTTGCGAAACGAAAAAGCGTTATTGATAATTAATAATGGTGAAGTATCACTTTACGAATACGCACCTAGTAAACCATCAAGTTAACATTAATGGACTGATATTCTATATGTACATACCTAATATAGAAAAAATATATGATTATTTACTACAAAAATAAAAATAAAATAATGTAACTATTTGGCCATTATGTTCTCTTTTTTAAACCAATTGTGGTCATATCCACATTATGTATATCGTTTGACATTATTTTGACGTAAATTGCATCCGTCGTCCGCCCATTAGTTATAAGACACCTAAATATGAATTTGCTATTTTGTTTGTGCCACTGAAATCTTTTTTAAAGCGAAATTACAGTAATTTAAAAAAAATTTCATGAAATCGACTTTTCTTAAAATGGTCTTAAAATCTTATGTGCCCACCAGAATGGTCTTAAAATTGGTATGTAAGTTTGTTGGTTGAAGCGGGGTTAATCGTATGTCAAAATTTGAAGGGCTAGGCACGTTGATAAATTAAGGCAAAAAAATGTATTTTCAACTTGACGTCATACATACTTCTGACAATTAGAGACCTTTAAGACTTATATTTTCATACATAGGTACATACATACATACATACAATCACGCCTATATTCCAAAAGGGGTAGGCAGAGATCACGGATTTCCATTTGCTACGATCAATGCAGCATAACGGCTCTCCGTGAGCCACTTCTCGCCCCCGTGAAGAACGAGACGTGATGGGTGGCGAACCGCATCGCCGCCATGCGGATGACTATTAATTAAATAAATCACCACAGCGTTCTCACGAGCAGTAGGGATCAGAGGTTTCCTTATCTCTTATCCCTTAGTCGCCCCTTACGACACCCGCGGGAAGAGACAGGTGGCACTATTCTAAAGCCGGGGCCACGCAGCAATGTTTTCATGATCGCCGAAATGGGCTTTACAACGCTATATTGAAGAAAACGGGTGAGTTGGAACGGTAGGATTTTTAAATAAATTAACGTAATTTTTTCGTATTTTCAACTTGACGCCATACATAATAGCGCCCATTTAAAACCTTTAAGACTTATGTTTTCGTCATCTCCGAGATGGGCTCTAAAACGCTATACAGGGTGTAACAAAAATACTGGTGATCCGCTTAAGGGCGTAATTGGCGTCGTATTGCGAGTAAGAAAAAGTAGGAGAAAATTTTTTTGGACACGAATAAAAAAAAATTTTTTTTGGGACGCGTCGTCACAGCAGGCCAACCCTCCATACAAAATCAAAATTTTTTTTTCGCGAGAATTTTTTTTTCTTGCTTTTTCATAATTAGAATACGATACTAATTATGCCCTTAAAAGGATCACCAGTATTTTTGTTACACCTTGTATGGAAGCCAAGCGGTAATAATTTTGATAAATTAACAGTAAGGCCGGCTCCAGTACCCGGCCGGCTCCAGGGTAATAAATGTATGAAAAAGTAATTTTACGACCTTTTTTCAAATAAAAAAATAGTTTAATGGAGGTACATAAATAGGTACATACCTCTTTTATTCGAATCACATCTAAAAACCGCGGATATCAGCTGGTACAGGCGTGGCCCGGCTGGAAATTCTACTTTCCAGCCGGGCCACCTTTAATGTCTTATATCTGCTAAACTACGGAGGTACATGCAATTTCCGACGAGGTACAAACGGTACATCATGGGTACGTATCACCATTAGAAATAGAGCTTAATCCGGAGATGTGGCCCGGCTGGGAAGGAACACACAAAATGCCGCGCGAAGCAGCTAAGAGATATTATAGACGCGACACGGCAGGCAAACGTGCGAGTGGCCTGGGGTGAGGCGCGTTTACGCTTCGCGTGGCATTTTGGTCACAGTGCTGCTTGACCTGTGTGGTCTGCCTATTAATAAATGGAAATGGCAAGGGATAAGTTGCAATGTCAATGACAGACACAGTATTGTCTAGTGACAAGGCGGGTCCACATCAGACGAACCGGCTCGCGAGGAAATTGCCGTGCGAGGCAGCTCGATGTGTCCTCGGCCGAGGCAAACGCACGCGCGGCCGCAATGCCTTGGGCGAGGCACGTCCACACTGGCCAAGCTGTCAGCTGGTTGTCTGTTTCTCCTAGATGAGAGCTCTCATAGAATTGATTAGGGCTATGGGATGGTTTAAATACAAAAAAATACTTAAGACTCTTAGGCTGCTTACAGACAGCGACACGCCTGCGACAGCTATCGGCGACAGCCGCCGACGGTCGCCAACCGTCGCCCATGGTCGCCGATGGTCGGCCGTTAGCGACCATTGGCGACGGTCGCCAACCGTCGGCGATAGCTGTCGCAGGCGTTCGCCGACCGTCGCCGATAGTTTGTCGCATCGCGTACTGTCGCTCGTCTGTAAGAGCCCTTAAAGGCATTGTGTAAGGTTAAACAGTTACTGAAAAATGGTGTCTATTTCAATCATTTTCAGAACAAGAAGTAGACCATCTGTTTGAGAAGAAAGAAGAGCTTGAAAAGAAGAAGCTTGATGTGGAAAACATTGAGACTCAGATTACGGAGGCCAACACTAAAATTGAGGAGTTGTCTAAGGAGTTGGAGGAGGTCTCTGCTAAGCTGGAGACCATTAAGACTATGGAGAAGAGCATCGTGGGGCTGGAGAATAAGAGAGACAAGATTAAAGTCAAGTAAGTTAAAAAAATAAAGTTGTTCTAACCTTTTGGACCACTAAGCATTGGTCAGAAAAAGTCGTGCCACTGACACCAGAGCGCGTGAGTGTACGCGTTTATATTTTGGACGTGATATCACGCGCTTGCGCTAAGGGCACGACTCCGTATGCGTGATATGACGTCTTTGGCGATCAATGGGTTAAGAAATAGGAAAAGCAGGCTCCAAGGAATGAAAACCACAGGATATATTTTTTTTTGGACAACGCCTAACAAGCATACGGCCCACCTGATGGTAAGCAGCTGCCGTAGCCCATGGGTCTGCAATTCCAGATGTGTCACATGCGCGTTGCCGACCCTTTATAAAACCTACTCAAATACTAGACTTAAGAAAGTATCAGCATTTCATTTCATAGGTACCTAAATTCTGCAATAAATTTACCAAATTATTGTCATATGAACCTTACTAACTGCTAATTTTATCATATTTTTTCCTGTAGGTTGGAGAATTTCCAGGGCCAAGAACAGGAACTGAAGAAAACAATCAAATCTTTATTTGAAGGAACTGTTGAAGAATTAAATGAAAGCATTGGTAAGATTCACAAAAGCTCAGGCTTCAAGATTTCGAATGAGGAGGTTCTCAATTCGTCGGGTTTCTTTTTGTTAATGTTAAGAGTCGCCAGGACGCTCGCGTGAACTCGCGTCCCCATACAAACGTAGTTCAGCCCTCATTTTAAAACGACATGCTTTAAAACCACGAAATTTGGCATGGGCATTCTAGCAGTACAGATCTATGTCGGTAATTCGTTTTCGTTGCTTAAAATTGTAATACAAAGAAAATATAGCAAAAATAAGTTTTGTATGTAAATCTGTATCTGGCTGTATTTTCTTTGTATTACAATTTTTTGCAACCAAAACGAATTACCGACATAGATCTGTACTGCTAGAATGCCCATGCCAAATTTCGTGGTTCTAAAGCATGTCGTTTTAAAATGAGAGCTAAACTACGTTTGTATGGGAACGCGAGCGTCCTGGCGACTCTTAATCAATACAAGGATCCCAAGCCGGGATAAACGCTAGGAGGAAGAAGTTAATCGATTATTTGCAGGCAGGTTATTTGGAATTCTTTTTGTTGTTGGAAAGAGTATACTTCACAGTTGGTCCCATTGTCACCAGGTCCGGATCTGATAATGGGATCCTAGAGCGATGGAACTCTTCAATAGCGATGTCACGAATATTCGCATTCGTATAATACGAATATTCGTATCATTTTCGACATTCGTATCAACATTCGCATTCGCATGAAATGATGCGAATATTTTCCGAATGCGAATGTGGGCAGAACGCATCCTGTTTTGACCGCGCTGACCCGGCCGATGGTCATATGCTTGCTCATACACAGGAAGTGAAAACGACGGTATCACTTGTCTCCTTTTGATCAATAATATAGGACTCCATCACATATCATGTTCTGTATTTATGAACTATGGAAGCATAAAAATGATAAGCAAGATTAATTTTTGAATCTACTGTGTTACATTCGTATTCGCATTCGGACATTCGCATCCTGAATATTCGCATTCGCGAATGTGAGAAAAACGACATTCGTGACATCCCTGCTCTTCAACTATTATAGGTACACCTATAGTGATTGAAGCCTACGATATTTTTATGTTAAAATAATTTGTTTGGTGTTCCCAGTTCATTATTTCTGCAGTTTTAAAACATGTTGGTTACTATATGTGACTCATTTTCGGAAAAGGTACCATTTGGTGGTCGGTGCTTACGCTTTTTTAGCTCGTTGTATTGAATTTGTACAGTCGCCATCAGATATATTGGAGCGGCCAAGTTGGTCACAAATATCTGAACAACGCCGCTATTGTCAAAGCGATAAAGTGCATGTTCAGATATTTTTGAGTACCTTCGCCGCTCCAATATATTCGATGGCGACTGTACAACGTAAGACCCTTCCCCCAAATGGTAACTTTTCCAAAAGAATCAAATAAATGCAAGTAGATTAGTGATTTCATGTTTTGAGATCTGCAGTATAAAATTTTATGTGTTTTTAGCAACTCACGATCAAACAGTAAGAGACAAACAAAAGGAGCTGATAGAGATTTACGAGAGGAAATCGGCCTTCGACAAAGAGAGAGAGAAAATAGAGAACGAGATGACCTACAACAAGGTCAAACTGAATGAGTTCAACTTCTTGGAAACCCAGAATAAAGAGAAGATTGAGAGGAGGAACAAGTTGATTGAAGAATCTATGGTGCTGGCAGGTATGTATTATTGAGTAGTTCTTTTGGCAACGCGCATGTGAATCCTCTGGAGTGACCAGTGACCATAGGGTACGGTAACTACTTACCATCAAAGGGGCCAAGCGCATTTGCCACAGTCGTGGTCATTCAACCAGTTTTCCGCCACTTTGAGGCTGGTGACGTCACAAACCTCACGCTTTTTGTATGGAGCGTTTTGATACGCGGCGCAGACGCCTAAGTGTAAGGCCCTAGTGGAAGCCCGAGCTGGGCGTCCAGCGGGGCGTGCGGCGTGCGGCGTGCGGCGTGCGGCTTGCGTGTTCAACAGTCGCCGCTGCACGCCCCGCCGAACGAGCGCCCGCTCAGCCCTTGCACTAACATATTTTCGCATTTTAGATGTTTCAGGGCTACAATAGGTATAGTATCCGCAGAATTAAGTGGAGATTGAGTTCATAACGTTGTCTCCTTCTCTCTTGCCGTGGCGGTGCAAGTTTGAAAGAGAAGTTTTATGACCTCAGTCGCCACTTAATTCTGCGGATATTATAGTAGGTTTATTCGAGACATTTGAATCTAACTGCAAATAGAATCGAATGACGTCTTTAAAAACAAATCATGCATGCTGCTAATTACAGAGATGGAAACAAAGGAGATACAGTCAGAAGAAGAGGCGGACAAGGCCATCAAAGATCTCCAACAGAAAGTGAAGGAGTTAAACAAGGATCTGACCACTACCCAATCCCAGGCTGATGACGAGGCCAACAAGTTGCAGTCTCATGTTAATGCTAGCAGAGATGCTTTGGTAAGTTATAAAGAATACGATGTGGAAACAGATCTTCGTAAGATCAATTAATTTACACTTAATTCGGTTCCTATTAAATGGCCTTTTGTAATGTCTTATATATGTTATAGTCGCGACACAACGAGAAGATATCCAACAAGGAGCTGGACATAGAGACGGCCAAGAAACACATACTGAAGAAGGACAACGAGATTAACGACGCCAACGTGTCCCGCTCCAGGCTCGAGGAGATCGAGACCAAGTTGAAGGCGGCTGAGGAGTGAGTATCTATTTATAATGTTGTTACAGTCGCGACACAACGAGAAGATATCCAACAAGGAGCTGGACATAGAGACGGCCAAGAAACACATACTGAAGAAGGACAACGAGATCAACGACGCCAACGTGTCCCGCTCCAGGCTCGAGGAGATCGAGACCAAGTTGAAGGCGGCTGAGGAGTGAGTATCTATTTATAATGTTGTTACAGTCGCGACACAACGAGAAGATATCCAACAAGGAGCTGGACATAGACACGGCCAAGAAACACATACTGAAGAAGGACAACGAGATCAACGACGCCAACGTGTCCCGCTCCAGGCTCGAGGAGATCGAGACCAAGTTGAAGGCGGCTGAGGAGTGAGTATCTATTTATAATGTTGTCACAGTCGCGACACAACGAGAAGATATCTAACAAGGAGCTGGACATAGAGACGGCCAAGAAACACATACTGAAGAAGGACAACGAGATCAACGACGCCAACGTGTCCCGCTCCAGGCTCGAGGAGATCGAGACCAAGTTGAAGGCGGCTGAGGAGTGAGTATCTATTTATAATGTTGTCACAGTCGCGACACAACGAGAAGATATCTAACAAGGAGCTGGACATAGAGACGGCCAAGAAACACATACTGAAGAAGGACAACGAGATCAACGACGCCAACGTCTCCCGCTCCAGGCTTGAGGAGATCGAGACCAAGTTGAAGGCGGCTGAGGAGTGAGTATCTATTTATAATGTTGTCACAGTCGCAACACAACGAGAAGATATCCAACAAGGAGCTGGACATAGAGACGGCCAAGAAACACATACTGAAGAAGGACAACGAGATCAACGACGCCAACGTGTCCCGCTCCAGGCTCGAGGAGATCGAGGCCAAGTTGAAGGCGGCTGAGGAGTGAGTATCTATTTATAATGTTGTTACAGTCGCGACACAACGAGAAGATATCCAACAAGGAGCTGGACATAGAGACGGCCAAGAAACACATACTGAAGAAGGACAACGAGATCAACGACGCCAACGTGTCCCGCTCCAGGCTCGAGGAGATCGAGACCAAGTTGAAGGCGGCTGAGGAGTGAGTATTGTAAAGGTTCACTACCTTTACAACCTTTCGTCTCGAGCACCGGCTGGCACAGTGCTAGTTTTCAATTAAGAATTCCCGCATTCTATGTCAGTCGAACGATATTCATTTCGGGAACAGTCTGATGGTAGCAGCCATCCGAGCTGGTGGTGCTGTAAGTACGTCTTTGATGAGAAAAAAGGAAGATTAAATATTTATCGTCGACTACGTGCGTTTCATTCTACGAGCTCTACAGTATTTAATAGAATAGTACTGAGGAAAGCAACTCGGTTATTTGTTATATGGAAAAAAACTCGAGTTTTGGTTAAAATCGAGTTTTATCCATACTAACAATAACCAATTGCAATCTCTAAATAGTACATGCTATAGAAGCTCGATACCGAAGCCGAGAACTCTTGAAATATTCTTACCTTCCGAATTACATACATACAATAATTTTCGTTTGTCCTTATGTACAATTCGTGTGTTGATCCATTTTATCAAAATTTTATGAGCCAAATGTCCATATGCGTTCAACTCTAGCATCTAGGCTATACTATAAAAAAGAAAACAGAATATAGAGTCCAATTTTGACATAAATTTATATGTAGCTCTTGAAACACGTAATAGTAAATTATAGCAACGGCGACACCAGTTGCTTATCTGATATATGGACCAATGAAATTGCTATTTTGCTACTAACAGTTTACTTGTAACTTCTATTCAGGGAGCACCAGAGCGCCATAGATGAACTGAACACTGAAGAATTACAGAAGGAAATGAACGAAGACGAGAAATTGATTGAACAACATGAAAAGGAGCTTGAAGATCTGAACCAGAAGGTAAATTATTTTTTCACGCCACCTGCTCGGAAATGTGGCAAAAGAAGATCAAAATCCAAGCTGGAAAGTAAGCAATTGCTGTAGCATCTGAACTAACACTACAAGAATTGCTATTTTGCAGCAATGAAATGTCATTGCATTGGACCCGCCAATGAGAATCATTTAAAACATTTAAAAAGGTCTTTTTTGGCACCACTTTTTCATTCTAAAATAAAATAAGGTTGTTTATCGAACCAATTTACTTGTTTAAAAAAAAAGAAACGTCAAAATCATTCAGATCACCCTTAAGGCGTTTTTACCTTTTTAACCGTTTGTGGTTTTCTATCAAAAAGTGGGTAAGGAGTGAACCGGCTATTAGACATGGCAACTTGCAGGGCCCAATCTGTTGTGTACCCTGCCTCTCCCTCTCCCTCCTTCAGCTCCCTACGGGCCCTACCTTTAATTACACCTACCAACCTTACAGATTGGGCCCTGCAGGTTGCAATGTCTAATAGCCGTTTGAGTCGGATTGAAGCCAACATCGTAAAACGCTTCTTAAAAGTGAAAAAAAAGTAATAAAGGTGGAGCGAGAAAAATACATAATAATTACACACATATTGAACATATACATACATACATATTGAATTGGATAATTTTTGACTGAAAACAAGAAAGTTGTATTTATGCAGTAAAAATGAGTTCAATAAGTGTAGAAAATGTTATTAATACGCTGGCGCCCACCGAAATTCAAGAAACTGCACAGGCGTAGAAATTTGTTACCAGTGAAATCGCGTCCTAAATAAGAAGGCCCATGAACAGTGATATTTTGTAATATAATATACGACGAACAATTCATATTATGGAAGGATGGCGAAATAGTAGATTGTACAACAAGTGCATAAAACGCACCATTTTACGCGAGGCGTTTATCCATACGAGCGAGCTTGCGAGCGAGGATGGATATAAAGTACGAGCGTAAAATGGGTTTTATGGACGAGTTATACACTCTACTTTTTACTTCGATTGTGAGGAAATAAAAAGAATAGGAATTTCTTTCATAAAAAGTTTCACTTTATGCTGGGTATAGGCGGACTAAAACTCAATTTTATGCACAAGTGCATAAAAAATTGACTTCTTCTAAGGCTATTTTGACAATGGCAATTTTTTATGCACTTGTGCATAAAATTGAGTTTTAGTCCGCCTATACCCAGCATAAAGTGAAACTTTACGAGCATGAGAAGTAAAAAGAAGCATTTATTTGCAGAAAGTTACATGCTCGTTTACTTTATCGTGCTTGTGAAAAGCATATGAACCGTCAATATACCTATAAATAGTATCTATTAAAGTGTTTGTATATGCCAATTAATTTTTTATTTTATTTCCTCACAGTAGTCGTGAAAAGCACTATGTAATGTCTCGGCCGAAAGCGCTATAGGTGGACTCGTATCTTCGAGGGCCTCCCCTGGCGGGTCGGCCCTCGAACTAACTCGATCCACCTATAGCTTACTTTCCAGCCTCTACAACAATGTACTATTTCATCACTCTTGTTCGTAAGAGCTGTTGTTACGCGTAGGCGTTGTGGGCCGTAGATCGTTCATTGAGACCTCGGGCTGTAATGTAAATTTCATCTCTCTCTTACACCGCGCGGGGCCGGGCACGCGCGGTGCCGGAGCCCGGAGCGCGGGGGGCGCGGTCACGATACCGTACCTACACTAAACTACCACGCAACGCTACTCAATAAAACTGCGTAATTGGGCAGAGTTTTTATTTTTCTTCCTCACAAGTGTGATGAAAAACATTGTGTGTACCACGGGCGGTACAGGAATTACGAACTCGTGTGAATTAAGCCCTCGCCTTCGGGCTTCAATTCACACTTGTTCGTAAATTCTTGTTTACCGCCCTTAATACACAATGTACTATTACGTCACTCTGAACGGTAGGTGAGATTTGCCGCCCACGGGGGCAGCGGTACATCTCACTTCACGCCCAGGAGAAGACGTAAAATTGTATGGGCGGTAATAAAGAAGGCCTCGGATAACTTGTGTATGAGCCTTAACTTCGGTTCGGGCGACAAATACCCGCGATCTGAGTCGTTCTTTATATTACCGCCCTAGGTGCGTAAATTGCGTAATGTACTCTCAATGTGTCTCTTATCGTGGTTTAAATAACGTTGAAAGTTAATTGATAATTCATGGTGCTGTAAGGTCCTTTTTACATTGCGAATCTTTGTAGCTAATAAAATACAAAAAAAAAAACACTATTCAATAAGATTAATGAGTGCAAGTAAGACACCATGCTCCCATTGGACCATACTTTCTAGTCACCTATGAACGACCTTATCGCTCGGTAATAAGAGTGTGAGAATTAGCTCCACTTTATAGAATAAATGCCTTTATGTTATCAACAGGTCACCAAACTCCAAAAGCAAACCGCCAAGATAACCGAGCGAGACACCATAGACCGGGCCCTCAAAGACAAACAGGAGCAACTGTCAACTCTTCTGTCAAAACACAGTGCGGCCATCACGGAGCTGCTGGGTTCCTTGCCGGAGGAAAACTATGCTGTCGCTGTGAATAAGGTCGAGGCGGAGTGGCGGGCCGAGATGAAAACTGGCAAGCAGAAGCTTAAGGAGAAACAGAAGGAGGTTGGTATTACTGTTCTTTACTTACATTTTTCGGGAAACACAGTGCGGCCATTACGGAGCTGCTGGGTTCCTTGCTGGAGGAAAACTATGCTGTCGCTGTGAATAAGGTTGAGGCGGAGTGGCGGGCCGAGATGAAAACTGGCAAGCAGAAGCTTAAGGAGAAACAGAAGGAGGTTGGTATTACTGTTCTTGTTTACTTACATTTTTCATGAAACACAGTGCCGCCATTACGGAGCTGCTGGGTTCCTTGCCGGAGGAAAACTATACTGTGGCTGTGAATAAGGTCGAGGCTGAGTGGATGGCTGAGATGAAAACTGGCAAGCAGAAGCTTAAAGAGAAACAAGGAGGGTGGTATTACTGTTCTTTACTGACATTTTTCGGGAAACACAGTGCGGCCATTACGTAGCTGCTGGGTTCCTTGCTGGAGGAAAACTATGCTGTTGCTGTGAATAAGGTTGAGGCGGAGTGGCGGGCCGAGATGAAAACTGGCAAGCAGAAGCTTAAGGAGAAACAGAAGGAGGTTGGTATTACTGTTCTTGTTTACTTACATTTTTCATGAAACACAGGTCAGCTATTACGGAGCTGCTGGGTTCCTTGCTGGAGGAAAACTATGCTGTCGCTGTGAATAAGGTCGAGGCGGAGTGGCAGGCTGAGATGAAAACTGGCAAGCAGAAGCTTAAGGAGAAACAGAAGGAGGTTGGTATTACTGTTCTTGTTTACTTACATTTTTCATGAAACACAGGTCAGCCATTACGGAGCTGCTGGGTTCCTTGCTGGAGGAAAACTACGCTGTCGCTGTGAATAAGGTCGAGGCGGAGTGGCGGGCCGAGATGAAAACTGGCAAGCAGAAGCTTAAGGAGAAACAGAAGGAGGTTGGTATTACTGTTCTTGTTTACTTACATTCTTCATGAAACACAGTGCCGCCATTACGGAGCTGCTGGGTTCCTTGCCGGAGGAAAACTGCTGTCGCTGTGAATAAGGCCCAGGTGGAGTGGAGGGCTGAGATGAAAACTGGCAAGCAGAAGCTTAAGGAGAAACAGAAGGAGGTTGGTATTACTGTTCTTGTTTACTTACATTTTTCATGAAACACAGTGCCGCCATTACGGAGGTGCTGGGTTCCTTGCTGGAGGAAAACTATGCTGTCGCTGTGAATAAGGTCGAGGCGGAGTGGCGGGCCGAGATGAAAACTGGCAAGCAGAAGCTTAAGGAGAAACAGAAGGAGGTTGGTATTACTGTTCTTGTTTACTTACATTTTTCATGAAACACAGTGCCGCCATTACGGAGCTGCTGGGTTCCTTGCCGGAGGAAAACTATGCTGTCGCTGTGAATAAGGCCGAGGTGGAGTGGAGGGCTGAGATGAAAACTGGCAAGCAGAAGCTTAAGGAGAAACAGAAGGAGGTTGGTATTACTGTTCTTGTTTACTTACATTTTTCATGAAACACAGGTCAGCCATTACGGAGCTGCTGGGTTCCTTGCCGGAGGAAAACTATGCTGTCGCTGTGAATAAGGTCGAGGCGGAGTGGCGGGCTGAGATGAAAACTGGCAAGCAGAAGCTTAAGGAGAAACAGAAGGAGGTTGGTAATACTGTTCTTGTTTACTTACATTTTTCATGAAACACAGTGCCGCCATTACGGAGCTGCTGGGTTCCTTGCTGGAGGAAAACTATGCTGTTGCTGTGAATAAGGTCGAGGCGGAGTGGCGGGCCGAGATGAAAACTGGCAAGCAGAAGCTTAAGGAGAAACAGAGAGAGGTTAGTATTACTTTTTTACACAATTGTATTGTATATGGTAATCAGCTACCGTAGCCTATGGACACCTGTTACTGCAGAAGTGTCATGCGTGTTGACAAACCTATAATACAAAGGTTTGGTTTTTAACCCATTGATTTTTTTTTTCAGTTGACCAGCCTCGAAGCGGAACGCAAGACAGTAGGCGAGATGCTCTCAGAGAAACGCGCGGAGATTGTCAAGTCCGATGCCAAGATCAAGAAGGCCTGCGGCAACCAGACTTATGAAGAGGCTCTTAAGGAACTCACCAATCTGGTTGCAGACTTACAGGTAAATATAACCTTTTTATATAACTTATCCTGTTGGGTCAAATCTTGCAAGCTTATTATGACCTACGTTAGTCTGATTGACTTGATGGTATGTATGTAAATTGCATGACAATATAATATTGTAATAAAACCATTTATCAATAATTAATTTTTTGATTTATTTTTGATCTGGTGATGGAGCTAGGAGGTAGTCATAGGAACTCCTCATCTGCTCAAAATTATCCCGTCGTGGTTGGGCTCGTTGCATTCGTCTTTGTGAGCAGATAGGGATTGTACAAAGAAAAGTACAGTTAGGAATAAAAGCTTGTCACAAAAATTTAATTTTTGAAAAAAAAAACATTGGTTTGATTTCGAAACAAAAGCAAGTTCGAATGAATTGTCCGTTTTTAACATCATTGCTCTAGAAACTATTATATTATTCAGGAAAAACAAGCCGTCCTGCAAGCGTCGACAGTCGTCATAGACAAGTACAAGAGCTTGCTGAAAGACTCCAGCTGCTGTCCGCTGTGCAACCGCGGGTTCAGCACCGAGCACGAGGTATTTTAATGTCACTTTGGTCTATTTATTTATTTACCTTGACCCCATATTATTTCTGTGCTTCAAACCTTGTAAGTTAAATTTCACACTTTTTAGACACTTCCCGGTGTCTGACTAAGGTGAAATTTTGTATCCTCCTCGTGTTAATTACAAGACAATGCTATCTAATAAGTACAGTCAGTATATAAAAGTCTACTAAAGCATATACAATTTGTGGTACTGTTTAAATGCTTATCAGTAAGGAGTGAGTGATTTATCCTAGAAAAAATCCTCGCTAGAATTGCAAACATATAGAGATCAACAACGTATATTCGCAGAGTGGTATACTCGCTATTACATTTCGGACTCATTAAATATCTGACTTTCACTGCGCCAACAAATAATGAATCTGCTTAGTCGGACAGCTGCCATTGTGTGTCTCTATTCTATAAGAGTCATCTTAACATCCTTAGGCCCAGCCATATAAATCCGAAAATTGCTAATCGAATTTTAACCTACAGTGCCCGAAATAGAGTCAATTATTCTTTGCTGTTACTGTTATTAAATTTATAGAAATTAATGAGTAGGACATTGGGCTGAGGGTGGTTAACTTTTATTCATTAAATGGTAGATGTTTCATTATTCATTTGAGTGCTAAGCACAGACTACACAGACACCTCATCATTAAACTTTTACAGGGAGCACGAGGTCACCACACATCAGTGCAATTTTATTCGTAAATTTCTACGATCCGAACAGCAAATCTCAATAGTATTATACACCAATTTGTAGTATAACAATCCAGGTTCACCCCTGTAACTTGATTTTTGTGGATATTTTTAATCCACATGAGTAATGATCAAAAACGTTACCTCAATTGAAATACGCGGTCGCGCTCTCATACAAAATTAGTACGGGAGCATTGATGCGTGGTGACACCGAGTTGTACTGATGATCTATCTAGTGTTGAGGTTATCTGTGGTGCTAAATGTTCATTTAATTTGCAGGTGACGGACCTAATATCCTCACTAGGAAAGCAGGTCCTAAACGTCCCTGTCGAACTAGAAAAAGTTACAGAGGAGCTACAACGAACTTCGGCCAAGAAGGACGACCTTCTCGCTCTAAAATCCGTCAACGGCAAGATCTCCGGCCTGAGGGACAAGGAGAGAGATATTGAAACGAGGCTGGAAGGGCTCGATGAGGTATGTTAACCACAACTTTGTTTAATCGAACGAGCGGAGCGAGTTCTTACAAACAACTTCTGGCGACTGGGACGTCTCGGCATTTCGATCGCTTTTTTATTTTGAGTCTTTATGAAATTTGTTGGGATTGTAGCAGAGATACATATAATTTGCAAGTTCGTATATGAGAAAGATCTATCAATGCCAATCAAGGGGTTGTGGAGTTAGAAGGCGAAAACTAATCGTCACAAGGATCTTCTTATATTGGTTAACTCGTTTCCAAGTGAATCGGGAGTTCTCAGTTCGATGTTATTATTATCAAATAATAAGCAAAAATTCGATATCATTATGAAAATCCGGGTGGGCCCCGCCCGCCGGCACAATCGAGTTGGCCATGGCGATGGCGTGCAATCCATGCAAAGGCAGTCATTCAATCATCATTTCGGGTTTATAATATGTGTGTAGATAAAGCAGTGTATGCAACTGTACGTAATTAGGCCTTAAAACACTCGTGTGATCTTATTATGAAACTCACTTCGTTCGTTTCATAAAACCACACTCGTGTTTTAAGGTTACGTAACAGTTACATAAACTACTATTATAGACATTTGTACTCTATCTCTTATGTAGATATTATAATCCAGTAAAACAAGTTTCTGACATTGTTAGGTTGCCACTAACTGCAGGATTTTTTACGTCATCTAAAAAAGAAGTTAAGTTTTTTGTTTTAATGTACTTTTCAGTGAAACGATTTCATTTCATTCAACTTAGCATGTTTGTGTGTATATTATCTAATAAGTTAATAACTGGTTTGGCCGTTTATATCTGATTTAAAGAAGTTAACCAATCATTGTACTTTATATTTCCACTATAAAATATTTACATAAATTGTCTTCATCCTTACTCTATACTTTCTTCTAATCCATTGACATTGACACTTCCGCTTTTGACAAATGTCAAGTGTATCGACATATCCGGTCGCCATTGTGAATCCTCACAATCAACGCGCGCGCACCGCTCCTACGCAAAAACTCGAAACTATCAAGAAAAGTCATAAAGGCTGAACCAGTGCATCTACCAGAACACATGTGTCAGGGTATCAAATCCTTTCCAATCCTCAAAAATTTACACCAATAACAATTGTTTCAGAGAATCAAAACCCTCAAATCAACAGTTGAAGAGCTCACAGCAACCCTTAAAGAACCAGAACAGAAACTGCAAAATCTGAAGCAGATATCCGGGGACATGCCGCTCTTGGACCGCTACAAGACTGAGATTGCTATATCCACCAAGAAAGTAAGTTTTTGAACAAATAAACATTGCATATAGTAGTAGAGATTGATAACATGTTAGTTTTTACCGAGGGTATTTACCACAGACTACACAGACACCTCATCATTAAACTTTTACAGGGAGCACGAGGTCACCACACATCAGTGCAATTTTATTCGTAAATTTCTACGATCCGAATAGCAAATCTCAATAGTATTATACACCAATTTGTAGTATAACTATCCAGGTTCACCCCTGTAACTTGATTTTTGTGGATATTTTTAATCCACATGAGTAATGATCAAAAACGTTACCTCAATCGAAATACGCGGTCGCGCTCTCATACAAAATTAGTACGGGAGCACTGATGCGTGGTGACCCCGAGTTGTACTTATGATCTATCTAGTGTTAAGGTTATCTGTGGTATTTACCTACACTAATTTAAATCACGCTTTTTACACGTCGTTACACATAAAACAGGACTTTGTTTATCCTCGCGCAGCGCACTTCTAGAATTGGTTCTTTGGTGGAAAATAAATAATAAATAAATAAATATTAGGATAATCTTACACAAATAGACCTAGTCCCACAGTAAGCTCAATAAGGTTTGTGTTGTACTAGGCGAAGATATATTTATACAATTGATAGATATAGATAAATACTTAAATACATAGAAAACATTCATAACTCAGGAACAAATATCCGTGATCAACACACAAATGCCCTGATCAGGATTCGAACCCGGGACCTCCTGCTTCATAGGCAGGGTCACTACCGACTAGGCTAGGAGGCCGTTCAAAAATTTAATCACATTTGAATTATAATTTGTAGTTGGAAGACCTCCGCTCGCAATGCGACAACGGCATCGACACGGACATGACCCTCGAGGAGGCCAGCAGCCGGCAGCGCGACCTGCGCCACGAGACCAGCACGCTGCGGACCAGGGTACGCAGCAGCCAGAAGAAGCTCAACGCGCACGTGCGCAAGCTGCAGGCCAAGGCCGACGCCAAGAACAAGCTCAAGGAGAAGCTGCATAACGTGCAGAAGAAGGTATGTTCACCTTAAAGCATTTAACCAACTGGAGCGGCCATTGACAGGCGTTCCTCTGTCTAAAATATATGACCAGTGGACATACCAATTGTATGGACTGACGTTTATCTGACGTGGCTATTTTGACGATTCGCATACATTTGACGTTCCCCTCCCCCGCAAAAATCAGCAAATTTACCCGTAAACATTTTTTTCATCAGGTCCAAGGCATTTGCACTCTCCAAGAAGCTGTGAAGCAACTAGAAGAAGACAAGGACCGGTACAACGCAGAGCTGAAAGAGCTTCAGGCTGCCACCGAGGGCTTCAAGAAGGAATTACAGGATAAAGAGGACGCCAAGACTGACGCCGCCAAGAAGAACAGGTTAGACTGCAAGGTTACTTAACTCATTCACTGCTAATGACGACACGTCGTCACAGCTCTACGAAGCATTTTCGCTACATAGCGGGAAACCCATGTTATCGGCTACGGCGTAGCGCTACGCGCGTAGCATAGCAGTAAATGTGTTAAGGCTCAGTTTCACTAGTCCAAGCATAGACTTAAAGGTAATAATAGACGGCCATAGTCTAAGAACTTTTTGAGGCTCCAAGTATTTAGCGCCGTCTAGTTGAGAGCGATCTAAATACCCAAAATGTAAGAGGAAATCTCACCTCCATCTAGTAACGAATAGCGTACTAGTAGTACACTAGTCGTTACTAGATGGAGCTGATATTTCCTCTTACATTTTGGGTATCTTTAGGTCTTTAAGTCTATATGGTCCAGGGGTCGGCAAACCACGGCTCGCAAGCCGCATGCTGCTCTTTGAAGAATCAGTTATGGCTCTTCGAGTTCTCCTCAAAATAATTTTAAAATCAAATATTACAAAAAAAGTACATAAAACAGACAATTGCGGCTCTATGAGCTTCCAAAATTCCAAATTTTTCGCCATCAGGCTCTTTGTCAAAGGTTGTTTGCCAAGAATTATTAAAAAAAACAAAAAAAAACACCAAACCGAATGCAGAACCTTCCTCAATGGAATTGAAGTCGGTTAATAATAAATCTCAAAAGTCCTATCTTCAAAATTTTGTAGGCAAATGGGCACCTTACTAAAGCTAAAAGGACAATTTGCTATTTTGTAAACCCACTTCTCTCCACAGATTAATAATAGAATCGAAACGCAACTACATCGCCAAAGTAGTCAAAGCCGTGGACCGGATCAAGACGGTGCTCTCCGAGTTGCGACAGCATGAAGAAAAGAAGATTCCGCTCCAGATGAAGATGTTCAATGAGCTGAACGACAAACTGTCGGATAAAAGGAAACAGATACTTATTGATGAGAGCGTGTTGGGGAAGAGAAGGCATATCTTGAGAGATGAAATAGCTAAGCAAGAGGTATGATATTATCGAACGAGCTGAGCGTAAGCGAAGCGAGTTGTTACAAACAACTTCAGACCTGTCACCTGGCTACTGGGAAGTCTCGGCATTTGGATGGCTTTTTGATTTAGATAGTTTGTTCGACGGTCACTTTAATAACGTTTTTCTGATCTTTATGAAATTTCTTGGGGCTGTAGCAGAGATACGTAAAATTTGTAAGTTCGTATATGAGCTGGATCGATCAAGTGGTTATGGAGCTAGAAGGAGAAAAAAAATCCTCCTTAGGGTCTTGTTATATTGGTCAACTCATTTGCAAGTAAATCGCGAGTTCTCAGTTCGAGGCGGACTACTAGTGATAATTTTAATACAAGTATGTTTTTCATTGTGATGATGTAAAAGTCAAACGAGGCCTTACTTAACTGGTTAATAATCACTTGAAATTCTGTAAAAACTGCAAAATAACTGAATCTTGTATACAGTCTATTATTATAGTGCAAGTTATTCCAAAGCTAGCCCATTGTGGATTCGCGACTTTAATTTATATACCCAGTTATTATAACCCTAAGAGGGCACTATGGCGATTATCACACTGGCGACGAATCCGCATCGGGCGCCGGTGCGCGAGCGAGATAGCGCTATACACATGCAGAGCGCTGTCTCGCTCGCGCACCGGCGCCGCATGCGGGTCCGCAGCAGTGTGATAACCGCCTATAGTGCCCCACTACTGGGGAAAGGTGTCCTATAGTATTAGGCTTCGTATCTATCTTCAAATAATTTTAAACAAAAAAAGAACCGACTTAGGATCCGCTATTCCAAGAGGAAGTGGCCGAGTTGCTGTAAAAAATAGTGAAATCACTATAGGTGTGCCTATAATAGTTGAAGAGTTCCCTCGATTTCTCCAGGATCCCATCATCAGATCCCGACTTGGTGACAATGGGACCATCTAGGAGTTATACCTGTTCGATTCATAAAAAATTTTTGAAAATCGGTTCACGAATCACGGAGATATGGAGTAACATACATACAAAAAAAATAATAATGATAAAAAAAAAATCTGTCGAATTGAGAACCTCCTCCTTTTTTGAAGTCGGTTAAAAAGGAGTGTATAGGTTCTTAAAGGATTGCAGACATCCGTAGACTACGGTAACTGCTTATCATCAGGGCCGTATGGTTGTGTATGGGAAATCTGTCAAGTTTAATCGCGGCTACTTAATAATCATTTTGTATTCCGTACCATGTCATTAAAAAAACACCTAAAAATGCTTTCGTACATTTCAGCTCAACCAACGCGACTTGACCGACAACCTGAAATTACGCGGCATACAGACAGAGATAGAGAACTGCGAGAAAGAGATCTCAGAGATAGCGGAGAAGACTAACGGCTTCAACATGGAGTTGTTGAAAGAAAAGAGCGCTCTGAGCGCCAAGGAGAAGCAGATCAGTAAGGAGAGGGAGCAGAATAGGGGGAAGTTGAGTGCGCATAAAGTGAGTATTTTATTTACTAATAAAACAGTGCCATATCTCTCGGTTCTAAGAGGCAGCGGAGAAGACTAACGGCTTCAACATGGAGTTGTTGAAGGAAAAGAGCGCTCTGAGCGCCAAGGAGAAGCAGATCAGTAAGGAGCGGGAGCAGAATAGGGGGAAGTTGAGTGCGCATAAAGTGAGTATTTTATTTACTAATAAAACAGTGCAATATCTCTCGGTTCTAAGAGGCAGCGGAGAAGACTAACGGCTTCAACATGGAGTTGTTGAAGGAAAAGAGCGCTCTGAGCGCCAAGGAGAAGCAGATCAGTAAGGAGCGGGAGCAGAATAGGGGGAAGTTGAGTGCGCATTTTAGTGAACAAATCCCATTATTTTTAAGAAAGCAGTGCCATATCTCTTGCTATCAAAGAGGTCTCCGAGACGAACGATTTTGAAATGCTACTTTATTTTAATATTGAAAAGAAATATTCACCTTTAACAAAGACAAGTTTGTTACAAGAAATCCGTAAATTAACCCTTTGAACGCCAAGCATGGGACGGAAAAATCGAGCTCTCATCGCCAGGCAAACCGGTTATATCTTGCCACGTCCTGGCGCTGAGGGTACCACTTTCCCCGCGCGTTATTTGACGGCTTTGGCGGTCAAAGAGTTCACCTATTTTCACTTGGTAAAATGACGAGTGGGCCAATTTTTGACTTTCGAGCGCCCGAATTCAAAAAGTTTAAGCTTGAAAATAATCGCACACAAAAGCTGATTTTTTCGCATGAAATTAATAGTTTAAATACTCATGATTTCAAGTTCCTATCGCTGTTATTTTTAAAACACAATTTGATCGTTTTATTCTGAGTTGTAAATGTCACTTTCGAGTACTCGGATCTCAAAAATCACCCCCCAGTTCTTAGCATAATTAAACATCACAATATTTTCGTCACACTCATTTATATGGTTTTCAAACGCTATTATAATGAGACATAGCTTTTCTCATTAAATTTTTATTTGTCTACAGGAAAGACTGAAACAGTGCAAACAGGACTTACAAAATATGATAGACCAGGGCATAGAGAAAAACTACAAGGAAAAATACTATGACCTCACAGTGACCAGAGCGATGAAAAAAGACATTAAGGATTACTCTATGGCATTGGAGAGGTGCTTACTAGAATTCCATAAGGAGAAAATGAAGAATATCAACCTTATTGTAAGGTAAGATCGTTTTTATCCTACGTGTGTGGTAATAGTACATTATGCACTCAGGGCGGTAAGATAAATAACGGCTCAGATTGCGGGCATTCTGAGGGCTTTATGGCCCGTGGTGCGTACACAATTTTACGTTTTGTGAAGTGAGATTTGCCGTTGCGCTCGTTGGCGGTAAATGTCTCTTACCGCCCGGAGTGACGTAATGAATCATACGGCCCTCCTGATAAGCGTAACCTTAGCCTATGGACACCACAGGTGTCATATGCGCTATTCATATTGTATTTCAATCAATGCTTGATGGTTACTGGTCGCGGCACGTAACTCTAGCGATGACCGTTATTGCGCAGAAGTCGAAAATAGGTCGCGCGGGGGGATACAGGGGGTGAAGGGCTATGGAAGAACATGCGCAGAAATAACGGTCAGCGCTAGACTTACAGCCTTGGCCAGAAGTATTGAGCATAGCTGTTTTTTGTTTACAATTTTGATGTTAAGTATTATTTCCCTATCCTAACAATGTATGGTAACGGTAAATGTTATATTTTATTTATAAATATAGAAAACTTCACTAAATAACGCTTACAAGGTGTCTATAAAATATGAAAACAGAAGGTACCAAAAATTAAAATTTAAGTTGGTGCAACATATTGCAAATATTCTATGTAGTTACTACTAACTTCAACAAAACGTGCCTATTAGTTTGAATTAATTGATAAAATAACTTCGAAAACGATGGAAATGATGGATTACATTTTCGAGTTTTGTATGAAAATCGCATTGGTGCTCAATACTTCTGGCCAAGGCTGTACGTGCCGCGAGGTGTACCTCTAATTTTGGTTGACAAACTTATTTATCAAAGTTTTTGATTTGGTACCTTCCCGTATTGGTCATAAAATCTATATTTGTAGCATCATGATGATAGTATCCAATAAGGTGACAGTATTTGTGCCTTTTTAATCTTTTTATAGCTTGTTGCGGTTTAAGATGTATAGTAAACGCTTAATAAAACAACACGTTTTGCCGTTTCGATGATAAAACACGAAGAATATACTCGATTTAGAACTGCAATTATTTAAAATAAGTGTATGAATTTTCAGAGAAATGTGGAGGAAGATCTACAGAGGAAACGACATAGACTATATTGAAATAAAGACTGACGGCGGGTTGGCGGAGGACGCCGACCGATACAAATATAACTACAGGTAAAATTACCTTTATTGTTACACAGAATTATTGCAGTGTATATCAGTGGTGGTGGGTAAAATTTCTTAGGCAAACCGGTGCTGAATTTGGCTTAAAATTACTTCATGAGCTGTAGGAAAACTACTCAGACGCCTGAAACTTAGGCAAGCCGACGGTAATTGTGTTCTTTGGACCTGCCGCCACTCGTGTATATAGAATGGTATCCTGCCTTTCGCCGAATATTTTATTGCCGAATTTACCTTGCCAACCAACTTAATTTGTTTGAATTGGAAATAATAACTGTATTAAACAAACATTTGTGTAAGGGCAAGGAAAAAGTTCTATAAGTTAAAATAATCAGTTGTATGTACAGTCAGCAGGAGGAGTAGCTAACCGGGTAGGGTGTTCAAAATGACCTACACACGCTCTTATTCTCTTATCAATAAAGTCGTGTCCAGCTCATTTTGAACACCCTACCCGCTTAGCTACTTTTGCTGCTGACTGTACAGTCGCCATCAGATATATCGGAGCGGTCACGGTACTCAAAAATATCTGAACATGCACTTTATCTTAAATAAATTATATATTAAATGTTTTTTTAAATATCATTGCAGAGTGGTACAGTGTAAGAACGGCGTGGAAATAGACATGCGCGGGCGCTGCTCCGCCGGACAGAAGCTGCTGGCCTGCCTCATCATCAGGCTCGCGTTGGCGGAGACTTTCAGCACCAGGTAACTTTATACTCTAAGAGCACGGGTCTTCAAAATATGACCCGCGGGCCCAATCCGACCCGCCAGCGTGCCTTATTGGCCCATGAATCTAATTCATACACTGCGGCCGTCGAAACAGACACCTTTGGCCTATATTATAAAGCTACAATTTACATGCTGGACTTAGGCCACTAGTTGTGAGTCAGGATGGACCTCGGGAATTTTATCGAATACCATGTAAAACGGGGTACTTACCATGTGTATTTGTTTTGCCGAGTTTCCGATATTTTGGTACAGTTGCATGCGCCATTATCACGGAGTAACTGAAGTTGCTGCGAGTGTTAGTTGTGGTTTACCCACATATCAATACACCATAGCGCTCTACCCTTCTTCGAGTTCGCTTTCAAAACTCATACAAACAATTATACATGAAAAATACCCCATTTTAAATAGTATCTGTTATGTTAATGACCACATTTGCTGAAAATAATTCTGATTGTTACTGATGAATCATACACATGATTTTTGGCATATAAATTGGGATAGTCCTCTTTGTCAGTTATAATACAAATGCTTTTGTTATCACAGATTCGGCGTCCTAGCATTAGACGAACCCACAACCAACCTGGACCACGAAAACATAAAATACCTCTGCATGGCGCTCAACGAGATAGTCCAAGAGCGCATGGGCCAGAAAAACTTCATGTTCATCATCATCACGCACGACAAAGAGTTTATCGACTCGCTGGGACACATCGACCAAGTGTCTCATTACTATGAGGTATCGAGAAACGGGCAAGGCAAGTCCGAGGTGAAGAAAGTGTGCTTCTCTTAATTTGTAATCTTAAAATTCAAAGACAATTTTTAATGATAATTTGTAAACAATATCTAAGTCGCGGATAGATTAGGCGCCCGTCACCACTTTGGAAAAATCTCGTATCTCACTGTTGAAACGCAGTAACTCTACATGCTTCCTCATTTTATCTTTTGGAGTGACAATTAGATACAAGTTTTTTTTCAAAGTAATGGCGAAATGTCACGCGACTTGTCATGCGATTTCGCCTAAGATATCTGGCGATATCGCGACTTACGAGTATGTCGGTAGTGACGAAGACTTCGAGAAACATCGCTCCGCAATGAGGGCATGTGTATGTATACTATCCCCCTTATTCGTATTCGTCTTTAATGCCTCGATTAGTTTATTTATGTTTTGTCCTTATTTGTCACTTTGATAGTTGTGTGTGTTAGAAACAGACAGACTAATTGAGGCCTGAGACGTTTATGAATAACGGGTTTAGAGTAATATGTTTGTGATTGTGTCAGTTCGTGTAAAGTGCAATGGCGGGCCTTCCTTAGAACTTCGTTTCTATATGCCTATTTTTAATGGGAACTTATCCTATGTTTCAAAAGGCTGCTTATCCAGCTCCATCTTACGATAATTATCTCTTTAGGACACCTGCTTGATCTGCGTATACATAATTATAACTCCCGAGTGTCTAATTTAGTCTTTTTGTTCGGTCAGTCATTAGTTTTTGTTAATAGTCACCCGCATGGCGGCGATGCGATTCGCCACCCATCACGTCTCGTTCTTCACGGGGGCGAGAAGTGGCTCACGGAGAGCCGTTTTGCTGCATTGATCGTAGCAAATGGAAATCCGTGATCTCTGCCTACCCCTTTTGGGATATAGGCGTGATTGTATGTATGATTGTATGTATTCATAAAGGTTGAGGGCTGTGCCTTTTTTTTTTCTCTGACAAATATATATTTTTGAATTATTGATTGGTTTGCTGTAATGCTATAATTTCCGTTATTATATGAATTTGATTAGCAGAAATTTAATTGAAAGCTCATTAAGTCTACAGTTTATATTTAATAGGTTTTACCATATCCGTAACACGTGTATGTATAAAAATGTAGTCTAAGGACCGATAAGTAATTTTTTGTTAATATGTCTTAAATATAAATTATTTGGACACTTATACGTCTTATGGACTAAATATAGTTCTTATAGGCATTTTTTTTAATTGCCACAGTAATGTTGTTGCTATCATAAACAATGAACAATGAAAAACAATCACCCAATTACTTAATAACATCCTTAGATTAGATTTAAAAAAATGTGATGCTAAATTACGAGGATGTTTGTGTACGTTGTGTTTCCAAATTGCTATATGTACTAGTATTAATTTCCTATTTTTTGACATTTTATTTCGATATTAGTTTTAATACTAATTATTCCGATAATATATATTGTGTTAGTGATTAGTGCAATCTTTAAAAGTCATCAATAAATGGACAGTCAACTCCATAAATATGTATACACTTTTGCACCTTACTCCGTAGTAATAAGGTTCAAAAGTGTGCAGATTTTAGGCGTTGACTGTATGTGTAAGCGAGCAAAATATCTATAATCCATACAACATTTATAACATGTGGCAAGTCTGTTAACCCTTTATTTGGTCTGGTTTGTTAGGACGAACATATTTTTTTACATTTTTGTATTTTTTGCTTCTTTGAAATTTGTAGAGGCTGGGAAGTCGTTATTCCTTACATCAAATGAAGATCAGTAGCATTTACTGCTTAAATCATATAAATATAATGATATGTCTCCAGTAGTCTTTAAAATAGTATTTTGGCAACTAAAATTTACAGCATCTATTCTACTTATTGAAAAGTGTAGAATAAGTGTGCTTAAATGTCAGTATCATTCTGAGATAGTGTGAAATATAGTGTCCATTTCTAGTAAGTTCAATCATAAGTTATTCAATGATCAATTGATCATCTTGGTGATACTACTTTTTAACATTAACCTTTTGGAGGCCACCAAACATAATCTAGACTACCAGTCCAGATTGGTCAAACTATTATTGTTAACAACTTTCTAAAGAAAAACCAAAAATATACAAAAAACAGTTGTATTGAAATGCAAATATCACCATCGGAGCGGCCAAGGTGGTCACAAATATCTGAATAACGCCTCTATTGTGAAGACGATAAAGTGCATGTTCAGATATTTTTGAATACCGTGACTGCTCCGATATATTTGATGGCGTCTGTACGGCGTATAAAGGGTTAAAAAGTATCGTATTGTGTGCTTGATTGTAAACGTCAAATATGTAATAACTATTGTGTATGTGATCACGTACTGTGGGCATTCATTTAAAAGTTTTTCCCAATTTACTTCTAAAATTGTCTCAATATGCGTGTCAAACGATGCTTTGTACATTTTTCAGAAAATATAACAAATTTTATATCGACATCGTCTTATGTATGAGAGAAAGTATTAGCGGTGACCTTTTTATTATAAAAGTAATGCCCCCCGTACGAATTAGACTTTAAATAGTTTAATAATTTTCATTATAATGTTCGTAATGTAGGTAATTCATGTGTTATTTCTAAATAGCAGTAAGGAAAGGTGGATATAAGCTGTCAACTAGAAATAAACAGATTTCTATTTAATATTCGTTTTATTTAAAGGGCGTAAAAACTGGCCATCACGAACCTAATCGAACGAGCGGAGCGTAAGCGAAGTGAGTTCTTACAAACAACTTGTGCCTACTGGGACGTCTCGGCATTTCGGTGGCTTTTTGACTTTGAGTTTGTTTGATGATAACTTAAGTAGCTTTTTCTTGATCTTTATGAAATTTGTTGAGGTTGTAGCAGAGATCCTTACAATTTTAGAGTTCGTATAGGAGCAGGATCGATCAAGGGGTTATGGAGCTAGAAGGCGCGAAAAAATCATCACATGGGTCTTGTTATATTGGTCACGTTGTTTGCAAGTAAATTGCGAGTTCTCAGTTTGAGGCGGACTATTAGTTATTACTTATTAATAATTATGTAAGGCGCAAAGGGGCTGTGTCACACTTGCAATGAGGATGAAATGTGTCATTACTCCTTTTCCTTTAGTCGAAAAACCAAAGTCACCCTGTCGGCCTCACTTTTTTGTCGAGATTTTTTGAACTGGCGGAAACCCTTCTGTTTACCCAAATAGGGTCACCACATACCTAGCGGTTTTCCTCGCGGAATTACCGGAAGTAGCGGAAATTTGTCTATGGTAGCGGAAATTTGTCTATGGTAGCAGATTTTTTGTATGGAAGCCATAGACAAATTTCCGCTACCATAGACAAATTAAGCATTTTGTCTATGAATTTCCGCTACTTCCGGTAATTCCACGAGGAAAACCGCTAGGTATGTGGTGACCCTAAAAAGATACTGGTTTGAGAATTATTCCGATTTTATTGCCAGAATTTAAAAAGAGTGCCTCAAACAGCTGCATCGCCTGTCTTTTTTGACAGTGACAGCAGGCGCCCGCTTGTCTGTCAAATCTGTCATTCATACACACATAGTCACTCGCCCGAAGCGTGATAATAAAATTGGAAATCGATAAATTTGCCATAACATCGCTGCATTAGCATTCCAACGACGTGTGACGCGCACTGATATTAGTAATTACTCATTCGCCGCGAGGTTGTTAACTCAGTTATTTCCGTAACCTCTCTCGCGTCACGGTCACCTTCACTAACAAGGAAATGATATAGACTTACTTTTTACATAAAATTGCACTTTGACCTATGGTGAATCTGTGTCTATGTTAAAATAGTGTGTGTAGAAAGTGATATAAAATGGCTGAAGGAAAAATGAACGGGCATAAAATCGTAGAAGGTAAATAAATATGTTGAACAGGAATTATTATAATAGTTACATTTATTTTCTCTAGTAGTTTCAGTCAATTTCCAGTAGTTTTAATTCAAAAATTTTAAGCTATACTTTCATTTTTACTATACTTTAGTTTTAGTTTAGCTGTATTTTATATTTGTAATTTTAATAAATAAAAAATTGAAAGCTCGTAAATTTTGTGCTAGATTTTGGATTAGGTTAAAAGTGCATATTCAAGTATGTAAATGAGTCAATTCCTTTTGTAAAATACCTGTTGTTTTCAGTAGGTATAAAAATAAAAAGTATAATTAAGTATAATACCTTAATAAGTTATATGTATGAATGTGCATTATATCATTGATCGAATCGGCTTCGGTCATAAATTTTCATGTGATTTGTTCTACTGCATTTGTTTTGATAAGTTATGTGTATTACGGCCTTTTTATCTGATAGATTAAGGTAATTACAATTTATTTCATAGGGATATAGATATTTTTGTAACCAAGTACCTACAGCGTATAAAATGAGGCACACAGAAATAAAATAGTAAACAAATAAATCCTATTTTTAACCGACTTCAAAAAAGGAGGAGGTTCTCAATTCGACTGAATTTTTTTATTATTTTTTATCATTATAATTTTTTTATTTTTTTGTAGGTATGTTACTCGATATCTCCGTGAATCGTGAACCGATTTTCAAAATTTTTCTTTTAATCGAACGGGTAGAACCCCTAAATGGTCCCATTGTCACCAAGTCGGATGATGGGATCCTGGAGAAATCTAGGGAACTCTTCAACTATTATAGGCACACATATAGTGATTTCACAATTTTTTACAGCAATTCGCCACTTCCTCCTGGAATAGCGGATCCTAAGTGAAGTTGGTTCTTTTTTTGTTTAAAATTATTAATTAGTAGTCCGCCTCGAACTGAGAACTCGCGATTTACTTGCAAAAAAGTTGACCAATATAACAAGACACTCATGATTATTTTTCCGCGTTCTAGCTCCATAACCTCTTGATTGATCCTTCTCAAAAACTAACTCTCAAATTGTACTTAACTCTGCTACAATCTTTCCAAATTTTTGACCACCATATAACGATAGGTACTAAAATTATTGCGGAACAACTATTCAAAATAAAAAAAAACATCAAAATGCACAGACGTCTAGGTAGTCAGCTGACAGTTCCGTTGTGTCCGAAGTCGTCTACAAGAACTCACTTCGCTTAAGCTATTGCTCGTTTGCTTAAAGTGTACCTAAATTAATGTTGTATTACTTTCTTGACTTTGTGTAGAAACACAATTCTTTCGTAACTTTAATGTAGTAATTAGATACATTTAGTAGATACTATTGTATTTATGTTAATTAAAGAACTGTTTGGTGGCTGCTTGCGTAAAAATTAAATATCCATGAAAGAGGACTTTCATGGATATGTGTAGTAGGGCACAGCACAGCGAATGTCATTTCGCTCAAATCTGGAGCAGAGTCCGACTGGGGAAATACCTCCACCTTACAGAAGAAAACCACAGCCAAATAGCACTAGACCCTACTCATAGTGTTGTGTTCCTGCTGGTGAGTAAGGTTGCCAAAGAACTCAAAGAGGACCCAGTGTATTGACGACGAGGGACCTCTCTCGTTCCTTTAGCCGTCAACACAGTGATTCCTCCTGTTTTTAAAGGGTCGGCAACGCGCATGTGACACCTCTGGAGTTGCAGGCGTCCATAGGCTACGGTAGCTGCTTACCATCAGGTGGGCCGTATGCTTGTTTGCCACCGTCGATGTATAAAAAAAATTTTTTTTTTACATCACCTACTTACATGTTTCTAGAGTTCAATCAAGTCATGTTCATTTCAATATTATTTTTCTCCTACTGTTTCTTGCTTGTCATACGATGCTAATTACGCTCTTATGACTGCTCTACATGATGGGCCATTATAGGGACGCAGCTATAAGACGGAACGAGATCGCAATATCTCCCTCGCATAGCTGCGTCCCTATGATGGCCCATCGTAGAGAGTATCTATGCAGAGAGAGAGAGTATCTATGCATAACGCAATAAAACTTTAGAAACTGTGTTTATAAAGTTATTTGATACAATAGCGAAGTTAGAGGTCAAGTTATATTAGTCAACGCGAGACTAATCGAGGTGGGTTTCTGCGAAGTGCTAATGATAAAAAACGCAATCGAAACGCGCGTCTGCATCGATATAGGTGTGCAAACTGTGCAAGGGTGTCACATCACAAGCCGCGTCTGACTTGTGTACGAATTGCGTTTGTACCGATACAAATCGCGGTGTGTATAGACACAGAGTCCCGGCCTGCGTAGGCCTTTATCACTACATAGTATAAAACAAAGTCGCTTCCTGGGTCGCGTTTTATAAAGTTACAATTTACAATTTCGCTTTTTGCCTCTCTTTCTATCCAATATGTGTGCTAGAGAGAGAGGCAAACAGCGAAATTGTAAATTGTAACTTTATAAAACGCGACCCTGCTGTCTGTCCCTATGTATGCTTAGTTCTTTAAAATAAAACTACGCAACGGATTTTGATGCGGTTTTTTTTAATAGATAGAGTGATTCAAGAGGAAGGTTTATATGTATAATTGCATCCGTGCGAAGCCGGAGCGGGTCGCTAGTATTACTTATATGGTGCTGCTACACTGTGTTATATAAAATTTTATAACGCCACTGTAGTAGCACCATTAGAGAAGCAGGCGCGGTCCCAGGGGGGAGGGGGGGGGTCGGGGCATGACCCCCCCCAAAAACCTACATTTCTAATAGAAAAATTTTTTTACAGACTCCCTCAAAAATTTGAAAAAAAAAATCTACATTAGTGTCCCCCCCCCCTAAATTTTCGTCTGCGACCGCGCCTGTAGAGAAGTTACAGGTACATTTAAAGCAGGGATCGTTACCGGTATAGAGGTGGGCGCCGACGAAAAAATTGGCAGCGGCGGCGCGCCGGGTGAAACCAGTCGGCGCGGCGGCGCCGCGCCGGCGCGCATCTTGTTGCCGGAAGGCAAAACAAATACTACTACTTACGAATGTTTAGTGTAAATGTATACAGATATTATAGTTGTCTTGTACGAAAATAATTTTATTAACACACTGGTCGGGCTAAAGAATGATCGCTTGGCATTTAGAACTAATCAAGCTACGAAAAACACTCGCTCACTTGTAGCCGGAACAGCTAGAATACTCTTGGCAAGCGCTGGAAGTCAAGTGGTGAGTTCTTTTATCTCGCCAATACGCAAGTAGGTCCACGTTCAATACTTCCAACTCCTTGGGGTCTGCTGTTGTTACATATTTCCAGCAGTCTTGGCTGTAATCGAATCTGATAACTCTTCAAAATTTTCGTTAATTTTACTACCAAATATTGAGTTGCTGCTAAGTAGGTCGTGAGACTCGTGAGTCGAATAAGTCATCAGAAGTTTTCTTACTTTATGAACATAAACAATCGCAAGATAGAACGTGATCCTTAATGAAAAAGTGTAAACATATCTTTGACGTCGACTACACTATTGAAAACTGATCCACTTTGAACTTATTTGTATTAGGGTTTAACGACATTTGCTGACAATTCTTTACGCACAGAACAGCTATATCGAACACACGAACATAAGAACGCAAATAATTCGTGCACTGGAGTGCGTTAAGGCAATAGACCGCATATTGTCGTACGTCCGCGAAACAAAATTCGCAATTGAAAAATATTAAAGCTCGATCGGCGCGAATTTTTCAAGCGGTCGGCGGCGCCGGCGGCGTAGGCCCATCGGCGCGGCGCCGCTGCGCCGGCGCGGCGCCCACCTCTATACCGGTATAACAAAAAATCAATACGGCGCCCGGCTTTACGTGAAAATGAAATGATGCGTGATGTGTGTTGCGGGTATTCTGTAATGAAATTTAGGTAAACGCGAGTAATACATTATCAGATTATCCGCAAAAAAATCATTAACAACCGAGATACCGCAATTGAATACCGGTATTCGATCCCTGTTTTAAAGAATCTCTTTGAATCGGTCCCTGGTTTAAAGAATCTCTTTGAATAAAGCAACATACCTACATACAATACAAGTCATATAACGCATATTTAATACGCATTACTTGTAAAACCGGTGTACTAGTAGTACCTACTTTTTTAGCGATAACAAAAAACAAAAGCCACAAGGCACAGGTTTCAGCAATACCTACATTCATAAAACTTGATGATGTTTTCTGTACTTCGGACTCCAGGTGGATTCGTTATCTGCCTATCTATATTAATCCGCCAAATATGACAACCACTTTGCACGTGGCCATAATTCCAATATCACGAAATTCATCATGACGTTGATATTTAATATATTTATTGTTATCAAGTGTAAAGTTCGGTACAAAGTTTGAATTGGCCCCTAATCCCTGATTTATATTATCGTACGATTGGTCTTACGATGTGATAGGCAAATAATTGATATTTGAACTGACGCACTATAGCACATTGTGTATCAAGGGCGGTAAACAAGAATTTACGAACAAGTGTGAATTTTCAATTTACACGAGTTCGTAATTCATATACCGCCCGTGGTACACACAATGTCACACTTGTAAGGAATAAAAATAAAAACTCTGCCTAATTTCATTCGTATAATGCGAATATTCGCATCATTCTTGACATTCGTATCAACATTGGCATTCGCATGAAATGATGCGAATATTTTCCGAATGCGAATGTGGGCAGAACGCATCCTATTTTGACCGCGCTGACCCGGCCGATGGACATATGCTTGCTCATACACAGGAAGTGAAAACGACGTTATCACTTGTCTCTTTTTGATCAATAATATAGGACTCCATCACATATCATGTTCTGTATTTATGAACTATGGAAGCATAACAATGATAAGCAAGATTAACTTTTTTGAATCTACTCCGCAACATTCGTATTCGCATTCGCATTCGGACATTCGCATCCTGAATATTCGCATTCGCATTCGCGAATGTGCGTAAAACGACATTCGTGACATCCCTGGTTTATACGCTGGCCGCGCTCCGGCACCGCGAGTGCCCGGCCCCCCGCGATGAGCGAGAGATGAAAGTTACATTACGGCCCTAGATCGAAAAAAAGGATGTACGGCCCGCATCGCCTACGTGTAACAACAGCTCTTACGAGCAAGTGTGATGGAAACCTAATTAAGTATTTACTTTCTCCTAAATGGCAGTGATGTGTCTGTATGGTATATACCTAGCTTTAATTCCTTATTTCACTACGCTCTGTCCTCGATAAAGCAATGTACAGTTAGCGGCAGAAGTAACTAGCGAGTAAGGTGTTCAAAATGATCTTGAAACGACTTTATTGTTAAAAGAATAAGAGCGTGTGAATGTCATTTTAAACATATCACCAGCTAAGTTTTTTTTTGCTGCTGACTGTACCTACTCTTAGGGATCATCCATTAATTACATCACACCTCAAGGGGAGGGGAGGGGGTCCACAAAATGTAACATATCGTGACATAGGGGAGGGAGGACTTCCATGTTTGTGACCTCACAATCCTCACATAAAATTTTTTTACAAAATCTAAGTAAAAAAAAATCAACTGTTAACAAACATTGTCCCAAACAAATTTTCTACATACTCGGATTTGTTTGAATACTATCGTTCCCTATAAATTTGATACAATTTTTCTGGCAATCTTAATAAAAAGCTAGTTTCAAAGTGATGTTGTAATTTTTACCTTCCTAAACTAAAAATCTAAATGTGACGTCACACTAAGGGGGGAGGGTGCAGTTAATTATGACGAAGTGTGACAAGGGGGGAGGGAGGGGTCAAAAAATCATGAATTTGGTGTGACGTAATTAATGGATGATCCCTTAGAGAGACCGCAAACTTAGATATATTATCTGTCCGCACTTAAAGGAATCATTATTTAACCCTCGTTTAACCATTTCCTTTTGTTTTGTTTCAGATCTTCCACCAGGCGTAAAGGTGGAAGAAATAGAAATCCCAGTACCATGGGGGCACGTAGCCGGGCGCTGGTGGGGCCCGCGGGACAAGCAACCAATAATAGCTATACACGGCTGGCAAGACAACGCTGGAACTTACGACAACCTCATACCACTCCTGCCAGTCACCACTTCAGTACTCTGTATTGATCTACCAGGACACGGGTTGTCCTCACATTATCCTACTGGTATGATTTATTACATTTTCTGGGATGGTCTAGTCTTATTAAGGCGGATAGTGAAGCATTTCGGGTGGAAAAAGATCAGTCTCATGGGCCACTCTCTCGGCGGAGCTCTAAGTTTCATGTACGCAGCGTCATACCCGGATGATACTGAACAGATTATCTGCATAGACATTGCCAGTCCAGCCGTGAGAGAACCCTCGAACATGGTCAAAACTACTGGATGGGGGGTCGACAAACTTTTGGAATACGAGAATCTTACAGACGACAAGATACCAAGCTACAGTTATGAAGAAATGATCGATATAGTAGTCGATGCGTACAAAGGATCGATTTCTAGAGAAAATAGCGAAACGCTAATGAAGAGGGGTATGAGTCCCGTTCCGGCGCATATGAAAAAGGAGGGATATCTCTTCAAAAGAGACCCTCGACTTAAGGTATCTGGTTTGGGAATGATGTCTATTGAGACCGCTTTAGAATATGCTTCAAAAGTAAGATGCAAAGTCTTAAATATAAGAGCTTTGCCTGGACAGCGATGGGAAAGGGTAGACTATTACTTAGATGTAATTGAGAGGATGAAAGAACGAGCTGACGTGAGATTCGTTGAAGTGGAGGGGACTCATCACATCCATTTGAACGACCCGAAAGCAATAGTCGACATAATTGAAGATTTCTTAGAACAATATTAAGGTTAGATTAGTCTAATTACATTGTGATATAATGTGAGCAGGTTATTCGTTTAAAGCTTTAATTATTACAACTTTTGAGTTGTTACATGTTCCACGTCTCTTTTTGACATTTTGAATGGAAAAGAGATAGTTACTTAAACGTTATCATATTTAAACTATTATCACTACACGCGGCTGTACTCAGTACTCACTTGTGTTTAGTCACTACGCGCGCCTAGCCCTCTTAGACTTTGGTCTCCTATTTTATGCTATACGCGACGTCTGACGTCAGCGTCAACGTTCCTATACAAAAAAGACGCCAACGTCGACGTCTGAAACAGACCACAACAGTACTTCTCTATAGTAAGCATCGAGACGCAGACGCTGTACGCGGCCGATGGCGTTTATAGGAGACCAATAGCCTTAGTGCTTGAGGATGGAGACCAAAACTCTCCGAAACATGTCGCGCGTAGTGACTAAACACAAGTGAGTACAGCCGCGTGTATTAATAGTGTTAATATGTCTCACGAAAGTTTAAATTCAATAGTTATTATATATTATGTATATTTATTTTGTTACGCATACCGTAACATTCCACATTTTTTCCTTTTGTATGATTTAGCGAATTAATCTCTTATTCTTATCCTTGATCATACTTAATTCCTTACATGGTGCCCATGAGCATTGCAAGAGATTTTAACCACGAATCCCCGTGGTGTGGTTATGACCTCAGAAATTATTAAATGTTAACATCCCTCGCAATCCTCACGGGCACCGTGTATTTCACAGACGAAGAATATTTCCTCAAGGTAAAAGCGGTATTAGACATTGCAACCTGCAGGGCCCAATCTGTCAGGTTGGAAAATGTAATTAAAGGTAGGGCCCGTAGGGAGCTGAAGGAGGAGTAGGGAGAGGCAGGGTACACAACAGATGGGCCCTGCAGGTTGCAATGTCTAATAACCAATTAAAGCAGGTCAGATGTATTTTTACTATGAAAAGATAAATGTACCACTGTCTATGAAAAGGGACTTTATTGAATCTTACGTCGCGCGGCGTCGTAATCGTATTGCGTTGTCGTTAATAATGGCATAACCCCATCGACAATAAGGTCCCTTTTTATAGATAACGTCGCAAATATCGTTTTTTTTATTTATTGGTATTCTTAAACTTGACTGTATGTATACGACTTTAGTGACACGTGTTTTTATTTGTTTATTGTTATTTGCAGACGTAGATTTAAGTAAATTAATTCAATAGTTTAATGGATGTATTGACATATTTGACATTGATATTGATTATCCTTTATTTCAAATTTAATGTAAACAATAGAAAATGTACTTAAAATTACTTACAAATGGTTTTGTATCATTGTAATTACCTGTACACACTTGCATCCAACACTAAAAATGAGTCGCTGCGCGACGATAGCGCCATCGAAAAGTAGGTCCCTTTTTATAGATAATGCCGCAATTTAATTCTTTGCTTTTAATAGAATGAGATGAATGTATCTGGCATGTAGCAAGCTGACGTTTAGCATTGTAGAAACAAGGAGTCATGTGTGGAAAGATAAATTATCTAAGAAAATGCTTAACAATGTAGATGGCGACGTACGGTACGGCTATTAATAGTATATTTATGCACAATATAGGCATAGAAATGCAACTAATAATATAAAATACTATTAAACTCCAGTGGCCTAATTAATAAAGCTACAATTGACAATTTACAAGCGGTAGTCTCTTTCTAATACATAGGGTTAGAAAGAGATTTCCGCTTGTAAATTGTCACTTGTAGCTTTATTAAATAGGCCCCATGGCTCATTAAATTTACTTACTCAGTAACCTAATTGAGCACACGGTCGCGTCCCATTGACTCTTCTAAAATACCGTTAAGAAGGAATGAAATTTATGTACAGTGGCGATCAGATATACCGGAGCGTCCAAGGTGGTCGCAAATATCTGAACAACACCTCTATTGTCAAGGCGATAATGTTCATGTTCAGATATTTTTGAGTACAGTCGCCATCAGATACATCGGAGCGGCGAAGGTGGCCCCAGGGCCCAGATATCTGAACAACGCCTCTATGGTCAAGGCGATAAAGTGTATGTTCAGATATTTTTGAGTACCTTGGCCGCTCCGATATTATTTGATGGCGACTGTATGTATTTTCAGACAAAAGTGTACAGTCGCCATCAGATATATCGGAGCGGCCAAGGTGGTCAGAAATATCTGAACAACGCCTCTATTATCAGGGCGATAAAGTGCATGTTCAGATATTTTTGAGTACCCTGGCTGCTCCGATATCTTTGATGGCGACTGTACCATAAACTTTTTTGAAAAACCGAACTTATGGTCTATTTATACTCAGAATCACAAGGACTATCGATTTAAATAATAAAAAGTGTCCCATACTCCCCATTTTTTGCGTCAATTTTGTGACGCATTTTACATACATTATATATTGACGGTCAATTAGTTTGTTACGGTCAATAATTGACCTTAACAAACTAACTAACTCCTCTGGCTTAACAACCCGAAGTGAGTCTTTGCCTCCGACACGAGATGGCGCCAAAGCGTCCTGTTTTGTGCGATCTCCTCCCAGTTTTCTGCTTGTAGGGCGCCTAGATCTCTTTCGACCTGGTCTCTCCAGCGGTACCCAGGACGACCTGATGGACATCGACCTAGAGGACGTCCAACGTAAGCTCTTTTGGCCGCTCGTAACAAAACTGACTGATATTTATTATTTGCAGAAACGGTTAATTTTCCTCTACATTTACGCAAGTTTTATTCATTATCATGACCAACTAATGAATACCTATAAAATATAATAGGTAGGTACGTCACTGTACAGTCGACGTCGAAAATATGTTTACACTTTTGGACCTTATTACAAAGGAGTAAGGTGCAAAAGTGTTAACATATTTTTGACGTCGACCGTACAATTGTTCAATATCACCTGTATACATATACTTTTCGACCTTGGATTGGCTGGCATTAATTAATGTTTATTATTAGACCATTACATTTTAATATGTACAGCCGACGTCAAATATATGTTTACGATATTGCACTTTATTACAAGGGAGTAAGGTGCAAAAGTGTAAACATCTTGACGTCGACTGTATCAGACAGTTCAGCCACTTACTGAAATTTAATATGTATGTACGTATTTTAAATTTAAATTACTTTTTTTTAGTATCGGGAGTTCAACTCGCGACCCACAATTGTAATGTTGATTTTAAATTATAAGAAGCTAGTTTGTCAGCTAAAAAAACTATTACCACATTTGCTCATAAAATTCCAAGCAGGCGTTGCGGGAGTTATAGTAAAAATACCTAGGGAGTTGAGGTCTTTTTTTACCTTCGGAGGGTACGATTATTGTTATCTCGAGTTATAAAGCCCTCGGCTTCGCTCTTGGGCTTCTATTACATTCTCGTTAGCATGATTTCTTATCACCCATACGTTGCACATGTATCAATCATATTTGTTTTAATTTCGGATTTTATAATGATAATGCTTATGGATGCGTAAGTAAAAAGAAGGAATAAAACGATAATGAATAATTATTTTTATAATTTACAAAGTATTTATAACTTAAAATAAAAGGGTCCCATCTATTGGAAATTTAGTCTTATTTAAAACTCAACAGGGTCGATGTTCCTTCAAAACAAACATGTTAGTTGGGACCTTTTTATTTTGTAGCACCACCATGTTACAGCGATCATGATTCTTTAATAAATAATATAATATTTTTTATGTGTTTTTCATTTGACAAGACGATATACACGTGCCCTGACTGTTAAAGTCACGGACATCTGATACCTGCAATAAATAGTAACTATTATTATTTATTTTACGACTAGTGTCTAACATTACTTAGTTTCTTGTATACAATAGAAGGATTACAGATTGCTCACGGCTATAAAAAAATAAGTATTTTTCCTTTGTACAGTCGCCATCAGATATATCGGAGCGGCCAAGGTATATGTTACGCTTTCAAGTATAAACTATGGAAACAATTTGTTTTATGGAATAGATATTCGAGTTATTTGATAACCGAAGAGAACTACTTTTACTATGATTTTTTTATACACAGCAGTACCAGAATTTTAAGACCTAATTATGTGCCGTTGCACACAATAGTTTTTCTACGAGTGCTAGGCAAGCCGGTAAGCATTGAGTTCGACGAATCACCTGCTGCCTCTATACAATTGTCTTCAATCTCCCGGCGGGTTGTGCCGGCGCCTCCCTTGTCTACAGCGGCGGGCGGCGGCGCGGGGCCCGCCCCGGCAACAGACCCATTATATCCCTAAGAATCGACTTTTGAGTCATCTTATGACAACGTTCATAAACTATATGCTTTGAACATACCTGTTAGTAATTTTATTGGCAAATTAGAATGCAGGAGTAGAAAAAATACTATAGAGAGTCGGAGAGAACTTACATCAACAGTTGTCTTATGTGTTTGGCACTTGAGCGTGATTTTGTCACCAATAGCGTTTTGCTCCACCAATCTCATATTGATTTTCCTCCACATCGCGCTAGAAGATTGCAGGACATTCATATTCCCGAATATGTAGAAACCTGAAAAGGTTTAATAGGTAATCTTAATATGTGGACGAGTTTAGTGCAAGGGACCACTTTGTCGATTTACAAGGACACTTTTCTTTCACTATACTTCGTTTTTTTTTCAGATTAGAAAAATCGTGCGATTGTCGTCATGCGATTTTTGGGAAAACGACTTTAAAATTTGCTATTTTGCATCGTATTGGCTTAAGCGTATCACTAATAGTGGAAAAAAGTAGTTTCATTTATATTTTGCCCAGATATGGCTGAAAAAAATACAGTTAAAGTGTCGAAATCGACCGTTATTTTTCTAATCTGAAAAAAAATTGGGGTATAATTGATAGTGCATATTGTTTAGTTTGAAAAAGTACTAGTAACTCCATATCGACAAAGTGGTCCCTTTGTCCGCACAACTGACACATATTAATACCTTGGACAATTGCCATCAAATATATCGGAGCGGCCAGGGTACTCAAAAATATCTGAACATGCACTTTATCGCATTGACAATAAAGGCGTTCTTCAGATGTTTGTGACCACCTTGGCCGCTCCGATATATCTGATTGCGACTGGTAGTAATCAAGTAATCTTTTTAACCGGTTTAAGCCAAAAAAGACACTTATTTTACGATTTTTCTTTCTAGTGTACGAAAAAATACTAGTCGAATTGTTCTTCAAGCGTTTTATAATTCGGATACACAGAGTTGACTCTAAATCGAGGAAAATGGTCTTTGAACTGTTCAAGGAATTTCGGATAAACAGTTCGAACTCAAAACCGAGAAAAATAATCTTTGATTACTTGTACAGTGGGCCAAGAAAGTGGTCTACCAGTTTTGACAAAAGTTTCTGCGAGATCTAACGATCACTAAGGTTGACTTTTCTAACGGAGTTTGAAACATGCACGACCTTGTTGTCTCATGACGTTCAAACGAACCGCAACCGCAGGGTGGTAGACCACATTTTTGGCAGACTGTACAAAGGCTATTTTTCACTTGTTCATACACATATGGTCACTATCACAATACTTTCCTCCTTCAGATAGTCGTCGTCTAGCTACTTTGAACTCTACGCTCTTAGCCATAAGGTCATTATTACAATACTCACCCTCTTTGGCACGAGACAAGGACACACATATTCTGTTTTCAGCGGAAAGGAATCCGATCTTGTGTTCTCTGTTGCTCCTCACGAGAGACAATATGACTATCCTGTTCTCTTCGCCTTGGTAGTTGTCGACTACTGTTATTTTGACGTCGCGGAGAGAATCGTAATTTTTACTGAGCTGTGAAAAATATAGAAGTATATTTATAATTTTATCAACCGATCTCAAGATTTCGAAGGAGGAGGTTATCAATTCGTCGAGATCTTTGTTTTTTTTTTGCTTTTTTTTATGTATGTTCTGCGATTATTCGAAGACGGCTGGACCGATTTATATTTTTCTTTTGTTTGAAAGAGTATACTTCACATTTGGTCCCATTGGGGATCATCCATTAATTACATCACACCACAACGGGGGGGGGGGGGGGTCCACAAAATGTGACATATCGTGACAGGGGGGAGGGAGGAGTTCCATATTTGTGACCTCACAATCCTCACGTAATTTTTCTTTTACAAAACCTAAGTTTAAAAATAATAATTTCTATTGTTAACAAACATTGTACGATTGTACTAATTTTCTACATACTCGGATTTGTTTGAATACTTTAGTTCACTATAAATTTGATACTATTTTTCTGGCTTAGTTTAACGATTTATTGTTTTCGAAATAGCGAATGTATTAATAAGGCGATAAGGCTCATTTTACAACGCCTTCCTAAACTAAAAATCTAAATGTGACGTCACACTAAGGGGGGAGGGTGCAGTTAATTGTGACGAAATGTGACAAGGGGGGAGGGAGGGGTCAAAAAATCATGAAATTGGTGTGACGTAATTAATGGATCATCCCTTGTCACCAGCTCCAGATCTGATGATGGGATCCTGGGGAAGTCGAGGGAACTCTTCAACTATTATTATAGGCAGTGATTTCACTATTTTTTACAACAACTCGGCCAATTCCTCTTGGAATAGCGGATCCTAAGTGGAGTCGGTTCTTTTTTTGTTTAAAATTATTTACAGCAACTCGGCTACTTCCTCTTGGAATAGCGGGTCCTAGGTGAAGTCGGTTCGGGGATTTTAATACCACGACGGTGGAAAATGACCATACCGTCCGCGTAATGGTAAGCAGCCATCGTAACTTACGAACACCTGCAACTCCAGTGCTTTTGGTTTCACATGCGCGTAGCCAGCTTTTTAATATGAAGGAGGTTTTACTTGTCACAGAGGCCAAGAGGGCGCCGCCGTCAACACACAGCATCTGTGTTTTGGCTTGGTGTAGGTATACAATTCATTTCCCATATTTAATTAACTACAGATGAGAAAATTTGACTGGCTTGGCCTCTGTCAAAATGTAAATGACAGCATAATAGACGCTGGAATTAAAATCCATTGACATTTATTTTTAAAGCACTGTATATTATGCGACACATATATTTAGATATTTTAAAACGTTTGACCAATGACCTACCTGTTTTCTGATCCTCCCGACACCTTAAGCAACGTTTGTCATTGATATAATTTAGCATTAAAATCATTGGATTCATAATACCGAGAATCACAAATAATAACATCTCAGAGCATTTAACCAGCCGGAGGCGCCGGAGCGGCCATTGACAGGTGTTCTTCTCTGCCAAAAATATATGATCAGAGGTCATAATCATTGTATGGACTGACGTTTATCTGACGTGGCTATTTTGACGTTACGCATACATTTGACGTTCCCCTCCCTCGCCAAAATTTTTTGGATAGAAAATGACAGACATGGCCGGGTCGGTTGGTTGAATACCTAGTCTAAAAGCAACATGCATGATTTTTTGGAAGACGTCAATTGATTACATATCAGATTCAAATGTCTCTAATAAACAATATACTACTATAGTATGTATTGTATAAGTAGCCTTGAAACGTTAAAAATGCGAAAATACGTTAGGCGTCTGCGCCGCGCCTCAAAAGGCCATATACAAAAACGCGAGGTGTGTGACGTCAACCGTCCACTAATTTGCGGAAAATTGTTCGGAAGAAATAAGTTTTTGGAAGATTTTTGTCATTTTAGGCGTGAAAAAATACGTAATCTACTAAGGTTTAAAAATACATTTGGTTCGGAGCATATGCTTTTATATAAAAAAGTTGCCTCTAACATATCGTTTTAAAACTGCAATATTTTCACAAAAATGTTAGAAACTTATGACGGATTTCCAGTTTTTTATATTAGTTTGGTATTGTTGAACGTGTTTATTGAATAAATTCAATAAAATATTTTTCACGCATGTTCTCAATTTATTTATTTATCGTATACGTCACTGGATATAGAGAGGCATTTCTTCTCTCGGGTGGTAATAGTAGTGGGAAAGTAGACGGTGAAGAAAATCCAGTGAGTGCTGCGAGGTCCAGATGGTACAGTGTAGCTGCCAAGTTTGTTACTCTTTTAGCACCATCCAGGGATCACGTGTGGTGGTCTAAGGTGTTTTCTACGGACGCAGGGTAACATTGATCTTAATTAGCATAAAGTGGCACAGTAAAGGACGTTGCATCGACACCATTTGCAGAAGTGACAGCATCAAACTAAAACTTACAGATTTGTACCAAATTGAACCTTGTAGTTAGTTGTACACAATCTTAACCTTTTGAACGCCAAGCGTTGAGCAAAAATGATGCGTCACTGACGCCACGCAAGCGCATTGTTTAAGCGAAATGGAACTTTGCGGAATTCCGCGTAGGTCCCTATTAAATTGGCAAAGCTGTCGGCTGTGGCCGTCGTTGGCGTCCATGGCACACGTCCTTTGACGGCCACAGCCGACGGAATTTTCACATGCCATATCTTTGATTAATTTTGATTCAATCTGTTGGCATTTCAGATTTTATGTCTATGATTAAAATATACCTCTTTAATGAGCGTCGCTTGTCCAGTATAAGTAGCCAGTATAGTGATCTCCGCGGGTGTGTACTTCATTTTGCGCAAGTAGTTCGCTAGGCCCACGCACCATCTCGCCTCGAACGTGTTCTTGTGGCTCCAACTGTCTTCTAAACCCTGGAATTAGAATTAGGAGTCTTTCATTCTGCTGCGGTTTCCGCATGCAGCACGGGTGCGCGAGCGAGATAGCGCTCTGCGTGTGTATAGCGCTGTCACGCTTACACACCGTCGCCGCATGCGGTTGCGGTGACAGAGTGATAATCGCCTAAGGATAAAATCCCACAGATAGTAAATGATTCTAACTGTCGCCGGCTTTTTTTGCCACCCCGCCGCCGCCGACAAATAATCGGCGTGAAATTGGTGTGGAGTGGATATCACACACTAGGGTGGCTATAAAGTCTCTCATATATAACAGGAATTACGAGACTGGGGAAATTTTGTCGCTTACGTCTCCGGTTGTAACTTACCTCAGAATCTTCAAAAACCTTCTGTTTGAAGAACCACAAATTCTCCTTCATTCACACTTCATTCAACACACTAGGGTGGCTATCTAGTCTCTCATATATAACAGGAACTATGAGATTGGTGAAATTTTGTATATACATATGTTCTTGTAACTTACCTCAGAATCTTTAAAAACGTCATGTCTGAAGAACCACAAATTTTCTTTCATTCCCCTTAGGTACATCCTGACATTTCAACACACTAGGGTGGCTATCAAGTCTCTCATATATAACAAGAACTATGAGACAGGTGAAATTTTATCGCATACCTCCCTAGTTTTAATATACCTCAGAATCTTCAAAGACCTCATGTCTGAAAAACCACAAATTCTCCTTCATTCCTCTCACATCCTTGTATCCAAACACACTAGGGTGGCTATCAAGTCTCTCATATATAACATGAACTATGAGACTGGTGAAATTTTGACGCATACGTCTCTACTTGTAACTTACCTCAGAATCTTCAAAGACCTCATGTCTGAAGAACCACAAATTCTCCTTCATTCTCCTCACATCCTTACATCCCAACTAGGGAATGCAAAACGGTTAGTTTTTGTATGAAAATAACCGGTTAACCGGTTAATAACCGGTTATTTTCATACAAAAAATAACCGGTTTGCATTCCCTAATCCCAACATACTAGGGTGGCTATCAAGTCTCTCATATATAACAGGAACTATGAGACTGGTGAAATTTTGACGCATACGTCTCTGCTTGTAACTTACCTCAGAATCTTCAAAGACCTCATGCCTGAAGAACCACAAATTCTCCTTCATTCCTCTCACATCCTTGTATCCAAACACACTAGGGTGGCTATCAAGTCTCTCATATATAACAGGAACTATGAGACTGGTGAAATTTTGTCGCATACGTCTCTGAGTGGTGAGGGTGCGCGCGTGTACGCCGTTTCGGATCATGCGCTCGAAGAGAGATATTTCTAGGTTGTAGTCTTTAGCTAGCTTGTAGCTGGCTGCTGAAGGTTTCAGCTGTTTGTGGTCACCTGAAAATTCAAAAGTCATTTAACATTTAATAAAGCCGTGTTCCGAATTAAATTTATAGTGCTCACAATGCTTACAGTGCTGACGGCGGTACAAATCAGTTAGCGCGGTCAAGGCCGCGTGAGTTGCGTTTCGTTTCGGACCACCGTTAGCGGTCTGAGCACTGTGAGCGCGATTCGGAGCACTTGACAGCCCCTGTCAATGTCAACGTCAACAGATTTCGCTCCCAAGTGAATGCCAACTTGACGTTTGTGCTCAAGGTGCTTACGCGTCCGAGTGTGAGCACCGTGCCATCCATGACGTCATCAATGGCGTCATGACATTTCGTGTTAGCGCCATGAGTGTGATTCGGTCCGACCGTAAGCGCGCTCTGAGTGCTGTGAGCATGATTCGAACCAGGGCTTAAATATCTCGTACGTAGAACTTACCAATAAGAATCAGGTGTTGGCAGCGACTGGTGAGCGAAGCCACAATGTGAGCCTCCAGTACCTCCGCTGCCTCTTCTACTATCACTGAAATTAAGTTCACATTTCTTATAAATATGTCAGTTCAGTGTGAAGGATATCATTAACGATGTGTGATATTAATATGTCTCTACTTAGATTATAAAGAGCTTAGAAAAAAGAGGAAAAATACACTGAACCGGGCGAGACTCGAACTCGCGACTCTGGGATACCACCCCGTCGCTCTAAAATTACGCGAAATCTTCTCACCATATTCTTAACGTTATACTTCTTAACCGGCAATCAGAGTCTCAAGTCTTGGTACAGTCAGCAGGAGAAGTAGCTAAGCTGGTGAGATGTTCAAAATTACCTACACGCGCACTTATTCTTTTAACAATAAAGTCGTGTCCAGCTCCTCATCCGCTTAGCTACTTCTGCTGCTGACTGTACCTCAGTTGGTAGAGCGGTGGGCTAGTATCACGGAGTCTCGAGTTCAAGTCTATTTTATGTAACAATAAAATAATTACATTGTCAAATGAAAATGAGCAATTATTTTTGTGTTACTGTATCCGTAGACAAGATATAATTATACCTATAGGTGACATAAGTCTTTTCAGCAGGTCATGCCTTCTAGCCGCAGCGGTGGTGGTGACCCCCACCACCCGCGCTGTGCTCATCACTTCACCATCAATGAGGGTTGCCACCTCCTCCAATTCTTCGCTTACAGTCGTGTGCTGATCCTGAAATGGGGAAATTATTATTATTAGTAGGATTAAAAGTTACAATCGAGGCCTATCCTGCTAAAGCCCATTGAATTTTAAAGCAATTTATCACCAATCTCATATAAGGTTTAATTAAGACTTTTATAAGATATTATTTCTTTCTCGCATTTCTCTATCTCACTTTGCACTTCAGTCATCATCATCATCATGAACTTAAGAGCTGAGCTCTTGTCGGTGAAGCAATCTCCATGTACTCCTTTCTCCGGCTTTTTCCTTGACAGCCTGATACGACACGACGTTCACTTTCACTTCAGTCATTTCATTAAAAATCTTGACAAATGTTATAAGTAATTGAAAATAATCTCGTGACAGTTATACCTTCACCCCTTTGAATTACCACTACGCAATTTCCGCTATTGAAAAATAGTTGTGGTTTGTCAATCAAAGTTTAGCTAATGAAATCATTAGCTTAAATAAAATGTGATACGTCAAACGTCATGCGCGTTTAAACTAAACTAAGCTGCTTAGTGTCATAGCTTGTATGTTCCAGAGCTATGTTATAGAGCTAGTACGATGTCCATGCTTATTATAGTTCACTACATTTACTCTACAATTATTATAAAAAAATAACAATGACCTTATCTTGACAACTACTTACCATGAGTTCGTTCATTTTCGCTATCAACTCATTCTTTATATGCCCCACTGCTATGTGGTATATTTTCCATCTCATATCTGGCTCCAAACTATGCAGATCAGTAACATTTGATGTAGAAGCTTTATTTTCATTTTGTAGTTGCATATTTTTCTAGAAATATAAGAAATATGTGTCATTATTTCGGTAAAGTCACCATTTGGAATATAGCGTTTACGCTGTTATTGTTTGAATAAAATATTGATTCTGTACAACATACGACACATACGCCGACCTCCAATTGGTATATTTGCTAAAATAATGGCATAGATAAGGGTTGCTCAATAGAAACTACTGGGTTATAAAGACAAAAAGCAATGGGGCAAAAATGCCAGATGCCAGATTTGAACCTGTTCCTATTTCCGATTGAGTTGAAATTTAGCATAACTTGGATGGCGAAACAATAAAAAACATTGTGAAAAAATCATGAAAGCTCATTATTGTGTTTAACCAATAAGAAAAGTAGGTATAGTCGGCGCTAAAAACTTGTATTGAATAAAAAAAAAAACATTTTAATCGATGTCAATTACGTACTCTTCTCTACTACGTGGCGTGATCCCCTCATTAATTCTTTAGAGGTTATCGTGAATGTATTGTATATTAAAGGTGGTTGAGGATTTTAATAAGGAAGGTGTATGTTTTGTACAAATAGGACTCACCTTAAAACAATTCAATCTTCTCCTAACTCTATCAATTTTATCTAGAAACTTCTCTTCCATCTTCTTCGCTTCTTCACTATCTTCCGTAACGTCTTTCACATACTTTATGCTACTTCTCATAGATTCCATGTCTTTCAAAGCAATTTGTTCAGAGAAACAAGTATCCAACTTATCAGTACTGATTTCTAGATCATTTAACTTCTCCCATTCTTCAGTTTCATCATCAACTTCTTCAAAATTGTCATCTAAATGATGAAATAGCCAAGATAGTACTGAATCTTCATTAGAACTTTTCAATTCTAGTAATTTACCGTCTATTTTCAAATAAGGTATAAGACTTTTATAAGATATGATTTCTTTCTCGCATTTCTCTATCTCACTTTGAACTTCAGTCATTTCATTAAATATCTTCTCTAACTCTTTTCTCTTATTAGAATATAGATAGCTATATTTACATTTGATTTTCGTTCTCATACTATTCAAAGTGTATTGCTCCATAACTTTATTCTTACTTTGACTACCTAATCTTACAATATTATCTGTTACTTTTAAAATACCTTCAAGGAACTGATCTAAGGCGTGATTCGTGTAGCAGATTATTAACATCGGTGTACCTTCTAGAGATAAATTCTTTAAAATGGTTGAAGCGATTTTGACCCCTATAAACGTTTTTCCAGTACCAGGTGGACCTTGTATGACAGCGAATTCTCTAGTTAAAGCTAGTTTGTAAGCTTCGAACTGAGATTGGTCTAGGTCGAAAGGTGTCGGCCATTGGTTTGTGTCCAAGACTGGGATGTAGGTGTCATCTTTGGAGTCTGGTATGGTGTATATAGTTTCTGGAGTGAGGTAGGCTGGAGGTTGAGTTTGGGTCTGAAATATAAACTTTATTGAAGTTTTCTGATACCTGAATTGTAAATAACGAATACAAAAGAAATAAGAAACAAAGTAACTGGAGTTAATGTAAATATAATTATAAAAAATGCGAATTTATATAAAGAGAAAATACCAAATAACTATAGGGAACTTAAATTTGAAAATCTACCATTCTCATTGTCTATGTCATTCTTTACCCATCTTGAGGGTATATGATGAGCGCGATTATTGGCGTGACAATAGAACAGAGCGTCCTACTCTTTCTATCGAACGATGTCAGACAGTGACGTTTTCTCTCTCTCTCTCGTATTTCTATCACGTCGTTAACCTCGTCTATCATAAGCTCGCTGAAATAGTTTTTTTTTAATTATCAAAAGTCGGTAAACAAAAGAGAACAGATACCTGCACGTCAACTATATATTTTTTCATAGGCAAATCGTCCATAGATTCCTGCATGACCTTCAGAACTCTATGGTAAGGCTCGAAGAATACTTCACTCTCCACCATTAAAAACTGTTGCTCGAATATCTTCTTTGACACGGGATTGTGAAATGATACTGCAATCTGAAAAAAACGAAATTTCGTTTTAAAATCGAAATTTAAATGGAGTTAAATGGACACTTGCGGTAAATCTTCCAAATAGTTATTTTATTTTATTTTAAGCTCTTTTCTAGTGGCTCGATTATTAGCTAGCAACGCTAGCATAGGCAACTAAAATTCTTGTATTAATTAATGGGAAACAGCAATATTTAAGAAACAGATTAAAGAAAACTACAACTTTAAGTCTGTGTAAAAAAGTCAGCAAATATATTTACCTAATATATTCCGACCAAAAAGTGTAGAAATTAAAAAGTGGCAACATCGTAGTGTCGTCTCGTTTTCTTAGGGTCAAAACATACCTAGCGAAATCACAGCGGAATTAAGCCAATTCATAGACAAAATGCTTAAATTTGTCTATGGTAGCGGAAATTTGCCTATGGTAGCTGATTTTTTGTATGGAAGCCATAGACAAATTTCCGCTACCATAGACAAAATTAAGCATTTTGTCTATGAATTGGCTTAATTCCGCGAGGAATTCCGCTAGGTCTGTTTGGAATCGTGAACCGATTTTCAAATATTTTTTTAATCGAACGGGTATAACCCCTACATGGTCCATAGTCCTACATTGTCACCAAGTCGGGGTCTGATGATGGGATCCTGGAGAAATCGAGGGAACTTTTCAACTATTATAGGCACACCTATAGTGATTTCACTATTTTTTACAGCAACTCGGCCACTTTCTCTTGGAATAGCGGATCCTAAGTGAAGTCGTTCCTTTTTTTGTTTAAAATTATTAATTTCTACACTTTTTGGTCGGAATATACATAGGTACTCACAATAGTAGGTACAATTCAGTCCAATTTGATTTCTAGGCCACTATAAAAGTATTAAACTAGTTATACTGACAAGGGTCTACAGTGGCCTAAGAATCAAACTGGTTGACTGTACCTACATCCGGAATCAAAAAATATGGTTTTTTTAATCAGTCTTTTAATAACTAAAACACTTACATAACCATCACTCAGTAAACTTAATCCCGAATCCAGTACAGTAGCGCACAATACTGTCTCAAAATTGTCACTAGTGAAGAGCAGCAGAGAGCCGAACATGAGTCTCTTGCTGTACGCATACTTCTTGCTATCTAACAGACCGTGGTTGATGCGATCCGTCCATGCGATGTCAACTAGGTGACCGACCTTGTTGTTGCTTATGTATGTACGGATGATTCGGACCTTGGGGTATACCCTGAAATTATAGCGTATTAAAAGTATTAAAACCTTAATCTTGTATTAAGGAGTGTTTGCTAACAGTACAATAAGATTTAGAAATAAAGGAAAGGCAGAAAAATCTATTGCCTCAGGCGAGACTCGAACTCAGTAGCTCGGTTCGGCAGAGCGACGGGCATGTATCCCGGAGTCGCGAGTTCGAGTCTCGCCTGAGGCAGTTGGTGTATCTACTTATTAGCAGACAATTCTGCTTAATACAAAATTAAATTGTAATTTTTAGTATATTATCAGTATTATCACCATTATCAGTGAATTCTCAAATTTCTCAATACAACTTGGGAGTCCGATAGCTAGTTGAGATGTGTCGGCAGATGTCGCTAGGCGCCCCCTAACACGCAAAAGGGATATTGTTAAGAATTTTGGAGCCATCAGTCTCAGTAGCTCAGTCAGTTAGAGTTAGAGCGACGGGGATGTATCCTGAGTCGCGAATTCTAGTCTCGCCTGAGGCAGTGGATTTTTCTACTTTTCCTTAATTTCTAAAAATGTTTCTAATAATGTCAGAGGGTTTGCAATGTCAGAATTAGGGCTCATCATCATACTATGGTTGTTCCAAGCTTGACAGGTCACTGTATAGTTAACAGTAGGTACAGTCACGCTCCGTGATTGTTGAGCCATTTAGGGTTCTAGCTAAATTGGACCTTCCATAGCGCAAGTATTGTACAACCAATTTAGCTAGAACCCTAAATGGCTCAACAATCACGGAGCGTGACCGTACCTATAGTGAGGGAATGAGAGTTTGGAAATGTTACCTGATATTTTCGTGTCTTCTTTTATTTGGGTTTTCCATGTATTTACCTGTAATTGCAAGAAAAATACTAACATTATTTATGAATTATAGTTTTTTTAAATAAATAAATAAATGTTATGAATACGAAAGGGCGGTTAATCACGAAGGGGAAAGAAAAGTCACAAGATTTCTGGATAGGGTTAACAATGAATTTAAAAACCTCTAACAAATTTATAATTGCATCATCTATAGTTTGACCACAACCGCTGTACCACTCGCGTCATATGCGAGCGTACCGTTGCAGCGGTACAGCGGTTGTGGTCAAGCCATAGTGAGTCCTAATTCAATATGAATAAATGAGCAACATTTTTAAATTATCAAAACCAGAAACTCAAATATGTACAATGATTTGTTTGGGAGCTATGGTCCCACAGAGACAATGGAATTTTATGTTTTTCCAGTAAGGATTTAGAATTGGAATATCAAAAATTAGAAAACAATAGTGATTTGAAAACTTCTTACATATGCCTTCTCTCAATGGCCCAAAGCAATCTTCCCGTAGCAACTTGAACTGTACATCCAAGTAATGCTCCACACTAGGGTACGCGCCATTTATTATATTAGGCTGAATTCTCAGAGGACCGTTCCCAAGCAAGTCCGCTTTAGTCGGAAATATGTTCAGGTTTTTGAAGTGGTTGGCATCTTTACTCGGGTTGATTTGCGATTTTGTCGGGTCTGATGGTTCCTGTAAGATAAGAAATGGGGTTTTTAGATGATAATAGACGGGTTGACACCAGACAAGACAAATTGCTGGGCGAGACAACTCGGCTAGTGTGGCATACCTCACCCGAGGCATTACGGCCGCGCGTGCATTTGTATGGTTGGACCACAATGCCTCGCGCAAGAATTGTCTTCGTCTTTGCTCCATTATTGTATCAAGGTTGCAAACTGATTATATTGCAGCAAGTCTAATTATTTAGTTGAATATTTTTTGATTTGCAGTTTTTAAGTAGTAACACTACTATATATAAATTATAAACTGAAATAGATGTCATATACTTCAGAAAAAGTGACCAAGTCCTCCGGTGTCCGAGGCCAGATTTGAATAGACATCTTCAGCTTTCGTGGCTGACACACATACGACAAGACCACCTGGTTACATCTACTCTATCTTCATCCGGAACAGCAGAATGAGGAAAACTACATTGAAACCGATAACAACTGGCAGATGGCTAATAGAATCGTCACCGCCGAAAAGCTCAGGTGGGCCATCGACAGTTTCCAACCATACAAAGCGGCCGGTCCGGATGGGATCTTCCCTGCTCTACTGCAGTGGGGCTTAGGACTCATCCTGGAAACCCTGATCGACATAATGAAAGCATGCCTGATCTGGGGCTACGTGCCCAGGCTATGGAGGGACGTGAACGTTATATTCATACCTAAACCAGGTAAGAGTGACTACACAAATGCGAAATCCTACAGACCTATCAGTCTCACATCATTCCTGTTAAAAGCACTGGAGAAACTGTGCGACCGGGATCTGCGGGATAGAACGCTAATAAACATACCTATGCATAACAACCAACACGCATACAGCTCAGGTAAATCTACAGAATCGGCTCTCCACATGGTCGTCAGCCGTATCGAGAAGGCTATTGGTGACAAAGAAATGTGTCTCGGCACTTTCATTGACATCGTAGGAGCCTTCGACAAGACCCATTTTACCAGCATAGGGAATGCCTTAACCAATCATGGCGCGGAGCCCGGGCTGATCAAATGGATTATGAACATGCTCAACAAAAGGACTATAAGGTATGCAGGTGAGCCGCAGGCCGTAGCAGCGGTGCGGGGATGCCCACAAGGGGGAGTCCTTTCACCGCTATTATGGAACCTAGTAGTCAACAACCTTATAAGCACACTGAACGAGAAACACTTTTTCACAATAGGCTATGCTGACGATCTGGCGATACTAATATCAGGTAAATTCGCCAGTACTGTCTGCGACCTCACCCAGTCTGCTCTTAAAATCGTAGAGCGATGGTGCAAGGAATTTGACCTATCAGTGAACCCCACCAAAACAGAAATGGTAATGTTCACCAATAAAAGGGCACTTGGCAACTTTACCAAACCTACACTGTTCCAAGCTGAGTTACAACTGACAAATGAGGTAAAGTACCTGGGTCTCATTCTCGACAGTAAACTCAACTGGACCAACCACATAAACAACCGGATAGACAAGGCGGGTGTCATCTTTTGGCAATGCAGGAGGATGATTGGTAAGAGGTGGGGACTAAATCCAAAAATCACACTGTGGCTCTACAAGACGATAATCCGACCTCTATTCTGCTACGGGGCATTGGTCTGGTGGCCAAGATCAAACATTGCCACTGTACAAAACAAGATGCAGAGACTACAAAGGCTTGCATGCGTTGCCACTACTGGCTGCACGAGGAGCACCCCGACTGCAGCCATAGAGACCATGCTAAACCTTCCACCGCTTCACCTCCACATACAACAGGAGGCTGCCCTCTCAGCGGTAAGGCCGCAAACCCTCAACATATGGTCCAACCAGAGGACCCTACACACACTATGCCTGGAGAAGGTGTACGAAGAATTCCCAGTGCTCAGGGCAGGCACAGACCGGATTCAAAAACGTGCTGTCTCCGACAAAAGGTACAAAATACAATTATTCGAAGATGACAATCAGGAAGGTCTCAATCCACGGGAGCTGAGAATCTTCACTGATGGATCAAAGACAGACACAGGGTCAGGCTCGGGCACGTTCTCAGAAGACCTGAACATGTCAATAATCACTCCGCTAGGCGCCCATAACTCAGTTTTCCAAGCCGAGTGCATGGGAATCATCAATGCGGCAGCTGCCATCACTGCAAGGAAAGTAGCAGGTACCTCCATCCGCATACTCTCTGACAGCAAGGCAGTTCTAATGGCTCTAAAAAGTCATATAACTACATCAAAACTAATACACGAATGCCACGAACGACTAACGGAGGTATGTCACTACAACAATATTACCCTCCAATGGATCAAGGGTCACAGCGGGTCCCGGGGCAACGACGCTGCAGACGAGCTGGCTAGGCAAGGGTCAAGTGCGGGGCCAATCGGCCCGGAACCAATCCTTCCGGTCCCTTTTAGTAAGGTACGCTCGTTGCTGCTCGAACGTACCGGGAGACTGCACTCAACATACTGGCAACGTCAGGTAGGATGCAGACAGGCCAAACAGGCCATGCCTAACATCAACTGCAGACTCACTAAGACACTTCTCCATCTCGACAAAATTCGTCTAAAGATGGTAACCAGTGTAATAACAGGTCATGGACCATTTAATAAACATCTTTTCAACATAGGTGTTACAGACAGTCCTCTGTGCCGTGGGTGCATGGAGACGGAAGAAACAGCCTCTCACGTGGTACTGGAATGCGACGGAGTGGCCCCATACAGGGCTAAACATCTCGGTTCCCCGAGGTCCTACTCAACATAAAAGGTTTGATAGGATTCCTTGAGGAGTTGGGTTGGCTGGACTAGCCACTCACCCATCACGCAAAATAGGCGCTAGACGTCGAGTTGCGGAAACTTGCCCGTTCTACAATACAATACAAATACATCTACTTCAGTTTCCAAATTGATTGTCAATGAACGAGTAGCAATTTCAATCAAAAATATATTTACCTTATTTAAACTATTTAATAATTTTGATTTTAAATTGTCTATTTCATAAAACAGCTCGTCTCTAAACCTCTCTGTATGTTCTTCCTTAACACCTATTGCACTTGCTTCTAATATCTCTAACAAACTTTGAGCTTCACTTAAATATTCCCTATTTTTAACACTAAAATTATAAATTCCTTCACATATAGCTAAGACATTGAAGTAAAAAGATTCTGCATCGTCCCATAGCTGGGAATTCATCCTCTTTTCCACCACACGTACAGATGGCAACCCACTTAGATACTCTTTCAAAGTATTTAAAAAGTTCGACTTTATAAATTTAGATTTCAATACAGTTACAATCATTGACTTTTCACCCGGTTCTAATGATTTATACACATTGGCAAGTACTTTTACTATTAGCACTATAAAGTCTCCTTTTAATTCACTATCCATGAGGTACCAGAAACTGTTTTTATGAACGATTTCTAGGGTTAAGGCTGGTGGTTTGAGCATCGATATATCTAGCAATTTCTTATAGCCTATAGGTTTTTTCTGGAACTGTGGGACTTGATTAGTATTTTCCGTATCTGGTTGCACTTCGTCAGCAAATTCTGATGCATTTCGGCTTGTACTTTGTCTGGTTTCTTCGATAAGGGTACCATCGAACCAGTCGATACGAAGTGAAGCTTTACTTGCGTCAGACATGTCTAAGAATAATATCGATAGCACCTTTTAATGTGTAATTGGATATTTTACTATCACACAGTTCACATTTATATACAAAGCATTTTTAATTTTTATTAATAAAATAAGGCAATGTTTTTTAGCACAAGTATTTTTATAAACGTCACAGATCCATGTTTTATAACGTTGTCAAAAATGTCAACGTCAAATCAGTGTAACCAGCTTTAAAAATAACCGCTGCAGACGGGCGGTTCGAGTTCAACCCCGGCACTGTTGGACGGATACCAGCTCAACCAGCTGGCCTACCGCAACTGATACAAGCGAAAGAGATTCAAATATTTCAATTTCAACTTTCAAAAATATAACTTCGTTCGTTCGATCGTCTGTTTTCCTGGTTCACTTCACCCGGGGTAATTTATAGTTACTTACGAGTGATTTACTCGCTGAATATATTGTAGCGTCAGCAGCGGCAGTAGGTGTCGGCCGACGGCCTTGGGCTATTGGGTCCTCGCTACAAAAAATCTTACTCAGACGCTCCGAGGTTGAGACAATATGGACTGCACGTGCAAAGGGCAGTAATAGATAACTGTCAAAGGCATAATACAATAAAGTAAAAGAAAATACTTTCGAAAGTAGTAGACTTTCTTGTTGTATAAACAGTCAGCAGCAGAAGTAGCTAAGCGGGTATGGTATTCAAAATGACCTACACGCGCTCTTATTCTCTTAACAATAAAGTCGTGTCCAGCTCATTTTGAACACCTTACCCGCTTAGCTACTTTTGCTGATGATTGTACCCAGTGCCGGCCCGAGCCCTTGATCAGGGTAGAGCGAAATCGGGTTCTGGCGCCCTTCGTCTAAGTTTTCAAGCGTATTTTGGGGCCCCCGCCACACTCGCATCTTTTAAAACTTTTTTTTTCTCATTTGCCATTTTGGCGCCCCCCTTGCCATGCGGCGCCTAGAGCGGCGGCTCCACTCGCTCTACCCTAGATCCGGCCCTGACTGCACCTACGACGGGAAATCCTTTCACTTACACTTGATTATGAATGATTTTACCTTGAGGGATCATTTACTTCTCATATACAAGGTGGCCAAAAAAGAATTGAATTCCCGTTGGCTGTCAGGTTTTGGGACGCTACCAATCCTCCCTAGATGGTTTTGGAACCTCCAAGATCGATTAGATTTTTGGACTTTTGTATGGCCATTGAGGGGCGGCGCCCGGGCGGCGGTGAGTACGCATATACAGGATGCGTAAGTAAATATGAAATCATTACACAGAATTACATCGCTTCTTGTAACCGTAGGTTTACAAATATTCAGTTTTTAACTCGAGTTTTTACCTATAAAGTAAGTAGGTACAGTCGCCATCAGATATATCGGAGCGGCCAAGGTGGTCACAAATAGCTGAACAACGCCTGTGTTGTCAAAGCGATAAAGTACATTTTTGAGTATCCTGGCCGCACCGATATATTTGATGGCGATTGTACCTAAGTAACGTCAACACTGAAAAAAAACTCGAGTTGGCATAGTACGCATCAGCGCACAAAAATTTAATTAAAAAACTAAGTTACTTTTCCTGTAACATGAAAGATAAAATTTGTTGAAAAACGTTCTCTGTAGAGCAGAAAAGTTCGTTTGTGACGGATGTCCAGAAGTGTAATTTAAATGTACCTATTTAGGGTCAAAACAGACCTAGCGGAATCCTCGCGGAATTAAGCCAATTCATAGACAAAATGCTTCATTTTGTCTATGGTAGCGGAAATTTGTCTATGGCTTCCATACAAAAAATCAGCTACCATAGACAAATTTCCGCTACCATAGACATTTTGTCTATGAATTGGCGTAATTCCGCTAGGTGTGTTTTGACCCTTAAGGAACCTGCCACAATGACACTGACAACAGTGACAACCTATCGTTAAAGTTATTGCCAGTGTAAGAAATTAGTTCCAATGAAATTCCCCAACATGGCGCATTGTAATATATTCCTGGGGCCAGTTTTATAAAGCTACAAGTTACAATTTACAAGCGGAACTCTCTTTCTAACCCTATGTTTTAGAAAGAGACTTCCGCTTGTAAATTGTAACTTGTAGCTTTATAAAACTGGCCCCTGGTCAGGCTTTACCTACACTTGGCTATTTGCCAGGAATGGTAAATACTGTAAGTACCTACATTGGCGAAAATGTCGGCGTTAAAAAAGGCAAATAAATATTAGTCTATCAATCTCGAGGGTGGACTCCTCGACACACATTTCTTTTCCACATATAGACAGAGAGCTAGCTTCGGAAAAACGTACCTATACAAGGTGTAACAAAAATACTGGTGATCCTTTTAAGGGCATAATTGGTATCGTATTCTTATTGTGAAAAAGAAAGAAAAAAAAATTTTTCTCACGAAAAAATTTTTGGTTTTGTATGGAGGGTTGGCCAGCTGAGACGACTCGCCCCATATAAATAAAAAAATTTTTTCGCGTCCAAAAATTCTTTCTCCTAATTTTTCTGAATGATACCAATTATGTCCTTAAACGGATCACCAGTATTTTTGTTACACCCTGTATAATTTTGATAGCATCGAAACCTCCGTAGTTAGTTTGAACTTAGATACCTATACTTTCACATTACTTGATTTGGAGTCATGGCAGCAGTGGCAGCTATTTATCGGTGGTGGCCATGTTGGTAAGTAAGCAAGGGCTGTAAAATGTATTAAAAGGGTTTAGTTCATAGAGCTCCAGGCTCTGAACTCATTTATACTCAAGTATAGTAAAAGCGGTATACACATTGCAACCTGCAGGGCCCAATCTGTCAGGTTGGAATGTGTAATTGAAGGTAGGGCCCGTAGGGAGCTGAAGGAGGGGTAGGAAGAGGCAGGGTACACAACAGATTGGGCCCTGCAGGTTGCAATGTGTAATACCGCTTTAAGATTTTTTTTGATGTCCGAATTGTAGGAAGAAATCTCTAGTAAGATTCGGACATCTTAAAAAATTACTACAATTTTTGTTAATTGATTTAATGATTTTAATGGAAGGATGGAAAATAAATGATGTTAATGAGAAGATGATGAGAACATAGTGGTATGAAAAAGAAGACATTCTGCGCCGAGATGATTTTGCTACCAAGCTTTAAAAGAGTAGGCATCCTATTTTCCCCTGACCTCCACCGATAAACAGATGCCTGAAGCTTGGATCTAGTAATAGTGATAGTAAAGTAGAGGTATCGGTTCTTTCAGAATTGCATACCCTTTTCGGAGCTGGCTCTTATTCTAATAGTAATAGCAGTATCCCCCAGGGCATGGCACGTCGTTTCCTTTTATTTGGACGTTTCCTTGTTATCACAAAATATTATGGCCTGACATAGTCCTTCAAGCTTTGTTTGATGTATGATATATTGGTATGTAAATAAATCCATTTGATTACTACTAGTAACTTAAGTAATGTAAGCACCAGCCGATGTTATAAAAAAACATTCCAAAAAATATGGATGGTGGATGGTAAGTATGACAATCTACATCTTACAAAAGTGTCCGTCAAAAGGCGTTAAATTGGTGGCGCCACAATAGCGAAAGAGTATATGGTGGCGCCGCATATGCAGCGCCCTTCATTCTGTTGTGTATACCGACCTTCACACTAGGCAATGATTGTCCCGCGAAGGAGATTTTACTTCACATAAAACAGTGCAGCGCCATCTAGTAACGAGTAGTGTTACTACCGTTCCTCTACATTTTCGATAACTTTGGGTTGCTGAGGTTGCTCTCGTTCAGATGGCCTCAGGAAGGTCTTAGCCTGTGTGCCTCTATTAAAAATATACTCTGATAATTCGTTTGAACTTCGAATTGGTGGGAAGCTTATTTTGTAAATTCAAAAAAAATAAAGGTTAGGTAAAATCTTTATCTATTTATATTTTATTTAAAAACTATTGTTTTTTTTCTTTATATTTTCGTGTCCCACTGCTGGGCAAAGGCCTCCCCTCTCTTCTGTTTCATTCAGTTCTATTTGTAGTATTTTCCTGCCATTCTGTAGAGAATGCGTCTAGGTCGTCCCTCCATCTCCTTTTTGGTCTGCCTTTACCCCGGCGGCCGTCTATGGTGTCTCGTGGGCCCCACTGAGTAGCCATTTTGGCCCACCGTTCAGGGTGCCCGCGGCAAAAACTATCGGTTAATAACTAAAATATTAAGTGACCTTACGGTACAATCCTTAGAGGATTCGAATACCCTTTGAAAGGTATAGATCAGTTAATTCGCAATAAATACGTCTAGTCCTGAGCCTGGCATGCCTTAAGGCGAAGTCTTATTTTTACTTAAACTAAGTAAACTGTTTATGGTTTCCTTAATTTATGTATTTAGCAATTCAGAACTTCAGCGTTTCATAGTCGATTGTCTATGGTTGAGTAAAGTCTATGAACTCCATACAAAAACTCAGCCACCGCGGACAAATTTCCGCAACCATATATACATGTGATGTGAAGGGTACACGGAAAGAACATGTCTAGTCCCTTTTTTCGTAAAATGAGATTTTTGTATCAAAATATAGAGCTTGCAATGAACTATTAGCAACAACTTCTGTCACAGCTGGAATATTTAACATAAATCCACTTTTTAATTCATACAAACCACCTAGTTACGAAAATAGTATGGTTAATTGAATCGTTCCAAACTTTAAAACCGCTATAACTCAAAATGTTGTCAAAGTGACTAGACATGTTCTTTCCGTGTACCCTTCATGTGTTCTTAATTTCGTCTTAAATACATACATAAAAAGCTCTTCTAACTTGGCTGACAACTTGTAAATAGAAGTGTCCCCTTAAGAAATTAAAATCCTTTAGATATTTCGACGGCACGGTATAGGAATTTCACTATAACTTTTATAACTACTGTGGAATGGGTCGATCTAGCTTGCGTATTGGTCATATTAATTGCTTAATAATTTATTGAATACCTGCAATACAATTAACAACAGCAATGCAGGGTAAAATTAAATACGGGGCGCAAGTTTTTATGCCTTTTGTGAGTTTTTTACTTTAAACATGTAGGGACAGTAACAAAAAAGTCATTTTGTATTGGAAAACCTAACTTTGGGAAGACCTATCAAGACGGACTAACCATCTGATTAAGATCCCAGGACAACGTCGCATATAGGCCTCACGCGAGCCAACTTTGCCCGTTTTGGACCCTTTTAACCGACTTCAAAAAAGGAGAAGGTTCTCAATAAAAAATATTTATTCTTCAATTTAGGCACATTACAATGCACTTATGAACGTCAGAGAGAAAAAGAAACTACCACCGGTTCTAACCCTACACCTCTGACCCGAGAAGTATTACTTAAGAGGCCTTATTCCCTATACGCGCATATTTTGCGAAAACCTTAATTTTCTTTGGAGGATATGGCAAAAATACTTAGTGCTTTTAACTTAACTTTTTATGTATATGATAGTCCGTACCTTTATCTAGACGGCCACCGGAAAAAAAATACCATTTTTGAACAAAAATTAGGAAAAACATGGCTTCTCTTGGAAGGCTTTTCCGGAATTTGCAGATAACATGTCGTTTTGTTTTAGGATAACTTAAACATAGAGAACATTTCTTATAAAATTTGAATACAATTTCATTCAGCACAAAATTTTTAAGACGGCCACCGCAAAAAAATTTAAAATTTCATCTTGGATAATAGAGAAAATACTTTCTGAATACTTGTAATTTTTTTATTAAACCAGGGTTACATTAAATTTTTTTCACGGAAGTCCTATTATTATTCTGCCTTAAAAATATAAACATAGCAAAGTTCAACTATGCATCTACCATGAAAAAAAAAAATCATTACTGTAACCCTAAATTTACTTATGGTAGAATTTTTTAAAGATGACTCTAAATCCCCTCAAAACTTGACAAAACACACCGCGCCGCCGTCTCTGGCTCAGTATGGAACGAGAGCTCGTAGACGACGGATCTGTGTTAAATCGCCCCGCGCGCATTACGTAAGTTTGCCACATAGCTACACTCAGAGGTCACCTAAATCGGGTAATCTTCTATGGTATTGGCAACACGTAGTGACCTGCTTCCATTGCCCTATAGTTGCGAGAAGTATGCAGCACTGCGAATGAATTACCAAGATCCTTACTTTCTTTATTTTATTATTACTTTATTTATTGCGGTTCAGTTGATCACTGATTATGTTTAGTTTACTTTTTTATTATTACTTTGAGCCCTGATGTAGTCCAGGGTCTGATGAAAGAAGTTGGTTACCGGAACTCCTTATCTACTAGGCATAACTCAACCGTGTTTGAGGTTCTTAGACTTAGCTTGAGAAGCAGCATCACGTAAGATGAGGTCCAGGGTCTCATGATGAAGTCAGGTGTTGGTCACCGGAACTGCCTATCTACTCATCACAACTCCATCGTGTTTGGGCTCGTTAGACTTAGCTTGACGAGCACTCCCACTTGAGATGAGGCACAGGGTCTCATGATGGAGTCAGAAGTTGGTCACCAGAACTGCCTATATACCCATCACAACTCCATCGTGTTTGGGCTCATTAGCCTTAGCTTGACGAGCACTTTCACTTGAGATCGGGTCCAGGGTCTCATGATGGAGTCAGGGCTTGGTCACTAGAACTGCCTATATACTCATCACAACTCCATCGTGTTTGGGCTCATTAGACTTAGATTGACGAGCACTTCCGCTTGAGATGAGATCCAGGGCCTCATGATGGAGTCAGGAGTTGGTCACTAGAACTGCCTATCTACTCATCACAACTCCATAGTGTTTGGGCTCGTTACACTTAGCTTGACGAGCACTCCCACTTTACATGAGGTCCAGGGTCTCATGATGGAGCCAGGAGTTGGTCACCGGAACTGCCTATATACTCATCACAACTCCATCGTGTTTGGGCTCGTTACACTTAGCTTGACGAGCACTCCCGCTTTAGATGAGGTCCAGGGTCTCATGATGGAGTCAGGAGTTGGTCACCAGAACTGGCTATATACCCATCACAACTCCATCGTGTTTGGGCTCATTAGCCTTAGCTTGACGAGCACTTTAACTTGAGATCGGATCCAAGGTCTCATGATGGAGTCAGGGCTTGGTCACTAGAACTGCCTATATACTCATCACAACTCCATCGTGTTTGGGCTCATTAGACTTAGCTAGACGAGCACTTCCGCTTGAGATGAGGTCCAGGGTCTCATGATGGAGTCAGGAGTTGGTCACTAGAACTGCCTATCTACTCATCACAACTCCATCGTGTTTGGGCTCGTTAGATTAAGCTTGACGAGCACTTCCGCTTGAGATGAAGTCCAAGGTCTTATGATGGAGTCAGTCATTTTGAAACAGACATAATTTTTGAAATCTAGAGCCCCTAATTATCCGAAAACGACTACCATGACGATTTTTCACAAATTCCCCTTGGAATTGAAAACGGACATTATATTTGAAATCTGCACCCATCAATTAGCAGAAAATGACTACCATGACGATTTTTTCACAAAAAGTGTATGACCGCCATCTTTGATTTGAAAACAGACATTATTTCCGAAATCTGCACCCATCAATTAGCAGAAAATGACTACCATGACGATTTTTCACAAAAAGTGTATGACCGCCATCTTCGATTTTGAAACGGACATGATTTTTGAAATCTAGAGCCCCTAATTAGCCGAAAACGACTACCATGACGATTTTTCACAAAAAGTGTATAACCGCCATCTTGGAATTGAAAACGGTCATTATTTTCGAAAGCTGCTCCCATCAATTAGCAGAAAATGACTACCATGACGATTTTTTCACAAAAAGTGTATGACCGCCATCTTGGAATTGAAAACAGACATTTTTTTCGAAATCTGCACCCATCAATTAGCAGAAAATGACTACCATGACGATTTTTCACAAAAAGTGTTTGACCGCCATCTTCGATTTTGAAACGGACATGATTTTTGAAATCTACAGCCCCTAATTAGCCGAAAACGACTACCATGACGATTTTTCACAAAAAGTGTATAACCGCCATCTTGGATTTTAAAACAGACATTATTTTCGAAATCTGCACCCATCAATTAGCAGAAAATGCCTACCACGATGATTTTTTCCAAAACTGTATGACCGCCATCTTGCATTTTAAAACAGACAATTTTTAAAATCTAGAGCTAATAATTAGCCGAAAACGACTACCATGACGATTTTTCACAAAAAGTGTATGACCGCCATCTTGGATTTGAAAACAGACATTATTTTTGAAATCTGCACCCATCAATTAGCAGAAAATGACTACCATGACGATTTTTTCACAAAAAGTGTATGACCGCCATCTTGGAATTGAAAACAGACATTTTTTTCGAAATCTGCACCCATCAATTAGCAGAAAATGACTACCATGACGATTTTTCACAAAAAGTGTATGACCGCCATCTTCGATTTTGAAACGGACATGATTTTTGAAATCTATAGCCCCTAATTAGCCGAAAACGACTACCATGACGATTTTTCACAAAAAGTGTATAACCGCCATCTTGGATTTGAAAACAGACATTATTTTCGAAATCTGCACCCATCAATTAGCAGAAAATGCCTACCATGATGATTTTTTCCAAAACTGTATGACCGCCATCTTGCATTTTAAAACAGACAATTTTTTAAATCTAGAGCTAATAATTAGCCGAAAACGACTACCATGACGATTTTTCACAAAAAGTGTATGACCGCCATCTTGGATTTGAAAACAGACATTATTTTTGAAATCTGCACCCATCAATTAGCAGAAAATGACTACCATGACGATTTTTTCACAAAAAGTGTATGACCGCCATCTTTGATTTGAAAACAGACATTATTTTCGAAATCTGCACCCATCAATTAGCAGAAAATGACTACCTTGACGATTTTTCACAAAAAGTGTATGACCGCCATCTTCGATTTTGAAACGGACATGATTTTTGAAATCTATAGCCCCTAATTAGCCGAAAACGACTACCATGACGATTTTTCACAAAAAGTGTATAACCGCCATCTTTGATTTGAAAACAGACATTATTTTCGAAATCTGCACCCATCAATAAGCAGAAAATGACTACCATGACGATTTTTCACAAAAAGTGTATGACCGCCATCTTCGATTTTGAAACGGACATGATTTTTGAAATCTAGAGCCCCTAATTAGCCGAAAACGACTACCATGACGATTTTTCACAAAAAGTGTATAACCGCCATCTTGGATTGAAAACGGACATTATTTTCGAAATCTGCACCCATCAATTATCAGAAAATTACTACCATGACGATTTTTCACAAAAAATGTATGACCGCCATCTTGGATTTGAAAACAGACATTATTTTTGAAATCTGCACCCATCAATTAGTCGAAAACGACTACCATGACGATTTTTACCAAAAAAATTATACGGCCGCCATCTTGGATTTTAAAACAGACATTATTTTCGAAATCTGCACACCCAAATTAGTCAAAAACGACTACCATGACGATTTTTACGAAAAAAGTATACGGCCGCCATCTTGGATTTTAAAACAGACATTATTTTCGTAATCTGCACACCCGAATTAGTCGAAAACGACTACCATGACGATTTTTACGAAAAAAGTATACGGCCGCCATCTTGGATTTTAAAACAGACATTATTTTCGTAATCTGCAAACCCGAATTAGTCTAAAACGACTACCATGACGATTTTTACGAAAAAAGTGGATGGCCGCCATCTTGGATTTTAAAAGAGACATTATTTTCGTAATCTGCAGACCCGAATTAGTCGAAAACGACTAACATGACGATTTTTACGAAAAAAGTATACGACCGCCATGTTGGATTTTAAAACAAACATTATTTTCGTAATCTGCACACCCGAATTAGTCGAAAACGACTACCATGATGATTTTTACGAAAAAAGTATATGGCCGCCATCTTGGATTTTAAAACAGACATTATTTTCGTAATCTGCACACCCGAATTACTCGAAAACGACTACCATGACGATTTTTACGAAAAAAATTATACGGCCGCTGTCTTGGATTTTAAAACAGACATTATTTTCGAAATCTGCACACCCAAATTAGTCGAAAACGACTACCATGACGATTTTTACGAAAAAAGTATACGGCCGCCATCTTGGATTTTAAAACAGACATTATTTTCGTAATCTGCACACCCGAATTAGTCGAAAACGACTACCATAACGATTTTTACGAAAAAAGTATATGGCCGCCATCTTGGATTTTAAAACAGACATTATTTTCGTAATCTGCACACCCGAATTAGTCGAAAACGACTACCATGACGATTTTTACGAAAAAAGTATATGACCGCCATCTTTGATTTTAAAACAGACATTATTTTCGTAATCTGCACACCCGAATTAGTCGAAAACGACTACCATGACGATTTTTACGAAAAAAGTATATGGCCGCCATCTTGGATTTTAAAACAGATATAATTTTTAAAATTCACACCCTCACCCTTCACCTTAGCCTAAAACAACTACCAGACCTTACCCTCTACCCTCATCTCTTACCATAAGGCAGGCCGTGCGCTAGTTTGCCACCATATATAAAAAAAATCTACTCCAGATATAATGGCGAACTTAGGTAAAGTGCAAATGACCGGTCGGGCCGCTTCAAAATATCTGATGGTGACAGTACAGTCGCCATCAGATATATCGGAGCGGCCAAGGTGGTCACAAATATCTGAACAACGCCTCTATTGCGATATTGATGGCGACTGTACATGCACTCTGTAAGGTACAGTTGCCATCAAATATATCAGAGCAGCCAAGGTACTCAAAAATATCTGAACGTGCACTTTATCGCCTTGACAATAGAGGCGTTGTTCAGATATTTATAACCACCTTCACCGTTCCGATCTATCTGATGGCGACTGTACCTCCAACAGGCCTATTGATTTTAGTTGCGTATTTAATTCTCTCTTCCATGTAAAAGAAAATAAAAAGTCTGTACAACTTATGCGTAAAAATAATTTTGCTTGTAATTGAAGTTGAAAACTATCAAGACTATTGAAGCGTGCGTATCGTCGTTGTTATTGCCGGCGGCCGTGTATTGAGCGCTAACGCCATCTATCGAGTAAGAAATCGTGAAATTTAGGAACGTTCACGGGACTAAGGCCTCTTAATACCGGCAAGAAACTCGGCGGGACTTATTTTTTCAAAACAGTAATACTAATACATTAAAGATACTATGTACAATAATGCGTAGTTCTTCAAGAAGGCATATCAAAACAGCTTGAGAGACAGACAAGTACCTGCCTATTGTGTAATTAAAATGAAAAATAAAAATAAAATCCAAATCTGACTGCTTCGACTGAATTTTTATTTTTTTGTATGTATGTTACTCGATATCTCCATGAACCGATTCATCATTCATTTTTTTTTAATTGAACGGGTATAACCCCTAGATGGTCCCGTTGCCACCAAGTCGGGGTCTGATGATGGGATCCTGGAGAAATCGAGGGAACTCTTCAACTATTATAGGCACACCTATAGTGATTTCACTATTTTTTACAGCAACTCAGCCACTTCCTCTTGGAATAGCGGATCTTAAGTGAAGTCGGTTCTTTTTTTTAATTATATCATATCTATCTAATTAATGATATCAATAAATATGATTATGAATATACTTCTTCTTCCTCCTACCGTTTGTCCCGGCTTCCGCACGACCTAATCCCATGAATTGGCGTTGACACTAGTTTTTAGGAGAGCGACAGCCACCTGACCTTTCAACCCAGAGAGAAACTAGGTTCAGTTTGCTTACAATGTTTTCCTTCACCGAAAAGCGACTGGTAAATTTCAAATGGTATTCCGTACATACCTAAGTTTCGAAAAACTGAGTGGTACGAGCCGGGGTTTGAACCCGAGACGTCTTACCGCAAGGCTACCAGCGCTTTTATGAATACACATTTTAGTCATATTTTATCGTATTTACGAGTACCTGTCAAAATTACCAAACTGTTTAAGAGTCTCTAGACTCTCTAGAATATTCAACGTTTGCCTCAAAATTATTAAATGAAGCCCTACTGACTCCATTGTTTTATTTATCTAAGAGGCCAAGTATTTCAGTACTGTTGATGAAATCTACATAATGGAAAACTCCACCCTTACGCTAGAATTACAAGGGTTCTTGAGTTTAAAGAACGACTTTGTTTTACTTTAGAGATTACCCTTTGGTTTAAGATGATGATGGTTAATTCCTGTCATTTTCATTATTTAATAAGTAGGTACCTACATGTATATGTACATTAAATATGCTCTTCTGAAAGGGATTTATTTGAATTTTCATCATCTAAAAATGTTCTCTTTATATTTATGTGTACTCACAACACAAGCCTTATTGAGCTTACTGTGGAACTAGGTTGATTTGTGTAAGATTGTCACATGAAATTGAAGTTTTTATTATTATTGGTTGGAGGTTAGTTATGTCTGAAAGCATTTTTTTAAACGAAATGAAAATTGATAACCTTTACAACTCAACATATGCAATACTTACACAATTAAATATACAGAGGCACTACAGTACCAATAACTATTTAACTAAATTAATACCTTACTAGCTCAAATCTAAACTAGGACCTTGCGGCATTGTACCGAGGATGCTGGCGACATTTCCTCGTTGTATCGCAATGCTGATACGCTGTGCGAGGAAACCGCCAGCTGTTCGGTCACTAGCCACGTCAACCAGACGCTTCGCGATTTCTGCAAAAAACTTGTGTGCGCTGGGACCCCATGGACCTAGAGTTAACATGCAATACTTACTTAACAATAAAACTTGTTTTTTAAACTCTTCGACACAATCTAAACAGGCAAAGTCTGTGATTTATAAATTTAGGTGAAAATTGGTACCAACATTACCTACCATAAAATATAAATATATATAAGAAGGATAAGATACGCTTGATTGGTCCCCTTGAGACCCAGCTGAGGTTACAGCAAGATGAAGCAATTAATTTTACCCAACCTGATTAACTTTACCTGTAGGTACCCATATATGTGTAATATAATAATTTAGTCAGAAGTTAAGGAGTTACAGAACTTATAGGTATCGCCAGGAAAGTTGAGGCGAATGATTACGCACACAGCTACTGAATGAATGGAATGAATGAGTCTAGTGAATGTAAACGTACCTAAGTTTAAGTTGATATAAATGGACGGTGAAGAAAATATGACGCCCTTGATGTTTATGTCTTTTGCCCGCCCTACAGCCTACAGTTGTCATTCGATGTGTCTCGATTGGTAGGGGTGACGTTAAAGTAGAACATATGTGACGTTTACAAGAGAAAGATACATCATTGTCGGTTGTCAATATAAAGTTTATTTCTAAATATTTTGCCCATGTCTCTCGTCATGAAAAAAGGACGGTGGCCAGTTGGAATTTAAGGTACTCCAATGCATTAATTTACGATGTTACCCAAACATTTTAGGAAAATTAGACGCACCGGTGAACGCGAGAAATGGGAAGGTTGTCAGCCTACGGCAATTTCAAGATTGCCAAGACCGTTTTCAATATCGAAAATCATAAATATATAATATAATCCAGCCTATACAATAGCTAGGGATACACGCACAGATGTGCCCGCCGGATTTGTCCGACGGATATGCCCGGCGGACAGATCCGTTCGTGTATGGTGCCATTCAGGTGGGTCCGCAGACAAATCCGTGTTCAATTCGCGCCATACACGCACGGATTTGTCCGCCGGATACATCCGTCGGACAAATCCGGCGGGCACATCTGGATGTGGATATTGAAAACGGTCCTGGCAATCTTGAAATTACCTTCCCATTTCTCGAGGTCACCGAACCGGTGCGTCTAATTTTCCTAAAATGTTTCGGTAACATCGTAAATTAATGCATTGGAGTACCTTAAATTAAACAGACAATAGCTTAACATACCAATAGATGTAGGTATATAGTGTAGAACCTACAGTCCATTCTGCTATACAATCGACGTCTAAAATGCAATGAAATATTATCGTTACATTCCTTATAATAGTCTGGGTAATGGGTCAAATTTTTTGTACCTTTATCTAATATGTCCTTAATTTTCTCAGTATCGTTACGAAAATTAGCCACAAGAACATTTATATGGCTAATTAAGTAATTATCATAACGAAAATGAGAACATTAAGAAAACCTTAATCTTAACTTTCCTTGATCTAAATATTATCCTGTTTCCGGCGCTGTAACTCGAAGGCACTGTAATGGGATTTCACATAACCTTTCAGACCTAGGCCTACAAAGTACCTAACTAACCTTAATGAAACTTATAAAAAAATATAAGTTCCGTTCATAAGACATTAGGTATACCTTGTGCAACCTAAGAACGGGTTTTTGACACCTGTCATCTCAGTACATTTTATAACCTAAAATCGATTTTACGTTATAAAAGGTACTGAGATGACAGGTGTCAAAAACCGCTTCTTAGGTTGCACAAGGTATACCTAATGTCTTATGAACGGAACTTATATTTTTTTATAAGTTTCATTCTTTATTTAATAGCATAATTGAGAAATCTCTAATTCCCCAGCGTCTGCTGAACCCTTAGAGCAATCAACCAACCGGAGTGGCCATTACAGGCGTACCCCTCTGCCGTGTGCGTGACGACGGTGCGATGTGAAATCTGAATGTTGTTGTCAACCTCTTAATTTTACTTAAACATTAATTTAAATTTTACTTAGGTAATGTAATGCTCTAAAATCGGTTGATATGGGCACTCCACTAAGTTACTATCATAATACATGAAGATAAACAACGGTGTATGTATATATATATATATATATTGTAGATGCACAAGTGGAATAGGCACCACATTCCGCTGCTATTGACAGCATGTCAACATGTCGCGGTGTGTGACGACGGTGCGGAACACGTGACTTCACGTGACGGATGTGGAGCATTTAGCCGAACAACTCATATGGGATGAGTCTTAGTTTGAGAACGGACTTAAATGCAGTATTTTTTTATGGTGCCGTCCCAAAATAGTAAAAAAGGATCCCTTATCCACATATGCCGCTAAAATGTGAGCCAATCTCAGTTATTTATAGTCTGAAGTAGTGTGTCCACACGCGCATTGTTGTGCCGGACCCCGAGCAAACAACGGCTCTCACAGTTGTTTCACTCACTTACCGAGAACAAGTGACTTCATCGCCGCTAGTGAAACTTATCTGGCCATGACAGAACGAAAGATCGGAGCGCGGAATCTCAATTCCTATGGCCGGCGTTAACTGCTACCACGGCCGCCACCGCGCGAAGTCGCGGTTGAGTACTGCGGGCCTACCGCGAACGTCGGAAATCGAAATATCCTGTCCCTTTTATGAGCGAAAGAGACGCAATAATGAAAATATCGTTTTTAGAAGTTCGCGGTATGCGTTCTGCGAGGCGATCGGTAGTGCATCTGGTGCAGCGTCTATAGCAAACTAATGCAAACATATGGGAGCGACCACAGTAAACGCTTAAATCTATTGGAAGCTTGACGCGTCACGTGCAGGCTTACAGGTGCAGGAAATCATCGTGAGCCCGGACCGAATAAGGACTTTTCCTCATGTTGGAATGTCAGATAATGTCGCTTACGTAAAATCCTGCACCAATTCCTAATTAGAATTAGACGGTTATCAAACTGCTGCAGTTTCAGCAATCAGTATCTGCATACTGATTGCTGAAACTGCAGCAGTTTCACGAGACAGCGATATACGATACACCGACACCGCTGTCGGTGTAACGTATATCGCTGACTCGTTCACCGGAGCGGCACGCGGTGCCAGTGTAAGCGGGCGGGCGCCGGGGGCGCCTTGAAAATGTAATCGGGAAAGACCTGAGGCTAATAGTTACTGGTCCTCAGATTCCTGAGAATTAGATTCGCCCTCGATAGCCAAGCAATGGGAATATTATTCGAGTGGTGTGTACACAGTTGAAGCTATCCGGGATATTACGAATATTGGGACACTTTGCATAATTGCCTAACGATTTTTACACAGATTGATTTTTCAATGATGTTTGAAAAAGAGTCCTTGGCCTCCATTGCCCGCAATTTTAAGCTTGGGAATAGTCCTATTAATTAATGACTAAAGACCTACTCACTAAACTCACAGAGTGACAAAGAGTTGAGAAAATACCCTGTAATTCTATTATAATTACTACACCAAAGCTTATAGGGGCGGCAACTCGCAACCTCTGGAGACGTTTGTCCATAGGATACGGTAGCTGTTTAGGCGGGCCGTGTACTTATATGTCACTGACTTATGAAAAAATAATAATACTTAAAAGGTTACCTATTTCATTATGTAATGTAGAAACCAGCCTAATCTCATAATTAATTACTTAACTAACAGCGATACCTGAAAATGAAGACCGTATTTAAACCCCGTTCACCAGAGAATTAACGTTAGAATAAAGCTGCGTTAAGCTTTTAAAGACGGATTTAATGTTTGACGTCATTAAAATTAAAGTACAAACCCTGTACTACAGCGAAGAGCTTTTCAGCTATTCAGCCTCAAGCTTATTAACGGACAAAGGCTTTCTTCACAAAGATAATAATAAAAACATTTTTATGCGCCGCTACTTTATCATTTTTACTCTGGTGACGCTTTCTTTTAACAGCCATGAATAAAGAGTGAAGCCGATTAGCGATAAAACCTTGGGAGTGCAACCCGAGTTTTTTAGTATGAAGATACCCGGGTTTCCGGGTAATATCCGGGTTTTTTCATACTAAAAAAACCCGGGTTGCACTCCCTAGATAAAACTAATAGCACAGAGTAACTTATATAGTAGAGCAGCAAAGCCTAAGAACTTTTTGAAGCTCAAGTCAATTGCGCCCTCTGTCCGAAAGCCCCCTAAAGATACGAAATATGTAAGAGGAAATGTCACCTGCTCTGTTACTCCACCTAGTAGCTACTATTGTGTACAAATTTTATACAAAAAAGAACCGACTTCACTTTTAGTCTTTAAGTATTAGGTTTTAGGTCTTATTTCCACGCATTTTTGTGAGAAAAGCACTATATATGCCTCGGCGTGAAAACGGATTCGTGGCCTCGTATCCCTATCCGTATATACCTACTTAGCCGGATATCCCTATTTTCCCAGCCTCTGCTGTAATGTACTATTTTGCGCTGGGGGGTGATTTTTGAGATTCGAGTACTCGAAAGTGACATTTTCAACTTAGAATAAAACGACGAAATTATGTTTTAAAAATAACAGCGATTGGAATTTAAATTCATGAGTATTTAAACTATTAATTTCATGCGAAAAAATTGGCGGTAAGCTTTTGTGTGCGATTATTTTCGAGCTTAAACTTTTTGAATTCGGGCGCTCGAAAGTCAAAAATTGGCCCCCTGATTGTTTGTATGTCGTGGGTAGTCAGTTGTCAAAACATTTGACACTCCGAGATTGGCTGATTGAGTTCCATTCCAATTTCCAATTTCGTTTAATGTTACTGGAATGATACGTGTACTTTTAGTAGTCTGTTCGGAAATTCGGAAATAAAAACACAAACACGTTACGATCGAGTAAATCACCTAGTTGACCATATCACCTTTATTTGGAAATACTTTCTTTTTTATATAAAGAGAAAGACTTTAGTTTTTTTTTATAATTATAATTAATATTCCTAACTATTTATGAAGGTTTTATATACCTAGGAGCTCATACAAGGTGTAAGAAAAATGCTGGTGATCCGTTTAAGGGCATAATTGGTATCGTATTCTAATTACGAAAAAGAAAAAAAATTTTTTTTGCGCGAAAAAAAATTATGGTTTTGTATGGAGGGTCGGCCAGCTGGGACCACCTGTCCCATAGAAAAAAAATTTTTTTTTCGCGTCAAAAATTTTTTTCTCCTACTTTTTCTTAGTCGTTACGATACCAATTATGCCCTTAAACGGATCACCAGTATTTTAATTACGCCCTGTATATTCTAGGACACTTCTCTTTCCGGACAGACTCTACTCAAAACATGCATGTCTATTGTCAATAGATGATCAAATAATTATGTAGTTTTTAGGGGTCCGTACCCAAAGGGTAAAACGGGACCATTACTAAGGCTCCAATCTCCGTCCGTCCGTCCATCCGTCTGTCATCATGTACCTCATGAACCGTGATATGTCTAAAATTTTCACAGATGATGTATTTCGCCCCGAGAGGGTGTATTATTTGGCGTGTTTTCAAATTGTCGTTTTAATAAAATATGTAGGTTTATATTAACCCACACGATTTTCACAGATTATTTTGATAAAAACGGGACCCCCGTTTTTGTGAAAACAATATGTAGGTAATTTGTTTTGATCACAGACAAATCACAGACTTAATTTAGTATAGATTATCTCGATGGATTGGATGAATATTTTACAATTAAGTACTTCAAAATGATTAGGCAAATATCAATTTGGGCCAAACGTGTAATATTAGCTATCAAATATTTGCTATTGGGCTCGGCATAAATAAAACATTAAGCAATCAACTATTCTGATTCCTTGCTGAGAGAAAATTCGAGAGCATGTTAAGAATCATATAAAAATATCTATCAATCTTTATAACAAATATTGAACATGATCTCCGAGAAAAATAAAATAAATAAAGATGAAAGCATTGATTTCGAAGACCTTTTATGGCTGGTTGGCTACGTGACAAAATATCATCATATCAAACAGACATTTTTATTAAAAAAAAGCTTTTTGATCCGCGAAAGGTTCGGCAACGCACGTGTTTCCTATATTAAAAAAAGTAAATCTATTTAGTCGCTACTCCGAAAGAGTATTTGTATTGGGATATTTTATTATTTAGTTATTTTTATTGGGTTTGTTTGTGTATTTAGAAAGTAATACGGTTTGTGGGGTACTTAGGTAGAGGGATGACACATGTTGAATTAGGCAATGAAATTTAGTTGATAGGATGCAAAATGATAAAAATATACAAATAAAGTAAACATTGAAAAAATCTATTGAAATGGTGCAAAGATATCAGGCTTCAAAATTTCAATTTTTTTCGAATTTTGAAAGTACAAAATTTAAAAAAACCAATGATACCATTCGATTTCTAACATTTTACTGTGAAATAAATTGTACGGAAACCATATACATAAACGCAATATTTCACTGTAAAAATAACAATTTCATAATTTTTCCATACTTTAAACAGGGCAACTATGAAGCCATGACGTCACGGCTTTATATCATTTTGTTAGGAGCGTTTTGAGAAACAAAAGCAAATCACAGACTTTAAGTCTCATTTCTGTCTTTTATGTTGATTTAAGGCAATAGGCCCCATATAGACATTTGATCCTCACAACAAAACATTCATCTAGCCTAGCTAGGTTTCGTTATAATTATTAATCATTAATTTAAATACTGCCTTATTATCGGAAGAAGTTTATTAAATTCTCATGATGTTACACGGATGTAAAAACATTTATTTAGGTTTAGGTTTAAAAAACTTTATTACTCATAAAGAACAAAAATTCACTTACAATGAGCATAAATTAAGAAAATTACATATGTATGATTTAAGTCCAGCTTGTCGATATCACTTAAGATATTTTATCATTAACAAATTCTTTCAATTTGGTTTTAAACATTTTCAATGATGTGCACTGTTTTACTTCATTAGGCAGATTGTTGTACAACTGTGCTCCCTCGAACATAATGTTTCTTTTTCCATATCCGGTTCTATGTTTAAAAAGTTTGATTTTATCAGTGTTTCTTAGGTGGTGTCTGAAATTTCGCTTTGAAAAAGTAATGTTTGTGTTTATTTTATTGGTAAGGATTTTCTTAACAAGGTTACATGTTCTATAAGTGTATAGTTGATTTATATTGTATAGTTTGGTTTTGTTGTAGAGTATTTTTTATTTATTTACTTAATGCATGTAATATCGAAGATATTAGCGTAGATATGTTCTAATAAACTCTTTCCAGCTTCGTAATACTCGTAGATTTAGCAACCTCGCATCGAGTGTCACCAAGTTTGTCATTGACCGATTGGGCCAAAACAGGACGACAAGCAAAAAACCGCGGATGTCAAATAACTAGTCTAATAAAAGTTAGCAAAACATTCTACAAACTTACCTAATACCATTGGCAAAATAGCTAAGTGATACGATTCTACACAAAAGTCATGTTTACACGGAGAGACAGCGCTTTCGTCGACGGCAAAGTAAAGTTTGTTGCTACAATAATGTTAAAAGTTGGGCTTGATCGAAATGTTGGGTCGCACAGAGTTTTTCTACAAGTTTTATCTAAGTGGACATTGAAATTGAGGTTTCTGGACAATAGCTGAAATTTAGCCCAGTTTGGTATGAATGGGAACTTTGTTTTTCTATCCGAAATACCTGCTAGGATGACTGAACGACCGCCCAATTTGTCCAACCGACCGATATGTTATTCTGGTAGGTATAAAGTAGGTATATTGTGGTTCTGTTTTTGCTGTCTTAACAATAAGGTGCCATGATAAATTTGATAACAACCTCTAAAAGAAAAGCTAAAAAAAATTAGAGATAGTTGAGGTAGTATAGATACTTACTATAGATATAAATAAGTAATTATAAGCAATTGTAATTATAGTTATAAGGTATTATTGTACGCTTTACCTGGGTACTTGTTGTAAAATGTACATTTGCTTTGTGATATATGTGCAACAAACGTTTTGAGTTTGAGTTTCAGCTACCTTTGCAACCTTTAATTGTAACCTCTAATAGAGACAAGTGACAATCTAACCACGTCGTAGTATAGGCATACGTACCGCTCCTAAATTTTGGTGTTGATTGCGGTCAATGATTATCAAAGGCTATAAAACGGATCGCGATGTGCAAAGTGCTAGCATGGCAGGTATTCACCGGTATTCAGATTATTGTTTTCTTTCTTAGTCGAATCATGATATCATGGCCACCATAAGCCGCTCTACGCTGTAATGCTCTCCTTCCTGGCCGATTCATTACCTTCCTAAAATAACTCGGGAGTGCGACGCGTGTCTGAAGAATCTATATGTAGGTTGGTTACAAAGGTTTATTCCGTGATATCAACAGTATCAAACAGTCACGAATGGTATAATTTTTTCCGGCATTACAAGAGCTCGTGTAGGAGCTGCTTTGAATCAGGCTGGTTTACTAAAAAAGTATTAAAAGTAAACTTTAATAGTAGTGGAAGGTCATTGAAAGCAGGTGGTGAGGAGAGCGTTTCTCAAAATTTTTGCCACTTTTGTTGACTCAAATTTATTTGGTAAGTTTTATGTTTTTCCTGATCAGAATCACGAGCTGATCCGATTTATGCAAAAAAAAGCTGTCCCATAAAACTCCATACATTTTTTGATTTTTTTTTTACTTTTCCTTATTGTGTTACCTCCATAGAAAACATATGGCAAAGGGTAACACAAGAGGAAAAACATTTTTGGACACATTTTTTTCTTGCATAAATCGAATCAGCTCGCGTACATAAAACTTACCAAAAAATACTTATTAGCCAAACTTACTTATTAGCCAAAAAGATTGTATACGTGCTGTTTGTAAAAAACGACCTAGATCATCGTGTAAGAAACTGTTTGATAATCTTAAAGTATTGACATTACCATCACTATATATATTCGAAATGGCAAAATTTGTAAAAATGAATCCACATCTATTTAAGCAACTTAAAAACGTATGTACCTTTAATACAAGATATCCGACAAGACTGGTGGCCCCAAAAACGTCGTCCGCATTACGCAGAAACAACTCCTACTGCATGGCCATACAAATTTTTAATACTATCCCAAATGACATTACTAGTTTGCCATACAATTTATTTATACGAAGGCTATACAATTGGCTACTTGAAAAACGATTTTACACTGTAATAGTCCCCTCCGTTATGGGACAGGGCCTAAGTGATAGTTCAGATCTGGATACGGTTACCAACTTTTAGTATGTTGTTGGGCACGACACTAGGACCCCAAAACTGCCGAGAGACGGGGACGTCGATGAAAGTCTCCCGTGTAATGACGTCATCAAAATGGCTGCCGCTTTGTTGCGAAAAGTGTAAATTTCATCCAAACTGTGCATTGCGCCTATACGTGTGTAGTATCAAACGAAAGAAAATTAAATGTGCTATATTGTTGTAATACATTATATACTACTGTATATTACAGTTTGACAACTATAAACGAAAACCCAAAATCAGGCTAAAAAATAATTCGGATATTTGCATTTTACAACAAAATTATAAGTCCAACTTTCAAGCCGAGTACTACAATAACAAAACAGGCTATTTAAGGTATACATTGCTATAAAAATTATTAAAATCTGGTAATAATTGTGGCAGCTATGTTAAAAAACATGTCGGCACTGCCGAGTTATTTCCTTAGAGTGAAAAATTAACAATTTTCACAATTTACAGAATATCCGCAGAAGCCTCGAGTATATTATTGGTTAAATAATTTGGAGCCCCTAAATGTCGAAAAAATATCTCTATAGTGACTGAGGTCCAAATAATGACGTCATGAACGTGACCGCTACCGAAATTTGTAAAACATAAATTAAAGCTATACCATGACACATACACACATGTGTGTAGCATCGATCGAAAGCTTATTGAATTTACTACAATACATACATACATTATTTGTGAAAATAATGTATAGTTTAGGAGTTGTTGACAAAATAAAATATTCTTTTAGGAAAATAAAATGTATATGTTAATTCTGTGGCCAAATAAAATACAATACACTAATGTTTTGTATAGCATTAAAAACACCATTATTCAGCTTTAAAACACAGTGTGAATTCATAAAATTTGATAAGAACTATAAAAGTTGTGCTTACAACTCTAAAGCACACTAACTATTTTACCTACAATGCACTCATACTATGAGAAGCTTGGGCCTAATTATTGACTAGTTTTTTCTAAATTTTGTAAGGATTTAGGGTTCCTTGTCATTAAAGTAAATAAAAAAATCGGCCAAGTGCGAGTTGACTCGCGCTCCGAGGGTTCCATATACATCACACAATTTTAACAATTTGTATTTTTAAGACCAACTTACGCTTGACCGCAGACTTTTTAGTGTTTTTTTTTCTGTAATGTACAGGTAAAGAACTATATTACGTATTTTTTTCTAAAATGTAGGTTCGTCGGTTTCCGGGGGACAGAGAGCAATGGAAAATTTTTGCCTTATTTCTTAAATTACTTACAAACTATACCTTGTTATATATCAAATGAAAGGATTTGATGTGAAAACTACAAATATATAACTTTAATAATTTAAATTTTAATAGTTTTGAAATTATTTAAGAAATAAGGCGAAAATTTTCCATTGCTCTCCGTCCCCCGGAAACCGACGAACCTACATTTTAGAAAAAAAAAACCTAATATAGTTTTTTGCCTGTACATTAAAGAAAAAAACACTAAAAAGTCTGCGGTCAAGCGTAAGTTGGTCTTAAAAATACAAATTGTTAAAATTGTGTGATGTATATGGAACCCTCGGAGCGCGAGTCAACTCGCACTTGGCCGATTTTTTTTATTTACTTTAATGACAAGGAACCCTAAATCCTTACAAAATTTAGAAAAAACTAGTCAATAATTAGGCCCAAGCTTCTCATAGTATGAGTGCATTGTAGGTAAAATAGTTAGTGTGCTTTAGAGTTGTAAGCACAACTTTTATAGTTCTTATAAAATTTTATAAATTCAAACTGTGTTTTAAAGCTGAATAGTTGGTGTTTTTAATGTTATACCAAACATTCGTGTATTGTATTTTATTTGGCCACAGAATTAACATATACATTTTATTTTCCTAAAAGAATATTTTATTTTGTTAACAACTCCTACACTATACATTATTTTCACAAATAATGTATGTATGTATTGTAGTAAATTCAATAAGCTTTCGATCGATGCTACACACATGTGTGTATGTGTCATGGTATAGCTTTAATTTATGTTTTACAAATTCCGGTAGCGGTCACGTTCATGACGTCATTATTTGGACCTCAGTCACTATAGAGATATTTTTCCGACATTTAGGGGCTCCAAATTATTTAACCAACAATATACTCGAGGCTTCTGCGGATATTCTGTAAATTGTGAAAATTGTTATTTTTTCACTCTAAGGAAATAACTGGGCAGTGCCGACATGTTTTTTAACATAGCTGCCACAATTATTACCAGATTTTAATAATTTTTATAGCAATGTATAGCTTAAATAGCCTGTTTTGTTATTGTAGTACTCGGCTTGAAAGTTGGACTTATAATTTTGTTGTAAAATGCAAATATCCGAATTATTTTATAGCCTGATTTTGGGTTTTCGTTTATAGCTGTCAAACTGTAATATACAGTAGTATATAATGTATTACAACAATATAGCACATTTAATCTTCTTTCGTTTGATACTACACACGTATAGGTGCAATGCACAGTTTGGATGAAATTTACACTTTTCGTAACGAAGCGGCAGCCATTTTTATGACGTCATTACTCGAGAGACATTCATCGACGTCCCCGTCTCTCGGCAGTTTTAGGGTCCTGGTGTCGTACCCAACAACATACTAAAAGAAGGTAACCGTATCCAGCTCTGAACTATATTCCCATAAGGGAGAGCACTATAACAGCTTTTCTGACATATAACGATGTAATTGCTAATTCTAATTATTGAGTCAACTTTAACTGGTGACCGAAGAGCTGGCGGTTTCCTCGCACAGCGTATCAGCATTGCGATACAACGAGGAAATGCCGCCAGCATCCTTGGTACAATGCCGCAAGGGCCTAGTTTAGATTTGAGCTAGTTATTAATTTAGTTTAGTATTTGTACTGTAGTACCTCTGTATATTTAGTTATGTAAATAAATGTATTTTATAATCATAACTTTCACTTATTAATGTATAATTACTTGAGATGTTAATTTCGTTAGTTAAGACTTATTATAATTATTTGCATGCTACACTGTAGTAAAATAGTTGATCGAACCCACTGTATTTACCAACCTCTGTACACTATTTTCTGCAAATAAATGACTATGACTATGACTATGACTATGAAATAAAAAGTCGAGAAAAGTGGCAAAAAAAAAAGAAATGCTCAGGAGCGTGAGCAACTGCTCACGCTCCTCAGGTATTAGGATTCGCTTATAGAAAGTTACTTTTTTGTAAGTTTTGATATCAAATATCCTCGAAACATGAGCCTATACAAGCGTGCTAGCGACAAGAGTTCAACGACATGATACAATCCAATATCACGTATCACGAGTCCCCGGGGTCACATTTTACAGTCCGCGAGATTGTGGGTCCCCATATGTCGCTTCCCGGTTCAGATTGGGTAGCGATATTCTAAATTTAAATCGATGATTCGTTGCAGATTCGTTATCAACTCTTCTTTTCATTACAATCCTCCGCTTGTTCCGGTATTTTACCACGGTTGGGGCTTCGCCCGACAATGTAATGCCAGGAATTGGCGGAAACAAGCTAGGATTTATTAGATTGGGACTAGGGTCTGGTTTCTGAAGCTATTACACGGCACACGGTGCCCGTGAGGATTGCAAGAGATTTTAATGATGTATTCCTGATCAAGATTGGAGACTAAAATGCTATATATATGCTATAGCTATAGTATAAACTTATGTGGAATTCGCCTAGTTACAGAGTTACTACCAATAAAAAAAATAAAAATTGTGACTTCGTGCAAAACGCTTTTTTGATGGCGATTTCACTCTTTATGGGGTCGAGTCTAGACATCCTTATTGACAGATATCATCAAAGTGACAACGAATACTATGCGTAAACTATTTTTTATCTGTTTTTTATGAATTAAAATGTATCAATTTATTTTAATTGATAGTTTTGCCAATAACATTTTTCTTATGTTCAAAAGCATTTAAAAAATCGAAAAAAAGTGACAAAAAAAATTTTGTTTTGATGAAATTGACCTTAATTCTAACATTACTTTTTATTTATTTTTGTATTAAGCAGAACGTCTGCTAACGATACCACAATGTTTAGAAATAAAGGAAAAGTAGAAAAATCCACTGCCTCAGGCGAGACTCCAACTCGCGACTCTGGGAAACATGCCCATCGCTCTGACCAATTGAGCTACTGAGACTATACCTGATGACTGCGAATTTCTCCACCATATCCTTTATTTATATATGCGCCTTAGGGTGACACCTAGCGACATCTACCGAAGAAGTCTTACACTTCTTAACCGGCCATCGGAGTCCCAAGTCGTATTAAAAAGGAAAAGGTAGTCGTAAAGGATATGGTGGAGAAATTCGCAGCCATCAGGTATAGTCTCAGTAGCTCAGTTGGTCAGAGCGATGGGCATGTTTCTCAGAGTCGCGAGTTCGAGTCTCGCCTGAGGCAGTGGATTTTTCTACTTTTCCTTTATTTCTAAACATTAATTTTTATGACCTCAGGAATTCATGGTAAAAATCTCTCGCAATGCTCACGGGCACCGTGTATAGTCATTTTTATTTTTCACACGGCTGGTCTATAAACAATGGCAAGTGGCTCAACTCAACATTCCCTATAGTACTGTACTTAGACAATTTTCTATACTTATTCCTACCCCGTACTTCTGGAAATGACTGTACCAAAATGCTAATTAAAGGGTCGGAGTGATATTAAATGCCCCGAGAAGGGATAAGGAGCTCATTTACCCTGCACTTGGAATAAATACGGTAAATAATTAACCCAGATGGTTACTCGCTTGGAAAAAAACCCTCTGATCTCACCGCTTTTATGGTAATGATGTTAGGGGGACTTGTTCTTTTTTACCAATGGACTTTAAAAAAAGGACGAAGTTCATAAATCGATTATTATTTATTTATTGCATACAAAATTTATACAGCATCACAGTAAAACCAAGACACTGCACAATTCAAATAACTAACAGATACATATTTTAAATTAAACAAACCGGAACATCAACTCACATCCATCGACTCACAGTAAACCAGACATGCTCTACAAACACTCGCCCAATTATTCGCAAATACATCAGTCTCTGGTGCATGCTGGTGCCCATGACAGAAGCGAGTTTAAGAATTACTGTGCGCCACGGTACGCGTAGTAGGGACAGCCAAAAGGTCCTGATCTCGCGGCCTCAGAAGGTTTTTAGGCACGAATGGAATGGCCAGCTTTACAATTCGCACCACCACATCGGGACAGTCGGAATTGCCTCGCAAAACACTACATGCTGTCACAAGCAGACTGGAGTTGCGCCTCACTTCCAGGGAGTTAAAGCCTAGTGACCCTAACAGGAACTTGGTCGGATATAGAAAAGGGTAGTAGGTATTTAGCTTTTTATACAAGAACCTGAGGAACGCTTTTTGGATTTTTTCTAAAAGTAGGATATACGAACTCTCAGCTGGATTCCAAATTGTGCTTGCCACTTCAAGTTTATATGTTTTTTGTCTGTTATTTTTTAAAGGGAACATATAACCGTACGCACTGTAACTGTAATACAGTGCTGATAAGTATTTATGTACCTATTTAATTTGAAATTCTTTTTATGCAGAATGCAATAAAAACTTTTTGACTTTTTATTCTACGAGGGTACGTAAATTGATCAATAGTTATTTCATAAAATAAATCAAAATGGATGTAAAATTAAAATTGTTTCATGTCGGTACAGTCGACTGTAAAGAAATGTATGTACCTACAATCGACGTCAAAAATATGTTTACATTTTCGGTCCTTATTAAAAAGGAGTAAGATGCAAAAGTGTAAACATATTTTTGACGTCGACCGTACCTAGAGTAGGGGCCTAGGCATATTCAATTGAGTGTAGTAGTTAGTAGTATTCGTAGCTACCTCTAAAAATTTCAATAAGGGCGTCGAACTCGCATACGATCTGGAAAGTCAATATGTAGACGTCAAAACAAGTCTATTCATGGGTCCGTTTCATGTTATCTATGTAAATATGTAAAATAAGAGACTATAGAAATACAGACGAACACAGCCTAAGAACTTTTTGAAGCTCAAGTCGATTGCGCCCTCTGTCCGAAAGCCATCTAAAGATACCGAAATTGTAAGAAGAAATGTCACCTATAAAAATAAATAAAATAAAAATGATTTATTCATTAACTTAAAAACTATTACAAAAATTCAGGTTGGCGTCTCTTTTTAAGTATACAAGATACCTGTGTCAAGAGACACCGCTCTTCCTTATTGGTTTGCTAATGCTAATAACAAACATCGGTAGAAAAAACAAAAACTTATTTTAAAAACAAATTTATAGTTAAAAACTAAAACCTGCACAGCTACTCTACCTAGTAAACAATAGCGTACTAGTAGAACACTAGTAGCAACTAGGTACAGTAGCTGTGCAGGTGACATTCTTCTTACAATTTATGTATCTTTAGGCGGCTTTCGGACAGAGGGCGCAATCGACTTGAGGTTTAAAAAGTTCTTAGGCTGTGGTCGTCTATATCTCTATAGTCTCTGGTAAAATAGAGGTTAGAAGTTACTAAGTTAATAATAGGTTCACGACGTTTGCCCAGACCCAGACCTTGCTCTACAGTAGCCGTAACATATCATATTTTTTTCCTTGAGTCTTTTTTGTGAAAATCAGACCCCACGATGGCTGGATTTGTATCGCCATTATATGATATGGAAAATAAAATGTTTTTATCATTGCGACGGGTTTTAGGTGAAGCAGAAAATGAATGAATCGATGAACTAAAATTAGGGGAAATCCGGGAAACTTGATTTTCACGATATCTCAGTAAACAGTGATCCCAGCAAAAAAGTGAAAAGAATCTTATTTGTAGAAAATTTTATGTGGATGAATTAAATACAAGAACATTGTTTCGTATGAGCCATCGCTACTGAGTTATTTACGAAAATTAAAAAAATGTGACCTTCAAATGTGGCCGGGGACTTTTGACATGTTCACCTCCTAACTAGTCTAAAGTTACAAAGTCAAAAATGGAGTTCCAAGCATTTCCCTCTAAACCTGTTCGTTGCCTGACCTACTAAACGATATTTAAAATTTCCATTACCTACCATATTATTTTTACTCCATTGAATTCATTTATGCCATGCCATAGCTGTGGGGTGCCCGGCCTTAGAATTGTCCCCCACCATATCTTCCCGTGGTTGCAGTAGGTGTCTGCTAAGGGGATATACCGGGAGATGGGCAGCAGCATCTTCCGAAAGTCTAAACAACAATAAACAAAAAAAACTGCGCGCGCTAACCCGCCTGCCAAGCGTGGCGCGTATGGCAAAACCCCCCTTTCAAAGGGGAGGCCTATGTTCAGCAGTGGACGTCTTATGGCTGAGATGATGATGATGACGATGAATTCATTTATCGTTTCACTTTCAAAGGTCAGAACCTAAATTTTTCTTCATTCTAAACTACTAAAGAAACTAAGTGGTTCCAAGGCAAATGGGTGAAATTTAATCCTTTGTCAGACTAACAAAGCCTCTTTGCGGGGTTCTAGGAACCTGAAGCAAACTGTCTGCTTCGTACATTAGCTTTAATAGAGAATAAAGGCAGGTTTATAATAATAGGTAATGAATAAGTAATTTCACCCAATAGCCTAGTACATTTTAGACTCCATTAATTCTCAATAGTCCTTACACCATGGCGGGTGCTGTCTCTGCGTGCGTCCCGCTTAGTGTACCCCTCACTTTTCATTAAATTGTCGAAACGGCCTCTGCGCGTTGGCTACGGCTCCGCATACGCCTTCTAAAGATCCGGAACACCATTGTTCCGTGGTCTGGAAAGACATACAAAAAAATGAATAAGTAATAGTAATATGTGACGACCTATATCAAAAGGTACCATTTGACGGCCGGCGCTCCCGCTTTTATTGCTCGCATACAATATTGAATCTTTGCAACAACGTACGAAATAAGCGCCTTTCGCAAAATAGTACCTTTTCATGTACACTGTCACATCTAATGAGATAATGCTGCATGTTATGTATAGGTTGAAATAAAGAAATATACAAACAGAGCGAAATTTTAATCTTAAATCGGTATTATAATTTGCAATTTCTCGGACCCAATCTGTCGTATCCAATTCCTCAGGGCTCTAACGTCACTTTTTACACTTTCCCTAGAAATCTCCCCCTAACTCAGTTTAAACGTGAACGTCGACAGAGATGGTTGTTGGTTTTATTATGCTGTTGACAACTTTTAAAACTTTACGATTCATCGATCCTTCAAAACTCTCGTTTCACACAGATACTCAAACTGTACTAACGAAAGCATTAGCACAGTTTGAACATTTCTCGATCCAAATGAAACTGTTTATATTCTTCAAACTCCGAATTCTTATACGTTACCGAGCGTTCGTCTCAACTCAATCTGAACGGCGGTCTAACTTAAGGTAAGTACATACTAAGAGCACAGTGTAACTATAACTACCTACCTAATACTTATTTCACCAAAGCATTTCTATCGCATAATGGTTATTTGAGATAGAGAATTTATTTACAGGCAGCCTCTATCCAACTTTATTGAAACAGTCAATTCGAAAAAAAAAGATTATTTCGTTCGCGTCTGTTATTAAATATAGTGTCAATCTTAGAGCTTTAAAACAAGGGGAGTAGCCATTGACAGGCGTTCCCCTCTGCCGAATGAGTATGACCAGTGGTCATATTCATTGTATGGACTGAAGTTTATTTGACGTGGCTATTTTGACGTTTCGCATACATTTGACGTTCCCCTCCCCCGCAAAAAACGGCAGACTTTTTCCGATAGAAATGAGAGCGCGTCTCGCATCCGGTTGGTTTAATAATCAAAGGTGTCAATAGCTAATGTGCGTGTATGGCACGAATTCAACACGGATTTGTCTGCGGACGTATCTGAATAGCGCCATACACGAACGGATCTGTCCGCCGGGCATATCCATTGGACAAATCCGGCGGGCACATCTGTGCGTGTATCCCTAGCTATTACAATATAATTTTTCAGTATTATTGCTGTTGAAAAAACTGTTTTGGATTTTATTGCGATACATATCGTGTTTATATTTACGTTATATTGGTTCGAACTTTCGACACGCCCACATTCAGTGAGCGATTGATATGACCCTTCAAGATCCAAATATCCTCGAACGAAGGATTCTTGAATAAAATATGGCGGGTAAAGGGCAGCCGTAAACTTGAAAAATCATTAAATTCGCGTCCCAACTGTATGCCTACTGTGATAGGCAGATGCGCATATCTACACGTAGTCGACGTAAGGCGCGTAAACCACGTAGTACAGATAAAGCACCTCTCCATACGAGAAGGGATTTCCTCTCATGAGCACGTAGAGTGAGTATTATATATTGTGATGTATTGCTAGAAGGGGGAGGATGGTCTGGAGTGCAGTAGTGAATAGTATAGTTACATAAACTATGGCTTTATAACCTGTGTTTGGTGATTGAACCCCTCTACATCCCAACCCGGCGCTGTGCCTATTTCATGGCGACCGTGACAGCGTGACAGCGTGACAGCGTGACAGCGTGACAGCGTGACACCGTGACAGCGTGACGTCGTGACACCATGACATCGTGACACCGTGACATTAAAGGATATTGCTGTGTGTTGTGTGTGGACATGAGGAAGGCGGCAGGAAGATCGAGCGAACTACACGAGTAACTATAGTATAACCAACATGGGTGACGACGGCGGTGAAGGGGACTGTGAAGAGGACGAGCCGGTGGCGTCGGATCACAACTAATGGCGCGGCTAACTAAACTGCTTCATCGACTGCTGTGTAATCGACGGAGGTCCAGATGGCTACTGGCTTCAGCTACACGTCCGGCGTGGCGGCCGGGTGCTGGGAGCGTTCGAGGAGGTGAAGTTTTTTTTTTTGTGTATTTGGTATGTTATGAAAAAGTATTTTTTTTGTGAGTTATTTTACATAATCTTATACTTGGTTGACTTTATGGATTTATTAGAAGTAGTATATAGTAGTGTGTTTTAAGAATATAGATAAATTGTTAACAGGAGTTAGTGTAGGCATTTAGGAGTTTAAGATGTTTGTAAAGAAGTCGCAGCTGTAGAACTTAAAAGTAACGTTAAAAAACAGCAAAACGGTTGAATATTCTAGGGATTAGAAAACTTTGATATGGTATCGAAAATGGCTCATTTTGCTTTTAATTTTATTTTTTATTTTTATGGCTGTGAGGAAGTTTTGTAGTAGGCATGGGAAACTAGGGATAGTGATTAGGGCGACAGTTTCATTCTCAAAATGACGATATTAAATACGAATTTTGCTTACGGCAACTATAACAATAATGTGAGTCAACAAGGTCAGCAGCGTACAGCGACAGCGATTTCGCGAGTAGGCAGAAAAGCGCAATGTCAATGTTAATGCGCACATGACTTAGAGTACGTAACAGATGTGATGGATAAGAGTTTTTTACATAATGAAGAGTAAGTGAAGGTTCAAGTGGAACGGTAGGTACTGTCCAACAATGTTGGTTATGTTGTGAAAAATGTTAAATTGATGTGAATCAAGATTCTCCATGGACGAAGGCACGCTTAGACGTATCGTTCCGAGACTTGGTTAAGTTGTGGAAAATGTTAAATTGAAGGAATCAAGATTCTCCATGAACGAAGGCACGCTTAGACGTATCGTTCCGAGATTGGGTTATGTTGAGGAAAGATAGTAGAGTTAAAATGATTTCAATAGGGAAAATATAGATGAAAGAGTGTCTTGTGCGACAAAAAATGAAATACCTATTTAAGTTATACAAGGAAAAGAGACAAAATGAAATACCTATTTAGGTTATGTATACAAGGAAAGGGAAAAAATTACGATTATGAAATATGTAGGCGGAACGAACACGGAACTTACTATGACCAAATTATAACCCAACCATTGTTAAGTTTATAATAATTGGTAGTAATTAAGGACAAAATGTTAGGATAAACTAGAGACGCACATTGAGCCCCATAGGATAAGTATAGCATAAAATATCCTAGTTTAAAAATAATATAGACTACTTAGTACATAAGAATAGAGTTAATTTACAAATAGTGTTCTTTTCAGGGGGAGGGAACCCCTTACCTTTTCAGGGGAGGTGTGATAGGCAGATGCGCATATCTACACGTAGTCGACGTAAGGCGCGTAAACCACGTAGTACAGATAAAGCACCTCTCCATACGAGAAGGGATTTCCTCTCATGAGCACGTAGAGTGAGTATTATATATTGTGATGTATTGCTAGAAGGGGGAGGATGGTCTGGAGTGCAGTAGTGAATAGTATAGTTACATAAACTATGGCTTTATAACCTGTGTTTGGTGATTGAACCCCTCTACATCCCAACCCGGCGCTGTGCCTATTTCACTACTTATTTGTAACGTATCTGTAACTTTACGGAGTTTTGGCACGATAATTTTGGATTTTAATTGAGGAAATGTTAGGTACATTTGTTTGTTGTGTAATTGGAAGCGTCGGACCGGCAAACAGAAGGACGCGGTTTCGAATCCCGTGATGTTCCAGAGTTCTTCACACATCTGTTTCCAATTTGACGTTTTTTTAGGCTGCCTCTACATGATGGGCTATCATAGGGACGCAGCTATACAACAGAACGAGATCGCAATATCGTTAGCTCCCTCTGACGCATAGCTGCGTCCTTATGATGGCCCACCATGTAGATGAGTCATTACGTTTGTTTTGTTTCTTTGACAGGGCCGTAGCTGTGGGGGAGAGGGGAGGTGCATTTTGAGGAATTGCCCTGCATTAAAATACTAATGCCCTACCCTACCTTAAAATTGGGTAATGCCCTATCTTAAATTAGCACTGCCCTATCTTAACTGCAGTTCTGGCTACGGCCCGGCCCTAATTGCATAGGTATCTATAGCTGGCAAACATACAGCTCGCTTTGAATGAAGTTGTAAGTGCCTATCATTCCCGTAATGTAAAAGGGTTAGTTTACTTACAAAAGGAAATAGGAAATAAACGGTAATATTGTAGAAAATCTTATAGCACAAGAGAATAATACACACTTTCCCTCCCGTGTGTCATTACACACGCGAGGGAAACGCGTAGCAATCCAGAGAAATACAGAAACAAACCTCGCGAAACGTACAGTCCGCGCCTAAAATGTGTTTTCAGTGTTGAACCTTATTACAATGGAGTAAGGTGCAAAAGTGTGAACATATTTTTGGTGTTGACTGTACTAGCGCTCTTGTTGCCTTGCTTTTGACCTTTTGAGTGTTCATTCGTTTAGGAACGGTTCGGGTTTGTTTCATAAAGTTTATTTATTTACTTATTTTATTTAAACTTTATTGCACAATAAAACAGAGTACAAAGGGCATTCTCTACCAGTCAACCATCAGGCCAAACAGATAAAAACAATAGTGCGGGGAACGAGTAGCAAAGAGAAAACCAAAATCCAAAGTTACATTACGTATAACTAAATATAATTTATTCTACACAATTCTACACATAATACACATATAATATATAAAATATACATACATACATATATTACTACATATGTATAATATATAACCTGCTACTTACTAATCTACTGAGACTTAGTTAGGAGACTTTTCTGTGAGATGCTTGCGCAACTTGCGCTTAAATGAGAATTTAGTCTGAGTTTACTTTATATCTCACAATTCGTTGAGTATGACGGGTATGAGAATGACGGGTTAGTGCGGATTAAGGGCCCATCACCCACCCACTATCAGTTGGCTTGACGATATTGGCCTGTCAGTTGTTCGGAGCTGTCAAATTTTTGTTCTAACTGACAGGCTGGGCCGATATCGTCAGGCGGACTGCAGATAGTCGGTGGGCCCCTAAGCCATTTTTTATACACAACTATAAAAAATTAGATAATAACAACTAACGTAGTGCCCCGTCAAGGAAAAAGTATCTGAATGGCCTTTCATTGATTAAATTGGATAAGAAAAGAAAGCTATTATTTCAACCCTTGTCACTGGGAATCTCGTTATACATACATGAAAACTGACCGTTCTCAATCCTTGTTCTTCGTCTAATATTATAAGTGGATATATGTCTTTCTATATTTGGCTACGACAGTGTGAATAAAATATAATAGATAGATATATATAAATACTTGAATACATAGAAAACATCAATAACTCAGGAACAAATCTGTGATAAACACATAAATAAATGCCCTTCCTAGGATCCGAGGAGGATTCGAACATCCTGATAGTTACCAACTAGGCTAGAAGACCGTTAAATTATGGTCGCATATTTTGACATCACCAACGATAGTTTTAAAGATTTTCATACAAGGGAGAAACGACCTCCGCCCCGAGCGCTAGCACAATCCACTTGGAGATTGAAGTTACCAGCAGGTTGTAAGGTGTTCGTCGAACTCAAATCAGCAAGCTAATCATGGTGCTCGACTGAAAAGCTATTCATTATGTTACGTTAGTATAAAATACTACATATAGCAGGACTCCTATTCGACATGACAAACTGTGACCCGTGGATTAGTAGGTACGATTTGCACTCATTATTTTGTTAAAAACGAGACTTAAAACCTACTTACTTTATTGATAAAAACATTTATTTACATAACTAAATATACAGAGGTACTACAGTACAAATACTAAACTAAATTAATAAGTAGCTCAAATCTAAACTAGGCCCTTGCGGCATTGTACCAAGGATTTTAAAGTAAGTATAAACGATTAAGTCCCGTTTAAAAAAACTAGTACGATTGTCTATGTCTATTTTCAGTAAACAGCCGTGTAAAAATTCTTACGTTACTTTATTTATGACCACGTTCTTTTCAAAAGACGACGAAATAACCCACTAACGGAGCGGCAGATGACATTCATGAGGCTTCCTTATAGTCCTTATAGTAATATATCGCCCTTAAATATTTCGCAAATTATCGTTTGGTCATGAGATCTGGCTTACGATCCATTATGAGTGCATAGAACTGGTCGTCTGCCAAGGGGGTGGGAAAAACCAATTAATATGTATTTATTGAAAATTTCACAAGTGATGGACTAAAATACCCGAAAAAAAGACCGGGATCAAGTTACAATAGATACATGCAACCGGTCAACCGTGAAATGTTTTATGAACACAGTCTGCGACGCAGAGGATATCGTCCTTTCCGAAACATTTGGCGGGAATAGCAGGCGATCGGGTTCTTTATCAAACGAACACGCTGGGAAGACAACGTTTCTTGACGGTTTGATATATTATCGGGTTTTTGTTATAAAAGAAAATTCCTGCGATGGATCATATGGGTGTGATGACCAGTGACCAGTCATCGGATTTTAGAGTTCAACACGGCGGAAAACATACAATTATTTTGCGAATATACCTAGTTGTTAAAACGTTAAAATGTTATTATAATGTGTTTGTTGTAAATAAAATAAACAACGTGTGTTCTAAATTCCCGAAGATTATCCATTTGAAAATTATTTTTTGGGGTAAAAAACCGCGTTGCACTCTAAAATCCGATCACTGGCGATGACATGAAAACGCTCATACAAAGTTATAACAAGGTAATGATGAAGTGAGAACTGTTAATACCATACTTAGTAATATAGAGCGACTTTCGCGTGTTTTTCTTTTGTCAACTATCCAGTTGAGTATTGCTTACGTAAATATTTGGCCAGACTATAAAATACACTCTTTCTTGTCTTAGACTGTATAGGTACTCTAGTACCTACGTAATTTTACGTTTGCCTGCTTCAATTAAGGTTACTGTAATATTTATAGGTACTACGATTGTATACTTTTTACAGGTACTTTTACGAGCATATTACCTTCATTTTTGTGTTTTTTTTTCAAATTAAGGTAGGTACTTGTCTTTGTACGGTGACAAAAACAATGTATCCAAGACCATGCCTTGGTAATAGAGTCTTTGGTGTAGTATTTTAATATTCAATAAAATGAATGACAACATTAGTATTGATTAAAATACTGATAAATCATAAATTAGGTGCAGTTTTGCCTACATATTTTTGTCACATTGTATGTATTGGGTTAAAATGCTTTAATAAACACGTAACAAAAAATTTTTTTGTTGTTGTTTTTCTTTTGTAAATAATAATAATACTTGTAAATAATTTATAAAATTCGTAAAATTAAATTAAAATAACTAAACTAAACTAACTTACTTTATCTTTAGGTGGGTACTTTATATTTCTTATTCTTAATATCACTGTAATATCTATGCGGTTTTCGGATAAAAAATTTCACTGCAATTAGGTAGTGTACATATTTTGTCCAAAAATGGCATCGGTATTTCAGACCTCCACTGTACCCTGACCGAACATCGTCTGTGCGCTCGATTTGCGCCGAATTTTCCCGGAGGCGGCGACCCGCGTGACGTGAAGGCATTTTTCACAGCATTAAGTTTATGAAGCGTAGGTACTTTAGGGGAGGGAATAAAATGTCGCACTTAAAAGTGGTTCGGACATGAGCCATTATTGGTCCGAGATGGATGTAAGAGTTCATCATCTTCAATGATTTTTTTTATAGAATAGAATAGAATAGAATAGAATAACTTTATTCGTAGACACATACACAAACGAAATACATTGAAAAATAAATAAAATGAAAGTGCCACGAAACGGTCGCATCTCAGCATGGTGCTAGCGGTTGCCAGCGCTGATCTTCCGATGCGACCATCAGGTGTGAAGTGAACAAACACGACAGGTAACACGAAAGTGACGAAAAGAAGAAAGAACATATTTACAATAAAGCAAAAAATAAAAATAAAAAAGAATTTAGATACAGTAAACATCTGGACAGAATACAAAAGATAAAGGTAAAAGATAAAACAACATTTAGTTTTTAAAAATAAGCAACTTCAACACGCATCTGACCGAACCTGACTTGGCCTAGCATTATGCCGCACTGAAGCTAGCGCCAACGACGGCAGTTATGGGTAAACTAATTGACATCTGACAGGCATGCGACGGATGGTCTAATGGTGTTAATATAACATAAAATTTTAGCTATTTTATACGGTGGCAAACAAGCATACAGCCCACCTGATGGTAAGCAGCTACCGTAGCCTATGGATGCCTGTAATTCCAGAGGTGTCACATGCGCGTTGCCTACCCTTTAAAAACAGGAGGATTCACTGATAGGTCCCTCGTCGTCAATACAGTGGGTCCTCTTTGAGCTTTTTGGCAACCTCTCTCACCAGCAGGAACACAACACCATGAGTAGGGTCTAGTGCTATTTGGCTGTGGTTTTCTGTAAGGGGTGATGACCAAAAGAGATGTGAAGTCAAGTCATACAGATTTATTTTCAATACCACGACGATGACATACACATAAAAAAGGACAAGCGAACTACTTCGGCTATTTCATTAATAACCAAAATTCGGTAAGGTGTTAATAAAGTTTATTTGCTTATAACTCAAAGTTGTTTACTATAAAGAACAAAACATTTTGGTAAGTAATACCGACCAAATCGCCAGGACCGAGCAAATTAGCGTACTCTTGTGTCGGAGGCCAAGACTCATTTTTGGGTCGTTGCGCCATATAAGTAAGTAATTAATAAGCCTTAGTTTTGAAGTCCCAAAACTTAAGTTGCTGGTAACAAAAGATTTTTTTCAGTGTTTACGGCCCACCTGATGGTAAGCAGGGATAACGTAGCCTATGGACGCCTGTAACTCCAGATGTGTCACATGCTCGATGCCGACCCTTTAATATACAGTGTGGTGTGTGTCTTTCATAACGACATTGGTTTTAAGTAACGATAGTTTAAATTGCTGAGTTTTATCAAAAGAATATAACGATTACCTTTTATAATTAAGAGTAATTAATTAAAACAAATTCTCGAGCAGCAATGTTCCGCTAAGTGTTTCGCGATAGCAGGGCGGTTAAGTCCTTTTCTTACGAACTAGGTCACTTGTCATGATTTTTGACGGTCTTGTCAGGATGGCACTAAGAAATAAGAGCGAAATTTCTTTGAAATCACATGTCAATTGTTAAGTTTAATTGATTACTGATACATTGCGTGCCTAATTAATTTGTATGAAAATTTTCATTTTTTTAGTTTTAACTATGCTAATTTCAGTTCATTAGGAGTTATACTTTCAGCCCTTTAAATTAGTGTCGTTATGAAAGACACACACGTAGAGTAGTATTCACTGTATTGACAGCTAAAGGGACAAGAGAGTTTAGTTTTAAACCTTATCTAAATATATTTGCATAGAATATTTTGTATCTCTAAACTGCTTATTTCTTCCTAATAAAGCTTATCTCTGTCCGCTTGAACAAATAAAGTGATCTGAATTCTCGAAAACCCAGATACGTTTTGTAGATTGACTGGATCTTAAGCTGCTCTTATACCGCTGAAAATGAGCAAAATCTTATAAATCTAAAACTTCCCAATACCTAGCTTAAGGGATTCCAAGAAGTCTCGCGCGACGAAACTTATTGAAATGTCATCCAATGGAATATAATCATTTTTCATTTTTTTCAGTGAACATACGGAGAGTTTACGAAAGAACACTTTATCAAAAACTTGACTAAATTCTCACATTTCTGTTTAATTTTATAAAGCAATTCAAAACTTTCTCGAACTTTTCTATTGTGAATGCGAAGTTTAATTTGAAGCTTGCATCTCGTTCAGAGAATTAAACGGAGTTTGCAAGTAAACACGAGTTCGCTGAGATTATTAGGTCAAAAATAATTCAGAAAGTACATTTTAAGTACAGTCAAACTCCATTGTTGAATCATTAGGGTTCTAGTTAAATTGGTCCTTCCATAGCGTAAGTATAGAACAACCAATTTAGCTAGTACCCTAATTGCTTAAAAATTGCGGAGTTAGATAGATGGTACAAGCAATACCGCTATAATGCGATGTAATTAAATTAATTGTAAAATTGCTTAAAGTATTCTTTTTTCGAATTTGGGCCATTACTAGGGAATTGAAGGGGTTACTTTTAGTATAATAATAACCGATTTGAATTCTCTAAACATTACAATACGATGCACTTACTTTATGAAGCAATTTGTCGAGCTATTTCTGACTTAATAACTTGAGTTACGGTATAAATATGTATAAGTATTTAATACTTTTATTATGAACAATGTGAGACAGGTTATGATCAATTGATCAGGGGCCCATTTCTCAAAAGCTTGTAACTAGTAATACAAGCGGAAGTCCCTTTCTAGCAAAAGATGTCGAAAAGTGACATCCGCCTGTATTTACAAGCTTTTGAGGAACGGGCCCCTTGATGTGATCAATCTGATTTCAATAATGTCGCCTGAAAACAAAAGTTGCGAGAATCCAAATCTGAAATGTCAATCGCTCCTGAAGTATGGAGAGTCGCGCGACAACGTACGTCATGCTTGATATGATCAATCTGATTTCAATAATATCGCCTGAAAACAAATATGCGCGAATCCTAATCTGAATGTCAATCACTTAGTGAGAAAGGTCTCTTAGAAAAATATCCAAAGAAAATGGTTCAGAAATGATTGAGCCGAGATCTGGTCCCGTCAACCCGCGGGATTTAGGGTATTCTAGGGGACGTTAGGGGATCAGACCGAAGTGTTCTTACTGGCAGTGCGAAAGTGAGTAAGTCGAACCAGTGTAATCTTGAGATTCGAAACAATACTGTGTGTAGGGGAGATTATAGGAAAATATATATTTAGATTTCTTTTCTAAGCCCTGGTTGACATAACTGGTGACCGAAGAGCTGGCGGTTTCCTCGCATAACGTATCAGCATTGCGATACAACGAGGAAATGCCGCCAGCATCCTTGGTACAATGCCGCAAGGGCCTAGTTTAGATTTGAGCTAGTTATTAATTTAGTTTTAATATTTGTACTGTAGTGCCTCTGTATATTTAATCTAAATATCTTAATTCATTTGTATAATCAGCTCGATAGTAATAGTAGTTAATTGTAAATAAGTAAATAAAATATTATCATTGAATATTTTTGTCCAAAATCGGACCGAATGCAGGCATGGCGCCCGTCAGTTGTAGATCAGTGGCGACAGAGGGAGACGCATATATTAGATATATATTAGAACACGTTCAACATACATGTTTTATTAAATTATTACACAATGAACTGTCGTTACGCAGTACTATTATGTTTTCCGTGTTAAAAGTTCCCAAACCATCGTCCACTAGTTTATTTAAGTCAGTGGTCGGCATGATTTTGAAAAGCGCCGACAACACTCCTATAGTTTTACAAATATGTATGCAAAGATTTAATTTTAATTGCCCAAGAACTTTTTATTATTGTTTTGAAGAGACAAAAAGAGCAATTAGAAGCATACGCTAAAGAGCCGCAAGTGCCGATAATCGGTACCGGTAATCGGAATTTAGTATGACAATAACCGGTAATATTAAGGATTGGTCGGTAATTTCAATTTTTTTTACCGGTTGTGTTATACTTGCACCCACCGCACAGCTATGGGAATGACACTTAAGAACTTTTGCGGTATTACGCCCGAAAGGCCTGGCTTAAGGAATACATTTAGGAATAGTTTTTTAGTAAAGTCTCCGAGAGGAAAACACTTTCCTCCACTTTCTATCCAATTGCATGGGTAATTAAGTGTAAGTATAGGTACACCGTGCTTTTTTATTTCCTTGAATAGGGAATATTACGCAAAACTCTGCGTAGGGGGCGGCACTAGCACATCCAGAGGGCCTACCACGAAACACGAAAATAAAAATTTCGTTACCTGGTTCTCTGTCACTCTTTCATATTCGAGCGATAGAGAGGCACATGTCAAAATTCCGATTCTCTCGTTTCACGATAGGCCCTTTGTAAACAAACCGCCTTGGTGCGCAAATGACATATTTATTCGTTATAAATTATCTATGAAAACTTGTAAAAAAACTGTACTAGTATGTATTAAAAACTCTATGATTTACCGGTGTGCTAGTGCTGCACTCTGGCGGCAGAATATTGCAGTAATATCCCCTATTGCAAGGGTATATACATCTGAGCTTAAATTAAGTATATTTCTCAAAGACATCAGTGTCATAATTAGCTCCAGTTCTGTGATAATCAATAGTTAATGTTTGTAGGATTGCGTAAACCTACATTTATTGTTTTTGTACTCTGAGACACCGCAATAAATGATTCACTTGTGTGTTACGTCAATAAAATAAGCTTCCTTTGTATCTCGGAGTATTATTGTAATGTTCGAAATTACATTGACATGTCATAATTTTTAATTATTTGGTTGAGTTAATCATAATACCCTAATATCCTAGTTTCATTAGTGACCGATACCTAAGTAATTTAAAGCTGTATCACGTAGATCATAAGTTGCGGAATTAGTAGGACTTCATGTAAACATGTAGGATTATACAGAAATTGATTCGCTTATTAGGAAACACAATCCTCCTAATGAGAGCGCCACTGGACCGTCGACGCAGTCTCAAATAGGTATAGTGTATTCGCTGTGTGCATGATTGTGGCGCCATCTCTTGGGCAGGTGATCAATCTCTTTTTTTCCTTTTTTATAAATAGAGGTTGTAATCCTTGCTTATATGAATTGTTACTGGCTGATTCACTATTGTGACAGCAGACAGGGGATTTGCAGTTTCATTTCTTGTCACATTGAGCACTGCGATCGTTCCCGTTACCCCCACCATGCACTTCGCACATAGCGAATAGGTACTGCCATTTTGCGCGAAAGTCCTTTCGCCTAATTTCACTTATCGCATAACGTTCAGTTAGCATACTTACCAACGTTTACCAAATAGATTGTTTCGCATAGTTTTATTCTGGCAAATTTTCATTTGGCATAGGTAAGGTTTAAATATGCGAAAAATAGATTAAGCGAAACGATATAATGCCATCTGATGATTCTAGTGCCCCTTGTATACAAAATAAAGCCGCAAATCGATGTACAGTTTAGCCGTTTGGCACACATATACTAGAGGCCAAAACAAAATTTTTGATCCGCAGTTCTTCAAAAAATTTCCCTTAGGAGGGGGGTGCTGATTCATCATTTTTTTTGTATGAGAAAAAAAAAATTTTTTTTCAAAAACCTATCGTGTGTGGTATCATATGGAAGGGCTAATAGAGGCGGTTCTAAAAATATACCACATCATTACATTTCAGCCGTTTTTTTTTTATTAAAACAAAAATAATTTTCAAAACATACCAAGTTTGGGCTCCTCCAGATACGATATGGCTGATTATCTTTTTGTACAATATATCACAAATGATACTTGATACCCTCATATCTAACCCCAAGACAGCAATTTTGAAAATAACTTCATTTAGTATTTTTTTTTTATTTTTCAAAATTATCAAGTAACGCAGTACAAAATGTACTGAAGTAGAACTCTAGTAGAACTCTACTTCAGTACATTTTGTACTGCGTTATTTTGTAATATTGAAAAATAAAAAATAAATACTTAATGAAAATATTTTCAAAATTGCTTTCTTGGGGTTAGATATGAGGGTATCAAGTATCATTTGTGATATATTGTACAAAAAAAAAATCTGCCATATCGTATCTGGAGGAGCCCAAACTTGGTATGTTTTGAAAATTAATTTTGTTATAATAATAAAAAAATGGCTGAAATGTAATGATGTGGTATATTTTTAGAACCGCCTCTATTAGCCCTTTCATATGATACCACACACGATCGGTTTTTAAAAAAAAAATATTTTTTTTCTCATACAAAAAAAATGATGAATCAGCACCCCCCTCCTAAGGGATTTTTTTTAAAGAACTGCGGATCAAAAATTTTGTTTTGACCTCTAGTATGTGTGTGCCAAATGGCTAAACTGTACATCGATTTGCGGTATCTCTGTAAAATTAGACTCGTGCAGGGTCGACTATTCTGACAAATGAAACTATGGGAAAAATTGTTCGGGGAGTGATCATTTGCCATACAATTTTCGTCCACATATTAGTACCTAGACCCTTAATTATACCACATACTCGTAGGCCATGGTACTAAAAAAAAATCTGGACATGCACTCTATCGTCTCGTTGCGTTGTTCAGATATTTGTGACCACCTTGGCCGCTACAGTACTTCGCCAGTACTTCGTCACTCCAGCCAATACTTCGTCGTCGTTTTGTCACTTTACTTATAATTGAGTTGACTAGATTTAGTAAAATGTTGTTAAAGTTTGGAGGGTTCCTTAATGTCATAATTTAAAGGAGCAAAATGCGGGAATACGTGACGGTAATGCGTAACTACCGATCACCACCCACAGATGTGGCATTTTAAACCGACTTCAAGATTTCGAAGGTTCTCAATTCGCTTGTTTTTTTTCTATTTTTTTATGTATATTCACCGATTATTCGAAGACGGCTGGACCGATTTGGAAAATTCTTTTTTTTAAAGAGTATACTTCATAGTTGGTCCCATTGTCACCAGGTCCGGATTTGATGATGGGATCCTGGAGAAATCGAGGGAACTCATCAACTATTATAGCAACTCGGGCATTTCCAATTGGAAAAGTGGATCCTAAGTGAAGTCGGTTCTTTTTTGTTTAAAATTATTAACAGTTAACTTCAGAAGTTATTTTCTTTCATGGCGAGCCGTAGTTATTCTGTATGTTAATTTTGGGCCATTTTTATTAAATCAGTTTACGTGTAGAAAGTGTTAAATATTCTGTTGATTTATAATATGAGTGGAGATGCTAAATTAGACTTAAATAGGTACCTAATAGAAATAAGCGGTTGCGCTGCCATTCTAAATTAGTATTAGAAAAGTCCGTCATTTAATTTATTTGACAGTATTACAGAAATACAAATAACTATTTAATACAAGTTAAAATTATTTTTCCTCTATTATAAATACCCTAATAAATTTTTTTGTTGCCCTGACAAATATTGACCCTTTTGTATGCTCTTATTCCAAGAACATACATAGTACCCTACTACAAACCAGTGGCGGTGGGTGATATTTTCTTAGGCAAGCCGGAGCTTAATATGGCTTCAATTTTCTTGATGAGTTGTAGAAAACTGCTGAGGGGTAATTTCACGAGACTGTAACATCACTTGTCAATTCTTTCGTGTGTTCTTTGATTAATTCAGCAAATGTAAGTGTTCATAAATTTTCCCTATGCCTACAGGTACATATATGGATACATAAATTTACATAATTAAATTTTCTTAATCAAAGAATACACAAAAGAATCAGTAACTGACGCTACAGTCTCGTGGAATTACCCACAGGTGTCTGAAAATTAGGCAAGCCGGCGGGAATCGAGTTCTACGGACGCGCCGCAACTGCTACAAATACCATCTATGAGGCAGTAATCAGTGTACGTAAGTGACGTGTCACGGATCCTGAGTAATGGGAGCTCGCGAGCTTATCGCGGTATATGCGGGGAATATTTATGTGAAGTGAATTGATGATATTCTAATTTCATGCTTGAGAATCTGGCCGCTTTTTAGCTAAAACTGTATCTACATCACTTCTTATCACGCGATAGAGATATACTTTTACAACAGACATACATTTTTACGACAAAAGCTAGGACTTAAATGATGTACATATTTCCTACCTATTGGAGCTAGAAAACAATGGTTTAAGCTATATTTTGACGTCACAATAGCACAATAGCTCTTTGAATCACGACAATAGCCGACCATTACAACTACAATTCATAAAACTTCAAGCGCAAATGTCAAAATAACGATTAGCGGAACGATTATAATTATAAATATCATATTTTAACCTCATTAAAGTGTGTTTATTGATAGCTTATTGTGCAGTGATTCAACGAATAAGTATGCAACTAATGAAGAATTGGGGGTAGGTTGTTACAGTTTTATCTCTTACGGTAGGAAAATTCCCTACAGCCTCAGGGAATTTCGTATTAAATGTATGAGGCGTTTAAACATAATATTTTTAATATTACTACTCTTATTTCAAAAAAGTTATTAATGTGATTTTACTCATTGGGTAACGTACTTTCGATATCAGTTTAAAGTTTTAAATAATCGCCTGGCTACACTTAACGATTACACCCTGTATACTTCTAAAAATACCGAATACTCCATTCGTCACTCTGTTCTATAGTAAGTTTACTATAGAACAGAATGACGAATGGAGTCGCACGCCACACCTATTCCATGTTTTCGTTTGCGAGAGTTTTACCACTTATTTTCATTATTCAGAACAAAAAGGTTCTGTAATATACAAACCGGGTTCCATCCATTTGGCATAACTTCTGTGGCCAGAAACGCATCTGGCATAACATATTTGGCATAATTGTTTTTCGAAGAATATTAACATTGCAGAAATCATCGGTTCGCATAATATACAATTGGCTAAATGTTTGCGAATCCGAATTTGAAATCGGCTAATATTCACACGGCCGCTTTTTGATAAGAATAATTTTGTTTTGCATTATATTCAACTGTCCGAAAATAAGAACCAGCATAATCTGTTTAGCATAATAGGCTTTAGGCGAATGTTTACTTTGCAGAAAACAAATTACGCATAAATAACAATTAGCAGATTTATTAGTTCTGCTTTAAAAAATGGGTTAGCTTTGAACTGTGACCTTTAACCAAATCAAACGGCTGCACAAAAAGTGGGTTAGGTTAGGTTAGAACTGTGACCCTCAACCAACCCAAGCGGCTGCAAAAAAGTGGGTTAGGTTAGGTTAAAACTGTGACCCTTAACCAAATCAAATGGCTGCTTAAAAAGTGGGTTAGGTAGGGTAGGTTAAAACTGTGACCCTCAACCAACCCAAACGGCTGCAAAAAAGTGGGTTAGGTTAGGTTAGAACTGTGATCCTTAACCAAATCAAACGACTGCTCAAAAAGTGGGTTAGGTTAGGTTAGAACTGTGACCCTCAACCAACCCAAACACCTGCAAAAAAGTGGGTTAGGTTAGGTTAGAACTGTGACCATACTGTGACCTTTTTTTAAATGTACTTATAGATTATTCGGCCTTAATATATTTGCGTAATAGAAGTATGCGAAACTTCATTATGCCATAAAATTATATGCTTGTAGTAATTTATGCTTAAAGTAATTTATGCAATGTTGAATTATTACGAAGAAAATTATGCGAAATAAAAAAGATGCCATGCGTCAATTCGTACATTAACTTTATGCCAAACGTTACTTCGTGTGATGAAAATTATGCGTAGAGCACATATGCGGAACTTGGCTATGCCAAAAGAGTTTATGCTAACGGTAATTTATGCTTAACGTTGTTATGCAACACAAAATTATTACAAAAAAAATTATGCCAAAGATAGGGGAACCGTTCTTGTTTTTTTTTGAAGTGAGAACTTCTTTAGCCGCGTTTGGCACTTTTTAGCAGTGGAAAATCTTATGGGTTCGCGTCACCGATATGCTGACGTCATCGTCACGCAAACGAAAAACCATACGATAGAGAAACATGGTTAATGAAATTCAAAGTGTAAAAAGTGAGGTGAAGTGAGTCGAAAGTCGAATGTCGAAAGTAGAAAGTCAAAAGTGAAAATTTTAATCATTATTTCCTAAAATAAAGAGTTATAAGTTTTCACTTTTATCGGCAGTCCCTAATATAGCCATATCTATTCATAGTTAAAGCAATGGCGCGTAGTTACAGCCCAACTAGCAAAATCATGGTGGAGTAAACGTTTCTGCCGCGACTTTTTGGTGTTTGTGTATTGTCGAATAAGAGTCGAATACACGTTTATACGACGGCGTTTGGGCACAATTATACTGCAATAAAGTGGAGTAGAAGTTCTATAAATGTCGCGCAATTACTAATTTCGTGTAGTAGTGGCTTTTATTGCAATATTTATTCGGCTTTTATGTCGAATTGCAGCAGCAAGAAATCCACTATGCAATTATTTGGTTCAATAGCGAAGTTTGGAGCACCGACAGTATCAACATGCGCAAAGTTCGTACAATTTAATTGTCACAAACCATAGACCGAACGTGAAAAAAAAAATATTTGGAGAGACTTTACTTACGTAAAAGTGCATTTTGATTTTGTTAAATATTAAGTATAGTGACTACAGGTTTATCGATTGTGGCAATATAACAGTGAATTTTACCTGCACTCTTATTTTTGTGACGAAACATATTATAGTTTATTCATAAAATTTTAATGCGCCTTCATGATATTTAGTTTTAAGTGATTTTTATTTAATTTATTTTATTATTATCTGAACAAATGGTATCAGTAAGCGACATTAAGCATCTTCGTAACACTTACGCGACCAGTATGCGATTTACAGACACATACGAGTGCTCCGTTACTACATTATTCGACTATTGTTTCCGCCATAATGCAATCATTAGGGTTCTTTGTAAAGAATATAAAAACCCTTGATTTCCACACAATATCAAAGAAATCCTGTGGTAATAGTTACACAGTTCCGTATGTATAATACAAGGTGTAACAAAAATGCTGGTGATCCTTTTAAGGGCATAATTGGTGTTATATTATAATTATGCAAAACTAAGAACTATGTTTTTCTCGCAAAAAAAGTTGGTTTTGTAGGAGAGTTGGCCGGCTGGGATGACGTGTCCATACAAAAAAATACCCGTCGAAAAAATTTGCCTCCTACTTTTTCTTACTCGCAATAGGTTCGTACGATACCAATTATGTCCTTAAGCGGATCACCAGTATTTTTGTTACATCTTGTAGATCATGAAATATGAGGCTTAAAAATGCAATTTTTTGAGTTTTGCTTAATATTTACATCTAAATACGGTCACAGCCTTTCATTACAAATTTTTTATACGTATACTTGCCTTTCATTTAAGCCCAAAACGAACTCTGTAAACCTTTTAGTATTCTTGTAATCTTAAAACAACTGCAACAAATGGTGTCTGAAATACGCGTACCGTCGCGTGCTACAAGTATGCCTACGATGCACAACTTTGCCTGGCTTAAAAACATGTTTTCTTCACCAAACACCTATTTATATCTTATTCCTGAGATGGCCGCCTTTTTCCCATCTCAGGAATAAGCCCACAGCTATTTTAGTTAAACTGTATTTTTTATGTCAAAAGTCTGAAAATTTCTTGCGTACTACGCAGCAGACACAGCTTTTTTTGCATGAAAAATACATTTTTACATTCTTCTAAGGGACCCTAATAACATATAAAAATGTAGCTTTAAATCGCGCTTTCCGTGATAAATCGACAATTTGACTGCTGTATGGTTATGCTTTTCTGTAGAAATATCAAAAAAAATATTATGTACGGAACCAGTACTCGCATTGAAAGATTCTGGTTGACAAGTTTGATGCTGAAAAGATGGCAGACATGCAATGGTTATACGACTTGTGGATCAGTAAACGTTATATTTTGGCATCTTTATAACACACCCTGTGAAATAAAAGTGCTAAACAACTACACTTACACAGCATAAACAATTATTAGTCGGATAATTATCTCCAAAGCAACACTTATATCATTATACACTCTATAGAAATCAGTATGAAATCTATTACTCGATTGTGTAGTAATCGTATTTATTTACTACATTTACATTGCTACAAGTGGAGTAGAAATTACTTTAAACTCTTTTATACAACAGTTTCCTGAATAAAAGTTGCAACTAACCATGGCAATATGACTAGTCATATAATGGCAACATTAGAAACGTATAAACGGCTGTTTGTAACATAGCTGAGGTATAATACGCTGTTACGTGATAAATGAGCTGTATAGAAGTAATATTGATGATGGCTACAAAGCTGTAGTAAAACAATCGTATAACAAAGTCAAATAAACGTTTATTCCACTTACTATTTGACTGAATTGTTGTATAAGCCAAATTGTAATATAATCAGCTACTATACGACATATTGTCGCAGCGACTACTGTTACATTACCTTTATCTGACTAAATAGCTCTATAACACCGAGCTTATTCGGCATTTTTGTTAGTTGGGAGTGACCGAGAGGCAACTGGATGGCTCGCGGTATTTAAGCTCCCTACATGTTATGTAGCCGCCCTGTGCAACTCGAATTGAACCATTTTGTTGGTTTTTCATCCCCCCCCCCCCCTTATTTTTCTGACGGCTTCCAACTCTGATGGATCGTTAACCGCCAGTGTGAATGGCAGTTTAAATGCTCCTTCATGTTCACATACCTTTAACATATATTGGAATTGGGGGGAGGATGAAAACCCAAGTCCAACGCAGGTTAGGGGGGTGATTTTTGAGATTCGAGCACTCGAAAGTGACATTTAAAACTCCGAATAAAACGATGAAATTATGTTTTAAAAATAAAAGCGATAGAAATTTAAAATGATGATTATTTAAACTATTAATTCAATGCGAAAAAATTGGCGACAAACTTTTGTGTGCGATTATTTTCGAGCTTGAATTTTTTGAATTCGAGCGTCCGGCTGTCAAAAATCGGCCCCCAGTTCGGTTTGCACAGGATAGTTCCACAACACGTAGGGAGCTTAAATACCGCGAGCCATCCGGTTGCCTCGCGGACAATGAAATTACGCGTCATTGCTCTGAATATCAGATGTTATCACGAAATATGTCTAAACCTCATTTATTTACATTGTCTTCAGTTTGCATGATTCTGAATTTCGCATTACAGCAGATGCGTCACTGTTTGCTTCATTTGTCCTAATTCGACTTTAGTTCCACGGATTCGTGTGACAGTGATATATCTGTATCCATTAGCTGCAGCTTGCAATAACGACGCACTCGCAGCCATTTTGGATGCATTTCGTGTTCGAGCTATTGTTTGTGGTACCTAATACGCGCAGCCAAGGCATTATGGTATTCAGCTTAAGTATTACCGAATACCTTACCTACGTGTGGTTTCGGCTATCTTTTACATAATATTAATGTTGTATACAATATAAAGACGACGTAAGAATAACTTTACAGCCGTGTGTAACACAAATCTTTTCACCTCATTAAAGCGAGGAAAATACTACATAGAAGAAAAACCATATATTCTGTGCACTATTGTGAATAAAATGCAGTTTTGTTATCTGTTTTTAAAGGATAAAATAAGGCTTGCCGAGCTAGTGAGGTGAAAATAAATTTGTGGGTAGGATCACTACAAACTACACTATATGTGCAAGAAAATAACATAAAAGTAATATCATACTTTTAATAGTTTTCCTTAGTTACGAGAAAGCACAAGTAAAACTACACAAAACGTCGTATCTTCTAAGGAAATTATTTCGACATACGTCCTTTGCACTAATTTCAATGCTCAAGAGAAACTCTTTGTTTCCGAGTGCAGTTCCTTTAATTAATACCCATTTTGTAGGATAATGAGAGATTTTATTAAACCTCTGTAAGTAGTAGACTAGACAATAAAGCTACTTTATTTTTGTCTGAGTTAAATAAGAAATGTAGGTACTTGGATTCATGCAGTTAAGTTGAAACGCATTACATAGTAAACAAAGGAAAATTAACCGTGCTTTGTGTGGCGTAGCGAGCTAACATTTTACTATCCAAATTAAAGAAATTAATCAAAAATAACAAACGTACATTTTTACGACTCTAAGTAGAGATACGTTTGTAATATTCTTAATTTTACACTTTGAGCTGTAAATATAATTATAACTATTATAAGATAATGATGATAAGAGTGAAATAATGAAGACAAAAGAATTTCAGTGGAAATCAACTTTTGTTACTTATGAGATAACGTCATTTACTTCGTAACACACTAAACTATGAAACCATTTCAATATTTCAGGAAGCATGACCTCATGAGCGATGTTAAAATTTCCCAACTATCTGAACCGTCGTATTTTTTTCCATACACATTACGCACTGGAAGCTTCGTAGTAAAAAAAATTCACACAATATTATTGATTATTGGAAAAGGCACTGTGTTCTATCTTTAAGAGTCGCCAGGACGCTCGCGTTCCCATACAAACGTAGTTCAGCTCTCATTTTAAAACGACATAAAGCATGACATTTGGCACGGGCATTTTAGTAGTACAGATCTATGTCGGTAATTCATTATCGTTGCTAAAAATAGTAATACAAAGAAAATACAGCCAGATACACATTTCCATACAAAACTTATTTTTGCTATATTTTCTTTGTATTACAATTTTTAGCAACGAATACTAATTACCGACATAGCTCTGTACTACTAAAATGTCCATGCCAAATTTCGTGATTCTAAAGCATGTCGTTTTAAAATGAGAGCTGAACTACGTTTGTATGGGGACGCGAGTTCACGCGAGCGTCCTGGCGACTCTTAAAATACACAAACTACACAATTTATCTCCAACACAAACTCATACCTACACAACAAATAATCAACCAATATTTGAGTTGTATTGGAGTTGCATTGGAATTATTATCAATTCTTCTCAGACGTTTAGGCGTTAGCTGTATTGCATAATTAATGCATTGAAGTTGTATTGAAGTTGAATCGTGTCGTAACTGGAATCAGAATCGCAGCCTCAGACGTAAGGAAACTATTCCATTTCATTATTTTTCTTACAAACATTTTTATTTATACTGTATAAAATTTCATACCCAATTTGTTCTAAATGCTGATTAAACAATTACTTTCTACAAATTAAAACGATTTCTCCTTACAAAAGGAAACCTCATTAAACCCAGAACAAAAGATAACTCAAAACAGGCTGTTGGATCAAAAGGTTGTGGCACGAAATATTTTTTTATGTGCGACATTTCTACGGGGTTTCGTCTTTTAACGCAAAGATTAGCTACTAGATGTAGCATATTTTTGTTTCACGATCTCCACATGTAGTGTGAACGCTACGTCACACTCACACCTACACACATTAGACTTATATATAAACCTAGTACGTAACTTGAGCCATTATAAGCATATACTCCAACCAAGTTGTTTCACTTCAACAACCCACACTACAACATATCATATCTGTGAATCCATATTGTACGAACCAGTCTGTTCGCACTGTCGGGATGTAGATGTATATCAAAACTTATGTCAGATGATCCAGGAAAAATAATAATATGTCATGAATTCTTGAACGATGTGACGATGTCAAAATAAATAATTAGTAATTGATTATCTGCGAAACCTCGAACAGTCGTGTCTACGTTTAACCTAAATACAAATACCGGTTGTGTACCTATAAAACTTTTTATGAAACAAAGTAATCGCAACAATTTGACAATGGTCACATGTTCGTGACATATGTCACATTTGTGGGGCCTTCATAGTTCTGTTATTAAAGTCATTACGTCGTGCTTTTTTGGTATTTATTCGCTATGTGCGAAGTTCATGGTGGGGGTAACGTGAACGATCGCAGCGCACAATGTAACAAAAAATTGGGCTCTCGTCAATATCACATTTCAAAATATTTGACATCACCTGTAGGGTCAACTGTCAAAATAGTGTATCAGCCAGTGACATTTCATATAAGCAAGGGGTATACGCCATTAATAAAAAAGAGAAAACCCTTTAACCCCCTGCTCAAGACATGGCGCCACACTCATTCACACAGCGAATAAATGACAACTGAATGATTGACTAACTCGCAATTGGCCAAAAGTCTTAAAAGGTAAGTGCTTCTTAATAATACATCTAAGTATGGTAGTCTATGTGCAAAGGCTTTTATGGAAGTATAACAGAACTCGGAGAGATATTTTAGCCTTTTGCGAAAAATGGGCCTTTTGTATGTGCTGGGGAAATTACTTTAGGATTTGTATCTCTTGCTCGGATTATGCAACGTTAAATTGTCTTGAATAGATTCTTAAGTAAACTTTGCGTATGAAACAACCTACTCATATAGGTGCTAACAAATAAGTTTTTTTTGCAGCTGATAGTACAGTCACCGGCAATAGTATCTTCCTACACGAAGACCGCAAAAATATGTGACACGCTCTTATTTGTAGGGCCATAAGAGCGTGTCACATATTGTTGCGGCCTTCGTGTAGGAAGATACTATTGCCGGTGACTGTACTCGCCTTCTGGGGTATATTTAAGTATGAAACATTTTAGGATGTTTTTGACGTGATAATGTCTTATAAATCGATGAACACTGGTAGCATGCACGAAAAAGTGTCACGTTGTGGACAGATCTCCATGGTAACGTTACGGCCACGTTATCACGCAAAATTATCGTCCGTAAACCGACTTTACAGGCAAACTTTTTTTTTAATTTGAAAATAAATTTGCTACGTAAAAATACCCTGTTAATGAGATAAAGATAAAAAATAATCAGTAATAAGACCTTGATTATTCGCTATGTGCGAAGTGCATGGTGGGGGCAACGAGACAAGAAATGAAACTGCAAATCCCCTGTCTGCTGTCAAAATAGTGAATCAGCCTGTTATATTTCATATAAGCAAGGAATACAACCTATTTATAAAAAACGAAAAAAAGAGATTGACCACCTGCCCAAGAGATGGCGCCACAATCATGCACACAGCGAATACCAGGCGGTGACCCGTTGGCGGTGGCCAGTTGCCTTAATAAATGTCAATGTCATCCTATTTGATGTTGTCTCAGACGTGCAATAGACCCCGCGTGTTGACTCTCTTTGACGCCGTAAGCCACGCAGTGTCACACACTGACATGGCGCCATTACGCGTTACTAGTCCTGGAAGAAATTTTTATGAAATCTATGACAAATATCACTTTACAGAAAGTGTTAAACACCTTGTCAGTGAATTGCCCTATGCCTTTTGAGACGTGGATGATACCTAATAATCAGTGATCGGCGAAAAGGATTCCACACGGGGTGAATGAGGTCAATCATTATGCTAGTATGGATATGCCGCGGCATTTGCGGGATAGAAAAATAAAATTACAGTAATTTTCACAAACATTTGTAATTAGGTATTTAAATGAAATTATTTATTTCGCATATTATTTCTTGTTTTTTTTTCATCTCTATAAAATTATAATAACAAACCATTATTTTACTGGTCAACGAGCGAGTTCTTAGTTCGGGGCGGACTACTAGTTATTACAAGTCGTAACCGACACTGATTCATTGTATTAAACATAATACAAACACGTATATTTTCGAGCAGTTTAATTGGTATCGCGGGCAAAACGGCACATCCATATGGCTAGTTGAATTCCCGCGGTGTGGAATCCTTTTCGCCGATCACTGCTAATAATCGCTTCTATACCGTACCGTTGACAGCAAATTACTAGCACTATATTCTGTTGCATTCATATGTATGGTTATGCGGTGGGCTGGACGCATCTGTCTCATAAATGAAATACACGTGAACGTACCAGAATTAGCTATGGGCGCCGCGCCGGCGGCGCCGCGCCATCTAGTGGCGGCGCGCCGCCGCCGCCGGCTACCCGACGTGCGGCGTGACGCCATGCACTCTAGCGCCAACTAGCGGGAGTTGCGGGTCGTATACAGAGTATACAGAGTTTGTATTACAGACATAGATAAGCGTAGCGTAGTAGACCATAGACAACACAACACAACTGCACTGTCTTTTTCTAACCCTTGTGCGAGCACTCCATAAAAAGAGATGGGTATAAAGAGACGGGGTTTGTCTACTTTTTAAACCAAGTCTATCTATGGTGAATGTCAGCGGCTGATAGTCCGCCATTTTAAAAAGTATTATTTAGTTATTCGTTCGTATTCGTACGTTGCTAATGGCATTTCTAATAAAACTCTGGCTTTTTTCGTATCGAAGTATAACTAAATTTAACGTTTGTTTTAGTGTTTTGTTAGAGTACAGGTATATAGTGCAGTTAAAAAGTGTTTTCTGTACAAAAATTCTGGTCCAGAATGTACCGTCCAGGGCAAAGAATAAAAGCGACCAATGATTCAAAACCGGGAACTCGATCGACTCGTCTCATACAAACTTAGATATACTTATGTCTATAAAGAAGTAATTGATTAATCAATATTAATGATGTGAACCCAAAGCCTCGAAAGTTGGCTCGTTTACTTTGTAATAGACCGACTAACGAGCGGCCGCCGGAAATCGAGCTTGTTCCGAAGATTATACGTAAGATAAGCCTGAGTAAATAAATAATAAATTGCTTTCAGAGGAAATGCGTATTGACTTAACGGCTACAACTTCAATTTTGAGCCTTGGTGATATTTTTTTATACCACAACGGTGGCTAACAAGCATACGGCCCTGACGGGCCTGATGGTAAGTAGTTACCGTAGCCTATGGACGCATGCAACTCCAGAGGATTCACATGCGTGAATCTACTTTTTAAGAACATATACACTCCTTTTTTGAAAGGACCCTAGAGCTGGCACTTACCTCTGCCAGCGCATCTCGTTGGCAATACAAAGAGGTAACTCGGCCAGCGTTATGGGTTCCCTGAGGGGACGCAAGGGGACCTCTTGGAGGGGGTATTCTTTTTGTAACTGGGATTTTAGATAAGTTTTTAGGTAGTTTTATATATTTATAGTTGTATTTAGTTTTAATTTAGTTTATTTTAATATTAGTTTAGTTATTTTAATTTAATTTTTGTTACGTGTTTATTAAAGCATTTTTACCTCCTTTTTTAAGGACCTCATTGTGTAGCCAGCTGGAAAAACCTCGGCAGGGAGCTCATTTCACAGCCGCAGCGTTCGTGGGAGGAAATTCCTCTTAGGCGCGAATTACACTCATTAGGCGTAAGGCATTCCGCCTGGAGGTGCGCCTCTTGTGTATAGTTTACGACCACGTCGCCTACCTATATTTTGTATGAACATAGGGACGCAGCTATTGGCTATGTGCGAAGTGCATGGTGGGGGTAACGTGAACGATCGCAGCGCACAATGTAACAAGAAATTGGGCTCTTGTCAATATCACATTTCTAAATATTTGACATCACCCGTAGGGTCACCTGTCAAAATAGTATATCAGCCAGTGACATTTCATATAAGCAAGGAGTATATGCCATGAATAAAAAAGAAATAAACCCTTTCACCCCCTGCTCAAGAGATGGCGCCACACTCGTGCACACAGCCAATACGATAGAACGCGATCGCAATATCGTTAGCTCCCTCTAATGCATAGCTGCGTCCCAATGATGGCCCATCATAGTGATGGTACTCGCGGACAATGATTTCGGGTCCGTTTCTATAAAAATCGTATACGATGAGCCATTTTCTTTGTTCCTGACTGGATTATTTCGTACATTACCGCCGCGCCATCAGTCCAAATGGGCTTAATTTGAGTTTAGACCTTGTGTCCATTAAAACTATCAAAACTTTCTCGGACCAACCGCAAAATTCTCAACAAATAATTCCTTCCACTCCGTTGATTTTATACACAACCACTGATCGTTTTCGTGAAGTTGTAAATTTTAAAGTAACTTGGAAACATTTTCATTACAGTGTATTAAGTTTAATTGTTTTATAAACTTTAACCTACGACGGCATAACTTTTCTTATACCTAAATAAACGGTTTTCATTTAAGATGTAGTCGGCCAAGGCTGACAATACATAAATTGTGAGCGAATATGTTACCCAACTTACTTGGGTACCTAAAAAAATATACGGGTACGGTCACGGACTTTAATTAGCAACATTGGCACATGAATTTTTTGGAAGACGTCATTCGATTCTATTTCCCGTTAGATTCAAATGTCTCTACCCTAAACCTAATATTGTAGCCCTGAAACGTTAAAAATGCGAAATACGTTAGGCGTCTGCCCTACGCGTCAAAACGCCCCATATAAAAAATGTGAAGTTTGTGGCGTCACCGGCCTCAAAATTGCGGAGAACTGTTTGGAATGAACAGGTTTTCGGAAGAATTTGTAATTTTAGGCATGAAAAATGCATTTACCTATATATTGTAGTTGTTAGAACACAAGTAAGTCTCACGAAGTGACTCGCGCTCGAAGGGTTCCGTACCATTATTTATAAAAGCGGCAAGAAAATCATGTTTGTTGTATGGGAGCCCCCTTAATTTTTTTATTTTATTCTGTTTTTTACTATTTCAGCTGTCTAACTATCACGGTTCATGAGATACAGTCTGGTGACGAACGGACGGACAGACGGATAGACAGACAGACAAACAGACAGGCAGACATTTTCTTGATTCCCGAGTTGGTCCTACAGTAAAAGTGGTTCAATATGGCCTACCTAATAATGGTGATTAGGTGAGCGAGGTAACGCTCGATGTGACCGGTGGTTAAAATTTAATACTGTATATCATTGTATTTAAAACGTTTGCCTGGCAAAGGGTGGCACAGTCATTTGTTTTTCATGCCCTTACTATCCAGCAAGTGCGACATAAAAACGTAACGGCATCATGGAACTTTATAGGCCATTACTGAGTAGTAAATTAACCCTTACGTACTAGGATATAAGAGTGTAAGTTGTCGTAAAGTTAGAAATGAGTTTTATTGTTGGCGTCCGTGTAAGACAGTCTTCAAACGTTTGGTTGGGGCGGAGATCGTAAACTTTTTCTGTATTAAATGTATATGGGGACCTAATGTCGAAAGAGCGCTGGTAGCCTTGCGGTAAGACGTCCGACTTTCAATCCGGAGGTCTCGGGTTCAAACCCCGGCTCGTACCACTGAATTTTTCGGAACTTATGTACGGAATATCATTTGATATTTACCAGTCGCTTTTCGGTTAAGGAAAACATCGTAAGGAAACCGGATCTAATCCCAAAAAGGCCTAGTTTCCCCTCTGGGTTGGAAGGTCAGATGGCAGTCGCTTTCGTAAAAACTATATAGTGTCTACGCCAATTCATGGGGTTAGGTTGTCAAGCGGACCCCAAACCGGGATAAACGGTAGGATGATGATGGTGGGGACCTAATGTCGGTACATTAAGTATATAAGTACTTAGGAAGCTAGGTACCTATCTACAGTCGTCATCAGATGTATGGATGCCCCCGAGTTGGTTACTAATAGATATTATATACTTAGAGGCGTTGTTCAGATGAACAACGCCTCTATTGTCAAGTAGATACAGTGTATTTTCAGATATTTTTGAGTACCTTGGCCGCTCCGATATATTTCATGACGACTGTACATATAAATTACCAATATTTGCTCCAAAAAGCGCAGTTTACAGAAATAATATCTGCACTACTTCATTGATATAAGCATAAGAAAGGGTCGACCATGTGCATCGGACACATTTGGATTAACAGGCATCCATAGGCTATGGAAGCTGCTCACCATCAAGCGGGCCATACACATATTTCCCACCGTGGTATAAAAAATCTTAATAAAATTGAAATTAAATAATTGAAAAAATCAAGGCACATAAATATTATATCAAGTCAAATTCACTCCTATACAATCATCGAGAGTCTGTAGTTATTTTTTCTTAACCAACTGACCCAATTGTATTAAGTTACTCAGCAGTGACGGCAAACATCATTAAAGAGCGTAATTAAGAGAGAGGGCGCCACCTGGCACATTAAACAATCTGGCTGTACAAATTTCAAATTTCTTTCAGACTTGTTTTTTGTGAAAGTGACTTTTACTTAAATTAATTTTGTATTAAGGAGAGACGTCTACTAATGATACCACAATGTTTAGAAATATGTACCTACCTACACGGAAAAAAAAGCTTCCGGGATATTCTCAATCTAAGACATTATTATATTATGTTGAAAATATTTCCTCGTGACAAGTATTTATTTCCTTTAACGAAAAAAAAAGTTTTAAATGTAACGAAGCGAATATATTCTTACAGATTTTCTAGCTTTCTTTTACCTAAGATAATACTTGTTTGATTAAATACAATCTCTCAATATACTCTTGAAACAAAACATTTTTGTATTTCTAATTTAAGAAAACGTGGTTTTATTAAGCGAAGAATCATATTTTTGTTAAAGGAAATAAATACTTGTCACGAGGAAATATTTTCAAGGAAATAATAATGTCTTGGATTGAGAATATCCCGGAAGCTTTTTTTTCCGTGTAAAGGAGTAGTGCAAAATACTCACTATGGGACCTGAGACTTGGGACTTGGGACTTTGTACCTCACCTCACCTCACCTCACCGCACTAGACCTCACCTTACCTTACCTTACCTTACCTCACCTGACCCCACTTCACTTTATTTTACATTTACACTTTACATTTCATTTTACATGTTTCTCAATCGTATGGTTTTTCGTTTTCGTGACGATGACGTCAGCATGTCGATGCCTCGACACATGATTTTCTCCTACCGAAAAGTGCCCAACGTGGCTAAAGAAGTTTTCACTTCAAAAACAAATTGTCTTTTTAAAACTCGTATCTGCTCGTATCGTAACCTACATAGGCAATGTAGGTTATCGAGACAGGTATATCAAAAATCCGGGTGTAGGCGAAGTTGGCTTTGTTTGCCGTGGAGAGTGCTCGTGTCGCCTGACCGCTGTGGGCAAACACAGGACACACTGTCGGTGTCGTCCGACACCACTACCCTCTCTACACGGTGGGCCAGTATGATGGGCCATCATGTAGAGGAGCCATAAAATCGACCATGTGAAACGCAGGAGAGATTGAGGGTAGGAGCAGAAGTTTTCGGATGTACCAAGGATCAATTTGATACTCTCTCTCAAAGCTGAATATGAGGCACAGATAACTCCAACTAAGTACAAGATGGAGAATACGGACAACTCTAGTTCCCACACATAAGTATAGGCGCTTCCGTACTAATTTAGTACCATAGTTGAGTTACCATGTTCTATTATTACTCATGTAAATTAATAACATTTACAAAAATCTAGTTAGGGGTGAGCCTGGAGCCGGGATTGTTATGGTACAAAATTTTCTTATTATTATATGAATTGATTTCTAAAATCAGACACTTCAGCGATTTTTCAGCCGATACAAAATTCTCCATCACACCTTAAAGGTGACCTTATACTTAAGTATAATCTTTAAAACGCGTTTCAAGGTACTAAATACGTCATAATTGCATTTCTAATATGTAATTTTATTGGCCATGTTTCCCAGCTAGCGTTGGGCTGACCAGATTGTTAGCTGGCTAGATTTGTAGCTAGAAAGTCTGTCGAAAGGGCTTCGGCTCCGCATATGTCTCCCAAATGTCTCGAACACCTTTCCTTCCTTTTCTTTTCTTTTTGTCCTTTTTTACGATAAGTTTTCTTTTTGTGCAATGAGGATTAAATATTCCTATTACATCTAACTTGATATTTATCATGCATTTCTAATAAGGAGATTTTATTGTCTATGCTTCCATGCAGTGTGTCCGTGGTCCGTGCAGATCGTTATCCGTAGCGTCAGCAAAGCCAAGTGCAGTCGCTAATAAAAGCCCATATTATCGGATCACCGACGCCTATCTTTACTTAGTAGCTTACATGTGAGGCTGGCTCTACATGATGGGCCATCATAGGGACGCAGCTATACGACGGAACGAGATCGCAATATCGTTAGCTCCCTCTAACGCATAGCTGCGTCCTTATGATGGAGCCATGACAGCGGAGTGTTTGAGGCAAAATATTGTAGCTACATTGTCGCAAAATATTCATGACTATGGTCTCCGTCGTATGCAAGAGAGTTTAATCGTTTGACGTTACAACAGAGGACAATAGGGATGCATTTCTACCAGCGATGAGATAGGATGCGTTGCGAGGTAGAGCTGCGTTGTGCGAGAATAAACAAATGAAGTGAGTCCATTGGTTTTCAAAAACGCTTTATTCGCAACATATCCTCCCTCATCTCTGGAAACGCAGCCGCAAGCTGAAATTGTAGTGCACTTTAACAAAGTGATCGTTCTCATTGAAACAGATATTTCAAATATGAAACGATAAACTTTGAATAAGTACATACAAGGTAAGTACTATAGATAAAACGTCTCCACTCTACATAATGAAGATGGTAGGGTAGTAATTTATGTTCGATAAGAAATAAGGCAATTTCATCCATCTTTTCAGCCTTGTAAAAGTAGGTGTAGAAAACTCGATAGATAGCTTTTAATTTAATCTCTTTGGGTTCACATGACTTTGACACAATCTAGGGATGGTCTAAGGTATCAGTTTTAAGTAAGTAGGTAGGTAGGTACCCAATATAAAACTGTAAAGTATATTTATACAATTTCTAGACCCGAACGAGTATCTATACTTTAAGGGCAAGCAAGAGGGTGTTTACACTGCTGAACGGGCTTTGTCAGCGCAATAGTTTAGCTTGAGTAAGCAAAATCCTGTGCCATCACAGTTTGTTAGCCTAAACTTGCTACTAGCTTTAGGTACATACTAAGTAAGCTAACATTTACTCTGGGTCTAAACTCTAAACCTATTACCGAAGGAACGTATCCTATACATTTAACTACAGCTGACAGCGTATTTCTCCCAAGGGCAAAGACGGTTGTATAAAGGCTGTAAAGGATGTAAAAGTACAAAAACCATAATTTTATTATTTATGACTTAAATTCGGTAGCATTGGTCGCCAGTAGATTAGATTACAAAATGTAGAGATTACATTTCCTTTTCTCGGTTGAAGAAGTGATTCGAGCTAGGATTCATATCATGTCTTTGAAAATATTTAATAGCGCGATTCAAGATGTTGACAACATGAAACAGCGCCATCTAGTGGGCGGCGTATAAACTAAATTAAACAAACATTTGCTTACTCAGTGCGGCCAGCCTGAAGATGTGGCTACATGTATAATGTAAACAGAATATTTAATTTGTACACACTCCACCAAGCATTTCAGTTGCAAATATTACACCGACAGAAACATGCAAATTCAAGTTAACTGGGTACTAAGGTGTAGGTGTACTTGCCCTAGAATGGTAACGTGGTGACTGTGAACCTAAAATAATATTTAAACTTTCCAAGGCAAAAGGGATACTACTCATTGGCGCACCGACCCAAAGTGAGTCCTGGCCTCCGACACGAGTTTACGCCAGTTGTCTCGATCTTGCGCAGTCTCCCACCAGTTAACAGCTTGGAGATCGCGCAGTTCTGATTCCATAGCATCGCCCCAGCGATACTTTGGACGACCTATTGGCCTGCGTCCCGCTACGCGACCCAGGTAAGCCAGCTTAGCACCGCGATCCTCATCCATCCTAACAACGTGGCCGAGCCAACGGAGCCGGTATGCTTTCGTCTCGCCGCCGATAATATTGGGTGTAGCCACTATCTCCTCAATTTCGGCGTTCTTACGGACTCTAACACTACCGTCTTCCATCCTCACTGGACCCGAGATCTTCCGTAGAATTCGTCTCTCCGCCACCAAAAGTTTATTTTCTTCTTTAAGTGTTAGTGTCCGCACCCCGGACGGCCTCCAAACAAGGACAAATCCGGGGAAACTCGGACGGATGGCAGCCCTATACGCAGGCAAGGCGTCAAAATTTGAAACTGCAGAATACTTTACCCAGATGGGTGATAGATAGATCTTCACTGCTGATTGATTGGAAACAAATGAGAACAGCCCATCTAGAGGCTTAAACTGGATCATCCATCTTACAATGGTCGCAATCATATTGTAAAAACCATTTGCAGAATGAACGCAATGAGTACTTTATAAGGCTTCGTATTAATCTGGTGAAGGTCAATATCCTATTCCTCTAGGGCTGTCACTATACTAGTATAAGTCACTAGTTAGGTTAAGTATATTTTTTAAGTTCTGGGGGGTGATTTTTGAGATTCGATTACTCGAAAGTGACATTTACAACTCAGAATAAAACGATGAAATTATGTTTTAAAAATAACAGCGATAGAAATTTAAAATCTTGAGTATTTAAACTATTCATTTCATGCGAAAAATGTGTGCGATTATTTTCGAGCTTAAACTTTTTGAATTCGGCCGCTCGCAGGTCAAAAATTGGCCCCCTGGTTGCTCTGAAAATCAGTGTTGTGGCTACCCTGTCATGACTCATGCTGAGTGGCAGGCATTTTGGTTTACACATTCTATGTTATGGTTTTCTTTGCATCGAACAAACATTTCTCAATTCATTAATTCATTTAATTCACTTCATGCACTTCATTTTCATTCGTTTCATTCGCTTAATTCGTTTTATTTGTTTAATTCGTTTCATTTGTTTCATTCGTTTTGTTTCATGCGTTTTATTCGTTTCATTCGTTTCATTCGTTTCGTTCGTTTCATTCATTTCATTTCAAGTATTAACGAATTTGATATTTGATATGAAAATAGTTATAAGTACCTATTTGTTTTATTTTAGTTCATTATATGTTTAAATAAGTTAACAAGAATTACAGTAAAAACCAAGGCACAAGTGACGTACCTGCGTTGCTCCGTTGATTTAATAAGTGAGCACAATTTATTTACTGTCATCATCTTTCTGGCTACTTGCCACGACTCAGTGCGGCCTGGAAACATTCTGTAACCTAATCCCAGCAATTGGAGTAAGCACTAGTCTGAGTCAGCGACTGTCATGATATTTTCCAACCCAGAGGGTAACTACTTAGGCTTTAATTGAACTAGGTTCGATTTAAAGTTGCGCGCAGCGCAAGGCCACCAACATTTTTAACCTTTTGACCGCCGTGCCTGATATACGAGACAAAGTGACAACATGAATGACACCTTCATAAATTGTGACAGAATTCAAAATTGAAAGTTAAAATTTTGACGTAATTGGCGGTCAAAAGGTTAAGGGTGCAAACTCGTGTCATATAAGCCCTCGGCGTTGCTCTAGGGTTTCTTTATGGGGACACTGGCAAACATACTTGCTTCCTGCATCAAAAGAAGTAAAATAGTCGTAAGTAGGTATAGCACAACCCTATTGGCTCCCACGCGAGAGAATAGCACAAATTGAAGTAAATTGCAGCGATTTTTTCTCGCGCTCTTATTTACTTCAAGTTTGATTAAAGTGTCCCTGCGGCAGAGACTTATAGATAATATAGACATCCACAGTCTAAGAACGTTTTGAAGCTCATGTCTGAAAGCGCCATCTACTCCAGAGTCCCCTAAAGGTAGCTCGTACGTAGGAAAAAAGCTAGCTTTACTACGGTACGCTATTCGTCCCTAGATGTCGCTGTGACGAAATGTCATTTTTTCTTCCTATTTTTAGATTGCTCTATTATATATGTTACTCTATGCCAGCGGTAAGCCAGACGTCTATTCGAAAGATATAATCCGTTATTGGTTTGATTTTTATCTTATTCTAATTTGATATCGATCAGGATTGGATTTAGACTCGTTTGTGTTATTAAAATGGTCTTTTTCTTGTTAACACTTGACTTTAAATAAATATCAAAAAGAGATTGCTTAACGTCAAAAGTTATAGTAACATTGTTTGGCACGATTTCCGGGCAAAAGAATATCTAATTTACTGATTTAAACTCACACGATTTTCACAAATTGGCAGACAGGCAGACAGTGGTGGGGTGCCTGCCTGCGACCACGAGCGTTACGACAAGCTCGAAACGTTAGGAAAATAATCAAAGAATACGCGATCAAGTCCCGTTTTTATCAAAATAATGAACATTTAATTTAATCCGAAACACACGATAATTTTAAGTTACATTCCATTACTTACTGAAATATAAATTAGTATTGGAAAGGAGTAAGTAGAACTTTACTGATTATGAATGATTGGATTTGTATGCAATATTCTTTTATATTTGGTATATCAAAAGATCTACAGGTTGAGATTATTTATTGGAATAAGTACCTACTTCATACAAACTCTTTACCCAAAAAATAACTTTGGGAATCTGATATGTGCCATTTTTAATGAAAAGGTTCATCATTGTCGGTTATCAATAAGGCATTACTGCCATAATAATCCATTTAGGAATGTTCCCGATTTCTAGGTTTAATGTTCAACAGTTTAAGCACGAAACAAAGTAGATTCCATTTATTTCTACTCAAAAATCTTTGTAAACTTCCAGAGCTTTAATTAGTCAAAGAGAAAAAACTAGGCACTTAAGCAAAATACCTATAAAGTTTTTGTGATGAGGAATGCAGACGATCGTTTAAAATTAAGAACTCCGAAGTCTTACTTCGTCGAGACTTACATTAATTATTTAGTTTCAGACGAGCAGTTTCAAGAAGTACAAGAAAATTAGTGAAATGTTAATAAAACTTGGAGTTTATAGTCAAATCATCTATTGCCTAATAGCTAGGGGTACAGTCGCCATCAGATATATCGGAGCGGCCAAGGTGGTCACAAATATCTGAACAACGCCTCTATTGTCAAAGAGATAAAAGTGCATGTTCACATATTTTTGGGTACTTTGACCGCTCCGATATATTTGATGGCGACTGTACACGCACAATATGCCCGCCGGATTTGTCCGACGGATGTGCCCGACGGACCAATCCGTGCGTGTTTGGCGCAAATTGGACACGGATTTGTCTGCGGCATCTGAATAGTGCCATACACGAACGGATCTGTCCGCCGCGCGTATCCGTCGGACAAATCCGGCGGACACATCTGTGCGTGTATCCCTAGCTAATACAATGTTTTGTGTTCAGATTATAGAGGTGATTTATTTTTTCCTGGGTTTGAATATCAGTATAACGGTAATAATTTATGAATATTTTGTACCTGACTTGATAATTGTTCTTTATGTATATAGTGTCTATTAGTACGTATAACCTATAGTCACCTATTATTTTAAGTGGTACAAGACTTGCTTACCTAAGTGAGTGAGAAATCTCCTATCACCTGTTTTCAAAATTAACATAGCTTATATTTTTATATCTAATAGACGGCAATAAATTATTAGTAACTAGTCAGTATAGTTTATAAAAGAAAATTATATTACATATTGCTTGGTAGATGTCCCAAGAAAAAATTTATTAACCCAAATAATTTCTGTATAATTCTGATAATGTGGGGCCCTTCAAGCCTCAAGAGGTTTCAAGATGCAGGCCGATCGATCACCAACCCCATGATGGATGAAGGTTGGCAGGTAAAGACCTATACATTCACATTATCAATTCAAACTATGACATGAAAACTCAATTCTGAAATGAATATTCAATACAATACATCAAAAGCGTTTCATTAAAAGCTTAAATTTTCGAGGCTATAACTGTTTACCAGTATCGTGAGCTTCCAATAATTTTAACGGCTCGACCCAAAACTTTGCAGTGTTATTCTGCTGCCCTAGTACAGAGGAGACCAACGCTCCCCTGCTAAACTTTGCAGTGTTATTCTGCTGCCCTAGTACAGAGGAGACCAACGCTCCCCTGCTAAACTTTGCAGTCGGGATCTCAGTATTGCACTGAAAAAATGAAACAGCTAGAAATAATAGTATTTTGTGCAACAGTTACATAATGAGGGTTCTTAAGATTCGAGGGTCGAAGTTACAAAATGAGGCGAAGCCGAATTTTGTAAAAACAGACCCGAGAATCCTTTCTGTGATTGTTATGGATGCTACAATATGCGACCATAGAAGCTCTATCAAAAAGTATGCGCTAGTAGTTCCGCCACCACAATCTCAATTCGAGTATTACAGTCGCCGAGTATAAAATAGTATTTTGTGCAACAGTTACATAATAAGGGTTCTTAAGATTCGAGGGTCGAAGTTACAAAATGAGGCGAAGCCGAATTTTGTAAAAACAGACCCGAGAATTTTAAGAACCGTTATTATGTACCGTTGCACACAATAGTTTTTCTACGAGTGCTTAAGCAAGCCGGTAAGAATTGAGTTCGACGAAAGCCGTACACAACCTACTGCTTCTATGTACAATAATTGAGTAACTTCGATCTTCCTGTCGATTGTGCCGACGGCGCCCGCCCGACACGCAGTGCGGGGCCCGACAACAGTTTCACAATATTGTATGGAAATCCTTTCTGTTATTGTTATGGATGCTACAATATGCGACCATAGAAGCTCTATCAAAAAGTATGCGCTAATAGTAGTTCCGCCATCACAATCTCAATTCAAGCATTACAGTCGCCAAGTATAAAAATAAGTTTTTGCTATTTACAACCGAGTGAATCGCTTTGCATCAGCCTGCAAAGTTTGTTTCTAAAATCAAAGAAGTCAACTTGGCTAACGTATGTAGGTATGTAAAACTATACCATTAAATTTGTTAAAAATAAATAAGGGAATAAGGTAAGGGTTATATTTACTAGGAGACTTATTTGGATTCAAAATAACCAAGAACGTTTAGCAACAATTGCTTGTTTGTCTTTAACAAATCTTTATCCCGTGTTTTAAATATGTCTTGGTTGTATGCAACTAAAAATATCTTAACCGAGCCAAATTCATACTTTGCTAACACTAATTTTTTCCGTGTGATATCAACAGCTGGAAATGCATACCGTTTAAAGATGCATGGGGGCCAATTTTTGACTTTCGAGCGCCCGAATTCAAAAAGAATAAGCTCGAAAATAATCGCACACAAAAGCTCACCGCAAATTTCGCATGAAATTAATAGTTTAAATACTCACGATTTTAAATTCCTATCGCTGTTATTTTTAAAACATAATTTCATCGTTTTATTCTGAGTTGTAAAAGTCACTTTCGAGAAAATCACCATGGAATGTTGCTACTCGAAAGCAAATGTAAGAGACTAAGAGCTGCTATTGAAAATACCAAAATCATTAGGTACAGTCACCATCAAATATATCGAAGTGGCCAGGGTACTCAAAAATATCTGAATATGCACTTTATCGCCTTGACAATACATCTGATATATCTGATGGCGTCTGTACAGGGCTACTCAATAGGTACAGGTGTTAGAAGTTAGACAGGTAATACTAGCTTACCATGTATAAAAGGCGGCCGGTTCAAATAGTACTCTTAGTGCTGGAAGATGGAGACCTAGGCTCTCCGAAACATGTCGCGCGCGCGAGAGTTATAGTCATCTTGAAGTCTTTTCAAAATATCCACCTGATAATTCAATCCGCCTGCGAAATCTTATGGAATAACATCCCAGTAAGACGACAACTTTCATCCCCACTGATCATTTCTTATAACTCGTACTCCTCTGTCGAAATCTGAACTGTCTGTCTAACACACTAGGTGCCTTTTGGTTTAAATAATCGAATCAAATACGAGGTTACGTAAATCATTCTGTTGGAGTGACAACTTTACTCTGAACATCTTTGTTAGACATAATGACGGACTTTATCACTAAATATATTTATTGTTGCTCGAAATAGGTCTAATGGAATAAGGAGATGACAGCCTCTTTGACGTACTTAAGAGTTTGAAATCCTTAAAAGATTAAATGGTCAGATGGGAGTTTCGTTTGAATTAGTCCCTTTCTACTTATTCTTAGCCGATAAACGTAATGGAGGGCAAAATGTTTTAGCTCTCATTTTAAAACGACATGCTTTAGAACCATGAAATTTGGCATGGGCATTCTAGTAGCACAGATCTAGGTCGGACATTCGTTTTCGTTGCTAAAAATTGTAATACAAAGAAAATACAGCCAGTTACAGATTTACATACAAAATTTATTTTTGTATTGAACTACGTATGTATGGGAACGCGAGCGTCCTGGCACTCCTGGCGACTCTTTAAACATGCACGACCTTGTTGTCTCATGACGTTCAAAACGAACCTCGACCGTAGGGTGGTAGACCCCATTTTTGCCGACTGTACAATCTTATCTGGTGGCCATTTTATAAAGCCGACAGAGATGAAACATGGTCTCATTTACAAAACACGCGTACACGAACATATTTACAGGTCGGTCGGGACATAAGTCGGCGTAGAGAGATAAAAGATTACAGATATAAAAGGGTTTGTGGGTTTATTTTAACATACAATGGGTAAAAGGTTTAGTAATCTTTTAATATATATACATATCTACTACTACTACTACTAAACAACCTACCTACCTACCTTACCTAGTAAACTAGTATTCAGTTATTTTATATGTTGTGTTTTGTAGTTCGCAGTGCCTTGGTTTTACTGTAATGCTGTGTAACTGATTTGAATAAATAAATGTAGGTATGTGCAGGTATAATTGGCAGTAAGAAACGAAGACGTTGATAAGAATAAAAAAATATCTTAAAAGGATTAAAACCTACTTCTAGCAATTATTTTTCAAATCTACTACCTTTAAAATACGGCGTTCGGACCAACGTGTTCGTATTCGCATCGGAGCTCGTCGAATAGTTCGACGAAACATTCGTTTACGAATGTCAACACGAATGTCATAGTCGTATCCTGACGCGACCACGCGCGCGCGAGCACGAGCGCGAGTGCCAACACGTATGTGTAGACAGTCGCGCGCTATTCGCTTCGTCACTCGCATGCATAATGTGATCGCACCATAAGAATTAAGGGCACGCTTACACTGGGTCGTCTGCTGAAGTCGGTCGTTTTGTCCAACAGATACAGGTAAACCCAGCAGGCTTATGATGGCAGTAGTTGTCCGCCGATAACTTGATAAAAAGCTGACAACTTGACACATTTACACAGCAAAACATGACAATGTGTCAAGTTGTCAGCTTTTTATCAAGTTATCGGCGGACAACTACTGCCATCATAAGCCTGCTGGCTTGTTTATTAAGGAGCTCTAAGAGCTCTTTTTTCTCAAAGAGCTCAAACCTCGTAACTAAGGCATTTGCATGCCTTAGTTACGAAGTTACCGGTATTTTTTGTATGACATTATCTTAATATCAAATTATTAGCACTTTCTCTAGTGTAAGTGCGCCCTTAATTCGATACCATTCAGAAAAATAAAAGTTCTTGACAACTCAATCATCCTTACAAACCCTATAAACCATATTATATCTCACAAAGTTAATAAAAACATACCTAATAAATCTGTATTTGTCCGACCTTTCCATTCCTACTAAAATTCGAGTCACGTAGTTTGGACGTGCATAGCTCAGCATTAACCCACTAGATCTGATCCCTAAACCTATTAGGAGACCTTAATCTTATTGTAAACACCAAATTACTTCTTGCAGCCTCTCTTGAATAATACTTACGAAAATATTATTTCTATGTAGCTTTTAGTTTCATTTCGTTCCGCAGCTGTGACCTGGGTAGCCTAGGGTGTCTGCCTTTTCGCCGAAAATTGCATTACTAAATTTCACTTGCCAAACAACTTTTCGCAGAAGTTTCATTTGGCCGAACAACTTTTACCAAATAATTATTTCGCAACCATTTCGTTTCCCAACCCCATAGTTGGCAAATGAAAATTACCTACTAGGTTGAGTTAGGTCAGGTTGGATTATGTAAAGTTGGGAAATGAAATTCGGCCAAATGAAACTTCTGCGAAAAGTTGGTTGGCAAGTGAAATTCGGCAATACAATCTTCGGCGAAAAGGCAGAGACCCCTGCCGTGAATGCAGAAGACGCTGGTTCAATGCTAGGGGCACGGAGGCTTTTGTCACTTTTTCTATTGTGTATGCCATCTATTCAAGTTTATAATTTCTAGTATTCTTTAATTATTTTATTGAGTAGATACACTTTATTTTCCTGAAAATCAAACTTGGACTTCGTGACAGACGTTTCAACAGCGAGGATGCTCGGAATTCTTACTTGCAGGCCGTAGAAGACCTTCCTAAAGAAGAGTACCGGGAATGCTACAAATCATGGTCTAGGCAGATGAACCGGTGCATAGATGTTTTAGATACTGTAAAAAAAATTTAGTAACTTTAGTATTTTTTTTCTACTCCTGCATTCTAATTTGCCAATAAAATGACTGACATGTAAATTCAAAGCATATACTTTATAAACGTTGTCATAAGATGACTCAAAAGTCGATTCTTAGGGATATAATGGGTCTGTTACCGAGGCGGGCCCCGCACCGGCGCCGCCCGCCGCTGTAGACGAGGCGGGCGCCGGTGCAATCCGCCAGGAGATTGAAGACAATTGTATAGAGGCAGCAGGTCATTCGTCGAACTCAATGCTTACTGGCTTGCCTAACACTCGTAGAAAAACTATTGTGTGCAACGGTACATAATTAGGTCTTAAAATTCTCGGGTCTGTTTTTACAAAATTCGGCTTCGCCTCATTTTGTAACTTCGACCCTCGAATGTTAGAACCCTTATTATGTAACTGTTGCACAAAATACTATTTGTATCCCAAAACTTTCGTAGTGACCTAGGCTAAATACGTTAATAAAATTTTCAATATATGGGTCCAGAGAAAAGGGACCACTTTGCCGATATGGAGTTACTAGTACCTTCCAATACTACGCAATATACACTAACTAAAATTAAGTGTCCTTGTAAATCGACAAAGTGGTCCCTTGCACTAAACTCGTCCACATATCCCTATGTTACCGATCGAGGGTATACTATATACTTATATATTACTATAGTTATCTATTAATATTGCTCATTTCGTTATTCTCCTTAATGCTGACCCAGCATTGAGCTTGCGATTAAACTGTCAGTCTAATGAAGAAGGTACAAGACTGGGTGGGACCTAAACGGCTTGCTAAGTCTTCATTATGTACCATGACAGGGCAGGTTGCCTTGATCTGTTTGCTAATAAGGATGACTTGTGTTACTCTGCCTTATCCGACATGGTATCATTTGTTATATAGGACGAGTTCGGGGTCGTAAAGCAAGATAACAATGTCATCACCAGTGATCGGATTTTAGGGTGCAAAACAGCGGAAAACATACAGCTACACTTATTTTGCGATTAAAACGTTAAAATGTTATTGAAATGTATTTGTTGTAACTAAAATGTCGAAGATTATCCATTTTAGCATAATTAAAAAATAACCGTGTTGCACCCTATAATCCGATCACTGGTCATCACTAATACCTATTGATAATTATTTTGTCACTCTATCTAATACTCGTCTTGTTGCTTCCTTGTTGTGACCATGATTTACTTAGTTTAAGATGTACCAATTATAAAGAGATAAATATTCAATTCTGTTTTCAATTCACCTTTAGTTAAACGCCCTCAATATTATTACACGATTCGCAAAAATCTGAATTGCAAAAACAAAGACTAGCCAACTGTAAAACCGTTACACATGGCAGGTTTCATAATATTCCACAGCCGGTTTATTTTTAGAGCCGCGGTTCAAAAGTGTGGGAAAGTGCAACTATCAATCAACAGAGAGGAAAATGGGAAAAGAGGACAAGACCCATAAATAAAATGTGATGACGAAATGGCGTGTCCAGAATTAGAGGCTGTTGTTTTAGACAATTTCGTTCTATAGTAAGAAATATATATGTACCTACTTATTTCTTCAGCTTGATTCAGGATTCTATAATTTCAATAGTACGCGCCATTTTGATAGCAAGGGGCGCGAGTGTGTTGCCCGTAAGGAAACCCATATGATTTCTTGCATTTTTATCACAAAGTAAACATGATTTACGAGACCTCAACGCAAAAAGTGGATATTCAACTTAGAGGCTAAGGGATTTACACACTGGATGAACAATTTGTTTAGTTCTAACTTTAAACACTATTCAATTTGAAATCGTTTTTTTATTGTTGCTAAACTATATCTTGAGGCGGTGCGAAGTGCATCTCGTCTGCGTTAATGCTAGAAGCAAAATGATACGACTTGACATTTGATCATGACAAATTAACTTTTCAAATCCAGGTCATAAATTCAAATCACGATTTTAAAATCAGAATACCGCTCTACATCTTAGATATTGAATAGCGAGCCTACTCCAATCTCGTGCCGTCTTACAAGATTACGGGAATCGACGGTGGAATAAAAAACCGTTTAGCGAGCAGCGAGGCAATCCCGATGACTGTCGGGGGTCGAAGGATTTATGTCGTTCGAGAAGGTGCATTTAAATCGAACTACTTTTTCATAAAACTATTTCACATCATAACTTGCGTGGAGAAAAGTTTCGTCCATGATACCAAAATACGCACTAAAGTTTTTTGCGTGACATTAATAGTTTAGTTACTTAAGTACCTATGCATTTTTTAACCTCTGTTTTTATGTTTTGTAATGTGTGCTTTATTGAATAAATTTCTATCTATCTCTCTATCTAAATTATGAAATTTTAACTGCTCATCTCTATTGAGTGAATGAATGGGTGAACGAAAAGTTTGAATAATTGTCAAATCGCTGTTAAAATTAAAAAGGCTTATAATATATATGTTATATTATAAAATATCGTATGAAGATATGACGTTTTAGTTTTAGGACGTACTCACACATTCACGGAACCTGCAGGGCCCAATCTGTTGTGTACCCTGCCTCTCCCGGAAGTATATTTTGGGCAATAATTATGTACCTAAGGGAATGATTGTTGCAATGGGGATTTGCAATTTTACTTTAACACTATGACGAAGCCGCGGGCCGAATTAAGTCGCACTTTTTGTGAAAAATGTATCCACAAAATGAGGGTTTAGCCGTATTAATTGAAGCAAAAATATTTATTTGATAAGCTCACCACAAATCGTAATGGTTTAATAATGAAATGTCATTAACGAGTATGTGCGGATAGACATCCCATTAAAAGTAACCAATGTCCGCGGTTGGGTTTATATTGATATATGTATTACCGACCACAAGGCTATTTGCGATTAATTTTAATGTCAAAGAGCATTATAATTATATGTTTTTTAAGTCTACTTATTATACAGGACAGGATGTGTAATAAAAATACTGGCGATCCGTTTAAGGCCACAATTTTTATGGTATTGCAAGTAAGAAAAAAATTTTTTGGGCGCGGTAAAATTTTACGTCTCTCTGGGCGGTAAATGAGATTTGCCGCAGCGCCCGTGATGGGCAAATCTCACTTCACACCCAGGAGAAGGCGTAAAATTGTGTACGCACCGCGGGCGGTAATAAAGAAGGCCTCAGATCGCTTCTTTATGGTCCTTACCTTCGGTTCGGGCCACAAATACCCGCGATCTGAGCCGTTCTTTATTTTACTACCCTAGGTGCGTAATGTACTATTTTGTACAGTCAAGGAATTTGATTCGCGTACCGTTTCGTTGATTTATTGCTTGAAATGTCAGAATATCATAAGGCTTATATTTCTTTAAGCAAGCGAAGAAACATAGCCCTTAGTACTATTAATTGTCATCAGTAATTTAGACTTAAGACGGTACGCGAATCAAATTCCTTGACTGTACATGCCACGTCGTCCCAGCCAACCTTCCATACAAAATCAAAATTTTTCTTTGCTAGAAAATTTATTTTCTTGCATCTTTGTAATTAGAATATTTACGATACCAATTATGCCCCTAAAATAATCACCAACATTTTGTTACGTCTTGTAGTTATTGTCATACTCCATCTCAGGGTGCCATGTGATCCAAAAGGTGTATCTTATAATACCTTTGATGGCGACTGTACATTATATTGAAGTCATGACAATACAATCATGCTATCAAGGGCGAACCGAATCCCTTTCTCGTCTTACATACACTGTCCCTAATGGACTCCGCATTTTGAAAAACATTGTTAGCCACTAGCCACATTAATCACAAGCTATTTTCTGCTAATTCTCGTTATGTAAACACAAGTCAAATGTGTTTTTAAGTTTATTTTTAATTTATTTAATTTAATTAATAAAATTGAAATTTGTTATAAATTCGTAAGAACGGGTCATGGCATCTATGGCCAACTTATTAATAAAAAAAAACGCGAATGTCATAATGTAGGAAGACTCATGTGGCTTCATGTTTTTTTTTTTAATTTTAGAGCTGATGATACTTCTTATATGATGTTATTTAATCTAAGAGTGAATAAGTTAAACTGCATTCATCATCATCATCTCAGCCATAACATATCCACTGCTGAACATAGGCCTCCCCTTAAGGGGGCGTTTGCCATACGCGCCACGCTTGGCAGGCGGGTTGGCGCGCGCAGTTTTTTTTTGTTTATTGTTGTTTAGGCTTTCGGAAGATGCTGCTGCCCATCACCCGGTATATTCTCTTAGCAGACTCCTACTGCAACCACGGGACGATATGGTGGGGGACAAGTCTAAGGCCGGGCACCCCACAGCTAACTAAACTGCATCAGTGTAGACATAATATTAAGAACAAGCCACAGAAATAGGTTAATTTGCGGCGCTGCTGTGAACATCTAAAATCGAAATTTCGATATCTGTCTCTGTTGCACTGGCGTATTCAAAAGAAAACACGCAGATATCGATTTGATAATCTAATTATTTATAAATTTTTATGTTCACCTAGCCTGGTTTGTAACTAGGCCTACAAATGTATGTCATAAAAGCGCGTCGTTTTACACTCGCTTCATCTAGTTGGCTAAGTCAGTGCTCTCCGTAAATTCACGAAACCGGAAAACCCTATAAAAACGCTCAACATCTCACCATCCATTCCCCTTAGGGGAATCACCAATCTCGCAGACTATCTATCATGACATTGTGTAAAAGATTTTCCCTCTGCGCAAAATTACTCTCATGAGATCAGCGGGAAAAAGGTAAATTGAAAAGTTTCGCGAAGTATTTTACTGTTTATTATGTTCGAAATCGAATTATGATCGGGACTTGGGCAATCAAAATCAAGTTAAAAGGTTAGGTACGTATTTAGTACTGAATAATTCAGGTTTATAATTTAAAAGAAACATTTCCATTTATAGGACAGTGAAGCCGCGAAGTTTGTTACTCTTTTAGCATCGCCCAGGGATCACGTGTAGGGTTATCTAAGGAGTTTCCTACAGACGCAGAGACATTGATCCCTAAATGACTATTAGATATCTACGTTATTCTCAATCAGACTCGCGATCCGTAGACACCAAAGTAAACTAGAATACATACTCCCAGGAGCCTTATTAATGTCCTTACAGCTTTATTCTACTTACAGTAGGCCATGTAGAGGTCCATTTCCTAGATTACACGTTAGGGTATTGATAGTAGCCTATAATACCTAATTGAGTATTTTAAAGGGAGAATAATTTCTTAGACCGAATGAAGACGACTAAACTGCCTGATAGGGGAAATATTTCGTATATAGGAGGGTTGTAAAGGTCCCTTTTTTTTCTTTTTTTCGTAAATAACTCAGTAACGGTGGCTCATACGAAAAAATACGAAAAATTGAATTTGTATAGTATTGCGTAACTCTCGTTTAAATTAATGGAAACCGTAAAGGTTAACTCATATTCCGATAGTATAACATGAAGTGAAGCTATAAATACTTATGTGTTTTTCTTACCAGCATTTGTATTGTTTCAATGATAAATTAAATTATTCGCCAGGATATTATTACAAGTACCAGCACGCACGGAAGGTCGGACATCGGTCCCATATCAATTTTAATTAGAACCACAATTTAATTAGCCAAAATTCTATTTCTCGAGGGAGATCACGAACCACCTTTTTTACAGGTAAAACACAGGAAATTGAACCTTTCTCCTAGACTACAAAGCAGCCAGGCAAAGCAGCCAGGAAATGTCTTTGAAATGTTGTTAGTTTCAAAACAAAACGTAAGAGTGTAATAAGGAAATTATTAATTATCAAAAATACAAGGATTTGTTCTGTCAACCTTGTGGCAGATTTTATGTTGATAGAGGGTGTGACCGTCTCAAAAGTGCCACAGACTGGGTAAAAAATCAGCCAAAATCTGCCAACTCAATCTGCTGACAACAATATAGAAACGGTAAAAATACGCAAATGGGAAAAGCACTATATTCGCGATAAGACCGCCTGTTGTCTTTGTTAACCTTAAGTTTTTGTTTTTCTATCTTTATTTCTTGTATTGAGGTGAGCGATAAAGAGTATTTTATTTATCTCTTTATTCATTTAAAATCTTAGGCTAGAGTTTTTATAATATGAATATAAAAGTAATATAAAATACAACATACAAAATACAATATAAAATATAAACACATTATAAAAAACCTAACCTAGGTTCCCGCCGGCAACAGGGCAGGGCCCAGGCTGCCGGTGGTTAGGGCCGCAGTGAGAGGAACCGGCGGACTACCCGCGCCGTATCCATGACCACCGCCTTCTGCATCTGACCCTTGATCCAGCCACCTAGCGAGAGTCTCTCGAGGTGTTGATCGAGACTCTTCGCTATGAGACCATTCGCTGAAACGATTATAGGGACAATGATCGTCGAGTCAACGTCCCACATTGCGGTTATCTCGTGAGCCAAGTCTAGGTACTTGCTGGACTTGTCCTTCTCGGCCTTCACGAGATTCTCGTCATGGGGGATAGAGACGTCGACGAGCACGGCTCGGCGCTGCGACCGATCAATCAGCACGATGTCAGGCCTATTGGCTACAATAGTCCTGTCCGTGATGATTGATCGGTCCCAATAGAGCGTGACACGACCATTCTCGAGAACTGGCGCAGGTAAGTACATGTAGTATGGCACTTCGCGGTTCACAAGACCGTATTGAAGAGCAAGCTGTTGGTGTATAATCCTGGCTACGAGGTTATGTCTGTGCAAGTACTCGCCGTTAGCAAGATGAGAACAACCGGAGATGATATGCCTGAGTGATTCTCCGGGACGGCGGCATGCCCGACATATGTCGACCGTACCGTCCTTCAGGATATATCTCCGGTAGTTATTCGTCATGATAACTTCGTCCGCAATTGCACAGGCAAAACCCTCGGTTTCTCCGAAGAGGTCCCCGAATCGTAACCAGTTCACCGAAGCGAGCAGGTCTACGTCGGGCCCCGTGAGGGCCTTGTAGAACCGCCCGTGTAACTCCTTACTCTTCCATACCATCTTGCGATCCTCGGTGCTCAGCACCACAGGTTTGCGCCAGTTCTCATTCGCCAAGGAGAGCGGCGTGAGGCCCTTGTCTACTGCCACCACATCACGATGCATCCCACACTCGTTGTTAAGAAAATAATTCCTGAGGTTGTACACCTCACGGTTGTGGAGATTTTCGGCGTTTAAAAAGCCTGCACTTCCGTGGGATGTACAATCTCATAACAGACGAGCGTGGGTGAAGCATACGGTGTGTGGTCAGCAGTAGACGGACCCTCCGATCCAGGGCATCCAGCTCGGTCTGTGTCTATCTTAGTATGCCAAAGGAGTATGTGAGTAGGGGCATCACCCAGGCGTTGAAGGCGCGCACCTTGTTGCCACCTGACAACAGACTGTTGAGTACTTTTGTCAGTCGACCGAAGAAGCGCTCCCTCAACGCCTGTTTGATTCCCGCATCCTCAATAGCCAACGACTGTGACATACCAAGATATTTGTAGGTTTCTGATTCAGAGATAGACCTGAACGTCATTGTCTCAGAAAGCTGTAAATTTGTTGAATTTACTACTTTCCCCCGCTGTACATGCATAACCGCACATTTATCAACACCAAACTCCATCTTGATGGAACTAATGAAACCTTCAGTGGTTTATTTATTATTATTATTCTCTTTATTTATTTTTGTTCTTAGGTTAGGCTATTTAAGATATTGGCTTGGCTTTATTATTATTATTTGCCTAGGCGAAATAGCATTTCGTACCTATAGTCGTATAAAAAAAAAACATTTATTTCAGACTAAGGTCCATAACATTTTGACATTTTGTTAATACATAAGCAATCTTATAAAAAACTAGTGTTAGTACGGCACAAAAAGATAAACTATAATATTGTCAGACTCAGCTTCGCTTCATGTCATGATAAAGATAAAAAAAGATAAAAGATGTTTATTCTTCAATTTAGGCACATTACAATGCACTTATGAACGTCAGAGAGAAAAAGAAACTACCACCGGTTCTAACCCTACACCTCTGACCCGAGAAGTATTACTTATTACCGGCAAGAAACTCGGCGGGACTTCATTTTTCAAAACAGTACTACTAATACATTAAAGATACTATATACCTACAATAATGCGTAGTTCTTCAAGAAGGCATATCAAAACAGCTTGAGAGACAGACATGTACCTGCCTATTGTGTAATTAAAATGAAAAATAAAAATAAAATCCAAATCTGACTGCTTCGCAATACGTTTGATATTCTTTCTTACCTGAACTGTGTCCTCTAAATGCTAGATGATTTTATGGCCTCTGCAAGTCTTCAATAATGTACGATAAATTTAACGATGACTTCTTTGAAAATTCAGATTACTGTAATTTTTCTTGGAATCTGCCAAAATCTGCCGCTTTTGTAAATCGTCAGCATGATCTGCCATAGACAAAGAATATGAGCGTCTGCCAAAATGGCAGATTTTTGCCACAAATGTTTACACTAGAGAATAAATAATAAATAAAGAATAAATAAATAATTACTTAAATCGGACCACGGGTCTCGGAGTAATCGGTGAACATACATAAACAAAAAAACACCAAACCGAATGCAGAACCTCCTTCCTCAATGGAATTGAAGTCGGTTAAAAATACGGTCAAAAGCGATTGACTAAAATGACAGAAGTAAAATGTCCTATAATTTGTTTTAACCTTTGACCTTTCAAAGGTGCAATTTCTTTACGAAATGCTACTGGCACTAGTGCTAGTAAAGTCCATATGTGGCGATCCTAGAGTAGAGGTTGAATTGTGCTACGCGCGCTACCTTTTTACAAGGTTTTAAACAGAGAGTCAGACCACTACCTAGGTAGAGAGAGAGAGAAGCCTACGGCTTGTGGCAAAATATCTCGGAACTCGTACAATAATGACATCCTTTCCGACCTAGTATCGGAATGTACTATATATACATAATAACGACCTCATTTATTTGTTGATCTACATTGGATTATAATTTGGAGTCCGATATGGCCCGTAAGTTAAGATTGTGGTCAGAGTTTAGCATTTTAGGACCATGGGTCCGAGTTATGGTGTTGTTTGTAAAGTTACTTTATACATTTGGGACATTTGTGCGTGATTAATTGATGTTCTGTAGGTGTATTTTCGACTGTGTTATTAGTACTGTTGACATAGAATAAAATGTAATTATTATTTTCTTAGTATGTGGCGAAATGGGATTGGGGCGGCCACGTTCAACGCAAGTATCTCGAGAGATGGGCTAGCATAGCCACCAAGTGGGTGCTGGTAGAGGGGCGCGGGCGCGGTAGGCCCAAACGGAGATGGCGGGATGATTTAGATACCTTCCTTAACAACTGGGCGGAAGAGGCGCAAAATCGGAAGATATGGAGATCCAGGGGAGAGGCCTTTGCCCAGCAGTGGGACACTTAAATAGGCTATAAAAATTTTTTTCGTTGCTCTCAAAACTGTGTACCATTTTTCGCGGTTTGCTCTTAGACTATATCGAAATAAGTATTTCGGTCACTACTGCCAGACCTATAACAAACTTTTCCTCCTTATTGAAACAGTTGCAGGAAATAGCGTGAAATATTGTGTTTCCCAATAATGGTTTCAGAGAAAAATCTACCTCCTTGTTACTAGCTATTTTCTGTTGATCCTTACTCTGTAACATTACAAGACAGGACAGGGTTCAATTGAATTTGGTTTATAAATAAATGCAACTCGATACTGATTCAGAATCTGGCTCAAGTGTAACAATACCGGCCTGTGTTTCGTTTGAGTACCAATTGTTATCAGTTACATATATTGTAGAATTCATGGGTAAAATGCAGTTTTTAGGAAACAGAAGGCGAATTTGAGTGCCTATGTTTCTAAAACTTGGAGTAAATAGGAAAAATAGGTATATAACAGTATTTAAAATGAGTATACGAAAACTTATGCGAAGTACAAAAACACTGATGAAATGGATTTTCCTAATAAACACACATATGTATAACATATGTAATATATAGGTACTTACCTAATTTAAAATGTTATACACATTAAACTTAATATAAGTCTGGGTTATACGATTTTACGTTTCGCTAGTTTGACTAATGTTAAACCACGAGCTCAGCTGTACTAAACAAATAGCCATATTCAAATGTAAGGGATTATCTAAGCACTTAATCTTGGTCCAATCGCTTTCTATGTTTCAGAACGCTCTCCATTTTATAAATATACGACTTTAGCATTCAAATACTTATTTATAAATCGTTTTCATAAATCGTACCTAATAATAAAATGCAATCCGAATTTTGTTTTGTCGTCAAAACTTCAATTAAACGATTTGTGATTCTGACTGATTCTGCTTAAGTACCTATGTTTGACTTATCGTATCGGCGTTAAACGTTAAATGATTTCTTTTCTTTTTGATATATTTTTGATATGAACCTTGTAACAAGAAGAGGTCATCTTAAAAAGCCAAGCGTCAGTTTTGACAGATGCATTCAAAAGAAAAAGCTATTAATATTTTTTGTCATTTATAAAATAATAAATCGATTATATTCGTGTATATTTTTTTTATACAACAAGATGTATTTTTTACTACCGTCCTTTAAGATTGTATTTAAAAAAAACGATGACTCCTAAAGATTTACATCGATTGTTCATTGAGTGATGTTTAAATAAATGAAGGCGATAGTTTAGGCGGGTATCACACTGGCGCGGATCCGCATGCGGCACCGGTGCGCGAGCGAGATAGCGCTTTGCATATGTATAGCGCTATCTCGCTCCGTCCGATCCGTCGTCAGTGTGATAATCGCCTTAATGCTCTTTCTATCGCTCCTAAATTAGTCAAAATAATTTCGTCGCTGAAAAGTCTATTACTTTTCACCCCCGTGCTATATTAATTAACTTAGCTTACAATTATGAAAGGCTCCAAACCTCAGTTTCCAACGAGACTATCTGAAGTACAGTCGGCAGTAAATCCTTCAGAACAGATTAAATCTGCGGTCTTTGCCTACAGCGGCATTCGCAATCTAAAAATATTAATTTGATATTTGTACATATCATGCACTGAATATGGCATTTCTTCTCTCTGGTAGTAGTAGTGGGAAAGCAGATGGTGCAGCAAATCCAGTGAGTGGTGCGAGGTCCAGATGGGACAGTGCAGCTGCTAAGTTTGTTACTCTTTTAGCACCACATAGGGATGTAGGGTTGTCCAAAGTGTTTCCTATGGATGCAGAGCAACACTGGTCCCCAATGACGCACCAACACTTAGGTAAGCTCACGTCCGGCGGGTTGCATACATACATCTATCTGTCTCATATAATGAGAACACACATGTGAACACACCATTAATTGTATCGAGACATTCGCTACGATAAATCCGTAGCGCAGTAAAAAAGCGGCCATTGCGGTTGAGAGTAATATCATATTAAAACAGATTCTCAAAATTCGAATGCCGCTGTTAGCAGACGTGCGTAGAATTTCTAATGGAACTCATTTTTGGAAGTTGGTTACAGTGTGACAGCAGCTATTGTACTTACTTTCAGTTACTGAATGGGCGATGGTTCGTATGTTAATGAGAACGTATCTCTAAAACGTACACTTTTCTATTATTTATAAGCAGCCGTAAAGAACCATTTGAAAACCAGTCTGAATTTGGAATTTACAGCGAGATAATACTGTCAATCCTATGAACGCCATACGTTATATGCAAAAGTATCACTCACATGCCAAGATCACAAAAGTGCTAATACAAGCCTTATGAATGTATGAATGTCTTTTGCTTCAGAAAGTAAGAATAATATTAAGCTAGTTCCCTCACCACTAAAAAGGCATAAGTTAGTATATAGCTTATTATAGTAGGATTTTTTTTGAGAAGTCCGAATTGTAGGTAGGAAGATTCCGACACCTCAGAAAAATTATCACCTTACTTACTTCTACAGTTAGTGTTATTGCGGTTTTTGGTTAGCCAGGCGATATATTTCCTGTTTCAACATGCCCCAGGTAATTGCTTCCCGTATCCCGCAGGCTCAATACTTAGGCTGTTCCACCTTGTTTTGCTTTACTACAGTCAGCAACAGAAGTAGTTTAGTGAGGTGTTCATAATGACCTTTATAAGCTTACTCTTAACAATTAAGTTATGCAAAGATAATACTGAACACCTTACTCGCTCTAAGCCAATCAAATTAGACTTATTTGAAGAATTTATTCCCACCAGGCTCCTGGGGTTGGGCAAACTCAGATGACACGTATATTGGACCGAATGAAGATATTAAAACGATTTCCAGTCTGGTGGGAATTAATTCCTCAAAATGCTTTTTATGGATTATATTGGCCTACAGTAAGCTACTTTGTATAATAATAGCTCCATAACCGGTTTCGGTCACGGCGACTGCTGTCAACTCCGATGTTGTCTCTGATGAGCTCGCATGTGGCTAACGTAGCCAATCTTGTTGACGAAGGTACGCAAACATTGCGGGCATGCGAGCATAAGTATATATTTAAAGTGACGTTTAACTTTCTTGTCCCTTTTGCTGTCAACACAGAGTATCCTCCTTTATATTAAAGGATCGCAAGCGCATGTGACACCTCTTGAGTTGCAGGCGTCCATAGAATACGGTAGCTGCTTACCATCAGGCGGGCCGTGTGCTTGTTTGCCACCGTTGTGGTCTAAAAACAGACAGACAGACAGACGGACAACAAAGTGATCCTATAAGGGTTTAGTTTTTTCCTTTCGAGGTACGGAACCCTAAAAACATGTTCAGACAAAAAAAATCTTTCCATATCCATCCAGACGATCCGGTCAGTTTGTCTTCAAATAATCGGTGAACTTGGGGCGTAGTGGGGCGTCTAGTGGTAGCACCTTTCAGGTTTCGTCAGCCGGCTCTATCATTAGGGCGACGGACCACACTGGTCCACAGGCGTCCTGCAACTCTCATCAGTGGCTCCAAGTAGTTGTTGTGCACGCAGCGGCCACGCCCCGGTAAACCACGTCGGCTCGTGGGCTAAACCTGGTGAGGGGGGTCAGCACGCTTCGGCGGACTGACTTTTCTGCGGAAACCTCCCGTGGATTCATCTTTTGTGCACGAAGACTGTTGCGGCGTAGAAGGCAAGCCAGAGCTGATAAGCAGCGGACCTTGGCAGATACGGCGTATCAGCAAAGCAATGTAGAAGGCTTAGGGCGGCAATAGAGGTCATGAGCGATTGCCGGCCAGATACTGCATCTGAACTTGTTCCCAGTCGTAGCGGTTCCCGCTCCATTGGAATAGAGCAAGGAAGGACGAGAGAGTGCAATTGTGGCTGCGCAACTGTTCTTGCACTATAATATATCCTGCGTAGTTGACTGCTTATGTTCAATGGACTCCGAGTATATCAAGACCTGTGGCGATGGATTGCGGTAGAGGGGTTGGGTGTTGATGCTCCCGGCTCTGTCCAAGATCTGCACACAGCGCGGCTAGAGGAGAGTGGTCGCTTCTGCGCTGCACTGGGGTAACAGCGTGGACTCGGCAGCACCGATAGCGACGAAGCAGCCCTGTTTAGGGTGGCACTGCTTCCCCCGCTCAGCCGGGGAAGGGACTAGAAAAGGTGTCCCAAAAATTGCTTATCCCAACACGATCGGAGGTAGTAACCACGGCTGCCTGGCATCACAACCCACGTGGTCGACGCAATAAAGGAATAAAGAAATCATCACTTATGACGTTTGGATCATGGAACGTGAGAACTCTTCAAGATCGAGACTCCAACCTGTGCCCTGAGCGCAAGACCGCCATTGTGGCCCGTGAGCTTAGTCGTTACGATATAGACATAGCTGCACTTAGTGAGACCCGCTTGCCTGATGAGGGGGAGCTTGTGGAGCATGGTGGTGGTTATACGTTTTACTGGAAAGGGCGGCCTTCATCTGAACCTAGACTTGCAGGCGTTGGATTTGCAGTTAGAAATTCTATTGCCAGAAATCTTATTGAATGTCCTAAGTATATTTCGGACCGTATCATGATGTTACGCCTGCATTTAGAGAATAGCAATTTCCTTAACATACTTAGCGTCTACGCGCCAACAATGACGAATGACGACAGTGTCAAGGACCAATTTTATGAAGAAGTCGGTGAGTGCCTTTCTAGGATACGGCCGCGGGAGCAAGTGTTGCTCCTAGGTGATTTTAATGCCAGAGTTGGACAGGATTTCGAGGCATGGCCAAGAGTACTAGGGAGGCATGGTGTGGGTAACGTAAACAGTAATGGATTGTTGCTACTGACCCTCTGCGCTCAATTTGATTTGGCTGTCACAAACACTATGTTCAGGTTGCCTGCGAAGCACAAGACTACCTGGATGCACCCGCGGTCGAGACACTGGCATCTTATAGATTACGCGATAGTCCGCCAGAGGGACGTGTCCCAGGTCAGCATCACCCGCGTAATGCGCAATGCAAACTGTTGGTCAGATCATAGGCTTGTGAGAACTAGACTGAAAATTAAGTTAAGCCCTCCAAGAAGGTCTTGCAGAATAAGACCGGCTGGTTTCGACCTCGACAAGCTGAGCGATCCTGATGTGCGGGGGCAGTATATGCAGGCCACGCAGACTGCTGCCAACGCCCTTGAAACCACGAATGGCGGTGTGCTGGAGAGCTGGAAGACTCTGTCTTCTAGTATTATAGACGCTGCCACGAAAACGCTAGGGTTCAAAAGGCGTGTCCATGAAGACTGGTTTGATGGGAATAATGCAGTTTTGTCATCGGCTCTGGAAAGGCATCGTTTACTATTACGTCGAAGTCACAAATCATCGGATATGTCAGCTGCAATAAAGGAAAGTGGATCTGATTTGAGGCGGCTTACTCGTGAACTTAAGGAGAAGTGGTGGGCGGAAAAAGCTAGACTGATGCAATGGCTCTCAGATACGAATCAGCTTGGTGTCTTTTATGGTGAATTGCGAAAGTTGTTGGGTACTGCTGGCAGTAGAAGTGTTCCGCTAAAATCATTTGATGGAGCAGAGTTTTTGACATCAAAGGAAGATGTATTGAGACGATGGGCTGATCACTTCAATCATCTGCTGAATGTAGATCGCATAGCAGATTTAGAGTATATACGATCAATGCCTGATCTTCCCGAAGCAACGCTTCTTGATCAGCCACCGACATTGCAAGAGGTGGTGGACGCTATCAAGGCACAGCAAAACAAGAAGGCGGTTGGAGTGGATAATATTGCTGGTGAGCTGCTGAAGTACGGTGGCGAGAGCTTGCATAGAACTGTATGGGAACTCTTTGTACAGATGTGGAATGCGGAAGTCTTGCCGCGCGAGTTCAGGGTGTCAAAGGTCTGTGCATCATCATCATCATCATCATCATCTCAGCCATAAGACGTCCACTGCTGAACATAGGCCTCCCCTTTAAAAGGGGGTTTTGCCATACGCGCCACGCTTGGCAGGCGGGTTGGCGCGCGCAGTTTTTTTTTTTGTTTATTAATTGTAGGCTTTCAGAAGATGCTGCTGCCCATCTCCCGGTATATTCCCTTAGCAGACTCCTACTGCAACCACGGGACGATATGGTGGGGGACAATTCTAAGGCCGGGCACCCCACGGCACAAGGTCTGTGCATTATACAAAAATAAGGGAGACCGCTCTGAATGTGATTCGTATCGAGGAATTTCGCTGCTGTCGTCGCCGGGCAAAGTGTTTGCTAGAATCATATTGAAACGTTTATCAACACTCTCAGAGTCAGTTTTGCCAGAGACCCAGTTTGGGTTTCGGCCAGAGAGGGGAACATGTGAAGCCATTTTCTCCATCCGGCAGCTTCAGGAGAAAAGCCGAGAGCAGGGCCAGCCACTGCATCTATGCTTTATTGATCTCGAGAAAGCATTTGATAGCGTTCCTCGGGAAGCGCTTTGGTTGGTTCTGCGGAAATTGGGATGCTCCGAGAAGTTTATCCGCTTGATTCGGCTTCTACATGACGACATGGAGTGCTGTGTGACCGTTAGGGGGGACCGGTCGGATTATTTTTCGGTCAGCTGTGGAGTAAAGCAGGGTTGCGTCCTGGCGCCAACGTTATTTGCCATGTACTTTTCGGTTGTAGTTAAGGAAGCACTGAAGCAGACTACTGATGGCATTGGGATCAGATTTCGTACTGATGGAAACATTTTTAACTTGGCCAGGCTTAAGGCAGCTACTAAGGTCTCTCATGATGTGATTACGGAGGTTATGTACGCCGATGACCTGTGCTTTGTAGCAAATTCATCTGATGGACTTCAGAATCTCGTCTCTGTTTTTGATGAGTCTTGTCGAAAGTTCGGTCTCAAGATAAGCGTTAGCAAGACAGAAGTCATGGCGGTTGACTCTTTACTCAGTGACGGGTCTTTTGATATACACCTCGGTGACAGTAAGCTAAAAAAGGTCGAGAAATTCAAGTATTTGGGTAGCACACTGTCTAATAAGCATGATCTTGACGCGGAGATAAGCAACAGACTCTGTGCAGCATCTGCAGCTTTTGGCAAATTGGTACCTAAAATTTTTCGTACCCATGACATCAGCCTAGCGACAAAGGTGTCTGTGTATATGGCCATAGTACTTCCCAATTTATTATATTCTTCGGAGACGTGGGTGTTATATCGCAGGCATATACGCCTACTGGACCGCTTCCACCTGAAATGTCTGCGTAACATTATGGGCGTGCATTGGTCAGACCGCGTGAGGAATACTGAGGTACTTCGGCGTGCTAATGTTGCTGGAATTGAGGTATACCTTATGCGTCGGCAGCTGCGGTGGTGTGGCCATGTTTCGAGAATGTCTGAGAGTAGGGTGGCGAAGCGCATTTTCTATTCTGAACTGCAGGACGGCAAGCGGAAATCAGGCGGCCAGTTCCTCCGTTATAAAGATGTTCAGAAGAGACATATGAAGCGATGCAATATCGAGCCCTCTGAGTGGGAAGCACATGCGGCGAAGCGTCCAGAGTGGAGGCGGTTGTTGCAGTTGAGAGTTTGTGATTTTGAAGAGCGACGGAAAGTAGACCTTGACAACAGACGGGATGCTCTGAAGGCTCGACCTCCTGCAGCCTTAACTTACCACTACCTAGACGGAGTCCTGACATGCCCTCGGTGTGGGCGTACACTGCAGACTAAGATTGGCTACTGCAGTCACATGAGGGCGCACGAGCGGGCGGACCAGCTTAGTTCCCGCAGCTAAAGAGCGTTATGCAGTCGCTGTAGCCGAAATCGGCTAGGAAGAGAAGAGAACTTAGCATAAAAATTGCCAACCCGATCCCAAAGATTTAAGAATTCTTAAAGTTGGTTCTGGCGCTAGCTGGCTGCTACTGAACCGCGCTCGCTACGCTTGCTTGGTCTCGCGTGCTGTTTTGTTAGCATAACTTATTTTGCAGACGACTGTACTCCGGATAGCGTGACCCGCCTTTTACCACAAACAACACATGCTTCCTCGGGTCCGCTAACAACGATTTGTGGGACCCCTAAGTAGCGGAGAGGGCCACCGATCATGATTAGCGGACCCTTGTCCAACTCGAGCTGACCTGTGCCGTTTCGAGAATTTTATTAAGAGCTTGGCTCGTTTTGGTCAAGGGCGAATCTTGCTCGAGTCATGGTGTCCCGAGTAAAAATATGTCAATTGATAGTTTTATTTATTAAAAAAATATTGCACAAAAAACAGTGTAAAAAGCAGACTTAACGCCTTTATTTATTATTTATAATTTAAATTAGTTACACAGTATAACAGTTAAAAACTAAGGCACTGCGAAACTACAGAATAAAACTATGTACAATATTAAAGTAGTGAAAATTAAAAACAAATAAGCAGTAGGCATACACAATTTAAACAGTAGACGGTCGTACATCCATCTTTTCGCAAAACCTCAAACATTCATCACGCACTACATTCCACCTGCCGGCAAACAGATCACACACAGGTGCTGATGCTAAGAGCCCATTCAGAAGGTGCAAGGTGCGGACCAGAGGGGATTGCTCACGAAACACAGTTCGAGAGAACGGCTCTGCCAGCAGAACACGGTCACGAGGGCGAAGCTCAATTCTCGTCAAGGAGGGGACGTAAAGTCGTACTAATTGCGCCGCCAGTTCCAAACAATCAGACCAAACAAGCAACGGACCATTTAGGCATTCTCTACCAGTCAGCCCTATAGGGTCAATGTTGTCACAAGAGCGTGGCCAGTATATTTTTTATTTAAAGTATGGTCTTCTGCCTACAACTACAATGCTTTGTAAAAAGAAAAAAAAAGTGATATTTTGACATTTCCCTTCCAAAATTTTGAAAATAAGCGCCGCTTTTGATTTTGACTTTTTGCGACAGTGTTTCTTTGCACAACCGAAAAGACCCAAAATGTCGAAAAGGCCACCAAAAATAATAAACAAATCAAAGTTGCCGAATCGTTGCCGACTCAAAGTTTAGCATACCTAAACAAAATACACACTGAACGTTCAGTACATTACATAGAAGTAGCAGAGACTATAGAGATATAGACCACCACAGCCTAAGAACTTTTTGAAGCTCCTGTCAATTGCGCCATCTATGTCACAGCCACCTAGAGATGCCGAAAATGTAAGAGAAAATTCACCTGCACAGCTACTCCACCTAGTAACAAATAGCGTACTAGCAGTGACGTAGCAGTGCAGGTGACATTTCTCTTACATTTTCAGCACCTCTAGGTGGCTTTGACATAGATGGCGCAATTGACAGGAGCTTCAAAAAGTTCTTAGGCTGTGGTCGTCTATATCTCTATAGGTACCTAGTCTCTCTGGTAGTAGGTAGTATAAATTATTCTGTGGTGGTGCGATAATGGAATCCAAGTTCTATCACTTATGAATTTACGAATAAATTAACGTTTCGGCTTGTATTTTATGTAAATGAAGTACTGTTTGTGTTTACTCAGCCCTTCTGATAAACAAGTGCTCATATGCCGAGGTAGAGATTAAAATAGAGCTTTGCGGAGCTTTTGCCTTAAAGTACCTTCACATCGAGCCAACACAATAGTAAACAAGCCAACATTACATAAACATTGTTTAAATTTGATGCCAAATATCTTGAAGATCATTTTGAAGTAAATATGGGATAGTATTTTATTTAAGGGCATTTTCAGAAAAAAGTGTAGGTAGGTACTTTTTACTGTCTTTGAAAACCTAATACATTTTGGGCTAATTCTACTCAGAATCATGAGGACTGTCAATTTAAAAAAAAAACTGTTTTGTAACGCATTTTCCCAATTGAACCGTCACAAAACTGACTTATAATTTTTGCATAGAAAATCGGAGATTTTTTTTCGAAAATGGTACATTTTTTCTGAAAACCCCCTTAAGGCCGTTGCTGCTAATACGATAAGGTATAAAAATCATTGCAAAACTGATTCTGATCGAAGGTCATTGTCGCCGAAACACAAAACACCCTTAATAATTTAAACACAATTTACATACTTACGAATTAGCTTGGCTTCAGCCTAGTTTGGAATGCACCAGACAACCCGTGTAAACTGTTTAACTTGTGTTTGAATCACTACATAGTATAAAACAAAGTTGCTTCCTGCTGTCTGTCCCTATGTATGCTTCAATCTTTAAAACTACGTAACGGATTTTGATGCCGTTTTTTTAAATAGATAGAGTGATTCAAGAAGAAGGTTTATATGTATTAATTGCACCCGTGCGAAGCCGGGCCGGTCGCTAGTTAAAAAATATTACTTACTTACGATATTGTAACATTACACCGATTTTGCAAATGTGTGTTTGCATGATCGGATTCCATGTTCCGTTTTATTTCGTTTTAATTTTATTCAATCGGAAAGCGTCACAGCACATCGCCCCGCCGTATGTTCTCTTCCTTAATTAGTATTTTAATAAAGCCAGGCAACTTCTGAATGCACCGGCAAACTGATGAACGAGCTTAATTTAATTTAAACTTAATTTACCGCTGGAATGGAATAATAAGCGATGTTAACTTCAGCGGGAAATCTCACGTTTTTATTTTATTTTATCAACCGTCTTCAAGGTTTCGAAGGTTCTCAATTCGTCGGGATCTTTGTTATATTTTTTATGTATGTTCACCGATTATTCGAACACGGCTGCACCGATTTGTTTTTTTTTGTTTGAAAGAGTATATATACTTCACAGTTGGTCCCATTGTTAAGGTCAAAATGCAAACAAGTATTTACAATTAACCGGCCGTATGCGCCATCCGGGTAACTCATTCGGACAGTCAAATATAATATGTATACTTTATAGCTAATCAATTATTTGTTACAGATTCAATATTGTACTTAATACAAGTCTATGTTAATACTATATGAGTATTGTTGTGGACTCCAGAGTTCACTGAACACACTAGTATTTTCTTGTCTGTGCCTGAATCTAGAAGCTGTGGGTTTTAAGTGGCTAGGGAACCACTTTCATTACCTAACTGAACCATGTATAAATTGATTGCTCCTGTTTTTAAACAGTAATGTTTGTTTATCCTATTGTGTACTGTTTTTGTGTACAATTAAATTTCCCTTTTGTTTTGCAATTAAATCAAAAAATAATCCAACAACATCTTGTTTACATTACAGTCATGTAAACAAGATGTCGTGTAACAATAATACTGGTGATCCTTTTAAGAGCATAATTGGTCTCGTATTCAAATTATGAAAAACTATTAAACAAAATCTCGTGAAAAAAAAATTGGTTTTGTATGGAGGGTAGCACGACGTGTCCCATCAAAAAAAATCACTTGCAAAAAAATTTCTTCTACTTATTATTCTGAATACGATGCCTTCCCCATTGCCATTGTTCTTAATTTGGCCGTGTAATGAATAACCGATGTAAGATGACAGCTGACAGCAAGTCAGTAACATCGGTCCATCATTACACGGCTAAATTACGAACAATGGCAAGTGGCCCAACGTTCCCGTGTTGTGACTTTACAAGATTCAAAACACAGTAACCAGTTTTGCTTGTAAGCCGATGTTCGTTATTTGTAAGCAATATTTCAATAAGGCAAGCCGCTCACGTGGACTAAATTGATTTACTGCTAAGAGATTTATGGGATAAAGCTTGTTACACACTGTCAGAGCGATGCTAAATAGGATAGGGTAGGTAGGTATACAAGGTGTAACAAAAAAAAAGTGGTGATCCGTTTAAGGGAATAATACGTAACGTATTCTAATTATGAAAAACCAAAAATAAAAAAAATCCGTGCCGTGGGGTGCCCGGCCTTAGAATTGTCCCCCACCATATCGTCCCGTGGTTGCAGTAGGAGTCTGCTAAGGGAATATACCGGGAGATGGGCAGCAGCATCTTCCGAAAGCCTAAACAACAATAAACAAAAAAAAACTGCGCGCACTAACCCGCCTGTCAAGCGTGGCGCGTATGGCAAACCCCCGGGGTTAAAGGGGAGGCCTATGTTCAGCAGTGGGCGTCTTATGGCTGAGATGATGATGATGATGATGAAAAAATTTCTACTCGAAAAAAATATGGTTTTATATGGAGTGTTGACCGGCTGGAATGACGTGTCCCAAATAAAAAAATCTTTTAGTGTTCAAAACTTTTTTGCCCTTTTTATATTGCAACTGATATTAATGCTCTTAAACGGATCAACACTATTTTTATTACACCTTGGATGTTACAGTCGTTTATTGATAACTCCAATAATGTATGGCAATGATCACTTGATTTTTCCTTTACATTGTAATAATAAAATTAATTATTAATTAATATTAATTGTAACTCTGATGTGCATTTTTTAGGTTAACATTACCAATAATCTACATATTTGTCGTATTCACTACAACCCTAAGAATGAGAAGTGTACCAGAGTACACAACGAGTAGAGTAGTCCACCTGCGAACAAAAAAACTGACGACGCTAGTTAGGCGACCAAATTAGACATGATTAGGCATGACAAAATGAGGGGTGACTTACTGCGGTTCTACCGTTGCGCCAAACATGCTTGGCATACAGCCCTGCTTCAAAATTTTAATTCCAAACGCGATATTTTTTTCGAAGATTGGTTACTGGCCTATAACCGCGAAGCACTTCGTGCATCGAATCGTCTATTGGCATCACTCTCTTTCGTATATGCAAGAGCGATAGAGAAGGGACCATCGTTTTGTCGATTTTCGAACTTCGCGGTAGGCCCTCTGGTCTAAAAGACCACCTTTCTTATACTGTACTTGTTCCTTGTACTTCACTAAAGTCGCGCCGTTTCTGCTATATCTTATACTGGAAACTGGCCTAAGGCTTTTAAACGCAAATTTGTTTACCTCCCTCGCAGTACTGATGATAGAATGCCGTACAATTTGCTCGCTTTCGCGGTACGCTGCATTATTTGAATAATACTTGTACATTTACGTCAATGAAATGTTGTCATATTTCTTCTTTATAGAATTTCGAGCCGAGTTCTAAGTAGAACGAGGTTTGTAAGATACTTTTTGCGTTTATGGTAAAAAAAATTAAAGGACCGAGGTCATATTTTATGATAGGTACAGTCACCAGCAAAAATATGTTCCTACACGAAGGCCGCAAAAACATGTGACACGCTCTTATGGCCCTACAGATAAGAGCGTGTCACATATGTTTGCGGCCTTCGTGTAGGAAGATACTATTGCCGGTGACTGTACTTACCTATAGCCGGCTTTGAACATGTTGCGTGACATATGTAGACGATCTCGGTCCTTCAACTTAGTCCTCCAAAATATTTCGAATTAGTACCTATTTATTTGTCATTCAACTTTTTTCATGCACTTCACTTTGGAGTGCATAAGATGGTACCATCGGGTTCAGAATTGCATTACCAATTTATGAATGAATTGGCCATGCATTTCTGAACCTAAGGCCGGCCGCAAAAATATGTGACACGCTCTTATTTGTAGGGCCACAAGAGCGTGTCACATATTTTTGCGGCCTTCGTGTAAAATACTATTGCCGGTGACTGTACCTAGTAAAGTTCTGAAAGAGAAGTGTCGTAAAACATATATGCTTCCATACAAAGCAAGACACATGAGTTGGAGTCATAGTAACAACCACACAATACGATATGACTACACGGTCTCTATTCCTAAACGTGACAAACTGACTTTACTACATTAGGTGTTTTACACAAAAATTGCCACAGGAAAACTTTGTAATTGCATTCGTCTTGTAAATAAAGCGTTAGAATTTTTCAAACGAGGATAATTGCCAGCTCCCGAAGCGTTTTTATGGCCCATAAACGCAGCTCTCTGATTGGTCCTTACTTATCCGGCCCTTATAAGACGCCCTTAACCATTACTTACAAAACATTGTAACAGCTTAGGAAACTCCTATGCACTTAACACGTTTTTCTTTTGAAGTAAAACAAAGCTTAATACTGAGTGAATCTTTATTACCGTGCCGTGCGATGATCTATATTACAAAGGTTTAAGGTCCAAAATCGAACGGTTTTTTATGAAATGTCAATGGAATTGTCTTTGTGTTGAAAGCGTGCGAGTTTTTCTGAAGTGGGTTAATCATAGGAGTATTAGGATGATATTTAATACTGCTAATCTTGTTTCTGTATTGAGGTTGGGTTAACTAGTAATTATGGGTATTAGCTACCGAACCCCAAATTATAAGGAATCACAAACTGATAGGTCAAATCTGGAAAGCAGTTGCTTTTATAGTTAGTAGCAGTTTTTGAGTAATGTTTTGTCCTTTTTAAGATCGAAAGAGCTCGTGATTCTGAGTCAGAATCACCTAAAAATTTCCAAACAAAAAAAGGAATTGTAAAACTTTAATTAACCTTTTCCACGCCAAAGACGTATATATCGGCACCGCAGGTCCATCGCCAAAGACCGATATATCGGCCACCGACCACTGAGCAAAATGGACCTACATGCACATGCATAAAGTTTAACTTCAGTTCTGACATTTAGATGGCGTGGCGTCTGAGTGGTAGCTTTTACATTGACATGGCGTCGAAAAGGTTTAAATGGCCCATCTGTTTTCTCTGGAGTTGCAGGCATCCATGGTCTACGGGAGCTGCTTACAATCAGGCGGGCTTTATGCTAGTTTGTCACCGTAGTGGTATAAAAAAAATCGAGGGTTTAGTAATAGATCTGGGGATCAATGTTACTCTGCGTCCATAGGAAAGACCTTCTAACCCTACACGTGATCCCTGGATGGTGCTAAAAGAGTAACAAACTTGGCAGCTGCACTGTCCCATACCTCGCAGCACTCACTGGATTTTCTTCATCATCTGCTTTCTCACTTACCCAAGAAAAAGAAATGACTATAGTTTGGCCAGAGTTTGTTCCACTTCAAGCATAGACAGGGAGAATCATACTGTCTTTTTCTAACGCTAGTACTCTCACTACTAAAAAAGGGATGGGTATAGCATGTTACTCTGACTGTTACTGCGCTTTTGGTTTGCCAGACTATATGTAGCCATACGATAATAGCTAGGGCTACACGCACAGATGTGTCCGCTGGATTTGTCCGACGCATATGCCCGGCGGATAGCGTCCGTGTATGGCGCGAATTGGACACGGATTTGTCTGCGGACACATCTGTATACCGCCATACACAGGCGGATCTGACCGCCGGACATATCAGGCGGACACATCTGTGCGTGTATCCCACAGACTACACAGACACCTCATCATTAAACTTTTACAGGGAGCACGAGGTCACCACACATCAATGCAATTTTATTCGTAAATTTCTACGATCCAAACAGCAAATCTCAATAGTATTATACACCAATTTGTAGTATAACAATCCAGGTTCACCCCTGTAACTTTATTTTTGTGGATATTTTTAATCCACATGAGTAATGATCAAAAATGTTACCTCAATTGAAATACGCGGTCGCGCTCTCATACAAAATTAGTACGGGAGCACTGATGCGTGGTGACTCCGAGTTGTACTTATGATCTATCTAGTGTTGAGGTTATCTGTGGTGTATCCCTATTAGCTAATAGTAATAGAGCTTTATTGTTTGTCCTTAGGTGACATGGTTGACATTATTAACATATTCAACAATTTCCATTCAATAAACAGCTTTATAGCGATTACTATTAGCGGCTATTAGCGGTAGGAGTCTGCTAAGGGAATATACCGGGAGATGGGCAGCAGCATCTTCCGAAAGCCTAGAAACAATAAACAAAAAAAAACTGCGCGCGCTAACCCGCCTGCCAAGCGTGGCGCGTATGGCAAACCCCCAAAATGGGAGGTCTTATGGCTGAGATGATGATGATGATGATGAGGTGACATGGTTGACATGATTAACATACTTATTCAACAATTTCCATTCAATAAACAGCTTTGTAAGGATTACACTGAAACGGTTTCTATTGTGATTTATCGTTTTACATATTCAAGGCTTGCTAACAAAGGCATTAATAAATAATGCTTAAGCAGGTTTCTTGAATAATGGGTAAATAATCCTAGGCATAGAAGGATTTCACGCGGGTCTTAAACTAGCCATTCTTTATTAAATTTAGACTTTCGTGAGACAAACTAATACTATAAAATAACACGGTTACACTCACGTCACTTTAGTCACTTCGCGCGACATGTTTCGGAGAGACTCCATCTTCAAGCACTAGGAGTGCTACTTGAACCGGCCCGTGGCGCACTGCTGCGCCTCGCGTCGCCGACTGCCAACCTGCAGAACATGTCGCGCGAAGTGACTAAGTGACGTGAGTGTAACCGTTGTTATTTTATAGTAGCCATTATTAATTTTTATGAGAAAACCCTTTTGGTGTCCTTGTGTCAAAGTTGAGGAAATTACTTACTTCAAGCATAGACAGAGATAATCATACTATTTCTTTATTATGCTAGTACCCTTGCTACTAAAAAAGAGACGAGTATAGCTTATTATTTCCACTTTTACTGCACTAATTGGCCAGCCAGACTATACCTATAATCGATATTCTTTTTAATAGTTACATGTAAGTTAGGGAATTTTCATACAAAAAATAACTGGTTTGCATTCCCTAATGTAAGTGTTTTGTTTTATTTGAGAGAGTTTAACAACAGTCGCCATCAAATACAGGGTGTCCAGTAAATAATGGATAACCTTCTAACCACCAATAGGCCACCTTAGGCTGGTCCAGAAAATCTACTTTAGGGTTTAGTAAAAGTTCCCTGGTTTTCGAGATTTTCACACTTTTCATAATTTTAAGTTTTCGGTTCCTTATTTGATTGTTATCATCGTGGTAACGAGAAATGTAATGATTTTTCCTTTCTGTTTTTTGAAAAATTGTCTCAAATAGTGCTACTAACTACGTAACTGATATTAAAGTGTCTTCATAATCATACAGATTTTTTTGAAATTAGGCCTTAATTAAAAAAAAAATTTTTAGACTAACATTTTGTTCAAGTGTGAAAATCTCGAAAACCAGGGGACTTTTACTAACCCTAAAGTGGATTTTCTGGACCAGCCTAAGCTGGCCTATTGGTGGTTAGAAGGTTATCCATTATTTACTGGACATCCTGTATATCGGAGCGGACAAGGTACTCAAAAATATCTGAATACGCACTTTATCGCCTTGGCGGCGTTGTTCAGATATTTGTGACCTCCTTGACCGCTCCAATGATCTGATGACGACTTCACTTTACTTTGAACTTTTCAGTTTTCTCCATTCCAAAGGTCGGGCATTAGCAATTAACAAACGTAATATTAGCTTGTAGCTTTAGTTCAGTCATTATAGATTTTGAATTTTTTTTCGTAGGTCCCTCGGCTGGGTCACTGGGAGTGTAAATTCAAAAAGTAGACCGAATTAGGCTCTTGTGTTTATTCGAAAAACGGTTTTTCTTGAATAATTCGGCCATTTTTGATGTTACAGTAAAACCGTGAGGACAAAAATTGTAGGAAATTTGATTCTCTGGGTTGGAAGGTCAGATGGCAGTCTCTTCTGTACTACTAGTGTCTAAGCTAAATCCTAGGATTAGGTTGCCCAGCGGACCTCAAGCTCAATAAAGCCTTGACAAAGCTAAAAAAAGCCGACACAGCGCTAGGAGGATGATGACTAACTGTAATAATAAAATCGTCCTTCTAACCTTTTATTGCGTATCAGCGCCATTAAAAGGAACCAGTAATTGTCAGCCTCGTAACTCGAAGTATGGCCATATGCTCGGCCCATAAAGAAATCCTCAAAATGGCGGACAGTAAAAGTTTTATTCCAAGAAATTGCGACGCAAACTGAAGGTACGAGATAAAATAAAACAAGATAGTACGTTATGGAGATGTTGAAATTTTCTCTGCTAGCAGTTTTAGTAGGTACCAAAATATCTTATAGTCATGCAAATTTTAAGATTTTTCTATTAAAATGTTACAGAGTCGGCTCTTACCTACATTTTTATGATTTGTAGACTCGACATAACTAATAAAAATCACTAAGTAACTACGTATTTAATTTTCATAAGTAATACAATTTTCACAACGAGGGTATTAAACAAACAGGCACATGTACATTTGAAGAAATAATTTTTTTCCCAACCCTTTAGTTACCATGGTTTGGCTATACTATGCTTAGACGGGTTTTGTTGCTCTCATTATTGTTTCATATCTGACGTAGCCAGCTCTTGGTCTATAAAACGGTAATTTTCTTTTTACTACAGCGAAGTAGCGGCACGTTGAGCACCAAGAAAAGACAGAACCAGTGTAAAAAAGAAAGGTATTTCTAAATTAATAATATTTGGAGACAATTTTACACAGGTCGACCTAGCCCCAAACTAAGCCAAACTCCGTGACCTAAATCAAGTCTTAAAATATAGAAATACAGAAATACATATTTATTTGCTAGAATGCAGATAATAAAATATTATAATTTATGTTAGTAAGTTCCGTATTATATTCAGCCACCTACTTAGATGCAAAAAATTATACAGTCGGTTATAAAATAATAGTAGATTTTATTACAAGGGAGCAAAATGACTTAGGGTAGCGTGTTGAATCCCGAACGAAGCGAAGGATTCCAGAATAAATATTAGAAAAATCTAACGTGGAATCCTGAGCGTAGTGAGGGATTCAAGTGACCCGAGATCGAAATAATTTTGCCACAGTACAGTCTACTTTTCACTCCTATGAGAAAAACGAAAACAAAGGTACTAAACTAGCTATCTGCTAGAAAGAGAAGTATATAATGTTGTCTCATTTTAATCGGTTGCAAAGAAAAGGAAAATTTAAAAAAAAACGCAGAGGGATCAAAAGTCACTTTTGCTCCCTGTAAATGGGCAACAAATTACCCTTTTTCGAATAGTAGGGGTGAAAAATATATATCCTCACGATCGCTTGTATTTCTCTCACTAAAGGTAAATGAAATTGCTGTATTAGATTAGAGAATTAAAAATACCAACAGGTAAATAAAATTACTAAAAAAATATATAATAAAAAAAAACAGATAAATACACAAAACCGGTGAACAAATGAGTTTATAATTTTGGACTCGAAAGTGATGGCCAAGTTACCGAAAGTTACCGCCTTTTGTATGGGGAATGTTACCAAATGGAAAAGGCGGTAACTTTCGGTAACTTCCCCATTCCCACCTGTAAAATACTCGAGCTAGTGCCATTCAGCTTCCAACACAATTTCATACTAAAGACTATATTTACCTTCAGAACTCTGTAAAAAGACTCCTTACGTCAAAATTTCAATGTTCAATTTAATTTATGAAGGTGTTATTTACGTTGTCACTTTTTCTCATAACTATATCAGACGACGGCGGTCAAAAGGTTAAGTATCTACAAAAGTACAGGTTATAAATATAGACGCAATTAAAATTTCATTCTGGAGTTGATTACAGAATTTACTGATAAGTTCGAGAACCTTATAATTATTCGCCTTCACAGTGAGCCTTCAACCTGTCTTTGAATTACTAATAGATTGGTGGTTTCTAAAATGTCTGAAGAATTTAATCCCTTACCGTGTGAACAAACAAAAATGACACACTATCAATAGTCTAAACTAGTAGTCCACCTCGAAATGAGAACTCGCGATTTACTTGCAAACATCCTGACCGATATAACAAGACCCACGTGATGATTTATTCGCGGCTTCTAGCTCCATAATTGATCGATCCTGCTCATATACGAACTGTCAAATTATAGGTATGTATTTCTGCTAAAACCTCAACAAATTTCAAGAAAACGCTACTCAAGTTATCGTCGAACAAACTCTCTAAAATCTCTCTTTTTGACTAAAAAGCCATCAAAATGCCGAGACGTCCCAGTAGCCAGAAGTTGTTTACTTCTGGCTTCGCTTACACTCCGCTCGTTCGATTATCGAATTCGCGGAGCATAAGTAAGCGAAGCGAGTTCTTAGCTTACAAACAACTCCAGACCGAACTGTCACCTGGCTACTGGGACGTCTCGGCATTTGGATGGCTTTTTGATTTCGATAGTTTGTCCGACGATAACTTTAGTAACGTTTTTCTGATCTTTATGATATTTCTAGGGGCTGTAGCAGAGATACATAAAGTTCGTATATGAGCAGGATCGATCAAGTGGTTATGGAGCTAGAAGGAGAAAAAAAAACCTCCTTAGGATCTTGTTATATTGGTCAACTCGTTTGCAAGTAAATCGCGAGTTCTCAGTTCGAGGCGGACTACTAGTAACATAACGGCCATAAATGGCTTTTGATGTTGTAAAGGGTTAAGCGATGAATTATGGGGACAAGTTTCAGTGCTCCATCTAATAGGTAGGTAATCACTGCTGTTTTATGTAGGTATATAAAGGTGGTATCAGGTGGACAGTCGACTGAATGCTCTCTCGAGTGAGTGATGTTGAATGAATCCATTGACTGATGGATTCATTCGTTTCGTGTAAATGTTCTGAGCTGAATGAATGATTTATGATGATTACTCGCTTTGTAAGGATTTTAAAGGTTTATTTATTCAGTCAGGATATTTACTTTTATTAACAAACTGGTTTTATACTTATCATATTTTAAATGATAATCCTTTATAACGTAGTAATGGATATAGATCATTTATTTACTTATTCATTTAAACTTTATTGCACACATGGCGGACTTAATGCCTAATAATTATTGATAAAATACATAAAAATTTCCACGTCATGTGTGACGTACAGTCGAGTTCAAAAATATAGCATTATTTGTATGTGTTTAAGGTCGTGTAGGACATATTTTTTAAGTCCATATGTGTACCTACAAATATTGGAGAACTTTAGAATCTGACCACCACACTAAATCCGCATCTAAATTTGACGAATCCTGGTCTGACTCCAAAGTTTAGTAAAATGGCACGTCGATGTGCCTAATTGAGGGTAGGCAACGCACATGTGAATCCTCTAGGGTTGCAGGCGTTCATAGGCTGCGGTAACTGCTTATCATCAGGCGGGCCGTATGCTTTGTCACTGTTGTGGTATAAAAAAATGCCAAAATGTAATGGTACGTACTTATACTAACATATCATCACTCATCATCTATTTGCTACTGCTCGCTAAGCGAGTCTGGGGTCTAATCATTAAAATAAGCGTAGAAATGAGTATGTAGTACAGTCGCCATCAAATTTATCGGAGCGGCCAGGGTACTCAGAAATATCTGAACATGCACTCTATCGCCTCGACAATAGAGGCGTTGTTCAGATATTTGTGACCACCCTGGCCGCTCCGATATATCTGATGGCGACTGTAAATACTAATTTCTACCTTTCTTCAGTCATACTCATAATATTGAGGATTAGGGTCGCCTTCACATATTTTATATGGTCGCCAAACGCCCTGGAATGTACCCACCTTCAGTTGTACATGAACGACAACTAATGTTTCGCAGCGAAAAGCTATTAGCTTAGGAACCTATATAAAGAAACTGAAATTATGATACTATAATAGTTGAACAAAACATGGATGAGTCGAGAGTGTAGTGATGTGCCACGCGATACCCCTGCATACAGGCATTTAGAAAATTTCCTGGAAATTTTCTCTTCTCCTTTAATCTAATAAGGAACGGTTATTCTTTTGTAAGCCTGAGCGTCTTACTAAATCAATTTCACAACACGAGAAATATTTTCGGTTACATATCGGTTACAGCCGTTAATTAATTTTAGAGATATAACTTGTATTAATTGGTTTTAAAGGGTTTTTTTTGTGTCCAGTCGCTACATTAGCAATGAGAATAAAAACTCCCTGGAGTAGAAAAAAACTCAAGTCCGGAAACATTCCTTGCGTATTTATATTCCCGGGAACGGCACGGCAGTGAATAAATAAACCCTTCTCTTTGCCGGGACTTAAGTTCCTTAGGTAAAACTTCATTTCTTCTTTAGGATCGACTTGAAATTACAGTTTCTAAGGTTTCAAATAATTACTATGACAACTGAAAACCGAGAGACCGGCCGACATAGAACGTCAAGCAACCCTTGTCTTTGTCGGAAATTAAGCTACCAATTTTATCGTTACTTTTGGAAATATTTCCCAAAACCTAAATTCTAAAAATTCCCAAGAACTTTACTGGGAAGTTTCCCGGGAACGGCGCGTCACTAGTTGAGAGGCCGAACGCTCGTGCATCTGTCAGGCCAAGGCCACCCCACAATAGGCAGTGAAGCAACCCTTCTCTTAGCTGCCTCGAGATAAGTAAGGGAATTGAGACGCTGAATCCGTTTAGCCATTATCTTTCTATGTCTACTTATAGGTAAGCGCTGTTCGGTAATTTTCAGTTACTTGACATTTTAGTTACCTGCGACCAGACTACATATATTATTTCAATTTTTGGTCTTTTTACGGGATAACGTCTTATAAATCGATGAACACCGGTAGAATGTTTGAAAAAGTGTCACGTTGTGGACAGATATCCATGGTAACGTTGTGGACAGTTCTCCACGGTAACGTTACGGCCACGTTATCACGCAAAGCAATTATAGCGTCCGTAAACCGGCTTTACAGACAACCTTTTTTTCCATTGAGTAGAAGATGACATCCATAAGAATTTTTTTCCGCCATGAGTTTAAGTGACACAAAAAAAGTCCATTAGCTCTTAAACCACTAACATGATACTAAGCAACCGACAAACATGGTGCACAAAATTTGTTCTAGATAACCGATCTAATAGAATATAATAAATCTATGTTTTTTTCGTAAGCTACAAAGTTGGGAGGAGTTTGGTATCTTTAAAAATATTATAAAAACTGTCACAATAAAAATATTTAGAGTACAAACTACGTAGTTTTCTTTAGTGTTGTTATAATACTTATAAATCTTATAATGTATCTACTTAAGAATGATGCACGCTGTAGCCTCCCGCGTCCTACACGACGCTTCCCACACTTCATTTTGTATGGAGAAAAAAAATATATATAAAAAATAATAATAGGTGTAACTTGTAGTTGCTGATAATCATGAACTAAAGACATAGATAATTTATTTGTGCACGTTATAGTTTAAATTCGTTTTACGTGAACTCTATTATAAGTTTATTTAATAGGTTAACTTGAAATAAATTTAATGTGTCCCAGGTCTATTATTACTGAAAACGTTGTACCTTATTGACATTTAGCCCACTCGCTTACTGTAAGTAAGAATAAAAAGAAATTCTTTTTATGGAATCTCAGGTGACATATGCCCTTTTGGATCCACGCTAATTGCCATAAAAAGGTCACGCAACTCTAAAAATAATCTCATATCATCGATTTCTATTTTCAACCCATTTCAACCCCGACATATGTATAATTACGGAATGAACTTATGAAATGAACTTGTTTGAAGGATTTTAACGTGAAAGTTTAATATTTTACCGACTTGTATGCGGAAAGTCGCTGGTAGAGTTCAGTGTTCGGATAAGTTTAAGAACGCTCAGACAAAACAAAATATAACTATGGAGTTAGGCCAGCGCTAACTCGACATTAACTAAACCAAATGGCGAAGTGCGGAGATTAAATATGTAAATTAAAAGAAATTATTACTAGAGTTAGGAATTTTGGTGGCATTGGGTGAACAAAGAGCAATGGAGTCGTTGTTATATTTTGATTGAATGAATGAATGAATAAATGATTGATAAATGATAAATCAATAATGCATAATAAAATTTATTAGTTACATACAAATTAAAACATAACATATGTTTTGTTAGAATGTGTAATTTTGTCTCTATTGACAATCTCAATTTTCCGTTGGAATAAGTTTCAGTATACTACTGATAATTTAGATTACCAGTAGTAATACAATGATTAGGTTAGGATGTTCGTGGCACTTTAGTTTTTCTAATTCAGAATGTGGCCCACAACCGGGGCGAAAAATTAGAATGTAAGTTGTATTCCTTATATTCACTAACATTTGTTCAGCGACTTTTGAAAATAACGCGTATTTAGATTTTTACCACCCAGATGAAGATAACATGCAAGATTTTGAAACTTTAATTCCAGTTGTAAGTTGTTCAAGGTCTGGAATACATAATCAGTTAAATAGTCAAATTTATTTACATGTAATATTTTGAAATCTACATAATATATGGCTTTATCATTCAGTTATTCATTTATTCAAATAAAAAAAATACAATGGCGACTCCACTGCACTACTTGTGCTAAAAATGCCACCAGAATCCTAACCCTAATTATTACGTTTATGGTGGCATCCACGACATCCACATTTTATCGCTGCAATGTCCATGTAGAGTTAGTGTGGTCGGCCTCTATAGATGTTGATAAAAATGAACTAATTATATTAATTTTTAGACGAAGTTCTTCATTTGAAATTTTATTATAATCTACGCCTGGAAGGTAGGAACAAATTATTGTGAATTTCAAAGTTTTTGAGGCCCCACGCTGGGCGCCATTGAAACATTTTTTTAATAACCGATGCGTGGTTGACTGTAGATCGAAGGCCAACCCGTCCTGCCAGTTCCGTCGTCCGCGTATATAGGTACAATAAATATACTATTTTGATAAATTACAGCAAATACTACGTGAAGATTATCGCAGGCGACAAAGCCTTTGACTAATATGTTGTCTGCTTGTTCAGTTGCAAAAGTACTGGTTTTGTTACGGACCAACTAACGAGAAACAACGAATTTAGGTAACAACCGCTCTAGGCGAAGCGTACAACAAAATGGTTTGGTGTCTGTGTCTGATGGACACAAAACAGCGCAATGCTATATTTATTAGACTGGCAGATAAGTCCTTCTGTTATAAAGGGTGAAATTCGGTTTCTGTTGTTTCGTTGTCGTGGTAAAACTAAATAGAATTTCAATTACTACAACTACATCGCACGTTTTTCAATGTACCCGGAATACGATGGGTTTTGTGGTTTATATTGTTTGTTACACAGATAGCGAATTTGATATTCAATTGTTTTTTTAACAATAATGAAAAATTAGTGAATGGGTGAGGGTGAGACTTATAAAAATAAAAATAAAACTTGGTACAAAGTCAAATAAAAGGCTGGCCCGTAAATATCATGGCCGAAGGATGACTTTTAAAAACAATAGAGTTTGAAGTGAATATATTACTAATAATGTACCTTAACGTAATTGATATGATATTATAGTCTGGCAAACCAAAAGCGCAGTAACAGTCAGAGTAACATGCTATACCCATCCCTTTTTTAGTAGTGAGAGTACTAGCATTAGAAAAAGACAGTATGATTCTCCCTGTCTATGCTTGAAGTGGAACAAACGCTGGCCAAACTATAATTATTAAATGTGAACAAAAAAGTTGAAAATGTCAAGTGAAAGGTACATCATTGTCGGTTTTCAACAAGGTGATGCTGCTATAAAAAATCATTTAAATATAAACTCTATTAACAACCGGCAATGATGTACCTTTGTCTTGAAGATTCCAAACAAATATTCATCGAAGGAAGCCATTTTTGATTGAAGTACACCTACGCCACGCATCATTAATTAAAATGTATGTATGATAGTCTGATGAGCTTACCATTTTGCGGGATTGTTATCTATGGCAAATGAAAAAGCTTTTCGTGAGTGTTCGCCAACTCATACTTATGATTCTTATGAATTTATGATTTATAAGTACCCAAGTACACTGAAAGACAATTGAAAAGTACATCACCACGAATGGAAATAGCCACATGAAGTTACTCATATTCTTTGACAACTTAGTTATTAAAATAAATTTAAAAATATGTAGTCAGTAGAAAGAGTGGCTAAATAATAAAGTTTTCAAACTATAGTAATTCTAAATATACTTAAGAAAAAATACCACGTGAAGTTTAGAACCACGCTACAAATTTTTTTTGTCGTCATTTCACGCAACCAATAGTTTTTTGAAAATACCTATACCTACCTAGCAGTGGCAGAGCGTCCATATAACTCGATTCCCACCGGCTTCCCTTATTTTCAGCCGGTTGAGCACTATTACAACGAGGCATGCAGAAAAGGAAGGCCAAAATAGCCCCGGCTTCCGTTAGAATTATTTTGACCCTCCGTTGCTAATCTAGTTAGCTATAAAAAGTATACATCAACGTGTTGAAAGAGTAACAAGATTGGCTACTTATTTGCGAGGGTTCTCAGAAACTTGGTAAACGGTCATTTCTATAGTATAAGCGATGTTCATTGGCTAAAAGTTCGCAAAACGCCAATGAACATAATAACATAATAACAAAATTTACATCTACATACACTTACTCTTCACCCTTAACTTGCACATTACTGGGTCCAATTAAGAGTTAAAATAACTCATCTCCTTTCAATAGATGGCGTTGCGCGGCATCTGATACCGAAAACAGAGGCCTGAATGTGAAATGCCACCAGACACTGTCAGTAATAAATACATTATTTCTCTACGCGTCTAGAAATAATGACATTATTACTGATAGTGTCTGGTGGCCTAGGAACACAATTTTGTATACAATTTGCTGACGAGGAAACCAAAAGATGATAGCGTTGTATTCCAGGTCACACATATTTACTTAGAGACTAAAATATTCTGTAAACTTTTTTGTATTATACCTACTTTTGATTTCCTCATAAGACGGGTTGTAGAAATTACAGTCCAAATAAAATATGGTCTTTGGGAAGAAGGGAACTCATCAGTACTCGAGTTGTAAACTTTCTGCCCAAGCTCGTCACCGGCTTTTTTGACGAAACAAATTTGCCAGATGTGAGGGAGTTCTTTAGGGTTGTCAATTTAGAGTTATCTTTCCTTTATAACCCAATTACATTGTACCTATGTGGACAATCTATATTCTACGTTATAGTTGATGGACAAGATAGTGACAGATGATACAGGTCCTTTGGGAGTTTTGATATATAATATACCTGCTAGAACCCATTCACGGGTACATCAATAGATACCCTTGAACCGGTCACAGCAGGCGTTAGGACTATTGTAAATGAAATGGAAAGAGTAATAGTGTTGAAGCTGGCTAGATCAAAAATTGGGCTTTTCTAAAGACACCTGCCATAAAAATGCCCAGCTGAAGCACGTTATTTTGGCAGGCGGTCACTACCCATAAACTATTATGATGAATTTCGTCAATTAAAGGTAGCCAAACTACTAAAGAATTAGATCGGTTCTACAACTATATACCTAAACATTAAAAACACATAAGTACGGAATGGTCTACTTAACAGGCATTTCCCAAAAAAAAACTAACGCATTTTTATGAGACTAATGTACCTAATCCAGAACAAATCTGAAATCTAAGAACATTATTCGAAGAACATTTAAAAAAGTAGTTCCATAACACCGAGCAGCTAAAAAGCGAAGCTGTAATGTGTAGGTAAGTAGGTATATTTTCATCTCTTTCGCTGTACAATAAAGGATGATTCACGGTGTTCATTACCGGGTCCGCCATGTCGACGGGCCGATACCGGGCGTTCCGGGCACCACACGATCAGCGACTGGGCGGTTCCGGGCCCGAGCCTTCCGATACCGCCCTGTTATATATGAGAGCTTCCGTCGAGTTTCCGGGCACGAAGCGCGCCGAGTTCGGGCTGTTTTCGGTCCGACACATCGTCACGTGGTCACTGCTTCTTGTTTCTAGTAATTATAAACTGACCGAGTAGCGAATAAGCTACACCCTCATATTTAACATACAATTTATTGACATTTTGCAACCTACATATTTTGGCAAAATATATTCCGACACATCGTTGCAAAGGTGTTATCGTATAGTCTCCGGGTCATCTCCGGGTGGTCGACGGACCGTGCACGGGGCGAGCCAGGTCCGAGCGTTGTTTGTACCCAGTAACGGCCGTCAAACAACAAAACATGACAGTGCCGTCGACGTTCCGGGTACGTAACGAGTCTCATACGATACTCGGAGGTCAAGTGATGTTTTCTATACAAAATGAAGTATCGGAAGTTTCGGATCGGACCCGGGAATGGATACGGTGAATCATCCTTAATGCATGTATATAAGTATTTTCTGATCGTTATTGTAGTCTGTCTGGCTAAAAGTGCAATAACAGTGGAAGTAACAAGCTATACTCGGGCCATTCAAGTTGTCTATTCCATTTTTTTTTCAATTTGGATAATTTTAGGTGATTACGACTCAGAATCACATCAATCAAAAGTGTAGAGTACAAAAACAATAGCCCACTCATCCCTTTTTCACAAGCGAGGGTACTAACGTAAGAAAGAGACAGTGATAACTGTGTATGCTTGAGGTATAACAATCCCTGGCCAAACTATGTTTAAAATGGCCAAATTATTTAAGTGAACAACGATCAAAATATTCGAAAGAGTGACAGCCCTGTGACCTTGGTCGTGGGAATGAGCCCCAGAACAAACCGTTCCCTCGAGTTGCAAAGGATATTGACGCAGACGGCGGCCGATCCATGCTGTTTGATCGCAGATTACTTTCCTGCTAGTTGGGATAATACATGCTATGTGTATTCGCCTATTCGGGTAATGAGGGAAGCAACTGTCAAAGTGACATCTCCAACATTGGTCCTTAAAAAAGCTAAATTTGTATGGCTCGATGTAGTTTTAATTTATTTTCGCGAAAATGACTGAATGCTTTGTCTCGAATAGCACCGAATTTTAAATCCACCGGTCCATTCGCTCAAAATCCGTAATGCGTAGATTGCGTAGTAGATTTAATTTTTCACGGTGTGTTGATGTCATTTCAAAACGTATTGTAATAATATTTTATACAAGGTTCAAATTTATTAATTTTTTTAAAGATGCGGGCAAATGTCATACGTTTAAAAGGAATTCATATCAGAGTCTGTACGCCTGTAGTCTATGACTTCATGGAATAGCTATTTTAAGCAAACCTCTATATAAAAGACCTCTGTTACCGCATAGTACAACCGGATTTAGAGGTCAAGTTACAATAGCGTAGCAGTCGAGATCAAAGGCGTTGTGAATGGGGTATGTAAACAGACATTTACAAGGAAGGTTTCCATGTAATTCACCGAGTTGGAAGGCTCCTTGTTTTTGATTTCAATTCACTGGTTTTACATGGTTTGAACCCACGAATCAATATGAATATCTTAGGATGTAACAAAAATACTGGTGATCCTTTTAAGGGCATAATTGGTAACGTATTGCAAGTAAGATATCGATACCTTTGGGTTCAATTGGCGTAAAGGACATTTTGGCGAAAATGAGTTATATATACAGCTGTGTTCAGAATTTCAAGCGCTATCGTTCTGTATATTTAAAATTTCGATATCTCTTAAAAAGGTGCCTTTACGACCCAATTTTTATACTATGAGCTTGCAAAAACAGCTTATTTAAAGGGACGTAAATGACCAGTTAAAATTTACAGTTTAAAGATATAATCGTAAAGGAAGCCCCTAAACATAAATATTATCGTAAGTGACTTTCATCTCGTTTATCGTCCTTTAAGCCCTTCATTTTTTTTGCGTATTTTTCAAATCGTATGGCGCTAGATGGGTGTAAAGGGCATGTTTTATTACGTTTGTCCTTTACGACCTGCTTTAAAATGATTTTGCCATAAGCGTAATGATGTGAACATGGTTGTAAAGGACTTTTCTAATATTTTGTGACCTTTACTGCTATAAAGGAGTTTATAAATTCCTAAATTGACAGAATTAACATGGATGTAAAGGTGTATAATGTTAAATAAGTAGTTTCATGTGACCTTTATCACTATAATATAATGTTTGACCTTCAAATTAGTAAACATTTCCGCTCAGTGCAAATGTAAACTAACGGTGTAAAGGACACTTATCATGAATACAGTTAAGTTTTGTAGGAAAACACGTCCTTTATATATTTTTATTAATTACCAGATTATTAAGGGCACGTGAGTGTTATTAGGTATTTGTTCGTATTTTAATGAGAGAAGTTAAATTGAACGTGTTATAAATCTAATAATTGTTTGAAAATAAATAATCGGTTCTGTTAATATTTTATCGTTTTAATTCATAGCATAAACATCAGTTACAATTTAAATTAACATAATAAAATTAACTACTGCTCTAGTTACACCGAACTATTACCAATTTCGTCGGCTAAGTATAAGATCTAAAAAAGCATTGCGATCAAGCTACACTATGTACACGCCGTTTTCATTCACTAGGTTCACGTTTACATTACCTTTTTAATAAAAAGTAAGATATGGATGAAGATATGTATCCTTTAGAAAAGAGGGTACACTGGGTTGAAGGCTAAAGAGACAAGAGGGTCCCCCCGTCGTCAACATATTGCATCAATTTAGAGCTCTCTGGCGACCTTACTCACCGACAGGAACACAACCTATTTACCTAAGGTTTTCGGTGAGGTGGAGGTACTTTCCCAGTCGGGCTCTGCTCCAGATTTGAGCAACATGATATTCGCAAATCTGTGCCCTACCACACAAAACTAGATGACATTCGCAGTGCCCATGCCCCTCTTTTAGATGCAAGTAGTCTAAGGACGTACCCGGTCGAAAACTAAACGTGACAGGTTTGAAACGTATCCGGATAGGACGTTATGACAGATTTGGTTTTAATTTATTCATATAATTGTCTCGTATATTCTTTAATTATAATAGAAATTATATTTTTTTATTGTGTGAAATTGGAAATTATAGGCGTTAAATGAAATATTTTGCGCCTAAGCTAAAGTTAACCCTCTTTTCACTTGAGACTCTAGAGACACAGAAATTTCTAAGTACCTATAGATGAGTTAATAATTGCTTTCAAATTAAAATCTCTTTGTTTTTTTTCGTATTTTACAATACGATATCTTGAAATATTGGAATAATATTATTAGTATTATATTTACAGTAATTTTACCCAATAAGTAAACGTCCTAATTCTTGATATCCTAATAGTAATCATCTTCCGATCTGTTACTTCCCTTGTTATGACTTAAGGTATCAACAATTAATACAGATTTAAACAATAGGACATTTACTTTATCTTCATTACCGGAATATATTAGCTACAAACTATGTTCACCAAAGATGTTCATATCATAGCACCCTTCATTAGGTTTTGCACACGAGTCGAAGTGGTTTACCAGGGCGTGGCCGCTGCATACACAACAGCTACTACGAGCTACAAGTAAACATATTATGAGGTGTTGCAGACCAGGCAGCAGCCGTCTCCTGCTTGCGGGTCAACCGACGGCTTTGTAAAGGTACTATGTACTGCTGAACACCCCAATACGCCCCAACGGTACCGTATAGCATTTGAACGTTGGGACAATATGGCGCTGCAGCGGTCGGAACTGCGATGAATGAATGAATATTAGCTAGTTTTTGAGCAAGCTATTCATTTCTATTTCATAACTGATTAAAAATATTGCGTTTTCTATATTATAAATGTAATCCGGATGTACCTAATCAAATCAGCCACGTTTTGATACACTTTTCAGGCTTCCTAAGAGTAAACTAAGCTAAATACAGTTAACGTGTGTACTGTCACCGGTAATTATACGCCCCAAATTTAGGGTAAAATAATCTAAGATCGTTACTAACGCCCCGAATTTGGAGTAAAATAATCTAGGACCGTCACTTACGACCCCATCATTTTTAAATTATCATAAATTTCATGGGCATAAAGGACACTCATAGCGTTTTTAACCAATTGTAAAGGACATTAACTTCTAAAGTATTTAGTTTATGGATAGGATTCCTAATTCAGATTAGAGATACCAACAATTTGAGTACTTTTCTAATACACATCAAAGATATATCTCGATAAACAAAAAAGATATTATCAACATTAAAAAAAAACTCTGTTTTTTGCGTCTCCTGAAAACTAGCATTTTGTCCTTTACGCCAATTGAACCCAAAGGTATCGATATGTAAGTAATTAACGGATATTTTTATTTAAAATTAATATAAAGTTTGAAATACTTAGTATCAAATAACACCGATCATCGTTTTAAATAATAACCGTTAAAAAACGTTTTTTTCACGGCAAAATCATAAGTATGTCGGGTTCTATCAAGCGTTAGAAACATTTATTTATAGATATTGATAGTTGTGTAATAGAAATATACACTCTATGTGTATGAACATGAACATAGATTTTTTTGTTTATTAATTCCATGGACTCTTTTTTTTCCTTATATTAATTACATGAACATGTATCGATAAAAAATGGTTTTAACTCTCGTTAGATTACGACTATCACATGTTTGCCGTGAAAATTCCGACCTCTGTTAAGATGATTCCAGAGAAACTTTAAACAGTTACAAGTATTCAGTATATTAACATGACAAAGTTGGCTGTAAACATTTTCATTACAGTCAATAATTGGACGACGCTTTATGAATATTCGAGGGCAGAATTACCTGATTGTAGGCGACCTAAAGATAGATATCGATTCATATTATTCACGTCAACTTAACCACAAATCCAGTATACGTCTGAACCTTGATTTCTCAAAATTGTTACAGGTCTGTAGGCCACGCTCACACTGGTGGTGTGTTTTAGGCCAGACGAGAAATGTAGTGGAAAAACAGCCTTCGGCTTATAACACTACAAATTACTACGAAGGACGCAACTGTTCCACTATAATAAGACGGTTAAAACATTAACTGATATTGACTCATCATAATTTCATGTGAAAACTTGTTTTTTTTTTGTAGAACAGGGGGTTATTTTTGAGATTTAAGCGCACGGAACTGGCATTTACAACTCTGAATAAAACGATGAAATAATATTTTAACAATAACAGCGATATGAATTTAAAATCATGACTATTTAAACTATTAATTTCCTACGGTAATAATGGCGACAAACTTTTGTGCGCAATTATTTTCGATATTAATTTTTATGGAAAAAAGAGGGGAGGCCTTTGCCCAGCAGTGGGACACAATAGGCTCATAATAATAATAATTATTTTTTATGAACTCGAGCGCTCGAATGTCAAAAATCGGTCCCCAGAGTTGTATTGATTTTTCTAGTCGAAGATGAAGCGATAATGAGTCGATTATAAGTTGTACTATACTTTAGGATCAGTGGGCAACAAAGGATTTTTTGATGCTTTTTCTGTACGAATAAATTACAAAAAAAGCATTTTTCACTGCTCGTAAAGTTCCTCCCTGTTCCTTCCACCAGTTTTTTTTTCATTGCCCGTCGTGGTCTGTCGCAACCATAGAGTATAATGAATAGTATGTCGCAACTGCAATTTGGGGACCCACTTGGTCCCACACAACCCAACTAGGCGACCCCATTGCCCCCTCTGTCCAATAATGCCACCACATGTCCGTACGCTAATAATTACATTAAATTGTGACATGTACCTAAATACATACTGTTTTAGTTTTAACGTTTGTAAAAAGTGGAGATAACTGATTACTTAAATGTACTAATAGTAAGCAAAAAAGGGACACCCTAAATATGACTCCAGAAGGCCATCCAATCCATCCATGGTTGTTATTTTATCGCCTATCGAGTCATGCGTCACTTTCACACTTACGTACTTGTGAGAACGTGACAGCTATGGCGACATGCGATAAAAATCAGACCACATTAGGCTAGCAGGGATACAAAAATGACAAAATTACGTCTGTATAATATAGATAAGTTTATTTTCGTTTTTTTTTGTTCGGATTGTCTTATTATCAAGTACAATTCTGCAATGGTTCAAAGTTCAAACTTAATATTGTTAAAGTTAGATAAATCTATAGATATTATTAATGGACTTAACTTACATTATACAATACATATATAATATAATTGAAAGTTATACAATGAAAAGTTACTACTAATTATAAGTTATTAATACGATAATATGTACAAGTTTCAATTGGTCTATAATGTACATTTTTCTACATGTGTTAGATATTTTATAAAATATTATTAGTTCAATAAAGCTATTAAAACTTCTTATTTGATAAAGATTATTTTATCATTCAATTGAAGGTAATAAGCAAGGACGTTTAGGACAGGGCTAAAGTTAGGATGTATTCACTTTACGAATGTTGTATTTTAAAATATTCCTTGTATAGTTATACAGAGTGTAACAAAAATACTGGTGATCAGTTTAAGGGCATTTTTGGTATCGTGTTGCGAGTAAGAAAAAGTAGTACAAATATATTTCAGAAGCAAATTTTTTTTTTTGTATGGGAGACGACTTCCCGGTCGGCCAACCAAATTTTTTCGCGAAATAAAATTTTATTCATAGTTTATCATAATAAGAATGCGATACCAATAATGTCCTTAAAAGGGTACCAGTATTTTTGTTACACCTTGTATATGAGAGGAACGAACAGGAAATAGCATCTCTGAAAGTCACTTTCATTGTGACCATAAACTCTGACATCATCCACATAGAGTTAAGAACTTCACTCTTGAATACCGCGCGATTAAGAGCAAAAGCGGTGACTAGCTTTCACACTGCTGCGGTTTCCGCATGCGGCGCCGGTGCGCGAGCGAGATAGCGCTCTGCCTGTGTATGGTGCTGTCATGCTTGCACACCGTCGCCGCGCGCGGTTGCGGCGCCAGTGTGACTTTTTCATTTCTTATGCGGAAAAATAACGCTGACTCAGCTCTGGATTTATGACACGCCGCCACCGAGAGGCAGACACAGTCAGTATCAATATCCCAGTGTTTGACACTCATTGAAAAGGACGTCACTTAACAGGGTTCGAATATTTACTTGGAAATAGGGTGTCAAAATATTGTTATGTTTAGGTACAGTCGCCATCAAATATATCGGAACAGACAACGTACTAAAAATATCTGAACATGCACTTACCTTGACAATAGAGGCGTTGTTCAGATATTTGAGACTACCTTGGCCGCTCCGATATATCTGATGGCGACTGTACTAATACTAAGAAAAAAATATCTAAGTATTCACTTTTCTTAATAGTAGCACCACACGACTAATGATTGCGTCCAACGCACTAAGAGATCTTACACACGAGCACAGATATGAAGAGAAAGAGATAAGACACTACTCTACTGGAAACGTTGAAAGAGGATAGCTTATTATAAAGTTTAGTTTAATTGGTACTTTGATCGTAGAGATAAAATACTTAGGTAGGTATGATATTGTTAATACTAAATCAATAATTTAATTGGATTATACTTATGTACAATTCATTTGCGATCAAAAACAATCAACATTAAAAAAAATTACACGCAAATGCCGAATGAAAGATTTGTTGAATTAATTAATGATTCAGGGGGGACTCTACGCTGCGTTCCAAAACTCAAATCGTATAGTGCCCCTTGTATACAAAATAAAGCCGCAAATCGATGTACAGTTTAGCCGTTTGGCACACACATACTAGAGGTCAAAACAAAATTTTTGATCCGCAGTTCTTTAAAAAATTTCCCTTAGGAGGGGGGTGCTGATTCATCATTTTTTTTGTATGAGAAAAAAAATTTTTTTTTCAAAAACCTATAGTGTGTGGTATCATATGAAAGGGCTAACAGAGGCGGTTCCAAAAATATACCACATCATTACATTTCAGCCATTTTTTTAAAATTAAAACAAAAATAATTTTCAAAACATACCAAGATTGGGCTCCTCCAGATACGATATGGCAGAATTTTTTTTTTGTACAATATATCACAAATGATACTAGATACCCTCATATCTAACCCCAAGAAAGCAATTTTGAAAATAATTTCATTGAGTATTTATTTTTTATTTTTCAATATTACAAAATAACACAGTACAAAATGTACTGAAGTAGAGTTCTACTAGAGTCCTACTCCAGTACATTTTGTACTGCGTTACTTGATAATTTTGAAAAATTAAAAAAAAATACTAAATGAAGTTATTTTCAAAATTGCTTTCTTGGGGTTAGATATGAGGGTATCAAGTATCATTTGTGATATAATGTACATAAAAATAATCAGCCATGTCGTATCTGGAGGAGCCCAAACTTGGTATGTTTTGAAAATCATTTTTGTTTTAATTTAAAAAAATGGCTTAAATGTAATGATGTGGTATATTTTTAGAACCGCCTCTATTAGCCCTTTCATATGATACCACACACGATAGGTTTTTGAAAAAAAATTTTTTTTTGCTCATACAAAAAAAATGATGAATCAGCACCCCCCTCATAAGGGAATTTTTTTTAAGAACTGCGGATCAAAAATTTTGTTTTGACCTCTAGTATGCGTGTGCCAAATGGCTAAACTGTACATCGATTTGCGGTATCTCTGTAAAATTAGACTCGTGCAGGGTCGGCTATATAGCTCGGAAGGCGGCCAAGTTGAAGGGGGACTGGACTGGCCTATAACCGCGAAGCACTTCGTTCATCGAATCGTCTGTTTGCATCACTTTCTTTCGTATATGCAAGAGCGATAGAGACGGGGCCATCGTTTTGTCGATTTTCGAACTTCGCGGTAAGCCCTCTGGTCATGTCTGTCACATGCCAAATGAGTTGTGGGCCAAGATTACCACTGAGTGGCAACCTGATAACTCGTCAAATCGAGGATCCGGCAGACCCCGCCGACGGTGGCGAGACGAGCACTCTTTTCTGAAAGTATGGCCAGATACTGCTCAAGATAGGGAGGAATGGAAAAAGTGGGGGGAGGCCTTTGCCCAGCAGTGGGACACTATAGGTTCCCAATAAAAAAATGATTAAATAGAAAAATTAACTGAAATAAATTTAAATAAAAAACTTTTAAAAACAAGCTTTTATGTGAATGCTCTAAAAAAAGAAAATAAGCTTTTGAGTCAATCAAACTTTTTTTATAGGAACTTTGTACAATTTTATGACATAAAAGCTTGTCGCGAGACTTTTCCGTGTAAAAGTCCGTCCATATTTTAATTAATTTTAAACTACCGTCATAGGGTTACTTGGCGACATGATTTCACCTAAAATATGTGCAATCTCTTTTACACGGGAATGTCTCGCGACAAGCTTTTATGTCATAAAATTGTACAAAGTTCCTATAAAAAAAGTTTGATTGACTCAAAAGCTTATTTTCTCTTTTTAGAGCATTCACATAAAAGCTTGTTTTTAAAAGTTTTTTATTTAAATTTATTTTTATGTTTTTAGTTTTTAAGAGACATGTTCCGTAGCCTGTTCATTTCGTCTAACACATTGTTCCGCTGTGTTGACCGGTTTCTTATTGCTTGTTAATTTTACCTAATAGAAATAGTCATTGGGTATGTTACCTGATATCAAAGTAGGCATGCTGAGTTTTTTATCATAATAGTGATGAAACATTTACGAGTATGTTATTTCTGACCGCTAAACCATATCAGGTAATTTAAAAATTCTTGAAAAACAAACATTTTCGTTATATTTCACAAAGAACATTATGTTACGGAAAAATCCCTCATGACACATTAAAGTTGCAAAATGATAAGCCTAATTTAACATAGACCTCATAATTTCGAGAAACAGCTACTAAAAACCCAAACTGACAGTTGTGTCCGAGGTTGAATGATAGAACTTCGCGTCGCTGCACTCGCTCGTTCGATAATAGTTATGCACGTATAATTTTCTTTTGACAATCATATACTATTTATTTAGACGGTACTCTATTCTAATCTAACAGAACTGGTGGTCCGCCTCGAATTAAGAACTTGCGATTATAATAAGACCCCTCAACAAAACTGTTTTAGGCCTTCTGATTCCAGAACCCCCTGGTCATTCCAGCTCATTGAAGTCTCTTATTATATACCTCTGATACAACCTCAACAAATTTCATGAAGACCAGAAAAACGTTACTAAAATGTTCGCGATACGAACATTCAAAATTATAAACCCATCGGATGTCACACTAGCCCCAAACAGCATGAACCTATGTTGTCCTAAACCAGAGATCCAGTAGGTACCCCTAGGGTTCAGCATGAAATCTATCTCGTGATATTGGTCCCGACTCCTCGGCAGTACAAGTCGAATGAGCTCAAACAGCATGAGTCTATGTTGCCCCAAACCTGAGATCCAGTAGGTGCCCCCAGGGTTCAGCATGAACTCCATCTTGTGATACCGGTCCCAACTCCTCGTCAGTACAAGTCGAATGAGCTCAAACAGCATGAGTCTAGTTATGTTGCCCCAAACCCGAGATCCAGTGGGTGCCCCCAGGGTTCAGCATGAACTCCATCTTGTGATACCAGTCCCAACTCCTCGGCAGTACAAGTCGAATGAGCTCAAACAGCATGAGTCTATGTTGCCCCAAACCTGAGATCCAGTAGGTGCCCCCAGGGTTCAGCATGAACTCCATCTTGTGATACCGGTCCCAACTCCTCGTCAGTACAAGTCGAATGAGCTCAAACAGCATGAGTCTAGTTATGTTGCCCCAAACCCGAGATCCAGTAGGTGCCCCCAGGGTTCAGCATGAACTCCATCTTGTGATACCAGTCCCAACTCCTCGTCAGTACAAGTCGTATGACCTCAAACAGCATGAGTCTATGTTGCCCCAAACCTGAAATCCAGTAGGTGCCCCCAGGGTTCAGCATGAACTCCATCTTGTGATACCGGTCCCAACTCCTCGTCAGTACAAGTCGAATGAGCTCAAACAGCATGAGTCTATGTTGCCCCAAACCTGAAATCCAGTAGGTGTCCCCAGGGTTCAGCATGAACTCCATCTTGTGATACCGGTCCCAACTCCTCGTCAGTACAAGTCGAATGAGCTCAAACAGCATGAGTCTATGTTGCCCCAAACCTGAAATCCAGTAGGTGCCCCCAGGGTTCAGCATGAACTCCATCTTGTGATACCGGTCCCAACTCCTCGGCAGTACAAGTCGAATGAGCTCAAACAGCATGAGTCTATGTTGCCCCAAACACGAGATCCAGTAGGTGCCCCCAGGGTTCAGCATGAACTCCATCTTGTGATACCGGTCCCAACTCCTCGTCAGTACAAGTCGAATGAGCTCAAACAGCATGAGTCTATGTCGCCCCAAACCTGAAATCCAGTAGGTGCCCCCAGGGTTCAGCATGAACTCCATCTTGTGATACCGGTCCCAACTCCTCGTCAGTACAAGTCGAATGAGCTCAAACAGCATGAGTCTATGTTGCCCCAAACACGAGATCCAGTAGGTGCCCCCAGGGTTCAGCATGAACTCCATCTTGTGATATCGGTCCCAACTCCTCGTCAGTACAAGTCGAATGAGCTCAAACAGCATGAGTCTATGTTGCCCCAAACCTGAGATCCAGTAGGTGCCCCCAGGGTTCAGCATGAACTCCATCTTGTGATACCGGTCCCAACTCCTCGTCAGTACAAGTCGAATGAGCTCAAACAGCATGAGTCTATGTTGCCCCAAACACGAGATCCAGTAGGTGCCACCAGGGTTCAGCATGAACTCCATCTTGTGATACCGGTCCCAACTCCTCGTCAGTACAAGTCGAATGAGCTCAAACAGCATGAGTCTATGTTGCCCCAAACACGAGATCCAGTAGGTGTCCCCAGGGTTCAGCATGAACTCCATCTTGTGATACCGGTCTCAACTCCTCGTCAGTACAAGTCGAATGAGCTCAAACAGCATGAGTCTATGTTGCCCCAAACACGAGATCCAGTAGGTGCCCCCAGGGTTCAGCATGAACTCCATCTTGTGATATCGGTCTCAACTCCTCGTCAGTACAAGTCGAATGAGCTCAAACAGCATGAGTCTATGTTGCCCCAAACACGAGATCCAGTAGGTGCCCCCAGGGTTCAGCATGAACTCCATCTTGTGATATCGGTCTCAACTCCTCGTCAGTACAAGTCGAATGAGCTCAAACAGCATGAGTCTATGTTGCTCCAAACACGAGATCCAGTAGGGGTGTCCCCAGGGTTCAGCATGAACTCCATCTTGTGATATCGGTCCCAACTCCTTACCAGTACAAGTCAAATAAGCCCAAACAGCGACTTATTAAGACGATTCTAATTCTAGTATCGGTTAGGAGAAATAGGTACCAAATCAGCTTCTGATGTTGTGGCTGACTGTACTTTTCTTTAGAACCAAGGAGTACTCATCGGGACGATTCTAATAAACCCAAACTCAATCTGGTTGAGGTACTTTATGGCAGAGTTCTTATGGCCACCTCCTGTCTCCATCATCAGACCAGCTCGATGGTACCAAAATATTGTATTGTCATCCAAGTTACGCATGTGTGCTAAATTTCAGCTCGATCGGACATCAAGAACTGGTTCAAATCTGCCTCGCAAGATTCTACCTAAACATCTAACACACATATTTATCTACTGACAAACACTGTGAGTTAAATAAAAGCTTGTAAAATAATAATAAATGACATATACTCAAGATAAAATTTAAACCGTTCTTTCACCTTGCAATTGACGCTAGCCTCTAGGCCACCCACCCACCCGAGTACCCCTTGATTTTTTACAAATGTATGCATCTTTTAAACTATAGTCTGATCTATAACATCAATGTTTGATCTTAACACTTTTGGCAAAATATTGTGTAAATTACATTGAGCAATTATTTTAGTATATTACTGGTCCAATTTTGATTAAGTATTAATGTTCATATGCTATAGGGGATTGTATTAGACATATAAATTAAGAAGTCAACAAATTATGCTCAATAGATTATAAGTAAAAATGCTTGGATATAGTAAGATTTTTTTAAGATGTTGGAATCTTGAGAAGGGGTCATCAATAACCGTTGAACATCTTAAAAAACTCTAACTACATATACATTATATTACTAACTATTGTTATTAATATATTTAGTCTAAATATTAGAATTACTATGACCACCACTCATAATTTACTTTACGCAACCAACTCCATTCGACATGGCAAAACTGGCCTATAACCGCGAAGCACTTCGTTCATCGAATCGTCTATTTGCATCACTCTCTTTCGTATATACAAGAGCGATAGAGACGGGGCCATCGTTTTGTCGTTTTTCGAACTTCGCGGTAGGCCCTCTGACACTAGTGAGACAAATATGATATCACACTTTTGTTACAGACGAAATGTTTATGGAATCACAAAAGAGTGATATCCACTTTCATCAAAATCAATAGAAAACTCTAGCGAGATCTAGTAAATTCGATAGGTGTGGACACGTGTGGACAGATAGATATTACTCTATCCAGTATCGATTCAAGTGTGATATCCACGTGTTGTTTGGCATGTCGAATAGCCCCCAGAGTCAGTCTTGGAACTGACTTCTCATAAGTATTTTAAAATGTATAAGACCAGAAATCCTACAGATCGCACTAGAAAATATAGATTTAAATGATTGGTGGTCTTACATTTCATATTAACCTAAGCACAAAACAATGTTAAGGTCAACTCGGCGAAGAACGTCGGTCGGCGAAGATCGAACCAAGCATTACAGCAAATAAGCACAGCGTTTTTTACGAAATGGGAAAATTGTTGTACAACTGTTTTAGAACCATTTCATAAAAAAAGCTATGCAGAATATGCTGTAATTGCTTGCTTACCGATCTTCTCCGACTGACGGACTTCGCCGAGATGAACTTAAGTAAAAAAATAAGTTATAAAATAATACGGGAGCTCAATATTATAACAGTTTTATGACAGCTATCAACTTATTTGAGCAGTAGAATAAAAATATTTTTATGCAAAGAAAATGCTACGCTATTTGGCAGAACTGTATTCTTTTGTACATAGGCCTTAAACTTAGCATTTGTTAATTGATTTCACTGTGTTACGAACACCAGTCATGTATTTATTTTAAAAACAATATTAAGTGAATGCCTTAACTGTGAACAAAAAATATTTTAATTATTTATTTATGTATGTTAGGAGAACCAACAGCTTTTAAATTACAGTAAATACAGTAATACAACCGAATATACACAGAAAGCCAATTAAAGGAACTCACTGGTAAGATTTAGAAATTAGTAGTAATTTTAAAATGAATGCCTTAACTATGAACAAAAATATTTCAACCATTTATTTATTTATGTTAAGGAGAACCAACAGCTTTTAAATTATAGTAAATACAGTAATACAACCGAATATATACTTATACACAGAAAGCCAATTAAAGGAACTCACTGGTAAGATTTAAAAATTAGTAGTAATTTATTACAATTACTCGTAATATTCATGGACGTTATGGCACCGAACTTATTGACCAAACAAATTTAATGGTCATCATTGTCATCAATTACGTGGATAGTAATTTTTCGTAGATCTGGTAGGAGATAAGTAGATAGAACTGTAGGTGTAACATCTGGAGATAGACAAGTTCAAACTGTCAAGTAAATAGATGACATCCGAAAATAGTTATTTGTTATACAAGTGGTGAAAGTTGTATTTTACGTGCGAGTGTTATTTGAAACACGAGCTAGCGAAAGGATTCTATTATTGACCACGAGCGAAGCGAGTGGTTCAAAAATAGAATCCTGAGCGTAGCGAGTGCTTTAATACACGAGACGTAAAATAACTTTCACCCGCGTATAACACAAAACTTTTCACCTCACTACAGCGAGGAAAATAAGAAAAAGGGTGCATTTTGCTCGGTTTCCCGTAATTCCTCAGGTGTTTAATACTTCTTCATCACTCGAATCACTAATTTTTAACAAAACAATCTAGAAAAACATGCGAATATTTAACGTTGATATGATGGATGAATTGAAATGAAAAGTTTTGACGTAAAAGATTTTAGTAAATGTCAGATGCGTTTTGTTCGTACGTAGACTTATTCGGCTGTCAGAACAATTTATCCGTTTTTACAAAAAGAATGAAGATTAATGTTGAATGCTGATATTTATGAATTAAAATAAAGTTGTCAGACTGTATTAAGTGTTTTTACTCGATGCAATTCATTAATTGCGATGTTAAAAATTCTGCACTTTTAACGTTTTACGTTTTGTTAGCTGTCAAATGTCACTTAAGCCACTTGTCACTTATGTCAAAACTCTTTCACCACATGTGGATAAAAAGCGATTTTCACAATAGATATTAAACAAACAAAAAGGGCTTTCCGAGCTAGTGAGGTGAAAAAATAATTTCTCATAACATACATATTTTGAACTTCGCATAGTTCAGGTTTCTAGATATCAATCTCCTTCTCGATCCACGCAAAATCAGCATACACGTAATTAAGAGTTCGGTAACGATTTAAAAACGAAAATCGCTAATAATGACATTATGCACATGAATTGCATTTGGCAAGATAGCTTGAAGTCTTGTTAATGCAAAAAAGTACTTTAGGTCCATATATATTAATATTTAATACCTTAAAACTCAATTCTTACAGAGCTTATTTAGTGAGGACGTTGATTCATGCCATTTTGTCGTATGATTTTAATTATTATTTGAAGTGAACCCTAATATGTTTTGTACTATCTGAATAAAGCATAAAGTGAAGTTTATTTTTGTATTTCTATATTTGTAAAATACTTTAATATATTCCCAAAAATATCACCTAAACTTCGGCAATTTTTAGCAAAATTGTTCTAGCAAAACATACTCTCCCTTAAAAAATATATATGAAAATGAAAAAAACTGTCACACTTATTCCTCAGACTACTCATTTTTTAGTGTATTTATATATTTTATGTACTCGTGTAACTTAATTTTAATCAATAAAAACCTTACTCTTTTCACCTCTATAAGCAAAAATCGCAAAACAGGTGTTAGATTAGGATGAATTATTTATAAATGAAGCATAAAATTAAAAATTCGTTGTATTTATTCCATCCAAAAAGAAACGATTTTCCATAATATGTATACAAAATTATAGAAGTTATGTTAGTTACTGCAAAATAGCATCAAAAAGTTGAGCGAAATCGAAAAAAAAGTTTACCGGACTCTTAATTACAATAATTACCTTCAAAGTCGTCTCTAGTTGTGGAATAAGTGTTTTTGACATTAGGACAATAGTTATTCACAATAGGACAATAGTTTTCACACTTGTACAGCTTATGACGTCATCCCGTCAATTGGGTCATGTGCTTGTTTGCCACCGAAGTGGCATAGATAAGAATGAGCCAGTTCTAGTGAAGTTATTACTGATAGTGTTAGCTCTACAATCCCAGAGTTGAGAAATATGTTGGTGTATTTTAAATTTTGCGATGCACTTTTGACCGATTTCACAAAGAAGAAACGTACTAGTTCAAATATTAAAGTTTAGGACCTTTTAAAACGACAAATAGGGGATTGTAATGATACCGTCAGATTCGTAACAAAGAAAGCATTTATGCTAATTAATCTGTGAAATCAGTCAAAAGATTTCATAGACTCGCCAAACTGTTAAAGATTACTTCTTAAATCAGTTCGGCCAGCTTAATATCTCTCGGACTGCAGAACGGGCTGTTCTCACACATTGGTTATAGTCAACCTCCGTGGACTCCTGGGCTTGTTCAAATTACCCCCAGACCCTCGGATGTGCACTTGGACGGACGGCATGTCGACTGAGGAGTGGAGGCTAGCTGCCCTCGAGGCTCTGGGTGAAGGTACGCAGATCCGGAGGTCAACGGCGCTGTGGAGGCTGGCGGCGCGGGAGGAGCGGGGGGTGGCGTGTGGGGGGTCGGAGGGGGGTGCGAGGGCGGGGAGGTCTGCGGCGGAGCGCGAGCGCCGCGGAGGACTCTCTGGGATCAGCGCCATGCCACCCATGCTCCCGACGAAGACTGAGTTCTGGAAAATTATGGAATTTAAGCAAGATCGAAGTCAGATAAGAATACTACAATAACAAATAAGTATCACCAAATCGTAATTTTGTATAGAATTTGTGTATAAAGTGACTAATTTTCATAGATTTTGAGTATGACTACGCCGGATACCTTGCTGCCCTGAAAATTATCAAAAATCGAGTAACGCTCAGTTGCATCAGTCTATTAACGTCCTCGTTTTCCTTAAAGTTTGCTTGTATGAATGTTTTGACATTTCTCTACGGGATGATAGCTGACCAGTACGCCAAGCACATGATTGACACGTCAGTATCTCGCGCGCGAGATAGTCTCTCCGTCCTTTTCTGACTGTGTCAAATAAAAAGAGACGGGTAGTCTATCTCGCACGCGAGATACCGTCGCATCAGTCATGTGCTAGGCGTGCAGCATATTAGTTAGTTGTCCATGGTGCAGTGCAACTCAGCCTGAGTATATTTTCACTATTTTAAGATCACTTAATATTTAGTTTACATTATGACTGCAAATTCGTTATATGAAAAACTCTCATTTGTCATTTACTAGCAATATTACCTTTTTATTGAGTACATTAACACTGATGAAACTTTTATCCAATAAAAAGCTTTTCAAGTTACATTTATTAATTGTTTGTGAACTTTCTGAGATCAGACTTCCGAATCTTTTCCTTGTGATTTAATCTTCATCCCATTTTCTTTCGAGACCTTTGTGAAATAAGTTATAGATTACTTTTCGATTTCTTTGTTTCATACTGGCTTTCTTATGTAAATGTGTTGTGTGTTGAGGCCCGAAAACATACGTGAGTTTTTACGTATATAAGAAAGTTTTCTTCTAATATTCCTGGCAATATATATACATAAATATATGCTTGGTCACCTATATAAACTTGTCAAAAAACTACAAAAAATTACCATTTTAAATAAAAATTATGACCATTATTTTTTTGACAGCGTAAATATAACAAACTTGTAATCGGTCGGTAAGATTAGGGAATTATCTTAACTAAATATTATTAAAATGTGATATTTACCTGTCTTAGACGATGGGGGAGGTATCCACAAGGTTGGTAAGCGGGGAAGCCGACACCGCAGTCATAGGACACGCAGCCGCGCGACAGTGATGCTCGATGCTGTAATAATTGTTTATTTATTGTTCTGAGCAATCCTAATTTAAATTTTGTTTCTTTCTAACAAATACACATGTCAAAAGGATGGAGGCCAAACGATTTTTGATGGCATTTAAAATTTGAATAACTCCTAAAAAACGCCTTCATTCAGCTATTAAGGGCTTTTCAAGTGAATACTGCCACTGCCAATGTTAAACAATGGTAAAAATTATGAAAAACTTTCATTTAGCAATTACTCTAAAACCGTGCAACTTTTACCTACTGGGGTCATGTTAAGCTGGTTTAGATCCTCTTAGGTTGCCCTACACACCCTGTATTTATTATTCCTGTTACCTTCAAGTATCCCTCAAGGTTTAATGCTCATTAAGATCATTCTAAGCGTCTCTTTCCCAATTGGCATACATTGGCTGCTCCCAAAAGGGATTTGATATTAGCCGAACTATACCGAAAATTTTCTTGGCTCCATTTGCTTGCAAATATGTATTGTAGTTAGGGAGGCGAGGTAGCTAAATGGCGTAATTCAACGGCGCCGTCGAGACCTATCAAAATCGAAAGATAAAATAATTTCGAAAAGAAAAGCTCGTATGGCAAAAACCATTTTAGCGGTGGGTTTGGGGTGTACGGTTTTTCAAAAATGTTAAAAAAAACAGTTACTTGGGCATTCTCGAGCGCGTCAGATATTCATACTACGTATGCCCCGAGTGCCTCTGATAACAACGGTATACTAATCTGCCGGTTTGCGTGGTGGGGGTAGGCATATAAAGTAGTCAAAAATGCAAAAAAAAAAAATTTACTCGAGCGCGTCAGATTTTCGGAAGGGGTGTTAAGTAGGCCCCAAGGAAGCTCCCTTTAAAAAAACTGACGATTTCGGCGTGACGATAAGTTACGATGAATTTTTGAAAATGCAAAAAAAATTAGTTTTTTTGAAATACTCGAGCGCGTCAGATTTTCATAGGGGAGGTTTATCTCGGTATCCTGAAAGCATATTTTTTTAATCTGACAAAAATGTTGGTGGGTTCTCTTAATCTGACCGAAAAAGGTTTAACTTTCAAGTCAAAAAGTTTTAACTTTGGACAAAAATGTAAAGACACCTTTTTTGTGTAAAATAAAATTACCTTTTTTGTTTATTTAAACTTTTTTTTGTAAAATGTATCGTTCGCGACTTATATGCCGTAACGCGTTCTTAGGAAGACGAAATGGCTCCTCCACACTTCCGGTCATGCGGAAACCGGCAGATTTTGTATTTTTAGTAAGTTTTAGATTATATTCTTCAAAACAAAATAAAAAAAAATCGCGCTCGAGAATGCCGGATTAACGTTTTTTTTTTACAAGTTCGCGACCCTATAACTCGGCGGCGTCAAGGACTTATCGTCAGATTAGTTAAATTTAGTCTTTAAACACTAAAATCAACCCCCAATATCTAAAACTGACGCGCTGGAGTATTTCAGACTATCCATTTTTTTTTACTAATCTGATCGTCTATCCTAGGCGCGCGTCACTACATATAGAGCTAAATACTTTACAAGGTTGTTCTATTAGGTCTAAGGTATCTCTCATATCTTAAACTGCCACGCTCGAGTATTGCAGAAAATTCCCCTATTCGCCTCCCTAACTATTGTTAATTGATACTTACATGTGGTGCCACTGAGACTGACTCTGCGAGTGCGCAGCTCTGCCGATGTTGTTGTTGAAATTTGGGTTGATACGGTTCCAGCATTCTGTATAAAAAGGCCTAGGTGTAAAAGAAACCAACAGTGAAATAGTTAAGAATAAATACATAAGAATGTCAATGGACTTTATGAAAATTAAGAGAATGCCATTTTTACTCTAAGTTTGACAAGCGTTTCTCAGTTTCTCGTAGCAGTGAATTTAAATTTAACGAAATAACACCAGTGTCTTAAATAATCCTTTGAAATTTTTGTGAAGTCTATTTTGAAGATTGTATTCAAGTGCACTCCAAGATACACACTCGGTGGATCTAGCGGCAGATTTATATTTAAGTAAGTGTGTCTATCGCAAAATAATATCCTCTAGTCACTTCATAGAATACTGTATTTCAGTAAGCGACATTTTTTAAGTCTTTTTGGTACTCGTAGGTTAACTTGCCTCTTATAACCGACGATTTTTTTTTAAATGTGTAAGGTCAACTAGGCGAAGACCGTCAATCGACGAAGATCAAATAGCAAACAATTACAGCAATATCTGCATAACTTTTCTTTTACGAAATAGTAATAGATAGGTATTGTTGTAGAACTGTTCTAGTACAGTTTTACCATTTCGTAAAAAGAAGCTATGCAGAATTTGCTGTAATTGCTTGCGATCTTCGCCTACTGCCGGTCTTCGCCGAGTTAACCTTACAGTAGTTGTCTTACAATATGGTAAATTATAATTAATCAAATTAATCGCTTTTGACTGCCTCTACTTTTAATCTGTTTACTGTAATGTTTATGTTGATTTTCTACACTTGTAGTGCAATAATCACAACATAGTATAAAACAAAGTCGCTTCCTGCTGTCTGTCCCTATGTATGCTTAGATCTTTAAAACTATGCAACGGATTTTGATGCGGTTTTTTTTAATAGATAGAGTGATTCAAGAGGAAGGTTTCTATGTATAATTGCACCCGTGCAAAGCCGGGGCGGGTCGCTAGTTTGTAATAATATTACTGGCCTGAATGTAGCCGATCAGCGACCATCTCTTTTCAACCATCCACCGAGTGTGCTCCAATCTACTGGTGCTCATAAATAGGAAGAAGTCCACGTACAGTTTATAGACGCACCTTATCTTGCCCCAGCGGTTGAAGAACAGCGCAATGGCCGCCACCCACAGCAGCAGGACGAACGCTACTATGAGGGCTTCTTCCGCTCTGACGACAACACCGCTGCCATCTGGTAAGGGATAACATAACTTCTATAAGGTGAAAACTACCAAACAAACGGGTGAAAGATGAATTGCTGGACATTGAACTGTCCTTAGGGTGTGAACTTTGCTGACATCAAATGGCTCTCTTTACCGGATCGCCTTCGATCTACTTTATTTTATGCAGTGGTAACTACCATTAGTTAAGTACAGTCAGCAGCAAAAGTAGACAAGCGGGTAGGGTGTCAAAATGAGTTTTTAATGACTTTATTGTTAAGAAATAAGAGCGTTTGTAAGTAATTTTGAACACGCTACCCGCTTCGCTACTTTTGCTGCTGACTGTACAATGTACATAGGCTCCTTGCATTGTCCCATTGTTCCGCCGATATCTCGGCATCCGTCTCTTATTTTAAGGAATTTAATAATGATAACCCTCAGAATTTAGTAGTGTAGTCGGTATTTTGTATATATTGGCAGGTGTAACAAACTTTGATGACTTTAGTTAGTTCTTTTGGAAATAAATGGCATTCTGTCCATACATTAGGACAATTTTGCCAGTGTCAAAGTGATGGCGACAAGTGTACGGTCGATTAAAAATTATTATAGCTCTCAGAGCTTGACTTTGTACGGTGAGACCTTGCTATTTGTAAAGAGATAGCTACTCTTTAGAAACAACACGTGGCCGGTCTTGGCCTGGATTACCGGATGTTCAACCCAAACAATGGTTACACGCGTTTTGAGACTAATTCTGCATTAGCTGCACCGTTATTTGTTAGATCACTGCACAATAAGCTATGTATTACACACTGAACAACAAAACGAACAAAAAACAAAGAAATTATTCCCAAAAAGCTGCGGCCATTTTCGTAGAACATTCCAGGAATCCTTGATGACTTTAGCTCTTCGCGGAAGAGATGTCACCTTGCTGACGTTCCTACTTTGAGCGGAAATTAAGTTTATTGGCATGTGATTTTGAAACACGTGTTTTAATATAGGCTTACAGTTTGTCTTCCTAGGATCGACAATGGAGGAGACGTTACTTCTGAGGGTGGTCTGGGGAGGGGGGTGCAGTCGCTGCACTGATCGCGCTATTTGTCTCACTAGAGTCGGCCATAGAGGATAGGTTACATTTGAAGGTGGTCTCGGAGGGGGAGGGGGGGGGGGGGTTAGTCGCAGCACGGTTGCACCACTCTATTGTACTACAAACAATGGGCTTAGGTACTGTTTGTCTCACTAGAGTTGGCCATGGAGGAGACGTTACTTCTAAGGGTGGTCTGGGGGAAAAATAATACGCAGCATCACTTCTATAGGCGGGCCGCCGGTTGCGCAAAAAATGGTGGGCTTACTGTTTGTTTCACTGGAGTTGGTCATGGAGGAGATGTTACTTCTGAGGCTAGTCTCGGGAGGATGCAATCGCAGTACCACCTCTGCAAGTGGTCCGCCGGTTGGGACGCTCTATTGTATTACACACAATGGAAGGCTTACTGATTGTCTCACTAGAGTTGGTCATGGAGGAGAGGTTACTTCTGAAGCTGGTTTCGGGAGGATGCAGTCGCAGTACCACCTCTGCAAGCGGTCCGCCGGTAGCGCCGCTCCATTCTGTGAGAAACAATAAAGTAAATATACCTAAGTTTTAGACCAATTGAGCCACCTAAATAAGTGTTGGTAATAATTCTACCACAAATCTCAAAATATCTCATTTTTACAAGTACTTTCGATAACTTTCCGCGAAGAGTTTGCAACTGAAAGTAGTTTATTTATGGCTGTAACTGTGATAATATTTCATCATTATTTATGTTGATTTATGGATATATCTAATCGTTAGCAATCAAAATCAAAATCAAAATCAATACAAGGTACATACAATACCTTAAGAATATGGAAATTTACAATTGATTGTTTTCATAACCTGATACTGAACATAACAGTAAGATTGTAATCCGGCTAAATCTCTACGACAACTATATTAGATACAGTACATTGACTTAGCACTTTATACGCCATGAGCATAGTTTTATCGCCCCACCTCGCATAATAATCGCGACAGCTAGTGGACAATATAATTTAATTCAATTGTTAAAAATTATGTATCCATATAATCCAGTTTTTTTTGAGATTCGAAAAAAACGTTCTATTCTCGTAGTGCGATTACTGGGAAAACGATTTTAAAACTCTCCATTTTGCCTCTTTTTGTCTTAATCTTATCACTAATAATGGAAACAAGTATTCTGGATTAATGTTTTTCCTGATACGGCTGAACAATTAAAGATGGGCGAAATCAACAGTTATTTTTCTTAACTCAAAAATCATTAGTTATAGGTACTCGTATGCATCCGGTACTTTTTGAATGAGTAAAGCTAATAAAATACCGGTACTAGAAACTCTATTAGTCATAGTCATAGTATTTATTCATATACAATACAAGATTGTGTTTGAAAATAAGTACATGCTTTTAAATTGGAGAAAGATAACAAATTTAAGGAACTTATTACTTAAACATTATTTAACATTTTAAAGACTTAACAAAAACAAATAACACTTAAAAACTAATAAAAACAAAGAAAACTTACGGACTAAACAATATTAAACACCTCATCTACAGTGTAGAAACACCCTCTCAACAAAAACTGTTTCAATTTGTGTTTAAATATATTACATTTTGAGATGGTTTTTAACTCTACAGGTAGTTTGTTAAATAAATTAACAGCCTGATATTTTGTCCAGTGTTCCTCTACTTTTGATAATGGACGAAAATTAACTTTAATATTTTTGGTGCGCGAGACTTTACGTAATTCTTGTTCCTCGTCCGTTTCAAATCTAGAGTAGTGTTTCACGAGATCTGTAAGTAATACGAGAACGTACAAACTAGGAACTGTAAGAATACCGAGTTTTTGGAAGTATTGTCTGCAAGGAGTCCATTGTTGGATAGAAAACATGATTCTAACCGCTCTTTTTTGAAGAATTAGAGCTCTATTAATGTTGTATTGGAAGCTATTTCCCCATAACATAATACTATATCTTAACCTGGACTCTATTAGTGCATAATAAACTATTTTAAGGTGATCGATGTTAATCTCATCTCTAAGGGTTATAAGGGCATAACATGCTGAACTCACTGCATTCTCAATAGATTCTAGTTCTTGTGTCCAGTTTAACTTTGAATCGATATGTACACCAAGGAATTTTACTTTATCAACTATTTCTACAGAGGTACCATTCATAACTATGTGAAGCCGATCATTTTTTTTAGAGTTTTGTTTGAACTGAATTATTTGTGTCTTGTCGGTATTTAGGGATAAATTATTAACAGTAAACCATTCATAAAAGGAGGATAATGCAAGATTGGCTATTTCATTAGCATTGGCATCTGCATGAATAATAGCATTTGTATCGTCAGCATACATAACTACACTACAATTTGGTACTGAATTAGAGATAAATTTGGCAAGATCATTTGTAAACATGATAAAGAGTACAGGACCTAAAATGGACCCTTGAGGCACACCTCTTCCTACCTTTACTAGAGCGGACTTAACGGATCTTATTCAAAAGGTAAATCTATGTTTCATGCCTGTAAAGTCTGTTACTAATGGTAGAGGCGAACGGTAACAAGCTTCATCAATTATTTTTTCTTGTATACAGGGTGGAAAGATAAGTCGGGCCCTGGAAGGAAACTACCTTAAAACGTTGAGATAGCTCAGTTCACTGAAAGGAAACATTCTTTTATTTTGCCTAAAAAGTAAAACTACATTCACAGTTTTTTTTCTAATTTTCCCTTTTTTCCATAGTAAAATTGTATGATTTTATTTTTTCATTATTTATGGCTTCTCTTGTGGCGTAAATTTGGTTGGTATTAAGAAGTTTGTATTCTTGTTGGAAATAGGATCGATTCCCATCAATTGTCATAAAAATTGTTTTTGACAAAAATTACAAAAGGCGTAGTTTTTTTTGTGACCTGTACATTTTCTCGAAAATTTGTAAATGCAGATATGTCTCTTTTTAAAAATAAAATAATGTTTCCTTTCAGTTAATTGAGCTATCTCAACGTTTTAGGATAGTTTCCCTCCAGGGCCCGACTTATCTTTCCACCCTGTATACCTACTTAGCGTGTTTATATTTTTTCATAATATCTTATATGAGTTTACTTATCGGCTATTAAATAAAATCTATTTTACCCCTAAAACAAGGAGGCCCAATGCATATGCATGCATCTGTATTGGGCTGGCTAAGATTCAAAATTATGATTTCGATAATCCGAGCCACCAGGATGTGTATCCGTGGGACACGGCACAGATTCAAATCCACCCAACATTTCTTCAGTTTCATCGACGGTGCTGCCCTACCCAGCCCGTCTACCTCCGCCCTGCACTAGCATCTTGTTGTTGATCAATGTTTAATTTAATTAAAATTGTAACTCTATTTTGCGTTAAATAAATGAATCAAGCGTAAAATATTAGTTTATGTAACTGTTACGTAATAGGGGTCCTTAAAACACGAATGTGGTTTTATGAAACGAACGAAGTGAGTTTCATAATAAGATCACACGAGTGTTTTAAGGCCTAATTGTAATTACGTACAGTTGCATACACTGCTTTATCTACATACATATTATAAACCCTAAATGACGCGTTCTAAAACTATTAAAATGGCTGCCATTTTTCAGATTGCACCGCCATGGCCAACTCGATTGTGTCGGCGCGGCAGTCGGCGGGGCGCGTGCCGGCGGTCGGAGGAGCGCGCCGTCGGTCGGGGAGCAGGCCGGATTTTCATAATGATATCGAATTTTTGCTTATTATTTGATAATAATAACATCGTTACATTACAGATAAGACATTTGTTCTAACTTCTAACAAAACAGTCTCTTTTTATGGGGGTCATAACGTGCGGTTTTTGAACGCATCATGGAGGGTTTGTGATATGGGTGTAGATAAGAGTCCTTTGCCTGCGTAATACTCATACTGTGATTCTACGTGCAACTAAAATGTAAATCCACCGGCCGTTACCAGTGATATATGTTACTGTGCAGGCTTATTCAGACAAACATTACAGCATGATGGAGAGCCTCACACAGCTTGGAAATGTACGTGAGTTATGAGAGATTATGTGGAAATGATTGGATTAAGATGGAACAGGTAACAGTTTAAGTTGGGTTCATATGGTAAGCGGCTAGAATTATATTTATTTCAACGACAGCGGAATCTTTTCTCGACTTGACTTTTTGATGATTAAAAGGAAATGTACGTGAGTTGTGAGAGATTATGTGGAAATGATTGGATTAAGATGGAACAGGTAACAGTGTAAGTTCCGTTTAAGTTGGGTTCTTATGGTAAGCGGCTAGAATTATATTTATTTCAACGACAGCGGAATCTTTTCTCGGCTTGACTTTTTGATGATTAAAAGGAAATGTACGTAAGTTATGAGAGATTATGTGGAAATGATTGGATTAAGATGGAACAGGTAACAGTTTAAGTTCCGTTTAAGTTGGGTTCATATGGTAAGCGGCTAGAATTATATTTATTTCAACGACAGCGGAATCTTTTCTCGACTTGACTTTTTGATGATTAAAAGGAAATGTACGTGAGTTGTGAGAGATTATGTGGAAATGATTGGATTAAGATGGAACAGGTAACAGTGTAAGTTCCATTTAAGTTGGGTTCTTATGGTAAGCGGCTAGAATTATATTTATTTCAACGACAGCTGAATCTTTTCTCGACTTGATGATTGCAAGGTATTGGCTTGGCCATTCTAAAAATAAATGTTCGAGGTCCACTACAAATATTTATTTTAGAACTGATAGTTAAAGTATACGTCGGTTAAGTAGATTTGTAACATTAGTCCTTAAGCATTTTTCTGCATACTCTTCTTACTTTTATATTTCCTATATAACTAAGTAAACGGTGTGCATTTTTTGAGCATGTCAAAGTCTACATTTTACGAATAGCGTGCATCTGAAATCTGACAAGCAAAAACACTACTATAAATTTCCTTTACGTGAAAACGGTTGGTATTGGCAGTCGCCGTCAAAGAGTTTAAACCTGCCACGGAACATTTTCAAGCATCAAACACATGCTTTTTAAAATTGGACGTTAATCTGACATGGCCAAGTAGGCGAAGTTTGGTTACTGGTAGAGACTATAGAGATATAGACCGCCACAGCCTAAGAACTTTTTGAAGCTCAAGTCAATTGCGACATCTACGTCAAAGACCCCTAAAGATACCGAAAATGTAAGAGAAATGTCACCTGCACTGCTACTCCACCTACTTAGTGACTTGAGCTTCAAAAAGTTCTTAGGCTGTGGCGATAGTAGACATAGATGGCGCAATTGAAATGAGCTTCAAAAAGTTCTTAGGCTGTGGCCGTCTATATCTCTATAGTCTCTGTTACAGGTAACAAAAATAAAATTGGTGTATTTTTTCCCAGACTGATGTGAAAACTAGTTTCTCGAATTGCCTTTCTTAAGAACTTTTTAAGAAACGCAATACGAGGCTGGATTTTTTTGTCAAAGCTTGTTTTCGCAAAATACTTTAGTGAGTTTTAACGACTTTTTGTGAGTCAAAACTGGTTATCAAAAAATGCATTTTTGGTGAACACTTTCAACAAGAATGTTTAGCCTCAGGCGAGATTCGAAGCTACTCTGGGAAACATGCCCATCGCTCTGATCAACTGAGCTACTGAGACTTACCTGATGGCTGCGAATTTATACACCATATCCTTTATTTTATATGCGTCTTTTGTTGACTTTCAACAAGTTTTAACTGCTAAAAGCGCATCTTCATTTAAAACGGGGTTTTACGGTTAAAACATATAAACAGCATTACCAGTAATAAATATTGCTACCGACCTTCAAAATTCAAGCGTGCTTTCCCACAGTATTATGCTTTACAAATTCGACATTAGACACAAAGCTATAGAAATTGTATCATTTGTAGAGACGAGCATTCGGTACAGTTAGAGTTGTGCCATTCCCGAGAATTCTCGAGAACGTTTCCAGTTTTGTATGGTAAACGTTCTCGCTTATAGAATATCTCTTAACATTCTCGAGAATAGCCCATCTCTAACAGTGACCAACGATGCGTCGAGTTTACAAGTGATTTGAGTAGCGTGTACAGTCGTCATAAGATATACCTATCGAAGCGGCCAAAGTGGTGACAAATATCTGAACAACGCCTTTATTGTCAAGGCGATAAGGTGCTTGCTCAGATATTTTTGAGTACCCTGGCCGCTCCGATATATTTGATGGCGACTGGACAGTGGCTACTCTCATACATTTTCATTTGTTTGGTATGTCCGCGCCGCGCAGACTCGCCGCCGCTCAAGCGGCCACTCAGTTCGCGCTATAAAATTTCGTGAAAATCAGTGTGCAATAACTCTTTAGTGCTAATCTAGTACATAAATAACAACATCGTGTAAGTGAGCAGCTACCTAAGGTACCGCTCTCACCGGCGGAGATGCGCGACGGCGCGGGTGCGGAGTCTGTTGCGGCGGCGTCTGTGGCCACGGGCTCTGCGGACAAAAATACAGGGTGGATATAAGTAGGTGACATGTCTGAAAATATGGAATACATTTAATATGACAAAAGACTAAAACTTTACCTATTGGTACTAGCGTCGTGGCTACATTTTTAATAAATCAATATTATATAGAAAATTTTAAAAAATCCAGTCTGTATACCCTACAGGCTTGTGTATCGGTCTTATCTCGTATTGCTTAGCGAAATCACTTTTTGACCAATAACACCTATAATGTGTACAAAGACGAACTCATTGGAAGAATTTATTGAAAGACTGTTCGAAGGGCGAATAATGAAGTAAGTATTTGATTACAAACACAATTTTCAGTAAAACAATTCAGTAGTAATAATTTTGAATGTGATTCGGCTGTGTTCCAATTAAAAGTTCTTTACGGTCAATAATTTTCACTACATAAGGTTGACTGGTAGAGAATGCCTAATGGCATTAAGTCCGCCTTTTGTGTGATAAGGTTTTCTTTTGTAAGTTTAAATAAATAAATAATTTTCAATGACATTACATGTGAGTAACACGAAGGAGATAATCACAATTCAACCACATTAGTATGAAATCCCATCTCAGCCCAACGTCACCTAACTAAAATCATTGACAAATGAATATTCATACATCCGGATTTTTTTTTTGTTTGTAAATCAATGTGCCACATATAAAAATAAACTTTTATCCAGGTTTGAACTACAATTTCGTCCCTACTCACCCATTTTACGGTACTTAGACACTTACTTCTTATTAAATAAATAATTACACTTATTTCTTAATAATTATCGGAATTGAATTGCAAATTTATATATTTTGTCGAGCCACACCTGACTTCCCTAAGCGCAGCCTTACCTTTGTCAAGTTACATACACAACTTAACTGGAAGTCTGATTTCAGCACCGAGCTCCGGGGCTAATATTAATTAGGTAAGTTAAGCTTTAGTTCATAGATTATACCCACTAGATGGAACATGCAACTTACAATTGTATTGCTTAACTTCAAACTCTGATAAATCCATTCGACCATCTCAGCAAATATCTACCCTATTACCTTTTCTTAATACCAAAAGCATATAATTTGACAGATGGATTTATTGAATTTAAAATTAAGAGACTCAATTCATCAGCTCAACATTCAACTGGTATGACGTCAGTAGGTAAATGTATTTTCTTTGTTTCTTTCATCAGCTCGCTTATACCGATTACAACATAATATTTAATTTATTTATAGATTATTTTGTAGTGAAAAAGGAAAACATCGTCAATCGTAGCGAGCGAAAGACGCTGCGAGTAATGTTATCATATCAGGCAAATCACGAATATATTTTTGTACAGGCTGTCATTCTGATTCTTATTTTTAATTTAGCGTAGCAGTCCAGGTGAGTTCGCTGCAGATACTTAAGGACGAGGGCGATTATAAGGCTTACAGTCCGTGAGCTCTAAAAAGAACCTTCGGGTTTTAAAAAGAGACGTCGGGTATCAATCAACATGAAAAAGAAAACAGCAATACTATGTTTCCCTTCGTGTGTCATCAGTGTCATCACAAATCCCCGAAGGTTCATGTTAAAGCTCACAGACTGTAAGTGCGTCTGTTCTATGTTCTATCTTGTGTGAGATCATCTATGTTAGAGTGTTAAACTGTAGCTCTTTTGTAAATGGGTTGATTTTGTAACAATACCCCCTCGTTAGCTCGACACAGAAACGTTGGGGAGGTTTTATATTTATTATTAGTTGCTGAATTTTATGCTTGCATTTTGGTAATCTAATATTTATACTGCGGTCTGAAACCTAAACTATTATCGATGTAGCTCGGAAGGCGGCGAAGTTAAAATGGAACAATATGTTTGACTAAGTAACTATCTAAAAAAGATCAGGTGCTCTTGCATATACAAGGTGCCGTTTTCTAATTTTAAAATACTTAAACAATACATTAAAAACACAATCCATCTCAAACATAACTCCAACACTCAACCAATAATCAACCAATATTGAAGTCGTATTGTAGTTGCATCGCAGTAGTTTTCAAGCAAATTCCGTCATTTTTGATTCAGACGTGTAGGCGTTAGGTGTATTGTGTTGTTATTGCATTGGATTTGCATTGAAGTTGGATCGTGTCTGTGCGTGTTTTAAAGTTAGAATCTGGCCCAAGTGATAGAGAAGTAAAGAAAATTGAAGATTAAAAGAATGTTTTCTTTTAATCTTCAATTTTCTTTACTTCTTCTTTACATGGCAGCCCTATTCGGTCAGCTATTTTTGTGAAATATATTGTTGCTTGAAATAAATTGATCAATTAGTTCTTTTCATTAATTACAGATATCCACACAAGTACTCGTAATTAAAGTAATGACACCTTTAGACGTTCGACACCTGTCTAGGATATTACTAAATCATTCAAGCCCTCAAACGGTAAAAATCAATAGGTACCTACTTAACGGCCTCCATAGCCTAGTTGGTAGTGACCCTGCCTACGAAGCTGGAGGTCCCGGGTTCGAATCCTGGTAAGGGCATTTATTTGTGTGCTAATCTCAAATATTTGTTCCTGAGTTATGGATGTTTTCTATGTATATAAGTATGTATTTATATATCTAAGTATGTATATCGTCGCCTAGCACCCATAGTACAAGCTTTGCTTAGTTTGGGGTTAGGTTGATTTGTGTAAGATTGTCCCCAAATATTTATTTATTTATTTATTTTTTATTACCTACTATAGTTTTAAATAGTTCGTAAATGTCTGGCCTATAACCGCGAACCACTTCGCCTCTTATGGTTCCTGGGCCATCATAGGGACGCAGCTATGAGTTAGAGGGATCTAACGATATTGCGATCTCGTTCCATCATATAGCTGCGTTTCTAATGATGGTCCACCATGTAGAGCAGTCCACGGCCTCCTAGCCAAGTTGATAGTGACCTGACCATATCTATGAAGCAGAAGGTCCCGGGCTCGAATTCTGGTAAGGGCATTTATTTATGTGTTTATCACGAATATTTTCTGAGTTATGGGTGTTTTCTAGGTATGTATTGTAAAATATAAAAAAATCGCCAAAAGCAAACAAAGTTTATTTTAAGAGTCGCCAGGACGCTCGCGTGAACTCGCGTCCCCATACAAACGTAGTTCAGCTCTCATTTTAAAACGACATGCTTTAGAACCACGAAATTTGGCATGGGCATTCTAGCAGTACAGATCTATGTCGGTAATTCGTTTTCGTTGCTAAAAATTGTAATACAAAGAAAATATAGCAAAAATAAGTTTTGTGTGTAAATCTGTATCTGGCTGTATTTTCTTTGTATTACAATTTTTGGCAAAGAAAACGAATTACCGACATAGATCTGTACTACTAGAATGCCCATGCCAAATTTCGTGGTTCTAAAGCATGTCGTTTTAAAATGAGAGCTAAACTACGTTTGTATGGGAACGCGAGCGTCCTGGCGACTCTTAAAATGCACTGAAAACATTTTTTTTGTTACCAGCAACCAAGCTTCGTGTACTAAGTAACAGAAGTAACTTAAGTTTTGGGACTTGCAAACTTAAGGCTTTTACTTATCAAAATGTTTAGTTCTTTATAAGTAAACTTTGGGTTGTAAGCAAATTCTACTAACAACAATAACTTTGAGCTAAGTTTAAATATTTTTTTTGAGACAATCTTACACGAATAGGCCTAGTCCCACTGTAAGCTCAATAAGGCTTTAATTCTACTTATAAAGAACTAAACATTTTGGTAAGAAAAACTTTATGAACTCCTTACCGAATTTTGTTTATTAATGAAATAGCCGCAGTACACTCGAGAGCAAAAATTTCGGGTCAGTAACATAAACTTTAATATCTTTAAAATGAATATCTTTAACATTAATATCTTTTGAGATATTCAAGAAAATGCTAGTGACCCGAAACTTTTGCTCTCGACTGTAGTTTGCCTGTCCTTTTTTCAGTGTATGATTCTTTTTCATATCAGGCGGGATATTTCTCGTAAATTCTTATCAGTAACAACAGTAACTTTGAAAAACTTGATCTAATTTCTTTACCTACCTTTATCGTTCAATTAACCTTACAATCCAGCGAATTCCAACGTAGTCAAGTTAGAAATAATTAAGAATTCCTGCTTAGCTCCACAGAAATTAATAACTCGTGAATCCAAAACGATAATTTTTAGGGCTCTCCGCTGCGGTAATTAGTTTAACTCGTAATTAAGCATATTTTTTCGGTATAAGAATCTCTTGAATTCCGAAAAAGTGACTTAAATATACCTAATAATCCTGTTTCTCTATAGAGACCGACCATACTAACTTTGCACCGACTTTCCAAGCGCAATGAGTGGATAAGTCAGCATAAATGTTTAAATTATATTAAAATGTGCACTGAAAAGTTTATCAGGGAACCTACTGAGATTACGGTAAAGTTTACTGAATAATCAGTAAATCTTACTGATTATTCAGTCAACCCTACCGTAATCTCAGTAGGCTCCCTGATTATTTTTTTCATCAGTGTGACGTTAACGAGTATACGAGTAACGACAGTTCCATTCCACATAAAGCCCATCAGAGTTAGCGTAGTCTAACTATAATTTTAATTGTTTCTGTAATAAAACGAACACGTCTTTCGTACGCCATTTATTTCCGAACAACCCGCTTACCCACATACCATAATTATCAATCTTAGGTCTACCTACATTACACTCCTCTACGCTAAACTTACAAACTAACAGCTAGGGCACCCTTTGAACTAACAACAAGAGTTGCCGCCGGTTTACTAAAACTGGCAACAAACGCTGCTATGATACAATTACAATTGCAACACTGAGTACAACAATTGGAAAACAACAAATAACCTATCTATTTTTATATTGTAAACGGGCGGCTGAAAGGGGTTTAACAATATTTGCCCTTATTTATCTTACACCTTATAATTAGGTTTATTGAGTCTACATTGACGAATGGGACGGGCTCGGACGGGTGTAGAAGCCTTAGGGGAAGCGAACGACCACTCCGGTGAAGCCGGAGAGGCGCTATTAGCACGGGGCGTTTGTGCCGCCGCCGTGCCGCGCGACTCGTCCGCAGATGCCGCCGACGTCTCCGCCTGAGCCCTCACCGGTGTTGCCGGTGCCGGTACGTCAGCCGATACTGAGCGATGCCCTTGAAAATCCGCGCCAGATTGATCTAGCGCTGGTGTAGTTACTGCGAGAGATAATCTACCATTAACTGACCGTTTCCGCAATTGATCGATATGCCTGTGTACCGTTTCTCCATCGTCACCTAATACTTTATAATTACTGGGCCCTAAAACATCCACTACCCGACCAGGGAACCATTTTTCTCCCTTCAAGTATTTCCTGTACCAGACCTGGTCCTCTTTACACACAGTACACTCCTACTCACTCCTCCCGCCGCCTCCCGCTGCCGCTGCTGCGCGCGCCGCACCTGCCCCTCCCTGTCCGGTTTAACTATGTCTAAGCGCGTGCGTAATCGCCTTCCTAACAGAAGCGTAGCTGGCGATTCTCCCGTGGTTGAGTGTTCCACATTTCGGTAATAAATCAGGAAAGCCCATAGAGCCCTATCTACATTTTTGTTTTCATGCAATGCTTTACGGATCACCCGCTTTAAGGTCCTAACTGAATTCTCCGCTAACCCGTTCGAAGCCGGATGATACGGAGCTGTAAATATATGTTCTATACCACAGTATTTGGTAAAATCCTGGAGTTCCTTTGATGTAAATTGCTTACCGTTGTCGCTGACTATTTGCTTTGGTATTCCCCACCTACTAAACAATTCACACAACCGATCTATTAAACCTCCCGCTGTGACGTTAGTTACATTAAAGACCTCTATCCACTTTGACATCGCATCTACCACAACCAAGTATGTTTAGCCACCGATAGGCCCCATATAGTCCAAATGGATGCGCGACCATGGTCGGCCGGGCCAGCTCCACATGCGCGGCGCGTGCCGCGGCGGCGCGTCCGCGTGCGCGGCGCACACCGCGCAGGCGCGGCACACGCGCTCCACAGCCTCGTCGATCCCGGCCCACCACACATAACTGCGGGCGAGCGCCTTTGATTTTACGATTCCCATATGAGGCTCGTGGATCATTGATAATATTCTGTCTTTACACTTCTCCGGAACCACTAACCTAGGACCCCACATGACACAACCTAGTTCCTCATATAACTCATCTTTCCTATTAAAGTACGGCTGTAAATTCGAAATGTCACATAATGCGGGCCAGCCATCCCTAATGTAACTTAAAACCTTGGATAGTAGCGGGTCATGTGCGGTCTCACGCTTTATTTCATTATAATCCAGTAAGAGTGCCTCCTGTACAAAGTGTAGGTACGTTTGTTCCGGTACCGATAATTTCCCATGACCACTGTTACCGACGGGTAACCGCGAAAAACCGTCCGCGCCGTTGTTGTCCGTTCGCACATATTGAATATCAAACGAGTAGGCCGATAAAATAATCGCCCATCGCTGCATCCGACTAGCAACCATAGTCGGTATACCAGTATTAGGGCCGAAAATTGAAACCAGTGGTTTATGGTCTGTACCTACGTAAAGTGAAATGCCGTCCATATAAATACTGGTGAAATTTATTCATAGAGAATATGATAGCTAGTGCCTCGCGATGTATTTGTGAATAGTTCCGCTCGGCGTCATTGAGAGTGCGCGAAGCATAGGCAACCGGCCGCTCGCGGCCGTCCGGCCCCGGCTGAGTCAGCACCCCGGCAACGCCGCGCGAGCTCGCGTCACAAGTTACGAACAGCTGTTTCTTTGGATCATAATGTGCAAGTACCTCCGCACTAGCTAGTATTTCTTTTATTTCTTTAAAAGATCGTTCGCAATCCGCGGACCAAAACCACTGTTTTTCCTTTTTTTAAAGTTCATATAGCGGAACTAACCTAGCACTCATATTTTTGATGAATTTCCCGTAAAAATTTATAATACCTAAGAAAGAACGGAGTTCCGTTACGTTATTCGGTCTAGGTACCCGAGCTATAGCCTCGACTTTGGCCGGGTCAGTTTTTATGCCATCTTTACTAATTATGTAACCGAGATATTGTACTTCGTCCGCTAAAAATACACACTTACTACTTTTTAACTTTAAGCCTGCCTTATGCAACCTACTAAACACCGCTTCGAGGGCCGCTAAGTGTTCTTGTTTCGTTTTACCCCCAATTATGACGTCATCCAAAAATATCTCAACATTCGGTATACCCTTTAGTAAATTACACATTATGCGTTGGAAAATTCCCGGACTGGATGATAACCCGTACACCAATCGGTTATACCTGTATAGCCCTCGATGCGTGTTTATGACTGTATATTTCTTTGAGTCATCCAGCTCGATCTGGTTATAGGCTTGAGATAAATCTATTTTAGAAAAGTAGCATGCGCCGCTAAGACTTACCATTAAGTCGTCAATTTTAGGCAAGGGATATCGATCAATCAACAAAACCGGATTAAGTGTAGATTTATAGTCGGCACAAATTCTCAAGGAACCGTCAGCTTTATTTACCGGCACCAGCGGCGAGGCCCAGTCGGAGCAGTCCACGGCCTCGATGACGTTGTTCCGCAGCATGGCGTCCAGCTCCGCGTTAACCCGTTCGCGCAGCGCATACGCCAGCGGGCGCGCGCGGTGGAACACCGGCGGCGCCCCCTCGCGCACGCGCAGCGTAGCCTGCCCGCCATTATACCGCCCGAGACCGCCGCTAAACAATTCCTTATATCTGGAAAGCAAATTATTTATTTCATTAGATATTGTTAAATTATCACTTCTCACATTGTTACAATTACTAAACTCGGGTATTTTAATATTTAATTCTGCCAACCACTGTCTCCCCAGCAGTGGGGTGGTACCTCCTTCAATAACAAACAATTCGAGATATTTTGTCTTTTCACCATACGTCACTCTCGGCTTAATGACACCTAGGGGCTTGACCTTTGACCCGTCATAAAATCTTAGTGTTACAGCGCCAGCTTGGAGCGGATAATGACTTAAATGTTTTTTATACGTTTTGCTGCTTATGCAAGACACTGCGGAACCTGTATCTATTTCCATTTGCAGTATAATGTGATAGGTATTATTGTCTATTGTGATAGGTACACTCACCGGCCCGTAGTCACTTAGACACAAATGGTGAAAGTCCTCTGTAGCTGGCTCGTCCCGATCCGAGCCCTCCGTTGTCTCCGCTTGGCCGTAATTCAGTCTCCCTGGGGCGCTACCCCCGCGACTCCCCTCACTACGGCCCGGACACACCCGACGCAAATGACCCCTGCGCCGGCATGCACTGCAGACATAGTCCCGGAACCGACAATTATCGTAGTCGTGATCTGTCGCCCCGCAGCCTCTACAGGCACGGTAGTCCCCTCTTCCGCCTGGCGTATATGCGGCGCCAGCGCCTTGTACCCCGTTCCTCACGATGGTGTGCGATCTTGCCCCGCTCCCTCGCGCTGCACTGCCAACGCTCCTGCTGCGCCAGCCCCCGACGCCCCGCGATCCTCGCGGCTGGGCCCCGCGCGCTCCTCCCGGCGCCAAGGCATGTACCGCCGCGGCTACCGTCGGCCCCGCACCACTCGTTCCGGTGCCCGACGATGGTTCGACCGCTGCCGCGTCTCTTTCCGCTGCCTCCAGCGAAGTAGCAATTCTGATAGCATTTGTATATGTTAGCGTATCCTCCTCCGCAAATAAACGTTGACGTATGATGTCACTTCGCAGCCCGCATACAAACTGGTCACGAAGATTTTCGTTAAGAGTGGCACCGAATTTGCAATCCCTGGCCAGTTTCTTTAATTCCGCTACGTAAGTGGCAATGTTTTCTCCGTTATTCTGCCGACGCTGTCTAAAACGATATCTCTCTGCCAAGACTGACGGCGTTGGCTGAAGATGATGACGTAACAAGTCCACCGCTTCCTTGTAGGTAACCTCCGACGGCTTCTTGGGGCTCGCCAAGTTTACAAGTAGCTCGTATGCCCCGTTTCCCATAACCGCAATTAAGGTTGGCAATTTTAAGTCGTCCTTTATGGCGTTCACAAGGAAAAACATTTCCAAGCGGTCCACGTATGACGACCACGTTCCGCCCGCTACGTCGAACTCGCTCATCTTTCCGATCGACATGGTTCTTGTTTTTGTTTCCACTGCGTATCACTATGATAGCACTCCGCAACTAGTATTTAGGCGACAAATACCGCGAATTCTAATTAAATCCCAACTCGTTAGCCACTGTAATAAAACGAACACGTCTTTCGTACGCCATTTATTTCCGAACAACCCGCTTACCCACATACCATAATTATCAATCTTAGGTCTACCTACATTACAGTTTCATAGTAGTAATGAAATCAATACCTACTGCGGTAATACACAGGAAAAATCGGGTCAAAATATTTTTGCGCGTTCAATAATTTTGAAATCAGAAAATGTGTTAAGAAGGTGCATTATCCATCATAAACATCATAATATTCCTTAAACATCACAGTATGTCTCCCACTATATCTTCATACAGTAATATTATGTCGGATTTAGACATACGTATCTTTAAGTAGTTCGTTTATAATATTTTTCCTTGTGAAATTACTTTCGACATGGTCAAAAAGGGGGAAAAGCCTATTTTTACGTGTCTGTAAAAAAAAGTTTTATATATGTGAATCGTTGATGTACCTATACCAGGCTGTGCTGAAAAGTTTGTAAACCTTTGCTTCGTACGAAGTTTAAATTGACGCCGTTTAAGAAATTAAATTATACAAGAGAGACTTGCCTGATGTTCGGCGTAAATAAAATAAAAATAACGTTTCGTAACTAGGTGGACTTTTTTTTATTGAAGTACCTTTTAAGATCTAATTTGTGTTGTGAGCAGACAGTTGCCTTCCTACCTCTACAGCAAGCTTATATGGTCGCGTAATGCCAGGTCCACCGAAGTTAGGCCTTCAAGGTTTCTTCAACTTGTATGTCCTTCACATCAAACAGCAGCCTTTCGTGGTAGTTTTAGGTTTGCTGCCACGAAATGCTGGAACTTAATTCCGCCGCCGATCCGTGCACTGAAATCGGTTTACACCTTGAAAAATAAATGTCGGGCTTACTTGCTCGAGGATCAGATAGGTTGAAGCTTACCTCAATTAATTCCTGTCTGTACATGTCGTAATTAAATTGAATCTTCTCTGTCGTTGATACTAACTGCTTATTACAACTGTATGTGTCAGTTACTTAAAAAGTTTGTTTGTCGACTACCGCCATCTTTCATTATCGCAATTTGTTATTAGAAACTATAATTATCTTCACGCTAATTCATTCAGGAGTACATAACACAAGTCTTTTTATTTATTATTTTTTTGTAATATTTTAATATTTCCACGTAATTTATAAAATTTCAAAACCGGTCAAGTGGAGTTGCCAGTAGTGACACGAATGTCACCTGGTAATATTGTTGTCACTATTAGGTTAAGAATAGCTAAGAATAGTTAAGTATAGTTTTAAGTTTTGGTTGCCCTGAAAATCAGCGTTGTGGCTACTCTGTCATGACACATGCTGAGTGGCAACCATTTTGGTGTAAACTTTTTAATTGTATGTCCTTGCTTTCGTTCTATTGTGTTACACCGAATAAACATTTTTCATTCATTTTTTTTTCATTCATTCATTCATAATTTTGTATACATACAGAGGTAATATTGATGGGACAAAACATGATTTTGACGGAATTTTAAAATATAACTTTTAATTTTTGATTCTGGTCTCACTTGTTAGAATTACCGTCTGGTTAGTTGCAGGAGCTTATCCTTCATTCAGCGAAAGTTTGAAATATTTAAACAGGCTACTTTCCTGTGAAGTCAAATTAGCTATTCTTTGGGAAACAAAATCATTTAAAGCGCAAACACATGTTATACCAGGGATTATCCCGTGTATTTTTGGAATTTTGATTTTATGAATGCAACGAAATAAATAAGTTTATCTACTGGAAAGTACCCTATTGGTATTATATATCATGTTTCCGACTGAACCTCCCGTGGATTGTTTCTTGTGCTACTGTGCACAGTTTGTTGCAGTGAAACTGAGGCATTAAATAATAGTCAACACAATACAACTTCTATTATATCCAGTTTAATAATGCTGTTCATTAAATTCAATGCCATCGCGTAATCTATTCTATCTCTCTTTTTAACGTGTCAGTTAGTATATGAATGGTGCATTATGAAGACAATAAACACCGCGGAAACTAGGTTAATTGTTGTTAGTTTTCATTTACACGATGTATACGAAATAATGTACACTCAAGAGCGAAAACATGGGACCCTTCTCAGGAAATTTACATACTCATTGAGGTAGGGGAACTTTGGGGGAACGATTATTGAGATTCGACCGCTCGACTCTGACACTAAAACTTTGTCTAAACTAATCAAATACCTCCCCGTTAGCGGCCCCTCTATTTACCGATACATTTAGTATGTTATGTTAGGTTCACACCTTTGCCTACAACTACACCAAAATTCCGCTATACACGAATTATTTCGTCTAAGTTTTCCTTCATTGGTGGGCTATTAAACCACTTATCGATTTCGTGGTGATTTCATGCAAAAAAATGGTGTCAAAATTTGGTGTTAAATTATTTTCGAGCTTAATTTCTTTAATTTCGAGCACTCGAAAGTCAAATATCGGTCCCCTGTATCAACAAAAGTAGACATGTTATTAAAAAAATGAGTCGGTAGTGACCCTGCCAGTGAAGCAGTAGGTCCCGGGTTCGAATCCTGGTCAGGGCATTTATTTGATAATTCTATGGGTCCTTTTCCGCAAATAGCTCTGATACAATCTTTCTGGCTAAATAAACACTCTTTTTATGTCTGGTGAGTTACCCCAAATGATCAAACCTAATCAGTGAGGTGACATACCCATGCATGGCCATGATAGGCTAGGTATATGACAGTTTTTTCGTCAGATGCGCGTTGTAGTCTCCATAGTTAATATATTTTTATATATCTACACAATAAATGCAATTTAACTAAACGAAGCAAACACAAGTGTGCTCGTTATTTGCAATAGCCAAAAAGCCTTACCCAAAATTTCGGATTGCCGGCGGCAAAAACCGGTTTGGCACGAGCTATGTAGTCGTTAAATTCAACCTTCTGCAAAAGGATCGGTATGTTTAGCAACTTGTTAAGAAATTGTGTTAAATTCGGGCTCACCTTGAGCGTAATATCTAGTTAGGGTTCCGTAGCCAAATAGCAAAAAACGGAACCCTAATAGATTCGTCATGTCTGTCTGTCTGTCCGTCCGTATATCACAGCCATTTTACTCGGAAACTATAAGACGTATCATTATCAATTTTTTACATAAAGTAGTAAGTTATTTACTTAGTTTTGTAGTGAAATTGCTGAAAAAAAATTTATTAGGGGGGCGCTCCGAGTAAAATGTACATACATACAAGTAATTGTCAATAAATATTTTTTTACCAAATATCAATCACATCAATCGATAGGTCTTTAAAAATAACATTGAGATGTTTTTAAATATTTTTTGATTAAGTGGATATATTCAGAAATAACGAATCCGAAAGTCAAAAAAATTGTGTACCCCCCCCCCCCCTCCCTAACTTTAGAAACCGTAAGTCCAAAAATTAAGGCAAAATTCAAGAAGATGCACCTTTAAATATTCTTTCAACGAAAATTATTTTGAATATTATCGGTTTAGGCGTTTTTGAGTTATCTCCAAAAAACTACGTACTTAGGCAGATACGACCTTGCGATAACAATTTATTCGATAGTAGCTACGGCTGGTTTTTATAAATAATGGTACGGAACCCTTCATGCGCTAGTCCAACTCGCACTTGGCCAGTTTTTTTTGCCGTTTGTCCCGGGTTCGACTGTCAACGGCTTGATGAATCTTGGGTTTCGTTCAGCTGCAAAATCGCAAGAATTGACGTAGGCACAATTTTTTACGAAATAGCGATTGTCATATAGTTGCATGATGATGACCTACAGATAGTTTAACGTAAAAGTCTGGGCTTATATTTTTTTATAAATATTTTCTGAAATAGTATAGTACACTGACAAAATAAATCAGAGAGCGTACTGAGATAACGGTAAGTTTATCAGTAAAATTTACTGATTATTGAGTAAACTTTACTCTTATCTCAGTATAATACCTTTATTGCTCTTTATGTACGTGAAATTCTTGGTGTATTAATTTCCTCTATAATCTAAAATATAAGGAAGCCAAGAGCATGGTTTATTTGTGAACAGACAGATTGACAGAGTTGTTAACTTTTTATCATTATACTATTAAGAAGACACGCATATTGATAAACCATTTAATTTTACAGCCGAACAAAGAAATCTGCAAAGCAAAACAATTGACATACATCAACCACTGAAACTACCGCTCTGTATGAATATTTTACTGAAATCTTTTAAACAAACTGCTTGAAGTAGGTGCATTACAGTTTTTAGGCCAAATGCTATCAGTAAAATCGATAAACTCAGGGCAACAACATGCCTTGTGCACGGAAAAAAAGAAATATCTCCATCAAAGACTTTTATCTACTGGAAAGTACCCTATTGGTATTATATATCATGTTTCCGACTGAACCTCCCGTGGATTGTTTCTTGTGCTACTGTGCACAGTTTGTTGCAGTGAAACTGAGGCATTAAATAATAGTCAACACAATACAACTTCTATTATATCCAGTTTAATAATGCTGTTCATTAAATTCAATGCCATCGCGTAATCTATTCTATCTCTCTTTTTAACGTGTCAGTTAGTATATGAATGGTGCATTATGAAGACAATAAACACCGCGGAAACTAGGTTAATTGTTGTTAGTTTTCATTTACACGATGTATACGAAATAATGTACACTCAAGAGCGAAAACATGGGACCCTTCTCAGGAAATTTACATACTCATTGAGGTAGGGGAACTTTGGGGGAACGATTATTGAGATTCGACCGCTCGACTCTGACACTAAAACTTTGTCTAAACTAATCAAATACCTCCCCGTTAGCGGCCCCTCTATTTACCGATACATTTAGTATGTTATGTTAGGTTCACACCTTTGCCTACAACTACACCAAAATTCCGCTATACACGAATTATTTCGTCTAAGTTTTCCTTCATTGGTGGGCTATTAAACCACTTATCGATTTCGTGGTGATTTCATGCAAAAAAATGGTGTCAAAATTTGGTGTTAAATTATTTTCGAGCTTAATTTCTTTAATTTCGAGCACTCGAAAGTCAAATATCGGTCCCCTGTATCAACAAAAGTAGACATGTTATTAAAAAAATGAGTCGGTAGTGACCCTGCCAGTGAAGCAGTAGGTCCCGGGTTCGAATCCTGGTCAGGGCATTTATTTGATAATTCTATGGGTCCTTTTCCGCAAATAGCTCTGATACAATCTTTCTGGCTAAATAAACACTCTTTTTATGTCTGGTGAGTTACCCCAAATGATCAAACCTAATCAGTGAGGTGACATACCCATGCATGGCCATGATAGGCTAGGTATATGACAGTTTTTTCGTCAGATGCGCGTTGTAGTCTCCATAGTTAATATATTTTTATATATCTACACAATAAATGCAATTTAACTAAACGAAGCAAACACAAGTGTGCTCGTTATTTGCAATAGCCAAAAAGCCTTACCCAAAATTTCGGATTGCCGGCGGCAAAAACCGGTTTGGCACGAGCTATGTAGTCGTTAAATTCAACCTTCTGCAAAAGGATCGGTATGTTTAGCAACTTGTTAAGAAATTGTGTTAAATTCGGGCTCACCTTGAGCGTAATATCTAGTTAGGGTTCCGTAGCCAAATAGCAAAAAACGGAACCCTAATAGATTCGTCATGTCTGTCTGTCTGTCCGTCCGTATATCACAGCCATTTTACTCGGAAACTATAAGACGTATCATTATCAATTTTTTACATAAAGTAGTAAGTTATTTACTTAGTTTTGTAGTGAAATTGCTGAAAAAAAATTTATTAGGGGGGCGCTCCGAGTAAAATGTACATACATACAAGTAATTGTCAATAAATATTTTTTTACCAAATATCAATCACATCAATCGATAGGTCTTTAAAAATAACATTGAGATGTTTTTAAATATTTTTTGATTAAGTGGATATATTCAGAAATAACGAATCCGAAAGTCAAAAAAATTGTGTACCCCCCCCCCCCTCCCTAACTTTAGAAACCGTAAGTCCAAAAATTAAGGCAAAATTCAAGAAGATGCACCTTTAAATATTCTTTCAACGAAAATTATTTTGAATATTATCGGTTTAGGCGTTTTTGAGTTATCTCCAAAAAACTACGTACTTAGGCAGATACGACCTTGCGATAACAATTTATTCGATAGTAGCTACGGCTGGTTTTTATAAATAATGGTACGGAACCCTTCATGCGCTAGTCCAACTCGCACTTGGCCAGTTTTTTTTGCCGTTTGTCCCGGGTTCGACTGTCAACGGCTTGATGAATCTTGGGTTTCGTTCAGCTGCAAAATCGCAAGAATTGACGTAGGCACAATTTTTTACGAAATAGCGATTGTCATATAGTTGCATGATGATGACCTACAGATAGTTTAACGTAAAAGTCTGGGCTTATATTTTTTTATAAATATTTTCTGAAATAGTATAGTACACTGACAAAATAAATCAGAGAGCGTACTGAGATAACGGTAAGTTTATCAGTAAAATTTACTGATTATTGAGTAAACTTTACTCTTATCTCAGTATAATACCTTTATTGCTCTTTATGTACGTGAAATTCTTGGTGTATTAATTTCCTCTATAATCTAAAATATAAGGAAGCCAAGAGCATGGTTTATTTGTGAACAGACAGATTGACAGAGTTGTTAACTTTTTATCATTATACTATTAAGAAGACACGCATATTGATAAACCATTTAATTTTACAGCCGAACAAAGAAATCTGCAAAGCAAAACAATTGACATACATCAACCACTGAAACTACCGCTCTGTATGAATATTTTACTGAAATCTTTTAAACAACCTGCTTGAAGTAGGTGCATTACAGTTTTTAGGCCAAATGCTATCAGTAAAATCGATAAACTCAGGGCAACAACATGCCTTGTGCACGGAAAAAAAGAAATATCTCCATCAAAGACAAATCATCTTGGTCAAGACAATTTGTTTCGTATATATAGGAACGTGGAAACAATTTGCCTAGTAAGTGGTCTTGATTCAAGTAAAATTGTCTTCACTCAAAGTAAAATAGATATATAATTAGTCCGAGACAATATATTTACTTATGCTTAACACTCATTTTTTTCCGTGTGGAGAGAGTGCCGTATCTTGTGTTTTGTTTTTTTTTACTAGAAAATATACATGTATATGTTTTTTCCGTGTTGTATGTATGTACTTATGTATATTCTCCTCCGAATGACAGAGACGGTCTATGCTCAGGATGAAAGGCTGTTGGTTTGTGTTGAACATACAAATAAATGTTCCTATTTATCTCCAAAACGGCTCGTCCAATTCGGTTATGTATTTCGATAAAAATTAGCCAGCGATGTTTACTAAGTAGATACCTGGAGGTTTTAATTTTATATGTCGCAGGCGTAGATATATTTATGCCGAGGGTTTTAAATTTGTAATTTAATTTGGTACGTATCGTATAAAAAGTGTACATTTACAAAATAATACCAGGAGTTCGATTTTTGAATCTCACCGGTGACTTTTTTTGTATGCAGCCGATGACTATTTAGTACGAAATAAGTCACCCGATGAGATTCAAAAATCGAACTCCAGGTCACAGAATGTCATCAGTCAATCTAACTTTGGGCGTCGCGGGAAAACCGGCCTGTTATTTGTTTAAGGTTTTTCCGGTCATGAAATTGAATTAGATTTCCCATGGGTTCTAAACTAACTAGAAATGTTAACGTGTTATTTTACAGATCTTTTGTGGCTACTCTTGAAGGTCAAAATGATAATTAATTAGATGAAAGTTAGTTAAGAATAGTACGGTTTAAGATGAAATATAGCTGAAATGAAATGGAATACAGACCAGTTGGCGTGCGACATCCTTTTCATCATTAGCTGTATGGATGGTAGAAGGTAAGGATAACAATCTCTATGTTACAAAAGTGTCCGTCAAAAGGCGTTGAATTGGTGGCGCTACAATAGCTGCTATAGAATATATGGTAGCGCACATGCAGCGCACTTCACTCCTGTCAATAACTGCTAAGGTGCTATAGCTATACTACCGCCACTCGGAGAGATTTGGAACTATTATTTGCTGTTTACAGCATACAAAAACAAAAAACCGGCCAAGAGCATGTCGGGCCATGCTCAGTGTAGGGTTTCGTAAACTGAGACCATTATTTCAAAAGGTCGTTTCTTACGGGAAATACGTCCTTTCACTATGGGTTTTTGAATGATAACTCAAAAACGGCTCAACCGATTTATTTCAATATAGTTTTCATTGAAGGTACTCATTAGGCCTCAGTTTCATGAATTTTTTCAAAATTTTAGGACCCACGATACACGATACGATAAAAGTTAGATGGGGGGGACGCCCTGTTTTAAACTTTTGGAGCTATTATTTCCGAAAGTATTAGTTTTATCCAAAAACTGTTTTAGAAGACCCTAATTCTTTTTAAAAGACCTATCCAATGATACCCCACACAACTTGGTTGAAACGAAAAAAAAATTCACCCCCCACTTCACGTGTACGGGAGGTACCCTAACAAAATATATTTTTCGCGTTTTTATTCTACCGTTTTGTCGGCTTGGTTAATGCACATATTAAAACCAAATTTCAGCTTTCTAGTGCTAACGGTCACTGAGCTAGACCGCGGACGGACGGACGGACGGACGGACGGACATGGCGAAACTATAAGGGTTCCGTTTTTGCCATTTTGGCTACGGAACCCTAAAAATGACAAAGATATGAAGGTTTGAAATTTGAGTGTTTCATTGTCGAACAACTTACCCTACAGAGTCGCGGGGTAAAAGCTAGTGTATATATAATTAAGGCTGCATGGCCGAACTAATTGATAGTGGTCCGATGGGACGTGACCAAATTTGTCCACCGCCTAATTGATATTTGACGTGACCCCTTTGAACAATGTAGGACCATTATAATGCCTGGAATATTTATACAAAATCGTGTTTCCGTAATCAGTCAAATGCTCTAGCGCCATCTATTATAGCCAGATCTTGAATAAACGGGATTTTGGATACACAGTCCGTATTATATAATCCGTGTTAAATATCCAGAATTCTCCTTTGTAAATTTAAACTCTTAAGTTTAAATAGTGGTTACTATTTATAAATTAACCTACTGTGATATACGTAATATAGTTATATACCAAATTACTTAGCTAGAAATTGTATACTTAAATGAATTAGTAGTATATTTCAGTTTCCGTATTTTACATTTGGGATAGTTACTCGTACAGTCAGCAGCAGAAGTAGCTAAGCGGGTAGGGTGTTCAAAAATGACCTACACACGCTCTTATTCTCTTACAAGGTCGTGTCCAGCTCATTTTAAACACCCTACCCGCTTAGCTAATTTTGTTCTTGCTAACGATTTCTTTAGCATTACAAATCAGAGCGATAACGCATAGAGATGAACAGTCAAACAATATTTGCTCTCCTCGGAAGGTTCGATGGATGAACCCTTAGAGCATTTAACCAACCTATTGACTGGCGTTCCCTTCTACCGAAAATATGTGACCAGTGGTCATACTCATTGTATGGACTGACGTTTAACTGACTTGGCTATTTTGATGTTTCGCATACATTTGACATTCCTCTCCCCCGCAAAAAATGGGCAGACTTTTTTTGTATAGAATACTTTTTTTTGTCAGGATGAATCTGTTAAGAAAACGGCACGTTTTTAATTAAAAAAACCTTTTTGCTCAGAGAACTGGGAAATAATAGATTGATTCCTGTCACTATGTTTGCTCGGTCACAGATTAAATATAGGGGAGACGTGTCAGGGCGCCGTTTTGTCGAAAATTTTAAGCCACCAAATATGGCTATTTGCCATTCGTATATATATACAAAGTACACGCTATGATAAACACGAAAATCCAAGTGAGTAGTAGTAAGGAACTAATAAAAAGGTACGGAAGTGACATACATATACATAAATGAGTAAGTTAGTCGCACACTGAAATAACTGTCACACGGTTTGCTTGCACCATGCACTTCGCAATAACGCAATCATACTACTGTCCGTGAGGTCTAAAAGAACGAGACGTCGGGTATCAATCAACAGTGACACATGAAAAAGCAGAACAGCAATATTACCTTCGTGTGTCATCGCCGATTCCCGAAGGTTCTTCTTGAAGCTCACGGACTGTAGGTGTTGGTTTGAGGCTGGCTCTACATGATGGGCTATCATAGGGACGCAGCTATACGACGGAACGAGATCGCAATATCGTTAGCTCTTTCTAACGCATAGCTGCGTCCCTATGATGGCGCATCATGTAGAGGAGCCATGATATCCATACTTAATATTATAAATGCGAAAGTGTGTCTATCGGCCTGTCACCTCTTCGCGCTTAAACCGCCGAGCTGATTTAGATGAAATTTGGTATGAAGATAGTTTGAATCCCAGGGAAGGACATATAATATTTTTTATTCCAGAAATCATACTTTAAGGGGGTGAAAAAGGGTGCGGAAGTCTGTATGGAATTGTTGCTCACTGTAGACGTAAAATAGCATGAGCGCTAAATTAATATTTGCCCTGAGATTTTACTACGACGTTTCATTAATTTCTTATGGTGAATGTTAATTCCATGTCGACGAAGTCACGTTTAAAAGCTAGTAACTTTTAAACTATGCGCTCTGGCAGCCTTAGTAGTGAGAAGTGTCTAAGTTTTGGGTATAAGGGTAGCTCAAAAGACGTATCTCATTTTATTTCTACATCTGTGGCGCGGGTAGACATTAATTATAGCGCTGCCAACAGTCACTGTCAGGCGGAAATCGAGGTTTTTGCGGCAAAAAGGACAATCTTTTCAGTTACAATCGGAAAAGAAAAAAGTAACCATCTATACGTGGAAATTTAATATATTATTTATTAAGTGCCCTTAAACGTGTCCAATAACGCGACTCGTGATTTTTTAAATTTAACGTTTTAATAAAAACCGGCCAAGTGCATGTCATACCACGCATATTGGAGGGTTCCGTACCTCAAAAAGAAATTCGTATGGTTAAGTTCAACTAAGTTACTCCACCGAATCAATAATTTTATTAACAAGTTGGAATATTATACACAAACGAAGAAGGTACGGTTAGTTTAAGCAAAAACAATATTTTTAACGTAATCAAAATTATTAAAGTATTGCTCAACTTGTCCGAATTTAAAACGAGGTTTAGACTAGCAAGTTTACTTGCGGCAAGTAGGGACACAGCCATATGCTAGAATGAAATAGATATGAATATACATGTCTCATTCTAGCATATAACTGCGTCCCTACTTGCCGCAAGTAAACTTGCTAGTCTAAACCTCGCTTTTTGAATTTTCTGCTGCAAATTTTAGCCAAAAACTTTCAACATTCTTAAGTACGTGCGCGCTGAAAAATGTGCTAAGTTTTGGCAGCGTTACAATGAAATCTGGTGCTCAAGATATACTTATGTAGGTTAAGCGAACAATATAGGCCAGTGTACACGATATATGTACTCAAAAACATCTGAACATGCACTTTATCGCCTTCACGTGACTACCTTTGGTTGCTCTGATATATCTGATGGTGTCTGTACATTTATCATCACGAACGGACAAGTAACGTACTTAATACGACAAAATATATATCATGTGAACGTTTTGCCTTTTATTTATGGTTTAACGTTTTCACGTAAGAAAAATCGTGCAAAAATTATATTAACCTACGACATGCAAATTTCGTACAATCCATTGTACCATTAGCCTCGCGATTATTGTATGCCATGAATAACATAATTTTTCGAACTTCATTTTTTAAAGAGGAACTTGCAAAAAAAGCACAAGTTTTCATAAGTATTCAAAGCATTATAAATAATTCATATGTATTAATACAGTCGTATTAATCCTTCATATATATTTTTGCATATAGTACTTAGTGAGTTTTGCTTGTCACCTGACGATTTTTTTTTCAAAATTCCATCTTTAAGGAGGGAAAATGAAAACAAGAGTTAAAAGGTTCAACTAATCGTACTCGGGAAAACCCACGGACAGAGGTTAGAGTAGTAACATTACTACTTTAAATTGCAAACTTTTTAGCAATGAATCGACTAATATTATGCATGTTCCCTATTCTTGTGCATGGAGTGGAACTTGCAAGCACACAATGCTTGTACAAGTTACTCGGTCACAACTTCAATATAAACCAACATAGCGTTCAATGTTGTCCAACTTGTGTATGCCAGGGTAATTTCAACCCTTTTGTAATACGCGCAAAGGGTAGATTCGCTTAAGAAACATATAGCGAAGTTGTATGTGAATATTTTGAATGGGTGGAATTACCCCATTGTGGGCATCTAGACCGTAAAATAGTCCGGGTCTGCGTACGAAACTAATTTTTATATTCTATTGCAAGCTAAAAGCATATCTCTAGAGTTGAAACAAGCGACCCACCAAAAAGGACAGAATACACGCAATGTGACTGATTTTAAACCACGTTTCAAGATGGCTGGTAGCATACCGTAAGTAACCTACATAATTTAGTCGGTTTCATTAATACCCTTCAAAGAGCGGTGGAGGGTAATAAACGTTTCTATTATACAGTCGAAGTCAATGATTTGTTTACACTTTTGCACCTTACTCCTTCGTAATAAGGTACAAAAGTGTAAACATATATTTGACGTCCACTGTACTTAGGGTATTTTGGAAGTCAGCAATAATAACAAGGTGTGAGTTTACGATAAGGACCAACAATAATAGTGCCTCTGTCATATCTATAGAAAGTGTAATAAGACCATCCCGTTCAATCTTGGTATTGTTATTACCATTGTAGGTCTAGAGATAGTATGTAATCCTAGACATACTATCTCTGCCGCAAGGAAGGGGCTGTCGTTTAATGGTGGCTCACTACGGTCCCAACCATAGTCATTGTTAAAAGTGGCTACTTTGAAAAATCATAGGTTTTCTTAAACGCTCTAGTGACTAAACGCGAAAAGGAACTGAATTTATTTTCGAATATACAGGGTGTAACAAAAATACTGGTGATCCGTTTAAGGGCATAATTGGTATCGTATTGCGAGTAGGAAAAAGTAGGAACAAAAGTTTTTGGACGCGAAAAAAATTTTTTTTCGCATGGGGCGAGTCGTCCCAGCTGGCCAACCCTACATACAAAACCAAAAATTTTTTCGCGAGAAATTTTTTTTTCCTAGTTTTTCACAATAATAATACGATACCAATTATGCACTTAAAAGGATCACCGTTATTTTTGTTACACCTTGTATTTCATTTCGTTTTTCTTTCGTGTGTGATGAAAAACATTGCAATGTGTTATGATATACTATTTCCCCCTTGAGGCACAGTGTACATACCTGCTATTGTCGTTGTTGTCTAAAAATTAAGACTGTTAAACTTTGTTTAACGTTATGAATCGATCATCATCATCATCATCTCAGCCATAAGACGTCCACTGCTGAACATAAGCCTCCCCTTTAGGGGGGGTTTGCCATACGCGCCACGCTTGGCAGGCGGGTTGGCGCGCGCAGTTTTTTTGTTTATTGTTTATAGGCTTTCGGAAGATGCTGCTGCCCATCTCCCGGTATATTCCCTTAGCAGACTCCTACTACAACCACGGGACGATATGGTGGGGGACAGTTCTAAGGCCGGGCAACCCACGATGAATCGATAGGACAATAAAATGTATTTTACGGGCCTTAGCTTACATTGTATGAAACTCCGTAAGAGGAACCCCGTCGCGATGGAAATCTTATGCTTCGGAGTCTATTAAGTATATTATAAGGAACATTATGTCAATATGTCTGTGAAATATAGCATCTACTAACCAATTTGTCTCCGTCTTCTCGCTTTATGCTGTCCATATCGCTTCGTCCTAAAAGCTTCTTTCCTTCTCTCCCAATGATTGTCATCTGCAAAAAAAAACAAGTATAAAACCCTGTTCTTAGATTAAAAACTTAACCATGAAACTGATTACTATAACATACAGTCAGCAGCAGAAGTAGCTAAGCGGGTAGGGTGTTCAAAATGACCTACACACGCTCTTATTCTCTTAACAATAAAGTCGTGTCTAGCTCATTTTGAACACCTTACCCGCTTAGCAACTTTTGCTTTTGACTGTACAGTACCTTGCTTATTATTATTATGTTTAAAATTGTTGACGGTTTGTGTGTGTGTTAAAGCTATCTTATTTTTATAGATAATTTTTAAATTTTTAACATCAAGTCGCATTAATATAATTAAAGAAACAAAATACAAAAAAGTGAGTCATAGAATCAAATATTCAAGTGTATAATATTTAAAAATCTTAGTTAAATTTATCAATAAACAAGGTTTTTAGATAAACAAGGACCTACGTTCAGATTATTTTAAATGAAAATTCGTTCACATTTTTGGTCCGATTGTTCAGTTACCAGTTGAGAAAGCAATTTACACTTAATACCAACGACAAAGGGTCACTTTCCATGGGCAGTTCCTTATAAAGTGCCCCCTTTTGGTCGCTGTTGAGTGTATACGAACGCACGGCTCGAGAAATATGTCAAGGCTAATCTTACATTGATAGAGTTTATTGGAGTTTCCGTGCACCCACAGACCTACATGAGCAAGAATGCTTGATATTTATTAATAAGTTTACCCATATCATAAACCCTCCATGATGCGTTCAAAAACCGCACGTTATAACCACCATAAAAATAGATTGTTTCGTTAGTAGTTAGAACAAATGTCTTATCTGTAATGATGTTATTATTATCAAAAAATAATCAAAAATTCGATTTCATTATGAAAATCCGGGATGGGCCCCGCCTGCCGGCACGTGCCCCCCGACCGCCGGCACAATCGAGTTGCAATCCGTGCAATGGCAGTCATTCAATCATCATTTCGGCTTTATAATATGTGTGTAGATAAAGCAGTGTATGCAACTGTACGTAATTAGGCCTTAAAACACTCGTGTGACACACTCGTGTTTTAAGGACCCCTATTACGTAACAGTTACATAAACTACTATAAATAACTTTTAATAAGAAAAGAACCAACAGAAAAGGTACCTGCAACAGACTTTTTTGACAGGGTCGGCAACGTGTACGTGACACCCGTGGAGTTGCAGGCGTCTATAGTCTACTGTAGCTGCTTACCGTCTCAGACATGCCACATGCTTGTTTGCCACCGTCGTAGTATAAAATATAAAATATCGTAATATAAAAAAAAGCATTAGTGATTTGTTTAGTTAATGTTTTGAATTAGTGTGACCCGTCTTATTTTCCTTTCCTTGTGTAAGCGTGTGTGATCGCGCCGTCTTTATGCCGTGTCGTCAAAATGGTTGCAACGGAAGACCAGCGCTGGCCTTGCCAGCATTAACGCTGAGTTGCAACCATTTCGTGACAAAGTGTGTGTATTTTTCTGTTTGTTTCCTTTGTATATGTTTGTCATGAATAAATGTTTCTTTCTTTCTTTCTTTCTTTCTTTCATTAAGACGCTCACATCTCTACCTACACTTAAAACCAAAGTTTCCGTTTGTAAACTCGAGATTATTGTTACAGTGTCAAAGCTGGATAAGAGCCAAAGACTGAATTTGTTCATTTATGTTGCTCGAGAGACGAAGGAGTGGAATATCTTTCGAAATTCTCAGCGAAACTTTACTAAATTTGCGCATGATTCGCTCACTTAATCCTAGAACGAGTTCTTATCCGAGTTGGCGAAGTAACTTAACCTCTATGTTTCAAGGAGAGCTTTATTCTGCCATGCATCTGACGGATAAAAATGATATCGAAAAAGAGCTGGGAGGTGATTTTTGAGACTCGAGCACTCGAAAGTGACATTTAAAACTCTGAATAAAACGACGAAGTTAAGTTTTAAAAATAACAGTGATGGAAATTTAAAATCATGATTTAAAAACTATTAATTCCATGCGAAAAAATTGGCGACAAACTTTTGTGTGTAATTATTTTCAAGCTTGAATTTTTTGAATTCGAGCGTCCGACTGCCAAAAATCGGCCCCCTGCATGGGTTTGCTTGTTTCAGAACTTCAGTTTGCGCGGAGTATTAAACCCTAACGCTTTATGGCCTCTACAATCGGCGCGATTTTGATACAAAACTCGCGCGCGATTTCGAGACGTTACCGTCTAGGTAAGGGCAACGAAATCAATCGATGGATCAAAAACGGCAATGTAAGGTCCAGTGAGTGCTGCGAGGTGCAGATGGGACAGTGCAGCTGCCAAGTTCACTTATATAAATAACGATCTTCATCGTTCGCCATGCTCTCTCTCTCTCTCTTAGGTCGTTCCCTCATGTCTGAGGATCGTGGTCAGCATCAGGGTTGCATCTGGAGCGGATGATCTGCCTCCAACGGTTTCTGTCTAGCGCGTCTCTTACGACCGTGTAGAATTGCGCAGACGACGAATCTTTCACTTGATCGGCCCATCTGGTTGGCGAACGACCGCGCGATCTTTTGCCCTCAGTGTTCCCCACCACAATCAGTTTTTCGAGACTGCCATGCTAAGCAATCGGAATAGCTGTACATAAATATTCGCTTTTGTCTCGAACGGGAACCTCCATATATGTATTTTGCTTGCACAATCCAGTTCGAAGATATGTTTATATTGCACCTAATGACTCGAGGCGGAAAATTAGTAAGTGGGATGTTGACCGTACCGATACAATGTTGAAAAATTCTCCGATTCTCGAGAATATTAAGGACTATTTTCAATTTTTGCGTCGTATTTGTATTGAATGCCTTTATTGACAACCTCTGAGTCGTTCTTGGTACTTTATCAATAAAAGTCTAAATTAGAAGAAGCTGCCAACTTTAAAAGTAATGTAAATTACTTTTTACTTGTCTTATCAGCCGTAGAAATCTGTCAACGTGATTTGTCTAATTAACTTTTTCGACTGGAAAAAAGCTCTCCGCCTACTTATTAATCTTAGAAAACTTCGTGACATTAATAATTATACTGGAGAATTCCTAATTATCTCATGATTAAATGTTAATATATTCCTGGAATATTCTTTTGAAATGTATTTAATTAGTTTGTTTATATAACAAGAGTCAGACGACCAGACCCAGCTATATTTCTGTTTAATGAATTTAGGTCAAGGCTGAAAGCGGAGATTATTTTAAATGTTTTTTTATAATACAGGGTTTTTTGACTAGATTATATTTATTTATATCATAAAATATACTCACTGTATAGGTTTATAGTCTAAATCGTCAAATCAGCATAGTACGGATGCATAGTCAAACAATGTTAATTCTACACTAACTTTAAAAGTATGGAAATCCAGTATAAACTTTAAAACATGAATAAATGACGTTTACAAAACTATTTAAAACGGGGTATTTGCCATGTACGTATGTTTTTTCGAGTTTCCGATATTTCGCCACAGTTGCACGGGCCATTATCCCGGAGTAACTGAAGTTGCGGTGAGTGTTAGTTGTGCTCTACCCACACACCATAGAGATCTCTCTTTCGAGTTCGCTTTTTTTTGGAAAATAACGTTTATAATGACATTTGCATATTTTGTCGCAGTCTATGTAGAGCGTGGTTAGAGTCTAGCATGAATGGGTTATCAACACGATAAAATGATAATGACAATTTCTCGCTATCGTGTGGTGTTAAAAAAGCGCCGGTTGCGTTCTCACTCTCATGTTGTAATATGATTTTTATGTCTGATTAAAGCACTTTTGTTAAGTAACGATAAACCAAACTTTACCTCACACTAGGAACTTTATGTTTGAATATATCAATATTCATTTATTTTTATTAATTATAATTACTGCTTAGCTTTTATCTAGATTTTTCTCTCCGCAAATGGCAATGTGTCCACAAAAGCTCACATTCCTGTGTCCACATTCGTAAGTGACTGAGTATGCGCCTTTGTCCTGCCGGACTGTCCGCAGGAATCCGCAATAAGCCCACGCCCTACGCACTTACAAATGTGTGAGTTGGTCGGAGATTAGCTTCTATAGATTCCGAATTATGAAATGCTGCGGTTTACGCATGCAGCGCCGGTACGCGAGCGAGATAGCGCTCTGCGTGTGTATAGGCTTGCACACCGTCGCCGCTTGCGGTTGCGGCGCTAGTGTGATAAACGCCGTACAAAGACAAACTCCTTTGCCACACAGGCTCTGGTTACGTAGCGCTTTCGCCGAAGGTCGTGTTGATCTCAATGTAGGTACCTATCAAAGAAAGTCATCAATCACTATAAACATTTTTACGTTACCTGCCTAATTAAAAGTTTACAAGCAAAGACATTTCAAATGATGTACACCTAAGGTACATGTCGGCGTCAAAGATATGTGTGCGATGGTACTATCAGCTGCAGATTTGCCTACCCAGTTTATGAATGAATTCATCTGTCTGCAGCTCGCTGTAGATATTATATTATTATTATATTATAGACTCCTAAATAGAATAGTAACTTACTATGCCAACGAGCCGTGGGGTGCCCGGCCTTAGAATTGTCCCCCACCATATCGTCCCGTGGTTGCAGTAGGAGTCTGCTAAGGGAATATACCGGGAGATGGGCAGCAGCATCTTCCGAAAGCCTAAACAACAATAAACAAAAAAAACTGCGCGCGCCAACCCGCCTGCCAAGCGTGGCGCGTATGGCAAACCCCCCCTTTAATTCTAAAGGGGAGGCCTATGTTCTGCAGTAGACGTCTTATGGCTGAGATGATGATGATGATGCCAACGAAGTACTTAGTCTGAGTCTTAAATGCTAATTAATAAAGAAGCTACGTCTCTTTCTCCATCTCAACTTTTCATTTAAGATTTCCCCGTGAAGCTGGCAATCTCACAATGCTATCTCAGTATTTATAATAGTAGCATAAATAGCATTATGATGAGCGCAAGTCGTCTTCATGAAGCGTATTCGCGTGATCCCGAATTTTCTATAATTCTGATAATCAATCAGAATTCACTCATTACTACTAATTTCATCACATCAGTATCCAATTGTCGGGATTATCCACCATTATCTTACATTCGGAATTATCCGATTACCTACATCCTTCTGATCCTTCTTCTTTGGCTTCATCTAGTTAAATAAAGGACCAGTCCAGTGATCTATCCTCTGCGAGTTAAGTCCTTCTGTGCACAGTAGAATGTGTAACAGTAAATGAGCGGCAGTTAAACGGGTACCCTCACTTTTCCCACTTGATGAAAAAGTTAATAACCCCGTTTACTGTTTCGTATTTATTATGGTCCTCGTTATAGCGCGAGCGGTCGTATCTTTGTTTGAACGGTTTTTTAGTGACTCGTGGAATAATGACATCCTTTCCGACCTAGTATCGAAATGTAGGTACTATAACAGTAGTTTACATAGAGTCTTTCTTGATCACATGCTTGACTTTGACTTTTCATAGAACTTGTTGTCCTTGGCTTGGCTCGAGTTTCTAAACATTATTAGATAATATATAATATCATCTCCTCACCATTAGAAATTCTCGGGCCTTTACATCGGAATTCGGATGAAAAGGCCCGTTAAGTTAGATGTAAGGAAATACTTATACAGGATGGGATGTTTCCTGTAATAAGAGCAATAAATTAAGACCTAGATTCTACTACTTCTTCTACCGGCATAAGGTACAAGGGGACCATTTCGACTGGGGGGCCATTTTCAACTAAGTCACAATATCTTACGTGTCTTACATAATTAACTATATTGCCATCTATATCCCTATAGAAAAGCTACGTTTTCGCTTTATAAATGGCACACACTACAAACTAATGACTACAGTAAATTATGTAAACTCGGGATGAGTGAAGAATGACATTCCGTCCGTGTATCGAACGAAGTTTTTAATACAGTTGCGAAAAAACGATAAAATGGACAATTAGTCACTTTGAGGTTGCTTTAGTAATAATATATCCGAACACTCGCGAGATTCGGTGCGGCGCGGTGATCATGATTTCTAAGCTGTGGTTAGCTGGAAAAGTAAAAAGCGCTAGTGCGAGAAATCCAACTTCCCTACTACTAGAAATAGTACATTACACAACTAGGGTGGTAAAACAAAGAGAGGCCGAGATCGCAGAAGTTTGCGGCCCGAGCTGCAAGCGAGGGACGTAAATATGCGATCGAGGGCTTTCTTTATTACCTCCCGTGTTGTGTTTATGTCTACACTTGGCCAAAAAGCCACTTTATGGCCAGGTGTGGCATAAAGCACTTTTTTGAGCAACTGTGTTAAAAAAGTCATTTTATTTCCAACATCATTTAATTAAACATTTTAACTATCTTTAGATATGAATCAAACAACTAAGAAATAATGTTTAGAAATAAGGGAAAACGGAAATATCACTTCTTAGAATAGAATCGTTAAGCAACCATAGGCTATTTAATTTTCCTTGAAACTGTGATCGTTAACTTGACCATTAGTGAATGACCACGTTACAATCTAATCGATACGGTGCCATCGCCACCGTTAATTAAACCCAAGGACGGTTGTAATGGACTTAATATACTAAACACAGGGTGGAAATTATGGTTAGAGACTAGTAGATTATGAAGACAGGAGCCAGGTGTGGATCCAGGATTTCAGTTCAGGTTCTGGAGGGGGGTGGCACTTTCCTTGCGTCCTCTGTGTCCGCGCCTGACAGGAGCAGCGTTCGAAATTGGTGAAATGATCTCATTTTGACATTAGTCGCAACCAAAAAAAATTAAGTACCTAAGAATTGCTTCGTTCTTCCTCCTAGCGTTTGTCCCAGCTGTTTGCTCTATTGAGCCTGGGGTCCGCTCGGCAATCTAATTTCGGGAATCGGCGCTGGTACTAGTTTTAACGAAAGCGACTGCCATCTGACCTGCCAACCCTTCCTTTCCGTCTTTCCTTAAACTAGGCCTTGTTGCTATTAGATGCAGTTGCCTTACGATGTTTTCCTTCACCGAAAAGCGGCTGGCAAATTATTAGTAATCTTGCAAAAGGTACCATTTGGCGGAAGGTGATATAGATAGACCAAAACGTCTGTAACTGTTGTATCCAAATGTAGGAACCAATGTTTTTCTTATTCGATTCATTACTTCCGGCATAAGGTACATTTATAAATAGTCTATACATAGTAATTAACACTCATAAATGGCAAAATATATTGTAATTGATTAATTTCTTTCATTTAGCCATGAAAAGGTGACTTATAGGAAACAGAATTCACTCTCAAGTAAATAGTGGATGATTTTAAATTGTTTTGCAGTAGATAACTTGTTTTAATTTATTATAGTGCAGACTCCGTTAATAATATTTATAGTGTAAATTTCAAAGATTGACAGTCTATTATACGCTTGTCTTTGACAGTGGTGATGGTAGGTGATACGGTGGGCAACGATCGGTAATAGTTAACATAATTGTAGACAGGCATACGCAAAGTCGTTATACTTTTTCCTATTATTCTTAAACGAGGCGCTTTAAATAAAAAATAAATATTATGGGACAATCTTACACAAATCAACCTAGCTACACAGTAAGCTCAATAAGGCTTGTGTTGTGGGTACTAGGCGACGATATATATAATAGACACATATAGATAAATACTTAAATAGAAAACAACCATAACTCAGGAACAAATACCTGTGATGAACACACAAATAAATGTCTTGACCAGGATTAGAAACCGGGACCTTCTGCTTCATAGGTAGAGTCACTACCGGTAGCCTAGTCGGTGGTAGTAGGCCGTTAAACCATTTAAGATTTGTTTATCATTGAGTAGAAAGAAAACCCACAAAAACTCTTAGAACTCAGAGGGACAACGAATTATCGTGATTAGGTCCGATTCCGATATTTTCGTTTACCGAAACACGACTGTATTTTTAACCGACTTCAAAAAAGAGGAGGTTCTCGATTCGACTGGTTTTTTTTTTATAATTTTTTTTGTATGTATGTTACTTGATATCTCCGTGAATCGTGAACCGATTTTCAATTTTTTTTTAATCGAACGGGTATAACCCCTATGTGGTCCCATTGTCACCAAGTCGGGGTCTGATGATGGGATCCTGAAGAAATCGAGCGAACTCTTCAACTATTATAGGCACACCTATAGTGGTTTCACTATTTTTTACAGTAACTCCGCCACTTCCTCTTGGAATAGCGGATCCTAAGTGAAGTCGGTTCTTTTTTTGTTTAATTACAGTACAGTTTGTTACAGTTCGAGGCGGACTACTACTTATGATTGCATACAACTTTACGACGTCAAATACTTCGTTCGCAGCCTCAATATACAGGCTCCATTATTGCCATACCTCAACTCCACTCAGCTTGTAGCTAAGCTTGCTCTCGAATTAATTACCTACATCACTCGAGTATAGAAACATCCTACCTCCCAATATTAGGTTATGGTGAATTAAATTTTAAGTAACTTGTAATAGAGTGGCTATTCCTTTAAGATGGAGTAGACTCTGGCAGCTATCAATAGCGTATTGTGTATGGAGTTTGGAATTAAATTGGCTTGACATGGCCGCTGTTTCACATGTGACATAGTATGACTATGTTTGTCTAACTAAAGGGGCTACTTTGAAAAAATATAGGTTTTTCAAACGCTCTAGTGACTAAACGGGAAAAGGGACTGAATTTATTTTCGAATATATATTATTAGACTATAAACTCTCGTTTTTGGTACAAGCCGAAACACGATTGCTGAAAGTTGCCTCGATAGAAAAAAATCCGAAGTTGGGTCCTTTTTCCCCTTATTTTTCTTTGCTTACGTAAACTATAAGAGATTAAGCAATATAACTTAGTAAAAAATATGGTATTCTGGTTTATCTAAAAAGTCACAGAAGCAAAATTAGACAAAACTTTATAGATTCGCTTATTTATCGTAGTTTGGTCAAAAAGTCTGATCCTTAACCAATTAATTAAGAGCGCTGCATCTCTTTCTTTCCTGCACGGGAGGCATAAACATGTCTCTAACGGATGGGCGTGGCTTGTCCGAATCGAGGAATGGCCTAACACCATCGTATAAGAGTTATAAGAAATCGATATGGGGCCGTATTCTAACTTTAAAACACGTTTAGACACGATCCAACTTCAATACAACTGCAATGCATTAACTACGCAATACAGCGAGCGCTCAAACGTCTGAATCAAAAATATCTGAATTTGCTTGAAAATTATTCCCATACAACTGCAATCCAAATTCAATGTCAGTTGATCATTTGTTGTATGTTAGAGTTATGTATGAGATATATTGTATTTACTGTAGGTATTGTTGATGTATTTTAAAATTTGAATACGGGACACGGTCTCCCACTAGTAGTCCGCGTCGAACTGAGAACTCGCGATTTACTTGCAAACGAGTATACCAATATAACAAGACCCCAAGGAGGATTTTTTTTTCACCTTTTAGCTCCAATTAAACACAATACCTACTTAAAATCAATCTCAATTTATTTATTCATAAAAAAAATGTATTTATATACTTACTTACATTCGACATTTATTTACACATAAAATAATACATCAAGCCTTTCAGTTCTCGACTAACAGCAAGTATTAAGGGTCAATGTATCAAGGGTCTGCCTGAAAACCAGCGTTGTAGTAAGCCAAGCTCGCTACAACATTATGCTGAGGCAAGCTCCTTTTTAACATCATAAGTTAAAATAATTATTTATCTACAATGTAAAACTCGCTTTCTGTATTTGTAAATCTAGTTTTAAGTTTTCTTTTTGTTTTGTAGCATTTTTATGTTAAATTGTAATTCCTTCCATGTGATGTTAAATAAAAAAAAATTCTATGTCTATGTCCATAACCACTTGATCGATCCTGCTCATATACGAACTTACAAATTTTATGTATCTCTGCTACAGCCCCAAGAAATTTCATAATGATCAGAAAAACTTTACTAAAGTTATCGTCGGACAAACTATCGAAATCAAAAAGCCATCCAAATGCCGAGACGACCCAGTAGCCAGGTGAAGGTGACAGTTGGGTCTGGAGTTGTTTGTAAGAACTCACTTCGCTTACGCTCCGCGAGTTCGATTATACCTACTGCTTCTAGTATTATTTATTAGTTATTACCTACAGTAAAAACTGACTCTACCGTGTAAGTCTTTATAGGCTTTATGTTAGGTTAGGTCTTCAAAATGAACGTCAACCCTGAGCTAGTACAGTAAGCAGCAGAAGTAGCTAAGCGGGTGAGGTGTTCAAAATGAGCTGGACACGACTTTATTGTTAAGAGAATAAGAACGTGTGAAGGTAATTCTGAACACCTCACCCGCTTAGCAACTTGTGCTGCTGACTGTACTAGCATCGGCAACCTCCAATGCTTACTGTAGTCACTGTACAATCAAAAAGTAAAGTTTGCGCACTGTTTTAATTTAATCAAGTTTCAATTTCATAGTGCCTAGAAAACTATTTTCATAAAAAAGTTATGTTTGTGATATGCGACAACATAATACACTAGCGAGCAAATAAATCTAGACAATAAATGTGCTTTATGTCATTCAAAAGTGAATGTCAAGACATTCACAAATATTTTTAAAATGTTATTTAACCGAACATGGCAAGTATACATAGAACCCTAAGAATCAATTTAATCTTAGCTAGGTACCTGATAAGTAGGACATACAACATTTCAGTTAATACTAGCTGTAGAAATGTCAACCATGTTTGCCTCTATTATTATTCAAATAAAATGTTTAAGTTCACATTATTTGCTACCAAGTGTATGTGACTCATAAAATGAAACGCTATTTGTATGGAGAACGAGTTATATATGTGCCAAATCTCAATCTGCAATTCCTTTCACATTTGTCGAAATTCGCCCGTATTTCAGTTTGTCGTTCCCAATGCACGGCAAAAATGATTCTAAGATTGGACTCAAATCTTGCGAGTTCTTATTTTTTATGATATAAAATTCTTTATTAATAACAGTAAATAAAATAAAAAAACATTATAAACAAATTGCCTACCCTAACAATCTAAACTACTTAAAACTAGAGATAAAAAATTTGGCCCAGGTCACTGTCAACGGGCAGAGTGCCCAGAAGGCTGGCCGTATTGCCACGCTGAATCGCGATGGCTACCGTGAAACGGGGTGACTTTAAACTATAGGGGCGACTTTGAAAAATCGACTTAATCGCCAAAGTATGGATTTTCAATCTCTAGACGTGTAGTAAAATGTAAGAATGTATACTATTCTAGCCATTTACCAATATAGATTAAGAAAATTGTAAATAATACCGCTTTTATGACCGTTTGAAATCTATCAAAAAAGCCCCAAAATTTCCTAAAGTCACCCCATTTCACGGTATTGGTTGCGCAAAATAGTAGCCAGCCCTCTGGTCACCAGAGGCCTCTGATATAAAATCTATTGTCTATTCATATTATCAAAACTTGACAATTGGTTTTTCTATTATAGTTACTTGTACATTCTGTAAAAATTTAAGACATTATAGATAAAAAAATGTCTCGTTGTCCGGTCAAAAGTATCTGAAGGCAAATCTTCACATAACGAGTATGTCATATTTTAATAGGACTTGTCAATGTCAATGAGGGTTTCCGGAATAGGGAATAATACGCAAAACTCTGCGTAGGGAGCGGCACTACCACAAAAGGAGGGCCTACCGCGAAACACGAAAATAAAAGTTTCGTTACCTGGTTCTCTGTCACTCTTACATATTAGAGCGATAGAGAGGCAGAAGTCAAAATTTCGATTCTCTCGTTTCACGATAGGCCCTCTGTAAACAAACCGCCTTGGTGCACAAGTGACATATTTATTCGTTATAAATTATCTATGAAAACTTGTAAATAACTGTTTAAGGCCTAGTATGTATTAAGAACTCTATGGTTTACCGAAGTGCTAGTGTTGCACTCTGGTGGCAGAACATTGCAGTAATATCCCCTATTTCAGGTGGCGGCACTGTGACGAGAGATCTTCTTGAAAGTAGCTGCCAAAATCCACAAAAAATGTTTAAACATGATTGATGGACGTGTAATGACAGTCTAGACCTATTGCCACGTTGCTGCCACCTGGTGAAAAAATCGATCAAGAAATCACATCTCTAACTTAGATTACATTTTGCGTCCCAACTTTGCGTACGTTTATTAGAAGCATAAACCGTTAATAACACCATATTTTAATTTCCCAAGCATTTTTATTTATATTTTTATATGTAAGCTCATTGACTTAGTATGTATTCTACTAGACAAGCTATCTAGAACAAAGTTTGTGCTCCACTTTTGGCGGTTGACAGCTGTCATTGAATTAAAGATTAGCGTTAGCAAAGCAGTCGTGACACTATTATGACAATATTTGTATTCTGCCTAAACACATTTTGTAATGAAACGTGATTATATAATTTTAAAAGAAACTGATTGTTTTATTCGTAATATTTATTTGCAACCTTATATCATGTGGTACTTAAGAAAAAAATGACTGAGCGATGTGTTTCATTTTGATTGTAATTATTTATTTATACTTATAATATAATTACTTACCCTTCATATTTACTTAAAATCATTATAAGTATTTTGTAACTATAATGTGAACGATATTTCGATATTTAAGTTTTAAATTCAAATCATAAATACCATTTTTATGTAATTAACTCGCGCTTAAAATTTCAGCAAAATCGCCCTTGTTGTACAATAATCATAATTTGTTATGAAATAAACATTATAAAATGTAGGTACCTATCTGAAAAAAATGGTCTAGCACGTTAATATTTGTATGCAATATAAGAATCTAATAAATAATGTAGGTAAATCATAATTGTAGGCACATGTGTTACTTCTGCGGCATTAATCTATGCGCCGAGGAAAATTGGCAACATGGCGTCGCACCGCGAACAACCATTATTTTAATTTAGCGATACATCAAACTTTGCACTTCTTTACCGACGGAATGTAATTCCATGGCTTCTATTACTTTTATTAGAATTATTAGTGCAGTTTTATACCACGCACGAAGCCATTATTTTTAATATTATATTTTTTAAATTTTCGACGCTTGCGTGGTATCATGTCTGTGGTCCAAGACAGAATGTCAGGCTTATCACTTAAAGTCGTGTCAATCACTTAAACTCATGGCTGATTTTTTTTCTATGGGATGTCATCTCCTGTTACTCAATGTGTAAGCTTCATACTTTTCACGAATCTTCCGGCCAGGTTATATTTCTGCGCCGAGAAATGGACTCGCCTGCACTCACTCGACCAATAGGAACACACCGTGCTTTCAAAATGGCTGTAGGCAAATGCACGTTCCGTAATTGACACGCGAGCAGCCAAATGGAAACATTAGTGCAAAAGCAGACAGATTTGCTTACGGCCTTTATGAATGTCAAATAAAAATTGCAAATCTTAGTATCACGACTAATATTTGACGTAATAACTGTCAAGTGTTAGATTTTTTTTCAATTTTTACGTACAGTACAGTATATTTACTTGGCCACCATTCCTAGGGGACTGTGGCACGTGTCATCCTAGTAAAGCCGCCATCAGATATATGGGAGCGGCTAAGTTGTTCACAAATATCTGAATAACGCCTCTAGGATATTGTCAAGGCAATTAATTGCACGCTCAGTTATTTTTGAGTATGTTGGCCGCACAGATCGTGCAGTAATCGTTCAAAAACACTTTTAAATTTTAGGTGTCAAATCCACAGACGTAGAAAAGTATTTAGGTAGGTACCTACACTTGAATAGAGTTCCGAAACAAAGGACAGTTGGAACAATTTATAATATGTGGATAACCTTATTTATGATACCAAAACACAAGGCTTTGAAACCGGTATTTATTTTGCTCCATATTGAAATACCGGCATTTTTTACCATCATAGTGAAATACCGTTCTTTCGTCTACTGTTCCATATTTAATAAAAAACCTTATAATAAAAGTCCTTATCTAAATAAGTTCTACATAAAAACCATCGAATAATTTTAGGTTATTTCAGGGTTTTTTGCGAAAACTGGTTGCAAGCCCTGCCAAAACATAAAACGATACTAGGATGACACCTGTCATAACCCAAGAATGAAACTTGATATGAACCCTAAAATAGCCCTGTTGTCAGCACTAAATAAAGATCAGTCCGTTGGAACTAATTTGAGACCTAACTTCGGACCTAACCCCGTACCGCTAATCAAAGGGGCGGCGGAGCGCACCCGGTTTTAGAATAGCGCCATCTAGTTCATGACATGAACAATCAGGAGACTATTCGAAAAATATTTATATTTGCGAATTAATTTCGATTTGATGTTGAATATAATTCGCCAGAAGTGACGTAGCTAAGGCAGAACGTCTTTCTTCTTAAAGAGACAGAAATTTCTGTATTGCATGTGATTCGAAATATGAATACGTCCATTGACTTATTATATATTCTATAACAAATGGCATCTAGAACAAATTTTGTGCGCCATGTTTGGCGGTTGACAGCTATAGCAGAATCAAAGAGTAGACTTGTAGTGAATTTCACTGCAACTTTTGGGACACAAATTTCTTAAATATGTCATCTTCTGTTACTCAATGATATATACTTACTTGTAAATATTTCATTCTTTTACTAGCAGAAAATGCACTTACACTTATAAGGACTATCAAAAACTTTGTTAATCCATTTCTGATGACCATAATTAAAGTCCAATAGTAATATATATGACTTATAATACCTCGCTTTTTTTCGATATCTGTGCAAAATTTAAATGAGACTACTTATTTCCACTATTATACCTTGTGCAATCTAAGAAGCGGTTTTTGACACCTGTCATCTCAGTACATTTTATAGCCTAAAATCGATTTTAGGTTATACAATGTACTGAGATGACAGGTGTCAAAAACCGCTTCTTAGATTGCACAAGGTATAGTGATATGCTTAATCCAATAAGATACAAAATGGCAAATTTCAAAATCGTTTTCCCAAAAATCGCACGACGACCATCGAACGATTTTTCTAATCTGAAAAAACGAAGTATATTTACTGTCTTCAAAATCCATTATTTAAATTTTTGGCCATCATCATCTCAGCCATAAGTCCGCTGCTGAACATAGGCCTCCCCTTTAAAAGGGGGGGTTTGCCATACGCGCCACGCTTGACAGGCGGGTTGGCGCGCGAAGTTTTTTTTAATTATTGTTGTTTAGGCTTTCGGAAGATGCTGCTGCCCATCTCCCGGTAAATTCCCTTAGCAGACTCCTACTGTAACCACGGGACGATATGGTGGGGAACAATTCTAAGGCCGGGCACCCCACGGCCAAATTTTTTGTGCATCTAATTTATTTAAGTAACTGCAATATTTAGTAAGCATTTTATCGGCAGTAGAAATTGGTAGTGAATAAATATTTACAAGACCTATTTTCGATTACCTAACCCCGTACCGCTAATCAAAGGGGCGGCGGAGCGCACCCGGTTTTAGAATAGCGCCATCTAGTTCATGACATGAACAATCAGGAGACTATTCGAAAAATATTTATATTTGCGAATTAATTTCGATTTGATGTTGAATATAATTCGCCAGAAGTGACGTAGCTAAGGCAGAACGTCTTTCTTCTTAAAGAGACAGAAATTTCTGTATTGCATGTGATTCGAAATATGAATACGTCCATTGACTTATTATATATTCTATAACAAATGGCATCTAGAACAAATTTTGTGCGCCATGTTTGGCGGTTGACAGCTATAGCAGAATCAAAGAGTAGACTTGTAGTGAATTTCACTGCAACTTTTGGGACACAAATTTCTTAAATATGTCATCTTCTGTTACTCAATGATATATACTTACTTGTAAATATTTCATTCTTTTACTAGCAGAAAATGCACTTACACTTATAAGGACTATCAAAAACTTTGTTAATCCATTTCTGATGACCATAATTAAAGTCCAATAGTAATATATATGACTTATAATACCTCGCTTTTTTTCGATATCTGTGCAAAATTTAAATGAGACTACTTATTTCCACTATTATACCTTGTGCAATCTAAGAAGCGGTTTTTGACACCTGTCATCTCAGTACATTTTATAGCCTAAAATCGATTTTAGGTTATACAATGTACTGAGATGACAGGTGTCAAAAACCGCTTCTTAGATTGCACAAGGTATAGTGATATGCTTAATCCAATAAGATACAAAATGGCAAATTTCAAAATCGTTTTCCCAAAAATCGCACGACGACCATCGAACGATTTTTCTAATCTGAAAAAACGAAGTATATTTACTGTCTTCAAAATCCATTATTTAAATTTTTGGTCATCATCATCTCAGCCATAAGTCCGCTGCTGAACATAGGCCTCCCCTTTAAAAGGGGGGGTTTGCCATACGCGCCACGCTTGACAGGCGGGTTGGCGCGCGAAGTTTTTTTTAATTATTGTTGTTTAGGCTTTCGGAAGATGCTGCTGCCCATCTCCCGGTAAATTCCCTTAGCAGACTCCTACTGTAACCACGGGACGATATGGTGGGGAACAATTCTAAGGCCGGGCACCCCACGGCCAAATTTTTTGTGCATCTAATTTATTTAAGTAACTGCAATATTTAGTAAGCATTTTATCGGCAGTAGAAATTGGTAGTGAATAAATATTTACAAGACCTATTTTCGATTACCTAACCCCGTACCGCTAATCAAAGGGGCGGCGGAGCGCACCCGGTTTTAGAATAGCGCCATCTAGTTCATGACATGAACAATCAGGAGACTATTCGAAAAATATTTATATTTGCGAATTAATTTCGATTTGATGTTGAATATAATTCGCCAGAAGTGACGTAGCTAAGGCAGAACGTCTTTCTTCTTAAAGAGACAGAAATTTCTGTATTGCATGTGATTCGAAATATGAATACGTCCATTGACTTATTATATATTCTATAACAAATGGCATCTAGAACAAATTTTGTGCGCCATGTTTGGCGGTTGACAGCTATAGCAGAATCAAAGAGTAGACTTGTAGTGAATTTCACTGCAACTTTTGGGACACAAATTTCTTAAATATGTCATCTTCTGTTACTCAATGATATATACTTACTTGTAAATATTTCATTCTTTTACTAGCAGAAAATGCACTTACACTTATAAGGACTATCAAAAACTTTGTTAATCCATTTCTGATGACCATAATTAAAGTCCAATAGTAATATATATGACTTATAATACCTCGCTTTTTTTCGATATCTGTGCAAAATTTAAATGAGACTACTTATTTCCACTATTATACCTTGTGCAATCTAAGAAGCGGTTTTTGACACCTGTCATCTCAGTACATTTTATAGCCTAAAATCGATTTTAGGTTATACAATGTACTGAGATGACAGGTGTCAAAAACCGCTTCTTAGATTGCACAAGGTATAGTGATATGCTTAATCCAATAAGATACAAAATGGCAAATTTCAAAATCGTTTTCCCAAAAATCGCACGACGACCATCGAACGATTTTTCTAATCTGAAAAAACGAAGTATATTTACTGTCTTCAAAATCCATTATTTAAATTTTTGGTCATCATCATCTCAGCCATAAGTCCGCTGCTGAACATAGGCCTCCCCTTTAAAAGGGGGGGTTTGCCATACGCGCCACGCTTGACAGGCGGGTTGGCGCGCGAAGTTTTTTTTAATTATTGTTGTTTAGGCTTTCGGAAGATGCTGCTGCCCATCTCCCGGTAAATTCCCTTAGCAGACTCCTACTGTAACCACGGGACGATATGGTGGGGAACAATTCTAAGGCCGGGCACCCCACGGCCAAATTTTTTGTGCATCTAATTTATTTAAGTAACTGCAATATTTAGTAAGCATTTTATCGGCAGTAGAAATTGGTAGTGAATAAATATTTACAAGACCTATTTTCGATTACTGTTTGTCAAACGTTAAAGCCCAAAAATACGGCACACGGATTAAATCCAGTACTGCAGAGTTTCTACAATTTCATTGGAATTTCACCTTTAAACTCTCGGTTGTAAAGTTCATTTTAACTGTCACTGTGGCGTGCACGGAATATGTAAAGTTTATCGCCGTCACAGATCACAGCTTATAGATGGAGCGTTAATAAAATGCGCTCACTATTTTATGCAGGGATCGGACACCGGTATTTTTTCCATACTAAAATACCGGTTAATTTCGTTCTATTTTCGTTCTTTTGCTTCCTATTTCATGTTTAACGAGGAAATCTAATAACACCAAGACAATACCTAAATACAATATTGAGTTCTACGTGAAGCCCATAAAATAATTAAAAATACCTATCACATTATTTCGGGGTTATTTGGAAATACCGGTTAAGATCCCTGATTTTAAGAACATGTTCACAGTAAAAGGCTATTTAAATCAAAGGCTAGATTGTTATTGTATTTTTTTTACACACATGTTGTAAACTGGGTCCAATTAATGTAGGTACAGTCGACGTCAAAGATATGTTTACACTTTTTCACCTTACGCCCTTGTAATAAGGTGCAAATGTGTAAACATATCTTTGACGTCGACTGTACAAGGATGTGTATGATTTGATTGATTTGTGACCGAGAGTCATTGTACCCATTTTCTTTGAAATTGGCTATACACGCTGCCGTGTGTCTCAAATTTTAAATTAGTGACAAATCTGACAGCTCCTGCCATACAAAGTGGTATACAAAGTCATTTATTTAAAGTATTGTCAACTACTACTTGTGTACTTCACTTAATTAAAAATAAGTACTATTTTAAATGCTCCTTATACTTCATATTTTTATGTTTACGAATGATCATGTGACTGTCGCTATATGATTTAGAGGAAAAGTACATTAAAACTTGGTAAGTATTGTATATTTTATTATTTAGCACATCTTAGACAATTGAAACTACTTAAGTGAACTCGTGTGATAGGCTTATTCGACCGTTACTATTTTTCTATAGCTTTACCACAACCGCTGTACCGCTAGCGCCATACGCGAACATATGGCACGAGCGGTACAGCGGTTGTGGTCAAGCTATAATCCGATAGGTGCCTATAGTGCACAACCTAGTAGGGATCATCTATGGTCAGCACGAACTCGTGACCAGTATTCGGCATTTAGTAATTTTCATTCCATTGCGGCATTCAAAATTCAAAATGGCTACGATAGCCGGTTTAATTAAAATGAATGCAATTAGGAATTATGCCACTAGTTTCTGTACGGATATGCACAGTAAAGAAACTTGGTGCCGTGATCTGAATTTTAAAATAAATAAACAATACATTAAAAACACAATCTATTTTAAACATAACTCCAACACACAACCAATAATCAACCAATATTAAAGTTGTATTGGAGTTGCATTGGAATAATTTTTAAGCAAATACTGATATTTTCTGATTTAGGCGCTAGCTGTACTGCGTTGTTAAGAGTCGCCAGGACGCTCGCGTGAACTCGCGTTCCCATACAAACGTAGATCAGCTCTCATTTTAAAACGACATGCTTTAGGACCATGAAATTTGGTATGGGCATTCTAGTAGTACAGATCTAGGTCGGACATTCATTTTCGTTGCTAAAAATTGCCGCCCACAACTTCTCTGCTTTGCCTTAAGGTTGACTGGTAGAGAATGCCTCTTGGCATTAAGTTCGCCTTTTGTACTATAACTATAAGATTTTCTTTTGTGCAATAACGATTAAATAAATAAATAAATTGTAATACAAAGAAGATATAGCAAAAATAAGTTTTGTATGTAAATCTGTAACTGGCTGTCTTTTCTTTTATTACAATTTTTAGCAACGAAAACGAATGTCCAATCTAGATCTGTACTACTACATGCCAAATATCGTGGTTCTAAAGCATGTCGTTTTAAAATGAGAGCTGAACTACGTTTGTATGGGGACGCGAGCGTCCTGGCGACTCTTAATGCATTGGAGTTCTGTTGTATTGGATCATACCATACGGCACATGTTACTCTCATTTAGGGATTGTAATACCCGTGCTTTTGTATGTGCAATCCCGGGCGGGATACCTGTCATCATTATCGTCATCATCATCATCATCATCATCATCATCATCATCATCGTCATCATCATCATCATCTCAGCCATAAGACGTCCACTGCTGAACATAGGCCTCACCTTTGGACCTCCATAAGTATCGGTCGGAAGCGACTTGCATCCAGCGTCTTCCGGCGACCTTTATAAGGTCGTCTGTCCATCTTGTGAGTGGACGTCTTCCGCTGCGCTTGCTAGTCCGTGGTCTCAACTCGAGCACTTTATTCCGGGATACGGGATACCTGTATTGGTCCTAAACGTAGCAAGACCAGTTAGTGTAAGGCCTGAGTGGACGCTCGTGGCGGGGCGTGCAGCGGGGCGGGGCGGGCGGCGTGCATGTCAAACAAAGGGCACTCGTACTGGTGTCCTGAGTCGACGCTGCACAAAGTGTATGGACGCTCGCCCGCCCCGCTGCACGCCCCGCCACGAGCGTCCACTCAGGCCTTACACTTAGACGTGTTTTTTATCATTAGAAATTACAATGCTCTTTCCATTATTTACTTATTTAATAGCCAGTTTACACTTGCAAGTTTACTTGCGGTCAGTAGGGACACAGCTATAGGTATACTAGAATACAAAATTCATCTCTCATTCTGAACTATAGCTGCATCCCTACTTTCCGCAAGTAAACTTGCAAGTGTACGAGCCCCTTAATGGGTGAGATGTTCAAAATGGTATTGTTAAGTAAGAGAGCAAAACCGTGTTTCGATCATTTGGTCAACTCAGCGGCTTAGTTATTTTTTCAATGTAGAAATAAAGGAAAAATAGAAAAATCCACTACCTCAGGCGAGACTCGAACTCGCGACTCTGGGAAACATGCCTATCGCTCTGACCAACTGAGCTACTCAGACTTACCCGATGGCTGCGAATTTATTCGCCATAACCCACGCCCATGCCATATATATGGGTTATTATTACCAGTATTATTATCATTATTATCTTAAATTACTGTAGGCTTGATAAAATGTAATTTCTATTTAGTGTACATTTTTATTATGACTTGGTTTAATTGACTACTTATATTTGATTATTATTCGCTGTGAATGTGTATATTTATATTGTGATAGACTAACGATAGTTGTAGAAATACAGATGTAAGTGACATGCTAACAAAAACTGATCCAAGTTGGTCCTTTAATAAATGAATTTTTTTTATTATAACCTTTATTGTGGTGTAGTTAGCAGACGTTCTGCTTAATATAAAATTAATAACAACGTTATTTTTTGCTGTTAACGCACCTACCCATCTATAAAGCTATTATTCATTTTGTTTTCTCCTAGTTAGTTTCTTAAGTCTGATCACGGAGCCCAATTTGACAACATAGACTTATATGATACACTACTTCTAGACAGATCCCCCTTAATTGGACACGTGAGAAGTTCAAAATTAGAACGTGCTAGTCGTACAGACGAGCTGTAAGTACCCTGTGTATTTATTTAACGTTAACACCTCTTATCTTATCTTATTGTATTCGGGGGCCCGTAAGGATACACTTCGACCCAAAGGGATCTTTTATGTAGTTGCCCCCTAGTACTCGAGAGCTTTCTCAACCATCTCCATGTGTTGGATGATGGAGCTCAAGGGCAGTGCTTTGAATTCCCCTGGATCTGGATAGCCAGTACCAAAGTCCTTGATTCACTGTCTGGCTAGAGCGTGACATTCACACATTAAGTGTTAACACCTACTTTGTAATTATATCACAGAACAAATAATAGTAGGTATGAAGTACAGAATGGCCTTGCTACGACTCGCCCTGATCGGAATTACCTTACCCCGCGGCGGCCGATTGGTAGGGAACTAGTAGGTTAATCCGTCAGGTTGGCAACGCATCCATAAAAAACAAAATGGCGATGTATTGTCAAAAGTCATTTGCGACCGGAGAAACAACGCCCTAAGACGCACGCACACATACAGAAGAGCCGTGCACACAAAGACGCCTCAAACGAGTTTTGTTAGTATGACGTGTCCGCCCTGTGCCTACATGTAGCAACACACGTAGTGTTGAATGTTCTCAAGGCACGTCCAGATCTAATCGTTTGATGCAATGATACTATGGATGGGTTATACTTATACTCTAACAAAATGTGCATAAAAATACTTCTAAAGTTATTTCATAACCTAGCAATGATTCCGTCATATTTTATCTATTTTGACAATCATTACATCTTTGTCACTCTCATTATTAGAAAATTATAGGTTGTCTCTTTCTTACGCTGGTGACGGCAGCTCATTGGCACGTCCGCATTTCTCGCTTGCCGGTGCGCGACTAGTGACAATTGTTTGAATTCACTCATTTTAAGGACTTCACTTTTGGAGCGTGCATAAACCATCTGGTTTGATGTAGACAAATCAGAATTACGCATACGAGAATCCTTCCGTAACATGAAATTGATTAGCATAGAAACCCTAGCAGAGTAATATAATCACGTTTCTCCAAGACTTAGAGACGCTCAGCATCAAATATTTACTACAGCCATCGGAAATCTATTAATACTAGCCTACTATTAACTTACTCGTAAGTTGTAACCAACTTTACATGTTGTGAAATCCAAAGGAGATAATAAATAATAAATAAATATTATGGGACAATCTTACACAAATCAACCTAGTCCCACGGTAAGCTCAATAAGGCTTGTGTTGTGGGTACTAGGCGACGATATATATAATAGATATATATAGATAAATACTTAAATACATAGAAAACATCCATATCTGTGATTAGCACACAAATAAATGCCCTGACCAGGCTTCCTGCTTCATAGGCAGAGTCACTACCAACTAGGCTAGGAGGCCGTTGAAATAATAGTGCAGCTGCAGAAGGAATAAAGCGAACAGTGTGTTCAAAACGATATGCACACCCTTTCCTCCCCCTCTCATATCCACTTACTTGATTCTGACCGATCTTATAGTTACTAGCCATCACCCTTATTACCTTGGCAATAGTTTAATTAACAATATCAATCAAGTGACTGGCTAAGGGTACCGCCGCTGCAAGAAGTCTAAACTGAGCCCTTAGCCCTCAAATATATCGGAGCAGCCAGGGTACTCAATAATATCTGAGCATGCACTTTTTCTCTCTGACAATAGAGGCGTTGTTCAGATATTTGTGACCGCCGCTCCGATATATCTAATGGTGACTGTACGATGTATTTTAAATGTACATTGTATCACTAAACAAGCGATCTTCAACTTTATTTTTCGACTGCAACGAGTATCTAAGCGTGTTCTTTAAAGCGTAACGTAAGCAACGCACGCGATGTGACTCTCGACGAACAATTTCATACATTACAAATAGCATGTACACACGCATGACTACTCTGAAAACCGAAGCCATGTTGCATTTGTTTAACCTTCAAGCACATATGAAAAAGAAATCAAATTATTCTTAATAAACATTTTGATTCGTTTATTTTAAGTAGACACACTAGGTACTATATAAATTATAAACTTATAGTTGTTATATACAAAGGAAAAAGTGACCTAGGCCTCCAGTGCCCAGGGCTGGGGTCGAACCAGCGTCTTCTAGGGGTAAGGCTTTTGCCGCGAACATATGCCTAGTTAATAATTACACGGAAAAAAGGATATCTTCAGCCAAGAATACCAACGCGAAAATAAAGTAAATATTGTCTTGGACTACTTTTATATCTTTAGCCCAAGATATATTTTACTTCAATAAAGACATTTTACTTAAAATCTCATTCTAGGCAAATTGTTTTCGTTATTTACAAAACAATATTGTTTTGACGAAAGGATTTTGTCTTCGATGAAGATACTTTTTTCCGTGTAGATATCAAGTATTTTCATTCTTAATGATAATTCTACGTAATGACTTTTCTTCTTCGCAACTGCAATGAAACAATAGATACGCGTGAACAAACCTCAACGAACTGTAAAGTAGCGGATACCTTTCGGAAACTGGTGGAAACTTCTGGAACGTAGCCAAAAGTTAGGGAAAGCGATTATTACGGTGATTTGCGAACACCTGCGCTGATATACGATGAGAATCTATTCTAGAGATGAAACTTTACTTACCTACTTGCAGAGACTATAGAGATATAGACCGCCACAGCCTAAGAACTTTTTGAAGCTCAAGTCAATTGCACCATCTATGTCAAAGACCCCTAAAGATACCGAAAATGTAAGAGAAATGTCACCTGCACTGCTCCTCCACCTACTTAGTAACAGATAGCGTATTACTAGTTGTACACTAGTAGTTACTAGGTGGAGTAGCAGTGCAGGTGACATTTCTCTTACATTTTCGGTATCTTTAGGGGTCTTTGACATAGATGGCGCAATTGACATGAGCTTCAAAAAGTTCTTAGGCTGTGGCCGTCTATATCTCTATAGCCTCTGCTACTTGTTAAACTGTTTATGGTGTGTGGTCTAGCACGGATGAAGTTGGAATTGGAACCTCTATTTTAGTAGGAAAGTTTATACATTACGGCGAACGTATTGGCAATCGGGCGAAAAAGATGAACTTATGAGAGAAAATACGAGTTGAACCAAGAGAATTAGGGAAGTACTTCTATTAGCAGTTTTAGTTCAATTATTAGATTGATTTTAATTTGATATTAAATAGGATTGGACCTATCAAACTGATATTATGTTTCTTTAAATACAAAATTATAATTAAAACTTTGATGCTATAGAATGTTGTTTCTAGGGTATGATGTAAACTATTTAAAAAAAAAACAGAAATTTCACTACATAACTAAGTAGCGGCACACACAATATACTTTATGTAAAAATTTGATAATGATACGTCTTAAAGTTTCCGAGTAAAATGGCTGTGACATACGGACGAACAGACAGACAGACATGACGAATCTATAAGGGTTCCGTTTTTTGCCATTTGCCTACGGAACCCTAAAAAAGCAATATAAAAATTATAATATAAAATTTATTTTATTCAACCTGTGGTAATGCAATAATTGCAATATGTAGAGGGGTTGAGACTTCTTCTAGTGGATATCCATATAGTGGGTGTACCTGACAGTACCTGTGTCAGAAAATCTCGCTCTTCCAAAAGGTTAAAAGCACATTTGAAATATTATTGTGAATCTAGACTGAGTATTGTTACACTGAATCTTAAGATCTAAACTTGAATTTCGCGAAACTTTCTGGAAAAATATTGGATTTTAAAACATCACTGCTTAAAGTCACGATACCTACCACGAAATTACTCATCGAACTAAACACCCTAGTCTTTAAAGGGGCCCACCCACTATCAGTCGGCCTGCACGCCTAGCACATGACTGATGCGACAGTATCTCGCGCACGAGATAGACTACCCGTCTCTTTCTGATTAACACAGTCAGAAAAGGACGGATAGACTATCTCGCGCGCGAGATTTTGACGTGTCGATCATGTGCTAGCCGTGCTGGCAATATTAGCCTGTCAGTTGTTCGGAGCTATCAATTTTTTGTCCTAACTGACAGGCCGATATCGTCAGGTGGACCGATAGTCGGTGTGCACCCTAAAACCCTTTGAAATATCTACAGGAAAGGGATCTAAAGGCCACGGCCAAGAGAGCAACAACCTATGCTCAACTCCAATAATATAAACACACGCCCGTCATAATTACGATTCTCTTCTATTATTTGTAGATGCTCGCATTGGCTCCGGGGCATTACGACGATGTTTTATTCAGAAGATCGATACCATAACCTAGGAACGATTGATTCAGTCGCAAGAATAACACGACAACATTGCTGTAAGTCTTTTTACACTGCTGTAATAGTATTTTATACAATAGTGACATAATCAAGAGCTTTACAGTCGAGTACCGCGTTTAGGCCAAGAAGCTTGCTGAGTGGCCTAATTAAGGTACGAGATTGAAAAGCTTAATTATGTCACTATTGTATACACTACTTTTTCTACGAGTATTAAGTAAGAATTGATTTTCATGAATTATTTTAAAAAATTTCCCAATCAAACGTCAAACACTATTTTTCAAACCGGAAGTAATTGTATCTGGGCATTCGGTGCTACAGACACTACCGAAAAGAGAAAGACATATAATTGTATCGGTAGTAGAAAGAGACGGCTAGAATAAACTGAGTCCAAGATGTCGTTGTAGTTGTGATTGGTCTTTTTATAATCCAATCACAACGTAGAAGCAAGTTTAAGTAGAAGAAAATTTGACAGATTAAGTACGTTCGGAAATTATAAAGTTGAGTCTGTCTGAAAAGAAAAGTGTCATACAATGTATGAGCTCCCATATAAACCACGAAACTTTTCTTTCCGGACAAACTCTACACATTTTACCGAGATGTGAATGAAATGCTCTTTTCAAAATTATTTTAGTTTAGTGGCGGGTTGTTTAATAAATCTATTTAATGATCCCAGAAGTGCCATATACTATCCAACATTTAAATGTGTTAGGTTTAAGTCTGGTCTATAAAGTCCTAATACACAGATTACAGTCGACGAGTAGAAAAAAGTTATAAAATCGTGTTTTTAAAGAGACTCTCAATTATAAACATATATAGATGTCATAAACAAAGGAAAATTTGACCTAGGCCTCCGATACCCAAGGTTCGGATCGGACTAGCGACTTCTACATTCGCTCTTATTATTCGCGTATGGGTCTTCGTTTTTATTCTCAAAGTGTTGAAAAAACAGAACCCTTTAACGATCACTGGAGTGTGATCTACGACAGCCTCATCATCATCATCATCATCTCAGACATAAGACGTCCACTGCTGAACATAGGCATCCCCTTTGGACCTCCATATTAAAAGGGGGGGGGGGGAGGGGGCGTTGCCATTTGCCTACGACAGCCTAAAATTTTTAAATTATACAGAAGCTAAGAAATTGTTACAGCTATAACAAAGAATTAAACGTTTTAGGTACGAAAGGTACGAATAATACTTTATGGTCACATACATATAACATACTGTATTAGAAGAGAAAGTGCAATACCTTGGGTACTTACAATGTCGTTTAATATACAGGGTGTCCCAGAAATCGATGTCAAGCCGTGAATGGATGATAGACCAAGTTATAACAGTTATCAGAAAAATACAAAAAAAAAACTATCACATGTTCTTCAAAAATTATGGTCACTTTAAAAAATTACTAGAATATTCACGCCCTGGTCTCTTAACTTCTAGTAATTTTTTAAAGTCACCATAATTTTTGAAGAACATGTGATAGATTTTTTTTGTATTTTTCTGATAACTGTTATAACTTGGTCTATCATCCATTCACGGCTTGACGTCGATTTCTGGGACACCCTTATAAATAATTAGATTCTGTCTATTATTTTCGCTGACTTGGCAGTGAGAACAGAGTGTTTCCTGTAATAGGAGCAATAAATTAAAACGTAGATTCTACTCCTCAAACAACACAACTTTTGTTCAACGACTTTTAAAAGATAAAAAATAAAAAAGATTGTCTCTTTTTCATACAAAATAATTAGTAGGTTTTCAATGTAGGTACGTTAAAATCCGTCTATTTGACATTGCTTGTCAGTCTTGTCACTCTATAGACATAATCAATTTCGGAATACATTGCGTGATTGAAATAACTTTAAAGTGTACTAAAAATCAAACCATAAGTCATTTTTAAAAGTCGCTGAAGAAACGTTGTCTGGTTCGAGGAAAAGAATCTACGTTCTAATTTATTGCTCCTATTACAGGAAACACCCTGTATATGAAAACGTAATATAGAATTAAAGAAAAAATGGCAAGACAATTTTGGTTAATTTAACAAAATGGATTTTATCTTGAGTAAATGTCTAGTATAGGTATCACGCGTATCGGTAGTTTTGCTTACACTGGTCAAATTTTAACGAAGCGCTTTAACGGTTATTTGTGACTAGCAATTACCTAAGGGGCAAAAGCCGACCTGCACGGAAAAAAAAGCTTCCGGGATATTCTCAATCCAAGACATTATTACTATCTTAAAAATATTTCCTCGTGACAATTATTTATTTCCTTTACCAAAAATATGATTTTTCGCTTAATAAAACCACGTGTGGGCGACGCGCACCCTGATTGATACATTTTAATTTTGTATTAGCAATAATGTAGTCATTAAGATTTTAGAAATTAAGGTACTTTAAGATTTTGGTCCGATCTACCCTTTTTTATTTTGTTAATGGCGGCTGAACCAGTCCGCTGCTAGACGCGAGACATTACGCTCGGCTCTGTATACGAATTTGCGAATAAAGTTCTTTGTGGCAGTTATTTTCGGTTTTTCATTGCTCGCGCCAGTGCCTACGTCCTACAAAGTGGTCTTCGAACCGGATCATGTACCGTACGCCAGGAAAGATGGAAACACGCAGTGCGAAAGCGCGTCGGGAACATGTCGAACACATGGCGCGCGAGCAACAAAGAGAAAGTGAGGTTATGCTACCGAGCAACGAGGCGACGGCCGAAAGCAACAAACAACCTTTGGATCCCATGGTTAAAAAGTTTTTAACGTGCAAGCTGAATGCAACAGGTAGCATAAAATCGGAACCAGTGCCGCAAAATAAGCAAATTCCTGACATGAAGCCTACCGCGTCATATGTCGTTGCCCTTCCGAGCAGCAAAGGATCACGAACCTCGTCAGCCTCTAAGGAAGCCAAGCGGAAACAATTAATTTTGGAGGCCGCAAAGCAAAAGGCTGCGATTCAAATGGACTTGATTGATAAGACCTTAGACGCACAGTTGGAAGCGCTAGCTAGTGACGAAGAGGACCTAAAGGAATACAGTTCACAGTTCGATGGTGATTTACCTCTTCGCAGCGACATAAATAAGTGGGTTGAACACCAGAGCAACCACACGGAGCCACAGGAGGAGCAGCAACCCCACGACAATGGTGTTACATCGGGCGCGCTGCACATTCCGCTTCAACTACAGATGCCTACACCAATCGTACCCACAGCACGTACCGAGCACGCTCAGCCAGGTGCTGCGCTTACCTTGGCACCGCCCGCTGCCGCCGATGGCCCCATACCGGCAGCACCGCCTGTGCCCGAAGGTACCGTCAGCGCGCTCAATCAAACAGTGCAATTATTAGCCGGCGCCCTAAAGGACTTATCGACCGCTAGCAATCAGGTACCTAATGCCAGTCTACTCAGCCGTATTAGCACGCCTAAGGATCTACCTGAGTTTTCAGGCGATCAGTTAGAATGGCTTCAGTTCAAACAGGCCTACCAGGAGTCTACAGAAGTCTGTAAATTCAGTGACAAAGAAAATTTATGGAGGCTTCGCAAATGTCTTAAAGGAGCCGCACGAGATGCTGTCGCTGCTTTATTTATCAGCGCCACGTCACCCGACCGGGTTATGTCGACCTTGGAGCTACGTTTTGGAAACCCCGACAGCATCATTTCTCGCATTTTACAAGACATTAAGAAGCTACAGCCGTTACAACTCGAATATCATAAGGATATAGTTATGTTCGCAGTAAAGGTTCAAAATTTTGTGGAAGCCGTGCGAGCAGTAGGACGCGAGGAGTACCTACAGGGCATGAATATCGTCTCCATCATCCTTTCCAAGCTGCCCACTGTGCTCATCTCTAAATGGTCAGACTACAGTTTTAAACTAATTAACGACGCGCAGAAATCAAGATTAGTCATTCTATCGGACTTCCTTAATGACGAAGCATTGAAGATTTCTACTACCGCAAGTTTTCTAACTACTACGCGTAGCGATAACTACAAAAACAAGACTAGCGATCATTCGTCTTCACGCACACAGACTGTCTTACTACAAACTGAAGAAAGTGATTCAAAATGTTTATTCTGCCGTACAGCTGTACATAAGTTGACAGAATGCAAACAATTCAAGAAGGCGTTGCGAAGAGTGCGATGGCAACACGTCAAGAGACACGGTTTATGTTATAAATGTATTATCTCTAAACATGAACGCGATACGTGCCAAGCCCCTGCGTGCGACAAGGACGGCTGCGGAGCTCCACATCATCGCCTGCTACACTATCCGGTAAACAACAGGGCGCGTGACGTCACGGCGGCGCCCGCGCCACAGCTGAGTGCAAGTGTACCGAATAGTAGTTCCGCGATAAATAAACTCGTGCCGCGCGAATCCGAGTTAAAGCCAGTGACTGAAACTTTGACGAACATAAACGCGACGGACAGCCGAGTGTTGTTGAAAGTAGTACCCGTGAATGTGCATGGACCGAATGGTGTATTTTCAACTACAGCCTTTCTCGATGATGGTTCTTCGGTTAGCTTACTAAGTTCGAGTTTAGCGCGGCGCGCGGGGTTACGCGGACGTACTAGCACACTTCGCACGTGTGGTGCATTTATCGGTAGCGAACTAGAATGCAAATCTACAACTGTGAATGTGGACCTTACGGGTATAGACAATAAGGTGTATAATATAAGAGTTCGTTGTGTCGATGAGTTGAAAATACCGTTGCAATGTCTGTCTGTTTTGAATCATATTAACGCTTCTCACTTTAATGATATTAGAGATAAATTATGTACTTCTGATTCAAAACCCGAGTTGTTGATTGGTCAAGATAACTATAGTTTGTTGTTGCCTTCACAAATAAGGTTAGGTAAATCTAACGAGGGGTGCGCTGCTCTTACTCCCTTAGGCTGGTGTGTACATGGCAAGGTGTTAGTGCCGCAGGGCGTCCGCCCGCCCACACAGGTCGAGTCTAACCTTTTTATTTCAGAAACGGAAGAGACGACGGACGCCTCAGAGGGTCTCGATCTGTTACGACAGATCCACGAAGAGGTCCGCCTGTCCTTCAAGGTAGACACGATGGGCGTGACGTGCGCGCCGCGGCAGAACGCGGAGGACGCGCGCGCGGTGGCTCAGTTGGAGCAGTCCGCGGAGCTGCGCGACGGGCGCTGGCACGTCGGCCTGCCGTGGAAGGACGAGCACTGCACCATGCCAGACTCCTACCCTAGCGCTCTCAGCAGGTTTAAAGGGATCGAAAGGAGAATGGCCAGGGACTCCGGTTTTGCAGAAAGGTACCGGGAGAGGGTAAGTCATTTGCTCCAAAATGATTACGCAATGGAACTCTCAGACACTCAGGTGAGGCCTAAGACATGGTATCTTGCTCATTTTGGAGTAGATAACGTGAACAAGAAACGTCTCCGCTTGGTTTTCGACTCGGCCAATAAGGTAAACGGGCTATGCCTAAACGATTTTTTAATTACAGGTCCCGATTTGTTGTCGTCACTATTTGGTATTATGTTACGCTTTAGGGAAAACAAAGTTGGAGTAACCGGTGACATCAAAGACATGTTTTTAAGGATCAAGATGCGGGCTGAAGACCAACATGCTTTAAGGTTCCTGTGGAGAGATAGCCCTACTGAGGACCTAAAAACGTATGTAATGACATCACTTCCCTTTGGTGCTAATTGCAGCCCATTTATAAGTCAGTTTGTAAAAAACTTGAACGCGCGACGGTTTGAGTCGTCTTTTCCAGAAGCTGTCGATGCAATTTGTAATTCACATTACGTCGATGACTATATAGGGAGTTTTCCCGACGAAGCCTCGGCCATCAAAATGGTAAGAGATATTAGTACAATCCACAGCGCCGGTGGTTTCGAGATGCGAAACTGGACCAGCAACAGTGTTACAATTTTGAACAGTCTGCCAAATCAAACCTTAGGCACAGCGGCCGTAAGGTTTAAAGTCGAACAGCAGCACGAAGGTGAGCGTACTCTCGGGCTAATATGGTTTCCCGCCGACGATATGTTGACATTCGACTTATCGTTAAAAAGGATTCCCGAAAGTATCGTCAATGGAGACGAACGTCCTACAAAGCGTCTTATGCTTAGGGTAATTATGTCGATTTTCGATGTCCTAGGATTTTTATCTCCTTTCACCATACAGGGTCGAATTATGCTGCAAGACACCTGGCGGTTAAATGTTGATTGGAATGATTACATTCCTGACGATATTTACAATAAGTGGCGCAAATGGATTGACCTACTTAAGGTAATTAGCAATATACGCATACCTAGGTGCTATCAATCAGCTGCTCGAAATCACGACGGAGATGACAAGTCATCACCAGTGCGAGTAAGCGAGACGCCAGATTCCCCGGCCGGCTTGGTGGGTGGTACCCCGCGCGCGACGTTGCCGCAGTCGGCGCTCGCGCCTGGCAACGGTGCGCCTACGTCATATGCTACGACGGCCTACGAATCCGTAGCGGAAACTACAAGTGCTACGCGGCAGGCAAAGGTAGGTTATAACACTTATAACAATTTACAATTACATTTATTTTGTGATAGTAGTACGCGGGCTATGTGCACTGTTGCATATTGGCGCTGGGAGGTAAATGGTCGTATTAAGGTTTCTTTTATCGCTAGTAAATGTAAAGTAATGCCTGTAAAACCTTTAACTGTACCTAAAGCGGAGTTGCAAGCGGCAGTATTGGCGGCAAGGCTAGCTAATACTATAGGTAAGGAACACAAGCTGATTCCGGAACGGCGATACTTCTGGAGCGACAGTTCTACCGTGTTATTCTGGATACGTAACAATACGCGCACATATAAAACGTTCGAAGCGAACCGACTGGGCGAGATTGATGAGTTATCCCGCGTAGATGAATGGAATTACATACCTACTAAATTAAATGTAGCAGATTTGGCTACGCGGGAGACTTTTGATCACGCTCAACTAGACAAATGGTTCGCGGGCCCGAACTTTTTATATCAAGACGTATCTTTGTGGCCAAAGGACGTTATTTCGTCACAATCAACCGCCGCGATGCCCGAATGTGTTGCTGCCGTACAGGACCCCGCGATTGGACTGCCCGTACCGGACCCACTACGGTTTTCTTCTTGGCTTCGTTTGAAACGGGCCACGGCTACGGTACTGGCGTTCGTCAACAGATGCAAAGGTATGTCGGGTCAGGTCGATTGTGGTACTATGGAACGCGCCGAAAGATTACTGCTCCAACACGCACAGGGAGAATCCTTCGGCGAAGATATCGCTACCATTAAAAATGGTAAGTCATTGCCCCGCAGTAGTAGACTACTTTCTTTGACACCATTGCTCGACGAGCACGGTCTGCTGCGAGTGGGCGGCCGCATCGACGCTGCTACTGAGGTACCTGTTGAAGTTAAGAGGCCGGTGATACTCGACGGTCGGCATCCTGTGGCGAAGTTGATCGTCCGGGATTATCACGTGCAGCTGGCGCATGGGAACCAGGAAACCATCGTCAATGAGGTGAAACAACGGTACTGGATCTTACGATTAAGACCTACAGTTAAGTCAATAGCGTCATCATGTATGTTGTGCAGGATCCGTAAGTGTCAACCACGAGTTCCGCGAATGGGTGACTTACCTCGGGCTCGGATGGCACATCATCAGCGGCCATTCTCGTACTGTGGCTTGGACCTATTCGGCCCGATGGAGGTGGTTGTGGGCCGTCGCCGGGAGAAAAGGTACGGAGTTTTGTTCACCTGCTTGACCGTGCGCGCGATCCATATTGAGCTGGTCTCCTCCCTGACGTCGGACTCGCTCATAATGGCACTGCGTCGAATGGCTGCCAGGCGTGGCTGGCCATCACACCTATATAGTGACAACGGAACAAACCTGCGAGGCGCCTGTACTGAGCTGCAGCGCTCGATGCAGGAGCTGGACGCTGAGGAGCTGAAAAGCTATGGTGTCAACAAGGGTATGAAGTGGACCTTTATCCCTCCCGCCACCCCCCATTGGGGTGGGGCGTGGGAAAGGCTCATACGTAGCGTAAAGACGTCTCTTAAAGTCGTCTTAAAAGAGCGTGCACCACGGGACGAGGTTCTAAGCAGCTTGATGGCTGAAGTGGAAAATATTGCGAACAGTCGTCCCCTGATGCACGTCTCTGTAGAAAATGGAGGTGTAGAATCTCTAACACCGAACCATTTCCTCCTTGGTACGTCGTCGAACCTGCCTACTATCGGTGCCTTTGACGGCTCTGACCTGTACCTGCGGAAACATTGGCGTACAGCTCAGCGGCTGACCGATATGTATTGGCAGAGGTGGATGAAAGAGATCCTACCCGACCTCTTACCAAGAAGGAAATGGCATGAAGAACGCAAGCCGCTGCAAGTTGGCGACCTCGTCCTTGTTGTGGACCCGAACTCTCCTCGCAATACGTGGCCGAAGGGCTTGGTCACGCAGGTGTTCGCCGGGAAGGACGGGCGAGTAAGACTGGTGGAGGTAAAGACCTGTACTGGGACTTGGCGCCGGTCTGCGGCACGCGTCGCACCTATCACTTTGGTAGATGAGTGCTAAAGCACTAGGGTGGGGAATGTGGGCGACGCGCACCCTGATTGATACATTTTAATTTTGTATTAGCAATAATGTAGTCATTAAGATTTTAGAAATTAAGGTATTTTAAGATTTTGGTCCGATCTACCCTTTTTTATTTTGTTAATGGCGGCTGAACTAGTCCGCTGCTAGACGCGAGACATTACGCTCGGCTCTGTATACGAATTTGCGAATAAAGTTCTTTGTGGCAGTTATTTTCGGTTTTTCATTGCTCGCGCCAGTGCCTACATCCTACACCACGTTTTCTTAAAATAGAAATACAAAAATGTATTGTTTCAAGAGTATATTGAGTAAATAAGAGAGATTGTACTTTAATCAAACAAGTATTATCTTAGGTAAAAGAAAACTAGAAAATCTTTAAGAATATAGTCGACCCTGCACGAGTCTAATTTTACAGAGATACCGCAAATCGATGTACAGTTTAGCCATTTGGCACACACATACTAGAGGTCAAAACAAAATTTTTGATCCGCAGTTCTTTAAAAAATTTCCCTTAGCAGGGGGTGCTGATTCATCAATGTTTTTGTATGAGAAAAAAATTTTTTTTTTCAAAAACCTATCGTGTGTGGTATCATATGAAAGGGCTAATAGAGGCGGTTCTAAAAAAAAATACTAAATGAAGTTATTTTCAAAATTGCTTTTTTGGGGTTAGATATGAGGGTATCAAGTATCATTTGTGATATATTGTACAAAAAAATAATCAGCCATATCGTATCTGGAGGAGCCCAAACTTGGTATGTTTTGTAAATTATTTTTGTTTTAATAAAAAAAAATGGCTGAAATTTTTAGAACAGCCTCTATTAGCACTTCCATATGATACCACACACGATAGGTTTTTGAAAAAAAAAATATTTTTTCTCATACAAAAAAAATGATGAATCAGCACCCCCCTCCAAAGGGAATTATTTTAAAGAACTGCGGATCAAAAATTTTGTTTTGACCTCTAGTATGTGTGTGCCAAACGGCTAAACTGTACATCGATTTGCGGCTTTATTTTGTATACAAGGGGTACTAATATATTCGCTTCGTTATATTTAAAACAATAGTTTATTTTCGTTAAAGTAAATAAATACTTGTCACGAGGAAATATTTTCAACATAACATAATAATGTCTTTGATTGAGAATATCCCGGAAGCTTTTTTTTCCGTGTGTTTGATACCTTTTATGTGCTAATCGTATTTTTCGATATCATGAATGGACTTCATTGGATCTAGAAGAGAAACATACGTCTCATTCAAAATGTAACTCTGAATCTTTTTGAGTAATAATTTCCCATAATATTTATTTACATAATTTATTTAAAACCTACAGTAATCGCTGGCATCTCATCTCAACTCCTCAACCAATTTCATTTTACGAGTATACTTCTTTTTAATATCCCAGATTAAATTAAATTCCTCAGAGAATACGCAGACGGCATTATTTCGATACGATATGACTATCATTAAACTTAAATTCCTCCATAACTTACTTTATTCAAGTTTTATAGAACTCGCGGAGCGTAAGCGAAGTGAGTTCTTACAAACAACTCCAGACCGAACTGTCACCTGGCTACTGGGACGTCTCGGCATTTGGATGGCTTTTTGATTTCGATAGTTTGTCGGACGATAACTTTAGTAACGTTTTTCTGATCTTTATGAAATTTCTTGGGGCTGTAGCAGAGATACATAAAATTTGTAAGTTTGTATATGAGCAGGATAGATCAAATGGTTATGGAGCTAGAAGGAGAAAAAAAATCCTCCAAAGGGTCTTGTTATATTGGTCAACTTGTTTGCAAGTAAATCGCGAGTTCTCAGTTCGAGGCGGACTACCAGTATTAAAACTGACTTAACAAAAATTATAAGGTCAAGACGGGTGAAGAGTACATTACAATTTAATGACCAATAGTCAAAAAAGCCGATAGTAATCAATCATATTCAGTAAAATACGATACATATCGCCATTAGCGTAATGACAATGACGCATTATTGACGGAGAGCTGGCCACGTCAGATATGACACAATAATGAGAGCAACGAACTCGTCTAGTTAATTTGCTACTATGCTTATTTCTAGATCTGGACATCTGGCAGCTGTAAAGTAGTGGTGGTCATAGAATGCAAATAACTTGAAGAAAACAAATCTTATAGTTCTGACTGTTCTGAGTTTGATGCAGTATTATGGGAAATAATGAAATGAATTAGATTATATCATAGCCAGAAGTTTTTGTTTCCGCAATAATAAACAATGTTTTTGTTCTAATGTTAAGATATAGGCCCTGTTCTCTATAAATGACACAACTCTCGTAGGTATTTGGGTATTAATTTTTTCCTATTCAACTGAAAAACTTTTTTGGTCTGTCACTGTGACCTTCACCCATTAAAATCTGCCAGATGCCTGCATCTAGCAATAAGCATGGTAAAGCAATCTAACTAGACATTTAATTGGTCTCATTATTGCTTCATATCTAACGTAGCGTAACTTCGTATCTAACGTCTCTTAGTTTATTATAATATATGTCATTGACGCCAATTTAATAATTTTGTTGAATTTACTTAATGTGGGCTATTACGAGTATTATGCCCTATAACAGCCAGTACCTACAATCACATGAATTTATATTGTGCTTAGCAGAAACGCTTAGAGCATATACCTATGGAGTAAGCTTAGGTACATTTCCCCTTGTCAACCTGGAAAATCTAATACGTTTATAAAAACTATTTCAAAAATCGATTACACGCATTTCGTTCATCGTTTTCAGTGAGTAAAGAGCTCCGTGAAAATGCCTTTGTGTATTGTTTTTAGGTGTAAAAAATGTTTTACTATGTCTAGTTTACAAAAATATGAAATATAATTTCACATGTAATTATAGTTTTACTTTTTTTATCATTTTCCGTATTTTTTTCTTTCTTAAGTTAGGCTTTTTACAATATGAATGTAAAATTAAAATAAAATATACCATACAAAACAAGAACAATATAAAACATAAACACATTATAAAAAACCTAACCTAGAGTGCCGCCGGCAGCAGGGCAAGGCCCAGGCTGCCGGTGGTCAGGGCCGCAGAGAGAGGAACCTTCGGACTATACGCGCCGTGTCCAGGATTACCGCCTTCTGAATCTGACCCTTGATCCAACCACAACCCCGTAGCGAAAGTCTCTCAAGATGTTGGTCGAGACTCTTCGCTTCATTAATTTTATGATTAAAAAATTAATCCATATAGAAAATCCGGCGTCGTTTACAGAATCGATTCAAAGATAATCGTTTATTTTCTGACGGGCAGTAACTATTTTGACGTTTGACACTTATGCATATTTAACGCCCCTAAGGATTACTGCCTTCTATATTTTGTTTGAAAATACAAGCAAAAATGATCTTTGGCTTTTTTGTTTGACATTTGCAAAGACTGCATCCGATAATGAACCAAATTTCAACATATGTAAAGTCAACTATCTGTTGCTCCATTTAGTGTCGTGGCTTACTGTCAAATATGCGTGATATTTTCAAGTCAAAGGTACATCATTGTCCGATATCAATAAGGCGATGCTACTATAAAAATTCATTTAGAAATAAACTTTATTAACAACCGACAATGATGTACCTTTAAATAGAAAACGCCATACGTATGCTACCTCGCTCCCCTCAGATTTTGGCAGACTTTTTTGTTTGGAAAGATGAGGCGATGCGTCCTCCAGGTATAGAGCTTTATGCAGAAACGTCTGTCAACCGCAAAACATGGCGCACAATATTTGGTTCTAGCTAACAAATCAATGCCTAACAGTTAAGTTCCTACTTAAAAACATAGGTGTATTATTAAGTGCTTGCCAAATCTTAATAAAAAATAAAATAAATATTATGGGACAATCTCAACCCAGTCCCACAGTAAGCTCAATAAGGCTTGTAAGGCTTGTTGTATTAATAAAGAAGATATAAAGATATCCTTATAAGATAGGAATCAACTTGGCCTTGTGACATTTATTGGTAATAAATACGTTTATCACGACAGTCGGTCAAGTCGTCGTAAAATAATCAAACGAGAAGGTATACAAATATTAAACAAAACATCACATCGAACCGAAATCACGATGAGGAATATAATAGACCAAAAATACTGGTGTTCCGTTTAAGGACATAATTGGTGTCTTATTGCGATTAAGAAAAAGTAGAAGAAAATTTTTTTGAGAGCGAAAATTTTATTTTTGCATGAGACATGTCGTCCCAGTCGGCCAACCCTCCATACAAACCATTTCTTTTTCATCAGAATTTTTTTTCTAACTTTTTAATTATGAAAATACATGCCTTTAAAAGAATCACCAGTATTTTTGTAACACCTTGTATAATGTATAGCTTGTTGGTTTGATATTCAAAATATTGATCAGAATTGGACCTGTTCGGCTAATAAAAAAATACCATCTTTTTGTTGTTGATAATTTGGTTATCAAGTTTGTGTCAAACAGATTTATTGACATTTATTTCTGAATTACACTTTATTCAGAATTTACTTTTATGCTATTTGCTATCGAATGTTGGGTTACATTTCAAAATGTAACGATAAGTTGATAAAGCTGCTGTCATTCTATGTAGAAATCTATCAAAATAACCTAATTTATACAATTTCATACTTCATGTCAGAAACTCGATTTTGGACATTATTAATCAGAAAATAATAAATAATGGTTGGCATTTAAGGTTCACCCCAGGTTAGATTTTGAATAATGTTTTTTTTATGTTGTGTTTATTTTTGTTTTCTTGTATTGTACTTTAAATTTATATCTGCATTTTAAAATACCTAGACTTAAAAACGAGAAATATAAACTTGTGTAATTAAATCGAAATTTAAACAATATATAATTTATTAAATAATATTTGATGAAAGTTTAATATGCACGAGTCATTGAGATACATTTTCAATTTTGTTAATAAAAAAATTGTATACATTAGGTGCTTAAAAGTATGAAAAATAAAAAATATAATTCAATCAATTTGTAATTCTGCCAAGTTACTTTTAAAAGGCTTCATTAAATCAAATATAATCATATTTTTTATATTAATAATTATAATTATCATGCCTTACCAGTACACGTATTATTAACAACTAAAATTATATTAATACACTGTGTAATTTAATAACTTACTTTTTGTATTCTCACTCTTCGTTTCATACTGCAATAAATTTAACAACTCTACAGTCATTTTCAGTCCAACCAGTTTATAAACAAATTTAAATCATCACTCCAAAATTAACCCCTACACTTTCAACTACATTAATTTAAAACTTCAATAGCGATTTTGATTAATACAAGATTTTTTCTATTATTATTTTTTCACTACGAATATTCTAACGAAAGTTCTAACACTACGAATACTTTTCGCACTTTCGTAGCGTTCGTAGCGCAGAGCGCCGTGCGGCTACATCGGGCTACGCCGTAGCACTGGCCCGTAGCAACGTGTAGCGTGCCGGAGTCTCGGACTTTTCTTTTTTTTTAATTTTATTTAAGGCCAGAGTAGTGTTTATTTTCGTGCTTGACGGAACTTGATTGAATACAAATTGAATTTATATTTTATTGTTATGTAGTTGTAAGGGTGGTTCGGTTCGGATTCAAGGGCCAAAAATATGACATCAAATTAAATATCAATTCATTCGGCACTAAAAATGAAATGCTATTAAATTATGCTGAACAGTTCATTGGATTTCGATATTGGTATGAAATTTCGTTTGATAATTTAATGTTTTTGAAGATATTACATATTTTTATGCATCAGTTTATACAGAGAGGTAAAAAAACAGCCACAGTGTTGTGATACTACAGAAGAAGACATATATAGTAAAAGAATACAGGTTTCGAATACCGGTATTAATACAATTCATACATCTTTAAAAAAATCTTACTATACTATAATTTATATAACCTTAATCAAGGTCAAATTTTAACAATTGACCACAAGAACTCAGGGAACCCGCCCACGGGAGTTTTAACACATTCAGCACCGAGAACCTGACAGTCGGGTTCTCTGTTCGTAGCTACTACGCGCTTCATACGAGGAATACCTGGCTACGTGCTACGAGCGTAGCGCTACGCCCTACGCTCGTAGCACGTAGCCAGGTATTCCTCGTATGTAGCGCGTAGTCGCTACGAACAGAGAACCCGACTGTCGGGTCATCGGTTGCGAAAGTGTTAACACATTCACCGCTATGCTACGCGCGTAGCGCTACGCCGTAGCCGATAACATGGGCCCGCTATGTAGCGAAAATGCTTCGTAGAGCCGTGACGACATCGTGTCGTCATTAGCACTGAATGGGAAAACTGCGCCTTAAATTGAAGTCCAGCGTCCAACCGCGTTGACATCTCACATCGCCAACAACATAAAACATCACAAGTTACTACTAAATGCATGTCGCTTACGTCATTTTGTACCATAAATATGCATTGTTCGTGGCGTTATTTGCATCTCTATTTTGGTTTGTTCTTTGTTCAGATTTATTCGTTTTCTTTTTAGCCATTGTCTTCGCTCGGTGTGAAAAATGCCACTGGTTTTTGGATTAAGAAATTTGGAGTTTTCTGTCTACACTACTAATGTCAGTCATGCAATGCAATTAACCCTGGTTTATACTATAAACAGTGATCGGGGATTTCTCTGCCACTTGGGGTGAATGACCTCAATCATTATGCTAGTATGGATATGCCGCGGGATTCCGGGATTCGTGTGCGATATAGGAGAGTGTTTCGGTATGTTACTGTTAATCAATTAATCATGCATTTTATCATTGTGTACGTTTTTTTTTAAATGTTTTACTTAAATTATTATATGTACTTATAGAACATTTTTGTATAACTTAATAATTTCTTTGAATAATATTTTTTTCTTTAAATCATAACCAACACTGTTTTTTAACAGTCCCTTATTTTATAAACGAATTACCAACACCGAAATAGCGTTTACTTTTCGAACAGTTTTGTTCCTATCGCGGGACAAGCGGCGTATCCATATTATCATTTCGACTTGATATCCCGCGGTGTGACAGAGAAATCCCCGATCACTGACTTTAAAAGTTCATGTACCGTATTCTAATTTTAAAACACCTACGTAAACAGTACATTAAAAGACAACCTAAATCAAACATAACTCCAACACACAACAAAATAATCAACCAATACACGGAGTTTTTTTTAACTATAAACAAGTAAGAAATAGTAATTCCCAGGACAAGTAAACGTTTACTAAAAACAAGTAAAATAAATTATTACCTTTAGTTAGTTTTAAGAAATTGTCCTTGTTTTGTGTTAATAAATGTATTTTCTTTCTTTCTTTCTTTTAAGTAAACCCTTTCCTTGTTTTTAGTAAAGTTTACTGGTTTTTAGTAAACGTTTCCTTGTTTTTAGTAAACGTTTACTTGTCCTGGGAATTACTATTTTTACTTGTTTCTAGTAAAAAAAAAATCTCCGTGTATTTAAGTTGTACCTATTGGAGTTGCATCGGAATGATTTTCGAGCAAATTCTGATATTTCTGATTCAGACGTTTAGGCGCTAGCTGTATTGCGTAGTTAATGCATTGGAGTTGTTTTGAAATTGGACCGTGTCTACACGTGTTTTAAAACTAGAATGCCGCCCCATCTAAATTGATTAATGTAAGCTGTATATGGCGATTTTCACACTGGTGCAGCAACCGCATGCGGCGACGGTGTGCAAGCGTGACAGCGCTATGCACATCAGAGCGCTATCTCGCTTGCGCAGCGGCACCGCAAGCGGAAACCGCAGCAGTGTGAGAGACGCCTGACATATGAACTTAATCCATGGATGAATGAAATAATTACGGATACCGAGTCAAAACTGTGATACCAGTAGTAGTCCGCCTCGAACCGAGAACTCGCGATTTACTTGCAAACGAGTTGATTTGAGGATTTTTTTCTCCTTCTAGCTCCATAACCACTTGATCGATCCTGCTCATGTACGAACTTACAAATTTTATGTATCTCTGCTACAGCCCCAAGAAATTTCATAGAGATCAGAAAAACGTTACTAAAGTTATCGTCGGACAAACTATCGAAATCAAAAAGCCGACCAAATGCCGAGACGTCCCAGTAGCCAGGTGACAGTTCGGTCTGGAGTTGTTTGTAAGAACTCACTTCGCTTACGCTCCGCGAGTTCGATAATAACCCGAATCCATCTTCTGTATTTCAATCGGTTAATTACAACGAAAAATTAAAATTGAAAATAAACTAGTAGTACGCCTCGAACTGAGAACTCGCGATTTACTTGCAAACCAGAGTTGACCAATATAACAAGACCCCAAAGAGGATTTTTTTTCTCCTTCTAGCTCCATAGCCACTTGATCGATCCTGCTCATATACGAACTTACAAATTTTGTGTATCTCTGCTACAGCCCCGAGAAATTTTATAAAGATCAGAAAAACGTAACTAAAGTTATCGTCGGACAAACTATCGAAATCAAAAAGCCGACCAAATGCCGAGACGTCCCAGTAGCCAGGTGACAGTTCGGTCTGGAGTTGTTTGTAAGAACTCACTTCGCTTACGCTCCGCGAGTTCGATAATAACCCGAATCCATCTTCTGTATTTCAATCGGTTAATTACAACGAAAAATTAAAATTGAAAATAAATAACATAAGGTTACAAGTCATAACACATAAATGAGGCATTTGTGATTTTATGTATTATTTGTTTTTTAATACATTATAACTTGACTATTCTTGTAAAGTTGTATTTTACATTATATTGTCTGTATAATAGTCTTATGTATGTTTTCATTCAATTTGCATTGAATGATACCTAGGCTATTGGGATAATCTAAGCCTAGCTCTCCCTGTTAATTGAGTTTTGTAAGTGATACTTACTGAAACTTTATGTAAATGTAATCAAAGACTGTTATTATTTCGAAATATACTAATTTTAAAATTTATTATATTAAGTAATTTTAAAATTTACCTGAAATTTTCATTAATTGACCTTAACATAAAGAACATTTAAATATTTATCAAATAGGTATGCAAAAAAAGTAATAGTCTAGTTCCATTTTTCAAAAAATCCATGTCGAGAAGCAAACGATATTACTTTTGGGCAACCGGGCTTTTTACCTGATTTAGACCCTGCTGTATCCGAATCGCCGGTTGCCTTCAAAGAAAATTTGTCCGGAAGTGAGATATTCAAGATGGCGGCCAAAAAAATTACCCATTTTTTATTTTTTCTTAAATAACTCGTAAACCGTGTCCCCTACCAAAATATGTTCTTTTACTTAAATAATTCACATAAAATTCTCTATAAAAAAGGTTCTATACAGTTTTTTGCTGGGATCAAAGTTTAATGAGATATCGAGGGTATAAGATAGACCTTAAATATATAGACTAATTACCCTTTTCCCGCGACTTCGTCTGCGTGGGATTAACATTCGCTATAGTACATTTATGAAACACCTTAGTGAAATCTTATAGCAAATATAAATTAAACGTACATACTTTTTTACGTCTACAGTGAGCAACAATTCCATACAAAGTTTCACCCCCCTTTTCACCCTTTCAAAAGATGATTTCTGAGATAAAAACTATTTCATGTCCTTTTCCATAACTCAAACTATCATCATGCCAAATTTAAACTAAATCGGTTCAGCGGTTTAAGCGTGAAGAGGTAACAGACACACTAACTGTTTAAAGATAAATTATATTTTAAATACTCTGGTTGAGGCTGCTAGGGGTTGTGTGGTATCATTTCCGTATAAAACAGACATGCACAATTCATTTTTGATAGAAAAAAATATAAATCTATATTTAAAAAAAGTTCTGCGAAGAGGGAAAACTCTCAAATCACATCAGAGGGGATTTTGACGTGAACGTCCAAAAATTTTACGGACCTCCAACAGTAAAAAATATTCATCGTGGGGCAATCTATCCATGGTCAAAAATTTAAAACTTTTTCTCAATGCGCACAATTTTTTCATACTTATATTATAAATGCGAAAGTGTGTCTGTTACCTCTTCACGCTTAAACCGCTGAACCGATTTAGATGAAATTTGGTATGATGATAGTTTGAGTTATGGAAAAGGACATAAAATAGTTTTTATCCCTGAAATCATCTTTTGAAGGGGTGAAAAGGGGGGTGAAACTTTGTATGCAATTGTTGCTCACTGTAGACGTAAAAAAGTATATACGTTAAATTTATATTTGCTATAAGATTTCACTAAGGTGTTTCATAAATTTATTATGGCGAATGTTAATCCCACGCCGACAAAGTCGCGGGAAAAAGCTAATTAGTCTATATGTTTAATGGCTGTCTTATACCCTCGATATCTCATTAAACTTTGATCCCAGCAAAAAACTGCATAGAACCTTTTTAATAGAAAATTTTATGTGGATTACTAAAGTAGAAGAACATTTTTTGGTAGGCGTCACGGTTTACGATTTATTTAAGAAACAGTAAAAAATGGGTATTTTTTTTGGCCGCCATCTTGAATATCTCACTTCCGGTCAAATTTTCTTTGAAGGCAACCGGCAATTCGGATACAGCTAAGTCTAAACCAGGTAAAAAGCCCGGTTGCCCAAAAGTAATATCGTTTGCCTGTCGCATCGAAAAGGAGAGCGATTTTGAAATTTTGTGCCCTGTCTATAAAGTTTCATCTGATTTCATACTTTATGTTATGTATATATTCATATTATAAGTTGTATTTATTTATACGTATTATATTAAGTATACATATGTGTATATCTACACCTGTATGTGTATATTGTATTAATTTATAAATGTATAGTTACCTACGTGTGTCTTTTACTATGTTTACCGTCTGTCTGTGTGCACCGTCTACAACTTATCTTCACTGGTAGAGAACGCTATATAGCATTAAGTTCGCCTGTTGTTTGATTGTGTATTTCTTTAGTGCAATAAAGTTTAAATAAATAAATAATATGGCGTTTAGAATGGGAACAAGCCGCATAAGTATTCTAGTTGTATCAACGTTTATGAACTGTAGATACTCATATTAATAAAAAATATCAATAAAAATTAGTTCTGCGGTGATTATAGACTATCCTTTGATAGACAAAAAGCCTAAAACTCTTACCCGACTAAGCAAAAAACGTGTTGAAGTTGGTTAAAATGTGTGTACGGATATAAAGGTTTTGCAACTTAGTTTTGTAGTAAAATGGTACCCATTATGTGTGGTTTAAAGTGGTGCTGTTACCCCATCTATCTTGAACTTAGACTACACGTTTTTAAATCTAATTACGAAACTACTTTACAACTCTGACCAACTCCAATTTGAAAAAGTGTTCCATCTCAGTATTCCCTCAGAGACTAGACCCACTTACTGACATGCTTGTAAAATACTCGTGTGATCGCTCTATACACTTCTATCCGATTTATCCGGAAAGAGAAGGGTCGTGGTTTATATGGGAGCTCATACATTTTGCGATACTTTTCTTTCCGAACACACTCTTAGACGATAATTTGATTTTATTTAACGTTTTTTTACTAACGATTAGCATCATTAATGTTATCTGTCGGAAGTAAATCGTAATATCAACTTTGAATAAAATAAAATTTTATACATATCAAGAAAAAGCGATTTTCTACATGTACTTATTGATAATATTGATTGTAAATATCATATATTTAAATTGTAAACTCATTACGATAATAAAAAAATATGTGAGGGGCCCCATTTTATTTAAGAACTTCTATCTAAGTTCGTAATAGTTCACAGTAGGTAGGTATTATACACCGAAAATTAAAATATAACACAGCGTATCAGCATTGCGATACAACGAGGAAACGCCGCCAGCATCCTTCCCAAGTAGCAATGGAATGTCTTAAAAAGGGTTTTTGGATTTCTTGAAGACAATTAGACAAATTTTTGCTGTTGTCTTGGTTAAGACCATTATGTCCCTGAATATCCCTTGAAGATATACTTAAGATACAGTTTAGAAAAAGTGGGCACAAACTTATAGTCAATATCAAGAAAGGGTTAATACTATTGCTTAGACAAACTTAAACCCTACTTAAGAATGGGGGTTTAACAGATCTCTAAACTTTGGTTTCAAGATATCTCGAAGGTTGACTTAATACCAAGAAATAAACTTAAAGATATCTACAAGACTTACTTTAAACTATTAACACTGAGTTGCACAAATTCGATCCCCTCTTAACAAAGAAAATTTTAAAACTTTTTTTACTCATGGAGTTGTATTTTAGAAAACATGGCGAACTTTTATAAACTATAACAAGAATTTATTGAAGGATTATCAAAATGGCGATTAACTATTTTCTTTACGTTTACGAAATACCGTTTTATGTCACTATAAGCATTTAAAAACTATAACGCATGATTGTTTATCGTGTAAAATTGATCGAAAGGGCTATAAAATAGACGGGCCTCCAAAATACTGGAAAAATAGCAATAAATATTAGGAATAATATGATGCTAAATGAAAAATTTGCTTACATACAGAGCAGAATACTACTTTTCTGTAAATGTTCGAGATATAAATGCAATTATTATCACTATAACAAAAATCTAACTTCAATGTGCTTAAATTTTGTATGATGTAGCGTCGGAATTTTTCAATTTCTTTTTTACCAAAAGTATAAAATGGCGTTAAGTCTTATTATTCTTAACGAACTATGACTTAAGATGATACTGATTTTGTAAGGTTACTTTAGATAAAGTATAGAAAATTTTGATTTAGAGTAGTACTGGTTTAGAGATATTATACTTAACTAATACTTAAAACTGAATTAGTGTAGTTCTACTTAATACTTAATGGGACTTTACAGAATCTTTAGTTTGATTTAGTGAATGCAAGTTGCCGTCTATTGACGGTATTCTTTATGCAACATAAACCATTAAATAGAAATATAAATATTTATTCGTGGCGAACGGTTACATGGTATTCACACATAAAAAAAACAGGTAAGGAATATGAGAAAGAAAAAAAAAAAACTAACGACAAATGATTCCCTGCTTTTTCGCTGAAAATTGTATTGCCGAATTTCACTTGCCAACCAACTTTTCGCAGAAGTTTCATTTAGCCAAATTTTATTTCCCAACTTTACATAATCCAACCTAACCTAACCCAACCTAGTAGGCAATTTTCATTTCCCAACTATGGGGTTGGGAAATGAAATGGTTGCGAAATAATTATTTGGTAAAAGTTATTCGGCCAAATAAAACTTCTGCGAAAAGTTGGTTGGCAAATGAAATTCCGCAATACAATTTTCGGCAAAAAGGCAGAGAACCCATTACCAATACACTGTGTAGAAGATTTCTCTGCGAAAAACGATATATTTCTCTTCGTGAAAAGCAATTCTCTAAAATGTTATTGACGGATTTTCTTATTTTACGCGTCTTAGTTATTTAAATTCCTTAAGAGTCGCCAGGACGCTCGCGTTTCCATATAAGCGTAGTTCAGCTCTCATTTTAAAACGACATGCTTTAGAACCACGAAATTTGGCATGGGCATTCTAGTAGTACAGATCTAGGTCGGTAATTCGTTTTCGTTGCTAAAAATTGTAATACAAAGAAAATACAACCAGTTACAGATTTACATACAAAACTTATTTTTGCTATAACATAACATAAATATTCTTTTCTCAAACATGCAATGAAATGTCTTCGTTATGTGCGTCATAATACGCTTCAAAGTGTCACGTTTAGGGCGGATCAACTCCAAAGAACAGGTAACGATTTTCATATAAAATTGACGGCCGGAAGCCGGGAATTTTTTTTTTTTAATTTCCATTCCAAATATGTTTGTGGCACAGGATCATGGCATTCAGCCATTTAAGGTTATAAGCGATATTTACTTTTTGGTTCTTTTGACATTCTGCCACTACTTATGCATATTAAAAAAAAACAATAATCATCATAAAATAATAATTTTTTTGATTTTTTTTTTGATTTTTTTTATAGAATTTTTTTTTTGAAAAGTTTTTTTTTGTTTTATTTAGAATTTTTTTTATTGCAATTTTTTTTTTTAGCAATATTATTATGTTCGTTTATTTATTATTTTTCTTAGATTAGGCCTTTTTACAATATGAATATAAAAGTAAAATAAAATACAACATACAAAAATAATATAAAACATAAACATATTATAAAAAAAACCTAACCTAGGGTGCCGCCGGCAACGGAGCAAGTCCCAGGCTGCCGGTGGTCAGGGCCGCAGAGAGAGGAACCTTCGCACTATGCGCGCCGTGTCCAGAATTACCGCCTTCTGTATCTGACCCTTGATCCAACCACAACCCCGTAGCGAAAGTCTCTCGAGATGTTGGTCGAGACTCTTCGCTATGAGACCGTTCGCAGAAACAACTATCGGCACAATGATCGCCGAATCAACCTCCCACATGGCGGTTACCTCGTGAGCTAAGTCTAGGTACTTGCTGGACTTGTCCTTCTCAGCCTTCACGAGGTTCACGTCACATGGGACGGTGATGTCGACGAGCATGGCCCGGCGTTGCGGTCGATCTATTACCACGATATCAGGCTTATTGGCTACAATAGTCCTGTCCGTGAATATAGATCGATCCCAATAGAGCGTGGCACGATCATTTTCGAGAACTGGCGCAGGTGTGTACTTGTAGTACGGCACTTCGTAGTCCACAAGACCGTATAGGAGAGCAAGCTGCTGGTGTATGATCCTGGCTACGAGGTTATGTCTGTGCAAGTACTCGCCGTTAGCAAGATGCGAACAAGCGCAGATGATATGCCTGAGTGACTCTCCGGGACGGCGGCATGCCCGACCAATGTCGACCGTACCGTCCTTCAGGATATATCTCCGGTAGTTATTCGTCATGATAACTTCGTCCGCAATTGCACAGGCAAAACCTTCGGTTTCTCCGAAGAGGTCCCCGAATCGTAACCAGTTCACCGACGCGAGCAGGTCTACGTCGGGTCCCGTGAGGGCCCCGTAGAACCGCCCGTGTAGCTCCTTGCTCTTCCATACCGCCTTGCGATCCTCGGTGCTTAGCACCACAGGTTTGCGCCAGTTCTCGTTCGCTAAGGAGAGCGGCGTGAGGCCCTTATCTATTGCCACCACATCACGATGCATCCCACACTCGTTATTAAGGAAATAATTGTTGAGATTGTACACCTCACGGTTGTGGAGATTTTTGGCATTTAAAAAGCCGCGACCTCCACACTTCCGTGGGATGTACAATCTCATAACGGACGAGCGTGGGTGAAGCATACGGTGTGTGGTGAGCAATAGACGGACCCTCCGATCCTGGGCATCCAGCTCGGTCTGTGTCCACCTTAGTATGCCAAAGGAGTATGTGAGTAGGGGCATTACCCAGGCGTTGAAGGCGCGCACCTTGTTGCCACCTGACAAAAGACTATTGAGTACTTTTGTCAGCCGACCGAAGAAGCGCTCCCTCAACGTCTGTTTAATACCCGCATCCTCAATACCCAACGACTGTGACATACCAAGGTATTTGTAGGTTTCTGATTCAGAGATAGATCTGAACGTCATCGTCTCAGAAAGTTGTAAAGGCCATGCCATGATAAGCTAAGTGAATCTGCCCCCAGTGAGTTTTGGCTTGAATTTTTTTTTGATTGTTTGGCTTTATATTAGTAACAAGTATGCAAAATTTCACCCACTTAAACTTTATAGTTTTTGGTAAAAAAAAAAGAAAACGAAATATGATCTTTCTTCTATATCTTTTTTTTTAGCTATCCGATTCTGACGTGCGTCACGTATAGTACTGGAGCCGAGAGAACTGGTTATTTATCACTTTTCTTACCGGCTGGCTTCCATATAGGATTGTAGAGCCCGTCTCGGAGATCACGAAAACATAAGTCTTAAAGGTCTTAAATGGGCGCTAGTATGTATGGCGTCAAGTTGAAAAAACGAAAAAATGACGTTAATTTATCAACGAGCTTACCGCTCCAAATTTTGAGACACGGTAGAGCCCACCTCAAATGACCTACATACCGAATTTAAGACCATTCCGGTGGGCGCACTAGATTTTAAGACCAGTTGAAAAAACGAAAAAATGGCCTTAATTTATCAACGAGCTTACCGCTTCAAATTTTGACACACGATAAAGCCCACCTCAAATAACCTACATACCAAATTTAAGACCATTCTGGTGGGCGCACTAGATTTTAAGACCATTTTAAGAAGTAATCGATTCCATACGAAAAATAGCAAATAGCTTTAAATTCGGTTCAAAAATTCATTTAAATGGTTTAACATAACGGCATATTCATATTCAAGGGTCTCATAGTTAGATATGCCTTAAAGGTATACTACATAAGTCTAAAAATTGGAAAATTCTCCAAACCTTGAGACGCGGTCACGCCGACCTCAAATAACTAAATTTAAGACCATTACAGTGGGCGCATTAGATTTTAAGACCAGTTGAAATTACGTTAATTTATCGACATGCTTACCACTCCAAATTTTGATACGCATCACGCAGTAAAACCCACCTCAAATAATAATAAGTAATTAATTTAATTTGTACCTTAATGGATTAATATTTGTATATCTATGGACAACTGTCTATACATTCCGGTTCTTCATCCAACAGCCCAGTAATTACTCCATACTTTTCACCCAATAGCCTAGTACCCCTTTTAGACTCCATTAATTCTCAATAGTCCTTACACCAAGGTGGGTGCTATCTCTGCATGCATCCCATGACACAAGCAGGGGCAGCATCCGTTTAGTGTACCCCTCACTTCTCATTAAATTCTCGAAAGGGCCTCTGCGCGTTGACTTCGGCTCTGAATACGCCTCCCAAAGGTCCGGAACACCATTGTTCCGTGGTCGGGAAAGATCTACATACCTAATATAACACCGTTCTAGTGGGTGCATAAGATTTTAAGACCAATACGACAAGACAAATACCAGATTAAAGACCATTCTGGTAGGAGCCATTATAAGACCATTATCTAAAAATAGTAAATAACTTTAAATTGGTTTTAAATTTGTTTAACCAGCTCAAAAGTACAGAGCAATGAAGAAAAACTTGTTTATGGTCTTTCTGGACTTAGAAAAGGCTTTTGACAGAGTACCTCGTCGACTAGTATGGCAAGCATTAAGAAGCCAGAAAGTGCCCAAACCCTATATAGAGCTTCTTCAAGATATGTACACTGACGTCAGTACCTCAGTTCGTAGCCCGGCAGGGACCAGCCCATCCCTGTAAAAGTAGGAGTCCAGCAAGGATCAGCTCTCAGTCCCCTCATATTTGTCACTGTACTGGATTATCTCACGCGTGAAGTTCAAGGTGAGATACCATGGTGTCTCTTGTACGCTGACGACATAGTCTTGGCCGCGGAGTCAATAGAAGAACTGCAACAAACTCTCAACAAGTGGCAGCATGCACTGGAAAGCAATGGCATAAGGATCAGCAGAACAAAATCTATGTACATGAAGTTCATATTCGAGCAGCCCTGCACCTCGACTCTACATATAGAGCGTGTCCCTTTACCCCTGGTGAACAAATTCAAATACCTTGGCTCAATCTTGGACGGAACAGCTAACTGTGATGCCGATACAACACAAAGAGTTAATGCAGGTTGGATAAAGTGGCGATCGTTGTCAGGTGTACTCTGTGATCGTAGGATGCCTATAAAAACCAAAGGGAAGGTATACAAAACCTGCGTTTTCGTTTTTTCAACTGGTCTTAAAATCTAGTGCGCCCACCGGAATGGTCTTAAATTTGGTATGTAGGTTATTTGAGGTGGGCTTTATCGTGTGTCAAAATTTGAAGCGGTAAGCTCGCTGATAAATTAAGGCCATTTTTTCGTTTTTTCAACTGGTCTTAAAATCTAGTGCGCCCACCGGAATGGTCTTAAATTCGGTATGTAGGTCATTTGAGGTGGGCTCTACGGTGTCTCAAAATTTGGAGCGGTAAGCTCGTTGATAAATTAACGTCATTTTTTCGTTTTTTCAACTTGACGCCATACATACTAGCGCCCATTTAAGACCTTTAAGACTTATGTTTTCGTGATCTCCGAGACGGGCTCTACAATCCTATATGGAAGCCAGCCGGTAAGAAAAGTGATAAATTACCAGTTCTCTCGGCTCCAGTACTAGTATATTGTGCATATAGTAAAGACAATTATATGACATCAACTATAGGCAATGTTGCCATACAAAAAAAGAAAAAAAAATACAATTTAATTTTTCAATTCTTTTTTTAAAGTACTTAAAAGTCAGCGACACCTCCAAATTTTTCACCAAAGGTAGGCTCTTTAATAAGCTACAAAATGAATGTATTTACTTAATTTTATCTGTGGTATAACAAGGTGGTTTTTAATTGAATTTAAAAAACCGGCACAGAAGGAACATACGTGTGTTTTTTTTAAAAGTGGGACAGTATGGGGAAATCCTAAAGTATAGGAGATACAGGCAAACTGTCTTAGGAAATATTAAGTATTTTTTTGAGAAATAAAATTTAGTATAGTCAACATTTTGGTCAAGTGTGAGTTGCCCTAAAAATTAATAATATTGATGAATTTTCTTTGACGCAGATCTACTCACTTTCATGACAGGATCATTTTGTTTTATGGAAAGAAAAAAATCGGAACAGTAGAAGTCAGTCAAATTTTGGAAAATCATTTTTATTATTACCACCTGTGTAAATTGCCTACGTACACTGCAAGGTTCGCATATTACAATATGATGACATTTGTATTTGGAACACTTTATTTGATTAAAAAACCAAGTAAGAATACTGTTTGGTCAATTTGAGAAGGTGAGATATGACTTCACCCTCTCTCCGAAGCCGGCAACCTAGCCCCGAATCCTTCAGCAGGGTGCTGAGCGGATTTAGAGCTAGGCAGAACCACAGGGGACTCAGACGGTCGCCCTGAAATATTCCTCGCTCGATCCTTATAAAGTCCTGCGGGCCAGGGGGGTCATCCCTGCCTCCTGGTTGACGAAGTACTGTGGTCCACTGCCTCATACACGCGCCAAGGAAGGATCTTAAGGCTGCATCAATTTTATACAGCTCTAAGATCCTCTCCAGCCATGAATGAGGCACTGAATCATAGGCCTTCTTATAGTCAATCCAGGCGGCTGAGAGGGCCCCCCTGTTCCGCCGGACTCGTTGGCAAATGGTCATGTCTATGAGGAGGAGCTCTTTAGTATCACGGGACCCAACCCTACATCCATTTTGAGCGGAGGCCAAAATGTTGTTTGCGACCATATGCGCGTTTATTTTTATTTTTATTTGTACGTTTTTTCCATATCTCGGGACCATGGGGCCCCGGACCTTTGGTAGGCATGCGTGGAGCCGAAGCCAACAGCGCATAGGCCCTTTAAAACGATTTAATATAAAAGTAAGGGATACACGTGGCAGATACCATCTCCGAACGCACAACATGATACATCCGGAGATGGTCCCCGCCAGGTGCAAAGACTATTGCAGTGCAGCACTTTTGTGCTGCGATGGAAACTAAGGTCACAAGGCTATTGGTTTGAGAGTTGGATGGACTAGATACTGGGTTATGGGAGGAGACTAGCGGGCACCTGCCGTGACAATCAGTCTCAACATTGTAAAAGGCAGGTGGTGACTCGCCAACTCATTGAGTGGGCCCCGCAATGGCCGCACGCACGGTGCGACAACGGCGCAACACTTGAGAGTGGCTGTGAGGTTGTCGAGAGGTGAGTCTGCGGTAGCCAGATCCCGGTGTTCCGTTCAGCAGGCCGCCGGCGTTATGACATTTTACACTTCCAACCTGGAGCATAGGTCCCGCTCTTGCGACTCCACTCTGGCCGGCCAGTTAAGGTAAGCACAGAGGCGAGGGCCAGATGGAAAGGGCCCTCTGGAATAGGGGTCCGCGGTGTCGCCACTCACTTTTATTTTTATTATTATTATGTTTTTTTTTTTTTTTTGCAATATTCTTTGGTTTTTTTTTGAATTTTTTTTTTTGAAAAAATATTTTTGTTTGTAACGTTCTGAATTTATTCAGTCACCATATACATTATTAATACAAGTTTACGAGTAGACTTTTGCCTTACGTATGTCGGAAAAAAAATGGATAATTTTCATATTTATTTCATTGCATGTTTGAGAAAAGCACGATACATACCTCGGCGTGAAAAGGGGTTGCTAGTCTCGTAACTATCCGGCCTCGCTACGCTCGGCCGTCTATATAACTCAGCCGGCAACCCCCTATTTCACGGCCTCTGTAGTAATGTACTATTATTGCACACCTCAAATTAAAGAAACAGAGTATACACAAATTACAAACAGAAAATATAATATATAATATATATTTTCTTTGTATTACAATTTTTTGCAACGAAAACGAATTTCAGACCTAGATCTGTACTACTAGAATACCCATGCCAAATTTCGTGGTTCCAAAGCATGTTGTTTTAAAATGAGAGCTGAACTACGTTTATATGGGGAAGCGAGTTCACGCGAGCGTCCTGGCGACTCTTAATAAAATGTCTTATGTCCATTTCATAAAAATCGTCAATCAATCGAAATCAAAATAAACCTTATTATGAGGCTCAATTTGTTATTAATCAACGGCGCTACTATTGAGCCATAAGGGCCTCTGGTACGGTTACAATTAAATCGGAATCAGCCATACAAACAATACCGGAATTGCAGGGCCCTCTAGCTACTTAGTTAAAATTTCCTCACCCCAACCATGAAAATTTATATCCGTTTTGTGGAATCCAATATAGGAAAGGATGGTAGAAAAGGCATCAGACGATCTAGCCGACTTTGACACCTGTATTACCAACCAATTTACTTATTTATAAAATTTTAAGTCATAACAAATAACAAAGGAAAATAATTATGAATAAGATTTTAGGATGACATAAAATACGTCCCTTTCATATTTTTATTATAAATGACAAATATTTTTAAAACTGTTACAGCCAAAAGAAACACAAAACAATATTATTTATTAAAATATTAATAAAATATAGGAAATAGGCTCTTCGTTTTAACAAATCGCTCTTGCGAATGAGGCCGAAATAACCAAATGTTTTTATAACTAGTTCATCACCTTGGCAACATTGTTCGGTCATCGGATAAATGTAATTGCTCAACTCCTGGTGAGCCTACCCAGAGTCCTCAAATCGGATCCGACCAAAGGGATATATGTAATAGGCCCTATAAATATCCTTAACTTAAACTGAAGAACCAAAGATAAAATAATATACTTAGTCGGTTCATAAGTTCTGTCACTCGGGTTCTGGTTGGTAAAATAGGAACTGTTAGCAAATCCTTACTATTTTCATATATGGTTAGAAAGCCTATTTAACAGTGATCAATTTAAGATATTATGTAATGCAAATACTTGTGGCAGTTTTACACAATTCCTTGTAACATTTTAAAAAGCGCAATAAAGAATAACGTTAAAAACACGCGCCCTATTTGAGTTATTTTAGACCCTAATTATGTTTATTCAATTCTAAGAGACTAAAATCTTGCATGCTGCATTAGCTTGGTCTTTTACCTTCCTTGAAATATATAATTAACATGGGTCTGACCGACAAAAAGACTGGTATACACAATTTTGTTAGACTACCTTGATGTATAGCAGCAAAATCTAAGCGTTTTGGTCATAACTGAAAAATACGGTAAGGTTCAGGAGGAGAATATCTGAAGTATAGACTTGTAAGTCAACTAAATATAGGTTTCGGAATCTGATTTAATTTTCTACTTTCCTAAAAATAACAATTTGTAACTCCTGGACAACTAAAGCATGATCTTCACCAACTTTTGTGAAGTATACTTTTCACAAATCATCGGCGTGTTTTTGTCAGACATCAATCACCAAGTTTACAAGGATCTATAAAATACGCGATCGTGATTTTAAATTAATCATAGTATATTTTAATTTGTATGAAATAAGCTTTCTTTATGTCTATATTTTTTGAATAAAAGTTTTGTATTTTGTTTTATCAGTCAAAACTCTTGTGGCAGAACTTAAAGACCGACTACGTAAAATATTACCAAAATTTAGACTAAATAGCTGCAAATTTGTAGTTTTACCCGTTCATTTCATCAATTTTAAATAAAATTTGACGAAAAATGTCCAATACAGGAATTCCTATATTTCGATATTGGTCCGCTTCAATAGTCGTCTCACACGCAAAAGGCACAAAGTAATCATTACCAGCCATATTGTGTTTTGAAAATTAATGCGAATGCGAATATTTGCCGGTAATATTTGCTAATACGAATATCGGGCCAATGACCCAGGCATTCCTTTAATATTTAATGATTCAGACGTGATATTTTCTAAACGAATTTTATACCCGCGGAGAGCAAAACTACAAAAACATTAAATAAACTTTTTATTTCATCCATCTATGACTGGTTCTAGTTTGTTGAAAAACGTCCCGTTAAACTTATTTTTACTTAAACTTGAGTAAATTTAGTGAAAAAAGAATACAATTAGTCTTTAGTAAACCAATTTATGCAACTTGGTGTTACAATCATCTTAAGTTTATTTACAAAATCAGTTTTTACTTTGCGATTCTAAACCGATACTTGAATTATACCATTGAGTCTTAAGTGAGCCTTGAAATAATCTGAGTTGAGTAAAAAACACATTTTTAGACTTAATCGTAGACAGACTTAACACTAAATAGTTTTAAAAATACTTAAGTAGGTTTTAGGTATTCTTAATTTGCTAAAGTAGGGGTACCTTAAAACTATTTAGTTTTTAAGACTAAAATTACTTAAGAAAGTCTTTTTAAATTTAGCTAATTCTAATTTTAGAAACAGTTAAGATATATAAGGTTTAGCCACTATTCTTGTTTGCTACTTGGGTTGGTACAATGCCGCAAGGGCCCAGTTTAGATTTGAGCTAGTTATTAATTTAGTTTAGTATTTGTACCTACTGTAGTACCTCTGTATATTTAATTATGTAAATAAATGTTTTATTTAAATATAACACTAAGGTAAATAAATTACCTATTTACCATTACAACGGGCACTATCAATATTACGTTCAAATATTATCAAGCTTTCAAGCAAATCAATCATTTAACTTAATAACGGTAATTTTACACAAAATACCGTTCCTCAATATCGAATCATATTCATAATTCAATCCTCAATAACTTTCGCAACAGTGTAATTCGTTGCACTTTAAATCCAATAAGTAAATTAAATTTCATATAAATAAGGTTCAATTTATATTAAATCAAAATCACGTAAGGTTTATTGAAAGTTATTCTACGATACGTGTCAGACCTCGACTCCGATACCATTGTTCGTAAGTTCAATGTAAAACGACGTATTGCTATAAGTATTACAGGGCTGTTACGACATTTTAAATTTAATATTGTTGTCGTAAGAACAATAGCGAGCCCATACGGGTAGATATCTAAATCTAACTATCAGAAACTCGTATCTTTGAAATTCGTGACGATTAAAAATGAACTGTAAACGTTACCTATAGCGTTTATTTTTAAGCGTGATTTAGTATTAAATATATCAAAATTGTGCATCAGTCATCTATCTTATGCTTCCGAAATGTATGTGTAATAAATATTGTGTAGGTATGTGCACTGAATAAAAAGCTTCCGGGATATTATCAATCCAAGACATTATTTTCTTGAAAATATTTCCTCGTGACAAGTATTTATTTCCTTTACCAAAAATATGATTCTTCGCTTAGTAAAACCACGTTTTCTTAAAATAGAAATACAAAAATGTATTGTTTCAAGAGTAAATTGAGTAAATAAGAGAGATTGTACTTTAATCAAACAAGTATTATCTTAGGTAAAAGAAAACTAGAAAATCTGTAAGAATATATTCGGTTCGTTATATTTAAAACTTTTATTTATTTTCGTTAAAAGAAATAAATGCTTGTCACGAGGAAATATTTTCAACATAATATAATAATGTCTTAGATTGAGCTTTTGTTCCGTGTGCACGTGCACTTTATTGCCTTGATAGAGGCGTTGTTCAGATACATATTTGTGACCACCTTGGCCGCTCTGATATATCTGATGGCGACTGTACAACCCGTATTGTATTGGCCAATTAGCGTGATCTAATAATCTGATTGTGTTTCTGTTATTTTAAGGGAGTGGGGATACTGGGGATATTATTGACTAGCAAGTGCCTGCGGCTAAATCCACGTAATACTAATATCTAACCTAGCTGTATCCAAGGACACCTCATACCTATTTGATATATATGTAGGGTGAAATGTGGGTTGTAATCCTGAACCACTTTTTCTGACTCTGTAATTGATCACCATTATCATATGGTGATTTTACATCAAAACAGTTTTTTTTTTCAGAAAAATATGTTGTTGACAAAAATAATGATTAACATGAAACTAAGGTGTCTATATAACGTGAAATTTTATTCTCTACAACTTTTATTTTATAGGTTTTTCAACAGGAGTAATATTTGCAAAGATATGAGGTAAATATGTAACTCAAACTTATGAGTTTTCAATTAAATTAGTCATATTCCCGATTTTGAAGTTATGATTTCAGCTATACCACTGAATCGAATTAGAAGTGTAAGATACTCATTCGACGCAGAATTTAACCCTCTTTAATATTAAAGTACAAAATTTTTCATCGGATGTACCGTTTTTGAGCTAGAAGAAAAAAACTGACGAAGAGCAAAAAATTCGCTCAAAAGTTATGCACACCTGCTGGAACGGTGCAAACTCGGATGACATGCCTTTAGGACCACATGCAGGTATTAAAACGATTTCCAGTCTGCTGGGAAATTAATTCTTCGAAAAAACCTAATTTTATTAGCCTATAGGTTTATCTTGCGATTCTGTATTATGCTTTGATCGTTTGCTACACGATCCCAATTTCACGCTGTATGAATAAAATCATTAATCAATTCGACAAAACACCCACCAAAGTTTTTGTAGGTAAGTATACCGGAAAAAATTGCTAAAAATTTTAAAATATATAACTCAAAATCCTCCGGAGAAAATTATTATACAGGATGTTTTTTCAATAATTAACCATATTTGAGAGGTGATTAGATAAATCACACTGAACAACTTATTATATGGGACCAAACACGAAATCGAAAAAAAATTTTGACCTGCCCATAGAAAACGTCGACGTCTGATCGGCCGAAATGTATAAAACAACAAAAAATTTTTTGAGATTTCGGATATGATCCCATAGTTAAAATTGTTTGGTTTGGCCTACTCAATCATCTCGCATAATATGGCTAGTTATTGAAAAAACATCCTGTATACAGAGCTACAATCTAATGAAGCTAATGACAATGGCAAAACTTGCGATTTAAAAAAAAAACATTTACAAAATTGCACTGACATAGATCCTCATCTCTCTCCGTTTAAGACCTACATTGCCATAGACAGACACAGTGTATCGAACAAAAAAAATTGACGAAACCTACCTATTTTCTAGGATAAAAAGAAATATTTAAAAAAAACAGAGAGCTCAAAGTATGCATGCAGTATTGGCTGTGTGCATGAGTGTGGCGCCATCTCTTGAGCAGGGGATGAAAGGGTTTTTTTTCTTTTCTATTAATGGCATATACTCCTTGCTTATATGAAATGTCACTGGCTGATTCACTATTTTGACAGTTGACCCTACGGGGGATGTCAAATATTTTGAAATGTGATATTGACAAGAGCCCAATTTCTTGTTACATTGTGCGCTGCGATCGTTCACGTTACCCCCACCATGCACTTCGCACATAGCCAATAGTATGTTGACGATGGGTATACCAACCGTTAACACAATGAATCATACTTTATATTACAGAGTCGGCAACGCGCATGCGACACCTCTGTAATTAGAGGTGTCCATAGTCAACGGTACCTGCTTACTGGTGGGCAGTATGCTTGCTTGCCAACGTCGTAGTATAACAAAAACATATAGGTATCTTCTGTTTTATTTTAGACTCGTTATCGCCGTGAATCTGAGACGGTAATGGCTTGAAGTTTACTTTCACTTGTGTTTCATGCAATCGACACCAGTTTCTAACTGAAGTGATTTATGAGACATCCCAAATGGAAGGAATTCTACCGGAAAAACATTTAATACTGCAAACTCCGTAAATATAGGGTATTATCGTGTTTTAACTTTAAAAGTTAATTTGTTACGTATTTGGTAAAATGATCATGTTTTTATTACAAAGCATATTAAGATTGTGACAACTTAGGGTGGGTTGCACCACCACAATTAAGAGTCAGACTCATCGACGTTAAATATGGCGACGGAGCTGTCATCCGATAGAAAACTGTCAAACTTTTCATACAAGATTTTTTTTACGATTACGTTTACGTTCACAGACAGTTTGGTGCAACCGGCCCTTAATGTCTCTAAAAAAATTGAAGTATCGTGTTGACGTTTATCATGATTTGTATGACATACATTTTATAACCAAGAGATAACAAGTAGATGAACTGAATAAGCCAAACCACAGTTTAGTTAGATCAAATCATGGGTAAAGTCAAATTAAAACCAAACCAATTACAAATTGTGTTCTTCAAATAGGCCGCCTGGTAAGTCAGGTTTTCAGGACTTCCAAGATGCAATGAGCCCAAGAGATCACTAGATTACTGTGAACCGTATTGAAGTAATCGCGTATACATCTGCTACTGCCTTCCTTACTGTCTTCATAGTAAAAATACAAGCATTGAAGAACTGACTTCATAATGTAATCTTCAACTGCTTGCAGTTCTAACCTAACCTAACCATTCTTACAACCCTTTGTTTCTAAATCAGCTCATGGTTCTAACCAAACCTAAATACGATTGGTTAGAACAGTGAGTTGCTATATTTTTGCTACAATTGTTAATTTTATAAGGTTGTATTTCAGGTTCAAATGATTTATTTAAGGTTGTATTTCTCATTCGGTACACCTACAATACTATAGCCCTCTAAATAGAAGCTCCGAAAGTTCCTAAAAGTGATTATCGTATTTCTTCGAAATCTCATTATTCATTGATCTCAGCAAAAAAGTGTAAAGAACCTTTTTTGTACAAAATCATTTGTGGATTAATTAAGTAGAAGAACATTTTTTCGTATGAGCCACCGCTACTGAGTTATTTACGAAAAGCCAAAAAAGGGGACCTTTACACCCCCCTCTCCCCGTTGGCGGCGCCCCTATCCATGGGTTCTTTTAGTATGTTGTGTAAGACATCTTTATCTACAACTTCACCAAAATTCAGCTATACACGAATTATTTCTCCTATCGAGCAGTTAGTGGGCTTCCTTCGGTGAGCTACTAGTAAAGTGTAGGCAATCTCATTCTAAATATGCATGAACCTTAGAAAATTGCGGGATTTGTGCGAATCACTTTAACAAACTCGCATCTTTAGCATAATAGTCTTGTAAATAATACCTTTAGTCTTACACAATATGGTCTACTATAAGTTAGCACGGATGTAAGAAAATAACTTCCGGTAGTTACATTTTATAGGTACGCAGTTTTTACGATATGTATTCATAACTGAAATGGCTTAAGAATATATGAGTCTGGTTGGCCATAACGCTCTTGGAGTGCTTGGGTATATTAATAATTTTAAACAAAAAAAGAACCGACGTCACTTAGGATCCGCTATTCCAAGAGGAAGTGGCCGAGTTCCTGTAAAAAATAGTGAAATCACTATAGGTGTGCCTATAATAGTTGAAGAGTTCCCTCGATTACTCCAGGATCCCATCATCAGACCCCGACTTGATGACAATGGGACCATCTAGGGGTTATACCCGTTCGATAAAAAAAATTGTAAATCGGTTCACGATTCACGGAGATATCGAGTAACATACAATACAAAAAAAATTATAATTAAAAAAAAACAGTCGAATTGAGAACCTCCTCCTTTTTTGAAGTCGGTTAAAAATTAAAGTTTACTGTCCATTTCATATGCATTTATAAAGAATGTTAATAGAACGACGTACAGTCACGGACATTTACGGTTCAAGCTATCTTCATTTGTTAATACTTACTCCATGAAATGTCCAATGTAAAGTGAACCCTAAATGGCACAATTAAAGTCATTGACCGTACGTGTCTTTACTATTCGGTGACCCATACATACAAAATACGAAAGGTAAGCTATTTAATTAAGATTATATTAAGGTTAGGTAGGCTAATTAACCAAGTGATTTTCTGTATTTTTTTAGCATATGGAATGGAATAGTTCCTAATATAATCTAAAAAAATCTGCTAACCTAGCTCACCCGAAATCTCTATACAACTATGTGCTTATTACAACTAACATATATTTGATTTAAATTTTTAAGCAGGCTGGAAGGTGTCGTATTAGAACAATTTTACATTTCTAAATCACACAGAACTAAATATGTTGACATAATTACTACAAAATCTTGTCAAACTCACAGACTACCTATCTAAGATGCATGATTCCTCCATTTTTCGCAATATCACACGCAAATCGTGACCTAGAACCAATAACTACTAGGCACGTGACGAATCGAAAGCCAAATGGAAGCCAACTATGAAATCATACCAACAAATCGGCAGGCACCAACTTAACTTTACAGCTATCCAAACTATTTAAACGTAATTTCGATTCTTGTTTGTTTGCGACAAAGCGTTTGTTGTTTTTAGGGGACCGCAATAACAAATTTGTCAAAGATCTCTACATTCTACTAGATGGAGCATAGTGTAAAATATTTATTGCAAACCATTTCTGCACTGTTATCAGGATTCGTATTTTAAGGTTATAAATTACGCCCTATAAATTACGCCTACGCCTAACAAATCAGCAGCAGAAGTAGCTAAGCGGATGAGGTATTCAAAATGATCTGGGCACGACTTTATTGCATACAGAATAAGAGCGAGTGATGGTAATTTTGAATACATCACTTATTTAGGTACTTCTGTTGTTGACTGTACAAGGAATTGTTATCTTATTGTGAAGTATTAAAATTATGTAGTGGTGGGGTTTACAAATTACTTTCGTTCCTTATTTGGGAGTAGTATAGTACATTTCGATATTAATGCGGAAAGTATGTCATTACTTCACGAGTACCGAGATATTATAAAAAATTATAAAATTGACAATTATTCACTTTGAGGTTACTTTAGTACATGTATCCGAAGTATCCGAACGCTCCGCGCGGTGCGGTGCGGCGCTGTGATTGGCTGTCTGTCACTGTCATTAGCTGTGATTGGCTGGAAAAGTAAAAAGCACTAGTGCGCGATATCAAACTTTCCGCACGCTAAACCACTACAAGAAAAGCACTTTTTTGAGCAACTGTATTAAAAAAGTTATTTACTTATTGTTTCAAAATCAGTGATCGAAACTTACTCACATGACAGACTGAGGTTAAGAAATGTAGTATTTTACCTGTATATCGGGTTTTAGGGCTCCGTACCTAAAAGGTGATAATATAATACCAAGTGTAACTAGTGTAAACCGTTCTTGTGAAATAAATAAATAAATAAATAATTTGGGACTTCTAATATTAAGTGTAGTAGTAGCCATACCTTGTGCAATCTAAGAAGCGGTTTTTGACACCTATCATCTCAATACATTTTATAACCTAAAATCGATTTTTGGCTATAAAATGTACTGAGATGACAGGTGTCAAAAACCGCTTCTTAGATTGCACAAGGTATAGTCCGCTGTCCATTAGCGGTCAGTCAGCGAGCTGAGGCTGCATATAATTTACTATAGTAACTCAGTCAGTATTGATCATTCACAATGCACAATTATTTATTTTTGTTTAATGCAGGATTTATTTATTTATTTAAACGTTATTGCACATAACTTAAAAATGTACAAATGGCGGACTTAATGCCTTCTCTACCAGTCAACCATTGGCCTAAATAGATGCATGGCAAAAAGGTGCAGAGAAAAGTAAGAGATCTAGTGGAAGTGTTGACAAGGCTAGGGGTGAGACCACAGATGTCGTGGCAGTTTAGTTTTATAGGGCTGTCAAATAAAAAGCTCGCTTATGGATGAAACGCGAGGCGTGTGTGCATACGCAAGTAAGGTGTCGTTGACGTTCGTCAATAAATAACGGTTGGTTTTATAGGGATATTGACAGCAATGAAATAGTACATTACACAACTAGGGTGGTAAAACAAAGCTTTATTACCACCCGTGTTGTGTACATCGTTTTATGTCTACATTTGGCCAGAAAGCGTCTTTTTCCGTGCGCGCAGCGTGTGGAAAAAGCCATTTTATGGCCATGTGTGGCATAAATATAGATTTATTTCGTATCTTTGACCCGTGAGGTATTAATACTAGTAGTCCGCCTCGAACTGAGAACTCGCGATTTCCTTGCAAACGAGTTGACCAATATAACAAGACCTGTTCAATGATTTTTCACGCCTTCTAGCTTCACAACTCCTATCTTTTTCATATACGAACTCTCAAATCATATGTATCTCTGCTACAATCCCAACAAATTCAAAAAAACGTCACTAAAATTTTCGTCGAAAAAACTCTCAAAATCAAAAAGTCATCGAAATATCGAGACCTCCCAATAGCGAGTTGTTTGTAAGAACTCGCTTCACTTACGCTCCGCTCGTTCGATTAACCGTGACTTCTAGATTTGTTAGTATGGTTTTATGCTGCATAAAGGTCTCCACAATCACTGAACATGTGTAGCTACTTGCACTCTTGATTTGATGGCAACATGGAGGCCTCTCTATGTTGCATTTTCCGGTACAAAGTGAACCCATCCCTTTCATTATTTATGGATTTCTAGATACATATAAACCTAAGCCATGGAGCTATAAAGTAATTAAGGATAGCACAGCGCTTCTACTAATAAAACTACTGCCAGAGACTATAGAGATATAGACCACCGCAGCCTAAGAACTTTTTGAAGCTCCTGTCAATTGCGCCATCTATGTCAAAGACCCCTAAAGATACCGAATATGTAAGAGAAATGTCACCTGCACAGCTACTCCACCTAGTAACAAATAGCGTACTAGTAGTACACTAGTAGCTACTAGCTGGAGTAGCTGTGCAGGTGACATTTCTCTTACATATTCGGTATCTTTAGGCGTCTTTGACATAGATGGCGCAATTGACAGGAGCTTCTGTAAGCAACCTCAGAAATAACCAACACGGAGTTTCAAGACGTATATTTCAACAAGTACAAATTATAACCAGATGGCTCGGTTCTCATTAAACAATACACAGTAGACACGTCCGTTCCGTGGCATTGCCAGGCAGAGAATGCCCCTGGGCGCCGAGTTCCCCCACCACCGCTTTGCCGCCGTCGGCCATGACGCCACCGGAATGGTCAATGCAGCTACTTTTAAAGTTATAACTATTTCAGAAAGTAATAAAACCTTACACTCGACCATCCTGATGACGTGCATGTCCCCAGGCACGAATCTGGTGAAACCAAAACCTTACACTCGCCGACCAAGGACACTCTCAGCTATAAAAGTTTTAATTACGATTTTACAACAATGTTCTACAAACCATCATTTAGAATCCATTTTATATCAATTTAACTACAAATTGAAATCTATTTTTATTACCTACTTATACTAAACATATTAATTATTAATATGGAACCACTTGTTTTCAAATTTAGAATCCGTAGCTTTGTATTCAATTAATTTTGTAGTTTATAATATTATACATTTTGTGGTATTTGAGATTCTTATCCAATCATCATTTAATGTAAATAAAGACTTATTCATATACACAGCTATTTCTGTTAACATTACTAGAGTAACAATGTATTCAATTAATAATGAATCAAATTAACTATTTACTCAAAAGTAGCCAAGCGTCTAGTAAAATTATAAACGACAAGCCTTGTAACCAAATAACCTTGTAGCCAAATAACCGTTTAACCTTTTATCCAAATATCCTTGTAACCAAACATCCTTGTAACCAAATATCCTTGTAACCAAATAACCTTGTAGCCAAATAACCGTTTAACCTTTTTTCCAAATATCCTTGTAACCAAACATCCTTGTAACTAAATATCCTTGTAACCAAATAACCATGTGATTCTTCTATCTCGTTCCAGGCCAAACTAAGCACGCCCACCACTTTCGCGTCTTCTAGCGCTTGGACCTGAAACGAGACAAAAAAAATACATTAACGATAGCTAGTTTCCAGAAATATCTACTTCATCTTTGTCATAAGGAACATCGTTATCACTTTCGTTATCGCTGTCTATTTCCAGAGAAGCTATATGAATCCACGGACACATTCTGTCTGCGGCTACTGTAGTTTTCCGTTTATTTTTCATTCCTTCAAACCCAGATATTGGAGCTACCTTATAACGATCATTTCCTAATACTTTAACAACCTTATATGGACCTTCGTATGAAGGCATGAGTTTAGTACTCTTGCCGTTATTTTGGAATGCAACTTTAGTAATTTTTACTAATTCGCCATTTTTGTAAGAATGAGCAGGGCGTCTATCCTGATCATAACGTAACTTTTGAGCGTCTTGAGCCTTATCAATCCTATCCTTTACCTCAGTACGAATGGTCGACGTAGATATTGCAGTTTGCGACTTGTCTATAACTTGGTTTAACACAGGATTATATTCACTTGTCATTTCAACTCCAAACATAACTTCAGCCGGCGCCCTACCTATCGTTTTCTGCACTGTATTATTTAGTCCCCATTGAATTTTTCCTATATTTTTGTCCCATTCTTTCTCATCCGTTCCAAGACCTTGCGCCGTCAGTGAGTCGAGAATCGTTCTGTTATATCGCTCGACTTGGCCATTAGCTCTTGGGCTGGCCACCGCGTTTAATACATGTTTAATGCCTCGGTCCAAGCAAAACCTTCTAAACGCATGGGAAGTAAAACATGAGCCTCGATCACTAACAATTCGTTCGGGTGCTCGGAACGTGTCGAAAATGTCCTGCAAAGCTTTTATCACGTTCTGAGTTTTCGTATTCTTGACCGGCCTAATAAATAAAAACTTTGTGAATGCATCTACGATAGCTAATATGTGAGTGTGTCCTGTTTTTGACCTAACAAAGGGCCCAAGATGGTCTATATGCAGCGTATGAAAAGGTCTTTCGATTTTCTCTATAGGATGCAACAATCCTTCTTTCTTATTTGTACCTTTTTTCGCATATGCGCATTCAATGCAAGCTCCTACATATTTTTTTATGAACTTTTTCATCTTTGAAAACCAGTAATTTCTTTTAATTCTATCTAACGTTTTCTCAAAACCTACGTGACCTATATCATCGTGATTACGCTTGCATATTTGCCATCTTGCGCCCTTCGGAACCACCCATCTCACACATTCTTTATCACCGCCTATGCATCTAAATAACTTATTGTCCCGCAAAACGTAATTTGATTTTATATATTCTACTCCTTTTGGATCTAGATCACTGCTGATAATATCACGAATGCGACACAATTCAGAATCTCCCATTTGTAATGTAAGAAGCCAGTCATCATCGCAAATAGTCATGACAGATGGGTATTGTTCGGGGTACGCAGTATCTAAGTCGGCAATGGGATTTCTAGATAGGGCATCGACGTGCCCCATTTTAGTTCCGGCCCTGTATTCTACTGTACACTGAAATTCTTGTAGTGCTAACCACCACCTGGCGATCCGAGGTATAAGATCGCGTTTTTCAAAGGTTGAGCGAAGTGCACTACAATCTGTAACTATCTTAAATGGTTTCCCTAACACATATACCCGTAGTTTTTTAAGCGAGCATATCACTGCCAACGTTTCTAATTCATAGGAGTGGAAGTTCTTTTCTTCCGGGGTTGTTTGGCGACTATAGTACGCCACTGGATGAAAAGAACCTCCACTACCCGTTGGTCGCTGTAAGAGGATTCCACCAACACCTAACCTACTTGCGTCCGTATGGAGTTCGGTCTCCGCACTAGGGTCATATATCGCCAGTACTGGCCTATCAACCAACCTTTCCTTTAGTCTTGTAAACGACTCTTCCTGATCAGCTCCCCACTCCCATACGGCATTTTTCTTAAGTAGTTTAGTTATTGGCTGAGCTAATTGGGCAAAACCTTGTATGAATTTTCTAAAATAACTCACGAGTCCAAGAAATTGTCTAGCATTGTGTACATTTTCCGGTCGTGGAAAATCGACAACACTCTGAATTTTGGCTTTCCCCGGGCGCATGCCTGCCGAACTGATCTCAAATCCCAGATAGTTAATTTCGTTTTGTAAAAAACTACATTTAGATAAGTTAAGCTTAAGATTGGCGTTTTTTAGCAACATGAGGACTTCTTCTAACCTACTTAAGCATTCCGCAGAGGTCCTGCCAAAAATGAGTAAGTCGTCAATATATACGGTAGCTTTATCGAACCTGGCCGGCCCTAAGACATGGTTCATCATGCGTTGGAATACTGCTGGCGCATTTGCCAGACCGAACGGCATGAGATTATATTCGTATTGGCCGTCCGGTGTGACAAATGCCGTCAGATGCTTACTATTTTCCGAGATTGGTACCTGATAGTACCCGGACATCAAATCAAGTGTGATGAACCATGCCTGGCCAGCCAGGCGAGCTATCTCGTCCTCTATTACCGGTATTGGGTAGCGTTCTTTAACGGTTACAGAATTTAGCAATCTGTAATCTACGCAAAGTCGGACGCCACCATCCTTCTTCCGGACGAGTATAATAGGACTAGCATAATTAGATACAGATTCCCTGATTATACCCGCTTGCAGCATCTCATCTATCATCGTACGAACCTTCTCGCGTTCATGATGTGATAATCTGTAGGGCCTGTATACTACCGGTCGCTCATTATTCAACTCTATCTTCATTTCAGTCGTATTTGTGCATCCTAGGCTGGCTAAATCATAAGCAAAACAGTCCCCGTAACGGTTAAGTAGCTCTACGAGCTTGCTTCTGTCGTCTTCGGTGACGTTTTCACCTAGACGGAGTTGAGTCTTATCAAACTGAGGTAACGCAGCTTCTTCTACACTCATTTCATTACTGTTTACTGACACACCTATATCTGACAACCTATATATCGCCTGTACACGTTCTGCCCTCGCAAACACAAAATTTTCCTGTAGAGAACAAGACGCAGCACAAGGCATAATCGTAACAAAAAGGTTGCCCTGTTTTACCTCGTAAACCCCGCCACAAACTACATATTGATCTTCAGGTTTCCCTACCACTTTAGTATTTAAAACTATGCTGCCATTAAATACTGTTCCCGTTGCGGCTCTCACGCTAGCTACCCCATATATTTTGTTATGCGCTGCAATCCTTACTCTCTCTAACTTCTCATCATCATGTTCTTGTATGTTAGGAAGCACACTGCCAATATGTAAAAATTGCAATTTATTTGCATCTTTATAGACAGCGATATGTGGTTGCTCGGAGTATGTTTGACCTATAAGCACTGGCTTCTCGATTAGACCGTCATTAACTACTCTACTCATAACGGTGGCGATCACACCGTCAATCGATATTGTCAACTCTGCCGATCCTAGGGATTGTACTAGTTTATCGCCGAACCCTATCATCGTATTTGGTACGGAATCATGAGTAAGTCCGAGAGAAGAGAAACTGGATTCTCGTATGAGAGTGACTTCACTCCCTAAATCTACAAAGGCTCCCATTATCTTACCGTTAACTTGCACTGATTTTCTGAACTTATCGGATGGGTTAGACCCTGATATACGTAAAACTTTGGCCACGGTAGCATCCTTCACTGAGCCTGAGTCAGCCTTTTGCTTGCACATCTCAGGTTTATGACCCACCCTTTGACAAATACTACACTTAACTAATGGCTTAGGACAACGCGAGTAAATATGTCCCTTTTCCTTACAATTATAGCAAAATATGTTAGGGTTTACCCTAGCGCCGGCTTTATTAGATATCTTATCATCCCCTCCTGCTACGTTCCTATCTTTGATCAACAGAAAATGTGCAGACGGCTCTTTATTATTACTCAATAGAAATTTAAGGAGTTGATCAGGTTCCTCACACCGCAGCGCTAAAGCACTGGATCGCATGGTTCTATCCCCGATACCATGAATAAGGCAATCGACCGCCCGCCTACCTGTGATTTCACACTGATTAAGTAAAGCTAATTTTTCGTAAAAGTAAATTTCTATAGGTTCCTGATGTTTACTCCTACGCTTCAACATATCTTCCAATAATTGCCCATAGTTTTGTTCTGATGGAAATGCATTGACTAATTTAACCTGCCACTCATCCCATGAAAATAAAATAGTATTAAGACTCTCAAACCATGTTTTTGCTAACCCTGTCAATTTCTGCATAGCAAAATGTATCACAGTCTTCTCGTCCCAACCGTAAACCTTTGCACACTCATTTACCTTCTTTATCCAAACATCAATACGTTGATTTTTTTCAGATGGATTAAATTCAGGAATAATGTTTTTATGATCCAGATTTCTAGTATTCGAAATTTGAGTTTGGCTTTGAGTTGACGGCTGCGACGGTAAGACATCCTTAATGGATTTTATTATTTTAGCAATATCAGTAGAAGAGAAGGAAGGACTACATGACCTTTTGTGACGTCGATCGATGCTCGTGGAGTCTCTTCCTGCTCGGTTGCGTCTTGTCCTGGGGCCCAGGTCTCGGCTGCGGCTGCGAGGCTCGCGGCTGGTCCCAGCTCTCGGTGCTCGGCTACGACTGCGGCGCTCGCGGCTCGTCCTCGATGAGCAACCACGTTCGGTCCGCCGTGAGCGGCGCTCGGCGCCTCGTTCCTTCTGCAGATCTTCCTCCATCTGTCGAACTCGCTCCCGCTCCCTCTTTAGAGCCAGTTCTCGTTCCCTCAAGCGGCGGCTGTGGCTACGGCTCCGGCTCCGGCTCCTATGCCGTCTTTTCGTCGCACTGCGCTTTGATCGGGAGCGGTCTCTCTCGGGAGTCTCCAAGCTCCGGGGGTTTCCGTCTTCATTCGTTTTCTGAAAACTCGTCGCAGAACATGACATTAGAAATTGATTTAGCCAGTAATTACGGAGAGAGAACGTTAAGAGTTAACATGCACGTTATGCCTTATATCTCGATAACGGGGCCTCCTAGCGCAAAAATAATGAAAATTTAGGCCCCCTTTAATACCCCAGGCACCATAATAGGGAAACGAAAAAACTTAAAAATACTAACTTTCCAAAAATTTCACTACGCCTTATGAGATATTAGAAATTGATCCAGCAAGTAATTACATAGGGAGAAAGTTAAGGGCTAACGTATCCACGTTATGCCTTATATCTCGAAAATGGGGCCTCCTAGCGCAAAAATAACGAAAGTTTTGGCCCCCTTTAATACCCCAGAGATGCCTTTGTACCACAATAGGGAAAAGAAAAACTTGATAATAAACTAACTTTCCATAAATTTCAATTCCCCCTTACGAAATACGGTGCTCACCTCGTGACAAAAAAAAAACATGCTCAATTTAAATTGCTGTCGTATAACACACGTGGTGGTCAAGCTAAGCACGTGGTGATCAAGTAATAAAGCACGTGCTTTACTGGCTTTGCTGGTTCACGAACTGAACCACGTGGTTCAGACCGTTAACCATAAGCATACGTTCATGAGCCTAAACATGCGTAGTTATGATAAACAAATCGATAGGTAGTAATTTCCGTTAATTAAATTTAACGTAAGTATTTAAATTTAGTATTTAAATTTAAAGCTAATATGTATGAAATACACGAAATAAAATATAAAACTTTCATCCAATTACCCAATCGGTGCTTTATTATTTAAAACCTTGTAATATAACCGTTACTACATTATTTCATCATAACCATTTGTACAAAGAGATATGGGCGAGTACTTACGGAATTTCGTTATCCCACTGGCTGATTTGTAAGCAACCTCAGAAATAACCAACACGGAGTTTCAAGACGTATATTTCAACAAGTACAAATTATAACCAGATGGCTCGGTTCTCATTAAACAATACACAGTAGACACGTCCGTTCCGTGGCATTGCCAGGCAGAGAATGCCCCTGGGCGCCGAGTTCCCCCACCACCGCTTTGCCGCCGTCGGCCATGACGCCACCGGAATGGTCAATGCAGCTACTTTTAAAGTTATAACTATTTCAGAAAGTAATAAAACCTTACACTTCAAAGTTTTTAGGCTGTGGCCGTCTATATCTTTAAAGTCTCTGCTACTGCATTATACAGCGTGTATTTTTGATATTACCACATAAGCTATGGTAGTTAGTATAGACCCTAATAAACATACTTCCATATGTTATATTAAAATTTTACGACTTTTATTTTTCCATATAAAATATTTCAGCACGCAATGATTGCACCTAGCTGATTACTTTGCCTTTAAAACGTCACAATTGATATGTGTCACATTGTACTGTATATGCAGTACATTGCTGAGTGAAATAAATTAAAAAATTAATTACTCGGTATTTATTAATAATTAACTAAATATTTATTGCAATGTCGATTTAAAACATCAAAGCCTGCTTCTGGTTTCCTTTTGTGGTAATATCAAATATACACGCGGTATACAACAGACTAGTCAAGTTTTCGCGACAAGTGCTATGAGTATCGCACACATTGACAATGCCACGTCGCAAGTAGGCGCAAATTTATTGTAACGATGAGGTTGTAAAGTGTAAGCAATACGTTTCCCAATAATTAAATTGCTTTGTATCAAGGAAGGTTTGAATTGGGCCTTTACTTATTATTTATTTCAAATAGCGTTGTGCGTGGGACAGATGAAATTACATTTCATGCAAACTATGTTACAAAATAATCATCAACCACTAAACTAAAAAATGTGGGATTCAATTATAGTAGTTTATGTAACTGTTACGTAATAGGGGTCCTTAAAACACGAGTGTGGTTTTATGAAACGAACGAAGTGTGTGTAAGTGTTTTAAGGCCTAATTACGTACAGTTGCATACACTGCTTTATCTACACACATATTATAAACCCGAAATGATGATTGAATGACTGCCATTGCACGGATTGCACCGCCATCGTCATGGCCAACTCGATTGTGCCGGCGGTCGGGGGGGGAGGGGGGGCGTGCCGGCGGGCGGGGCTCATCCCGGATATTCATGATGAAATCGAATTTTTGCTTATTATTTGATAATACGGATATTCATGATGAAATCGAATTTTTGCTTATTATTTGATAATAATAACATCGTTCCAGATAAGACATTTGTTCTAACTACTAACGAAACAATCTATTTTTATGATGGTTATAAGTAACGTGCGGTTTTTGAACGCATCATGGAGGGTTTATGATATGAGTGTAGATAAAATTATTTTTAAACAACAATATATTTAATACTTACTACGGTTTTTGAAATCATGTTTAGCAACTCTCAATACATGTTAAATATAATTATAAATAAAACAATTAAATCGCCAATGCACCCCACATGTGGAATGAAACGTCAATAGTGCTTAACAGTGACTGACTCACGCAATCGAATTTAAAAGATGGCGGCACTCGAGTCAACTGTCAATTTTAGTCTATACTTCTACCTTTGTCCGATTACGATTTCCTTGCACACTTTATTGATTAAATAGCTTCTTCCTAAAATTGTAATATGACATGTGTCCCACACACAATCATATTTGAAAATTAATATACCAGCACAGGCAAAAAAGGTATACATAAATATTTGTCATTCACGGTACACTACATAAGTGCCATGCGTGTCAAACCTGCTCATGACATTCCAATAGCTTATTCAATTTACGAATTAATAATGGTTTTTGAACGAATATAATGGAAATTCAATTGGATTTTATTAGGTAGGAACCTGATTTGGAAATGAGGTTTTAAAAGAACTGATTAAATTATATACAAATTATATTTTTTCTTTGATTAGTGAAAAGATTTATATATGGTGATATGTAATAACCACGGAGTAGGATGGAGATGGCAAGTAGGCGTTCCCGTGTATCCGACAGTAAGTAGCGGCCGACTCAATTTGTGCACAGACTATGATCAGTTGTTTTGTAAACTTCATGCCCGAATGACTTTCACGTCATACGTACGCTCGTGTAACAAATCAAATCAAATCAAATCAAATCGTTTATTTACCATAAATTTGTTGACAATTTAGAAGTTACAAATAAATAATCAGCGTAACAGGAGTGTTCCATGGCGTGAATATCCGTCGGTCCCAAACTAGGCACAGCCTGTATCTTGGGCACCGTGAAGAAGTGGTTACAAAAATAATGTGCTGACTGATGATTAAACTTAAACATAACGAAACATCATATATTATACACTTTTTCACTGAGCTTTAACCCAAATAAAATAAAATAAAAAATTATCTATATACAAAAACTTAATAAACTATTTTGATGCTTATGGGTCGTTTATTAAAAGCCCTAAGAGAATGGGTGTGTGAGCGTATGTGTGTGTGTGTGTGTGTGTGTGTGTGTGTGTGTGTGTGTGTGTGTGTGTGTGTGTGTGTGTGTGTATGTGTGTGTATACGCTACTGCTGTGTATGAATTATATTTTCCGTTTGATCATACGATTGTGTAAGAAGCCATCTTTTTATTTTTGATTTTAAAATAGAGAAGGGGAATTCAACGATGGTGCATAATTTGGAAACCCTATTGTAAACTGTAGGATGTAAATAAAAAGGAAAACGCCTGCCAAAAGCAGTCTTTGCGTGAGGGCAACAAGCAATCATATGTTTATGACGTTTTACACGGCGTCTGACATTATTATCGGAAGCTACTGCGATTCCATGAGTTTCTGTAACGGCTTTAACAACGAAAAGCTGACGAACTCTCAGAACTGCCCTGAACAAAAAATGATTATTAAATTTAAAATGCCGTATTGTGCAATATTAAGCTGCACAAATCATAGTGGTTTAAAATATCTTTCAGGTGGATGTATTTCCTACCACCGTTAGGTATTTTTTTAAACATAATCCAAAAAAAACGAAATAACTGTTTGTTTTGCATTATTTGCGAATGTATGTTAAACAAAAATATATTTTATTAGTTAGAACTTAGAGTTCATAATATTTTGTCACTGTTCTTTATGTTTATCTAGAAATTTCGCTATCCTAAATGTCAAATAACTTTCGCTACTCGAGTGCCGCGCAATGTCGATATTTATATCGATAAAGTTAGTCTTACGACATTTCAAGTTTGATGTTATTATTTTAGATAAGTTTTAAGTTCAATATATAATTTAGCGCATATTTGTATTTATCAAGACGGCGGTTGCCGTTTAACCCCCTAGAGGTGCGTGCAAACCATAATTAAAACAGTAAATAATAATAAAAGGCGTGAAATTTCCCTAGAGCATAATTACAATAATAATTGATAACGTGACGGAAACCTAAGATCCCACAAGTACAGATCACATCAACATTTACCTACTTCAAATCTCCCACAGTAATATTAAATTTCGCGTCTTTTAAAATGAGAAATTGGTTTATCAGACTACAATATTCGCTTTTATCTAAGCGTAGAAAATTGTTCAGTTAATATTATATTAGTTGTTTATTCGTCGTTTTCATTTGTACGGTATCAAAAATTAAATTTACATACATCACATCTAGTCCATATCCACACGTACAAAACTTAATTAGCTATTTTGGATTTGTTAGTGGAAATAACCACGCAAACTAGCGTCAAATATTGGAATTTTGCCGCCCCTTTCCTGATTTGATGGTCACAATTTTACAATAAAATCAAGTGGAATCGATCAGCCTTCATATGTATGCATTCACACAAAATTACTTTGACAGCTTAATCGGGTTGTCCCGCCTACACTGGCCTTAAATGCGTACTACATGTTGTTATTCATACAATTACGATTAGCATTACCTAGCACCTACCTATATTATAAAAATTATAATCTTAAGTAAGGTGTAAATGGTGTAATATAATTGTTGTAAGTTATATATATAAATAAAGTGTGATCCCATTATTTTATCGATATTTTTGTGTTCGGATAGGTATTTAAATGCATATTTTATCACCTAACCTAATACCTAACCGAACACACAAATATCGATAAAATACTCGGATCACACTTTCCCCTTCCTATATCGAATGGCAAATAGTCATATCATTATAAGATGTTCACAGTCACATGGGACGTTTTGTTTTTGGATGTTATGGGTATGCAAAAAAAGTTCCCAACTTTTAGCTACTCGCAGGCAGGCACAGATCTCGAATATACCAGTATAACGTGACCGTAAGATCCGTAACAAATTATGCATAGTGAGACCTTACATACACTGGTTTCTTTAGCCCTTTTCTCGCCTGTAATAAGAAAGTGATTTTAACTATTAAATTTATTTAAAATAGTGCCATCCAGTGTTAAGTAGTTGTATTAAGTGAATGTTGAGCGAGATTTTGTAAGATAATTAAATAGTCATATGTCTCATAATTTTGACATTATATTTTAGATTGTGGCTCATGTAGCCTACAGTTGAGATTCGTTCGAGAAATATCAATCAGTAACAGTCTATCGGTATGGAAAGTTGCTACGAATCAAAGCATTTTTGTAATTGTGTGACGTATTTTAACGTACCTATGAATGTCTGAGTTTGGCGACACTGGTTTTCATACTAAATAGCCGTCATTTCACATCCACTAGTTTATTAATTCGTGGTAATAACTGTATGTTATGTAACAAAACGCAATATTAAATTTGAGTACCTCTCAGTAGGATAACAGAATTGATTTAGGGCAGATGCCCCGGTTTTGGCCACTTTAAGGAGAGTTTGACTGTTCAGATGTCCGTCATTTTGTGTCAATAAGGAATTATGACACTCTTTATGTGCATAATCATTGAGAATTGATTACTATATTTATATGAATCTCGGCTGTTAAGATTCTGTCATTGCATCAAAATTTTTATTTAATGAAATGTCAGAAAGGGGCCCTGGAGCCACTTTTGGCCAGTTTTGACCCAGTTGTGGCCACACCTATTGTGCCAGTTTTGGCCATATTTAAAAATATGAATGTTTCCAATGATATATCATAAAATATTAATAGCAGACGGTAAGTTTACATTTCAGTACAACAACTGAACAAAAAAAAACCGGCCACGTGCGTGTCGGCCCACAGTGGAGGGTTCTGTATAAAGTAGTTTTTTGAACATAACTCAAAAACAGGTAAACTGACAATGTTCCAAAAGACCGCAGCACCTTCTACAAAATGGAAAAAAAATACACATATTTCCTTACTAACTTAAGTATTTATCGTTAGAATTGGAACAAATGTGTTTTTTATTAACCGACTTCAAAAAAAGGAGGTTATTCTCAGTTTGACCTGTATATTTGTTGACGATTATCTCGCGTTTGGCTGTACCGAATTTGATGCGGTTTTCAAAAAAGTATTAGTTACACTCTGGAGAAGGTTCTAGTATAGACAAAGGGGTCATCCATTTATTACGTAATTCAATTTTTGCCACTTTTTGACCCCCTTCCGCCCTACGTAAGAAAAAATCCTCCTATTGTAAGTATAAGTAAGGCATGTGTGAAAAATGTGAAAATGTTGATGAAGGTAAAGAAGAAGAATACAAAGAATTAGATAATGATAAAGATCAAGAGAAAGAATATGCAGAAAACTGCGATGAAGAAGATACATTAGATACAGAAGAAGACTAAGTATGCAGAAGATTAATAAGAAGATGATGATGATAAGAAGAAGAAGCAGAAGAAGAAGAAGATGAATATTACTTTTCTTTGCTATTATAGTTATAAATGCGGTTAAAAATCGGTCGAGTTGAACTATAACGCTTAATAACGGATCCACGCGGACGACGTCACGGATATCCTTTTGGGTGCCATTCATTTCTTACGCAAGACAATTTAGGCGGGGAGGGGATTGACCATGCCTTACTTCTACTTACAAGAGGAAGGTGGTCAAAACTAGCAAAAAATGTCTTACGTAATAAATGGATGACCCCTTTGTCTATATTGAACCCTCTCCAGAGTGTAACAAATACTTTTCTGAAAGCAGCATCAAATTCGGTACAGTCAAACGAGAGATAATCGTGAACAAACATACATACAAACAAACATACGGGTCAAACTGAGAACCTCCTTTTTTTTAAGTCGGTTAAAAATATACTTTTATGTATGCCAAAAAGACGTAACGATTTTCAATGAGGGCGTCTATAGTCCATTTGGTCTTAAGGGGCTCCGCACGTTTTTTACCGATTTTTGACCAGTTTTGAGTCGATATTCCTACATTTGCACTACAGATAGAATTATAAGGCAAACGTCTATCGGTTCTTTAATTTTTAACTTCATTCTGTAGAGCCAGATTTTGAAATTTATGAGCACTTATTTTTTAATGATTTTTTTAAACATGGTCTAAAAAGACACGTTTTTCGATATTCTAATGCCGTGAAGACTCTTACATATACAAAATCTACATATTAGGCTTCGTTTTTGACGTCTCTAAAAACTGAAGAGAGATTTTAATTTTAAACTAATTAACACAAAAGTTATGACCAGAAAACCACTTTTTTGGCCTAAAATTGCTCGACTTTGATGTCAAATATCTCGATGACGATGAACATTGAGGTTAATATAGGATACTATATTGATTAAGGACGTTACTGATACTATGATAAGATATAAAACTTATTAGAAAACTAAGTGGTTCAGATCGAAGGTCATTGGCGCCAGGGAGCCCCTTAACCCAACGCACTTGAATAATTTTTCTATAGTAATGCGAACATTTGCGTAAATATTGGAGAAAAGAAAATTGTAATATGTAATATTAAAATTTAGGACCAATACTAGGTGGCCAAAACTGGGTTAGTATGTGAGCCAGTTATGGTCATAGACATGGCCACAATTGGTGAAATCACGAAATCAAGGTGCCCGTTTTGGCCATTAGGCATACCTCAATTTCTGAAAGGCGCGCCAAGAAAGTAACCTAACATATCCTTAGACAACACTTTTGACATGTACATTAAACAATGAGCTCATAGAAATACAAAAGGGTTTCCAAAATAATGGCAGATTACGGAGCTTCCACCCTTATTGTGTTGGTTAACAAATAGCATTTACCACGTAACCTGACACAACATAGCTCCTGACAACTGAATGACAACTGACACATGACAGATGACAGTGTCATCTGTATTGCCATAATTTTCTCTTGTATTAAATATAAACCATAGACTTATAAAGTTGTCTATACCTTAGTTAACCCAATTCAAAGTTGAAACTGGCCAAAACCGGCACAGTGGCCACAACCGGGGCATCTGCCCTAATTATTTTACTACTTAAAAAAATGTTACATAACTTATTTGACAAAAAACAATTAGGTGCTTTCTCTATAATTATCAGCTTAAAAGTTACAATGATATAATATTATTGTGCCTATATTTTATATACTGACGCTAATATCACTTAGGTTAAGTTAGATTGTTACTAAACTTGTAGATAACAAATATTTCAAAATGGCAGAATTATATAGTTCAAGGTGAAAAGTATAGACTTGCGGCCATCTTGTCGAGCAAGGTGGTTTGGTTTCGGGAAAAACTTCTTATTTTATGTTCATTTTCGTGATTCAATGTGTAATATATAGCTTATTCTGCAGTGATTTAACGAACTAGTGAGCAACTAATGAAGAATTAGTCTCGAAACATGTGTAACCCCTGTTTGAGTTGGGTGTACCTCGGAATTCCTAATAACGTTTGTCCTAAAATCACTTGCCCTAACCGTTTTGTCCTAATTGTCATTTGCCCTAATGATCAATTACCCTAACAGTCACTTGTCATAATGTAATGAATATCCTAATGCTCATTTGTCCTAAAATTGTTTACCATAATGTTCAAAAATCCTAATTTTATTTGCCATAACATTTGAAACCCCTAATGACATTTGTCCTAAAATTACTTACCCTAACCGTTTTGTCCTAATTGTCATTTGCCCTAATGATCAATTATCCTAACAATTACTTGTCATAATGTAATGTTTGCCCTAGAGCTCATTTGCCCTAAAAATTCTTACCATAATGTTCGAATATCCTAATTTTATTTGCCATAACGGCGTAGGTTAGGGTTATTTTTTTATGACCCTAAAAACGAAACTGCTCCCAGAGATAGGTAGGTTAGGGTTTTTTTTTTGATGACCCTAAAAACGAAACTGCTCTCAGAGATAGGTAGGTTAGGGTTATTTTTTTTTTGATGACCCTAAAAACGAAACTGCTCCCAGAGATAGGTAGGTTAGGGTTATTTTTTTATGACCCTAAAAACGAAACTGCTCCCAGAGATAGGTAGGTTAGGGTTATTTTTTTTTTGATGACCCTAAAGACGAAACTGCTCCCAGAGATAGGTAGGTTAGGGTTATTTTTTTTATGACCCTAAAAACATATGAGCATTAGGGCAAGTGACAATTAGGAAAAATTACCAGTAGGACATTTAATATTAGGGTATGAAATAATAGGAAAAATAATATTAGTTTATTTGAAATTAGGTGTTTTGATCATTAGGACAAATAACTTTTAGGTCAAATAATAATTATGACAAATTAATATTATGGAAAAAAAAGTTAGGGCAACTGATGAATAGGTCAAATGATATTAGGTAATAACATATTAGGGAAAATAAAATTCATCGATACGATGATAGGGCAACAACAATTAGGACAAATGAGCATTAGGGCAAATGATCATTAGGACAAATAGCATTAGGGAATACAAAAATAGGACAAAAAACTTTAGGGATTCAGATATAGATCCGTTTGAGTTAGATATCCGTTAGTCCACGTGCTGTTTGTAGGGAGTAGCTATCTCCTTATAAAAAGCCTAACCTCACCGTACAACGTCCAGCTCTTGGAGCGACTTCGACATTGGCAAAATTGTCCCAATATTGTGGACAGAATGCCATATTTTAAAAATTGAATTGAATTGAAAAGTATAATTTGACAATATAATAAAATTAACTTTTGCATATTTTTATCTGCTTATCTGCGCTGCGGTAGTATACAAACTCATGTGCCATATTTCACTTATAAAAGCTACCTCACACTTAACAATTCAATTTCGAAAATTCCTGCCTTACCCAGTTATATCTCATCACCAATGGCAATCTCGTTAGCGCTGCATGGATTCATAAAATTTACATATAGACAAAACGCCGGGCTTTATGCTCCAATCTCTAAAACTCCCTCCGTGGCAAAATGACGTAACTAGTCAAATTTTGTATTTGAGATTGTCGTTTTGATTAGGAAGTAGTACCTACAGTGCATTAGATGGTAGCATTTATTTTACTTAGCGGAATGGTAGATAAGCTCTGGATTATCTTTGTACTCTAATCAATGTATGCGTTGAGTTTTGGATTATGTAGTGAATTATTATAGTAGATGCTTCGGTTACCAAAGAAACAGATGAAATATACAACTAATTTTAATTTCTTAGCAAGAATATGTATATTGCGACTTTTTGCAGCGATGTAGTCTCGGAACAATCAAACGCGCGTTTGCATCGCTGCAAAAAGTTGCAGAATATAATGTACCATAAATAGGGTTCATAATTTTATACCAAATTTATCAATGAATTCATTCATAAATTAGGTATGCAATTATGAATCCGATGGTACCTAAGTGTATGTGCTTCATTGGCAAGCGTCCAGCGTGCAAGGAATTCGAGCAGCGTTCAGTGAGGCCTCTTCCATAGCGTTGCATTTGTTTATTATTGATGCAGCTTCGAACGTGCCGCCGGTCACTGCCGCTCAAGTGGTCATTCAGTTTTTGCCCTTAGATAAATACTTACATACTTAATTAAAATATAAATGCCAAAGTGTGTCTGTCTGTGACTTTGTCTGTCTGTTACTTCTTCACACTTACACTACTGAAGTGATTTAGATGAAATTTAGTATGAAGATAGTTTAAGTATCGGGGCAGGACATTTAGGATAATTTTTATCTCAGATATCATCCCTTAAAGGAGTGAATCAGGAAATAGCACCTGTACGTCTAGCATGACTTACGTTGCGGCGCGACTCTCCATACTTCAGGCACGACTCGAAGTATGGAGTCGCGCGCGACAACGCATGTCATGCTAAGGCCTCTGATGTGCTAAATTAATATTTTATTCTTAGATTTTAGTGAGGCGTTTTCTAATTTTCACATGGAGATAGGCGCGGTCGCAGGGGGGGGGGGGGGGTCACATGGGACATGACCCCCCCCCCCCCCCCCCAAAATCCTACATTTCTAATAGAACAATTTTTTTACAGACCCACTCAAAAATTAAAAAGAAAAATCTACATTAGTGTCCCCCCCCCAAAATTTTCGTCTGCAACCGCGCCTGCATGGAGAATGCTAATTCCGCGCAGACGAGGTCACGTCATGGGCAAAAGCTATACCCAATAAAGGCGCAAAGCGCATTTGGCGCACTGCAATAAAAAATATTTGTTACCACATTTGCGCAAAAGGAAGGTTGGACATTCCTAGTATAATTGGAAGAACGCCAAAATTACTTAAGCAGGTTTGCACACACTTTTCTTGCTTCTACTCCAATGAAAGTGTGTAAAGGTACAAAAAAAACTTACTCTCACTCACGCACTTTATTTTCAACGTACTAATAATTATATTCTTAGATCGCGAAATACTTAGGCACTTTAGGCAGATATGACTAATTTATATGACGACTGAAATAAGCCTTCTTTGATTTCAATTAAACAGAATACCTGGGCCCGTATTCTAACTTTAAAGCACATATGTAAACAATCCAACTTCAATGTCTTACCATTCCATTGCTGTGCATTACAGTTACAAGATCGACATTTCTTATTCGGACACACTTTCATTCATCACTGCACCAATCCACAAACGACAGCGGCTAATCCTTATAAATTGATTCATTATTGTTAAAAGATTGCGAATTAATTATTTGATTCCGTCCACATTGTGTCAGTTTGACGTTTGACTTGCCATTTTTTTTCCTTTTGTTCAACTTTCTTGCATAGGCATACGCATTAACCCATACTGCCTACGTCGTGTCAGTCTATCAAATCCGTGAAAACGATTACCTATGTCTGATAAAGGGGTCTACAACCACTTGGGTTTTATGAAGCTACTTTTGGAACGAAGTTCCTTATTGTACGGCTAGCGGATGGGGGCTAGGCGAAAAAGTGTAAGATTTATTATATAAATAAATAACATAACTTCGATAAATATGGTTGTTAGAAAGAGAGAGTTGAAATCACACTTTTTACTCTGTCAAAAAAATGGAGTTTGACACGACGTTTCCGATACGTTTGCATAAGTGTGAAAGAGAACTTGTCATGCGTTAAAAAGGGACATCATGATTCGTGACGTTACAGAAGTCTCTCTGTGTCATTATTTACCATTTACTTTAAGGGTCACCACACACAAAGCGGTATTCCTCGCGGAATTAGCGGAAGTAGCGGAAATTTGTCTATGGTAGCGGAAATTTGTCTATGGTAGCAGATTTTTTGTATGGAAGCCATAGACAAATTTCCGCTACCATCGACAAATTAAGCATTTTGTCTATGAATTTCCGCTACTTCCGCTAATTCCGCGAGGAAAACCGCTAGGTGTGTGGTGACCCAAATATGGTGATTTTGGGTTATCTGTGGCACTCTGTGAGTCACCACTACCGTTTTCGATACACGCAATTTACAAAAGAAACAATTAACAAAGCTACGGGTCGCCACACACCTAGCGGTTTTCCTCGCGGAATTACCGGAAGTAGCGGAAATTTGTCTATGGTAGCGGAAATTTGTCTATGGTAGCAGATTTTTTGTATGGAAGCCATAGACAAATTACCGGAAGTAGAGGAAATTCATAGACAAAATGCTTAATTTGTCTATGAATTTCCGCTACTTCCGGTAATTCCGCGAGGAAAACCGCTAGGTGTGTGGCGACCCGTAATAGGGATGTTGACTATTTTTTGCTAATTTTTAGAAATGTGTTTTAAAACATTTATAAGTACCTAATATAGCCCAAAATAACATTATATATTTTTTTATGACCCTAAATATAAAAATATCATGTATTTTAAAATGCACTTTAAATTTCGCTCCAAAACGCGACACTTGTCACGTGATCACGTGAGTGACGTCACTCGTTCCTAAACATTGTGAAACTGTTATGGCGATTCTGGTTTTCGTTTAAATAATAATGGATTCTAAGTTTTATAAGTGTTGCGCAGTACCGCAGTGTAAAAGTACTACAATAAAAACACCCGAAAAGTTATTTATACACGTACCTCGTACAGAAAATGTCAGAAAAAAGTGGCTTCAGCTTGCTCGAAGGGATCCGGCACTTCTGGCTATACAATCTAAAATGTATTTTTGTGAAGATCATTTTGATGTAAGTCTATAAATAATAATACTGCTTGATAACTTTTCGTATTTCCCTTCGTATTTGTCAAGTTTTTATACTATTATATGTTTAGAAAACAGTGAATTTAAGGTTAGAAATAAAGTTAAATAATATCGTTTTGTAAACTGTTGTACTCGTTTTATTTTAGTTGCCGAATGATATGGAGAACTATACTGAATATCAGGTGATGGGCTCGATATCTCAGGTTCGAATAAAAGCAGGGCATTTGCCAGCAAAATTTGAATGTCAACCAGACCGAACAAGACGGACAGATATGAAAACAACCCGTTCATTGCCAGCCAAAAGACGAAGATTGGAAGCAATATTAGAATATGAAGAAGAGTTAGAACAAACACAGAATACACAAAGTATTCCCACAGCTGAGATTCAACCAGGCCCAAGTTCAGGTATGTGTCATTGGCCGTGTTTACACCTGGCGCACCGACTCGCGAGGAAATTGCCGCGCGCGGCAGCTCGGCTAGTGCCTCGGTCGCCATGCGCGGCAATTTCCTTGCGAGGCGGTTCGTTAGGTGTAACCACGGCTATTCACCTAAAACTTGTCTACTGCACGAGATAGGCCTCTCCCATGTATGTCTAGATACAACACAATATATTTACAGAAAGTGAGAGTGCATTGCATGCGATGCATTCCAAATTAGTGTAGGATATAATATATCATATTCATAAATAAGTAATAAGTATTGTTCAACTCATGGAAAGTCAAGGTTTGCTGCTGTTACTTAATGTCTTGTGTATGGAGGGTGCAGGGTGCCTTTCTATCAGAGCTACAATGCTGTGCTATGTTTTCACACAAATTGGCCAAGCCAAGGTATGCTCCTACTATGTGTCACTTGCATATAAATGTAGAGCAACATAGCATTGGTGGAAGTCACCTAATTGTGCATACATATGTACTGTACACAATTAGGTATATAAATATCATAACTCATGACATGACCTTTTAGTTTCAGATATACCTCAACCGGAGCATAAACCAGTAACAACAGATAAATCAATACAAGTAAACATACATTATAAATATCGAAGTAAAAGCACACAGACTGCAATAAAATATAAAAACACTGCAATATCACCAAGGAAAAATGTTACTACATCTGTATCAACCTCTCCATTCAAACTGGAAGTCGCATCCACATCTGGTCATGCTCAAACATCTAGAAAGTTATGCTTCAGTCAACAAGATCATTCTGATAGTGATGTATCATTATTTGCACCATCCTTAGCACACTCAAACTTCTCTTCTATGATGTCATCTGAACAAATGAAGACCTCTTCAGGAACCTCCGCTAGTATCAATGAAGATGTGAAGAAGCTAGAAGCGCAACAAATACTCCAAACAACTATAAAGAAAATTAAAAGAAGGCCAAAGTTTTACGTTGGAGTACCAGAAAAATGTTATTATTTAATGGATACCATCCGCAACCACACAAATGTTCCCGAAACTCATATATTATTATGCCTAAAAAAAATTAGATTAGATACAAGATTTTCAGAACTGGCAGATGATTTTGGAATGTCATTATCTTATGCAAGTAAGATATTTCTAAAAAATGTACCAATAATTTGTAGTGTCATGCAACCTTTCTTAGTTAATTTAGATAAAAATGCGATAATCCTGTCCTTGCCTATGGCGTTCAGACACAAATACCACCATGTTACCTGTATTATTGATTGCTTGGAAATTGAAATCCAAAAGCCCTCAAACGCTGTACATCAAGCTCTAACATGGTCAAATTACAAAAAGGCAAATACTTTAAAATACCTAATATCAAGCACACCAGATGGTTTGGTTAACTATATCTCAAAAGGTTATGGAGGAAGAACTAGTGATGTGTGTGTAGTAGAACATTCCAACTTTTTAAATACTTTAGAGAAAGGTTCTTGCATCATGGCAGATAGGGGTTTCAAACATATAGAGCAGATGGTTCTCGAGGCAGGCCTTCAGTTGGTTCGTCCTCCAAGTGTTAGTACAGGATCAAAATTATCAAAGCAAGAGGCTCGCCAGACTAAACAAATTGCTAGTCTGAGGATTCATGTTGAAAGGGTGATACGACGGTTGAGGGAATTTGCAATGTTAAAACCTCATGCTTGTATTAATAATAATCTAACCAGGGTGCTTGATGAAGTCATTATAATAGCATGTGCTTTAATTAATTTACAAGATAGCATTATCAAGTAAAAACTTAGTGTAATTTGTTTGAACCAGAGACTATAGATGATATAGACAGCCACTTCTGTCTGAAAGCACCATCTACTCGAGAGGGTATCCTGCCTTTTCGCCGAAAATTGTATTGCCGAATTTCACTTGCCAACCAACTTTTCGCAGAAGTTTTATTTGGCCGAATAACTTTTACCAAATAATTATTTCGCAACCATTTCATTTCCCAACCCCATCGTTGGGAAATGAAACTCGCCTACTAGGTTGGGTTAGGTTAGGTTGGATTATGTAAAGTTGGGAAATGAAATTCGGGCAAATGAAACTTCTGCTAAAAGTTGGTTGGCAAGTGAAATTCGGCAATGCAATTTTCGGCGAAAAGGCAGAGAACCACTCGAGAGCCACCTCGTCAGCTTCAAAAAGTTCTTAGACTCTACTGCTCTTTTATATAAGTTACTCTACATATATCTGAACATAACATCCATCTTTATGTGGTTTAAGATCTCTTAAACCACAAAGATGGATGTTATGTTAGCTTAAATTTGTGATAATTAAATATGGCAAAATTATTATTATTTTTTGTGATTAATGTATGATGCTCTAGCTCTACAAATCGAAGGACGCATCAGCAGGTTGTAGTCTTGTTCTTACTTGTTTGTTAACAAGTAAACGAGACACAGATACATGCGTCCGTGAATGCGTCCGTCGATATGTAGATCTGGCATAAGATACCTTAATATTTATGTACAGATATATCGGAGCAGCCAAGGTGGTCACAAATATCTTAACAACGCCTCTATTCTTCTCTATATAGATATTTTTGAGCACCTTGGCCGCTCCGATATATTTGATGCCGACTGTACATGTTGCATGAATTAATGGTCTGTGTAATATCTGTATAATGGCATTTTAATATCTTACATGTGTAGTACAGTCACCAGCAATAGTAATAAATAATAATGCAGCAGAATAATGTCTTTTATTGTGAAAATAAGTTATTATAAGTGGTTTTAATGTGATATGTGGTCAATTCTAAATTTGTGATATTATGTTATTATTTCAACAAATAAAACTGTTTATGCGAAAATACTTAAGCCTTTTATTTATACATAGAGAGAGGGTGAGCTCTTTTACGATACCTATATATATCTTAATTATAATGACAACAGTTTATTAACAGTAATATTTAGTCAGGTGATTAGGTAAAATTAATAATAGCGCACCCTTTCCGTCCTCTGCATGATAAGTAATATGAAAGAGCCAGTGTGTATTTGTCATGTACAGTATGCTTCAAATATATTGTAACAGCCAAAGTGATCAAATAGTACAAAATATATGGTGTGACAAACTATTTGGCTACTCTAGCTGTTACAATATATTTGATGCCGACTATATATACCTCATAGGCCCATACCTATCACAGTGGCTCAAAGCATTAATGCAAAGGCCCACTTGTCGAATGTAGGATCCGGATTTTAATCGATCGTTCCAGTGGCAGAACATTTTATATGAAGCTATTGACACTTGTCGGACAAGATTTTGTATGGAGAGCTGACAACCTATTAAAAATCGGACCCAACATCAGACAAATGGGAACGGGGTCTTAGTCTATCGAAATAACCAGTTGGATTTTACCATCTTAGGGCCGCCAAACACGGACTACTCGAGCAGTAACCCAGTGATCAACATACATGGACCACTCTTGCAGTCAGACCGCATGATGAAATTTCACTGCGCAGCCAAACGCCCGAAGCAGTTGCAACTGCTTGAGCGGTTCGTGTATTGCGAATGACGATTTTGTATTGAAACTGCAGATCACCCAACGGCAACCGCTTGAAGCTCTTGGCACTGACTGCTTAACAGTCCATGTATGGCGGCTCTTAAAAATAGAGCCACTATTCCCGCCTTGACCCTCTGTGTGTGATTTTACACAACATGTGTCAGTGCGGGGACAAAGGTCCCACTTTGTTAATAATTATAGAATAGATAATTCTTATTAGTGCTTCCTATAACTACACCATATTGCCTGGTGAAAGACAAAAGAAACTGTAATCTACTAATAAAATTAAAATCCAAATAGTTGTTTCTGCCTTGAAGAGTCAAGGGCAAAGCCAACCATATCATAATAAAATCAAATCCAAATAGTCGGTTCTGTCTTTAACCCGGCAAGATACTCTATCAATTAGTGAAAGAATTTAGTGTCCATGTAAATGGATAAAGTGGGACTTTTGTCCCTGCATTTACACAAATGATAACTGTCAATATTAGGTGTTTATGTAAATAAAATCCCAAATTGAGAAAATAACTGTTTTAATTACTGTACACTTTTGTTTAATAATGGGTAAATATTAGTTTTCCAAAAATCTACAAGATTAACAAGCAAATTATTAATATACTCAATGTCCAAATCAACACAAATGATGTCCACACTCTCAGTATTTTCGAACTTACTGTCTGCTACACAAAAGTAACATTTGTTTTTCCCAGACAAAAACATTTGTAGTTGCATTTGTGCATAATATTTCTTTGTGGGTTTCTGATCTCTTACATAGTTCTTATAAACTTCAGCACGCGTAGGGCACTTTATTTCAATAACGAATTCATCACAAATCCCATCTGGGGACCCAGCAATCATGAAGTACTCTTTACTTATTAATAGACCACACTTTTCTATTTTAACTCCAAGTTCAATTTCTACTTTTCTCTTTACAGCATTCTCAAGTGTCCGTCCACGGATCATTGCGGAGGTATCAGGTAGTCTACCTCCCATGATTTGTGCTATTAAAGTGCCATCTTTGGTTTTGCACCTGCTAACCTCATGAGCTTTAGATGCAGTAATCCGCCCATATCGCAACTCAAACCATAATTTGTTTTGAGACTGATCTCTTGTCAGTTTTTCTATTTCTACTAAGGAATTTTCATCAATTGACAATCCAGCTTTTAGTAGAAATTCGTCACAATCTTCTTCTTTATACCAAAAACAGAGTTGGTGCATTGAGAGCATTTCAGCATCATCCCTTTTGTAATTTATTTGGTGTTTTATGAGCTGCACATCCTTGATATTTCTATTCTTCCCCTCTTCTAAAAAATCATTTAAAACCCTATGATTTGGCAAATAACTTCGTGGATCTCCTTTAGTGAGGTCTTTTGATGTCAAATATTTCAAACTTTTGCCTACCTTAGAGAGGTGTGACTTTTTCCAGTAACACTCAACAGAGGTGCAGGAAGGTTCCTCACTCCTGCGATGAACCCACATGATGAATGCCATAGCATGTTTACATCCGCCGCGAGAACCAGCACACTGACATTCAACACTCAAAATAACACCTTGTTGTTCATCAACAACCAAAGTAGCTGAATATGGTGTATTCTGAACTTTGTGTTCTGGGCAAATGGTGCACTTCACTGTGCACAAATTTCCTTCCCGATGCAGTTGGACCAAGCCCACAGCATTGTCTCCGTATGACTGTCTTGCGGATCTAAAAATTCAACAAAAATATGATAACTTTACAAAACATAACCTTAAAATTATTAATTTCTTCAAGTCAGACATAACAAGAATTGTTAGTGTTGTTGTGGAACAATGTGACCAGAAAACAGTAATAAGGAAATAACAATTCTTGTTAGATTACTTACATGGAGGACTTCACATTTCTAAATTCAGCAGAGCAAAAGTTGCTGTTCCTTGCGAAGAAATTAGCAATCGTGAAACAGTCAATTCTAGGCAAATTCGAGCTGTTGGCCTTTATAAAGCCACGATCCATTATGAAGTTTATTTATCCTCGTAACGCCCAAGAAAAAAAACGCAAGTTCAGCTAAACGCCCAATGTGCAATGTATAAGCCAATATGTTTTATAGTCGTTAACGCCCACCCAAATAAATGACTTTTTTTCAGTGACAAACTCAAGTGGGATTTTTTTTATATTTTTCTGGGTATAAGTGAATACAAATAAATACAATAAAGTGAATTCTAACTTCGTATCTTTTGTTCATTTCCATGAACATTGGGTCTTTGGTTGAAGTTGTAAATAATATAAACATTTAACTACAAACCAACTTTTTATTAAGTTTAAAAGCACAAAATCACATAAAAATGCTTAAAAATGCTTGATAACAAGCTTTAAAAAATAGGTTTATAACTTGCTTGACAAAAAACTTAATTTTCTATTCATTTTTATTTTATAAAGTTATGCTATACCTCCGAGATCAATTTTTTCAAGAGATTTATGGCACAAAATCACATAATACCTACTTTTATTCAGTTTTAGGCACTAAATCACATAACATTTCTCCCAACTCTAACAAATTATACAACAGTAATATCTGCAAAAAGAAAAAAAAATGTTTTTAGAAAACAAAATGCTCCAAAATGCTTGAGAAAAAACTAAAAAAAACATTTTAACAACTTTTTATGTAAAAAAATTACTACATTTATATTAATGAAAGTTATTTAATAACTTTGAGACCTTTAGCTTTAGCTGCAGGTTATAATATATTTACAAAACAAACGCCCAATATGCATTACAATGTACATAATATTCTGATAAGGAATTAAAAATAGTTATTAGTACTTTTACAAACAAATAACAGGTTATTTCAGTAAAACACACATTTAGGATAATTTTTATGTCATCCTCAAAACAAAAAAAGCCATGATTCAATTAATTAATTAAGATTAAATACTTACGTGTCGTGCATGGTGACAAAATGGCTGAGGCCAAAAACTTGTCTCTGCATATCTGTCAAACGTCAGCTGTCAAAATGGTCGCCATTGAACCGGTTATTCACGACGTCAAGGTGAAATTCAATTACACGCGAAAATATAAAAATGACATTTCATAATCTTTTAAGTACAGCGTACTGTACACTGGGCGTTTACGTCATTTTATTTTTTTGAAAGTCTGGGCGTTAATGCTGAGTGTTACTTTGTACACTCTATTGCACATTGGGCGGCACGAGGTTATTAACGGATCGACCATAGAATGAAATAATAATAATATTAATCTATGGACTTGACTTTACTTGTTGTCCGGTTGCCCGCTGGCACTGCTGACAGTGAAGTTTGGGAACAAGTGACGTCACGAGCTCAGGCGTTGGCGTTGGCGTTTGTCGTCACGTGACTTACGAGTGATTTTTAATGATTTTGTTTAATATATATTAAATATTATCCACTATTATACAGGAAAAATATTCAGTAGACTAGGATTTCTGTAATAAAAACTACCATTTCGCATCAACAGTTTATTTTATTTGAGTGCAGTCAACATCCCTATTTTTGATTAGTTGCATTTCAAAAAAAAAAATATTCCGTTCATCTAAAAAAACAATGTCATTCCCATTTTTTTTTCTACTGTAAATTCCATTTGAATACCTTCAGTTACACGAATTTAAAAATATGTGTTAGAAAAATATGGAAGGAATGGAACGTTTTATGACGATCCGCCATAATGTTTTTACTTCCTTCAAGTTCAAGACTAGATTTTCCTGTTTTATTTTCAATAGCACCGATGCTTGAATGTGTTCTTTTACGATTTTCAACTGGAACTGCAGTTACCATGGACTCCGATATCTCTGCTTTTATATGAATATATCTGGAGTGATCAACCGGCGTTGTGATTGTGACAATGATTCGAAGCAGTGCCATGTGTAGAATTGCTGTTAAAACGCGTAAGTATTCATATTTTCATGTTAGATACCCTTATTTAATTTTGATCGTGACATAATAATACATATGTCTATATCCTATAGTATAAAATATATGAAACTAAACCGTCTCAACCACATAAACATAACCTATACGGTCATTGTTTAGAGGTACTTCTTTTCTTCGAACTTCGGCCTGTTTCAGTATTATAAGTTTATAACTATGGCAAAATAGTCATTATCTATTATGACTACATGGCAATTAAAATTTTACAAACTCAGATAACTGTCTTCATTTATCGTCAGTGCGCGGTATTTATCATTACTAGGTACAGTCGACGTCAAAGATAATGTTTACTCTTTTGCACCTTACTCGTTTGTAATAAGTTGCAAAAGTGTAAACATATCTTTGACGTCGACTGTACAAAGCTTGTATCAATCCCGTTAGTTTCATATCATATCATTACTAAGGGTTAGTGTAATTGTATATAATATTTTTATTTTCAGGTTCAGATAAAATGATTCTTCACAAATTTACTAGCCCAGTTAAGAAGCCTGACAGGTTTCATGACTACCGAAAAGTGTGTCAAGTTCACTTATATGTATATTACTTGAAGTGGTCAAGTTAGTACTAATATTGCGGTTCAAACACTTCGTTTAAAAGGTATGAAGGCACAAACTTAATCTAATTGCACATTTTAGAGTTCATGTTATGTTGGACTTTTCATAGTGTAAGTAGGTATTAAACAATCAAAATATCTTGAAATTGACCTGGCTGAACAACTAAAATTATTACAAATACAGACAGATGCGTGCATAAATACACACACAAATGAATATAATAAAATAAAATAAATAAAATAAAAATAAAAATAGCCTTTATTATTGAAGTTTACATTAATTTTAAATATGTATGCTTAGGTTAACCATCGACAACTTCAACTCGTCCTCTGACGTAGGCCTCCTCCAAAGCTTTCCATTGCAGTCTATCCCTTGCCGTCTGCATCCAGGCACCTCCTACATTCTTATTAAGGTCGTCGGACCATCTACATTTCGGTGGGCCTCTTTTCCTAGTGTTGTATCTAGGGCACCACTCCACAACGTCCCTTGTCCATTTCTCCAAGTTTTCTCTTATCATGTGACCAGCCCAGCGCCATTTTTGTTGTTTTACTATTGTAGTTAGTGTTTTGGTTCTTGATTTTGACTTAATTATTGACAACTTTACTCTATCTCTAAGTTTTATATTAAGAATACTTCTTTCCATATGATTTTGGCACACATTAAGTTTCCGGTGTTGCATCTTAGTAAGCCCCCAAGTTTGGCACCCATATGTTATTACTGGTATTATACAACTATTAAAAACTTTAAATTTATATCTTGTTGGTACTTCTTTTGCCTTCAAAACTTCTTTTAATGACCAAAATTTCTTCCATGCATTTGTGATTCTTTTCTGGAGTTCTTTACTTGTCTGGTCTTCAGGTGATATTATTTGTCCAAGATATACATACTCATTAACATAGTCTATTATATTTCCATTTATCTCTATTTGTTTCTTAGTACTGTTTGTCATTAGTTTTGTTTTTGACATATTCGTGGAAAGGCCAACTATTTTGCTTTGTGTGTCTAATTCTTGTAGCATACACTTCAGTTCTGACGGGTTATCTGATACCAGTATGAGATCGTCTGCGAATCTCAGGTGATTTAGTCTTCTTCCTATAATATTGAGTCCATAATTTTCCCAATTCATGCGTCTAAAAACGCTTTCAAGGACTGCAATAAATATTTTTGGGGACAATGGATCACCCTGCCGGACTCCTTTCATTATTGGGAATTCTTCTCCTGTTCGTTCTAACTTAATTTTAGCTGTGCTGTTTGAGTAAATTTCTTTTATAATTCTAATATATTTCTCTGAGATTCCTTGTTCTCTAAGTGCTTTCCATATCTCGTCATGTTTTAGGGAGTCAAAAGCCTTATTATAGTCCACAAATGCTATGTAATAATTAATTTTATATTCTTGGCATTTTTCTGTTATTTGTTTAATTACTAGTATGTGATCTATTGTTGAAAATTTTTTCCGGAATCCCGCTTGCTCTTTAGGTTGGTTTTCTTCTAATGTTTTTGTGACACGTCCCAATATTAATTTTGAAAAAATTTTGTATAAATTACTCATCAAGCTTATTGGTCTGTAATTATTCATTTCGCTTTTGTCTCCTTTCTTATGTAGAAGAGTAATTGTAGTTTTGGTCCATTGTTCAGGAATAGATTCATTTTCCAAGATTGACAAATGAATATAACTTTTAATTTTATTCATGTTTGTGTGTAGTTATAAACGGCCTCCTAGCCTAGTCGGTAGTGACTCTGCCTATGAAGCAAGAGGTCCCGGGTTCGAATCCTGGTCAGAGCAATTATTTGTGTGCTAATCACAGATATTTGTTCCTGAGTTATGGATGTTTTCTATGTATTTAAGTATTTATCTATATCTATCTATTATATATATCGTCGCCTAGTACCCACAACATAAGCCTTATTGAGCTTATCGTGAGACTAGGTTGATTTGTGTAAGATTGTCCAGTAATATATATATATTTTTTTTATATAATGTATGTGAATGATCCGGCTATGACTTTCTATAACAAGGAGAAGCTTCACCATACACTTCAATCATTATTTTTACAATCTTACATTCATGAAAAATATTTGTCTTTGACCTTTTAATTTACATTATGGCAGCACTCATTTTTTGAAGGTCAACTAATACTTCTTTATATAATTGTCATGTATATGTTTTTCAGGAATTCTTATGCAAAGTGCACCGCTGCAAATTGCAAGTAACTACGAGGTTTCCGAGATGCACCCCGCGCCACTCTGATTCATAATTAAAATCTGTAAAATGTGACTCCTGACAACACTATGGTCAAGTCGGTCAAGAACCTCAGGTTAGTATTACCACAGACTATATAATATTATACTAATACAGATTGTCAGCCAAGTACACAAAAAGCGATCCCGCTTAAGTATCCAAGACCTGTATCCCAACTTGAGTTCATAGAAACGTTATCAGTTGGCGGCACTGAGCTCGAGGAAAATGGTGTTCCACTTGTGACATCTATTAAAGTTCCAACACACATTAAGCTACCTGCTACCTTATGTTAATAAGATGCACTGTCACTAGATGGTGTTTTACAGCCACTCATATTACTCATAGCTACTAAACACAATTATTTAACCACAACTCTGTTTTTCATCGCCTATGAACTTAGGGTGTCAGTGTCATTCCTACTTGTGGTTTGTTGCCAAACATAGGCGAGGTCATCGTGCGCACCAACCAGTATAAGATCGTTTGCAAAATTATCATGATTAGTAATAGGTGGCGAGGTCACGTAATGGCTCCTCTATATGATGGGCCATCATAGGGACGCAGCTATACGTTAGAGGGAGCTAACGATATTGCCATCTCGTTCCGTCGTATAGCTGCGTCCCTATGATGGCCCATCATGTAGAGCCAGCCTAAAATGGATATGACTCCGACTCGCATGCAGAGATATATCTACTTACCAACTAATGAATGCTTGGTAAGAATTTCGTTGGATAAATAGACTGCCTATTTCAGATAACAAAACTAAGTTCCCTGATCCCTCCGGCTTGCCTATTTTAATTTTAGAGTACGTATTCGATTTTTTAGCCTTACATATTTCAAACAATAAAACTCAGTGCCCTCAAGCTTGCCTATTTTAGACAACAACACATAGTTCCCTCCGCCTTGCCTATTTTAATTTTAGACAATACTCGATTCCTTTAGGCTTGCCTATTTTAGACAACAGCACTCAGTTCTCTCCAGCTTGCATATTTAAATTTTAGACAACACTCGCTTCCTTTCAGCTTGCCTAATTTAAACGATAAAACTCAGTAACCTCAAGCTTGCCTGAGTACAAATGAAAAATATTATAACTAATAATAAGTTAACGTTTTGTTAGTTAATGTATACTAACATTACAGGAGAGGCCGAACCTGGGATATAAAAAAAAAAGATTTAAGCTGTTTATTTCATAATAAGTATTCCATTACTTTTCATAATCTTAAAAAATTATCTTAATTTCATAATCTTAATTTTTATATGAGGCCGGGAATCCGTTTTCATGCCGAGGCAATGTATAGTGCTTTTCTCCAAATAAATACTTGGATATGATATAAATATAAGACCTAAAACCCAATAAGTAGGTACTCAAAGCCTAATAGTTTAATCCCACTTCCTTTTCACCACACCACCTCGTTATCGCTTTATCCCTCAAAAGCGGCGCGGCGGGGAAAAACACATTTGGGGGCAGTAATTATGTACAAGTTTTGACTTGTTTTTTCACGTTATCTGACAGGATGGACTTTAACTCTTTGACCGCCAAAGCCGTCAAATCACGTACACGGAAAGCCGTGCCCTCAGCGCCAGGACGTGATATCACGTCCAAAATATAACTGGTTTGCCTTGCGCGCTCGCGCGCGCTGGCGCTGTGGGCCCGATTTTTTCCGTCCGATGCTTGGCGTTCAAAAGGTTAAAGAGATTATTTTGAAATTTATAATATTGAAAGCAATCAGTTGGCTTTACATTCCTTATAATCAGTGATTGTAGATTTTCCAGCATTTTTGGTGCAGTGCTAGTGATAGAGTTATTATTATTTTGAGGCTATTAAATTGTTAAACCAAGTATTAAATAAAATCAAAGCTATTTAGAACTTAGTAATAAATCATATAGAGATGGTTGATAATTAAATAACAATTTCACAAATAAAACGCCATTGCACCGGTTTTACTGTAAAATGTACGATCACTGCTTATAATAGACTCGGAAGTACGTATGCTTTTTCGGGCGCAGCAACTCGATGCAGCCTGAAATGGGATTTCATATAACTTTTCAGGCCTAGGCAGGCCTGCTAAGTAACTTTTTTTGAACGTCCAACGTCATTCATACAGCGTCAAAGATGGCGGCAGGTTTAACGAACAGTCGCCATGAGATATATCGGAGCGGCCAAGGTAGTCATAACTATCTGAACGACGCCTTTATTCTCAAGGCGATAAAGTACAAGTTCAGATATTTTTGAGTACCTTGGCCGTTTCGATGCTGATGAGTATGATGATGAGTATTAGTATGAGGATGAGTATGAGGAAAAGTATGAGGTTGAGTCTGAGGATGAGTCTGAGGATGAGTATGAGGATGAGGATTAGGATTAGTATTAGGATTTGATTGAAAAAACATTGTGTATGTGTAGTTTTTGATTTTATTTCTTAGTTTTTAAAAATGTTACATTGTTTTCATCATCATCATCACAGTTATGTTTATTCATGTTGCAGAATTTTTAATTTAAATTTAGAATCAAATGATGATTTTATGGTTTTGCCGTAATCATGAATTTTGACTTTAAATAATTTTTTCATCATGAAATCGAGGTGATTTTCATTATGACAACCATCCGGAATTTTAAATTCCAACTTTGCAATCAAATTCTCTTTATAAATAAATTTTATTCTATCATTAAATAACGTAAGCATTTGATTAACTAATTTCTCTAAAAAATCGGTAAGTAGGTAGTGGGGTACAAATACAGAATTAACTTTTATAACTCACAAGTGCGCTATTTTTTGTAGTCTGTTAGAATACTCTGAGAACTACTCCTTATAAAAAAATATATCGGATCTTGACGTAGATTTAGGTATAAAGTAGGTATTTGTTAGCAGGCCTTATTAATTCAAGGTAAGATTATACAAGCGGTAAGTTTCTTCATGATATAATCCTATTTAACTGTTTGAACATCAACTGTCATTTACTAACGCATTTGTCAAGAGTTTGTTTCAGGATAATATAAAATGCTGAAAAAAAATTTTTTTTCACAAAAAGATTACTAAAGTGTTTTATGATTACTGAAATGTATTGAAAGCTATCAAAGATAACTATCAGTTTAATTTATAATAGATTCATCAATAGATCGATTTTATTTAAGCATTTGAATTTTAAAAAGCGCTGTCTTGACCATAAAAGAAATTTAGAAAATTTCCAAGTCAGCGTGTTTAGTTTATTATCGTTATAGTAATGTATATACACAAAAACTAACGAATTCATCAATAGCTGAAAAGTGCACGAGCTTATCAGTTCAATTCGTCATTTGAACGCAAGGAGATTTGCGCGGCAGTCTAAGGCGCGGTCAGCAGGAGCGGTCCACCAATCACGACGCGCCGTAGCTTGTCATTCACCTTTCATACAACATTATGATTAACCCACTCGGTTCACTTTTGAATACGAATTGCGGTAACCCACAGTATTGAAATAAAAGTATTTTTTTCTTGGTTTACTTTTATTTTCATTGTGCAATCATTGAAATACTTAAACTACTGTAAAAGTAAGTACAGAGCTATTTATGGCTGTGGCTCGTGAACTTAACCGTTTAATTAAAATTTCATTCATAACCAAATGCATATTAAAATCTTTATTTAATTTTATTATTTATTGTACAGTCGCCATCAAATATATCGGAGCGGCCACGGTACTCAAAAATATCTGAACAAGTACCTTATCGCCTTGACAATAAAGGCTTTGTTTAGATATTTGTGACCACCTTGGCCGCTCCGATATATCTGATGGCGACTGTACTACAACAGTTTATTCATACTATTCATAGTAATAATCTAAGGTCAATGTGGGGAAATCTGGAAATGCTTTATTTAAAATTAGGTTTGATCGAATGAAACAAGGTTATAAAGAGTGTCCCAAAAAGGACGCAAGATTTGAAATTGATGAGAAACACATTTTTTTTCGTTATCGTTATAATATATTTGTATATAAAATCTTGAAATACATAAAATAGGGTTATTTGTGGAATAATACGTCAGGCAAATGTCCTCCTAGGCTTTGCTGGCACATACGCACTCTTTTGTCAAAATTGTCTATGACCATTTTGCATAGATGCGGCTGAATTTCTCCAATGCAGCGTCGAATTTCCTCTTTTAAAGCATGAGTGGGCTTATTGGCATAGACTTTTCGGTTCACTGACTAACCGTCCCGCCGGCGGGTCGTGGCAGGCTCCGGCGCATAGGTATTTAACCGAGGCCGCGCGGGAGAGTTTCATAAGCCTGCCATAATAGTCTAGAGGCAAATTAAACAAAAGTCGTCTCTTTCACGATTTTCGTAGACATCTCTTCTTAATGCCTAAAACTGGTATGGATGTGTTCCTCGTAGTCTCCTGACTACGAATTGACGGGTTTTAGTTTATGGAGGGGGGGGGGGCAAGTTGGTAAAAAGGGGGGGGGGAGGGCAGATGGCGGCCGTACGTCATCGATTATTTTTACATCTGGAGTCCTATGAGACCGAACGATTCGTATTTAGTCTTTTACAAAATACTTATTTAACAAAAATATGTTTTTTTTATCGTGCATGTTTGCGTAAATACTGACAAAACATGCTTATAACTCAATAAATTATAACTTAACCACAATTAATGTTATGACAAAATAAAATGGGAAATTTTATGAGCTTTCGTTTTGATAATGATTCATTTGATAAATAACATTTCGCAAATAATCACTTAACAAACAACAATTCGTTTCAACAAGTCATTGCTAAATATGTTCATTTTTATAAATCATTATTAGACAAATATGCATTTAGTAACTTGGACGCTTTATAAACATATTGTAAGACAAATTATTATTTAACCAACGTTCATTTCGTGAATAAATCGTTTTTAAAATCCGTTATTTTGCAAAATGTCAATAGATAAATTATTGTTTTTTACTGAATATAATAAGTACAATAAATAAATGCAAACTAATTGAGAACTCCCTCCCTTAATTGAAGTCGGTTAATAAGTCGGTTCCGGATAAATTTAGGGACAATAGTAAAATAAGATAAACAAGAATGGCTGACTGACAACTGTATTTCTAAGCAAAAATAGCATTTGACACAAGACAAAATATTATAAAAGAATTTCGTTTTCACTGAAATATAAGTAATTCCTGGATATTTTTACTAAAACTAAATGAAAATGGTAATTTTATGTGTACACATTGACAATAAAGCCGTGGCTGTTTTTTAAAAATAAGTGATTGCGAAGCAATTAAGATAAATGGGTATGTTGACATTACGGGTATTTTACATTTCTATTAACCCCGACATAAGTTACTAGAACTGTAAGGTCGCAGTTAATCTACCACGCTCCTCCTCGCTTTGCTCGTCGTCGCATCTATCTGGGCTCTCTCAAATCATAGTTGTCCGTGATAATATTCAACAAAAACAAACTTAACTTTTAAAGTACAAAATGTGTTAGTTTATGGAGATGGGATGGGATTTATATTACAAAATATATTTTTAAAACGTAGTACTCGTAGATAATACACATATAAATGGCATACACTCCATGAGATTATTAAACGAAGAATTAAGGTACCAAATAATGCATTTTACTAACGTTTTACCATGCGTTATTTTGTTAATTGCCCTGAATAGCAAATGAATAATTTGCCAAATAATGTTTTGTAATATAGTGTTTTTGCAAGCAAATAATTTGTCTTTTGAACTATTTGTGAAACAATAATATATAAAATTATTTATGGGAATCATTGTGAAATGAATATTTTATTTTGTTTGTGAAATGAATATTTTATGAAATGTTGTTTGCCAAATGATTGGCTACCCTATGTAATACTATATAACCGAGTATTGATGAATTTTGTTCAGAATGGGTCACTACGTTTCGTCTTACAATGGCAGTCGACCGTCGTCGTATTTTCATTATTTCTCAGAATCTATTTAACGGATCAATTCGTGATATGTGTCATTTGAAATTATTTTAAATTTACTGAAATAATCAGTTCTTTAAAGTCTAAGTTGCAAAATTAACATTTTTTAGGATTGTAACATATTTACTCTAATATACTGGAAGAAACGGGCATATTTGAAGAAAAGTCATCATCGACATTTCTTCCAAATACCTAAAACTGGTATGGATATATTCCTCATTGTGATGGATGGACATGAATTGACCAGTTTTATTTTATAGAGGGGGGGGGGGGGGGGGAGTCAATAACCGGACGCGGTAAAGATGGTGTCCGATCGTCATTGAAATATGTTCACATTTCGGTCTATGGGACCGATATATTTGTTTGAGATGCAATTTTAAAGATCATTAAACGTACTATGATTGTTTTTGAATAATTGTAGTCATCACTTTAGCCCTATACAAAATATTTGAAAAAGTATGATGTTTTACCGTGCATGTTGGCATAAGTACTGATAATACATGCTTATAGCTCAATAAATTGTAACTTTACCGCAATTAATGTTATTTTCAAATGTTTTGTTTTGTAAACGACTACATTGATGACTACGGTTATTTATAATCAATTATAGTACATTAAATAATATTTACACACGAATCTTTCGGTTCCATAGGACTCGAGATGTAAATAAATTTTGATGACGGTCGGCCACCATCTTTCCCCCCTCCTTTTTCGACTCGTCCCCTCCTCTTAAAATAAAATTGATCAATTCATATCCTGGAGACAAGGAGGACCATATCCATACCCGTTTTAGGTATTTGGAAGAGATATCGACGACTTTTCTGCAAACAAGCCTGTTTCCACCAGTCTATTAGGTAAAAATGTTACGTTTTCAAAAAAAATCTAAAAACTGTTAATTTTACATCTCAGACCTCAATTAACCTATTATAGTAAATTTAAAATGCATTCAAATGATACTCATCAGGATTTGATCCATAAAATAAATTCCGAGCAATAATGAAAATACGACGTCGATCGACCGCCACACGCTAGTTTTTTGAAAGCTCATACATTTTTCCGTCTACTTTATAATAATACATACTTTATTTATTGAGTTATAAGCATGTTTTATCACTACTTTATCTAAACAGGCACGGTAAAAATTCATATTTTTTCAAATATTTCGTAAACGACTAATGTGATGACTGCCTCTATTTAGAAACAACTATAGTACTTTAATGGTCTTTCAGATGACATCTCACACAAATCGATCGGTCCGATATGATTCGAGTTGTGAACAAATTTCTATGATGGTCGTCCGCCATCTTTCTTTCCCTCACTTTTTTCGTATCCGCCCCCCCTCCATAAACTAAAACCAGTCAATTCGTATTCTGAAGACCACGGGGAACACATGTATACCAGTTTTAGGTACTTAGAAGAGATGTCGACGACTTTTCTCCAAACAGGCCGATTGCCTCCATACTATTTCTATTTCCTACCGAATATGGAACAATACAACAATAATGTTGTATGCCAATAGGCAAAACACAGAGCACCTTTGTAAATTAAGACCCTATTTGTACCACCTGTGTTATACAAATAAACATTTCATTTCATTAAAAAAATACATTTTTCGGAAAATAGTAGATTGTTTGACAAGGGTCTAAAGTAAGCCATATTACCACTAGGTGGTTATTTTCCCGAACCAAGTGAGGAAAAATTGTTCTTGTGGTAATATGGGTTTTAGACCATAGTCATACATACTATACAGACTTTACGAAATTAGACTTAAAGGACATAACAATAAGGACTATGAGAAGTGAAATTATGTATACATATTAGCACTAAAGCTTAAATGTACGACAGACTTTTAGAGCATGAGAAGTGAAAAAGTAGGAATGTCCGCGTTTTCATTCATTCGCACCATAGAGGGGCATGCTCTCAACAAAAAAAAAAACATCGCACTTTATAGTAATCATTATCAAACCAAGCTTCGCATTAGGCAGTCATATTATTCACTCTGTGGACCAAACGTAAAGATACAATATTCGCGTGCCTACTGGGTTACCATGGAAACAGCAGACAGGCAACGGCGCGCAGCGGTCAGGCAACAGCGCCCGGCGCGTCGTGATTGGCCCCGCCGCTAGCGCCATGCCATGACGCGATAGACTCCCGCTTTAATCTCCGCGCGTTTGGATTATGTTTAGAACTGATAAGTTCAGAAAACTTCGAGCGATTGATAAAATCGTTAGAATTTTGATGCAAGTTTTAGTATAAAGATAATGAACAGAATGCGCCCACTTGAAAATTTCGGAGATTTCTTATATAGCTATTAGAACGCTTTAAAAATTAAATTGTTCATTAAAAAATAATCTATTGAATAATGTGTTATAAATCAAATCTATTACTCGCCTTCGATAGTTTTTAATATATTTCAGTTAACATTTACCACTTAAATTATCTTTTGGAGGAAGTATATTTTTTTTATTTGTTTTAAATTTAAATAAATACGGCCATTGGTAAATCTGTTAGCAAATGTCAGGGTACATTCATATAGTTAAATCCGATAGTCGAATGAAAAGAAATACCACTCGAATTATCTTATCTTGAATTTACGAGTGTCGCAAACAAATACCTATATTATACCTACAGCATCCTCGAAAACAGTTAGAAAAAAATTTTCGCCGTTAGTGCTCATTGTACTCTTACTGATAATAAAATAAAATCGGACTTGTGAGTTATAATTTTTTAAGGCCAAATTTAACGTTCCAGTACCGGCCTAAGGTGATTATAACGTTGGCATGATTATATTGCTATATGATTTGTTTATTAGTAATATTCGTATACGATAATAATTTTAAACAAAAAAGAACCGACTTCACTTAGGATCTGTTATTCCAAGAGGAAGTGGCCGAGTTGCTCTAAAAAATAGTGAAATCACTATAGGTGTGCCTATAATAGTTGAAGAGTTCCCTCGATTTCTCTAGGATCCCATCATCAGACCCCAACTTGGTGACAATGGGACCATCTAGGGGTTATACCTGTTCGATTGAAAAAAAATTTTGAAAATCGGTTCACGATTCACGGAGATATTGAGTAACATACATACAAAAAAAAATGAAAAAAAAAATTCCGTCGAATTGAGAACCTCCTTCTTTTTTGAAGTCGGTTAAAAATATGCCAGATGGATTTTCCATTTAGAGTAAATTCCTCTGGCAACAAAAGCCAGTGCGTGTTGGATGAATTTAGGGGTACGATCGCCTCCTCCATAATCTTCAAACCTTTAAATGAGATCGAATTTATATTTGTATAATCCAAATCTAGCTTTAATACTCATCTCGTCAAAACATAAAACGCACGATCTATCCTTAATTGAAGAATTAGCAAATTTAATTTTAATGTTTTCAAACACGTCTTCGTTAATGCCTAGCAAGCAATCTGTGGCTTGAAGCCAGCTCTGTATGGTTCAAAACACACCTAGCGGAATTTCCGCAGTAATGTATGGAGCGTTGTCGATGGTAGCTTAAATTTGTCTATGACCTCCATACATTACTGAGGAAATTCCGCTAGGTGTGTTTTGAGCCTATAGTGTTGGGAGCAGCAAGTGTTACACCTTAACTTCCTAAATAATTATATGCTGCTGGTGATTTATGATATAAAATAACATACAAAATTTGAGTTCCTCTTCGCTCCAATGTTGCTTATTACTTTTTCTAAATTGCATCTGAGTCAACACCTTGGATACCTCACTTTTGAAGTCAGTTTTATTTATACCTATTAAATTTTTATTCCTATTTTTTTTTCTTTAGTCTACATAAACTATCCTATTACGTTCTCTCCTTTTAATAACATTTGTGTTCTGGACAAATTGTTTTTAATTTTTTACATTTTGGCGTATCTTCGTCATCTGGTCGCAGTGGTCGCTTGCGTTTTCTTGGTGTCGTGCAGATTTCCATGTTATCGAATTCCACTTCCTCTTTTTCATTATTTTTAACACCTTACATTATTTTTAAACCTTTTTTGGTGTTAAGACTTTCAGTTCAGGAGACCCTTGAGCTAAAACAAAAAAGATATAATTTGAGCTTCATTTTCTAAATGATCCCTTAAATCAAGAGTAAGCCGTAGGCAACCCTACCTCATGTAGGACAATACACGGCAAAATGTTATGAAACTTAGTACCTGGTAGCCCGAGCCAAAGTAGGAGCGTTTTGTACAGCCAGCAAAATATGACCCTATTTTTCGTCAAAAACTACTTAAACGAATCGGCACGTGCCTCTCGGATAGTGCTAATATGATATGTTTGAAGTCGGCGCCAAGCCAAATTTGGAAGAGTTAATACGCACGAGGACATGTGTTCAGTGAATTGTTCCTCTTACTATATAATTCATCTAATACGGTATGGAGTGCACGTAGGTATTCATTCCTTTCGACCATAACTGTCAGGTGAGTACAAAAAGTATAATAATGCGTCTTATGTATGTTTGTTCATAAACTGTTTTTTATTAACTTGTGGAACATATGTTAATAAAATTTACTAAATAAGTTTTAATTATTTTCTGACTTTCGTAATTAACAACTACTCCACTAGCCTTATGCCTCAATTGCTGTCAGTTCGGTTTAAATTTACGAAACCTTTACTTCCCATCGCCAATTGTGCCTATAGTACGTTGACCTTCATGCTGTAGCATTTATGCTTAATCCCTAGTCTCGCTTACACTGGTAATATTTTAACGAAACGTTTGTTAGTCCTTTGTAAATAGACTCCTCGGAACGATCGGGCTTCGCTCGGCTCGGGCTCGGCTCTCTTCGGCAACAAACGACGGGGTTTCGGGGTTCAACTCGTTTTACTGTGCCACATTTGGCGTGCTAATTTCTTATTTTGTATATACATATAAAATCATTGTTTACGAGAGGAAATGCTTCAGTTGCTTAAGAAAGGAAAACACCAAAATCACCATACTTGTGCCTTTAAAAATTGAGTAAGTCCCTCAATTCCTCACAGATCCCATCATCAAAACAGCACCAGAATAATGTAGAACCATCTTCGAGCTAGTTAATAAAAAAAAAAGTATTCAAATTGGACCACGGGCTTCGGAGTACTCGCTGAACATCCTACATTTAAAAAAACCATCATCATTATCATCAAAACTTCATGAAATTGGGTTTTCGTGAGAAAATGCTTGGGTTGCTTAAGAAAAGACCCAAATTACCATACATGTGCCTTTAGAAATTGAGATTCCATCATCAGAACAGCACCAGATTATTGTGGGACCATCTTCGGGGTAGTTACTTTCAAACAAAAAAAGAATTATCCAAATCAGACTACGGGTCTCGAAGTACTCGATGAACATCCTACATTTAAAAAGCCAAGTGCGAGTCGGACTCGCGCATGAAGGGTTCCGTACCATCATCTATAAAAACCGGCTGTAGCTACTATCCAATAAATTAATATCGCAAGGTCGTATCTGGCTAAGTAAGTAGTTTGGAGATAACTCAAAAACGCTTATATACCGATAATGTTTAAAATAGTTTTCGTTGAAAGAATATTCAAAGGTGTATCTTCTTGAATTTTTCCATAACTTTTGGACTTACGGTTCAAAAGTTACGGGGACGACGACACAATTTTATAGAATTTCGGAGTCATTATTTCTGAATAAATCCCCTTAATCAAAAAATGTTTAAATAAACCTCAATGTTATTTTTAAAGACCTCTCGATTGATGTCCATCGTTGATATTTGGTAAAAAAAAATTTTTTTGACAGTTACTTGCATGTATGGAGTGCCCCCTAAAATGATTTTTTTCAGAAATTTCACTACATAACGTAGCAGCACACAATACACTTTTTATGTAAAAAATTGATAATGATACGTCTTATAGTTTCCGAGTAAAATGGCTGTGACATACGGACGGACATCAGACAGACAGACATGACGAATCTATAGGGGTTCCGTTTTTTGCCATTTGGCTACGGAGCCCTAAAAATCATCATCATTATCATCAAAACAATCATCATCATCATCATCAGGTTCACTCCATGAAATTGGTCGTTTTCGTGAGAAAATGCTTGAGTTGCTTAAGAAAACACCCAAATCACCATACATGTGCCTTTAAGAATTGAGATCCCATCATCAGAACATCACCAGATCAATGTGGGGGCCATTTCCGGGGTATAGTTACTTTCAAACAAAAAAAGAATTATCCAAATCGGACTACGGGTCTCGGAGTACTCGCTGAACATCCTACATTTAAAACATCACCATCATTATCATCAAAATAATCATCATCATAAGGTCCACTCCATCAAATTGGTCGTTTTTGTGAGAAAATTCTTGAGTTGCTTAAGAAAACACCCATTTCACCATAAACATGCCGTTAAAAAATGAAGAGTTCCCTCAATTGTTCATGGATCCCATCATCAGAACAGCACCAGATTAATATGGTACCAACTTGGAGGTAGTTCCTATCAAATAAAAAAAGAATTTTTTCAATCGGAACACGGGTCTCGGAGTAATCGGTGAACATACATTTAAAAAAAGCACCAAACCGAATGCATAACCTCCTCCTTCTACGGAATTGAAGTTGGTTAAATAATTTAAAACAAAAACAATCGACTTCACTTAGGATCTGCTTTTCCTTTGCTTTTAGGAGTTGAAGTAATAAATACTGAAATCACTATAGGTGTGCTTATAATAAAAGGAGTTGAAGAGTTCCCTCGATTTCTCAAGAGTCCCATCATCAGATCCGGACCTGGTGACAATGGGACCAACTGTGAAGTATGCTCTTTCAACCAAAAAAAGAATTTTCCAAATCGGTCCAGGCGTTTTCGAATAATTGGTGAACATACATAACAAAAATTGCAAAAAAAAACAAGCAAAGATCCCGACGAATTGAGAACCTCCTCCTTCGAAATCTTGAAATCGGTTGAAATTACATACATACAAAGCAATTTCAGTGGCGTTTATTCCAAGAACTACAAGCGAAAAGTAAGCGAGTGAGGTTATATTTATGGAATTTAATTACGAATCAGAGTTTAGATATAAGATAGAATATGAAAATAGTTTATAAGTTAACATAATTATGAAATAATAATAATTTTAACCAAAAAAAAGAACCGAATTTACTTAGGATCCGCTATTAAAGACTGTGCACGTTGAAATCCGGCCACGCATGGCATGGTACATCTCCCTTTCGGATACACATTTTCAAGCAGTTCTTTTTTATAAATAATCTCTAATCATAGTAGTATATAATAAAAATAGAATCATATTAAAATTGTATGGGCTTGTCTCAGTTTTTACTGAAGGTATTTCATCATATCTTTAATGTTTTGTCCAGCGTTTTTTGATAATCTTCACTCGCTTCCTGCTACAATACCACAATTGTATTTATATTTTCACAACCGGTTTTATGGTCAATAGAATGTCATCTTACAAAAAAAAAATGTTTTGAAACTCTATTCTACTTGAGGTAGCCAGGAAAACTTTCTACTCCAAGCACTGAAAGTAATTTTTATATGGCAGCCATTTTTTTGTCAAAAAGTCATACTCACCAAAGTTAGAACACCTCCGAACTATTTCAATCTAAATACACTTAGAAAAATGTTAGCTATGGTGAAAAGAGAATTTAATAAGGTATCATTTGATTCATCTTATTTATAATAAAAAACTATTTTTAACAGGAAAATTTGGTAAACACTGTCAGAACACTGTGGACAAAAAAATATAGGCACTGTGGAATATATAGTGATCAAACTCATAGACAACGTAACGTTTATATTATGTTTTAAACTTTATTATGTAGCTTGATAACCCCAAATTATTAATTAGAAGTGTTGGTTGAATATGCACATTCAATAAAAAGATGTATCACACCATGCGCGGCCGGATTTCAACGTGCACAGTCTTTACAAGAGGAAGTGGCCGAGTTGCTAAAGTAGTGAAATCAGGTCAGGTGTGCCTATGATAGTTGAAGAGTTCCCTCCTCGATTTCTCCAGGATCCCATCATCAGATCTGGACCTGGTGACAATGGGACCAACAGTGAATTATACTCTTTCAAACAAAAAAGAATTTTCCAAATCGGTCCAGCCGTCTTCGAATAATGGGGGAACATACACTTAAAAAAAAACAAAGATTCTGACGAATTGATAACCTCCTCCTTCGAACTCTTGAAGTCGGTTGAAAAGAAGAAAAAAAAAACAATTTCTGTGTGCGTTGCAGCAATACAAAAGGGTTCTGGCTCAGCAATACGCTTCACTCTTTCGGGTGAAGACTGATATTTTCTTGATGCTAGTAGCTAAGCATTATCTAGAATATCTAAACACACGACAGTGTGTGTCAGCCAATAATTTTAAACAAAAAAAGAACCGACTTCACTTAGGATCCGCTATTCCAAGAGGGAGTGACCGAGTTGCTGTAATAATAAAAAAAAAGAACCAACTTCACTTAGGATCCGCTATTCCAAGAGGAAGTGGCCGAGTTGCTGTAAAAAATAGTGAAATCAGGTGAATAAAGGTGTGCCTCTATAATAGTTGAAGAGTTTCCTCAATTTCTCCAGGATCCCATCATCAGACCCCGACTTGGTGACAATGGGACCATCTAGGGGTTATACCCGTTCGATTAAAAAAATATATTTGAAAATCAGTTCACGATTCACGGAGATATCGAGTGAGAATAAAATGAGAATAAAAAAAACAGAGAAGAGTTGGTAGGCCCCCTACAAGGTGGACTGATGACCTGGTGAAGGTCGCTGGAGTCCGCTGGATGCGGGTGGCACAGGACCGGTCATTGTGGCGTTCAGTGGGGGAGGCCTATGTTCAGCAGTGGACGTCTTTCGGCTGAAATGATGATGATGATGATGAAAAAAAACAGTGGAATTGAGAACCTCCTCCTTTTTTGAAGTCGGTTAAAAAGGTGACATACCAGCCGTCACAAACCATTTGGGGGCACTTTTGACCCCCCAATAACTTGAAACCTATTTGAGCTTCATACTTCCAATAGGGGATATTACTGCAATGTTCTGCCACCAGAGTGCAGCACTAGCACACCGGTAAACCATAGAGTTCTTAATACATACTAGGCCTTAAACAGTTTTTTACAAGTTTTCATACACAATTTATAACGAATAAATATGTCATTTGTGCACCAAGGCGGTTTGTTTACAAAGGGCCTATCATGAAACGAGAGAATCGAAATTTTGATATGTGCCTATCGCTCGAATATGAAAGAATGACAGAGAACCAGGTAACGAAATTTTTATTTTCGTGTTTCGTGGTAGGCCCTCTGGATGTGCTAGTGCCGCCCCTTACGCAGAGTTTTGCGTCATATTCCCTATTCTGGGAGTCTTGAAAGACTCTCTACTACTTACTGAATCCTGGATTTCAGCGAAAATCTTAAACTATTTACGAAATATTGACCTCCGAAAATCACCACTTTTAACACTGACTGATTTACACATAACCTTTTATTTAAAATTAAGTGGGACTGTGTATAAAATGGAAGACAAGAAATGACAAAAAAGTTGTGGTCTGCATTTGGTGATAAATTGATAATAGCCACTTTTCTAGATAACTGAGTATTCTATACATATATATCTTCTCTTTTTAACATTTGCAAATTTATTTACATAATTAAATATAGGTACAGAGGCACTATAGTATAAATACTAAACTAAATTAATAACTAGCTCAAATCTAAACTAGGCCTTCTCTTTATTTGGTCTTGTTAAATATGTAAATATAGGTACTTATATGAAAATTTGGATTAATTCAAATTTCAAAAAATCATGTCCATAATATATACTCGTACTTGTACATATTTTTACATTTATTGAGTCAATAGCCGCGTTTACAGTTACACCTGGCGCACCGGAGCGGGGAAATTGCCGCGCGCGGTATCACGGCTAGTGTGGATATGCCTCGCCGGAGGCATTGCGGCTGCGCGTTCGTTTGCCTCGGGCGAGGCACGTCCACACTAGTCAAGCTGCCGCGCGCGGCAATTTCCTCGCGAGGCGGTGCGCCAGGTGTAAACACGGCTATTGAGTTTTGTGGTTTATGGTCAATTTATGATTTAAAGACAAATCAAACGGTAAATATCCACCATAAGAAGCAGATATATTTGCTGGTACTTGAATGTAAGAAAATATAGAAGTACTTACCATAGTTGTCAATCCAAGTTTGCAATCGAGTATTATCTGGAGATGATACTCCATGAATAATGATGATGATGATCTTGATGTCATTTTCAATGCCAGGAGTTCGATTTTTGAATCTCACCGGTGCCATTTTTTGTATGCAGCCGATGACTATTTAGTACGAAATAAGTCACCCGGTGAGATTCAAAAATCGAACTCCAGGTCCTTTATTTTAATTTAAAATAAAAAAATAGGCTAAACGTAAAATGCCTTCGCGCATTTTACGTTTAGCCTATTTAAAATTTTGTACGAATTTCAAATACGGCGGAGTGAAAAATTTGATTTTGTTGAAAAACAAATGTCATGTGCGTTTTGACAGTGCAGTTGTGAAAGATATCAAGTATGAGTCATTAATTTAATTGTTACGTCCGTCTTTAAAGTATGCAATTAGTATTTGATATTTTTTTACACATCTTGTGCTGAATTCTTTATTTCTAATGCGAAATAAATTATTCGAAATTTCATGTGTGAAATGGATAAACAAAACGCAACTAATACACGATAAACAACTTGATAGCACCATCTAGTAGCGGTGGACATTATTACCTAGACAGATTGTTAACTACTGCATGGTGTTGCGTGTGGGTGTTGCTCCTTGTGCCGGCTACCGAATAATTATTGATACCAACATTCTAAACTAATGTATTAAATTTGTGTAGATATTGTTGTTTATATTTCATATATTATGTACTTAATTTATTACACTGCAAACATCACGTAATATGTTGGACAAATATTTTACAATGTACGATCGAGACCCACAGCGCCATCTATGATATCGATTTAACAATAATTATATCATGTATCACGGTTCGCTTGGTTTTGCCGCGGTAAAACCACACCGTAACCCAGACCCGCCGTTGCAGTCCCTTACGGACTACTACGGTGTTCGCCATTGTGTCAAGAAGAAGAGATGGGAGGGCATGGTATTACTATTAAATACCCATGAGCACGAAGGATGCCTTAGAGCATTTAACCAACCGGAGCGGCATTTGACAGGTGTTCCCCTCTGCCGAAAATATATGACCAGCACGCGTAGTACATGAGTGACGCGACAGTATCTCGCGCGCGAGATAGTCTATCCGTCCTTTTCTGACTGTGTCAATTAAAAAGAGACGGGTAGTCTATCTCGCGCGCGGGATACTGTCGCGTCACTCATGTGCTAGGCATGCAGTGGTAATACTCATTGTATGGACAGACGTTTATCTAGCGGTCCAGACACTGTCAGTAATAATGTCATTATTTCTGTACCCGTCCTTTTCTATTATATGAAGAAGAGAAGGATGGGTACAGAAATAATGACATTATTACTGACAGTGTCTGGACCGCTTCTGACATGGCTATTTTGAAGTTTCGCAAAAATCGGCAAACTTTTACTTAATACTGCTCGCTTGATGGTAAGCAGCTACCATAGCCTATGGACGCCTGCAGCTCCAGCAAATTCACATGCTCGTTGCCGACTTTTTTTTAATAACACGACAGTGGCAAACAAGTATGCTGCGCGTTTGATGGTAAGCAGCTACCATAGCCTATGGACGCTTGCAGCTCCAGCAAATTCACATGCTCGTTGCTGACTTATTTTTAAAAACAACAGTGGTAAACAAGTATGCTGCCCGCTTGATGATAAGCAGCTACTATAGCCTATGGACGCCTGCAGCTCCAGCAAATTCATATGCTCGTTGCTGACTTTTTTTTAAACACAACAGTGGTAAACAAGTATGCTGCCCGCTTGATGATAAGCAGCTACTTTAGCCTATGGACGCCTGCAGCTCCAGCAAATTCACATGCTCGTTTCCGACTTTTTTTAAACACAACAATAGCAAACAAGTATGCTGCTCGCTTGATGATAAGCAGCTACTATAGCCATTGGACGCCTGCAGCTCCAGCAAATTCACATGCTCGTTGCTGACTTTTTTTGTTGACATTGCACATAACTGTAATAAGTTATTATATTATTAAGAGCTACGTGTTTTGTATGTTGAAGAGAGGGTATTAGCCTGTTAGTGCTTACGCCGATTCCTGGAACTAGGTTGCCGAGCGGACTCCTGGCTCAATAGTGCGTTGGCAAAAAGCCAGGACAAACGCTAGAAGGATGATACAGCTCTCTCTATACTTAAGTTATTGGTGATAAATAATTATTTAATTCTTGTACTAAGCTAGTTGTTCTATTTCAGAAAATGGAATACTAGATTTCTCGAGCCAGGAAACGGTGGAGTTGTTTGTTGAACTATGGATTCAGGAACGAGATGAAGAGACCTGGCAAGGACTTACTGGTGCCTGCTCACAGTGCTCACACTCACATCAAGCCGTTGGCGTGTGTGGACAAAAAGCAAAAAGGTTTTGAGCTGCGCAGTATGAAGTCTGTAACACCTCAAGGGAAAAAAAGCCATGAAACTATGAATATTTAGCAACTCAACTATTACACAAGCACAACAATAAGTCAAAATGGTGTCAAGTTGTAGAGCCCGGACCACTTAGCTAACCAATCTTCCAAAACCTTTAATTTTAATTTATTATAATTTTTTAACCCTTTGACCGCCAAAGACGTTAAATCACGAGCACGGAAAGTAGTGCCCTCAGCGCCAGGACGTGATATCACGTCCAACATACAACCGGTTCGACTTGCACGCTCGCGCTCGCTGGCGCTGATGGCACGATTTTTCCGATGCTTGGCGTTCAAAAGGTTAAACTGTTTGAAGTTATATTTAGTTACACAGGATGAATTTTCTTTTTGGTCATTGAGGGCAGCTACCAGATCCCGTGCTGCTACGCGAAAATGGTATTTGAAGACCTTCCCTCGATTTCAAATGAATGAAGATTCGCATTCACAGGTTTTTGAAAAACATAGGATGCGTCAAAAAATTTTTTTGATCCCATACATTTTTTGATCTTGGATAGGAATGGAATCGAATGGCATCATAAAAAAAGTTTGTCAAAAAGGACATTTTTCTCGCACCCTGAATATTTTGTCAAAAATCTTCATTAATTTGAAATCGAGGGAAGATCTTTAAAGACCATTTTCGCGCAGCAGCACGGGATCCGGTAGCTGCCCTCATTGACCCAAAAAGAAAATCCAGCATGTATACTTATACACAGATAGAAGGGTAAATAAATCCTTAAGAAAATAGTATAAAATTATAATTTTTTTTCATAGCCCTTTATATAGTACAGTTAAAGCATGTAAAAAAATTGTCAGTAATATCGTAGTTTGTTTCTTTATTTACCACAAAAAACAATAGTAAATGTTCTACCTTCCAACTATAATATGAATATGCGATATTTTTTTCGGGGAAGGTACCAGTTGGCGGAGGGCGTTCACGTTTTTATTGGTCGAATATAATGTTGAATCTGTACAACGTGCGACGTAAGCGCCGACTGCCAAATGGTACCTGCCATTTCGAAAAGTCCTTTAAATTTGTTATTGAACCCGCTGCCGCGGCCACTCCGAACGGCCAATGTGGTCACAAATCTAGGCGATAAAGTGCATGTTCAGATATTTTTGAGTATGTTGGGTCCTCAGAAATATTTTATGCCGACTATACCTACTTACTATTTTTTTATTGTTAGCAAGTTAGTGTTTATATCAAGCAACATAGGTACTACTATATAAAAATAAAGCCTTTATATGCTGTAGCTTTGCAAAAAAAATGCAGTGAAATATGCCAATAATACCTACATAGTTTTCTGATCAATATTTTTGTACAAAATCTTGCTCAACAAACTAAAACATTTATTTACGCTACGAAATTCATATTATATAACTCTAAACCTCCAACAGTTAATGAATGATACGCAAAATAAAATGTAATTTTTTGATGATTTCAAAATCGAAGGTGAAATAAGTGGTCAGGGCTGTGAAATCATCCATCAAAGTAACCAGTTAATGAACTGCGTTATTGCCAAAATGTAAACAGTAATTCATAAACTTTAAAAAGACTGCCTTCCTACCCAGTTAACGTTTTGTGAGAAAACCCGAAGGAGTGGGTTTTAAGCCTTTCGACAAACTTTCAATAAAACGTGCCCTGGAGTATATGACTAATTAAATTATTTTTTACCATATCAGTATAATATTAAAATCTAGCTCATTTCGAATGTCATTAAAATGTCCTAAACAACCAAATTATCTTATACATTTTTCCTACATCACTGGCGGAAAGACACTAATGAACTATTCAAAGGAATGTGATCGGATCTTGACCCAGAAGATGAATGCGAGAAATGAGTCGGTAGTATTATTTAAAATGAAGGAAACAATTAATTGTCAGCTCCTTTATTTTAAATAAAAGTTATCTGTTTTTTATCCACCGCAATCTTACTAAATATACCATATCCACCCATATTATTAAATAACCAGAGAGGTAGAAATTGTACAGTAATTTCAGTATCTGGAGAAACAATATCATAAGTAGTACAGTAGGTAATACCTAATAATAATTTGTGCCATGTTATAAACCCGTCGAGCCCCAGCGTCATCACTACCCGTACATTAAGGTACATCAAGTGATGACGCTGGGGCTCGACGGGTTAATTAGTATTATAATAAAATGTAGAGAAAACAAATATATAGTTTCATTGTATCTATTCGTGGTCTGAGCAAAAGGAACTAGGCCACAGTATCATGTGTGAACTTCCCTAGCAGCTTGTAGACGAAAAATGCAAGCGAGGTTCACACATGATGTGGCCTGGTTCAGTTTGCTCAGACCTTTGCAATGGCGATATAAAATAATAAAATTTAAAAAGCCCGCCATCGCTATTATAGCTGTATACGTAGCTATAGATGTATATACCGATGAAAAGTTGCGGTGAACTTTTTATAGATGGCACGGCATCCGAAAGTCTTGCTCTTGACTGATATCTCTATACCCTACTATTCAATATACTCTGTGTATGAATTGGCTTAATTCCGCGAGGAATTCTGCTAGGTCTGTTTTGACCCTAAGGATCACAACACACCTAGCGGAATTCCTCGCGGAATTAGCGGAAGTAGCGGAAATTTGTCTATGGCTTACATACAAAAAATCAACTACCATAGACAAATGTCCGCTACTTCCGCTTATTCCGCGAGGAATTCCGCTAGGTGTGTTGTGACCCTTAAAGCTCTAAGGGTCAAAACACACCTAGCGGAATCACAGCCGAATTAAGTCAATTCATAGACAAAATGTCTATGGTAGCGGAAATTTGTGTATGGTAGCGGAAATTTGTCTATGGTAGCTGAATTTTTGTATGGAGTGGAAGACATTTTGTCTATGAATTGGCTTAATTCCGCTGTGATTCCGCTAGGTGTGTTTTGACCCTAAGACTACACCCGTTAAAGCGGTATTAGACATTGCAACCTTCAGGGCCCAATCCGTCAGGTTGGAAGGTGTAATTAAAACGGCTATTAGACATTGCAACCTGCAGGGCCCAATCTGGTGCGTACCCTGCCTCTCCCTTCCCCTCCTTCAGCTCCCTACGGGCCCTACCTTTAATTACACCTTCCAACCTGACAGAATGGGCCCTGCAGGTTGCAATGTCTACTACCGCTTTAAAGGTAGGGCCCGTAGGGAGCTGAAGGAGGGGAGGGAGAGGCAGGGTACACAACAGATTGAGCCCTGCAGGTTGCAATGTCTAATAGCCGTTTTAGACATTGCAATTTTACGTTGCAACGTTACGATTGTAGAGACCATTCACTTTTATTACACCTCCCAACCTGACAGATCGGGCCTTGACGACAAAGACGCCGCAATACGTTAGACACGTTAAGCAACATCTCTAAACGTCTCTAACGTATTGCAGCATCCTTGTCGTCAGGGCCCAATTTTCTTAGTGTTTTTTAATACGGTATTAAGGTATGGCGGTGACTTTTCCATTTTTACGTTGAGATTGCGCCATGTGTAGACATCGTTAATGGCTGATATTCCCGTATGTAGACCCTTTGAAGACGAATTAAATAAAATGTTGCCAATAATAACACTCTTCTGATGTTAGTAAATAAAAATGCCTTTTTAAAATAAAATATAGTGAGTTTGCTTACTTTCCTTAGTAGGAGCACGGAGTAAAATAGTAGGAGTGTTAATGAAAACTCATGAAACTAACAAGGACATTGTTTACAGTTTTGAACATCAATATTATTATTATTATTTTTTAATTTATACAAATTATTAGGAAACACGAAATTTTTAAAGTTTTTGGGTAATTCAACTTATTAGCCTTGCAACACCACACACAAGTGTCATGCACTCAATTTTGACACCCAGCAGTGGCAGCAGTGACAGTGACAATGAGTAATTGTTGATTATTGTTTAAATGCATTACCATTATAGTAAATGTAAATGAACGAAACAATATATAAACGTGTACCGCCTGAATCTAAATCCAGTGTTCCAATGTGGTAGCATTCCAATTCAAATATAGCTTCATTGTTGAGTTAAACGTGATTGAAGTTGTGTTGTGTTGGAGCAGAAATGCAAAGTTAGAATCCGGCCCCTGGACATACGGTTGCTTTGATCTCTTGTACACACAATGCCTCACTAGGTATACACTTTTGAACGTTATTACAGCGGAATAAGGTTCAAAAGTGTATACCTAGTGAGGCGTTGTGTGTACCGTCGACGTCAAAAATATGTTTACACTTTTGTACCTTATTCCTTTGTAATAAGGTCCAAAAGTGTAAACATATTTTTGACTCCGACTGTACTAAATCACGTCTCGTTTTGTCTCTAATTATTTCTGCTATTTTGTACCAGACAATTGCGTTTGATTCCGATTTTGACGGACATTTATCCACTCAATTCAAGAAGAGTAACATTATACGAGAAGGTAGTCGTTGTGGCGTTTATTATTGGTAAATTTTGTTTAGTTTTATATTTTAGTTTCATCATAATCATAATAGCCTTTATTGCCGAAACTAAAACAGTATAAATTACATTTATAAACAAATTTACTTAAAATATAACACATCGGATTTTCTGGATTAGTGTTCAGCGTGTCTTCTGACGCATAGGCCTCTCCCAGCTGTTTCCAAACCTTTCCATTAATGGCTTTTCTGGTCCAGGTGGCGCCCCCTATAGACTTGATGTCATCCACTCACCTTTTTATTGGTCTACCTCTTTTCCTCTTACCGTCTCGTGGTCGTGTCATATGCCCTGTCCATTGCCATTTTAACTTTCTTACTTTCTTAATTACGTCTTCTACTTTTGTTTTTGTACTTTCTTAATTACGTCTTCTACTTATATTTAAGTTTACTGTATGTTTATCTAGTTTTCTACCTAAGTTTATTATAGATAGTTTTGTGTACCAATTTATATAAATTTTAATTATTCAAATAGTAATTGCTTGGTATTGTTATTATTAACAACGTATCCCCTTATTCATAAAGTTAATTTTTGTCCCTTTCCCTCATATAGGTTGGAGGGAAACGGACAAACGATTATCAGAGGCCTCTTAACTTTAGTAGACGTTTATGAACAAGGGGGTTAGTTTTTACCTGCGAGCTTGAACGTGCCTTTAAACCACAAATCTCCCTCCCTTTTCACTCCTTAAATGATGATTTCCTGGCTAAAAACTATCCTTCGTCCTTCTATTCTCGGGGCTCACACTATCTCCTTAATCAGACGATTATGGAGATAGTATGAGCTTACGTGCTTAGATACGTATGCTACGTATTGATATAAATATTATGAATAAATGAACAAAGACACAAAGCGCTGCGTGGCCCCGGCTTTAGAATAGTGCCAGCCCGTCTCTTCCCGCGGGTGTCGTAAGAGGCGACTAAGGGATAAGGGAATCTCTGATCCCTATTGCTCGTGAGAACGCTGTGGTGATTTATTTAATTAATGGTCATCCGCATGGCGGCGATGCGGTTCGCCACCCATCACGTCTAGTTCTTCACGGGGGCGAGAAGTGGCTCACGGAGAGCCGTTTTGCTGCATTGATCGTAGCAAATGGAAATCCGTGATCTCTGCCCACCCCTTTTGGGATATAGACATGATTGTATGTATGTGTGTTATTAGTTTTCAATTTCTGGTATTGCAAACGTTTTAAGGACATTCTTTCGCAGACTCCGCATGTTAATTCCCATATAAATGGCGACACTTCTCACTCCGCAAAAAATCTAGTGGAACTTTGAATCGATACAGAGATAATTGTCATAAGGCTTCCACAGCCGTTTCACCCGGCCGAGCAGAAACGGCGGCCATGACAGATATAATTTCTTTCGGGCCGCGATAAAAAGCGGACCCTTGTCATTAGTGGCTGTCAAGGTTGGGAAACTATGGAGCTGGAAAGCAGAAAATTGTAACTTGTTTTGTTATAATTAAATGTACTCACGTATGTAGTAGTGGAAGTAATAAATTTATTGTCATTTATTATATATTCTCCAAGATGTGACATCTAGAAAAAAAATTGTGCGCCATGTTCAGCGGTTGACAGCTCTGACTTAATCAAAGATATGAAGTTAGTAGAGTTATAGTGACTTCACTCTAAATTTTGGGACAAAGAATTTCGTAGGTGTGTCATTTCCTTTTACTCAATGTTTATTGTACACATACACGACCAGTGAAGTTTACATTTATGCGTACATTATTCTGCAATTCGAATTAGTTTTTTGATAAATACCATTTAATTTGTTTTAATGTTTATTAGGTCACCAAACGGTACCGTAAAACTACACAACTATAGTCCAGTACTGCAACTATGGTCCACAGCTTCAATACGTTATCTAAATATCAATCCCAGTCTTCTTTTTAGTTTTATTTTTTTTAATTATTCATTTATTAACCTTTTTTTAAAATTAAACGCTTCATTCAAATAAAAGTATCACCTAATAGTAGATATTCGAGTCAGTTTTGGACCATAGTTGAGAGCTTTTGGACTATAGTTGTGTAGTTTTACGGTATAAGATTTTTTAAAGTATTAATTAGTACTTATGTATCAATAAACTTGCCTCAAAATACTAAATCATGTCATGTAGATACGTAGAGTATGAGCTTTATTTTCGCAACACGAGAGAAATAAATAAGTAAGTGTTTTTTGTGTATAAATTCACAAACCCCTTCAGATGCCTCAAAGGACCACCAGGAACAAGTGCTCTAGTATTCTCCATTTCTTTCCCAGCTCTGTTCTGATGGCTGCAGACGACAGCTAAAGGACCTCGCACACCCGTTTTTACGTCAAACTTTACGATACAAGGCAGGGATTGTATCAGTGCACGGCGTCCTCGTTATGTGTGAAAGCTTCGTAAACTTTATTGCCACTTTCTTCAACTGTGTCAATGGAAACTGTGCCAATCTGGGCGTTTCCAAAACATTTGATGGAAATGCTTTCAGACTTCCATTTATTTGGGTTTTCCGGACTAAGTACAACTAAAGTTTCGAATATCAAGCAATTCTTAGCTGTAATCCAAAATGCTGACATATTATAAATTATTTTCCTAACTCGTATTGTTTTAAAGGTTTTCTGGAAGAGATCGCATTTTAGCGATAAGACCGCCAATTGTTAAAGTGCTACTTTACTTTTTTGTAACTTTTATTTTATGTATTCTTTATTTTGTGGTGTGCAATAAAGAGTACCTATTTATGTTTATGTTATTTAATAAAATATATTATTGTAATGTCTTTATATGTGATACTTTCAAGACAAAGGTACATCATTGTCGGTTGTCAATAAGGCGTTGCTGCCATAAAAATTCATGTACAAATGACAATAATGTTACCTTTGACTTGAAAACGCCCCAAATGTTTATTGTAACTGAAAAATGTATATAACTAAGAGTTTAATTTAGAATATTAATTATAATAGGCTATTTTCCTATGAAGTCAAATCAGCTACTCTTTAGGAAACGTCAAAACGATTTGTTATATGAAGTTTATACGGGAGACTAATATTGTGACGTCATAATTCTATATGATGAATACATCTCCTTTATAAAAGTTTTAACCATTATAAAATCATGTTAAACACAAACACATGCTACACCTGGATTTTCCCGTGTATTTATGAAAATTAGATTTTATGAATGCAGCGAAACAATTAAGTTTATCTACTGGAAAGTACCCTATTGAGTTGATATTAAGTTGTAAAGTTCATTGCAAGATTGTAAGAAAGTTGATTTCACTTTGATTTCATACTATAAATGTAACGTAATTTGGCATGTATTTAAGTTTATCAAAAAGGTGTTTTCATTAGGAACAAATTACCAGTAACATTAGTATGAATCAATTTAAAAATTCTAAAAATATTGTCTTAATTTCAATTTTATCGTATATCTGTTGATATAAATACCTATATACTTTCAGAGAAAACCGGCAATTAAGTTTCACAAGTGAAAATGTATTGTCAATAACGTGACGAAGTTTATTTAAATTCCCATACAAACAACGTACCAAATCAGGCTCAAAATTGCCAACTAATATTTGCCAACATGCTCGTATTAACAAAAGACCGAAATTCTATTTATTTTACAACGCAAACATTGTACAATGCGTAAAATGCGAGCGTAAAAATCGCAAAATTTGAGGGTCGTATTTACGAGGGTATTTTATTCTCGGCCCGAGTATGAAAAATATCTTAATGGGAATCTGGTTGCGTGTAGCTGAATTAAAGTCAAATACTTTGAGAAAGGCGTAAGTTACTACTATAGTCGCATAATAATGAACCCTTTTCGCACTACGGGTATGAAATGCAGCAGTTTAAAATACGGTTTTAAATTATGTAGCTCAGAAAATTTGCGAGGTTTCTTTGCATGCGCCGGAAGTAATAAAAACTAAAAAAAACACCTATCGGAAAACACATGAAAATTAAGGTCTAAAGGGGTTATTTTAAAATTTGGAAAATGAGTTTTATCTGTTTTTTGAACTTCTATGAACCATTAGGTAATACAAATTTTAAGTTCTATTTTACCGATTCAAGTTGTGCGTTGTTGGTTGTTGTACGTCATAATACAATAATTTACAAATACAAATTGTTTATTTGACAAAAATTTGTTCAATACAATTCATTTATTTACCCATATATTTATACTCGTGCACTGGTAATAACACTAATAACATAAAGCAAAAACAAAAAATGACTACTACAAGTCTTATAAACTTATATAGATGTCATAAACAAAGGAAAAAGTGACCTAGGTCTCCGGTGCCCTACTGCAAGTCTGTAAGAAACATTAAAAATAAAGCTAAAAAACTATAAAATCTTTATTATTCGTTCTCGTAATGTCAAATGGGTCGAGTAATTAGCCTTATGGCCTGGAAAGTGGATTAAACTCCGATTTATAACAAGGAATAAAACTTTTATAGACTTTTATACGATAGCGGTCAACCGCGACTATATTTTGTATGGATCGAAGTCATATAGCTCGTACTAAGGCTTGTGTGCCCACCACTAATAACAACCGTGACGTAAGTGAATGAGGAACCAGAACGGATAAGATGGTTGCCATTTTACCTATTACCAGTGATCGGATTTTAGGGTGCAACACGGTGGAAACATACACTTATTTTGCGAATATAAAAAAAAATATTAGGATAATCTTACACAAATCAACCCATGTTGTCTGTAAATTGTTATAGGAATGTATTTGTTGTAACTAAAATAAACAACGTGTATCCTAAAATCCCGAAGGTTATCCATTTCAGCATAATTTTCGAGGTAAAAAAACTGTGTTGCACCCTAAAATCCTGACTGTATCTCCAAACTATAAATATAGACGGTATGGATATATTAAGATTGTTAAGTGCGTTTTAGGTAAATGGATATAGTAATTGGAATTGTGGCGGTCTCACTTTGCATACTGTAGTTCATCTAAGCCGGGGGGAGATATGGTAGCATTCGTAAATCTTATATTTGCATACATCATTAAGGAATATTTCGTTCATTAATGAATCTTTACATTTAAAGTCTGCCGTGGGGTGCCCGGCCTTAGAATTGTCCGCCACCATATCGTCCCGTGGTTGCAGTAGGAGTCTGCTAAGGGAATATACCGGGAGATGGGCAGCAGCATCTTCCGAAAGCCTAAACAACAATAAAAAAAATCTGCTCGCGCCAACCCGCCTGCCAAGCGTGGCGCGTATGGCAAACCCCCCCTTTAAACGGGAGGCATATGTTCAGCAGTGGACGTCTTATGATGATGATGATGACATTTAAAGTAAATCGCATACTATTTATTTACTATTTTTCACAATATGTAAAATAATACGATCTTTCAACCATAGGGTTAAATAAAGAGAAGGTAATAATTTAATATAATTATTAAAAATAAATATAAAAATAATTTGTCAATGTAACGTAGAGTCACGAACCCGCATTGTTGAGCCACATGCCATTGTTCGTAATTTAGCCGTGCAATAAATGACCAATGTAACTGACAGTTGACTAACATAGCCAAGGGTGTGTATCTCTGTCAAAATAATTGAATATGACAGGCAGGACGTATCCGATACGTTTGCATAAGTGGAAAAGAGAACTTGTCATGCACTAATAAGACGGGACAACATGATTCGTGACGTCAAAGTAAGACCTCTGTATAGTACTATTATATACTCTGTGCTATAGCCGTGTTAGGCTAAATTACGAACAACGGCAAGTGGCTCAACAATGCGGGTTTGTGACTATACCTACTGTTTATGTTCTTTCGAAGTAACAACTGTCATCAATTAGTAATTCCATCGAACCTAAGTAATTAGCAATAACTATTGAACAAACGAACTAACAATAACATGAAAAACCTATGGGTTACAAAGCACCGAAGTGTGGTAAGACCCCGATATGTTTCTATTCCTCCTCACGCGCCATAAACCGCGTAGCGACGCCTACTCACGTAAGTGTTTCATCCCGCTATCACACCACACCATGCAAAAAATAACTATTAGGTGCTACATTCTAACCCGCTTTTTCATAAATGTCTTACAATCTTAATTTAACTAAATAGTCCTGTGTCCTTATCATTCACCTTGACAGTTGGGTGACAGTTATTTGATTAGAAACAGATAATTTACCTAAATAAGTATGACGTTTACGAATAAGCGTTAGTAGTTAGTTGCTAAATTGAAATAACATTTGGCAGAAGCGTATTGGAGGTTCATATTAAAATATGAACAGGATTGATATAGAGCTTGAAGGTGCATAAGGATTCTTGTATTAGCCAACTCGTTTGCACCAGTCGCGAGTTTTTAGTTCGAGATGGACTACTATTTATATCTTGAGCGTCTTCTTCCAGCTCTTTCCTACTTCCTTCTCAACTAATCCTCAAGAATACCTGACCGATGGCTTGCCTTTATTTAGCCTGTGATACGGTAGACACGTGAAGAACATCCTATCGGTGTAAGAGACTGCCAGATAGCGTGCGAGAGCAATATTAATTCCAGCCGAGTTAGCTTCGTCTGCAACGTTAACAGTCCTTTTCATTCCTATACCTTGTGTAGCCAAAATAACCAAATTTCAAAAACCAGTGAAACTGTGATCTGAAGACCCGTACCGACTATGCGAAAATGGAAGATGTACTTAAAATAGTTCAGCGTAGAATTTATAAGCAATTGAATCATTCTCTATGCTACCACGTCACGCTACTTTACAGTAGTACGAGTATGTACGCTGGTCATGTCAATGCACGCTACTCCAAACTATATGCATATAATATGTTTTACTATCAGACAAACTAAAACATAACTAAATATTAATAAAACATGCACAAACTTAGCGACGATTTCACATTTGGCACTAATTTAATAATGTCAGAAACAAATAATTTAAATACATGTATTGGGTTCTTTATGCATCACATGTAGGATGCTGATTTTCAGGAGGACAGACCATGACCATTTATTTTGAATATTCAATCTAAAGACCAGGAAAATTAAGTGTCTCATCGCTCGGCTCTCAAAAAGTTCTAGGGTATGTTTACCTTCACGAAGAGCTCTGTAACCATTGAAATACAAACTCCGCTACTTATACTAGTTGAGTAACTCTATTTGAGTCCGTGGTCAGTCCACTACTGAAAGGGTTACGCTAAATATTTACTCGGGAAGGTTTACTTCAAATTATTTCTCTTAGACGAATTGTACCCAAAACGAGCCATTCAAGTAGCTACTTTACTAGATAAGCTTGAAGATTCAAAATGTAGTAAAATTTATAAGTTGCCGGACCCTGCTGAATAATTTAGAAACGTTTTGAGGGAATCGATATAGTACATAATAGCTACGGTAGCTTTCACTAGTTCAATGATGTTTCATTCAACAGTGATTTGAAATCTTATAGCAGGTATCTACTCGTACTTACTAGTTGTTAGTTTTTGAATAAGATTTTTAGTAAAAAAATTACAATGACTGGAGGTCTTCCCTTTGTTTCTTCACTTGTCTTGGCTAGCCCCACGTTGGGCGCCAGTTTTATTTTAGATTCTGATATTTTCTATAAAATAAATACATAACTGTAAACTTAAGCAACTTGTAATGGGATCGATATTTTACTACATTTTGTTAGCTCCAAGGGAGATCTTGCCTTGTTTTCTTTACTTGTCTCGGCTGGTCCCACGTTGGGCGCCAGTTATATTTAAGATTGTCTTTTTCATAGATGTAAAAATTGTGTAAGTGTCAGAGACTTGAATTAAATTTATATTAGACTATACTTTATAACAATTATGTATTGAACTGGAAGCAAGAGTGTTTTAGCCCCAAGTTGGGCATTATTATAATGTAATTCTTATTATTACTGAGATATTTATATCATCAAAGACGAATATGAGTAGTATTAAGGTTTTGTTGTTCCAAAAATATATCAGGGATATTTAAAGTTTTACTTACTACTTTATAACAATTATGTATTGAACTGAAACCAAGAGTGTTTCTGGCCCCAAGTTGGGCACCATTATAATGTAATTCTTATTTTCACCTCGGTATGTATATCATTAAAGATGAATATGAGTAGTTTTTAGGTTTTATTGTTCTATAAATATATCAGGAGTAATTTAAAATATTAAAACTGCCAATCTGCCCAAATTTCTAAAAGAGGTTTGTAGTTCAAAAGGCTTCATCTGGTTTTACAATGTCTATTATGGGACATGAGGCTAGTTTCTTTAATTTAATTGCTTCTGTTACGAGATACGTAGGTAACCAAAAAGTACCTATTTAAAAACTGACAGTAAGAACATTTAAATAACGTTTGTGAGGTTTTCAAGCCAAAGGTTTATTTCTAAATGAGTTTTTTTTATAGCAGTGACACTTTATTAACAACCAACAATGATGACCTTTGACTTGAAAATGTCACATTTAATTATTGGGTAGGATGTGTTTACTTTGCTTACACTGAATATATATGTATTTCTTATACTGGCTTTTGTAACCGAATGTAGTTTTCTCAAAAAGACTATAACAAAACTGAACCAAAGAGGTTACTTAGAATTTCATTGACCAATTGGTCAGTATGGCCACTTTAGTTAAAATTATTTGTTTTAAACTACAACATTGTTCTATCGCTTAATATTTAAATAGTATCTAAGGCAAATCATGAAACCACTAATTATACATTTTCTCAACAAACATTTCGCTAAATGCCAAGTCAAGTAATGATGAGTAACAAAGTAGATTTTAGATATTAGGAAAGTTTACAAGTTTTGGTAAGTGCGGTGTAGTCTCCTAAATATTAGTTAGTCACTAGTTAGTTGCGGTCACGAACTATCTGGGTTCGGTGATCTTCAGAACTTTATATAATAGGGTGTTTATAGAGTTGCGTGTTCAAGAGCTTGTGATAAGATGAGTACTAATCCGATAACAAGCTTCATTATTATTTTGAAAAAACGGGACTCAATCGCGTACACCTACTTTTATTATTTTCCTGACGTTTCGAGCGTGTCATAACGCTCGTGGTCGCAGGCAGATTGGCAAGGAACTGTAACAGCATCTCCTAGCCGCGCGGGTTTACGCAATGAAGTCCCGTTTTTGGCAAAATAATGAGTGAAGATCGTGTGAGTTTAAATCAGTACATAATAAGCTTAATTATTATTGCATTTCTGCAATAATAATATCCTTTCCACGCACACTCAAACACTCTTTAGATAAGGGAATATTTGATGTAATAACAACGTTGATAATATTGATATTTGTATGGGAATTAAAATGTGAGAGCCTTCGTTTGCTTGCGCGGGCACGGAGATATAATAATTTCACTAAAACCACAGGCTTAAAGAATGTTCGTATTGCGAATATATTATTTTCCATTTTATAATTAAATTACTCGCAGATGTCCTTAGAGCTTTAAACCAAGCGGAGCGGCCATTACAGGCGTTCCCCTCTGCCGAAAATGTATGACCAGTGGTCATACTCATTGTATGGACTGACGTTTATTTGACGTGGCTATTTTGACGTTTCGCATACATTTGACGTTCCCCTCCCCCGCAAAAAACGGCAGACTTGTTCCGATAGAAATGAGAGCGCGTCTCGCATCCGGTTGGTTTAATTATCAAAGCAGATGTCTATGATGCAGTATATACATCTATACTGCATCATAGACATCTCATATCGATCAAATAACAAACAAATATATGGTATGTTAGTAAATGTTTCTAACTGTATTTTTTGGAACCATAAATAAGTTTTCAAAATTTATTTCATACTAAAAATGTTTTTAAAAACATGCAGTTTTAAAATACATAAACTATACATTAAAAACACAATCTATGTCAAACATAACTCCAACGCACAAAAAATAATCAAACAATATTGAAATTGTATTGAAGTCGCATCAGAATAATTTTCAAGCAAATTCTGATTCAGGCGTTTAGGCGCTAGCTGTATTGCGTTTATGCATTGGATTTGCATTGAAGTTGGATCGTGTCTAAAAGTGTTTTATTTATAATATGGCCTTAGGTGTTGTTATCCTCATTTTACAGAAACAGTGACAACTTTTATTAATATGTGAAAGACCCAACTGGACCAACCAGAAGCCGTAATGTTACAAAAACCTCCACGAGTTTCAGTGGAAGAACCAACATTAGCTTAGGACTTGTTTATTGATAGAAACCCACTGAATTGGAATTCATGTTATGTACACACCTGTAGTGTTATTCAAGCAAAGCGTACGTGAGTCCAACGGGTTGACCTCATGTTTTATTGATTACTGGTGCCGTATTATAATTTTAAAATACTCAAACAATACATTGTAAAACACAATCTACCTCAAACATAACTCGAACACACAAGAAATACTCTCGGTGAAGCCATCGCTGACCGGTGGCAGAGACCCCTTAGTATTGTATTAGGCTGGCTAAGATCCAAAATTATAATATCGATAATCCGAGCCACCAGCATGTGTATCCGTGGGACACGGCACAGATTCAAATCCACCCAACATTTCTTCAGTTTCATCGACGGTGCTGCCCTACCCAGCCCGTCTACCTCTGCCCTGCACTAATGCCACGTTCTTGTTGTTGGCTAATGATTAATTAAAATTGTAACACTATTTTACGTTAAATAAATCATTTGAGTATTTTCAAAAAAAAAAAAAAAAGAAATACTCTCTAAATGTGTTTTAAACTTAGAATATGGCCCCTGATGTTCCACGGATGTTTTGTCTGGTTGCGTTTGGCATAGGCCTCTCCCAAAATTCTCCATTTACGACTATCCAGAGTGTCTCTCCTCCACAAACCTCTAGTTATGTGTCTGAAATCATTATCCCATCTCTTTCTCTAACCTCCTCAATTTATTTTACCGTCTCTTTAGGCGTCCACCGCACCCTAATTCGACATCGCAAAATTGAGAGTATTGAAACAACTAGGTATGATATCACACTTTTGTGGCAGCCGAAATCTTTATGGATTCACAAAAGAGTGATATCCACTTACGTCAAAATCAATAGAAAACTCTAGCGAGACCTACGGTAGATTTGCCAGTTAGGTGTCGACACGTCCACACTACCACGCAGATGGATATCACTCTACATGGTGATCAATTCAAATGGGTCAGTAGGGAGAAGTCAGAAACTATGAGAGCTAGCGAAATCTGTTCTTAGGAACCATGCCTTCGATTTTAGATTTAATAATAATGACATTTAAACTTTTTTTTTAGCTTTCATACATAACCGGGAATCCATAACAGTAGCGATTCAAGTATGATATCCACGTATCACAGTTTGGCATGTCGAATTGCAGTCCTGGTAAATGAATGTACCGTCGATACCATATGTGACGAACACTTTAGCAATAGGCGGTTATCACACTGGCGCGGATCCGCATGCGGTACCGGTGCGCGAGCGAGATAGCGCTCTGCATGTGTATAGCGCTATCTCGCTCGCACACCGGCGCCGCATGCGGATCCGTCGTCAGTGTGATAATCGCCTTACACAGAGATTATCCACCTTACCTCTACCCACCACATTCTTTGTATGAAAGACAGCTGGGTAAACAAATTGTAGATGGCATTCACGATTGTGATCCTTTATGTGTATATAATTTTATGTATGCCACACACAATCGAATGAACAGGTTGCCTTTCCCATTTTGAGCAAACATACGCAGCATGTGGCATCAAAATGAGATCAATATCGTGAGTTTAAATAGCCCAGATAATCCTCCCTGTTTACGCATCAACAGTGAAAAAAAGGATAAACGAACTACTTTAGCTCTTTCATTAATAACCAAAAGTCGGTAAGGAGTTAATAAAGTTTATTTGCTTACAACTCAAAGTTTACGTACAAAGATCAAAACAGTTTGGTAAGTAATAAGCAATAGTTTTTAAGTCCCAAATTACTAGTAGACAAAATTTGGTTGCTGGTAACAAAAAAAAATCAGTGAACTCGACTCGTTTTGCACACTCAATAAAAAGCAGTCTAATGTAGTAAAATACGGTGTAATTTCACGGTAACGAAGCTTTATGTATAATGTGTGGGCGCAGAATTAGTCTTGATAAGATTATTTTCCCGCAAAATAACCTTAGCGTGCTTGTATCTTCTTAAGGCGCAGTAGGTTCATCTGAAGTAGTATTTTTTTATTGAAGATGGTAATTGCACTGTCTTGAATTAAAAATACTACTTTACACAGATTTTTAGTAATCGTAACATGTTTATAACGTTACGTTACATGTTGTTTTCAACCGACTTCAAGATTTCGAAGGAGGAGGTTCTCAATTCGTCGGGATCTTTGCTTGTTTTTTTTTTGTTGCCTTTTTTAGTTATGTTCACCGATTATTCGAAGACGGCTGGACCGATTTGGAAAATTCTTTTTTTGTTTGAAAGAGTATACTTCACAGTTGGTCTGATTTTCACAGGTCCGGATCTGATGATGGGATCCTGGAGAAATTGGGGGAACTCTTCAACTATTATAAGCACACATATAGTGATTTCAGTATTTTTTACAGCAACTCGGGCATTTCCACTTGTAAAAGCGGATCCTAAGTGAAGTCGGTTCTTTTTTTGTTTAAAATTATTTTTTATAAATAATAATATTGTAATGGGTTGCAAAAAGTATAGATAACAAATATGAGGTATTTTTTTGAGGACTAATGTGATACAAAACCTGAAATAAACACTTTTACTCTATAAAAAAAGCTGCAAAGCGCACCGCACTATTCACAGTTATTTACTATCTTTGCCACTATCTGTCCGCCGGACGACATCGGCCTGTCAGTTATTCGGAACAGTACATTTTTTGTTCTAGCTGATAGGCCGATATCGTCCGGCGGAAAAGGGGGGGGGGGGCATAAGAGGCTACATCAGATATTAACATGGGTGCTACTTATATCTAATTATGCGTAATAATAATATTATTTATGATGGAATTTAGCGATTTATGTTTTATTACCAAAATAATTTTAAAATAATAATTCAATAAAACCGCCCTACCGCTTAGTGCCAAAAGATGTTCGTTGAACTCACGGCACCTTAAATAGATATTTATTTGGATGTCTTAAGATCTTGTAATTATAACAGATGTTACAAATAATTGGTGTCTGGGCCTCGAATTTAATAAACCAACAGCTGTATCTTGTAGGTAGATGTTTTTTCATGAAACATTATAATAATTAGGTACTCTACGAAATAATTCTTAAATTGACTATTCTCGACTTTAGTGGAGGTCTCACGCGCACTCCTAACAAAATTGACTCACATATAGGCATTATTGTCGGATGACGTCATTGCTTCCTTTTGTAAAAACGAGATGCAATACTTTGATTTCTCTTTCAAACTTTCTTTTTGGTTGATTATCTTTTATTAATGAGGCATTGATAAGTATTTCAGATTACGAGTATAAAATAAATTCATACGTTGTCGCCTGTCACCATAGCTGTCACGTTCTAATAAGTATGTGTGCGAAAGTGACGCATGACGCGATAGGCGATAAAATGACAACCATGGATGGCCTTCAATGTCTATACCCTATCCATCCTTATTTGTCTTATCGTGTAAACAAACATGTGTTAATCTAGACATCGTAATGTCATTTATTTTTCGGGTTGTTCGTCCGTCACTTCAATTATCGAAGAAAATTATATTAAAAAATATATTTTTCAGTAGTTACTTGGTTGAATTCAATACTTTTCAGTAGCGGCGCGTCCGTGGAACACGATTCCTTTCGGCTTGCCTAATTTTCAGGCACCTGAGCAGTTTTCCTACAGTTCATGTAGAATTTTTAAACCAAATTAAGCTTCGGCTTGCTTAAAATTTTTGACCTACTGCCACTGAATACTTTGAAAGTTTCTTTAAGTATATAATGACATTTCATGTGATAATCCCAGAGAAAAGAGTGATAACTTTAAAAAGTGTTTGTTTACACAATAAGACAAATAAGGTATAATGGTAAGGATAAGGTATAATGTACAAGATTCGATAACAATACCCAACGAAAGCCCTATGGGAGGCCTATGTTCAGAAGTGGACGTCTTATGGCCGAGATGATGATGATGTTGAGCCAACGAAATCGGTATCTCGTAAAAAAGTCTCTCACTTATAAATTCGTACGCAATTTCGAAATATTATCGTCTAATTCACGGCACGTGACCACCGCTGGGGATATAAATCATCGTTATCTGAGTTCAGCCTCTGCTTAGACATTCCACGTGTCAGATGCAGCGGCGGCAGTTTTGAAGAAATGCCTTACTGGGGTTTCTGGGGCCATAGCTCTTTGTACTTTATAAAAACTCCTTTTTTCATTAAATACCTACTGATGAACTTATCAAAAATTACCACAGAGCCTGAAGTTGAAGTTAAGTGGTTGAATACAGTGTGTAAATACACGAGCAAATGTTTTAAAAGTAGATTCTACTCCTCTAACTAAACAACGTTTGTTCAGCGACTTAAAAAAAGTTACGGTTTGATTTTTAGTGCATTTTAAAGTTTACCTGAACACGCAATGTATTGCGAAATTGCTTATGTCTGTAGGGTGACAAAACTGACAAGCAATTCAATTAGACGGATTTTAACGTACATTAAAAATAATATTTAGTTTGTATGAACAAGAGCCAATCTTAAGACTGCATATTTTTTTAAAGTTGTTGAACCATAGTTTTATTGTTTAAGGAGTGCAATTTACGTTTTAATTTTTTGCTCATATTACAGGCCACACCCTGTATATTCATATACAATATTGTGTTAGGGAATAGGCACACACGAAGTATGACGATGCCAAATAGTATTATAGCCTGCTAATATTGTTGTCAAAAACAGAAAACTCAAAGAGGATGTAGTGTGTCCTCATTGTTCCTTTAGCCTCCAGGTGTCTATAGGCTACGGTAGCTTCTTATCGCCAGGCGGGCTGTGTGCTTGTTTGCCTCCATCGTGATTTAAAAAAGGCAGATAACACGCTGATTGAGTGGCCTACCAACTCACTTTCACGCCCCCCGGCTCTGATAAATGTGCCTGCAGCTGCGACGCAGCGCCTTAATGTCTTCTAAAATGCCCAAGGGTGTCGTTCGAACTTTAAAAAATTGATTTTATTTTGACATGTGGGTCGCTTTCACTTGTGAAGATTTGCTAGGGCATAAGGACTTTGGGAGACAGGGAAGAGTCTATCATGTATATCTTATTGAATGATTACACTGATAATAGGCTATTAGGCAGAAGAACACTCCAACAACAAATAAGGGTTCCTAGTTGACTACGGAACCCTAAAAAGGGCAGCAGGCATGGCATGGCATGGTTTTTGAACGAAATTCTTAATTATAATTTTTAATGTTCGACCAAAATTAAGAAAAAAAAGCCAAATACTTATACCAAAATAAACAAACAAACAACAAAATAAAAAAAAGCCAAATACTTTACCATATTGCAAGTTACTGTAAAACGTTTGGCATCTGACACCTCCGTTGAGTGAGTTGATTCTAAGTTGTACAAAATATTTATATTTTCTCGTTCCAATGATCACCAGTAATTATATTCAATTGCTTTAAATAATTTAAAAATAAAATTAAACTAAGCTGAAGTGGGACTGGGCGGGACACGTTTGTCGCATGCCGGATGATTTGTGGGCCAAAGTAACTACCAAATGGGTCCCACAAAACCGAACCCGGGGCCGCGGCAAACCTCGACGGCGATAGCGAGACGACCTTTACGCCTTCGATAGAAACTGGTGGGAGACGGCTCAAGACCGGGACACGTGGAAGGGAAGGAGGGAGGCCTTTGCCCAGCAGTGGGACACTCTTGGCTCCTATAAATAAATAAATAAAATTAAAGAACACCTTTGTGAAGTCAAAATTTGAATAATACAGACATGCAGGTAGAAATTCGGGTCCGAAAAGAATTATGATTTATTTATGAAAGTTGCGAAGCGGAGCGGCCCTGGCCATATTATGGAAACTACAAGAAAGTCTTTCACAATTTAAAAACTTAAGCTGTAGTAAACATGTGGTGTTATTATAGAGTGTACTCTTACGCTATCATGCTAAAATCAATTTATTAGTTTAAGCTGTCCTATTGTCTGTAATAAAATTTTACAAGTAAAATTTGACCCACTTTCCGGTTTTCGATTGAGCTGAAATTTTACTCGCATGTGTATACTGCGTGTCAATGCAACATTATGATAACATAGAGCATGAAGCTCCATCATCAGATCAGCTGAACTGGAAGGTGGCCATAATAACTTCTGGCTTTGGGCACGTTGCATTCGTCTTGGTGAGCAACTGAGCAGTTAGGGATTCTACAACTATAGCTAGCTAAGTCAACAAGCACAGAAGTTAGCTCAGAGAATTAACAGGTCTCTCTGAGCTAACTTCTCGGCTCAATATTGCCTATGTTTGTCTTTAACTATACTTCTTACTTGCTATTATTTTAATCCCTTGTTTTCTTTGCAATTGTAAATATGGCCCATTCTTTTCCATGTCCATCAGACGAAATAAACACAATTTTCAGAATAAGTATGTCTTTTGGGGCCTCTTAGACGTTTTACATGCAAGATGCTTTAGGGAATAACGGTTTTATAAAACCTTTCAGAAGCTAGGCCAGATATAATTCAGGAGGTTGAAATCTCAGAAACAGAAAGCAAGTCAGGAAAGCCAAGGAGAGCATACATGAATCAAGTAAAAAAAAACAACAAGAGCCTAGCTCTTAAATATATGATGATGATGAAATCTTAATGCCCAATTAGTTTATGGTTATTTTCTTTAGACATGTAATGAAAGCTTGGAAAAAAATGTTGTGATCCATCGGCTTTGGTGATTTGTCTCTGCTCCCAGTGTACGAATTCACTCTGTCTTCCACTGTATTCACGGACTTTAATTGTTGATTCATTTACAGTTCAAGCTATGTCCTTTTGTTTAATGCTTACTGTATGAAATGTCCAATGTAAAGTGAACCCTAAATGGCTCAACAATGAACTCCGTAACCGTCCAACTCCGTGCTCGTCGTTTTAAACGTTCGGCAGACATTCGCAATAAAAAAAAGGTGATAGCAGGGTGTCAACTATTGGGCATTAGTGTGTCTAACACTAGGTACCGTATTCTAATTTTAAAATACATAAGCAATTAAAGACATTATCTATCTAAAATAACAACAAATATTCAACCAATATTGAAGTTGTATTGTAGGCGCAAATAATTTTGTAATAAATTCTGATATTTCTGATTCAAACGTTTAGGCGCTAGCTTAGAGCGCTGGTAGCCTTGCGGAGAGCGCTGGTAGCCTTGCGGTAAAGACGTCCGACTTTCAATCCGGAGGTCTCGGGTTCAAACCCCGGCTCGTACCACTGAGTTTTTCGGAACTTATGTACGGAATATCATTTGATATTTACCAGTCGCTTTTCGGTGAAGGAAAACATCGTAAGGAAACCGGACCTAATCCCAAAAAGGCCTAGTTTCCCCTCTGGGTTGGAAGGTCAGATGGCAGTCGCTTTCGTAAAAACTAGTGTCTACGCCAATTTATGGGATTAGGTTGTCAAGCGGACCCCAAGCCGGGATAAACGCTAGGAGGAAAAAAAAAAAACGTTTAGGCGCTAGCTATGTTGCGTAGTTAATGCATTGGAGTTGGATCGTGTTTAAACGTGTTTTATAAAGTTAGAATACGGCCCTAGGGCGTTTACGTTATATTTTATGTATGAAAACAAGTTCAGATTATCCAAGTAAATTAGGTTGACTCTTGACTTGACACCAAGCCAATCTTTATAAAATAGGCTGACAATCATCTATTAACGTCTGAGACAAAAAAATACGGCATTTTCTTATAAAACTTGGGAGTTATTATCGGACTCGTCCCGGAGCATACGAAATGCGGTAGGAGCAAAGAATGAAGTTAGGTAAAATACAGACCGTACAGAAATGAATTTCCTAGTTTACAGTCTTTGAATTAAGGTACGCTTTTAGGCGTCTTTCACACTGCTGCGGTTTCCGCATGCGGCGCCGGTGCATAAGCGAGATAGCGTTATTTGTGTAGCGGCTCTCACGCTTGCACACCGTCGTCGCATGCGCTTGCGGCGCCAGTGTGATAATCGCCTTTGGTGTTTGTTGATATGTTGGTCAATCAACTTTTTACGTCCCTTGGACAACCAAACATTTTTCATGAAACTGTTTTATAAAGATGTCCCTCGGACCACGGGGACAGTTAACATGTTATAAAACAATTATTATACAGACAAATGGACACGACTTAAGCAGAAGTGTAACTTTTAGCCCACCTGCCCAGCTGGGTCGGGTTAGCTGACACCTGCAAAGCACCGGCAATGGAGCTGCTATTAAATTTAAACTTTCATGAGACATACTAACACCATAAAAAAACGGTTACACTCACGGCACTTAGTTGCGACATGTTTCGGAGAGCCTAGGAGTGCTACTTGAACCGGCCCGTAGCGCACTGCATAATGGAGGTGCTGCCATGGATTTGTTATATTAGTAGTACAAGCGCTGGTAGCCTTGCGGTAAGAACAAGCGCTGGTAGCCTTGCGGTAAGAACAAGCGCTGGTAGCCTTGCGGTAAGACGTCCGACTTTCAATCCGGAGGTCTCGGGTTCAAACCCCGGCTCGTACCACTGAGTTTTTCGAAACGTATGTACGGAATATCATTTGATATTTACCAGTCGCTTTTCGGTGAAGGAAAACATCGTAAGGAAACCGGACCTAATCCCAAAAAGGCCTAGTTTCCCCTCTGGGTTGGAAGGTCTGATGGCAGTCGCTTTCGTAAAAACTAGTGTCTATGCCAATTCATGGGATTAGGTTGTCAAGCGGACCCCAGGCCGGGATAAACGCTAGGAAGAAGAAGAAGAAGTCAAGTCGTTTGCAAGAATAGTGACTTCCTTCTTAATTCGAGGCGGACTACTAGTAGGTATTAAGCAAGAGTTACTTAAATTACCAAACTATCCAGTCATGTCTTGAATCAAAGTGTCCCTTCTCAGTCTCTACTCTAGAGGAAGACGAGATAATTGCTCCTGGGTCCTGGTTACCGTGCGGACTACTAATAAGGCGCTTGTTCCCGGACATTTATTGCTTATGTTACACGGATTTACAAGCACTTTGGTCTATTATGTGCTGAAGGTATTCTACTTAGCTGTTAGATTGCATGGTAGGGTTATATCTAGAATCCAATCCTATCATGCAATCTAAGTGTGTAAATCTATTACGGGAGGTAAATTAAACCAGACAAAACTCATTAGTGTAATCATTAATTAAGATGTTGTGAATAGTAGTGATGAATAATTAATTTTTGAAAATTTTATCAGCAGCAATGTACTGTAAACCTGGTATTGAAAGTAACTGTCAACGAGTGTTTAACGCGAGTGTGTTTGCATTACATTGCGGGCCAAATTATTTTGTATGGGTACAATTTTAATTGCAATTCTAAGTAAAATGTATCTAATTACGTTTCAAGTCCTATACTAATCACCGTTAAGAGATTCGCCCGTATTAGATTTACACACTGTATATTTTCATCACACTTACTTAAAACTTGGCATTTAAACCATTGTGAAATGGTTATACTTTATTCTCTTTGAATTTCATAACTTTTTTTAGTATTTTATTTTTATGTATATATTTAGTTTAACCCTATATCTATTATCATTCATCATCATTTCAGCCGAAAGACGTCCATATCTATTATATACTTATATAATCGTTGCCTAGTATATACCCACAATATAAGCCTTACTGAGTTTACCGCGGAACTACTTAACTGGTCGGTTTGTGTAAGATTGTCCTAAAATATCCATTCTGATTTTAAATTAAAAAAAAAAAAACTTGAAAATGGGTACCTTTCACAACAATCCCTACTATGTAGTTAATTTTGTATTAGGCAGAATGTCAGCTACGAATGAGGTAGTAGATTTTTCTACTTTTCCTTTATTTCTAAACATTGTGGAATTCCCAATATTGATAATAGAGTTCTCGTATCGTTTATTTGAGCCCAAATTGCTAAATAATTGTCTCTCAGCGGGACTCGATTATTAATAGCAGACTAATCTTGGCTTAGCTTTTTAATCGAACTCTTTACTGGCTTGGGGATCAAGGCATAAGCTTAATAATAAAACTAGAAATCATTCTAAAGGGGCACGGTAAGAAAAACTATTTCCTTTTTGAAACTGAAAATGGGACCCGATCACAGGACTTAGCAGCGTCAAAAATAAATTTCATTATTCCATATGAATTTGATGATTATACTGCCCCTCCACACTTTGACAGTGCAAAGCTTTTGTTTGATAGCTGAATACACATTTAGACCCAAGCCTGAGCGATTGAAGCTTCGTGAAAGTCAGGTGCCGTTCCGTTGGTGGGTTGAGAAAAGGCAGCCATTTAATCGCTTAAATAATTGTCATCGAATCTTTACCGAAAATATACCCACCAATGGAGCGGCTGCTGACCTTTACGAGGCTTCATCATTCATCGCCCGAAACCTCTTCACAAATTATCACCTAGTCATCATATCAATTAGTCATGAAATCTGTTCCTGACCAGAGTTTCTGCAACACTGAATTTATCGCGATGTACGCGTGTAGGAGATATGATCCCGATTACCATAACGTTCATAATAATGGCCGCTCCATTGAGCAAAATGAGGCATTTGGTCTTTATGGAGATGGAGATGTGCCAGACAAGCCGCTGATTGAGGAAAACTTTTTTACTGCGTTTAGACACCAACAAAAAGATTACAATACCCTATTTATTTTACGTTATTTATTTATTCGTTGGCTAAAATCTTAAACTTGGACTAATGGGCTTGCACGTTATTATATCGCGGAATAGTCAATTTTATCGTAACATATTATAAAACTGCTTTTATTTTAGGACTTAAGATGAAATAATTCACTGAAAAATACTTAAATAACAGAAAAATATCACACACCGCGTGGGCCCTGTAACTAAAGCAAAATATTACAACTCAAACTAAACAACGTATGTTCAGCGACTTTTAAAAAAAACTTAATACCTACGGGTTTGATTTTTATTTTTTAGTACATTTTAAAGTTTACCTGAACACGCAATGTACTGCGAAATTGATTATGTCTGTAGGGTGACAAGACTGACAAGCAATGTCAATTAGACGGATTTTAACGTACATTGAAAATAATATTTAATTTGTATGAAAAAGAGACAATCGTAAGACTACATATTTTTTAAAGTCGCTGAACAAACGTTGTTTAGTTTGAAGAGTACAACCCACGTTTTTTTTGCTATAGTTACAGGGCCCACCCTGTATATAATGCCGTTCTTAAGATCATTTTTTTTTAACTATAGCCATCTGTTTCTTGGCCATGTAAAAAAATTAACGACGGCCATCTGTGTCCATGCCCTTTTGTTGAGGCTTTATGCCATAATTTACTTCGAAAATGAACTTTACGCATTAAAGCTTAAGGTAAAATGTCGCTTAGACACAAATTTACGATTTCACTAAAGGTCTTTATTTGAAATTTAACAGCTTTATCTGTTTTCGTCCCATGAGTACAGTCCGTGAGCTTTAAGAAGAACCTTCGGGAATCGGCGATGACACACGAAGGTAATATTGCTGTTCTACTTTTTCATGTGTTGATTGATAACCGACGTCTCTTTCTAAAACCCGAAGGTTCTTTTGAGAGATCACGGACTGTATTCAATTCAATAAAAAAGATATCGTAGTCATCGTATGTGGATTATATTGGTTGAAGAATCCAAATGGACTAGTCTGAAAATGTCTGAAATTGTGATAATAGTTTTATTTATATGATGTTTTTTAAACGGTACGTGTTAATGGTTTTGAGTCAAATTTTTCATTACCTGCACACTAGTTCGTTAGATCACCGCACAAAAAGCTATCAATATTACAAACTTGAACTACGTTAATAAGCAAAAAAAAACTATTCTGAAGAGGCTGTCGCCATCTTGAGCTCAACCAAATATCCTGACATCACCTAGTCACTTTAACTCTAGCAACTGTCAAAATAGTGAATCAGCCAGAGGCATTAAATTTTATATAAGCGAGGAGTATAAAGCCATTCATAAAAAAGAAAAAAAAAGATTGAAGTCCTGCCCAAGAGATGGCGCCCCATCATACTCACAGCGAATATAAAGAGTTGTAAAACTATTTAGTCAACTTTAATAACTCACTCTGTTTACACAACTTAATATAAGAGCGATGTGATTAATGACGATTTTTTTTTACGATTTGAAAAATCTGATGATAAGTGGCCCGATTTTGAGTGGAATTAAAAGTTTAAAAAATTAAACAAATACATCAATCACACGTGACAATGATGGATTGCACTCTTATCTAAATCGTGTGACCGCAATTAAGTTCGGACTTTCGAGTTTGATTGAGATTTTCTATAGTTTACACTGTGAACCATTTTTTAATAATATTAAGCTCTTACTTATTATAAAAAAATATTTAACGGAAGGAATGATAGTACCTACATAATAGATTTCCAAAAAAAAGTAAAAAGTAAGTTCACTCTTTTCCGAAAATGACTTAAAATCCGTTTTCACTAGTTTTAGTGGTTTTTCGTAACGCGCTTGTTCAGTTTTGTTGGCGCTAGTTCTGATTATCCTGTCATCTGCTTAGTATAACAGTCAAGGCGTCCAATCCCGTGGCACTCTCTGTCTGCCATCTTGATTTTGTTTTGTGTTTCGAACGTCTTCGTCCTTCGTTGCAGGATGAGATCATGTCCTGGGGGAAGCCGATCCAATTATGTAGGCTATTAATAGAACAAGTCGGATTTTCATTGGTATTCGACAGGGTGTAACAAAAATACTGGTGAACCGTGTAAGGGCATAATTGGTATCGTATTGCGACTAAGAAAAAGAAGAATAAAAATTTTTTGGACGTGAATTTTTTTTTTGTATGTGGCACGTCGTCCCGGCCGGCCATCCCTGGGGTGTGGTCACGTCACGTCACGTCACGTTACGTCACGTCACGTTACATCACGTTACGTCACGTCACGTCACGACGTCACGCCAGGCCTTGTCTAGTCTAATCTTGTCACGTCACGTCACGTTATGTCATGTCACGTCACGTGACGGTTCGTCACGCCATGTCTCGTTACGTCACGTCACGTCACGTCGCGTCGCGTCACGTCACGTCTGGCCGTGACTCAACTACGCTCATACATGTATCGAACTAAGTTCGAACTAGTTTTGAACTAATGTCTTGTCTTGTCACGTTACATTCGCCAAGGAGAGCGGCGTGAGGCTCTTGTCTACTGCCACCACATCACGATGCATCCCACACTCGTTGTTGAGAAAGTAATTCCTGAGATTGTACACCTCACGGTTGTGGAGATATTTGGCGTTTAAAAAGCCGCGACTTCCACACTTCAGTGGGATGTAGAATCTCATAACGGACGAGCGTGGGTGAAGCATACGGTGTGTGGTCAGCAGTAGACGGACCCTCCGATCCAGGGCATCCAGCTCGGTCTGTGTCCACCTTAGTATACCAAAGGAGTATGTGAGTAGGGGTATCACCCAAGCGTTGAAGGCGCACACCTTGTTGCCACCTGACAAAAGACTGTTGAGTACTTTTGTCAGTCCACCGAAGAAGCGCTCCCCAAACGCCTGTTTGATACCCGCATCCTCAATACCCAACGACTGTGACATACCAATAATATTATTATTACAATATTCGAAACTATGCTCATACATGTCTCGAACTAAGCTCGAACTTTTAAATGTTATGAGCGTAGTTTCGAATCTTGTACAAAACTAGTTCGAACTTATTTCGAGACATATTATAGCTTATTTCGAGTCTAGTTCAAAACTTGTTCAAACTTAGTTTAAAACTTATTCGAACTTAGTTCATAACTAGTTCGAATCTTGTTCAAAACTAGTACTTTGTCTTGTCTGGCCACGTCACGTCACGGCACGTCACGTCACGTCACGTTACGTCACGTCACGTCACGTTACGTCACGTCACGTCACGTTACGTCACGTCACGTCACGTTACGTCACGTCATGTTACGTCACGTAACGTCACGTTACGTCACGTCACGTTATGTCACGTCATGTTACATTACGTTACGTCACGTCACGTCACGTCTTCACGCCAGGCCTTGTCTAGTCTCATGTCTCCGTCACGTCTGATGGTGGGATCTTGGAGAAATCGAGGGAACTCTCCAACTATTATAGGCACACCTATAGTGATTTCAACATTTTTTACAGCAACTCGGCCACTTCCTCTTCGAATAGCGGATCCTAAGTGAAGTCGGTTCTTTTTTTGTTTAAAATTATTATATATTAGATTATAAGTTTTCTTTTTATATATTTGTTGCATAATATTGTAATTTATAAATTAATATAGTATTTTGTGCAACAGTTACATAATAAGGGTTCTTAAGATTCGAGGGTCGAGTCGAAGGTACAAAATGAGGCGAAGCCGAATTTTGTAAAAACAGACCCGAGAATTTTAAGACCTAATTATGTACCGTTGCACACAATAGTTTTTCTATGAGTGCTAAGCAAGCCGGTAAGCATTGAGTTCGAGGAATGACCTGCTGCCTCTATACAATTGTTTTCAATCTCCCGGCGGACGGTGCTGGCGTCCCCCATGTCTACAGCGGCGGGCGGCGGCGGTGCGGGGCCCGCCCCGCCAACAGACCCATTATATCCCTAAGAATCGACTTTTGAGTCAACTTATGACAACGTTCATAAAGTATATGCTTTGAATATACATGTCAGTCATTTTATTGGCACATTAAAATGCAGGAGTAGAAAAAATAAATAATATCCAAATTCGAAATTTATTATTGCACCTTTCGACATACCTATCCGTTTTGCTAGGAACGAGCCAGCTCTAATACGGCCCCCGGTGACCTCAAATAGTTTATTGGATTGTTTCAGATTTCAGATCATATCAAATTGGGGCATTCCAATATTTCCTTTAGAATAACAATGTTGTCAGGGACGTGACGCATATCATTAAATAACCCGTATAAATCTGTAGAATTTACCATTTAATTACAAGTAACCAAAATTCGGTAATCTAGATATTCTGTATTGCTAGATGCTTAAAAATTAGGATGGTATTCAATTTCATTTTAGTCAGACAAAAACACTTGATATACAGGTTGTTTTTTTCAGTAACTATAGCCATATGATATGTGCGATTCGGTAGGCCATACTAAACAATTTTTACAATTACTTGCCAACTCCGAAACCAAGAAAAAACTGTGTCATATTTTGCCCATTCAGACGACGACGTTTTCTATGGGAAAACCAAACATTTTTTAGGGTTTTCGGGGTTAGTTGTTAAGTATTACTTACTCACCTCTTACAATATGGCTTAGTTATTGAAAAAACAATCTTTATGTAGGTAAGACACGAGTATGTTTAGTGCCCAGGAAAATGGATTTAATAATGCTCAGATTAAGGTTGTAATAACTCTCACATAGTTGTATTGTAAGCTATAATTCTGCATTTTTGGCTGTAAAATCAATCCTTTTTAAAGCATTCTTGGCACCCAGAGTACCAAAACACAGCCAAGTCGCGCATTTAGTGCTATCATTGCAATCTAAATAAGGGTTTATCAGGTTTAGATCTTATTTCTATAATATCACGATTGAATTTCAAATGGAGGCTGATAAAATCAGTTTATCACGTGCTGTCACCGTCTGTAACACTGAAACTCTGCAGTAAACTATTTTTCTCAAACATGCAATGAAATGTCTTCGTTATGTGCGTCATAATAGGCTTCAAAGTATCACGTTTAGGGCGGATCAACTCCAGAGAACACAGGTAACGATTTTCATATAAAATTGAAGGCCAAGGCCGGGAAGTAATTTTTTTTTTCCATTCCACATATGTTTGTGGCACAGGATCATGGCATTCAGCCATTTAAGGATATAAGCGATATTTACTTTTTGGTTCATTTAACATTTTGCCACTAGTTTTAGATTTAGTTTTAGTTTTTGTTTTTGTTTGGCTTTGTTTTTGTTTTTTTTTTTGAAAATTTGTTCTGAATTTATTCAGTCACCATATACATTATTAATACAAGTTTACGAGTAGACTTTTGCCTTACGTATATCGGAAAAATTCATTGGATAATTTTCATATTTATTTCATTGCATGTTTGAGAAAAGCACTATACATACCTCGGCATGAAAAGGGGTTGCCAGCCTCGTTACTATCCGGCCTCGCTACGCTCGGCCATCTATATAACTCAGCCGGCAACCCCCTACTTCCCGGCCTCTGTAGTAATGTACTATAATAGGCGCCGCAAGAACTTCGAAGCATTTTATTGTACAAAAAATATTACGAATTTATATACTGTTCATTCGTATCGGCAGTTTTTGTAGGTATAAATAACTTAGGTTACACCACGGAGGACCGACCTCTTTAGTGCATAGCTAGCAGCGCTCGCACTTGCGCATTGCTGATCTGTGGGTTACATAATCGAACGTTAGATGGCACTGACTGTAGTACTGAACATAGTTTTCAATATCGCGCTAATTAAAAAAAAGGTTATATAAGGGTTGGGGGATGTTCATAGATTGGCATTATTTTATGATTGCTGATCTTATTTTTAAATTCATATTATTAAGATTAAGTATTAGGAGAAAGTACATTGCACTTACACCAAAAGTTCACTTTCTCGCGAAAAGTCTGAACTGAATTTTACTATGAAAATTGCACTGGATATTCAGAAAACCTGGCTTGTTCAGCGAAACGACACCTGGCAAAAGATATGTATGGTCCATATTACAAGCCAAGTCCATATTTTGAGAAATTCCTCTTTTAGAATAATTTCAGCGTCGGCAAGCACTTGGCAGCGACGACGGTTCAGTGTTCGTCATTTCCTCTCGGTCAGGAAGTAGCCATATTGAAATAAATATTTTGTCACCTCTTTATGGCACTAGTGCCAGAATTCTCTAGAGTAGGTATACAATATTGAAATAACCTGTTCCACGCATAATTAATAATGAATTTGAAGTCTTTTTAAGGTAATTAAAACATTTAAAATCAGCATTTCTTTGTTTGTCTAAAAAAACAACGTAAATCGGAAAGTAAGTGCAAACACTGCAAACCAAACTAATCAAAATGTCGCTAATCGTGTCCATACTCGCGTAGAGAATGCAATCCACCCAAGCCGGGGTTTTTCATATTAGAAAACCCCGGCCTTCCGGGTATTATCCGGGAATTTTAATTTAAAAAATCCGGGTTGCATTCCGTAATACTCGCGATTAGAGCGTTTACGCGCGATTCGCGCACTTAGATACGGAAAAAAAAGCTTCCGGGATATTTTCAATCCACGACATTATTTTTATCGTGGAAATATTTCCCCGTGACAAGTATTTATTTCCTTTAGTTTCCAAAAATATGATTCTTCGCTTAATAAAACCACGTTTTCTTAAACTAGTAGTTCGCCCCGAATTGTGAACTCGCGAATCTTGTGTTTCGCCATAAATGTGCAATAGTAGAATTACTACAAATACCAAAAATAGGTATCGGGTATTTTTTTCTCAACTAACCATCACTGTGAAACTAAACGTCCATATTAAATTGTGCGGTTCATGCGCAAAATTTTACCGCGACGAAATCGCTTCAGATTTGACAGTTTTTGTCTCATCTAAATTTAAATCCACCTCTCACATGCCTCTCACTCTGTTGCTTTGACATGTCGTGCTCATCTGGGGACCACCGTTTCGATCACCATCATTATGCGTCTATGGTAACTCTCTCTTACTAATGTGTTAATGTCAGTATGCTGATGGCCCTAGCAGCCAAAGCTCTAATAAATTAAAAAAAAAGTCAGTTGTCAAAATATTTACACCAAAATCAAAATATAATTGAAAATATTTTTGTAATCAATTTTATGTTCCTAATTGTTATGAAACAGTAAGCAGTTAATAAGGATTTGACGAGAGTGTTAATCAATACCTTTCGTTTGATACCAAGCTCAACCATACTTGCTCGTTAAAGTAGTAAATAAGATGACCAATGTAACAGGACCCCTATACAAAAGCTTTTTAGGCCTTCTAATTTCAGAACCCCCGTCTCAATCCAGCTCATATACGAACTCGCAAATTTTGTTGGTCTCTGCTATAACCCCAACAAATTTCATAAAGATCGGAAAATCGCTACTAAAGTTATCGTCGGACAAACTATCTAAATCAAAAAGCCATCCAAATGCCGAGACGTCCCAGTAGCCAGGTGACAGGTTGTTGTTTGTAAGAACGATCTTCGCTTACGCTCCGCTCGTTCGAATATAAATACTAAAATGTATTCTTTCAAGAGTATATTAAGTAAATAAGAGAGATTGTACTTTAATCAACCAAGTATTATCTTAGGTAAAAGAAAACTAGACAATCTGTAAGAATATTATTCGCTTCGTTATATTTAAAGTCTCATCGCTAAAAAGCGATTTCTTAAAAAAATATATCGAAAGAGCTTTAGAAAACGATGCGAAGTTACAAAGTTTATTGGCACAAAATAGGTACATGAAAAAAAACTTAAATAAACTATGTAAATACTACCTAAAATTAACTTACTTAAAAATATTAGAAGTATTGCAGTTCAGCGAGGAAATGCTGCCAGCGTCCTCGGCACAATGCCACAGGGGCCCATTTTAGAGATAGATGTTTAGTTTCTAGTATTTTTAAGTAAGTTACTAAGTTAGGTCTTATAAAAACAAGACATCCACTATCCAGGGACTATTTATTTTGATGACTTGAGTAGGTACTAGGAGTACTCAAAAGTTCCATTTTAAAGTGGCAGTAGCAATATAAATTTTATCTCGGCTCGCGTAAAAGTCTTAAGTATCCCTGAGGTTTACTCGTATCAAGGGAAAAGTTTTACGATTAACGGAAACATTATGCTGGGATTACCTACCAAGTTTGACCATAAATATGTACTGTCAGCGCTTATGAAAAACGCTTATAAAGTTGTCAGATGATAAAACTTGCCAAAGATTTTTTAAGACCGTTAAAATAAATTAAATCACAAGTGTAATTTCACAAACGTATTCCTTCATAGAAAAATATAAACTTACGCAAATATGAAATAACCAAGGCCAGAATCGAGCCAGTGTCGTCCGTTGTAAATAGTTGTACAGGTAGAAAATATAACAAGTCTTTAAAAACGGTGCAAGAAGTTATGTGTCTGCCACTTAAGAGAGCAGGTTGATATTTTATGACAGTGGCTCATAAAACGTGTCATTACACATAGCTGTTATAGTAAAAGCTACTCCCTTGGAATTATGGACTTTTTATAATCTCCGTTAACATTTTTTGTCTTAAAATTTACTTTTTCTTCGCATATGTGATGAAAAACATTGTGTTTCACTTATTTACCACACAAACGTTGCACAATAAGATTTATTTCCATCGTTATAAATTGAAGGAGTATAAAAAACTACTATACGAACCTATACAACGCTTACTACACAAAAACTAAGAAAATTCCTTTTCTACACGGAAAAAAAAGCTTCCGGGATATTCTCAATCTAAGACATTATTTTATTATGTTGAAAATATTTCCTCGTGACAAGTATTTGTTTCTTTACCGAAAATAAACTTTAGTTATAAATATAACGAAGCGAATATATTCTTACAGATTTTCTAGCTTTCTTTTACCTAAGATAATACTTCTTTTATTAAAGTACAATCTCTCTTATTTACTCAATGTACTCTTGAAACAATACATTTTTGTATCTATTTTAAGAAAACGTGATTTTATTAAGCGAAGAATCATATTTTTGGTAAAGGAAATAAATACTTGTCACGAGGAAATATTTTTAAGATAATAATAATGTCTTGGATTGAGTGTAGGCGTTCCGTTCTTTTTGTCCTCGAGTGTCTTTCAAAGGTTAAGATTAGTTTAATTAAAGTAAAATACGAGTATATATTTTATCGTATATTTTAACTAGTCTAAGATATTTACCTTTTGACACGGCTTAGCGAGACTTAGGGTGGGTTGCACCACGCACAATGGGGTTGGCCGGTGAAAACTTTTGCAGAGGGCGCTGTTCCAGATTCCATACAATAAGAGAAAGAGATACAAACAATGATAGAAAGAGACAGACGATGAATGGTCCCTAAATTGTATGCAGGCATAAAGCTTTTCTTAGGCAAAAACCTTCCCTATGGCGTTAATCTACATCATTTTAATTTTAGTGTATTCCAAAAACGGATGGATTTCAATTTCGGAGCAATTCGAGACAAAACATTGAGTCATTTTCGCGAAAATAAATAAAAACTACTTCGCGCCATACAAATTTAGCTTTTCTAGGGACCAATTTTGAAGATGTCACTTTGACAGTTGCCAACCCCATTAACAGACTCATCGACGTTAAATATGGCGACGGAGCCGTCATCCCATAGAAAACTGACAAACTTTTCATACAAGATTTTTTTTTACGGTTACGTTTACGTTCACAGACAGTTTGGTGCAACCGGCCCTTAGTTAAGTAAGATTAGTGTTAATGCCTAAAGTTATTAAGTTCAAGCTGTTGAGTTGTATCTACGATTTACACTCATTCTACTGGAGAAGACACTTTGAATATAATATAAATATTTTACTTCAAGTTGCAAATATATATGAAGGTAGATAGATACATTTATTATTAGATCATCATTTATTCATAAATACAGTGAAAGCTTACAGTATACACCAATTCGCTTACATGCTAGGAAACAGATTTTCGTCAAAGTAGTGAACATAATACAATAAAATACAAATTACATTCATAAAAAACAAAAAATGAATTACAAATAAGTATATGTCAAGATAAATTTAAATATGAAAGTCAGTCAATTATTTAAGAAAGAAATAGTCCAGTATTAAACAAGCGCGTCAGTGGGTCAGCGAACATGTCAGCGTCTACGTACTGAGCGAACATTAACTCTAGGTACGACAAACCACGGACGGTGGGTGCGTGCTTTGCGTAGCTAGTACTAGCGGCCGGCCGCAGCAACAGGCCTATAACCGCGAAGCAGTTCGTTCTTCGAATCGTCTATTTGCATCACTCTCTTTCGTATATGCTAGAGTGATAGAGACGGGACCATCGTTTTGTCGATTTTCGAACTTCGCGGTAGGCCCTCAGGGCCGGCCGACGGCGTGGTGCCACTGCCCCGTGTGCGTCCTGAGGTATTCTTAGGGGAACGAGTAACTCAATCCTTTCCAATACTTCAGGACTATCAACTCGATGATGAACAACTGAGAGATAGTGAACCTGGACCTCTATTCGACTCGACTAAGTGTAACACTAACATATGTCACCTCTATTGCGATTGTATTGCGGCTCTATTGCGATTGTATTGCTGTTGGTTTTATCTGTCACATTAACAGTAGGTATCGCTCACAGAGGACCGATCTCTTTATGCGTAGTCGTTCTTAGGATAGAGGCGCCCCTGTCTATAGTTTCTATAGGAATCGACCGTGTTAGTATATTTGACAAATAATTGTCTTAGCTGTCAGATATCTGTGCTAATAGCGTTGGGGTACGCAGATCGATACATTTATACATATTTTGATGAGATAATCTGAAAAATCATTCTAATCATTCAGCAGTAATACTACGCAAGAACTAAATGTAACAAGGGTTTGTATAATAATTAGTATTTATGGAACTTTTGTCATGATATACCTACTTCATCCATTTATATAAAATTATTCTCTTGCTTAGAATCTGATAATGTTAGCTCCGCAAATCTCAAACTGACACTGGCGCTAACGGGGCGCAAAGCGCAAGAGTGATACAAGCATCTTAGGTCCAACCACGTATCTAGTCCTACCAGCGCTCGCACATGCGCATTGCTGATCTGTGATTTTGACGTAAGTACCTATCCCACTTTAGTGAAGCTTTGCGTCACTCAAAAGTGAGATATGGCGGAGGTGTTGTGGTGCTATTGCATGACACTGTCATTTATGCACAGTCGAATAGCCCTCCAGTATCAATAGCTTCCGTCTGAACTCGAGCGTGTCCAGTCCGACCATACCCGAGACAAAGATGGAGGGGTAGAGGATTATACCTACCTTTCTGCAATAAAGTGAGACCAAAAGCCATCGTATGAGTGTAGGTGTGAAGATCAAGATATAAAACATACAAACAAACAAACATGCGGGTCAAACTGAGAACCTCCTCTTTTTTTTGAAGTCGGTTAAAAATCAATATGATTTCCTTTCACCTTCATTAAGTATATTATATATGTCATCTGCTTATAAAAATAAAAATATAGGCAGTTATTTTGAATAGGCTAGATGAATGTTTTTCATGCATGGTATCAATCGATTCGTTTTGTTGTGAGGATCAAATGTCTATATGGGGCCAATTGCTTTAAATCAACATAAGAGACAGGAAAAAGACTTAAAGTCTGAGATTTGCATTTATTTCTCAAAACGCTCCTAACAAAATGATATAAAGCCGTGACGTCACGGCTTCATATTTGCCCTGTTTGAAGTATGGAAAAAATATGAAATTGCTATTTTTACAGTGAAATGTTGCGTTTATGTATATGGTTGCTATACAATTTATTTCACAATAAAATGTTAGAAATCGAATGGTATCATTGGTTTTTTTAATTTCGTACTTTCAAAAATCGAAAAAATTTGAAACTTTGAAGCCCGATCTGTGAACTATTTCAATAGATATTTTTAATGTTTACTTTATTTGGATATTTTGATCATTTTGCAGTATATCAACTAAATTTCATTGCATAATTCAACATGTGTCATCACCCCTAATCAACTAAAACTTATTGTATCTATATGTATCATAACGTTTTTTATTGAAAACAAAAGTACCGCTAACGAACTATTTGTTAAAGCAGCGGTTCCACTGATTGCCACAGAGTGCAAACGTTAGCATTTTTAAATGACGTTTATACATGACTTTTTGGCGGGTGTTTACCGTGCTGATTGGGGCGCGGACGCAAACGCCCGCAATCTTGTGGTTTACAAAATAAACGACATTTCCGGAGGGTTTACGCAAAAATCTTTCTCTCATTTTTGAAACATAACTGTGATATTTTCAAGTCAAAGGTGCATTATTATCGGTTGGTAATAAGACTTGACTGTCCTACAAATTAATTTAAAAATGACTCCATTAACAACCGACGATAATGTACTTAGTAACTTGAAAACGTCACAACTGAAGGAATCATATATCGATTTCAAATAAGGTTTTTGCAGTTTTTATTGCAGTCTCCACGAGCTGTTATATGCGTATTTCTGTTTATTAAAGTTTTTCCCGCGGTTTAAATAATATTATTATTTTTGGTACAATTTTAACTCTATTTTCGATAAAAAAAAACAGTCTTTCCGCAACCTTCGCCCAGGCCTCATTGTACAGTCAAGGAATTTGATTCGCGTACCGTCTTAAGTCTAAATTACTGATGACAATTAATAGTACTAAGGGCTATGTTTCTTCGCTTGCTTAAAGAAATATAAGCCTTATGATATTCTGACATTTCAAGCAATAAATCAACGAAACGGTACGCGAATCAAATTCCTTGACTGTACATCCCTCTTAACCACTTCAAAAGTCGCCGTCTGGGACTCGATTGGTCATTTTAATAATCATTCATTAACTAAACACATTATTCAGTAATTATGGAGTACTATATACACAAAGAGCATAAACATAGTTATTCAAAACATTTGGATATTTAGGGGTATAGTATAGGCATCCCTTATTAGGACTAGACTCATTCGGATCCAAATGATAATTTTGTTATTTGATAAAATCTGCGTATTCTATTTTAAAAAGTGTATAAATATACTTACAAAATTACCTATATAAAACTTAATTAAAATTATAAATAAAACTAAATTAAAATAAAAACAAGAAAAATATACCTACCTACCAACCAGAGTCATAAAAAGAATACCCCATCCAGCAGCTCCGATTGTGGCATAGTCCCCATCACGCTAGCGGCGTTTCCCCTTTGTATTGCAAGACTAAGTCGCTGGGACAGGTAAGAGCCGGCCCTGGGGTCTCCTGAGGCGTGGATTAACCGGGACGAAAGGGACTTCATAAAAGTCTTCATGTCTGCCGACCAGGGACCCAACGTCTCAACTGCAAGCGCCGCAAACTCGTAATCCTTTAGAAGGGCGGAGTATTTGCGGCGCTTGAGAACTTGGGCCTGATCAGCAGCAGCGCCGGCTTTTGAGCGGGTTGCTTGGATGTGGGACGCGGCGAACGTATCAACGCACGTAGCGTCCCACACCAAAGCCCTGCCGAGTTTCCACGGCACCATAGTAACTCCATCCGGACGCTTACCGTCGTCTCTTGCCATTCCGGTGGGTTCAAGAGACGAAGGCACTGAGGCAGTGGCAAGTGCCCGGCGTACGAGGTCGTTAATGGTGCCGTGGCGGTACATGCGGCCAGCGCTTCTGACACAAGAAAGTCCATGTCGACCCAGCCAATCCACTTCTTTTCCACAGGCGCATGTATGAGGTACGCATATCCTGGCACCAATTCTCAGGCAGACGGCTATTCTTAATGTGCTCGGGTCTAAAACTGTGCCGATGTTGCGTGAAGGCAAGGCGTTCAGCCAATGACCTGACTCAGTTGTAGAAACAGCTAGGAGCCTGGCACTTTCCGAGTCGCCAGGACTGTTCTCAAGGAGAGAAGCGTGGGTTACCTTTAAGCGAGGGGTATCCCAAGCCCTCTGAATATGTTTCGTTGCTGGGGCAGCCGCTCCCGGGCACGAGTCATTTAAAAATGTCTTATTAATTTATCTCTTATCACAGTCTATACAGACACCTCATCATTAAGCTTTTACAGGGAGCACGAGGATACCACACATAAGCGCAATTTTATTCGTAAATTTCTACGATTCGAACAGCACATCTCAATAGTATTCTACGCCAATTTGTAGTTTAACAATCCAGGTTCACCCCTATAACTTGATTCTTGTGGATATCTTTAATTCACTTGAGTAATGATCAAAAACGTAAACTAAACTCAAATAAGCGGTCGCGCTCTCATACAAAATTAGTACGGGACCACCGATGTGTGGTGACCTCGAGTTGTACTTATGATCTATCTAGTGGTGGAGGTTATCTGTGTCTCTTATACACTTATTCATTTATTTACCTACGTACAAATTATGTTTGGTTAACTAAATATAGAGTAAAGGCAGATGTGCCCTTTGCTAGTGTAATTTGTAAAACTTTAAACTGTCCGAAATTTAAGGTGATCCATCAAAGTTATACCGATATTTATCTAGCAGTAGGTACATTAAAGTTATTTTAGCCATGTAGTTATTTACATAAGTTGTGGTATTTTTTTTATTCAATAGGTACAGTCGCCATCAGATACATCGGAGCGGCCAAAATGGTCATAAATTTCTGAACAACGCCTCTATTGTCAAGGCAATAAAGTGCATGTTCAGATATTTTTGAGTACCTTCGCCGCTCCAATATATTTGATGGCGACTGTACAAACTGAACTGGTACGGAAAACAATACCTCATGGTATGTACTTACCTCATATTTATAAAGTGTGTTATGGTAAAGCCCGACCAGAATTATATGACCATGCGCCATATTGCGGAATTTCATTGGAACTAAATTTTTCATACCAAACTGAACTCTCACCATATACATGAGAAAAAAGCGCCCTCTTGACAATGGTCATAATATATTCCTGATCAGGCTTTAATTCCGAAAATAATCTGTGACATAATAAAAGACTTATGAATAATTATCGGAATAACTGAAATGACTTACGATAAATTTAATCTATATGCAATGCAACTGAATAAATACTCAATCATAGCTTGTTATCCTCAAATTTGTTATAAAAAGGTGCAATTTATTAACTAATCGGTTCATGGAGATTATCACAATTATTATCAAACCTATTAGAAGAACGTGATCTATTATTAATTTAATTCTAATTTGATTTTTAATAAGATATCTGTCAAAACAGACATTTACAGTCCGTGAGCATTAAGAAAAACCTTCGGAAATCGGCGGTGACTAGCGAAGGTAATACTTACTAAAGGTTGCAGTAGGAGTCTGCTAAGGGAATATACTGGGAGATGGGCAGCAGCATCTTCCGAAAGCCTAAACAACAATAAACAAAAAAAAACTGCGCGCGCCAACCCGCCTGCCAAGCGTGGCGCGTATGGCAAACCCCCCTTTATAAAGGGGAGGCCTATGTTCAGCAGTGGACGTCTTATGGCTGAGATGATGATCATGATGATGAACAAACATAAGATTTCTTTATGATTATATACTTTCTGTAGTCTGTACTTGCCTAACCGTTAACGCATGCTCGAAACGAATGAATACCTACGTGCAATCCATACCGTATTAGATTAGTTCTATAGTATGAGGAACAATTCACTGCACACAATAGTTTCGTTCGTATTAACTCTTCCAAATATGGCTTGGCACAGCCATCAAACATCAGTTGGTAACGCATATAAATAATAGGTATGTGACGTTTTTAAGCAAAAGGTAAAGTACCTAGGGCCTTATTCTAACTTTAAAACACGCACAGACACGATCCAACTTCAATACAAATCCAATGCAATAACAACACAATACAGCTAACGCCTACACGCCTGAATCAAAAATTACGGAATTTGCTTGAAAATTACTGCGATACAACTACAATACGACTTCAATATTGGTTGATTATTGGTTGAGTGTTGGAGTTATGTTTAAGACAGATTGTGTTGTTAATGTATTGTTTATACATTTTAAAATTAGAATACGGCACCTAAGCATTGTCGGTTGAAAATTTAAAATTAAATTGAATTGCCCGAATACAACTTATCTTAGATGCCATCATGATGACAAAAGATCGTTTTGATAATAAATTATGATTTAAAAGGTAGAATACCGCTAGACTGTAGTTATGTAAGTACCTACCAGAGTACACTACGAGTAGTCCAACTAAGAACAAAAAAACTGTTGCCGCGGGAAAAAAACAACTGACGACGCGAGTCACGCGACCGAAATAGACATGATAAAAGAAGGGGTGTGCCACTGCGGTGCTACCGTTGCGCGAAACATGCTTGTTACAATTACAACCCTGCGTCCGGAGTTTGAATTGCGAACGTGAAATTTTATTCGATCGTAGATGGGTTACTGGTGCCGTATTCTAATTTTAAAATGTATAAACAATACATTAACAACACAATCTGTCTCAAACATAACTCCAACACTCAACCAATAATCAACCAATATTGAAGTCGTATTGTAGTTGCATCGCAGTAATTTTCAAGCAAATTCCGTCATTTTTGATTCAGACGTGTAGGCGTTAGCTGTGTTGTGTTGTTATAGCATTGGATTTGCATTGAAGTTGGATTGTGTCTGTGAGTGTTTTAAAGTTAGAATACGGCCCCTGGTCTAAAAGAACACCTTCCTTATTCGCTATGTGTGAAGTGCATGGTGGGGGTAACGAGCTAACAAGACCGATCGCAGTCCACAATTAGACAAGAAATGAAACTGCAAAAGCCCCTGTCTGCTGTCAAAATAGTGAATCAGCCAGTGACATTTCATATAAGCAAGGAATGCAACCTATTTATAAGAAAAAATAAAAATATAGATTGAACTCCTGCCCAAAAGATGGCGCCACAATCATGCACACAGCGAATACTGTGTATCTACTTGTAACATAAGACACTGCGCCCACTCAAGCTCATTGCGGTGTGTCCTTCATCGATATTGTTTCTACTCCACTGAGATACTTCTTAGTACTCGTAACTAGGTAGATATCTACAATTATACTTACTTACCGACTGAGATGCACTTTAATACTGTTAAATGCAATATTGACATCTAAATAGCCAAGGACAATGCATCCAGATAGTTGACGACATAATTTTTAGAATACTTAAGAGTCGCCAGGACGCTCGCGTGAACTCGCGTTCCCATACAAACGTAGTTCAGCTCTCAATTTAAAACTACATGCTTTAGAACCATGAAATTTGGCATGGGCATTCTAGTAGTACAGATCTAGGTCAGACATTCGTTTTCGTTGCTAAAAATTGTAATACAACGAAATAATAGCAAAAATAAGTTTTGTATGTAAATCTGTAACTGGCTGTTTTTTTGTATTACAATTTTTTTTCCAAATGAACTGAATACGCTTTATTGTTAAGAGAATAAGAGCGTGTGTAGGTCATTTTAAACACCCTACCCGCTTAGCTACTTCTGCTGCTGACTGTACCTATTAGAATTCACCATAGTCACGATAATTTAAAATAAAATTAGTTATAAAGTCTTAAAGATTGCCACAAATTGTTTATTTTATGCTCAGTGTTAAAAGATGGATTTTGTAGTGCAAAAAATTCAAGGTACAAACTTACGACTTAACGACTTCCGGTTATCCGGAAGTAATAAATTTAAATGGCTTAACATTGAAATAATATTTCTACAGATAAAATCTTACGCTTATTAAAATTTTCACTTAATATTACATTCATTCCTATTAATAATAAGGTTTACTCATGAAATTCATGTTTAATCAACTTTTTATTTATTGGTGGAGTTTGACAGCTGCTGTCAAAAAGACCTCGAGCTGCCATCTAGTGAAAAAAACTCGATCGCGGAATCATTGCGGCGCAACGGAACCACGAAGTTACATAGCCTAGATCGAACTAATAATATATTAAGTTATGTTGTATGTTTATTTTATAGTTCGAGGTTTTTACTGTAATACTGTATAACTAGTGATGGGCAAATTATCGATAGTTGCCGCCTTTTGTATGGGGAATGTTACCAAATGGTACGGTAAGTTGCCCATCACTATGTGTAACTGATTTGAATAATAAAATAAATTGCTATAGTAAACTAAACTAGCTTTAGCTCGTGACTTTTCCACGTAGAAATAGTGAAAATGCCAAAAACCTCCTTGCGTTGCGCGTTGCCTATCTCTTAATACTCCCTTTTAGAATTTGACTCATATTTATCTTAAGTAATTCATACTATCTAGGTACAGAATAGTAGATTGTATTACAAGGGAGCAAAATGACGTATTTCGGTCGAGGGTAGCATGTTGAATCCCGAACGAAGCGAAGGATTCCAGAATAGAATCCCGAGCGTAGCAGGGATTCTAACGTGGAATCCTGAGCGTAGTGAGGGATTCAAGTGACCCGAGATCGAAATAATTTTGCTACCGCGTAGTACACTCTACTTTTCACTCCTTCTATGAGAAAAACGAAAACAAAGGTACTAAAGTAGCTATCTGCTAGAAAGAGAAGTTATATAATGTTGTCTCATTTTAATTGGTTGTAAAGACAAGGAAAATAGAAAAAAAAACGCAGAGGAGCAAAAGTCACTTTTGCTCCCTCTGTAAATGGGCAACAAATCGCAGAGGGAGCAAAAGTAATTTTTGTTCCCTGTAATCGCAGAGGGATCAAAAGTCACTTTTGCTCCCTGTAAATGGGCTACAAATTACTCTTTTTCGAATAGTAGGGGTGAAAATAAATAAGCCTGCTACTATGTATTATGTACTTGTTAGTTAGGTACATTATCAGAAAAACAGAATATTGAACTTCACATTGATAAATGCAAGGATAGGACAGCAATGCCGCCAATCTAAAGTGATGCCAAGTTTGGGTGGCTTTAGTAACCTAATAAGTCAATCAATCATTTTAATATCCCAATTAATTCAGATCTTGCCGAAGAAGCGGGTATTTCAATTGACTGTACCGTCTGTACCGCATTTTACCCCACTAAGGCTACATTTCCACCAGATATGAGGCTGGCTCTACATCATGGGCCATCATAGGGACGCAGCTATACGACGGAACGAGATGGCAATATCGTTAGCTCTCTCTAACGCATAGCTGCGTCCCTATGATGGCCCATCATGTAGAGGCGCCATGAGCGAGAATATGTTGCGAGGAATGTACTTTTAAGAAGCAATAAAATCACTATCACTTAATTTACCTGACTCGCAAAACGCAGCTCTAGGATGGGGCTACTTTGAAAAATTATAGGTTTTTCAAACGCTCTAGTGACTAAACGGGAAAAGGGACTGAATTTATTTTCGAATATATATTATTAGACTGTATACTCTTGTTTTTGGCACAAGCCGAAACACGATTGCTGAAAGTTGCCTCGATAGAAAAAAGTTGGGTCCTTTTCCCCCTTATTTTTCTTAGCTTACGTAAACTATAAGAGATTAAGCAATATAACTAAGTAAAAAATATGGTATTTAGGTTTATCTAAAAAACAGAAGCAAAATTAGACAAAACTTTATAGATTCGCTTATTTATCGTAGTTTGTTCAAAAAGTCTGATCCTTAAGAACGCTGCATCTCTTTCTATCGAGCACGGGAGCCATAAACGGATGGGCGTGGCTTATCCGAGTCGAAGAATGGCCTTATTAAGCAATAAAATCACTATCACTATCTATATGTCAGACATATATATATGCATGGCCCAAACCAGAATCTATAAAATCATCTAACATTTAGAGGACACAGTTCAAGTAAGAAAGAATATCAAACGTATTGCGAAGCAGTCAGATTTGGATTTTATTTTTATTTTTCATTTTAATTACACAATAGGCAGGTACATGTCTGTCTCTCAAGCTGTTTTGATATGCCTTCTTGAAGAACTACGCATTATTGTATATAGTATCTTTAATGTATTTGTAGTACTGTTTTGAAAAAATAAGTCCCGCCGAGTTTCTTGCCGGTAATAAGTAATACTTCTCGGGTCAGAGGTGTAGGGTTAGAACCGGTGGTAGTTTCTTTTCTCTCTGACGTTCATAAGTGCATTGTAATGTGCCTAAATTGAAGAATAAATATCTTTTATCTTTATCTTTTTATCACTTAATTTACCTGGCTCGCACAACGCAGCTCTAGGATAGTCTCCTGACAAACACATTCCTCCCAACGCATCCCCGCTCATCTCTGGTGGAAACGCAGCCTAAGGCGATTATCACACTGGCGACGGATCCGCATGCGGCGCCGGTGCGCGAGCGAGATAGCGCTATACACATGCAGAGCGCTGTCTCGCTCGCGCACCGGCGCCGCATGCGGATCCGCAGCAGTGTGATAACCGCCTTACGCAGTATCTGCTAGTGCTATATTTAGACTTCGACAACATACCTAAGCTATGATTGCATGCCATTGATCAAATGAATAAAGTCCACAAAATAAACTGCGATATCCGCTACCATTGCCGGTGTTATGTTGGTAGCACCGGCGTGGGTGAATCTAGTTCGACATTTTATCCGGCCAGCGTAAATTGATCTCGAGGTCTGTATAACAATCGAATTAATCGCTATATTATAACTCGAGTCTGAGAGTCTGATTTTGAAGATTTCGACTTAGCGACGGTTGCACCACTTGCACCTCAATCGACGGACTGATTTAGTGCTGGTGGTACCAAATCGTCTGTTGACATAATTGTAATAGTGAAAAATTCCTCGTATGAAAAGTTAGGCAGCTATCTATGGGATGACCACTGCGCCAATATCGCCATATTTAACGTATCAAATTCAATTACCAAAAATGTCAATTACCATTTACCTACTAGAGGACTTCAGCCTAGTGGAACAACATATTTATGATAGTAGAAAGTAATGCCTTTGCTGAATTCCGAATCCAGTACCTCTTAACTTCATAATCTAGGGTACAAAGAGGTCGATAAAAATGAATTGGTGCTATTTGCTATAGCTCCAAAGACTTGAGTCTTTACAACACTAGTAATCAATAGTCATAATATTTCTCCCGAATTGTATGTGCGAATGGAACGGCTCCTGGACGGTAGTGACGTGACGTCCTTGTTTCAATTCATCGGCGCCGAATTGTCAACAGATGCGGTCAAAGGTCGGCCGCTAGAGACGGCAGGCGGTTTGTTTACATATCGATATTTACATAGCTTGTTGATTGGTTTGTGTTTAAGAATATTAGCACACTATTCAATATGTTTGGCGGTAGTGCATTTATCATTATCATTATCTGCATAAAAACTAGAGGCTCATAAATATTGAATTATATGCAGGAACTTTAAAAAAACATAACATCCTGCTTATTCATATCGTGGTTTCACTCTTTAGGAAAAAGTTCAGTCAAATATCCGACAATAAGGTAATGGTGTCCTTAGTTTCATTTAATGCCGCTTAATGATCATCAGATGAATCAAAACGCTATAAATAGAACGAGGCTTATTTATGTATTTAGAAATCAAAGTTCGTTTATTAAATTTTAGATTATGCATGTTTCTTTAGAGTAACAATGTTTATTATAATATCGTATGACTCATTTTTAACACCTAGGTTAAAGTAATTGTCAAGAAGTGAATAAGTACTTACCTAAGAATATGGCAATTCTAGAATAAACAATAAAAACGACGTAATTTATTAGACATTTACGTTGTTAAAATATAGCAAAGTGTTGGTCGTCTCATTTTCGCTAGCAAAACATTGTGCAAATTGTTCAGTAGATACTCATATAAAATTTGTTATTTATTTTAATTAATAATCATTTCAAAGATTTACTTTGAACTAGTATATTCATTTGTGTTAGTATTTCATTTAGTTTCTATAGTAAGTATTAGTAGTTAGGAAGGTAATAAGCTCAATAAGTCACTTTACAATAACATTGCGATCTCGTAATCCTTATTTACAACCAACACACGTCAATAATGTCCAATAAAGAATTCAACTTTATCGACATTTGTCTGCGGGACATCCCTACACCCAGTGCCGGTTACCGGCGGCCGTACGTTCATGCATTATCGGATCGACAGAGCTCGCGCCTGCACTAGTTGCCTTGCGGTAAATTAAAAAAAAGTTTTTGAAAATAGAATACAGTGCATTTTTGGACATGAATGGTGTGTTGTGATTTTTATAGTTCAGTAGTTACCAAGTGAGGATTTTTTCAAAATGGCCAAGTCTACTGTTTTATTTCGACAATGCATGTAAGTACATATTGTTTTAAAATTATTATTTTAACTATTTAACTGCTCAATTTGGTTTTAAGTTTGATGCCTGATGTGTTAAAACATTTTGCCGATTATAGCAAAGTTTAAAATTGTTTTTTTATAGCACGTAATACGACGTAGTCTTTCTTCTCCAACGGAATAACCAATTTTTTTATTTTTTGCACATTTTTGGCGATAAATAATCATCGTTATTAGAAAATCGAAAAATAAATAAGTACACTTTTAAAAATTCTAATCATTTCAAAAATAAAAACTTCTTAATAAGTATTTACTTAAGTTGTAAAAAATATAACAAATGTTTTAATAGATGTTAAAATGGTTATGCTTATCAAATCAAAATACTTAAGTCAATAAAAACATCACAGCGTCGCGCAGCCTCAACCGGTACTTCGCAAAATTACCAACACTTCCTGTTTGCACGCAGTCCATTGAACTCCTTTCAACAACTCTTTATCACCCGCACAGATCAAGAGCAGCAATGTACGCAGAACGCTATTATGTCACAACTGTTGCGTCCCTGTGGCCTTGAACTTGGTACTAACATCAACATAATTTAGTTGCCACTGGTGTTCCTTATCGTCCTTGCAATAAGGATCATGTTTAGTGAAATAAAAGTGACAACGGTAGTACCTCTAAGAACTGCGTATAAAGTTTCGCATTGATTATTCCGGACCACATTCTTAACACGCAGACCTATAACCGCGAACCACTTCGTTCATCGAATCGTCTATATGCATCACACTCTTTCAGATATGCAAGAGCGATAGAGACGGGGCCAACGTTTTGTCGATTTTCGAACTTTGCGGTAGGCCCTCAGATGCCATACTGCGTACGTACCTCATCTCGTCACATATTAGACCTTAGACATGTCATTTAAGGGCTATATTTAATTGGCTGAGGTGTTCTTAAAGATGCAACGTAGACCGGTTTTAATAAAAACAAAAGTGCGCATGTTAATACTTAGAAGAAGCCAGCGCCATTTAAAATAAACAAATTGATAACGGAATTTGACGGTAGAAATTTAAGTTTAGAACAACTTTTCTAACCGACCATGATTAATCATTAATCAAGAAAGGTTTAATGAAGTAAGTATATATAATTCAGAACATATAATAAATCCCATGCCTTAAGCGGCTCTCTACAGACGTAAGCGAGTCACCTGCGATTTTTAATACATTGCGGTTTTTGGTCCATCGGCGGATTTCATTGCAACTACCTAGACGGCAACGTACCGAAATCGCCGGCGATTTTTACGTCGAAATTGCGCCGAGTGTAGAGGCCATTAAGGAGGAATTTACATTTAATCATATGTACAAAGGTTTGCATTAATTTTATTTAAATCCAATGATCATAATAAAAAGTAAATATTACTGATAAATTACTTTATAAGCTGGATATCAATATACATCTATATTGTTAACAATTATTAGATCATTAAGAAATTATTGTATAAGTAGTTAATTTTAATACATTGACATAATATCTAATTTAAATGTTAATAATTCCCTGCAGCATCCCTCGCCAGTCTCGCTCCGTCAGCTCAAGCTCACCCCGACGTACGTCGACGTCGCCGCAACGTCGCTCTGTCGCCGCGCCGTCGCCAGCGACCTCGCTCAAGCCCTTCAGCGAGATCCCGGGACCACTGGCGCTGCCTATGTTGAGGCATTCTGCACACGTTTTACCCAGGATAGGTAAATTTACCGCTGTGTTTCGCTAGCGACGTCGCTCAAGCTGCCCAGCTACATACTAGAGCTACTGGCGCTGTCTCTGTTGAGGCATTCTACATACATTTTACCCAGACTAGGTACCTAACTTTACCGCTGTTTCGCTAGCGACATCGCTCAAGCTGCCCAGCTACATACTGGAGCGACTATGGGCTGCCTATGTTAAGGCATTCTGCACATGATACGATAAGTATAACCACGCTCAGACACTTCTCCTATGCACAGTATCCCACCTCGCCAGTCTCGCTCTGTCAGCTCGACTTCACCCCGTCGTACGTCGACGTCGCTCCGTCGCCAGCGACCTCTCTCAAGCCGTTCAGCGAGATCCCAGGACCACTGAAATTGCCTATGTTGATCCCTATGGTTATTATTATTCTTCTTCTTCTTTCTATCAGTGTGCCGCTTCGACCAGAGGCATGCGTTGTCGCGCGCGACTCCATACTTCGAGTCGCGCCTGAAGTATGGAGAGTCGCGCCGCAACGTAAGTCATGCTAGACGTACAGATTTGATCTATTGTGGCAGCCCTTTATAATTCATTACTAATTCCCGTTGAGCCTAGAAACTTCCAGATTCTTTGGGCTTGGGCTCCCTATGGTTACCCAAGATAGGTAATAAAAAGTCGCTCTATCACTTTAGCGGGAGAAAGCGATGGCGAAATCATGATAAATAAAAAAAGTTCTTCCAGAAATATTTGAGACGGATTGTGGTAGTGTTTGCTAAACGGTACTGAAGTGATCCGATATGAAACCTTTAGCTCATACTGTCCACTTTAGATTCCAGTCTATATTTAGAAACTAACTGGATAGACGGGACAGATGGCGTAAGTCGGAGATAAAAACTGGTCCAGCAGCTTTCCATATGTAAGACTGTAAGACTTAGACGATCCTATCCATGTTATTATTAAAATTATGAATATAAATAAAATTGTTATTAAAATAACTTTATTGCAGACAACAATTATTTAACCATAGTTGTTAATTAATACCAAAATTAACTTATTACTATTATGTTGGTTCCATATTATTTTAAGTAATTACTAGATATATTATATATGTACTATGTAGTCATTAGGCACAACGATACACGATGTAATTAACATAAAAAGGAATTTATAATTATGAAACAGTAGAGCTGGTTTTCCTGCGGCTCATAAAATAAATTATACCAAATTAGCTCCTATAGTTATATGTAATTTATATGAATATTTTTGAATGTAGGGCCACCACTGTAGGACAATGACCTATGTATCTATATAGCCATTCATTCTATTTTCAGAGAGTTCATATTGATAATTTCTAAACTACCGAATCAAGAATATAAAACAGATATTATTTCACAGGTAACTTCCATCACACCGTCGGCCTAGGCCTCCTTGAAGGCCTACAATCACGCTACGGAGACCTAGTGCGTCTAGCAAAAGCGTCACGTACTCGGCCAGTGCTGTACGTCTTCCACCCTGAACTGATGAGAGAGGTAAGTCACACAGTCGGCCTAGGCCTTTTAGAAGGCCTGCAGTCGCGCTACGGAGACCTAGTGCGTCTAGCAAAAGCGTCACGTACTCGGCCAGTGCTGTACGTCTTCCACCCTGAACTGATGAGAGAGGTAAGTCCCACAGTCGGCCTAGGCCTTTTAGAAGGCCTGCAGTCGCGCTACTCAGACCTAGTGCGTCTAGCACAAGCGTCACGTACCCGGCCAGTGCTGTACGTCTTCCACCCTGAACTTATGAGAGAGGTAAGTCACACAGTCGGCCTAGGCTTGATAAAAGACCTGCAGTGACGCTACGGAGATCTAGTGCGCCTGACGAAAGCATCTCGTACTCGCCCAGTGCTGTACGTCTTTCACTCCAAGCTGATGAGAGAGGTAAGTCACACAGTCGGCCTAGGCCTGTTAGAAGACCTGCAGTCAGGCTACGTAGATCTAGAGCACCTGAGAAAAGCATCTCGTACTCGCCCAGTGCTGGACGTCTTCCACCCCGAGCTGATGAGAGAGGTAAGTCACACAGTCGGCCTAGGCCTGTTAGAAGACCTGCAGTCAGGCTACGTAGATCTAGAGCACCTGAGAAAAGCATCTCGTACTCGCCCAGTGCTGGACGTCTTCCACCCCGAGCTGATGAGAGAGGTAAGTCACACAGTCGGCCTAGGCCTGTTAGAAGACCTGCAGTCAGGCTACGTAGATCTAGAGCACCTGAGAAAAGCATCTCGTACTCGCCCAGTGCTGGACGTCTTCCATCCCGAGCTGAAGAGAGAAGTGAGTAACACAGTCGGCCTAGGCCTGTCAAAAGGCCTGCAGTGACGCTACGGAGATCTAGTGCGCCTGACGAAAGCATCTCGTACTCGCCCAGTGCTGGACGTCTTCCACCCCGAGCTGATGAGAGAAATGTGTTATACAGTCGGCCTAGGCCTGTCAAAAGGCCTGCAGTGACGCTACGGAGATCTAGTGCGCCTGACGAAAGCATCTCGTACTCGCCCAGTGCCGGACGTCTTCCACCCCGAGCTGATGAGAGAAGTGAGTAACACAGTCGGCCTAGGCCTGTTAAAAGGCCTGCAGTGACGCTACGGAGATCTAGTGCGCCTGACGAAAGCATCTCGTACTCGCCCAGTGCTGGACGTCTTCCACCCCGAGCTGATGAGAGAAGTTAGTCACACACTCGGCCTAGGCCTGTTAAAAGGCCTGCAGTGACGCTACAGGGACTTGGTGCATCTAGCAAAAGCGTCACGTACCCGACCAGTGCTGGACGTCTTCCACCCCGAGCTGATGAGAGAAATGTGTTACACAGTCGGCCTAGGGCTGTTAGAAGGCTTGCAGTCACGCTTCGGGAACACGTTTTTCATTCCGAGCTGATGAAAGAGAGTTCTGCATTGCCATATCTCCACAGAACCAGCCACTTTATAATTATTTCATGATATTAAGAGCCAAACCTACCCTACTTACTTATATTAGGCCACAGCCTACTTCTTTAACCCTTATTGACACAAGCAAATTGTATATGTTATGGACCAAGTGATAAATAGGTCATTATACATAATGCCCGGGCATTATGAATAATGCCCAATGTGAGTAGGCAATTTGGTAATAACTATGAAAATAATTAAATTGCCCGGGCATTATACATAATGCCCATCACCTATTTGGCATAGTAATAAACCTTCGATAATAACTATTCAAACAATGAAATTGTCCGGGCTTTATACATAATGTCCATCAACTATGGGCAGAGTAAAAAAACTCACAAAATCAACCTACAAGGTCGTGTAAGTAGAGTAATTATTTTTATATTTCTTTATACCACGACGGTGTACGGCCCGCCTGGTGGTAAGCAGCTGCCGTAGCCTAGCTATGGACGCCAGTAACTTCAGAGGGTTCACATGCGCGTTACCTACCCTTTAAGAACCTATACACTCCTTTTTTGAAGAATTTCATACTTGTAGCCCTCTGGGAAAACCTCGGTAGAGAGTTCATCCCACAGCCGGAGCGTTCGCGGGAGGAAATTCCTCTTAAACCGTGCATTGTGCGACCCATAAGGCTCCAGGGTGTGAGGATGAACACCCTGCCGACGGCGAGCGTTGCGGTGATAAAGGCGGTCGTGGGCATCATGTCAAACAGCTCTTCAGAGCACAACCCATTGTACAAGCGATAGAACACACATAAGGAGGCAAAGTCTCTCCTTCGACTTAGAGGTTCAATATTGCTCGTGAGTTTGGGCTCGTCTACGATTTGCACAGCGCGCCTTTGAACCGAGTCAAAGGGCCCAAGCTGGTTTATAGGTGCTCCCGTCCAAAGGTGACAGCTGCTGTCACCTTTGGACTGAGCAGTAGTCCTTATGGAGTCTGACTTGCGACTTTTACAGAAGCAGTCTCTGCCCCGAAGTGAAGTATGTCTTCGCTTTATTGAGCACACCGAGCTTTTTGGGTGCCAGCGTGGCCTTCCCTTCAAGGCGACAACGGAATTGGGCGTCACTGGAAATGTCGACACCTAGGATTCCAATAATCCCTTACATCGTAAGAGTTGCGCCTTGGAACTCAGGGGCCACAGCAAATGAGGGTGTCTTAGCGGTAAACGCGCAAACTTGTCTCTTTATGGGGTTGAATCGGACCAAGTTGTCCTTACCCTACGCCGAGACACCAGAGAGAGTGTTCTCGATATCGGACAAAAGTTTTTCGTGACTCTCTACCACAACGGAACGAGGGATATTGACGCAGCCCGTGTAGCATAACAATGAATGTCACCGATAGACAACATATCATTGATATACAGCAAAAATTGCGTGGGGTAGCACGCAGCCTTGCAGGACACCAGCGTTTATGTCCATGCTTTCAGAGCAACTTCCGTCGACTAATGTTCGTATGCTTCTGCCGGACAAAAAGCTGGCAACCCATCTGCACAATCTCTCTGGATGGCAGTCCGTAAGCTGGCAACTTCGACAGAAGACTCCGATGCCACACCCAATCGAAAGCCTTAGCCCTGACTCTCAATGCCTGAAGCCCAGCGGTTAGTGCGATATACTAGAAGATCACCAATCGAGCGACCGTGGCGAAAGCCATACTGGTGGTCACTGATCATGTCGTGCTCTTTTAAATATCCCAGGAGCTTGGCATTGATTAATATGCGCTCCATAATCTTGGAGATAAGGGAGGTTATAGCGATAGGCCTGTAATTCGACGGATCTGAACTATCACCCTTTTTAGACATATGGTGCACGAGGGCAGTCTTCCATAAAGACGGTACTTGCCATTTGTGGTAAGATAGTGCGAAAAGGCGCGTTAGCACGAGACACAACTCAGGAGCACACCGTTTGAGCACAACTGCTGGTATGCCGTCTGGCCCACTCGACTTGTTACCGGACATTATTTTGTACTATGAAAGCAAAAATAAAAACACTTTTTATTATATTAGACTTATATTATCTTAGATTTATATTAGACTGCCATTTATTCCATATTTTGGTTAAAAAAATACCTTTCATCTCCAACCATGATTCCATTTGTATGGGAATCGCATTCACCGCGCGCTATAAATTATTTTTTTTTTCAAACAAAACGTACTTACGAGTATAAAGATGTACATTGAAGTGATACTAAACAGATTAAAAAAGAAATGGACTAAATAGTTTTATTTTATTAAGTTACTAAATTACGATTCTCAAGGGCAAAATAGTGACAAAATTTTTCATGCATAAGCTATTTTTTTTTGGATGAAGGAGTAAAAAAATAATTTCAAACCCATATTATACGAAAATGATACTAGACTTGACCTAGCAGCTAATGGTCGCCAGAAATATAGCACAACCTGGACCTCGCAAGCCGACCATTACCCACCTCTTTTTTGGGGGGTAGCCACCGCTCGATCTCAAGGCTAGGGGGCTTAATCAGCTTTATTTGACCTAACAAACAATCGTGCCCAGCGGCGTTGCCTGAGACAAAAGTGCTGACTCAAATGTCTAAACTTCCTCTGTATATTATCAAATTGCCCAATGGTCACGTAGCATTATTCATAATGACCAGACAATGTGATAAATAATGAAATTTAGATGATAATTAATCACTCGGCCTGATGCGACTGGGCATTATTCATAATGCCCGAGCATTATACATAATGCCCGCATTAATCACTTGGTCCATAACATATACAAACATCAGATATTGCATGATTCAAGCAGAAGACCATTTCAAAATTATTACGCTTACTAGCAGTTGCCCGCGGCTTCGCCCGCGTACATTATGATTAATGCAGATTTCTACTCTTGAATAAAAGTTTTTCCCCGCGACTTCCTTTGCGTAGAATTAGTAATTGACCCCCCTTTTTACCCTCTTAGGGAATGACTTCTGGGATAACTACTATGTATCCATCCCCAGAACTCAAACTATCTCTATACAAAGTTTCATCTAAATCGTTCACGTTTAAAAATTCCCCATGCAATCTTGCAACCCCCGTTTCACACTTAACCTTTAGGGCTGATTTTTGAGATAAAAACTATTTTATGTTCCTTCTCGGGACTCAAACTATCTGTATGCTAATAAGCATTAAGATTCATCTAAATCGGTCCAGATGTTAAAAATTTCCTAATCAAAATTCCAACCCCTTTCTCACTCCTTCAAGGGATGATTTTCGGAATGAAAACCACCCTTAGTCATTTGCAGGGATTCACACTTACTATATCCCAATTTCCGTCTAAATCGGTTCGACGGTTTAAAATTCCCTATACAAACCTGAAACCCCCGTTTCACCCTTAACTTTTTTACCTTTAAGGGTAGTTTTCGCGAAAAAAACTATTTTTTGTTCCTCCCCGGGCCTCAAACTATCTGTATACCAAGTTTCATCTAAATCGGCTCAGCTGTGAAAAAATCCTATACAAACTACCAACCCTCCTTTCACCCCTTTACAGGTTAATTTTTTCAATGAAAATAACCCTTAGTCGTTTCCCGGGGTTTAAACTATCTATTATATCATGTTTCATTTAAATCGGTTCAACGGTTAAAAATTCTCTATACAACCTTCCAATCCCCTTTTCACCCCCTTAAGGGCTGATTTTCGGTATAGAAACTACCCTATCTCCTTTCCCGGAATTAAAATTATTTCTTTACCAAAATTTCGAAATTGATGCCATTTTCGTACTTAATTAACGTCCCAAAATACCATAAATCGACTCCCATATTGATATTTAGTCATTTCCACCCTATCGCACCCGAACAGGGGGATGATATTTCACACCCGCCACGTTGTATCAAAAAATCATTAGTGTTTTCGTAATCAGCGACCCGATAAACCATAGAAACGATACCCATGTTGATTTTCAGACTTTGTCACCCCCATTTCCCCCATTATGGGGTTGAATTTTCTAAAAACCTGAAACACGTGTTTACTCATTTATTATTAGGAATACTCCTGTGAAGTTTCAAATAAAACAGTCTAACTAATCTTGTTTCCCTATACAAACTTTGGACCCCCATTTCACCCCTTGGGGGATGATATTTTACACCTGCCACGTTGTATAATAAAATGGTTGTTGTTTTCGTAATCAGCGACCCGATAAACCATAGAAACGATACCCATATTGATTTTCAGACATTTTCACCCCCATTTCCCCCTTTAAGGAGTTGAATTTTCAAAAAAGCTGAAACACGTGTTTACTCATTTATTGTTAGAAATACTCCGGTGAAGTTTCAAGTAAAATAGTCTAACTAATCTTGTTTCCCTATACAAACTTTGGACCCCCATTTCACCCCCTGGGGGATGATATTTTACACCTGCCACGTTGTATAATAAAATGGTTGTTGTTTTCGTAATCAGCGACCCGGTAAACCATAGAAACGATACCCATATTGATTTTCAGACTTTTTCATCCCCATTTCCTCCTTTAAGAAGTTGAATTTTCAAAAAAGCTGAAACACGTGTTTACTCATTTATTGTTAGAAATACTCTGGTGAAGTTTCAAATAAAATAGTCTAACTAATCTTGTTTCCCCATACAAACTTTGGACCCCCATTTCACCCCCTTACGGGGTGAATTTTGAAAAATCCTTTCCTAGTGCACCCCTAGACCTTATAAGGGACCTACGTGCCAAATTTGGAAACTCTAGACCCAGCGGTTTAGGCTGTGCGTTGATATGTCAGTCAGTCAGTCAGTTTCTTCTTTTATATATTTAGATTAAAAATGTTACATAAAATTTTACGATACTTTTCCATCCATTAGAATTCATTCACATAAAATTCATTAGAACACATTCTGCTAGATAAACCTTCAAAAATGACATTTGGTAAACCCTACATCTACAGACTGACCTCAGAGTCATGTATTTAAAACAATTTAAAATAAAACAATCCAACCCCAAATACTAACAATAGATATTATTTACACGCAACCATCTAGTTATTTTCAATTTATTATCATACATAATTTTTAATTTTAAAACATAAATACGTTTGGATTTATTAACTTATCTTGCCTCACACACGTTTATTTTCTATTAGAGGTCAGCTAAGCTAATTAATAAAAACACGTTACATTAAAAAACTGGTTCTTTTGTGCATTTGCAAAACAAAACAAAAAGTGTCCTCCGCCCAAAATAATAATTTTAAACTAAAACAAAAAAGAACCGACTTCAATTAGCCTTCACCTTTACAAGAGCAAATGACCGTGCTACTGTAAAAAATACTGATATCACTATAGATGTGCCTAATAGTTGAAGAGTTCCCGCGATTTCTCCAAGATCTGCACCTGGTGACAATGGGCCCAATTATGAAGTCTTTCAAACGAAAAAAGTATTTTCCAAATCGGCCCAGCCGTCTTCGAATAATCGGAGAACATACATAAAAAAATTAGCAAAAACAATGGCCCCGACAAATTGACAACCTTCGAAATCTTGAAGTCGGTTGAAAACAAAATTAGAGACATTGGCAGTCAAATGTAGACACAATTAGAAAGTAACACTTAAAATTCGAGAATTTCGGCTTCTGGGCCAGAATGCCAGTACAGACCCAACGACCACTTTCGCACACTCACTTTTTAAATAACGAATTTAGAATTCGTAATGAAATCTAGACGCCAAACAGGTTTTATTAGAGAGCTCAACTGTTTCATTCACACCGTATGTGAATGAAAGTTTTGAAGTTTTTACACTTTATGTAGTAGCTCTGAAGATATGAAATTAGCATTAGCATAATAAATAAAGCACAGCATCAGCATAATAAATAAGCAGAAGCATAAAAAGACAGCATTAGCATAATAAATAGCAAATGATGTCTGATGTCTTTAACATACATATCCCACGGATTATATTAGCTTACTATCAAGTGAGTTGTTTATCAGCCACTATCTCGGTAAAAAAGAAAAAAAAAGCTTTGTCTTATAACTAAACGAGAGTGCACATAATATAAGCTGACTCTAATGTTCATATCATAACTTAATAATTAGATAAGCGAGGAAGATAATGACGAAATATTAAAAGCTTCAGAATTATTTATATACCTATCGTATCGTATGGCATATAAGTCATATAACGTAAGCGTTGGTAGCCTGACGGTAAGACTTCTTACTTTCAATCCGATGGTCTCGGGTTCAAAAACCCCGGCTCGTACCAATGAGTTTTTCGGAACTTATGTACGAAATATATTTGATTTAAATATTGTAAGAAACCTTAGTCCTTAAGTTACTGACCTCCTTCAGTTCAATGTAACTATGATTACAATATTTCTATTCACAAGCATTATGTTTATTCAACATTAAGCTCCTTATTATAACTTGATCTTTATCTCTAACAACTGTACGCAGTCGGAAGTCTTGTTTATATTGGTCATCATACGGCAATGTAATGAGTTACGCATTGTAAATCTTATCAATCTTATCAATTGACGTAGACGGCAAAGGTTATATTTGTGTACAATTTTATATAGTTGATAGGAATGATAATAAATTGCGCTTAGTCGTTGCGTGATCGTATAAAAATATTATCTACATTCTGACATAAAAAACTATTTTTAGAAGCCAGCTAGATAAAATTTATGTGCAAATTGATGAGGTCAGTTGGATGGCTTCTTAGCCTTCTTCATTGGGCAGCATGTCACACCGATAACTTATCATGGATAACAAGAATCCCATGCATCTTGTGAGTGATCTGAGAAAGTTAGTTGTAACTTTTTGTACAGCATTTTTTTTTACCGGAACGTTTTTCGAACCTTACCTATGTATTATAAGAACCATATACATTTGTATACGTTATGTAAGGATATGTTTGAAAAATAATTAAATATCTTTTTCTGATGACTCATATCTCATAAGTATTATAGAATACAATACAACCAAAGAAAATATATTAAGCTAAAAAAACACATGTTCGTTTTCCGCATATTATTTAGTTGACACATACTTCAGAAATTTATCACTAAAATAGAAAAAATAGTCTTCGGAGTAATATACTATTTTTTTCTTGTAATTCTTGTAATTCCTACTTCGGAGTCCGAAGTAGGAATTACAAGAATTTATCGAAAAATGTTAGCCAAGTAAAATGGTCATACTATATGTATTTAATTTCATTAAAATGGTTATGTGTCGTCCAAGTATGAAAATTTATTTTTGATTAAGGATACTTTTCTAACCACTACCACCATTTGTTTACACAAGGCAAGTAAGGATGAATTCGGTATAGTATAGCTTACTGTTTGTTCCGCGAATGCAACCGTTACGATTCGGTGTGAATGCGGCCGCACGCGCTCGCCACGTGCCCCTTAATGTATGTGTTATTGTTCACGATTGTTTTGATTCTCTGCGGTATTACCTAAGTGAGTGATCAGTTGATCATAATTATGTATCTACAATTTACCACTAATTAAACAAAGAGCCACTTTGATTATTAGAAAATAATGAGGTATGTTTTCAATCGACTTCAAGATTTCGAAGGAGGAAGTTCTCAGTTCGGCGGGATCTTTGTTTTTCTAAGCAATTTTTTATTTATTTATGTTCACCGATGTGAAAATTTTTTTTTGCTTGAATGAGTATACTTCATAGTTGATCCCGTTGTCACTAAGTCTAGTAAGTCTGGATCTGATGATGATATCCTGGAGAAATCCAGGGAACTCTTCAACTATTGTTGGCACACCTATAGTGATTTCAGTATTTTTTTCCTGCAACTTAAGCATTTCCTCTTGGAAAAGCGGAGCCTAAGTGAAGTTCTTTCTTCGTTTTCTTCGGTTCTTTTTTTCTTTCTTTAAAATTAATCGCATTATAAGTCCAGTATAAGTATGTATACCGGGAGATGGGCAGCAGCATCTTCCGAAAGCCTAAACAACAATAAACAAAAAAAATACTGTGCGCGCCAACCTGTCTGCATAATACTATTCAATATACTCTATGGGGAGGCCTATGTTCAGCAGTGGACGTCTTATGGCTGAGATGATGATGATGATGATAAGTATGTTCTTTGTTTCTTCAAGAGGAACCAGTCCAGCCAGAGAAATGACGTGGATTTCATTGTTTACATTTTAAATAGAGGCTTAGGTTAGGAGGAGAGTTTACATTTAAAAAAAACAAGATATGTTGGTAATGTTGGTATAGAATAGACTTCAGATAAATTTCTAGTATTTCATGTACAGTCGCATCAGATATATCGGAGCGGTCAAGGTGGTCACAAATATTTGAACAACGCCTCTATAGTCAAGGCGATAGAGTGCATGTTCAGATATTGTTGAGTACCGTGGCCGCTCCGATATATTTGATGGCGACTGTACTTACTATACTCGTAAATGTTACCAGAGATTGGTGAAAAGAAAACAAGACTTAATGCAATTTCGCCAACAAAAATAACTGGAACCGTCGTAATGAAACATCATTCCAAAGCTGAATGCTCGAAACACAAACCTTTATCCCAATTTCAATTTTAAAACGACTGCATTCATTTGTTTTTAAAATTGAAGTTTTTTGTCTGCAATTATGGAATGAGATCATCTCTGTTTTCAACCGACATCAAGATTTCGAAGGAGGAGGTTATCAATTCTTCGGGACGTTTGTTTTTTATTTTATGCTATTTTTCTATGTTTTTTTTTATGTACGTATGTTCACCGATTATTCGAAGACGGCTGGAGCGATTTGAAAAATTCTTTTTTTGTTTGAAAGAGTATACTTCACAGTTGGTCCCATTGTCACCAAGTCCGAATCTGATGATGGGATCCTGGCGAAATTGAGGGAACTCTTAAACTATTATAGGCAGATCTATAGTGATTTCAGTCTTTTTTACTCATTCGGCTCGGCCATTTCCTCTTGGAATAGGGGATCCTAATTGAGCTCGGTTCTTTTTTTGTTTAAAATTATAAAGTTTACGTTCCTTTTTGAACATAGAAGAGACTGTTTTGTCTTTTCTGTCAGATTTGTCTTTAATATTACATTGATAAATATCGCATTTTCAACCGACTTCAAGATTTCGAAGGAGGAGGTGCTCAATTCGTCGGGATTTCGTTCGTCGTTCGATCGTTTTTTATTTGTTTGTATCAACTGATCATCATCATTATCATCATTATCTTATCTTAGCGTTTGTCCCGACTTTTTACCACGACGTAGTGGAATCTGGTTTGCTTATCCCAAGAATCTTGACACTCAATTTTACGAGAGTGAATGCCATCTGACATCCAAACCCCGAATGGAAGTTAGACCTGGTTGGGATTAGGTCCTATTCACTTAAGTATGATATACTCCTTTACCGAAAAGTGATTAATAAAAATTATATTTCATGACATAAGTTCCGAGAAACTCATTAAGTACGACGTACGAGCCGTGGTTTGAATCCGAGACATCCGGATCGAATGTCGGACGTCTTTTAACGGACTTAATATTGACTGTGCTAAGACATTTCGCAGATCTCTATGGCGGAATGGGTCGCTAGTCAGTTCACATCTCGCTGTTTTCACCATTGTACCGCGTAGACGGAAAGAGTGGCTATGTCGGCGGCCGATCGTAAAATCAGGCAGATCGTAATGTTCCTGTGTAATGTTTTAACGATAGTCCCATTAAACCAGTGTAGGTATAGGTAGGTTAGGTTCGTTAGATTGCTTCAGATGCCCGAAGGGCAAACTGCCCAGAAATAGGAGCATAGCGGGGCTCCGTCAACTCAGGGAACGAGTCAAAGATTTTCACGTTTCACGATATGCCTAGGAATTTCATAATATACCTGATCTTACGATCGGCCGCCGACAGCTACATGTGAAAGAAAATTAGCTGACCGAACGCGGAACCACGCATGATAGAGATCAGGGATGTCACGAATGTCATTTTTCTCACATTCGCGAATGCGAATGCGAATGCGAATATGCAGGATGCGAATGTCCGACTGCGAATGCGAATACGAATGTTACGTAGTAGATTCAAAAAAGTTAATCTTGCTTATCATTTTTATGCTTACATAGTTCAAAAATACAGAACATGAAATGTGATGGAGTCCTATATGATTGATCAAAAAGAGTCAAGTGATACCGTCGTTTTCGTTCTGTATGAGCAAGCATACGACCATCGGCCGAGTCAGCGCGGTCAAAACAGGATGCGTTCTGCCAACATTCGCATTCGGAAAATATTCGCATCTATTGATGCGAATGTTGATACGAATGTCAAAAATGATACGAATATTCGCATAATACGAATGCGAATGCGAATATTCGTGACATCCCTAATAGAGATAGCGCGATGGAACATATGCGCTCAAGAGCTGTCGGATGCTCTAATTATTGTGTCGCGCTGCATTCTACGGACAACTCGTACGGTAAAGTGCAGCGGTTCCGCGGTGATGGTTCCGGTTCCGCGGCGGAGATGTGCAAAGGCCCTAATTCTTTTTTTCTGTCCAGGTGTACGAGAGCTGCTCAACGGAGCCGCCTCAGTGGGCCCGGTCTCCACTCCAAGCCCACCGGACTGCCGCAGGATGTCCGTTCCACAGGTTAGTGGACTCGTATACCACAGGTATGCCTATCAAAAGGCACGTTGCTGATTGAAAACGTAAGGCACTTCTGAGCACCAAAGTAAAAAAAAACAGTAGTTCTTTCGTAGCAAAGATATCTTCCCATTCGGCTAAAAAAAGTAAAATAATGTAGCATAACAAATTGTTGTATTCCATTGTGCTTTTACGATAACAAACATAATGATAGATAATTATCAGCAATAACCAATATTTAATGCAGAGCTCATAAATTTACATATCTAAGTCACATTGTCCCTGATACGCACTGTACTGAGATAAATCAAGAATTGTATTGACATTATTTATATGTATTGCCATAAATTACTAAATGCGTTTTTATCTAAGGCCGATTAAAGAGAGGTCTCCTAAATCGTAGATATTATAAGTTACAGCAGTTAATACGTGTATCACATAATTTAGTAAGTAATATAATATTCATTAACATTCGCAATGGGTGTACGTTACTAGAGGCTAGAAAATATACCTAAAACACTGTGATAATGTATTTAATATCTACATAGTAAAATCGTTTACATTTTACTTAGCTGTTATCCGTATGAAAGCCACTTTACTACCATTTAATATTAATGTATCGTATCGCTTAACTTCAAACTCAGATAAATCTTTTCGACCCTCTAAGTAAATACCTACCCTATTACCTTTTCTTAATACCAAAATCGTATAATCTGAAAGATGGATTTATCTGAGTTTAAAATTAAGCGACTTATTTATGTGTATGTATGTAATGTATGTCAAATTAATTGGTAAGTTTAATATTGGATAACGAACGAATAGTAGGTAGTGAGATGATAGTTTTTACTTTTAGGTCCAAATCTAAAATATAAATATATGCCACATCCAAATAGTTGTGCCGTTTTCGAAAACGTTTCCTAAATAAAACGGATACCGTTGTCGAGAATGACACATCATCACTAGAAGAGGCAGGCGGCGTTAAGTAATTTTCCATTTTCGAATTTACTTGCCCCCTGACAGAGGTAGGTACCCGTAAGTTACATTAAGAGTATTTCCCATTTCAGCGATGAAACCAAAGCCATCTGGGCTACCATGAGAGCTCTCCTAGATGATCCCGCTTTGTTGAAGAACTTCGAAAAGGCTTTTGATGATATCGCAGTCGACGCTACTAGGAGGTAAATATAAGGATTAACTTCTTATCATTCCCAATACCTAATTAAGGATGATTCACGGTGTCCATTCCCGGGTCCGCCACGTCGACGGGCCGATACCGGGCGTTCCGGGCACTACACGATCAGTGACCGGGCGGTTCCGGGCCCGAGCCTTCCGATACCGCCCTGTTATATATGAGAGCTTCCGTCGAGCTTCCGGGCACGAAGCGAGCCGAGTCCGGGCTGTTTTCGGTCCGACACATCGTCACGTGGTCACTGCTTCTTGTTTCTAGTAATTATAAACTGACCGAGTAGCGAATAAGCTACGCCCTCATATTTAACATATCATTTATTGACATTTTGCAACCTACATATTTTGGCAAATATATTCCGACACATCGTTGGAAAGGTGTTGTCGTATAGTCTCCGGGTCATCTCCGGGTGGTCGACGGACCGTGCACGGGGCGAGCCAGGTCCGAGCGTTGTTTGTACCTAGTAACGGCCGTCAAACAACAAAACATGACCGTGCCGTCGACGTTCCGGGTACGGAACGAGTCTCTTGCGATACTCGGAGGTCACGTGATGTTTTCTATACAAAATGAAGTATCGGAAGTGTCGGATCGGAAACGGGGATGGACACCCATCCTTTACTGTAATATTAAATTACAGCAAATAAATCTAAAATTGTGATATGTGATAATATTTATGAGACAAAAGTTTTCATTTTTGCCATGTCCAGTGCAATAATTGTTTTTTACCTCAATTACACCTCGCATCAACTAGGAAGCTTTATAATTATTATTTACTACGGGAAAATTAACCTATGTTATGTAGAGCCATATGTAAACTCTCCAGAGCTTTTCTTAAATATCGCTGCGCTAACTCGGTCAGCTCTAGTACACAAACTTGGAACTTGCAATTTTCTTCATCTTTATCATTCTTCTTCATGGCATTCTATCCGTTTTTTATGCTTAAACTTAAAGATTACTCGTAAATATTTTTCTAGGATCGGAGAGTTAAGAAACGCTGAAAACGCTCTAAATGAAGAATTGGAAACGGAGGTTTATCGATGGGCACTGGAGACTCTAGGCATGGCTGCTTTGGGCACTAGACTTGGGTGCCTCTCCGGATCAGCCCATGTACCAACTTCGGAAACCAGGTATATATTGTTTTTCATCATCATTCATCATCATTACAGCCTTTTTATCGCCCACTGCTGAGCATACCTTGGCCTCTCTTCGTGTACTCCACTTGTCCCGGTCCTGAGCCAACTTCATCCAAAAGTGACCCGCAACCTTCCGAATGTCGTCTATTATGCATCGAGCTAACGGACGCCAGGGGCTTCTTTCATCTGAAAGCGGCCACCAACCCACCACTGTGTCAACGTTTTCGTCCACCTGTCATCTCTCTGCCTAGCAACATGTCCCGCCCAGCTCCATTTTAGTTTGGTAATGACGTTTGTTTTCCATACCACATTAAATTAGGTCTTCACAACCCAGTGCCTGAATCTCATGCTCCACCCTTGCTGCTTCTTTAAGTAGTACATTCGCCATCAAATATATTGAAGCGGCCAAGGTAATCAAAAATATCTGAACATCCACTTTATCGCCATAACAATAGACGCGTTGTTCAGATATTTGTAACCACCTTGGCCGCTCCGTTATTTCTGATGGCAAGTATACCTATCGAAAAAGAAAGTGAATGAGACAAGCATTAATTTCAAGCGTTACTTTCTAGAAAACCAGAGAAGACCTCAATGGATGACGATATCCCCGACCGTTGCTCGCTGTCAAAACGCTGTCCCAGCGGCCTCACTCCCGCAGAGGCGCTGGTCCGAAGTGCGAGGGAGATAGCCGATGCGGGATACTTAGTGCGGAGCGAACACACCCTTAAAACAGAGTCAAAAACGTTTAATGATGCGCTGAAGGCACTGGACAAACATTACAGGTAACAATTAGTTTACGCAACGTAGTACCCTTTAATTCCTACTGCACTCCCACTAAACCCATCGAGTATCTAGTTTCAAATAATACTATTGAAGATGAAGACTATAGACCAAATAAAAAAACCGTTTATTTCCAGCCTGACAGAGCACTTCCTCCTCCACGCCATGACCGAGCTGAACAGCAGAGATCTGAAGCCAGAACAAGTCCTCCTGAACAAACTGGCTCCACTCAAGCAGCGGATGATTCCACTCGTCTCTGACATGCTATTGGCCGGAGTAAATCCTGTAAGTTTTTATTAAGTCACACTCTTGTTTTACCAAAAACTATACTTGCCCATTTCCATCTTTATACCATAAACATTTAGAAACAAGTATTTTATGTAATTGTGCCTTTTGCCACTTTTAAAAATAGCTAACCATACGCAAGGACTTGCCTGTCGGATATGTCCGTAGTACAAATCGGTCAATGTATGGCGCTATTTAGATCCGTCCGCAGACACATTCGGGCCCAATTCCTGCCACTGATTTGTCTTCGGTCTTCTGTTGAACGCATTATTTAAATAACCTCGAAAATAATTCTAATCCAAACAGTTGGCCCAATCCGCGCTTGCCATGCTCTACCACCTCTCCCTAAACCCTGCACGGCAGCAGCGTGCCCACGACGAGATCTGCTGGTCTGCAGCTTCCCATGAAGCTGGTGCTGGCGTCCAGGAGTTGCCTTACTTGGCAGCTTGCGCTAGGGAGGCGTTGAGGCTGCATCCCGCTACGGGAGGCGTGGTGCGGAGAAGCACTGAGGCTATCAGTGTTGGAGGATATGAAGTGCCCGCTGGGGTGAGTAAAATACCAACTCTTAAGAACTTTAGGAGTTTCCGAATGCTAGAACCTTTTAGAGCGTGCCAAGGTACTGGCCCGCAGTTTCCCAAGAAGCTGGTGCTAGCTTCCAGGAGTTGCCTTACTTGGCAGCTTGCGCTAGAGAGGCGTTGAGGCTGCATCCGGCAACCGGAGGCGTGGTGCGGAGAAGCACTGAGGCTATCAGTGTTGGAGGATATGAAGTGCCCGCTGGGGTGAGTAAAATACCAACTCTTAAGAACTTTAGGAGTTTCCGAATGCTAGAACCTTTTAGAGCGTGCCAAGGTACTGGCCCGCAGTTTCCCAAGAAGCTGGTGCTAGCTTCCAGGAGTTGCCTTACTTGGCAGCTTGCGCTAGAGAGGCGTTGAGGCTGCATCCGGCTACGGGAGGCGTGGTGCGGAGAAGCACTGAGGCTATCAGTGTTGGAGGATATGAAGTACCCGCTGGGGTGAGTAAAATGCTAACACTTAAGAAATTTAGGAGTTTCCATATGCTGGAGCCTTGTAGAGCGCATCCACTACGAGGTATGCTGGTCCGCAGCTTCCCAAGAAGCTGGTGCTGGCGTCCAAGAGTTGCCTTACTTGGCAGCTTGCGCTAGGGAGGCGTTGAGGCTGCATCCGGCTACAGGAGGCATGGTGCGGAGAAGCACAGAGGCTATCAGTGTTGGAGGATATGAAATGCCCGCTGGCGTGAGAAAAGTACTAGCTCTTAAATCCATATACTACCTACTGGAGTCTTGTAGAGCGCGTCCACTACGAGTTTTGCTTCTTCTTCTTCTTGGGAAGCTGCGGACCAGCAGATCGTGGACACGCTGAGCAAAAGGCTCTAAAAAATTGCTGGAAACTTCTAAATTTCTTAAGGGGCATTAAATTATTCATAGGCCGTTTTATATCTTAAGTAAACTAGTACTATTCATTATTCTGTGCTAAGGCGATAAAGTTTCATAGCTTCTTCTTTAATAAACTTTAAACTCTTTGATCATCCTATTTTAGTCTCTAACTACCTAGTTTAATTAGGTCTTACCAATTTAGGTCACAATACCCTTCAAGAAATGATAACCCTAATTTCAGAATGAAGCGGTATTTAACAAGAAATTAAGGGACTCACTTAATTTAACAAGGCGTCGTATTCTGTACAATTTGCGGCGGGTGCAATTAAGTTTCATTTCAAGTACGTGAGATTCAAGCTAAACGTCCCTAGGGCAGTCTTTGAGCACATACTAGACACCGCATATGAAACCCTAGCTTTATGCGCGATTTTGTACGCGTCGTCTTGATAAATGTGATAGCAAACCTTCAAAAAGATGGCATGTAATTCCTCCCCCCTTTTCACTATCCTAAGGGATGATTTTCGTATCAAAAATCCTTCCTCGGGCCTAAAACTTCCAAAACTATGGAGTTACATACTTACATACGTTAGCTAAGTTGACTTCTTTGACTTTAGCAACGAACTATGCAGGCTCCATGCGAATCACTCGATTTCATTGTAAAAGGCAAAAACTTATTTATTTCTAGCTGTTTAATTTGTCCAGTGAGTAATGTACGGTGACCGCGAGTATTCTTAAATGCTTTGTCTATTAGTTGAGGTGGTCTGTGTCTTTGAGTTCAACATAAAGTGTTCGGAGTTAACTTACTAAATGCATTACTTTGAGACAAGGGCGCGAAATACGAGTGTTCTTTTGGTCTACCTTATTCGTTGGAGATAAGGTTGAAACTTTGTAGATATGTATTTATATTTTAAACGTAATTGTCTCTACTCCCAGATAAGGGGTGAAGTCGTATGAATAAGGTAATTTTAAAACAGGTGTATACAATTTACACACGAGCACTAATACGTATAATAAATACGTGACTACTGTACAAGTACATTTTAATTTACATGTTTCGTAAATTGTACGTAAGTTGTAGGCAACTAATTTTACTTTATTCCACTCTATTCCAGATTATTTGACCAATTTACTATGAATTACCTACAACTCTACATGCAGTGGGATACATCTTCGTGAGACCCACATACAGGCTTGACAAAAGAATACGGTTCTATAAGACTACGTCCTCCAAAACATAAGACCATCGATATTATACCTAGAATTTATTTAAAAATATTGTTTTCAGGTTGATATAGTCTTAGCCCATGGAGTCACCAGCAAATCTGAAAAGCAATGGGGCAGAGCCAACGCTTTCATCCCCGAGCGCTGGTGCAGCGAGTCGTTGGGGCCTCTCCGGGCCTCGCGCGCCCATCCTCTGGCCTCCCTGCCCTTCGGCACGGCGTGCCCGGCCTCCGGCCTCGCTGGGCACATACTGGCTACCCTAGCTACAAGAGTGTTGGAGAGGTATAGGTTGGAATGGCATGGGCCAGCTGCCAATTTGGTTACGACAGGAGTGAATAAAGTACAGGCGCCGTATTATTTTGTGCTGCAGGATGCACATTAGATTATGAAATGAACGCCCCGGCCTTAGGCCTCGCTGAGCATAAGGGTGTGGTGCCACACATATGATCCACTTGATCTGAATTTTGCATACAAATAGAAAAATCAGCAGAGACCGTTTTCAGTACAGTGTTGGTTTTTTATCTGTTTGCTAAATTCAGACAAATATGGAGACCATGGTGAGCTGAATATAGTTTAGGCGCCATATTATTATATGTTGCAGATAACACATTAGGTAACTATTTAATAGACGCCCATGTAAGATGTGTTATTTAACGAATTTATTTTAAAGTGTTATAACAACAATATATAAAAATATTAAAAAGAATTGTTTTTCGTATAGTAATCTGAAGAAGTTGGATTTATTTATAGATGTTGATAAAATGCAGCAGAAATCGCGTTTGCGCGTGCATTGAAACCGCCTTTAAATGTTCCTTAATTTTAAGATTAATTATTCTCTAACATTAACTACAATGTAAGTTTATTGATATTGCAAATAAACGGTTATTGATACATCAATTGGTTTATTTAACTTACCAGCTATATGCTATCATGATTTCTTAAAAATATATTTCGAAACCCTTACCTAACTTAAATTTCATAAAAAGTGATATAAAAGTTTTTCCGAGGATAAACTTGGAGAGCAGGTGTGACCAAGGGTAGGTACAGTCGCCATCAAATATATCGAAGCCGCCACGGTTCTTAAAAATATCTGAACATGCACTTTATCGCCTTGACAGTAGATAGTATGGTCTAATTAAAAAAAAGTATGGAAGTAAGTCGTGTAGTCGTGGTTCTTTTTGGATTCGTTAGAGGGCGCAACTAGATTGTTTCCCCCGAGTTGCACCGTTTCTGTTATATACGGAAGACTGTTAAATTTTAGGTGTAAACTATAAAGTGCTGTAATTTTGGAGTAAGTTAAAAGCTATTGGGTTCAAGGTTAGTAGTGTATAGAGAACAGCTTGGTGCATAGTGTATCTTAATTAAAAAGATGTGCGATGTATGACACCCTTTAAAAAAAATTTTTTTCGATTGCGGCTCGAGGATAAGTCAGTCGGTTGGTGCGACTTCAAGTTAAGCTTTTTAAAGCATTATAAACATTCAGTTAAATTTGCACGCCTGGGCAAATTATGGAACATGTATTTTTGATTATTTTGTTATTTTAAATTGGAAAGGGAAATTAAGAGACACGTGAAAATTTTAAGAACAGTACTTATCTAAAGACACTACATTTGCACTAAATAAAAAATAGGATTTTTTTACCGGAAGTTTGTCAAAAAGTAAATATAATTTATTGCAACGAACTGCAAGCAACGGTGGGTGGTAGCACGCGGCGCGGGGCGCGCGGGGCGGGGAGATAGCGCAGCGCGCAGCAATTGTTTTACTCCCGCCGTACGTTGAGACCGTTCGTTCGACACTTTTAACGGGCAACCAGCATAGATCTCATATAAGTTAGAGATACCCAATCAGCACGCCAAATGTGGCACAGTAAAACGAGCCGAAGAGAGCCGAGCAAAGCCCGATCGTTCCGGGGACGCTATTCACACAGGACTAACAAACGTTTCGTTAAAATATTAACAGTGTAAGTGAGACTAGGGCACAATTGGCGTTAGGAAGTAAAAGTTTCATAAATATAAACCGAACTGACAGCATTGAGGCATAAGCCTAGTGGAGTAATTGTTGTTTTATTTAATTACGAAAGTCAGAAAATAATTAAAACTTACTAAAAAATATACACAAATTACTAAAAAATATGGCAATAAAATTAAAGAGAAAGATAACTGTATTCTTCGTTTCAAAATCAAATTTACATAACCCCTCCAAGGGTCCACCACTTTCTTATTCATGATAATTTTATTATTAGATTTTAGCTAGTACGGCTCGTATGCTTCTGCCGGACAAAAAGCTGGCAACCCATCTGCACAATCCCTCAAGCAGTCCGTAAGCTGGGAACTTCGACAGAAGACCCTGATGCCAGACCCGATCTAAAGCCTTAGCTATATCAAGGCTGACTGGGTAATTTGCAGAAAAAATGTACCTTTACTTAGTCCAAAAAATTCGTTACGTTCATAAAAAAATGTAACGAAACTGATAATTTGTCAGTTTCGTTACACTTTTTTTATGAACGTAACGAATTATTTTGTATGTAAATTTTGGGACAGTTGGGCCATTTTTTTTATTCTACCAGACTCGATAGAGCTCATGATTCTGCATGCGACAGACTCAAAATATATATGAAATTAAATAAAAAAGTAAAGGTACATTTTTTCTGCAAATTACCCGACTGCCAATGCCTCAATGGGTAGTCACCACTCGTACTCGCGGCTAGGGGGCTTAACCAGCTTTGTATGAAAATGAAAACTTTTATGTTTAACGTGCTGTTTTTTTATGCCAATCGATTTCATTCCTATCCAGTATTAATAGTTTCGTAGGGGCCAACTAGCGGTAATGTACTAAAAAGCCACAAATTGAAGATGTTTTTTTTTTCATACATTTACTATGGAGAATTTATTTTCATTTTTCTATCACGCCAATCAGCCATTACAGTAAAAGCATTCAAAATATCAAAAAATAGGGTTTCAAAGCAGTAAATATATGTAAAATTGTTCTTTAATTTGTGGCTTAAGTAGTAAGTTGGCCCCATAGAAACTATTAATACTGAACAGGAATGGGATCGATTGGCATAAAAAAATAGCATGTGAAAAATAAAAAGTTTTCTTTTTCATGCAAAATGTATGGGGAAAGCTTTTCTCGATTTGTGACTTTTCTAGCTGGAATTTATTTTTGGTCTTATACAAGCTTTTGATCCTGGATAGGAATGGGATCAAATGGCATCAAAAAAAGAGTGTGTCAAAAATTACCTTTTTCTCGCACCCTGTATGTTTTTTCTAAAATCTGTAAACGCGAATCTTCGTCAATTTGAAATCGAGGGAAGGTCTTTAAAGACCATTTTCGCGTAGCAGCACGGGATCTGGTAGCTGCCCTCACTGACCCAGAAAGAAAATCCATCCTGTATAGTTAATAATTTCATAATATTTTTTAACTACCTACCATATGAAGGCAATTTAATAAAATACACACTATAAAAATCGATTAAAACCAACTAATAAACGAAATAGATATAATTATGAAGTTATCAATATTTATTACACAATCAATCAAAAAATTACAAATAATAAAGTAATTGATCCAAGAGCGACTCCATTGCTCTTATTTGCCATGTGATTTTGTAATGTCGGTTGAACGTAAGGTAAAATTTTATCATATCTTTCTTTTAATCTGTAATACAACCTTAACGATGTTAAATAATTCGCACTGGCCGGTCACAATGTTTTACTTTTAGGAAAATGTTGTTCGAGTCTAGGCCTCTTTAATATATTATCTCGATGTTCTCGAAAATTGCACGAATTAACGTCCTCACTAAATAAGCTCTGTAAGAATTGAGTTTTCGTTTATGAAATATTAATAAATGTATATAGACCTAAAGTACTTTTATTGCAATAACAAGACTTCAAACTATCTTACCAAATGCGATCCATATGCATTGTCATTATTAGCAATTTTTGATTTCAAATCGTTACCGGACTCTTACCCGCTTATTCATAAACGTGTTCCAATCCTTATTTAGTTAAATTATGTTTTGTTAGTTTCTAACAAACACAAACACAGCTATAACACTATAAATAAAAACAAGCTTGCTGTCAGAAGATGTCGTATCCGCAAAGCATATAAGTCATTTTTTGGTCAGGGTATTCATATTTATAACAAGTTACCGGTCGATGTTTTGAATCTATCATTTGTCTGTTGTACATAGTGCTGTATTTGTCTGCCATTCGCTTTCACTTCTCAACTACTCAAAGGTTAGCTGGAAGAGATCCCTTAAAGGGATAAGTTCGCCTTTGTACTACTTTTGTTTTATTGTGTTGTTTTTACGTGTTTTTTGTACAATAAAGAGTTTATACATACATACATACATTTCCCGCTCTTAAGAAATACTTAAAAAAAAACTTTAATGTCAAAGGGTTATTACAGGGTCGAGGACTATATGACAGACATATATGCATGGCCCAAACCAGAAACTATAAAATCATCTAGCATTTAGAGGACACCGTTCAGGTAAGAAGGCATATCAAACGTTTTGCGAAGCAGTCAGATTTGGATTTTATTTTATTTTTCATTTTAATTACACAATAGGCAGGCACATGTCTGTCTTTCAAGCTGTTTTGATATGCCTTTTTGAAGAACTACGCATTATTGTATATAGTATCTTTAATGTATTTGTATTACTGTTTTGAAAAAATAAGTCACGCCGAGTTTCTTGCCGGTAATAAGTAATACTTCTCGGGTCAGAGGTGTAGAGTTAGAACCGGTGGTAGTTTCTTTTTCTGTCTGACGTTCATAAGTGCATTGTAATGTGCCTAAATTGAAGAATAAATATCTTTTATCTTTTACTGTCAAATTGACAGATAAGGTCAAAAGATGATTTAGTTAAATGAGGTTTGAAGTAAGTTTCTGAATATGTGGGTTAAGGTTTAGCGCTTAAGTTGGTTTAATAATTATTTATTTTAAAATTTAAAATTACGTCAAATTTTGCTAAATACCTATTTGAAATACTGGAGAGATATTATTGTTTTGTTTCAATTATAATTCTTATTGAGAAAAAATATAAATTTAAACAAAAAAAGAACCGACTTCACTTAGGATCTGCTATTTCAAGAGGAACTGGCCGAGTTGCTGTAAAAAATAGTGAAATCACTATAGGCGTGCCTATAATAGTTGAAGAGTTCCCTCGATTTCTCCAGGATCCCATCATAAGATCCCGACTTGGTGACAATGGGACCATCTAGGGGTTATACCCGTTCGATTAAAAAAATGATTTTGAAAATCGGTTCACGATTCACGGAGATATCGAGTAACATACATACAAAAAAATATAAAAAAAAATTCAGTCCAATTGAGAACCTCCTCCTTATTTGAAGTCGGTTAAAAATAGGTGTTGTTTTAATATTAAGATAAATTATTGTTTTTTTTTTTCATTTATATAACTTATTGATAAAAAATAGGTGTCGTTTTAATATTTAAAGTCTCTCATAATAAAAACCTCATCAACATCAGCAGCATATATACGCCCCACTGCTAGTCAGAGGCCTTCTCTCAGAATGATAGAGCGTGCAGATTAGGACTTCACACACCTCATTGAACTGCTTCGTAAGTCTGGTGAAAAACGTTTTTACGAATTTAACAAACTTTGGGCGTACCTGTATTTAATTTGTTGAATGTCTTTCTGCATACTCAGAAACCCTACTATTTTTGCAGTACATGTCACTACTCTTGCCTCAAGAGCCGTGCTTCGTCAGTACGTCTATGCGTTTTCCTTCTCTTGCCATTAATCACGCCGTTGTCGCTTCTGTGTATTTATTGTTATTGCTCTACGTTTTTGGTACTTGATTACAGAACTGCATGTTCCGTTTAAAAATGTCAATTTTTTATTGCGTGCGAATGTAAACGAAATTAAATGAATATGATTGCGTCAAATTCCAAAAGTATTAAAATTTCCGTTTTAGTACAACGACAGTAAAAACATGAAAAACTACTTTCCGGGTGTCGCACCCTGGTGCGAATTTGATATTGGATTTAGTATTTTTTTCTAATTATTTACTCAATTTGCACCGAGTACAATACTTTCTCCAGACCCGCAATGGCCAAAATAATATTTCTTGTTATGTTGTTTTTTTTTTACCTGTTCCGTAGCTTAAATTAATATAAGTAACACGTGCAAATTTAGATATACGTGTTTTAAAACGTACGCCAAATTACGCCGAGTACACCACTTTTCTCTTCGTAGTTATAACCATTACATTGTTTTCAACCGATTTCACCCCTTTCCGGGGGGGTGAATTTAGTAGGGGTTGTATAAAGTTCGATTTTTAGCCCATACAAAACAATCCGAAGTGATTTTATTAGTCTTTAGAATTAGTTCCTGACTTTAGTGAAATTTGATCTAGTTTGACTAGACTAAGAGGCGTTATTCAAATATTTGTGACCACCTTGGCCGCTCCGATATATTTGATGGCGACTGTATTAATAATATTTTTAAACTTTTCGTGCTGAAGTCCAGTGTTTGTGTCCGAGTTAAAATATGGCTTAATCTGGCTAGTTATCTCACTAGAGTTTTAACCATTGAGTTATAATATAATAGAGGCGCAGACACAAACAAGATTTTCCGAAAATATAGCACAAAAAAATGTGTAGCCGGCCAGTGCGAATTATTTAACATCGTTAAGGTTGTATTACAAATTAGAAGAAAGATATGATAAAATGTCACCTGTCATTCATCTGGCGTTCAAAAATCACATGGCACATAAGGGCAATGGAGTCGCTCTTGGATCAATTACTTTATTATGTATACTTAATTTGTTTATTATGTATACTTAATTGTGACCCCCTAACCTTTTTAATTATTTTTGGGGTTCTGTAGACAACTAGGGACATAGTTCCAACAGGTTGAGTTTTAAACCGTTTTTGGTGTATTGTGTATTGTGACGGGCCGGCAAATACGGAACCAAACATTGAGGAGGGCCCGACATGCTCTCGGACGGATTTTCTACCTAAGTTTGTGAGGCGAATGTTAAAAGTTGTAGGCAAACTTCAGGTACCCAGATCGGTTGCCTGATTCGACTCCAGAATGGAATGAAAACTGCACACGGTCGGTTATGTTTACTTGTTTGCGTTCTGACCTAACGTATTCCTGACGGTGTAAACCGTACGGGCACAATGGGTGGCGGGTGCGGGTTATTGAGTTTTTCGGCCGCCGAGCGAGCAGAAAGGGAAGCAGGCATGCGGCCCATGCGGGGGCGAAGTACAGTCAGCGTCAAAAGTAACTACGCAAATGAAGGTGTCAAAAGTCCTTATTGCCTTTAAATAAAGACTTTTGACGCCTTCATTTACGTAGTTACTTTTGATGCCGACTGTACATGCTCAAGACAAATTTAGAATCAAAAGAAACACAATAGCTCGGTAAACATAGTATTTCATGCTTTCTTTTTAAATCTTTAATTCAAAAATTTACAGATCACACTTTGAAATAATGAAAAAATAATAAACGAAAATATTTACATAATTGCTTTCTTGGGATTAGATATGAGGATATTACGGTATCATTTGAGGTATATTTTACAAAAACCGGCTATAGTTCGTGTCGGACCACGCATAACAGAGAGTTATTTAAAAAAATCACAAGTTATATCACAAGGTCGTATCTGCCTATGTACGTAGTTTTTTGGAGATCACTCAAAAACTCCTTAACCGATAATGTTCAAATAATTTTTTTAGCAATTTCACTAGTGGCGCCTTGTGTTAAAATACACCTTGTGTTAAAATGTTATAAGGATAAGTCTCAAAATGTCTGTGGCATACTTACGGAAGGACGGACGGACGGACAGACGGACATGACGAAACTATAAGGGTTCCGTTTTTGCCAATTTAGCCACGGAACCATAAAAAATGATTCAGCATTATAAAATATAATATAATAATAAAATTTACTAAATAAGTTTTAATAATTTTCTGAGTTTCGTAATTTAAAAAAAACAACAACTACTCCACTAGCCTTATGCCTCAATGCTGTCAGTTCGGTTTAAATTTACGAAACCTTTACTTCCTATCGCCGATTGTGCCTATAGTTCGTTGACCTTCATGCTGTAGCATTTAAGCTTAATCCCTAGTCTCACTTACACTGGTAATATTTTAACGAAACGTTTGTTAGTCCTTTGTAAATATACTCGTCGGAACGATCGGGCTTCGCTCGGCTCGGGCTCGGCTCTCTTCGGCAAAATTAGTTGCGTTGCACCGTCTTTTACTGTGCCACATTTGGAGTGCTGATTTCTTATCTAGTATATATAAAATCATTGGTTTTAACGTACAAAAGCGGAATTATTCGTTGCAAACTACGCTTCTGTAGACAAAGTTCTAAAGTAGGCTACCTCGAGAAGTAATACTATAATAAGACTATAAAACTTTGGTTATTAGTACATTATTGCAGAGGACGGGAAAGGGAAATTCGGGGACGAGCGATTTTTTCGGACGAAGCACAGCTGAGTCCGAAAAAATAAGACGAGTCCACGAATTTCTATTCCCGCCGAGGCATATATAGTGCTTTTCTCCAAATGTGCGAGGAAATAAATAAATTATAGATTTTGGTTATGTTATTAGCGTTCAATGTCATGTCATGAATTAGCTTCCCTCTGTAACATATTTTTTAAGTATAAAAAGCACTATGTATACAGCCAATTTTCATTCAAATAATATTTAAAAAGAAATTTTTGTCAAAAGCTATTTAAGACAGTATTAAATATGCTCCTTTCTTACAACCGTAAAAGATTAAACCATAAAAAAAGTTGTTTTGACTATGATTGTATTAAGCCTCATTCGCACGGTCAGACGCGGTGCTATGACAAAGAACGAGACAACCAAGGTTTTTGATCTCACTATCTCGCTCTATCCTATAGTTTGAAGGGATTGCCGTTCAGACGGTGTAGATGTCGCTTAAGTAATTGGCTGTTTGAAATGATATTTCTTAGTCGGATGAAAAGTTTAAAAGGTATAAAACAATACAGTAATGGATTTTACTAGTCAACGTCTAAAATATGTATACACTTTTGAACCTTATTATAATGGAGTAAGGTGCAAAAGTGTACACATATTTATGGCGTTGAAAAAATTCTTCGCGTCCACTAAAACAGGACAAGAATGATTTTTTTTTTTGGTAAAAAATGAAGAACTTCACGTACTCATTTTGCCACAGTAAGGTGAACCTTTCCGAGCACATTGCAGAAAAATATTATGTTAGTGTATTGAATTTAAACTTTCGTGAGATATATTAACACTATTAGCACTACATGCGGCTGTATTCACTTGCATTTAGGATGGAGATCTAAGCTCTTCGAAACATGTCGCGCGTAGTGACTAAATACAAGTGAGTACAGCCGCATGTTGTGATAATTATGTTAGTGTACTTCAGATCTAGATCAGGGAATATACCGGGAGATGGGCAGCAGCATCTTCCGAAAGCCTAAACAACAATAAACAAAAAAAAACTGCGCGCGCCAACCCGCCTGCCAAGCGTGGCGCGTATGGCTAACCCCCCATAAAGGGGAGGCCTATGTTCAGCAGTGGACGTCTTATGGCTGAGATGATGATGATGATGATGATGACTTCAGGTCTAAATGATATAAAACTTAGGTTATAAAGTTAAGTTACTACTTTGGTATTTCATTGTATTGGATACATTGTATATATAGTGGTATCCCTCGAAGCATTTTTTAGACCGACACTATTTAGTCGACGACATTCAAACTTCAATCGAAAATTATGTTACATCAATCGATTTGCTCTAAACTTCAGACAAATAGACCTAAAAATTGAGAAACTTGATTTCTTGTTCTTCAAAGACTGGAAAAGTGTCGATGTAAAAGTTGATTCGAACAATCCTCAATTTTCCCTCCAATGTCCGCTAATAAATCTTCTATCAAATAGACCGTTTCGAAACCCGCCTACTTATCCTTATAAAACCCGATTACCGCCATTACACTGACACGGACAAAGTATCACCATTCGACATCAAAAGCCCTTCATACTGCATTACTAGTACTCAAGTTACTTAATCTACGACGGAGAAAAACGAGCCGATTCGTCTGGTTGAGTTCCTAGGTGATTAGGGGGAATAAAACTTTCTTAACAACTGTATTTATTGGGGTAAATGAACTTTTGTTAACTCATTCTAACTTTATAAGTACCTGCTTTAATCTCATCTCTCTTTGCTGCGTGGCCTCGGCTTTAGAATAGTGCCACCCCGTCTCTTCCCACGGGTGTCGTAAGAGGCGACTAAGGGATAAGGGATAAGGAAACCTCTGATCCCTACTGCTCGTGAGAACGCTGTGGTGATATATTTAATTAATAGTCATCCGCATGGCGGCGATGCGGTTCGCCACCCATCACGTCTCGTTCTTCACGGGTGCGAGAAGTGGCTCACGGAGAGCCGTTTTGCTGCATTGATCGCAGCAAATGGAAATCCGTGATCTCTGCCTACCCCTTTTGGGATATAGGCGTGATTGTATGTATGTATGTATGTATGCTTTAATCTCATAGCTAACTTTTTGGTAACACAACGATATAATGAGCACTAAAATAGATAGTAGGTAGATGTGGGTACATATAGTTTGGGTACGTTTATAGTACAGTCGCCATCAAATATATCGGAGCGTCCAAGGTACTCAAAAATATCTAAACATGCACTTTATCGCCTTGACAATAGGTGCGTTATTGAGATATTTGTGACCACCTTGGTCGCTCCGATATATCTGATGGCGATTGTAGTAGTACCTACTAGTAGTAGCAGTAAAACACTTTATTGTACAACTAGTGAAAAAATACATAACATTTGTACAAAGGCGAACTTATCCCTTTAAGGATCTCTTCCAATTTCCAGTAGTTTTTGTGACAACATATTTTTTCTACTTTATGTACATACTATGTTTCGTATAATGTAGGTATGCAATTTAAGATGTCTTACAAACATCTCGTAATCTACAAAACAGGGATTTAAAACGAAGTCATCATCATAACAGATCATCTTATACAATCCCTGAAGATAAATGCATTCTCGCAGAGGAAACTTTTTAGGGTTCCGTACCCAAAGAGTTAAAACGGGACACTATTACTAAAACTCCTCTGCCCGTCCATCCGTCTGTCTGTCTGTATGTCTGTCTGTCCGTCTGTCATCAGGCTGTATCTCATGAACCGTGACAGTTAGACAGTATGTCATATCATTTATTTAGACAGAATAAAATTAACATTGATAATTTAAATCCCCATCGCAGGCTTCGTCCAGATTCCCAAAACATAAACACACAGTTGAAATTTTCACAGAAGATGTATTCCTATTGCCGCTATACGAGTAAAAACAAATACTAAAAAACTAAATAAAATAAAAATTGAAAGGGCTCCCATACAACAGACATGATTCTTTTGCCGTTTTTGTCCGTTACCAGGCTATATCATGAACCGTGATAGTTAGACAGCTTAAATTTTCACGGATGATGTATCTCTGTTGCCGCTATAACAACAAAAGATAAAACAGGATAAAATAAAAATTTAAGGGCGCACCCATACAATAGACATGATTTTCTTACCGTTTTTATAGATAATGGTACGGCACCCTTCGTGCGCGAGTCCGACTCGCACTTGGCCGGCTTTTTATTTTCTTTTAGATACCTAAAATTCGTCAAATTATGAGGGGTCTTAGCGAAATCATTCGTTTTGTTTTGACCTCTGTTTCGTCCTGTAATCGCTGTACAAGACAGGATTCGCGCGTTAGCTGAATACGAGATTTAACAAATGATTTATGAAAGCGATTTTATTGTATTTTTTTTAGGTATAACAAATGGTACTATGTCCATGTAGCTGCTGGGATATGGTAGAGACTGAAGACCGTTATTACACTAGGACGCGAAGCATCATTGTCAACTGATTAACACATTCAGCGCCGAGAACCCGACTGTCGGGTTCTCTATTCGTAGCTACTATGAGCGTACTAAGTGGCACTGAATGTGTTAAAAGGGTTAACACTTTAACACTTTCCGCACCAGGCACCCACCCGCTAGACGGGCTCTACGGGTTTCCGCTACTTACAAAGCGGAAAACGCTTATATTGTCTCGGCTACGAGCGTATCGAAGTGCGATACAGAAAATGTGACATGTGAGCATGGGAGCATGTGAGTAGTATTATTTTATTAGCGAGGAAAGTACCGCAGCTCGCAGTCAAATTGACTCTCTTGCTGCTTATATTAGGTATAATATAACCAAGGGTGTCCATCTCCACTAAGTGACAGACAGCTACGGCCTTGGAACGTGTCGGATACGTTTTCAGGGTTGTCAAAATCCCCTTCTTTTATTTGCGGCATGACCATAACATAAAATATTTAAGTAAGTAGTAATTTTGTTCTAAAATAATAGGTAAATTGGGCCAATATGGTAATAAATCTGCTATTTATCTAGTTTTATGTTGAAATTACTGATGGATTAGCTAGATTGAGGCACATGGCACATGGGGTCAGGTCCAGCAATCAAACTAATCGCATATTTGTCAACTGTATACAGTCGAAAGGCAAAATTGTATGGAGACGTCATGTGTCACCTCATCTGTCAAACACTGATTTTTTAGAGAAGATAAGATAGACGTAACTGGACAAACAGACACAGAGTTTAGAAACTGCCTAAAATGTATACTATAATAAGTGTTACTACTACATGGTTACAGATTTTATGGAAGATGAGCCTTTGTAACTTGGAATATTAGCAAGTTCTCTAATTACAAGTACCTATCTAGATGTAATATAAATTTAATGTGATGTTAATATTTAAAAGTTTATTAACTATGTCCTATTAAATTTAAGATTGTTATGTATAATTAGGTAGATGTTATAAAACTAAGTACTGTTGCTATGCCCTATCAGGGTCCATGATGTACCTAGCATAGGTAAGTACCTGGAAATGCAATAAAGATCTCTTATCTCTTATCTCTAGATGCCGTTAAAGGGTTAATGCTCAATATTTTTATGGCATTATTTGTAAAAAGTATGTACGAGTATTTTGTTTGTTAGTGTTGAGTAAACGGCACTGTCTCAGTACGTCACCTTCTAAACTTAAGATATTTGCAGTAAAGTTTACAGCAGCGTGTCAACTATTGGGCGTTAGGTGTCAAGCACCAGGAAGTCATAACAATCATAAACGCAATAATAAGATTTTAAGTAGATACCTAATTAAAATCTTATTAACGCGATTATGGCGCTGTAACTCTATGATAGTACTTATATCTAATTTCCGGAAATTCCGTATTTCATCAAATGAGTAAGTGATATACCTGACATTGATTAATATCACATGTCACATCACAATACGTTTCCCCAGATGTCCTGGCATTAGTCCTAATGGCGTCTCTATATAGAAAGGGTCCATAATGGACACTATCATCTGCGATGTCATCAATCTGCTGTAATTCCCATCGAGGTACCTCCAACATATTCGAGCATACGTATTTGATTTGAACATTGTATTCTGCGACTGTGGCCTGCTAATCCGTAATAACTATGGATAAACGTGGATCAAACTTATACTGGTTATTCTTGATTCGTGACAGGTAATAGGCAGAAAGCTGACCGCGGAAAATGGTAGGACCTATTATAATTTTGAAAGCAATCAAAACTTTTTAGTTAGATTGAGATCAAGGCCAAACTACACAGTTTTACATTTCTGGGGTCCAATCTATCAGATTGAGACGTGTAATAAAAGTTAGGGCGCTTAGGGAGCTGAGGGAGGCATAGGGTAGGCAGGGTACGTGACAAATTCGGCCCAAGAAATTGCAATATACCTACCGGTTTATTGTAACTTGCTGCGTAAACACGCAATGATCAATTGATCACTAACTGCTGTATTAAGTAGGTATAAGTCCTGTAATTTATGTAAATATTTCATAAAATTATGTTGATATGTGCAACTTTTTGGGTAAAATCAGATTGATACTATACAGGGTGTCCCAGAAATCGACGTCAAGCCGTGAATGGATGATAGACCAAGTTATAACAGTTATCAGAAAAATACAAAAAAAACATCTATCACATGTTCTTCAAAAATTATGGTCACTTTAAAAATTTACTAGAATATTCACGCCCTGGTCTCTTAACTTCTAGTAAATTTTTAAAGTGACCATAATTTTTGAAGAACATGTGATAGATTTTTTTTTGAATTTTTCTGATAACTGTTATAACTTGGTCTATCATCCATTCACGGCTTGACGTCGATTTCTGAGACAGCCTGTATACTATTTACCATATGCAATTTTATACACAGCTTCAAACGAATTAATCCTTTAAGTACCTACTACTTATAACATGAGGAACAAAATCATCTAAGGGGCTAAGCCTTAATGTTGATTATTTGATAATTTATTCAAAGGTTCAGCCTAGTCTGTGTTTAAGTCTTACGTAAGTACTTAGTTTACGTACCTATTCTCTTTGAAGCTTTGTGCTTTGTAAATGTGGTTTACAGTGAAACTGGAAGGTAACTTGGCACATGAAATAATAAGACACGTCAGGCTTAAAGGAATTAAAGTGACGTACCAGCAGTGCGTCTACAGAACTCGATTCTAACCATCATGCCTAATTTTTAAATAGTTTTGATCCCAGCACATGCAGTACCTATAGTAATTTTGATCCGTTTCATAATACAAGGTACAAGTAGCGCATATATTTATTCACAAAATCACGTATATGAGAAGCCCTCGACAAATGCGGCAGTCCAGCTGAACATTGCATACAAACGCATGTTTTTCAGTTTAATTGAGTTTCATTCTGCGTTTCAAATCGATGATAAAAGGACATTTTGCTCTTTTATCAGAGTACACACTCAAACCCACCAATTTTCAGAGAATTATCATTTGTACGAGACAACGTTACTTTTTCATGAAAATGCTTCAAATGCGAGCCCCTAGTTTGAGTAAGTAAATGGTTAAAATTCATCAGCGTGCGCTCGTTATGGACGTAAACTTTTGTCTAATCTCGCTGTATCGCGTGCCATCATCGTCGTTACAAAAAGCTCGCGGGATTGAAAAAAACGACTTAGGTACTTTGGTTCTGCAGGGTTGCTTTAAAACAGGATTATTTGCATCGTAAACACTGAAATATCCTTATTTATGATCAGTAAGTACCTACCTATATACACGGTCTTTAACCTTTTCCACGCCAAAGCCGTATATATCGGCACCGCAGGTCCAACGCCAAAGACCGATATATCGGTCACCGACCACTGAGCAAAATAGACCTAACAGCACACGCATAAAGTTTAACTTCAGTTTTGACATTATATGGCGTGGCGTCTGAGTGGTAGTTTTTGCGTTTGACATGGCGTCGAAAAGGTTAATTGATGAGCGAATTACGATCCAAGCTAATTTATTTTGTTTAATATATACTATGGATCAATAACTAAAGTCCCTGACCAATTGTCTGACCACATTCAGCGCCGAGAACCCGCCTGGTGGGTTCTCTGTTCGTAGCTATTATGAGCTACATGCGACGAATGCGTGGCGGGCTACGGGCTACGACCGTAGCGCGGAACATTAGGTGGCACTGAATGTGTTAAGTCATTACGCAAAAATAAAAAAATGTGTTTTCAACCTACTTCAAGATTTCGTAGGAGGAGGTTCTCAATAGGGGATATTACTGCAATATTCTGCCACCAGAGTGCAGCACTAGCACACCGGTAAACCATAGAGTTTTTAATACATACTAGGCCTTAAACAGTTTTTTTACAAGTTTTCATAGATAATTTATAACGAATAAATATGTCATTTGCGCACCAAGGCGGTTTGTTTACAAAGGGCTTATCGTGAAACGAGAGAATCGAAATTTTGACATGTGCCTCTCTATCGCTCGAATATGAAAGAGTGACAGAGAACCAGGTAACGAAATTCTTATTTTCGTGTTTCGTGGTAGGCCCTCTGGATGTGCTAGTGCCGCCCCCTACGCAGAGTTTTGCGTAATATTCCCTATTCGTCGGGATCTTTGTTTTTTTTTATGTATGTTCCCCGATTAAGTATTTGAAGACGGCTGGAGCGATTTGAAAAAATATTTTTTTGTTTAAAAGAGCATATATACTTTACAGTTGGTCCCATTGTCACCAGGTTCAGATCTGATGATGGGATCCTGGAGAAATCGAGGGAACTCTTCAACTATGTAGGCACATCTATAGTGATTTCACTATTTTTTACAACAACTCGGCCACTTCCTCTTGGAATAGCGGATCCTAAAAGAAGTCGGTTATTTTTTTGTTAAAACTATTAGATCGAGGTATCTATTTATAGGTAAAGCCAAATAAATTGGCCAATATATTCTCTGGAAATACATTCGAGGGGATTTATACGCAATAAAGGATATCGAAATGTCTTTATAAGATTCAATTTATTTCTATGGATGATTTAAACATACAGCAGATGTGATGTATTTTCATTTTCAACAGATTTCAAGATTTCGAAGGAGGATGTTCTCAATTCGTCGGGCTCGTTGTTTATGCTAATATTTTTACGGCTGGACCGATTTGGAAAATTCTTTTTTTGTTTGAAAGAGTATATACTTCACAGTTGGTCCCATTGTAATAGTTAATGCATTGGAGTTATATTGAAGTTGTATCGTATCAACACGTGTTTTAAAGTGTAAAGAAAACATTTGTATTAAGGAGCTCTACGTCTGTTCTGTTAAAGGGTCATTCCTAAAGAGCGCGATTTTTAGGCGTCGGGTAGAATATCTTAATATTTATGAATATTGTTGACATACTAATATTTTTAAGAGGTAGTATTACATTAATACTACCTGTAACACTTTCGTTTTGCATGATAAACAGTTAAGAACTATTTAATAAAAAATATTGAAACCTGTTCTTATCATGCTCCGTTAAGCGTACAAGCACCAAAATTAGGAACAAAACCATTTTTCTTTTCATAACAAATACTGCTACCTAAATTTGAGCATTTAATTATTGTAGCCGACTTATTACTTTACATAATTATTATAATAATTATTGTGAAAAGGTTTTGTTTGAAGAAATATGATTTTTTTCCCTCGCGTACAAATTCGTACCTCAAATCCATCATCGGTAGCAAAGTGAAAGTACATCACTATTTTGTAGGTTTACGCACAACACTATTGCATTGACCGTTCGAGGTCAGTCTTGTCTGAGATGTCGTGCGTGTCGGGTGTGCGTCTCGCATCGGTGGACTAAATTACGAACGTAAGAATCTCAACTCCGTTTTTTGGCACTCGCATTTTCTCAACTCCGTTTAGCGGTTTATTTTTTTATTGGCGTAATTAATGACCTTGGCTATTAAATATAATGTAGTTTACTGTTATATCTCCCTTATTTGTATGTTAGTATTTCAGAGAAAAGGGTATTGATGACATTAAAAATATAAAATGTCTATCTCCCTCAGCTCCGTCAAATAAACTCCGTCAAATTTTAGTCGGAGTTGAGAAAAAATTTAAATCTATGTTTAAATATACGTATAATTCGCATGATTCATTGTAATATATGTATACTATTGAAGCTATAGAAGTAAGGCATTTAAAAGTTTTTATTTACATTGTTTGACCAACAATAATTATGTAAACTCATAGAAGACAATAAATGTGATTATTTTCCTTTTAACTGGTTTTTATTTTTATATTAAAGTACAATTTAGTAACAAATCCACAACTTCTCAACTCCATCTATAAATTTCTAAACTCCGTCTTACATTTCCCAACTCCGTCGTAATTTTCTAAACTCCGTCTTGGGAAAAAATCAATGGCTAATAATACGTCAACCAACTGACATATTTATGGGACAAAGTCAGGAAAATGATGTACAAGGCTCAATCATTCACTTTCTACACATAATACAGCAATAAACGTACTATATAAAATCGAGACGGAGTTGAGGCTGAGAACAACTTTTTCTGCGAATGACCCTAAAATACCTCAATGTTTAGAAATTCTTAAAGTTAAAATGAATGACGGGTGTACCTAACTCAAATTTGCCACACCTGTTGCAAGTTCGAGTCTCTATATCTAAAAACATTGCCAAACAAATCTCATATACCGTGCGTGCCAACCCTGGGATTGCCATGCAATTCGCGATGATGGCCGACGCGGTGCTGATTGAAAGCATTACGTTTTATGAACTACACCCGATTTGTACTGATTAATTCTGGTCCCGCGATGATTGCGGATCATTTACTCGAACACATCGGACGGAAAGAGTGGGTACGACAATTGTGTTGAAAAATAAAGGTTGAACGAGCTCCATTATTATCTCACCCCGGGACGGCCGATTGGTACCAAAGAAGTATAGGTTTTTAGAAATAACTTATTACTTATTAGTCAGTTTGAAGATAATAGATCATGAGTAGGTCGTAGGCAACCCTACCTCATCGGGCAGATTATACTAAATGCTCCAACTTTGGCTCAGGCTACCAGGTACGCCCTGTGGACATACATCAAAGGCTTACTCGTATCGTATTAGGTACCCAACTATCCACACACCTATTTATACATATTTTTTATAGGTACGTTGATAAGTTTTTGAAGGACCGGGAAAGTTCTCGGAAATAGAAATATTTATGTGGAACTTTCCACATATCACGATTTTGAAAAATTACTTCAGTATACAGGGATAACTACACAAACAAAGGACTCCAATTATCTACCCAGACTCATTCCCTTAACCAGTCCTTGCAAATTATCCAGTGATTTGTAAAACTCCGAATATGCGTCACATCATTTTACTAGCTTTCTAAAACTCCTATTGACGCATGCAATTTATGAAAACAAACCTTATTTATCCTAGAAAGTGAGTGCTTTTAAAACAACGGCCTGCATTGGATACGAGTTTTAGAAAGTGATTGGTGCTTAGGGCTGGTCGATACGATATCGCTGGCATTTTCGAGACAAATTGGTCCCGAGGGTCCGAGGCCGAATAAAAACGCGGTCGCTGATCGCACTGATTACTTTTCTAGCGTAGGAGGGGCAGTAGCAGCCATAATTCAATATACAGGATGATTCTGGATCATGGGGCCGACTTTTTAATTTCGAGCGCTGAAAACCAAAGTTGAAACAAGTGTCATGGTTTCACATGTTTTTCATAGTTCAAATAACCATGATGTTTTAAGAATCAATCATTAGTCGGTGCGGAGCAGTACGTACAAAGAGCTCGATTCCCACCAGCTTGCCTAATTTTCAGCCAGCTGAATAACTAGTTTTGATTTGACTCACGGCGATAATGAAACGGTGACTAAACAATTTTTATTCACCGGAGCAATGTGGGAATCGCAGAAAAAAAGCAGATTGGTGCAAAAAAGTGCGATATACTCGTACATACTTAGTCCAGCCTTTAATTTATTTATTTATTCGTATGGCGTTAAATTTTAGTCACAAAAGAAAATTTACAGATGAGAGAGCCTTTAATAAAAGTCCCATTTAATCTTACATTAAACTTCGTGGTTTCGCGTAATCCATAATAGGGAATAAAAAGCAGTGTTTATATTATGTTATGTATATTTTCACTTTAATATAAAAATTATAGATATTCACTATAATATGTACAAGTTAATGGCAAATAAAATAAGGTTGCAATACATACATATTCCGTATGACTGGGTACCGTTTGTGGTTAAAACTATACAAAATGTCGTAATTTATTTAGATCTTTACATAATCACAATCAGCTTTTAGTTTATTAGATACATTAGGCCTAAGGTGTTCATACTCAAATTTCATATTGTAATGAAATTAAGGCCTATGTTCAGCAGTGGACGTCTTATGGCTGAGATGATGAATGAAATTATCGACGTTGTTTTAAACAATATTTTATAGAATTTTAGATAGCTGCGTCCCAAGCTTGTCCGAGTGATCAATAAAAATACCTACTTAATTCTGTAGTAATTTCAACCACACACTAAAATATTCTTACCAGTCATTCTACTATAGCCGTTTACCGATATAACATAAAGAAGACTTAATACTGCCTACAACACTAAGCAGGGTGACTGAGTCTTAGGCCTGAGTGGACGCTCGAGTTGGGCGTCCAGCGGCGCGGCGCGTGCGGCTTGCATGTTAAACAAATGAAACTCATGCTGGTGTCCCGAGTCGACGCTGCAAGCATAGACTTAAATATATAGTAGACGGCCATAGCCTAAGAACTTTTTGAGGCTCCGAGTATTTAGCGCCATCTAGTTCAGCGCCACCTAGTAACGAATAACGTACTCGTAGTACACTAGTCGTGACTAGGTGGCGCTGATTTTATCTCATACATATTGGCTGTTTAGGTGGCTCTGAACTAGATGGCGCTAAATACTCGAAGCCTCAAAAAGTACTTAGGCTATGGCCGTCTACTATATATTTAAGTCTATGCTGCAAGTGTATGGACGCTCGGCCGCCAGGCTGCACGGCCCGCCGAGCGAGCGTCCACTCCGGCCTTGCACTAATGCTCTTTCTTGATATGGAAGCACTCAAATCTGGGGAACTATGTCAAGTCACAGATAATAAATAAATACATACCTATCCTCCGTTTGAGGGACATTAGACATATGTAAAGGAAATCAGACATGATCATTTTATAATTTTAAATATTCTGGAATTCACGAATAAAAAATAAGTTGACTCTAAATTGTATCAGCTATAGTCTGGCTGGCCAATAAGTGCAGTAACAGTAGAAGTAATAAGCTATACTCGTCCCTTTTTCAGTAGCGAGGGTACTATAGCTTGACCACAACCGCTGTACCACTCGCGCCATACGCCCGCGTGTGACGCGAGCGGTACAGCGGTTGTGGTCAAGCTATAGCGTAAGAACGAGACAGTATGATACTCTCTGTCTATGCTTGAAGTAAAACAAACCCCGGCCAAACTATACTACAGTGGATTCGGGTAAAAAGTAACATTTAAGCTACATATACAATGTATGAGCTGCAAGTTATAATCTATTATCTAGCCGCCCACCATACATAATTTTGATCAGCGGGTTTTGAACTAAATTACTTGGAAAATAGTGCTGATTTTTCTTTGTTTAATAATTTCAGAAAACAAAAGAAAATGCACTTAGCACCGTACGGTCACATCTGAAAATATGGATACGTTTAATGTGACAAAAACATGTATCCATGACTTTACCGCCTTGGTAATAGAATCGTGGCTACATATTTTTGTCACATTAAATGTATATTTTCAAACGTGACTGTACAGTCGCAATCAAATATACCGGAGCGCCCAGGGTACTCAAAAATATCTGAACGTGCACCTTATCGCTTTGACAATAGAGGCGTTGTTCGGATATTTGTGACTACCTTGGCCGCTCCGATATATCTGATGGCGACTATATGTGACGTCCCACGGGTGAAAGTACCTTATGGCGGTTGGCGCTTACGTTGCGAAGCATCGCATTAGTATTGCAGCGTCGTTAGAAATAGCGTAAGCCCCAACCGCCATAAGGTACCTTTTCTCGTGGAACGTCACATATGTACAGATGGTTTCAATTTTATTATTAGCATAGCATTGGGCGGCAAAAGGCTACTTATTGAACACTACTTCCAGTGGGCATGTACAATATTCACATTCGGCAGTTATTTTGAATAGCTAGTTTTGTTTAATGCTTTTCGAAAAAAAAATTGTTGCTGCAGACAGTAATAGACATTCCCTATCACAGACTAGATACACAATATTCCAATCCAAACCTTTAGGTCAAATTTGTACCCCCTTACAAGTTTCAATGTACAGATCCTTAAGTTTAATTGAAAAACATAGAACCTTGTAAGGGGGTCTGATTTTGTATAAAAACTATTTTAAATAATTCCAATTGCACTTAAAACGAAACCTGCCATTACTTAACACGATAATAATGTACTTAACAAACTTATTCGAAACGAAAACTTAAATGCTTACGTACAGACAGATTTTACAATATAATTACATGTTCACGATTCAGTGCTTACAAAACTTTGATATGTACAGTCCTATTTGTAAGCTACACTAGTATCTAGACTATAATTACAGTTACTAAGTGATATCCTGTCTTTTTACAAACGCACTAATGCGTTATGTTCTAAATTTTAGAACATTCTTATCTTAAAAGCAGGCCCGAGAATCAAAATCCATCAACGGACAGCTTGGTTGCCATTTTATCGCCTATCGCGTTATACGTCACTTTCGCGCTTACATACTAGTTAGAGCGTGACAGCTATGATGACAAGTGATAATTTGATAAAAATCCGACCATATTAGGCCTGCAGGTATATTTCATTGTAGTTAACTTGTCATAATATTTTCCAATAGATTTTGTTTTATACTTCATACATTATCACTTGCTCTTCTCAATTCTCTAAGTTATTTTATCATTGTTATAAAACGATTTGCATTAGATAGAGTGGCTACGCCTAAGCGTAAATTTCCAATTAAATAATATTGTACATTTTATTAAAATACAATAAATAAAACTATACATGGGTGTCCCATATTAAATGGTTAGTTAACAATCTGTCCTGTCCTGCATTCACTGAAACATTGTTTATAATAATCTTTTCTTCAATCTATTATTAAAGTTAAAGCTTGTTGTGATGATTTGCCGTTAAGATATTGTCCTAACGATTGTTATTCCTGATGTTATTGACAAGTTGTTATAGTCAATATGAGGCCAACTGTACCAAACAACAACAATTGTTATAAAGGTTTGTAATGGACATGAATAAACTATTATTAGCGTGTAGACGATTTTTAATGTTTAGAGTGTATAGAAACGCCTTAAGGTGCTCTTATACGGGCGATATAAATTGCCGAATTGCCGCAATTTTGACGTCACGGCCATATCGAGCAATTTCAAGCAATTCGAAATATTGCTCAATATGGGGCAATTATTGCTCCAGTATGGCGCCATTCTGGCTCCATTCGAATTGCCCCATATAGCAGCAACTCGGGAAACTAGGCAATACGTTCATACACGAGAAATACAGTGGAGCAATACGACCGCGTCGTTTCCCCCCCTTGCACTCAGACCGCGCCGCACTCGCCCCAAAATCAGAATCTCTCTGAACTATGGACGAGGTAATTCTAGCTGCGGAAGCTTGCAGTGCATTTAAAATAATGACTTAAAAAAAGAGAAATAGATGCGTTCATATCTTGCGGGAAGAAAACTAATTTTCAGGAACAAGTTTTTAGATTCTTCCTGTTGTTTTCACACGAATGACACGAATGCCTAACTGGATGCCACAACTTTCTAGGTCATCTGGATGTAGTCAATAGTTTTGATGATGAGTCAGTGGATCAGTGAGCCAGTCAGTCAGTGGTAAAAATAGTGATTTTCGGAGGTCAATATCTCGTGAATGGTTAGAAATTAATAGCTGAAATTTCTGGATTCAGTGGAAATATAAGTATAAAGCCCAAATGGGTATCAAGTTCTTAGGGTTTAAAGTTTAAAACAGGGCGTCCCCCCTCCCCCCCCCCCCCCATCTAACTTTTGAACAGTGGGTTCAAAAAATCCGTACAATTCACGAATGTGAGGCTTAATTAGTACTTTCAATGAAAACTATTTTGAATAGAATCGGTTGAGCCGTTTTTGAGTTATAACTCAAAAATACATAGTAAAATGACGTAAGCGCCGCAAAATATTCCTTAATAAACGACCTTTTGAACGGATTTATTGTAACAGGCCGTTTCCCCTCCCCCTACACCTGGACCGCGCTCGCCCTACTAGAAAAAGAATGGGACATGCATATATGTGCGTACGGGATAGAAATACAAATTGCCTTGAATTTTCCAATCGTCTGGATATACCGGCAATTGTAGTCGGCAATACAGAGCAACACGGAAATGAATGGAGCAATACGGGAAATGATTGCCGAAATAATTGCCGCAGTATCTAGAAATTGCCTCGTATTGCTCAATTAATTGCTCCATATTGCTCCATTCGTTTCGGCAACGTATCGCCGGGCAATAATTGCCCGAAAAATCGCCCGTGTAAGAGCACCTTTAAGCGTGACATTGACAGTAATGACAGTAGCTGTCAATTTAGGCGCCAAACGGTAGACTGTCATCACTCATCACTGTCACTTGCTTGGACGCCGATACGCTGGTCGGACATTGTTTTATATTCTAACTCCTTGATTTCATTGTAAAACCTTTGATTCTAACCCAAGTTTGATCTGGAAGTGTTTCCGTTCCAAAACTATTATTTATTCAATACGTCAATGGAACATAAAGTCGCCCACCTTGGTTCGACGTATTACTAGTAATAAGATGAACCGAGCTCCAATACATTCAGTTTAAAACATGATTTACATGACGTTATGTAGATTAGACAATTTTGTTTAGGACAGAGATACAATCAAATATCTCAAATCTGATTTTTAAATAAAAGATAAAAGATGTTTATTCTTCAACCACTACCTAGTGGTAGTGGTGGCTAGTGGTAGTGCACTTGGAACTGTTCAGCAACGCTTAAAAATGATGGAAACACTTCAAATTCATACTGAATCCTTGCCCGATCCGGCTTAATGTATCAGTGTTTATTACTCGAGGCGTTAAAAAGTTTAGCTGCTGCATACAGTTGGTGTTAATCCTTGGCATAGACGCTGTTTGCATCCTCAGTTAATACTCCTTAGCTTAGGGTGTGCTAAACTAATGTACATATTGTACTTTATAGATGAATTATCGAGAGCGTGGAATTGCATATGTAGTAGTATTGTTTGTGTACAGGCATTCTATATTTGAATCCGCACACAAAGAGGCACAACACGGTACAACCACTACATATGCAATTCCACGCTCTCGATAATTCAACTATACACGCCCTCATTTACATTTGATTTACATAAACTGGCCACAATTATCCGTAAGTCCGTACTTACGGAGCTATTTCAGCTACTACTACGGAGCATTCATTCTCCTATTGTCTAATTTGAGATGGACCTGTCTCACTCACACATAGTATTGTACGAGTCGATTTGCTGAAATAAGTTACTCACAAACTGGTCACAGTTACGCTTCAATCTTCAGCAATCACTAGGGAGCGTTCATTCTCCCACTGTCTAATTTGAGGTGCGGATCCGTCCCACTCACACATGGTACTGTATGAGTCGATTTGCTGAAATAAGTTACCACAAACTGGTCACAGTTACGTTTCAAACTTCAGCTATCACTACGGAGCCTTCATTCTCCCACTATCTAACTCGAGGCGTGGATGTCTCTCACACATGGTACTGTACGAGTTGACTTGCTGAAATAAGTTACCACAAACTGGTCACAGTTACGCTTCAAACTTCAGCTAACACTACGGAGCCTTCATTCTTCCACTGTCTAATTCGAGGCGTGGATGTTTCTCACACTACTGTACGAGTCGACTTGCTGAAAAAAGTTACTCATAAACTGGTCACAGTTACGGAGCCTTCATACTTCAGTTATCACTATGGAGCCTTCATACTGCCGTCTAAGCAGAAGTGTCCTCAGTCTAGTTGTTGCACTTGTACGACGGGAACGACGGGCGTGGACTGTTGCAGCGAGATCTCGTACTTGATGAGGTTGGAACCTCGTTGCGTGGACAGGACCAGCCCGCTAACTTCCTTCACGTCGCCACTGGAACAATGGGTATATTGGTAAGTTATATTATTTAGGACAGCCAAGCATACATAAGTTGTATTCTGCTACCATTTTTTAGGTTTCGGACAAGCTGTCAAATTACGATTCTGTAGTAAAGATCAAGTTTTTGAGATGTGGGCTGAATGCGAAACCGCACGTGAGAAATAGCGCGATGGTACCATATGCGAGTTAGAGCTGTCAGATGCTCTATTGTTTCAAGATCCATTACACGGGCAACTCGTGCAGCGGTGCCGCGGTCACGGTCCCGCGGCGGAGATGTGTCACCTGTTGTCTCGGTATGAGTGTGGGTCGGGTAGTGGTTACCTGGTGTTGTTGTGGCAGGCGTACCTGGTGTTGTAGTTACCTGGTGTTGTTGTGGCAGGCCCGCTTGAGCGGCAGCTGCGTGCCGATGGTCTTGCCGTCGCGGCCGATGACGTGCAGCTGCGAGCCCAGCAGGCGCCGCCCCACGCCGCCCACCACGATCTGGTTCCCGATCACCTGCCCCGACCGGTTCGTCACCTGTCGACAAATATGTCTGGATAAAAATATATATATTTTTCTCAAACATACTCCGAAATGTATGCGTTAATGTCACGAAATGAAGACATAAAGTTGCTCATTTATGGAGTTAGTATGAAACGTACATTATTGTCCGCTGATCTAACTTTTTAAATTTGCTTACTAAGATTACACTGACAAAGGAAATATTACATACAGCCAACGACCACTCTCTATGAAAGCATACTTGCGACATTAAAATTAAAAAAGAACTATTACTCGGGACGCTTACAGACAGATATGTATGGAACAGCCTGCACTTTTGTCTCAGGCGACGCCGCTTGACACGATTGCTTGTTAGGTCAAACAAAGCTGATTAAGCCCCCTAGCCGCGAGATCGAGCGGTGGCTACCCCCCAAAAAAGAGGGGGGTAATGGTCAGCTTCCGAGTTCCAGGTTGTGCTATATTTCTGGCGACCATTAGCTACTAGGTCGAGTTTGGTATCATTTTCGTATAATTTGGGTGCAAGGAATTCATTTCTGAAATTATTTTTATACTTTTTCATACAAAAAAATAAACTTATGCATGAAATATTTAAACTGACCTTTGAATTTTGTCACTATTTTGCGCTTGAGAATCGTAATTTCGTGATATTCACTAAATAAAAAATATAAATATTTAGCCTATTTCTTCTTTAATTTGTAAAGTATCACATCTATGTTCACATTGATACGTATGTTTTGTAAAAAAAAAATATTTCGGGCGGTGGATGCGATTCTCAAACAAATGTCTTCTTGAAGAACTACGCATTATTAATCAGAGGTGTAGGGTTAGAACCGGCAGTAGTTTCTTTTTTCTCTTTGAAGTTCATAAGTGCATTGTAATGTGCCTAAATTAAAGAATTTTATATTTTTTAACCGACTTCAAAAAAAGAGGAGGTTCTCAATTCGATCGATTTTTTTATTATTATTTTATCTTTTAAATGCAATCATGATCGGAGATGAACAGTATTTTTTTAACAAAATATGAAAATACATTGCAGTCTACATACATGGGTGTAATGTTATAGTACAAATTTCATGTGACTTTTCCTGTACCTGGTTCAAATTTGTTGTTTTTAATTTTATTTTCATACAATTTTTCACCCCACTTTACAACCCATTAATAAAATAATAATAAAATACTCTTTATTATATCACACCTCAGTAAATGAAATCGATACAGAAAAAATACAAAAACTTAAGGTAAACAACTGGCGGTCTTATCGCTAAGAAGCGATCTCTTCCAGATAACCTTAATGTAGTTGATTAATTAATTTATTAATGTCAGTGGGTGTTGGGTCAGAGGCTAGTTTTATAAAGCTACAAGTTACAATTTACAAGCGGAAGTCTCTTTCTAACACATAGGGTTAGAAAGAGACTTCCGCTTGTAAATTGTAACTTGTAGCTTTATAAAACTGGCCTCAGGTGTTGAAAATCACGACGCGATCCTAATTTATCACACATATAGTAATTGTAGCAAAATATTTATATCATACAAATAAAATCCATTAAAATAAACATATTTACATATGGGAGACTGCTCATTTTACGCCCACGGGCAGACAGAGTTCCAAAGCCGAACTTTTGAGTGAGCCGGGCTTTTGGGCCTTCTGTTTTGAAGAGGATGACGGTACGGAGAGAAGCAAATTTCGGTAACACCTGACAGAACGGAGACTATCCTACTTTGTAAACATAATATATATTTGGTCAAAATAAAATTACCGGACCGGGGATATTGAACGGAGATAACTTAAGCGCACCTTGAAATAGCGGGGAGTTGCGGGGTTAAAAATAATGGAACAAAAAGTAACAAAATGCGGGAGTTGCGACGAATGCGAATAGGGAGCCAGTTGAGATGTAAACAGAAGTGGGAAACACGATCATACTTGCGCAATCCAAATATGAATCGAATGCAGATATTCTGTTGATCTTCAGTAATATCAAAATAGCAAACATGAGCTAATCTAAGATGGGGAGTAGAAGAGTCTGACAGCATAATTTTGGTAGGAATGGGTAAGAAGTTCCGCAATCTCCTAAGCGAAGCTATGGCAGTTAACATCTTTCTGCTAGCTTCGCAATCTTGAGACCCCCAAGATAGAGTACTGTCCATGATGATACCAAGGTTTTTAACATGCTGCAAATATGGAATTAGTACGTCCTTAAAGTAAATAGGATCGATATGGTCAAAATATTGATTTTGCTGGAATTGTCCAGCAAGCAGGTTAGATCTTCCAATCATTATTAGCTTGAGTCTATGCTGGGTTAACCTTGATACTAAAACTTTGACTCCAGTCCGGGATACTTATTAGGTCGCTATTTACAGTCCTAATAACAGATGGGAGGTAGCCAGTAAGTAAATCTGAAGATCGACAGCATAAAGGTGGTAGTGCGAAGAGAGATTAAGAGTAATTAATTTAATGAAAATGGAAAAAAGTCAGACCCTTGTGGGACACCAGCCAAAGTGCTGCACCAAGAAGAACAGAAATCATCCACCGTTATGCGCTGATGCCGCCCGACAAGATAACTACGAAACCACTCGATTACCGCATGAGATACATTAACCGAACATTTTATCCAAAGCAGGATGTCGAAATCTGTTGATTTCATTCAAAACCCATTTCGGTTTTTTTTTAACTTATTAACTTGTTAAAATCAATGTTAACATTTTTTACTTCATATCTTTAACCGTTTAAGAATTGTGTATGTGTGTGTGTAGTGTAGTAAAGTAAGTCATAGTAATAAGACATATAAAAGTGAGAACTTGACTTGACTTTTGGGCATGATACAACCTAAAGTACTCAAGATATGGAGTTGATATTTTAAACATATAATCCGTATAACGCATTTCAGCTTACAATGAAATAAAATTTGACAAAATCAACCTATGAGGGGGTGAAAAGAGGGGTGAAAATTCCTATGAAAGCAAAAATAAAAACAACAAATTTGAACCAGGAACAGGCAAAGTCACATGAAATTAGTAGTATAACATTACACTCATGTATTTAGTCTGCAATTTATTCCATATATTGTAAAAAAAAATACCTTTCACCTCCGATCATAATTCCATTTGTGTGGGAATCGCATCTACCGCACGCTACAAATTTTTTTTTTTTACAAAAAAAATGTATGAAGATGGACATTATAGTGATACTTTACAGATTAAAAAGATATGAGTGATATATTTATATTTTTTATTTAGTGAATATCACGAAATTACGATTATCAGGGCCAAAATAGTGACAAAATTTTAAGTTCAGTTTTAATATTTCATGCATAAGTTAATTTTTTTGTATGAAAAAGTATAAAAATAATTTCAGAAATGAATTCCTTGCACCCAAATTATACGAAAATGATATCAAACTCGACCTAGTAGCTAATGGTCGCCAGAAATATAGCACAACCTGGACCTCGGAAGCCGACTATTACCCCCCTCTTTTTTGGGGGGTAGCCATCGCTCGATCCCGCGGCTACGGGGCTTAATCAGCTTTGTTTGACCTAACAAGCAATCGTTCCAAGCAGCGTCGCCTGAGACAAAAGTGCAGACTCAAACCTCTTACCTTCCCGAGTATATATTTATTAAGCGGTTAAACATCCCTTTGGGTCGAAGTGCATCCTTACGGGCCCCCAAATACAATAAGATAAGATAAGATAAGCGGTTAAACATGGTGCTCGAATAGCTTTTTCAAATGTCAAGTCAAATTTAAAAAAATAAAAAGGCGGAATGTAAACATTTTACTTGATTACTTAGTAGTTATTTTATATTTTCTTACAATGTTTGACAAAAGCACTATACAACCCTTGGCCGGAAGAGGGATTGCAAGACTCGCTTTATCCGTCTACTGCAATCTCGTCCTTAAATCCCTTACTTCACGGCCTCTGAAGTAATGTAATATTATTTCTGCACATCGAAGGGCCTGACACTTAATGACGCTGCTACGCAAAGAACGCTAACCCATTTGTGTTCCATATATGCTGTTGCTGGACTTGTTGTGCCACTTGTTGTACCGCTTGCGCCTGGAAGAAGGAACTTACAACTTGTATGTGCGTGGGTTGCTGGTCCTGCGGTTCTATCTCGATCATCTGCTGCTGGACTTGTTGCTGGACCTGTTGCTGGACTTGTTGTGAGACTTGCTGGGCTGCCTTTTGTGCCGCTTGCGCCTGGAAGAAGGAACTTACAACATGTATATGCGTGGGCTGCTGGGCCTGTTGTGTCGCTTACGTCTGGAAGAAGGCACTTACAACTTGTATGTGCGAGGGCTGCTGGTCCTGCGATTCTATCTCGATCATCTGCTGTTGGACTTGTTGCTGGACTTGTTGCGCGTCTTGCTGGGCGGTCTGTTGTGCCGCATGCGCCTGGAAGATAGAACTTACAACTTGTATGTGCGTGGGCTGCTGGTCTTGAGGTTCTATCTCGATCATCTGCTGCTGGACCTGTTGCTGGACCTGTTGCTGGACTTGTTGCGCGACTTGCTGGGCGGCTTGCTGGGCTGCCTGTTGTGCCGCTTGCGCCTGGAAAAATACATTATTTAAGAGTTGAGTGACGGAAATGGGTTCTTAATTTCTACATCTAAATCCGTTATTTTTTTGGTTTTATGACCAAAAAGTGGAAAATTAAAACATTTTTATTTTATTTTTGTATAAATTTATAAAGACTAATTTATTTTTGTATAAACTAAAGGTAATGTGACTAGAAAAGGGCGACTACTAACAATATCGTAGATAGAACCATCAGTAAACGTACAGTGGCGGCTAGGTTTTCCAATAATAAAACGCGTAGATGGCGCTACAAACGTTAATTTTCTATCGTCAAATATGTATGTGAGAAACATTTTCGTTATTGCGTTACCGGTGGAACCATCTATAGATTTTTAACCTAATTCAATCAAGAAAGTGTTGTGCTGGTTACAATTACCTGTTGTTGCGCCTGTTGCTGTGCCTGTTGTTGGGCCTGCTGTTGTGCTTGTTGCTGCACTTGTTGTTGTTGTGATTGGAAGTTCTTCGAATGTCCCGTTATCATGATTATCGCCCCATTGTCAGTGTTACTCGTGTCTCTCTGGCAAAATAAAAAGAAATATTATGATTATTAAAAGTATGAAATAAATGTAAATTCAATTCAATTCAATAATCATTTATTTCGAACAAAAGTCCATAATGTGTTAGTAACATACTAATTCTTAAAATCTAGGGTTAGAACAAATAAACATTAAAACAAATTTTGACATACTGGGGCATGTAGCTGCACCCAGTGCTTCAGCCACGGTGAGTCCCACCGATCGGCCAACGTAAACAGGATGGCATTAGAGCTGGCGCGCCACCGCCTCAACAACGAGCTACACCGCTTCCTGATGATCGCGTGGAAGCCATCGATCCTTGCCTCCGTAAACATACCGGAGGCGCTACAGTGTCGCGGCAGCCCAAATACCACCCTGTACGCATTGTTGTACTGCACCCGCAGAGCGCTGTATGCCCGCTGCGTATAGCTGACCCATAGGCTGCACGTGTAGAAGGACTGGCAGTATGCTTTAAAAAGCGTAGCCTTCACCTTCTCGGTACATCGTGCAAACCTACGAGCAAGCATATTGCAGCGCACAGCCAGCGCTCTGCGTTCCCTCTCAATATCCATATTGTCGCACATGTCATCAGTGACCCAGTGGCCCAAATACTTAAAATGCTTCACTTGTGCTAAAGGAGTACCACAAAGAGTCACAGGGGGCACATTGTAAGTCTTATTACCCGCTTTAAATAGCATAAACTCACTTTTGCTTGCATTGTATTTGAGCCCATGGGCCTCCGCATATGACTCACATATGCGCAATAAACTGATTAACCCACCCACTGAGGGGCTCAGCAGCACCATGTCATCCGCGTAGCTTATGTTGTTAATGCGCACTCCGTCTATGGAACATCCAACACTGGCACTGCTGAGCTCCTCGAGCAGTTGATTCATATAAAGGTTGAAGAGACGGGGCGAACTTAACCCCCCTTGCCTCACCCCGCACTCCAACCTAAATGACCCCGAATACGCTCCAGCCCACTTCACACTATTTTCTTGGTTACCATACCAGTATTTAAGCAACGAGGTAACTTCATAAGGCAAATCAGTATCAGATCGTAACTTATGCCACAGCATGTCATAAGATACGAGGTCAAATGCTTTTGACAGGTCCAAGTAACAGGCATATACAGGCGTTTTTCTTGCCGTGTAGTACTGGACAGTCTGCTTCAGACATAGGATGGCAGATTCGGTGGATAGGCCAGGTCTGAAGCCGAACTGAGCGTCGTGCAGGTGGATATGCTTAGCCAGCTGTTTGTCGAGCAGACTGTCCAGAACCTTCGCAATTAATAAATAAAATAAATTTCCGAAAAAGTGTAACACGTCTACTTCACTTGTAACTTTGAAACAAAAATGTTAAGTAGATATGTTTACGAAATTATTTTTACATTAAAGCTAGTTTACAAAGACAACGTCATTTCATATAATTTTGAACATAAAAGCTGCCCACAATAAGGTCGATATTTGATTGAGTTTTTCTTTTACAGGTAACTTAGAAAAAATAATAAGTTTTTTTTTTCATATACGCCAAGCTAGCTACTAGCAGACTAAGTATGTAGGTCGTCATTCATTGGGTAAAACCGGTGTACCCACTCTTTGCGGTACAACAGCTAGATGTAAACTACTGACTAGCGGACAGAACGCGAAACGGCGTGGCAGAGACAGCGCGAAGGTAGATAATGCGCGTTAGAGCAGTCGGACTAGCTACGCACTGCTTCGGCTTGATACAAGGGAGACCTCGGCTAAAACAAGCAGCGGCGCCGCTATGTCGATTCCTCCCTATAATCATAGAGTATACTAGAGCAGCACAGTCTAAGAACTATTTGAAGCTCAAGACAATCGCGCCATTTATGTGAAAGTCACCTAATATCTTCCTATCACCTAGTATTTTTAGGTGGCTTTGATGGCGCGATTGACTTGAGCTTCAAATAGTTCTTAGGCTGTGCTGCTCAACTATATAAGTTACTCTATGCTATAATGCAATGTCACTTACATTTCTAGGCGGCAAGTCCATGTGTTGTCTCTGGTGCAGCATGAGATGGTTCTTCTGGAAGAAGGCCTTCCCACACTGGTCGCACACGTGCGTTCTTAGCGTACAGCTTCCGTCTGGGTGTCTACAAGAAAAGCAATCTTATTACTAGGAGAATAGAGTGCCTAGTCAAGTAGTCAATCGTGTCGCCTGGCCTATAACCGCTAACTTCGTTCGTCGAAACATCTATTGGCATCACTATCTTTCGAATATGCAAGAGCGATAAAGACGGAGATTCGGGATTGAGAAATTTCGAAGTTCGCATAAGGGCCCTTGTTTCGTGAACATATCCGCTTCCATCTGGATGTCTAAAAAAAGCGGTTTTATTACTAGGTGAATAAGGTTCCTATTCGATCGTGTCGGCCTGTTTCATGGACATATTCGTGTCAAGTTGTAGTTGAAAAGCTGGTGCGAGATTTGTAACGAACTATCAACATTTTCAAAGACATCGGCGCCAGTTTTTGTGAATTAACCAACACAGTTATTTGATCCTGGAAGTTGGATGGAAGTCCAAAACGAAAACATTATAGAGATGGTACAGTCGCGAACTTTAATTTGGGACCCGCTTAAGGTTATAATCTAGCAAATTGAAGATTACCGATAATTAAGATTGATCCGGTTGACGAATGCCTTTGGTGTTCAACGTAATGAATGTACAGTCGCCCTAAAATATATCGTAGCGTTCAACATACTCAAAAATATCGGAACCTTCATTTTATCGCCTTGACAATAGAAGCGTTGTTCCGATATTCGTGACCACCTTGGACGCTCCGCTATACAGTGGAAAATCTTAATAAGTATTTAAATTAATAACGTAAGGTACCGTCAACTACTACAACTTTGCTTACGTTGTGCATTGTAAGCAAAGTTGCAAGCATTGTAAGCAAAGACTAACTATTTTGGCTCAACGATCCAAAGAGAATCTTGGCCTCCGAAATGAGAGCACGCCGCCTATCCCGATCCTGCGCAACTTCTTGCTAGTTGTTGACGCGGAGCTGCAGCAGATCCGCCGCCACACTGTCCCACAACGATATCTGGGCCGACCCACCGGACGGCGACCAGTCGGTCGTCCCAAGAACGCTTTTGACAGCCCGATCCTCACCCATTCTCTGTAGGTGACCGAACCAGCGAAGTCTGTGGGCTTTTGTTGTGTAAGCAAAGAAAACCACGTTTTTCAAGCTAGGCAAAGGCCTAGCTTGAAAAACGTGGTTTTCTTAAGCGATTTATATTTTATTCCTGAGATTGGAGAAAGGCGGCCATGTTTTTCAAGCCGGGCAAAGTCGTACGACGGTATCGTAGGCAAAGCTTTAGCAGTAGACGGTATTTCAAATAAACGTAATGAACTCTTATGTAATATACTTTTTCAGTAATTTACCTCCTGTGATGCGCTAATAGGCCGTGTTTCGCCGCGAAACCTTTCCCACAGTCTACACAAAAGTGGATCTTAGGCCGCGGCGTCGCTATGTGATGATTTTGCTGAAAAAATATTCACTGTTGTGACTTACCGTTTAGATTTTTGAAACAAAAATATTTGGTGAATTAGGGTTACAAATAAGACCTGGGTGCGTAGACGTTCCAATCGTTAACGCTTCGTAGCGAACGAATCGCAACTGTCACTGTCGCACTAATAAGGAAGAGTGATAGAGAGAGGTGACTACGATACGCTACGGAGCGGAACGATTGGCACGTTGGCTACGGCCCCTGATTAAATAAATTACTGGTAGAGTGGAAAAATAACGTATTATTATTATCGCATTCATGGAAAAATAACGTATTATTATTATCATCGTATAGAACGCTCATTCTTAAATTAGAACACTATGGTCTTTCAGAAAATGCCCTGAGTCTCATGTCTTCTTACCTTAGCAATAGAACACAAACAGTTGTTGTAAATAAAACCCAGTCTAAAGGGACTTTAGTAAAATTAGGAGTGCCACAGGGTTCCATTCTGGGCCCATTCCTGTTTTTGGTTTATATAAATGATTTACCTTGTGTAGTACAAAACCTTTGTGGTATGATTTTGTTTGCCGATGATACATCTTTAATTTTCAAAGTTGAACGGCAATCCAATGATTTATCTGTAATTAACAATACACTAGCTGGCGTACTAAACTGGTTTACTACTAACAATCTGTTACTTAATGCTAAGAAAACTAAATGTATTCGATTTGTTTTGCCAAACGTGGCACCAATGGACACTAATATAGTTATAAATGGTGAATGTTTAGATATAGTAGATAAAACTGTGTTCCTTGGTTCAACGTTGGACAAAAATTTACAATGGAGTCCTCATATAAAAAAACTCGCTCTTAGACTAAGTTCAGCCGCTCATGCCGTTAGAAAAATTAGACAACTGACTAATATTGAGACAGCTCGCTTAGTTTATTATAGTTATTTTCATAGTGTAATGTCATATGGAATTCTGGTTTGGGGCAAAGCAGCTGACATACAGACTATTTTTGTTTTACAGAAAAGAGCCATTCGCTTTATGTATAACTTAAAGGCAGGTACATCAATTAGAGAATTATTAAAAAAAAAAAATATTTTAACTCTTGCGTCCCAATATATCTATGATAATATTATTTTTGTTGTAAAGAATATACACACATTCAAGAAGAATTCTGACATCCACAGCTATAACACTAGAAATAAAAACAAGCTTGCTACCAGACGATGTCGTGTCCGCAAAGCATATAAGTCATTTTTTGGCCAGGGTATTCATATTTATAACAAGTTACCCGTCGATGTTTTGAATCTATCATTTCCCGCTCTTAAGAAATACTTGAAAAAAACTTTAATGTCAAAGGGTTATTACAGGGTCGAGGACTATATGACAGACATATATGCATGGCCCAAACCAGAATCTATAAAATCATCTAACATTTAGAGGACACAGTTCAAGTAAGAAAGAATATCAAACGTATTGCGAAGCAGTCAGATTTGGATTTTATTTTTATTTTTCATTTTAATTACACAATAGGCAGGTACATGTCTGTCGCTCAAGCTGTTTTGATATGCCTTCTTGAAGAACTACGCATTATTGTATATAGTATCTTTAATGTATTTGTAGTACTGTTTTGAAAAAATAAGTCCCGCCGAGTTTCTTGCCGGTAATAAGTAATACTTCTCGGGTCAGAGGTGTAGGGTTAGAACCGGTGGTAGTTTCTTTTCTCTCTGACGTTCATAAGTGCATTGTAATGTGCCTAAATTGAAGAATAAATATCTTTTATCTTTTTATCTTTTATCGTTTTTACATGCAATAAGATGTTTTTTTTAAGTATTATTTTATCACTACCTACTTCGTTAAATGTTTAATCTATACTTACAGTGGAAATAACTTGTGTATGTACTACGTTGTTCGGATTTGAGGTTATGATTTGTATCGGTTGATCTGAAAGCAACAAGAATTCATTATTTTAATTAATTAATATAAACATTCTGAACTGTAGTAATAATGGAGCTTATTGCTCTCGCTTGATGTGAGTGAGTAGGATCTTGTTACTCTGCGTCCGTAGGAAACAGCTTCGACAGCCCTACACGTAATCCCTGGGTGGTGCTAAAAGAGTAACAAACTTGGCAGCTGTACTGTTCTATCTGGACCTCGCAGCACTCACTGGATTTTCTTCACCCTCTACTTTCCCACTACTATTACCATCTGAGAGAATAAGTGCCTATCTATATCCAGTGACGAGTAGCCATGCGATAAATAAATAAAAAGGCAGTAGTAAAAAGTGTAAAGCTAAGTTTATGCTGTTATTCAACGACTTGAACTGCTTGAACATAATCCTGTATTTTTTAAACCAATTTTAACGTTTATGTTATACCACGCCGACTTCGAAGTCTTACGTCGTTTCTGCTTTATTTTTAAACTTTGAAACTAAGTAATATTGCCCAACATTATAAAAGGGTTTCAGGAGTGGTATGTAACATGTAACAGTTTTTGAACGGAAGTATATTGACTATGGTGGCGTCAGAGGCCCGACTTGCGGCTGACGTGACTGGCCGTGCTAAAGGCCAGGTCACACCGGTGCACTCACTGTGCTGGTTGTGGTGCGCGGCCTGCACGAGGCCGGGCTGCAGCGCGGCCGTGAGCGCGCACAGGTCCGTGACGCACGTGCGGTCGCCCGCGTGCAGCCGCACGTGCAGGGACAGCGCCTCCTAACGATACAACACAAAAACAATCATTAATATCAAAGTATACGCAAATCTAACGGAGCAGAACATTAACGCTTTGACAGCCAAGCCTTGGACAGAAAAAAATCGTGCCACTTACGCCAGAGCGCGCAAGCGCATTGGGTTATACCACGCGCTGGCTCTTAGAGCACGAGTTTCCGTGCGCGTGATTTCACGTCTTTGGCGATCAATGGGTTAAAACGAAGCAGTAATGTTTTCAATTCTTAAATGATCTTCAATAAAATTATTCACTATAATTAAAATATGCACAGTAAAAAGCGCTGGTAGCCTTGCGGTAAGACGGCCTGACTATCAATCCGGAGGTCTCGGGTTCAAACCCCGGCTCGTACCAATGAGTTTTTCGGAACTTATGTGCGGTATAGATTTTGATATTTACTTTTCGGTGAAGGAAAACATCGTATGAAAACCGGACCTAATCCCAAAAAGGCCTAGTTTCGCTTTCGTAAAAACTAGTGTCTACGCCAATTCATGGACTTAGGTTGTCAAGCGGGAAAGCCGGGATAAACGCTAGGAGGAAGAATTATAATAAGTATGCAAAGTACATACCTTAGTGTTAAAGCAGGAACCACACTCTGGACAGGGGTACCCAGGTGTTACCTTTTCTGTCACTATCTGACCATCGGCACCGATAAGCTGCAAAAACAAAAAAAAAGTGTGTAAATAATAATTTAAAACAAAAAAAAGAACCGACTTCACTTAGGTTCCGCTATTCCAAGAGGAAGTGCCAGAGTTGTTGTAAAAAAATACTGAAATCACTATAGGTCTATAGTAGTTGAAGTTCCCTCGATTTCTCCAGGAACCCATCATCAGATCCTGACCTGGTTGACCTGGTGACAATGGGACCAACTGTAAAGTGTACTCCTTCAAACAAAAAAAGAATTTTCCAAATCGATCCAACTGTCTTTGAATAATCGGTGAACATACAGCCTTGGCCAGAAGTGTTGAGCATAGGTGTTTTTTGTTTACAATTTTGATGTTAAGCATTATTTCCCTATCCTAATAATGTACGGTAACGGTAAATGTTATATTTTATTTATAAATATAGAAAACTTCACTTAATAACACTTTCAAGGTACTTAAAAAATATGAAAACAGAAGGTACCAAAAATGTAAATTTAAGTCGGTGCGACATATTGCAAATATTCTATGCAGTTACTACTAACTTCAACAAAACATGCCTATTAGTTTAAATTAATTGACAAAATAACTTAAACAAAGATGGAAACGATGGACTAAACTTTCCAGTTTTGTATGAAAATCGCATTGGTGCTCAACACTTCTGGCCAAGGCTGTACATAAAAAAAATCCCAACGAATTGAGAACCTCCTTCGAAATCTTAAGTCGGATTACTTTTAAGATATAAAAAATATCGCCATTATAAAATATCTCGATAAACTTAACAAAACCTAAGGCAGTCGTCAGCAATAGTATCTTCCTCAACAAAGGCTGCAAATATGTCTGACACAATCTTCTTTGTAAGGCTATAAGAGCGTGTCACCTTTTTTTGGAGCCTTCGTTAAGAACGCAGAATACTATTACATGACGAATATAAAGGAAATTTTGTTAGTTTACTTACATGTACAATTTGCGGTTTGAAATCATCCTGTTTTATAACCGTCGTCTGTTGTTGTTGCTGCTGCTGCTGTTGTTGTTGCTGTTGTTGTTGCTGCTGCTGTTGCGCCTGTTGCTGGGCTTGTTGCTGAGCTTGCTGTTGGGCCTGTTGTTGCTGTTGTTGTTGCGCTTGTTGTTGAGCCTGCTGCTGTTGTTGTTGTTGTTGCTGTTGCTGCTGGGTGTTCTGTTGTTGGACCTGGACGAAATAGAAAACATGTAGAGTAGTTTTAGTCTGTTGCGTGACGCCGCCCATACAGTGGCGCGACATCTTGCAATGTTGCTGCATCTCCGACTTATATAGCCAGCATTTGCACATGCAACCACCAATGTGGTTCGGTTTCTGCATTTGCACCAAAGCGTACTGTTGCTCACCTGTTGCTGCTGCGTCTGTTGCGTGACGCCGCCCATACAGTGGCGCGACATCTTGCAATGTTGCTGCATCTCCGACTTATATAGCCAGCATTTGCACATGCAACCACCAATGTGGTTCGGTTTCTGCATTTGCACCAAAGCGTACTGTTGCTCACCTGTTGCTGCTGCGTCTGTTGCGTGACGCCGCCCATACAGTGGCGCGACATCTTGCAATGTTGCTGCATCTCCGACTTGCACTTAAAGGCCTCGCCACACTCTAGGCACGCTATGACACCTTCACCCGTATGGATTCTGGAAATAAAAGGAGGCAAATATACCATGGCATAATATGCGAACACATGGGGCTATGTCTATATATTTTCTATTTTAACACTAATGAATAGTATATTTATTACAAGCACGTTTATTGACAAGTTGGAACCTGCGTCCGAAGATTGCCTTAGTCAAGTTTTTTTTTCTTTTACATGTTTATACTAACTTCATATGAGCCACAAGCGTCCGTTTCTGCAGGAACTCCTTGCCACACACAGGACAGGCGTGGGGCACTCTCCCGTGCACCCGTCCGTGGTTGACAAGTTGGAACTTGCGCGCGAAGGCCACGCCGCAGTCGGGACACACGAAGGGTGACAGCGAGCCGTGGAAGCGGCTGTGCATTACTAGGTGCTCCTGTGGAATAAAGATATAGTTTTATAGATATTTATTTGAATAATCTAAAGTTTTTAATCGAAACCAGCTAAAGTTATTTTCATGAAGTGGTTATCGAAAGTCTCGCATCGAAGGTATCAGAAACAAACAAGAAGCAGACAAGTTAGATAAACCCCCTAACTATCGGGGCAATCCAATCGTAAGAGTAGTGTTTCTTCCTGTGGTTTTTTCAACGGTCAAGCAGTCTTATTCTACTAGTGTCCCGGCGCATGGGGCCAATGACCTTTCCGCTGTTCAGAGTAGCTATTCGCCTACAGGAGGCGCATATGTTCGTATGTAATATGTGCCGTCGCTGATAGTTTGTCCGGCAAGAGAAGTGTCGTGGTTTATATGGGAACTCATACATTCAACGACACTTCTCTTTCCGGTCAGATTCTAGACGCTGCCGTGGAGTACACAGTGAAGAGGGCTCACCTTCTGCGCGAAGCTCTCGCCGCAGTCGCTGCAGACGTAGGGCCGCTCGCCGGCGTGGTACTTGCTGTGCGTCACGAGGTGCCGCTTCAGGGGGAACCCGCGCCCGCACTCGCCGCACACGAACGGCCGGTCTCGACTGTGCACCTGTACAAAACAGTTCTTGTTACACAAGCAGCAGAGCCGTTATGTCAGGGTCGCCATGTGATGTGAGGCGTAAAAAGAAACAGCTACGTGCGACTGTAACCATCACAAAGGACAAAACTAGACGATCCGACAAATAAATTTAGTTTAACAACTAACAGTCAATTACATTAATCAAGTGGTAATTAATACTACGGTTGTTTGGTGGTGGTATGATGTGATAACATATTGTAATCATACCCAAAACATACGAAAAAATATTTAACAAAAGCTAAAAATCCCGGTCCGTTTCACATTATCAGAAACCTGCCCGCAAATAGCTAGGGGTCAAAGTACGATGAAATCTCATGTGAAATATTGTAAATATTAAATTGACATTATAGAAAAATGGTTTAATATACACATATTAAACCATTTTTCTCCCAATTTAATATTTACAATATTTCACATGAGATTGTAATATAATGTACCAAAAGAAAAATGTAAAACATACGTACCCTAGAATGCGTAACCAAATGATGCTTCAACGTGAAAGCCATCTTACACTCGTGGCACCGAAACGGCCTGTCCGCCGAGTGCAGCAGCAGATGCGTGTTCAGACAATGCTTCCTCGCGAACGCCTTGCCGCAGTGCGCGCACACGTGCGGTCTCTCGCCTACAGTTATATGTTGAGACTCACTTGTAGATACTGATATGTAACATTTTAGTGTAATGTATCGGTTTAGAGAGTCACTTTGAGTGTTAAGAGATAAACCATTTTAAAGTGCGCGTTCCTTCCCAAAGCACTTGACAATAGGCTACTTTCCAATAGATAAACTTAATTGTTTCGTTGCATTCATAAAATGAAAAATTCAAAAATACACGGGAAAATCTAGGTGACATGTGTTTGCGCTTCAAATGATTTTATAATAGTTATAACTTTTATAAACGGGATGTATTTGTCATATAGTATTGTGACGTCATAATATTAGTCTCCCGTATAGACTCCATATAACAAATCATTTAGACGTTTCCTAAAGAGTAGCTGATTTGATTTCATAGGAAAGTAGCCTATCTGAAGTAATATTTTAGAGGCAACACACACAAATATGGCTGTAGATTCGGCTTTTCTTATGTTTGTGTGTTGTGTCTATAAGGTTACTTTAGATATAATATGTGTTTTAAAAGGCATCGCGATATAAAAATGGATTATATTTAGAAGTAAATGGAGTATGATTGAGCAAGAAACTCAAAATGTAACAAAACCTCGAACGATACATGACACGGCAGTTACACTTCAGTCGCCTCATTCTTAATGGTTACCCGAAGATGTGTTAAGATGGTGTTCGATCATGGAGCCTTTCCTGGACCCACGGCACTCGGATCGTGTGGAGAAAGTGTTGAGAACTGTCCCAACACCTAAGAGTTACATTTCAGTCGCCAGGCCTTTTACATATCCTAAGTCGATTTAGCGGCATCGCTCCACGTTTTCGATGAGTTGTCCGTTGAAGTCGAAACAATACGTAGCGAGTCCGACTGCTCTAACGCGCTTTATCTACCTTCGCGCTGTCTTTGTCAAGCCATTTCGCGTTCTGTCTGCTAGTCAGTAGTTTCACATCTCAGCGTTCTTGCCATTGTACAGCGGAGAGTGGGTAGAAGTGAAAGCAGATTAGCGGACCGAACGCGAAACCGCGCGTGACAGCTAGATATGTACATATGCGCGTTAGACCAGTCGTATTCGCTATTGTTTGTTACGCGCGCCATTCCACGGACAACTCGGTGGATTTTTGCAGCATTGTCAGTTCCGCGGCGAAGATATGTTAAAGCCCTAACTAATATTTTACCCGCATATGCGTTAAAAGGTGATGTTTCAGCGTGAAGGTTTTCTTGCATTCGCGGCACTTGTAGGGGCGGTCGGTGGAGTGCAAGAGTAGGTGGGTGTTGAGACAGTGTTTGTGGGCGAAGGTTTTGCCGCAGTGGGCGCATGCGTGCGGGCGCTCGCCTGAAACAACCCCATTTGTTCTATAGAACTGATATCGTACTGGCTTTCATTGGGTCTAATGGTAACTGTCACTGGATGAACATTGTAAAGCTAATAAATAAATTTCAAATACAAAACAACTGAATAAACAAAATTATGTTTTTTTAGGGTAGGGTAATGTTTTATTTAGATTTGAAAAGTTATCTAAGAAAAGTTTTTTTTTATTGTCACTATCTACCCCAACTACGGGTTATTACAAAACAGAAAATTGAATCACTAGCGTAATTTCGAAAATTCTAAGTAATGAAGATTATCACAAAAGCCGTTTCAAATACCAGGTCTCCGCTCAGAACTAACTTAGCTGACTGAGTCTATATACAATTGAGCCTTGACTTCTAATTTAAAATCCAATTCTGGAAATAGATTTGCATAATACATGGCTCTAAGCCGTGGTTGTGTGACGTAATCGTTTTCAATGTCAATTCAATAGCATTACAGATTTTTTTCCTTTACTTTCGTATGCAATGGACTGTAAGACACTTAAAAGTCCTTTTGATGAAGTTTGACAGGAAAGTTAGGTTATTTTTTTGACAATCCTATGTGCAAAAACAAGGCATTTTTTATAGTTTTAATTTCAAAAAGTTAAGTTTTTACACGGATATCTACGCAATTTTTAAGGGTTTAACAGATCAATATTACCAAATCAGTGACAGCTAACATATTACAGACACAATGAATTGCTGTGTAAGTGGATATACCTAAGATTTATTTTTGATTAGCTGACAAATGCCGCCAATTTTTTTTCGACAAAGAAAATGTGAAAAAACTTTGTCAACTCAACAAAAATACACTCCTAAGCATTATGGTTAAAATTCATATAAAACGTTTCAGTTCTATAGAACTAATGGAAATTGGACCACGCGAGCCGCTGTTTTCGTTTCAATACAACAAGAACCTCAAAATGAACACCATTTTAACAGAAACATATCATGAAGTAACAACCAAAACTTATTAACTACTATTTAATTTAATACTTATGGAAGTATATCAGCCATGCCATGTACCGACTGGGTTGTACAGTCAGCATCAATAGTATCTTCCTACACGAAGGCCGCAAAAATAACACGCTCTTATTTCTAGAGCCACAGGAGCGTGTTCCATATTTTTGCGGCCTTCGTGTAGAAAGATACTATTGAATTGATGCTGACTGTACCCCACTAGTAATTAAACACTTGACTTTCGCTTAGTTATTTTATTGCAATTCGTGAGTTTTGGTTGCTATTGACGATAAATATTATTATTATATGGAATTTATGCACCACAATAACCCGCTCATTCAAAATACGTGTTTGAAACCTAATTTTGTTTATGTTTAGTCTGTTTCTATCAAGCACAACTGTCAAAGTGTCAGATAAGGACAAACGATTATTTAGTAAAATGAGGTTTCAAACAAGTTTATGAATAAGCGGGTTAGGCTAACAAATTATCAGACTAAGGTCCGATTGCATCAACCCATACTGATATAACTGTGAAATTAAAAAAATCTGTTAATACAATTTTGTCGCACATTCTTACTATTACGGTTTAGTACAATCGGCCCTACGTAGCATTCACTGAGATCCACCCCCTGTAGATTGCGTAGGATGTTAAATATATCCTATTAGTGACTTGGCTATCCTACTTCATCCCATAAGTATCCAACTATACTTCTTTTTTTTAACCTTTTGACCGCCAAGCGTTGAATAAAAATGACGCGCCACCGACGCCACGTAATCACATTTTGTCAAGCGAAAATGAACTTTGCGGAAGCTCGCGTAGGTCCCTATTGCACTACAAAGCCTGTCGGCTGTTGCCGTCGTTAGCGTCCATGGCACGACTTTTTAATGTCTGTGGCGGTCAAAGGGTTAAAGATCAGTTAACTGGGTGTCATAATCTTAGTGGACGGGCCTGCGCTGTCTCAAATGGATAAAAATCTTTGTTACTTCTCTTCGACCACACAATAATATTAATAATATTATTCGTGTCTAACTGTCTACTAATTAAATTCAATAATTTAGTCAAAAAAAAAATACTACACAGTCCCTTTTTTGAAATAGGACACATGATATTGATAACATAAAGAATTTCAATCCAAATGACATCTAAGATTTATTTAAAGTTCAAAAATATAACTACACTCGTTTACTTTTCACTTGTATTTATTTGAATAAAAGTAAATTAAATTGTAGTTTTACATTTGAGGATTAAAAACACCAGTAAATAAATTATATCACTAGTGTGGTTTCTTTATAAATAAATGTGTAACACGAAACCGGCGAATGAGTGAGATTATATTTTTGGACTTAGATCACCAAGTTTACTGTAGAAATTAAGAATAATTTCTCAATCACTTACCAGTGTGAACCCTCGCGTGCGTGGTGAGATGGTGCTTCAGCAGAAAGGACTTGCCACACTCGTCGCAGGAGTATGGGCGCTCCTTTATGCTGGCCGGCGCCGCCGCGGACATGGTGGGCGTCGACATCAGCTCCGTCTGCGAATATACCGCCTGACAACACCTTTATTTGAGTCTTAAGGTTGCACATAGGAGTACTAGGTAGGTAAATACTTTTTTAATACAGTTGCTCAAAAAAGTGCTTTTCTTGTAGTGGTTTAGCGTGCGGAAAGTTTGATATCGCGCACTAGTGCTTTTTACTTTTCCAGCCAATCACAGCTAATGACAGTGACAGACAGCCAATCACAGCGCCGCACCGCACCGCGCGGAGCGTTCGGATACATGTACTAAAGTAACCTCAAAGTGAATAATTGACAATTTTATAATTTTTTCGCAACTGTATTAAAAAACGTCGTTCGATACTCGTGCGTAAATCATACTTTCCGCACTAATATCGAAATGTACTATTTCTTATGACATAAGAGGCAAATGAGCAGACTAGCCAATACTGAAGTTATGTGCCCTAATTATAGGAGCACCATTAGGTAGAATAGATGGTCGTCGGTATCAGCTCCGTCTGCAAATATATCGCCTGAAAACGCTGAGTTTTGGCAAGAGTATACAAAAACCTTATTACAATGGTGTAAGGTGCAAACAACATAAAAGAGGCCGGATATTACTCCGGCCGGATCAGTTTACGCGCGCGGCATCATATACCACGGCAAACCAGCGAACATACATGAATGTACTTGATATAGTTACTCTCTGCGTCCATAGGAAACACCTTAGAAAACTTGATATGTGATACTTGGGTGGTGCTAAGAGTAACAAACTTGGCAGCTGCACTGTCTCATCTAGATCTCGCAGCACTCAGTGGACTTTCTTCATCATCTGCTTTCCCAATACTACTACCCTAGAGAAAAGACGCCTATCTATATTCAGTGACGCAACCAGCGATCGACAGTCCGCCTGCGTCCGGCCAGGCGTTCCTACATCTACATATCCAGTGAGTGTAGCCATGCGATAAATAAATAAGTTCGAGTTGCCTTATTAAACCGCGCGCCTTGTCGCGTGTAATAAAGGCCTATGGAAGGCTCTAAAAAGATAATTTAAATAAGCCTGGCACTTACATTTTGCAGTTGCGTGTGTTGTATAACTGTGGAGGTTTCCCCATCTTCGAAGCTCACCAGCTCGTAGCTCTGCGCAAAAAACAGATTATTGGAAACGAAAAAAAGCATTATAAGCCAGACAATTTTAGCCTGCATTTAATTACAAAAAAAAGTAATTCTCATTTCAAATAAGAGGTAGAGGATATCCATCAACCCGTTAAGTCGAGGGTTGGGTATAGTGAAGGATTGAAAGGCAAAAAATAGTCCAGTTTTGAGACTAGAGCAACAGCCAAAATACCTATGACTGTGACCCCCTAGCCATGAGCAAATTATGTTACTGATTTTTCTTCAGACGTTCTGTCTGGTTACCTTTGGCATAGACTTCTCCCATAATTCTCTATTTACAGAGGAAACAGTGTTACCTATAAAAAATCAAATAAACCATTTTCCCATACTCACTTTAGGCGAGTTGTTAGCAGTCCCCGGCTCCTGCTTCGTATGCATCAACTGGTGATGCTGATGCGCTGTAGTTGTTTGTATCGTCTCCACTTGCGCTTGCTGTGAGGTTGCCTCCGCCAAACTCTTCAATCCACCATTAAGTATTGTATGGTTGATCTGTGAAGCGTCTATGACGGCCGGTGTAGCTATGCCTTGCGCTTGCAGGGCGCGCTTCATGAGTATCTCGTTGCATTCTTCGGCAGTAAGCTGGATCGGCCCAATGGGGGTCATGAAGGGCTTCGATGCGAGGTTGGTGGCTGTGAATATGGGAGCTACGAGTCAAATCATTACTGCCCTTTTGAAGGATGGTTGGTTTGGAAAAGTAAGTTATTTGTTTTGCTTATTGATAAATGAAATGACTGATAGAAAATACCTCCTCATAATTCATATTTATAGGGTATGATGAAACATACTATTTGTGGATATTTATTAGCTAGACCCCACATATTTGTGATACCTACATACTTGAAAATTTAGTAAATTTCAATCAAATCGCAAATGTTAAATTACGTAACTTTTTTTAATTGAAAATTTTATCATTTCACTTAATTTGATATTGAGTTTATAATTATAAATAAGTGGGTATAAAAGGAAACTATATGTTTGTGATACATGAATGTGTGTCAAATACCAATACACATATTGAACTGAATCCAATAGTTTTAGACTGAAACTTACTCTGAATAGTTGCCGTCTGATTCTGTGAAACTCTGTTGATTGTATGTGGAGTCTCGTTCAGCACAAACATAGCCCTCCTCGCCGTTACCGGAGTCCCAGCAGTGACAACCCTGGTGACTTGAGTGCCCGCATTGCTGACAGCCACGGAAACTGTTCCAACCTTCTCCTGGACCTGTGGAGTCTTGTGTGACATCACCGTTAGTGTTGTTTCCGGGGACACCTTTGGGGACAAAGGATTCTGTTAAACAGGATGTTTATGTTTCATTTACAAGATTATTCGTCAAGTAATTGTGGTTTTAAAATACATGTAGTTTTATTGAAGTTACTTATTTCAGTATCCTGAAATATTGTATGATGAGGTTGCAATAGTAAATAGGTAACTTAACTACTATGTATTGCTGCTAAATTCAATTAATATAAAAAATAAAAACAAATAACTTAGTATGTATATCAATGTAATAATTTTACTTTTAAAATTCCATTAATAATGTTTTGTCTTTGTGTGCCACAACCAAAGAGAAGACTTTAACACTCTGTTTCTCAATTCAAAAAGGGCTATGCAATTTTAGAATTCGTATTTTAAAAAGGTATTTTAACAACTGACTATGTAAATTACAATTGATTAAATGTGTCTTTAAATTCGGAATTCTAATACGAAAATTTCAATCATTAAATCAAACTAAAACGCAATCTCAAAATTAAGTCATGAATAAACTTACCGTATTCCCCAAGGTGTAGCTGAGGCTGCTGGGAGTGTCAACCTCGCCCTTCGTCAGGTCCCCGGAGCTCGTGAAGCCCCACTGGTATCCGAAGCCCGAGACATTGCTCGGCGTAGGCATACACATTTTTAACAACTATTTATCACAACATTAAAATAAAAACAAACAGACCAACACAAATCCACTATTTGATAGTAAACACGAGTCCTCATGACAGTTTTAACATCGCGAACATGTATGTACGCTCGCTTTCACAACTACTAACGCACCTCACCTATCAATCACACTAGCGTAACGCCGACTAACACACGCACTTATAGTCCTCCAATAGCCCTAATTATACCGGCCCGCCTTCGGAAATCATTCCCAATCGAAGAATCCACTTGATTTGCCCTAATCAACTCAATATTAAAGGCGGCGCACGACGACGACGCTACCTAGCCACATACGACACGCACTTCATTGCCTACAATAACCACGTCTTTGAACACGCTAAACGGGTTATTAAGGTTCATTGTGATGCAAGAACACTGAAAAAACATTACAGTTCCTTAAATTCACACTAAATCCTCGGATTTCATGAAAACAATTACTTCATTGCACACACAAAAAACCGGACGCCATTTTATTGTTTATGGCCGATTTGATTTTTAAATACCAGTCATTCATCCGTGACGATGGTGTTTTATAGTGCCAAAAAGAAACACTGCCGACTGTGATTTATGATAATTTTATCTCAGATACCCGAAATAACTTAAGTTTATGTAAAGGAGAGTGGGTAGGACAAAGATTTCTCATATTTTTTGTCTTTCACAGGCTATTTTACATGAAACAAATATAAATTAAAACACAAAGACAAGTTTTCACGCCTACTTGTATACATGGTTTTACAGTGTACGACCGATACTTGCGCGTGTGTGCGAAGAAGAATGACGTTTGTTTTTTTTCTCTTGGCTGCGTATGCGTGTGTGTAGCTGTTGCAGAATTTGCAATATCTACAACTCGGTTTATTGAAGAAAATGTGCATTTAATATCATTATTAGTTTTAATTTCCCCGTGTTGTTTAACTGGTGATACTATTTAGCGGTAAAAGAACTTTTAGAAATCAATATGAATGCTATGGCCATGGATAAAGACGAGCCTTCGTCGCTCTTGAGTTTTTCTTCCAACCACCCATTGGAACAGTTTGTGCTTTTGGCGAAGGGTGCCAAAGGTTCCGGGGCCGCTGAACTGATTAAACAAGTGCTTGAAGCCCCAGGAGTGCACGTATTTGGCGAGCTGTTGGAAGTACCAAACATCTTAGAGGTAAGACTCTAACCGTTAGAGGTTTCAATATTTCGTAGTAACTTAGTGCGGGTCATTCACTTGTTGATAAGATAAAAGTTTGAAATAAATAATTATTAACTAATACCGTTAACAGGTTATTATTGATTTAAGATGGAATATGATCATAAGAAAAGAAAAAAATTAATGGTAATGGGAAGTTTAAAGACTAAGTACTGTCATAAGGTTTTTCACTGCTGGCCTGACTGTTCCCATTTCCATAATTTTTTTTACAGTCTTGTTCTTTCGATTTACAAACAATCTGACCAAATTTTACTTTTCAGCTTGAAAATGGTCCATACGCAACACACTTCAACACACTCAACCTATTCGCTTACGGCACATACAAAGATTATCTAGACAACAAATCCGACTACCTGGAGCTGACTCCGGCACAGTGCAAGAAGCTGCAACACCTGACCATCGCTACCCTGGCTACGCAGGAGAAGCTGATACCGTACAGTGTGTTGTTAAAAGAGCTGGATATAAAGAATGTTAGGGATTTGGAGGACCTCATTATTGAAGCTATTTATGCTGGTGAGTTCATAGTTTTCTCCGCTAACTTGATATTTACTTTATATGTTCCTTTTTTTGTGTTTTCACACATTTTGAAGCCTTTTTTGGAGAGACACCATAGTCAATTTGTTATTATAAGTACTAGACTAAATACTGTTCAGATTATGCAAAGACTCATGGCATTTTTGACAATGGTAAAGCAGCAAACACTGCAAACATGTATGTATGTTTAAGCTCAAACAATACAGCATCCACATATCTGGATTTGCAATAGTTCGTTTTTTTTTAGATTAGAAAAAAGTTGAAAAGCGCATGTACAGGGTTCTTTATCAGGCACGATACGGCGTGATACATGTTACAAGTGTCAAAGTGTCAATGCGGCCAATAAAAAATATTTAAATATATTTGTATTTATAATCAAGTTATGCATAGGTATTTGTAAATGTTAAATTGAATAATATTAATTATTTTACAGTATTGTAATAGTAGTCATTATTACGAAATAATTTATTCTTATCATTGTTAATGTTTTAGTGAATGTTGCACAATAAAAAACCTGGAGAAAAGGAGGTTCGAAACATATGGTTTTCGATTTATAACGTATGCGTGTGTTGCTGTCAGTTTTTCAATTGTCATGTTCATGTGTCTAACGTGATAATCAATGATCGGCCGGCGGTAGCATTTTATGTCATTTTGACTTCCAACCTAATAACTAATATGGATAAGCCTATGTTGTTCAAAATAAAATCACATGTTAACAGCGAATAACAGCGTCCGTTCCTGAAGGTGGTAGGGTCCTAGTGCCTTTATGCCTTCTTGCACAGACACAAGCTGAGCCACTTTCCTATTCAATATGTTTTAAGCATTTTTCTGTACTCTTATTATGTACTTATGCGAACGTATTGAATAAACGTCTTTTATTATTATTATTTGTATGTCCTTTCCATATCTCGGGACCATGGGGTCCCGGACCTTTGGTAGGCCTGCGTGGGGCCGAAGCCAACAGCGCAGTCGCCCTTTAAGACAATTTAATCTAAAAGCAAGGGATACACGTGGCGGATACCATCCCCGAGTGCACAATATGATACATCCGGAGATGGTCCCCGCCAGGTGCAAAGACTATTGCAGTGCAGCACTTTTGTGCTGCGATGGAAACTAAGGTCATAAGGCTATTGGTTTGAATGTTGGATGGACTGGATAATGGGTTATGGGAGGAGACTAACGGACACCTGCCGTGACAATCAGTCTCAAAATTGTAAAAGACAGGTGGTGACTCGCCAACTCATTGAGTGGGCCCCGCAATTGGCCGCACGCACGGTGCGACAACGGCGCAACACTTGAGAGTGGCTGTGAGGTTGTCGAGAGGTGAGTCTGCGGTAGCCAGATCCCGGTGTTCCGTTCAGCAGGCCGCCGGCGTTATGACATTTTACACTTCCAACCTGGAGCATAGGTCCCGCTCTTGCGACTCCACTCTGGCCGGCCATTTAAGGCAAGCACAGAGGCGAGGGCCAGATGGAAAGGGCCCTCTGGAATAGGGGTCCGCGGTGTCGCCACTCACCGTCAGCTCGCCACAAGCTGCCCCCGCGGGTTTATTATTATTATTATTATGTTTTTATGAATTCACTGAATTTAATTTGTTATAGTAAATTATCAGTCTCATCCCTTTTCAGTCGATCCCACGGAATATTACATAGAATCAAAAAATGTTATATATCAAAATCAAATTGTTCTTGGTCTATTTTTCTACGTTTTTCACCCAGATGGTGTTTTTGAGTATTTGTTTTGCGTTTAGCAAACAAATTTTTTTCACATTTTGTACAATATCTTAAACCTTTCGTTTTGTCGTATTTAAGATCCGGTTGATCTTGTAACCATTTACGAATGGTAAATTCGTTAGGCATATTTTACGTTACACCAAACATTATACCGATATATACCTAATGAAATAAACAATTCAGTTATTCCGATTTACGTGTTCAATTGATGGATAAAATAATGATGGGAACGTCAATGAGACAAGTGCAAGACAAGAGTTGACGCAGACACATTTGTTCGATAGATAATTATAAGTGGCCTATACTTTATTCATAACAATAATAGAAATGTTAAAACCTTCATAATAAAACTGGATAAAAAAATTAATAGGGATATAAATTCAGTACAAAATTAAATAAAATCATATCAATGTAATACTTTCGTCGGAAAAATGCTACCGGTGTCCGATCACTGGTGATAATCAAAACGAAATTGTGTTTTTATTGCTGTTATGGATTATAATCTTCAAATTGTCATTATATATTTACAAATGTGAACTCTTGATCATGTTAACTAATCCTTTGTTGGTGTGCTTGCAGTGTGTTTAAATTGAACATTCAAACAGAACAGGTTAGAACAGGTTGGCAACTTCTGTTTCTATGTTTACTGAATTTCTAATCTCAAAAAAAACGAAATATACTTGAAATAAAATCAAAAATCCAAAAACTTATAAATGACTTATGCTACATGAATAGCTAATATGGAAACCCATTTTCTTGTACACTTATAATATTTATTATTCTGTGCCCTTTTTTCCGACAATAAGGCCCCCAGTTCCCAAGTATTATGTTATGTTTCTTAACTAACCAAACTCTAATTCCGTTTCAGACATTATCCACGGAAAATTAGATCAAGAATGCAAACGCGTGGAAGTAGACGTGGCGCTCGGACGCGACGCGCGGCTTGAGGACGCGTCCTCCATCGCAGACGTGCTGGCTGACTGGTGCAACTCCTGCGAGGCCGTGCTCAGCTCCGTGGACCGCCACATCCAGCGCGCCAACCACCACAAGCAGCGCGCCATCAGGCACCAGCAGACTATTGAACAAGAGGTAAAGCTGACATCGCTGACTGGTGCTACTCCTGCGAGGCCGTGCTCAGCTCGGTGGACCGCCACATCCAGCGCGCCAACCACCACAAGCAGCGCGCCATCAGGCACCAGCAGACTATTGAACAAGAGGTAAAGCTGATATCGCTGACTGGTGCAACTCCTGCGAGGCCGTGCTCAGCTCGGTGGACCGCCACATCCAGCGCGCCAACCACCACAAGCAGCGCGCCATCAGGCACCAGCAGACTATTGAACAAGAGGTAAAGCTGACATCGCTGACTGGTGACACTCCTGCGAGGCCGTGCTCAGCTCGGTGGACCGCCACATCCAGCGCGCCAACCACCACAAGCAGCGCGCCATCAGGCACCAGCAGACTATTGAACAAGAGGAAAGCTGATATCGCTGACTGGTGCAACTCCTGCGAGGCCGTGCTCAGCTCCGTGGACCGCCACATCCACCGCGCCAACCATCACAAGCAGCGCGCCATCAGGCACCAGCAGACTATTGAACAAGAGGTAAAGCTGACATCGCTGACTGGTGCAACTCCTGCGAGGCCGTGCTCAGCTCGGTGGACCGCCACATCCAGCGCGCCAACCACCACAAGCAGCGCGCCATCAGGCACCAGCAGACTATTGAACAAGAGGTAAAGCTGACATCGCTGACTGGTGACACTCCTGCGTGGCCGTGCTCAGCTCGGTGGACCGCCACATCCAGCGCGCCAACCATCACAAGCAGCGCGCCATCAGGCACCAGCAGACTATTGAACAAGAGGTAAAGCTGACATCGCTGACTGGTGCAACTCCTGCGAGGCCGTGCTCAGCTCGGTGGACCGCCACATCCAGCGCGCCAACCACCACAAGCAGCGCGCCGTCAGGCACCAGCAGACTATTGAACAAGAGGTAAAGCTGACATCGCTGACTGGTGCAACTCCTGCGAGGCCGTGCTCAGCTCCGTGGACCGCCACATCCAGCGCGCCATCAGGCACCAGCAGACTATTGAACAAGAGGTTAAGCTGACATCGCTGACTGGTGCAACTCCTGCGAGGCCGTGCTCAGCTCGGTGGACCGCTTGCCATCGCCATCTCAGTTGATTTTGGGAAATAATGATGTCACAAACAGACAATAATGCCAACATGACAATGAGTTTACACTTGCAACTTACTTACATATTATGCTAGAATGAAATAGTGATATCCACCTCATTCTTAACTATAGCTGGGTCCCTACTGGCTGCAAATAAACTTGCGAGTGTACGAGCCCCTTTAACCCTTTGACCGCCAAAGCCGTCATATCACGCGCACGGAAAGTCGTGCCGTAAGCGCCAGGACGTGATATCACGTCCAAAATATAACCGGTTTGCTATTCGCGATCGCGCTGAGGGCACGATTTTTCCGTCCAATGCTTGGCGTTCAAAAGGTTAATGTAACAAGTGAAGTGAAGATACCAACCACTATCAAGTGTCAATGCAAAGTTTAAAGAGTTCGAATTAGGCTAGAATTCTGTAATTTGTTTTCCAGATAATGTTCCTCAAGAAGACTCTAAAGCCTCAAGCCGACACAGAGGAATCCGCGTCAGGGGCCGGCTGCGACAACCACTCTGCGCCCAAGAAGAGTTCTGGCAAGGGCAAGATCCCACGCAACGCGGCCAAGTTCTGGCAGAAGAATACTTAAACCACTTGCTATAGATATATCTCATTTAATAAACTTAGGTACCCCATGTTTTGGAAACCATTCTTTTATTTCTAAGACGTCATTTACATAATCAGAATGTTAAAAACACGTATTTTTCTAGTAATTCCTCTACTACTACTACTACTACTCATTGGCGCACCGACCCAAAGTGAGTCCTGGCCTCCGACACGAGTTTACGCCAGTTGTCTCGATTTAGTAATTCCTCTAGAAGAGTCTAAACTAAAGCCTCAAGCCGACACAGAGGAGTATGGGTCAGGGGCCGGCTGCGCCAACCACTCCGCGCCAAGAAGAGCTACACTTTCATTAGCATTTATGAGGCCCACCCACTATCAGTCGACCTGACGATATTGGCCTGTCAGTTGTTCGGAGCTGTCAAATTTTTGTTCTAACTGACAGGCCGATATCGTCAGGCGGACTGATCTGGTGCCCCCCCCCCCCCTCTTATGTAGACCGTGGACTCGATGCACGCGAGCGGGGCGCGAGCTGTCATCCAAAATCCAAAACAAGTCCACTGATTTGAATTCATAGGAAAGTAGCCTAACGTATAGGTTTTATGGCTGCTCTACATGATGGGCCATTATAGGGACGCAGCTATACGACGGAAGGAGATCGCAATATCGTTAGCTCCCTCTAACGCATAGCTGCGTCCCTATGATGGCCCATCATGTGTAGCAGCCATAAATCTATACAATAGGCTACTTTCCTATTGATTACAAATCAGCTACTCTTTATTAGGAGACGTCTAAATGATTTGTAACGGGTCATACGGGTAACTAATGCTGCTCTACATCATCATGTGCATCATGGCCCATCAGCCATCATAGGGACGCAGCTATACGATGAAACGAGATCGCATTATCGTTAGCTCCCTGTAACGCATAGCTGCGTCCCTATGATGGCCCATCATGTAGAGCAGCCATAACATCTATACAACACGCTAATTCCTATGAATTGAAGGCATGTTTACAAAAACAACATAACTGACTACACTGGTTGACACCTGAAACGATTAAAAATGTTCTTAAAAAAGTGTCAACCGCTCTATGCAGTTATGTTGTTTTTGTAAACATCCCTTCAATTGAAATCATCTACTCTTTAAAAAACGTAAAAACGATTTGTAACGGGTCATACGGGTGACTAAGATTGTGACGTCACAATCATAATACTACATTTAAGTATCAACACGACGAAAAAAACGAAGTAATGTAATATAATAAAGATCTGTAGTCGTCATGATACCAATGTAAAGTATCCAAAAACCTATCTGATGTTTTTTGTTAGATACACAAATATTGTTCCTCCCCATATAAAAAAATATACGAGTGCGAAAGAGACATGAAATCTTTTCAATCATTGGTTGACCTGTAGAACGTTAATGTCATAATATTTTAGCTGTGTCTCTTTCTAGTCCTTTCAGAATCCAGTTGCCATATTATTTTTATACTACCATGGGATAATCTACGGTTGAGACTCACGGGATTCGGGGTGGTATAGTAAGCGGCCAAGACATGATATAGAATCTAAAAATGTACCTAAGATGTTAATCATATTTTTTGTCACCAATATCAATTATTTTCAGATGATACTTAAGTGTAAAAATTAATGTCACCCTACTCAATGTCGTTTTCCATACAACTTATGTCAAAACTAATGGGGTGACCATCATTTACCTATATTAGGATTAATTTTACTTGAAAAAAAAAACAATTCATTTGATAAAATACTGCCATGTGATAATGGTGATCAGTTACTTAGAAAAATATGTTAAGGTCCTAAACTTCAGGATTACCCTGTACCTATTTATATCTACCTATTGTTACACTTTATACCTAATGGAATACATTATCAGATTTAATGCAGCAAATGTCAGACTGAGTTAACCTTTTGAACGTCAAGAGCCTTTAAAGTGGTCGAGTACTGTCGTGCCTACACTGCCAAAGCCACTAGTGGTAGTGGCTATGGCAGACGCTGTCAAAGCAATTTTACTGCTGACACATTAGTTTCTCACTAGTTGAGATGTTGGCGTGTATGCCACATTTTGATGCGAGAGAGAAAGCGTTCAAAAGGTTAAAGACAGTCTTATAATTCAGTTCTTAGTGAAATAACAATAATAACAAAGTTACCGTTTCAAGCGCCTGATATAAAGTCGATGGCAATTCCACTTTTCGTCGTTTTGTGCCAAGGCATTCGTCAAAGGAGGTACTTGTTTACATTTTGTGCACTCAAGTATTACGCATTATCGCAAAATAATACCTAATTAATAACGCTTAGCTGCACAAATATAAATCAATTATTTAACGGAATAGATATTTTTCTAAAATAACTTGGCCACCCCTTGGCAGTTGTCAGTCGAGCGAGTAGGACAACCTAGTTCGCGGCCCAGCGTTTACCGACGGAGAGGGCAGACGCACGAATCGGTTCGTGTCAAACGAACGCGTCCGACGGCAAAGTCGCAGCGCAAGCAATTGCGCAGGCAGTGCAACGATTCTCGCGTTCGCAGGCCACTAAAAAGTGATGTAAATATCATAATAATCCCAAAACACTGTAAACAAAGACTTCAAGTACTTAAATAACAAAAAAAACAAATCGATAGACGCTCTGTGATCACTCAAAACGCCGTAGCAACGGGCTGGTGGAAACTACGACACAAATTGACGTTCTTGTTTCCAATCATTATGCCGTGATTTCTTTATTAAATTGTACGTTGGAGGTTTAGGCTAAAACTGTTGTTCACCAGAGTGCAGCGTTCCGCTTACCCTAGCGTATTGGATGATCAGACAGGCAAGTACTTTAATGCCCTTTGTTAGGACTTTAGGAGATTCACCTTTCGGCCGTTTTCATGGTCGTCACTGTTTTTCTGTTTATTCGATAATACTACCATGATACAAGTAACATACATCGTCAATACAGTTTCACTTTTAACTGCCTAACGCAAGCAAAAACAAAAATACTTATGTTATTTATTACACAAACACATTACACCATACCTACATATACCTACCTACCAATACACAATCACCCTTTTACTAGGGTTCAAGACCTTTCAAATGCTTTCAATCAATACACCTAGCGTGTTTAGCTAGTTAAAAATAATATTATTGATGTAACTATAAGCTATGTAGTATGCGTACGTGTATTGTGTTGTGACTCTTTGTTGTGTGAGCCAGTCAGCTGTTCGATACGAGCAGGAGGGGAGAGGAGACTGGTCTGACAACTGCTTTGTATTGTTTCGACGCAACAACAACTTATAGTAGATGTATAAGTAATTGAGATATACTCTTTGTTAAGAAGCAATATAGCATAGAATAGTACTAATGAATAGTAGTAGTAGGTACCTATGTATCTACCCGCATAATTTTTCTTTTACTTTAATCTCCTTCGTTTGCAATCGATTCGATAGGTAAACAAACGGTAAAAATTCGTTAAAACCAACTCCAAAAGGCACTTGGTGATAAAATGTCTACTTACAGTCCAGTATACATATTTGAATAATACCTACATAACCTACACTACATTCTTCCTAGGTACCTTTTTAAATCCGCAAAGAAAAATTGTAAAAGCGGTATTACACATTGCAACCTGCAGGGCCCAATCTGTTGTGTACCCTGCCTCTCCCTACCCCTCCTTCAGCTCCCTACAGGCCCTACCTTTAATTACACCTTCCAACATGACAGATTGGGCCCTGCAGGTTGCAATGTGTAATAGCCGTTTAAACCGGATTATTAATAAATAAATAAATCATCTTCTTAACCAACAAAAGTGTTGAACTGTTGACAGACGACGTGAGTCTTTTTCGTGAAAAAAAGTCTATTGAGCTTTTGTTAAGCCCGTGGATACACGTGCCGTCGAGACAAACTGCACCCGATTTAGTCGGTTCTTTAACAATTTGCTAGACAAGGATCGCTAATCCCCCCGACCCCGGCTTCCCCCAGCAGTCCCATAGTCTGAGTCTGAGCAAAAAAATTCCTTTGTCCTGTTACAAAAAATCAAAGACAACATTTGTCATCTTTTAGGTGAATTTAAATGCGCAATTGTTGAAGTTAAAGTTATTGATCCGTTGAATAGGGCCCCTTTTTATAACACTTGCTCGATTTTTTTTATATTACATGAAATATAATAGAGGGAGTATTTATAGGGGCCTATAGGTACTATAGGCGTAGAGAGAGTAAGTATAGGGTACAACGTATTCCCAACGGAGTAATGGTGTTTTTTTCATGTAAGTATGTCACAAACACAAATAAGCTAACCACATTCTCTTCTTTAGGGTTCCGTAGGTACCCAAAGGGTAAAAACGGGACCCTATTACTAAGACTCCGCTGTCCGTCCGTCTGTCACCAGGCTGTATCTCATGAACCGTGATAGTAAGACAGTAGAAATTTTCACAGATGATGTATTTCTGTTGCCAGGTATAGGTAACAACAAATAATAAAAATAGAATAATATAAATATTTAAGGGGCTCCCATACAACAGACATTAACCCTTCGTGCGCGAGTCCGACTCGCACTTGGCCGGTTTTTCTCCATGAAAAACCAATAAAAGTAGCTAATATGTACCTAGTTCATTAATTTTTTATTGTATACCTATACATACATATCCTCAAGATTTACATATTCACTCTCCATAATGTTCATCAATCTTTAATCGAACTTATTTCTTTACTTGATTGTGTAGGTATTTCGAAACCTTAAATTAAACATTAGGTAGGCAGACGTAGCTACATCTACATACATTATTATTGTACATCCTTTTATATACCTATAAGTAATCTACAGATTGTATTTACCTACCCAGGGCCGGCCCGTCCATATAGGCGAACTAGGCGATCGCCTAGGGCGCTCGTGTTAGGGGGGCGCCAAACGGCGGCATCGAAAAAAAATTATAGTAATGGACGTCGTCAAGTCAACCGTTTGTCAATATTTTAAAGTTTTGTATAACTGATAAATTGGTTACGTTGTCAACACACTCGGAGAAGTCGTTAGCATTAGCAGTGCAGCGTGTACAAATAAAATCTTTGGTACATAAGTACAGTAATTTACATCTGTCCACTTGTTTGGCGCATCGTTGATGTACCCACATATGGCATTGTATCACACTGAACCCAATTAGTAGAACCTTCTGTCATCGACCCGCGCTCACAGTATAAACAGTTAACTTACTTGGTTGTCTGGTGAGGGTATGTCTAGAGCTGGACACATATTGTGTATGGAAATGTTTCTCTCTAGTAATACAAGAAGATACATCACTGTAAATTCTTTCAACGTAAATTCGTTTCGTACCGTTAGCGGTTAAGTAATTTTCGAGTTATCCTTCTTTTTTAGGGTTCCGTAGCCAAAATGGCAAAAACGGAACCCTTATAGTTTCGCCATGTCCGTCCGTCCGTCCGTCCGCGGTCTAGCTCAGTGACCGTTAGCACTAGAAAGCTGAAATTTAGTTTGAATATGTGCATTAAGTAAGCCGATAAAATGGTAGAATAAAAACTGGAAAAATATATTTTGTTAGGGTACCTCCCGTACACGTGAAGTGGGGGGCGAATTTTTTCTTCGTTGCAACCCAGTTGTGTGGGGTATTGTTGGATAGGTCTTCTAAAAAGAATTAGGGTCTTCTAAAACAGTTTTTGAATAAAACTAATATTTTCGTAACTAATAGCTCCGGAAGTTTAAAACAGGGCGTCCCCCATCTAACTTTTGAACCCTGGGTCCAAAAATTTTGAAAACACCATGACAGTCAGGCCTAATAAGTACCTTCAATGAAAACTATATTGAATGGCCCGACATGCTCTTGGCCGGTTTTTTTATATTAGTTTTTTTGATTGTAGGCACGAAGAAAACCCCCATTCTTCGTGGTTCGCGGCCCGACACGCACTTGGTCGGTTTTGGTTTTGCGTTATTTTTGTTACACGTCAATGATCTATAGTTTACGAATAACATTGCTGTGATATACGGCCGGACGGACGGACAGACGGACCTGACAAAACTATAACTATAAGGAAAACCGGCCAAGAGCATGTCGGGCCAAGCTCAGTGGAGGGTTCCGTAGTTGCCGGCCTGTTACAACTCATTAATCCAAAACCTTTTGAAGAAACGACCCCGTTTCTTAAGGGAAATTTGGCGGCGCTTAAGTCATTTCACTTAAGACCTTTCACTATGGGTTTTTGAGCGATTACTCAAAAACGGCTCAACCGATTTAATTCAATATAGTTTTCATTGAAGGTACTTATTAGGCCTCACTTTCATGATTTTTTTTAAATTTTTGACCCACGGTTCAAAAGTTAGATGAGGGGGGGGGGACGCCCTGTTTTAAACTTTCGGAGCTATTATTTAGGAAAATATTTGTTTCATCCAAAAACAGTTTTAGAAGATCCTAATTCTTTTTAAAAGACCTATCCAACGATACCCCACACACACCTGGGTTGGAACGAAAAAAAAATTCGCCGAAAAAAACAACATATTTTTCCAGTTTATATTCTACCGTTTTGTCGGCTTCGTTAATGCACATATTCAAACCAAATTTCAGCTTTCTATTGCTAACGGTCACTGAGCTAGACCGCGGACGGACGGACATGGCGAAACTATAAGGGTTCCTAGTTGACTACGGAACCCTAAAAATGAAAGAAATTTTCTTTCGTTATAAGGTATTTCTCCTCCAGGCCCGTTATTTTTTTCCACCCTGACATTCATCAAGAATTTCAGCTGGCTTGTGCTTGTAGTGACGTTTACTGGGCTAAGGAAGGACACGCAGACCGGTCTAGTAAAACTATAAGATTTTTAGTTATTTTGACTACGGAAACCTTAAATGTCCATTACGAATAAAAACGATTATTTCCTCTGGACGCAAATAAATGCGGGTGTCATCTTTACCCTTCATTCTTTACTATGGGGCGCAAATGTGGGTAAAGATAACCTATGGGGGTGTAAAAAAGGGGTATATTTTTATGTTGCACTAGATGGCAGTCTACAACGAGAAAGGGTGCAAGCGTGAATTGTAAGTTAGCACTTCCAGTTAGTAAGTTAAAAAGTTAGCACTTTATATTGGCGTAAAATAACAGTTACCTACCTATTCATTTGAAAAAAAAATTGCGCGTTATTTTGTCACTAATTCTCTAAAATGGGGCGCCATTTCAATCTCTTGCCTAGGGCGCCGGGAATGCTCGGGCCGGCCCTGTACCTACCTACATCGTAAAATCCTTTGCCTGCTTTGATCAATTGTAAGCGCTTTGGTCTTTACTGTAAGCTTATGTGTGAGATTAAACGAAATTGAAATTGAAATCAATAACCGTATAAACCGAGATCTAGAGAAATCATTGACAAACCATAGCCTATAGAGGGCAGTTAACCCTTTGTTTTCCTAAGGCTTCGCAACCTAGATATACCTTCCAACCCACATTATAGTATGTCATTATAGCTAGCCAGCTGTGGCCAGTAATATCGGATTAGCGGCCGACTGACATAACCTAACCTAGTTAGTCGATTGATATCTTTGGAAGTGGGTTAGACGTTGCAAATAAGTTAGATAAAACTGCAAATAGCATTTGTGTTTTGGCCATTTAGCAGGGGCACCCACGGCTTTTGTATTTTTTTCTAGGAACTTTTTTTGGGAAAACCTGATTTTTAAATCGCAAACGTCAGATTAAGAACATTTCTAATTTATTTGACATATTAACTATTTAAATATTTTCAATTTCAGAACTGAAAGAACAAATCAAATTATTTTTATCGAATATTTTTATTTGTTTTTTTTATGCAGCCTTGGGCACCGGAGGCGTTGGTCACTTTTTCCTTTGTATATGACATCTATACAAGTTTATAATTTTTCAATTTCGTTTATTCTCACATATAAAAGCTTACAGTAAAGTCCAAAGCGCTTACACGGTAAATAGACCAAATCCACAATCAACCTATCGATTTTTTGCTGCACACAAACCCACCAATAATTGGCTAGAAATGTTTGAGGTAAATACCTACTTCTCCGCGGGTTGTAATGTAAGCAACTCGTATCTTATTTGACACGCTCCAGTGAGTCCAAAATTCCCTCTTGGGCTCCCCTACTATAACCTAAACGTCAGGTAGACCGACTAATATTAATAGTTATCATACAGTATTGATTCCAAAGCGTATCTAGCTTTTATTTATAGGGGGTTATTTAAAAAAAAATCCTGTGGTTTTGAAAGGGCTGACAATACGCGCATGTACATCCGGAGTTGCGGGTGTCCACAGACTATTAACAACAAGAGGTATTATTTGTGGTGGGGGGTCAACACCTTTGAAATGCAATAACTATTCACGCACTGGGTCGTTGCCCTCATTCTCATAACAAAACTGTCGAACAATACACGTAATATAAAACCTTAATCTCGTGGTCATGGTCGCGACCACAGACTAAGCTAGACCGTTGACCAATAGGGCATTGTAGACCACAGATAGCATATACTGGAACAAAGAGAATACAGTCGTGAACTGTGTTAACAATGAAACCGCAGAGAGGATTGTTTTAACCATTTACAGTCGGCAGCAGAAGTAGCTAAGCGTGCGAGGTGTTCTAAATAATCTGCACATTCTCTTGTCATTATATTCGTGTTCCGAGCGTGGAAGTCATCCACTCGTAAAGAACGACTAGAACGAGACAAGTATAAGTATGTTTTTTCTCTGTCGTCTCACCAGAAAATAGTACGATAAATAAATGCTGAATGAGAAGAATGATTAGCGATTGTTACTTAAAGATGAAACTGGCTTTTACATAACGGTGGCCCTCATAAAAATCAATCATGCTCTTGTCGGTGTGACCATATTCATGTATACATATATGTCCTTTGCGACACGATTTCTTCCTTGCTCTTTGTCCCAGCTCTTCCTTCTATATTTCATCGTAAATGCCATCGAACTCAATATAATACAGAGCATTACTATCGCCATTTTCTCAGATTTCTTCAGCAAAAGGAATCGTATTCAGGCCTCTTTTTAACCGACTTCAAAAAAGGAGGAGGTTCTCAATTCGACTTAATTTTTATTTTATTTTTTTATCATTATTATGTTTTTTTTTGTATGTATGTTACTCCATATCTCCGTGAATCGTGAACCGATTTTCATTTTTTTTTTAATCGAACAGGTATAACCCCTAGATGGTCCCATTGTCACCAAATCAGGGTCTGATGATGGGATCCTGGAGAAATCGAGGGAACTCTTCAACTATTATAGGCACACCTATAGTGATTTCACTATTTTATACAGCATCTCGGCCACTTCCTCTTGGAATAGCGGATCCTAAGTGAAGTCGGTTCTTTTTTTGTTTTAAATTATGGTATTACACTTTTGCGTATTACCTATCTATATCCAGTGACATGTAGCCATACGATAATAAAAAAATGTATTGTTATTTGAGCCAATAGTAAAGTCAACGATTAAACCACAAAAAACGGCCATGGCCAGCAAACGTGTAACCTATAAGATTAGATACAGCCAGGCTGAATAATTAAATTACACGTAAGCATGACCCACGCATTTTATCTCATGCCGTATGCCGTTGACCTTAGGGTCAGCGCACCTGACTATAGGCTAAAGCCCGTTGAAGAGATACGCATCAGGAGTCTAAAAAGTTGTATGAAACTGCGTACCTATTTTCCCAGACCAAGATCGCGATAGACCATCTATTCTTTTTGGCGATTTCAATAATTTGATATCGTATAAGTACCTGCTAGCTATTAGATCTGACACAACCCGATGTGGAGATGTGTGGGGCAAACTTTTTCCAAAAATTGTGATTATTATAATGTACCTACTTATCATACTGATAATTCACAGTAAGCTCTGAAGTAATCTAAAGTTTGGCCAGGGACTGTTTTACTTCAAGCATATACAGATAATCATACTCTTTCTCTCATACGTTAGAATCTCTCGCTGGTATCCTGCCCTTTCGCCGAAAATTGTGTTGCCGAATTTCATTTGCCAACCAATTTTTCGCAGAACTTTCATTTGGACAAATAACTTTTACCAAATAAGTAATTATTTCGCAACCATTTCATTTCCCAACCCGTTAGTTGGGAAATTAAAATTGCCTACTAGGTTGGGTTAGGTTAGGTTGGATTGGATTATGTAAAGTTGGGAAATGAAATTCGGCCAAATGAAACTTCTGCGAAAAGTTAGTTGGCAAGTGAAATTTGGCAATATGATTTTCGACGAAAAGGCAGAGAACCCAACTGACGAACAAATCAAATTATTTTAATAAATATGTTATGCGCCTTGGCATTTACAAAGATTGCATATACACCGGAAATTTCGACCGGTGCTTCTGTTACCCAGGTGGCCAAGTTGGTTAAGGCGTGTGCCGCGAATGCAGAAGAAGCTGGTTCGATCCCAGCCTTGGGCACCGGAGGCCTAGGTCACTTTTTCCTTTGTATATGACATCTATATATAGTTTATACTTGCACTAACTTTAAAGCAACAATAAAATAAACCTGTTTGTAAAATGAAGTCTAAAGTATCAAGGGAAGAGAATAATGAAATATTTCAATAATAGTCAACTCTAACGACACCGTATTAGCTCGGTTGAAAGCACTGAAACTTCATTATAAGAGTTTGTAAAAGAATTGTTTGCATGACTGACTCCTGTCTTCGGGAAATGATGTCTGTCGAGAAAAAGCGACGCGAATAACATTTCTTCAAACTATAGACCTGCTCAAGACTGATTTAGGCATCAACTCGTCACACCAATATTTTGTTCTAACCGGTCATACTGCCGAAAGCAATAATATTTGTTTCAACCCGTCACAAGTAAATTTAGTTCTATTAAGTCACATAGTAATTTTGTAGCTATTGGTCACACTGAAAATCTGTTCCTATTCGTCATCCCGTCAATAAGTTCTAACTGGTCACGAGGAGGATACAGAATATAGAGTCTTCTTTTGAAACTCATTCATGGATATAACAGTCGGTCTGCTGTAGTCCACCAAGATCCCAGGGGATCCTAGGGTAAAGTGTAGGTAGGTAGGTTAGGTTCGTTAGGTAGCTTCAGATGCCCGAAGGGCAAGTTACCCAGAAACAGGAGCCCCGCGAAGCGGGGCTCCGTCTAGTTAAGTTGTGAAGGGAATGTTTTTGGAAAAGAAACACTTTGGGGGATCCTGGTGAACTCATGAGTTCAGCAGTTGTGCCGGTTGTGCGTGAATCTAGTATCTCAGAAATATTGGCGGGTTTAGCGAAAATTAGGTACCTATCCCCCTTGTATTTGTATTTGTATTTGTATTTATTTCATTGTAAAGTCATGTACATAGAATTGAGATGTTACATTTTTATAAGTCAGGCCATGACGCCCTGTCAGGGCATACAACGTTATCTTACAAACTAAATAATTATCATTATAATATGAATGTATACAACATCAAATTTTTTAATAAATAATTATTTACAAATTATAAACTATTGTCATCAAGAAATTCTGTCACTGAGTAATAACACTTATCAATCAATAAATTCTCCAGCTTTCGTTTAAATACTGCGTCCCGAGGTTCTAGCTTAATTGAATTTGGAATTTTATTAGTTATTAAGATGCATTGACAATGAGGCCCATTTCTATACATATCTAGGTTAATCTCAGGGAGCAATAGTTTATTTCTGTATTTCGCTCTGGTGTTTTCTCTGTCTTTCTTTTGTTTGAACAAGTGTGGGTTTTCTCGAACAAAAAGGGCTGCTTGTAATATATAAATACAAGCCAGGGTTAACAGTCTGTATTTGATAAAGTATGGGCGGTGACTATTTGGGATATTTATATTAGCTAGGGTACGGAGACAATCTTTTTGCATCAGAAACACTTGTTCGGCCTCAGTGCTTTCCCCCCACAGAAGTACCGCATAGCGAAGCCATGCATGTGCATATGCGTAGTATGTGACCAGTTAGAACTTATTGACGGGATGACGTATAGGAACAGATTTTCAGTGTGACCAATAGCTACAAAATTACTATGTGACTTAATAGAACTGAATTTACTTGTGACGGGTTGAAACAAATATTATTGATTTCGGCAGTATGACCGGTTAGAACAAAATTTTGGTGTGACGAGTTGATGCCTAAATCTCAAGACTTACAGATGAACTGGGAAAAAAATACCTACAGAGTGTAGGTAGCGGAAAATTTTCAAAAAATTGGTAATATATACTATAAATTGTACCTATCCCATTGTAATGAAAAAAAAATATGTACGATCCAAGCGACTTTGGGGCTAATTGAAAGTATTGAAACTAATCCACAACCTCTGGATTGCCGGTAGATGGAAATACTTGAATTTTTGTGGCAAATTCTTCAAGAAATAAAGGATTTTGATTTTGAAAATGGAAAGGGTCAATCGCCAAACAAGATTTTTTTTTCCTAAATTACGTTTTATGGAAAATATAAATATCGCTATTTTTTACCTTTATCGGCACTTTAGTGCTTGCAAATGGTATTTCGGTAGTACTGACTGAGAGTCCATAAAACTAGATTCTAACCGGGTTGTACTCGTATAATTCTCATAGATAATGAACTATCTTCCTTCATTTAAAAAAAAAATTGAGCAAAAATTTTGGCTTACGAGTACCTCCCTTGTCTGCGAATATTTTTCACGCGTCATCGTCGCCACTACTTCGCTTAATTTCCAGCATGTTATTTAGATCTCAAAAACAAATCGCTTTGGTCGGGCATCAATTTTTTGGCAACCCTGAATGCGCAATGGCGTTGCGCGGCCCTAGTAACTGGGTCAAACCAGTTGCATCTCGCCGCTCGGCAGTTTCCGGAGATGTTCGAAATGCATACGATGTTTTCCACTTAGTTTTAGAATAAGGGCCAGTCGCAGCAACCAACAGACTAACTATGAAACTTACGATGCAATCAAATTAGGTAAGTTTTAAAGGTGTCACGCGGAAACTTCTTGACCCGCTTCATGGAAACCTATCTTACTCTTTCTAAAATCTAATCGAACACAGACAATTTTAACCCCTTTCTCATCCCCTTAATTATTACGATTAGGAATTGCTCCCGTTTATATTATTTAGTGTTGGGTTTTCCCAGTTCCAAAACTGGTTTTGTATAGAAAACACTACCAGAAATATACCCTAACCAGCTCAACTGATCAGCAAGTATAGCATAACCAGTGTAACCATTAACCAAACGGCAAGCCCTGCAGGCCACAGCCAGCGCTAGTTTTCATTGGAGACTAGTCTAAGTGAAACCACGACGGTGGCAATAGTACATTAAGCACCTAGGGCGGTAAAATAAAGAACGGCTCGAATCGCGGGTATTAGTGGCCCGAACCGAAGGTAAGGGCCATAAACAAGCGACCTGAGGCCTTCTTTATTACTGCCCGTGGTGCGTACACAATTTTACGTCTTCTCTTCGGTGTAAAGTGCCCACGGGCGCAGCGGCAAATCTCACTTACCGCCAGAGTGACGTAAACAATCATACGGCCCGCCTGATGGTAAGCAGTTACCGTAGCCTAGGACGCCTGTAACCCCAGAGGATTCACATGCGCGTTGCCTACCCTTTAAGAACCATACACTCCTTTTTTAAAGAACCTCATACTGTAGCCCTTTGGGAAAACCTCGGCAGGGAGTTCATTCCACAGTCGGAGCGTTCGCGGGAGGAAATTCCTCTTAAACCGTGCAGTGCGTGACCCTTTAGGCTCCTTTAGCTGTTGGAATAACACCCCCCAGACAGTTTCACTAGAATTCAGGGTTCAGTGATTTTGTGGGTGGCATTATAAGTATTAAGCGGGATCATCGGTTCGGAAATCTGTCTTTTAGTTGGATGCACAATTACCTAAGGTAATAAAAATTTGATCATAAAAAAATACTTTTTTTCCAAGCTTTTATTTACTTTCATCTGTCTCGTTGTCTGTAATCAAATCTTGCAAGTTAAAGTTGCCGGTTTCCGATTGACCTGAAAATTATAATATATATCGTGATAATGCAATATTACGATATCATGAACCTGACCTGATGATGGAGCTGGAAGGTGACCGTAGGAACTCCTCAACTACTCAACATTGTCCTGTTGTGTTTGGGCTCGCTGCATTTAGCAGTAGGTACCTATTGTACACACAGCGCCTCACTAGGTATACACTTTTGAACCTTATTCCGCTGTAATAACGTTCAAAAGTGTATAACCTAGTAAGGCGTTGTGTGTACAAATAAAAGTACAGTTAGCAATAAAAGTTTGTTACTTTAAAAAAAAGCTTACCTTGTATATTTTTTTGTACAGTAGCGTAGGCGTAGGGCGATGATATCCGTAATGTGGCGGTTACAGATTGGAGGAGAGCTGAAAAACGAGCTCAATGGCATGATATAAGAGAGCCATATGTCCAGCAGTGGACTGATATAGGCTGACGAAGATGATGATGAGGGCGGAGTAGCTATTTAAAGTAATCATAATCATAATTGTTTATTACATGAAAGTGGGTACAAAAGTATATCACAATCTGTCGAGATCCAGCACGACTGAAGGGAAATTCAGAGAAGATAGATTTATTATTTATATCCTTAATATTATTTTTGGTTTGATCAATAATATAAGTACCTAAACATAATCTCAGTCTAATAAAGGATATTCCTGACATATATATACGCCTATAAAGTCTGTACGCTCTTCGTGCCTAGACCTGTGCTGTATACCTACTAGTTTCCCTTCCATAAAGTTTAAAAATAGGTTGGTAAACTTTTCAAAAAGTGCAATCGTATATCAGATTCCGCGCGGTGACATGAAACAAAGGATATTCAAATGGCCAGGATGTGTTTTTAGTCCTCCAGAGTCTTGCGATATGGCGGGCATACAAATGCACAATATTATGTGATGTCCTTGGCCGGGCTTAGCGGTTAACCGTCTGTAACACGATATCTCGATGTCTGAATTTGAATCTCGTGATTAGTACGTGACTGTTGTATGGGCGTTATGGTCTTGTTTTAGTGTTTCTTTGAGGTCTTGTGACTCATAGATGCCAACGTATAGATAAGGTATCGTTGGAAGAATCTAAGTTCCGTTGGTCGCAGATGTTATCCACGAAGTTCATACCCTCGTAGCCGGGTGCCTAGTTCTCAAGGCCTTTCCACCAATTTTATTTGCGGTCCACTTAGGACCACCAGGGTCGCGTTTTATAAAGTTACAATTTACAATTTCGCTTTTTGCCTCTCTTTCTATCCAATATGTGTGCTAGAGAGAGAGACAAACAGCGAAATTGTAAATTGTAACTTTATAAAACGCGACCCAGCAATTTTAAGTTAGAGATCGTTAAGGGGATAAAGTGAAAAATAATGCACCTTTGTTTGTATATATAGCTCTAGTGCCTAAACGGGGAAGGTATTAAAACTGAAAGAAGGTATTACTGGACCGCGATTAGAATGGGATTAGAGTTGACAGATTTTCCATATGCTTACGTCAAAATTTGTATGGCTTGACAGCTAACTCAATCCCATTCTCATCGCGATTCAGTAATACAGGATACGATAGTTAAAAAATTCTCGATACGAAAAAGCCAAACTGGGCGTATTTTTCTCCTCTCTTCATATTTATCCAAGCTCACGTAACCCAATAGAATTTAGAACTACCAAGTAAAAAATTCGGGATTTCGCAACATTTCTTTCGGGATTTATTACAAATGGTTAACAAACTAATGCGGTACGGTTTGCATGATGGCTTATCAAAATTACAGTGACCGCCGTCTCATTCAATCACGCGGCTTTAAAAACTGATGGCCTATGTCACGGTGATAATTCCAACTATGGATATGTATATCTTATAGGAGAACGAACGGTGGAAAAAATGTCCAGCTGTAAACAGTAAATAATAGTTCCAAATCTCTCCGAGTGGCGCTAGTACGAGTATAGCTATAGCAACTTAGCAGTTATAACAGAGTGAAGTGCGTTGCATATGCGCTACCATATGAAGGGTACACGGAAATAACATGTCTAAACTAAAAACCATAATTAGGTGGACTAAATTGACAGGAGGGTTCATACATCTGACAGTTGTTTGACAAGTTTTCTATGAAATCTCCTGTCAATTTAGTTCACCTAATTATGGTTTTTAGTGTAGTCACTTTGACAACATTTTGAGTTATAGCGGTTTCAAAGTTTGGAATGATTCAATTAACCATACTATTTCCGTAACTAGATGGTTTTTATGAGTTAAAAAGTGGATTTGTGTTAAAAATTCCAGCTGTTACAGAAGTTGTTGCTAATAGTTTATTGCAAGGTCTATATTTTGATACAAAAATCTCATTTTACGAAAAAAGGGACTGGACATGTTCTTTCCGTGTACCCTTCATATACTCTATTGGTATTGTGGCGCCACCGATTTAACGCCTTGTGACTAGGGTTGCCATATGGAAAAATGGAATGTCCTGATAAAAATCCGGACATCACCCCAAAAGTCCTGACATTTCTAATAACAGCGATTTAGCGTATGTACTCTTTCTAAACACTACGCCGGTGGCAAACAGCCTGCTTGATGGTAAGTAGCTACCGTAACATATGGACACTTGCAGCTCCAGGTGCCTCATAGTTAGGGAGGCGAATAGGGGAATTTTCGGCAATACTCGAGAGTGGCAGTTTAAAATATGAGAGATACCTTAGACCTAATAGAACAACCTTGTAAAGTATTTAGCTCTATATGTAGTGACGCGCGCCTAGGATAGACAATCAGATTAGTAAAAAAAAAATGGATAGTCTGAAATACTCCAGCGCGTCAGTTTAAGATATTGGGGGTTGATTTTAGTGTTTAAAGACTAAATTTAACTAATCTGACGATAAGTCCTTGACGCCGCCGAGTTATAGGGTCGCGAACTTGTAAAAAAAAAACGTTAATCCGGCATTCTCGAGCGCGATTTTTTTTTATTTTGTTTTGAAGAATATAATCTAAAACTTACTAAAAATACAAAATCTGCCGGTTTCCGCATGACCGGAAGTGTGGAGGAGCCATTTCGTCTTCCTAAGAACGCGTTACGGCATATAGGTCGCCAACGATACATTTTACAAAAAAAAGTTTAAATAAACAAAAAAGGTAATTTTATTTTACACAAAAAATGTGTCTTTACATTTTTGTCCAAAGTTAAAACTTTTTGACTTGAAAGTTAAACCTTTTTCGGTCAGATTAAGAGAACCCACCAATATTTTTGTCAGATTAAAAAAATATGCTTTCAGGATACCGAGATAAACCTCCCCTATGAAAATCTGACGCGCTCGAGTATTTCAAAAAAACTTTTTTTTTTGCATTTTCAAAAATTCATCGTAACTTATCGTCACGCCGAAATCGTCAGTTTTTTTAAAAGGAGCTTCCTTGTGGCCTACTTAACACCCCTTCCGAAAATCTGACGCGCTCGAGTAAATTTTTTTTTTTTTTGCATTTTTGACTACTTTATATGCCTACCCCCACCACGCAAACCGGCAGATTAGTATAGGTACCGTTGTTATCAGAGGCACTCGGGGCATACGTAGTATGAATATCTGACGCGCTCGAGAATGCCCAAGTATCTGTTTTTTTTAACATTTTTGAAAAACCGTACACGCCAAACCCACCGCTAAAATAGTTTTTGCCATACGAGCTTTTCTTTTCGAAATTATTTTATCTTTCGATTTTGATAGGTCTCGACGGCGCCGTTGAATTACGCCATTTAGCTACCTCGCCTCCCTAACTATCATGTGTGTTGCCGACCCGACTCCTTAGAAAAGAGCATTCACTGTGTTGACGGCTAAAGAGAAAATATAGTCCCTGTCGTCAACAAACTGCATCCTTTCAGAGCTCTGTAAGGTCGCCAGAGAACACAACACTATGAGTAAGGTCTAGTGCTATTTTTCTGTAATGTGGAGGTACTTCCCCAGTCGCTCTGCTCCATATTTGATCGAGTTCACATTAGCTGAGCTGTGCCCTCACATGACATTTATACGCAGTACCCATACCCTCTTAAAGCTTGAGCTCATAATTATAAATAACATGACTCAGAGTTTATTGGTCAAAAAGTATTCGCGTTTTTTCCCACATTTTTTTTACATTTGTAAACGTTATAGTTTTTGATATACCCAATATTTTTATATTTGTCATAAGAGCAGTTAATTAATGAGTTTGTTAAAGACATTCAACAGTCGTCATTAAGTTGTAGAGCGACTTATTTAACTTTCGGCTTTAAGCCTTCCAAAAAATGCTTAATACGTATTTTGCTAAACTAACTGTTTGAAGTTATAATACGTACATATTTAATAAAGATTTTAATAACAAAATATTGTCAAATTCATTATTGATTTGTTGAAAATTGAATAGGTACTTACACTTTGTATGTACTTAAATTTTGTAATAAGCGTAGGTATAATGAGGTAATTTCTAAAAATCCTGACACTTGCCAAGTCCGGCCGCAATCCTGACAAAGGGTCAAAAATCCTGACATGTCCGGACAAATCCTGACGTATGGCAACCCTACTTGTGACGGACACTTTTGTAACATAAACATTATCATACATTACTCCAGCCATCATTACTCCCGCAAGGCCTATAGTTTCAGGTTATGGTGTGTAAGTAACGAATAACACTTCAACATGTATTTACTCGTGGCAACGCCACAAGAATGTTATTACGAATTTTCTACACGACGGCACCGCAATCGATTTCACGTCACGGCAGTTCGTAGGGCTTTTTCATGTTGGCGTTATTCTTTATTTATTTTCAGTAAAATTCACAAAATAGGAAAATAATAAAGGGCGGACTCTATGCTCAATGTAATGGCATCTTACTTTATACAATAGGATTCCGATTTTGTTTAGCGGTTTCTTAGATTTTTGAATCGCGACGGACGGATCTAAGCAGGTACAACAAATTAGTAGGTAAGTAGAGACTTGACTTCTCTGTTATCGCATGGTAGGTACTTACTCGTAGTTCTTATTATCTATGTCTGCTATCCATTGGCATATCCATTTGGTAGCTAATTTGGCACATCGTTTCTGGTAGCATACGTGTCCACGGTCCACGTCCAGAGCCCCAATTCAGCGATATAGCGATACTTGTTTATGTGCAATAAAGTGATACATACATACATACATACATACATACATATAGCGCAGTCGATTCTAAACACTCCATAGTAGTGCTTCTCTCCATCAGTCGCTGACAAATCTTGAGTCGCAACTTGTCGGCTTTCGTTAATGAATAAATATGTATGTCGTATGATATATAATATCGATACTTCGATAGCTACTTTCGTAAGAAATAAATGCGTAATTTGACTTTTAAACTGCACACTTAATTTTCATAGTCAAGCCGATGTTAACCAAAGAGCAAAGTCAGAATCGGGCTTAATTTTTAACCGCCCAGTATGGATCGTATGAGTGTGATGTGAACACAGCTTTATTTCAACACGTAATTGGATGAGTTTCCTGAACAACTCGAGACAATTTATACACATAATAAGTATAAATAAATAAACTATCAAATCCATGTAATTAATCAGATATAACTAAAATTCTGTTTAAGAAAAAACTTGTTGTCTGTAGCATTTTGATGCATTTTATTTTAGATCATAGCCCACACAGAGACGTCATCTTCGCACATTTTAGACACTGGCATTAATCGCTTCTTTTACCAAAACCAAATCCCTGTATATGGCTCTATACTATAAAGCATAATAGAAACTAAATCCAATAAAATTCCTGAATACTTATAACAGTTGATTTCTCCTCGTTTACCTAATACAATACCAGGAAAATCTATTCACCCCAATTTCGCCGAAGAATCGGGGTGAAATTGAACAGGCTATCAATTCCATTGTCGGAATGTCGCGGTTTTGGCGTTATTACTAACCCTTACCAAGAAAACCAGTATTAGAGGTGTGTCCCTCAATTGTGCGGTGCGGGCCACGACTGTATCGGGCAGATATTGTGTCCCAGGTACTATTGCGCAGATATTATTGATATTTTGGCGGTTAGAATAAAAAAATGCTGATAGGCCGGTATCGTCAGGCGGACTGCAGGCGGGCTGATAGTCGGTGGCCGCCGTGTATCGCTGTCAAAAAAATTGAGTTTGACAGGACGTATCCGATACGTTTGCATAAGTGAAAAAGAGAACTTGTCATGCGCTAAGAAGGGACAACATGATTCGTGACGTCACAGTAAGACCCCTGTATTGTACAGTCAGCAGCAGATGTAGCTAAGCGGGTAGGGGTTCTAAATGCCCTATCTATCTTATTCTCTTATCAATAAAGTTGTGTCCAGCTCATTTTGAACACCCAACCCGCTTTGCTAATTTTGCTGCTGACGGTACTATTATTTATTCTGTGATATAAGTACATAAAGTATTTGTATACGGCTACATACGTTTTTGTCCCCTAGGTACTTTATCGTGATGATATGAAATTGGCGTCCATGGTAAAGTACAAATATAAAAGCGACCATTTGATATCACAGTCTCGTTTATACTGGTTTCAGACGATGATTTGTTAGCCATGATAATAATTCAGGAAAAATAAGGAAGATTGACGGCAATCGTTTCTTTCGTTACATTTCGGGCTATTGTCAACGAGTTTGTATGGAAGAAATTATTGATCATTTCGCCAGCCAAGAGCTTAGAGTCCTTCGACGCGAACGTATATACACATACAACCCAGCTGGCCAACTTCACTGCGCTTTGTGTGACCGCGTCTTCAAGACAAAATTTGGCTTTGCAAGTCATACCCGAGCCTTGCATAATCCTGCAAGAAATAATTGACGGAGTCGCTGTCGCCGGATACGGCGTGGAGAGAATGATGATGATGATGATATCTATTAGATTAGAAAGATGTTCAGTTCAGTCAATAGTTTTAGTCATAGTAATAACTAGGCTCGGGACTTTCAGAGCATACCGTGGTTCTAGAATCTATATCCCAATCGACTGCCATAAGTTGCGTCGATACACCAACTGTGAAGATGGCGGCCAAAATTTAGCGGCAAAACTTGTATTCTGCGGGCTAAAAGCATATTATTATTATGTAATAAATAAGTGAATGTTATTAGGCATTAGTAATGTAGATATAATATAATTTATAGGCAGGCATCCGGTTTTCCAACCAATAGTCCAATTGTTAGTCCATCCTGTTCACAATAGCCTAGTATCAAAAGTCCTCTGAACGATATCGGGCTGTCAGTTGTTCGGAATTGTCAATTTTTTGTTCTAACTGACAGGCTATATCGTCCAGCGGACTAACAGTGGATGAGCAGGGCCCCGTTACATTATAAGCTGCTTCTACATGATGGGCCATCATAGGGACGCAGCTATACAACAGAACGAGATCGCAATATCGTTAGCTCCCTCTAACGCATAGCTGCGTCTCTATGATGGCCCATTATGTGGAGGAGCCAATAGATTCCATACATTTTGGCTTCAGCAAACCCATTATTCCGTGTGCGGGCAATAGATACTAACACAAATTCATTAGATACAATTTGGAGATTCTTTGTTGTTCTTAATTCTCTTAATTATAATTGGCCGCTAACAGTGGCCGCTTATTCCTCACGGATTTTTTTAACTGTTAAAAAATCCAAGGATTTTTAACAACGGTATTGTTTTGAATGTCTAAAGCCTAAGAATAACTATAACTAAGCCACCGGGATGTACCTAATCAAATTATAACCTTAGTGTCTACGCGCCTACTAGCGCCATCTCGCGCCGCTGCAACGACAACTCTCCGATCGCCCCTCTCCGCGTTTGGATTCTTACTTACTCACTCACTCGACTCGATATACGGCACGATAAACGCATGTCCGTGATACCTATTTTTACATTATATAACGCCATTTTTACAAATAAAAGTATTTTACGGATTTAAAATATACGTCTTCATTGAATGGACCCTGGAAGCCACCGAATCCTGCACATAATTTGATCCTCGAGCCGGATAGCTGCGAGAGAAGTCGACTCGTCAGGAAGACGAAATACCCTTGCGAGAAGACACCAGCACCTTGGCAGCGTCTGCAGCAGTGAACGGTCAGGTCTACCAATCCCGTCTATTCCTTTCCTAGTCGAATTGTGCTAAAACCGTGCTTTTTTGTGCATTCCAGTGCATCTCGTTACGCAAGTCACGCAGCGACAGCTTTTGTGATCTACCGCACCCGTTTGGATTTATACCTACACGTAAGTCGTTTCAATTTCTCATAATCTTTCGAAATGGGTGAGGGGGATGAAGCTGCTAAATTGACTATTCCTTCTGGATCAGGGTCACCTAGAAAAAGTCAGGCCTCAATATCGGACCTCCGCAAGCAAAGAGGTAACTTGAAGGGCCGACTTACGCAATTTAAAAAATATGTAGATTCGTTTTTAGCGGTGACTCCTTCTAAAGTCCAAATTGCAGAATTAAAATTACGTATGCAGGCAGCTACAGAGATTTTTAAAACTTTTAATGAAATTGAAAGCCAAATTGAACTTTGTACTCCAGAAACGGAAATGTGTGCCAATTACGAATACGTAGAAACTCTCGAGGAGTTATATTTCGGTACTATGGCTAATGCTAATTGTTTAATCGATGGTGTGGAGACAAATGACGGTACTATTGCAAGTTGTGGTCATGCCGTGAACAAACAGCTTTCTAAGTTCAAACTACCCGAAATTAAGCTGCCCTCGTTCGATGGTTCGTATGATCGTTGGCTCGAATTTAAACATTCCTATGAAACTATGATTCATAAGCATTCGGATCTCGACGCGATTCAAAAATTTCATTACCTTCGATCATCGCTCAGCGGTAGTGCATTACAAGTAATTAGTGCGTTAGAATTTACAGCTGCCAACTACGTTCAAGCGTGGGAATTACTCGAAATTCGTTTTCATAACCCTAGGCTTTTAGTACATAACCACATAAAATCCTTGTTCAATATTTCAGCCTTGAAACAAGAATCTTCGACTCAAATACGTAGGCTGATAGACACTGTGTTACGTAATTTACGCGCTTTAAAAACGTTAGATGAACCTACCGATTCGTGGGATACGTTAATTATTCATTTAATTGTGTCAAAACTTGATGCGGCCACGGAACGTAAGTGGGAATCTCACATAGGGTCTATCTCGGATAAGTCGGTCAATAATGAGTCTAAGAAACTTAAGCTCGAAGATCTCTTTTCGTTTCTCAGAAATCGGGCGGATACGTTAGAAATGATAAACTCGAATCATTCAAAGGCACCAACTGCGGTTAGTACTAAGCCGAATTTTACGTCGAACAAGCCTGCGCATGCAGTCAGCTGTGTCTCTGCTACTGCGAATGTTAATTCGAATAAAACTAAGCCCTTAAATAATAAACGTTTTCGAAACTGCATGTTGTGTAACGAGAATCATGCGCTGTATACGTGTGCTAAGTTTTTAAATTTATCTGTTCAAGATAGGTTAAATTTTGTAGGTAATAAAAACCTATGTAACAATTGCTTACGCGAAGGGCATTCCTTAAATGATTGCTTATTTGGTCCGTGTAAACAATGCCAACAAAAACATAATAGTTTACTGCATGTCGAGAGTACTCGCGATGAGAGTGTGTGCGTTAGGCCGTCGAGTGCGCCTGCACACAGCGCTACGCCGTTATCAGTGCCGAGTACATCTAGCTATTGTGTATCAGCTGACCGCGCGCCTATGGCTGAGTGCGAAGGTGGCGCGGAAGGTAGGCAGTTCATTCCCGGGCAACGGTTGCTTACTACTGCGTTAATAGAAGTGGCCGATGCTAATAATCAGTTCCATACATGTCGTGCGTTTTTAGACAATGGGAGTGAACATTGCTTCATTACCGAAGAGTTACGTAATCGATTAAATGCGACTAATATACAGTCCACTATTCAAATCTCTGGTATAGGAGAAGTAGTCACGAAGACTAATCAATTATGCGATGTAAATATTCGATCTAAAATAAACGATTTTTCTACGTCTATAACATGTTTTGTCTTGCCGCGCATAACGTCCAGTTTGCCCTCGAATTACATAGACTTAGATCATATACGTATTCCTGAAAACATTCAGTTAGCGGATCCCGATTTTAATGTGCCTTCAGAAATCGATATACTTATAGGTACAGGACTATTTTGGGACCTGATAGAAGACGAGAAGATTAAGTTACCAACTGGCCCATACTTAGTAAATTCGAAATTTGGTTGGTTGGTTGCTGGTCGTCTCGAGACACGGAACTTGCGCATCAATAATCAAGTTCACTGTTATTTTACTCAAACGATTGACACCCAACTTAGAAAGTTCTGGGAAATCGAGGATATCCCTCAGGTAGATAATATTCTTACAGCTGACGAGCAGAAATGTGAGGATATTTTTATCAATACGACTAAACGTGAAGAGGACGGTCGTTTCTCCGTCCGAATGCCGCTCAAAGAATCAGCTGATACGTTAGGCGATTCTTATACGTTAGCTAAAAATCGGTTTTTATCCTTAGAACGTAAACTAGAACGTTTGCCGGAATATAAACGTTTATATTGTAATTTCATGCGTGAATACGAAGAAATGGGTCATATGACTCGCGTAGCCGACTATGGTGCGCCGAATTACTTTCAACCGCACCACGGTGTATTTAGGGAATCGAGTGCCACTACTAAATTACGAGTGGTCTTTAGTGGTGCCGCTTCCACTACCACGAATAAATCGTTAAATAGTATTCAGCTGCCGGGACCAGCTCTTCAAAACGATATTTTTGCGATTTTGTTACGTTTTCGTCAATATAAGTACGTTGCTTGTGCTGACGTTGAAAAAATGTTTCGGCAGGTTTTAATTCAACCGGATCAGAGATCCTTGCAAATGATACTCTGGCGTGAAAAACCTACCGAACCATTACACGTTTATGAACTTAATACGGTTACGTATGGTCAAACCAGCGCACCATATTTAAGTCAACGGTGTATACGACAGTTAGCGTTGGAATGTGATGACGATGTTATCGCGCGCGTCATCAACCAAGATATTTTTGTTGACGATTTGATTACGGGAAATGACAATTTCCAAACCTTACTTGACATATGTCAAAAAACGTATAACGTTCTGCAATCGGGATGTTTTCCTTTACGTAAATGGACTTTTAACTGTGACGTCACGCATGATAAGTCTAAGGAGCATTTTGTAGGTGAGCACACTCAGAACAAAACACTTGGGGTAGGTTGGGACAATTCTCGCGATGAATTGTACTATACTACTAAAATCGATCCGTTACCTAACTCGTCACATTTAAATAAACGAATTATGCTGTCGATTATTTCACAGATTTACGATCCGTTAGGTCTACTATCGCCTGCGGTGATAATTTCCAAAACTTTACTTCAAAAATTGTGGTTAAGTCGTATCGACTGGGACACTCCCGTCCCAGATGACATTAAATCGATGTGGAATAGTTTTATAAATACTTTAAGCCGTTTAAACGATTTACGAATTCCGCGTCATGTAAGGAGTGAACACACTGCACATACGGAACTGCATCTTTTCTCCGATGCAGCGTTGCATGCTTACGGTGCGTGCGCATATGTTCGGACATATGAGGAGGGTTCAGATGTCACTGTCAGATTATTGTGTGCTAAAAGTAAAGTTTCACCTCTAAAGTCTTTGACGATCCCAAAACTTGAACTTTCAGGCGCGCTCGTTGCAGCTAAACTTTATAAGAAAATTACGGATTCTTTAAGGTTAGTGTTCACAAAGGTTTTCTTTTGGAGCGACTCGACTATAGTTATTTCGTGGTTAGGTATGTCTCCGCATTTATTGAAGCCGTTCGTTCAAAATCGCGTTACTCAAATAAACGAACTCACTGGTAATGCGACATGGTTACACGTTAAAAGCGAAGACAACCCTAGTGATTTATTGTCTAGAGGTGCAACCTTAGATAATTTAATTGATTGTGAGTTATGGTGGAACGGTCCATCATTTTTGCATGAGGCAAAATCGGATTTTACTAATGACAATACGATTCAAAATACGGTAATTGACGAGTTACCTGAATTACGTTCGAAAACCGTAAGTTTAGTTTGCCATTCGCGCGATGAACTATTTAATTTCGACAGATGTTCTTCGTACATCAAATTAATTAGAATCGGCGCGTATGTACTCCGCTTTATATTAAACTCACGCATAAACTCTGAGCGTAAACAACTCCGCCAAACCGGTTCATTATCAGTAGACGAGCTGGGCGCATCACGTCGCATGCTAGTTAGATTCGCACAGATGCAATCGTTCCCGGACGTTTACGATAACTTAATAAACAATAAGCCGATTAAGACTAATTGTAAACAGTATAATCGAATATCTAGTCTTAACGTGTTTTTAGACGAACATAGTAAATTGAAAGTGATTAGAGTCGGTGGTAGATTGTGCAATTCAAGTTTCGATTATAACAAAAAGCATCCTATGTTGTTGTGTAGTAAACATAAGTTCACAGTGTTGTTATTTAAGTATGAGCACAAGCGGCTGCTACATGCCGGACCGCAGCTACTCTTATCTACTTTGCGTGAACGTTGGTGGCCTTTAGGTGCGCGGAGTTTAGCAAGGAAAATCGTTCGGGAATGCGTTACCTGTATTCGAATGAAAGGTAAAGTACTTAGTCCTATCATGGGTAATGTTATTTCTGATCGCTTAGAGCCTGGGTTTCCGTTTATTCGCACGGCTGTTGATTATGGCGGGCCAATCTTCATTTTAAATCGAAAGGGGAGAGGAGCTCAACTTATAAAATCGTATATTTGTTTGTTCATATGTATGGTCACACGAGCCGTCCATTTAGAACTCGTTACGAGTCTCTCCACTGACGATTACTTATTAGCACTTAAACGTTTTATTAGTAGACGAGGCAAGCCTCATGTTATTTTCTCAGATAATGGAAAATGTTTTGTTGGAGCCGAAAAACAGTTTTCCACATTTTTGAAAACCAATTCAAAAGAAATAGTCGATTTCGCTGCTAATGATGGCATCAAATTCAGCTTCATTCCTCCCTACTCCCCCCATTTTGGCGGATTGTGGGAGGCTGGAATTAAAGCGTGTAAATTTCATTTAAAACGGGTTGTAGGTAATGCTAGATTAACTTACCAGGAACTTGAGACGGTTTTAGTTCAGTCTGAATCCGCCCTGAATTCCCGCCCTATGTCACCTATGTCCACAGACCCTACCGATTTGTCTCCGCTCACTCCAGCCCACTTCCTAATTGGTCGGCCGCTGACCTGCCCTGCAACTGAGGACCTCACAGATGAGCAGCCTTCCCGCCTGTCACGTTACGCCAGGATCGAGGCCCTTCGTCAGCATTTCTGGCGCCGTTGGTCCAAGGAATACGTCGCAGAGCTCCAGCTACGAACCAAGTGGAAGACAAAGAAGGAGGACATAGCCTTGAACACTCTGGTCCTAATCAAAGAGGACAACCTGCCCCCACTCAAATGGCGGTTAGGCAGAGTCACACGTTTATACCCTGGAACTGATGGCGTGAACCGTGTCGCCGACATTTTCACTGCGACAGGCACGATTCGACGCAGCTTTTCAAAGATCTGCCCGCTACTACCAGAGCCGGCAGACCTCACCGGGTGAAGACTACGTTGGGAGCAGGAGCTCCCAAGGCCGGGAGTATGTCTACGCGCCTACTAGCGCCATCTCGCGCCGCTGCAACGACAACTCTCCGATCGCCCCTCTCCGCGTTTGGATTCTTACTTACTCACTCACTCGACTCGATATACGGCACGATAAACGCATGTCCGTGATACCTATTTTTACATTATATAACGCCATTTTTACAAATAAAAGTATTTTACGGATTTAAAATATACGTCTTCATTGAATGGACCCTGGAAGCCACCGAATCCTGCACACTTAGTTTAAAGCATACATCCTGCTTAATATTCGTCGCACTCGTCTCGCTTGAAGGCCTTCAAAAACTAATTACATCATACAGATTAATAAACTCATACTTTTAGCGAACAATCTCATTAAGTGTTACCGCTAAGTGCGTTTACCTCGGCTAGCGGCTAGGGAAGCTAATATTTAAATTGAAGCTTGATAGCCCATCTTGATAGCGGAAAGTTTTTAGTGCGATCATTCTTTATCGAACGAGCGGAGCGTAAGCGAGTTCTTTTCTTACAAACAACTCGCAACTGGGACGTCTCGGCATTTCGATGGTTTTTTGATTTTGAGAGTTTGTTCGACGATAACTTTAGTAACGTTTTTCTGATCTTTATGAAATTTGTTGGGGTTGCAGCAGAAATACATACAATTTGAGAGTTCGTCTATGAAAAAGATCTATCAAGGGGTTGTGGAGCTAGAAGCCTATATAGAAGGCCTGAAAAAGGGTCTTGAAATATGTTCTTGGTCAAATCGTTTGCAAGGAAATCGCGAGTTCTGAGTTCGAGGTGGACTACTAGTAATATGTACATTTTTTGTGATCAATGCACTGACATGGTTTATGAAATGTTTCCATGTCACTAACTACTTTTTGTTGTGCGCCAATGCACATTAGGAATTAAAACCGGGCTTGGAAATTTGTATGAGGAAACACTAATTACATAAATGTACATAAATGTTCACTTCCAAAGCCGGTACAATAATCATTTATTTATCAGGCAATGTTATTTGATACATACAATACAAACATTAAAAAAAAACCGGCCAAGTGCGAGTCGGACTCGCGCATGAAGGGTTCCGCACCATTATTTATAAAAACCAGCCGTAGCTATACTATCGAATAAATTATTATCGCAAGGTCGTATCTGCCTAAGTACGTAGTTTTTGGAGATAACTCAAAAACACCTAAACCGATAATGTTTAAAATAATTTTCGTTGAAAGAATATTTAATAGAATAGAATAGAATATTTATTTGCTCTCACGTTGGTGTTACAGAATAACAATAAACATGATACCCTAATAGGGTATTGCAAATGTAAACTTAAACTATATTACAATAGGTACTTAAAACTACAGATATATCCTGTATATATTAAAGGTGTATCTTCTTGATTTTTTTCATAATTTTTTGACTTACGGTTCAAAAGTCACAGGGGGGTGGGGGGGGGGGGGGCACAATTTCTATGACTATTTCTGAAAATATCCACTTAAGGGGCTCATGATTCAATTATAGAATCTTTCGCTTACTCGGGACTCAAAATCAACACTCGCAAGAAAAACCAACTTTCCTCTCTTGTTGCACAACTATTGTTTTTAATTGGGATTTTCTCGTTGACCGTATTTTTTTTTCAAAAATCTGTAATTGTAAATCGTCGTTGTTGAGAAAGTTGGGGAAGGTCTCCTTAGACAAATTTCGCGTAGTATCATGGGGGTAGCTGCTTTCACTGATTGTAGCGCATAGTTTTATTTAGCTGAATTTTCATTTGGCATAGGTTAAATAGGTTACTATGCCCAATAAAATTATGCGATTTTTTTAATGCGAAACGATACTATGCCATCTTATGATTTTGCCAAAATAGTTTGGGACGTGATAATTTGCCATACAATTTTCGGCCAGATAACCCTGTAACCCAAATGTAAGTTAGAAGATTATATTGGGTAAAGTCTATTTCAGTTTAAATTATATGTATGACTTTATGGTCATGTTTAATAACTTTAATAATAGAAAACTTTTTGTTTCATTTCAGGTAAAATCTACTCCGGATGCGATCACATTTCATTTTAGTGAAAGGTATCTAACGCTAAGCTATACTCGTACATCGTACTCTAAATGATTGTGGCTAGGCTAGGTAGGCTAAGGAGTTCTAATATTTTACGGTAAGGACCGGGACTTCCTCACCGCTGGCTCTGGCTACCTAGGTAACTAACTCTAAGCTTTCTAATAGTAGATTGTTCAACAAGGGACTATAGTGCTCTCCCTTATGGGAATATAGTTCAGAGCTGGATACGGTTACCTTCTTTTAGTATGTTGTTGGGTACGACACCAGGACCCTAAAACTGCCGAGAGACGGGGACGTCGATGAATGTCTCTCGAGTAATGACGTCATAAAAATGGCTGCCGCTTCCTTGCGAAAAGTGTAAATTTCATCCAAACTGTGCATTGCACCTATACGTGTGTAGTATCAAACGAAAGAAGATTAAATTTGCTATATTGTTGTAATACATTATATACTACTGTATATTACAGTTTGACAGCTATAAACGAAAACCCAAAATCAGGCTAAAAAATAATTCGGATATTTGCATTTTACAACAAAATTATAAGTCCAACTTTAAAGCCGAGTACTACAATAACAAAACAGGCTATTTAAGCTATACATTGCTATAAAAATTATTAAAATCTGGTAATAATTGTGGCAGCTATGTTAAAAAACATGTCGGCAGTGCCGAGCTATTTCCTTAGAGTGAAAAAATAACAATTTTCACAATTTACAGAATATCCGCAGAAGCTTTGAGTATATTGTTGGTCAAATAATTTGGAGCCCCTATATGTCGGAAAAATATCTCTATAGTGACTGAGGTCCAAATAATGACGTCATGAACGTGACCGCTACCGAAATTTGTAAAACGAAAATTAAAGCTATACCATGACACATACACACATGTGTGTAGCATCGATCGAAAGCTTATTGAATTTACTACATTACATACATACATTATTTGTGAAAATAATGTATAGTTTAGGAGTTGTTGACAAAATAAAATATTCTTTTAGGAAAATAAAATGTATATGTTAATTCTGTGGCCAAATAAAATACAATACACTAATGTTTTGTATAGCATTAAAAACACCAACTATTCAGCTTTAAAACACAGTTTGAATTTATAAAATTTGATGAGAACTATAAAAGTTGTGCTTACAACTCTAAAGCACACTAACTATTTTACCTACAATGCACTCATACTATGAGAAGCTTGGGCCTAATTATTGACTAGTTTTTTCTAAATTTTGTAAGGATTTAGGGTTCCTTGTCATTAAAGTAAATAAAAAAATCGGCCAAGTGCGAGTTGACTCGCGCTCCGAGGGTTCCATATACATCACACAATTTTAACAATTTGTATTTTAAGACCAACTTACGCTTGACCGCAGACTTTTTAGTGTTTTTTTCTTTAATGTACAGGCAAAAAACTATATTAGGTTTTTTTTTCTAAAATGTAGGTTCGTCGGTTTCCGGGGGACGGAGAGCAATGGAAAATTTTCGCCTTATTTCTTAAATAACTTCAAAACTATTAAAATTTAAATTATAAAAGTTATATATTTGTAGTTTTCACATCAAATCCTTTCAATTGATATATAACAAGGTATAGTTAGTAAGTAATTTAAGAAATAAGGCAAAAAAATTCCATTGCTCTCTGTCCCCCGGAAACCGACGAACCTACATTTTAGAAAAAAATACGTAACATAGTTCTTTACCTGTACATTACAGAAAAAAACACGAAGAAGTCTGCGGTCAAGCGTAAGTTGGTCTTAAAAATACAAATTTGTTAAAATTGTGTGATGTATATGGAACCCTCGGAGCGCGAGTCAACTCGCACTTGGCCGATTTTTTTATTTACTTTAATGACAAGGAATCCTAAATCCTTACAAAATTTAAAAAAAACTAGTCAATAATTAGGCCCAAGCTTCTCATAGTATGAGTGCATTGTAGGTAAAATAGTTAGTGTGCTTTAGAGTTGTAAGCACAACTTTTATAGTTCTTATCAACTTTTATAAATTCAAACTGTGTTTTAAAGCTGAATAGTTGGTGTTTTTAATGCTATACAAAACATTAGTGTATTGTATTTTATTTGGCCACAGAATTAACATATACATTTTATTTTCCTAAAAGAATATTTTATTTTGTCAACAACTCCTAAACTATACATTATTTTCACAAATAATGTATGTATGTAATGTAGTAAATTCAATAAGCTTTCGATCGATGCTACACACATGTGTGTATGTGTCATGGTATAGCTTTAATTTATGTTTTACAAATTTCGGTAGCGGTCACGTTCATGACGTCATTATTTGGACCTCAGTCACTATAGAGATATTTTTCCGACATTTAGGGGCTCCAAATTATTTGACCAACAATATACTCGAAGATTCTGCGGATATTCTGTAAATTGTGAAAATTGTTATTTTTTCACTCTAAGGAAATAACTCGGCAGTGCCGACATGTTTTTTAACATAGCTGCCACAATTATTACCAGATTTTAATAATTTTTATAGCAATGTATAGCTTAAATAGCCTGTTTTGTTATTGTAGTACTCGGCTTTAAAGTTGGAATTATAATTATGTTGTAAAATGCAAATATCCGAATTATTTTTTAGCCTGATTTTGGGTTTTCGTTTATAACTGTCAAACTGTAATATACAGTAGTATATAATGTATTACAACAATATAGCACATTTAATCTTCTTTCGTTTGATACTACACACGTATAGGTGCAATGCACAGTTTGGATGAAATTTACACTTTTCGCAACAAAGCGGCAGCCATTTTGATGACGTCATTACACGGGAGACATTCATCGACGTCCCCGTCTCTCGGCAGTTTTGGGGTCCTAGTGTCGTGCCCAACAACATACTAAAAGTTGGTAACCGTATCCAGATCTGAACTATCACTTAGGCCCTCTCCCATAACGGAGGGGACTACTAAAACAAGCCATAATGACACGAGATGTTTAGCCACGCGAGCGTAGCGAGGGTGGATATAGTTCGAGGGTCATTATGGTTGTTTAGTCTCGCGTTAAACACTCTACTTTTCACTTTGAATGCGAGGAAAAAATAACGACATTCTACACAAAATCTCAATATTTATAATGGCAAAAATTGAAATTATCAATAAAATTTGTTAGGCGTATTTTTTTTTATCGAGTTAGTTTAATATTTTCGCACAGATGTCATTTTCGTCCATTCATAAAAAACCGTGAGTGGCTGTTTAGGGGTTTCCAAAGTAAATTAAATAAAAATGTTTTAGTCCCTAGAGATTAATAAAGAGTTTTAGTCCCGATCTGCAGAGACTAAAGTAACATTTTAAGAGCACGAGAAGTGAAAAAAACTTTGACTTCGTTCCCCTAACTAATAGGCATACTTACTAATACTCAACTTCAAGAATCTCCCCAAACTTTATCTTAATTCAAACAAAACTTAGCAGTTCTTTAGGATATCGAATAACCACTAGAAAAACCGTTGGCAGAAATGATTAATGACCGGCTTCCCGTCCTTGGCAATACACTAATTTGCGATGGAGATGGGACAGCTTAAATTAAAACATAATTTATATACAGCTGCCATCAAATATATCGCCAGGGTAAGGGTACTCAAAAATATCTGAACATGCACTTTATCGCCATGACAATAGAGGCGTTGTTCAGATATTTGTGACCACCTTGACCGCTCCGATATATTTGATGGCGACTGTTCATACTAGTAATAACTAATAACATGCAGTGTCCATTGTCTAATTAATATCTATTTAAAAATCTTATTCGTCCAAAATGACACAAGTAGTTTTACGAATTGTAGTGTACTGAATCTTTCACTATGCAAGGTCTGACCCAAACTAACCTTTAAGTGTAAATATCTGAATAGAACATGTTCATATTTATGTGGATGAAATGTTGATATAGATATACTATTATTTTTTCGATGCCTGAAAAGTCAGATGCGTTGAAAAGTTGAATAGTCAGATGCCAGTAAAGTACCTACGCTAAATCATAAATTTTGTTTCCGAGTGGATTGCAGACTCCTTAGCACAAAGAAATGTTAAAAAACACTGTCTTGATGTCTTTTGTCTTCGTAGCTAGAAAGTAAACAAGAAAGCTCTTACGGAACTCGGCTTTCACAATAAAAAGAAAAACGCTAGAACAGCATTTTAAACTGGGTACTAGACCACTACTTATAGAGATGAAATACGTCGATGAGACATCGAGATAATCACGATTGTAGAATAAGAATAATTTCCATGTGTACAAATTTGTACATTACATCCGACATTGCACTATTTTACTCATTTGAACTTTTGCAAGTAGTTAGCAGAAACTTTTTTGGATGCTTCTCTTTAACCTAAAAGCTTCTCATTTAAGTGGCGCAGTCGGTAGGATTATATTTCTTCATTTGGCTTTGAAAATAATAATCTACATAATTTTATGTTTAATAAATAAGCAAATCGTGGATGGCCCCATTATTGACTGTTACAATATTCAGACGTACGATACTCCTTCTTTCGATAAAGGCGTTTACAAAAGACTTCAAGATTTCGAAGGAGGAGGTTCACAATTCGTCGGGATCTTTTTTTTATATATGTTCACCGATTGATTATTCGAAGACAGCTGGACCGATTTAAAATTTTTGTTTGAAATAGTTCCACAGTAGGTCCCGTTGTCCCCAGGTCTGGATCTGATGATGGGATCCTGGAGAAATCGAGGGAACTGTCAAACTATTATAGGCACACCTATAGTGATTTTTGTATTTTTGACAGCAACTTGGCCATTTCCTCTTGAAAAGCGGAGCCCAAGTAAAGTCGGTTCTTTTTTTTGTTTAATATTATTATTCAGTCAGTACACTGGTGTACTTAGACCGTGACCAAATGCTTTAGTAAGTCAAACTGCAAAATTTAGTGGTTTGCTTCGGATTTAACGCTCCGACTGTAGCGTTCCGAGTTCCGAGACTTCAGCAGTCTTACGGTTACGTAACGTGAGGTTAACCGCGAACACGTTCAAAAGTCGATGTCAGATCTAAGTAGGTCAACGAATTAGATGAATATAGGTCAATAAACTGTAGCTAAGTGAGTGTGGAGTTACTAGAATTTGTAATATATTTGACGCTGACCAAGGATTTTATCTTTTTCTTTGTAGAGGATGCGCAAGCGTTTGACGACGATCTCACCTGATGGTAGATGATGCGGTCTACGGTAGAGTACGCTTACCTATGCAGCTATGAGATACCTTTTTACTCCTGCTTTGAAGAGACCCAAATTGTGGTCATGTGGAAACAGACTCGGGCAGGGCGTTCCACTCCTTGGTAGTTCGCATAAGAAATGTTGAAGCGAAACGTGAAGGGTTAAACGTCATCTTCAATTGTTTGAATAAGTTGCTTTTAATCATTATAGAGTCGAACCACGCTAAAATCATGACGCTAATCAATCCGTTACAGTTTTATGCAACCCAATCCACAAATGGACTTTAGTTTGTTTTCATAACGTTAAGCTCACCTGGGAAAACTAAACTGGATCGAAAATAGGGCGTTCACTAGCCGGGAATGTTTGATTTCCGAAACTAGGCCAGCTAATCCGCGCCGTGTTGCAACACTCGCGGGCTATCCTGGGCTTATGATGGACAGGGTTACACAGCAACCGTCACTTTTTAATGTGATTGAAAAGATTTTTTTACGCTCTAATGTCCTGTAATTTTATCTATACTGAGCTTATTTCTACTAAATTCATACAATGGTTCTTGCTCCCGCGATAACGACAAATTGGAAACAGATACTTATAATGAAAAAATCAACCATGGACAACATTGGGGCCTGACAGGATTCGAACCTGAGACCTTCGGATTGCCGGTCCGATGTGCTTCCAATTACACCACAGTTCAACAGTTCAACCCGGCGAATTTTATCATTATAATGATGAACAAGTCACAGCGTTCAGCGTTGTAAACTACAACCTTTGAGCCAGCTCTGAAGGCGCTAGAAATTAGTAAGTACCTACCTATGAGACGGCCAACGTTTAGGTACCTTTTAAATACCTGCAGAGGTTTTATTCCACAGTAAACCTTCTTTGCGTAGTACTATTATTTATTCTGTGTTACAGCTACATATAATCTGCAACATGCAATTTATCAGCACCGCGTTATTGCTCGCATTGTTCGCACGCTCGCTGTAGTAAAACATGATGACAGCCTGACAGTTCAATGGACAAAGGTCGTTGATATTTGGGCTTTTTCACAAAAAGTTGTTAATTTTCATATTTTTGAAATTTTAAGAATTTTTTGCATATTCCTACTCAGAATCGTGAGTACTATCAACTCCACTATGAACTTAAAAGTGTCCTGTTCCTCTTACGCTACTTTTCTATGGGCACTTATATGAAAGTAGCGTAATGGAACATAAAAATTGTATGAAAATTTTGGGACACTTTTCATTTCCTAGCAGAATGAATAGTACTCTCGATTCTAAGGAGGAATATCCAAAAAATTCTTAAAATTTCAAAAACACGAAAATCAACAACGTTTTGTGAAAACGCCCATTTACTGGAACATTCGATTTCACCAAGCGAAAGGAAGATTGTGAAGTAAATATTACTAGAGTGAATCGAATCAAGAAGAATTTGTGGACTTCGTAGCGAAAAATGTGGAAATGCCACTTTTATTTGGCGTCAATAGAAAAATAAGAAAATGTAAACAGACTCATTTATCTCCATTGCCTCGCAACCACGCACTTTTAAAGAACAACCATATCAGCTTATACACATACACTTGTTATTTTTACTCATTTTTAGTATAATATCTTTCTTCTTCTTCTTCGTCCCCTCATGACTGAGGATCGTGACCAACTGTGATGTCCCTCCATGTGACGCGGACGAGAGCCATACGAGCCGCGCTCTGCATTGAGCCACACGCCGTCCGGGTGGTATTAAATACACCATTTAATGGCTAAAATATCATTAAATTATTATATTTAAATGAAAACTAATTTATTTAATAATAATAATACATATTTTTTCATGTGTCAAATGCTTTTTTCACCTAGAAGCGCAGCCATTACTTGTTTTTTGAATTTAGTTGGCGCAGACTTATCGTGATCTGTATGAGTATGTGGGGTATTTGAAGCTTTTGAACGTGTGTTATGGGGCCCACCCACTATCAGTCGGCCTGATGATATTGGCCTGTCAGTTGTTCGGAGCTGTCAAATTTTTGTTCTAACTGACAGGCCGATATCGTCAGGTGGACTGATAGTCTTAGTCTGTGGGCCCCCTTACCCAGGTGCAGATTAGGTGCAGATACCTAAGTGTAAAACATATCGCAATATATCCGTATGTTCAAGAGCCTAAATCCTTTAAGGAGTGTAAGCCATTCACTTATCCTGTTCCTAGTTTACAAATTTAATTTGAATGGCTTCTGAACCGTAACGTAAGGCCCTTCGCAGCTTAATCTATGGTTTTAGATTACTGACGAGCGTTAATCTATGGTTTTGGATTACCGTCTGTCAGTTAAAACCATAGAGTGATTGGATTAGTTTTCGCTATTTCAGACAGACTAGCGAAGATAGGGGAGAAATTGCATGATTGATATAGAGCCAGGTAATTTTAAATAATTACAGCTTGTCACAATCATGTGCAAAGTCAAGTGTTTATAATACGTTTTATTATAAATATTAGCTCATGCATAAACTTTCGGAGCCAAGTGGAATTTTGGACTAGAATTACATCCCAACTGAAATAAGCATACATTGCTTCCGTTAGCGTACCGGCTATTCTCGAGCCGAACGGTATCGTGCGCGACGACGGCAAGCGACCCGACGGGATGACACTCATTCCGTGGAGGCTGGGGAGGATGCTTGTGTGGGACGCCACCTGCGTTGACACGCTCGCACCGTCCCACTTACAGGCGACCTCCTCCAAGGCAGGAGCTGCGGCTACAGTTGCGGAGCAGCACAAACGGCGCAAATATTCCGTTCTCGGTGAGGGCTATTATTTGCGCCGTTTGGTGTTGAAACCCTAGGGCCGTGGGGGCCCAGTGCAAAATCTCTCTTCAAAGAGATCTCCAGGCGCCTCGTGGATGTCTCAGGCAACCAGAGGGCTAGCAGCTTTTTTGGTCAGAGGATAAGCCTGGCCATCCAAAGAGGCAACGCTGCCAGCCTTCTGGGTACCATGACTCACGAAGGCGACCTGGGGAGCATATTTTATCTGTAAGTTCATTTTTGTTTTATATATAAGTTTATTTTAGTTTTATATATAAGTTTATTGTAAGTTTATATTTAAGTTTATTTTAGTTAGTTTATTTAGTTTTATTTTTATATCTAAGTTTGTAGTTGGTAGTCTTTGTATGTTCCTAAATAAATAATTTATTAAGCATACATTGTATTTTATTTTAGAATTTGGCATGTTCATGTTATTTCTACACAGAATTTGGCACTCATATGTCAATAATTTTGTCAGCGATGAACTTAGCTTTCATTTTCAAATTTGATTTTGATACATGATTACATGGATCTGTTATAAATTAAAACTGTTTCAAACGAAACTCTTTTAGGTAAAGAGTAACGAGTTAAATGTAAATTAAATATATTGTAAAATATTTGGGGATAAGCGCTGGTAGCCTTGCGGTAAGACGTCCGACTTTCAATCCGGAGGTCTCGGGTTCAAACCCCAGCTCGTACCACTGAGTTTTTCGGAACTTATGTACGGAATATCATTTGATATTTACCAGTCGCTTTTCGGTGAAGGAAAACATCGTAAGGAAACCGGACCTAATCCCAAAAAGGCCTAGTTTCCCCTCTGGGTTGGAAGGTCTGATGGCAGTCGCGCGCTTTCGTAAAAACTAGTGTCTATGCCAATTCATGGGATTAGGTTGTCAAGCGGACCCCAAGCCGGGATAAACGCTAGGAAGAAGAAGAAGTAAAATATTTGGGGACGGCTACGGCAGAGTGGATTAAGCAAATTATATAATACTTCACAAACGTGAATAGATGTTTCCTAAATTAGCAGAAATGGCTGCCGTAATTGTATTAGCTTGAACTGACATGTTCTGCGTGTATTTATTTTACAATCTCATATTGACCGAGGGAGCGCAAAACTCGAGCGAACATGGCTCAAATTTGTCCCAGATAGCCCATCTAGTTGAATACATAATAAATGAATGTTTGAATATTGTTTTATGCATATTATGTTGTCTGTAATCGAAATATTATTCCTAAAAGAAGATTGTGCTACCCCGTCCACACCACCAGCAGTTTATAAATACTATAAGGGGTAATTCCACGAGACTGTAACGTCAGTTACCAATTCTTTCGTGTGTTCTTTGATTAATTCAGCAAATTTAAGTTTTTATATATCTTCCCTATGCCTACAGGTAGATAAATTGACATTTAAATTTGCTTAATCAATCAAATAATACACGAAAGAATTGGTAACTGACGTTACAGTCTCGTGGAATTACCCTAAGACTGTTCGAGTAGCCGTGAAAATGAGAAGTCGTGCGCAAAACGTAATGAGCTTAGCCAGCAGTTCGCGACGTTTTGTAGATTGTCTGCAATTTGCTTTGCACTTCATTTTGTTCACCGTTTTCCTTATGGTTAGGGGTCAGGACTCAGGACCGGTTATAGCTATCCAGAATACAGTCGCCATCAAATATATCGGAGCGGCCACGGTACTCAAAAATATCTGAACAAGCACCTTATCGCCTTGACAATAAACGCGTTGTTCAGATATTTGTGACCACCTTGGCCGCTCCGATATATCTGATGGCGACTGTACAGGCTGTGGTTAATTAATTTTGATTTACGTTTTTACCTTATTGAAACCACATTTAGCATCTTAATTTAAACAAGCAAGCCTCAAAGGCTTTTAACCGGTTTTCGCACTAAAACCCGAAATAACCCAATATACTTACCTAATTATTTTATTGGTCTTTATGTGGAACTCAATAATATGGTTGAACTTTACGGCATTTGTGTACGCAGTTTAATATCTTTTACTTTATCATTTCTGTGAATAACTACCCGAAAACCAGACTCATTATCATCATTCACCCTTTTGCCGCCCACTGCTGAGCATAGGTCTCTTCGAGTACTCCACTTGTCCCGGTCCTAAAGCTAATCTCATCCAGAAGTAACCCGCAGATCCCGCGATCTTCAGAATATCGTCCATCTAACTAGAAATGAAACATTATTTTTGTTCCCAGCAACCAAACTTCGTCTACTATTAGGAACTTAAGCTTTGGGACTTCAGAACTAAGGCTTATTAGTTATTACTTACCAAAGTGTTTTGTTATTTATACGTAAACTTTATTAACTCCTTACCAAATTTTGGGTTTTGATGAAATAGCCGAAGTAGTTCGCTTGTCCTTTTTTTTTCAGCGTAAGCGTAACGGACGCCAAGGGTTTCTTTTGTCCGAAGGCGGCCACACCGCCAGGAAAGTAAATAGCTATCTACAAACCGTGTAGATAGCTCTTTGCTTTCTAAGTCACGGCTATTGCTATTGAAATAACTAGTCACTAATGCATGCGCCAATTTTATTTTAAAAGTACCGTGAAAGCGCAAGGAAAGCCATTCGAAATTGCCGTCAAAACATTGGTTGGAATCCCACGTATGGGCTACGCCATTTCCATGATCTGACTGTGTATTCAGTAAACGATGAAATCATGCCAGGAATCCGGATCGGTATTCAAACCACGCAAGACGAACCTTTCATGAACCCTTTACCGTAATACCTTACCGATCTTTATTACCTGTACTCTGGCACCATTTGGAATCCCATGCAATTTCCCAAAGTGTTTTGTCTCCCGTGTGAAACATTTGTACTGTTATTTTCATTGCTAAAAAGTGTGTGAGCTATCGACTCAGCTCAATCTATGACTACGCAAAGAACTGCCATCATTTAATATGCCGGTACGGTACCGAAGAAATAGATCAAATACCCTGAAATCCCAATTTTTTCTTCATATCTTTATTTATTTTTTAATTCATGGATGGCTCCGGACGATAGTCGAACTAATGAGGAATACGCAAAGCAGAAGACGGCACTGCAATCGTTTATTAAACATATTTTAGATATGTCAAATATATATACCATATTCCAAAATAGTCGGTGTCTGAACTTATGTCCCTGGTACCTTTTAAGAAACCTAATCTGCGGGTTTTAACTTCCTTTAATATTGGGGACAACTGTACGATTAGCAGCTCTCAAAATCAGGCAGAAGATTTTTATGAAAAGTTAATCAAAGTTCTTCTACCAACGTTTCTATCTCTGTAACTAAATTGTTGTGAGATGAAGATATATTATATGTGTAGGTGAATTTCAGAATTCCGAGTTTGCGGTAGATCCACTGGTTCCTTTGAGGCAGCTTATTTGCGCTTAGTGATGGAAATAACATGTTCCTTGTATCTCTTCTTTCAACCCCTTACCCAAAACGACGTATGTCACCACCTTTACAAACTCAGATACGTCCTTTCGACAAACCAGAGCAGATCTGGCATCTTACATTATTAATCTATATCAGTCTGAAAACGCCCTGAAACACCTACAGTTTCAAATGAAATTGCACCTTATCGCGATACGTTTCTGGTTGAAGATTAACCGGCGCGAAATGCATGTTGGTCTGTCTTTAAATTGGACGGTTTATTTATAGGTGATGTGACGTAAATTGCAAGTCTTCGTGCATTCTGCAGGTATATTGGCGCAGGAGTAGAGAAACGGAATAGAGTAACGTTGATTTAGCTGAACGCCTTTAACAACGCGACTTGCACATTTTGCAACTAGGGATAGAAACATAAGTCTAATGACCTGTCTTGAACACTGTCGCTGTAGAACTACTTCGCTTGGGTTCATAAGTAAGGGTATTCGATAGGCGTGCAAAGGACATGAGGTCAGAAACAAAATAAAACCACGTATAAAAATATGACACTTGTCTAGAAAGTGAAAGTACCTGACGTGACAACTAAAGGTAAGCGTCCACTTGTCGGTATCGTACGCATCGGGCGCATCGCACGCAACGGTTCGTAGTATTCTTTGTATAGAAACTCATATAAGTGCGTCCACCTCTCCGCATCGTACGCATCGCACATCGGCAATGCCGACACCGTTGCTCCGAGAGGCAATTTTTGCGATGCGTGCCGATGACGTCATACGGAACGCCGATCAGGTGGACGTCGACCATCCTTCCTTCATTCTCACAGAGTCCACACGTCCGCTCACTACGAAAATCCGAATGAACTGGCATCGTCAATCCGTATGCTGGTACTCACCGACAGTAATCCGTACGCTGCCAATACAATGGACGCACTGTGAAAAATTTATCCGTTTGATGCGACGCGTCCGATTCGTACGATACCGACAAGTGGACGCTTACCTTAAAAGTGCGCTACGCCTGTAGATATGTACTACGAAGCGATCGAGACGAAGTAGGGGTACTTCGTCTCGATGGGTAGGTACTGAATTTGACTGAAAAATCATAACAAAAACGAATTTATCGTAGTTTTCACGATGGGAAAGGATTATACTGCATAAGGTACAAGGGTTCGATATCGGTGAAATTTCAATGATATCCTTATATCTTTCGTATTTTACATTATTAACTATATCTGGTGCAGCGTTCCTCTCGTATTAATTAATGACGAGTTATTCGGGGACAGTGTTATTCTGTTCCGTTCCTTTGCTCATATAATATTTGTGTGAGAAGATGGATCGGGTAAACACGAGTGTTCGCGAAGAGTCCCGAGCATCGAAGTAGTTCATGATTTATGGTAGTTCTTAGTTCGGTCATTACTGTCAGTGTTGTTCGGAAGTTTTGCGAAGGAGTAAAAGCCGTTAATGATCAGTTGTCCTCAACTAAAATAAGGGTAAGTTGTAGCGACGAACACCGGTATCCCACGGCATACACGGAATGAAAAAAATGGCAACTAAAATACCAGAATGATTAGTAAAATAGATGATTGTAACCGATACTACAATCTTGTAAGGAAAACTACTTTTTTTTTACGTTTATTATATATTAAATTCAATAGAACTATTTAAACATTAACACGCACTAAAGTATAGTTATTTATACTATGTAAACAAGTGTCCCAGAATTCACTAGATTTTCTCGTTCAGATTACAGTACTTTGGTATCATGGACGAGACTTTTTTCTCCGTGTACAAAAGAATATCGGCATTGGAAGACTCGGTTGCACTGATCAACTTTAACGACAAATTCAAAATAAAAGGCCATTCCGTTCCCTTCTGTTCTATTTTGACATCACAGATGTCACTCTCGACCGGTTCTGTAGTTGGAAAGAACATATTAGTGACCTCTGCTCGAGAGTTAACGGCTTTGTCTATGCCTTAGCCAGAATAAGACAAGTGGTCTCAAAAGAAGCGGCTCTTACCTCATACTATGGCTATATTCACTCAATCCTTCAGTATGGAATAATAATTTGGGGCAGATCCACGAATATAGATGATGTATTTCTTGTGCAAAAAAATGTATTAGAGCCGTCTTTGGATTTATGCTGCCAAAAACTTATATGCCTTATTTCAAAAATGACAATATTTTGACTGTTCCTTGTATTTTCATTTACAATGCTTGCGTTTTTGTGTCTATAATAAATTGCCAGATGAAATTAAAGATTTACCATTTATAAAATTCAAAAAGGCTCTAAAAATGGCTAATTGATAAATGCTTTTATAGCATACAAGAATTTCTAGAATACATATAAGTAGATTTTAAGTCAATTACACATTATGTATGTCTGTAAGGTAGATTTAAGTGAAACAACCACTGTATATTTCCATGATACTGTACCTAAAATTGTGCATAATAAACAATTTTCATTTTCATTTCATTTTCGTTTTCATCACATAACTCTTTGTCTTGGAACTAGAGCAAAGGAAAACTCCTAGTAGTTTCGTTCTACTTTAGGAATTTATAGTTTTAAACGCTGAAAACATCGCTTTTGTGCCCGAAATTGGTCTTCTATGGAATGTAAGAAATTTACTAGATTTTTAACAATAGATTAATAAGGTCTATTTCGTCTTTGTTTTCTGTTTGTATTTATTATTTCGTGGATGAAGATAATATACTGATTTAATTCAACCGACTTCAAGATTTCGAAGGAGGTTCTCAAACTCAATTCGTCGGGATCTTTGTCCACCGATGATTCGAAGACGGCTGGACGGATTTAGAAAAAAAATCTTCTTTTGTTTGAAAGGGTAAACTGCATGGACAGTTGGTCCTATTGTCATCAGATAAGGATCTGATGGTGAGATCCTGGCGAAATCGAGGGATCTCTATAAGGCACACTAATAGTGATTTGAGTATTTTATACAGCAACCCAGGGATTTGATCATATATTTTTTTTAAATCATTATTAGCAATTGACTTGTCTGAAATATTCTCGATATTTCTAGGTCATCAACAGCATTATGAATTGACAGTGGAATAGTTATTTGTTATACAAGGGGTGAAAGTTGTATTTTACGTGCGAGTGTTATTTGAAACACGAGCTAGCGAAAGGATTCTATTATTGACCACGAGCGAAGCGAGTGGTTCAAAAATAGAATCCTGAGCGTAGCGAGTGCTTTAATACACGAGACGTAAAATAACTTTCACCCGTGTATAACACAAAACTTTTCACCTCACTACAGCGAGGAAAATAAGGAAAAGGGTGCATTTTGCTCGGTTTCCCGTAATTCCTCAGGTGTTTAATACTTCTTCATCACTCGAATCACTAATTTTTAACAAAACAACCTAGAAAAACATGCGAATATTTAACGTTGATATGATGGATGAATTGAAATGAAAAGTTTTGACGTAAAAGGTTTTATTAAATGTCAGATGCGTTTTGTTCGTACGTAGACTTATTCGGCTGTCAGAACAATTTATCCGTTTTTACAAAAAGAATGAAGATTAATGTTGAATGCTGATATTTATGAATTAAAATAAAGTTGTAAGACTGTATTAAGTGTTTTTACTCGATGCAATTCATTAATTGCGATGTTAAAAATTCTGCACTTTTAACGTTTTACGTTTTGTTAGCTGTCAAATGTCACTTAAGCCACTTGTCACTTATGTCAAAACTCTTTCACCACATGTGGATAAAAAGCGATTTTCACAATAGATATTAAACAAACAAAAAGGGCTTTCCGAGCTAGTGAGGTGAAAAGTGTATTTCTTGGTCACAAAAATACCTTTAACGCAGAGTATGCAGATTCCTTCCAATTTTAGACAGCAGGGTTTTTGCTCCCAGCTCTCATCACACTTCAGAGTAATAAAGTGAGCAATGAATTGCGTCGAGAAGTGTAATGGAAGTCGGTCGACGAACTTTGTGTTTACTTATTCTCTTCAAGGGACTACTTTTTCTCCATTTTACATACAAACCCGCTTATTCATAAACATCTACTATAGTTAAGAGGCCTCTGATAAACGTTTGTCCCTTTCCGTCCAACTTATATGAGGGAAAGGGACAAACGATTATTAGCGATCTCTTAACTTTAGTGGCCGTTCATGAATAAGGGGATAAGTGTTTAGGGCTTCTGGCTTGTTATTTACATTTTTCTTTCTGTAAATCGACATGTGTAAGATTGTACAGTCGACTACAAAGAGAGACACTTTCTCACCTGATTGCGTTGTAATACATCTTTGTATACAAGTAAAAGTGGCTGTACCACAATATTTATTTATTTATTTCTTAACAATCAATATTTCAATATTTTTTTAACGGCCTCCTAGCCTAGTGGGTAGTGACCCTGCCTATGAAGCAGGAGGTCCCGGGTTCGAATCCTGGTCAGGGCATTTATTTGTGTGTTTATCACGGATATTTGTTCCTGAGTTATGGATGTTTTCTATGTATTTAAGTATTTATCTATATCTACCTATTATATATATCGTCGCCTAGTACCCACAACACAAGCCTTATTGAGCTTACTGTGGGACTAGGTTGATTTGTGTAAGATTGTCCCATTATATTCATTTTATTTATTTGTTTATCTGTTTTTATTCTTTTTTTATGCAGAATAGGCAGGCGTTTGACCACGATCTCACCTGATGGTAAGTGATGATGCGGTCTACGGTGGAGCACGCTTACCTATGAGATACCTATTTACTCTCGCTTTGAAGAGACGCAAATCGTACTCATGTGGAAACACAGACTCGGGCAGGGCATTCCACTCCTTGGCAGTTAGCATAAGGAATGTTGAAGCGAAACGCTTAGGGATAATATCAGGGTAAAGGATTATAATAAAATTTTAGTAGTCTATCACAAGAATGCAATCAAGAACAATGATAACAGATCGGGTGCTATGGCAGTTTCTAACAATAAATACCATAGATATACAGAAGATAAAAGACCAACAGACTTAAATAAAATTTACCAAAAAGATGGCATGTGAAAATTTGTTAAAGTTGTATTCAAGCTTTAGCGAAAAAAACATCCTTACAAGAAACAACCCTATTTAAACTACGAAAAGGTTCGAGTGGGTATAATTCTTAAGATTTAATTTGACGTTGTCACTTCGGCAAAAGGAGTTCCTGTGACGTCTTTTACTGTGCCACTTCTTTAGTGCTCGTTATTAAATAAGTTCAACGGAAAACAAACATTTTTGTTGTTATCTTGCTGACATCGATGATAGCCATGATATAAAATTTAACTATTTATATACTTTACATGTGAGAAAAGACATGCTTATAACAAAATGGCGCACATGTGCTTAATGACCCAGCCATTTCACGCTGCAGCTTCATACGAACCAAATGACTGGACACTATATCATGACGTTCCAGTAAACAGACCGAGATGCGTTCGGGCGCCAGAATACTATTCACAATACACACGAAACCACCAGCCTAAATCTGATCTGCGCACCCCCATTTGTTACCAAACTCAAGGTCAGGTTATACTAGAGTTCCTCTCGCAGTCAAGGATGAATATTTTGTGAAACAAGCATCCACGACCTAGGTCAACGCGGGTCGGCACGGTCACTGGGTCGCCTTTGTTGCTGAAACAAACCGCTCGAATAGCGGACGCCCTCGGAGCGCGGCGGCGCGGTCGATGAAAGCGACAATTTAAATAGGTCGGGTTATGTTTGTTTATAACCCGGGATTGTGTGGTTAAGGTGGGAGGAGAGGTAGCGTCGAGTGGTTGGAATTGGTCGAGTTATGTTGTGTGTGAGCGGGAGAGGTGCGGTGATGTATGTGACAATTAAACTTTGACTCGTATGTGATGTGAGTGTGTGCGCGTGTAAATTATCGGTATTTTTGGGCAAGAGGAATCTCAGAACAAGAGGAATTTTGATCATTTAATTTTTTTACAATCAAAGGACTGTGGTTGGAATACGAATTGTATCAAATTTTCTATAATTAAACAATGTACTTAGTATGTAATTAGTGTAGACGGGAGAGAATCGATCACAGGTCAAAACGGATCAAGTTAAGATTTTTCGTCAAATTTATAAGAGAAGAAAAAGTTGCTTGATCCGTTTCACCCTTGGATCCGATGCGTCTCTGTCAACTCTAGAATTATCACTAGAAAGTGAGAAATACTTGCTACGCGCTACGGCGTAGCGCTACAAAACTGCCCCTACATTGTAAGGCGGCTTTCACACTGCTGCGGTTTCCGCATGCGGTGCCCGTGCGCGAGCGAGATAGCGCTCTGTATAGCTAGGGTAGGGTAGGGCTGAGCTGTAGGCTACTGCCGGGGTCCACAGGTGGTGGATAGAGGAACGGCCGTCAGATATGACGGTTAGCTGCGAATATACAGAATAAGCAGTCCCCAACCACACAGCGGCAGTTCTAACAGGATGTAGCGGGAAGGCCAGTGGGATGGCCTTGTCAGCAAAAAGCTACAACATCCAACGACAGTTCTGTGACATGGCGAGTCAATGCCGCCATTAAAATAAGCATTCCCCTGGTGTCAGGCAGCAGTGACATCAGTACTAGCGGAGGGCCAAGGATGAGTTATTCCGGTAGGGCCTTTGACTAGATATTAGAAAGCGAACAACCCTCGGTTTCTAAGCTGCGGGGTGGAAGGCAAGGGGGAAACCACCACTCTAAATCCCCGTTATGGAGCAATTTATGAAAATGAGCAAAAATGTAGAATTGGTTCTTGACAACGGGCTACCACGAAGTAACATGCCATGGCGGTCCGAGTCCGGCAGGGTCAGGGGCAAGGCTGACTCGGTCGTCATCCTGCGAAATCCTTGCAAAATCGGGACGTGGAATGTGAGGACAATGCTACCGGAAGGAAAGCTAGAAGAAGTTAAGATGGAAATGAAGAGAATAGGAATAGATATATTAGGTTTATGTGAAACAAGATGGGAAAATAGTGGCGACTTCTGGAGCGATGACTATAGAATAATATATACAGGCGACAAACGAGGAGCAAAGGGCACCGCAATCATTTTGAATAAGAAGTGGGGTTCACAAGTAGAAAATACAATACATATTAACGACAGGATCACAGCCATAAGAATCAAAGCACAACCCACAGACCTTATGATTATACAAGTTTATATGCCAACCGGTGGACATCCAGACAGAGAAATTGAGGAAATGTACGACCATTTAGATACAATAATAGATGCAGTGCAGGAAAAGGACAATTTGATAGTGATGGGAGATTTTAATGCAGTCATAGGGAAAGGAAGGGAGAGTAATATTGTAGGAGATTTCGGACTTGGAAAAAGAAACAAAAGAGGTGAAAGGCTAGTACAATTTTGCACAGAACATAGTTTATATATTAGCAATACAATGTTTGAGCAGCCAAATCGTAGATTATATACTTGGAAAATGCCTGGCGATATTGGAAGATACCAAATAGATTTTATAATATGCAAAACAAAACAGAAATAACAAATTCAGAATTGTAAGACGCCGACCGATTTAAATACAGACCATAATCTACTTATAAGCACGCATCATTTTGATACGAAGAAAATTAAGAGGAAAAGAAAACCAAAGGCAATTGATCTCATTAAACTTAAGGATACAAACAGTAATAATAAAGTGCAATATAGTAATAGAGTAGGTGATAAAATAGTGCAATATAAAGATGATATGATTGGAACTAAGGATAATGTAAATATAGAATCTCGATGGAATAATATTCGGGATATATTAAGAGATACTGCGGAAGAATGTTTAGAAAAAGAGAAAATTTTACCACGTAAGAAATGGATTACTACGGAGATAATAGATTTAATGTTAGAGAGAAGACAGTTGAGGAATAAAACGGACATGGAAAGCATACAAAAATACAAGAAGTTAACAAATAGGATCACTACAAAGTGCAATGAAGCAAAACAAACAGAGCTGGAGAAGAGTTGCAATGATATAGAAAGTCTAATAAAAAAAGGGAAAACAGACCAAGCTTACAATGTTATACGACAACTAGAAAGAAAACATAAAACCAAGAGCACTGCTATATTAGATGAACAGGGAAATATTTTACTGGGAAACAAGGAAGTAATTGAACGTTGGAAGAGGTATATAGTGAATTTATATGATGGGGAGGAATTAACAGATAGCGATATAGAAAATGAAGAAACAGTAGATTTTAATAATATGGGTCCTAGTATACTCAGAGAAGAGTTTGATAATGCCTTGCAATGTCTGAAAACCGGAAAGGCTGCTGGAAATGACCGAATTTATATAGAGTATATAAAATATGCAAATTGTGACCCCCTAATTGATGAAATATATAAAATTGTTACGCAAATGTATGAAACCGGCACCGTCCCAAAAGATTTCCTAATTTATAAAACTATCACAATACCAAAAAAAGCAAATACTTTCAAATGTGAAGAATACAGGACACTGAGTTTAATCTCACAAGCGAGCAAAATTCTTCTTAAGATAATACAAAACAGGATTAGACCAGTAACAGAAGAATACATAGGACCAGATCAATATGGCTTTAGAAGAAATAGAGGAACGAGGGAAGCAATTTTTGCGTTAAGAATGCTAATAGATAGACGTATGGAATTAAGCGAAGACACCTATATAGCATTTATAGACCTGGAAAAGGCATTTGATAAAGTAAATTGGAAGATAATGATGCCTATTTTGAAAAACGCCGGATTAGATTATAGAGACAGAAGAATAATTTATGAACTCTACAGGAACCAGGAAACGATGATAGAATTAGGAGACGAATCCAGAAACGCTAAAATTCACCAAGGAGTTCGACAGGGGTGTCCGCTTTCACCATTAATTTTTAATATTTTTATAGAGGGAGCGATTCGGAAATTAATAGAGTCTGGAGAAGGGGGAGTAAAATTTAATGGAGAAAATATCAAGTTTATACGTTTCGCTGATGATATAGCCGCACTGGCACAAACTCACAAACAACTAGAAGATTTAATCGTAAACATGGATACAGTTTTCAAAGAATTTGGGCTCAAAATTAATATAAATAAAACTAAAATCCTCATCACCTCAAAATACAAAACACAACAGAAATCTTCAAAAAACGCCTCAAAAAAAGAAAGAAAATTTAAGCCAATCAAGTTAAATAATATTACTATAGAACAAGTTCCACAAATTAAATATCTTGGTAGTATTATTACTGATGACTCCAAATGTACAAAAGAAATTGTTACAAGGATAGCGATGGCAAAGAAAGCTTTCAATGCGAAAAAATGTCTATTGAAATCCAGAATATCAAGTCACATTCGTAAAAGGCTCATAAAAGTGTACATCTGGAGCGTAGCCCTATACGGTTGCGAAACGTGGACTATGAGGCAACGTGATAGGGAGAGGTTAGAGGCTTTTGAGATGTGGTGTTGGCGTCGCATGGAAAAGGTCAGCTGGAAAGAAAAGAAAACCAATGAAGAAGTTTTAAGTATGGTAAAAGAGAAGAGAAGTTTGTTGAGAACCATAGATAACAGGAGAGGGAAGATGCTTGGACACCTGCTGCGGCACGATGAGTTTATAAGAAATATCATAGAAGGTAGAGTTGAGGCAGAAAGGAAGCCAGGAAAGCCAAGGAGAGCATACATGGATCAAGTAAAGGAAAAAATAAACGTCGTGTCCTATCAGGCTGTAAAGGAGAAGGCAAATGACAGACAGGCATGGAAATTGCTCCACCGACAAGAGCCTGGCTCTTAAATATATGATGATGATGGATAGCGCTGTCACTACACTTACTTAATTCATTTAAGAATTTTACATGAGAATGAAATAGGAATGTGTTTGTGTGGAAAGGTATACCAAATTAAATTACACACAGTAAGCAGCAAAAGTAGCTTAGCGGGTAGGGTGTTAAAATGAGCTTGACACGACTTTATTGTTAAGACAATAAGAGCGTGTATAGGTCATTTTGAACACCCTACCCGCTTAGCTACTTCTGCTGCTGACTGTACAAAAGCTTAACCTCATAATAAGAGAAATCAATAGAAGTTATTCTAAAACTGATACCGGGAACTGGGCTTTGTGTAATCGAGCTGTCTGCTAAATATACTGCTAGCTAACTTTATTACCGCGCCGTACGGGAATAAACTGCATTTCAGGAAAACTGCGCCGAGTTATTCATAGAGTTTTATTTTTAAGTAACTGGGACAAACTGATGCTTCGTGTGTTTGTGTATGTGTGGTTATTGAGTTATGGTGTAGAATATTCAAAAGTTACAGAGAGTATATGAAGAATTACATTTGTGTCAAGCGTCGAAAGTACTCAATTGCTTGGGAGTATAAGAATATGAGCATAACCATTTTTTTTAAGTATACGCCCAGGTGCGTGTACTGCGTGTACAGGGGGGGGGGGGGATCAACAGGGGCATTTGCCCCCTCCCTCCTGAGACCCTGACGCGCAACTCTCGTATGGGGGCCCTGCGGACGGAAGATTTTTTATGAAAGAAATTGCCCCCTCCCCCCTGGATGAAACCCTGGATCCGGCGCGCCTGTGTAGGCACCGAATTTTTAAAAGCATGTAGGTACTTATATACTTATACTAACACTGTCCATCATACTATTAAATTAAGAAAATTTAAATGTATAAAATACTTACATTTATCCGGCCATACTACTTTTGTACCATCATTCGTTTCGAGAGAAGTACCAGGATCGCAGAAGATCAATGGAGTTGTTGAGCAGGTGAATGGGGTCAGGTCGCTAAATATAGGTCAGGTCGGCCGTTACCGCTTTCACTTACAAACACTAGGATTCCTACCACAAATGCTCGGATTCATATGAGCGTCTAGATTCATATGATTATTGAAACTAATTTAGAGCTGGGTAAGGTTTTATAAAGTGCTTATCTTACTGGTAAAAATGGACTCACAGTAGAGGGGCCTTTAAATAATCTTTTCTCAAACATGCTCGGAAATGTTGTCGTTACGTTCGTGAAAATAGACTCGGAATTATCACGTTTCGGGCGCCGTAGTGACACTTGATATGAAAAGGATTTTCATACTACTTTGCAGGCCTAGGCCTGCAAAGTAGTCGGCGACCGCCACGCGCTCGCCCCCGCGGGCGGGGCGGGCGCCGCCGGTCACTGCCGCGCGGGCGCCGGCCACGAGTACGATAGGCTTTTAGGCTTTAAGTATTAGGTTTTAGATCTTATTTCCACGCATTTTTTTGAGAAAAGCACTGTACATGCCTCGGCGTGAAAACGGATTCCCGGCCTCGTATCCCTATCCTATATACCTACTTGGCCGGAAATCCCTGTTTTCCCAGCCTCTGCTGTAATGTACTATTAGGTTGACTACATGTGTGCTCTTTACTTTCCTTACCTACTTGGTTCTCTTCTTTATTCAAACATAGTTTTAATTTAATCGTAGGGTAGACGAAGTTGCGCCGATGGGCGCGCTTGCTCCAATGGACTATTAGCAAAAACACTATTTTCAACAAACATCAAGATTTCGAAGGAGGAGGTTCGAGGATCGTGGTTTTCTTTGCAATTTTTTTATGTATGTCGCAGATTATTCGAAGACGGATTGACCGATTTGGAAAATATTTTTTTTGTTTGAAAGAGTCTTCACAGTTGGTCCCATTATGACCAGGTCAGGATCTGATGATGGGATCCTGGAGAAATCTAGGGAACTCTTTAACTATTAAAGGCACATGTATAGTGATTTCAGTAGATATTATTACAGCAACTCGGGCATTTCCTCTTGGAAAAGCGGAGCCTACACGGAAAAAAAAGCTTCCGGGATATTCTCAATCTAAGGCAATCGATGGCGATAACTTTAGTAACGTTTTTCTGATCTTCATGAAATTTGATGGGGATGTAGCAGAGATACATATAATTTGAGAGTTCGCGTATGAGCAGGATCGATCAAAGGGCCATGGAGATAGAAGGCGCGAAAAAATTACCATAAGGGTCGTTATATTGGTCCTCTCGTTTGCAAGGAAATCGGGAGTTCTCAGTTAGAGGCGAACTACGTTATAAAACAATAAAATGAGTCGTATACCTAAAGTGACATTCAACTAAAGTACTTACTTAAAGTACTACTTCTTTAATTTAATTAATTCTGCATCAGGACAAAGGCACATAAAGTACTGCGGCTCCAAGTTTACGAGCAATACGTTGCGGTATCGTGTGTGGTGTATGCAACTGCATCCATATTATGTGCACACACTACTACATAGTAGTCAAATATTATCTTTAATCTTGTACAGTCGTCATCAAATATACAGGTGATTCAGGAGACGTGAGCAAGAACAACCCTATATACTTAGTAAACGATAATGAATCAGCGCCCGTCACGTTTAAGTGAAATAACAACGAATTGTTTGAATTTTATTCTGTGTAGTCATGGTCACCCTACTAAAACAAAAAATAATAATTAGCGCTAATTACACTAATACTGCTGCTGAAGTGGCAATGGGCAGGCCACATCAGATGGCCGATGGGGTCGAAAAGTGCTCGCGTGGAGTGGAGACCATGGACGGCATGGACTAGCAAGCGCAGCGTAGGACGTCCACTCACAAGATGGACAGACGACCTTATAAAGGTCGCCGGAAGACGCTGGATGCAAGTCGCTTCCGAACGATACTTATGGAGGTCCAAAGGAGAGAGGCCTATGTTCAGCAGTGGACGTCTTATGGCTGAGATGATGATGATGACACTAATACTGGTATTAAACAATAGCTTGTTATTGACTGAATCCGCAGTGTTAATCCTGCTCACGTCTACTGAATCAACCTGTATAGTCAAGTCATAGGTATATTAAGGTTAGGTACCTCAAATTCCTATGTTTAATGCCCTATGTAATAAATTCAGGCCATAAACACACATTCTACTTACTTCATCTCACTCGTTTATACGTTGAACAAGTGAGTCAAAGACAATATGCGTTTTATGTCCGTTTTATTACACATGTACGAGTCAAAATTTACTGTATCGTTTTAAATAAACTCGAAGTGAATACGAATTGAGGGAGATATCTTAATCTTTATCTTGATCTGTCAATGCGGAGTATTTTAGTTATTTTTTTTACATATTATAGAGGAAATAGTAGTTTATGTAACTGATACGTAAATACGTAATATCGTTGCTGTGGTCCTGTTTAAGGCCTAATTACGTTACGTATAGTTGCATACACTGCTTTATCTACACACATATTATAAATCCTAAATGACGTGTTCGGAAACCATTAGAATGGCCGTCGGCGGTCGGGGGGGCACATGACCGCGGTCGGGGAGGAGGCCGGATTTTCATTAGGTACGTTAATAGTAGGTAATGAGTTTTCATACGTTTTTACCACACTGCTACAGATAACACACTGATGTTACAATACTGGTTGCAATAATGGTGGTAATTACATACAGTTTTCGAACGCAGAATAGAGGATTTATGATATGGGTGTAGATAAACATAATAATAGTTCCATAAACCGTGTTTAACAAATAGATTCTAAAGCTTTCACACTAATTGTAATTGGTCAATGGTAGTTCTGGTCTGATAAATATTATCGAAATTAATTTGTGTGTTAGAGTTAAGAAGGGACACTCATTATGTTCTTATAAACGTAGTCGTTAGAAGCGTTACAAATATTTAAAGGCAAGCTTTAAGCATTGGGTAATTTCTGTGCTTAAGACAAAGGGATTCCGGGCAAATTACCCTCATTCTCTCTTATTTGAGATCAGAGACCGCAACTCTACTAAGGATAGGGCTCTATCTTTGCAAATTGAATTAAAATTTATCTCTTATTGTCAGAAACGATGTCATTTACGCGATGACATTTAGATTATTTTATTTTTTGATTTTTATTTAAGAACGCAAAATTATTAATCAGCAGCATCGGAATACAGATAGTGCACGGTGTACGAGTCTAATTTTACAGTAATACCGCAAATCGATGTACAGTTTAGCCATTTGGCACACGCATACTAGAGGTCAAAACAAAAATTTTCATCCGCAGTTCTTAAAAAAATTTCCCTTAGGAGGGGGGTGCTGATTCATCATTTTTTTTGTATGAGAAAAAAAATATTTTTTTTTTCAAAAACCTATCATGTGTGGTATCATATGAAAGGGCTAATAGAGGCGGTTCTAATAATATACCACATCATTATATTTCAGCCATTTTTTTTAAATTAAATCAAAAATAATTTTCAAAACATACCAAGTTTGGGCTCCCCCAGATACGATATGGCTGGTTTTTTTTTGGTACTTTATATCAAAAATGATAATAGATATCCTCATATCTAACCCCAAGAAAGCAATTTTGAAAATAATTTCATTTAGTATTTTTTTTTAATTTTTCAATATTATCAAGTAACGCAGTACAAAATGTACTGGAGTAGGACTATAGGAGAACTCTACTTCGGTACATTTTGTACTGCGTTATTTTGTAAAATTGAAAAATAAAAAATAAATACTTAATGAAATTATTTTCAAAATTGCTTTCTTGAGGTTAGATATGAGGATATCTATTATCATTTTTGATATAAAGTACCAAAAAAAAACCAGCCATATCGTATCTGGGGGAGCCCAAACTTGGTATGTTTTGAAAATTATTTTTGTTTTAATTTTAAAAAAATGGCTGAAATATAATGATGTGGTATATTATTAGAACCGCCTCTATTAGCCCTTTCATATGATACCACACACGATAGATTTTTGAAAAAAAAATTTTTTTCCCATACAAAAAAAATTATGAATCAGCACCCCCCTCCTAAGGGAAATTTTTTTAAGAACTGCGGATGAAAAATTTTGTTTTGACCTCTAGTATGCGTGTGCCAAACGGCTAAACTGTACATCGATTTGCGGTTTCTTTTTGTATACAAGGGGCACTAAGATTGCAGTAGGCATCCTGGAGCCGCGCCCATGACAATGCAACCGTATGGGATTAGGCTCAGTGAACGCTCCTCTAATACCTTCGAGGGGGGCGCAACACTAATCGCACTCGCCGAACGCGCCGCCGTACGCTGGCCAGACAGAATAGGTAGATAGCTACAGCCGCGTACACCCAGTTAATTGCCATATTCTAACTTTAAAATACATAAATAAAAAAATAAATAAAAATGATTTATTCATTAACTTAAAAACTTTTACAGAAATTCAGGTTGGCGTCTCTTTTTAAGTATACAAGATACCTGTGTCAAGAGACACCGCTCTTCCTTATTGGTTTGCTAATGCTAATGACAAACATTGGGTAGAAAAAACAAAAACTTATTTTAGAAACAAAATTATAGTAAGAACTAACATTACATAAGTATCTAGATTACAAAAGTTATACAAAAAGAAAAAGAACTAATTATCTATGAACCACTTGTATGTGAATGTCAGTGTGAACATGAACCATACATTTAAAACACTATCTACTTCCAACGCAACCAATAATCAACCAGTATTGGAGTTGCTTCGGAATTTTCAAGCTCATTCTGACAGACGCTTAGTAGCGCTATCTGTGTTGCGTAGCAATTGGAGTTGGATCGTGTCTTTAACGTGTTTTAAAGTTAGAATACGGCCCAAGTTAGTCATAGTCATAGTATTTTTTCATAAACAATACAAGACTGTATTTGAAAAGTTTTTAGAAAGTAACAGATTCAGATACTTAAAAATACTTACATACCTATGTACAATTACTCAGTGAAATATACAATTGCAGCTAATTAAGAACTAAGTAAACAAAAACAAGTAACACTTAACGACTTAACAATTATAATAACAAGGAACTATAATTACAGACTAAACAAAATCAAACACCTCATCCACAGTATAAAAACACCCTCTCAACAAAAACTGCTTCAATTTTTGTTTAAAGACACTAAATTTGGAAATGGTTTTTAATTCCTGATAGCTTGTTAAACAAATTAACAGCTTGATATCGCGCACAGTGCTCCTCTACTTTGGAGGATGGACGGAAATTGACTTTTCTGTTTTTAGTGCGTGAGGCTTGACGTAGCTCGTGTTCCTCATCTGTTTCAAATCTAGAATTATGTTTTATGAGACTCTGGTCGGATACAAAACTTTGTGAATAGATAGACTGGAACGATGAACGAACAATCAGCACGAGACCGTTTGTTTGAAAGCCACCGGAGATTTGAGATGTAATTTAACTATTCCAGTCGTTTAAGGTTAATTACGAACGTTTAGGTTCAGATCCGCTCATTTTAATTGGAAGAAAAGTACCATCGCCCACACTGTTAACTGCCCATCGGTGGACCTTATGCTATTTGTAAAAAGGTCCACTATAGTAGTGTTAAGGGGATGGCAACAGCTAAATTCCATCCCTATCTTTTTCAGCGCGAGTGAAAGGGAAACACTGCGTTACGATTAATATTGGCAAAATTCCCATTGCTGTGCACAAAGGGAGAAAGCCGTTTTATTTTTAAAAATGCTACGTACTTCAGTTGACAGCACCTGACATTGACGTGAAATAGCAGACTCTCGAACGCACAGTTTCTACAGTATATTTGAGCAAACGTCGTTCCAGTGACCCCCTCTGCCTGAAAAATATATCGTGTTTGTAGTAATAAATCTTACTAGCACAGCACCATTAAAAATTTAAGTACTATATTTTTGAGTACCGGTACCAGCCTCCAACTCCAACTTTTCTCATTACGGCCAACCCTGCAGCGTTTATGGCCTATATATTAGTACAGTCACCGGCAATAGTATCTTCCTACACGAATGCCGCAAAAATATGTAACACGCTCTTATTTGTAGGTCCATAAGAGCGAGTCACATATTTTTGCGGCCTTCGTGTAGGAAGATACTATTGCCGGTGACTGTACCTACATTTTGTTTTACTCCTGTTCTCGGGGTCTGTGACATCTCCTAACGATGCGTTGTTGCCCTCAGAGAGCTACTGTAATAGGATGTTACAGTTTACTGTCTATAAAAAGCAAAGTTACATTCGCGAACACCGAAAAGAGGACAATTTATAGGGAAGATGTGGGAAAAATTGGCCAGCTTTTATTAGCCGTTTGGCTGTGGCACGGTCGTGGAATTTAGATTGAATTCAAAAAGTCGTTAGGGTCTCTACACTGTTGGTTTATATTAAACTGAACTTAGTGACTTTAAATGCCTCAATAAAGCTGCTGTAAGTTGTGAAATTGAGCAGAAATATCGGAAAAAAGACATGTTGAATATTTCTGTAACCTAGTGTGATATTTCACCAAGAGGGGTTGGTAATTTTTTATATTAATTTAAATAGTAAAGTAATAAAGTCTATTTTTATTTTTTTATCACTAAGCCAAGGGTAAGAAGCGCGGTTCTGGGCGCCCAGTTCACACATGGCGTCGGTCAGTCGAGAGTGAATTGCGAACGGCGGCACTGAGCTGGGTGGAGGCTAGAAGGGTCGCTGAGGATAGGAAGGCGTGGCGCGAGTTAGTGAAGGCCCTCTGCACCTCTGGGGTGCCTTAGGACAACAACAACAACAAGCCAAGGGTAGTAGTCAAAAATAAGGCAAAATACGGCCACATCATTTTTGATGAACCCTAAAGCGTATCGATGTTGGTTCAAGTCCAACTGAGTCGATAATTTTCCAATGTTTGCCTATTTTAAATGAGTGACACCTAATAAATCATAATAGTTGGCTCACCTTAAAAAAAAGCATATATATGATGCTGCATTAATTAGACCACGTGATTTTCCACGTACTCATACGATGTTTCGTCATGTTATCAAGTGCAAGAAACGATACGGCCTGGGAAAGCAAATATGGCCACGGTCCCAACGCATTTATAATTGTGGCCGACGATTGAATCGATGGGGCAAAAACGATTGATGCGCGGGACACGGAAATGTTTTATATCCCTGTGTTGTGTGTAAAAATAATCGTGTTTTTATATCAGATACTTAAGATAGATCGTCATATCATAATACCTATTTTATAGAATTGAGTTCGATGATAGACCTGCTGCCTCTATACAATTGAGTAACTTCAATCTCCCGGCAGATTGTACCGGTCCCCTCCGGCGATGGCGGCGGCGCAGACTATGGCAACAGTGCTACAATACTGTATGAAAATCCATACAACACCCATTTTTCTTTCGCGCAATTTTTTTTCCTTTTCATAATTAGAATACGATACCAATTATGCTCTTAAAAGGATGACCAACATTTTAGTTACACCTTGTATGTCTATATTTTAATACTAAATACTCGTAGAATATTGACGTGCGCAACCCGCTATAAATATTTGTAAATCCTGACTCAGTTAGTTTGACCAACGTAGCCCTGACCCGCGCAACCTAAGCATGTCCATGTATAATTTAATTTGCTCCATTAATTATGCCGGTGCAACAGCATTGTAATTTATACAACATTGTATCGACCGCGATTGTCTTATGTTTTGGTTTGAAATGAGGGTCGCGACATCCGCGATATTTGTTTTTAACCGACTTCAAAAAAGGAGCAGGTATAACCCCTAGATGGTCCCATTGTCACCAAGTCGGGGTCTGATGATGGGATCCTGGAGAAATCGAGGGAACTCTTCAACTATTATAGGCACACCTATAGTGATTTCACTATTTTTTAAAGCAACTCGGCCACTTCCTCTTGGAATAGCGGATCCTAAGTGAAGTCGGTTCTTTTTTGTTTAAAATTATTTTCTTGTGGGCTTAGAAGTTGCAATGGCGTACTTTAGAGTAACGTCGGGTTCCTTTGGCCCTAGAGGGTACTTCTGGCCTCATAAGCCAATTAGCGGTATCTGAAAAGATTCTAAACAGTGTGTCTGTGTAGCCTGTAACATGAGCAAAAAATTAAAACGTAGATTGTACTCCTTAAACAATAAAAGTGTTATTAAATTTAAACTTAAAGTGTTAATAAAAGTGTTATTTAATTTTAACTTAACTTTTAAATTTAATTAAAGTGCCGTGAGTGTAACAGTGTTAATTTATAATAAAAGTGTTGTTCAACAACTTTTAAAAAATATGCAGTGTTTATAGATTGACTCTTTTTCATACAAATTAAATACATATTAGTTTTCAATGTACGTTAAAATCTGTCTAATTGACATTGCTTGTCAGTCTTGTCACCCTACAGACATAAGTTTTGCAATACATTGCGTGTTCAGGTAAACTTTAAAATGTAGTAAAAATCAAACCGTAAGTTGTTTAAAAGTCGCTGTACAAACGTTGTTTAGTTTGAGGAGAAGAATTTACGTTTTAATTTTTTGTTTGTTTTACAGGCGGTGTATGAAAATTAAATTTTAAGGTTTTTTGATTTTGAGATGCCGCCATTTGGCTTTGGAGTAGCAATTGGTAATTTATTAACTTTGTTCAAGTTTTATGGTTAAATTATGGCAAATTGCCATGTTTTGGCGACCATCAACCGAAGTGAGTAATTTGTTTCAAATTAAGTCTCAATTGGGTCAAAGTAAACCGTACTTATATAAATAACATTTGATAATCGTTAGTGACAAAAATATGTAATTTTTACAATATGGCAGTCATCATAATTTGCAGACTTTCTCGAAATTCTCGATGCCTGAATTCTTCATTATATTTATAAGAGGGCCGAGGGGTAAAAAAATATGGAATAAAAATGAAACTAAACTAATTCATTGTTTCAGGTAAATATTTGCAACTTTGTTGTAACTTCGACGAAAACTGAATCTCCAAGAAGTAATGTAAGTTTTGAAACTAATCCAACAAACTAATAGGAAATATATTTCCTTTTCCATGCCTTTTCTCTATATCCTTGTAAAGTATTACCAAACCTCTACATTTTAATGTAGCTGTACAGTCGCCATCAGATATATCGGAGCGGCCAAGGTGGTCACAAATATCTGAACAACGCCTCTATTGTCAAGTCGCAGTGTATGTTCAGATATTTTTGTGTACCTTAGCCGCTCCGATATACAGCCTTGGCCAGAAGTATTGAGCATAGGTGTTTTTTGTTTACAATTTTGATGTTAAGCATTATTTCCCTATCCTAACAATGTACGGTAACGGTAAATGTTATATTTTATTTATAAATATAGAAAACTTCACTTAATAACACTTTCAAGGTACTTAAAAAATATGAAAACAGAAGGTACAGTCACCAGCATAAATATATGACTATGAGCAGCGCTGCAAAAATATCTGATTCCCCATTGAGGGCAAAAGTATATGACGACACCTCCACGGTAAAAATATATGATGCTTTGTGGCCGGCATAAACATCGTTTTGCATCGATCAGCATAAATATCGGATCAGTCCGCTTAAAAATATCTGATTACCTATTAAAAGCAAAATTATATGACTACTATCACCGGCATAAATAACTAACCACTAAGAAAGCTTTATTATCGGATGAAAGGTCAACCGCATAAATATCTGACATAATAACAAAATCAAAATTATGTTATCAATATACAAAAACAAACCTTATCTAGCTGGCATAGAGGTCTTAATTGTAAAAAGCTGTTTGACAATCCACGAAAAGAGTGCAGACTTGTCATTGAAGTGTCACTGCATATGTCTATCTCACATTTTCTATCGTGAGTGTGTGTGAATGTGTCAAAAATTCAAATTGATATTGTTTCATTGCATTAAAAGATTCATTACAATATTTACGATTTATTCATACAGTTAGGACTCGGTGCGACTGCCGTCAATCTACGAGAAGCGAGATTTTATTTAATGAAAGTTAAGAAAAAAAATTGGCAGTCATAGGGACTGCCGATAGAAGTGAAAACTTAGAGCTTTTAGTATTAAAATTTGAAACTTCATAATGTTTGAATTAAAATTATCAACATCAATCGGGTTTTTACATTTACTGACACTCCGAGCAACAATTATATGCACGTTTATATGGTTTCGTACCTTAAAAAATAAAAACGGAAGCCTTATTTATAGGATCACTCGCTTGTCTGTCCGTGCGTCTGTCACAGCCAATTTACTCCAAAAGTTTAGGAAGTTTAGGGAGATTAATTATATTTTAAGGGGGAAATGGTTTTAATTTTTCATTTGTATGACACGTGTGGGGTACCAATAGAAAATTGCAAAAAATTAGGAAAGCTGACTGATTTTGACTTCATTTTACGTGCAGTAGTTTCGATAAAAAACCATTTGAAAATGCAATTTTCATACTAAAATTACGGTTCTGTCCCAGCCATATTTTTCAGAAACTATAGCTAGCTAGAAACTGAGAACTAAATAGTCCACTAAACATACCCTGAATATTACGGCATAATAATTATGCCGTAATCTTCAGAGTCTGTTTAGTAATTATTATTTGGTAGACCTATCTTTAACACCCAAGGTTTATATTGGACTTAATGTGTACCTAGAGGCAATTTACAATGATGATTTTCTATGATTAATATATTATTAAAAGCATAAGAGAAAAATACTACTCACAAAATTAAACTTTATTTGAATGGTTATAAGTTTAACTATCGAACGAGCCGTCCAACCCAAGGAAAATCTTGTGATGCGTTTTTGTTTTTGTGACGGTGTCGATGACGCGAACTCATAAGATTTCCCCCTACTAGAAAGTGCCCAACGCGGCTAAAGTAGTTTTCACTTCAAAAATATACGTATGCTTATCTAAAACAATCCTATAGGCTCAAAGGAATAAAAAATATATCTTAGATTTTTTGCAGTGTTTCCGTGTGCTATAAGATTAATTTATACGTGGGCACAGGCCCCCTAGGAAGGAACATGCAATTTGAAAATGGTTTATTCCTACGATTCGTATGCGAAACCAATAGTACAGGAAAATAGCATATTTTAGAGGCAAAATATGTATATCAAATATCAGTTGAACTTTTCTTTATACCTTTATCTTGGCACTTCGAAAATGTATGCGTCCAACCCTCACGGCTGACAATACGTGCCATATCCATTTTTGAGCAAAACCATTTCTAAAATAACAATAAAATATGGAATACCTGACGCTAATCGGTTTTTGAAAAAAGATATTTTTCAACAATGTTGTGCCATATCCGCGTTTTATTATAGGATAATTACACTCTGTTAACTGAAAACTATCACGAAAGTGTGACATATCCAACACTTTTATACGTCATGTCATACATTGTACGTTTAACATTTACTCATCATTATCACTATATTTAAAATACTTGTATGGTAACATAAATAATAAACATATGTGTCCAATTGATAAATAAGTTAAATATGTCCTAAATGTAAAACTTTCAAAAAGTATTTTTTTCCTTCTTATCGTTCTCCTGCAAACGAATGTAAGTGGCGTATGGCACAAACGTATTCTCACCCGACGAAAACCCTTCATATATCGCAAAGTATTGATCTTATAAGTATGAGAATCGTCTCATTCGATTCAGAGTAAAAAAATACATTGAAAATGATATTTTACTTACCCAGTTTGGAAAATTTGTAATTTTCAAATGTTGCCCCCTGCCCATTCCATTCGGGCGGGGGTACTAAGCATACATTTTGATAGGCCTCGGCAGATCCTTATTCCTAGTGCCATGATAAAGTTATAAAGCAAAGTTTCATTGATGTGGTACAAATTTTGCCGTCAAAATGGCATATATAGTCTTACTTTACCTGTACTACAAGGTTTATAGGCTCATTGCTAGTTGCCTGCTTGACGCTTGTTGTCTGACAGCTGCCTTGTAACATGCAATAAAACACGGTAAATATTCAATTATTTTATTTTGCACTATTTATCTTCAGCATTATATACTCGACCATTCCGGGCTCTCCAGACGATATCCTGAATAAAGCTATATTTTCGCGAATACGGCCAAAATTTATAGGATGGTCGATTTTGCAACTTCCGCAAGTAATCCATGATTTCACAGTATTTCTCTAAAAACAACATAAAATTACAAATGCATTAATAAGTCGGTAGAACCTATTGATTACGTAGTACCTAATATTGTAAGTAAACAAGAAACAACTCACATAATCTGTCAATGCATTAATTATTTAATGGATCGGTCTATATATTCGTGCAGTTAAATAATCCTATGCTTCTTCATAGATTCAATAACACACTATTCAAATTCATGGCATTGAATTAATGTAATTATTATCAATCTCTGCAAAATAATAATTAGACTTGTTTATTTCTAATGTGACATGCCATATTGACATATTAATGTTTCTTTTTCAAAGTTAGACTAGGATAGTAGTAAGAAGGTTATTCACGTTAGATCACATCAATTAAACGCCATGATGAATGATCAATCATACCATTTACTGCTTTATACCACCCAGATAAGGTTGTTTTTGTATACTGATAACATAATTTTGATTTCGTTATTATGTCAGATATTTATGCGGCCGACTGGTCATCCGATAATAAAGCTTTCTTAGTGGTTAGATATTTATGCCGGTGACAGTAATCACATAATTTTGCTTTTAATAGGTAATCAGATATTTTTAAGCGGACTGATCCGATATTTATGCTGATCGATGCAAAACGATGTTTATGCCGGCCACAAAGCATCACATATTTTTACCGTGTAATTGTCGTCATATAATTTTGCCCTCAATGGGGAATCAGATATTTTTGCAGCGCTGCTCACAGTCATATATTTATGCTGGTGACTGTACCAAAAATGTAAATTTAAGTCGGTGCGACATATTGCAAATATTCTATGCAGTTACTACTAACTTCAACAAAACATGCCTATTAGTTTAAATTAATTGACAAAATAACTTAAACAAAGATGGAAACGATGGACTAAACTTTCCAGTTTTGTATGAAAATCGCATTGGTGCTCAACACTTCTGGCCAAGGCTGTATGTGATGGCGACTGTAAATTGAACCTTCTTTAGATAAGATTAAGATGCACTTTAACGTGCACTCCAACGGCAGGGATGCTAGAAATCGAGATCCATTCAATCCTTGTACAGTCAGCAGCAAAAGTAACTAAGCGGGTAGGGTGTTCAAAATGAGCTGGACACGACTTTATTGTTAAGAGAATAAGAGCGTGTGTAGGTCATTTTGAACACCCTAGACGCTTTGCTACTTCTGCTGCTGACTGTATGAACTTTGTATTTAGTTAGAAAATGAACCTTCCAGTGTTATACTTAAGACGTGTTTTCCAACGTTTGGAAGTTTATGGGTGCTACAAAGAATTACTATAGTATCCGCAAAACTAACTGGCGACTGCGGTCATAAAACTTCTCTTTCACACTTGCACCGCCACAGCAAGAGAGAAGGAGACAGCGTTATGACCTCAGTCGCCAGTTAGTTCTGCGGATAGTATAGTCGATAAGGTTTACTACAGAGTCGTCTAGACTGGGGTACAATTGGCATCAGATAACTTAGAAATGTTGTTATAAAGACGACTCTATGAAAGAGAGTATTAAGGCGAATTTAGTTGAACATAAAATTGTGACTCACTGTATGTTTTCATTACATAGCTGACAATGAAATACAAGGATTTTCGTATGCTTTCTTTGTCGAGTTGGATAAGGATAAGGCATTTTCGCCTTAAATGATTATTTTATTGATACAATTTTATCAGTAAGGAGTGAATAAACACCGTGACAGTAAATATATCAAGTCCACTGAAAAATACTAATCCAGAGGCGTATTTACCCTATGGCCAAGAGGGCCATGTCCCGGGGCGGCAGGCTGCCAGGGGCGGCGCGAGCCGCCCCGTATGCTTGGTTCTGGGCCCCTTTTCCGATGCTGAACTTCAGTTAGGTACCGGCCCATAAGGCCTAAGAAAGAGTAACAATTTCGAAACGCCACGATCTGGTTTCGTAAATAGTAAACATGAAGGGCGTTTTTTTGTACTTATGCCGCCTTTCCATATCTGCCATTACCATGTATCACATCACATAAAGTAAACTGCAATTTTTCCCAAAAGGGAGGACGATATAACCATGCCTGGTTATTCAACTAAGTTCCCGTTTTCAGTCAGTAAACTTAATCAAGTCAGTAAAAGCTGATCGTTGAGAATCCGCGATCCGGGTCTATAATCTATCCTGATCTTAGCGTTGATCTTGGTTGCATCCTTAAGTACTGTATCGAAGCCTAGGATCCGATCTAGTATATTGGTCTCATCGACTTCGCACCGATTTTGGCATCCTATTTAGAAAGCTCATTGGCTCACATTAACAGATGTTGGACGGGGCTCCTGAATGCCGTTTTGTGACGGCGTCACATCCCTTGTTTTTTTTTCTGGAACCTTGTACCTATGTTAGAATTGCATGTTTTTGACTTTTATGGAAGCGACTGCGGTCTTACTTCTCAACACAAAAGGGAAGGGGCCCTTACCAGCAGTGCCTCGTTCGTTATACAGCAAGTGCACAGACTTGCAGGCAAGGTTGGTACTGCCCAAAAATGGTGATAGGATGACGAAAACACCGTCTCGACAGGATCTCGGCAAAGGCGCCAAGACTCTATATATTTGTTTTGCTTTGCGGGGTTCAATTTTGGAGTTCGCGAAGAGACCGAAAACCAAACTCCGAGAATGCTCTTGCTTTTAATTGCAGATGAGGGCCAACAATTTTTTAGCGCAAAATAAAGTTTGCACCCTCCAGAAACTCAGTCGTCAAGTTACTGGGAATGATAGTTTCGGTATGGGTAATGGTTGGGAAAGATGTATAGGCTACGACTACAAGCCTATTGGACCGGGCGGCCACCTCACCGAGGAGCTGTTTCGAACTTTATTCATCGAAAAGAAAAAAGTTTAATAGGTCATTAAATCACTTGGTCGGACACAGTCCTCAGCCTGGTGCGGTTTTCGGACACTTTTAATGGTGCAATTTTCGGGGTGTTTTTTCCTCATCGAGTAGCAGAATGAGACCAAGCTCATTTGATAGCTAAAGTGATGCTCTTTCAATATGTTTGGGCAGACAGCCGGCAGCCTGGTCCGTTCCGTTTTCGGACACTTTTAGTGGTGCAATTTTAGAGGTGCTTTTTCCGTCTGTAGCTGAAATGTACGACCCTACATTAATCAAATTAGGTATGTGAGTGGTTTTTATAACTCGCCATAAATTGGAGCACAAGAATTGTTTTTAAGAACATTTTTAAGGGTGCACTTCATACAAGTAACTATTGTAACTGCATCCCATCTAGAGCAAATGCTGCAAGACCTTCTCTGCAAGTTTTGATGTCGGACACACAATGAACAGGGACAAAACTAAATTAATGTCCAGCGGCGTGAAACGTAGGGTCAATACACCTATTTGGGCCAGATAGCATCCTTGGATAAAAGGCAGACCAACAAAATCAATCGACGCATCGAGAACACCTGGAAGAGCTTCGAATCTGGTCCATGACAGCGCTTATGAAGGGTAATCAATCCATCCACTGCTACTAAAGCACAAACTCGTCGACATGTGTTGTGTATCTTGCCATTCCTGCCTTTCCTAACCTACGGCGCACAAACATGGTCATTAACAAAGGCTGAAAAGTCCCGACTCAAATTTTGCCAGCGAGCCATGAAGCGCAGCATACTAGGAGTTCGTAGAACCGATCAGATTAGGAACACCGAACTCCGCTCCAGGACAGGTATCTCGGATGTGATGTGGGTGTCAAGAGTCAAGACCGCCAAGCTCAAGTGGGATTGGGCTGGACATGTTTGCCGCAAGCACCCGGGCTAAATGGGCTAAATTAACAACTAAATCGACCCCACAAATCGGCCGAGGCAGAGGCAGACCAATTGAAAAAGGAGATGGCGAAACGATCTAGACGCATTTTGTAGAGAGTGGCGATAGTATGCACTAGGCCGTGACGAGTAGCATAAGCGAGGGGAGGCCTTTACCCAGCAGTGGGACACAGTATAGGCTACGGGACGGGAATCAAAAATTAAGAAGATATTTGACTATAAAGTTTTATGAAACCAGAGCGAGTCGAGAGCGAATCAAGAACGGAATCAAAACCGCGGCACCTCGCCTCACGAATTCGCACTTGTTTCGCTCTCGATCCGCTGAAGTTACGCGCCGTAACGTGTAGCGCTGTACCGCGGTATCAATCCAGCTATGCAGCTATCTATTTTTTATAAGAAATAAGCCATTATAGCCTTAAATGAATCCAGCCGCCCGTACCCTTCGCGGGGTCTGGATTTTCAAAACATAGAAAAAGAAAAAAAAGCTATTCAGATGTGCATAAGGCGTCAGCACTGTCAGCAGGGTGTTTTTTCAACGTTTGACCGTACACTAAGGGTTCAGAAAGTTTCAAGAAAATTTTAATAGTCTGTTTAGTAAAGTAACAGGGGCGGCAAATTTTTCTGGCCCGGGGCGCCAAATTTCTAAATACGCCTCTGTACTAATCCGTCACAACGTTTTCTTAAAAACCACTGCTCAGAAAAAAAAGTTGCCGACGCAAAAATAAAAATTTATTACTCGTCTTAAAGACTCTTGGAGTTTTTTTTACCAATATTATTTTAAAGATGCTCGAAAAACAGAAAATGCCGTTTCATTGTAGGTGAAAAAGTGGAAGCGTATTTAAACCTTCTTTCGGCTGATACCATGTATGCATGTGCATTGTGCAATGCATTGGTTGCAATTTGCATTTCTCACAGCGAAGCGGTAGCCATTTTGATGACGTCATTACAAGGGACATATTTACCTACGTCCGTGTCTTTCGGCAGTTTTGGGGTCCCAGTGTCATGCTCATGCCCAACAACATACTAAGGCTGCGTTTCCACCAGAGATGAGCGAGGATGTGTTGCGAGAAATGTGTTTGTTAAGAACCAATCCTAGAGCTGCGTTGTGAGAGGATAAACAAATGAAATAACTCTATGTGATGTTGTAATTTTTACCTTTCTAAACTTATTCCACAAAAAATACATTACGTCCAAAACAATACAAAAAAAACCTACTTAAAACTATCATTACTTAACTTAAATGCAAAAATCCTTAAACAAAACAAAACACAACTATCCTATCCTCTTCATCCTAGCGTTTATCCCGGTTTGGGGTCCGCTTGACAACCTAATCCCATGAATTGGCGTAGACACTAGTTTTTACGAAAGCGACTGCCATCTGACCTCCCAACCCAGAGGGGAAACTAGGCCTTTTTGGGATTACAACTATCCTATCCTAAATCTTAAAAAAAAAGGATAGGATAGTTTTAACAACTATCCTATCCTAAATCTTAAAAAGGTCCCTGAGGCATGGCACCAAAATAATTCTATTGGTTTTCAAAAACACATTTCCCGCAACACATCCTCGCTCATCTCTGGTGGAAACGCAGCCTAAAAGATGGTAACGGTATCCAGCTCTGAACTATCTTCCCGTATGGCATAGCACTATATCCATTACTTACCGGACACCCGGTGTTTATATACGCCGAGATGTAAGTACAGTTAGCGACAAAATCTAAGCGGGTGAGGTGTTCAAAATGAATATGACACGACTTTATTGTTAAGAGAATAAGAGCGCGAGTGAAGGTCATTTTGATCACACCCGCTTAGTTCCGCTGCTGACTGTACCTACTTGTTGAATCCTTTGTTGTCTGCGCGAAGCGTCTGCCGAAGACATACATCACTAGATACGTACTGTACGTACTTTTCTTTAACATACATACATATTATAATTTATAGTAATATAGCGAGTACGATAGTTGAAGTAGTTAGTTACACTGTCTGGTATTCTTTGTAAAAGTTCGGGTGGGGTAAGGGCAGTCAGGGCAACATATAGTATATTTTTCACCGAAAGTATGGAAATTTCATAGGTACAGTCTATGCTAAAGTACGTGTATTACATTTATCCCAGTATTTTCCTTAGCCGCCTCCACTTTACGAGTATATTCAGGCAGTGTACAAATATAGGCATGAATAGTATTTAATGGCAACTATATAAATAAATAACAAATAAGACTTATAAATAAAACTTAACTATTTAAATAAACCTTAACTAAAAACTAGAATTAAATAAAACTAAAAAATATCGAAAAAATTGGGCCCCTTCGGCATGGTGCCGAGGATGCTGGCAGCATTTCCCCGCTGTATCGCAATACTTATGCGTTGCGCGAGCAAGCTGCCAGCTCTTCGGTCACCCGTAGAGTCAATTACTATTTTGGCCAAGTCTTTAAAAAGTTTGAGTGCACTAGGACCCCACGGGCCAAGGGTCTCGACTCCGAAAGGCATGAAACAGTATTCAAGGCCGAGACCCCTGTATTTTAGGCGTTGTTTCTTTCGGCCGCTTTAGCCGCCGCACTGGCCTCATTACTGGTTCCGGTAAGGTGGGAAGGAGCCAGTGTGTCTACGCAGGTGGCGTCCCACACCAGCACCCTTCCCAACCTCCACGGAACCAGGGATATGCCGTCCGGTCTCTTACCATCGTCCCTCGCAATATAGGTACATATTCCCATCGGGAGAACTTGGATCTCAGTGGAAACACGACGACACCCGAAGTGTCAATCAATTATGGAACATTTCCGGTGCCGTCGTATTCCGATTGTGTTTCGAGTTTATCTATATCGTATATCGGTACCTTCTGTTCGCATTGTCATATCTATTCGGTGCCTTATCTTAAAACTAGTGCTTCAATTTCTAGTCTGACATAATATCGATCTGTCTGGTATATAGACTAACGTCCTTAACGACAGTTGAACGAACCTCAATTTCAACGGTCTCGCACTTCTAAATTTCATAAATTTAAATTAACGAAGATAACGAGATGAGATTCTGTTTATTGATTATAATTTTAACGTAATATCTGAAATACATTATGTCCATGGCACTAACAGTAACCGAATATGGACGCGAAATTTAAATTCATTCGAATGGTTAGAAACCAGTACTTATACAATATAGTAAACCAGTTAATTTTGAAAGTGGGCCATCTTAGGAACAGGGCCATATCTGACGCAGGTACCTATTTATAGTATTTATGCGCTTGATCTGAGAACTCTGCGAAGGTCACCGACAGGTCCTTCACCCCGCAACATCCATCTGCATCTCAAAAGATAGGTAAATATAGAATCCGCGCACTTAGCCCAGTTGGGTTTCAAGCAGAGACAGATAATCGAGAAAGACAACAAGACGTCATGTTATGTTGCGTCAGAATGTCAGAATCAGAATAAATGAGCCAATCAACTTTTTGACCGACAGTTTTGAGTGTCTCTTGCGTTACTCAAAATGTCTCTGGAGTTACCAAGAAATCGGACTTCTAATATACATAGATTCTGTTTATTAGGTTTAATAGGTGGGGGCTCGAATGTTTTGACATACACCATAAAGAGAAACACAGAAAAGTCATTACTTATAAGTGAAATTTTAAAACGAAATTTAAAAGTTGAGGACAGTTTTGTGTCGGTCAAAATGTTGATTGGCCCAAATGATACTCCTATAGAGTTAGAGATAAATACTCTGATAATTTCGGTTTCCGGGAATCCAGGTGGCGGCACTGTGACGAGAGGCCTTTTTGACAGCAGCTGTCAAAATCCACCAATCAAAAAAATGGGATTAAACATGATTGGTGAATTATGAAAGCTGGACCTCTCGCCACGGTGCTGCCACCTAGTGAAAAAATCGATTCAGGAAAGCTCATTGCAATAAGTCTACCTTCCATAACTTATCCATCACCATCTCTTTATTTTTTTAAAGGTCAATGCAGCTTTTCTCGCTCCATATGCACAGTAACTGCTTACCGTCAGGCGTGTTGAATGCTTGTTTGCCGACGACGCGGTATAAAAAAACATAATAATGAATTATTAAACTTGTCAAGCAATTAACCCTTTACCGCATGAATTAAAAGAAAAATTATTTAAATTTGAACTCTGATATATGCCAATAGAGTTTAAAATAATAACGGCCATATATGGCTTCATACGCGGTAAAGGGTTAAGGAGTGTTTTAACCACAATCTAAATAAAGGCGGCTCTTTTTTTTGGCAGTCTTTATAATTAGCTTTTCTGTTGAAATGTCTAGAGTCTAGACGGTGAAGGACGAATTACCATTAGGTTCGCCGAGTATTTTATTTCGCTCAATTTGTTTGAGAAATCTAATGATGAAAATGAGAGCCACTCTTTGAGATAAAATATAGCTTTACGAATATATAAGGTTATCCGGAGAGTGCAAAATTGAACCTTATTACCATTTCACGATTAGTCAAATTGTAAGTTACACCCTAAATATTATAGCCATGTTTAAAAATCGTTTCTTTACGTTACACATCCGTCTTTGGTTCACCGACTGAGGCTGCGTTTCCACCAGAGATGAGCGAGGATGCGTTGAGGATGTGTTTCTTAAGAACCAATCCTAGAGCTACGTTGTGCGAGGATAAAAGTAACGAACACATTTCTCGCAACGCATCCATATGTGTACCAAAACCAAACAACGTCATCGGTTCAGTAATTGGCTGCGAAATACAGACACACGAAGGACGATAAGGTTTCCATTTTTTTACTCTTGAGGTATGGAACCCCAAAAACGTGGTCCATATCCCACACAACTACACTGAAAATATGAAACAGCTAGAAATAAATAAGATTTTTTTTTATACCTTTAGGCATTAAGTCCGCCATTTGTAAATTTTTTTGTTATGTGCAATAAAGTTTAAATAAAATAAATAAATAAATAAATTTTGCTATTTACAACTGAGTGACTCGCTTCGCATGGAGCCTGCAAAGTTCGTTGCTAAAATCAAAGAATTCAACTTGGCTAACATATGTTTGTAAAACTATATCATATCAATAAATTTGTTAAATATGAATAAGGGAATCAGCTAAGGGCTATATTTACAAGGACACTTATTTAGATTCAAATTAGTGCTTGGTTAAAATAACCAAGAACGTTTAGCAATCATTGCTTTTTTATTTGAACAAAGCTTTTCCGTGATTTAAATATGTCTTGGTTGTAGGCAAATAAAAATATCTTAACCGAGCGAAATTGGTACCTACTTTGACTAATTTTTTTTCCGTGTAGACAAATACGGCAGTGCATTATTCCCTTGCAGTATGGAGTGAGTCATTCTCAGAATGAGGTCGAATCATATAACTTATTGGTTCCCGCCGTCGAACTAAGCGGGCTTTGTCCGACCGGCCGGGTTGAAGGACCAAGTGCGAAAACGTACGAAAACCTACCAACATTTATCTTGTTTATAGCAGTGAAGCATTGCGGTTGATCAATTTAATGCAGTAGCTAGATTTAATGTGATAAAAAATATTTAACCACGACTATTACCAAGGGGGTTGGATACAATAGTTGTCATGTTATCTTATCAGTCAATCAGGTACAGTCGCCATCAGATATATCGGAGCGGCCAAGGTCACAAATATCTGAACAACGCCTCTATTGTCAAGGCGATAAAGTGCATGCTCGGATATTTTTGATTACCGTGGCCGCTCCCACATTTTGGCGATTGTACCATCGGGTTCATAATTGCATAAATCGGGTATGCAATTATGAACCCGATGGTACATTTAGGAAATGACACCGTTTACTTAATTGCAAGCTGGAACTCGTATCTTGTCATCGTATATTTGTGTCAGGGCGGCATATCCGATGTCAGTGTCCATATCTTATGACATTAGTTGGTATACGTGTACAATGGTTAGTTTGTTATTTTAATTTGGTGAATCTGTGATAGCTTGTTGCTAGTGACTTGCTAGGACCCCATACATCTCCTCTGGCTAGCAGAGGGAGTTGCGGGAGAGGAGAGTCCCACATACCCCTCACTATGGATCGTCCCCAGGCCCCGGGGGGATGCGTAAAGCATTATCACACCGACAAAAAAAAAGGACCCCATACATCTTATGAGAACAAAAATTGGACAGCTCCTAACTACTGACAGGCCAATATCGTCAGGCCGACTGATAGTGGGTGGGCCCCCTTAGTATGAGTATGCTTATCTTCACAGAATGGGGTCGGTGGAATGATTTGGTAGCCTATAGGGCATGTAATACAAGTACCGGAATTGGCCATACAAAAGATACCGGTATTGCATGCTTTAGGAAGAATAAATTATAATTTGTATGAATGTTTTAATAAATTCAATGGAAACAGAACTGCATGAATGCACATGGAAAGTGTACCAAGGTTAGACATGCCAGTTGGCCTGTACGGCCAAATTACATAGTTTAATCTAGACTTGTTTGCTTTGATATAACTTGTTTTTATTGATATTAATGAATACGTTTGATAATCTGCAATAACACTTGTACAACAAGCATTTAAGCGGACAGGGTGTTCAAAACGATCTCAGCACATTACGAACCTCACTAGCTTCTCTAATTCTGCCTTCATTACCGAAAAAAGCATATCCAAATTTTTATTTTCGTAACTGAGTGTTTTATAGGGATTGCAAGTATTGGGTAGTACCCGAAAACCCGGGTTTATTCATAACCCGGGTTGCATTGCATTACCTAACCTACAACTACGACCTACAACTCAGTTTAGAAAAAAAGATAGATGCGTCTTTTTTAAGGACGGCAGAATTCTGTGGCTATACGCTAAAAATAGGGGTTCCTTTTTACCTTTTACCTAAAGAAGACTTACTTTCCAGCCTAATAGCTGTATCGTCATTAGCCTGCTATTTATAATGCAACGTCGGCCAAGTCGATGCTACTTAACATTATGGACTAAGAGCTGGCCACGTCAGATATGACACAATAATGAGAGCAACGAAACCCGTCTAGTAAGGTAAGATTGCAGTACTATCCTTATTGCTAGATCTGGGCATCAGGCAGCTTTTAATGAGTGGATGTCGGAGTTACAGACTAGGAAAATCTTTGAATTCGATAATAGTACTACCAAAATAGGTAAAAACTGCCGAATTTGTCTCAGTTACAGAGGACGGGGCTAATATTTTCACATTACAACAAAATATATCATTGCGGAAACAAAAACAGTAAGCAAAAAACGATGTATTACATTTTACGTCGATTGTACTTACTTTCCCCCAACAGAAACTTTTGGCAATGAGATAATCTAATTGTATATGTAATTTCTCATAATATTGCATCAAAACTAGAACTCTAGGATTTGTTTTCTTGAAGTGGTTTGCATTCTTTGATCTCCACCACATTACAGCTGCCAGATGTTCAGAGGGCCTACCGCGAAGTTCGAAAATCGACAAAACGATGGTCCCGTCTCTATCGCTCTTGCATATACGAAAGAGAGTGATGCCAATAGACGATTCGATGATCGAAGTGGTTCGCGGTTATAGGCCAGATCCATAAATACTAGTAAGCATAGTATAGCAAACTAACGAGAGGGGCTTCATTGCTCTCTATTGTGTCATATATTATCTGACGTAGCTAGCTCTCCGTCTATTACTGTTGTTAAATAGTTGCGCCCCTACATTCTAGTACTTAGAGAACATACATATGTACCTATAGCAGTAACCAGACTTTATAGAAACTAAACTACTTGCAAGGCGACCCTGGTCAAAGCATTTTGGTAAGGTAGGCATATAGGTAAGTTACCTTATCTACGGAAGTTTCTACTCGTACTAAAATCAGCAACCTCTTACTGCGTACCAACGCGACATATACGCATTTCTTATCTATATTCCGACCAAAAAGAGTAGAAATTAAAAAGTGGCAACATCGTAGTGTCGTCCCGTTTTTTTAGATTGATTTGAAAGGGTCGGAAGGTCGGAATATACTAGAATCAAAGTGAACTTATAGGACTGTCAAACAAGTTTATGAGCGTTTTTTGACTAAGTAGATACACGTTCATTGACGTAATCCGATCCCGTATGTATTTTTTTTTCTAAGTACCTACATTAAATATCAAGAGCTTTTAAAGTCGGCTTGTGGTGTGTCGGTGTGTGTTTAAATAACTGGGAGTTGTGTTACTGCTACTACATGTATGTGGCGTGCAGGTACATTGCACAGCAGGTGATCACGATAGCGGCACGGATAATTGTAGTTCGTTACACCTGGAGCAGCTGAGCACGCGACACACACACACACACACACACACAATCACAAATAGTTTCATATCATACTAGATAAGTGAACTTTAAGTGTATGACGCTCATACAAATTTATCTACAATTTTTAGGCAAAATTTGAAAACTGGCCATGTTTTTTACTTCTTTTGTTTTTGAGTAGAAAACGTCCGATTTTTTTTAAAACTCATTTTTAATTTTTTGACGTATGTATTTCCCACGTGTCTATCTGATCCTAATGTAGCACGTTTTAAATCCCTAGACAGTTTTAAGGAAATAAAAAAGTAAGCATACAACAGAGAATCAGGGTAGGTACAGTCACCAGCAAAAGTATCTTCATACACGAAGGCCGCAAAAACATTTGAAACGCTCTTATGTTATGGCCCTACAGATAAGAGCGCGTCACATATTTTTGCAGCCTTCGTGTAGGAAGATACTATTGCCGGTGACTGTACAACTATAATTAATATACTATAAAGATTACATTCCCTGGTAGACCATTGTCTAGCCTGGGCGTCTAGACCAAGGAGAATATTCTAGAGTAGACGGTCTAGACTGCAGGACCCTAATAGTTATGTAGTGCTTTGGCTAGACGTTTTATTGCAATATCGATAACTGCGCTAGACTGCGTCGCAGTTTTTTTTTTGTTATGACGCAATTACATTTTGGTTAGGATAGGTCATGTACGCTCCAGAAGATGCGAAAGTAAGTAAAATATATGTTGACGACTTTATGCAATATCGATAACTGCGCGTAGCAGTTCTTTTTTGTTATGACGCAATGACATTTGTGTAGGATAGGTCATGCACGCTCGAAAAGCTAGGAACGTAAGAAAAATATATGTTGACGACATTATTGTGTTCGATACACGATTGGATTAAATCGACTGAATAGAAAATAATTCCGAAGTTACGTTTTGAAATCAGTTTTAAACAGTTTTGTCTTTGGTTATTTGCACATTTTTTTTGTATTCATTATGTTTCTGTTTTTGCTATATGCTTCTATACTAACTGTTTCACTGTGTTTTTTCATTCACGTTCAAAACGGGAGATTGACTGAGTTATTGTCATTGTTCGCTGGATACGATCGGTCAGCAGCAGAAGTTGTGAAGGGCTTCAGTAATCCAGATGTCGATAATGATCTGCACACCAGAGACGGAGGGGTCTTTCAAACGCTTACACGTTTTCTTAAGCTGTTAAATAAAAGGAAAGCCAAATTAGCTCAGGCTTGCCTAAAACTATAGGAGCCGTCACTGCTACAGACGCTCTTGTTCTCTCTTAATAACAATATAGTGTTCAAATCTTTTTTAAACCTCAGTCGCTTAGGTAGCTAATTCTGTAAGTTACTGCACGCAGATGCCGATACCGACTTAATATTGTGACAGAGTCACATATTTTTGATACTATATTCATAGTCCATCTCCAATATGCGCAAAATGCAAAATATAAAAACACAACATACACATTAGCATGCCGCCTCCATGACACCCACGCCTAAAGATGTCAATGCCCAGTGATAACCACTGACGGAGGCGAGACCAGGAGGCAATTATCACATACTTTGGGGCTTCCTTATGAAAATCAGAAAATTATTGCGATGCTCACAATTGAATAGAAATTTGGGGCCTATAGCCATACATTGCAACAGTTGCAATTTAACTAGCATACAAACCACAAAAACTATCATTTTGGCGAGACAACGGTTTTCTGTTGCTGCTTCGGTGTAGGATTTGGAGAGTTCCCTGGAACCGCCGAAATACGATCAGATGCGCACCCTTCAGCCAGTAGTTTACGCTCGCGATGCTCTTAATCTAAATATTATAAATATTACCATGCCGCCTGGGGGTGAGGACACTGAGGACCCCTGAGCTTTAATAAAATAAGAACATTAATATTACCTTGCCGCCTCCATCGCACGCTCACATCTCAAGATATGATCTTTTATAGTCGATCGTATATCTGACTATGTCAATGCCCCAGTTAATGACCACTGATGGAGGTGCTAGCAATGATGAAGGGCTTCTTTATGAATCCCAACCCCTGCGCTTTAATAAAATAGAGTTTAATATTACCTTCCCGCCTACATCGCCCTCTCACATCTGATGACATGATCTATAGTCGATCGTATATCTGACTATGTCGACGCCCCAGTGAATGACCGACGACGGAAGCGTTGTTAATGATGACACACTTAGGGGGGTTCTAATTTGAGGGCTCCGCAAGTACACCGTGAACGTAAGGGTGGAAAATGCAACTGGGTTTTCTTTTGTATTGTACATAAAGAGGAGTAGTGTGTTGCAGTCGGTTTTTTGCGTTGATATGATACGTAACGTAAAAGCTTACATTGTTTATTTTTATATCGGATGTCTTCGTATCTATATTACTCATGAATCTGAATAGGAAAACCAGAATTTTCATGTAATTGTTACTTGAGCTTCCAATGACTTTTTTTTGCGTACTACGACGGTGGCAAACATGCGTACATTGCGTACGACCCGCCTGATAGTAACCAGATACCTGAGCTACCGTAGCTTATGGAGGACTGCAATTCCACAGGCGTCACATGCGGGTAGCCGGCTTTTTAGAATCCTGTACACTCCTTTTCGAAGAGCCCCATACTGGAAAAACTCCGCTAACACGGGTTCTGAAAACCCTATTAGACTAGTATTTAATTAGGATTTTGCAGTAATAATAAAAGTAAAAATAGTACATTACGTACCTAGGGCGGTAAAATAAAGAAGGGCTCAGATCGCTGATATTTGTGGCCCGAACCGAAGGTAAGGGCCATAAACAAGCGATCTGAGGCCTTCATTATTACCGCCCGTGGTGCGTACATAATTTTACGTCTTCTCCTGGGTGTGAAGTGAGATTTGCCGCTGCGCCCTAGGGCGGTAAATCTCACTTAGCGCCCAGAGTGACGTAAACTATATAAATGTTCACACCTTTTCAGTGCTGGCAAAGTGGTATTAGCGTAAAAAAGACAGTATTGATTTTGCTGTCTATGCCCTAAGTAAGATACTCCCTAGCCAAACTATAGTTCCCCTTTTTCAGAAAAGGACACAACAGCCCGCCAGACTAATACCTCTTTTTCCAAATTCCCGCCGAACCGTCTGGCTGCACATGCACTTGCAACTTGCATTCCTGGCCTGCACAACGTTCCTGACCGTGAACGCGGTCGCTTGTCGCGCGGGCTCCTAGTATTTATACGGCGTTTGTACCTAGTATTTTGTACGGTCACGTCTGAACATGGATTAGGTACATTTAATGTGACAAAAACATGGTGCCGTATTCTAATTTTAAAATGTATAAACAATACATTAACAACACAATCTGTCTTAAACATAACTCCAACACTCAACCAATAATGAACCAATATTGAAGTCGTAACAGTTGCATCGCAGTAATTTTCAAGCAAATTTCGTCATTTTTGATTCAGACGTGTAGGCGTTAGCTGTACTTATTGTGTTGTTATTGCATTGGATTTGCATTGAAGTTGAATCGTGTCTGTGCGTGTTTTAAAGTTAGAATACGGCCCATGGATCCGAGACTTGCTTTTGTCACGCCTTGGTAATAGAGTAGTGGTTACATATTTTTGTCACATTAAATGTATCCATGTTTTCAGTGTAGGTACGTAGTATTTGTGCCACCTCCGCATTTTCGTGGTTGGGTCTGCGCGTCATTGAAAGGTGTGTTTACTTTTAATTTTAGCTTAGTTTTTATTACTTTCAAAAGCTTATTTTAATTATTTTTTAGCGGTGTTCGAATAACTTTGAATATTTTTTTCCTTTTATACAATAATGTGCAGTCAGCATCAATAGTATCTACCTAAAGGTCACAAAACTTTCGCAAAAACACCTCAATTTTACGTGTTTGCGTATCCCGTCACCTTAAGTTCCATGTCTCATTATAGCCGAGCCCATCAAATATATACGTGCTGTGTCATAGCCCCTACACGAGTGGGCTGGAATTATGTAGAGCTACGTCAACAAACAGTAATAGATTTATGACGATAGCACTCAATATCGGTCTCACATGTGGTAGACCGAAGCGAATCGAATCGCAGGGTAAAACGGATCAAGTAAACTTTCTTTTCAAATTCATAAGTTTGCCATGGACAGCCATGCAATCAGCGTCCAGCTAGGGGATTTGGCTTTCCCGCACGCCGCGGTGACGGCCGGTATGGCATGACAAAAATGGTTAACACATTGAGTCAATTGAGTGCCAGTAACCCGCTATGCGCGCTCTCTGTTCGTAGTCGCTTTCTACATACGAGGAAAACTAGAATCGGCTTCAAGCGTAACGCGTAGCGATCTGTGGCAAGGTGTTGAATTGATCCGTTTCACCCTGCGATCCGATTCACCCCGGTCTACCCTCCTGAACGAAATTTTTGGGGCTCCATTCCATAGACAAAATTCAGCCGGAAGTTGGGTTTTCCGATTTCCGATAACTGAATTCCGCTCCAGTGTGTTGAGCGTTAGGTATGGTTCTGACTTACCTGAAAACCCTACCCACCCGTAATAGTACATTACGTACCTAGGGCGGTGAAATAAAGAAGGGCTCAGATCGCTGGCATTTGTGGCCCGAACCGAAGGTAAGGGCCATAAACAAGCGATCTGAGGCTTTCTTTATTACCGCCCGTGGTGCGTACATAATTTTACGTCTTCTCCTGGGTGAGAAGTGCCGCTGCGCCCGTGGGCGGCAAATCTCACTTAGCACCCAGAGTGACGTAAAACATATAATGATTGTTTTAAAAGGGTTTACGAATCTAAAGCCGGTACAAAGAGCCACACAATAGCTGTAGTGCTGTAAACTGGAGCGGATCGAGAGCCATATTCGTAGCAACCATACTTGACACCGTTTAGTTTCGTCAGAGGCTATAGAGATATAGACGACCACAGCCTAAGAACTTTTTGAAGCTCAAGTCGATTGCACCCTCTGTCCGAAAGCCGCAAAAGACGAGTGTACTAGTGTACTACTAGTACGCTATTTGTTACTAGGTGAAGTAGCTGTGCACACAGATAAAAGGATATCTTAATCCAAGATATTCATTGTTGTATATAAGGAAAATCGATAATTTCTTAAATCAAGTAAAAAATATCTTGCACAGTTGAACCAAGTAAGTTCTATCTTGGATCAACAAAATCATACTTGGTTCAAGAAATTATCGATTTTCCTTATATACAAGAATGAATATCTTGGAATATCTTTTTTTTCTGTGCAGGTGACATTTTCTCTTGCAATTTCGGTATCTTTTGCGGCTTTCGGACAGAGGGCGCAATCGACTTGAGCAAAGTTCTTAGGCAGTGGTCGTCTATATCTCTATAGTCTCTGGTTTCGTTCAGTTGTTTGCCAATTTTTATGCGCTGTATTATGTTTCGAGCTGTTATAAAACCTCTTTGTTACCTTAATGGAGGTTCTCTGCCTTTTCGCCTAAAATTGTATTGCCGAATTTCACTTGCCAACCAACCTTTCGCAGAAGTTTCATTTGGCCGAATTTCATTTCCCAACTTTACATAATCCAACCTAACCTAAATAATTATTTGGTAAAAGATGTTCGGCCAAATGAAACTTCTGCGAAAGGTTGGTTGGCAAGTGAAATTCGGCAATGCAATTTTCGGCGAAAAGGCAGGATACCCTTAATGGATGACCATCCAGTGGCGCCCTCATTGGGTGGATTGTATTTCCCAATAAACGAGACAATTTCTGTATAATCCCTCATGTTAAGTTGTAGTCCTACTAATTCCGTAAATTTGGTCTATACATACAGCCTTGGCCAGAAGTGTTGAGCACCAATGCGATTTTCATACAAAACTGGAAAGTTTAGTCCATCGTTTCCATCTTTGTTCAAGTTATTTTGTCAATTAATAGCTCACCGAAGGAAGCCCACTAACTGCTCGATAGGGGAAATAATTCGTGTATACTAGTAATTCGTGTATAGCTGAATTTTGGTGAAGTTGTAGATAAAGGTGTCTTACACAACATACTAAAAGTACTCATGGATAGGGGCGCCGCTAACGGGGAGAGGGGGGTGTAAAGGTCCCTTTTTTTGGCTTTTCGTAAATAACTCAGTAGCGGTGGCTCATACGAAAAAATGTTCTTCTGCTTAATTAATCCTCAAATAATTTTCTACAAAAAAGGTTCTTTACACTTTTTTGCTGGGATCAATGTATAATGAGATTTCGAGGAAATATGATAATCTCTTTCTGAAACTTTCGGAGCTATTATTTACGAAACTATAAGTTTTGTCTAAAAATTGTTTTAGTAAACCCATATTTATATTAAAAGACCTAACCAACGACACCCCACACATTAGGGGTGGGTTAAAAAACAGAATTTACCTCCCACTTCATGTGTTCGGGAGGTACCCTAAAAAATAATATTTTTTCAGATTTTGTTTTAAAACTTTGTCGGCATGTTCAAAACACATACTCATACGAAGTTTAACTATTCTAGTACTAACCATCACTGAGAAGGTTGAAGAGGGTATTTTTTTACTTTTTTATTTTTATGCCACGAGGGTGGCAAATAAGCATACGACCCGTCTCATGATAAGCAGTTCCCGTAGCCTATGGATGCCTGCAATCAACTTCCTACCCTTATGTTTCGCTGTCCGTTTGTCCCCGTCTGTCCGTTCACGGCTTTGTGCAGTGATGGTTAGTACTAGAATAGTTAAACTTCGTATGAGTATGTGTTTTGAACACGCAGACAAAGTTTTAAAACAAAATCTGAAAAAATATTATTTTTTAGGGTACCTCCCGAACACATGAAGTGGGAGGTAAATTCTGTTTTTTAACCCACCCCTAATGTGTAGGGTGTCGTTGGATAGGTCTTTTAATATAAATATGGGTTTACTAAAACAATTTTTAGACAAAACTTATAGTTTCGTAAATAATAGCTCCGAAAGTTTCAAAAAGTGATTATCGTATTTCCTCGAAATCTTATTATACATTGATCCCAGCAAAAAAGTGTAAAGAACCTTTTTTGTAGAAAATTATTTGAGGATTAATTAAGTAGAAGAACATTTTTTCGTATGAGCCACCGCTACTGAGTTATTTACGAAAAGCCAAAAAAAGGGACCTTTACACCCCCCTCTCCCCGTTAGCGGCGCCCCTATCCATGAGTACTTTTAGTATGTTGTGTAAGACACCTTTATCTACAACTTTATCTACAACTTTATCATGTTTTATTGTAACTTTTTTATGTACAATAAAGTGTTTACATACATACATACATACTATGCCAAAATTCAGCTATACACGAATTATTTCCCCTAAGTTTTCCTTCGTTTAACGGGCTATAATTTAAACTAATAGGCATGTTTTGTTGAAGTTAGTTGTAACTGCATAGAATATTTGCAATATGTCGCACCGACTTAAATTTACATTTTTGGTACCTTCTGTTTTCATATTTTTTAAGTACCTTGAAAGTGTTATTAAGTGAAGTTTTCTATATTTATAAATAAAATATAACATTTACCGTTACCGTACATTGTTAGGATAGGGAAATAATGCTTAACATCAAAATTGTAAACAAAAAACACCTATGCTCAGCACTTCTGGCCAAGGCTGTATGTCACATAGTTTCATTTTGCGTATGTTTTGCTTCATTACGTAAACGGCAAATGGTGGCCACTTTTTTCCGTTTACGTGGCGAGGCCAAAAGTAAGTAATATAAAACTGTATCACATAGATCATAGGTTGCGGAATTAGTAGGACTACAACTTAACATGAGGGATTATACAGCTTGCACACCGTCGCCGCATGCGGTTACGGCTCCAGGATGATAATCGCCTAACCTAACCGCAATTCGCTACTCCCAGCTTACCGCCGGTCGGAATGAATATGCAAGTTTCACGGGTTCGGATCGGACTAGTGCGTAAGCAATATCCGAGTTTTCTAGACCCATATTTTCACGGGTTCGGGTCGGACTAGTGCGTAAGCAATATCCGAATTCGGTCCGAGTTTTCTAGACCCATATTTTCACGGGTTCGGGTCGGACTAGTGCGTAAGCAATATCCGCATTCGGTCCGAGTTTTCTAGACCCATATTTTCACGGGTTCGGATCGGATTCGAATCGGACGTAGTGCGAAAACGCTCTAAAGGAGGTTTTGAAACAATCTGCCCTAATTCCAAGCAGCTCACTCGCCCAATCAGTTAACCTGATTGCGAAAACCGAATTGGGTTAATCACAAACAGTAACCATTGTATATGCTCATCTATTTACATATCAATCATATAATGTAAAATGTATAGTGTAGGTATCTAACACAATAACAACTATGGCAACCACGATCAACCGAACTTGACCAAATTCTACAAAAACTATTTAAACCATGTGTGTTTGTTTTTTCGAGTTTCCGATATTTCGACATCATTGCATGCGCCATTATCACGGAGAATCGCGTACACTTACTTTTGTTATTTTCCTAACGTTTCGAGCGTGTCGTAACGCTCGTGGTCGCAGGCAGACTGGCGAGGAATGTAATTGAAATACTTAATATAAAAAATATATATAAATAGAAATTGGTAGACAATTTGAAAATTATATCTCATTTCAATTTCTGTTATTTTATTTCAGTCTCGTTACTTAGAAACAGACCACCCACACCCCAATTAAGCTGTTAACAATAACCCTGTGAAAAATATTTTTTAAATGTTATAGGGCTCGATTAGGCATATAATTAGGAAAAGAAAAGATTCTTAGAAGCTCAATCTCTAACATGGAGAAAATAGAACTGAAAGTTTTTAACTTTTACTGCGGGAGCTAGTATCACAATAAAAAAAACATTTTCAATGTTTATTTTAGTTTAATGAAGCATTTTCCCAAAAATAAAACGCCAATAATACTTGTATAAATGGAGCTTCAAACAGCATTACAGTAATGCCACTCTTGAGCGCATGCGTTATTTATTAAAGTGCTCAGGCCGCTCAGCGTCATACCAATCCAAACACGGGCGAGTGGAAATTATTAGGCGAACCGGAATTATAGGCCAGCCACGCTGATTCTGCGTCTAATACTTACAGAAGCAAAATGTGGAATAGCCACTAAAAACGTCATTTTACAGTATAAATTTGACTTTCACCACTTTTTCATAGGAAGGGAGATTAGGATCAAATAATTATCAACGGCTTTTCACATTCGACATCTATCTTTCTATAGCAGCCTTTGCACTCGTCTTCGGACATAGGCCTGGGGTCTCGTCTCCATTCTTGGACACCGTCGATTCATTGCCATCTGCATTACGGCCCGTCTGATTGTAAGCAGCTACCGTAGCCTATGGACGTCTGCAATTCCAGAGGTGTTGAGGAGTTGCCGACCCTTTACAAAAAGTAGGATTCACTGTATGGACGGCTAAAGGAACAAGAGGGTCCCTCGTCAACGCACTGAGTCCTCTTTGATCTCTTTGGCAACCTCCCTCACCAGCAGGAACTATTTAAACTGGACTCACTCGTGCACTGTAGCATTGGGAATAGATACACGGCAGTGTCTGGATGTGGGTTGCAATAACCCCCACTTGACCTAGTGCGGTAATAATTTATTTTCCAGCTTGCATTATCGTGTTAGTGTTGGGAGACGTAATTGGCTCGGAAACGCTAAGCTGATATGAGCACCAGAATAGCTTAAGTAAATAAAGGTTATGGTTATCTTATCTCAGTAAAAATTACCTATGTACATTCGCCATCAAATATATCGGAGCAGCCAAGGTACACAAAAATATCTGAACTTGCATTTTATCGCCTTGAAAATAGGGGCGTTGTTCAAATATTTGTGACCACCTTGGCCCTATATATATTTGATGGCGAGTGTATTACGATCCAAAATAGCTAAGACTTCATTTATTCTTAAGCGTAGAGGAGAGAGTATGAGAGTGTGTGTTGCACTAAGGCACGTGTCAGCTGTCATTGCACTAGGTACAGTCGCCATCATATATATCGGTCATCATCATCATCATCATCTCAGCCATAAGACGTCCACTGCTGAACATAGGCCTCCCCTTTGGACCTCCACAAGTATATCGGTCGGAAGCGACTTGCATCCAGCGTCTTCCGGCGACCTTTATAAGGTCGTCTGTCCATCTTGTGAGTGGACGTCCTACGCTACGCTTGCTAGTCCGTGGTCTCCACTCGAGCACTTTTCGACCCCATCGGCCATCTGCTCTGCGTGCAATGTGGCCTGCCCATTGCCACTTCAGCTTGCTAATCCTATATCAATTTAACTACATCATTCTAAAATTGGAAAATGACGTCACAGCCAGTCAACTAACCATTTAAATTTTGCCCGGACTTTTATCACCGACTGCACTCCATTACTTAATTATATTTGATCGCCCGACAAGTACTAAGTGTAGAGTTGGCTTTTAAGATATGTATGCAATTGTTACCTTAAAACAATGGTATAAGGTTCAGATCTTTGTGTCGTGGACTGTATAAACACTTGGATAATTAAAAGGCGGTTGGACTTGACGCATCAACTTCCTTTTAGCGATAACATACTTAAGTAACTGACAAATATGTATACTTAAGCGGTGAAGGACCTGTAGTAGCATAGACCTAGCATAGAATAGACAGAGGGTCAGCGTATACCCGACAGGGACAGCTATATTTTGACAGCTAAGATTTGGGATACCACATGTAAAGATACTAAAATGACAGCTCAATTTGACCAATCTGACCTTCAAAGTAATTAAAAGCTCAAGTCACTTTAAAAGCACTGGCCACCCCTAGGCCAGTCACAGTGACAGTTCGATGGCAGACACCCGATGGCAGGCAAAAAAAAAACGCATACGCGATAAGGGACGGAAAATGTGTGATTGCATCTCATTTGCACGCGTTAGGATTGTGTATGCGCACATCTCTTTCATCAGTGTATATGTGTGCGTAATGTTACCCCCCTGTGTAGTAGGGTATGCAGTCTCAAACCGAGATTGACAATCCGAGATCTCGTGCGAAAAATCAAAGTCGAGATTGGTCTATTCGAGATCTTGCCAGTAAGAAGACGGTCGAGATCAAGACTTAAATATTATATTATGTATAGACTTATTATATTGACGAAAATTGATTCAGAATGAAGTATAAACCGCTTTTTTATTTAATTTAGGATACTTCCTGTTACTTTTACTAAAGAAACTACATATTAATCAGAATTTACTGAACATAATTGTACAGTCGCCATCGAATATATCGGAGCAGCCAGGGTACTCAAAAATATCTGAACAAGCACTTTATCGCCTTGACAAGAGGCGTTTGTCAGATGTTTGTGACCACCTTGACCGCACCGATATATTTGATGGCGACTGTACTTATACCTATAATTTTTTGATAGAGGAGCCGAGCGTAGCGAGGCGACGAACGTCTCCGTTTTCACTGGTACGACGATTTGGCAGATTGATGTGTGTGTATTGGTTGGTTGTGGTTGGTTGGTTGGTCAGTGTCGGTCTAGAGGTCGCATTTTTCATCCGATTTCGATGAAACTTGGCATGTACGTTCCTTGATTTATTTGCCAAAAATTGTCGAGCCATTTTTTTTGATTGGGAGGAAAATGAGGGGGAAAAGGGGGGAAGTTTGCTGTCGCGTTATTTATGTTCTCCGAAGTCTATGGTTCACAGAACCACTAGTTTTCTATCTATAATTCTGTAAACTGGAAAGCCTATAGAACCATCGCCAACACTGTTAACTGATCATTTGTAATCTATATTACAACGACATAAGGTCTATCGATGGTCAGTTAAGTGTGTTGCTGTTTGTACCTATAGGTACTCTGGCCACGCGATATTACGATCACAAAAAATCGCCAACATGTATTCATAAAAAATATACCTATTCCTACTAACACCTTGTAGACTAGCAAAAAACCAACAAATCATGTTCGAGGACAAAAAACTAGCCGGAGGCTTTTGAAGTGAACTTAAGTGAAGGCCGAAATCTAAGTCAGGTACTGTACATATCATTGTGGAACTTAATGGGGCCCACCACTGTCAGTCGGCCTGACGATATTGGCCTGTCAGTTGTTCGGAGCTGTCAAATTTTTGTTCTAACTGACCGACCGATATCGTCAGGCGGACTCATAGTCGGTGGGCCCCGTAACATTAAGCGAATACGATAAATCTTTAAGAAAATAACATAATATTTTAAGTAAGTAAGTAACACTTTATTTTACGTAACACAGTAGATAAATACAGTAAATAAGACATGTAAAGTACAAAGGCGAACTTATCCCTGTAAGGGGGATTTTAATTGGTAATTGAACGAATTCACAAATATCATGAAAAGTGAGTGACATAGAACATACATTGACAGCTTAGCTGCCAGCGTTCCGCAGGCAGGTTGTAAGCAAGCTTTGAAAGCTTTTATAACTTTTAATAGACCGTACATTTGTCGCCACCACTTTGACATTGGCTAAATTGCCCCAATATATGGGCAGAGCCATTTATTTTCTCAAAAAAAAACAGATTTTGTAAGCAAGCGAAATAGGTTCGCCACAACATACCTATATATTTAGATCTTTTTAAGAACTGAATGTTACTAAAGGGCGCTTTCTTTCTTCAACTATAACTAGTAACATTTTTAAAGAACATTAACTATTTATTCCAAAGTAAAAATTGGCAGCGCAGGTTTCGTTATAGTTGCTAACAGCCAATTTTTTTTAAAAGATAATTATCTGTTTGTTACTTTTCTTTAGATAAATATATCAAGTTCATATAGGTACTGTTTGGTCTCCGGACAGGCTAAAGAAAAATAATAAAATTTCTGTAATCATTTATTTTTACTCCTCTACCTATATTTATGTAGGTACATGAACTTTTACCCCTTTGCCCCAGTGTAAACAAAGTGTTTAGCCATGCAACCTAGCTTGTCAGAATCTATCAAAGTTGATTGATGAGGGTCAAAATGCCTTATCCGGATTAGACGTGTGCGCCGCGCCGGCGCGCCGCCGCCGCCGGGCTTTTTGGCCACGCCGCCGCCGCCGACAAATGATCGGCGTGAAATCGGCGTGGCCTTGACTGTCATTTAAGCAGTCAAATTGATATTTTTAAACAATTCGATATTAACAATGCTCCTTATAATAACGTGTTGCACAAACTATATTTGACAAACAGTTTAATTTAACCCAGTATAGTGCGCGTAATGACGATTATCGTCTTGCTTGTAGGTTAGTTTTGGGGAACATGCTGGAGAATACAGCACTACCCACTATGATTAAAGAAGACGAGATGTAGCTAGGTTATTCATGTTCTTATTAATAGCGGAAAAAAAAGTCAATTGAAGTGGTGAACGGTTAAAAAAATCGATTTCAACAAATAGCATGAATTCTCATCTCAGAAATCGAGGCACTGAGAACTATAAGAAGACATCTTTTTACTGATTTAACCCTTTACCAAGTTAAGGGATATATGCTTCCCACATAGTACTTATATCGTTTATTATAGTCCGATTTCAACTCCAAATCTCCTACAAAACATTATATCAATCCCTAAAAATATGATTTCATGATCTTCGTTCACAGCACACAGCTTAATCCAACAGTGTATCTTTGGCAGCCCTTGGAATTTATTGGGTCTGTCATTCAGTGATTTGTCAAAATACGGAATGACTGTTCATTACTCAGACAGGCAATGGTAATACCGTATACCACAGTTTTTCGGGTTTACATAAATACGTACGTTTTGTCGAAGAAGTTCAATACGATTGCAAATCTGTATAAATAACTTATGAGGACACGCTTGTTCTTCGCGGTTTGCTGAAGGGTTAGACTTTCACGGTTTTTACACATATCTATTAGTACAAACGGGACTTAATCGCGTATAATATCGTTTTAAATTTACCTTCGACGTTTCGAGGACGACATTGTTCCCGTAGTCCTGTAAAAAGACTTATGGTACGCGGTTAAGTCCCGTTTGCACAAATAGATAAGATATCTTCTATTATCAGATCTAGGAAACATAAACTGGAGGCGAAAACTCCAGGGAATCCTGAATCCTTTCAATTATATCATCGGAATTAAAATAAGCTTTTATTAGGCCGCTCTTACATCTCTCTTCCGTAGGACTCGATTGAAAGTGCAACTGGACTGGTTGTAACTGTAATGCCTGTAGCACATCTCCACCGCGGAACTGCACTGGCAGAATGCGCAACCACTGGAGTATCATTCACGAGAGTATCTGTTCAAGAAATTTCAGCAGGCACTCTTATTTGTGATTTTCCTTAACGACCTCATTAGAATAATAATTAATACCTCTAAAAGGCAAAATGTAAATGTAGTTTTGTACCGACGAAACGCTGAACATGTCAGCCATATTCAGCGTGGTACACGTAAAATCAATTGGCGTAAACCAGTTGCGTTTAGGAAAGTATTGGTGTCGGCAACACCGAGTTTTACTAAGAAAATGTATTCTATGTTGTTGTTTATTTCTTCCAGCTTTTATAAAAAAACATATGCTAAACCACCAGCAACCTGTATCACTTTCAATTAAACAGTTTTCAGTATATAAAACGCTTTACTTCGTGTTTTATATATATAAGCTGACAGTCAAGGTCACGCCGATTTCACGCCGAAAACACGCCGCCGCTGCCGATTTTCTGGCAAACGCCGCCGCCGATCATTTTTTTATCGGCGCACACGTCTAATCCGGATCTTTGATCAACTATCGCCGTTGTTAAATTGTTAAACTGTTTCTCACAAGAAATACTAGGTCGCATTCGCAAAACCTGTAAGAATGTAACCTGCCTTTTTTGAGGTGTTCAATAAAGAGTATTTGTATTGTATTGTATTGTAATTAATGTATTTAATTATACAATAGTTATACACAGCCTGAATTGTCCCGAAAACGACCGTCGGAAAATTCCGCGAACCGCCTACATCCCCTTTCGCCTTTATTTACTAGAAAAACATCAGGCCGCATTCGAACTTAAACAAATTGATGTTGATTTGATATTGATTTAACATTACTCCTACTTGCAGTGCATGTCAGTCGTCGCAGTCGCCATCCGACATGTCGTAGCGGACAAGGAACCTTCAAATAACTCAACTCGCCTACTTTAGGTACTTTAGTATGGATCAGTTAGAATGCATACTCTGATATTAAATAACTAGTAGTCCGCCTCGAACTGAGAACTCGCGAATCACTTGCAAACGAGTTGACCAATGTAACAAGACCCTAAGGAGGTTTTTTTTTCTCCTTCTAGGAGCTAGATAACCACTTCATATACGAACTCTCAAATTTTATGTACCTCTGCTACAGCCTCAACAAATTTCATAAAGATCAGAAAAACGTTACTAAAGTTATCGTCGGACAAACTATCTAAATCAAAAAGCCATCCAAATGCCGAGACGTCCCAGTAGCCAGGTGACAGTTGGGTCTGAAAACTCTGGAGTTGTTTGTAAGAACTCCCTTCGCTTACGCTCCGCAAGTTCGATAAAGAGTAAGATTCAAAAGTTTGACGAAGACTAGAGAGTTCAAATTACTCGAGTCCGAATGTCACTTCTGTTATGTGTCCCAAACCGTTTGTATGAGAAAATTTCTGGGAATTCTTACTAATGCTTTGGATAGTCACCGTTCCTCATTGAGTCAATTCTTACTGAAAACATGATTCACAAGGGACACAAATGTATTCAGAAACGAAAATTCATGTCTTATTTCTTATTTCAATATCAGATTACTTATATAAAATCGTGAGAATTTTTCGGATACATAAATAAAATCAAAATTTTATTTTATACTTGCATTATAGCTCTTGAAATAAAAATAAAATCGGCTCATTAAAATATAAATCGGTAGGTATCAGATTTAAAATATGCCTCATTAGAGAGCAACGGTATAGAATTTAAATTGAGATTAGGTTTTAATTAAATTAATTTACAAAATTGTCAGAAGATGCTGAAAATCATCCGTGATATTTTGTTAAAAGTGAGGATGGCAACCTAAATACAATACGAATGAAGGAAACGATTCACAAAGCTTTTGCTTTTAACATTTACTTACAAATAGTTTTAAACAAAAAGAGAACCGACTTCACTTAGGATCCGCTATTCCAAGAGGAAGTGGCCGAGTTGCTGTAAAAAATACTGAAATCACTATAGGGTGTGCCTATAATAGTTGAAGAGTTCCCTCGATTTCTCCAGGATCCCATCATCAGACCCCGACTTGGTGACAATGGGACCATATAGGGGTTATACCCGTTCGATTAAAAAAATATATTTGAAAATCGTTTCACGATTCACGGAGATATCGAGTAACATACATACAAAAGAAAAATCAGTCGAATTGAGAACCTCCTCCTTTTTTGAAGTCGGTTTAAAATAGTGTCGGTTTGTCCAGAAAGAGAAGCCTCGTGGTTTATATGGGAGTTCATTCTACGTTTTTCGAAGAAAGAGAAAATTGACAAAGATACGATTGAAAAAGAAGAAAATTTACAAATGGCGGACATGATGCCAAATGGCAGGTACTAACTGTAATAGCGTTGGTCTGGTACTAAGTAAATATATCTACTCTAAGTCAATATTTGGTGTTAGCAATGGATAGCTGTTCAGACTATGGCACGTGTAGACTAGAGATCCGTTGAAACTTACAACTTCATGATCAGTGATCGTAGATTTTCTAGCATTTTTGCTGCAGTGCTAGAATTGCTATTATTTTGAGGCTTATTAAATAAATCACGGGTTACTCACGTCTTTTAAGTTGAATATTGCTCGACATGTTTCGCTCCATAACGAGGAGCTTATTCATGAGCCATTCGCGTTGGCTAACCGACGCAGCGGCGGCTAGTACACTATTTGTTACTAGGCGGAGGAGAGCTGTGCAGGTGACTTTTCTCTTTCATATTCGGTATCTTTAGGGGGTTTGACATAGATGGCGCAATCGACATGAGCTTCAAAAAGTTCTTAGGCTGTGGTCGTCTATATCTCTATAGTCGCGGAGATACTTATCCTCTCATACCATCCATATAGTGAGCGTCAGCGTTAACTGATTAGCCCGACATGTGTCATTGTCGAAGGAGGATGGCGAAAAGTCGTATACGGAATTAGTACGGCAATGTGAATGATGACTTAACTGTTTTCATTTAGAGGTTAAATTGTCTTATACAAAGGAATGCTAATAAAACTTTCCAATCCTAACGCACTTTCAGCCGTGAACCTTCGCAAAATCAATGTTAAAAGAACGGAATAGAGTTTATATTTAAATGGGCCTAAGTATTTCAGTTTTGCGTTGTTTCTGTTTTACGCATTCAAGTTCAAGGGTGTTGAAACGTGCCAATATACCAGGCCTATAACCGCGAACTAGTTCGTTCATCGAATCGTCTATTTGCATCACTCTCTTTCATATTTGCAAGAGCGATAGAGACGGAGCCAACGTTTTGTCGATTTTCGAACTTCGCGGTAGACCATGGCTACCATCGTTTACCGGGCATTCGCCTGAGAATTGAAACGAGGTGACATTGACCCTATGATGGTTTCTATGACTAGGTGCCGTATTCTAATTTTGAAATATATAACCAATACATTAAAAACACAATCTATTGATGGCCCATCATAGGGACGCAGCTATGCGTTAGAGGGAGCTAACGATATTGCGATCTCGTTCCGTTGTATAGCTGCGTCCCTATGATGGCCCATCATGTAGAGCCAGCCTTAGAGATATTTAAAATTTCGGTGGTCGGATTGATTTGAAATTTGGTATGATGATGAAGACCAGGATTATCCATAGAAGCTCTGTAAAAACAAAGCAACGTTATAGGTTTAGGATTGTATAAGTACTTCGTTTTTTTTTCAGATTAGAAAAATCGTGCGATTGTCGTCATGCCATTTTTGGGAAAACGATTTTAAAATTTGCCATTTTGCATCGTATTGGCTTAAGCGTATCACTAATAGTGGAAAAAGTAGTTTCATTTATATTTTGCCCAGATATGCCTGAAAAAATTACAGCTAAAGTGTCGAAATAGACCGTTATTTTTCTAATCTGAAAAAAAAAACGAGGTATAGTAGATGAGTAAAAGATCAACGTTCAAAGAAAAGTACGTAATATGTATGTTTTTACAAGTTTATAAACTCAGTGTTTGTCAGTTAGTTTGTTGATTAGGTAAAATATTGCTAATAGCCTGATTTGTACAGTTGCGGCCAAGGTGGTCACAAATATCTTAACAACACCCTTATTGTACCAAGGCGATAAAGTGCATGTTTTAGATGTTTTTGAGTAACCTGGCCGCTTCGATATATTTGATGGCGACTGTACTCGAGAAAGTTCTAATTAAAGGTCCCATAAAAATTTAAGAACGTTCTCGAGAACGACACAAGTGACACAGCTATAATTACTATAGGCACAGTCGACGTCAAAAATATGTTTACACTTTTGGACCTTATTACAAAGGAGTAAGGTGCAAAAGTGTAAACATATTTTTGACGTCGACCATACCTATATTAGCCCGCGTGTGCGTTCAAAAAGTGGTATAGCTACATATAATCCATACCGACCGTTGATAAGAATTGTTATTGTTGTGAATTGTGGCGTGTTTTCACCATTTCGTGCATGTGAGCGAGCATGCGCGTATGTTTATTTACATTAGCTCTCAATGTGTGTGTGGTGTGTATCGGTGTAGCTGTAGATAATCTAGGTGAAAAGAAAATATTGAAAGCAAGATCGTGTTCTTGAGCTTGAGCTCTCCTTTTTTTGGGCAATTTAACTTCCGACATCGATGAAATCGAAGATAAAATTAATATAAGTACAGTCACCGGCAAAAGTATCTTCGTACACGAAGGCCGCAAAACTATGTGACACTCTCCTATGGCCCTACAAATAAGAGCGTGTCAAATATTTAGGCGGCCTTCGTGTAGGAAGATACTATTGCCGGTGACTGTACGTGAATGTTTTAAAATCAATATAATTAAAAATTGAATCCTAGAAATTGGTTGTAGACCATTACTCTGAAATTAATGAAGGCTTACAAAAATTTTTGATGTATGGCATTGGTTGTTAACCCATAGTCTGCGGGCCACAGATGATCTCTCGAGTCCCTGGACGCGTCTAAAGTGATAGAGTTTTGTAGAGTCGCCAGAAACTCAATCAGGTACCTATACTACCTACCTATATCATATCAGATCTTCGGTGTTTTCACTTACATATTTCTCTTATAGGCTATCCTAATTCGATATTGTAGAGACCTAAAAATTCAGACAGACAGTGTAGATTTTATAGGATAAAATATAATAGTAGTTTATGTAACTGTTACGTAATAGAGGTCCTTAAAACACGAGTGTGGATAATAAGACCACACGAGTGTTTTAAGGCCTAATTACGTACAGTTGCATACACTGCTTTATCTACATACCTACATATTATAAACCCAAAATGACGCGTTCTAAAACTGTTAAAATGGCTGCCATTTCACAGATTGCATCGCCATGGCCAACTCGATTGCCGTGCCGTGCCGGCGGTCGGAGGATCGCGCGGCGCGGCTGTCGAGGAGCACGGCCGGATTTTCATAATGATATCGAATTTTTGCTTATTATTTGATAATAATAACATAATCGTTACAGATAAGACATTTGTTCTAACTTCTAACAAAACAGTCTCTTTTTATGGTGGTCATAACGTGCGGTTTTTGAACGCATCATGGAGGGTTTAGGATATGGGTGTAGATAAACACATATTTAATAGAATATGAGGTACATACTACCCTAACAAATCTGTATACCGAGCGTGACTACCAATCCAGTCATAAGAAAGCACTAACCACAAACAGTTGATTGATGTGTACAAGAAAAACTCACACCTTCGGATTTTCACTTCAATTGTTCGCGTGTTCATTCACCGCTTGTATACATGTGTGTGTATATGTGTGTGTGTGTAAACTGCGCATGTGCGGCTGCGTCTGCGCCTTTGTTTGTTGACAAGCCGCTGTGTTGCCTCAGTTCAGCTCTGACCGTGGCACGAGGCGGATGTATCGACCGCCAGCGCTCCATCTAAATATAGTGCTGGTTGTTTGCAAGTTTTCCTCTTCTGCGTAATATTGTGCTGTGTATGTGGCCAGTGTTTTGCGAATTCGGATTCTCTTTTTGAATTTAAAAGGTTAGTACTGCTTTCGATAAAATGTATGTGTATTACATTATGCAACTGCATTCAACGTAAACATATATATATAGGTTATGGTGTGACGTTCGTAAATCAATAACTGATGATAATTTAATCTGAACAGATGTTTACGATTGTGAGTGCATAAATATCCGGTCGAAGGACCAACTCGATGTTCAATACATTGTAAATATTGTAATGTTTATATACTTTTACATTGTCTTATACTTATTGTGAGATTTATAAACACTCTACATTTTTTTGAACCACGTGTTAATTTTTATACAAAAGATTGTTGAGAGTTAGTAAACTGCTTTTGAAAATACAAAATGCTATAAAAAACATGAAAATCGTTTGTATTATTTGTTATTATGAATATTATATGACATTATATTACCTACCTATTGTGCATTAGAAAACAAATAACAATAACTGCAATAAGTTACATTGTAAATAAATAAAAAATCTGAAATGTAGAGTCTGTTCTTAACACGTGTCCTTATTTTGAGTCACATTGTGCTTATATGTTAAATTACGGAACAGTGGCGATGCGGTTCTTTAAAAATATTATTAGTAAAGTCAGACGGAGCTAATTTGGTGATAAACAGTACCTACTCAACGAGTTGAAACTCAGGCATGCCGATGAAAATCGGCAAAAGTTCAAGTTCGTCAACATAAGTACCTAAATAAAAAAACAGCTGGTTTTATGGCTTATACAAAAATATCACTACCTATCAATTCCATTCCAACTGATGAGTCTGTAAACTTCGCATTTATTTGAATTCTTCTAAAAGTAATCATTTAGTTGAGGATGAATCGAATCAAAAGAGCATATCAATTATAATACAAAAATGTAATAGAACAGCAAATCGACTTGAACGTGATGCAACCTAAAAGTACTTTGCTTTGACAATTAAGACTCTATCTGAGATTCCTCTTGATATAGCGTTGATCCCTAATTAAAATACTAAACTGTGATCAACTGATCACGACTCTACAATCCCCGCGTGGAAACTTATCTAAGATTCCTCCTGATATAGCGTTGACCCCTAACTATAAAATACAAACTAAACTGTGGTCAACTGATCACGACTATACATATACAATCCCCATGTGGAAACTCTATCTGATATTTCTCTTGATATAGCGTTGAGCTCCTAAATAAAAATACAAACTAGACTATGCTCAACTGATCACGACTCTACAATCCCCAATGAAAACTCGGACTATCTGCTACTGTATCATTGGTATAGCATAGAGAATTACAACAAAGGTAAAAATAAAAGTGATCAACTGATCACGATTCACGACTCTTCATCTCCACGTGAAAACTCGGAACATCTGTGACTGTCTTCTTGGTACAGAAAAGAAAACAAAACAATACTGTGATCAGGACTCTACAATCTCCTTTCGGAAACAAGAAACCATGTCTTTGAGGCATTAATAATAAGAAAATAATGTTCACAAAACTGATCACACGTTTACAACTTAGCAGTCGACTCTATTGCCACGTGGAAACGAGATCTTCGACCTTTTTGTATTGCGTCGATAACTTAATAACAATATTATAATAGGTGAATAAATCAAACCGTGATCAATTAATCACGACTTTACAATCGACTCTACAATATTTACATCGATCCTCACATAAAAAAGCGGACCCTATCCACTCTTGGAGAAGGTATGTGTTTTTATAATATAAATGACTTCTTACTTTAACTTAAAGTTAGAATTGAAACTTGTTACCCGTATGTATACCTACCTAATTAGTAATATTTAAATACTTAACAGTAAGTTAGTAATATTCTAAGATAACGAACCAATATTATACGCTTTTGTAGGCAGGATATGGTGGACTTGAAACATTTGCAAGACCATTGTGAAATACCACAACCATGCAATAAATATTCTTGATTCCCAGTACAATGGTATTATGTTACCGTGATGATAATAGAATTTGTCATGCATTTACGTCAAAATTAATATTGACTGACACTTGACAGCTATCTCAATCCTATTCTAAGTATAGTAATCCAATCTAGAGACTTAGAGGACTTTACTAAAGACTAGAGGCGGTGATATTAGATGATGAAATCTATTCAGCAATGAAGCAGAGACTTTAACCTAGATTTGTATGAAAATCTGACGCCACTATGTTATTGCCAGACATAATCGCTGCACAATTGATTCAGTTACTTTAGATTTGCTCTTATCAAAAAAAACTATATATACCACAACACTTCTAGAATTATATTAACACACCAGACGCAAATACTCGTAATGTCTGCAAAAATGAAAGTTAGAAACAAGTTTGCTACAACCATGGGTTCCTGACTTCCATACCATTAAAACTTCTATCGATGACAGTGGTATATGTCTAGAGAATAAACTGGCCAAGCGAAATAAAACCTTATATCTTTCTCTTCAAGGTAGATAGCTTTGTGAAGAAGATATGACTCTTTGTCTTAGGAAGGCGGCACAGTTACATTTGGCCGTAGCGGTACCGGATAACGGGACCCGTGTTCGTCACCTGACTTGAGCTTTGCTTAACCTGCATTTTAAACGAACAGCTGACATGTTTAGACATGTTAGTTTGAATCATATTCCGGAAAAGTTTATGCTTTTCTAATAAAGGGATTGTTACTGCGACCTAAAATTCTCGGCTCCAACGTTAGAAGAATCTTCGCATTCTTTTAAGCCCCATCAGCTGTCGTTTTCTTTTGAATTTACAATCTTATTGTCAATAAGTTCTGGATAAACTGATATTGATGCCTGCTTCATATTATATTTAAATAAATCATATTTACCTCAAAATTTCGCATGCTTCGTAACGCTTATCTCAAAGAGGATCAAAAGGACCAAGGTACTGCGACAAACTATTAAAAGAAACACAAAGAGAAACACACAAACACAATGACAAATGGCAACAAATAGTAATTTATTTTTAGGCATAGAAAAACCCAGTCTGCCAGTGTCTGCATGGCCGGAAGTGCCCGGCAGACTAGTTTAAAAGTAACGAATTTGACTCCAAATGTACGTCACTTTTGAACCAGTCTGCCGGGCACTTCCGGCCATGCAGACACTGGCAGACTGGGTTTTTCTGTACCTAAATACAAATTACTATTTGTTGCCACAATAATCAGCTCAGAATCAAATACCGTAGGTAAATACCATCCATTTTTTAAACCGGAAGTGGTACTTTTTTGTGCTTTCGGCCAATTCTATTTTTTTTAACTATTTTTCCGCAACTCAGCACCACTTTTATGAACATGTGCCATGGGGCTTATCTTTGTATCACGTTACGTAGCAGATCCTACGGCCGCCGCCCGTACTATTAGGTTAGTATACCATACCTCCTTGCTTATCATAAACAATTGCTGAGCCGTATTTGTAAATAGATACGATGTTGATCCTCTTCTTATACAAACCTACATACCCAGTTAGAGAAGGACGGATGTTAACCCCGCGATAAAATTAGCATTCTAGCTCCTCCCATTTGTTTATTTACATACTTCGCCTTTATACTTTCACACGCTCGTATCTATCCGAATCGCGTACTCGGAAAAACAACTTTCCCGACTTCCAAATAAGATTCAAAGGTGATTAAAGTTCGAGAGTTTAAGAAATGTAAGGTTGTATTGTATCCGTGATTGTAGTTAATTTGGTCTCACGGCTAACTAGAGACATTTATTTTGCCGTTTAACTGTGATAAAGTGAATATTTAAAAGTTCCAGCAAAATGAAAGATTGCTCATTACGAGCAAGATTAGTCGCTATTTGACTAAGATAAAGCTTATTATTGGCAAATTGAAGGTTGTACAGGGTTTTATAATAACGTATTCTGTATCATTTTAAAACCAATGGATGTGGGTGGGTCAATTCAGGTCAATCGACAGTTATAAGTTTAGGTCCTGATTTAATTTATCGACGACTGTTTCTCGCATAGTAATGCATATTACAATCTTCTTTCCTCTTTGGCCTCGCCTTATCCCGTTACACGGGGTCGGCTTTCCCAATCATGCGACACAACTTGCTTCTATCCTGTGCGTCCTCTGCTTTGAGGCCCATCTCCTTCATGTCTATCTGGACATTTGCCATCCAGGTAGTCAATGGTCTTCCTTTTCCCCTCTTTCCTGTAGCCATGGATAGGCACTTCTTCACCACATGGGCATCTGGTCGTCGTAGTACGTGACCATACCATCTCAGCCTAGATTCTTTGAGTTTGTCGGCTATCTAATGTATATTACAATGGTAATGCATATTACAATGTTTAACACAATGTCTCTAAAGTCGTTAACGTCAGTCAAATTTAATTTGCTGTAATAATTGAAGGGATGTTTACAAAAACAACATAACTGCTTAGAGTGGTTGACACTTTTTTAAGAACATTGTTAATCGTTTCAGGTGTCAACCAGTGTAGTCAGTTATGTTGTTTTTGTAAACATCCCTTCAATTGTCTGTCCCTGTCCCTGGGGGTGATCAATCATATGAATAAAGGAGTCAGTTCATGCAGGCTTCTTCATGCTAAGGCTTCATTAATATTTATTTATTTATTCGTATGGAATTTTCAGTCAGTCGTTTATATTGATATTTTTAGGTTTTGTATCCTCTGGATCACGTCACGATCGAGGGTAAACAGGTCTTCAGGGTTCCCTTTTCATTAATATTGAAAAAGATCTAAGTTGTCTTCTGAAGATGACAAACAATTGACACCCTGGCACCTACGCGGGTTTCCGAGATCGAGTTTTTCACTAGATGACAGCACCGTGGCGCGAGGTCTACGGATTTTGACAGCTGCTGTCAAATAGACCTCTCATCACAGTGCCGCCACCTAGGATTCAGAAAACCCTCATTGGTCATTTGTCAGCCGGATCGGCAATGACAAGAGAAAGTATTCGTACTTTTTCTGACATTGATGTCGTCGTATTTTACACTCGAGAAAGATTCTGTTGTTTTTGACTAATCGAGGTTCCCGTCTTGATTCGCCTTACCAACTTTCCGGATGTTTTAAGCAACTAGACGTGTGCGCCGCCGCGCCGCGCCGCCGCCGCCGGCCATTTTTACCCACGCCGCCGCCGCCGGCCGATGATCGGCGTGAAATCGGCGTGACATAACATGCTAACTCACACTTGTTATTCACGTATCCCATTCTCATTAGGTCAATTTTTATGTTAAGATCCTTGAGAAATCGAAGGAACTATTTAAAAGTTCCGGTTACACCTACTGTACATTGTAATTTGGGTGTATTTTATTAGCTCGCACGTTTCAGCTCTCCGCAGTGATATTGTAAAGTGCATGGGACTGTAGATAATTACTACGAAATGATGTCAACTTCAACTATTTTGTTTTAATGGTTTAATTTTAAAAGTAACCCTTTTTACACACTTTTATTTAGTTTCACTCCGTAGATTTATATGCTAGATGCATCTTGTACGTAAATTTCAACCACTTCCTGGTTTTAAATGACAATGATATCTAATAAGTAAAATCTTCAATAAAAGTGTGTACTAAAATAAATCTTTTTTGAGTGTTACATGTTTTATCTGCTATCAAAATTATTAACAACGGAGGTTTAATGCAATTTATAGATGTTACGAAGATAACGAAATTTCTATTTTCGAAGTTCGTGGTAATAAGCCCGCTGATGCCAGTGATGCTTGTTATAACCAACATACAATTTTCTCTCACCAATTCCAAATGCAATATCAGTCGGTTCTGAACTTATGAACTTCAGGGCTTTTAGTTTTATAATTTAAGTTCATATTCAGGCAAGGCTATTTCTATATAGTTGAAATAATTAAGTAAGTTAACCTTAACTATCTTTTAGAAAAATATTTCAATTCATGTCTTGTATTTAAAATGTGCAAATTATGCGAGCATCCGTGCGTTTTTAAAGAGTTGGGGTGTTTTATTTACGCTGTTTATACAATATTAACGCTGACGCATTCTCATCCTCACTTCTATCCTGGTCCAGCTGAGGATCTGGACGCCCTGACATCAGACGTAGTTGCCTGGCTTGACAAACTCAAAGCTGTACTCTGATTGCCTAATTTTAAGCACGTCTTACGGTTAAAAAAAATTCTCATCGCATGATTTCAAGCATATTATATGTTTTGGATGGTCCAATAAATACTCAGCGGGCTTCAGTTTAGAGGGTTTGTTTCCAAACTCCTTAGTAATATTGAAATATATACCACGTCGAGGTCACGCCGATAACGCCGATTACGCCGCCGCCGCCGGTCAAAAAATGATCAAACGCCGCCGCCGATGATTTTGCCATCGGCGCACACCTCTATAAGCAACGATAAATGCTAAACAAGCATCAAATCTTGGCCATTTCTTCATCCGTTCTCGCGGCATATCCATCGGCACCGTAATAAAACTGGTGGAATAAACATCCACAGTGACTCCCACACTCCCACTCGACATACGTTCGTATCGCATATTGACCTCCTTTGCGGTCATCCGTTTAAAAATAAACAAATGAAAGTTAACCAACCTTTAAATTGATACACCGACTTTTGAAGGATGTAAATATATTGCTTCCTAAATTATTAAATTGCGGACGAGTCAGACACGTTCTCGCTTTTATGGCGCTTTTTATTGATAGTTGTATTGAATGTATACCGTTTTCTTGTATTCAATTTGGTTTTTAATGGTTTAATAGTTTTCGTTTTCGCTGTTAGCGAGTTAAATATATTTAAGTGTAGTGTAGAATCGTAGACCATAAAGCTCTATTCCTTGAGAGGTGGGTCTATTGCCCCTTTACCAAAAGTATTTGCAGCAAAATCATATCAGCCTATAAAAACTATTTCAAAATCGATTACACGCATTTCGGTCATCGTTCTCAATGGGTGAAGAGCTCCATCAGAATGACTTAATATGCTCTTTTTAGGTGTAACAAATGTTTTACAACATCTAGTTTACAAAAAGGTGGGATACAATTTCACCGGTTACAATACCTACTTATAGTTTTGCTTATTTATCATTATGTTTACGATAAATGTCCAAATCCAAATCGAAAGTCAAGTTTTGTTTACAGAAGCAGTTCAAAGTCAATCGATTTCTGTTCGGACGGGTAGAGTCATTAATTTGACGTTTTACAATTTCCATGTCTTCTATATTTTGTTTGAAATTAGTTAAGTAGCAAATATGATACTTATCGGGTTTTGTTTGACATTTGCAAGGACTACTGCTACCTCGCCCCCCTCAGATTTTGGCAGACTTTTGTTTGGACAGTGATGTGAAGCGTCCTCCAAGTATAGGGCTTTATATCGTAGACATATCATGTTACGCGAAACGCGAAAGTCAAACGCCTAAGTCAAATTAGCTAAAGATGAGTTATCCTTTTTTATTGCCTTAAATTTTTGTAATGAGGAGTACCTCAGTAGAGTACCTCAGAGTAGGTCAATTCTTTTTTTAAGCGGATTTAGTACAATCCGCTTAAAAAAAGAATTGACCTACAGATTACTTAAATAAGTTGCACATTTCATCATTTCATTGGATAGGTAGGTACTACATTAGTTTTTGGATTGGCAAACATTATCTTAAATACTACTAGTAACAATCTTATGTCGAATTTTCTAATTTAAATAGTTAACGGTATGTATCGCATTATACACACTAGTGTACGAATGGCACACACATAAAACGCTGTTACACTGTACTGTGACCCCTAGTTTTGTCCCACAACATCGTCACTATTACGTGTCACTTAAAATCTACCTGTGTCAGCTCAAACCAGTCAGACCAGTCATATATCTAGATCGATCCAGCGCTCAGGTCTTTGTCCGCGTACAAAAGGCGATGCAGCGGAAATACCGGACTGGCCGATTTCACTTGGAATCCGCGACACGACGAATTCGATGAGTAATTTTCTTCGTTCGAAATTTGATAATTAAAACAAAACAAACGAAAGTTTTTTGTTCATGTATAATATGATGAATTCACGACTGAAAAATTCGATTTTTTCAGTCGTGAATTCATCATATTATACATGAACAAAAAAACTTTCGTTTGTTTTGTTTTAATTTTTTACGGAACGGAACATCATTTGATATTTACCAGTCGCTTTTCGGTGATGAAGGAAAACATCGTAAGGAAACCGGACCTAATCCCAAAAAGGCCTAGTTTCCCCTCTGGGTTGGAAGGTCTGATGGCAGTCGCTTTCGTAAAAACTAGTGTCTATGCCAATTCATGGGATTAGGTTGTCAAGCGGACCCCAAGCCGGGATAAACGCTAGGAAGAAGAAGAAGAAGAAGACGACTGAAAAATTCGATGAGTAGGTAATTTTCTTTGTTCGAAATTTGAAAACGTTATTCGGCCAAATGAAACATTTGCGAAAAGTTGGTTGCCAAGTGAAATTTGGCAATACAGTTTAATTCGGCGAAAACGCAGGACAGCCAGGATACCTGACAATGTATAATCAATCCTGTGCTGGTGCCAATTGGCCAAACTAACAGTTGCCTTCCCTATTGAACGATTTCAGTTGGAATCCGCCACACGTAGAGTTCTATGAGTAAGCTAATTCTTCGAAATTCATAAATATAAAATAAATAAACGAAAGTTTTCCTTATCCACGAATAAAAAGCGGTACGGTGCAGGGATGCCAGACTGGCTGGGTTTTCTTAGAATCGGGTGCATAAATAATTCGATGAATAGGTACATTATCTTTATTCATTTAAAACAGAACATTTTAAAAATCACTTATACGCGTTTTTCATTAATCTCTATCTATCAGTATTTTTGCTACACATAAAAGCGAAATAATTGAGGATGATTAACCAAATCTAACCCTTACCTTATCGGAACTACCCTCCATGTTGTAAAATAAATTGTAAGAAATCTATTTTTTTACACCTTACATAATATTCTAGGGTTGATCATCCATAAGACGGCCACTGCTGAACATAGGCCTCCCCTTTATGGAACTTATCTTTAATTTTTTTGGGGTTTGCCATACGCGCCACGCTTGGCAGGCGGGTTGGCGCGCGCAGTTTTTTTTTTGTTTATTGTTGTTTAGGCTTTCGGAAGATGCTGATGCCCATCTCCCGGTATATTCCCTTAGCAGACTCCTACTGCAACCAAGGCACGATATGGTGGGGGAAAATTATAAGGCCGGGCACCCCACGGCTCTAGGTTCTAAAGTTCAGATGAGTATTTACATTTTTATATGAATAACACGGAAAAATGGCCGCCCCATCTATCGCCCCAAAACTAGGTACTTGGCGTCGTACCGTGGAGCAAGACATGGGTGTATTGAGGATGGGAGGAAACCGCCCTGGGCCGAGGTCAGTGGAAGAAGTTAATTTGAGTCCCAGCCCCAGTCCCCAGCCGTGGGTAAAAGGATGAAAAGCAGAAGATGTCAATTGTTTTATAACTATAGACAGCAGCCGATGCTACGGTGAGGTGTTTAAAAATAGGTAGCTTGGCTCGACTTTAATCCTAGAGAATAAGATCGTGTCCAGATCATTTTGAACACTTCGCCCGTTCAGTTTCATCTGCTGTTAGTAATGCATCTATTTTTTCGTTCATGTTCTAAACTTCTAAAACGCATTAGAATACTTTCCCCGTTATCTTTATGCTAGCTAACATGACTCATTCAGAAGCAATAAGTAACAAGTCGCCGCAAGTTTATTTTGAATCGTATCCCGTGTCAATACAGTTGAAACTGGAAGTGATATTTACTAGATTTTTATCGCGCAAACTTCTATAACGGCGCCGTAAAATTATAACAACAACATTGTGATGTTCTAGGAAGTTAGTCTGCCTTTCTTTGTGTTCTGCCGATTGTATAATAAGAATATGTTGTATGTAGAAAAATCGAAAATTTAACCTCCTGACCGCCGTCGTCTGATACATGACACAAAGTGACAACGTGAATGAATTCTTCATATTATTATGAGAAGTGCAAAATTGAAAGTTAAAATTTTGCCGTAAGGCGGTTAAGAGGTTAATGTTAAGTGCATTGTAATGTGCCTAAATTGAAGCATAAATATATTTTATCTTTCTTTTATCTTTTACAGTGGCAGTTTCTACCACCACCATCGTCATTAGGAGTTAGTAGAGAGCTGTAGGGAAACTATTCATTTTGCAAACTAGAACCTACACTTTTCACGTCAAATATATTATGTCCATGTGTATTAGGTGAAAAAGTGTAAACATATCTTTGACGTCGACTGTACTATAGGTACAGCAACGCGACTCATAGAAAAACAAAAACATAACTCAGACAACTCAACAAATTCCCGTAAACACGCAAATAAACGGCCTTAGCAGGGGTCGAATACGGGACTTCTAACCTCGTCAGGGTGACACACAGGGCTGTAGTTGCCGTTCTAGGTATTTGCGAATACTTGTACTGTAGAGTGAGGTTCCCTAGAAGACTTGTACTACCGTCACCATCAAATATATCGGAGCAGCCACGGTACTAAAAAATATCTGAACATGCACTTTATCGCCTTGACAATAGAGGCGTTGTTCAGATATTTGTGACCACCTTGGCCGTTCCGATATATCCGATGGCGACTGTACAAATAGTCTTTTATCAATTATCTTCAATATTATCTTTCTTGAAAGGAAATGCAACGTATCTCAATTTTTTTTCAGGAAATCTGTTGAGCATAAGACTCAGTTCCTCCTCTCTGGTCTTAAGTGTCTTAACCCTGCACAAATCGTGTCTGTAAAGGTAATTTTGAACACCTTGAACGTTTAACTACTTCTGCTGCTGGCTGTATTACGAAATACTAGTTACGTGGAAATAATAGCGATAATGGCTGTCATATTATCAGTCAGTTTCCCGTCCGCGACCTTGCATGACACTCATGCGACGTATGATTGTCGTAAAAACGATCAGTCTGAATAATCTGATGCATTAAGAAACGGCTAAACAAGTAAACAACACAAAAAAAAACTGCGCGCGCCAACCCGCCTGCCAAGCGTGGCGCGTATGGCAAACCCCCCCTTTAAATGAAGGTCCAAAGGGGAGGCCTATGTTCAGCACTGGACGTCTTATGGCTATTGATGATGAAACAAGTAAATTGCAAGTTGTTGAACAAACAAAAAACAAAATGGCGGATAAGGACTTTGAAAGGTTTGATGAGGCTTTTGAAACGTCATTAATGTCATTATCATTACGCCTTGGTCTTCCTCAGTCTGTTCTTTTTTCTATTCTCCTTCTTCTTAATAGTTTTTCTACTCCTGCATTCTAATTTGCCAATAAAATGAATGACAGGTATATTCAAAGCATATACTTTATTAACGTTGTCATAAGATGACTCAAAAGTCGATTCTTAGGGATATATAATGGGTCTGTTGCCGGGGCGGGCCCCGCGCCGCCGCCACCCGCCGCTGTAGGCAAGGGAGGCGCCGGCACAATCCGCCAGGAGATTGAAGACAATTGTATAGAGGCAGCAGGTCATTCGTCGAACTCAATACTTACCGGCTTGCCTAGCACTCGTAGAAAAACTATTGTGTGCAACGGTACATAATTAGGTCTTAAAATTCTCGGGTCTGTTTTTTTCAAAATTCGGCTTAACTTCGACCCTCGAATCTTAAGAACCCTTATTATGTAACTGTTGCACAAAATACTATTTGATGTAATCGTCAGTACCAAGTGCCCAACATGGCACTCGAAACAGTTGCATTAGTTAGAGTAAAAATATCATTCAAGAGAATCTTGAGAACGTCCCTATACTTAGGTAATCGGTAAATACCTAAGAGCATTGTTCAGAATGACAGCTGCAGTAGGCGTACAATCACACAGTTGAATGTGTCATGATCGTATGAGTGGGCCGGTTTACGGAAAATATCATTCAAAGTACCTATTCATTAGAAGTGGTTTATACAATCTTAAGTACGAGTATGTCTGCCGTTTTGTAAAGTCATGAATAGGGACATAATTATATTTCCCTATACTACATACAGATGTCTAAATTAGTTAGATCCGCATCATACGTCGATTCTGCAGCAAAAAAGTTCGGAACTAAAATGTCATATTTTGATGTTTATGTTGAATTCCTCCGCAATTTTATTTGCAATGTCGATACAGTGGACGCCAAAAAATAAAATATGTTTAAATTTTTGCACCCTTGCACTTTTAAGGTGCCCACCCACTATCAATACGTCGGACGATATCGACCTATCAGTTAGAACATAAATTTCACAGTTCCGAACAACTGAAGTTAGCGTGGTCGGAATCTAGAAGCCAGAATGATAATTCTGGCAAAGCTACTAATATGAAAATGTCTGGCAGTATGTCACTAAAACTGTTATAACAATAACAATTTCTGTGCAATGAACGATAACAGTTAAGTTTATTTTGTTGAGCCATTAGAAACATATTAGCTAACGACACAAGGAAGTGAATGTTGGCTTAAAGACAACTAAATAAATCGTTAAAATTGCATTAAACTATGACCATTTACCGCAGATTAAATAATCATCGCAAATGACTTCTGGAATTGATCATTTACTTTACGGCGGCCCAAGCATTGTTAGAAGTTTTCCGTCAGAAATTGCTCTTGACATCACCACCAAACTACAGGTCAATAGGTAGCTAGGTTCATTGGGTACATACAGACCTGTATGTGTATAACATTAGGTGATAAGCAAAACTAACTAAGTACTACCACAAGGTTCACAAGTTCAACGCCATAACGAACCACACTGACAACATAACAAGGTTGATTTTCGTTTAATTATTTTTTTGTAATTAGTGAGTTTTGCTTGTCACCTGACGATAAGTACTCGTACTTGTAGGTATCAGGAATATCTTATGCCCCGTTAAATCTGTTTAGTTTTGATTCTACTGCGCTAATCATATCATATCATATAGACCGTATAAGCCAGGAAAAATTTTGTTAGTCATCGCGTCCCAGGTGATAACTTGTGAAGTGGTTAGGGACGATGCATAATGAGACCTCGTGCCGTTTTTTTAAGTGTTTAAATGGCTGCCGTTCCTCAATTCACCAACGGAGTGGCAACTGACCCTCACGAGGCTTCATTATACATCGTCCTTAATCACTTCACAAGTTATCGCCTGGGACGCGATTGGTCATGAAATTTGTTACTGGTCCATTATTGACAAAACTTTTTTCTACAGAACCTGGGTCACTTAGTGACATTGAGGTCGGTAGTGTAGTGACCATCGACAAAACAGCATCTGTAGCGACTTTTAGCAGCAAAAGTATCCAAATGGCCGACATGCATGCTTGAAAATACGAAAATTCCAAAAGTATAAACAATCAAACGTAAAATAAACTCAAGTGAAACGTACCGCTTTGCTCACAAATTCTCAATTAGTCAGATTGTTTTGATCACAGAGCCGTTTTCATTTTCATAGTAAATGTGATTCACCGTAGCGTTGGCTGGCGTCCAAGAAGAGACAAAGCCCTTTCTGCGCGCTAAGGCTTTAGCACGTTTTCCATGTAGGTTTTAAATGGAGGTCTAATTTTAGGCTGGATGGCTCGTGGTTAAATGAATATGAAATCAATTTGTTAATTCTGTATTCTTCGTCTGACAATGATTGTCGTTTGGCATAACTGGAGGAACTGCATTCTGACATGTCTAACTGTACGCTGCTGAGCTGCTAGTGTACTTGGCAGATGCAAAAAGTAGCTTCTGCACTTACTTATCCGCTATATGTATTACATACCACCTTTGTGACATATCTTGGCAAAAATTGGCAGACGTACCTATATGTTTTAGGGTTCCGTAGCCAAAATGGCAAAAACGGAACCCTTATAGTTTCGCCATGTCCGTCCGTCCGTCCGTCCGTCCGCGGTCTAGCTCAGTGACCGTTAGCACTAGAAAGCTGAAATTTGGTTTGAATATGTGCATTAACCAAGCCGACAAAACGGTAGAATAAAAACGCGAAAAATATATTTTGTTAGGGTACCTCCCGTACACGTGAAGTGGGGGGTGAATTTTTTTTTCGTTCCAACCAAGTTGTGTGGGGTATAGTTGGATAGGTCTTTTGAAAAGAATTAGGGTCTTCTAATACAGTTTTTGGATAAAACTAATACTCTCGGAAATAATAGCTCTGAAAGTTTAAAACAGGGCGTCCCCCCCCATCTAACTTTTAAATCGTGGGTCCTAAAATTTTGAAAAAATTCATGAAACTCAGGCCTAATGAGTACCTTCAATGAAAACTATATTGAAATAAATCAGTTGAGCCGTTTTTGAGTTATCATTCAAAACCCATAGTGAAAGGACGTAAGTAAAAATGACGTAAGCGCCGCCAAATTTCCCGTAAGAAACGACCTTTTGAATTAATGGTCTCAGTTTACGGAACCCTACACTGAGCATGGCCCGACATGCTCTTGGCCGGTTTTTTCGGTTAGAAAATGAACAAAGGTGATCGACAAAGAGCAAAAAGTTAGCAAGAAAAAGATGCTTCTATCTTTTTCGTGAACTTTCAGAAATATTATTTCCGTTTGCATGGTGCATCAGTACAGTGAGATTGTAAATTGTATGAACACAGTGGTGTACATTTACCATTTATAAAATTTATGGTATCACAACATGGACCCTCAACGACCCCGTTGGAGGTCCATGTTGTGAGGGCTGCCTTTCTCCCATCTCCCGAAAAAGCACATTTTTCAAGCCAGGCAAAGTTGTGCATCATAGGCAATCCTTCTCATTCTTTATACCTTGCATAGAAAATCACAGGTACAGAAATAATGACATTATTACTGACAGTGTCTGGACCGCTTATACCTCATGAGTCTCATGACTAAAAATAAATATTTGATTTGTGACGCTCTCAAAACAATTGAAAATTATTAACTGCCATAAATGGCTTGTATGCACTGCATACTAATGCACTAAAGGGTTTTAACCTTCAAAAGTACCTACTTCGCGAAAACTGCGTAGTATACCACCTTGTTATCGCATGACAGCCATAGGTAACTGATAAATCACGTCGTTTTCACGTAGAACGTAAACGTAAGCGGCACGCGCCACCTTCTACGCTGTTACCCTGAAATAGACGCTGCGCACTTGCGGATCTAATTGTGAATATAATAGTTACAGAACAGGCTGATCAAATATGGGTGTTTGTGCCGGAAATGTTTTTTTATTCAGAATAAAGTTAGACACCTGAATGCTAAAAGATATGGATGAGTGTGAAATATCAGATTAAATGATAGGAAAATGTCCGTTGGAGGCAAATAATCAGGGAAGCTGACAACATTACCATATGAGATACATATTTGGAAGAACCGTGTTTGGCCCATTTTTTACCATCCAATTGATAATGTTGCAGAGTGGTTTACTGATAGGTACTTTTTTTGTATAAATTTATAGACTTTCATAAAGCCTTTTAGTTCATTAGTCGTTATGCATATACTTCCTTAAATAATTAAAGACTGATTTTGTTCTGCAATAACTATTGCAGAATAAAATCAGTTTAATTATTGATGAATTCATCAATACCTACATAAATAAATTTTCTGACTAAGTATGTACTTCATTACATTATGAAATACGCAATATATTTACAAGAATTAATCAACTTTAATCATAACCATAAGTGTTCTTTGTCTGATACTATCCACGTAATATGAAGGCCACCAGATACTCAGTAATAATGTCATTATTTATGCACCCGTCCTTTTCTATGTATATGAAAGGTAAAAAAGGATGAGTAGATAAATAATGTCATTATTACTGACAGTGTCTGGTACTTGTAACGTCTTGTTTTCAACTGTTTCTTTGTGAATCACGTTTACATTGTTGCTTTTTGTTGCAGGTAAACCATTGGAATAAACAAAAACTTACTCACGTCACGAGTCACGAGATATTTACGAGTAGTAAGTTTGTCACAAATTCTTACCTACTTGTTTTGCCGTTGGGTGCCTGGCCTTAGAATTGTCCCCACCATATCGTCCCGTGGTTGCAGTAGCAGTCTGCTAAGGGAATATTCCGGGAGATGGGCAGCAGCATCTTCCGAAAGCCTAAACAACAATAAACAAAAAAAAAACTGCGCGCGCCAACCCGCCTGCCAAGCGTGGCGCGTATGGCAAACCCCCCCCCTTTAATGATCACTTATGGAGGTCCAAAGGGGAGGCCTATGTTCAGCAGTGGGCGTCTTATAGCTGAGATGATGATGATGATGATGTTAGTCAACGTCGTACAAGTTTCGCCTAATAAATTAATAATCGTTTGTCCTTAGGTATCACTATGATAGTCACTTTGACAGTTTGTTTGAGACGTTTATGTAAGTATGAATAATGACGAAATTAATCTAGAATTATTCAAAAAAAATCAAAATATATTTATTTCATATTATATTGGTTTTACAGTGGCAATACAGTGATTAAAATGTGGTGCATACAATTTGCAGGAAAACAACTTTACTTGCTTTTAACACGTTTAATTTAACTAATGGTACCGAAAATAATATTTTAGACGTCTATTGTATTAACACTTTAAATTACTTGACATTAGCACACCATATAAAAAAGGAAGAAAAACGGTACCAAAAAAATAACGGTACCGAAAATAATATACTAAACGTTTATCTACTTTAACGCATTAAATTAACCGACATTAGCACGCCAAAGATTCACCTGTCTTAATTTAGGCACAGCTTTAAATTATTGATTTTATAACTCAAATAGTCATATGCGTTTGAGACTTTTCATCTGCCAAACAATTGACCACTTTGAGCAACCAGGCGATAGGCGGTGCCACAGTAATACACTGCAGTTTAGTGCAAGGGACAAGTTTGTCGATTTACAAGGACACTTTATTCTTTCACTATCAGATAGTGTATTATTGAGTAGTTTTATAAAATACTAGTAACTCCATATCGACAACGTGGTCCCTTTTCCCGTGGACTGGCACAATTATATCTAATATCTGTTGAGGTGCTAACTTCAACTTATTAGCGATGTTTCTAGTGTTAGCGGATTTTGAACGCACCCTGAATTGGCGGGGTGCTGTCGCCGCGTTACGTCACTGGACAGAAGGAAGATGGCTACCGCCGCTGCATATCTGATCGACCTCCTGTATTTATTCTAACTATAAATCATTTTCCAAAGACTTAGTGCGTTTCCACTTATTACTAGCTATCATTAAAACATTTCGAATATAACCCCTTTCCTCTCAGGATCTCGTAGCAATTTCATAGCTTTATCTAACTGATTTGATCTTGCAGTTGCAAACTAAGCATCGTTCGGTATAACTTTGCAAGTTGCAAAATTATGCAGACGAAGTAATACATTCACGGTATGTTACGAGTCTAGACGTGCGTAGCCGCATACTTCAAGTGCACAAGGGATGCATTTTGTTCGTTACTTCATATATTTATTACGGGGTTGTGTTAACTTTATACAACTACTTATTCTAGCTTTGAGTATTAAATTTATTTTAAATACAACAATTAATGAATGTGTGTATCGTTAGTACTTAATACAACTAGGTCCTTATTCTAGCTTTGAGTATTAAATTAATTTCTAATACAACAATTAATGAATGTGTGTATCGTTAGTACTTAATACAACTACTTATTCTAGCTTTGAGTATTAAATTAATTTCTAATACAACAATTAATGAATGTGTGTATCGTTAGTACTTAATACAACTACTTATTCTAGCTTTGAGTATTAAATTAATTTCTAATACAACAATTAATGAATGTGTGTATCGTTAGTACTTAATACAACTACTTATTCTAGCTTTGAGTATTAAATTAATTTCAAATACAATACTTAATGAAAGTGTGTATCGTTAGTACTTACATAATACTTTGTAGAAACAAAGGTTAGTCTGCTTCCCTAACTTTGGCTGAGCTTCCACCATTGAATTAATTATAAAATATTACGTAATGAGACTTAATAGTACATTACGTACCTAGGGCGGTAAAATAAAGAATGGCTCAGATCGCGGGCATTTGTGGCCCGAACCGAAGGTAAGGGCCAAAAAGAAGCGATCTGAGGCCTTCTTTGTTACCGCCCGTGGTACGTACATAATTTTACGTCACTCTGGGCGGTAAGTAAGATTTGCCGCCCACGGGCGCAGCGGCAAATCTCGCTTCACACCCAGGAGAATACGTAAAATTGTGTACGCACCACGGGCGGTAATAAAGAAGGCCTCAGATCACTTGCTTATGGCCCTTACCTTCGGCTCGGGCCACAAATGCCCGCGATCTGAGCCGTTCTTTATTTTACCGCCCTAGGTACGTAATGTACTATTACGTCTTCTCCTGGGTGTGAAGTGAGATTTGCCGCTGCGCCCTAGGGCGGTAAATCTCACTTAGCGCCCAGAGTGACGTAAATTAGTATAACTGTTATCGAGTGATCCTTAACTGGTATTTATATGTCGGTATTGTGACTATTTTCCATAGACTAACTATACCTACTTTTTATAGTCCTTTGTTCTTACATTCCAGTTCTTTATGGTAAACAGTAAATAATTATGTTTTCTTTATACGGCTTCTTATTTCCTCTGCGCGGTATTTTTTAATTAAGTCATAGTACCTATACAGTAGTATTATGTACAGTCGCCATCAGATACATCGGAGCGGCCAAGGTGCTCACAAATATCTGAACAGCGCCTCTATTGTCAAGGCGATAAAGTGCATGTTCAGATATTGTTCAGATATTTTTGAGTACCCTGGCCGGTCCGATATCTCTGATGGCGACTGTACCTAAGGTTTAACGAATTTGTGTAACCGACTGGCACTTAACCCTCTTTATGTACCGAGCACTCGTAAATGTATGAGATAAATGTTATTAACTTATTAGCCAGTCTAGACGTCTACTTATTTTGTAGAATGGAGTTGGAAGGGCGTAGAAGAAGAACTTTGGAGATGCCAATGTTGATTAAGAATTATGAGCGTTCGTGATAGTTTATACACTTTGTAATAGCAGCTATAGGAACGTCTTAACATTGTGGCTCGAGTAGTCGAGCAAGACAGAGGATATACAATATACAGGGTGTTATTCCAACCCTTAGCTAAGTTAAAGCAATGGCGCGCAGTCAATACAGTGACCGAGAGGCAAGCAGATGGCTCGCGGTATTTAAGCTCCCTACGTGTTGTGGAACCGCCCTGTGCCCGAACTGACCCACGTTGGCCTTGGGTTTTCACCCCCTCTCTGAAACCCTCCTTGTGCCATCTGCAACCCCAGGAAAGAGCTTAGTTTTTATCCTAGCTGGAATCAAAAAGAACTCTTGGTACTTACAAAAAAAATCTAACGATATCCAGCAGCCCCGGGGTGTTGCAACAACATGATATCCGCTAATAGTGCTCTCCCTTATGGGAATATAGTTCAGAGCTGGATACGGTTACCTTCTTTTAGTATGTTGTTGGGTACGACACCAGGACCCTAAAACTGCCGAGAGACGGGGACGTCGATGAATGTCTCTCGAGTAATGACGTCATAAAAATGGCTGCCGCTTCGTTGCGAAAAGTGTAAATTTCATCCAAACTGTGCATTGCACGTATACGTGTGTAGTATCAAACGAAAGAAGATTAAATGTGCTATATTGTTGTAATACATTATATACTACTGAATATTACAGTTTGACAGCTATAAACGAAAATCCAAAATCAGGCTAAAAAATAATTCGGATATTTGCATTTTACAACAAAATTATAAGTCCAACTTTAAAGCCGAGTACTACAATAACAAAACAGGCTATTTAAGCTATACATTGCTATAAAAATTATTAAAATCTGGTAATAATTGTGGCAGCTATGTTAAAAAACATGTCGGCAGTGCCGAGCTATTTCCTTAGAGTGAAAAAATAACAATTTTCACAATTTACAGAATATCCGCAGAAGCTTTGAGTATATTGTTGGTCAAATAATTTGGAGCCCCTATATGTCGGAAAAATATCTCTATAGTGACTGAGGTCCAAATAATGACGTCATGAACGTGACCGCTACCGAATTTAAGAAATAAGGCAAAATTTTTCCATTGCTCTCTGTCCCCCGAAAACCGACGAACCTACATTTTAGAAAAAAATACGTAATATAGTTCTTTACCTGTACATTACAGAAAAAAACACTAATAAGTCTGCGGTCAAGCGTAAGTTGGTCTTAAAAATACAAATTGTTAAAATTGTGTGATGTATATGGAACCCTCGGAGCGCGAGTCAACTCGCACTTGGCCGATTTTTTTATTTACTTTAATGTCAAGGAACCCTAAATCCTTACAAAATTTAGAAAAAACTAGTCAATAATTAGGCCCAAGCTTCTCATAGTATGAGTGCATTGTAGGTAAAATAGTTAGTGTGCTTTAGAGTTGTAAGCACAACTTTTATAGTTCTTATCAAATTTTATAAATTCAAACTGTGTTTTAAAGCTGAATAGTTGGTGTTTTTAATGCTATACAAAACATTAGTGTATTGTATTTTATTTGGCCACAGAATTAACATATACATTTTATTTTCCTAAAAGAATATTTTATTTTGTCAACAACTCCTAAACTATACATTATTTTCACAAATAATGTATGTATGTATTGTAGTAAATTCAATAAGCTTTCGATCGATGCTACACACATGTGTGTATGTGTCATGGTATAGCTTTAATTTATGTTTTACAAATTTCGGTAGCGGTCACGTTCATGACGTCATTATTTGGACCTCAGTCACTATAGAGATATTTTTCCGACACTTAGGAGCTCCAAATTATTTGGCCAACAATATACTTGAAGCTTCTGCGGATATTCTGTAAATTGTGAAAATTGTTATTTTTTCACTCTAAGGAAATAACTCGGCAGTGCCGACATGTTTTTTAACATAGCTGCCACAATTATTACCAGATTTTAATATTTTTTATAGCAATGTATAGCTTAAATAGCCTGTTTTGTTATTGTAGTACTCGGCTTTAAAGTTGGACTTATAGTTTTGTTGTAAAATGCAATTATCCGAATTATTTTTTAGCCTGATTTTGGGTTTTCGTTTATAGCTGTCAAACTGTAATATACAGTAGTATATAATGTATTACAACAATATAGCAAATTTAATCTTCTTTCGTTTGATACTACACACGTATAGGTGCAATGCACAGTTTGGATGAAATTTACACTTTTCGCAACAAAGCGGCAGCCATTTTGATGACGTCATTACACGGGAGACATTCATCGACGTCCCCGTCTCTCGGCAGTTTTGGGGTCCTAGTGTCGTGCCCAACAACATACTAAAAGTTGGTAACCGTATCCAGATCTGAACTATCACTTAGGCCCTCTCCCATAACGGAGGGGACTATAAGGCCGGGCCGTAATGTAAAGTAAATGTTTTCTTTACCAATTTAATATAACGTATTAAAGTAGGTACACATTATTAAAACGGTCTAGACCGGATCCCGATCTTATTACTTTTATCTTATTTCAATTTCGAAGGAAACGGTTCTATGTAAAGGTTTTATCTGACTTGTCGGATTTCCGAACGCTCCAAGTCTGGATCTAGGAGACATCGAAACTTACAATGTTGAGAAGCATTCTGGGTTCAGTACGATTAATGCAACTGCAATAAAACTGTGTATCAAGAACCATTTTAAATAAAACTAACAAAACAAATTATTTATTTTACTAAAATTTTCTCAACTCTGGTGAGCATTTCTTTTTATTTTTGCCACTTTTCTCGACTATTTATTTTATGGTAAGTTTTATGTTTTTTCTAGTCAGAATCGCGAGCTGATTCGATTTATGCAAAAAAAAATTCCTCTTGTGTTACCCTTTGCCATATGTTTTCTATGGAGGTAACACAATAGGAACAGTAAAAAAAATCAAAAAATGTATGGAGTTTTATGGGACATCTTTTTTTATTGCATAAATCGGATCAGCTCGTGATTCTGATCAGGAAAAACATAAAACTTACCAAAAAAATTTTAATCAACAAAAGTGGCAAAAATTTTGAGAAACGCTCTGTTTCGGTTGGTCGAAATATGGAGCAAGCGTTATTGACCTTCTATACCCAATGACATATGTTACTAAGGATAGGTTTACGCTCCAAAAGTTAAGCGCTAAGATAGCCCGAAGCCCCAATTGCCTCATGCATTTTCAGTCCCATCAAGAGAAATATGTGGATGTTAGAGACAAGAAAAAAGTTGTTAAGGAGTAAAAAGTTAAACCGATTGCGAACACTGACCACCAATACATATTCATTCCTAGATTATGAACAGAATTTTTTTTTGACTCATTATGGTAGGGTATTCATTTATTTATCCATAGTTTATTTATCATCGACGGTGCTGCCCTACCCAGCCTGTCTACCTCTGCCCTGCACTAATGCCACGTACTTGTTGTTGGCTAATGATTAATTAAAATTTTAACACTATTTTACGTTAAATAAATCATTTGAAAAAAAAACCATAGTTTATTAGTACAGCAATTGTGAATTTTTTTGACCATGGAAAGAGTGCCCCATGATGAATATTTTTAATGTTGGGGGTCTGTAAAATTTTGGACCTTCACGTCAAAATCAGAGATCCCCATTTTTTTCACTTTTGTACTTTTTTTTTATCTTATGGCTACACGCTACACGTCACTGGATGGATATAGAGAGGCATTTCTTCTTTCAGGTGGTAATAGTAGTGTAAAAGTAGATGTTGAAAAAATTCCAGTGAGTGCTGCGAGGTCCAGATGGGACAGTGCAGCTGCCAAGTCCGTTACTCCTTTAGCAGTAGCACCACCCAGGGATCACGTGTAGGGTTGTCTAAGGTGGTTCCTACGGACGCAAAGTAACATTGATCCCCAACCAGTTTGTTGGTCCCCAAACTTTTGTACTGAGCGATAATGCTAATATACAAACTCAAGATTTTTTAGGTTCGACTCCCTGCCGTGTGAGTGTGGCTTAGTATTTAAAATATTTGTATGCGTTGAGACAAAAGACACCACAGATTAAAGTATATTGCGGAAAGCTAAATTTGCTATCGGGGTGATTGACCTGATTTCTATTTGTTATTTTCCTCAATCGTGACTCACGTAATTAATGTATTTTGTAGTGACGATTGCCAAATCATGCGAGAAACATTTTGCTTTCAAATAACACGATTCATCGTCTAAACAATGCAGTTATATTAAATACTATGCGGGGTGTAGGGGAACGTACCCAAACTACGTGACCCATTTTTTTCAGTTTTTGATAATTGGTATCGTATTGCGAGATTTGCGAGTAAGAAAATGTAGGAGAATTTTTTCCCATAATATTTATTTATTTGCAAGCAAAAACAAGAAAGGCTTACGATACCGCTCTGTGACCAACGGACATACAGACAAACTGATAACGAGGGCAATATAAGGACCAATTGTCACTCTTCGAGTACGGAACCCTGAACACACTAATACAAATTCTTAAAAAAGTTTCGTGATTTTTGCGGGGGAACGTCAAATGTATGGCTAGTCTTAGGTAACGTACAAATAGCCACGTCAGGTAAACGTCAGTCCATACAATAAATTACGTATGTATGACCGCCGGTCATATGTTTTCTGTCTAAGTAAAAATTTGTACTACAAATAAGAGCACAGGTAAAAATTCCAAGAATCGCTTTAACTCCATTGACTCTCGATAAGTTTTCACAATTTTAACAAAGAATAAATAATCATAGGTATTAAAGTAACAGATTTGTCTTTTGTCTGTCATTGTGTTATTTTTTGTCTTAACCATTCAAACATAAATAAAATACGTTGACCCATACTTTTGTTGAGCTCTAGTGGGGCAATCGGTCTTCTTTACAATTCTTTGTATAGAAGTGGAAGTGTGAATGATTGAGTGTAAAGGACCTTTTTCAAGATCAAGTATTTGAAGCCGTGTAGCCTACTGAATAGGTGAGCTTTCTAGTTAAACAACAAAACAAATAAATAAAATCTTACTAAAGAAAGCCTTGTCGCATAAAATGATGCTACCAATACCATTTAAGGATTAGGGTTTGCAATTTCGGTATTTTACAAGCTTACGGGATTTTTTTTCCGATTTTTAGATACCGAATTAATACCCTAAACTAAAGAAATACCCTATTAGCGATGTATCGAATGTTGGTTTTTAAATATTCGCTTCACTTTTTAAAACCCACAATTTTGAGGATAATATTTATTAAGTACTAGCGACCAGCCCTGGCTTCGCACGGGTGCAATTATACATATAAACCTTCCTCTTGAATCACTATATCTATTAAATAAAACCGTATCAAAATCCGTTGCGTAGTTTTAAAGATCTAAGCATACATACAGACCGACAGCGGGAAGCGACTTTGTTTTATACTATGTAATGATATAAAAAAACTACTATTTATTAGCAATAGCATCTCTAATGTAATTATTGAACATTTCAGGCTAACATGCAATTAAAAATCCTTCTCACTCCACAACCCAACAAGATGCGTTTTACACCTTAGCTCCTAAAAAAGCGACAATCCAAACTCATTCGAAAACGTTATCTGACACACTTTCAATCAGAAAGTAAACAAATCGATAAATTTCTATCCGACGTAATCTCACAAAGAAGTCCTGATCCTCCGACCCGGACCCGCGCCAAAACCACTTTATTTTTAAACGCAAATTCCGCCACAGACAACAATTGCAGCGCGGATGATTCACTTCGTGCACTCTTTGTCTGCAACCGTTCTAATTGCGTAGTTTAATAGATCCTTCTTTGTTCTGAACTGGCTAAGGCGTGAAAATTCGTCTGCAAGAGAAGTGTACGCATTCAAAAATAATTTAGGATATTAGAAAAATATCGGAAATCATTTACGGTTGCGGTGATTTGGGAAACAGAGCAACAAAAAGTACATTAAGCAGAACAGTTTTTTTGCCTGTAGGCTACAGTGTAGGGAGTTTCGATTACATAGATACGGTAAAATCTCCTCCAATTCAATCGTCCAAAACTAAAAAAATTAGTTTATACTAGTTTTTTTTTATACCCGACCCGGGTTGCAACAACCTTATCAATCATTGATTTTATGATTGTTACCATGGCAACCGCATATGTACCTAATTAGAATCTTTCAATTACTAATTGTATTGCATTGCATTCATCTACGTATAGGTACTTAATTATTAGTTAATTACTTAAAGCAGCATGGCTACGCGTTACCACTTGACCTTGTGTTTATAGTAAAGTTCAACTAGAAATACAAAAGAGGAAACTCAATTATACATATACACGCACGCTATTGCAAGTTTTGATGAATAATGCAACGTTACAATGCAAGTAGTTTAATTTATACGGACGCGTATACATTAATTCAATTAGCATTACAAGCTGTTAGCTTCGTCAGTCTTTGGAAGACAAGACAATGCATATTCATTTGATGTTTTAAAAACGTTAGCTTTATTTATTTTATCGTACAGCAATAGCAAGTATGTATTTGTACTATTATCACTGTACTCACTTGTGTTTAGTCACTACGCGCGACATGTTATGACTTATGTATTTGTAGGGAAAAAGTGGCAACACGAGCGCTTTAGCTTATTTACGGAACATATTAAATGCGCCTAATAGTGTAGTTTTACATAGAAATCTTAAATCAAGCCCGAGTTAATCGAGATTAGGTACTTTTCTTTTAAGACAAAAAGTCAAAATGTCAATGTGTGTCAATTTTGCAACGAGTGCGAGTGAGACACCGCCCACTGTATTATGCTCTCTATCGGACCGTTTATTCTAGTCACATATGAAGGACTGTTTTGCTCGGTAATAAGGTTCAACTGTGGTTAGGGAAATATAGTAAAAGTGTCCCAATTTCTCACCTGATCCGTGCAATTCTTACAAAATAAATATTAGCGGTAGAAGCTAAGGGATATATCTAGGACTCCTAACAACTATTTTATAAGCAACTACATACTTAACTAATAAGAAAAAATATAAAAAATAATAATGTAACCTCTGTTTACTTATCTGTGTAAGTGCCGTATCTCAGGATCGTTGGCCGCGATTTCGGGGCATCAACCGAGTAACGAACGGAAGGCCCCAGGGCATATCTCTGTCTCTTGTCTTCGTTCCAAAACGGCTGAAACGGAAGTTTTAATGATGGCGACATTTTTAAACTTCGGAAAACCTTTAGGTTGGTACTGGACTGTATTTTTTACCTAGTTGTGTCGTTGTGGGCGTATATTGTGACGGACGGGATAATGTGCATGGCCAAGGCCACTAAGTAGAATTTCCAAATCGATATTATATTCGCAAAATACACTTAGCGAAATTAATTCGATCATAGACAAAAATTAGAAAATCCACCTTCCAGCTGAATTTTGTCTATGAGATCAATACATAGACAAAATTCCGGCATTGGGCTTATTTTTGCTTATGATCGACAGAATTACGCTAAGCGTGTATCGTACCTAACAGTACAATCAAATCATATCTAAAAAAAAACACAAAAATAAGATCGAAAGTTTTTGTTATTGATACCGGTTATAAATTCCGCTAGGTGAGGACGACGATTCTTAATTGCCAAAAATAATTTATAAGTAATTAACCTTTACAAAAGTCAAAAACCTTTAGTCTGCTGATAGACTTAAAATCGAGTATATGTAATAATAAAACTTTTATTATCTCTTAGATTATAAAGATAAAAAAGAACTTCCTATCTGATAACGACCATAACAATAACAAAACGCGTCACTGCGATTACAAATTTATTCATATACAGTCCGCTTATAGAAAAATAGATTCTACTACCTATGAAATAGAAGCGTTATTCGTGTTTCCTTTGACAAAGGCATTATAATCGATTGTGATAAATTCGATAGCATTTGTCCCAAATCACGAATGTACCTAAACAAATAGAATTTTCCAGAAAGGATCATCGAAAAGGATATCAAACCTTTAGAGAAACGTAAATTGTACGAGTATTTAAAGGGTATATAATATTCAATCCAATTATTTCAGCGGGCCTATCGCGACCCTCGAAAATCGAAATTTCGTTATTTATCTCCGTCTCAATCGCTCTTGCTTATTTGATAAAAGATTTAATATCATTTTAAACAAAAAAAGAACCGACTTCACTTAGGATCCGCTATTCCAAGAGGAAGTGGCCGAGTTGCTGTAAAAAATAGTGAAATCACTATAGGTGTGCCTATTATAGTTGAAGAGTTCCCTCGATTTCTCCAGGATCCCATCATCAGACCCCGACTTGGTGCCAACGGGACCATCTAAGGGTTATACCCGTTTGGTTAAAAAAAATGTGAAAATCGGTTCACGATTCACGGAGATATCGAGTAACATACATACAAAAAAAAAATAAAAAAAAATCAGTTGAATTGAGAACCTCCTCCTTTTTTGAAGTCGGTTAAAAAACAGTGATGCAATGCAAATCGAACGAACGAAATGGTTCGCAGTTAAAGGCCAAAGCCATTGACTTATTATTCTACTAGATCTGACATCTAGAACAAATTTTGTGCGCCATGTTTGTCGGTTGACAGCTGTGACAGGAGTATAGAGTAGTATAGATTTGTAGTGATTTTCACTACAACTTTTGGGACAAAAAAAATCTTAGAGATGTCATCAGTCATCACCTGTACGTCTAGCATGAGTAGCATGACTTACGATGCGGCGCGACTCTCCATACTTCAGGCGCGACTCGAAGTATGGAGTCGCGCGCGACAACGCATGTCATGTTAAGGCCCCTGTTACTCAATGGCCAGAGGGCCTACCGCGAAGTTCGAAAATCGACAAAACGATGGTCCCGTCTCTATCGCTCTTGCATATACGAAAGAGAGTGATGCAAATAGACGATTCGATGAACGAAGTGCTTCGCGGTTATAGGCCAGACCACGTAGGACTGTATAGGTGAATAGGTGCCTAGTGCCTACATTAGTATATTATCATTTATATTAATCAACATACTATGTATGTATGTAATCAACCTATATGGTGGATAGTTGTAACATTTTTATGAAGACAATTGCACCTTATTAAACGTTCAGAGACAACAAAGATTTTTATTGAAGTTATTGCCGACATAAATTGAACTATCATCCAGAATAATCTAGATCTCTAGATCTTTTCAGAGATAACATATTAGAATGCACTATACATAACCACAAGTAAAGAAATACGTACTTATGGTCTAAGAGCTGGCCACGTCAGATGTGACACAATAATGAGAGGTTTGTAACCAGTACAGTTAGATTGCATAACCATCCCTATTACTAGATCCGGGCATCTGGCAGCTTTTAATGGGTGGAGATCAGAGTGAATAACCAACAAAGTTTTTAAGTTGGAAAAAAGTAATACCGAAATAGGTAAAAACTGCTGAAGTTGTGTCATTTATAGAGAACAGGGCCTATATTTTATCATTAGAACAAAAAACATTGTGTATTATTGCGGAAACAAAAACAGTAGGCGAGTAACCAAAAATTACATTATACATCATTTGGCACTACTTCCCTCAACCGAAACTTTTAGATATTATATAATCTAATTAATGACATAATTTTTCATAATATTGGATCAAATCCAGAACTCTAGAATTTGTTTTCTTAATGTTATTTGCATTCTTTGACCTCCACCACTTTACAGCTGCCAGGTGTCCGGATCTAGAAATAAGCATAGTATAGCAAACTAACTAGAGGGGTTTCGTTGCTCTCATTATTGTGTCATATCTGACGTGGCCAGCTCTCCGTCTATTATCTTTTGTACAAAGAAGGTGGTGCTACTTACTGTATATATAATTGTGACATATTGAAAGGGCCCTTAATGGCGGCTGACGCTTACGTTATTGGTGTTGAAAATTATATTGAAACTGTACAATGACTTTAACGGCTCTACACCATGGGCCACCATAGGGACGCAGCTATACGACGGAACGAGATCGCAATATCATTACCTCCCTCTAACGCATAGCTGCGTCCCTATGATGGCCCATCATGTAGAGCCGTTAAAGTCATTGTACAGTTTCGATATAATTATCAAGAAATAAATGCTTAATCGCCGACCGCCGTTAGGTTTCAATATGGATGGTCAAATTTTTAGTATTTTGTGCAACAGTTACATAATAAGGGTTCTTAAGATTCGAGGGTCGAAGTTACAAAATGAGGCGAAGCCGAATTTTGTAAAAACAGACCCGAGAATTTTAAGACCTAATTATGTACCGTTGCACACAATAGTTTTTCTACGAGTGCTAGGCAAGCCGGTAAGGATTGAGTTCGACGAATGACCTGCTGCCTCTATACAAATTGTCTTCAATCTCCTGGCGGATTGTGCCGGCGCCTCCCTTGCTTACAGCGACGGGTGGCGGCGGCGCGGGGCCCGCCCCGGCAACAGACCCATTAATATCCCTAAGAATCGACTTTTGAGTCATATTATGACAACGTTCATAAAGTATATGCTTTAAATATACCTGTCAGTCATTTTATTGGCAAATTAGAATGCAGGAGTAGAAAAAAAGTATTATGTGGTTCACTTCCAAAGATTTTCATAACGAATGGCAATAATCGGAAGAGCTCTCGGCCATAAACACGAGACCATAGATACGGAAGACCTAACTAACCCAGTCCCAACCGGTCTGGCAGGTGCCTACGACCCGTTATTATTTGTTATGCAAACTCTAGCCTGTTTCAAATGTCAGCTGTCCTATGGATATATAATTATGGAACGGTATATTTATAAAGAATCCACAGACTGTTCTGTAAAACTAGACCGAGCTTCATATCCACTCACGCGCTTGTTATTTTTCAGTTAGACTCCATTGCTTGGCCTAATAGGTAATAATGGTGAAGGCTGGTAATCAGCTCAGGGGTGGCGCTTCCATAGAACTCAATTATCGCCGGCTTGCCTAATTTTCAGGCACCCGAGCAGTTTTCCTACAGCTCATGAAGAAATGTTCAGCTAAGTACAGCGCCGGCTTGCTTAAGAAAAAAAAAATACTCGCCGCCACTGAATTAGCTACAGAGAACTTCAAGTATAACCTTAGAGGTATTAGTTTGGGGCTGCCATCCGTCCGGGGTACGTCCGGGGGGGTTTTCAATGAGTGTTCTTTATGTGAGGAAACAACCCATTGAATTTAATGATTTATTGCCATTATTAATTTGGACACGTCCGGGGGAAAAATGCGATTTACGCCAAATCTCCGGGTTTTTTAAATTATTGTCCGGGTTCGGCGAATTTAGAGATGGCAGCCCTAGTATTAGTTTACTTTAGTAATATTACCATCCACAGTTCTTTGAACGGTAACAATGATACCGACTAAATTATAAAATACCGACTAAGTTAGTTACGGTATGCTATCAGCCACCTTGAAACGTGTTTTAAAATCAGTCGCGTTGCGTGTATTCTGTCCTTTTTCGGGGGTCGCGTGTTTCAACTCTAGAGATATTTTCGCAAGTATACCTCTATAACTACTAAAACTAGTGGTTCTGTGAACCGTAGACTTCGGATAACATAAATAACGCGACAGCAAACTTTCCCCCTTTCCCCCCTCATTTTCCCCCCAATCAAAAAAATGCCTCGACAATTTTTGGCAAATAGATTAAGGAACGTACATGCCAAGTTTCATCGAAATCGGATGAAAAATGCGACCTCTAGACCGACACTGACCAACCAACATACCAACCAACCAACCAATACACACACACATCAAAATGCCAAATCGTCGTACCAGTGAAAACGGAGACGTTCGTCGCCTCGCTATTACGCTCGGCTCCTCAGTCAACTAACTAAAAAGTTGAATACCCATTCTACTGTGCGTCACTGGTTGACCTGGATAAATAGAGCATTCAATCTAAAACGTATTCCAAAAGGTTTTACATAATTGAATCTGAAGTAATTGGATTCCGAGCTTTATTTTGGTTTCGACGCATACAACAGGGGTTTACGGGGTCCACGACTGAAATGTGGTTTTTAAATTATCTTTGTGGATTCCTACTGGTTTAAAACGATTACTTTTATACCATTTATATAAACCGGTTTTATATTAAACAGGTATTTTGAGATTTAAGCTCCTTCATAAAAAAATCGATCGAGCGAAGCGAGGTCTTAGCTTAGACCCAAATAGGGGTGCATTTGGTTTATTTTTTATCCATCAAGTTGATATTGAAGAAGCCCCTGGCGTCCGTTAAGGCCTGGTTACACCTAACGAGTACAGTGGCGAGACAGCAAAATGCCACTCGGCCGAGAAAGTAAAATGGCCCGGCCCAGTACTCGGTGATGTGTTTACACCTTGCGAGTACTCGGTCGAGAGTACTGACTCGCCACTGAACTCGGTAGGTGTGACCAGGGCATTAGCTCGATGGGTAGACGACATTCGCAAGGTTGCGGGCCACTTTTGGATGAAGTTGGCTCAGGCCTATAACCGCGAAGCACTTCGTTCATCGAATCGAATATTTCCATCACTCTCTTTCGTATATGCAAGAGCGATAGAGACGGGACCATCGTTTTGTCGATTTTCGAACTTCGCGGTTATAGGCCAGGACCGTGACAATTGGCGTAGGTACACTCAGCAGTGGGCGATAAAAAGGCTGAAATGATGATGATGATATTTGGCGAGAATGTAGTTAGTTAAGAGTAAAGATAAAGCGTGCGGAATAAAAAAGTTAGTGATATTAAAATGTAAAGATGTGTTGAGGTCCTTGTTTGGTGTTAACTAGGTGGTTTGGTGCTAACTAACTAATATTATGATCTTTTTCTTAGTCAAAAAAGGTACAATAACAAAGAACACGCTGTCAAGGTAAATATGACGCAGCAACTTTCTTCATTTGTCTGAGATAAACGGGTATAATAAGCCCCGGCTTTTCTCAATGTCCCCTCCCAAATGTTTTTCATGCATCATAAACGGCTATACGGCACAAATGGTCTCGTACAAACAATTTCATTGCCAGACATAAGACGGATACGGCAATAGATCGACGGTCGATTGACGACTGTAGCTAATTGAAATGTTATGTCATGTCCTTTCATGTCACGGCTATTAAGATTGATGGATATGGAAAGTTAATCTTAGGTCGTAACGTTGGAAAAGCATTTTTTTATATATTTCTACATCACGCAAAATAGGCGCTAGACGTCGAGTTGCGGAAACTTGCCCGTTCTACAATACAATACAATACAATTTTAATTTCTAAGGATACAATCGATTTCTAAAATATAGATGCGATTAATTGAATAAAAATATTTGGAGTAGACCTGTGTTCATACATTTTTCACCATTAAATCGCATATTTTAGAACAATTAGCTACCTATGTGATGGACTTTAGGAGGATATTACCATTATTACCTGCGTATGTATGTACTTTTACTCAAAAGTCGTACTTAATCTTTAATTATGTTTAAGCTAAGACCACATAATGGTTATCTGGAAGAGACAGCTTCTTAGCGCCCACTGTATATCGTTCTTTAATCTCTCTCTTTATTTTTGGTGATCAACAAAGAAATATTGTATACAGGGTGTAACAAAAAAAATACTGGTGATCCGTTTAAGGGCATAATTGGTATCTTATTGAGTAGGAAAAGTAGGAGAAAAATTTTTTGGACGCGAAAAAAAATTTTTTTTGTATGGAGCGAGTAGTCGTCCCAGCTGGCCAACCCTCCATACAAAACCAAAAATTTTTTTCGCGAGAAAATTTTGTTTTCTTAGTTTTTCACAAAATACGATACCAATATGCCCTTAAAAGGATCACCATTATATTTGTTACACCTTGTAGATAGGGTTAGCAATCCAGCTTGTACGTAATTATCCACTGAATTCGACGGATCTTTTTTACTCAAATTTTAGAACATGAAAAAACCGTGTTGACAAACAACATGGCCTAGAAACACCCATCCGAATATCCATGTCCAAGCTGAACAGTTATCTGGCAATTTTACACTAATCATTTTCACATTTGACCAACTTCGAATAAACTGTTACTTGTAATTGAGAAATTATTACAAATGGGTGGTTGTTTCGTTTGCAAACTCTTTGTGCACTTGGGCAACCTACTTTCTTGGTATTTAATAGGGATGTCACGAATATTCGCATTCGCATTCGTATAATGCGAATATTCGCATCATTTTTGACATTCGTATTAACATTCGCATTCGCATCAAATGATGCGAATATTTTCCGAATGCGAATGTTGGCAGGAAGGCCAGAAAGCATCCTGTCTTAACCGCGCTGACCCGGCCGATGGTCATATACGGCTTGCTCATACACAGGAAGTGAAAACGGCGGTATCACTTGACTTGACTCCTTTTGATCAATAATATATATATATATAGGCATCCATCACATATCATTTTCTGCATTTTTGAACTATGGAAGCATAAAAATGATAAGTAAGATTAACTTTTTTGAATCTAACCCGGAACATTCGTATTCGCATTCGCATTCGGACATTCGCATTAGCATTCGCGTTCGCGAATGTGAGAATAACGACATTCGTGACATCCCTGGTATATTTAACCTCGTGTGGGGTCGTTAGTGAAATTTGAGGACATGCTTTTATTGTTGCTTTTTAAAAGTCTTTTGTTCGCGTATGCTAAGCATCCTGTAGTTTCTGAACGCTATTAAGGTCAGCCCGTATAGAGCAAGTAGGTTTTTCTAGAAATATTAGTATGTGTAGGAATTCTAGGAGCACTTCCACTGTGGGTGCACCTGGACTTCATCTATTCGGTTGTATTAGGATCAGGGGGCCGATTTTTGACAGCCGGACGCTCGAATTCAAAAATTTCAAGCTCGAAAATAATCGCACACAAAAGTTTGTCGCCAATTTTTTCGCATGGAATTAATAGTTTAAATAATCATCATTTCAAATTTCTATCGCTTTTATTTTTAAAACATAATTTCATCGTTTTATTCGGAGTTTTAAATGTCACTTTCGGGTGCTCGAATCTCAAAAATCACCCCCCAGAAATACAGTGTGTTTCTGTAATAGGAGCAATAAATTAAAACATAGATTCTACTCCTCAAACTACAAAACATTTGTTCAACAACTTTAAAAAAATATGTATTTTGTAGATTGTCTCTTTTTCATACAAACTAAATAGTATTTTCAATGAACGTTAAAATCCGTCTAATTGACATTACTTGTCACCCTACAGACATAGTCAATTTCGGAATACATTGCGTGTTCGAAAAAACTTTAAAGTGTCCTAAAAATCAAACCATACGTTATTTTTAAAAGTCGCTGAATAAACGTTTCCTGGTTTGAGGAGTAGAATCTACGTTTTAATTTATTGCTCCTATTACAGAAACACACTGTATAACGGTCTAAGTCGCCCCCGTTTATTTATTTATTCAACCATATTAGGAAATATATTAAAATTAATTTACTTATTTCTTTTATTAACGATATGCTCAACTAATTAAATAACAGGCATATTATATGTAGGTATAGCCAATTTTGAAATAAATTTCATAGGAATTAGATGGCAAAAACGGAATGATTTTTCTTCATAATTTCAGATTCTATAATAGTAGATTGTACAACAAGTGCATAAAACGCACCATTTTACGCGAGGCGTTTATCCATACGAGCGAGCTTGCGAGCGAGGATGGATATGAAGTACAAGCGTAAAATGGGTTTTATGGACGAGTTATACACTCTACTTTTTACTTCGATTGTGAGGAAATAAAAAGAATAGGAATTTCTTTCATAAGTGTTTATATTTTTTTACTTCTCATGCTCGTAAAGTTTCACTTTATGCTGGGTATAGGCGGACTAAAACTCAATTTTATGCACAAGTGCATAAAAAATTGACTTCTTCTAAGGCTATTTTGACAATGGCAATTTTTTATGCACTTGTGCATAAAATTGAGTTTTAGTCCGCCTATACCCAGCATAAAGTGAAACTTTACGAGCATGAGAAGTAAAAAATCTATTAAATATCGTTATGGCGACAAATTGCAGTCACTTTACTTCTGGCACATTTGGATTTACATACTTATTCATATTTATAATTTTCTTGTTATTTATTTTATGTTTAATTGGAGTTCAATTTTATATTACGTTCCAGAAAATTTGGTAAGTTTAAAAAACCTTTTCTAGGCTTTATTATTAAGTATAATAACCATATTACATTGTTGTGAATGTTGTAATGTTTACTCGCATATCTTCAAGCTAAATAAAGAACAGCAAACCTAGCTTTACCCATTGGCTTTACCTGTGTTTATTTCTAGCATATTATATTTCGAGATAAGGGCAGTGAGGGCGTATCGTATGTTATTCTTAGGTTCCCTGGGAGGTACCTCCTTCAGCGTTCGTTGTTACTAGGACCACCGTGGGTGTCAGCTGTTCTTGACGACACAGTCGACGCCAGATATATGTCAACACTTATGCATCTTATTACAAAGGAGTAAGGTACAGTATTGTTAACGTTTGACGTGGACTGTACAAGCTTGGGTTACACAAAACAATGGGAAATAAATTGTAACAAGTACTTATTGTTGAGTTCGTAAAAAATGTTTTCTATAAAAATAAACTGTCAGTGCGCCGCGAAAACTCCAAAAGATTGCGAATTAATAAAAGATAAGTGACATTTACGAATTTCTCCAGGGTGGAGGACATTTCCAAGATGGCGGCGGTTTTTTGCGGTCCCAAAACGTCAAATGGTCTGGACATAAAAACGAAAATAAACAGACCAAACTTCAGGTCTATCGAGATTTCGATCTGTGTCGTATTTTGGTTGTATTATACTCGTATTAAGTATATATGCTAATTAATCGACTCTGTGCTACAATAAACATGTTGACAAATAAATAATTTGTACAGTCGACTTCAAAAGTGAGTGCTTTTGTAACCATATCTTGGACGTGGAATTTCCAAAAAACATCAAGTCGAAACATTAGTAAACCGAGGAAATTGTTATTAGGGCTTGCAATTCCGGTATTTTTTGTATGGCCAACTAGAATTCCGCAATTGGCGATACACAAAATACCGGAATTGCAAGCCCTAATTGTTATTTCTAAACTAAAATTATGTCAATATTTTTACACATATATAAATTATCTCCATTGTTCCAATTAGATATGCAATGTCATAAACACCTATCTAGCGATAATCGCTATCAGACGTAATTCCCATTGTCAGACAAAGCGTCTGCCGGCATTACTCGTACAATAACTAGGACATAGGGTTATCAACTTATCAATATCAGTCTGCGAGCTTTGTTTCCTATTTATATACGTAACTGCGTATGTATTACTACGCATTTACATGTACATGTTAACAGTATACAAATTCCTATGATTTATAATAGTGGTCAACTATCATCATCCGTCTAAACTAGTACAATACTTAAATTAAACGTGTCACTAAAGGCAGTCTCCGATTGGGGTGAAGCCAATCTGGTCTCGTTCAATGCAAGTAAGACTCAGGCGTGTCTCATCTCCGCTAAACGGAGTCCATTCCATCTGACTCCTACTTTTCGAAATGTATCCCTTCCGTTGACCGACCATCTTGAACTTCTCGGAATCTCACTAACTTCGAAACTCAACTTCGGCCCACACATTGAGTCGAAAGCACAGTTAGCAGCAAAAAAGCTGGGCATCCTCAACAAGGTGAGGCAGTATTTTACACCTAGGCAGCTGCTCGACCTTTACCAAGCGCAAGTCCGGTCATGTGTAGAATACTGCTCTCATCTGTGGGATGGTTCAGCAAAATACCAGCTTGAGGCGCTCGAGTCAGTCGAGAGGAAGGCCAAAAGAATTATCAATGACGACGATCTTACGAATGCTCGACTTCAAAGTCTGGAGCATCGTCGCAATGTTGCCAGGTTATCGATCTTTTATAGGATACATTTCGGTGAGTGTGCCGAGGAACTGCATAACGTTATTCCCCCGTCCCCATTTTACCATCGGACTACCAGACAAACGGCACTCCGGCATCGCTTCATGGTAGGTATTCCACATATACGCACGAAGCGTTTCGCTTCAACATTCCTTATGCAAACTGCCAAAGAGTGGAATGCTCTGCCCGAGTCTGTGTTTCCACATGAGTACAATTTGGGTCTCTTCAAAGCGCGAGTAAATAGGTATCTCATAGGTAAGCGTGCCCCACCGTAGACCGCATCATCACTTACCATCAGGTGAGATCGTAGTCAAACGCCTGCCTATTCTGAATAAAAAAAAAAAAAAAAAAAAAGTAAGCTAACGTTTTCAGGCGATTTTTTTTATAAAAAATGCCCAAGAGAACGGAAATAATTTTTAAAGTAGTTTTTTTTAAGTAGTTTTTGTTTTTAACCGACTTCAAAAAAGGAGGAGGTTCTCAATTCGACTGTTTTTTTTTTAATGTATGTTACTCGATATCTCCGTGAATCGTGAACCAATTTTCTATATTTTTTTTTAATCGAACGGGTATAACCCCTAGATGGTCCCATTGTCACCAAGTCGGGGTCTGATGATGGGATCCTGGAGTAATCGAGGGAACTCTTCAACTATTATAGGCATGATTTCACTATTTACAGCAACTCGGCCACTTCCACTTGGAATAGCGGATCCTAAGTGAAGTCGGTTCTTTTTTTGTTTAAAATTATTAGTTTTAGTCACGTTCAACTGTCACCCAACGATATAAACCAATCGGCGGGAATCGATAATCAAGATGGATGACATCGCCCATAGACTATTAACACATAATCCCGCGCTGCGATAAAAACGAGCGATATAATTTATGGCCAGTAGCTTTATTATGTTACCTTTATTGCGACATGTGCGTAATGTTTCCATGGGGACCAGTTGTTCCTAAAACCGAGGATATGTATATGGCTTAACGTTAACAGTTAAATTGTGATGATGTACCTTTTATTTGCAAACGCACAATTTATTTATTTAAGGAACCACCTACTTATATGCGAAATTGCATTTTATTTTGTAGGTAGTAGCTTCTGCCCGCAACCGCAACTTTGTCTGTGTAGAAACAGCACCTTTAGTAATTTCCTCCCCCCTGCCCACTACCCTAAGGGATTTTATTAACCATGACATTAATGTTTGGCTATATATAGAGCCAGCTACTTTCATCTATTTCATACATCATACAGACTACGTCTCTGTCTAAAAAAAGGTACATTTTCAAATCTTCGCTTCTGTTGCTAACTGTACATAACCCTAATTTATTTTATTTTAGTGTTTGTGTGTGTATGTGCGTGTGTGAAGTGTATCTTTTTGTGTGTTTGTTTGCTTGAATAACATAATTTGTAGTTCAACGTTATCAGCGTTATCAACAATATTTATTTACAAAGTGTTTACTAAGTCCAATCGTAACCCACAAAACTAACTTACCTAATGTCATCATCAAACTCCTTACACCGTGGACCTACAGTTCATTATTGCTTGATTCACTGCCTAACAAACGTGGTTATTCTGCAATCAAATAGGGCCTAAGTCAGTTAGAAACTTGGATGTTGGTATGACCTTTCAGCGGTTTGGTTTAGATAGGTCACCGCGTCGGCGTCAGGCGTTCTGAGGGCCTACCGCGAAGTTCGAAAATCGACAAAACGATGGTCCCGTCTCTATCGCTCTTGCAAATACGAAAGAGAGTGATGGAAATATTCGATTCGATGAACGAAGTGCTTCGCGGTTATAGGCCTGGTTGTGTCGTAACAGTTGGCAGCACTGTCACAACACGCTTGTTCACTTCATTTGCGATTTGCATGGCCCATTGTGTTTATAATCTGTGGTTTGAGGACGGAAAATGAATGGGGAAAGAGTTGGCTTTATAAACTTTGCCTGTGCCTTTCAAAATAATGTGAACCATAAACTCTTCAGTTTACTTTGGACTTTTTACTTTTCGAAAAATTATATAGAAATTGTAAATGATAAATAAGTATATTGTAGTGCAATTTGCCTTCTATTCTATAGGACTTTTGGACCCCTGATACCTAGTTTTATATTTGATTATTATTGTAAATTAATAAGAAATTATTATTTTCAGGTAATGACTAAGAACTACTACTAGATGTGGAGTTTTCAAAAGCGTTGCGTGAGTTTAATACACAAAACATTATTTATTAACTTTTTGACTGCCGTCATCTGATATATGACGATAATATGAGACAAAGTGGCAACGTGAATGACACCTTCATAAATTATGTCAGAGTTCTAAATTGAAAGTTGTACCTAATTTTGATGTAAGGCGGTTCAAAGGTAGGTAGGTAGGTAAGGAGGTAGGTAGGTAGGTAGGTAGGTAAGGTAGGTAATACCGATTCACTTGTTTCATTAAAAAAAAACTATTTTAATACAATTTATTTGAAATATTACATAACATTTTTTCCAAAAAGCTTCTTACATAAATGTTAATTCTAAGACCGCATTTAAACTTGGAACTTTACCTTAACTTGATAGGACCGCGTAATTAAAAAAAAAAGTAAAAATTGACTTTCTCTTTGTCTTTGGGATGATTAATTTGTTTTTTTTTTCAATAAGCGATCCGTCCCTCTGAAAGAGAATTTACTTATTTTGCAACGTTTACTTTGATTTTATGTGGTACCCACCGTCGCTTAAAGCTATTTGGAATGGTATTTTATTTGATACGAATTTGTACCTTCGGCATTAATTTCCATTAATTCCTATCATACTCGTATGTTTCAAAAATTGTACATTAACTATATTCATCAGAAAGTGATAGATGTCTATCTCGCCCGCGAGGTACCTACTGTCGCTGGACACTTGTGCTAACCGTGGGGCAGTAGTCACATCCAAGGCCGTCTTAAAACGTATCGGGGCCCTAGGTCACGTAAGGATGTGGGGCCTTTGGTCACTTGAAAATCAGGGGCCCTCAGGCGCTCAATTAGGGACTATGTTGACTGTAAAAAAACGTCGTCTAAGCTCTTTCGGGGCCCCCTTGAGGATGGGGGCCCTGGGCACGGGCCCCGTGTGCCCTTATGGTAAAGACGGCATTGGTCACGTCACACAACAGAAATGTTGCAATACGAATAAGCGCTAACTGACGCGCCGTTGTCCACATTGTGGCCCTTAATGCATCCATCCTTAACCCAAATAAGCAGTGACAGGAACTAGTAATAGAAGTAAATATGAAAACTATTATGTGTTACGAAACCTCTATTTGTATGATACAATAGAATCAACATGCAAACAAGCATGTACAGATTGTATTGGCCGGGTGCAGAGACTGGGCGGGAAAAGCTAAAACGATCGCAGCGCTTGACGTGACCAAAAGTGACAACTGCGACGGCTGTATTTTTTGAAACGTCATACGTTTTAGTTATTTTGCTTACGCTTTCTACTTAAATATGCTATTAAATAATAAATTGTGGTAAAATAGGTAACGTTATAATACAGGATACACGTAGAAAGAAATATGTAAAGACTAGCTTCTGTCCGCAACTCCGTCTGCGTAGAATAACACTTACAATAAGTATATAAAACGCCTGCATACAAATTTACTGCACACATTTTCAATTAGAGCACATACTATTATGTGCCATAAAATTGTATCCTATATTATAACGTTCCCTATTTTACCTCAATTTATTATTATGTAGGTACTCTTTGTGGACTAGTAAGGATAAGGATTGAGGCTTTATCAGATTCTACATAAAAATCCTACGGAATTTTTTCATACATGCATTACGTGCTGCGTTTTGGTAAAGGATTTCGGGCCACTTTATATGGATCGTGGTCGAAAAACTATCAGAGAAGAGGTCATTAAATATGTAAGTATCTCTATCGACTTTAGTTCTATGAGCACCAAGTTGAATTCCACAGCAAAACTGAGATTTTAATATTTTAGTCACAGCACATATTAAGTGCCTAAATAAAGCATTGCAGCTGGGCTGCGTTCACAACCGCTCGGCGGACGTGTTGGCCACTGAGGTCTAACAGTAACCAGTCCGTCTAGGCATAGGCGCACTTCCTAGTAATTACTGTGACTGACTAAAATAAATCATGAATATCTTAGTTATGCAATGGAATTCAACTTGGTGTCTCCATAAGGAAATTAAGTATATAAAACGAACGAACTTTTAAATTAGATAATTCATAGCTCTGTTTGTTTTTGGATCCCTTTACGCATGATCCTTTACGGGCTTCTAAATTTTTAAAAGAAATAAAACCTCACAAGATTTTCTCAATTTGTTTCTATCATTTAAAACAGAGTACAACAATTTTGAGATTTCAGAAGAGATGTTTGAAATAACACAAAATATATAATTTGTTATAACTTTTGTTTGTATTTAACAAATTTTCCCCGCTGCTGCTCCTGCTTGTTTAAGTCTGTCTTTCACTGGTCTTTCATCATTTTCGATTTATATAATATATTAAGGCGGCCACATACGAAGGTACATTTGCCACTATGGACGCACACAGGTATCTGTAAAAAAAAACAGAAATGTTGTCTGTATTATAAAAAACTAACCAAGTGCGAGTCGGACTTTATTTGTAGGTTTCGCTTCCCTGCGAAGTGTTAGAAAATAAGGCTCAAATGACCGTATCTTTGGGTTGCGTCGAGTTAAAAGATTCAAGGAGCGGCGCCGCAGATATATATAATATAAGTATTTGATGTTATATTTCAACTTTATACCTCCAAGCGTTCCTGATAAAAAGGGTTTTGACAGACAGACCAAATTAAATTGCTTAAAACAAGAGTGGCGATTCAAAACCAAAAATTTTTTCTAGTAAAATGAATGAATTGTTTTTGCACAATTTGTAAAGATACTTACACTAGGGCTCCCGTTGCTTCAGGCCAACCAAGAAGCTTGTCTAATTATGTCCGACTGTTCCATATTTTTGCAATTCCATATTTCTAACGTGATGTGCCAAAACTAACAGCTTCCCTTTACTTTCGATTTAAGACCGGTGTTTAAAAAAGTAGTAATTTTTCAATTATCTGGAAGCAAACATAATAAAACATTATTTTTTCCTTTAAATTGTAAGAAAACAACAATGAAGTGACTTGACGTAATTATACTTAATACACGCACAATAGTTACTTTTATCAATAAAGCACAAAACTAAATGTGTTTCACATTAAAAACAAACAGATTTTGCATTTGTTAACTGCTCCACAATCAATATTTTAAAATAATTACCTTTATTTGGTTGTATCCATTAGTCGACACTTTTGACAGAGCCGTCAAAGTTGCGAACGCTAGGTGGCGCTGCGTCGTGCACCCGGCCAATACATCAGTGTGTCCTTAGCCATTGGACAAAGCCGAAACGTACATATATGTATATTAGGGTATTTAAAACTAGTATATCATGTACCTTAACAATCTCTGCAATGATTACGAAGAAATTGAAGAAAAGAAAATAATTATTTATGCAAAATACAACGTGCAGGGTCTTTTTTACCAGCTAGTCTATCTCTGCCCTTGATATTATCATGTCACGTAGGTGTTTCAAAAATTCAAACTGCGACTTTTCTTTTAAAGTTCAGAATCAATTGTAGCATCAGTTTACAAACCTTTCTTATGTTGTAAAAACTACCTGAACCAATACCCTTTGTTCCTAACCTTTCTATAAAATAAACTATGTAATCATCGACTCACTCCACGGAAGTCGCCATACAAATGGCGATTTAGCAAACACTGGCAATGGCACCTTATCACCATTACTTTTAATTGAATATCGAATGACATGGGTCGAGATTATGTAAATTTCTACACAGCTGTGCTGGCTGCTATTCCTAAAGCTGGAAGAACTGACTCTAACGCTTGTAAACCAGTCTTAAGTGAACACTCCGAATAATCACATTTTGTTGAACTCAAGCAGACAATTACACTGGTTTTACAAGTTAATTAGATTCCGCATGAGCTCCGTATGCGATGTGAATAACTGTACGAGTTTACTCAATACAATTAACTGTCCATAGCATTATCGATTCTATTCATATAATCGCAAGGTTGGTGTTACTGTGGAGTCGGTAAATGCGCAGATCTGGTTGCATAAGCAAAGGGCCATTGTTCCTTATCAGCTGTTATCAGTCGCAATATGAACCCGGCCCTGCGTTTCACAACAGACTTGTTTTCGTACTGCGGCTTGTTCAAGGCGTAGGTTCTATTGACCCGTACGGGGTTTTAATGAGATTTCGTTTATTTAAATCTTAAATCCGACGCACATAGGTAGGTATACTAGGTACAATATGACTAACATAAGTAGGTACCTACCTAACATGGGCCTGCCTTAATGCTTGAATATTTCCCTCGATTTCTCCTGGATCCCATCATCGTGGGGTCCACACACTATCAGTCGGCCTGACGATATTGGTCTGTCAGTTTTTAGGAGCTGTAAATTTTTTGTTCTAACTGACAGGCCGATATCGTCAGTCGGACTGATAGTCGGTGGGCCCCCTCAGATCCTAACCTGATGGTGATGACAATCGGACCAACTGTCAAAGTATGCCCATCAAACAAAACGAAGTATTTTCAAAATCGGTCCAGCCGTCATCGAATGATCGATGGACATACCTACATACAAAAACAACAAAAATCCCGATGACATTCCTCACTCGTAATCTTTAAGTCGGTCGAAAATATTGTTACCCAGTATAATTTGAAATGCGAATATATATTTTTATATTTTACACATCTCTAAATGGGCCAAATAGCAGCTGATCGATATTTATTATTGAGATGCTATGCGTTTTACTACGCTGTAATTAATAATATAATACGCATATCTGATGTCATCGGGTTATCAAGTAAATTGTATTATTTTGTAAACGTTTAGGTACACAAGCAATGTCATATTTATTATATTATACGATCGCAATAACATTTGCGCAACATGACACTGGGATATATTTATTTACACGAGAAAATGAAAGCCTAGGGGCACGGCTGCCACCACCACCAGAGGAACCACTGTCCTGTCCACCAGAGAATGTGTTTGTTAAAAACCAATCCTAGAGCGGTGTGTGAGGATAAACAAGTGAATTGATCCTATTGGTTAGTTTTCAAAAATACACTGAGAGAAATTTGCTTTTTATGCTCGGCGACTGTAATACTCGAATTGAGATTGTGGTGGCGGAACTACTAGCGCATACTTTTTGATAGAGCTTGTATGGTCGCATATTGTAGCATCCATAACAATGACAGAAAGGATTTCCATACAATATTGGAAACTGTTGTCGGGCCCCGCATTGCGTGTCGGGCGGGCGCCGCCGGCACAATCCACCGGGAGATCGAAGTTACTCAATTACATAGAAGCAGTAGGTTGTGCACGGCTTTCGTCGAACTCAATTCTTACCGGCTTGCTTAAGCACTCGTATAAAAACTATTGTGTGCAACGGTACATAATAAGGGTTCTTAAAATTCTCGGGTCTATTTTAACAAAATTCGGCTTCGCCTCATTTTGTAACTTCGACCCTCGAATCTTAAGGACCTTCATTATGTAACTGTTGCACAAAATACCGTCAAACGGGGGAATTATAGACTGGTGCAGAAAATGAGACAAAACGTCGTAGGAAATTTGATTCCTTATACTTGCAACACTGTTAGAGATACACTTGTCAATTTGCTGTCAAATCGCCCGCAATACGGTCACGTTCGTACAAGTACCGTAAAATTTTATTGTTTCTATCACAATTTCTCATAAAAAAATACTTTCTAAATGCTTGAAAACTGGTGATTTATTTGTGGTGTAAAACAGTGTGTGTCACGACTTTTGTATCCTATTTTTCTCAATGTGTGTACCCGTGCGCCTAACCTCACTTTTTCGCCGACCGTTTGGCATTCATAGTTTCACAGTAGGGCCAACCTTCACGAAAAAAATCACGATTAAGTAAAGGTGCATTCATGCTGGGGTTAACTGAGACTTTGTCTAAAGTTACCCCGATGTGTCCCAAGTAGACCCAACTTTTAGTTGGGTACTTATTGTTGATTTTTTTTTGGCCCAAGTTGGGCAGTAGTTTGAAAATGTTCATATTATAGTTCCTATGAAGCATACATATTGTGATTTTATATTGATCTCTTCGTTTTAAGTAAGTATAAAGATGTTTATAATACCAGAAAATTAAAATTTGTTTTTTTTTGTTTTTTTTTTTGGTTTTTTTTTCTAAGAAAAATGGTACTTAACAGGTACAGATTAAGAATAATTATGTTGCAAGTATTAATACCTAGGTATTAAGCACAAAAAATATGTTTTAAAGTTTTTTTTTGCATATAAAATTGAGTTTGAGTAAATTAGTAACTCAAATATTGGCAATTTTTGGACATGTTTATTTTAATTTTTTTTGAGACGTTTTCGCTTTTTTTTACCAAAACAAGAAGGTATCTTAATGACTGATATGTTGTAGAAACCTATAAAGGTGTTTAAATGTTGATCTCTATCTTAAATTTAAGTTTTAAAATGTTGCATTTTTAGAAAAGGATAATTTCTTGTGTTGTTGATTAATTTTTTTACGCACGTTTTAGACAGTTTTTCACCGATATAGATAGTAAGATTAATAACTGTGATGCAAAAGATACCTAAGAAATGAATAAATACAGCTTATATAAATAAACCTAATTTTCATTGAATTTTTAAGATGTTTGAACATTTTCGTGGCGATTATTTTTTGTCATGTCGTTTTTGTCCCAATAAACGTGTTCAATGTGAACGCGCCCTTACTTAACTTGCTAAGTAGGTATATTTAAAACGTCTAAACAGTCCCATGATGACATACTAGCCGTGTAACTACAATAAAATTCACCAAAACCCTGGTGTCTAACTTTACCCCACTCCATTTCCTAACTTGGGACAAGCACATAAAAAATAAAATAAAATAAACTATACCTATATATGTTTATATAATACGTAAAAAGCAAAATATAACTAGGGACTGGAGTCCACGAACAGCAATCAGATTGTAAATGCTATAATTAATATGTTTTTTTTGCCTGCGAACTTGAAACCTGTCCATAATTCCCCCGTTTGACGGTACTATTGTGAGTCTAACAAATTCGACTTGTTGCGTGTTTATCAGTTTGAAACTAAAGTATTTTATTAAACGGAATCGATCACCAATATTGTTAATACAAGTCGAATTTGTACGAACAACAAGGTTAAACTTGTTAAAAGATTAGGATTGAATCAGCCAAATATATGTTTAAAACAATATGTGCCATGTTGGTTTTATATAATCGAGTTGTTGATTTAAATAACACTTAAACTAAAATGACAAGTAAGTTGTAGAATGAACTAATTAAACTTAATAAAATCGAACTTGTAGTTTTAACCAAAGAGCTTGTAGGCGCTATTTTAAAATGAGAGTTTGGTTGAACGAACGTGAATTCTGTTTTTTTTTTCACTCAGTTTACATAACTCGCAACACATCCTCACTCATCTCTGGTGGAAACGCAGAATGTCCGTGAAGTTGACTGCCCCACGCGAATGAAGAAAATGCTGGTTCGATCCCTGCTTTGAAGGCTTTCGTCACTTTTCGTTTCGCATTTTACTCAGTTTATATCTGTATAAAACATCCGTAGAAAGTAACCCTTTTCTACTCTCTGACTCTGAGTGTACCTTATACAGTTACGTCTAGGTTCATAATCAATAATCATCATCATTTTAGCCGTTTTTCGCCCACTGCTGAGTATAGGCCTCTCTTCGAGTACGCCATTAGTCCCGGTCCTGACCTAATCTTATCCAGAACCCTTAGGGTTGCGTTTGCGTTAGGTCTTAATTTGTATGGGATTTTTAACACAACACACCAAGCGGAAAGTATCGAAAACTAAACCACCGAGTCTCACCCAGAACCCTTTTTCACTAACATAACGACTGCGTTTGCGTTAGGTCTTATTTTGTATGGGATTTTTGATTTTTAACACAACACATCAATCGGAAAGTACCTATCGAAAACTAAACCACCATCTATGAAGTATGTCTACTCGTTGATTTCGTTTTTGATACGTTCCGCTTGGTGTAGGTACTGTGTTAAAAATCCCATACAAATTAGGACCTAACGCAAACGCAATCGTTACATTACGTTAGTGAAACGATTACACCAAAGCTACAATAACTATTTAATACGGGATATTTACCATGTACAGTCGCCATCAAATATATCGGAGCAGCCACGGTACTCAAAAATATCTGAACATACACTTTATTGCCTCGACGATAGAGGCGTTGTTCAGATATTTGTGACCACCTTGGCCGCTCCGATATATCTGATGGCGGCTGTACGTTCCGTGTGTTCATGTGTTTGTCCCGTATTAAATAGTTATTGTAGTGTTGGGGGGCTACTTTGAAAAATTATAGGTTTTTTCAAAGGCTCTAGTGACTAAACGGGAAAGGGGACTGAATTTATTTTAGAATATATATTATTAGACTATATACTCTTGTTTATGGCACAAGCCGAAACACGATTGCTGAAAGTTGCCTCGATAGAAAAAAAAATCCGAAGTTGGGTCCTTTTTCCCCTTATTTTTCTTAGCTTACGTAAACTATAAGAGATTAAGCAGTGTTTATCAGTTTGAAACTAAAGTATTTTATTAAACGGAATCGATCACCAATATTGTTAATACAAGTCGAATTTGTACGAACAACAAGGTTAAACTTGTTAAAAGATTAGGATTGAATCAGCCAAATATATGTTTAAAACAATATGTGCCATGTTGGTTTTATATAATCGAGTTGTTGATTTAAATAACACTTAAACTAAAATGACAAGTAAGTTGTAGAATGAACTAATTAAACTTAATAAAATCGAACTTGTAGTTTTAACCAAAGAGCTTGTAGGCGCTATTTTAAAATGAGAGTTTGGTTGAACGAACGTGAATTCTGTTTTTTTTTTCACTCAGTTTACATAACTCGCAACACATCCTCACTCATCTCTGGTGGAAACGCAGAATGTCCGTGAAGTTGACTGCCCCACGCGAATGAAGAAAATGCTGGTTCGATCCCTGCTTTGAAGGCTTTCGTCACTTTTCGTTTCGCATTTTACTCAGTTTATATCTGTATAAAACATCCGTAGAAAGTAACCCTTTTCTACTCTCTGACTCTGAGTGTACCTTATACAGTTACGTCTAGGTTCATAATCAATAATCATCATCATTTTAGCCGTTTTTCGCCCACTGCTGAGTATAGGCCTCTCTTCGAGTACGCCATTAGTCCCGGTCCTGACCTAATCTTATCCAGAACCCTTAGGGTTGCGTTTGCGTTAGGTCTTAATTTGTATGGGATTTTTAACACAACACACCAAGCGGAAAGTATCGAAAACTAAACCACCGAGTCTCACCCAGAACCCTTTTTCACTAACATAACGACTGCGTTTGCGTTAGGTCTTATTTTGTATGGGATTTTTGATTTTTAACACAACACATCAATCGGAAAGTACCTATCGAAAACTAAACCACCATCTATGAAGTATGTCTACTCGTTGATTTCGTTTTTGATACGTTCCGCTTGGTGTAGGTACTGTGTTAAAAATCCCATACAAATTAGGACCTAACGCAAACGCAATCGTTACATTACGTTAGTGAAACGATTACACCAAAGCTACAATAACTATTTAATACGGGATATTTACCATGTACAGTCGCCATCAAATATATCGGAGCAGCCACGGTACTCAAAAATATCTGAACATACACTTTATTGCCTCGACGATAGAGGCGTTGTTCAGATATTTGTGACCACCTTGGCCGCTCCGATATATCTGATGGCGGCTGTACGTTCCGTGTGTTCATGTGTTTGTCCCGTATTAAATAGTTATTGTAGTGTTGGGGGGCTACTTTGAAAAATTATAGGTTTTTTCAAAGGCTCTAGTGACTAAACGGGAAAGGGGACTGAATTTATTTTAGAATATATATTATTAGACTATATACTCTTGTTTATGGCACAAGCCGAAACACGATTGCTGAAAGTTGCCTCGATAGAAAAAAAAATCCGAAGTTGGGTCCTTTTTCCCCTTATTTTTCTTAGCTTACGTAAACTATAAGAGATTAAGCAGTATAACTAAGTAAAAAATATGGTATTCTGGTTTATCTAAAAAGTCACAGAAACAAAATTAGACAATTTTTTTTAGATCCGCTTATTTATCGTAGTTTAGTCAAAAAGTCTGATCCTTAAGAGCGCTGCATCTCTTTCTTCCGTGCACGGGAGCCATAAACGTGTCTCTTACGGATGGGCGTGGCTTGTCCAAATCGAGGAACGGCCTTAAAAGATAAGATAAGATAAGATAAACTTTATTGGTAACGAATAGGTACAGGTCAGGTACAATTTTAATGTGTTACTATTGTAACATAAAAATAACAATGTCATAATTTATAAAATAATAATAATAGCATTAATATTAACAATATCACAAAGTTAATTGTAGGCTCACCATTTCACCAAAGTTATAGAATTTTTTTGTTAGCAGCCACGATTCTAACTTACTTTTAAAGGATTTGTGAGATGGTGCTCCTCTTATGCTTTCTGGGAGGCGGTTGTATATTTCAGGGCCCGTGACGTACACCGACTGTTCAGATCTAGCGAGCCTGTGAAAAGGTACATCCAGGCGATCTCGGTGTGCATTGCTTCGTAGGTCGTATGACGTCACTATCCCTTTACGTTTAAATTTGTCTATATTTGTATGGGTGAAGAACGCGAGCTGAAGGATTGCCATACTTGGTAGGGTTAGGATACGCAGGTTTGTGAAGTGATCGTAAACTGGTTCATCGCTGCGAATACCCACTATGCCTCGGACTGCACGTCTCTGCATTCGGAATGCGCGCTCGAAATCCGATGCTCGACCCCACAACTCGGTGCCATATGAAAGTATCGAGTGGACTGTGGCGAAGTAGCAAGATCTAACTATATCTCTACTAGCCTGTGGCTGCCAGGCGCCGTAGCGCATAACATGCTCGGCCCAGTCTCGCGCAAACAGAGTCAATATGCTCCCTCCAAGACAGTGGGGTATCGAGCGTGAACCCAAGGAGCTTGGTGGTGACAACCTTTTCGATTTTTGTGTTTCCTGCATGGACATCGAGATCAGCAGTAGGGTGGCCGTTAAGATTTATACGAAGAAAGCAGGTCTTGTCCGTATTGAGTGCTAGACTGTTACGTGTAAACCACAGGTGCAGCCGGTTCACGGTGTCATTGAGCGCTGTTTCGAGCAGTTGTTCATTTGGTGCATAAAATCGTAGATTACACTAGGTTCAGATTCAGAAGTGACCCGCAATCTTCCGAATGTACAGACGCCATCAGATATATCGGAGCGGCCAAGGTGGTCACAAATATCTGGACAACGCCTCTATTGTCAAGGAGATAAAGTGCATGTACAGACATTTTTGAGTACCTTGGCCGCCCCGATATATTTGATGGCGACTGTACGTTAGAATACGTCTAGGTTAGTAGCGCGTATGTCAGGGCTAGACCTTGGCGTTCCTAGCTGCAACTGGTACTAGGAGCTAAGAGTTACACTGAACAACGGTGGACCTTAAAGCTTTGCAATAAGGTTTATATAGACTCAGTTAACAGTGTGGATGGTACAAATAGCGAGGGTATTTTAAGAAGTCTATAATCGGATGTGCATCACCTAGATTCGGATTTAGCACTAGAGCGATGGACAAGGAAATAAATAAGAAACCATACAACTGTGATATATGTTCGGTGCTGTCCGTTGAGCAAACAGTGAAAGGATTAAGTTTCCCGCGCGCATAATACACAATGCATCATTGTGCTAATTTGGTGCATCCAGCAAGGTTGCACTCCAAGAACAATTGCATCTTGAAACAAAGGAGCAACGTCTTGCAATGTCAGGAAGAAAATTTATACATACCTATAGTCACGTATTCTAATTTTAAAATACATACATATACCAAAATACATTAAAAAAATACAATATCCTCGTGCATTTCCGGTTAGACGGAGAGCTGGCCACGTCAGATATGACACAATAATGAGAGCGACGAAAGCCCTGTAGTTAGTTTGCTATACTATGCTTATTTTTAGATCCGGACATCTGGCAGCTGTAAAGTGGTGGAGGTCAAAGAATGCAAATAACTTGAAGAAAATAAATCCTACATTTCTGAATTTGATCCAATATTATGAAAAATTATGTAATTAATTAGATTGTATCATATCCAAAAGCTTCGATTAGGGGAAGTAGTGTCAAATTATGTGTAATGCAATTTTTGGTTACTCGCCTACTGTTTTTGTTTCCGCAATAGTACACAAAGTTTTTTGTTCTTATGTTAAAATATAGGCCCTGTTCTCTATAAATGATACAACTTCAGCAGTTTTTATCTATTTTGGTATTACTTTTTTCCAACTTAAAAACTTTGTTGGTCTGTCACTCTGACCTCCACCCATTAAAAGCTGCCAGATGCCCGGATCTAGCAATAAGGATGGTTATGCAATCTAACTGAACTGGTTACAAAACTCTCATTATTGTGTCATATCTGACGTGGCCAGCTCTTAGACCAGGTAGGATTGTGCGTGCGTGCGACGCATGAAATTTAGCATTTCATGCAAACACTCTTTCAAAATAAAATAATCATCAACTAGTAACTAACAGTATTTAATTTAAGAAAATCCATGATTTCTTAAGGCGGCCACCGAATATCAGTCAGCCTGACGATATCGGCCTGTCAGTTGTTCGGAGCCGGCAAATTTTTGTTCTCACTGACAGGCTGAGATCGTCAGGCGGACTGATAGTCGGTGGCCGCCTTTAGTAAGGTCAAACATTGACAAATAAAGCAACGTACAATAGAGTTCTCGAAATTTGGGATATCTAGGTAAAGTCAGATCGCGGTATGAGTCGCGATAGTTTCCCGACGCAGTTTATTCATGTACGCAGCCAGGGTACTCAAAAATATCTGAACAAGCACTTTATTATCTTGACAATAGAGGCGTTATTCAGATGATTGTGACCACCTTGGCCGCTCCTATATTATTCATATGTAACTACTCAAAATTATGATTTTTAGTGCCTGCAAGACTTAACTAACTATAACTAATAGCGGCAAACTGTTTAAACTATGAAGGTCTAAGCTAAGGCTGGCTCTACATGATGGGCCATCATAGGGAGACGCAGCTATACAACGGAACGAGATCGAAATATCGTTAGCTTCCTCTAACGCATAGCTGCGTCCCTATGATGGGCCATCATGTAGAGGAGCCATAAGATCAACACTAAACTTTCTAATAATTTACTCTATAACTAGACTCCATCTAGACTCCGGTCTGTTTATTTGGCCCTCGCAAAATAAGGGGCCACGTGCAAGTTGCCAAACTGTACAGAGACGTCAAAGATATGTCTACAATTGCACCTTATTACAATAGCGTAAGGTGCAAAAGTGTAAACATGTGTAAAACATTACAAAACGTGATTCAGATCGATCTATGGCCCTTCGTCGAGCGTTGGGCAAATCAAATAGATTGCGTAATAGACTATACTATAATACTCATCATCATCATCATCCCAGCCAGAAGACGTCGACTGCTAAACATAGGCCTCCCCGTTAATGGGGGGCTTTGCCATACGCGCCACGATTGGCAGGTGGGTTGGCGCGCGCAGTTTTTCTTGTTTATTTTTGTTTAGGCTTCCGGAAGATGCTGCTGCCCATCTCCCGGTATATTCCCTTAGCAGACTCCTAAACATATATATACCTACAAGTTTCTCAAGTACACTGAAAATGAAGTCGGTTAAAAAAGGACAGATGAACAACTTCGGCTATTTCATTAATAATCAAAATTCGGTAAGGAAATTTTCGCGTCAAAATTTTTTGTCTCTTACTTTTTCCTAAGGGACAATGTGATGCCAGTTAAATAAGCCCTTAAACGGGTCACAAGTATTTTTGTTACACCTTGTAGTTATTTGCACAACTAAGGCTCGGTTGCACCAAACTGTCTGTCACCGTTAAAACGTACGCTAATAGTTATTTGTTATACAAGTGGTGAAAGTTGTATTTTACGTGCGAGTGTTATTTGAAACACGAGCTAGCGAAAGGATTCTATTATTGACCACGAGCGAAGCGAGTGGTTCAAAAATAGAATCCTGAGCGTAGCGAGTGCTTTAATACACGAGACGTAAATTAACTTTCACCCGCGTATAACACAAAACTTTTCACCTCACTACAGCGAGGAAAATAAGAAAAAGGGTGCATTTTGCTCGGTTTCCCGTAATTCCTCAGGTGTTTAATACTTCTTCATCACTCGAATCACTAATTTTTAACAAAACAATCTAGAAAAACATGCGAATATTTAACGTTGATATGATGGATGAATTGAAATGAAAAGTTTTGACGTAAAAGATTTTAGTAAATGTCAGATGCGTTTTGTTCGTACGTAGACTTATTCGGCTGTCAGAACAATTTATCCGTTTTTACAAAAAGAATGAAGATTAATATTGAATGCTGATATTTATGAATTAAAATAAAGTTGTCAGACTGTATTAAGTGTTTTTACTCGATGCAATTCATTAATTGCGATGTTAAAAATTCTGCACTTTTAACGTTTTACGTTTTGTTAGCTGTCAAATGTCACTTAAGCCACTTGTCACTTATGTCAAAACTCTTTCACCACATGTGGATAAAAAGCGATTTTCACAATAGATATTAAACAAACAAAAAGGGCTTTCCGAGCTAGTGAGGTGAAAATTTTATTGTATGGAATTTTTCATAGTAATCTGCCGGTTGACGCTGATGAGTCCGTCAAAAGTGGTTGGTGCAACTGGCCCTAAGTGCGTAGCCGGGGTAAAATTTACAGTCCCTAGAAGGGTATGCGTTAGAAATGGTCTGTATTAAATCTATGTTAAATAAATTAATAGACAATACACAGCTTAGATTTAAAGTATTAATTGTAATTGTAATATGTATGTTGAAATTTCTTAGAAATTAGATTAAGCATTACTTATGTTTTTAAATTTTTCCTGCAGACAAACTGTCAAACAGTTTTGCGGGGATTATGAGTAAGATGTAATCTTTGTTGTTAGATTAATAAAAAAAGACCCTTATCACACTTGAGCGATTTGAAAGCGATTTCTATGCCAAAATCGTACGCGGCGTTCGCTCCCATACAAAACTCCCACGCAAGTGTGATAACGCTTTAATACTAAAATTTTAGTACGCGAAATTAGGAACTACAATTTCGGTTCGGAGACACAAAATCCCGAACTTTTTGTATCCGTGGAAACCAAAAAACGTCGCTAGCGTAATTACGAGTACCCATGCAGCATCGTTGTTTGTACTGTCCCTTTTCGGGATGAATGACTGACTTTATTTGTATCAGTATCTGCGTCATGTTATTCATGGAATACGTCGCAATAAATGAATTAGTTTGCTACACATTGTGGTCTCGACATGCACGCAAGGTGAATGCCCTGCGGAATTGAAACTGTTGATTATATGAGTGGTGCGCCATTTAACACGCTATTAAATGCACAGCAGCTGTTACCTATCATTATAGCAATTTTACACACTATGACATGACGAGTTGTTCTCTGTTTTGTATTAGGATACATTCTTGCCCGAGAATATTTCCCATAGTAAACGGAGAACGATCCAACTCTAACTATGACAAGGACTAGGACTTTGATAGATGCGCACAGTCTAGGAAATAGACGTGCTCCGAGTTTAATGGTTTCAAATACTAGATGACGCTTCTAAGACGTCATATATTTGGTGCTCCACACATCGGCGCAATTTTGATACAACACACCCCTGCGCGATTTCGAGACATTACCATCTAGGTAGGTGCAACGAAATCAATCGATGGATCAAAAATCGCAGTGTATTGAAAATCGCAGGTGACTAGTCGCTTGCGTTTGTAGAGGCCTTAAGTTTTCTATGATTTTAACGCAGTCCGAATGACGAAACTCGGCGGTTCTATTTTTCTCACAAAGGAACGACTTCTTTCGGAAAAAATATCTTGGTCAACTTCCAAATGTCTCTTCTACAACAACATTTTAAAATTTGGATGATATCCGAATGTTTCCCCTAGGTAGTATATATTTGTACCTGTATTGACGTTGCCAAAAGTTTCATTCAGTAATTTTAAACAGTTTAAAATATTCAACAATGCCCTAAAATTATTTGGCGCAAACAAGGAATTTATGAAAAGCTGTGCCAAGACTAGAGGCCGTACTATTCAGTCGCCAACAAGCATTCTGATTCCGACCAATGTTGCCTTGCTAGTTTCCAACCGTGCAATAGGTTGACGATACTGGCAACCAAATGTATTACTGGACCGCGATTAGAATGGGATTAGAGTTGACAGATTTTCCATATGCTTACCTACTTCAAAATTTGTATGGGTTGGGTTGACAGCTAACTCAATCCCATTTCTCATCGCGATTCAGTATATCAACCGTCAATAGTCAGGGTTTCCGTCGCAAGACTCGCAAGCCATGTTGGTGATCGTGTAGAAGCCTGATGTGTGCCTGATGGCATACCGCCAAGTTCGAAAATCGACAAAACGTTGGCCCCGTCTCTATCGCACTTGCATATACGAAAGAGAGTGATGCAAATAGACGATTCGATGAACGAAGTGGTTCGCGGTTATAGGCCTGGTTCATACGAGCGGGCTGCATCATCACGGTCATCATTAATACGGTCGGAAAAAAGCAAGGTGACCTTAGGCGGTTCTCACTCTGGCGCCGCAACCAAATGCGGCGACGGCATGTAAACGAGAGAGCGCTATAGACATTCATAGCACTATCTCGTTCGCACACGTCGCCGGTTGCGGCGCCCGGCGAGAGAGAGATCCACCTTTTAGTTAGAAGACATTGTAGCAGCATGTGAATATCTGTCATTTTCTATACAAAAAGAGCCGATTCTTGCGGGGGAGGGGAACGTCAAATGTATACGTAACGTCAAAATAGCGACGTCAGATAAACGTCAGTCCATACAATGAGTATGACCACTGGTTAAATATTTTCGGCAGAGGGAACGCCTGTCAATGGCCGCTCCGGTTGGTTAAATGCTCTAAGCATGTAGCCGACCGTGTAGTACGTACTACGGCCTCTAAGATGAATATGAATATTCATAGCGAGTCACGCTCATCTCGCAAAACGCGTGACAATGATTGACAGTGTCAACGCTTACAACATAGACCTATGAAATAAATACGGATGCCGCGCCACTGAGATAAAAATGTGATTCCATGATATGGAACATTTAGAGGAAGTATTAAATACTTGTAGGTATATACTGTGTTTTTTCATTTTGCGGTTTGCAATAAAAATATTTATATGATAAATATACGACACTTATGTTTTCGCACAAATGCTATGACTGGACGCTAAACAGTACAGCTACAGTTATCTGAAATTAACCAAATGATGCAAGAACATCCATAGATTTAAAAAATAACAAATTCTCACTTTCTCATCCCTTGAATCACCATCTTTGTTAACAAAGAGCCGTTGATCCAGAGATCCAAGATATATAAACATCAATATAAAAATAGGAAGAAAAAATTACATTGCATCGCAGCGACATCTAGGGACGAATAACATACCGTAGTAAAGGCGGAGTAAAGCTCTCGGGTAGATGGCGCTTTCAAACATGAGCTTCAAAAAGGTTTTAGACTGTGGCTGTCTATATTATCTATAGTCTCTGATACTATGTAAGCATTGTCCCAGAATTCACTAGATTTTCTCATTCAGATTACAGTATTTTGGTATCATGGACGAGATTTTTTTCTCCGTGTATCTCCCTAACTGCGCATTTAGCAACGAATACAAAACTAAATATACATTCTACCAATAATACGCCTTATTTTCAATCAGCCGTGCGATGTCTTGATACTATTTTCATATATCTTGTTCTAATTATCGGGAAAACTAATGCAAATCAATCATATCATACTCGTAGGTACAGTCAACGCCTAAAATATGTATACACTTTTGAACCTTATTACAAGTGAGTAAGGTGCAGAAGTGTACACATATTTATGGCGTTGACTTGTATCTCATAATAAAAATTAGCAAACATAAATAAAGGAAATTGTACTATATAGGAATACACGATCGATTTGTATGAGCAGATATGTGTTTAGCTAAACAACAAGTCTATAGAATTGAGTGGTTAGGAGGTGGCAAGGCGATTTATTTTACCGATTAATTAAATACTTAGGCTCTCTACTGACCTCGCAACTAATCACCTGCGATTTTCAATACACTGCGGTATTTGATCCACCTGTTGATTTCGTTGCACCTATCTAGACAGCAACGTATCGAAATCGCCGGCGATTTTTGCGTCAAAATTGCACCGAGTACCTTTACTCGTATTCTAGCACCACAAAGCTAAATACCGAGTGTAAATGGCGTATCGATTACCTCGTTTAGAAACGATAAACTGTGCAGTTATTTACTTAGTTTCTAAAACAGCGGCAATTTCTTTAAAAAAACGTTGAGACTGCATGCCATGTAGGCCCGTCAACGTCAAACCGAACATTAAAATTATGGATAGTAGAATGTAAGGATGACAATCCCTTATATGAGAACCGTCTAAAATGTGTCCAGCGGCGGGAAACAGCAACTAAAAGTTCTGTTTTAGGTGGACCGGGTCCGGGACCAGCTAAAGCTAAAGTGGCGCCACCAATTCCACCCCTTTTGGTGGACACTTTTGTAACATAGAGATTGTCAGTCTTACACAGATAGAAATAATATCTTAATTCAACACGCAAAACTCTCTTGCACGCGGTTTCTTAAAGAGAGTAATAAATACCTTAGACCAATAAACATGACTTGAGTTAAAAATATCATTATTTTTAAAGAAGAATTAAAATTATTTAGCTTTATCTTTACCCATTTTTAAAGCGAATAGTAATGATTTGAGTTAAGATAATAATTATTTACGGCAAAAAAGCACCAAAATTTTCCTTTAAGAGTTTTATGTGTTTACGTAAGAGCGATTAGTTCTTGGTTTCATGTTTTCAATCTACAGCTAAGAGCCAAAGCTAATTCAAAAAAGTAGCACCAAAAGTTTGATTTGAGATTTTTAATTTTTTGGGCAAGAGAGATTAATTTTTGCTTTGATGTTTTCAACCTACAATCAAGAGCCACAGCTATTCCAAAGAAGAAGCACATAATTTTTGCTTTGAAACATTCAAGTTTTGGACTTCAGTTACCCTGCGCATCAATAGATGTCTCTGCGTGTAGGTTAGATCGCGCGAACGTTTGTTCGACGTAACTTCATGACCCTCGGCGCTTTACCCGGGCTTATTTGAGATTCACAATAGCAACCTCAGCTCTAGTTAATACGATTATAAATTGTGAGTATATAAGTAATCATAATTTATATTTGTATTATCTACTTTTAGTTAAACTTCCTTTCTTGGGATTAGTCCCGAGAAACACAGTTTCTGCTACTAGCTTTTTAAGTAGTGCACTGAGACACTAAGGCGATTATCACACTGACGACGGATCCGCATGCGGCGCCGGTGTGCGAGCGAGATAGCGGTATACACATGCAGAGCGCTATCTCGCTCGCGCACCGGTGCCGCATGCGGATCCGCGCCAGTGTGATAACCGCCTTAGAAAATGTTATTGTTTGTTTCAAGTAACCGATTTCATACGCCAAGAAATTTTAGATCTTGGTGTAAAAATATCAAATTTTACATCAAGTAACACATGCTCTTGAACTAATGCGTTTTCTTGTTTCCGTGGAGAAATTCAATTCTCAATTTAAATTATGAGTCTTTACCCAAGAAACAAAGTTTCTTGGCGTAAGTTCTTTATGTATTGCACTAAGACACATAAAGTTCAATTTAAAAAAAATACAATACAAAAACAAAATTCAAACGCTCTTCGTGAGAATATTAAGCTATTTTAAAAAGAAGATTTTTATATCTCGGATAAAGTATTGAATTTATTAGGTTAAGTAATAAACTTTGAAACATTTTATATCTTAAAATAAAGAATTTTATTTTTTCCTTATATGGGAAACTGGATATCTCTTGATTCAAATAGGTTTCTTTGGTTGAAGAGATTTTTTCTATCTGTGTACCTTCTACCATCCATAATTAAAATCGAAAGCTAACGGCTAGTTTTATTTCGGGTTAAAGAATAATTTATTATCTCAAAAAGAAATTTACATTTCACTTACATGAGATACATTTTTAAACAATTTGAATTACTTTATTACTTATTTTTTTTATATATTGTTGTGTTTTTTTATATATTGTATGTTGTTATCTTAAATTAATTTCTTTATTTCCTGCTACCCAAAGGTTGTCTGGAAGAGATCGCTTTTTAGCGATAAGACCGCCTGTTGTTACCTAATTTTTAAGTTGTAAAACAATTTTTATTATTCTTGTATATTGGTGCAATAAAGAATTTTTACTTACTTATTTACTTACCCCTATCAGTACCGTATATCCAAGTTTACAGCTTCGAAAGACCTGTGCTAACTTTACCGCACAGGTAAGTATTTCACCAGCAGAGCTAGTTCTAGTTACAAATTGTAGAAAATGTAGTCTTCTTAAAAACCTTATATAGTTTTTTTGAAAACCGCATGGTTTAGACCTAAATTAAGAATACCAAAGAAAGTGTGAAAATCTCGGGGTTTTTCTAGTGTTGCACAGGTCTTTCGAAGCTGCAAACTTAGATAGGTACGCAATGCTGGTAGTGATCCTAACAACATATCAAAAAATCAGAACTATAGCCGTTTCTATTTTAGCGATTTCTGGTGTTAAATATGACGGGGTTAATAGGTGCGTATTGATTTTTAAAACAGGTTCAAAATATTTGTAGACGCGCGTTCGTAATGTTCCTTCCCGGTTATATTTTACATTGTAATGGATATCTATCCAATTTGTGATACGATGTATACTTATAAATTCATAGTATTTCAAAGCAAGATCAACAATAAGAAATCTTGCTAGTCCGTGGTCTCCACTCGAGCACTTTTCGACCCCGCCATCTGCTCTGCATGCAATGTGGCCTGCCCATTGCCACTTCAGCTTGCTAATCCTTTGGGCTATGTCGGTAACTTTATATCTTGTGCAATCTAAGAACCGTTATTTGACACCTGCCATCTCAGTACATTTTATAACCAAAAATCGATTTTTGCTTATAAAATGTACTGAGATGGCAGGTGTCAAATAACGGTTCTTAGATTGCACAAGGTATAGTTCGTCTACGGATCTCCTTATTTCTGATTCGATCACGTAGAGAAACTCCGAGCATAGCCCTCTCCATAGCTCGTTGAGCGACTTTGAGCTTTGAGACATTGTATGTTATAAACTTATAAGGTAATAATTAAAATCACCAGTAACTGAACTCGATCACGGGTCAAAGGCTGCCCAAGCCGCACCACATCTATAAACCATCGAATCGATCGCTAACCCACAACGAACAATCGAAGACGGTTCATTGGGCTCAATCGATACAATGACAGTGATGAGGCTTAAATCGGTGTTTGGTACTGAAAGAACGAAAAGCCGCTAAGACGCTATGATGCTTAGACCATTTAACCAACCGGAGCGGCCATTGACAGGCGTTCCCCTCTGCCGAAAATATATGACCAGTGGTCATACTCGTTCTATGGACTGACGTTTATCTGACGTCGCTATTTTGACATTTCGCATACATTTGACGTTACCCTCCCCTGCAAAAATCGGCAGACTTTTTTTGTATAGAAAATGACAGGCATGGCGGTCTGGTTGGTTGAATAGTCTAAGCTTTGATGATATGCCATTTTGAAAGAATATGATAGGCAACCGTTAACAGTTTGGCCAGATGGCGCCAGCACAGCACATATGTACACTAGCTGTCACTAGTATTTATCTTTGGAATTTGGCCCTTTATAAGAGTCGCCAGGACGCTCGCATGAACTCGCGTCCCCATAACGTAGTTCAGCTCTCATTTTAAAACGACATGCTTTAGAACCACGAAATTTGGCATAGGCATTCTAGCAGTACAGATCTATGTCCGTAATTCGTTTTCTTTGCTAAAAATTGTAATGCAAAGAAAATATAGCAAAAATAAGTTTTGTATGTAAATCTGTATCTGGCTGTATTTTCTTTGTATTACAATTTTTTGCAACGAAAACGAATTACCGACATAGATCTGTACTACTAGAATGCCCATGCCTTTCGTGGTTCTAAAGCATGTCGTTTTAAAATGAGAGCTAAACTACGTTTGTATGGGAACGCGAGCGTCCTGGCGACTCTTAAAGAATCCAGGTCAATAGATTAAAATAAACAAGAATTTGAAACTATTGGTACTGTCAGATACTCGCATGCTGTCGCCATCTATGAATACTTTTGGCTAATATAAATATAAGTACCCCATGGATTTTAAACCCTAAATGTTTCTTTTCGTGATTCGTGAGAGAATCGTTTTTGTTTCACAAACTCTGATGGTGCCAGTAGCTAGGTATAATGACTCCAATTTTAATGCCTCACAAGTTCTAAACCATCGACTCCTCTACAAGGCCTTTCTATATCCACCGTGGTCAACGCTCGGCCGGCCTTCTCGCTTCAGTGCCCGGTTCAGACACCTTTCCACTAAGATAGCTCCGTAGATACAGTGTTTGGTATGTCATTGTCCGCAGAGCCGGCATGAGGTAAACTGTGGGTCAAATGTCAACAAAGGTATGTAATGGCGGTGCAATCGTAAATACTTTTAAACAATAAAAGAACCGATTTCGCTTAGGCTCCGCTTTTCCCAGAGGAAATGCCCGAGTTGCTGTAAAAAAATATCTGAAATCACTATAGGTGTGCCTATAATAGTTGACGAATTCCCTCGATTTCTCCAGGATCCCAACATCAGATCCGGACCTAGTGACAATGGGACCAACTGTGAAGTTTCTCTTTCAAACAAAAAAGTAATAATTACTTTTATATGTTTTTTAAACTGGTGCATTCCACTCAAACTAAAGTTCGTTATTAAATAAATACAAACTTTGAAAACATTGAAAAAACTGCTGCATTGAAAAAGCTAGTGATCCCTGACTAAATGGGAAATTTGTCAAATCTCTAATCAACGTTTTTTTTTTCAGAGGCTGGCGGCGTGTGTGGAGCGCGCGGCGCGGGTCACGGGCGCGCGCGGCAGGTGACCGTCGGTGTACGCGGCTGATGTGGGCGGCGGGCGGGTGCTGCTCGCGGCAGGCAGGTGGGTACACGCATGACCCCCGAGTCCAGAGTACCCGTGTCTCTGCGGAGTGGGATACAAAGCGCGTGTACGTGTACGTGTAAACGTGTAAAGCAAGGACCTAGTATACTCGGAAAGTGTCGTAGAATGTATGAGCTCGCATATAAACCACGATACTTCTGTGGTTCGTTCTTAACGCGCGCGACATACAGTCAGCAGCAGAAGTAGCTAAGCGGGTAGGGTGTTCAAAATGGCCTACACACCCTCTTATTTTCTTTACAATAAAGTCGTGTCCAGCTCATTTTGAACACCCTACCCGCTTAGCTATTTTTGCTGTTGGCTGTACATTTCCACGAAGAACGGACTACAATATGGTCTAAGAGCTGGCCACGTCAGATGTGACACAATAATGAGAGGTTTGTAATCAGTCCAGTTAGATTGCATAACCATCCTTATTGCTAGATCCGGGCATCTGGCAGCTTTTAATGGGTGGAGATCAGAGTGACAGACCAACAAAGTTTTTAAGTTGAAAAAAAGTAATACCGAAATAGGTAAAAACTGCTGAAGTTGTGTCATTTATAGATAACAGGGCCTATATTTTAACATTAGAACAAAAAACATTGTGTATTATTGCGCAAACAAAAACAGTAGGCGAGTAACCAAAAATTACATTATACATCATTTGGCACTACTTCCCCCAACCGAAACTTTTGGATATTATATTATCTAATTAATTACATAATTTTTCATAATACTGGATCAAAACCAGAACTCTAGAATTTATTTTCTTCAAGTTATTTGCTTTTTTTACCTCCACCACTTTACAGCTGCCAGATGTCCGGATCTAGAAATAAGCATACTATAGCAAACTAACTAGAGGGGTTTCGTTGCTCTCATTATTGTGTCATATCTGACGTGGCCAGCTCTCCGTCTAATAGCAAATACCTACAGTTCTTTAAATTACTTAACAGAATGTTGTGGAAACTTAACGTTTAGCAGATTGAGGTTGATTTATTCTTTTTCGCTAGTGAATACAGAAGACGATGAGACGACGAGATTTAATAACACAACTACTTGTTAACTAACATATAAATAATTTTGTTAGGCTCCAATATATGTATTCTTGAAAGGATACCTCAGCACATACTTTGTGTTGTGCGACATGCTACAAGTCAAAGTATTATAGATCTTATTAAAACAGTAACTAAAATCATGTTCAAAAAACGACTAGTATTACAAAGTATAATATCTAATCGACAAAGGGACTTAAACAGGAAAGGTTTATAATAAACAAAGCATAATACAACCACACATTCACGCCCACGGGTTGGCAATAGGCATTACACTTCATTAGTACTCTGCCCTTAGTCATGTCCATCCATGTCATAAGCAGCTTGATCACCACTTGAAAAAGAAGTGTAGGTAAATTCAAGCAATTTGTGTTCTTGTTTGGGAAAAAATACCCTATATTGAAAACGTTTGGGTCGGTAAGTTTTGACATTATTATTATTTGAGATAACTTAGTTTTGTATAAATATAAATTCATAATATTGCCTATAACTTTAAAATTTATTTTTAAAAACTTTCGAAACGAAAAACTAGAAACACGACTGCTTTTGTATGCTAAAATAAAGAGCACTGTGCAATGCAAACGATTTTTCAATGAAAACTCTGTGATGATGATGAATTTAGTTTATATAATGTAGGTACCTATACAACCTGCTTGTAATCGTAGATTCTTTATGTCAAAATTCAGTCAATTTTGGAGTTTCAACATAGTACTATTTTTTTTACTCTGTGGTTTCAATAAGAAAGTGGGTGTCAGGTGAAATTACCTTATTTCCTAAAATGTTTTAGGTTAATACGGAAACTGATAAAATGAAACTAACAGAATTGCCCGTTGAAATTGGGGCTTATATATTCACGTATCTGGATTCGAAGTCAAAAACAAATCTGTACAGCATTAAACAATTGAGGCACTTTTTCATGCCTTGTGTTATGAAAAAAATGGATATATCAAGGAGTACCATGGCATTAGCGAAGACCTTAGGTCTAGATTTATTCCAAGACCTTTCTATGAACATCCAGGAGCTAAATCTAAGCGGGGTAAGAGACTTAACATCCGCCATCCTTAGTAAATATATACAAAGATTTACAAATCTAAAGACATTGGACGTTACCTTCACTGAAATATATTTATCAGACTTGGAAGATATATGTTGTGAAAGTTTAAAGAATATTCATATTAATTACTTCCAACCGCCAAAATATGCTAAAGATGAAATTTGGATGCAAACTTCCGAAGTTTTTAAGAGACAAAAGTTTGAGATTGTCCATTTTGTTGTGTTGGATTTCGAATGCTCAGATTCACCATATGAATTTATGGAAGACGTCCCCATGCCCAAGGAATTGAAAATCACCCTAACTCATTATTATAGAAAACAACACTGGGCAGCAAATGGCACAATGTTTTACTTAACAGACAATTTCACAGAGAGGACACACATAAATTTCGAAAAACTCATTTATAATATTCGCGATTGTCACCTGGCTGATATAATTCCGGATAATTCTGCATTACTGAGAAAGCTGTTCAATTTAAACTATGAAAAAATAGAATACATCTTTATAATGTATTCAAAAACAATAAAAATTTTCGTGTCACCTACGATCCAAGGTATATTTTCTCAATTAATTTGCAAAGATCTGTATATCAATGTGAGCTCACATTTAGCGTTAAACGTCAAGTTAGATGGAAACATTATATACCACGCCTGGAACAAAGATGCAACAGTTTTTGACGACGAATTTTTCAAAAACTTGCTTGTTCAATTTACGGACTACTTTCCTACTTTCGTTTGTACGGAGAGTAAAGAAAAAACAAATATTACAAAAGCCCCAAGCCATTGGTATTGCCTAGATAAGTGCAAGTTCGAAGAAACTGTTCATAATTTGCCAGAGAAGGTGTCCCTGTCGGATTCTTGTAGAAGTCTTGCTGATGACGCAGCCGTGAAATGGTATTCTAGCCGTCATGAATGGTCACCGACACCTGTAGTAATAGAAGCGAATGAGAATCTAACATTTCTAAGTTTTACTAATATTTGCTGGTATGATGACTTTTACGGTGTTCTTTTCAAAGAATGTAAAAGACTGCAGACTCTCGATGTACATATTGAGTGCGACGTAGACGACTATAACTGTGGTGCATTGCGTCTACTCGATTCGTTACGTTGGACAAAGAGTCTGCGAAATTTGAGGATCACGACTGAAAACGTGGAATATTACCATAGGGTTTTCGATTGTCTATCTGAATGTCCAACTTTAGAGAACGTTCACATAAGCGAGACCGGCCTGGATTTTGAATACGATACAGATATTTCCCATTTGGTTAAATGGGTAAACAGACAAAATATCCCTCCTCTTATAGAGAAGTGCTACAACCTTTACAGTTTGTTTATCCAGGCGAACATAGATAAGAAAGTATTGAGCCTTTTGGAGGAATCACTGAAATTATCCGCCTTGAAGTGCGGAAGAGACTACATGCAAGTTAAAATTTGCTGCAGCAGAGGAGGCTGGAACCCATTCGCGGATGTTTTTAGTCCCAGTCCTTTGCACATCAAAAATTAACGATACCTAAGGTAGGTGTATATGACTGTGTATAATATACATGTCCGTTATAATCTTACACTTTACCAAAAATCATTTAACGTAACTGAAAATGAAATATATAAAAACGAATGTTCTACGTCGTTAACCATTTTTAAACCTTATGTTATGACAAAAACTATTTAAAACGGGATATTTACCATGTCTATTTGTTGTATATCGGAAACTCGACAAAACAAATACACATGGTTATATTTTGGACGTGATATCACGTTCTGTCGCTGAGGGCACAACATTCCGTGCACGTGACCTGACGGCTTCTTTGGCGGCCAGCTTAAAACCTTATGATATTGGAGCATACACATGGCGAGTGTGGACGAGGGATACTCTCTCACATAGGGCTTTACAGCCATGAACGCAAGTGACGTTATCAGGATGCTGTTTAAAACATCTGACATAAATGAACAAGGCCTATGCCCTATAGTACATTAAGCTGTTTTAATCAATTATTGACTTTTCAACCTGCCAAACGTTAAGTTTCAACAATTTCACAGGCCAAAATAATCAAACTAAATAAACATCTATAATCATAATTCTAGAACAAATTCAAAGTCATTGAGTTGGTAATAATCCACAAAAATAATCAAGTTTAACAAGTAGATTCAATTATTAAAGTGGAGTATATTGCTTGCTCTACTAGTGGATTGCTTTAATAATATTTTCTTATTATGTACCTACTCAAAGTTATATGATTGGCAAAATCTTAGATTTGACGCAGATTTATTAAGTTATTTTAGTGTTTAAAATTACCTATTTTGTGTCCTGGCATTTTTTATCTTCAAACCAAAGGAAATGAAAAATATCGTTTAATATTTGTTTGAATTGAACTACAAAAATACCAGAATGCATACTACATTTCGTTTCTTCTATACACCTCATGTCTTACAATAATGGTTGCTATTTTTTCGCCTATCGCGTCACTAGATACTTAAACAAAACTGTGCGCGATTTTTTTTTACAGTTTTAATCGATATAAAAAGTTATAAACATAAACAAATTCCGGCTGTAAAAAAATAAGAAGCACTCTACTGTTAAGGTCAACTGGGAGAATTGCATATTCACTTTTACTAGAATATCAAGCCTGCCTTTAGTACTGCATTCATGCTTACCAGCTTTGGCAGATTCCATTTTCTTCTAATTTTATAAAAAAGCATTTACCTCACACGCGTCTCCCCAGTTGACTTTAACTAAAGGGTCTAATATTTGTCCTTTGCTTATTTTAAGCCATGTGGTGTGTAGGATTTTTTTACTTGAATTGTTTCTGTAATTTCGCATGAGTGCTGTTAAACTGTCGCCCATGTGCGAATTAAATTTTTTACACTTCTGTGGAGATCTCCTTACCCATCAGTCGTTTAAAAAAAAAGTCATTCCTTTTAAGAATAAGGTAAATAAAATAATCCAATTAGTATAAGTAACCTAATACAATCGATTATTTCTTAGATCATTTTTAATGATCGAATTAAGATAGGTATTGTTTTGGCTACGTTTTTGCTGGCACAGAAAATGATATAAGTAGGTAGGTACTTACTGTGCATTATTCGTTATAATTATAAATTAGTTAAATTCTCTTTAGAATCTATTTAGGTCTAATTTTATCACGATCTCTAAGTCGTTACAAAATCTCACGACTCTAATAATGTTCAAATAGCTTCAGTAGCTAAAGCTAAATATAACATTAACCTCCCACTGTTTTCTTGCCCCGTATACGGGCAAAATATCAATTTATAAATTGACATCTTCCCTCTTAATTTAAAACAATACAGGTGACAGAGTGTGGCATAATAGGTGTGCTAGTGTCATACAGTATCACAATTCTAACAAAGCATTCCTGAACAATAGGTAAGTAGAGGGGGGGGGGGGGGAGTAGGTAATATATACTATTAGGTACAACCTTAAGTATAATGCTATCACAGACCCATATGACCTGATTAGCCATCCTAAACCTGTCCTGCTCTCCACATTAGTGTAAATACGCCTAACGGCGTTTTTATTGGTAGCTAGCAGGCACTCATGCGTGAGGGGCTGACTAACCGTGGCGTGGCAGGCGAGGGAGCGGCCCGGACGCCGGTGAAGACGTTCCAGGCGTACCTACCGCCGGCGCACAGGACGTACAGCTGCATACACTGCCGCGCGCACCTGGCTAGCCATGACGAGCTTATATCTAAGGTGAGACACGAAACAGTTTCTGAACGGACTCATGCCTTTTGCACATCTCCGTCGTGCTACCCGTTTCGCCGCAAAACCGATCCGCTCAGGTTTTGCTGTTGCGATTCGACTCCGCCGCGGAGATATGCATAGGCCCTGCAACGTGACGAGCATTCGGCGGTGCGTTCGGCAGCCCGACCAGCGCTACTTCGAGCTTGCAAGGGATTAGAGCAGAGATCACTGAAGCCACTCCCATACGTTTGCATTTATTTGCCATAGGCGGGTAGCCGAACGCACGGCTCGGCGGCCACTCAAGTTAAGTCACACTATGGTCTTTAGTTGACGCCAAAGCGTACAGTCATATTGTGAGGAAAGAGCAAGCATTCTGTTGAGTGTGGCTGTAGAGGGGTTGGCTTAACCTAGGATAAACATGGACCAAAGCGCTAGAACAAAATCCATTGATGGAACCACAGTGGATGGAACACTTAGCAGCAGAAGTAACCCAGCGGACGAGGTATTCAAAATGACGCTCTTAGGCGATTATCACACTGGCGACGGATCCGCATGCGGCGCCAGTGTGATAATCGCCTTAGTCTCATAACAACGATTTTGTACCAAGATTATTTTGAATACTTGACCGGTAAGTGGGTCAAGTATTCAATGATAGAATGATTCTGCTGCTGACTGGATGAGTGTAAAAACGTATAGAGAAGTTCTTGAGAAGATAGTAGTTTGGAAATATTTTTATTTTTAACCACTTCGTTCGCGTAGGTACTTTACCCGTTAATGTGTATATGCGGTCGTTATGTGGTCACTTTCTTTTCAAGCACTAAATACAGATTAGGAGTAATTGGACAAAACTTTAAACCACAAATGTTTTTATGAAAGATAAATTCATTGCGGTTTTACGAGTACAATTTTTACATTGAAGTTTTTTTTATAGTTTTTTATAAACTTAACCGCTAGTAGTTGTTGATGTACGAAGAATTAGTTAGCTATTTTATCTTATTTTCAAAATATGTCTTTAAACTAATTAATTCTTTAACTGGACAATACATTAAAAGAGTACCTATAAGTATTTTATCAGTCTTCGTTAAACAATGAATACTTAGTTTCATTTTGCTTTTCTTCGTTATAACACACGTCTCATAGAATTAATTACCTTTTCAGAAAATCCTAAAAACTCTTTCTAGAAATCAGTTTTAGACTATTGTCCTTTTCAAATTCACAAATAAAACCACAAAGTAATCCTTTGTTCACAATTCTAATTCAATTCAAAGGTTCCTAAAAACAGACGAGTTCTCTAAACGGGAAACTTTGTTTCGACGCTCGCAAAAACGTTTGTACGCTGTTACCTTTATTTGAGTTTGCGCAACTTTAATTTTATCATTTATATGATGGAATGCCATGTTTCTTTTGGGAGTCTCCGTGGTGCGTGGGCTTAGCGTAGTTTCCTTAAATTGATTAGGTACTTACATCAAACCTGTTGCTTTTTTAAACGCCATTGACTAGACAAACACTTACTACATTATGTGGGCCCTAATTCTGTATACCTATTATGAGTTTTTTTTTAACAATTAAATAGTCTCAACCATATTGTTTTTTACAGTCGTTCCAAGGCAGCCAGGGGCGCGCGTACCTTTTTAACTCAGTGTAAGTATTATACATCAAATCTTATCTAACCAATACCATTTAAAAATAAGAGCTATAGGTAATAATTGTCAATTTCAAAAGTCTTGGGCAATTATCATTGAATTGACTTTCAGTTGGGATTTTGATATACATATTATATTATAAGTTAGACTATACGGTATAGAACTTAGGTACTAGACGTTTGACATGCATATTGCGTACTACGAGTAGCGCAACTATAATTCAACAGTCGTTTCGTCAATACGAATGCGGCATTCGAGTGATCTAAATCAAAAAATTATTAAATCCTGCCGTGCCAAATGGTCCAATCTCTACTTTAGCCATTTTTGCCGCCTAGTGTATTCCAAGCTAAGATGACATTATGATGCTGAAAGGCTTTGCTCGACGATCTCATGGAAGGTCATCAAAAATTGGAAGATAAATCCACCCGCAGGTTCAAAGCCATCGAGGAGGCTACACGCGTTAAGCACAAGGGTTTCTTTGGGAAGGCAATCACCGCATCTGGAGCGGCCGCTCAGGAGGGGCCACATTGCATAAACAATAGAAGTACAATAGAAGTGTGATATCTCACTATTGCGTGACTGAAGTGAGATAGGTACTCTGGATTCGTGTATTTGGATACACAAACAATGAACATTGTGTTGTTTTCAGTGTGAACGTGGGCTGCGGGCCGGCGGAGGAGCGCGTTCTGCTTACGGGGTTGCACGCTGTCGCCGATATCTACTGCGAGTGCTGCAAGACCATGCTTGGCTGGAAATATGTTAGTAACTGCCTGCCTTTATTTTTCTGTTTCTCTCTTTTTCTTCTGTCTTACTCTCGTACGCACGTATACAATCGTCTTAGCGTTTATATCAAGTTCCAACTCAAGGACCAACTTTCTAATTTTTACTCCACTTCGTACTCTTAAGTACCAATTCTATTCTCCCACTGCTGAGTGGCCTCCTCTTTATAACACCACTCTCCTCGATCTCGTGGCAATCCCATATCCCATCCACTGCACACCCGTTCGACAGATACTTATGATTTGACGGTCTGGTCGATGGTCTCCACGCTGAACTTTTGTCCCACCTCAACTCAAGCCACCATTTAGTAGGTACCTATCTCGTCTATCTACCACCATTAATAATAATAATTTTTGAAGCGTGCGTGAGACTCCTGTGGCGCGAGTACAGATGCTCACGTGTTAGCTGCGAAAAGTTTCCAAAAATACAAAAGTTTTCAGAAAAATGTAAGATTCAGTCCCCACATAAGAATGAATAGACTTGAAAATTTCCTTTTTGCACACTTGTACACTTGTATGCGCGATGCTGTGGGACCTTACGTCTTCTCTGCCAATGTGATCTCCAGAGGTCGGCGGGGGTGAGCTGTTTTCATAGTAATTTGACGTATGTCGTGTCAAATTAATATGAAAACAGCTCACCCCCGCCGACCATTGGTGATCTCTCCCTCCTCCCTCCCCCTTGTAGTTGAACCCGTTGAACTACCTCAAGTTCTCACTGTATTTTCTTCGAAATGCACTCTTGGTGTATACACACAAATATCCTGACCACCCACTGTGACAGTCCATATCGATCGCAATACAGCAATAGCAATTATTTTTAATATACATGCCCTTGCACTCTCTATCGACCGGCTCGTCGAATGTTATCGTAATTTTGACGTCATAATACAGACGATTTGCGAAATGTTTGTTTTAGCCGAGGGTCATGAGGTAAAGCGGCCAGTGAGGCGGAGTTATCGGGGGTTACGGGTCTGATGTTAAAAGGAACATTATATTGGTCGTTTTATCTTATCATTCCGCACAAAATAACCACTACCGCAATGAGATGTATGTACTTATATAGTGTTCTGAATTTCACGATTCGGTGTCTGATTGCCTCTAAAAATGATGCCATCGTCATTAACGGTACGGCCATGTCTGATTTTCATTTATACCTTCTCCAATCTAAACTATTCTTCGTTATATTTTTCAACATTTCGTGGTTGTTCAATAATTTAGAATCCTCAATCGAATCAACTTAATTTCATTATGTTCCTAAATAGAGTGTGGAGATTATCGAACTACTTAATAGAGGTGATACCTATTACCTAACCTACAACAGCTTTCGCTATGGGTTCACTAGAACCAATTGAACTAAAAAAGGCTCTTGAATTTTTTTTTTTTTTGTTAACAGGGACACAAACTACAGATGTTCGATGTTAATCCAATTCATCTATTTCAGGAGCACGCCTTCGAATCCAGCCAGAAATACAAAGAGGGCAAGTTCATAATAGAACTGGCTCACATGGTGAAGGAGAACGGGTGGGATTAGGCGCGCGGTCCTCGGGGGCCGCGCGCCGACGTGTCATATCGGAGACTGTGCGTGGACTTTTGAGACTGTGAGCCCGATTTGTCGTGCAGTGCGCCCGACTTGTCGAGCAGTGAGCCCGACTTGTCGTGACAGTGAGCCGCCATGACCACGCGGCGTCGGGAGCCTTCGTGATGAAGGGCGAGGCCGCTCGCCGAACGACGGGACCGGATCGAGAAAGCAAAGCTGGTGATACCAGGACGAATTTGAGTTAGTCCCACCTGTTACACAATGTGTTACCTGGTAACAAGTTAATGGGAACAATACACCGACGAACTAGAGTCGCTCGCCATCGTCTTCGATCCGGCCGTTTCCGACGTAGCACGATCAGTGCCGCCGCAAACCGAAGTATTTTTGTCACACTAATTATTATTGAGCGCGGCACCTGATCGGGCTGCGTGTGATATCGCCTAATGTGCTCCTTTTATTTAGTCGGCTTCACGCTTGCCCGCCAGTCAACGTAATACATAAGTTATCGATCTCAGCCTTTCAAGGCTCCGCATGGGCTTAGGATTAACTAAAAAGGGACATCACACACTGTTCTGAATTCATAATATTCATAACGACAGGTAAAAAATGTTTATGGGTTACGTATAAAAAAAAAACAAAAGCCCAGGTATGTTTTTTATCTCTGGTTATGAATAAGAACAAACGTGTGAGGCGCCTAATTTGAAACGATTTCAGCCGAACGGCTTTCGTACATCGTAAGTTGTCTTAGTTTTTATATCGTACTGTATTAAGAGAACACTTATTCTTTCTCTTGTCCCCTTAACCTGTGATAAGTATGTTAGTATAGGATTTTTTGATTACTTGGAAAGATTTCAAGATGCTCAGATGTCAGTTGTATGTTCCTAATTTCAGCTGTACAATTTGCTTTTTATTCACAAGGTAACTAGTCGAAACGAGGAAGTTTTAAGTTTTTTTTGCGCTTGATCAAGTGATTTATTTTTTAGTTTTAAACAAAACGGAGCTTTCGGTGACTCCTCTTAGTTTTTTTACTATTGGAACGTCTACTTTAGCTTAATTAATAGCTATAATTTTGACATTGAGAAAGGTATCTTTCTGAGGAGAAAAAAAAGTGCATTGAAGAGACACGTGCGAGTGACACTTCTGTATTTTTTCCTCGTCGATTTATGATTAATTATAGTTGACAGAGAGCTGAATAAGGAGAGGCGATTAGAAGGTTTTATTATTCATTTATTGTTTCCGTGGGGTTTAAATAATTAGTAGTACGTTTACCCAATATTTTATCTTAACTGCATGGTACTTCATTTACGTAATTGTAAACATACTTTGTAAGAATTTGCATGAGCTTCAAATGTGTATTAGTGAACAAAGCGGCGCGACAGACTTATCTTTTGCAGTATGGGTACTGGGTACCAATCCCACCATTATTTTATGACTAGACAACCCGAAAAAGTTACATTAAAGTACCCTACATTTTTGGTATTTTATTTCCGGGTTTTATAACGGGAATCATTGTTTATTTCCAAATGCGTAACATATTTCAATTACATAATTGTGTCCAAATTGCATAAGATAAATTAGTCGCTTCAATTGATGATTTTTCTAAGAACTTGACGTCCGATTTCTGTAGAGCTAAATTATTTCTATCTATGGAGATTTAGTATTGTAAAGATAATTTGGGACACAGAAAATGACTGCAATATATTCAAGAAAATTTTCCATAAAATCTGGTAAAGGTTTTCTGTATCCCTAATTATCTAAAAGCAATGATATTCAGCCGTCGCATACCGTAAAACCAGAGTCATAACTGCCACTAGCGTATAAATACATCTGTAATATTTATAATGATATATTGTAATGGTATTAAACTATAATGTGACGCTCGGTATATTGGAGTTCGATTTTTTGGTACAATAAGACGTTTCTGATTTGTTAAGCTGCTCTACCCAACCAAACTGCTAGAAAGACATTCGTCACTCGATTACCAAAAGTTTCCATGCAAATGTAAAGCAGAAATGATCAAATGTGATATTCAAAAACTCGGTTCAACACTCAGTACAAATAATAGGCATAATGAACTGAAAGGTGCCTTATTTTTTTTTTAATTTTCATCAAGACTAACATCTCTAGCAGGAGTGAGATTACGTCCGTCCTTTCACACCATTCTAACAAGCTTGTAGGTGCGAGAGGGACGACCTCAGTTAGTTAACTATTGTGTGGTCATACTAACTAGTTGGCGATATCTCACTCTGGTGGATGGATAGGGCGGCTAACATAAGGACAAGGGGGCAAAAATATTTTAAAAAATGAAAGAAAAAAATACGTTTTCCTCTGGTTTTGCATTTTTAATCAGTCATATTTTTGTTCTGACGAACCGAGAAATAAAAGAAAAACTTTTGACTTTCAGAAATTGTATAGAATACTTAGGTCTGAAAGTTAAAAGTACTATTGTATGGTATTGACGGCATTTTCAATGCAAACTGTTGTAAGATTGTGCTATCAATTTGTAATTAATTACTTATTTAAAAAATTTCAATTTTTTTTAATTATTTAAACTTTTCCTAAATAGTCTAAATACATATTTATTTATCTATATAGCTATTTACACACCACAGATTAAATAACAGATGCGTCTTAATGTTCAGTGTAAGTAAGGATGGAATTTATTCAAACAAACTATATTTCTATGTAGTAGTGATTTTGAGTAGACATTTTTAAACTTTTAGGCTCATCTCGGATGCTACCGAATTCCGGACGAAATATCTATCTTCTACAAATCAAATTAATTTCAATAAATATATTGATTTGTTTATTTTAAAAAGACATACAAATTTAAACATAAATACTTACATGTCATATACGAAGGAAATAATGATAAAGGCCTCCGGAAAATGAAAATTCGTCTGACAGAAGTGAAAGATTTTAAAGAAATTCCAGAAACAATCCTGTCACGTCAGGCAACTGACATTGTCGTCCGGAATTTTTAGTGTTGATGAGCTTGTGTCAAATGTCTCTTAGATTGCGATACCACTACATTGTCAAATAATTTGTTTCAATAATATTGTAACAAACGAAAATCGCAAGTTCACTTGTCTATATAATAATCGTATTAACTTTTATCATAGGATAAAATTAAGTGTATTGCTGCACAGTGTTCAATGATAAATAAGTGGCTGAATAGAAATATTGTAGTCTCAAAACCCCATTAAAAAAAACTGTACATTGTTTGTGGTTCGCAGAAGACACGCTTGTAGACACGTGCTTTCGGTCAACGAAATCAGTTAAGCGATTATAAGTCTTGTTGTATTTGGATAAGGTTTAAAATTAATGAATGACTGTTTGTAATAAGCAGAGCCCGGATTTTTCACGGCAAAACAAAACACTAGCGTAATTTAGCCAGTGCTTGAAATATTATTTTATCGACACCTATCGAGTCTTACTAGAGTATATGACAGGTATTGCCTCAGTACATTTTTTCTTTTTTTATTCGATGGTACACCTATCAGTGTGAATGTCAAAATTTAAAAACTAACAAACGTGCGAAAATTTCGAAAAACACTCCTATCACTATTACCCAAATAAAATGTCTTGTGCTGCTGTGTGTACTGACGTAGATTTTGAAGAAGAAATTGCGTCTGTTTCTAATATATAGTAACTTTATACAAATGTTTTTATTAGTTTTATTACATATTAATTTTATTTGGTGACTTTTATTTCTTCTAGTTCTGAATTATCGATATCGATAAAATAATATTTCAAGCACTGGCTAAATTACGCTAGTGTTTTGTTTTGCCGTGAAAAATCCGAGCTCTGGTAATAAGCTAAGCCGGATTTTTCTGAAGTTTTGTCAATGTTTCATCTACTCGCGTGCCGTTGGAGTGAGTGGGATAGGCATATGGCTTAGGCGTGTTTCACACGCCGGTGCGCGAGCGAGGTAGCGCTCTGCGTGTGTATAGCGCTGTCACGCTTGCACACCGTCGCTGCATGTGGTTGTGGCGCCAGTGTGATAACCGCCTTACGCAGAGTCGGCCATTCCGGTGATAGCAATAGATTTAACTGATTGCCTTCTCTAGAATCAAAATATCACCTTAAGCTTGTAATATTTTTATTTTTATCTACTCACACTCGTCATACTAGTGATTCGCAAGCTTTAGTTTACTTAGAAGAGACGTACTACGTGCAAAGTGCCTGATTCAAAGACAATTACAGCTAACACAGTGAAATAGATACGTCCCACTCAAACCCGAATTCAGAAATGAGTTGAAATATATATATAAAATAAGTAATGCCACCAGAGGTGCAAATAACATCACTAAACCCTAATTTTTAATTTGTAGAGTAATCTGACAGCTCCTGCCATATGAATGGCAGCAACTCTCACCGTCAGAATACTCAACATGCACTCAATTATGCATTTAAGTTTATTAAGAGCAAAGTATGCAGTAGTGTTAAGCTCAAGCTTGCAAATCCCTTGTTTGAATTGAAACTGGTTAAACTTCTCATGTCATTTTAATTTCATTTTTTCTTTAGACCTACGGAACAAGATCGCATTACTAAAATTTAAAAATTAAAAGAAGATAGGGTAATTCCAAACACTTACCAAGTGTTTAATACTGATAAGAAAAGACTTTCTTACTGACATTGATATCACGCTTAAGAGTACCCAATACAACTGTAAAAGCCGGATTGTCTATTAACTTTAGTAAAAATTGATTTTGTGTATAATCACAAAAGCTAATAATAATATGTAGACTTTTAGACTCCATTAATACTCAATAGTCCTTACACCATGGCGGGTGCTGTCTCTGCGTGCGTCCCATGACACGGGCAGGGGCAGCATCCGCTTAGTGTACCCCTCACTTTTCATTAAATTGTCGAAAGGGCCTCTGCGCGTTGGCTTCGGCTCCGCATACGCCTCCCAAAGGTCCGGAACACCATTGTTCCGTGGTCGGGAAAGATATGTAGCATCTCTACATGCGTCTATGACACTCGCAGGGACAGCAACCGTTTAGTGTAGGTATTATTTGTCGAAACGGCCTCTGCGCGTTGGCTTCGGCTCCTTATACACCTCCCAAATGTCTGGAACAACATTGTTCCATGCACGGAAAGATAGAGAAGAATAAATATAAAAAAAATCAAATCACGATCAGTTCTGAAAATATACAATCCGGCTCTGAATTCAGAGATGAGTGTGGAGGCCTTTACATCGGTTACCTTTGTAAGTGTTTGGAATTCGTCGCCCGGCTAGGAGGCATATTTAAAAAGTATTTTTCTACTTGATCGTTTAGGGACGCTGTGTAGATATTTTTGGACCATTGTTGCGATATGATCAGTATTGGATAGTGTTAGTCGGTTGGAAGTGATTCGTCGAGATTAGTCGCTTTGTATAGACTTAATGCACCCTATAAACATTTGAGCATCTGTATATTTTTTAAATGAGATGACAAATAATTTTAAAGCATAATTATGACGCTTTTCGGAAAAGGTACCATTTGGCTGTCGGCGCTTACGCTTGTATTGCTCGCAAACAATATTAAATCTGTCCAACATAAGCGCTTTTTGCCAAATGGTACCTTTTCCGATTTACTGTCCAATGCCTGGCCTACAACCGCGAACCACTTCGTTTATCGAATCGTCTATTTGCATCACTCTCTTTTGTATATGCAAGAGCGATAGAGACGGGGTAAACGTTTTGTCGATTTTCGAACTTCGCTGTAGGCCCTTAGATATTAGAAGTCTTCGAACTACTATGGCATAAATATAGAACATGAATAACTTTTTCTGATGACAGATAAAAGCATTCATCTCTCTTTTTCCACCGTTCGAATATTTTTCTGTCAAAAATTGTTTGTCTACTTATTTAAGAAATAAACAGGCGCCGGTCAGTGTTAGATATCTTGCGACCAATGTAAGGGCGAAGTATTTATAAATGGTGCATTTCATTATGTGTAACGCATAACCTGTATTTGTACTTCCATACAATGTTGTTACCAATTATCATTATTTTTTGTTCCAAATATTAATCAGCAACTATGCTGTAAGATTGATTTTAATAAGGGGTTTCCTGGAATCCAGGTGGCGGCACTGTAACGAGAGTTTTGACAGCAGCTGTCAAAATCCACCAATAAAAAAAGTGATTAACACATTCAGCACAGAGAACCCGACAGTCGGGTTCTCTGTTCGTAGCTATTACGCGCTACATACGAGGAATACCTGGCTACACGCTACGAGCGTAGCGCGTTAAGTAAAAATGATTGGTGGATTATGACAGCTGGACGTCTCGCCACGGTGCTGCCATCTAGCGAATAAATCGATTCAGGAAATCCTCATAAGATCTACTGTTGTCTCCGTCTTTTTATTGACTCCTATCATTTCAATGCATACTTTTATGCAATTGCGATTTAAAAGTAATAAAATATATTGAAATGCCGCCTAAGAGGAGTTTCTATGACCGTTGTTATTTTCAGCATTACGTCTTAAGATTTGAGGCTAAAATTCGTCTGCATCATGTATGGAAGTACAGTCATCAACATAAGTATCCGTTAGGTACAGAACCGCTTCATATTTTTGTACTCCCCTAGTGTAAAGGAGTTTGGTGTTCTAACGGTGTACGCAACATGCTATAGATGAATATTTCATAAATATTTGGTTGAAATAATAAGTGCGTAATAAAACACTTTTTCGTATCAAAATGTTGTTTTATTTTTTATTATATACAAATACATAAACAGTCCGTGAGCTCTCAGAAGAACCTTCGAGTTTTAGAAAGAGACGTCGGGTATCAATCAACAGTGATACATGAAAAAGCAGAACAGCAATTGTATAGAATTGTATAGTACCGTGTGTCATCGCCGATCCCCGAAGGTTCTTCTAAAAGCTCACAGACTGTACAATAAATAATAATAAAGAGAAAAAGGTCTGCACATAAATCATACATACACCTTCATATGTGTAATTTTCAAGTAAAAGGTACATCATTGTCGGTTGTCAATAAGGCGATACTGCCATAGAAAATCATTTAGATATCAATTCTATTAACAAGTTAACACTTTCCGTACCGCGTACGCTCGTAGCGCGCAGCCAGGTATTCCTCGTATGTAGCGCATAGTAGCTACGAACAGAGAACCCGACAGTCGGGTTCTCGGTGCTAAATGTGTTAACAACTGACATTGATGAACCTTTTAATTGAAAACGCCACATATGTATGCATTAACCCTTTCCGACGCCATGTCAAACGCAAAACCTACCACTCACACGCCACGACATCTAAATGTCAAAAATGAAGTTAAACTTTATGCGTGTGCATGTAGGTCTATTTTGCTCTGTGGTTGGTGACCGATATATCGGTCTTTGGCGTTGGACCTGTGGTGCCGATATATACGTCTTTGGCGTGGAAAAGGTTAAAAGTTCCTATAACCAGTCACCAGATGCATTGGAGCGACAAAAGTACTCACAAATATCTGAGCGCGCCTGTCAAGGCGTTTATGTTGAGATATTTTTAAATACCGTGGCCGCTTCAGTATATCTGGTGACTGTATATAACCGATTATAGTATTTTTTTTCGGTCCGTGTCAGGAAAAAGGACAGTTTCAAAACATTTTTTACAGCCTGTCAAGTAAGTACAGTCATCAAATATATCGGAGCGGCCAAGGTGGTCACAAATATCTGAACAGCGCCTCTATTGTCAAGGCGATAAAGTGCATGTTCAGATATTTTTGAGTTCCTTGGCCGCTCCGATATATTTGATGGCGACTGTACCTATCCTATCAAAAGTGACCACGAAGACAGTATATAAAGAGTAACAGAAATAAATATTTAATTGAGCTAATATCAGTTCGCCTCTTAAATCTGAACATCTCTCCCCAAAGCTGCGTTTCCACCATGACCGAGGAATGTGTTGCGAGGAATGTGTTTTTTTAAGAACGAATAGAATCAGCTTTTTATACCACGACGGTGGCAATCAAGCATACGGCCCGCCTGATGGTAGGCATTTACCGTAGCCTATGGACGCCTCTAACTGTACCTCAAGAGGATATACATACGCGTGCCTACCCTTGATTTATCTAACACACAGCGCAACTCTGGGATTCGTTCTTAACCTTTTCGACGCCATGTCAAACGCAAAACCTACCACTCAGACATCTATATGTCAAAAATGAAGTTAAACTTTATGCGTGTGGCATGTAGGTCTATTTTGCTCTGTGGTCGGTGACCGATATATCGGTCTTTGGCGTTGGACCTGTGGTGCCGATATACAGGGTGTTATCGGGGTCGTGATCCAAAATATGTATTTCAAACTCCACAAACAACTAGCAATTGAATACCCTGACTATCACTAAAATTAAGCAATTTTTTTTCTTTTTTTTTCAATTTTTCGCCACTTATTTTACTCTTAAAGGTGATATTATGATATGGGAACAGCTTTATAAGATGTTTCGAATGTAGATTAATGTAACTTTAATTGCTAAATAACAGAAATAAAGTTTTTTTTTGTACTGACAGTTGTACTCAAAAGAAAAAGTCAATTATACTAATTTAAATGAGTTGATAAGCCGATGTAAAATACTAAACACATCCTTAAAAGTAAAATAAGTGGCACAAAAATGGAAAAAAAATAAAAAAAAGTTGTTTGATTTTAGTGATAGTCAGGGTATTCAATTGAATGCCGTGACTGCATTCAATTGCTAGTTGTTTGTGCAGTTTGAAATACATATTTTGGATCACGACCCCGATAACACCCTGTATACGTCTTTGGCGTGGAAAAGGTTAACACACACATTCCTCGCAACGCATCCTTGCTCATCTCTGGCGGAAACGCAGCCATCGCCTTTGGTAAAAGAGGTACCAAATATTGGTAACTTTCTTATAAACTACTGGTTCTGTGAGCCGTTGGCACCGCTATCTCCACTTATTTAATACAATTTTTGTCATTAAAAAATATCCAAAAAATTATCGAAAAAAATAAGTATCATAAAAATTCAGGTTAACCTATTGACCGCGAGGTGGCGAAGTAATACGCCGCACCCCTGACGCCAGAGGCAAAAAATAAGGCAAGTAATATTGCCAAACATCAGAAAAGGGAGTGGACTACTAGGAGTGGTATTTAACCCTTTGACCGCCAAAGACGTTAATTCACGCGCACGGCTATCCGTGGCATATATGACTATTCATGCCCACAACACCACCACGTGATATCGCTTCCAAAATTTAACCGGTTTGCCTTGCGCGCTCTGGCGCTGTGAGTAAGATTTTTTCGTCCGATGCGTGGTAGCCAAGTGGTTAATAGTAGTTAATATACGGGCTGCTATTGACGTTGGTGGCGTCGGTGGCCCGACTCACCGATGCCGTGACTAGCCGTCATTGGCGTTCAAAAGACAAGTTTTGCAAAGCTGAAACGGAGACGATTCGCTCCTTTGGCAATCACCACGAGATCCCGAATTGTATTAAATATTTTAAACCTGGTAATCTCATGTTAACATTCCACTTTCACAGTAACTTTCTTAATGCTATCACTTTCACTATTAGCACTAGGTATTGTACAATACCGTTCTATATACGAGAGGAATTCCTCATTCGGGTCCGAGATCTCCTCCTTCTCGACGGCGTAGATCGGCTCGTCGGATTTGAGGACGACTTTGGCTTGCTGGATCTGTGTGTCGGTCATCATTGGCAGCTTTTTGAAGAACATCTGGACACAAACATTGATATAAGTACAGAAATAAAGATTTGCGGATCAGATTCGTGGGTGATTAACCCTTTGAACGCGATACGTAATATACAAAACACACGCCAAGATTACCAGCGCAAGCTAATATATACCTTATTTGAAAGGGTTTAGGATACTTTGACAGCGTTCGCTTAACAACTTTAAGTGCTCTTCGCGCTGTGGGCATGAGTATTCATGGCACCTTTAGTTGTTCTTGGCGTCGAAAAGGTTGGCTAATGAACTTTAACTGGATAACAATAAAACTAGTAAAATCAAAGAGAATATATAAATAGAAGGGCACAGTCTAAGAAGTTTTTGTACAGCCACCATCAAATACGCTGTACGGCCCCATACATTATGCGGTAACTCTGAAGCACGCATAATGTATGGGGCCGTACTCGCATCTACCAAACTTGAAGCACAAAATGTTCTTAGACTTTGCTCCTCCATTTATGCATTCTCTTTCATGCATTGTTATTTTACTGTGTTAAGTAATGGGCATTAGTCCCTTTAAAAGTTTTGAATACCTTTCTCGTCATCAACAGCATGCCATGTTCTTTCTTCATATGGGCTTTTAGAAGTGTCATTCTTCGATACCTACAAAAAAAAAAACAATTTTGACTATGCTCTTTTCAGCCCATTTTTAGGGTTCCGTCAGGCGGGTGTAACTCCGCGCGGCGGTTGAAAACGGCGATGACGTCACGACCCGCCCGGCCGGGTTTACTGAGCACGGGCCGCGCGGCCGCTGAACGTCGAGCCGCCCGCGCCGCGGGCGCCGCCAGTTAGTTCGCTAGAAGCCACGCACTGCTACGCACGTCGTCGTATTATAAAACTTATAAATATAAAAATAAGAAATTATTGCATCGCATTCGGCTGTCTTAATAATAGCTGGAATAAGAGCCTCACATTTTTCAAACTTCCAAAGGACATCGAAAGATAAAAAATATATTTTAGTAATTTGTTCCTAATTTAAATAATGTTATTTATTTTCTTTTTGAATTACGAACTGTAGGGTAGGTACTTATTACATTACTTAAGGCTATCGTACGTATATCATATTAATATCTTTATTATTAAGAGTATGCTTAATAATATGTTATTGCTGTCTTAATTACTGTTAATGATAGTGTACCTCGAGTGTAGCAGGTGTCAATATCATGATCTATGTACCTAACATAGGTATTATTCTCAAAAAGAGGCAATTTGAAATCGTTAGAAAACTATTGGACCGTCTGCCTGTTTGCCACTTAATTGTGTGTTGTAAAAAGAGACAACCCTAAAACGTTGGAAAGGATAGGACTTAAGTTGACTTAACGCGATCGAGAGGGACAAAACGTTTATGTGAATAAAAGCGTGGGAAAAAACGCCGCGCCGAATGAATTTATACTTTATTGTGTCGGAGCAAAAGTCGCTATTTCTTTGTATGCTGTTGCTTAGATGGCCTTCTGCTGTTGCTATTACTTATTCTGTGGTTCCGTAGCCAAATGGCAAAAAAACGGAACCCTTATAGATTCGTCATGTCTGTCTGTCTGTCTATCTGTCTGTCTGTCCGTCCGTCCGTATGTCACAACCATTTTACTCGGAAACTTTTAATTTTTACATAAGGTGTATTGTGTGTGCCGCTACTTAGTTTTGTTGACAAATTGCTAAAAAAATATTTTTAGGGGGGGCACTCCATACATGTAACTAATTGTCAATTTTTTTTTGCCAAATATCAACATGATGCACATAAATCGATCTTCTTCTTCTTCATGTGCCATCTCCGTCCAGGAGGTCGGCGACCATATGGCTATATGTCTCTCTATCTTAACATAAATCTATAGGCCTCTAAAAATAACATTGAAGTTTCTTTGAACATTTTTTGATTAAGTGGATATTTTCAGAAATAATCGCTCCGAAAGTCTACAAAATTGTGTCCCCCCCCCCCCCTGTAACTTTTGAACCGTAAGTCTAAAAATTATGAAAAAAATCAAGAAGATACATCTTTAAATATTCTTTCAATGACAATTATTTTGAACATTATCGGTTTAGGCGTTTTTGAGTTATCTCCAAAAAACTACGTTGCGATAATAATTTAGTCAATTAGTAGCTACCTACGGCTGGTTTTTATAAATAATGGTACGGAACCCTTCATGCGCGAGTCCAACTCGCACTTGGCCGGTTTTTTTAGTTATTATACAATTCCAATCGCTTAAGAGGTCGACAACCGGATATTAAAATTACACAAACAGTTTTTTTTAAGAAAGACTACTTGTTTAGGAAGGGGAACAAAAATATATGTTAATATTCATTACATTTTGAAATCCGTTCTTGTATTCTATATGCGCTTAATTGGATGAAATTGGCTCAATAGAAAATAATTCAGAAGTCACGTCTTAGTTTTCCATTGGATGACAGCTCCGTCGCCATATTTGACCTTAAAATCAGCCTTAAACTATTACCCGCTTATTCATTAACGTATTGCAAACCTCATTTAACTAAATCATCTTTTGTCCTTATCTGTCACATTGACAGCTGTGTTTGTTAGAAGACAAAATACATTTTAACTAAATGAGGTTTGAAACGCGTTTATGAATAAGCGGGTTACTATTGAGGGTTCTTGCCTTGCTTCTTGCTACTTGTAGCTTAAGATGTATTTGTTCTGTGTCCATTACGTTTTATTTAGGCACATAAAATCGCGGGATAAGCTAGTTTCAAAATAAAATTACCTTTTGGGACACAACTGGCAAGCACACGGCGGCGGCAGGTTCCGATGTGTGCCGTTTATGTGTAGCAAAAGGGCGCTTTTCTGAGCGAAACGCCGTCCGCACTCTTCACACGCGTGCTTTCTGTATGCTGTGGGAAAAGGACAAACGAATTTTGACAAAGATTTATTAATTTTAAAAGACGTGTATCACCTAAAACGCTCGCGTATTCCTCCTGGGTTCCTAGTGATCAATGAGTAGTGCTGAAATTCATACTCTTATATTATAATCGTATAATTTCGTCAAATTCATAATCGTATTATTTCTGAACGTGAGTACCTAAGGGTTAAAAAAATGAACTTAGTACAAAGTATAACAAAAATGGTGGTGATCCTTTTAAGGGTATAATTGGTACCGTCACGTGCTACAACTTTGCCTACGATACACAACTTTGCCTGGCTTGAAAAACATGGTTTTATTCACCAAACAGCTATTTATATCTTATTTCTGAGATAGGAGAAAGGCGGCCTTATCAGGAATAATAAATAGTTGTTTGGAGAGGAAAACCATGTTTATGTTCTTATTTTAAGGTATGAAAATGTAAAAAGGTATATACTAAAGGACTCTATTGCATCGCAGTAAGGTTCACATTGGGTACTTAGTTACTTACGTAGGTGCGTGTCTAGATGTGAGACGAGCGCCGCCTTCACTTGGAAGGCACGGTTGCAGTGTTCGCACACGTATTGTATGTCGCTGTGTTTCTTCATGTGCCGCTGTAGACTCTATTGCATCGCAATAAGGTTCACATTAGGTACTTACGTAGATGCGTGTCTAGATGTGAGACGAGCGCCGCCTTCACTTCGAAGGCACGGTTGCAGTGTTCGCACACGTATTGTATGTCGCTGTGTTTCTTCATGTGCCGCTGTAGACTCTATTGCATCGCAATAAGGTTCACATTAGGTACTTACGTAGATGCGTGTCTAGATGTGAGACGAGCGCCGCCTTCACTTGGAAGGCACGGTTGCAGTGTTCGCACACGTATTGTATGTCGCTGTGTTTCTTCATGTGCCGCTGTAGACTCTATTGCATCGCAATAAGGTTCACATTAGGTACTTACGTAGATGCGTGTCTAGATGTGAGACGAGCGCCGCCTTCACTTGGAAGGCACGGTTGCAGTGTTCACACACGTATTGTATGTCGCTGTGTTTCTTCATGTGCCGCTGTAGACTCTATTGCATCGCAATAAGGTTCACATTAGGTACTTACGTAGATGCGTGTCTAGATGTGAGACGAGCGCCGCCTTCACTTGGAAGGCACGGTTGCAGTGTTCGCACACGTATTGTATGTCGCTGTGTTTCTTCATGTGCCGCTGTAGACTCTATTGCATCGCAATAAGGTTCACATTAGGTACTTACGTAGATGCGTGTCTAGATGTGAGACGAGCGCCGCCTTCACTTGGAAGGCACGGTTGCAGTGTTCACACACGTATTGTATGTCGCTGTGTTTCTTCATGTGCCGCTGTAGACTCTATTGCATCGCAATAAGGTTCACATTAGGTACTTACGTAGATGCGTGTCTAGATGTGAGACGAGCGCCGCCTTCACTTGGAAGGCACGGTTGCAGTGTTCGCACACGTATTGTATGTCGCTGTGTTTCTTCATGTGCCGCTGTAGACTCTATTGCATCGCAATAAGGTTCACATTAGGTACTTACGTAGATGCGTGTCTAGATGTGAGACGAGCGCCGCCTTCACTTGGAAGGCACGGTTGCAGTGTTCATACACGTATTGTATGTCGCTGTGTTTCTTCATGTGCCGCTGTAGACTCTATTGCATCGCAATAAGGTTCGCATTAGGTACTTACGTAGATGCGTGTCTAGATGTGAGACGAGCGCCGCCTTCACTTGGAAGGCACGGTTGCAGTGTTCACACACGTATTGTATGTCGCTGTGTTTCTTCATGTGCCGCTGTAGACTCTATTGCATCGCAATAAGGTTCACATTAGGTACTTACGTAGATGCGTGTCTAGATGTGAGACGAGCGCCGCCTTCACTTGGAAGGCACGGTTGCAGTGTTCACACACGTATTGTATGTCGCTGTGTTTCTTCATGTGCCGCTGTAGACTCTATTGCATCGCAATAAGGTTCACATTAGGTACTTACGTAGATGCGTGTCTAGATGTGAGACGAGCGCCGCCTTCACTTGGAAGGCACGGTTGCAGTGTTCGCACACGTATTGTATGTCGCTGTGTTTCTTCATGTGCCGCTGTAGACTCTATTGCATCGCAATAAGGTTCACATTAGGTACTTACGTAGATGCGTGTCTAGATGTGAGACGAGCGCCGCCTTCACTTGGAAGGCACGGTTGCAGTGTTCATACACGTATTGTATGTCGCTGTGTTTCTTCATGTGCCGCTGTAGACTCTATTGCATCGCAATAAGGTTCACATTAGGTACTTACGTAGATGCGTGTCTAGATGTGAGACGAGCGCCGCCTTCACTTGGAAGGCACGGTTGCAGTGTTCGCACACGTATTGTATGTCGCTGTGTTTCTTCATGTGCCGCTGTAGACTCTATTGCATCGCAATAAGGTTCACATTAGGTACTTACGTAGATGCGTGTCTAGATGTGAGACGAGCGCCGCCTTCACTTGGAAGGCACGGTTGCAGTGTTCGCACACGTATTGTATGTCGCTGTGTTTCTTCATGTGCCGCTTAAACAAACAGATACAATTAATTTGACCGCCAGGTGACGAGGTAACACGCAAGAGCAAAGAAGAAAGATAAACCAAATAATAATGCCAAAAGGGTTATTTTCAATCACGGCACTCCTTTATTTCATAATTTTCTACCCGACGGCTATTGACGTCGGTGGCGTCAGTGGCCCGAATTGCGATGCCGTGACTGGCCGTCATTGGCGCCCAACACGGAAAACAGTGTTATATGGTGAATTTAGTGAATACAGGTAGAGTCTGAAGATATGGATAGTTTTACTTTGGCAAAAATATGTTGCCGCGACTCAATTACCAAGGCGCCATCTTGGATACATATTTTTGTCACATTCATTAAATGTATCCATATTTTCCGACGTGCCGTACCGAGAGCGCCGACTGCGAGGTGTAGGCGAAGGGGCACGCGGAGCACTTGAACGGGCGCTCCCCGTTGTGGAGGTGCACGTGCGCCTCCAGCGCCTGCTTGTTGTTGAACGACGCCGGGCACAGCGAGCACCCGTGCCTGGAACAAGGCGTTTTCAACCTTGTTTGTTAGCAATTAAGATTGCTATTTTATTTCAATAAGATTATTATTTATACTTATATTATTAACCTTTTGAACGCCAAGCACCGGACAATAAAATAGTGCCAGCGCGCGCGAGTGGTTATATTTTGGACATGCTATCACGTCCTGGCGCTGACGGCACGACGCTCCGTGCGCGTGTTATGACGGCTTTGGCAGTCAAAGAGTTAAGACATGTGTTATTTTATTTTTGAGAGTGGATCAACTTCTTCTTGTCACTCGATGCTATAGTAACGTTCACTGAATGGGGAAGGTAACTGACTGGCGCCAGCATAGGTTGTAGATGTAGATTAGATACTTATCACTAGTATTATTTTATTATATCTATGAGATTTGGCTTAAAAGACTAGAATCCAAACAAGAAAATTGTTCTTCGATCGGCCAACCTAATTTTCTCAGCACACACAAAGTGTCACATTAAAATTTAAACGGAGTCCTATACGACACCTTTTGCCGAACAAAGTCGACCGAGCCCTTCATTAAAATCAGACCAGCGTTAACCAAGACCGAACGCGTGAATGATACGAATATGAAGATTATGAAGGTCAAATTATACTTGTCAGTAGTAGTAGAAGCAGTAGAAATAGGTTTTGTGAATGGACTTAACCGGAATTGACATGCCCATATTTTCGGTAAATTTTGTTCAAGGTTGTCGATCTTCTGTCTAATTGTCTATGCGTTTAAAATCACCAAACATGCATTTTTGGTAGTTTTATGCCATATCCAGAATGGGCTATCCATCAAGCATAGTATGTGAGAGATCTAGATCAAAAGGCGGCCAGCGCATACGCTTTTATCGCTCTATAATATTGTTGAATCTGTACAGTCGACTACTGATAGATGTATCCACTTTTTCACCTTATTACGTTGTAATAACGTCCAAAAGTGGATTCATCTCTTCCTCGACTGTACAACGTAAGCGCCTTACGCCAAATATGTGTCACATATTTCTATTAACAAACGATGTCCCCTGGGTGACGAGTCACAAACACAATAATAGCAAGAAATAGTTGATCCACTTTGTTTCTACTCAACGAACCTTATTCTCAACTTTACTTCACCACCTTCAATCGTCCTGTAAAACAGAGATCTCAATTTTGTGATGCAAATAATATATGATATGAAGATATAATTATTAAATAGAACTGTGAATAGACTGAATTTGATGTAAATATAATGTAAACAAAAAAAGTAAGTTGCTCAGTCATTTGACCATTGACACAATTCCATGTATGTTGTATTTTAATAGCCGCGTCTACACCAGGCGCACAGCCTTGCGAGGAAATTGCCGCGCGAGGCAAACGACCAATCGGCCATTCCTCGCGCGGCAGCGTGTTTGTGTACATTTTTAGTAGGGACGTTTGCCTCGCGAGGAAAGCCCGAGCTAAATTGCTCGGCAAGACACCTAATTCTGGACACGCCTATTGACGAAAACACCAAAAAAAGTGGTTTTCTGAATATTTTTATACAATCTATATTTAACATGCTATGTAGTTACAAAAAGTGGCTCAGTGAAAAAGTGAGTGGTAAAGTGTGACCCAGGAGACTTGTACAATTAACGTACAAGTTTTATTAAAAATACGAATAAATTTTCACACTTTTAGCCACCAGCAAACATCAGACTGGCCTTTTTAAAAGTGACCTAGGAGACATCATTTTGAACTTTTTTAAGTGATGTCTCCTGGGTTATTCGTGAAAACTTTTTTTTTGTAGGGATGTCACGAATATACGCATTCGTATAATGCGAATATTCGCATCATTTTTGACATTCGTATCAACATTCGCATTCGCATCAAACGATGCGAATATTTTTCGAATGCGAATGTTGGTAGAACACATCCTGTTTTGACCGCACTGACCCGGCCCATGGTCATATGCTTGCTCATACACAGGAAGTGAAAACAACGTATCACAGTCCTATATTAATGATCAAAAGGAGTCAATTGACTCCTTTTGATCATTAATATAGGACTCCATCACATGTCATGTTCTGTATTTTTGAACTATGGAAGCATACAAATTTGCATGCCTTTTTTGGTAGAACATAAGCAACGCTGTTTTTATTTTCAACATCTTATGTACTTAACTATGTTCTCGCAATAAAGAAATTGAAGAAATTGAAATGATAATTAAGCAAGATTAAGTTTTTTGAATCTACTCCGTAACATTCGTATTCACATTCGGACATTCGCATCCTGAATATTCGCATTCGCATTCGCGAATGTGAGAGAAACGACATTCGTGACATCCCTGTTTTTTTGTATCGCAATGTTGTGACAATTCGAATAACCTCTTACAGCTGAAAGGTTAATTTAAGAATAATTGATGTATGATTGGTACCTGTGGCCCTCCGGGTGCAGGTGGCGCGGCTGCAGGAAGGGGCGCGCGCGGCCCTTGTTGCCGACGGACAGCGCGCGCGCCCGCAGCACCACCTCCGCGTCCGGCGCCACGCAGCGCTTCTCGTGTTTGTATAGGTTTGTTGTGCTGTCAGACGAATAACGCTTTTATTCCTATAGTAATAAGAAAGAGTTTGCACACACTTTATACGCTTAGCTAATGCCATTGTTGGCTGTAGGTACTAAAGTGTAGGCGAAGTAAGAGTGTTCAGGACCAATCTCCATTAGACGTGTGCGCCGCCACGCCGATTTCACGCCGATGCGGAGGAGGCGTGGGCAAAATGGCCGGCGGCATCGGCGCGGCATCGGCGCGGCGTCGGCGCGGCGTGGCGGCGCGGCGTCGGCGCGGCGTGGCGGCGCGGCGTGGCGGCGCACACGTCTAATCTCCATCTAGAGCTTGTCCAAAAATGTGAACATATTTTGTCTATCTTTCAACCCCTAAAGTATCACATGATTTCTGGATGAGCCCCTTGATATCGTATGGGCTAGTGATATAAAGTCATGCAAAAATTAGGTATAATTTGTGAAGTGTTAGGAGATCAGGTACATTAAAAGAAAAGGGTGGATTGTAAAACAAAGCAGCTATACATATAACATAAACAATATGATTATCAAATAATTTCATAAAATGACCAGCATGAGTAATAGTATAATAAAGAAAACATGATATGCTGACAAGTCTCCTATTTTATTTTTATTAATGGCAAATAATTTGAGACCCCTAGGTTAAAAAATGCCTAAAATCGAACCACAGACAACACAATAATGTTATATGTCTGTAATTTTGAAGAACAGATATACAAATAGTAAGAATAAATAAATGTACCTTCTAAAATCCACTCCACAGGCGAAACAGATCAAGTATCTAGGGCCATGCTTCTCCTGGTAGTGGCGGCCAGCCGCCGGAATGGTTTCTGATATGGCATGACATACAATACATCTGGAAAGTAAGGAAAGTTTATATTAGACAAAACAGAATCAGTCTAGACAGCAGTTTGTAAAACTTATCAAAATCAAAATTATTTAGTAGGTGGGACAACAAATAAAAATAGTGGGACAATACGCCTTAAATATTGTAACAGACTTTATAACTGTATTATATACTAAGATTAAATACTTGTTAAGGAAACAAACTAAAATGGATTTTAAGATAATTATTACTCACTAGCAACCGATTGACGCCAAAGATATGATACACATTTGCACCTTACTCCTTTGTCATAAGGTTCAAAAGGGTTCAAAAGCGTAAATATATTTGATGTAAACTGTACAATTCATAAGTGACCCCAGGAGACAACACCAGTGCAAGAGAAGCAAAGCAATAGTTAATTAACTAGTATGTATAGCAAACCTTATCCACAACCACCTTAATTGATATACAAAAAAAATGTCTAAAGTAAATAATGAAAGCATAGAGATATTTCTATCTATGCCAAACAAAATATGTCTCTTAGCTAGGGCTGCCATCCGTCCGGATTTCCCCGGATTTGTCCTAGTTTGAAGGCCGTCCGGGGTGCGTCCGGGGGGGTTTTCAATAAGTGTCCAAGGGGAAAACCCGGACACTTTTTATGTGAGGAATGAGGAAACAACTCAGCGAATTTAATTATTTAGTGCCATTATTGATTTGGACATGTCCGGGGAAATAATGCGATTTACACCAAATGTCCGGGTTTTTAAAATGATTGTCCGGGTTCGGCGTATTTAGAGATGGTAGCCCTACTCTTAGCCAACCACAATATCCCAATAAAAGTTAATAAAGTATTTATGTATTATTAGATGGTCCCATTAACCCTATAGGCTGTATTAGGAAAGGAAAGAATATTTTTTTTATAGAACTTATACTGGTTTTCGAGCCCTCGAAATACATGTACATAATGTACATACTCGAACATGATGTCATTCATCATATAGTGGTCCTGTGGTAGCGGAGGGGGTTTCACACTCTTCATGATTTCAGCAAGGGAGTTAACCAGGAGCTCCTCATCTTCCTGCAACTCTTCATACTGCTCCCGCAGCTCCTAAAAAAGGAATATTATTAACAGTCATATTTAAAAAAATATTTTTAAAATTTCTGTTATACGGGTATTTGTCATACCAGCCTGGTTGGTCTTTAGTAACAGAAGGGGAAATATTTTATAAATGGTAGGATATCTAAGTAAGTATGGAGTACCTGTGTATTTTGTTATAACAGTAGATCAGGGGCCTATTTAATAAAGAAGTCTCTTTCTGACCCTATGTATTAGAAAGAGACTAACCACTTGTAAATTGTCAATTGTAGCTTTATTATTTAGGCCACTGCCATTTTTTATCACAGCCAGGAAAAACAGTGACATAGTGTGTCGGAAATATGTTTTTACCACATGTTTAATAGATGGCCCATAACCTAATGGTCTTATACCTATTACATAATTGCAAGTGAATTTAAATATTGTAATTTAAATGGTTGAAAAGGGGTGAATCAACTTATTAATGTTCTTTCCCTGTCCCTGTTATCCAAGGGACATCTTCATACTGTTTCATAGAAAATGTTTGGTTGCCAAAGAGACGTAACTATAGCATCGAGGGGCAGTAAAAAGTTTATTGACCGAACTAGTGACCCAGGAGACAGTTCCTAATTTTCAACATACACAACAGTCTATCTATATAAAGAAAACAAAGGTAGACTAAAATAAAAAAAAACCTTAACAAATGACTTCCACTGCCATGGTTTTAGTTGCCTGCGCTTCCTCTTCCTACTGTCAGCATCTTCTTCCGGGATCTCTTCATCAGGGGGCTCTTCCTCCGGCACATAGTCCTCATCCTCGTCACCGACTTTATACAAATCAGAGTCGTCAGGAACAAAGTCGCCATATAGTTCCTCCCCGTCGTTCAAATACTCTACTGACTCGTCTATATTCTCATCTAATACCTCCTCCTTTATGATAATGGGTTTTACAGATGGACTGGAGAATGTGCCGTCAGTCTCATCCAAAACTTCTTCTTTAATATTTCCTTCCAAGTTATACGAACCGGCGGACTCTTCGTTATCAGACTCGTCCCCTACTACTACCACCACTATTTCGTCGTCTAAGACATCTAACTCCATCTTTCAATGCAGCTTACAAATCCCTAAAAGAATAAAATGTATTAAATAAACTCGGTGATTTCTTGAAGTTTTTGAATTTCCTTGACAAACAAAACATTGTAATTATTTTTAAGACCCAACGCAAAGGATAGATCTATGGAGCCATCACGTATTTCAAAAGCGGAAAAAATATAGTTAGGGTTTTATATTATCAGATTGTATTACGTACATATTAGAAAACAAAAGGCCTTACCTTTAAAACGTATACGTATGGTTTATTTCCTAAATTTATTGCTAATTCTCTAATCTAATAATTTGACAGAATGAATTAGAGCCTTTGCCACAAAATGGCCACGTTCTTTTTTTTTTTCTTTCGCATCTCGTGGATTTTAACGTTTGAGAAAAAGTCTCGAATAGCTTTACCAAACTCCAACAAATTTGACGTTGACTTGACGATGACGAATTGACACTTGGTGGTGTTATTATTATTGAGGAGAGTATTGTTTCGTGTTCATATATCATCTTTTGTGAATAATTAAACCAATATCTATTTATCATTAATTGCACAGCAATGGTTTATTCATTGGAAAATGCACAGTGCTCTGCGCTATCGAACAATAAGTCTGTTGTGGCACTCGAAAATACTTTGCATCAAAGTATAAATCATTTAAAAGGTTAGTATGAAGGCTATCTCAAGTTTTCGCGCCCATCTATGTGAATTTAATAATTGGCGATTAGTGTATGAAATGAATGCAATGCATTAATTTTCCAGAACTCGTTATAGAATTCGATCAACTTCAACTAGAATCGGAGGACTATAAAACCCAAGTATTCACGCTGAAAGGAAAATGTGAAAGGTATTTAATATGTTAGCCTCTATACGTCCCACTGCTGGGCACAGGCCTCCTCTCATGCACGAGAGGGATCAGGCTATAGTCCCCACGCTGGCCCAAAGCGGGTTGGGAACTTCACATACACCTTTGAATTTCTCCGCGGATGTATGCAGGTTTCCTCACGATGTTTTCCTTCACCGTATAGCGATTGGTAAATATCAAATTATATTTCGTACATAAGTTCCGAAAAACTCATTGGTACGAGCCGGGGTTTGAACCCGGGACCTTCGGATTGAAAGTCAGACATCATTACCGTCAGGCTACCAACGCTTACAAGGTATTTAATAAATAAATAAAATAAACACTATATTAATACTGTATTAATACTTTTTATAACGTCCCATTCACATTAACACAGTTAAAAAGGTTTTTACTTTTTTTGCACTTTGATTTTTAATTTCCTTTTTTTTTAGTAAAAACTGTGTTGGCTCAGAGGCCTTGAAAAAAATTATAGCTCTTAAGGACAACATTATTCAGTCTGTTGGTAAGTAAAATCAGCTTTGATTTATGTTATTACTAATTGTTATTATTATAGCAACTTCTATATTTTTGAATCTTAAAGCATATTTCAACTCTTCTTTTCTTTAAGCTTATTTCAGTTTCTACATATATTTTTGTTAACTATAATATGTTAGCCATTGTTAGCCTATATTATGTCCCACTGCTGGGCACAGGCCTCCTCCCATACACGAGAGGCATTTTTTTAAATACTTTAATTTTATTTAGGCTTTTTTTAATGTTTCTATGGGGTGCATTAAAAATGTAACTAAAATACTTTACTTCAGCATCAGCACTAACAAGACTAAACGAAACAAAAGACATGAGCATTATAGATGAAGCGTTCAAAATACTCTGCGGAGAGACAGTCTCACTGACTCCTCCTAAAGAAAGCACCGAATCCCAGCCCAAGACCCCTAGGAAAGAGTCACCATCCTTTACAGAGGCGGTCAATGATGAATCTGTGTCGGAAATAGAGGGGACTCCTACGGGTAGAACTAGTCCTATCATTGTGTCTAGGAAGGCAAGGAACGCAGCGGCATCAGATTATAGAGAGAAGAAGAAATGTCCAGATAATTGGTAAAGAAATTTTCTTTAGGTGTTTCTACACCTGGCGCACTGCCTCGCGAGGCTAACGCACGCGCGGCCGCAATGCCTCGGCCGAGGCAAACGCACGAGCAGCTGCAATGCCTGGGGCAATGTCTCATGTGTACACTAGCTCAAGTTCCTCGCGAGGCGGTGCACCAGGTGTAGCCACGCCTATTAGCTAACTATATGTGGCAGTTTCAAGTAAGGTACGATAATTGTTGGTTGTTAATAAAGTTTATTTCTAAATGAATTTTTATGGCAGTAACACCTAAGTGGCGACAAACAATGATGTACCTTTTACTTAAATGCTCATATTTTTATGTTTAACTGAAATGTGTATGTTTAACTGACTGGATACACATTGCATTGGGTCTGAACAGACAGAAATCAATTAATTTTATGACCTAAATAATTAATTAGGGCTCTCAAAGACAATGATTGCTTTTGTACAAATAATATTATATCCTAAACTTTAGCATATTTTTATTATTTAGTAAGTTTAGTAACTAAAGGATACACTGTTAAAATTAAAATTTGTTATTTATAAATAAACACTACATACACACACACACACACACACACTTACATAAAGATACACAAGTTACACAACTATGTAAATTATAAACTGAAATATTTGTCATATACAAAAAAAACGCCTGTAGCTTGGTCACTATTACTTAATTAGTATAATTTTTAATTTCATATAAAGTCAATGGATTCTCTATCTATGGAAGATAATTTGGTCAGTTTTCTAGATATAGTCAGTGCCGGCCTTAGGAGTGAGCGAAGGGGGCTCTCGCGCAGGGACGTCGAGGCGGCCAAAAGGGCGCCCCGGGCCTCATAGCACGACTTTTTTAAGTTTAAAATTCTGCCTGAATGGGGGGTAGGGAGCCGCGGTGGATTGCCAAAAGTAGTTCGCTCAGGGCGCCAGCATTAAGCTTTATGTTTATGAATTTCAGGGCAACACCAAAAAGCAAAGCTTTAAAACTGACATATCCGGCTTTTTGCACGCCTAACAACAAGACTGGGAAAGGCAAGCTGCGGCAGACACGGTTCACAACCGTTAAGCAAACGTCTGTGCTAGACATCTCGGGTTCACCGGAGTTTGCTGTCTCACGAGGTGCTAAAGATACTAAGAGCATGCAGGTTTGTAGATATAAATAGTAGTCCGCCTCGAACTCGCGATTTACTTGCAAACGAGTTGACCAATATAACAAGACCTATATGACGATATTTTTCGCCTTTTAAGGCCACCACCCCTTGATCGATCCAGCTCATAAACGAACTCTCAATTATTTCACGAAGATCAGAAAATCGTTACTGATGTTATCGTTGAACAAACTCTCAAAATCAAAAAGCCATCGGAATGCCGAGACGTCCCAGTAGCCAGAAATAGTTTGTAAGAAGTCGCTTCGGTTACGCTCCCGCTCGTTCGACTGAACAAGTTCACACCAAACGGACATAGCGTGCCTCTTACTATGTTAAAGGAATTTAAATTTTCTATGTAGTAGTTGTACATTCCTCTTTCAAATGGCAACGTCTTGCGGCGTCACGATTTTGTTGGATTTGCGACCATATTGGCTGATATTGAAGTATGAATCTAATCATATCAAAATGTGAAACTGTAATTTGAATAATATGAAATCTATTGTTTATAAGGTTCAAATTCCTGTATAGTATTCCAGATATTAAGATGCACCAAACTATGGCTGTGTTACATAAAAACAGAAGAAACAACATTGATAAATGCAAGCTGTCACACACATTTTAGCCTCTGGTGACCACTTACAATCAAGCAGGCTGTTGGCTTGTCTGCCACTGACATCAATAATTGAGCTTTCTCAGATATGTCCTTCTTGATTAGGCGGGTCAACACCTGACGCTGCCGCGCGAGGCTGCTCGGCTAGTTTGGATGAGGAAGTGCCTCGGATTTCTCGCGAGGCGGTGCGTCAGGTGTGGACCCGACTATTGAACATGGATATAGTCAACGTGGAATTAGGAATTGAAAGGCATCTAGGTTTTGCGTATTTGATGTTTGTTTTTTTTTGTTACAGTTAAACATTAAGAGAGAATCGCTGGATGACGAGGATACAATAGAGCCTTCGCCCACCAGTATCACCTCCAATTTTTCATCCATGTAAGTTATTATTATGATTGCAGATGCAGTGTATACAATCTGGCATATAATGTAGTGTAGCAAGGATAACATTAGGCGAGTACACACCTGACCTGACGCATGGCCTCGCAAGAAAAATGCCGCGCGAGACAGCTCGGCTAGTGTGGGCCTGAGGCATTGCGGCCGCGCGTGCTTTTACCTCGCGCGACGAGCGACGGCCACACTAGCCAAGCTGCCGCGCAGGGCAATTTTCTCGCGAGGCGGTGCGTCAAGTGCGAACCTGGGCTGTTCACTATAAAATATAGCAGTTTCACTCACGTAAATTTAATTAGGAGACCTCAGGTCTCCAATCTTCAAGCACTGAGACTAACCGTTATTTTTTATACTGTAAGGATGTCTCACGAAAGTTTAAATTGAATAAGGATTACATTACCATTTTATAATCGTGTGGATTTGGGTGTAATCACGTTTTTCCGATTTTCATGCTTTTAACACCATTTACAGAATTTCGGAGTGCACCGTTCGTTAGCCCTATCGGAAGCATTCCATAGTCTATACCTGTTGTACACCATTATGTACATTTAAACTACCTGAAATCTAACATTTTCAGATACAGGTCTGCAGTTAAAAGCAGCCCTTTAAAATTAAGTAAGGATAGCCCAAATAAAATAAAAGGTAGTCCAGCAAAACTGAGTTTAGTCAAGAAACCTCACTCTAATATGTCCAAACTACAGATCAAAACGGAGGGCTCAAGTAATGAAGAAAATATGGGCAATAAACAGGGTGATTCAGACATCAAAATCAAAATGGAGGACTCGATCAATTTGCTAAGGCCTCCTCGGTATGTATCTGTGTAACTTTCCTATTAATAGCATTAGACCCTACTCATAGTACTCATAGTGGTTGTGTTCCTGCTGGTGAGTAAGGTTGCCAAAGAGCTCAAAGAGGACCCAGTGTGTTGACGACGAGGGACCTCTCTTGTTCCTTTAGCCGTCAACACAGTGAATCCTCCTGTTTTTAAAGGGTCGGCAACGCGCATGTGACACCTCTGGAGTTGCAGGCGTCCATAGGCTACGGTAGCTGCTTACCATCAGGTGGGCCGTATGCTTGTTTGCCACCGTCGTTGCATAAAAAATAATAACAATAATAAAGTTCTCACTGTGACGTCACGAACCATGTTGTAATTTCTTTACGTGTCATGCATATCGGGTAGATTAGATTAATATTCTTTATTTGCACCACACAATGAAAAATTATTACATAACCAGATTCATAAAGACAACAGAGGGTAGGTATGTCGTCAACTGATTGTGTGACATGTTATAACCTATGCTATTCTATTATGCCTATGTTCACTCTTGTTGAGATTCGGCATTATAATATGGGGCACCACTTTTAAAAGAAAAGAGTTAAATACTGTACATCCACTATACAATACTAAATAACAAGATTTTCACGTACTTATTACCTTACTAGCGACCCGCCCCGGCTTCGCACGGGTGCAATTATACATATAAACCTTCCTCTTGAATCATTCTATCTATTTAAAGAAAACCGCATCAAAATCCGTTGCGTAGTTTTAAAGATCTAAGCATACATAGGGACAGACAGCTGCAAGCGACTTTGCTTTATACTAAGTAGTGATAAGGTAATAAGTCCCCATCCCCAATTTTCAAAAATCGGGTCCTATATGGAAGAGACCATGAATTTAGCATGCACGTAGCGTATTACAGTACAAGAAATAAGAAATGGAAACGGGTCAAGTGATTGTTGTTAGTGAGTAGAGACAGAGGGACCCCTTTGCAAGACTTCTTTCTGCAATTTTTAAGCTACATTCCGCCCAAGCATAATTACCCCTACTTTTTCCAGATTCCGCACACCAGATAGATCACCTGCAAAGCTAAAGGATCCAGATGAAACGGAATGCAACATTGATTCTAGCATGTCGGTATTACAACACGTCAACAAGCTGGAAAAGGTCTCGCCAGATCACAAGAACATGTGCAGGTACGCGGTACTTACGTCTCGAAACCCACTTTTGTTGTAGAATGAAGGTTTCCGGAATCCCAGGTGGCGGCATTGGGACGAGAGATCTTTTTGACGGCAGCTGCCAAAATCCACCAATCAAACAAAGGATGATCAAATCAAACATAATTGGTGGATTATGTTATGACAGTTAAACCTCTCGCCACGGTGCTGCTACCTAGTGAAAAAACCGATAGAGGAAACCCTCATTGTTAAGGCACAAAACACAGCGGAATTCATCTATCAATATCATAGACAAAAATCGTTCAAAAAATGACCTATAAATTTTATTTCCAGCCCCACCAAACGCCCTCTAGCCGAAAACATCAACCTTACCAACCTTCAAACGCAATGCGACACAGAAGCAAGCGTGTCTGTTCTGAACAATAACCATTTCATAGATCACAAAACAAAGAAGGATCTAGAACAAACTAACAAGAATCCCACTTCTGAAGTGTCAAAGAGGGATTTAGAAAGGGAAGCAATTGTGAAGAAAGATCTAGAAAGATTGGAACAGAAAAGAGAGAATGGTAAAGTAGATGTGGTTTTTAAGGAACCTACTGTGAGGAAGAAGGTTGAGAAGAGAGCTTTGCCGGGGTGGTTTTGTGATGAATGTGAAATCGTAAGTAACTTTGTTTGTAGGTGTTTAAAAAATGATGTACGGTAAATCGCCCGTAACTGGCCACATCATACGAATAAGGAACTCTGTTTACCTACCGGGTGCCCGGTAAAGAATGGACAACCCTCTAACCACCGACAGGGCACCTTAGGCTGGACCAGAAAATGTACTAGTAGGTTTAGTAAAAGTCCTCTGGTTTTCGAGATAATCGCACTTTTCTTTTTTCTTTAGTATTGGTATCTCATTATTTCCTAATGAATATTAATAGCATTATCTTTTTTTGTAAAGACGTTAATAGGAAGTGTTATGCCATTTCAGAATCAGTATTGAATAAAGCAATTTTTGAAATAGTTGACCACTCGGGTCTTCATAACATTTTTATTCACCACAAGCGTTCAAGCTCGATCAAAGTTATTTCTTCAATATTGGTACCTCATTATTTCCTTCTTGGTTGGTTGGGATTTAGTTTTTAACTTTAATTCCTTTTCAGTTCTTCGCAGAGCTGTACAAGAACGACCCAGTAATGCTGGCCCAGAAGATGGAGGAGTGTTCGAAGCACCGCGGACGCCAGAACCCCGCGCGGCCCAAGACGCCGCCCGGCTTCTGGTACCCGCGGTGGGACGTGCCCGAGGACACCGAGGAGTTCAACAGGAGGAACAATGCTGTTTGAGGAGTGCAACAGGAGGAACAATGCTATTTGAGGAGTGCAACAGGAGGAACAACGCTGTTTGAGGAGTTCAACAGGAGGAACAATGCTGTCTGTGATCTGCCTTATTGTGATTGTTTTGATAATTCACCCTGTAAAGGTACTGTTTTTATAGGAACGATGTCATGTTTATATAGCATAATTAAATAAAAGATTAAAGTAGATAGTTAAAAATTTTAGATATCTTTAAGTTTTTATAAGAAAATAAAATAAATCCTCAGATTATTATTTTTGTCGTTTTCTTATTTAACATTTTAGGGAGTCAAAACACTAAGACTGCGTTGCGAGAAATGTTTGTTAAGAACCAATCCTAGATCTGCGTGGATCTGCGCTGTGCGCACTGGCGTAGCTACCAAAGGGCTAGGCGGGGCCCTGCTCCGGGGCCCCCTAAACCTGATTAGTAAACCTCTTATTGAATATACAGGGCTGTGTGTGTACAGTTTAGGGGTCCCAGGTTTTTTTTTGCCCTAGGGCCCTTGGTCACCTAGCTACGCCACTGGCTGTGGGAGGATAAACAAATGAAGTAATTATATTGGTTTTCAAAAACACATTACTCGCAACACATCGTCGCTAATCTCTGGTCGAAACGCAGCCTTAAAGCTGTCTAAAGTCAGTTCACGCCAACCACACTGCACCTATGGTCGTTCTAACTTGGCGGGTGGCGGGTAGGCGTGAGTTGGGAAGGGGCCCAGCAAGGGCAGCAAGTTGATGTCGCCGGCGCCCACATTTGCTAAGTGCCGTGTATAGCAATAGCATTGATTATAAGTAGGAATAGTAACTTAAATAAAACAGCTTCGAATTCAACATTTCCAAACTATGCCTATTTCAATATGTAGGCAGAAGTACCTGTTTTCGTAAATTAATACAGACTGCTGAGGAAAATACCCATGAATTGTTTGTCTACAAATACAATAACACGCGTATTTTGCCATTACAATTTGAGTCTTCTTCTCTAGCGAGGAACGTCGAGATATGAACGTAATAGGTATTTTGTTAAAAAAAAAAGTTAAGCCCAGATAAGTTCCGCATAATACCTATGGCCCCTGGTGAACCTTGAATTTAATTATTTATAAAGCAAGTTTACATTTAAAGTAACTGATAGTGCCTGTATCCAATACCTACCTATGCACTTGACAAAGTTAGTTAGAATACCGCGATAGAATACATACTTTTGTGCCTGTACAATTTGTTTTTAAATTCGCTCTGGGAATCAGTCACCAAGCATTGGAAAACCCATCTTTTTTTCATGTTAAGACTACTAAATTATCGCACGTAATCTAAAATGCGTGAGTAAGTTTCTATGAGTGTGTAGTTTCTCTAACTCAAGCGTTGACCCCATTATGCAATGACGTCATCTAACGGAACGGAACTGAGTTTATCATATCTTGAATTTGAGATTTTGAGGGTTACCAAATAAAAGATTCAACTTGTACCAAGACTTTATTGTTCAATACCATTAATTACCCACAAGTACCTAATACTAAAACAGGTTACAATTAAAATTCAAGTATGTCAACAGGGTCACAGTCGGTCTTTACCTTTTAAAGTGTTCAATGCAAGTCAGCCTAACAAATTAAGGTCAAGATGTGTGTGCAACTGCAGTATGTATGAATCACTGCACATGCTGCCAACTGTTTCAGTCAAAATATATAACATGACTTGCGCAATTTTAGCGTGGGCGAAAGTGAAGCAAACAACGATGGGTGAACACTTTATTTATTCTCAATAAAACAGAATATAATTTTCACTAGCTTAAGTTAAAATGGGAATAAATCAAAATGATTAGTATTTCATCTTCTTGCTGCATAAACATATACGTAAATATATTGTATTCAGTAACCTTCGGAACAAAAGTGAAATTTAGTCTGAAAATAGTTTCAATAATCTGAACTGATAACATAATGGTTAGTTTTGATATTTATATATTTTTAATGCTAAAACAATTTTACATGAGTCTATGACAGTTTTTTAGCTTTCTGGTAGAGAGTATCGACAACCTTACTCATATGATGGATCGTTTCCAGTACAGTCTCATAGGTTTTCTCGAGGGGGGACTCATCGAAGACTATCAGGACACCTTCTCCTTGGTCCAGGATGCCGTTCAGTTTCTTATCCAGGATCATTTGGGACAATTTCTTCTCTACTTGTACAACGGGGAGTCGGATGGAGCGGGCTACATGTTCAACTTGGACTTGCATGTAGGGCTCCACTATACGGCATAAGTTCTGTTCCAACATAGTGTCGTATAGGGCACCAAGGTGAGCTCTCACTACTGAATCTTCTTCAAGTTCCGGCTTGTAAGTTTTTAGTGCAGCTTGGAAATCTGCTAAAGATCTCTTATGAGAAGCTGTCGCTACTGCTCTCATGGCTTCTAGTTCTTTCCCAGCATATTTGAGGGCCGCTTTGCTGCCGCAGATGACAGCCACTTCTTCAGCCTGATTCAACATGATTTTTGATAACAACATGTACTTTAGTCCTGTAAGTGCTTTAGGACTATCGGCACCATCATATCCTTCGAAAGCTTCATAGAAATATGAGTATGCGGTTTTGAAGTCTCGTTCGTCGGCAGCATGCAGGATGCCAGACTGCAGGTCGAGCGCCGCCTGCATTTTCGGGGGGCAGTAGATCGCGTTGGCAGTTGTCCTGGCCGAAGTTAAGGAAGCGCGTGCTTTCGGTAGATTGCTGAGGGCATGGAAGGTTTTGCTCTCGAAGAGAAGCACTTCCACTAGTAAATTTTTGTCATCCAGCTTTTTGAGCTCACGCAGAAGCGCGGTGGCGAGGTCCAGCGCCTCCGTGTACATGCCTGTGTCGTAATAAAGCGTGATCAGCCGCGCCTCCAGCGACTGCCTTAGGAAAGTGCGCCGTTCCTCTTTCGCCCATTCTATACATTCTTTACACAACTGAACTTCTATGCCGATACCTGCCTCCAAATCCAGGAAGAAGTCGACCAAGGCGCGCACTAATTTCGCCGCTTTCGCCTTGCTTATCAGACTGAGGAACGGCCGGGTCGCTTTGATCAGTTCGGCCAACTCCTTAGCCTTGCCCTCCTTCTTGTACTTCTCGCCGAGCTTCATGATGCCCTGCTCCTTGGCCCTTATGTTTTCTTCATCATCTTCGGGCATTTCTCCAGTACTGACCATCTTGTCGGTCATGCGGACGTCGTCCTCTCTGGTTGTTGACGACGACACACGCGAGCGCTCAAATAACATCGCGCCGGCCATGATGAGGATATTTATACGCTTAAACTAAAAAAATCCTTTAAGTATACAGTGAATTCCACCACAACTGCACGGTTTTTCCTTTGTATAATTTTGTTATATTCGCAAAGTCATCGACGACCTCTCTTTTATTTTTTTTTATGGATGTCGTAGACGCTGGCTGGGTTGCCAGCGAAATTTTACAAAGCTACTATAAGGGGCACCACATGAGTGGATCATGAAGTTATTAAGGCCACTACAGACGTAAAACGGCTACTAGTCATTGCAACCTGCAGGGCCCAATCTGTTGTGTACCCTGCCTCTCCCTACTCCTCCTTCAGCTCCCTACGGGCCCTACCTTTAAAGCGGTATTACACATTGCAACCTGCAGGGCCCAATCTGTTGTGTACCCTGCCTCTTCCTACCCCTCCTTCAGCTCCCTACGGGCCCTACCTTCAATTACACCTTCCAACCTGACAGATTGGGCCCTGCAGGTTGCAATGTGTAATACCGCTTTTAATTACACCTTCCAACCAGACGGATTGGGCCCTGCAGGTTGCAATGTCTAATATCGCTTTAAGTGACTAGTCAGTTGACTTCCCCACCCCTACTTGACGCTAAATTTCACGCACGTTTTCGACAAATTTTAACACATTACCTAATAGTTAATACCTAATATGATTTTGTAACCAAATTATATTCTTTAGTATTTTTTTTAACAATAGGGAAGATGCAGCTTTATTTACCATTATTTTGTGATCAAAACGTTGAAAAAACATAAAATAATAGGTATTGTAACGTTTTTACTTTAGTTTATACAAATTTCAAACAATAATTACGGAGTTTTGTTCTATGGTGTTTGGCTTAAAGGGCTAGCATCCGGGTAAAAAAAAAAACAGAATTTGACACTGTTGGCAAGTTTGACAGGGACGAACCAAGGACGAACAAATATGGCGAATGACACATACATGAGTGACGTCACAGGAACTGTAGATCCGTTTAGGCGCGAAAATTTAAATTGTCAGTTTGTAACAGCATTTTTTGACTATAAATTATAGTATTTTCATTTTTTAACACACTCGTGGTCTATTCTACGTGCGATTCTTTCAAATGGAAGCATAAGTGAAAACACTGCATCTTGCATATTTGTATTATTTTATTTTTCTGTTTGTAACTTGTGTATATTCTGTTTCTTTAATTGGATTGGATTGATCGCACTGATCGCACGACCATTTTGACAGCTAATCTCTCACTCTAACAATACTTCTATCTCGTTCTAGTCGTTTACGTTTGTAGAGGCATTTAAAGCGGTATTAGACATTGCAACCTGTAGGGCCCAATCTGTCAGGTTGGAACTGGAAGGTGTAATTAAAGGTAGGGCCCGCAGGGAGCTGAAGGAGGATAAGGGAGAGGCAGGGTACACAACAGATTGGGCCCTGCAGGTTGCAATGACTAATAGCTGTATTATTTTAAACCATGAAATAATTACTTTTTGCATCAATTTAAAACAGCTATTACACCTTCCTAAATCGGGTCCTGACGGCCCTGTCCTAACGACAAGAACGCTGCAATACGATAGACACATTATGACTATTATGAGATATTGCTTAAAGCGGTATTAAACATTGCAACCTGCAGGGCTCAATCTGTCAGGTTGGAAGGTGTAATTAAAGGTAGGACCCGTAGGGAGCTGAAGGAGGGGTGGGAGAGGCAGGGTACACAACAGATTGGGCCCTGCAGCACAGAGTAAATAATAGTATAACAGAGAGACCTCTGTAATGTCACGTAACGTCACGAAGCATGTTGTCCCTTCTTAACGCATGACAAGTTCTTTTTCGCACTTATGCAAACGTATCGGATACGTCGTGTCAAACTCAAATTTTTTGACAGATTTACTTTGAGTTGAACCCCCCTGCCTGCAGGTTGCAATGCAGCCGTTTTAAGGTGTCTAACGAATTGCGGCGTCCTTGTCGTTAGGACCCGAATTAGGAAGGGGTAATAGCTGTATTATTTGGTTAAATTATTATTACTGGTTGTAAAAAAAAAGTATACACTGTCAACAATAGATTTATGTCATAGCCTGTCCATTTGGACGAACAAAATAAAAATAGATTTATGTCAATTTTCGTTTATTCTCTATTTCAAAGTTTGAGTTTCCTATTATTTCTAAAGGCAATAAATTATTAAAATCTTATATTTTTTTCACAATGACGTCGAAAACAAAGAAAGTAAGTACATAATATACCTATTTAATTATACCTATGGCCAAAATACAATCAGTATCAGTACGACTAATGATTCCTATGATTTGATGATTGAGTATTATTTATAATAAAAAAACCTTGGAATCACCGTTATTGGGTTCTTGTCTTATGTGGTTAGCACGTCAGGGACGTAGCCAGAGTTGCACTTCTGCAACTCTGGAAGATAGGGCAGTGCTAATTTATAGCCTAGGCATTCAGGCAGGGTTCAACCTAGAAATCCCAGATAATAACGTGGAAACTTACTAAATTGGTTCCTTATGGTGTTCTTAAAGTTGTCTCAAAAATCTCGGAAAATCTCGTGTCTGCGGGCCGGAAGTTATTCAAAGTTAAACGTCAAAAAAATCGTTTTGTTGCAACAAGGTTTGTATTACACCTGTGATATTAATATGTAAGTATAGGAAAGTTGTAGAACATAAAATTTGCGACCCGTAATGTCTTATGCATTTTTTCATGCACTCAACCGTTTTCAAGATACATGGCGATAAAGAGCGCAAGAGTTTGCCTTGCATACTGTAATGCTAAAAGCGGTATTACACATTGCAACCTGCAGGGCCCAATCTGTTGTGTACCCTGCCTCTTCCTACCCCTCCTTCAGCTCCCTACGGGCCCTACCTTCAATTACACCTTCCAACCTGACAGATTGGGCCCTGCAGGTTGCAATGTGTAATACCGCTTTTAGTCAACCGTAATGGACAATTGGACACCGTAGTAGTAATCTCCGTGCCTAATTTCGTGTGTCCCAGTAGCCAGTCCGAAGTTGTTTGTAAGAACTTCGCTTCGGTTACGCTCCGCTCGTTAGATGAACTTTATACTGCTATACTAAATAATATATCAACTATTTAAAACCTTTAAGAAGGTATTTGTCACCGCGATTCATGGTTGACTTGGCCTTACAGTGTGTATGCTGACTCTTTGCTCTCTTTGCCGGTTGAGCGCATGACAAATGTATTATATACAGGGTGTAACAAAAATACTGGTGATCCGTTTAAGGGCATAATTGGTATCGTATTACGACTAAGAAAAAGTAGGAGAAAAAAATTTTGGACTCAAAAAAATTTTTTTTTCTATGGGACTGGTGGTCCCAGCCGGCCGACCCTCCATACTAAACCGAAATTTTTATTCGTGCGAAAAAAAAATTTTCTCACTTTTTCGTAATAAGAATACGATACCAATTATGCCCCTAAAAGGATCACCAGTATTTTTGTTACACCTTGTATAATATGCCGGAAACGTTATGTTATATTTCTTCGCTTCATTGTTCGATATAATTATAACGTTAACCATGTAGTATACTTTATGTTACTGGCAACCTATATGCACGCTTATTTTTAGAGATTTATAAAAAAAAATAAGTATTTGCATTGACTCCAACCCTTCCCAGGCGGTATCAGCCATCTTGGATTAACCTCATTACTTTTTCGTGCACGGCAACAGACGCACGCGTCCACTACCGTACCCGCAAAAGAAACCTTGGTTGGCAAAAGTGCCAAAAGGTAGCAACCTTAACCAAGAAAAGTGGTGTGCATATATCAACTTCAATGAAAGTTGAAAAAGTTTTGTGGACTATTATACTTACATAGTTTCATCATCAGATGAACATTTACGTGAGTAATTATCCTTTCTAATTAGTGTTTTCATTACGATTCTTAATCGACAAATAGTCGTTTTTTAATTCGTAACGTTTCGCGCAAATGTTATCAAACGTAGCGCTTCCGCCGCTTACCGCCGGGGGGTTAACCGTGAGTTAACACGAAGGCAAGCCTGGGGGTTGACCGTGAGTCAACACGAAGGCATTAAACATGTAAGACATGTTGATTCTATTATGAATACATGTTGATATGTTAAATACTACTATCTTAGTTTTATCCGAGAGATAAAATTAAGAAAAACGTGCAATTGCACATTCTGTTGGGCAAATAATCTACCCTCTTTTGATATTATATTCATTTTAGTTATAGAAAAACTAAAAAATGATCGGATCTTGTGTTTTATTTAAAGAAAGTCTTGACTTTCAAAAACAAGAGGTACTGGAAGCCGAAATGGTTCCAAAAACCCACATGAGTTGCTAGTTTTGCAAGTCCAGAATCCGCTTAGCAACAAGGAGGTCACAGATGCCAGCACAGGCTGTATCTGGAGACCCAAAAATCCTGTTCAAGGTCCTGCGAGTACAGCACTAGCTCAGAAATGCCCTAGAGTGCCCATTTGGATCTCTGAACTGTTTCCTTAGTAAGGAACAAAGTGAAGTATCTAGTTTTGGATAATATAACAATTGGGTCTCACTATGGTTACAATGAGACTGTGAGGGTTAACTAAAAGATATCTCAAGAATATCTTGTCCTAATGATTGCATATTACTTCGAGCACCAAAACTAATTGCGTGAATTCTACAAGAATTACTATTGTGATTCGGAATTGCAATAAACGTTTTTATCGGTGCAGGATATGGCATTAAAACTAGTATTATTGCAATAGGCAATCACAGAATATTTAAACGACAGTTGTCGTAATTTGTTAGATTGGCACTTTCGAGAGGTCATTCTAAAAGTACCAACCCTTTCTTGAATACTTTTCAATATAAAGAAAGGAATAAGCTTTCCTCCGGAAGTCAACTCCTGGAGCGAAAAGGAGCTTTAAAAGTCTGTACCTACCTGCCGTAATGTGTACGGCTATGCCTCAATTTTCAGTTTCCGAGCCCTCCCTGGGTCAGGATCAGGATCCTCCCTACCAGTCGGAAAGGGGGGGGGGGGTGCAGGTCTGAGGGATACGCAACGGCCCACAACCAGTGAGCCAGGGCGAGACCCGTGCTACTCCTCAAAAATAATCCAATAACCAGCTAGGTACATAAGATACATAACACTGATAGAATATCATGTTAGTATAGAAAAAACTATGGTTGTATCAAAATATCTTCAAATGAAGTTATTTTGGAGTAGTTTGGAAACTGAAATGCATACCTTTTAAAAGGCAGGTTATTCTAAATATGAACCCCAAATAAATTGGCCTTTCAAAGAAAAGGACAACATAAGGTTGGCTATTCTAATCTGCTGCAGTTAAGGTACAAATACAACTTACATTGCGCAAGATTTCAATTTTATTATGAGGGTTCTGATGAAAGCAAATGCTCTTTACTAATTTGAAAATAAATTAGATAACATTGATACTGGTGATCGTTTCAAAATGGAAGATCACCGCAGGTTGGCTAAGATTAATAACTTATTAATAATAAAAATGTTACAAATTTCAACTACTTTAGTGGATTTTAAGTTCTTTACGTAGGTATCTAATGATTCCGATTATGGCTCATTACCGGAAATATATATATATATATATATATATATATATATATATTTTTTTTTTTTTTCTCTTCAATATTGAAGAAGTCAATTCAAATCCACTAATTTACGAGTATGAGTTTACGGCTTAGTAGATTACTCTTAGCATATCTCCAGTCCCGAGAAATATTACTAAGATTGGGCCATACGTACTTACTTATCTGTGTAAGAAAGTAAGGGCACTTCAGCCTTGCTAGAACTCCTTATTAAAATGTTTACGCAACGCCTAAACAATCTCAATATATTAGAAGACCTAGGTCTTTTTAATGTAATAATCAAAACAATTTAGGGGAATGCCAGCAAGCTGACTGATCCCTTATGCCTTTATTCGAGTAAAATATGACTATTGTTTTTTTTTTCTACAATAGCGTGAAAAGTTCACAGCTATTATTAGAATATGTTTTTTACTACCCACCTCATCTGATAAGGATGCTAATTGTCGCAGTTCAAGTGTACCTGCAGTAATGTATAGGTGGCTGTTTCATCACTAAGTTCGGCATTTAAGCTATAGGTCTTTACCTATAGCTTAGCTTACCTAGAGCTTAGGCTTAAAAGCAAATTACTAGAAGTAATTTTAATGTATCCAATTATGATGGAGGAATTACATATGCTTAGAACTTATTGTATATAATATCTCTCTCAATCTCTCTCTCGATATATTCCGGAAGTACGTCGGGCTGTTTTGAAGCTTGACTTCAAATCATGCTCAAGTACACGGAGGTATAAGTATACGCTCAAGTACATCAAAAGGAAAATCTATCCACACAAAGAGCTGGAACTGTTAGTGTTAGCTATGTATAACTATTTAGCAGTGTTTCTGGTTCTTAAATATTTTTAATAGTTATGACCAATATTATCCCTTATAGATAATCATACGGTCGTCAACGATGTCCCTCGCGAAGTCAGAGCTTAGCTCTCTTAATTCATTCGACATCCTTTTCATTCTAAGAAATAATTTTTCCAGACAAATTTATACCTAGCCTTATTTTCGCGTAGTATTTAATACACACAAAAGACAATCGCTGATCGAGAATCACTAAATGTGAATCTTTATTCATAAGTACTGAATAAGAACTGAAGCCTGATTCGTTTAGCAGGGAATACCTGTGAGTATATCTTTTCACCTCTTGCGTCAATTGATGTAGGTGGTAGTGGAAAGACTTAAGACTGTCTAACAGGCGTTACTGATAAACTGCAGTCATAATTCTTTTCTTGACTCGCTCGGTCACATGAAATTCTTTACAGAAGATTATTCATGGAAAAGCCATGGGTATTTAGGTTTTTATTTCCAATGTGACATTTAAATTACCCTTTCTTGATGCCGTTAGTACAAATGTCAGGTTTTATAGAAATCACGCAGATCTAAGAAGAATTTAGTTCTTGTTGATTACAAATAGGGATTCTTTACAAAAACACCTTACTGTCCCCTCAGCGGGGCTCCCTAGCTAACGTCCCTAACATATATGGCATCGCCGAGACCGCTTGGGCACTGATCATGCCCGCGTATCTGTCTAAAATTGAGTTCAACAATAGAACGTACCTATAGCCGAATTATAGTAAGCATTTTGCTGATAAACCGAGGAAGACGTTTTATTAGTTCGGTTACGTTGAGTCTAAGAATTTTTTCACTGACAATTGAACAAGGGAGCGTCACACTGCTCCAATATTCTCTTCTTAGTCGTATACTCTTGTCAGAGTAGTCGTGGTCATTTAGGGCTCCAATATTAGTAACAGGTCAAGTCTGTTCCCGGGAATAATATTACAAAACAAACTCACAAAACGTTTATTGAGAGGTGTGGGTATATAAAATGAAAGTTCACCGAAATATACACACACTTGCACAGTGTGGAATTTTACATCAAAATCGGACATGGGTCAAATAATGGCGTAGTATAAAGCTCAATGAATACTAAATACAAATATGTAATCCCCACTTGTTAATTCCTTATAGTTTTCGAGAAATCATACTTTTAAGTTTGCTTTCAGAAACTCCAGAAAAACCATAGAAGTGTTAATATTTTATGAATACGTGCCTGTATAAACTTTCTTGTAATACTAAACGTTATATCTGTTCTGACTGTTAATTCTAAAATCAAAAATATCCTTAAAAAGTTGTTTAGATCTGAGAAATTTGCAATTTAGTAGTCTAACTATTTTATTTTTTTAAATAACATTCCAAAGGTGTGCGGAATTATTTCTTATCTACAGATCTTCTTTATACCACATGTATCCGATATTATTAATTTGAATAACGTTAATGAATGGATTTAGAATTATAAGGAATATAAAAAATTGTGTTAGGGCTGCTACTTGGTAAAGCGCCTGATTCATCTAATATAGCAAAGTTACCACGTAACATTTTATTGCTACATAAAAGGTACCTCCTTTAAAACGCGATGTTAACCATCATAATTCGTGTATTGAGCCTATTGGAATCAGCTAGATAACTCAGAAATTGAAAAATTATCCTCGTGTTACCTACATATAAAATTTCTGTAGGTATACCTATTAATTTAAAGTAGAAAAAAGTGACATGGACTAAATAATTCAAATTCTAGAAAACTTTCATACAGGGGGCCAATTTTTGACTTTCGAGCGCCCGAATTCAAAAAGTTTAAGCTTGAAAATAATCGCACACAAAAGCTTACCGCCAATTTTTTCGCATGAAATTAATAGTTTAAATAATCATGATTTTAAATTCCTATCGCTTTTATTTTTAAAACATAATTTCATCGTTTTATTCTGAGTTGTAAATGTTACTTTCGAGTACTCGTATTTCAAAAATCACCCCCCAGGTATCAGGGTTATTCTGGTATCAGAAGAGAACTCCCCCCCTTTAAGAGAAATCCCTTAAAGGGATAAGTTCGCCTTTGTACATATTTGCTGTGTTATATATTTCTGTTGTGTTTTCCTGTACAATAAAGTGTTTTACTACTACTACTACTAGAACTTATGTATGTATGTAAAAGACTAATCCTCACCCACTTTTCCTTTATAAACTGTATGGGAAAATTGCGTTTATTTCAAGCATGTGCATGCATAGTAGGTACCTAATAATTTGGTAAAAGTTTTGACTTGTTTCTTCACGCGTTAGCTTGTAGGATAGACTTTTAACTTGCCTATGCACACTGAGTTTTTCATTCCAGCAGTTTGTTTGCGTCACTGGCGCATTTACCGCGTGTTTTTTACGGCGTGTTAATAGTTAGTGATACACTCGAACGCGCGTTGATGTAAATTTGGAGTCAAATTCGTTACTTTTAAACTAGTCTGCCGGGCACTTCCGGCCATGCAGTAACTAGCAGACTGGGTTTTTCTGTACCCAAAAATAAATTACTAAGTATTTGTTGCCACAAGTGTCATCTTTATATCCAATGCCGTAGGTAAAGGCCATCCATTTTAAGTGGTACTTTTTGGTGCTTTCGGCCATTCTATTTTTTCAAAACTATTTTTTCGGAACTTAGCATCACTTTTATGAACATGTGCCATGGGGTTTATCTTTGTATCACGTAACGTAGCAAATCTTACGGTCCCCGCCCGTACTATGAATAAAAGCTTGTAAAATTGGATCAGACTATGCTATTTTATGTAGAGATAACTTTTATCAATTATATCTAATGTTGACTCCGCCAATAATTCTCAATAGTTGGAGTACTTAGTGTTGTTGTACCGAAAGACCTTGATCTATGTATGGGGTCCAATTACAGACTACCTAACCTACTAATAATAATCAGTTGGATGACCGGAGCATAGTAAGGTAATTTTACAGTAATTATAAATTTGACTGCACTTCGATTTCTGTTTTATTAAACTCAATGTCGTGTGACAACCCTAAAGATCAGAATTATCAGAAAAACTTAGAACTTTAATAACTTCCAAGTCCAGAGACCATAATTATTGAATGTTTGATATGATTTTTTAAGTAAGTAAAATTATATGTTTTTCTTGAAACTAACTCCGCTTACAGTATCAAAAGGTAATAAGAGAGATATTATGTTTTTTTACATAAAGCACAATATCTTTGTTATTTAAGGCTTTGAAACATTGATATTTGAAACCTTAGTACTGTGTATAAATATACTGACGATAAGCAGTAAAGTTCAAGCCAGTAATTAAAGCATTTGGAGAAAATTAAGAATTTCACTTTTAGAAAAAATTTAAAGTCGGCACATTAGTATGGATTTCTTAAAAAGCATCATTAATTTCCGGACACAGACCTTGCTATTACGTCGAACACTCCTAAAGCTATCTATTAGTGTCATAAACTACTTCCGGTTATTGGCATGTCCGATTTTGATGTAAAATTCCACACTGTGACTTGGGATCATAATATAGTGCTATAGTTACTATTCCATTGTTTCCTCTTGGTACTTACTATTGCTGGCACATAGCTTAATGTTATATTCTCTTTAGCAAACATTAAAAAGGCAGCAAAGATTTACGGCTACGCACAGCCGATCAGGGAAAAACATTTTCACCGATAAAATTAGGGATATTCTAAAATAATACCTTATTTTCTATGTATATATAAATAAATAGAAAGACTATTCTATCCGATATAATTATGCCTCGGCTGCCAATAAAAAATCAACCAAAATTGTTCTTCCCTTATTCGAAAAAGATTCGAGATGTCTACGTTTTTGGCTCGCTATGATTGACGGTATCTTACAATAACGAGTTTAACAAGTTATAAAATATTCCAGTAGCCTCAGCACTTCTTATTAACTGTGTAAATCTCTCACAGGGATGCGAAGTTAGCCAGTTAGAGATGCCAACACTTAGGGCACCTAGTACTTGCCATGTTGACACATATGAAAGTCGGTTTAATTGGATTTCTACCGTTTGACTCTTAACTCGCAAACTTCCCTACGATTCTATTCTACAGTCACTAAAATATTTCCATCATCAGTCATGCATTCATTAAATAAATACTGCAATGAGACTGATTTAGATCGTGAATCATGAAAACAATAATTGTTTGGTCATATCTAGCTGGAGACAGGATTAAATCACGTTAAAGAATAACTTTAACATGGTTTGTCATTATAATTGAAATATGCAAAACTTTGTCTCTAAACAGCTACATGGTTAACGTTATAATTATATCGAACAATGAAGCGAAGAAATATAATATAAGATCAAACGAGCTTCGCAAGCGAAGTTCGATCGATATTATATGAGTCGCTTCATTGGAAGATATAATTACCCACCCGCCCTTTGATCCCAGATTCCAAAGTTTTGCACTTAATCTCTAAAAATAATGAGGTTAATCCAAGATGGCTGATACCGCCTGGGAAGGGTTGGAGTCAATGCAAATACTTATTTTTTTTTATAAATCTCTAAAAATAAGCGTGCATATAGGTTGCCAGTAACATAAAGTATACTACATGGTTAACGTTATAATTACATCTTCCAATGAAGCGACTCATATAATATCGATCGAACTTCGCTTGCGAAGCTCGTTTGATCTTATATTCTCCAACTTTTCCATACACATTAATATCACAGGAGTAATAGAAACCTTGATATTTGCAACAAATTGTTTTTTATGACGTTTAACTTTGAGTAACTTCCGGCCCGCAGACACGAGATTTTACGACATTTTTGAGACAACTTTAAGAAACCAACTTATGAAGTTTCCAGCTTATTATCTGGGATTCCTAGGTTTGTTCCTTAGTTCGGCTAATTTAGCTGCACTACAAGGTTATGGTCAGGGCATGATCAATTTTAAAGTAGGGCGTTTAATTTACTTTATTCTCATAGTCAATGATAGTTTTTAAGGCATTAGTATAATGCCTAATCCGTTTCAAATCTGCCAAATTTAAATTGGTTTGAATAAAGTCATATTATTACATATTATTAATTTATATAGGTTAGACGTACCTACACATTTTAAGGTTTATATGGTAAAAATAAAAATTCATTTTTTTTCCAGACAGAAGTGATCGACGCTACTGTAGAAAATCCGGAGAGCGTTTGCATGTTGCTTGATATATGTAAAGAAGTCAAGTTTTATTATGAGAACCCTATAATTTTTCTAACTAAAATAGATTTATCGGAAAAAGCATTCAACGTCATGTGCGGTGTTCACTCTATTCTGAATGAAGAAAGAAATGAGATGACCAAAGGTCGAATTTTAGAATTAATCATTGATTACCACTTGTTATGGTTGCAATCTGTCGATGCCATAGAAAGCTTTGAAAAACTAGTAATTGATCGAAGCCTTCCTAAAGAAGCAGTATGCGAAGCAGTAAACTACACTATGGATAGTATGGGCTATCGCTTAAAGCATTTCCAAAGATTCATTGAAAAGAATCGGACTGGTATGACTAACAAAAACCATGCTATTTTAAATGCAGAATTGGAAATTGTGGAAGAAATGCATAAAGAAATTGGAAAAGCTTTGGTTGACAAGTTGAAATGTTTTAGAGGTATTCAAAGCGGGCCAGAATTTGACATTAAACTTAAATCTGAAGTTGAAGATCTATTGCTCTACTTAGATCAAATTAGTGACAACCTATCTATGCTGCTTAGTAAATATGTAAGTTTTAATATCGAACATTTAAGTACTGATTTAACGAAAATTTTACAACACATAGTTGAGGAATTTAAATCTGATGAGTCATCCGCAACTAAAATAATGTTGGAAGAACTTAAGGAAAAAGGAAAAGACCTTAGTGCGATGGTGAGGTCAACCGCATGTCATGATCTTGAAATAAATAAAGTCGTTGAAAAAATTTCTGTTTTGGATGACCGTATTAAACGTTTAGAAGAAGAAAATGCACACGCAGCTCTTGGTACACTTCGGCTCAAAAGGGATTTTCTTGAAGCAAGGTTAGCTTCGTTGGATAATTCAAAGAAAACGTTAAAAAGCTTTCACGACTTAGTAGATTACGTACCTGATATCCCAGAATATGAGCTGTGCATATGTCCAGATTTCTTTCAAATGAGAATATTTAATCACGTACTTCCATCCCCTAAGCGCGACTATTTGATTTCCGAGTACTGCTACTTATGGGAGATAGCCGTCATTGGAAAAAAGAAAAAGTCAATAATATCGATTTTCAATGCAACTGATGAGAAAGAAGAATTTACTGATGATCTTGGAATTTTTAATATAGACGAATATGGTAGAAAAATATATAAGAAGCCAGATGAACCGACGTTATACCAATGTAACGAAAATGACATATTGGTACCTCTTTCCGATGATTCAGAACATGTTTATTTTTACGATGAATGTGGCAGATACTTCTTAGACTCTCATACTAGACAAAAGATATATAAAGCTCATGCAACAGCGAGTGAATTCATGATGGATAGCACTGGAGTTCTATTAAAGTTGAAGGAAATTCGAAATGGTATCACGTATTACTACGATAACTTCGGGCGATACTACATAAACGAGGAAAATAAGCATATCTACAGAGAAGAAGATGCTACGAGTGAATATGAAAATGATGGCTATGGAAATCTTGTACGCATAAGAAGTCAATTGGATGTACTTGAACCTTGCCCTGCTGATGAAAATGTCTCCGAAGATTTCAATTATTTGAAACGAAACGTTGGAGCGGCATTGCGTGAATGTATCGCGGAAACTATTGTTCAGCAGCCTGCAGATCCAGTAAAATATTTGTCTATACGCCTTATTAAATACAGAGATAATATCGAACAGAGAGAAAAGAGAGCTCGAGAAAAGGAACAATTGGATGTGGAAAGAGAAATATGCGCAGCTGAAGAACGCGAAGCTTTGGAGAGAGCTGCTAGGGAAGCTGCCCTTCTAATGACACATTTTGGTAGTGAGGCTACCTATGATTCAAATCTATTAAACTACACGACTCAATCGCCCGATATTACTTCAACGAGTTCCAAACAATAAAGCAAAAGTGAGTCGCTCTTGAGTTGTGCATCAATATTACGATTATTGTTTGTGCAGTAGTATAGTTTATATTTTGTTTTATGAAGTTATTTGTGTTGTGTCAGTAATTTGGTAAAGGTACCATTTGGCGAAAGGCCTTTACGTTACGTCATACCATGTACAAATTTTATACTGTAATAGTAGGGGAGCCCAAGAGGCGATTTTGCAGTTTATTATTCTTCGGCTTCTTTATTCGGCTATCAATGTGCCGCGTCGACTAGATTTGATCTATTGTGGCAGCCCTTTATAATACATTACTTATTGCGGCTTTGTTGTTGAACCCTTTGATTAGAGGTTTCGACTGTGCTTGTCCTTTGACGAGCTTCCAACATGAGTCTGCTCTTGTTTTTTCCAAGTTGTTTAGCAGAGAATATGCCTCCCGTTTGGTGATTCCACAAAACGGTTCTGGGTCGACCAGGGGTGTGTCGGCGCCCTTTCTGGCGAGCTCAGCCGCTATTTTGTTTCCGTCAATGTCGGAGTGCCCTGGTACCCATCTTAGTGTAACTTTGTTGGAGTTCAACAAAGCCAGTGCATTTAGGTTATTTTTGCAGTTCTGGACTAGTTTTGAGTTTGACTTTAAATATTATAGTGCCAGCAGAGCAGCCTGACTGTCTGAGTTGATGTAGATATGCTGGTGTCTTAGGTTTCTGTCCAGGTTGATTTCCGCACATTTGTTGATGGCGAAGATTTTAGCCTGGAAGATTGAGACTCTATTGCCCATGCTGATACTCGTTTTGTGCTTGGGTCTCTCACCATAGATCCCACATTCTAATTCATTGTCCTTCTTCGATCCATCCGTGTACCAAATGTGGCTACCCTTTTCGATGTACATTTGATTTTTGCAGTTACTTGAGCGCGTCAGATTAAGGGTCACCACACACCTAGCGGTTTTCCTCGCGGAATTAGCGGAAGTAGCGGAAATTCATAGACAAAATGCTTAATTTGTCTATGGTAGCGGAAATTTGTCTATGGCTTCCATACAAAAAATGTGCTACCATAGACAAATTTCCGCTACCATAGACAAATTTCCGCTACTTCCGCTAATTCCGCGAGGAAAACCGCTAGGTGTGTGGTGACCCTAAGATAATGGTGATATCTTACGACCCATGGAAATCTCTTTCAACCATTTTTAGCCGACGCCTTTGGGGGATTCAGAGACGGCTTTAGGGGGTGGCAAACCGGGCACGGACAGTGACCCAAGGCCTCGCGCTTGCAAGGGCCTCGCGACAACCCTGACAATTTTTTACAAGGGCCTCACGCAGTAGATTTTTGCAAGGGCCGCCTGAGGCCTCGCTAAGGCTAAGGTCGCCCCAGGGGGATTGGTTGGTGGGGGGTTGGTGGGCACTTAAAGAATTGATTGGTGGATTGTAGATTCGGTCATTTTGTTCCAAGGTGATGCTTTTGTGTTAATTGTGCTATTAATCATAATCTTACATATATCTTTAGGAATCGCGCTCGAGTAAGTTAATGTGACTTTTTGTTTGTTTAAAATCTTTGAAAGCCTATAGAAGCGACCCCCACCGATGAAGAGTGTATACCTACCTACATTACCTAAACTTTTTCTTTTTACGATGTAGTCTTAAAAATGGTCTAGGTCTTGACGACGCTCGAGTGACTGCAAATTTAGCGTCACGGTCTCGTCGGGCTCCCCTACTATAAATATTTAAAGCGGTATTACACATTGCAACCTGCAGGGCCCAATCTGTCAGGTTGGGAGGTGTAATTGAAGGTAGGGCCCGTAGGGAGCTGAAGGAGGGAAGGAAGAGGCAGGGTACACAACAGATTGGGCCCTGCAGGTTGCAATGTGTAATACCGCTTTTATAACTATAAGCAAGCAATAAAAGCAAAAACGCCGACCGCCAAATGGCACCTTTCCCGAAAAGGTGTCATATTTGTAGTTAATTCTGTTTATCCTATTGCGGAGTGTATGCAATTAATTAGATATTTCAATTTAATAAAATTAATTATTATTGTAATTGCCGCTGTATTTTTTTGCGCAGTGAAAGAAAGTAGTGTTTCTGAATTTTTGAAAACGAATTACGAACTTTACGAAGTGAAGTGACAGAAAATGTTACAGAAACTACTATGCTAACATTATTTTTTAACTGTAGCAACTGTATGAATTTTGACAGATGTCGGCCATATTACGATTACGAGTTGTGAATTTGACGAATACTCTACTCCTCGATAATATCATATCATATCATTTAAGTTAAGCGAAGTAAAACTTTTCAAGGAACTTGTTATAATCGTCACATACGGGCTGATTTTGAAAACAATGTTTCGTGGGAGACATTATGCTAGGTAGTAGTAAATTATATGTGAATAGAGTGAAAACAATTTGTGGTGTCTACGTGCTTCTTACAATGATTAATCTTTTAGGACAAGGTTTTCCGATATTTTATGTAAATTAGTTAGCATTGGTCGGAGTGACGTATCAGGCTTCGAATGTTTTCGTCACGTGCCGTCGCGGGGATCGAGTGTACAAATACAAGTGCGTGAGTGTAGGGTGTTTGAATTATTGTCGTCATTTTCCTTTACTCATGGCCTTGTAGGCGGGTTAGTGCGACAGTTTCGCGATGGCTCCCAGACCGCCCGGTCCTCCGCCGCCTCCCGGCCCGCCGCCGCCGCCGGGGCCGCCTCCGCCCCCATGTTTCGGAGGCTCGTCTAAGGGAGGTTCTGGAGACAACAGGAATGCGCTGCTTAGCTCTATCAGGCAGGGAGCAAAGTTGAAAAAGACTGTTACAGTGGATAAGAGTGGACCATATATACCGGGGAAGGTGTCAAGTTCTGGTGGTAGTGCGTCTCCGGTTGGCAATGGGGTTAAGAGTGGTGGTATGCAGAATGGTGGCAGCGCGGCGCCGCAGATGCTGGGAGGTCTGTTCGCGGGTGGAATGCCCAAGCTGAGGCCTACTGGCAAATTTAGTGGTGGTGAGTATTCTAACACTACTGTGTTTATTATTGTGAGCCAATGTTGGATGTATAAGAATACAGCTGTGATTAATAGATATACAAATACAAATACGCAGTGTTGCTAAAATTATTTGACATGTTAGGCCTTATATGCATGAAGCTGTTTCATAATTATTATAGTTGATTTGACAAGTTATTTAACAATACATCATCAATATAATAATTATGCTACTGATATCTCTAAAAGCCTTTGAGATCACAAAAGTGTAAGCATTATTATGAGTTTTTACAAATTCTTTAGGTTGTATTCTCATTGAGTTGACTGCATTCAAAGTTCTATTGTCAAGAAATCTTTAGATTTTATTGTTTTGCTTTATTGTTTTTATATCAATAACAAACGGACCCTAGGTGTTCTATACATATATTTATAGAAATATAATTAGAATGTACACTAGGGAAATTAAAATAATGTAGACAAACTAGAGTCATTTGCTAACAAAAACACATTATATTATAAAAATTTGGGAGATTACAACTGCAACAAGAAAAAGAGAAAAAAAAACTGCAATAACTTAAAAAATTACGTTGAATTTGTCATTGAGAATGAGAATGCCAAATCCGTTATGTGCCCGATTTTCTATTGACAAATTAAGTATGTACAACAAAACTAATAAAGTATTCATTGATAAGATTAAAGGTATTAATTGATTTGATTATCTCACACACATATGGGATTTGGCAATCTTTACAATGTTTTAAAAAGTTTTCATCAAACTTCCATACACTATTTTTCTATCAAACTACCTTTCTAGCCAAAACAACCTGTCGCCAACTTTATCACCTCAAACATTGTACATAGCTACAAGTGCACACTGATATGATATCACTGATATTTAATTACATTATTGATTGTTTTCCACTTGGCTGGAGACACAGGGTAGATTAATGACACCAACTTATGTTTATTTATTTATTTTTCCATCTTCTTCCTTGCATTTGTCTCAACTTTAGTCGCATTAGAGTCACCATTAAATCGGAGCGGCCAAGGTGGTCACAAATATCCGAACAGCGCCTTTATTGTCAAAGTGAGAGGTGCTTGTTCAGATATATTTGAGTACCTTGGCTGCTCCAATATATTTGATGCGTCTATTATTAAGGCGATAAAGTGCATTGCATGTTGTTGAGATATTTTTGAGTACCTTGGCCGCTCCGATATATTTGATGGTGACTGTACTATTCTTAGCACAATTTCCTATTTTTCCCAATCTGTAAATGAAAGAACATATAAAATAAAAGATTTATTTATTGAAACCAAAAAAAAATTACAATATTCAAATCCGCAACACAGGTTTCGTCTATCAAAAATAATTATAATAATAAAATTAAATAAAAAAAACTGCATCCACCACAGGTTTCGTCAAAAACAAAAACACATAAATTTGTATAGTCAACAAAATTAATAGATACAAGGTGTTTATGACATGCCCTTAAACTCCTTAATACTGTCACTATCAGATACATCGGAGCGGCCAAGGAAGTCATAAATATATGCACAATGCCCTATATCGTGAAGGTGATAAAGTTCATATTTGGATATTTTTGAGTTCCTTGGCTGTTCCAATATATTTGATGGTAACTGTACTAAAAAAAATATTTGTACCTCGAAAGAGCCATATGGGGTTTTCAGCCCTTGGTTTTGACAACCTTCCATATGTCTAATATTTAAGGTTAATGTTTCACATAAGCAGAATTAGTCATAAATATGTTGTTATCATGTCAGTCAATGATAATATCAACTATCTACTTATTATAAACACGAAAGTTTGTATGTTTAGGTATTTTTGTTGCTCAGGCTCTCAAAAACGGATTTGGAGGAAATTTATCAATCTAGCAAACCAATATTTATAATAATTATAATTTTTAATCTGAAGTAATTTATAGAAAACAAATTGTTAATCACACTTATATGTTTGTATATATTATTTATTTATTTAAACTTTATCACATAGTAAAAGAAAGCATAAAGGGCGGACTTAATGCCAGAAGGCATTCTCTACCAGTCAGCCATCACTGCCATCAGGCCAAGCAGATAGAAAAGCAAAAGCACAGGGAACCACCTACCCACAGTACCTAGATAATATGGGGATTGGAGAATATAATAAAATAAAATAAATAAAATAAAAATAAATTGGGGAATATATGCTTAAATAAAGGTATAGTTAAAATTAAAGGCAAAATTAACGATATTTAAAACTAAATGGCAACATAATTGAAGGCAAAATTAAGGATAAAACAAAATAGGTATACATATGCGCCAATTCCACCTACCCTTACCGCAATATTACCCAGTTATATTATTATATGTCATATGTATATATCTATAGTCATTTGAGGAACACATGTTTTACTTTCCTCAAATGCAAAAACCTATACCCACCCTTTTGATGTCACATAATTTTCTGATGTGGCTATTGTACCTACTGAATATTTTTTCCCAAAATTGATTACTCTATTTAAGCAGAGACTATACAGATATAGACGGCCACAGCCTAAGAACTTTTTGAAGCTCAAGTCACAAGGACAGAGGGCGCAATTGACTTGAGCTTCAAAAAGTTCATAGCCTATGGCTGTCTATATCTCTATAGTCTCTGATTTAAGCTTGTTAGCGTCAAAATAAAGAAATTAAAAGCTTATTCAAAATAAAATACCAATGAGGGTTTCCTGAATCGATTTTTTCACTAGGTGGCAGCAACGTGGCGAGAGGTCCAGCTGTCATAATCAAGCCTAGGATTTTTCATTGCATGGTAAGATGAATGAAAACTATGGAGTCGATATTAAAACTAAAATTTTATTCATATTTTCATACTCATACTCATTCATTTAATTAATACCGAAACTAAATTATAAATGAAATAAATAATTTGAATTGAATTAAATTAGATATTAAATAAAAAATAACTGCCATAAAAAAAAATAACATTACGTCTACCGCAACAAAATAGTATGTATTATTAACTAGGTATATAACTAAGTTAATATAGTTACATTATAAATGTAACCCTTTCCCAAGCTAAAGGCATAGCACTACTACAAAATTCATTTTATTTACAGCAAGAAAAAAAAACTTTCGATTGACATTTTCGATCTATTAGCCAGATATAAGTGAAAGTATTACGGGATTAAGAAAGTAAGTGAGTACGAGTATGAATATGAGTAAAATTTTAGTTTTAATATCGACTCCATAGTTTTCGTTCATCTTACCATGCGATGAAAAATCCTAGGCTTGGTCATAATCCACCAATCATGTCTAATCCCTTTTTTTGATTGGTGGATTTTGACAGCTGCTGTCTAAAAGACCTCTTATCACAGTGCCGCCACCTGGATTCCCGAAAACCCTCATTCCAACTCCTATGGCTGCTCCACATGATGGGCCATCATAGGGACGTAGCTATGCGTTAGAGAGAGCTAACGATATTGCCATCTCGTTCCGTCGTATAGCTGCGTCTCTATGATGGCCCATCATGTAGAGCCAGCCCTATAGGCACCGTCAGCAGCAGAAGTAGCTAAGCGGGTGAGGTGTTCAAAATATCCTTTTCACCTCAGCAGCTTGAACAAGCCTGCGAAAAAACAGTGACGAAAGTGCGACTTTCATCCCTGGAGTGAAAAGTTTTTTCGCGGGGAAGGAGGCTTGTTCGAGCTGCTGAGCTGAAAATAAATGTGGTTAACTTTACTTGATGTTGAATTTTTTAACTTTTATTATGTTCTTACTAGTGAGGTGAAAAGTTGAATGTGTCGCATGAGAGCAAAGTTATTTTACATCTCGTGTTTTTGAGCCCCTCGCTACGCTCAAGATTCTAACTTAGGATCATTCGCTTCGGTCGTGATTCAATTTCTTTCGCTTACTAGGGACTCAAAATCAACACTCGCTAGAAAAACCAACTTTCCCCTCTTTTTGCACAAATAACTATTAGGTACTTACACACTCTTATTCTCTTTACAATAAAGCCATGCCAAGATCATTTTGAACACCTCACCTGCTTAGTTACTTCTGCTGCTGACTGCATCACAGCATTAACGAATACGATTAATCTTGATTTTGGGCAAGCAGGACTAGTGTGACAGCGATGACATAACTTGTTACGTATTTACAGAGACAAGTAGTTAATATAGACTGTCAACCTAAACAGAGTTGCTTTCCTTGTAATTTGTAGCTAGTACGGCGGAAATTGGCCTGTTTGGAGATACGTCGTCGACATCTCTTCTAAATACCTAAAACTGGTATGGATGTGTTCCCCGTAGTCTCCTGAATACGAACTGACCGGTTTTAGTTTATGGAGGGGGGGACGGGTCGGTAAAAAGGGGGGGAAAGATGGCGGCTGACTGTTATCGATATTTGTTTACATCTCGAGTCCTATGAGACCGATCGGTTTGTATGAGATGTCATTTGAAAGACTATTAAATGTACTACAATTGTTTATAGATAAATGTAGTCATCACTTTAGTCCTTTACAAAATATTTGAAAAAATATGATTTTTTTACCGTGCATGTTTGCGTAAGTACTGATAAAACATGCTTATAACTCAATATATTATAACTTTACCGCAATCAATGTTATTATAAAATATACAGGAAATTTTATGAGCTTTCGAAAAATATAAGCCTTATTAGTAAGTAATATTATATAACCGAGTATTGATGAATTTTGTTCAGCATGGGTCACTGCGATTCCTCGTAGAATGGCAGCCGACCGACATCGTATTTTTATTATTTCTCGGAATCTATTTTACGGATCAAATCGTAATTGGTATCATTTGAAAGCATTTTAAATGTACTTTAATCCCTTCTTTGAAGTCTAAGATGCAAAATTAACAGTTTATTATTATTTTTAGAAAATGTAACATTTTTACCTAAGACTGGAAGAAACAGGCTTGTTTGGAGAAAAGTCATCGATATTCCATCTAAATACCTAAAACTGGTATGGATGTATTCCTCATTGTTTTCAGGACATGAATTGATCAGTTTTATTTTATATAGGGGGGGACGAGTCGAAAAAAAGTAGGGGGGAAAGATGGTGTCCGCCCGCCATCGAAATGTCATTGAAATTCGTTCACATCTCGAGTCCTATGAGACCGATAGATTCGTGTGAGATGTCATTTTAAGTATTATTAAACGTACTATAATTGTTTTTAAATAATTGTAGTCATCACTTTAGTCGTTTACAAAATATTTGAAAAAATATTACTTTTTACCGTGCATATTTGCGTTAGTACTGAAAAAACATGTTTATAACTCAATAAATTACAACTTTACTGCAATTAATGTTGTAATAAAATATACGTGAAATTTTATGAGCTTTCGAAAAATATAAGTTTTATTTATATATAATATTGTATAACCAAGTAATGATGAATTTTGTTCAGCATGGGTCACTGCGCATCATCATATGAATGGCGGCCGACCGTTGTCGTATTTTCATTATTGCTCGGAATCTATTTTACGGATCACATCGTGATAGGTATCATTTGAAAGCATTTTAAATTTACTATAATCGGTTTATTGAACTCTGAGATGTAAAATCATCCGTTTATATTTTATTTTTAGAAAACGCAACATTTTTACCTAATACATTGGTGGAAACGAGCTTGTTTGGAGAAAAGTCGTCGACAGCTCTTCCAAATATCTAAACTGATATGGGTGTGTTCCTCATTCTTTCCAGGATATGAATTGACTATTGACTATTAAATCAAAGTTCAATGAAAATACTACGGCGGTCAGCCGCCGTTCATATGACGACGCGCAGTGACCCATGCCAACAAGATTGATCATTAATTGGTTATATAACATTAAATATAAAAAAACTTACGTTTTTAGAAACGTCATAAATTTTCCCATGTGTTTTATAATAAAATTAACTAGGATCAAGTCATAATTTATTGAGTTATAAGCATGATTTATCAGTACTTATACAAACATGCACGGTAAAAAAAATCAATTTTGATCAAATATTAAGTAAACGACTAAAGTGATGACTGTAATTATTTAGAAGCAATTGTAGAACGTTTAATAACCTTTCAAACGACATCTCACACGAACCGATCGGTCCCATAGGACTCGAGATGTGCATAAATTTCGATGACATTTCGATGACGGTCAGACGCTATCTATCCCCCTCCTCCTTGTTTTCGACTCGCTCCCCCCTCTACAAAAAAAACCTGGTCAATTCATATCCTGGAGACAATGAGGAACAAAACCATATCAGTTTTATGTATTTGGAAGATCTGTCAACGACTTTTCTCCAAACAAATCTGTTTCCTCCAGCCTTTTAGATAAAAATATTACGTTTTCTAAAAAAAAACTACAAACGGATAATTTTACATCTCAGAGTTCAATAAACCGATTATAGTAAATTTAAAATGCTTTCAAATGATACCTATCACGATGTGATCCGTAAAATAGATTCCGAGCAATAATGAAAATACGACAACGGTCGGCCGCCATTCATATGATGATGCGCAGTGACCCATGCTGAACAAAATTCATCATTACTTGGTTATACAATATTATATATAAATAAAACTTATATTTTTCGAAAGCTCATAAAATTTCACGTATATTTTATTACAACATTAATTGCAGTAAAGTTGTAATTTATTGAGTTATAAACATGTTTTTTCAGTACTAACGCAAATATGCACGGTAAAAAGTAATATTTTTTCAAATATTTTGTAAACGACTAAAGTGATGACTACAATTATTTAAAAACAATTATAGTACGTTTAATAATACTTAAAATGACATCTCACACGAATCTATCGGTCTCATAGGACTCGAGATGTGAACGAATTTCAATGACATTTCGATGGCGGGCGGACACCATCTTTCCCCCCTACTTTTTTTCGACTCGTCCCCCCCCTATATAAAATAAAACTGATCAATTCATGTCCTGAAAACAATGAGGAATACATCCATACCAGTTTTAGGTATTTAGATGGAATATCGATGACTTTTCTCCAAACAAGCCTGTTTCTTCCAGTCTTAGGTAAAAATGTTACATTTTCTAAAAATAATAATAAACTGTTAATTTTGCATCTTAGACTTCAAAGAAGGGATTAAAGTACATTTAAAATGCTTTCAAATGATACCAATTACGATTTGATCCGTAAAATAGATTCCGAGAAATAATAAAAATACGATGTCGGTCGGCTGCCATTCTACGAGGAATCGCAGTGACCCATGCTGAACAAAATTCATCAATACTCGGTTATATAATATTACTTACTAATAAGGCTTATATTTTTCGAAAGCTCATAAAATTTCCTGTATATTTTATAATAACATTGATTGCGGTAAAGTTATAATATATTGAGTTATAAGCATGTTTTATCAGTACTTACGCAAACATGCACGGTAAAAAAATCATATTTTTTCAAATATTTTGTAAAGGACTAAAGTGATGACTACAGTTATCTATAAACAATTGTAGTACATTTAATAGTCTTTCAAATGACATCTCATACAAACCGATCGGTCTCATAGGACTCGAGTTGTAAACAAATTTCGATAACAGTCAGCCGCCATCTTTCCCCCCCTTTTTACCGACCCGTCCCCCCCTCCATAAACTAAAACCGGTCAGTTCGTATTCAGGAGACTACGAGGAACACATCCATACCAGTTTTAGTTATTTAGAAGAGATGTCTACGAAAATCGTGAAGGAGACGACTTTTGTTTAATTTGCTCCTACACTAAGCAGGGATGTCACAAATGTCGATGTCGTTTTTCTCACATTCGCGAATGCGAATGCGAATATTCAGGATGCGAATGTCCGAATGCGAATGCGAATACGAATGTTACGGAGTACATCCAAAAAAGTTAATCTTGCTTATCATTTTAATGCTTCAATAGTTCAAAAATACAGAACATGAAATGTGATGGAGTCCTATATTATTGATCAAAAAGAGTCAAGTGATACCATCGTTTTCACTTCCTCTGTATGAGCAAGCATTACAAGCATATGACCATCGGCTGTATCAGCGCGGTCAAAAAAAGATGCGTTCTGCCAACATTCGCATTCGGAAAATATTCGCATAATTTGACGCGAATGCGAATGTTGATAAGAATGTCAAAAATAATGCAAATATTCGCATTATACGAATGCGAATGCGAATATTCGTGACATCCCTAATTTGTAGGTACTTATTGTTGCCCATGGCGTCACAAGGCCGTTAGCGATACAATACAGGATGTTTTTTCATCCAATCCAAGGGATTATTGTTAAATGATAAGGGACAAGTTAACTACCTATATGCAAAAGTAACTTTTGACTGCCTGTTGACTGCCCGACTGCTAAGCTACCAAACTTTATGTTGAACTAGCGACCCGCCCCGTCTTCGCACGGGTGCAGTTATACATATAAACCTTCCTCTTGAATCACTCTATCTACTAAAGTAGTTTTAAAGATCTAAGCATACATAGGGACAGACCGCAGGAAGCGACTTTGTTTTATACTATGTAGTGATGTACAAACAGACATCAGAGATATGTTTATACTTTAACACTTTACTACTTGGTTATAAGGTGCTAAGGTGTAAATATTTTCGACCTCAACAGTGCCACCACCCATGTGCTTCGTACAAATTTCGATTCAGTTCAGTCTTTAGTATTTACTTGTCTCTCACATTATCGTATAATTAATGAAATACAATATGGCTTATATACGCAACCTGAATGAAAACGAAAGAAACTGGTTACAGACCCAGATTTCTACAAGATCTTTTGGAAATTAACCTTTTCGACGCCATGTCAAACGCAAAACCTACCACTCAGACGCCACGACATCTAAATGTCAAAAATCAAGTTAAACTTTATGCGTACATGCACGTAGGTCTATTTTGCACTGTGGTCGGTGACCGATATATCGGTCTTTGGCGTTGGACCTGTGGTGCCGATATATACGTCTTTGGCGTGGAAAAGGTTAACAAATTACTTAGGATTAAAGTACAGTCGCCATCAGAATGTGTGGGCAAGGTTCTCAAAAATATATGCATAACTACATTAATTAATGTACTACAGTTTTAATTTAATTGAATAATTTTAATTATTAAATTGAAATAGCTGAAATAAAGGAAAGAAACAGCACTCTTTGACTGCTGCGCCAGCGCCACTCAAATCACGGCGACACTCTTCCAAATTTCTGATGCATATGCAATCTGTTTAAATACTTGTAACGTGTTGCTATGTGTGTATCATCATCATCATCATCTCAGCCATAAGACGTCCACTGCTGAACATAGGCCTCCGCTTTGGACCTCCATAAGTATCGGTATATATTTAAATACCTATAACCTTGACCGGAGGTGTAACTACTGTAATGAGTTCAAAATCGCATAGATATTTTAGATATTTCTGGCAGTTTACAGCGTACCGCGTTCGTCTTTATTCCGGACGGAACTAATCAGTTGTGGTACTTGTGGTAAACTGGGCCACCTCTCGCAGGATGTTAGGATGCGCCTGGGCAATGCCGTGTGCCATACAATGTCCGTCAAGTTAAGGTGCAAAAGATGCTTGAGCTGAATTCAGCTAAGCAGATTCTCTATGTGAGGCACTATCTAACCGTGCATGAGTATGTCAGGTTAAGTTCTGCGTTAACCTCACGAAAGTCGGAGCAACAAAGCAAAGGTGATTGACCCATTATTTACTGAAAGCCGTAACACTTTGTTTCAATTAAACATATTAAGGAACCTCCCACAGTGCAGGACTGTTAAGAAATCGAAATAGGAGGAATGAGAAAATCCACTGCTTCGGGCGAGATTAGATCTCGTAGGTAGTTCTGATGGACACCAGACCTCGGTTCGGTAGCTTAGTTGTCTGCTTACAGCGAATATTTTTAATTTTCTATTAAAAATCTTTGAGAGCTACCTGTCAACACCTTTAATATTACTAGCTAGCAGTAGCGGCGTCTCCATAGAATTCGAATACCGCCGACGTGCCTAATTTCCAGAAAGTTGATCACTTTTTCTACGGGTCACAAGACCAAAAAAGAAAATATTAGCGCCCGTCTTGTCTTCTTGTCTACAAGTTTTCATGATGCGCTTTAACCGCACTAACGTCTCAAATTGTACGTATTCATCAGTGTCATGATCCAGAGTATCATCAGACCGGTAGGGCTTGCAATTGTTTGCATGGCCAATTCCGGAATTCCGGATTTAGCCCATACAAACAGTTCCGGAGTTGCAAGCCCCACAGACCGGCTAAATAACGACGATTTTGTACAAAAAAGTAAAAAGAAATCGACTCTTCCGCGCAACGGAACTGACGGTTGCCAATTATGTAGGGCGCAAGAAGGATGCGATTAGGACTGCGTTGAGTTTTAACAGTAACACTAAATTGACAAATAATGGACCTTATCTCAATGCAATAAAGTCGAGGTATGGTCAGATAATTCTTTTGACGATGGCACTGGCGAATTGGTATGCGTTACGTTTACGATGTTCGAACATTCCTTCGGAGGTTCGAAACTGTTGTGTTACGATTTCATTTCGATTTTCTGAAGTTATTATTTGCATACATCTTCGTTATAGGAAACAAGAAACCTAACCTTGCCTAAGTGAAATTATTTTAAACAAAATGTGTCTATAATCCTTGGTTGGTTGGTTAATTGACATCTTTAACTACATTGTGCATTGGAGAAAAAATTGCATTTGCGATAAATAGGCTAATTACAATGCGAAATAACAAATACAATAATATATCAAATAAACAAAAAACGTTATCAAATTCTTATGTCCTTATATTCTTTGATGCGCGGGCGACATTTGCGTCCGCATTTATGTCATGTAAAAAGGGTCACGAGAGACCTTGTTCCTCGCATAAAAGTAGGTACAGTACAGACACCGCACCGCAAAAGGAACTTGAAGTTGAAAAAGGCCTTATGATGATGACATCCTGTAATTTCAGGAACAACACCAAACGGCCAAATCAAATCCGATGCGCCTCGGTTCCCGCCACCTCAACCCAAAACCTCGCCAGAAAGGAAACCCGGCAATGTCAACGCGCTCTCCGCGGCACTGTCGGAGGCCCTGGCCTCCAGGGACCAGCAGGCCTCGAGGGACCAGCAGCCCTCGAGAGACCAGCAGGCGAGCCAGGCCCCGCCGAGGCCGGTGGTGAAGAGGCAACCGAGCGAGGCGAGGGCGAGGGGGCCGCCGCCGCAGCCGCCTGTGCAGAAGCAGATGCCTTTGGTAAGTTTATTTCGGTAGCCTTTAATTTCGTTTGAATCCGTATCGACAGATAGGGTACTGGCTCGTGAACGTCGTTGTGAAATGTCCTAAATGGCTTATCTAAAGTAATGCCCTTTTTAACGAATACTGCAAAATGAGGACGTGATTCCTCGAATGAGGCAAACAACGTCGTGCCTACTTAATGAAAGATTTCAAAAAGTTGTTAAATGCCCTCTGCGAGTTAATCACAGTCCATGTAATTAACTTCTTACTACAATAATAATGAGGTTTTGTAATCGCCGATAAATTAAAAATCCATACGGCTGACAACGTGACAACAAAAAAAACTGACGGATTGTATGGAAATTAAACATTTCCATTGCTCTAATCGTTTTAATTGCTCTTGTGTGTATTATGGGGCCCACCGGCTATCAGTCGGCCTCACGATATTGGCTTGTCAGTTGTTCGGAGCTGTCAAATTATTGTTCTAACTGACAGGCCGATATCGTCAGGCGGACTGATAGTCGGTGGGGTGGGCCCCCTTACTTATACAATCATCAGTTTTACAAGTTTTTCTTTGAATAAAGACCTTCACAGAAAATTAAAAACGGATTTTACCCCCTACTACTAGTTCCCACCCACGATTTCATTAGCATTACTCTGCTGAAAATGAACCTTAAAAGCATGTACTTAAAGCTAATTTCAAAAACAAATAACATACATCCTTATAAAACTGAACACCGTAAGAAGTGTTTACAAATCCGCGAAGCTCTCAAGAGCGTCCGAATGGAGATTCCAGTTACAACGCCTGTTCTTCCTAATAATAAAACAGGACATTATTGTTAATGAATTAGGGTTGAAAACTGCATAATGCATATATATTTTTAGGCCTTGCCATACTGTGGCTTGTATGGAATATCGGGACGATTGATATAGTGCAAGAGATTTATTTTTAATCTCCCCGTGTGGTTGAAAATGACGATCAAGGTGGTCTGTAAAGTAATGTGTTACTAAAACAGCTTTATTTGTTGAGCTGCTACTTTCAAATTTAGAGCTCTTGGGTTTGAATCCTGAGCAGTGGAAAATGAGAAGGGCCTTGTTCCTGTTCAGTGTTCTCCATATAGAGCGTGGTGCTTGTTTTTCTCTAGACTTCCTTTCCTTGAGATTCTGTCCAGAATACAAGATGTGACAAAAATGCTAGTGATCCTTTAGGCCTTAGAGCATAATTGGTATCATATTTCGTTTATGGAAAACTATGAAAAAAAAGTTTTTGAGTACCCTGGCCGCTTCGATATATTTGATGGTGGCTGCAAGTACCTACATAGTTGTATTGTGTGTATTTAGTATGACAGTAGACTCACACGTTAGATTTTGTGATATCAAATGGGATTATGTCGCAACGAGTGCATTCAGCTGCGTTATCAACGGTATATGCAAATATTATGTTTATTATTACCGGCACCGTGCGGTAACAGAGGGCCTACCGCGAAGTTCGAAAATCGACAAAACGTTGGCCCCGTCTCTATCGCTCTTGTAATTCTTGTATATATGAAAGATAGTGATGCAAATAGACGATTCGATGAACGAAGTGGTTTGCGATTATACCTAGGCTAGGCCGTGTTTAGATAACGATAGCGAACAGCGATCGCGGTCACTACGCATACTATCTAACGATCAATGTATATTTTTAACTATTTCAAGTGGTCTGTTGTGAGGCTACATTGTATGGATACCTAATGAGTGAAATCTTGTTGTTTATTTGAACGAGAAGCTAATAGACCAACTAGCGTCGATCTAACGTGCTACATTCCAATTTCCAAGCTAAAATCCGATTACATGTGGTTATTTTCTTAAATACCTATTCTAAATTATTCATTCATCAATAAACTGAGTACCAAAATATTTTGTTATTTATACGTAAAATATGAGTTAACTCCTTACCGAATTTTAGTTATTGATGATGATGAAATAGCCGAAGTAGTTCGCTTGTCCTTTTTAAGGTTCCGTAGCCAAAATGGCAAAAACGGAACCCTTATAGTTTCGCCATGTCCGTCCGTCCGTCCGCGGTCTAGCTCAGTGACCGTTAGCACTAGAAAGCTGAACTTTGGTTTGAATATGTGCATTAACCAAGCCGACAAAACGGTAGAATAAAAACGCGAAAAATATATTTTGTTAGGGTACCTCCCGTACACGTGAAGTGGGGGACGAAATTTTTTTTCGTTTCAACCAAGTTGTATGGGGCAGCGTTGGATAGGTCTTTTAAAAAGAATTAGGGTCTTCTAAACAGATTTTGGATAAGACTAATACTCTCGGAAATAATAGCTCCGAAAGTTTAAAACAGGGCGTCCCCCCCATCTAACTTTTGAATCGGGGGCCTAAAATTTCGAAAAAATTAATGAACCTGAGGCCTAATGAGTGTCTTCAATGAAAACTATATTGAAATAAATCGGTTGAGCCGTTTTTGAGTTATCATTCAAAAACCATAGTGAAAGGACGTAAGTAAAAATTACGTAAGCGCCGCCAAATTGCCCGTAAGAAACGACCTTCTGAATTAATGGTCTCAGTTTACGGAACCCTACACTGAGCATGGCCCGACATGCTCTTGGCCGGTTTTTTTAGTGTACGGTGGCAGATAATAATACGGCCCGCCTGGTGGTAAGCAGCTACCAATATACATAATACAGTTTCATTAACAAAGACCATCTCCTTAATTCGGAAGATTATTTCCGAACGCACGAATGTCAAGTTCGCCCACCCGCGTCCGAAAACGCAAAAATATCCTTAGCGGGAAGCGTGGCGTCATCTTGACTCTCCGTGGGAGGGTGGCTTCCGATTTTAGCGTTGCATTGCCTTTAAAATGCAAGTAAAGCCCTTTGTATAGATATAGATCAGGAGTAGGTGGTAGGCAACCCTACCTCATCGAGTAGCAGAATTCCGCTTACGTAGGACAATACACGGTCAAATGTTATGTATTTTAGTACCTGGTAGCCTGAGCCAAAGTTGGAGCATTTTGTACAGTTAGCAAATTATTACCCTATTTTTTGACAAAAAGTACTTCATTGACTATACTATGATTCGTAATTAGATTCCAAAAACATAACTCACTCGCTTACTTATCGCTTTTATTTTTAACCGACTTCAAAAAAGGAGGAGGTTCTCAATTCGACTGAATTTTTTTTTTTTTTTTAAATCATAATTTTTTTTTTTTGTATGTATGTTACTCCATATCTCCGTGAATCGTGAACCGATTTTCAAAATTTTTTTTTGAATCGAACAGGTATAACCCCTAGATGGTCCCATTGTCACCAAGTCGGGATCTGATGATGGGATCCTGGAGAAATCGAGGGAACTCTTCAACTATTATAGGCACACCTATAGTGATTTCACTATTTTTTACAGCAACTCGGCCACTTCCTCTTGGAATAGCGGATCCTAAGTGAAGTCGGTTCTTTTTTGTTTAAAATTATTCTGAATAAGGGCAACTGATTATTCCTTTTTTACATCAGAGGATTAAAATTACCATTATAACATTATATCAGTGGCATTTCTTTAAAAAAAGAACGTATACACGAAACTGGTGAAGAAGTGAGGTTATATTTATGGAATTTAATTACGAATCAGAGTACACTTGCTATACTGTAGGTGGTACGTTAGAGACTTGATGAGCCAAAACTGGAGGATTCGGAATGCAGCCTATAAAGGGAGTTGTTATATTTTCCGCTAAAACTACGTTTATGAAGTTTAAGGGCATAGTATTGATAGACGTTAATGACTAACGCCATAGTATTTGATCTCAGTTATATTAGCACGTATTCATTTACAAAAACTTACGCTTCTACATTTATTTGTGTTTAGATTTTTTAAACAACAACGCTTGTACAGTCGCCATCAAATATATCGGAGCGGCCAGGGTAGCAAAAAATATCTGAACATGCACTTTATCGCCTTGACAATAGAGGCTTTGTTCAGATATTTGTGACTACCTTGGCCGCTCTGATGACTGTACTAACAAACAGTAACAACCAAATCGTAGAAATGGTATTAATCATAGACACATTATCTTCACTAATCTTGGCACAGCGCAAGGCTATCATCGACAGATACTGTTATCTGACCATTTCGCTGTTTTATTACTTTATTAGTCACTGCGCACACCGCCTTAGTATTAGCGTCAAAATATACTAAATGCGGTACAATAGCGGTTAATGCGACGTTAATACGTCCGGCAAGGGGTTTCCGTTGCCGGACCAATTTCTCCAGCAGCTCCTGAGAATGCCTCGTAGAGAGGCGAAACACGTCGAGTTTTGGTATTATTGGTGGTGGTTTGTTGTATTTGTTTGCGTATTTATTTTGCGGCGGGAGGGTGGGGAAATTAAGGGGCTACTTTGAAAAAATATAGGTTTTTTCAAACGCTCGAGTGACTAAACGGGATAAGGGACTGAATTTATTTTGGAATATATATTATTAGACTATATACTCTTGTTTTTCGCACAAGCCGAAACACGATTGCTGAAAGTTGCCTCGATAGAAAAAAAATCTGAAGTTGGGTCCTTTTTCCACTTATTTTTCTTAGCTTACGTAAACTATAAAAGATTAAGCAATATAACTAAGTAAAAAATATGGTATTCTTGTTTATCTAAAAAGTCACAGAAGCAAAATTAGACAAAACTTTATAGATTCGCTTATTTATCGTAGTTTGGTCAAAAAGTCTGATCCTTAAGAGCGCTGTATCTCTTTCTTTCGTGCACGGGAGCCATAAACGTGTCTCTAACGGATGGGCGTGGCTTGTCCGAATCGAAGAACGGCCTTTATGCATGCCAAAATACGCAAATAAATATAACTAGTTGTCACTAATCCTAATACCGCGGAGTAGCAAAGTTATTATTATAGTTGATAATATGGATTTCCGCAAAGTAACGCCTGATTCCATTACTTACATAATTATGCTTATTTAAATATATCAGTCATTAATAGGAAGGAAAAGTAAATTGATCATTTTACAAAAACCACAAATACCCATTAACTTTGTATTACACTTTATTTATCTTACTGATGTAGGCATATGTATAGTTGATATTAATTGGTTTCGAAGTATAATTAATTATGACTGTTCTTGGTGTCCAATAATCCCCAGTCCGTGAGGTATCTTCCTGGTTCCTTGTATTGTAAATAATTAATACTAATTTGAACTCCATCATTACAGTTTACAATAACCGTGGCTGACTAATTAATAAATTACAATGTATTTAAATGTAATAACAAATGATTCACAAAACAATTAAATTACTGTACAAACGTATTTTCCTTTAATCAAAAGTAGTAAACTCCTAAATCCTGACCTAAGATATGATCCATAATTCCGCGGAGTAATTTGACAGCACCTGGTGGTTGTCAAATGTATGAAAAGAGCTGTCAAATCACTCAGCGGAATTATGGATTTTACCTTAGAAAATGAAGCGTAGGACGTCCACTCACAAGATGGACAGACGACCTTATAAAGGTCGCCGGAAGACGCTGGATGCAAGTCGCTTCCGACCGATACTTATGGACGTCCAAAGGGGAGGCTTATGTTCAGCAGTGGACGTCTTATGGCTAGGGTTGCCATACGTCCCGTATATACGGGTCTGTCACCGTATTTGAGCATCGCGTCCCGTATTGTTACCCGTCCCAATTGTCAAAAATGGCAACCCTATTATGGCTGAGATGATGATGATGATGAATAAAATCCGTCAAATGACAATAAAAACAGTCGTCAACTCGTCATACGAACGAAACTAAGTTTCTTTCTTACGAATGTGTGGATTACGTCACTAACTTAATAACTAAACCACTATCAAATGCGATTCCGACAAGCTATTTTAGTTCATGTGCCGTGGAAATAAGAACTCTCACATAAACCTATACCTTTGTTTTGCCGTAGCATCAAAACCGGTGAAGCTAATTAAAAATAATTACCAGAGACCTGATTGTAGCAAGCTCGTATCTGATGGAAGATTATTAAAGCATAATGAACTCTATTTCGAGCCCTTTAAGTCGCAATTAAGACGAATAATAATCAGATTGTTATCTGATTATTGGTTTAACGGTCATAGGTCGTAATGTTTGTCAAACGGCAGGTTACGACCATCATTAACATTTACAAGTAGACACCTCGATTGCCATGTGAAGGAGATTTTCTTTTTGACATAATATGTTTAAATATGACAAATAGTTTTATCAATATTTTTAATGATACTTTTACGTTACTGTTATATTTTATATTTTATCTAAGATTTAATATAATTACTGTTTTGAAAAAATTAGTCCCGCCGAGTTTTTAGTTCTCGGGTAAGTGGTATAGGGTTAGAACCGGTGGTAGTTTCTTTTTTTTTCTCTGACGTTCATAAGTGCATTGTATACTAAGTAATATATTTTTACTTTATTATCTTTTAATAGAAAATCTTTCGTGATAAACGTCTATTAGGTACCTAACCGTTAATTTGTGTATCATTTGTGTTTATTTTACTAAAATGAGCAGTATTAACCCGAATACCATGTTCTAGGTCTTCGTTAGACCATAATATATCCACCTAATTTTTGTTTAAATATCTTTCTTTCTCACCATTGTAACTCTATGTATTGAATCGCCTATATTCACTCACAGCTCGTGTTTTGTTTATGTAGCATGTTCAGTTCGTATTCACCAAGCTCTGCGATACCCTAGTTCTCTAGTTACCAATTGGACTGTATGTGAGATTCCGAGTTGAGCTTTGTTAGGGTTCCGTACCTCAAAAGGAAAAAAAAACGGAACCCTTATAGGATCACTTTGTTGTCCGTCTGTCTGTCTGTCTGTCTGTCTGTCTGTCTGTCTGTCTGTCAAGACCATTTTTCTCAGGAACGCGTGGAGGTATCAAGCTGAAATTTATACCAAATACTTAGGTCTATTGTCCCTTGAAGCTGTGAAAAAATCAAACTTAAAAGCCAACGCAATCAAAAGATACAGTCGTTTATGTTACAAATTTTAGACATTTCGGCACTCGCAAAACCTACGGGGTACTTCCCATGAATTCAGAAACTTGAAATTTGGCACGAAGCAACGTCATATAGCATAGACAAAGGAAAAATTATAAAAAGTAGACATTTTTAGTAAAATCATACAAAAATATATATTTAAAATTTTAAACGTACTACCTTTTTCCTCGTAAACGCGTGAAGTTATTAAGTTGAAATTCATGTCAAATACTCAGGGATATAGGACTTTTCAGATGTAGCAAAACCAAATTTTTATTTCAACGCAATCAAAAGAAATAGCAATTTAAGTTGCATATTTTGAAACTGTGTACTCGCAAGAAACTCAAAACCTAAAGGGTACTTCCCGTAAACTCAGAAACTTGAAACTTGGCACGAAGAAACTTCATGTAGCATAGACAAGGAAAAATTACGAAAAGTAGAAATTTTTTGTAAAATCATACAAAAACATATATTTTAAATTTTAAACTTACTACCATTTTCCTCGTAAACGCGTGAAGTTATTAAATTGAAATTCATGTCAAATACTCAACGCTATAGTACCTTTCAGATGTAGTAAAATCAAATCTTTAAGTCAACGCAATCAAAAGGAATAGCAATTTAAGTTGCATATTTTGTAACTGAGTACTCGCGAGAAACTCAAAACCTAAAGGGTACTTCCCGCAAGCTCAGAATCTTTAAACTTGGCACGAAGTAACGTCATATAGCACAGACAAAGGAAAAATTATAAAAAGTAGACATTTTTAGTAGAATCATACAAAAAATATTTTTTTAAATTTTAAACTTACTACCTTCTTCCTCGTAAACGCGTAAAGGTATTAAATTGAAATTCATATCAAATACTCAGGTCTGTTATATCTTTCAGCTGTGGCAAATACAAACTTTCATGTCAACGCAATCAAAAGAAATAGCAATTTAAGTTGCATATTTTGGAGATGAGTACTCGCAAGAAACTCAAAACCTAAAGGGTACTTCCCGTAAACTCAGAAACTTGAAACTTGGCACGAAGAAACTTCATATAGCAAAGACAAAGGAAAAATTACGAAAAGTAGACATTTTTAGTAAAATAGTACTTAAAATTTTTTTTTTAATTTTAAACTTACTATACTACCTGATTCCTCGTAAACGCGTAGAGGTATTAAATTGAAATTCATATCAGATACTCAGCTCTATAATATCTTTCTGCTGTAGCAAAACGAAACTTTCATGTCCACGCAATCATAAGAAATAGCAATTGTTTTAGGTTTTTACGTAACCCTCGGTGCGCGAGTCCGACTCGCACTTGGCCGGTTTATTTTTTTATTAAATCTGCGTTTGACTGCGACTTTCCTTGTTGTCTTATCGGTTTTTATGTTTAAATTTAAACCTAACCTTATTATATTTCTTTTGTAAGTTCTCTTTTAGACTTTTCTTCAACGTAGTGTCGGTCGTTTCAACACACTTTACGCAAGATTTGCAGGATATGGGGTACTGAATAAACCCGGTGCGCTGTGCCTGATTAATTTTGATTTCAATTCCAAAAACATATTTTTAAAACGAACACGCATTCCTTGATTACTTGTATTGTATGTACAACCTTTCATCTCTCCCTATAGTCCCTTTTTTTTAACCGACTTTAATTCTTACATAATAAATTCAGAATGTTGTTTTAGAAAAGGTGACCTTTTCTGAATCTCAATGTTATTTTAATGATGTTGATTTATCTCAGATCTCATGCGAATACCATAAATTTGAAACCCATACTGCACGCCTATTTCTTAATAAAAAGCGTGGGATGAAACAGCATGGCGCCAGCATCAGTAACCCACGTGGGTTGATTCTGGGCTTTACACCGTTTTAACCGATTGTGATTGTGACATTACATTACATTACGCTTTGGCTAATGGGAAACTGATAAAAGCATAATTTGAGCGTCGATAATTAAGAGTTTCACTTAACTACTCCATTGAGTGGCAGGCATTAAGTAGACCTTGTTACTTCTCTGCCATGAAACTCATGCTAATTAGTACGAATACGTATGCAAATGAATACACAATCTTCATTTATATAGAAAGGTTTATCTTAATTCTAATTCTTTCTTGGAGCATTTCTGAACTGTCAGCATTTTTACCAAAATCCTGTAATCTCACCAACCGATGTTTTCTTTACAATAACTTGATTGATGTTTTTTTTTTATAATTATACCATTACCACTTTGTAGAACTTCATTCTATAATTACCAAACAGCGCAGTCTTTCCATTGTAACTCGGAAAAACACCTTGGATTGGAACCTACACCCCACACAGATAGAAATAATATCTTAATTCAAAACGCAAAACTCTCTTGCACGCGGTTTCTTAAAGAGAGTAATAAATACCTTAGACCAATAAACATGGCTTGAGTTAAAAATATCATGATTTTTAAAAGAAGAATTAAAATTATTCAGCTTTAGCTTTACCCATTTTTAAAGCGAATAGTAATGATTTGAGTTAAGATAATAATTATTTACGGCAAAAAAGCACCAAAATTTTCCTTTAAGAGTTTTATGTGTTTACGTCGAAAGCGATTAGTTCTTGGTTTGATGTTTTCAATCTACAGCTAAGAGCAAAAGCTAATTCAAAGAAGTAGCGCCAAAAGTTTGATTTGAGATTTTTAAGTTTTTAGGCAAGAGAGATTAATTTTTGCTTTGATGTTTTCAACCTAACAATCAAGAGCCACAGCTATTCCAAAGAAGAAGCACATTATTTTTGCTTTGAAACATTTAAGTCTTGGACGTTAGTTACCCTGCGCAACAATAGATGTCTCTGCGTGTAGGTTAGAACACGCGAACGTCTGTTCGACGTAACTTCATGACCCTCAGCGCTTTACCCGGGCTTATTTGAGATTCACAATAGCAATCTCTGCTCTAGTTAATACGATTATAAATTGTGAGTATATAAATAATCATAATTTATATTTGTATTATCTACTTTTAGTTAAACTTCCTTTCTTGGGATTAGTCCCGAGAAACACAGTTTCTGCTAGATAGCGCTATACACATGCAGAGCGAGATAGCGCTATACACATGCAAAGCGCTATCTCGCTCGCGCACCGGTGCCGCATGCGGATCCGCGCCAGTGTGATAACCGCCTTAGAAAATGTTATTGTTTGTTTCAAGTAATCGATTTCATACGCCAAGAAATTTTAGATCTTGGTGTGAAAATATCAAATTTTACATCAAGTAACACATGCTCTTGAACTAATGCGTTTTCTTGTTTCCGTGGAAAAATTCAATTCTCAATTTAAACTATGAGTCTTCATCCAAGAAACAAAGTTTCTTGGCTTAAGTTCTTTATGTATTGCACTAAGACACATAAAGTTCAATTTAAAAAAAATACAATACAAAAACAAAATTCAAACGCCCTTCGTGAGAATATTAAGCTATTTTAAAAAGAAGATTTTTATATCTCGGATAAAGTATTGAATTTATTAGGTTAAGTAATAAACTTTGAAACATTTTATATCTTAAAATAAAGAATTTTATTTTTTCCTTATATGGGAAACTGGATATCTCTTGATTCAAATAGGTTTCTTTGGTTGAAGAGATTTTTTCTATCTGTGCAGGCTAAAAGTATGAAAACAAACATTGCATTGCATACAAGTTCAAAAATTTTCAAACAATTTTTTTGTGAAACAGGTGATCAAAGTCACATCACGCTTCACCAAATAATTAAACAAGTCCATAAATTTTGGATTTTCTTATAAATTATTAAAAAAGTAAGTATTAAAAAAAACCATTTATCGCAGTTTTTAATGTATATTTAGTAAAATTTAGAAAAACTACATTAAATTCCCATTTACAAATTCGAAGTCAAGTGTAGGTAATATATGTGTGAACTGAATAATAAAACTTTTACTGGATAATCATAGGTTTTTACATTTTTTCCGTCATATTCAGCTCGTTTCCATACTTTTGGCTTAGGGTGTAACAAATGATCGCGTACTTTGCGATTTCATGCAGATGAAATTCCGTTCGTTAACAGCTATGTTCAGTCCACGGTATCAGACATACTGTATGTGTGCTTGTATGTATCTGGTAGTAAATACAACCTGGGTGACTCTGTGGCCATCCAGTCATCTCCAAGTGACCCTCGCACGCTTTTAGCTCTCACAGGAGGTCATAACGTCATGCCAACATCATTTTGAACACCTCCACCGCTTAGCTTCTATTGCTGCTACACAATATTCAATTCTTTGTCCTCTTGTTTTTTGCGGATTAGGAAACGATTACTAAATGCTCGAACGTCACTTATCAGTTACTACTTATGCGAGAACGCGAGATAAGATTAGCGAAATACGCGAGATGCGAACTTCATATCTTGGTCTTACCAGCAATTGTTTTGGATTCATTCTAAAACCGGTTATATTATATACCTTGCAATTCCTTTTCTCGGGTCCGATTTATCCGATAGAGAAGTGTAACTACCTACTTAGGGAGTTGAGGGAGATTTAGTTAGTTGGGTCCGAGAGATTGCAAAGCATAATAACGGTTTTAATGTCAGCTATGGAATGGGTTCCCTGCCGAGGTTTCCGCAAGGCACTTAGTACTGTATTTTAGGGTTTTACCCGTGGTACCACGGTTTTTGTACCACGGGGACCACGGGAATTTTTTTCCCCGTATTTTCCCCGTGGACCCCAATGCTCCAGTTTTAAGTTATCTTTTTGAATACGAAACTGTCCGTGGGCCCACGGGTCATTCCTCGAAAATAAATATTTCCCGTAGTCCCACAGCAATAGATATGTCATGAATTACGCCTCTAAATACTATTCTTTTTTTAATAGGCAAGGTAGTTTTTGCTGTGCCTACTACTAGCAAATGAATACCATTCTCGAGCAGTGGGTCTATGGGGACAAAATTAGTACTCGTGGATCCACTGAGGGTCATAGCAGTGGATCCACGGTTAATACCCGGTTCTTTTCAATTACCCATAGTCCCATTTCGGTGTTGTGGGTCTACGGAGAAATTTTTTTACCCGTGGTCCCCCGTGGTACAAAGGCCGTGGTACCACGGTTAAAACCCGTGTATTAGGGTTTGTACAAAAAGTAGTGTAAGTACAGATTTTTAAGTGATCGGCAACTTTGTTTGGGTACTGAGTCTTAATACTCCGGGTGTTTGAAGATAATACAGCTTTATTGTTTAACAAGCAACGTTAAAACAGATGTCTTCATACCCTAATTTAAGTCGTTTATGATCTGACCTATTTTTGGCACTTTTTAATCGTTTGTGTAGTCGCTTAAGAAATTAGGATAATTACTTGTCCAGTTATGAGTTTAACACGGTTGCAGCAGTATGGACTCAAGAGCAATGAACACGGGTCACTTTGGGTAGAACTCATCATCATCCTCAAACCCTAGTCACAAGTTTACAAAAGGGAATCACTTTCATAAAAATGAAATGATCTCCCAAACCAAGGAGATCGGTATTAAAGGCTTAGGTATGTGGGATTATAAAGGTAGGTTTACCTAATTGTGGTTTTACGCTTTGGATAAAACTACCTACTCACTAGAATAGAAACATTTGGTAGCTAAACACCAGACACCGCAAACATACAGTAGGTACCTATGTACAGTCACCACCAGTAATAGTTTCCTTAGCTTCCTACTCGAAGGCCGTAAAAATACATCAGGTTGTAACAAAAATACTGGTGATCCGTTTAAGGGCATAAGCGGTATCGTATTGCGACTAAGAAAACAGTAGGAGACAAAAAAATTATGAGACCCGTGGTGGCCGTGGTTCCAGCCGGCCAACCCTCCATAGAAAACAATATTTTTTTTCGCGCAAAAAATATTTCTTAATTCTTCATGATAAGATCAATTTTAATGAATTAGAATACAATACCAAATAATTATACCCTTAAAAGGATGACCATTATTTTTGTTACACCTTGTATGTGACACGCTCTTATGACCCTACAAATAAGAGTGTGTCACATATTTTTGCGGCCTTCGTGTAGGAAGATACTATTGCCGGTGACTGCACTAAATCTCGGTTCCGATTCTGGCCCTGCACCAACTTGGTGTTTTATGCATGTGCAGTTCCGATAACAGTTTATTGCGGCATAACATAACATTAGCCACAACAATTGTTTTAGTACCTATAACATGTCGTTTCGTATTAAGGGGACCTTAAGTAGTAAAGTAGTTTAAATGCACTTGGCTTCATATCACCAGTTTTTTTCAGAAAGGAATTGCAATCGGTAGACAACATCACTCTAGTGGAATAGGAATGCTCTTTTCAATGTTTCTCAGTCCTTACACTTTTGCATCAGACTCCTTTATAAATGTGCAGAATAGGTATATTTGATGTTAAAACCAAAAAAGCTTCAATTTAATCTGATTCCAAATCTAATATGTATGCACTAATTGCCGTCCCATTGGCAATGGAAACGTGACCTGGCGATGTGCCAATCCAAAAACTTTGATTTTGAGGCTCCGTTCTCTACCGTTTCCTCCCCTAATATTTTACTCGTTTTTGTTAAATATCCTTCAAGAGATAATGAGGAGTTTATTGTATTTCCGGGGCAGATGCTTTGGTAGTTTTCTTGAAACGGTTTGTTTCTTGCGCAAGATTAGTCTCAGAAATAATGTTTACCTTAACTTCATACCTTGCAAATTGGTATTAACAGGAAATAAAACTCAAAGTCATATTTTCCAAACAGTTCTAAATGAAGTGGTGTTGTAGGTAGTTTTAAGTGGGGTACAGCACTCAAATATGCACTCAGACGCACTTAAGTGTCCTGTGAACCTTACTTCAATCCACGAGATAATGACGCTTTTAAGTACTTCATTTGCAAATCCTAACTACATCACATGCAGGATGGAGGGCATAAATCGCGTATTAATAGCATTTCCAAGACTCACGACTCACTTGATTTTTCTTATGCTGTCAAAAACCGAGCCATGGAACAAAACTAATCAATCAAGACGTTAGACTAGAAAATCGGCTCCTTAGAATTTTCGGAATGATTAAAAGCGTAGCGCTTCTAAAATTCTGTCATAGTCTGGTGGAACTTCGGAAGTCCATCTTGCGGAAAGTTTCCAAGATTATTGCAAATGTTGTAGGATAGGAAATATCTAGAATTAAAAAAAAATACTGGTAAAAATACCGACATTTTTCTTAGCGTGTAATTTCTTAACTTTTGAAGGTACACAGATAGAAAAAATCTCTTCAACCAAAGAAACCTATTTGAATCAAGAGATATCCAGTTTCCCATATAAGGAAAAAATAAAATTCTTTATTTTAAGATATAAAATGTTTCAATGTTTATTACTTAACCTAATAAATTCAATACTTTATCCGAGATATAAAAAATCTTCTTTTTAAAATAGCTTAATATTCTCACGAAGAGCGTTTGAATTTTGTTTTTGTATTGTATTTTTAAATTGAACTTTATGTGTCTTAGTGCAATACATAAAGAACTTAAGCCAAGAAACTTTGTTTCTTGGATGAAGACTCATAGTTTAAATTGAGAATTGAATTTCTCCACGGAAACAAGAAAACGCATTAGTTCAAGAGCATGTGTTACTTGATGTAAAATTTGATATTTTCACACCAAGATCTAAAATTTCTTGGCGTATGAAATCGATTACTTGAAACAAACAATAACATTTTCTAAGGCGGTTATCACACTGGCGCGGATCCGCATGCGGCACCGGTGCGCGAGCTGATCCGTCGTCAGTGTGATAATCGCCTTAGTGTCTCAGTGCACTACTTAAAAAGCTAGTAGCAGAAACTGTGTTTCTCGGGACTAATCCCAAGAAAGGAAGTTTAACTAAAAGTAGATAATACAAATATAAATTATGTTTATTTATATACTCACAATTTATAATCGTATTAACTAGAGCTGAGATTGCTATTGTGAATCTCAAATAAGCCCGGGTAAAGCGCCGAGGGTCATGAAGTTACGTCGAACAAACGTTCGCGTGTTCTAACCTACACGCAGAGACATCTATTGATGCGCAGGGTAACTAACTCCCAAAACTTGAATGTTTCAAAGCAAAAATTATGTGCTTCTTCTTTGGAATAGCTGTGGCTCTTGGTTGTAGGTTGAAAACATCAAAGCAAAAATTAATCTCTCTTGCCTAAAAACTTAAAAATCTCAAATCAAACTTTTGGCGCTACTTCTTTGAATTAGCTTTGGCTCTTAGCTGTAGATTGAAAACATCAAACCAAGAAGTAATCGCTTTTGACGTAAACACATAAAACTCTAAAAGGAAAATTTTGGTGCTTTTTTGCCGTAAATAATTATTATCTTAACTCAAATCATTACTCTTCGCTTTAAAAATGGGTAAAGCTAAAGCTGAATAATTTTAATTCTTCTTTTAAAAATCATGATATTTTTAACTCAAGTCATGTTTATTGGTCTAAGGTATTTATTACTCTCTTTAAGAAACCGCGTGCAAGAGAGTTTTGCGTTTTGAATTAAGATATTATTTCTATCTGTGTACGACTCATACGAGATCCCCCTATGGGGAGTCTTACCACTTGACATGACATAAGGAGTTATAAGGAGTTACGAGTTACTGACTAGTACAAGATTGTCATTGGCATTGGATTGACATTGTTTTCGAGCGATGATAGTTAAATATTAGTCACTGCTCACGGACGACCATGAATACTAATGTGGAATGATTCATTTACGAGATGGTCGCGAATTTATACGATAGCTTAGAAGAAACAATGGCATGACATCTCTTTATAGTCGTTTCTTAGATCATCTGAGGTCATTTTGGATAGTCAAGTCATACTCTATTAGTGCCTCTACTTACACTTTTGTGGTGACCATACTGACCATGATTGGTTGGCTGGAGACCATAGCGAGTGCGGAACTGCGGACGTCTGGCCGAAAGGGTGTGGTATTTCGGCAGTTCCGGGGACATTGTCGAATGCCATTTCCGGGGAAAATGGAGAACATGGACGTTCGTAAGTAATAAATGAATGACGTCTCAAGTAAACTAAGTGATTAATATGGCAATAAAACACTGCTTTCTTAACTGCTGATACGACTAAGCCGTCAAGTAATTACCTAACAATATGTCGTTATTTACCCAAAGGGATTTCACCATGAACTCGCTAGACACTAAACTGTAATCTTGCCTATGCAAATTCATTACTACATATGACATTTTCGATCCGAAATGTTTGGCTCTGGTCTAATATTTACAACGCTACCAAGCGACTGCCTTTGCAACCACTCAAGGATGGTTTCCGATTATATAATGTTGGTGCGGAGATCAAGGGCTATTGTATACTGGTTAACTGGAGTCAGTGATAAGCTCAAAAATAAATAGGAATAGTTAAGGTCGACGAGTGCCAAGAAAGAGCCATGAATTTGTATGTTAATGGGGGTTATGCTGGCTCCGTGTACGATATATAGTCTGAAGTTAAACGTAGTATACGCTTGTACATTCGCCATCAGATACTCGTATATCGGCGCGGCGCGGCCAAGGTGGGCACATTTATCTGAACAACGCCTCTATTGTCAAGGCGATAAAGTGCATGTTCAGATATATTTGAGTACGTTGGCCGCTCCGATATATTTGTTGGCGACTGTAAAGTCAGCGTCAAATATATTGTATTGTAACAACCAAAGTGATCAAATAGTTCGTCACACTATATATTTTGTATGGTGTGACGAACTATTTGGCTACTCTAACTGTTACAATATATTTGACGCTGACTGTACAAGGTACACGTGGCTATGACCTTTCTGAAGCGGTATTCGGAATTACATATAGAAGTTATAGTACGACGGCAGTACTTTTTTTTAAACCGATGGACTTAAGCGTAATTACATACTACCACTTATTGCAGCAATATGGAACATGGATGCAATTTGACATATGAATGTTAAAACCAGTTAAAACCTGGACTATTAAATTACGAGTATATTGCATATTGACATATCGAATCAACTTTTACTTCGAAATTTGCCTTGTGAAATAGGTACTGGTTTGGCTTCAAAATTTGACTTTCACAAATATTCTGAAACATGTATTTTTATAAGTCTGTCAAATCCGAAATACCGTTGATAAATTGATAATAGCTTGTCCCTATGCGCTTTATGAATAACGAGCTCCATTCTGTAGAGCCGGATTTTGAAAAAAAATAGCACTTGTTTTTTTATGATTTTTAAAACATGGTCTAAAAAGACACTTTTTTAGATATTAGACTGCTGTGAAGAATATTACAAATACAAAATCAACATATTAGGCTTCTTCTTTGACGTTTTTAAAAACTGACGAGAGATTATTAATCGAACGAGCGGAGCGTAAGCGAAGATCGTTCTTACAAACAACAACTGTCACCTGGCTACTGGGACGTCTCGGCATTTGGATGGCTTTTTGATTTAGATAGTTTGTCCGACGATAACTTTAGTAACGATTTCCCGATCTTTATGAAATTTGTTAGGGTTGTAGCAGAGACCAACAAAATTTGCGAGTTCGTATATGAGCTGGATTGAGACGGGGGTTCTGAAATTAGAAGGCCTAAAAAGGTTTTGTAAAGGGGTCCTGTTACATTGGTCATCTTATTTGCTACTTTTACGAGCAAGTATGGTTGAGTTTGGTATCAAACGAAAGGTATTAATTAACACTCTCGTCAAATCCTTATTAACTGCGTACTGTTTCAAAACAATTAGCAACATAAAATTGATTTCAAAAATATTTTCAAAATCTACCTATTTTGATTTTGGTGTAAATATTTTGACAACTGACTTTTTTATTTATTTATTAGAGCTTTGGCTTCTAGGGCCATCAGCATACTGACATTAACACATTAGTTAGAGAGAGTTACCATAGACGCATAATGATGGTGACGGAAACCTATATAGGTGGTCCACAGATGAGAACGACATGTCAAAGCAACAGAGTGAGAGGCATGTGAGAGGTGGATTTAAATTTAGATGAGACAAAAACTGTCAAATCTGAAGCGATGTCGTCGCGGTAAAATTTTGCGCATCAACCGCACAATTTAATATGGACGTTTAGTTTCACCGTGATGGTTAGTTGAGAAAAAATACCCGATACCTATTTTTGGTATTTGTAGTAGGTAATTCTACTATTGCACATTTATGGCGAAACACAAGATTCGCGAGTTCACAGTTCGGGGCGAACTACTAGTTTTAATCTAATTAACACAAAAGCTATGATCAGAAAACCACTTTTTCAGTCTAAAGTTGCACGACTTTAATGTCAAATATCTCGAAGACCATGGATATTGAAGTATATATAGGATACCTACTATATTGATTAAGGATGTTGCTGATAATATGATAAGATACAAAATTCATTAGTAAACTAAGGGGTTCAGATCGAAGGTCATTGGCGCCAGGGAGCCCCTTAATAAGGGTTTTTGACACTATTGACCGAATTAAGTCGCGGTGAGATGCTTGTCTATACATATGTAGTAGTGTAGTATATTGTTTGCTGTGACAAGTCATTTCTAGGAGCTAAGCGTATGACTGGGTCTTTTCATGGAACTATGGTATTAGTATGACACTACATCGCAGATAAGGAGGTCCAAAAACTACAAGTATACTCCCATACTATTTAGTATTTCCTAGCCCGGTCGCTCCCCAATCTTGATATTTTATATATGAATGAATGAATGAATGAATGAATGAATGAATAAATGCTTTATTGCACACCTCAAAAATTACAACACAGTAGAAAAAGATATAATTAACAAAAAAGAGGCAAACAACAGGCGGTCTTATCGCTAAAAAGCGATCTCTTCCAGACAACCTATATATATGATATATTTCTATCAGTGTACACACTACGCCTCACTAGGTATACACTTTTGAACGTTATTACAGCGGAATAAGGTTCAAAAGTGTATACCTAGTGAGGCGTTGACTGTACCTATGAATAAATTAACAATTTTTAAATATATTTTTTTTTCTATTTATTTAGTTGATGACACATTTGACGTGACAACCTCACAAAGACAAACTATCCTTCCTTGCGGTTTTCCTAACCTCAGGACGTGTGACACTGAGGTCCCATTTTAAAAACTTGGCACACACTCCACCCGATGACTCAATATCATTGTATCATTGCAACCTTAGGTATCCCTTCGAAGCCTGTCAATTACCATTGTGAGTCATCTCATGACTCATGACCTGTCACTGACCTTACAATGTTGATATAAGCTGACGTAGAATAGTATCATATCATGTCTATTACGTGTGGGTTAAAAGTGTTAAAACTGCACTTTATTAATTGGCTTTGATTCCATTCCATCATCAAATCTACTAGAACAGAAAAACAATTGAAAAACCGTTCGCAGAGGAATTTACAAACTGGCTAAAATATATGAATGATTTTGGTTGAGTTAGTTGAGTACATGCGTTTTTTGATCAATAATTGTTCATGAGCATCGCATTAGAACTTACTTAGCACTAGCTGATTCATTTGTCTGCCCTATATAGCCCTAAAAAGAAGCTATAACTTAAAATCTTATCATAAGCTGCACTTTATCTGGTACCTCTTTTACATCTGACATTATACAGCGTGTGTCTTTCATAACGACACTAATTTTAAGGGCTGAAAGTATAACTCCTAATGAACTGAAATTAGCATAATTTAGTTAAAAAATAAAAAGTAAATATTTTCATACAAATTAATTAGGCACGCAATGTATGAGTAATACATTAAATTTAACAATTGACATGTGATTTCATTGAAATTTCGCTCTCAGTGTCATCCTGACAAGACCGTCAAAAATCATGACAACTGACTTTGTTCGTAAGAAAAGGACTTAACCGCCCTACTATCGCGAAACACTTCGCGAAACATTGCTGCTCGAGATTTTTTTTTAATTAACTACTTAAATTATAAAAGGTAATCGTTATATTCTTTTGATAAAACTGTTAACAGCACTTTAAACTATCGTTACTTAAAACCAATGTCGTTATGAAAGACACACACTGTATACCTATATAAACATGACTTAAATTAAAGCTAATTTGTTGCTTCCGAAAATCAAATAAACAATGTAATCGATACAAAGCAGTGTTTACAGCAATTGGGTCAGTCCACCAATCAATCGTTAGGTCACTCGACAAGGACGCTGTCCAAAATTATGTCTCAGACAAGGATCGTCGCTACACTGACTACTCGTACGTAAGACAAATTTTTCGTGTACTTTAGCTGATATAATGCATCACAAGCATCTAGTATCCTCTCGACGAATGGGTATTTAAATTAGCGTTTTAAATACAACTCCGTAAAAGTAAAACTTAATTGGAGCTTAACGTACTACATGTAGGACGCTGGGCGTCAGGAGGGTAGTATACGTTGAAACGTGTTACAATACAACTGTCTTGGGATGATAGCACTTGCACTTTTCCTGCAAAGTATCACTTATTTTTTAGCATTTTTGTGTTGTGTTTATGATTCATTTAACTAAGGGCACCAAGAGTGGATAATGATGTAAATATTATAGGACAACACGGCAAGATATTAAAGAGTGTTAACTTAGGTCTTGAAAAACGTAAGTACGTAACCGATTAATTACGTAATATGGTAATATAAGAACGAGCAAGTAATAGTAGTATAATAGGATTTTTTTAAGATGTCGGAATTGTAGGTAGAATTCCCTAGTAAGATTGCGACATCTTAAAAAATTACTACCTTAGTAGTAGTAGTAGTAGTAGCACTTTATTGTACACAAAAAATACAAAACAATCTTAAGAGATATAGGTACAAAGGTATACTTATCCCTATAAGGGATCTCTTCCAGCTAACAGTTACAGTTCTAGACTATTTGCTAAGCTAAAATCAGTGAAAAATATTGTTAAGTTAGTTAGCAATTTACTAGGATGACAGCCTATCCGTTCCTCTAATTTATTGAGAAAGGGGTGGTATTTAGATTGATTATTTAAACGTAATGAATTAGTGTTCTGTGTTATAATTAGCGCTTTTGGTTTTCGGTTTTGAATGCAGTACTGAATAGAGCTCGAAAAATCTAGAAAAAAAAAGAGTTTACAAAACAAACCAGCGTATGTACCAAATTGACCCATCTTAAACAGATTTAACTATATCGTGAGTACTTTGAAAAAACGTGTATCTTGTTCTGGCATATACCTCGAGTTACTTACTGCGTTTTAACTTAGAGTAGCAGTGTGAGATACAATTTTTTCAAAGTAGTGACGATGTGTAGTTCAGGTGTAATTTCACGGTTTTTTATTTACAACTCTACCGTCTAGTCGATCGTAGCGTAGGACAGTATCCTATACGAATAATAGAGATATTAGTAAACAAAGTGCGTCATAATAACCGGCACGTAATGTAATAAATAAACACGTTAATGTTGTTAGTCACCATTGAGGTTATCTCGTAACTGCAATCTTGACTGATGTCGCTGGTTTTACTTTCATTTGTGAATCATTTTATTTACAACCTTTCAGTTTTCATATAAAAATCTGTAAAAAACGCATGAAAATAATGTACAGTGAGATTCGAAATTGCAAGGACACATTATGAATGAATTCATTCATAAATTGTCCATGCAATATAGAACCTGGCTGTACATATCTGCTATGTTTGTTTACTGTGAATCACCTGGTTTATTTTTGAATTTCATAACTATGGTATGATTATGAATCTACTTGAAATAAATTCAACTACTTACGTTACCTCCCGCTCCGGGACATAGTTCTTGTTTTGACATTGGCTCTTCTTTGTCTTCGATTATAAAAAAATCTTGAATGTGAAATCATTAATCATTATCACTTTCTTATCTTGAAGTATAAGTGCCCGATTTCACACCTCTTTTTCACTGGAATAGATAGGTAAGGGGAAAGTGTAGTTATTAGTATGTCAGACATTAAATTCAAATTTTTATAAGGTCTACTTTATGTGAAATACAAATATGTGTCTTCACGGTCAAATTATGTACCTACTGTCGCCATTAGATATATCGGAGCGGCCAAGGTGGTAACAAGTATCTGAACAATGGCTCTATTGTCAAGGCGATAAACTGCATATTCAGATATTTTTGAGCACCCTGGGCGCTTTAATTTATTTGATGGTGAGTGTACCTACTTTTTGAATTTCTTTCCGTTTCAATAATTAGAATTGGTGTTCTATGCGGTCAATGTTGTTCTGAATATTTCTAAAGTATCTGGTTTTTATATTAACATAGACTTAAAGATATAAGTAGACGGCCATAGTCTAAGAACTTTTTAAGACTACGGCCGTCTACTTATCAAGTCTATGATATTACAGTCAACATATATTTCAACAAGAGTTTGTTTCTTTGCAGAGTTCTTCAGACTCTGTGCTCACGACTGGCGTGGCGGATCGCGTCCAGAACATGCAAGCGCCGGTCGCTTCCACGCTACATCGCAACAAGAGTGCGCTGCATGCTGCGGCCCCTGTTTCGTTAGGTAAATAAAATATATAAATAATATCTCACGTATAACGTATCTTTATTTAAATCTTTCATGTTTTGTTGGTGAGCCAACGGGAGTGAACTGCGATTGTAGGCCATTGATGAAGATACTGACTGAGACATGTCTTGACTGCGAGTCTATAAAGCGCCTTCTGCTCCGCTAAACGATTTTTATGGTCGAGCTATCCTGTATTAGGGTGTTAGCTTTAGTTAAATTTCATTCTCTCGTATTGGTTGCCCTGAAAACCATCGCCATGGCTAATATTTTTTAGCTATCGGCACATGCATTAAGATGTAAATAGATTAAGTTTTATATTGTATTATTTTTCTGTAGCACCAAATAAACGATTTCTATTCTATTCTATTCTATCGATGTGACACCGTGAAAATGTCAGTCGTCCTAAAAAGACGCGTTTCTTCTATTAGACTGCACAGAGAAATGAATCGACGAACACATTTTTTTTATTTGTGTTAGCACAGTTTATAACAATCCCTCAATTTGCTTTTGATTGACGATCTCACATTGTTGGTAATGTTACATGTATCACCCAGGACAGTCGTATCTTCCAGGCGGCAGTATGACGTCACTAACATCAGCTCCGACGACACCAGCGCCCTGCGCGTCATTATCAACCTCGGACTTGTCAGAACGACCACGAATTAGCCACGGCAAGCCGAACCTGGCGCCCCGGCCGCCGGGCAACCCGCCGGACCGGCCGAGCCCACCGCCCAAGAAACTTAACATTAATGGAGGGAAGATGGCCGGCAGAGCGCAAAGCATGAGAATGCCCAGGTGAGAATTGTTATAGGAAGCAGAATGGTTGGTCAGCCACAGCAAGCCGGATTTAGCGTTTCCACCGCAGTGACAACCGATGCAGCCACCGACCGCGCGCTCGAAAAACTTAATATGATTGGGGGGAAACTTAATATGATTGGCTCATTTGTTCGAGCTATCTACATGCCGAGCGCATGAATCTTATAACGGCTTTATCAATGAGATTTTGCTTTATCAAGTTTATCAACAAGAGATATCGATTCGAGCTCGGCCTTTAATATTACGAACAGTCGAACATATGTTTCAGACGTTTTGTTTTGCAGTGTTTTCGGTGTTTTGGTTCTTTGCCAGCATCAGAAAGTAAGTGTTAGAACACTTAGGACCTTTTATTTTTACAGTTTGACCGTAAGTTACGCTCGCTAAAGTGAGGAAAGTGTAATCAGCCGGCCAATCAGACTGGCGAGGTAACCGCTCTTTCGTTTTGTTTAGGCTACCTTGAGGCGGAGATAAGAGGAGACGCGCGGGAATCAACGAATAGCATCATCCGACGCATATCCCCGCCTCAGTGGAAAGGAAAGGCAGCCTAATATGTACAGTCAGCATCAAAAGTGGCTAAGCGGGTAGGGTGTTCAAAATGACCTGGACACGACTTTATTGTTAAGAGAATCAGCGTCAGGTTATTTCGAAACCCCTCCCCGTTTAGCTACTTCAGCAGCTGACTGTATAGTGTATATCATATAAACAACTGTTTGAGTATGCCATCCTCACTCGATACCTTGCTTCTGCAGGTCACCGCCGGTGTCGCCTCCGTCGCCGGTGGGCTCGCGGCCGCCGCAGCTGCCGCCCGCCAACCCGCCGATCGTAACCAAGAATCCGGCGTCACATTTCGGTAAGTAAACCTTCGCAAAAATAGCAAGGCAAATTTTAGGATTGCCATAATGTCACACAAGTGGCCCAGCTATAACTAATGCCAAAATACCTTCTTTTAGGACACTGGGTCGCTATTTCACTTGCCCTTGAAATAAATTTGGCCTTAGAATTTTTATTTATTAACATCGGTTTTTAATTAACAGTCTGTTGCAATTGGTTCAGTTATTTATTAGATATTGGAATCTTAATAAAATACTATAAAGTTGTTTTTTAATAAAATAAAATATCATTGGTTGTTATTTGATCGGTTAGTTCTAAAGACTCTTATATGAATATAAAGAAGCAAATAATCCATGGTTATGTAGGCACAATGCGAGCGCCCCGAGGGTTGCGGCCGCCCGGCGTGTGTCCGCCGCCGCCGCCCGGCGCGCCGCCGCCGCCGCCCGGAGCGCCGCCGCCGCCGCCCGCGCGCAACGCCTCCCTCACGCAGCCCCCGCCGCCGCCGCCGCCGCATCACAGGCAACATGTGAGTATAGCTTTATAGCCCTACCGCTGAGCTGCGACGGTTGATAGATATTATGGCGTTAAAAACCCGCAGATAGTAAATGGTTCCCAATGTCTTTTCTTTGGAATCCGTTGTATGCCTACACCCGATACCCAAACTTGGTTGATTGTTGATTTTGATGTTTCCATAAACGAGATTGAGATGTTTTTTAACGATTTCAGCGCCATCTGTGTATTTTGGTTGAAGGTTTTATTAAAGGATAAAAAACAATCTGCCAGAACAAGAATAACTGCTAGATATGTACTATAATATAACAACCTAATGTGTCCGATTTTTGTATATCGTTTTGTTAATTGGTAACGTTCTAACGTCTAAAATTACCTCAATAAATTAATAAACGAAACGGGTAAGTTATTCGACCTTAACCACTGTTCTTGTATGTAGTTCATGTAGAACATTCGGCAGTTACAATTACAGCTGTTTACCCTTTACACCGCAATAATATCGAGTTATGCAATTTCACAAAGATAATATTAAAAACGAAACCCCTGGCTGTTTAGAAGTGCTGATAGTCCAGAGGTTATTGAATACTGAACTTAATACTAGCAAAGAACACCAACAAGTTTAGATAACTAGAAGCTTTTCCAACCGAGTCCTTTCGGAGCAGAAATAAATGAACTTCCGAAGATTTCTTCGGTGTGCAGCGCTATTTATGCATCCTATGTAGCTATTTGTCTTTACTCTGGCATTCAGCGATCGTCTTGGTTCGGCTTGGCAATGAAAGTGTTAATTGTGAATCCCGCAGAGCGTGCACGTGCAGGACGAGGCGCCGGCGCCGCCGCCGCCGGTGCGCGGGTCGTCGGTGCGCGCGCCGGAGCTGGAGCAGCGCTTCGCCGACCTGTTCCGCCCCGCGCACCGCTTCCCGCCCCCCGACCCCTTCCTGCGCATCGTCAAGGGCTACTCCAGCGCCACCGTGGCCGGTAAGTATGCGTGACCGCGCGAAACTGACTAATTCAACCGTGAACGGGGTGGAAGAAATTTTTGGGCCTCCCAATGGAACTACCCTGGTAAGACCTGGGCGACTCTAGTTTTTGAATTGGGAACCTCCTTTTATTTATATAAGAGTTCAGAACTCGATTTTAATTTGTACTTGTGTAAGTACGTGGGGCCTTACGAGTTTAAAACGATGAGACAATTCAAGTTGCTGAGAAGAAAAAAAAAATGTTAGAAGAATAATTGCGGATTTTTGGAAAAATTTAAAGCTCAAAAGATTCTTCTACCCTGTAAAGTTAGCAGGTGGTTAATCGGGTGAGATGCTTAAAATCTGAGCAAAACTTTATGTTACGGGAAAAGCGTGTGCATATTTTGAACCCTCACCTTCTTAACACATCTTGCTGATTGTATGTGATGCGACTTGTATATGCGTGGCAAATTTTCAGACAGTATATAGTGACAAAGGTTATTGTGCTTTGGCAAGTATTTATACTAGTATAGATGATTTTTAAATATTTTTTTGTAAAATCAGTATGTAGTGTAGGGTACACATAATAAAGAACAAGTAACTGAATTAAGCAGTAGATATTAACGATTAACTTTGTATCCTTTTTGTTATACACAAATTTAAGCGCGCCTAAACAAATTGCATCCTATACAAAAAAAACGAAAGGCATTTTTTGTTCTTAAATCTTATTATGACAAGACCTACAAAGCACTGAGCTCTATTCTGTACTCTCACTGGAGTTGCAACTGCCATGGTACATGCTATATTTTACATATTTTATTTATGAAGTACCACGCTTAAACTAATGAATAATAAAATTTCCAATGTGTATACTGGTTTACAGCTCCTGTTGCCCGGTGTCCTACATGTAGAACATATGTTACAATTCAGTTTCGCGTAATATAATTTAGACAGGCATAACTGGCAAATTTTGATACCAAGTCAACAGAAGACTTCTTGTAGTACGTGTGGCATCGGGCACCCTCTCTGACATTCTGAATTTTGAAACTTGAAATATAGTGTAAATTTTGTCGAAGGCTATCTAATATACAGTGTTCCTAAAACCAAAGTCAGGAACTGATAGAACAGCTAATGAGCTATCAGATTAAGTAAATAGACACCCAGTATAGTAGTACATAATAGAGTTCAGTGGTACACACATGACGCTTGTTATTTGTTAGGCAGACACATTTTTCTGACAAATTATTAGCAAGGAAAGAAAAAGGAACACATTTAGTGACAAATAGTAGACAATCGCTTGCTACAGTAAGAAATAATTGTATTGTAGATTGAATTAAGACGAAATGTCGAATAGAAGACAGTAGTTCTAAACCAAAAGTTGTTTAGGATAGTTGTTGTTACGCAAAGTGCACTTACTAAGATACGAGAAGATTTATTTAAGACTAAAAATAGTGATTTAATTGTATTACTATTATTTAACTTGAACTGCCTAGAATTATTCCATTTTGTTTATGTATACGCACATTTGCGTAGATTTGTATCAAATTAGTATTATTATGTACATGGTACATACTATACAGTAAGTGCAATAGGTACAAGTCATGTGTTGACATAATAATTAGAACGTATGTAGTTAGTAATAAGAGTCATTTTATATCGTTATCCGTTACATACCAAATTATCCAAACTTTTGTAGAAGTTTTACAATATTAAGACTTTTGCTTCCTTTTATATATTTCGAGTGAGGCATTTCTTACTAGTAACTTATTGAAAACATCTTTAGAAAAGTTATTATTGGTAAACTGACTTTTGACATTGAAAAAATCTAGAACGAAATCTGAAAAATATTTAAGCATTTTTTAGAATCCAGTTTTCCTAACTGTTGGGATTTATTGTTAGAAATGCCTCAATGCACGATGCATGTCTAAGGGATAATAGTTTTTGAGTAATTTTATTTTGCACTTTATGAGTATGGATATTTAAAAAAGGATTATATCAATTTAAGTATCCCTATTGCTCATTATTTTTAATTATTAAGTAAAAAAAACTCCCATGTTTAATAATTGCATTTATTTTCAAGTCTGAATTATTGAATTTGCGTTTTCCACAAAGTGTTTTCACTTCCACCCACGTTTCAACATTTTCAACATGTCACCACCACTGAGTGTTTCACTGATCATCGAAATTTCAAATTAACCCCACGGGAGTTTGGTTCCATTGGCCTCAAAATTCAGTCATTTCAGACCAAACATATATTTGTTAATAAGTTTCTAATAAGGTAGACTAAATTATTTTTCGTATTAAATATGTAGATGTTTAACATTATGTTTACGTTGAGTCATTATATTAATCGTATGTATATGTAGTGTAGTCGCTGTAACGCAAAGTATTCTCTCGGCGGAGAGGCAATCGCTAGTAAATAATTTTCAAAATTCCATACTCTTTTTCCTTGTATTGTTGTCGCATACATTTGCGTTAAAAATAATTTACAATTTCATTAAAATTTACTTGTAAAATCTAATGGATGCCGAACACAGTCACTTTGTGAACAGTAAACTTACAAACTTAATTTTATTATTATACACATGCTCTATGATCTCCACTATTTTAAGACTGTCAGTTTCAGTATTTATTTTTCCGTCCCCCACCTTTTTTACACAAATAAAAATAAGAATATGAAAATCACCTTAAGTCTTGGTAGACTTACTTTTTGTTTCCAAGTTCGGAACTATAATAAGATATTGTCAAGTCTATTTTCAAAATATAATATCGTCTTAACCTCTAACGCCCCAGGGTCCTAATACTAGTACAAATTGATTTCAAAGAAATTTAAAACATTTTCTATTGGAACAGGGTTGCAATTCTTTTGTTTCGTTCGATATTAAAACAAAACTAAATCCATCGTTTTGTTTATCTGACTGAACATAACAAAATCCCTGCTAATCTTTTAATGTACGGAAAACCGCTGGATGGTAATACAACATTAATAAGAATGTAATATTTTTATATACAGAAAAGACGATAAAACTGATATTATTTCAAAGCAAACCAAATAAAATTAAAAATAATTTATTCGTAAACATAGGTAAATTTCTTAAATTTTCGAGTCGAAGTGACCTAAAGGATTAGCAAGAATAGTATACGATCACCTAGCGATTGCCCTCGCAGATTTTTATTAGGGATGTTAAAAATACGTATGTCCTTTGTGATCTATTATTTTAATAGTGAGGTGCCATGTACTGCGAATTTGTGTAATGTTGACGGCTTGAAGTTATTCACATTATAATTTTAGTCCAAATGGTTGCTGCATTTCTTAACTACTGCAATATAGACGCTATCATTATTGATTAAATTCCATTGCTTATTTGTTCGTTAAAACAGGGCAGTCAAAGTCCTCAGTAAAGGTCATATTTTTTATATTTTTGTGAGCTAGATATTTTCTGTTATAGTACCTAAGTCACTAAACAGAGTATACAGCTTAGCGATTTTTAAACATTTCATAAGACTTTGAAATTGAATTTGTATTATATGTAGTAAGTCAGGTTTTTAAACAATTTTTTTGTCTGTTATTGTGAATGCACTTATTATTATTGTGTACGTACAGTTAAGAAACGGAGCAACCCGAAAGCTTTTTGTACTGAGAAGCAACAGGTATTGTGATACAGTGATGTGGTACGATGCTTAATAATTATTTACATTATTATTTTTAAATAAAAGAGTAATTATTATTGAAGAGTTATCATGTATTTCATTCAACCTAACATTTTCGTTTCAATGCTTATTTTGTGTCCGTTCCTTTCATGCTTTTGATATAATTTCATATAGAAATTAATATTAATTACGTATTGTAGTTTTATCCTGTTTTATTTTTATATTACCGACTAGGTACCATACACTATACAGTATCAGTACATTCAGTACCCATATTAGAAATAAATGACGCCTTGCTGTACTATCGGCAGTTTTAAATTAGGTATTGTAAACAATTTGAGAAAAAAATATATTATTAGATTGTTAACGAACCAATGATCAAATGTTTCCTATCATATAACTTACTGCGAGTTATCACTAGACGCAGTCACGGTACAGATGAAAATGGTGTCTGTTACGGTATGTCAATATTAATAATTAATATTCATGTCGCTTTTTATGAAGGCCCATCTTGTGGAGGACGAGTCACTGTCTGCCGGAAATAAAATTGGATACCTTTTTATTAGGCAGGCGTCCGGTTTTTCACCCAATAGCCCAGTAATTAGTCCATACTATTCACCCAGTAGCCTAGCACATTTTAGACTACATTAACTCTCAATAGTCCTTACACCATAGCGGGTGCTGTCTCTGCGTGCGTCCCATGACACGGGCAGGGGCAGCATCCGCTTAGTGTACCCCTCACTTTTCATTAAATTGTCGAAAGGGCCTCTGCGCGTTGGCTTCGGCTCCGCATACGCCTCTCAAAGGTCCGGAACACCATTGTTCCGTGGTCGGAAAAGACATTAATAATGATAGTTCAACGTAATGTGGTACCTAATCGCTTTATATCCGACATATATATTTAATATGTATATTTATTGAGCGGTAGTCGTCGCGTTGCTCGCTTCCCCGTTGTAGATGTCGACTGTCAGTACCTAAGTGTTGTGGTGCGCAGAATGCGATCAGCATGTCAATGGGTAAGTTGAATATTTTCTTAGAGCATGATAGTTTCAGTGTTTGTTTACTTAGGGCTAATTTGCAGTGTGCATGTTTTTTTTTGCAATCATAGTTCAGCATAACATGAAAGCAATAAGCGTATAGAAGCGATCTGCTCAGTTTTGTGATTTAGTAAATTTCTATTTCAATGCGTGTCCAACGTACGCCATCAGATATATTGGAGCGGCTGAGGTGGTCAGAAATGTCTGAACAACTCCTGTATTGTCAAGGCGATAAAGTGCGTGTTCACATATTTTTGAGTACCCTGGTCGCTCCGATATATTTGATGGCGACTACCATGAACCTTACTTAATTGCTTCTATTCGCCAAATTTGTTTTTAAGGTTTCCATATATTTTTTAATGCAAACCCGCGTCTTTCAACATTTTACATATATTTTCAATCTAATTTCATGTAATTTCTTCGGGTTTTAAACTGTGTGTTAAAAAAAATGTGGAAACGGAAGCTTTTTATAGGGCTTATTGGCATTAGCACGCGCATCACATTATATCTGCACCATTGCACGGCACGTTTGCATGGAAACACTTTGGTTAAGATGTGAAATAATGTCTAGTGGAGCAAATGTCCATGAGAATGCTCCATAAACATGGCGTAAGGATTAGAGGCATCTGCAGATTCTCCCTGTAAGACGGAAATTATGGTCACTGAAGAAAGATTTCTCTACTCTGGCCTCTAATTCTGACGCCAATTTTTATTGCATTTGCGTAAAATTTGGCTGCACTTGTATACATAATACTGCAGCTAGATTGTGTGCAAGTGTATTTTTTATAAAACGATTTTGCGTTAGTATAACCTCGTTATACATATTTCACTGAAGTGGTTTGGTCATACTTGTGTGCGATAACTTAGGAGCGCTCCCGAGCTTATTGCGCATTATATGATCAAGCCTATTTAGTGTGATAATGATAAAACAATCTTTAGTTTGGTTTTATAGGGCTCTCAATATTTAATCAGGTACATTTTTATCACAATAACGAATGTACAAACCAATAATAAGCTTGTGTATTCTAAATTGCTCTTAGTGATAAATAATATAAGTACCTATCAGTGGCAGTGCGTCCATAGAACACCATTCCCGTCGGCAGCGCATTTTTCGTACAGCTCATGAATAAATTTAATGCCAAATTAAGCTCCGGCGTGCCTTAGATATTTTTTTACCCACCGCTACTGGTAACAATATATATACAAGCGTGAACAAGTATTTAATCTTTAATGGCCCACCACTATTTATTCACACATTTATGTATTTACATATGTACTTAAATATGCGAATAAATAATGTTATGAAAGTAACTGAGAAATTAATTTTGTTATGTTTTTAAAACTAACAAAAGTAAACAAAGGCAAATTTAATCGAAAGTTAATTTGTACAGTCGCCATCAAATATATCGGAGCGGCCAGGGTACTCAAAAATATCTGAACAAGCACCTTATCGCCTTGACAATAAAGTCGTTGTTCAGATATTTGTGACCACCTTGGCCGCTCCGATATATCTGATGGCGACTGTACTATAAAAAGAATCTTGGGCTTAGCTCTAGATAAATATTTGTTCGCGCCTTGTGCGTTCGGATAAGTGTGATAAAACTACTACTTATTTGATGGCGACTGTACAAAAGTGTTTGGATCTGAGTTTCGTGATAGAACTACTATTTACCTAATGCGTATTTATCGAGAAACTCAATAACTGAAATGTGAATCGCATTGAAATAAGGTCATTTTAATTAGTTTGGTTACACAGTTACTCGATTCTTCACTTTGGTTATTCGGTTTATCGAAATTGACTGTTCTTATTTTATACCATATACTTATAATACCTATGTTGTGGTGCAGCGCGCGCGCACCCGACGAGCAAGTCGCAGGCGCCGGCGCCGCCGCTAGCGGTGCCGCTGGCCGGCTGGTCGGGCACCTCCAGCGCCTGCTAGCGAGCGCGGGGGGCAACCGCCCCCCCGCCCTCCGCCACCACCGCCGCCCTCCGCCCCGACTCGCACCCCGCGCACGCGCTGCTCTCCGTCGCGCACGCGTTGCTCGCACCCGCCAACACCATCGCCACAACCAGAGACAACCACCTCCTCCCCATCGAGGAGGTCACCATGCCCTCCGATGACGTCAGCGATCTCAGAGACGTCGTCGACGCCATCAACAAACTCTGCGACACGATGAAAACTTCCAGTTACGACGACGAAACCTTCGAGAGCTGCTCACAATCTGGAAGCGTCGATTTAGGCGACGCGCTCGTGACCGAGGAAACGATCCCGGAAGAAACTGTTCTAGAAGAAATCGAGAGCGATCCCGACTGGTATGTAGCGTGTCAGGTTGAACCGGCGGAACCGAATGAGGTTATATTTAAGAAAGTAGAGCATTACAATACGGAGACATGGCGGCAATCCGTTTCTAGACTAGAAGTGGCTACTCCGGAAGATGTAGTCGTGAGTACGGCTACGACTTACACAGCGGCGACGTGGACAGATCCGAAATCAGATGTACAGACAATTGAGAATATATGGAATGAGCTGAGAGCGGACGCAGTAAGTTCAGAAGTGCAACAAACGCACGATAGATTGACTGAGACGACTAGGTTAGAAACAGTGAGTCAAGAGGAAGTGCAGAAAGCCAAAACTGATACGCAAGACAGATGGAGTGATCCATCGTCGTCAGAAATAGTAAGTCCAGAATTTGTTAGGACCAAAGTTGAGAGTCAGGACAGATGGAGTGACCCACCTAGATCAGAAATAGTCAGTCCCGAGATTGTACAGAAACATGAGGGTTCAGTGGAAAGATGGAGTGACTCCACCGTGTCACTACCAGGACAAGTTGAAGAGGAAACCGTGACGTCAGACGAGCGACAAGCTCACGAAAGCGAGATGTATTACACGGCTTCGTCTGAAGTCTCTTTACTCTCCGATTTGGAGGTAGCGGATAAAGTACAAGAGGAGCCGTTAGAGAAGGAAGATAGGAAAGAGTGTGTGATAGCAGGCCATGTAGCGGCCATGAGAGAACGGTTTGAAAGTATGACACGGACCAATACGCCTTGCCCCGATCTTATGCGGTCAGTGTCGCCCGCGCTCGACGTTTTTAGAAATATTACGCCTTCCCCTGATCGCTTAGGATAAATAGAGTAAAGATTAGGGAAGAGGTAGATTGGTTAGATTATTGGTATTTTCAGGTATAAAGAATCTTCATTACAGTGCTTGAGATCGTTTCTCGTACGAATATAAGTACTAGACATTTGTGGTTGTATCGGTGCATTTATTTTTAAGCATACGTGTATACCTTAGGTAAAGTCAGGGCAATAGGTTTTCATATCAACACTTATAAATAAGTATAACTGTTGTTTAGGTGTAACTAGTCTACCTCTTTTCTTAGGTATTAGACCAAAGAACTATAGCGGACGTAGGTACAGTCGCTATCAAATTTATCGGAGCGGCCAGGGTACTGAAAAATATCTGAACATGCACTTTGTCGTTTTGACAGTAGAGGCGTTATTCAGATATTTACCACCTTGGCCGCTCCGATATATCTGATGGCGACACTACAATTGATTAGTAGCCCGAAAGATTGACATTATGAAGGCTAGCTAGAAGACTAATAAATAGACTAAGAGCTGGCTACGTTAGATATGACATAATAATGAGGGCAACAAAACCCGTAGTTCCGTACCTGCGATTACTATAGTTCTATTGTCTAAGTTAGGTATAGTTGTGTGATTCAATTTTATATCCTCTTTTTATGAAGTATTTAAAAGTATTGAGAGGCAACCTTTGCTAGTCTTATTGAATAACACCAACAGTAACGAATGTGCCAAGGTGTTTCACTTAGTAGAAGGGTTGTGATTTTTTTCTTAGCTTATCTTATGAATTTGTACGGATGCAATAAGTCTTCTGATAGTCGAAAGGTGAATGTCGCTATTACTAGAGTTTGACCATGCTAACTTTGCATGGAACACGCCAAAAATGTGTACAGTTTTGAACCTTATTACCAAGGAGTAAGGTACAAGTGTATAGGTACATATTTTTGGCGTTGACTAGGTATTACCGAGGCATTTAACTGCCCCCATGAGTTGTTTTTTTTTTCAAATAATTCTGACATTTATGCTGATTATCCACACTTTGTCACTTGCGAATTGGGTGTAGAGTTAGCATGGTCAGACTATATCTTAAGCTCGTCTAAGTTTGTATTAGAATTGCCCATATTTTTTACCTCAGCCTTTTTATCTCAAAATGTAACGGAGTGGTTTAACTTTTGCTTGTCACTCGTTCGTTACCACAATATTATCAGATTTGAAGTCACCAAACCTGCATTTGTGGTAATTTTAAGCCTTTTCCATAATAGAATATCTACCAAGTATAAGAAAACTTAATACCCCCCCAAGGCCCCCCTTTAAAGGGGAGGCCTATATTCAGCAGTGGACGTCTTATGGCTGAGATGATGATGATGATGATGATAAGAAAACTTGATGTAGATAATATTTCTTTTAACAAACTAATATTGTCCCCTAACTGATAGGACAGAAAAATAAGTTGATCACCCCAACTAGTGACTCCATATATTTCTCACTGTCAGAAGATTCATAGGCGACGAGGTACAGTCGCCATCAAATATATCGGAGCGGCCAGGGTACAGTCACCGGCAATAGTATCTTCCTACACGAAGGCCGCACAAATAAGTGACACGCTCTTATGGCCCTACAAATAAGAGCGTGTCACATATTTGTGCGGCCTTCGCGTAGGAAGATACTATTGCCAGTGACTGTACTCAAAAATATCTGAACTTGCACTTTAACACCCTGACAATAGAGGCGTTGTTCAGATATTTGTGACCACCTTGGCCGTTCCGATATATCTGATGGCGACTGTATCGCCAACACATTTAACTGACCATTTGTAATCCCTATTGCAACGACATAAGGTCTATCGATGGTCAGTTAAGTGTTGCTGTTTGTACATATCTAAAAGTTGCTTAGTTTTAGTCAGTATAAGGGCAACGTTTGTATTACGAATTCTTAAGCAGTTAAAGGAAACTAAGTGCATGTATTTATTACTTTAGTATATTTGCACTGCACTGATATACCCAGTGGTTAGCGAAATGTAACAGTAAGATTTGGAGAAGCTCAAATTTTGTAGTTTTCTAATAAAAACTAGCCTTGAACTTATTACGTCAGAATAAGTATTATGTATGTTCTGAATAGCTTAGCTTACGCTTTCGAAAAATGGAAGAATATTCGGGGGTTATAACTGTCATTTTCCTAGTTTTTTTTGCACACCAGTTGGATTCACTTTAAGAGCTGAACAGAGGCGTATTTTGGTGCCCCGGGCCCCAATGGCCTTGTGGGCCGGTACCTGACTGACCGGCACCCGGGACCCCATCGCGTAAGGCAGCTTATATAGTCCCATTTAGACAAGAGAGAGTTAAGGCAGCATATAGAAATATGCCAGACTCTGAAGCTCTACGGGTAGTAACAACGGTAATAATACCCACAGATTATATTGATTCATTCTGTCATTTACATTGGAACCAAATGTATCGCTCGCTCAATCAATTCATAACTCTACAACTCTTGTTGTGTATTGGTATTTTTTTTTTATTCTAAGCCTGATTGAGGATCATGACAGAGGTTCGAACGTTCGAATATCGATAGACATACGATAAGTGACTTCAAGGCAGGACCCCGAAAGTTATGACTGGCCAGATCGCCACTAGTTTTATTCTTAATCTGCTCTGATTGGCTGGCGAAATATGCTTCCCTATTTACGTAATCAATTATATACTTATTATATAATTTATAAAAAGTTGCCATAAAACGTTTGTTGTCAAATTATTTTATAAAATCATTCGGTTACTTTATGACTTTTGTCTGTTGTGAATTTTGTACCAAATGTTTATTCGGTAAAACAATTTATTTAATGGTGATATTAGTTGTATACAATATGAAATCTTGTTGTAATCCATGTACTTTAGTGTTACAGTCTTCTAACAGTGTAGGTGATAGTCCTAGTTATTATATAAACGTGTTATGTGTACAGACCAGACCTTTAACAATATACGGCTACTTAATACTTGATTTATTTTATTTCCACCCAGCAACGGCAAAGATTCAAGGACTTAATTTGGTACAAACTACAAACGTTTTGCTATTCACCCAAATGGGGGGCTAAATGTTAAAGACCAAGAATATACTGTGTGTAAATCTAATACGGGAGAATAGGACATAAGAAATGTAATTAGATAACTTTCACTTAGAATTGCAATTAAGATTTAATCCATACAAAATAGTTCGGCTCGCAATGTAATGCTAATACACTTGCGTTAAACGCTCGTTGACAGTTACTTTCAATACCATGTTTACAACACATTGCTGCTGATAAAATTTTCATAAATTTATTGGGTCACAGTTAATTGTTACTTAAAAAAACATCTTATTTAATGATTACACTAATGAGTTGTATGCCTGGTTTAATTTATCGCCCGTATTAGATTTACATACAGTATTAAAAAAAATAGACAGTGGCGGGTTTAAGGGGTAGCGAACCGGGCAGTCGCCCGGGGCCTCGCAGAGCAGATTTTTACAAGGGCCGCCCGGGGCCTTACGAAGGTTCAGGCCGTCCCTGTAAATAGAAGTGCAAATAGGGACGAAGGAGTTGAAATAAAAGATAAAAAGATCAAATTCCAGCGCATTTATTCGGTAAAATAGTCAAAATTCTACAAGATTAGGCAAACATCACAACTTCATAATGGAAATGCTTAAGAAAAAAATGGTTCCAAGGCTAAACATTAACGAATCTTAGTTCTTACAGCGTTCTTAACAGTATGGTAGGTAAATGTGCGACAGGGGGCCGTCAATCCAACAACAGTCGTTGTGACAGCGCGTCGCCTGCCCGGTATCGTGGCAGGGAACTGCCGGCCCAGCCACGCAGTGGCGAGCGAGTCACCTGTCCTACCTACCCTGTAACCTAGGACTGGCCCAGGGCGTAGCGGTACCGCTCTACGCTCTACGTGGTCATCCGGTTGGTCGGGACGTCCATTACTTACTACTCTGCTGCTGATGTAGCTGCCCTCCCTCCCACGCGTTTCAAGTGAATAATGGACGCCTCTAGACAATTTGGGCAGCCATTTTTATGGTCGCATACAACTGTCTTGACTAAGACATTTTTGAACAATTATAGGACCCAAAGGTTTACCATAACAGTCAAAATTGTGTCTAACGAATGTAGCCAAAATGCGCCAGAAATTTTTTGCAGGTGAAATTGATCAGAAAAAACAATTAAATTTGACCATAGACTATAAAATGTAACGAATAGGATGACTACGTACGTTGAGAGGTAGAACGCACCCGAAACCAGTTAACACTATCCGTATACGGGCTCAGGAGTGTGTGCTATCGAAACTAACATCACATCTAGAATTTTAGGTCTTCAGTCCTATACGACCTCTAACTTGGGTCAGTTTATTAGAACATTTAATGAAGGCACGACAAATATAGACATTATCTAATTGCAATAAGCATGAAAACAAAAAACAGTTAACCGAGCGGGTATCATTTAGAAACGGCATGTCAATACTGTATTATTTTCGTTACGCATTACGCATCTTGTACGTAAGAGTGCGCGTGATTGTCGTTATTTGCCAGAGACAATTGCACAAGCAACGACAGAAATAAGTTTCTACACATCTGCTGATGTACGTCATGACAAGTAAACATCGACTGGCAGAAACCCACCTTGCTAAAATCATTTAAAAAAAAGTATTAAGACAGATGGTTCGTTTCGATAGCACATCGATAGCATGCCAAGTTTCTCGCGGCCGAATCCCTCAGCTACGCTAGTGAGAGGGACTGAATCAGCGGCAAAAGTCACACGAACAAAGAGCTAAAAATGACTTCATTGTGATGAGAACAAGGCTGCTTTTTCAACAGCTAAGATGCGTTATATTTACATACAAATGCTTCGTAGCTTATTTGTATGTGAACGAAAGGCAACATAGCTCTGTTGATAAAGCATGCTAAGTATCATTTTTAACGCTTAGTTCGAGTAACTTTTGTCGCCGTTTGTATCGGCTCCGCGAAAACTAGTAGCGCTAACGTTTGACGCGACGCACGCAACGGAATTTGGATGGTGTCGAATTTAATACAAAATAAATAGTAATTGTATTGCACTAATCGTCCAATATGGACGTTCTCGAATGCTTTTCGAAGTAGTTCGAAAAATCGCTAGTTATATATTGAATGAGATATGAATCCAAATGATTAAAATTAGGTTAACAAAGATTATGGTTTGAATAATCATGATTAGCTTCGTCAATTAGCTTTATTGTCAATAATTCATCATTTCTCTAAATCACGCCTTTCAGTAAAAAAATAATAGTGTTGTGTCTTGTGTAAGAAAAAATATTATTATCAGTTAGATTATATTATAAAGAATCATTTAACATGTTTTTTATTTCGTCGACCAAAGAAAAAAAATACCAAGGCGCGTGACGTCACGCCGTGTTCAAAAGCGTACCACCGTTGTTACGGTACATCTTTTTTATAAAAAAAAAATCTTGTCCATTTTTTTTGTAACTAAATTAAAGTTTATTTCACGGTTCCGTTGCGCGCCCGCGGTATTCGTGCGTCTTACCTTGTCGTAATTATCCCGTCACCGTATTAGCAAGAGCATTGGACACACAATCGTCAAGCGGACGTAATAATAAGTACCGTAACGAGCGCCTACCTGCGCTTGCCGTCGGCGCGGGCCGACTCAGCCTCTGTCAACAGTAAGCATCTCTTTATAATAACACAATTATTCACTATCATAACACCCTACTCGCTTGGTTTCGTCGGCTATGGAATGTTAAATCGAGGAAGCCAAGATTTTAGTACAGTGGACGCTTTGGCCCTCAGCGAATTTGAATGAAATGATGCTAAGAAAGTGTTGAAGTTATTCTGAAATGGATATATTTTTAGAATTCCATAGTTTATTTATAACAACCGTTTGCAGAATGGATGGTCAGAGGCCGCCTTAGAGGGTGGCGGATCGGGCAGTCGCAGGGGGCCTTGCGGCAAACTTTTACAAGGGCCTCACAGAGCAGAGTTTTACAAGGGTCGCCCGGGGCCTCGAGGCTAAGGCCGCCCCTGTGGATGGTTGATGAAGATTTAACATTAACGTGATTTCGGACGGTTCGCTTAAGTTAGATGACATTTTGCAAATAAATAATAAATAGTTAAGTGAATGGACTATCCTAGTCGATACTTGTAGTTTTTAAAACTACCCTCCATTCTGCAATAGTTGCTACGTTTAACCAGAGATTGCCTTAACATTTAATAGTACAGGTAACGGGAAACTACAGAGCGTATTGCGGCTTAACATTCAGTTGTCAAATGTATAGACGTACCTAAATATTAAAGTCTTACTAGGAGTCAGTGTAATTTTGATTTCAATCAAAAGCTACAAAAATCCCAGTTTGATAAATTTTATGTCAGATTTGAGTAGAGCTGTGACATCTGTCAGACCAGCACAATTTTCCGTTTTGAGGTTAAAAATGACAGCTGTGACGTCATAACTGCAACACGCTCCCCCTAGCCAGACGATAAGAGTACACACTATGTATCCTGCGAGCCGATCGTAGTCCGCTATCGGAACCGATGCTGCATCATCATGCCCGGCACGCCGCCCGGAAACATCGCGCCCATGGGCATCATGCCACCCATGCCGCCCATGCCACCCATGCTGCCCATGCCGCCCATGCCTCCCATGCCGGGCAACAGCATCCCTGCGCAAAAAGAACACGTTGTAAAGGCTTGCGGCGCAGGCGCGCTATAGCATAGTACCGGGGTAGCAGAGAAAAGGAAAACAAGTGAAGTTTAAAAATTTTAATGCGCTTAAGTTATGTTTGTATCGTTTTTATACTCGTGTATGTAATTTGTCATGTTTTAATGTTGTAGAATAATAGTAATATACTCGTACAGTGCCGATTATTTGAAATGGGGATTTGCAGTATTTATTGATGTTATGTAGTACAAAACATTCACGGTCGGTATATAAATTCATGTAGATAAGCGTAACGTAATTTATATTGTAAATGTACTATTATGAATGGTTGGTTCATCGCTGCGATATTGTTTACTGTAAGTATACATTCAAATTAGGATAATAAACCTCAAATAACTTGGAAATATACAAGGGATTTCCGAGATACACCTGCATTTACACAATTATCCAAGAGAATTATCATATTTAAAAAGGAACATTCACCATCTTACCACAAAACCTTAAAACAAATAAAAAAAATCAATAAAATGTGTACAAGTTAGACCTTTCTCGGCTGCCCCAGCAATATGCTTTAGCAACAGGGGACCTTGGTCCAACACACGGCCCAGGAGCCGTTGTGACTGATAACAATCGCCTGTCGCCCGGACGGACCGGACCACCACCGTACATCCATGTGCCGATGTCGCGAGTTCAAACCAAAAATACCGGTTTTTTTTTATTTAGCAGCTTTGCGGAACGAAAAGGGCCTTAAATCGTGTTTAAAGGTGTCTCGCTACATACGGTTTTTAAAGTTCTATTGTTTGATGTCGGATCAATTTATAGTTTAACATGAACTAAAAACACTAAAATAAGCTATGTATTTACAATGAGATTTTTTGGAAAATTTTGCGCTAAAAACGAAAATAAATAACGATTTATTTGCCCATTTTAGTTCCTATTAAAGCTATTAAAAATTGAAAGTGGTATTGTAATGCAACGAATGGTATTTTTAGTTTAAACTGAAGCAACCGATTACGCGTCACTCGTCGCGCCGGACACTCGCGGTGTCGAGCCCTTAGGGTTGCCACCGCCGTCGTTATTATCACGCGAAAAGTGTACGTATACATGTAGCTTAAAACATAAAATTAGGCAGCTTACATTGCGAGCTTTATTTACCAATACCTGGGTTCCACGGGGAGAGCTGTTTATTGTTTTAATTGCGATTAGTTCCCTCACGCCCTTACAGGTGGCAACCCTAATAATATCGAAAGATGGGTCAGTTCGTTAAGATGTAAGGTAGAGTTTAGGTGTCGGGGCCCTGAGGCCAACACACGTACCGTACCGTGGTCACATGTATGCACTTCGTGTGGCGACTGATAGGTGCAGTAAGCAAAGGAACACAGGTAGGTAGGATAAATAATTCACATGAAAAGTCACACTTCCAAAAATACTCGGCGATATAACTGTATCCGTAGACATGCATGTTCCGGAGTGATCGGTACGGAGCTCGTAGATCCATCAGCCAACGACTATCATCGGTTCATGCACATTTTAAAGCAACAAACTACTGTACGTAAATATAATATTAGTGTACCCACCCGTAAACCGACAAAATTCACATCTCTTATGACACTACTAGAAAATCGAGACAGTAATAAGATAGAGCTACTACAGTAAGCAAATCCATTAAGGAATGTAAGAAAATTACCGCTCGGTTTCATTCCGTCCCTCGGTTGTGCGAATGGCACATCAAAATCACGTTATACTCGGCAGTGGAATGTCTACGGCTAGCCCGTTACACTCTACTGGGCTTGTTGGCTATCTCACTAACAAAACGAGACCTTATTTCGGTAGAAAATACAAATAAAAATTAATACTAAAACATTTATTTCATAAAAACATTCAGTCCATTTTCCACGTACATTTTGAGTAGAGTACACTCAAGTTTTTATTGCTGACAATCGGAATAAAATGCCTTGGAAACAGTAACTACGATTGTAAAGGATATTTCACATGAATCCTGACTGTCAAATGGATGTACAAAAATACTGGAATTTTTTGAACACATGTTTGTATTTTGGAATGTGAGAATGTCATGAACTCGTGTGCCTAGCACATAACGTCATAAGGCTTATTGCTCTTTGGCTACATACAAACGACTCAGTAAAATTTGGACCGATCAATTACAAGTTAACTTTTTAATTGCTATCATAATGAGCTTCCAAAATTGAAAAACTTATCATCTAAATCTATTTTAGAATATAAACAACGTTAAACGTAGCGTTAATCATTAATTAGGAATGTAAAACACTTACAAGTAAAAACTTTCACAATTTATTTCCGAATAAAAAGTATAAAAGTGACAATTCATAAGAGATTTTTTTTTATCGATATGTCACATGATAAAGTTAACAAATGTTTATTATCAAAATATCAGTGTATTTTTCTTAGGGAAATGAGCGTTTACCGATTTAATTTTAATCATGCAAATCCAAAATACATTTTGATTAACGTCGAAATGTGTATAATTAATTAAATTACAGCAAAATTATTATGCAACTTTTTGTGTCTTTTTGTGTTATTTAGAACAGTAATAATATTTGTCCATCGTCAATAAAAGATAAATTGACGCTGTAAATATTTACTCAGTATGTCCTTGATAAAAAAAAGCACTTTTTCAAATATTAAATAGAATGTTATGATACGATTTGTACGATTTTTTGTACAAGTATAATAAATTTCATACCGCAGTGCTACAAAAATTTAAAGAAAAAAAATCGTCTCGTATCCTCAAACCGTATTCGTGTCTTTGAATTACGTTTTAATCGTAAGGGTATTACCACATCCAGATGACGCCACTGTGACGAGAGGTTTTTTTGACAGCAGTAGTCAAATGTGATGTCGATCGACAGCAGTGTGGTAACACCTTAACATTGGGGCAACTGTTAACGGTTTGGCCAGATGGCGCCAGCGTAGCTGGTTCCCTTTCACTAGTATTGTTGTATGGGATTTGGCTTAAAGACTAGCCCATTCAGGTCAAATAAAAAAAAACAATATTTTGACACTATTTATAGGACTGACAGGTACCAGCTATGCTGGCGTCATCTGTAAAGACTTTCGACCGGCCAACCCCATTGTCAAAGGACAAACGATCAGTTAAACGAGGTTCGTAACGAATGTGAATCGGTAAACGCTCTACCGCTGTTGGCTCGGCATGTAATACTGCATGTGGTTGTGGTTGTGGTTGTGGTGGGGCTGCATGTGGTGGTACTGACCGGGCTGCAGCTGGCGCACGAGGTTGAACTGCGGCAGCGGCAGCATGACGGGCGGCATGGAGACGGGCACGCCGACGCGCACGGGCTGCGGCAGCATGTGCAGCGGCTGCATCATGGGCCGGCGCAGCGCCGCCTGCGCCTGCGCCTGCGCCGCCGCCTGCACCTGCTGCTGGCGCGCCGCCGCCACGGCCGCGTTCATGTGCGCCGCCACCTGGGGGGACAAATACTATAGTTTGGCCAGAGTTTGTTTCACTTCAAGCATAGACAGGGAGAATCATACTGTCTTTTTCTAATGCTAGTATTCTCACTACTAAAAACGCGATGGGTATAGCATGTTACTCTGACTGTTACTGCGCTTTTTGGTGTGCCAGACTATAAGTACGGACACTAAACTGGGCAACGCAGTACAAAAATCTCAATATAGTTTGGCCAGGGTTTTACTTCAAGCATTGACAGAAAGAATCATACTGTCTCTTTCTTACGCCGGTACCCTCGCTACTAAGAAAGGGATGAGTATAGCTTATTACTTCCACTGTTACTGCACTTATTGTTTCCCAGACTGTCTATAAATATCACGTAAGTTCGACTGGGTGGTTAAATAAATAACAATATACAGAAAAGAACCGACGTCACTTAAACTCCACATTTCCAAAAGCAAATACCCAAGCTAGAGTAAAAAAATACTGAAATTGCTTTAGATTTGAAAAGATGCCTGGATTTCTCCAAGATCCCATTTTCCAAATCAGTCCAGCCGTCTTTGAATAATCGGTGAACATACATAAAAAAGCAAATACAAAGATCCCAATGAACTTAGAATCTCCTCCTACCTCAGTTTGGTTCCTCCTTAGTGTGACCATAGCGGGCTGTGGTTGGAACTGCTCCTGGTGCTTGGATCTGTACTTGAACTGCCTGGCCCAGATCTCCAGCATCTTCAGTAGGATATCTAAGGAGTTGTAACGGCGTATAGTCTTACCATGCTTACCTTTGGCTTGGGCGTCTACTTATCTGGCCTGATCTGAACCTCCTTCAAAAGGGTGTCTAGGGGGATGTAACGTCGTATAGCTTACCATGCTTACCTCAGCCTGGCTGGTGCTTGGTGTGACCATAGTAGGCTGCGGCTGGGGCTGCTCCCTGGGCTTGGGCCTGTACTTGTGGTGCCTCGCGCGGATCTCCTCGAGGGAGACGTCCTCGGGCGGGTGCACGATCCTGGAGGCGGCGCCGGTGGACGTGACCAGCGGGCACGCGTGGGCCGCGGGGGGCTTCACGTCGCCGTTCTCCTTCGACTCGTGGGAGGCCGAGGTGGTTGGCGGAGCGCTTATTGTCGCATTGCTACAAATTATAATAGGGTAAATACACGCTAAATAAGCGCAGTAGACGTCGAGTCGCGGAAAACAGCCCGCATTACTAATCTCAAAATGTGTAATTCGCTTGTCAGGAGATTTGTTCCTTTATATGAAATCAACGTTGTTCCAATACAGGTTAACATATTAGTTTTAGCATGAAGGTAAGTTTAAGTGTTTCAATAAAAACATCTTAGTTAAGAATATCACATGTCTAAATAAAATGTTATAAATAAGTTTAACCACACCAGTGTTGTTCAGATTTATGTGACCATATTAGCCACTCCGATATATCTGATGGCGTGATGAATGTACAGCCACCGGCAATAGTATCTTCCTACACGAAGGGCGCAAAAACATGTAATAGGCTCTTATGACCCTACAAATAACAGCGTGTCACATATTTGAGGCCTTCGTGTAGGAAGATACTGTTGCCAGGGACTGTACAACGTAAAACTTCTTCAAAAAAGTGTGACATATTTACCTGTAAGCGGGGAAAGTGGGCTTGCTGGGCGTTGACGTGGGCACGCTCGCGGCGGGGAAAAGCGGCCGCATGCCGGGCATCATCATTCTGTAACATCACATAGTCAGGCTAACCAAAGAGTGCAGTAACAAAAGCAATAAGCTATACTCATCGCTTTATTAGTGGTGAGGGTATTAGCGTAAGAAAGAGACTGTATGATTTTCTGTTTATGCTTGAAGCAAGACAGAAGCTCGCCAAACTTGACTTAGTACCTTTGTGACTATGAAATCGGAGATCGTAGAGTTGTGCTGTTGTGAAAATTGTCTGTGATTCCATATAAGAATTCAGTAACTATAGACAAATTTTCTACTTTTTCAATGTCTAGTAGCGAAATGTGTTGTGTTTTTGTCTGCTCCATTACCCTCAGCGTAAAGCTATTTTTTAACCCCATGGGCGTAATTAGGTTATACCCAAGTCAGAGACCACTGGTTGTCTTAAGGACTTCCAATCGTTCTAATTAACAAATAGAATTAAAAGAAAAACTGAATATGATCAATTGATCACTTTACTGCTCAATGCTTTAAAAGATTCATGGTCAATCTACAATCAAGTAGATATTTTTTCGAATTACAGTATTCCTGTTTTAAAAAACGTCAGTTTGCAGAGGCTGAAGTATTTTGAAACAATAATGTAATGTTTATTGTTTTAAGTTAATGTTTATGTTATGACATCGATATTAGATAACACAATAGCAAGCTGCTAAGTTTTTACTACCAGCCACATAATAAACAACATGCCATGGTTTAGTACATATTTATCCAGTTATATTTAATGTTACAATTGATAAAAATATCGGATTTAGCGCCAAAATATGGTGGTCCCTTTAATGTCGTTATAAAAGGTTTCGACAGTAATACATAGATAATATTGTAATTGTCTTCTAATGCCGCAATAATTTATATTAATGTTACAATAAAATGGTATCAATTTTTTTTGTTCTTTATTTATCCCAAGATTTCGAGCCCAATATGCAAACATATTGCAAGATATAACTAAACTAATTATAATATGTTAAATGTGTGCTTTCTGTCTTTTACAGGATTATTATATCAGTATATGAACCAATTTTAACCTGTCACGGAGCACAAAGTTCTTATCAGCAAGTAAAATTAAATTGCTATTTGCAGTTATGGCATAAGTTAATCATTAGTCTTATGCAATATATAAATTAATGGCTAATCAAACAATTAAAACTTGATTTATTAATTAGGAAGATAAAACGAATTAGTGGAGTTACAGGCGTCAAACGGTGTTTACCTTAAAAACTTCTGGGTGTCATGTTCAAATATGGTCATGGGTCTAAAATAGAAAGAATATGCTGAAATCCTGCAGTCATATTGTCAGTATGTCTCAGTTTACAGTAACACAAAGCTAAGGAAGAGATCGCTCAGAGCGATAAGGCTGCCTGCTGTTATTATTTTAGGCGATATCACACTGACGCCGTAACCGCATGCGGCGGTGTGCAAGTGTGACAGCGCTATACACATGCAGAGCGCTACCTCGCTCGAGCACCGGCGCCGCATGCGGAAATCGCAGCAGTGTGAAAACTCCCATAAACTGTTTCTATTGTAAGTGGTCATGAGGTTCAGTGAAGAATAATATTTCTAATTCTTTTTTGGTAGTAGAGTTCTCCTATCTCTGTACACACGGGCATACTTATGTGTGTCTTCAACCTTAAACCTATACAAATAAGGTTGTTTTCATATATTTTTGAATGTCTGTATGTACAGATATTGGATCCCATGATGTATGAAAATCAGTAATATATGCACTTAAAGTATATGCTAAGTTTCCTCAGAATTAGCAACATAATTCTATGAAATGGACTTCACAATTTTGATATAGTGTGATAAAACATTGTCAGATTAAAATCTGAAGCCTTAGCTTGGTTAAAACCAAGCTTCCTATTATTATTTTATTTTGTATTTTTTTTGTATTTTGTATTCCATTCTTAGAGTACATTTAAGATACCTTACCTAGCTTGTGCCTGCATGAAGGGAGGCATCATAGGATTCATCTGCATATGTCCAGGGTACATGCCCGGAGGCATTCCAGGTCCCATCGGGGTGGGCAGGATGCCTGGAGTCACTGTTGAAGGTCCAGCGCCTAACTGTAATGAGAAATAAAAATTTTTGACTTCAAACTTTATCCAGGTTGAAAATGTCATGGCTTTTGGAGAATGGATGGTACGGCCTTAAGCCTTTGATTGTTATACCTCCAAATTTGACTTCACATATGAGTTTATTGGAGTGTAAGATAGTAATAGATTGAGAAATAAAGTTTCTTTATTATTTGATATTAAAATGATTTTATTTGAATAGGTATATAATAAATTATTCCACCAATTCAAATTGAATTTGCTATAAACTTCAGCAAAGCCTATATGTTAGTAGTGGGTATGTTTTCGAAGGATTGGAATAAAACTTTATTCAGATGTGGACTATTGAAGAAATGGTAATTAAGGAGAATTAAATATTATGACAAAAAGACTCACTAAAGCAGGGGTAGCTTTTTTCTTAGCAGCAGGCTCGTCATCTTCACTGTCTGACCCCTTGCCTCCACCTAAACATACAACGCAGGTAATAAAGACATTCTAACTTACTAAAATCCCGGCCAAAACTTAAGTGGTGTAACAACAAACTTCAACAGTGGTTAGTTTGCCGGAAAACACTAATTTAACTACACACCGAGAAACACCTAATAGCTACTGTGTCTTGAACATAGTAAAGTTGAATAAAATGAAATGTACATACAGATGGATCCAAAAAACCAACTGACGTGGAAAATAAATCTTTTATACCTGATTTCTGCTTCTCATGCTCCCTTATATCTTCAGGTGGGATACCTTCCATACCATAAATTTCTATTTCTATATTTGACCTATTTGGTAACGAATTTGGTACTTTGTCTATGGCTTCCTTGTGGACCTGCAAGAAAAATAAAAGACGGTAGGTCATGGCTATTTTATAAGTAATGTGATAAGTACCTAAGCAAAGGGATCATGGCGGATATTTACGTACTGTTATGGGATCAGAATTACCGCTAATGGCGCGCCAAAATACCACAAGCTAATAACAGAGTTAAAAGAGTACTGGCGCATTGGCCGTGGGCGGATGGCCGCCCGCCAACTTCGCGTAGGGCTGACGTACCTGCATGCAGTGTATAGACAAGCCCGGACCCGTATATAATTTCTTATGACAAATGTGACATTTGAAATGCTTCGCTTTCTGGTGTTGAATCAAAATCTTCTCGTCGTCGAACTCCCTGTTGCAATACCTGACTGAACGCTAAGGAAATTATACACAAATATCGCCGCAATACTGATTGACCTATTTATCAAGGTCGGCTTCGCAATATATTGAATATTTTAAAAGGATACCAGCACCATGGTTTAGATGCCTTCTTCTTCTTCCTGCCCATTTTCACGAGTCGCTGACGCTTAAAAACTAAATAAAATAACAAGAATTACGTATATTAATAAACTTATTAGCTAGTTATCACAGATTTAAATTTTTAAACGCTCTTGCGATAAACAAAAACCACAATTTTAGCACAATATGCGACGCACTTTACAGCAACGCAAACGAAGCTATGCAAAATGGCGGATGGCCACACCACATTTCACCACAGAGGCCACAGACTGTGCAATAAAATGCATAGACAACATTTACTTTTTTGAGGGGTCTACTCACGAACATAAGTGACTAGTCAACCGATTAGAGCGAGATAGAACTATAATTAGATTGAGAGATCAGTTTGTCAATTTTAATGCGAATTGAGCAAACAAAAAGGTTACACGGGCGATTTTTCGGGCAATTATTGCCCGGCGATACGATGCCGAAAGCATGGAGCAATTAAATGGGCAACATACGTGGCAATTTATAAAAACTGCGGTAATTATTTCGGCAATGATTTCTCGAATTGCTCCAATCATGTGCTCTTGGGTGATTTATGGTAAATTTTCCTATTCCTAGTTTCCCGAGTTGCTGCTAATGGGGCAATTGAATGGAGCCAGAATTGATTGCTCCATTTTGAGCAATATTCAAATTGCTTGAAATTGCTTTGATATGGCCATTATGGCCGTGACGTCAATCACCTTTAGGACGAAGTTAGGACATTGCTAATGTTAAATGCCAGGAACTTTGTTCGATGTAAGTAAATAAATACGAGTAGGAACCAAAATAAAGTTTTTACTCGTCTGCTGGATGATTATATTTTTATTAATTATAAATTAAAAATTAATGACAGTAAGTAAACTAACGAACTCATCTAGATATAGCTGCCTACTTACTACTAATATTAATATTATATTGTACTGTTGTCTTAGGCGGCTTTCACACTGCTGCGGTTTCCGCATGCGGCGCCGGTGCGCGAGCGAGATAGCGCTGTCATGCTTGGACACCGTCGCCGCATGCGGTCGCGGCATCAGTGTGATAATCGCCTTACTTAAAAAAAATTGCTCCTTAAGTTCCGGAAACTCCGCACTTACTGTATAAGTAATAAAATTGGACGCCTGCAACTTCAGCCATGGCAACATCACAAGCATGTTGGCCACCTTTAGGGGGCCCACCTATCAGTCCGCCGGACGATATCGGCCTGTCAGTTAGAACAAATATTTTACAGCTCCGAACAACTGACAGGCCAATATCGTCAGGCAGACTGATAGTGGGTGGGCCCCATTAGGTAACATGGACATGGGACAAACACAAAAGTGCATTTTATTTTTGTATTAAGCAGAACGTCTGCTAACGATACCACAATGTTTAGAAGGAAAAGTAGAAAAATCCACTGCCTCAGGCGAGACTCGAACTCGCGACTCCGGGAAACATGCCCATCGCTCTGACCAACTGAGCTACTGAAACTTACCTGATGGCTGCGAATTTCTCCATATTCTTTATTTTTATAATATGGGTTTTAGGGTGACGCCTAGCGACAGTAGCGACATCTGCCTAAGAAGTAGCACTTCTTAACCGGCCTTCTTGCATTGAGAATTCACCGATAACGATGCGCTACCCCATGCATATTAAAAACTACATTGGGTAGCGTATACCCCAACGCGATAAACATGGACTTTATCGCATGGGCGTTGGCGTTGTTCAGATATTTGTGATCATCTTGGCCACTCCGATATATCTGATGGCGACTGTAGTTTACTCCAATATTCGTCTTGTGGTATCATATCGGGCGGGCCGCAGCCCTTAGCCTATTATCATCCGCAAAGCTTTTTAACAGACACTGTTTCATCGAGAGTGTTATTGCCAAGGCAGTGATGCTAAGCAGGTAGGTACCAGTGGTGGAGCGTACACAGAACTCGATCCCCAACGGCTTGCCCAAATTTGAGTATTTTTACTGGGGCTGGAGAAAAGGAAAGCACTGGAATCCCTACAAATATTTTAGTAGGTACTAAGATACCTACCAGTAGCTAAACATTATGTAACCAATTACCACGTACGAGTACAGTCGCCATCAAATATATCAGAGCGGCTAGTGTACTCAAAAATGCCTGAACATGCACTTTATCGCCTTGACAATAGAGGCGTTGTTCAGATATTTGTGACCACCTTGGCCGCTCCGGTATATCTAATGACGACTGTATTTACTCGTTATGATGAGAATTAGGAAGTATTATCCCTCTTTTGTAACCACAACGTTTTGCACCCATGTGTCATCATGCACTCATCGTAAACATCTCTTGTAGATTCAAAATTCATATAACGATAGCTAGATGTGTCATCTACCAATAAATACTTAAAGGATCTGGAGGCACGGCAAGTGCTTAAGTCGTATTTGCTCAAGGCTTAACGGGATTCTTTATCATTTTATCATAACGTCAAACGACAGGTTAAACAGCAGAGTATCACCGCTCACGCGAACATGACAACCATGAAGCGTGGGCGTGCAGCCATACGGCCTGATGATTGGTCGAAACTCAAGATGCCACGTAGGTATTCAGACGTTGAAAAGGATTATATTTATCATGTTTTCAAGTGCTAGAGCAACTGATAGGTACGTAAGTTACTGTACTTATGGATAGTTCATCGGTAAACAGAGATAAATCTTTATGAATGCGCTCGTGTGATGCTCAAAAATCTATGACTTAGGTACCTCTTCAGGGCGCTCGACTGCATAACATATTGCATAATGTATAGCAATGTTAGTGGAGAAAGGTCATTGCTTAAGAGCGATGTCGGTATATTTGTAAATCCTCTTTGAGCTATTACTTTGATTGCCACAGGGCTTCCACCTTCGCGAGGCACCGCGCGGCTCTTGTAAAAGTCTGCCTCTGCGAGGCCCTTGTCAAAATTTGGTCGAGTGGTTGCGAGGCCCTTGTAAGCGCGAGGCCCCAGGGGACTGCCCCGTTCACCATCCCCTAAGGCCTCTGGATTGCCGCATAAGATGACGTGTTCTTTTTCAGACCCATCTATTTCCATCAGTCGAGTCTCATCTTCTCCAATCATTCGTATCCCATCCACTCACTCAGATCAGGTTGAATTCTGGAAGCCCGGTAGGAGCATTCCAGTACATACTTATAGCAGTTATAGCAAAATGATCATGTCAGCTAGCCGGAAGCCGACATGATCATTTGATAACTGCCTATGAGAATTCCAAAGAGATAATTCCGCTCAAGTGTAGGTATTTTGCGCCTTTTTTATGGCATAGGAGGCAAACGAGCAGACGAAACACCAAACGGGTCACAAGCCCGTTGCAGGCCTTTAAGATGGGACTACGCTCTTTTCTTGGAGGTCGTATCGTCCGGAAATACCGCAGGCAACAGTTCATTCCACAGCATTATCTACTTAATTAACTATATGGTGAAGTCTCTTGTGTGTTATAGAGCTTAGAGTTAGGTAGATATTATATAGTCTGTGACCGTAGTGACAGCAAAATCATTCACACGGCGTCTATGCGGAAAGTTGCCATACAACTTTCCGCATAGACGCCGTGTGAATGATTTTAATAAACTTTTTTTTTAAATTATTATTACAACACACTACAGAAATTACATTTAAGGCAGTTTCCTGCAAAACTATTTTTTCACAGTTTGTCTTGCCATCTAATTTTGCTATCGCTATGGTATTCGATAAAATTCCGTACATGTATTCGCTATGTGCGAAGTGCATGGTGGGGGTAACGAGAACGATCGCAGTGCACAGTGTGACAAGAATTGAAACTGAAAAAGCCCCTGTTAGCTGTCAAAATGACATTTCATATAAGCAAGGAATACAACCTATTTATAAAAAAGAAAATAAAGTGATTGAACACCTGCCCAAGAGATGGCGCCACAATCATGCACACAGCGAATATGGGCCTACCTACTCTACCTAGCATGTACGCCTGATGTGCCCGCCGGCGCCGGGCATATCCGCCGGACAAATCCGGCGGGCACATCTGCATAGAGTTGGAGACGGTACGGATTAACCAAAATGATACCATCTTAAAGTGACTATTACCTACGATTATATCATACACTGTTTAACTATCGTCAGGTTACAAATGTACACTGATAAAGTCAATAGGAGCTTGATGTTTGTTGATCCGACAAGTTTGCAGTTTACTTTGCAGGCTTCTCGTTATCATACGCACTTGGAGGTTGCTGATTGGTTAATAATCGACGGAAAACTTTCCTTTCCACGAAACTTTACAAGCTCGACAAACAAGTGAAAGACCAGCGAAAAGTAATCGTAGATGGCGCTCCGACAGTCTCGACTACTTACCTATGTCATAAATCAGCTAAAGTTGACACCCTTTATTAATGAAAAAATGTGTAACAGATAATCAAATCCGGAGTTTTTTCTGTTACTTCGAGATGTACGAGATTATAAACAGCATTGAATTTGATTGATATTATACTTACTGAATTCGATCATCTATGGTTCAACAAAGAGCTGATAAATATTCAAGTTTTGCTTGCGTGATATTTTATCATGATTCACTTGAAGTGGTTAAAAATGTACCTATGCTTAGTTCACCAGTCACCATGTAGGAAACACTTAGGTACAGTCGCCATCAAATATATCGGAGCGGCCAGAGTACTCAAAAATATCTGAACATGCATTTTATCGTCCTGACAATAAAGGCGTTGTTCGGATATTTCAGATATTTGTGACCATCTAGGCCGGTCCGATATATTTGATGGCGACTGTATCTACTGTCCTATCTTCAATTCAAGTACACCGTATCGTATATCAGTTCAAGTGGCTTATTCAGTGTTCAGATATTTGAGATAATTATTATAAAATGGTCTTTGTAGGTAGATATGAAACTAAAGTCTTTATATATTAGTTAACGAAATATACTTATTTAAACTAAGTAGTAGTCTGCCTCGAACTTAGAACTCGCTCCGTTCCGTCGCAGACGTCGCAGTAAAAGGTCACATTGACCCCCAGAAAGACACCATGTGGGTATACCCATACCTGCATAGGCTGCATATCTATATGGTAGGTAGAGGCAGGTCATATCTACAGGGTGAAATTGGGGCCGTGTCAGGCGATCAAGGCTGATACAGAATCGAACGATGGACCTAATGATGGTATTTATAATTTTTGTCACCACTATTGATAATATTTTTTCAGATCATAAGTGGAACAGTGAGTTCTCCCAAAATCGGTTTTTTAGGTGTATTGAAATCATGATGTTTTTTTTTTTCAGCTTGTAAATATGCTACGGACGTGGTTTCAAATAGCGAAATGTTAGTAATGAAATGGTTTAAACTCTGAACTTTCATTATATTCTTAAACGTCTAAATAAGTATGTGGTGAGTGTTTAAAGTTAGAAAGTTAGAGAGACAAAATATTCACATCTCGGTAAAATGTGTAGAGTTTGTCCGGAAAGAAAAGTGTCATGGTTTATATGGGAGCTCATACATTGTACGACACTTTTCTTTTCGGACAGACTCAACTTTATAATTTCCGAACGTACTTAATCTGTCAAATTTTCTTCTACAACTTGCTTCTACGTTGTGATTGGATTATAAAAAGACCAATCACAACTACACCGACATCTTGGGAGTAAGTTTAGACACAGTTTACTCTATCCATCTCTTTCTACTACGCACACTATCATATGTATATCTCTTTTCGGTGGTGTCTGTACCACCGAATAGGCCCAGATACAATTACTTCCGGTTTGAGAAATAGTTAGTGTACATTTGATTGGGAAAAATTTAGAAAGAATGAATGAAAATCAATTCTTACTTAATACTCGTAGAAAATAGTTATTTGTTATACAAGTGGTGAAAGTTGTATTTTACGTGCGAGTGTTATTTGAAACACGAGCTAGCGAAAGGATTCTATTATTGACCACGAGCGAAGCGAGTGGTTCAAAAATAGAATCCTGAGCGTAGCGAGTGCTTTAATACACGAGACGTAAAATAACTTTCACACGTGTATAACACAAAACTTTTCACCTCACTACAGCGAGGAAAATAAGAAAAAGGGTGCATTTTGCTCGGTTTCCCGTAATTCCTCAGGTGTTTAATACTTCTTCATCACTCGAATCACTAATTTTTAACAAAACAATCTAGAAAAACATGCGAATATTTAACGTTGATATGATGGATGAATTGAAATGAAAAGTTTTGACGTAAAAGGTTTTATTAAATGTCAGATGCGTTTTGTTCGTACGTAGACTTATTCGGCTGTCAGAACAATTTATCCGTTTTTACAAAAAGAATGAAGATTAATGTTGAATGCTGATATTTATGAATTAAAATAAAGTTGTAAGACTGTATTAAGTGTTTTTACTCGATGCAATTCATTAATTGCGATGTTAAAAATTCTGCACTTTTAACGTTTTACGTTTTGTTAGCTGTCAAATGTCACTTAAGCCACTTGTCACTTATGTCAAAACTCTTTCACCACATGTGGATAAAAAGCGATTTTCACAATAGATATTAAACAAACAAAAAGGGCTTTCCGAGCTAGTGAGGTGAAAAGTATTGTATACAATAGTTACATAATTAAGCTTTTCAATATCGTACCTTAATTAGGCCACTCAGCAAGCTTCGTGTCCTAAACGCGGTACTCGACTGAAAAGCTCTTGATTATGTTACTATTGTATAAAATACTATCGACATCAATATCTTTTTACGTGGTCGTGTAAAACCGGACGAGCCTATAAGTCAGCAGTCCCTATTGCCGGTAGAATAGAGTTTCTTATCGGAAAATAACCGTTTCTACGCCCTGAAAAACATCGAGAAGAATTGGTATATTATTAGAACATTTTTATTTTTTGTTACTATTTAGGAACCTACGTCTGTTTTTAAACCACGCACACAATATTGAAGAAACTGTGATTCCCAAACTTTATGGTGGTGTCTCTTTGAGTTCAGATTGGCCACATATGTTGAATAAAGCCATGACTTATAAAATCACTTTGAACAACTATCAAAAACCCGTAACACACTATCTACAATCACAAAAAGCTGTTATAACACTTATTAACTCACATTGCGACGCTCGCTCGTTCGACAAATCAATTAGTTACAGTACCTTATTCATTAATTAAAAATATAGTTTTCATTATTTGATCAAATATATTCTAATGGTGATTACTGATTAGTTACAAATTCAGAAAAAGTGGTTCGTGATCAGTGATCACGATACCCAGATTTCACCCTGTATAAAGCATAAATAACCTAAGTATCTTTATACTTCTGCCAATTTGACAAGCGACACATGTCATTATTCGTCAGGCGCGGATATGCGTGGGACATGCTGTTATGTTATTTGTTATTTATTTATATTCTGAGCAGTGTCGGTATTTAGTGAATGGTGTGATATGTGAGCCATTAAACTGCCGGATACAACAGGGGATGAAGGCGACAGGCCTTCTCATAGCGGCAGTCAAAAACGGCACGACCCATGTAAGTAGTTAGTAGGCTAAGAAGTAAGCAAGGTAGTAAGTAAAGAAAGAAAAACATTTATTGCAGAAACCATCCACCAGCATCACATAAGATAAAAAAAAAAATGAAAAGCTTAAGACTAAGTACATATTGCTTAAAGTAACGTACATTAAAGACATACAAATATTGATGCTGAAATAGAGGCAAAGGTTACCACTCAGCATATGCGCTAGCATACTAGATATGCCACAGCACTGGTCTTCCGTGGAAGTAAGGGTATAGTAGGAGATGATGGGAGATCGAGCCAGCGTGTCCTAGCATGGAGACCTCGGTCATTAAGACCAGATCATAGACTTCCAATCAGGTGGGAGGACGATATCAAGGTTGCAGGCCCGCTCTGGAGGACAGTAACCGCAAACCGGGGTTATTGGAGGAAAATTGGAGAGGCGTATGCCCAACAGTGGATACAGAGAAGAGATATAGACACGATATAGGTTAGTAGGTAATATCATCATTATTTCAGCCTTTTATCGCCCACTGCTAAGCATAGGCCTCTCTTCTTATACGCCAATTGTCCTGGTCTTGAGCCGATTTCATCCAGAAGTGACCGTAACCTTCCGAATGTCGTCTACCCATTGAGTTCGGACACCAGGGGCTTCTTTTTTCTGATAGTCGATAATATTATGCAGTACTTAGAGATGAATATGTTGAAAGTGGAAGGCGAAAAACCTAAGGAGCACCCTAGATATATTGGCTTAACCCAGTTAAAAAAGCCACCTGAGGTAAGCGGTGGGGGCTACGAGGTCGAAACTCGATACCGGTACAAATCACGAGAGCTTAAAAACTAAACATAATTCTGTCACAGAAGAGAGAGATGTTATATACGAATGAATTGTCCAAGACCTTCGATGCTTAGGGCTTAAGTTTAACCAGTATTTTCTACATTCACGGTAGACCCCTCTAAGGGTAAGGCTGCGCTTCCACCAGGGATGAGCAAGGATGCGTTGCGAGAAATGTTTGAAAAGCTGCGCTGTGTGAAGTTAGGTAAACGAAGTGATTCTATTGGTTCTAAAAAACACATTCAGGAGCATTCCATCGTTACCTACGTAATCGACATTCGGGCCCACTTTTTCGACTTTCCGAGGTTGGTTCATTTTTAGCTTGCCTTTTTATAGTGTAAATAGTGTAATATTGGTATCCTATTCATGCTTGTTTTCTTAATAAATTGTTTAATTTACTTTTACTACAATACGCAAGTCGACAAATTAATTCGGAATTAAAGCAAATGTTACGTAACCGACTCGCATGCAAAATACGCTAATACTTTGTCCTACACGTACGAGTAGACATTGCATAAATAAAGAATTATGTTAAAAAACTAGATGAAAAACTTACCGTTTTTATGTAATGCTCCTTCAACTCATTTTCGCTCATCTCTGGTGGAAACTCAGCCTTGACCTACGCTACTCAGCTGGGCAAGGCTATATATTAGATTTTCATGCGAAATAAATCATCAGCTTCTAGTACATACCAGCTTTCTGCCACGGCACAATCGAGCCTGGGATCCGTACGGCAAACTAATCCCAAGGATTGGCGGAGGCACAATTTTTTTACGAAAGCGCTATTTTTTTTCCAAAGCGACTGCCATCCTGTTCTTTCTCCTAGTGGGTATAGATCTAGGCCTTGATGGGATTATGTCCAGTTTCCTCACGATAGGTTCCTTCACCAAAAAGTCTATGTGATATTATGCTAGCTTTTATAAACATAGCGATCTACTGTGATGTTACTTAGCACCACCACAATTATCAGTATCACATACTAACGGCCTGAATCAACTCTATCGCGTGGCCGTAACAAAGTTAGCGTCAAAGGCAGTCTTTTGCTATAGCGTCGGAGTAATAAATAAACTACCTTTTTAGTGGAGTACAACAACGCCTTTTTAACCTATAAAAATGACAAAACTCACAAGTCCGATTTTATATTGTGCCCCGTTAGAATACGTTAAGTACTAATAATGACAAATATTTTCTAACAATTGTGAGCATTGCGCTAGGTATAATACACGTATTTGTTTGCTACGTAAAGAAAAGATTATGCAAGTTTTATTTTTCACTACCAGACTATCGCTTTTTATTATTGCTACATAACGTCACATTTTATAACGGTTTTGTCAATAGCATTCGTCGTCTTAGCCATTTGTCGTTCGTTTAGAATTCAAGGTCACGCATATTTTTACAAATTGTTTACGAATGTGCTCACATTATCTATTGACCAAACTGTTATAAAATGACAGATGATATTGAAATAGTTGAATGCAATAGTGTGGTAAAGAAAAATGTAATTTGGATAATCTTTTCTTTGTGTTGTTAACAAATATCTATATAATACCTAGCGCATCGTCAATAACTGTTAGAAAATATTTTTTACTATGACTAATCATATTACATTCTCTAACTAAAAATGAAAATCGCACTTGTGAATTATAAAAGTTCAAAACTGTTCCTGTACCGTACTATTTAGACTGGCTCGGCAGTGACAGACTTAAGGCCAGGAAATATGACAATAAGTGTAACAATCTTACCTACACGACTGGTTTTATAAATTTAGACAGGCTAAAATACCTACAATGTTTATAGCAATTATAGCCGTCTTAAATTACATATTCAAAAACAGGTTAATTTACCTGCATAGCATATGTAAGTATCTACATACGTCTAATTTTATACTGAACAAAAGAATAAGGGGAACCCTTTTTATTAAGACCAAATTAACTTGAGCTGCGATTTGTATTCAATTATTTCTTGTTGAAGATCATTAGTGTTCACGCGAAAAACGAAGGGGCAAATACAAAGAAACGATTTTAGCTTCTTTAAATGGTTGGACCTGGCTTTTATTTCGTTTTAAAATGAGTTCAACGGTCACTAAAACTCTTAGTCACTTATGCCTATACCTAGTACCTTTCAAGATTTTTCTAATTGAGTCAGTGACCAGCTTATTTGGTGGAGGCGTTTTACGTTTTTCAGATATTTGGCCATCTTGGCCGCTACTCCGATATTATTTGATGGCGACTGTAGGTACTTCTAATTAACAGCAGTTTTCATAAGTTTGTATATTTTAAACATATTAAATAAATCACGGGTGACTCACGTTTTTTAAGTCCCGTGGCCCGCAGTCTGCGTCGGTTAGCCAACGCGAATGGCTCATGAATAAGCTCCTCGTTATGGAGCGAAAGATGTCGAGCAAGATTCGACTTAAAAGACGTGAGTAACCCGTAATTTATTTAATAGGTAGATATGTCTGATTCTCACGGAAGTTTTGTGTTTAAAATTCGTATATTTTTGTCAGAAACTTAGCTAATTTAACTTTACCATTTTTTTTTTATAAAATTGATCGAATTACAGAGACTTCTAGCAGTCCTGGCAATGTTTTACGTGATCATATCATCAGCTGTTATAAAAATAAGTGGAATCTGCCTCCAGGGTTCCATTTTCAAACGAGAGCGTAAACCAGTTCACAGGATGCCCTTAATTTGGCGGTGGCCTTTCTTTGCTTGTAACAAAGTGCAAGTACTCGAGTCATGAATAATAAATGAAGTAGTGTAGGTTGTCTGGTATTGTCATGAATATCAGCCAAAACATACAGTTTAGGTGTTCTGTTAGAAGAACCCTAATTTTGTATTCAGCGCTCGCTTGACCACTTAAGTATAATTGCAAATGTCATTGTAATTAAGTGATTTACACCGTCATTCAACAGGTCTTTTTTACTTTTTCTTACAATTTCTGGCCTTAACACGTGCCCAGTAAAATGTGAGTCAAAGCCAGTTTGGTCTCCAAACAAACCGATAATATTGAGCGAGTTTCGGCACATTGCGTCATTTGACGTAGCGATTCAATTCAGTCCACTTCAGAAGTCGGCAATGTATCAAAAATGGCATACTATTATCGGTGAGATTTGTACAGTCGTCATCAAATATATCGGGGCGGCCAGGGTACTCAAACATATCTGAACATGCACTTTATCGCCTTGACAATAGAGGCGTTGTTCAAATATTTGTGACCACCTTGGCCGCTCCGATATGTCTGATGGCGACTGTATACCTTTTTAATGACTTACAGGCGGACAGTGTTTGATCTATGATAATATTTACGAATGTTTGTAAGCATTCGATTGTAAACACGAAAATAGAAAATAAACGCTTGTGGAAAATGTGAGATCGATTTTCTCCGCGAGAAACGGATATGGACAAAATTTAGCTTCTCAAGATTCAGGCCCAGCCTAGTTTGGGATCCGACAGATATTTCAGTTATGTTTTGATGTTTACTAACCACAAATAATTTTCAATAATAAGGACACATGCTTTAGAACCACGAAATGATGAAAACATATCAAAAATAAGTTTTGTATGTAAATCTGTAACTCGCTGTATTTTCTTTGTATTACAATTTTTAGCACCGAAAACGAATGTCCGACCTAGATCTGTACTACTAGAATGCCCATGCCAAATTTCGTGGTGACAAAATGAGAGCTGAACTACTATACGTTTGTGTGTGGGAATGGGAACGCGAGCGTCCTAGCGACTCTTAAGGGGCTACTTTGAAAAATTATAGGTTATTTCAAACGCTCTAGTGATTAAAAGGGAAAAGGGACTGAATTTATTTTCGAATATATGTTATTAGACTATATACTCTTGTTTTTGGCACAAGCCGAAACACGATAGCTCGATAAAGTTGCCTCGATAGAAAAAAAATCCGAAGTGTGGTCCTTTTTCCCCTTATTTTTCTTAGCTTACGTAAACTAAAAGAGATTAAGCAATATAACTAAGTAAAAAATATGGTATTCTGGTTTATCTAAAAAGTCACAGAAGCAAAATTAGACAAAACTTTATAGATTCGCTTATTTATCGTAGTTTGGCTAAAAAGTCTGATCCTTAAGAGCGCTGCATCTCTTTCTTTCGTGCACGGGAGCCATAAACGTGTCTCTAACGGGTGGGCGTGGCTTGTCCGAATCGAGGAATGGCCTTAAAGGGCATTAAGTGCTTTCACTTTCAGAATAATTAATACCTGAGTATGGATTCTACTTATTTGTATTTGTCTCTCAACTGTAAACAATAGGTCACTCTCGTCACACATTGGTATGTCAGTACGTATGTATTGTCATAAACTTTCGCTAATTAGTGGAACTAGTGGAAGTCTTCAATCTCAAGAATGCCTGACCACTTAGCAGAGCTAAATAGCCTAGTACCTGGTAATATGTAAAGGCGACAGCAGATATAGCTAAGTGAGTAAGACGATCAAAATTACCTCTAAACGTGTTAACACATTCAGCACCGAGAACCCGACTGTCGGGTTCTCTGTTCGTAGCTCGCCTGGCGGGTTCCTGGTCGTGAAAGTGTTAAAAATAAAATCGTGCCGATATGATTTTGAACACCTCGCCGGATTAGCTACTTCTGCTACTGACTGTACCGTAAGAGCTATCATGTACCTACATACATATATGATAAGCTGACGATAAAGCGTGCTTATTACCTGTAATTATACACTGCATTTGCACTACTGTATTAAACAGATCCTGAGGAACTAGCCAAACGAAAGTAACTCTTAATGAATGGCCATAAAGGTGTCTGTTTTGCAATTAATTATCATCACTTATATATCTATAGTACGGGCGGGGACCGTAAGATCTGCTACGTTATGTGATACAAAGGTAAGCCCCATGGCACATGTCCATAAAAGTGATGCTGAGTTCCGAAAAAAGAATGAAGTGGCCGAAAGCACAAAAAAGTACCACTTCCGGTGTATTTTTCAAATTGTTGGGTATAAACATGACACTTATGGCAACAAAATAGTAACTAGTTTAAAAGTCACGAATTTGTCTTCAATTTACGTCACTTTTGAATCAGTCTGCCGGGCACTTCCGGTCATGCAGGAACTGGCAGACTAGGTTTTTCTGTACCTAAAAAAAATAAAAAATAAATTGCCACAAGAATCATCTCAATATAAAATGCCGTAGGTAAATACCATCCATTTTTAAACCGCAAGTGGTACTTTTTGGTGCTTTCGGCCAATTCTAATTTTTTTAACTATTTTTTCAGAACTTCGCATTACTTTTATGAACATGTGCCATAGCGCTTATATTTGTATCACGTAACGTAGCAGATCTTATGGTCTCCGCCCGTACTACTATGACAAATAAGGGAATGCAAATGACTTTTATGCATGTTTAGGACCCTAAGGTACCTTAATCATTCTGATCATAAAGTATAAACAAACGAAAAACTGTCTTATCCATCAGTTTTAAAATAATGTATAATAGAATTAATAAACATTACTTACCTTCTTCATCAGCGGAGTAATAAAAAATATTAATATACCTAAGTAGTTTCAATATTCCGTAAGTATCATGCATCAAATTTATCAATAGCGTAACACATGTTCGCACAATTTTCTAACTTGTAGGTAGACGTGATAAGTAGAGTGTGTTGGTGACAATAGTTGATCCACTTGTCATACTCGCACGTGCAATTGTCGGCCGGCTCAGTTAAAACCACCTTCTACCCATTGTACCGCGACAGTCGACCGTACTACCTTCGCGGACGAAGTGCGCCGCGACACGCCAGACCGATTACATTTTACGCGCGGAAAAAATCGTAAACAAAAACCAACTGACTAAATGTTCAAAGTACCGATTAAAAATATAGGTCAAAAATAGCAGCCTGTATGGAGCGCGTGTTGTTCGAATTTTGAAAAGTGCGCGGTTTTATAGATTTTTTTAAATATTTTTTTGCAGTGAAAATGGGTTTGAAGCCGGAAGATGATAAGAGGCCGAGCAAGTTGGCGATTATGGATGATGTTTCCGACTCACCACGTAAGTTTTTCAAAACATCTTTTTTTACTTTGCAGTAGGTATACCTTTACGTACGTACACACTTGTTGAAATGAAAATCAAGTATTCTTACTGAAGAATAAATCAAATTATTTTCAATAAATATTTAAATTTGTTAATTTTAAGTAAACACACAACTATATAAGTATATTTCCAAGTATCTGTTTTAGTGGCAGAAAACGTCAAAAATATATGATTACAATATGACTTACAAAAATATAATTCTATTTACAATACGAATAAGCTAATTAGGTAGGTTTCTGTGCGTCTATTTTAATATCATTTTTGACTGAATCTTAATGAAGTCTGCGTATAATTACAATAATTAATTAAGTATTAATTATGTAACTACGTTATTCACAAATCGGCATAAGTATATTTTTTTTATTAAATCAAAACATTACATGAAATCACAAAAAAACATTACTAAATAAATACAAATTCATTAATATAAAATAAACTAATTTAGTTACTTGATACCGGTAACGGCTGAATTCATTTAAATACTTCGACCAAACACAGGAGTCATCGAAATTTCCCTCCTCATAAGAAATTGGCACAAACTTAATGGAAAATTAACGATCCATGCCATTAGTGAAATAAATAATGTTCGCAAAACCTCGCTAACCGTGCTTCATACTTACCTACTCAATACACATACCACGTCATACTTACAACAGTATTTTTAACACTGATTATTGACAATACATAACCTTTATTCCAAATTAATTTCCACCTTACGTCGATACGCCAGCATCATGCTGAGATGAGACCATTTCGTGGCACTTTCTTGTTTTATGTATTCTTTCCTTTTATTTCTGTTATGTGTATGTGTTTACGAATAAACTATTTCTATTTCTATAATAAAGGGGGCCCAACTGACTATCAGTGCGCCTGACGATATCGGCCTGTCAGTTAGAACAAAAACAAAAATTTGACAGCTCCTAACAACTGACAGGCCAATATCGTCGTCGGGCCGAGGATGTATACATGAAGTATAAGGATTTACATGAGTCATAATTATTGCTATGCTCCCTAAAACCTAGCGTGATATCTTGCAATCACAAGCTTCGAATGAAATTAACGACGACAGATAAAAATGGGGGACTTCAATAACATGAGTCAGAACACTGCGAAACCTTACATAATTTAATCAACATTGTATATGGCTGTATGGTTTTTAACCTTCGCCCAAATTTAAGCGTTTTTTTCTGCCGATTATAAGGGCATAGGCACCAGTGGCGGCGTGTCCATACAATACGATTCCCGTCGGCTTGCCTAATTTTCAGGCATGACAGTTTTACTACAGCTCACGAGGAAATTTAAAGCCCAATAAAGCTTCGGCTTGCCTAAGAAAAAGTTGTACCCACCGCCACTGATAGGCACCTATAGTCTGGCTGGTCAAAAAGTGCAGTAACAGTGGAAGTAATAAGCTATACTCATCCCTTTTTTAGTAGCGAGGGTAGGTACGTAGCGTAAGAAAGACAGTATGATTCTCTGTGTCTATGCATGAAGTAAAACTATCTCTGGCCAGACTATTATACATTTAAGCAGCTTTTTTTTTGTTTTTTCCCCGTCTTTATCTGTCAGATATATTTAATAAACACTAATTGTAGGTAGATACGAGTATTTTTTATGCCACGACGGTGATAAACAAGCATACGGCCCGCCTGATGGTAAGCAGATAAAAGATACGAGTATAATATGAAGACATTGTTTAAATATTATGTTTTCATTTGAATAGTTTGGTTATTTTGAGACGAACCATTCATTTGATTCATTGCCATTGTTGATGAATCTCGTTGGTACTCTTAAATCTAATCTAAACTCAGCTAATGGGAATCGTACCTGTGTTATAAAATAATAAAATTTATAAAATCAAAATGACTTATCGATTTTTCAAAAACGGAATAGATCTTATCTTTCCTTATAACTCGGCGACTGTAATACTCGAATTGAGATTGTGATGGCGGAACTACTAGCGCATACTTTGTGATAGAGCTTGTATGGTCGCATATTGTAGCATCCATAACAATCACAGAAAGGATTTCCATACAATATTGTGAAACTGTTGTCGGGCCCCGCATTGCGTGTCGCCGCCGGCACAATCCACCGGGAGATCGAACGTTACGAGATTACATAGAAGCAGTAGGTTGTGCACGGCTTTCGTCGAACTCAATTCTTACCGGCTTGCTTAAGCACTCGTATAAAAACTATTGTGTGCAACGGTACATAATAAGGGTTCTTAAAATTCTCGGGTCTGTTTTTACAAAATTCGGCTTCGCCTCATTTTGTAACTTCGACCCTCGACTTAGAATACTGCACCTAGACAATTGAACCAAAAGCACAGAGTAGCTCTCTATACAGAGGTAGTAATTCGGCCTTTTTCGGGGCAACCTTGAAGCCTTTGAAAGGTGCGCGGGGAAGTGGAGGAGAAAAGCCGCGCAATTTTCATACAAATTCTGACTTCGAGAAATGAATTGATTCTTATTTTGGGGTCTCGAATACTCAAATAAGTATCAATTTTCAACGTGATCGGATCAGAAATGCAGAAATTCAACATTGCGGCCATTTTTTTTACAATTTTGACATTTTTTCAATGTTGACCTCAGTTATTGCTTTTCAACATGATTGTAACAAAAATTACGAAATTCAAGATAGATGGCAACCATTTATTTCATTTTTGACGTTAAATTTGTACTAAAGGGCTTCGTATTAATTTGCAACATGAGAATGACACAATTTCAAATTTCAATTTCAATTTCTATCTCTGGATCATCATGATTAAAATATTTATATTATGTGAAAGCACAAAATCAACTATTTTTGACAACCCTGAGCCTGCGGCCGAGTAGAGATGATTAGTTTTGATGAATTTCCGACAGTATAGATCGCTACAGGCTGTTGTAATAGTAGTACTGGAGCCGATGGAACTGTTAATTTATCAAAATTATTTACGCTTGGCTTCCATATAAGATTGTAGAGCCCGTCTCGGAGATCACGAAAACATAAGTCTTAAAGGTCTTAAATGGGCGCTAGTATGTATGGCGTCAAGTTGAAAAAACGAAAAAATGGCCTTAATTTATCAACGAGCTAACACCTCCAAATTTTGAGACACGGTAGAGCCCACTTCAAATGACCTACATACCGAATTTAAGACCATTCCGGTGGGCGCACTAGATTTTAAGACCAGTTGAAAATACGAAAAAATGGCCTTAATTTATCAACGAGCTAACAGCTCCAAATTTTGACACACGACAAAGCCCACCTCAAATAACCTACATACCAAATTTAAGACCATTCCGGTGGGCGCACTAGATTTTAAGACCATTTTAAGAAGTAATCGATTCCATACGAAAAATAGCAAATAGCTTTAAATTCGGTTCAAAAATACATTTTAATGGGTTGACATAACGGCATATTCATATTCAAGGGTCTCATAGTTAGATATGCCGTAAAAGTATACTACATAAGTCTTAAAATTGGAAAATTCATCATAGCAGTACTTAAGTCAGGGTGTTTTGTCCTTAAGTCAGGGTTTTTTGAATCACAAAATTCATTTTTCATTTTTAACTTTATGGTACAAATTTCGATTCAGAAAATCGGACGTAATTCTTATAGACGTTTTCTAACAGTCACTCATAACCCCAAACAGACAAGCGTCAAGTATGGTGCTCCTAAAATATGTAGCTGTCTGGAAAGAAAATATTCATCTTAACGCTCCAAATTTCTAAAAGCCTGTTCCTATTGTCGGTGTGTATTTTCAGACTTTAAATAAATGAAAATACCGTTGCTTTTTTAATCAATTTTAATTTAGACAACACCATTATACTATTTTTTCAGACAGTTACATATTCTAGGAGTACCTAACTTGACGCTTGTCTGTTTAGGGTTTGAGTAAGGGTGAAAGCAAACGTACGGTGGACTGCACGGCTGCCTGGTTCGGTAAAAGCGGTATTACACATTGCAACCTGCAGGGCCCAATCTGTTGTGTACCCTGCCTCTTCCTGCCCCTCCTTCAGCTCCCTACGGGCCCTACCTTCAATTACACCTTCCAACCTGACAGATTGGGCCCTGCAGGTTGCAATGTGTAATACCGCTTTAACCTGACCGAATCACACACGCACACGTCCGGTTGTGACATTTTGGCATGACATTAGGTTTTTATGCCGTACGGCGGCGAACCGTATGTGTGCGGGGAACTGGCATTTAGTATGAGAAATGCGCCTTCAGGCGACCTGACGCGGCGGCCGTATACGGCGACCTGACATGCAAACCGAATTTAAAGACCATTTTAAGAAGTAATCGATTCCATACGAAAAATAGGCAAATACTTTAAATTCGGTTCAAAAATACATTTTAATGGGTTGACATAACGGCATATTCATATGCAAGGGTCTCATAGTTATATATGCCGTAAAAGTATACTACATAAGTCTTAAAATTGGAAAATTCGTCATAGCAGTACTTAAGTCAGGGTGTTTTGAATCACGTCAAGGTGTTTTGTATCACAAAGTTCATTTTTCATTTTTAACTTAATGGTAAAATCTCGATTCAGAAAATCTGCCGTAATGCTTATAGGCGTTTCCTAACAGTTAGGGCCCAGGCAAACATTCGGTTTGCATGTCAGGTCGCCGTATACGGTCGCCGTATACGGTCGCCGCGTCAGGTCGCCTGAAGGCGCATTTCTCATACTAAATGCCAGTTCCCCGCACACATACGGTTCGCCGCCGTACGGCATAAAAACCTAATGTCATGCCGCAATGTCACAACCGGACGTGTGCGTGTGTGATTCGGTCAGCCGAACCAGGCAGCCGTGCAGTCCACCGTACGTTTGCTTTCACCCTTACTCAAACCCTAAACAGACAAGCGTCAAGTTAGGTACTCCTAGAATATGTAACTGTCTGAAAAAATAGTATAATGGTGTTGTCTTAATTAAAATTGATTAAAAAAGCAACGGTATTTTCATTTATTTAAAGTCTGAAAATACACACCGACAATAGGAACAGGCTTTTAGAAATTTGGAGCGTTAAGATGAATATTTTCTTTCCAGACAGCTACATATTTTAGGAGCACCTTACTTGACGCTTGTCTTTTTGGGGTTATGAGTGACTGTTAGAAAACGTCTATAAGAATTACGTCCGATTTTCTGAATCGAAATTTGTACCATAAAGTTAAAAATGAAAAATGAATTTTGTGATTCAAAACACCCTGACTTAAGGACAAAACACCCTGACTTAAGTACTGCTATGATGAATTTTCCAATTTTAAGACTTATTGTGAGGTGCAGACGGTGATCACCACGAAGAAAGGGGCGCACTCAGGATCATCGGGTGTCTAGGGCAGCGGTGGTAAATAAAACATCTCATTTATGTTTTATAGAGGCGTGTTGCCGCGGCGGCGGCTAGCTGCAGACTGGAGTAGTTGCAGTAGTGAAGGTTGTAGAAGCAGCAGTGACAAGCTGGATCACCCGGTCTCTTTTATGGACGCAATGGGGTGACCGAACTAGTGACCGTTATGCGCCGAATATGCCAAACTTTTATTGACCAATAATCTTACGGCTAATTACATAAGAGTAGGGATAGGTAACTTTAATTTAGGACATTTAGTTTTATAATTAGTACAATTTCTTATCATTTACACATAAAATATCAAACACGGAGCAAACAATAGTACTTAAAACTAGACATTTTGTATATAGCAAGTTACACATTTATTAATCATTGACATAGAAATAATACAGTAGAGTGATTTACTTATATCTAGTTACACAAATCAAAGTATTTCTAAGCTACATGCGACACTTATGTAGTATACTTTTACGGCATATCTAACTATGAGACCCTTGAATATGAATATGCCGTTATGTCAACCCATTAAAATGTATTTTTGAACCGAATTTAAAGCTATTTGCTATTTTTCGTATGGAATCGATTACTTCTTAAAATGGTCTTAAAATCTAGTGCGCCCACCGGAATGGTCTTAAATTTGGTATGTAGGTTATTTGAGGTGGGTTTTGTCGTGTGTCAAAATTTGGAGCTGTTAGCTCGTTGATAAATTAAGGCCATTTTTTCGTATTTTCAACTGGTCTTAAAATCTAGTGCGCCCACCGGAATGGTCTTAAATTCGGTATGTAGGTCATTTGAGGTGGGCTCTACCGTGTCTCAAAATTTGGAGGTGTTAGCTCGTTGATAAATTAAGGCCATTTTTTAGTTTTTTCAACTTGACGCCATACATACTAGCGCCCATTTAAGACCTTTAAGACTTATGTTTTCGTGATCTCCGAGACGTGCTCTACAATCTTATATGGAAGCCAAGCGTAAATAATTTTGATAAATTACCAGTTCCGTCGGCTCCAGTACTATAGCTATTAGCTACTTGTACTTCTAAATGTTCACCTCACCTACTTCTCAGTTTCGCAAGCTGTATTGGTGACAGATAGCTTGTCAATACTCAGTAAAGTGATCTTGAAAGATCTGATACGCAATCTTTGTGCCATCCATCATTGTCGATCTGATATCTGTGGTTACTGTTCTAGTTTGACATATTGTTTCTATATGTAGTTATGATGACTAGGTCATTTATATGAGATTAGGTGATTAATAAATATTTCCTAAATACTCATATCATACATATACTTATATTATAGTTTGGCCAGCCAACGAACGCAGTAGCAATGTACAGCGAACAAAAGTATGACAACACTAAGAATCAGTTAAAAAAGCAGCAGTGATCATCGAATTCTATGTTTTTAATTTTTAGTTAGTACAGATGTGCGCATTAACGCATTTCGTGTGTGGAAAATGTGGGCCGATACCTTTTCCTCCATGTCATTAACCTTTGCCGTTTTAGGTATTTTACAAGCAAAGCTAGCTTGATTATTTTTTACATGTGCCTAGCATGTGAATTAGCTCAAATATAAAGTTCTTGTGGCCTGTCTAAAAATACGAGCGAGGATTGCGTGCACCACGCTCCTTTGAGAAAAACTGCGTTAGGTCAATGGCTGAGGTCATCTGAACAGCCGTTCGTATCATGTTCCATGAAATATTAGAGCAATCTTATTGATTTTGATAGTTTACGTCATTTTTAATCTATTAAACCCTCATTCGATTTTTTTGATGATAGTTTGCTGTGGCTTGGTTGATATATCGAACCGCAGTGTTTTAGTTAAGTATTTATAAATTATAACATTTATAACTACACAACTAATAAAGATTTCATACTAAGTATATTATTGTTTTAAGGAAAAAAGACATCATTAAGTCCTACCCCCGATGTATAAATAAATTCACGTATACTAAATAAGTATACCACTTGCGAAAATATGAGAGGGTTTTTTTGTATAATTTTAAACAAAAAAGAACCGGCTTCACTTAGGATCCGCTATTCCAAGAGGAAGTGGCCGAGTTGCTGTAAAAAATAGTGAAATCACTATAGGCGTGCCTATAATAGTTGAAGAGTTCCCTCGATTTCTCCAGGATCCCATCATCATTCATCAGACCCCGACGTGGTGACAATGGGACCATCTAGTGGTTCAATAAAAAAAATGAAAATCGGTTCACTATTCACGGAGATATCGAGTAACAAAAAAAAATGATAAAAAACCTCCACTCTTTTTTTTAAGTCGGTTAAAAAAATAATTGAAATAATTTAAAAACCACTCTTAACATTCGTAATCTTATAGCAAACAAATACAATTGTAAGCACGCAGCGCGTGTTTAGGTTTATAATTATTTAGACTTTTAAAAACAACGCAATTTTTTACAAATTCTCGTAGGTACAGTCACCGGCAATAGTATCTTCCTACACGAAGGCAGCAAAAATATGTGACACGCTCTTATTTGTAGGGACATAAGAGCGCGTCACATATTTTTGCGGCCTTCGTGTAGGAAGATACTATTGCAGGTGACTGTACAGTCATCTGCTAAAAAAAAAGTAGAACGAACGAAGACCGCAATAATATGTGACTCGTTCTTATGATTGTGTAAGATTGTGTCAGATGTTTTTGCGGCCTTCGTTGTATAATATAATATATTATTTCAGGTGACTGTACACGTCATGTCTGTGTGCTTAGTCTTTCTTTTATCTTAATACCCAACCAATTTGGTAAATCTTTATGTCACTTTCTTAAGATGCAGCTTACTGTATATCTCGTATTTGAATTTCACTGAAGTACTTCCTGATAAACCAAGTTGTTTCAAATAATCATGACTATTGTAATGTTTTATATCGAAAAATAAGTTTTTTCGTTGTTTAAAATAATCATGACAATAATAAATAATATTTTACATCGAAAAACTATTTTTTAGTTTCATAGTTATCCAGGTAGGTACTGACTGAAGAATCAATACCTGGGTAATTTGCAGAAAAAATGTAACTTTACTTTTTTTTATTTGATATATATTTTGAGTCTATCCTAAAAACTGATATCTCAGTTTCGTTACACTTTTTTTATGAACGTAACGAATTTTTTTTGTATGAAAATTTTGGAACAGTTGGGACATTTTTTTAAATCTATCAGACTCAATAGAGCTCATGATTCTGCATAGGATAGACTCAAAATATATATCAAATAAAAAAAAAAGTAAAGGTACATTTTTTCTGCAAATTACCCACCTATCAGAAGAACTGCCTAAGTTAGACATTGAGTAACTGCCGTAATAGTAGATGAAATCCCAAAGAGTTTTTTTGCCCTAAAAGTTGTAGTGAAAACTACTACAAGTCTATACTACTCTTTGATTCTGTCACAGCTGTCAACCGCAGAACATGGCGCACAAAATTTGTTCTATAGATGTCAGATCTATAGTAGTTAGAATACATAATAAATCAATGTAAGTACCTAGATTTGAGCTGTCATAATCCACCAATAATGTTTAATCACATATTTTTATTGGTGGATTATTACAGCTGGACCTCTATTCACAGTGCCGCCACCGGATTCCCGAAAACTCTCAGTATGATAAATAAATGATAGTAGTTACCTTTCTACAGTCCACTGCATTTTTAGATATATTTTTTTTATGTATGTTCACCGATTATTCGAAGACGGCTGGACCGATTTGGAAAATTATTTATTTGTTTGAAAGAGTATACTTCACAGTTGGTCCCATTGTCATCTGATGTCACACCTATAGTGTTCAGTATTTTTTATAGCAACTCTGCCACTTTCCCCTTGGAATAGCGGATCCTAAGTGCTATGCCACTAGTTTTTGTGCATTTTTTTAAAAATAAATACAGTAAATCAAAGATGTAAAGTACAAAGGCGAACTTATTCCTTTAAGGGATCTCTTCCAGTTACCAAATGGAAACATTGCCCATACAAAAGGCAGTAACTTTCGGTAACTTGCCCATCAGCCAACCACATACTCGTATGTACATATACTTTGTATAGTTTGTATTCTCCTGACGAAGCCTGCTATGCGGACTTGAAAAATATACTAAGTCAGGTCGGTGGGACTAAGTAATTTATTGTTGAATGAAATAAACTGTTTCTTTACAAAATAAACTCCGTTTACTGAAATAAATAACTACCTACAAGTTAGTGTGAAAAATCAAGTTATAAATCATCACTAAGAGGTGCAAATCATGTGAACATTGTTAGTGCCAACCTTACCGAACAATGGATCATTTTGCTATGACGGTAGCTCGTTTAATAACGAGTCGGAAACCGTTTATAAGGACTACAATATAGTGTTATCTGATGAAATCATAAACGTACCCTTGAGATAGTGTTTTAACTAAACGTTAACTACCTATAAGGTAAAAAATGCAACTATAAGGGTTTCCTTCCTGTGCTTGAAAAGGCATAATTAAGATTACCTGAATTAAATAGGAATCTAGGTATGTCCAAGATTTGAACGTTGAATACGAATTTCTAAAACTTTACATGCTTAAGTATAATAATTAATAATGCTATTTATACTGTGGTGGCAAACAAGTATACAACCAGCATAATGGTAAACAGTCACTGCGAGCAGAATTGACGATGACGAATGTTATCGACTCGCTTTTGTTTTCTTGGTAAAAACTAAAAAGTGTTAAGTTAATTTTGAGTTTGAGCACCTCACCCGCTGGCTAGTTTTGCCTTTACGCTACTACCTATTCGCTGTGTGCGAAGTGCTATGGTGGGGGTAACGAGAACGATCGCAGTGCTCAATGTGACAAGAAATGAAACTGCAAATCCCCTGTCTGCTGTCAAAATAGTGAATCAGCCAGTTACATTTCATATAAGCAAGGAATACAACCTATTTTTTAGAAAAGAAAAAAAGAGATTGACCACCTGCCCAAGAGATGGCGCCACAATCATGCACACAGCGAATACGGCTACCATGAGTTTGACATTTGTCATTTTTCGTTAATGAGTAACGAATTTTCTATCTGTGCATCTCGTTTACACTAATATGTTACAAGCAAGACGCATAGATAGAATACTCGATACTCGTTCTCGAAAACGTTAATGTCATAACTCATGGTAGGCGTAAGTACCTACTGCTCTTTGATTAGAACTGTTTCTTTGACAAGGTATTAGAATTTATAATTTAATGGAATAATTTGTCAGTTCCTACCATACAAAGTGGTTGTCAAATGTATGTAAAGTGCTGTCAATTATCCACTGAATTATGAATTCAACTCTTAGCTGTTTTTTTCTCGTTGCTCAGTTTTTTTCAAACAGCCGCTTTTGAAATGTCAATTGTTCTATTTCAAAAACTGCAATCGATAACATTGTCACCTGCCAGTATTTTCTAAAATCACGCACTCACGTGCTTACGAAATTTAATTTCATGTAACTTATCGATTCCTCGACACAATCGGTTCGATAACGGGGCTTGCGAAATTCGAGTAATACCAACATGAGAAAATAATTAGATTGTTTATGATTCAAAAACGTGAAAATATATGTCAAGGGTGGACACGTGGAAAGTGCAAATGTAATGAGTCTGTGACACTAGAGACGTGTAAATAATAAAGACTCTATATCGATACAAAGTTGTTTAAGTTGTTTTCATTAATTCTTTTGTCTTTTGTCTTTTGTAGATAAATTAAGGCTTTACTAATGCCCAAAAGATATGCATCTCTAGACCTTGCTAATGCAATATGACGCCATCTACAATGACGATGAGAAATATTACTTAATTATATGAAATATATGACCAATGGTCATACTCATTGTGTGGACTGACGTTTATCTGACATGGCTATTTTGACGTTCCCCTCCCTCGCAAAAATCGGCAGACTTTTTTGGTATAGAAAATGACAGACAAGGCCGGTCCGGTTGGTTGAATAGTCTTAAGTTGCACACCGTCACCGCATGCGGCTGCGGCGCCAGTGTAATAATCGTCTTACCGGTATACCGAAATTGGAACTCAGGACACTGGAGCTTCGTATGCAGTAGGTATTACTTACTACCCATCAGGCTACGTACGAAGGTTGTTAAGCAACGGATATATTACGAAGGAGTATGAGTATACGATGATAAACTCACGAAATCACACATGTAGCCGTGTCAATCCCTTATGGACTGCATTGTCACCAATCCTTATTATTAACTTTTCTTTGACGACGCAAAGCATTGAAATTGCCGATTGAACCGGTTCGTTGCGTTCTGTTGTAAAAGGATGGGCACCATAATTACGATTCGCATTTACGTTTTTTGCCGCGAAAGATTGACATGCCAAAATTTTGTTTAAAAAAACTGGTCTTTCACAACATGTGCAGCGTTGGTTATTAAGTATAATGTATGCAAGTTTGACATTGTGCCTTGTTTGGCAGCCGGAATATAGTCTGATTGTCTTTGCCTGCTTACATTTGTTTATTATGCTTGTGTTATGTAATAGTGGGTAGGTGTAAGTATGTGGTGTTATTGACATACAAGCATTTATAAATTGAGATCGATTTGGCAAGTGCATATGTAGCATTCGGACAAGTAGATATTAAGCATGAACGAAAAAAAAAAGCCGGCCAAGTGCGAGTCGGACTCGCGCACCGAGGGTTCCGTAAAAACCTACAACAATTGCTATTTCTTATGATTGCGTGGACATGAAAGTTTCGTTTTGCTACAGCAGAAAGATATTACAGAGCTGAGTATATGATATAAATAAATAAATAATAAATAAATATTATGGGACACACAAATCAACCTAGTCCCACGGTAAGCTCAATAAGGCTTGTGTTGTGGGTACTAGGCGATATGAATTTCAATTTAATACCTCTACGCGTTTACGAGGAAACAGGTAGTAAGTTTAAAATAAAAAAAAAAGCATTTTAAGTACGATTTTACTAAAAATGTCTACTTTTCGTAATTTTTCCTTTGTCTGTGCTATATGAAGTTTCTTCGTGCCAAGTTTCAAGTTTCCGAGTTTACGGGAAGTACCCTTTAGGTTTAGAGTTTCTTGCGAGTACTCAGCTCCAAAATATGCAACTTAAATTGCTATTTCTTTAGATTGCGTCGACATAAAAGTTAGTTTTTGCCACAGCTGAAAGGTATTACAGACCTGAGTATTTGATATGAATTTCAATTTAATACCTTTACGCGTTTACGAGGAAGAAGGTAGTAGGTTTAAAATTAAAAAAAATATTTTTTGTATGATCCTACTAAAAATGTCTACTTTTAATAATTTTTCCTTTGTCTGTGCTATATGACGTTGCTTCGTGCCAAGTTTCAAGATTCTGAGCTTACGGGAAGTACCCTTTAGGATTTGAGTTTCTCGCGAGTACTCAGTTTCAAAATATGCAACTTAAATTGCTATTCCTTTTGATTGCGTTGACATAAAGATTTGGTTTTGCTAAATCTGAAAGGTACTATAGCCCTGAGTATTTGACATGAATTTCAATTTAATAACTTCACGCGTTTACGAGTAAAATGGTAGTAAGTTTGAAATGTAAAAATATATTTTTTTGTATGATTTTACAAAAAAAAATACTTTTCGTAATTTTTCCTTTGTCTGTGCTATATGAAGTTTCTTCGTGCCAAGTTTCAAGTTTCTGAGTTTACGGGAAGTACCCTTTAGGTTTTGAGTTTCTTGCGAGTACTCAGTTTCAAAATATGCAACTTAAATTGCTATTTCTTTTGATTGCGTTGACATAAAAGTTTGGTTTTGCTACATCTGAAAAGTCCTATAGCCCTGAGTATTTGACATGAATTTCAACTTAATAACTTCACGCGTTTACGAGGAAAAAGGTAGTAAGTTTAAAATTTTAAATATATATTTTTGTATGATTTTACTAAAAATGTCTACTTTTTATAATTTTTCCTTTGTCTATGCTATATGATATTGCTTCCTGCCAAATTTCAAGTTTCTGAGTTCATGGGAAATACCCCGTAGGTTTTGCGAGTGCCGAAAACTCTAAAATTTGCAGCATAAACGACTGTATCTTTTGATTGCGTTGGCTTTTAAGTTTGATTTTTTCACAGCTTCAAGGGACAATAGATCTGAGTATTTGGTATAAATTTCAGCTTGATACCTCCACGCGTTCCTGAGAAAAATGGTCTTGACAGACAGACAGACAGACGGACAACAAAGTGATCCTATAAGGGTTCCGTTTTTTCCTTTTGAGGTACGGAACCCTAACAAGAGCATTGCAATGTCTATATTATAGAAAACATTGAGTAACAGGAGACTTAGGTGGTTAGGAGGTTGTCTGGAAGAGATCGCTTTTTAGCGATAAGACCGCCAATTGTTTTACCTCTACTTTTCTGTTTGTAACTTGTGTATAATCTTTTTCTTTAATTTGAGGTGTGCAATAAAGAATACATATTTATGTTATGTTATGTTACATCCCTAAGAAATTGTTTGTCCCAAAAGTTGTAGTGAAAATCACTACAAGTCTATACTACTCTTTGATTCAGTCATAGCTGTCAACCGCCAAACATGGCGCACAGAATTTGTTCTAGATGTCACAGTAGGTTCTACCTACATAGTAAATCAATGATACAAAACCATGTTCCTCGAAAATCTGACTATTGCTAGATGATGTCACATATATGTTACTAACGCACTATTTAAACCTATGTGTTAGAAAGAGACTTCCGCTTACAATTTGTAACTTGTTGCCGTGTATCGAGAGAGCTAATAGCGTACAGCTCTTTAGCCATGAGATTCCCTCTCGGCTAGATACCTAGAATCTCATATGAAGATATCGTGCACTTCAGCTCGTTTGTGGTGCGCGTGCCGCGGCCGCTGCAGGAAACCATCGCGAGTGCAGACTTTTGGCCGAAGGGTGTCGTGTTTCGGCGGTTCCGGGGCACTCTGCCGAATCCTACACCAGATCAGACGACGCAACGGGGCCACGCAGTTACGTTAAGTTTTATTGTCTGTAATATTAATTGTTTGTAGTTCTCAGTGCCTTGGTTGTATAACTGTAACGCTGTGTAACTTATTTGAATAATAAAATAAAATAAAATAAATCGTGGTAAGGGGGTTTTACTCAAAATAAAAATGAAAGAAAAAATACGTTTGTCCTAATTTTTCGAGCTCTATTAAAAACACAAAACAAAAAAATAGGGACACAAAAATGAAAAGTTGTCAATTGCAAAGCCAAGTGGCCCATCGACTATCAGTCCGCCTGACGATATCGGCATGTCAGTTAGAACAAAAATTTTACAGTTGCGAACAACTGACAGGCCAATATCGTCAGGCCGACTGATAGTGGGTGGGCCCCAATAACACGGCGTTGCTAGCCTGACGGATGCCGTCAGTACTGTAAGAGGCAAATTGGCGTCTTCCTATGACCCGCTGTGGTGTGAATTTAGATTATTTAGAACAATCTACTCAATCTAGGATAGTATGTATATTATATACGATGGACATTCTGGAAAGAAAAGACGAAAGGCTCTCTACGGACGTAAGCGACTAGTCACCTGCGATTTTTAATAAATTGCGGTTTTTGATCCATTGATTGATTTCGTTGCACCTACCTAGGCGGCAACTCCTCGAAATCGTGCGCGAGTTTTTTGTCAAAATTGCTTTTGCAGAAAGTCTCACGTCAATCGTGAAATGGCAGCTATTTTTTTATATTTTCCGGCTATTCTGATTTATCAAACAGAGTATTTAGATATAAATAGTAATCGGCCGACGCGGAGTCGTGTGGCAGCAACATACTGTCATGCCATAGTTGTCCGGGATAAAACATAAGCCTGAGTTTTAAAAGGACAATACAAAGACGTTTGACAGATTTCAAGGTCTGAAGAAACTCAAGCTGCATGACTCACATTCACGTTTATAAGTCCGTAGAAGGTCCTTAGCGACATTTCTGCAACATCCTCACGATTTAACGTGAAAAAACCTTGGCAGTGACGATTTCCTTCCTCCAAACATGTCGGGATCCGGATGCTACTAGGTCCTTGTAGATGACTAGATCAGAATATTAAATTAGTTGAATATTGTAGGGACTAAACTATGTGCGCCCTGTAAAATCCTGATCGTACAGATTTATAATAAATCTCGATGATGAAAAGATCCTCGTTCTCCCGTATTTCGCTAATTAACCAGCATTTTTAACCTTACCATATAAAAATGTCGTTTTATAACTTTTTATATACCTACAGATTTATGTATGCACCTACTGACATGCCGAAAGAAATATTTTTTTAATGGAGTTTAATACCTTCATAAAAAATATAAATAATAAGTGTCCATCTTTTGTTTTTCATAAAAAAAATGTTTAACAAAACAAGCAGCACGTGAACCAACTATGTAGATTAATAAACATGAATTGTCATAATTTAATAATTATAAGAGCATGAAAGTCAATGACCTTGGTATATATTTACCAGCTGTAAACTAAGTGCTTGCATGCATAATTAATGAAATATGTTCTTCCTACTTTTACAATCGGTAGGTACTAAAATGTTGTACGTAATGCCTATAAAATCTCATATTGCAAATGTTACGACCAAAATCTTAGTGCTTGTTCGTGTGTATAGGAAGTATAAAAATGTAATTAATGACAATATAACGACGTCATGAAAATATTCTTTATAGACCTCTTTTCAATGGTCCTGAATATAGTTGTAGTTATCCAGTTGAAACAATTGAGTTGGAAATAGCTAAGTGGGTGACGTGTTTATAATCTTGTTACCCTCTTGGTTTTTCAACCAACTTCAAGATTTCGAAGGTGTATTCACCGATTATTCGAAGACGGCTGGACCGATTTGGAAAATTCTTTTTTTGTTTGTAAGAGTATTGAAGTCGCAGTTAGTCCCATTGTCACCAGGTCCGGATCTGATGATGGGATCCTGGAGAAATCGAGGGAACTTTTCAACTATTACAGGCACACCTATAGTGATTTCACTATTTTTTACAGTAACTCGGGCATTTCCACTTGGAAAAGTGAGTTGAGTGAAGTCGGTTCTTTTTTTGTTTAAAATTATTTTACAATAAGGTCGTGCCATGACCATTGTGAATATCGTGCCCAACAAAATAATTATTTAATTAAAATAACTATTTCGTTGTTTAGGACATGTTATGGTTACGTTTATTATAAATGTCGTTTGACGTCATAAACGATTTATGACGTAAAAAATGTTATGATGTTATGACCGGTCACATCATGGATGGATCAAAATAAATCTATTAATCGATACGTTTATTTAAATAAATTATCCAGGCACTATAATTAAAGCAATTACGATCTAAAAATAAAATTATGTATAATCGGAATCTATATTGAATTAATTAGGTATGTAGTTTATGTTCGTCATTATTTTTGCTATTAAACTTTTTGGTGTTATAATGTAGTGTGTGCTTAGAAGTTTTAGGAGAGCAAAATAACAACAACCTCCATATTAGTAGTATAGTAAAATAAAAATTGTACAACAAATGAAAAAAAAAACATAATCATTTGTACAAAGGCGAAGTTATCCTTTTAAGGGAATTTCAGTTAACCTTTGTTTTATTAATAGTTATTATTTATACTTACATAAATCAGTTTAATTAAAGTATGATTACTGATTATAAATACTTAATCTCCACATTCCATTACGTAATTAAAGTAAAAGTAATCGTTAGTGTACCTAATTCTATTATTTAAGTACTTATTGGATTACATGACGCAATCAATACGTTTCAAAATATGTTACATATTCGACAATATATTATTATATCGTTTGAATGTTCACAAAGTTTGATTTAGAATTGGACCGTACTGCCATATGTTTACGGTATATACGTTTTGATAGCTGTCTTTTGAGGTTTTGACATACTTAAGATCATTGCTTAAGATGATAGGCGGAAGAAACTTGAATCGATCAATGTAGTGGAAACATAGATTAGTCATCATCATCAGTTCAAATGTAATTCACTGATTACAAAGGCTACTTTACCTTCTGCGCTGATGTTCAATAATATAAATACCTATATTTAATGTGATATATATGGTATAATATAACATTAGATATTTATGTAACGGCCTCCATAGCCCAGTTGGTAGTGACCCTGCCTACGAAGCTGGAGGTCCCTAGTTCGAATCCTGGTAAGGGCATTTATTTGTGTGCTAATCTCAAATATTTGTTCCTGAGTTATGGATGTTTTCTATGTATATAAGTATGTATTTATATATCTAAGTATGTATATCGTCGCCTAGCGCCCATAGTACAAGCTTTGCTTAGTTTGGGGTTAGGTTGATTTGTGTAAGATTGTCCCCAAAATATATATATTTATTTATATTAAAGTGCGGCCACCGACTATCAGCCCGCCTGACGATATCGGCCTGTCAGTTGTTCGGAGCCGGCAAATTTTTATTATAACTGACAGGCAGAAATCGTCAGGCGGACTGCAGGCGGACTGATAGAAGGTGGCCGCCTTAAAGGGTCTTACGTATTATACCTACCTATAATATATTATCTCCAGACTCTTTACTCTCTACAGACGAGTTAAAGTATTTAAACCAAAGGCTTAGCCGAAGGCCATGTACTTTGGCTGGTGAAACACTTGAACCTCTTGAGATAAGTTCTGGTTCTCGGTGATAGTGATAAGAAATCACGAATGATAAGCCTAGACTTGAATAATACGAGTAGGTACGTACAAGGTGTAACAAAATTGCTGAAAACTAAGAAACAAAATTCTTCGCGCGAGAAAATATTGGTTTAGTATGGAGGGCTGGCTGGGAGGACGTACCTGTCCCAAAGAAAAAAATGTTCTTTTACCTTTTTCTTACTCACAAAACGATACCAATTATGCCCTTAAACGGATCACCAGTATTTTTGTTACACCCTGTATATTCGGAATCCTTGACGTCACACACACTTGAGCTGAATTCAGCGTACAGTTTAAAAAATCAGCACTGTGCTTATATGCTTATTGGTTCTGATTTTTTATGGAGCCCATATACAACATTCAGCACTGTGCTGAATTTTCGGTAGTTATGCTGAATTCAGACCACCGAGTTAGGGTTTATAAGATATGACTGGAGAAATAAATGATAGACGTGCAAAGTACAGGAGGTACAGTCAAAACCAATTTGTTCAATATAATATTAATATCTCATTCCTACCTAATTAAATTAATGTCAACTTGTCAACCGTAAAGCATTTTATTTATTCTGCAATACAACCGCCATAATGGTATAGGTACCTACTTATTCCGTATCCTCATTCACAAGAAGTCATTGTAACTTTGTCTAAGCATAGGTACACGGAAAAAAAAGCTTCCGGGATATTCTCAATCCAAGACATTATTATTTTCTTGAAAATATTTCCTCCTCGTGACAAGTATTTATTTCCTTTACCAAAAATATGATTCTTCGCTTAATAAAACCACGTTTTTTTAAAATAGAAATACAAAAATGTATTGTTTCAAGAGTATATTGAGTAAATAAGAGAGATTGTACTTTAATCAAACGAGTATTATCTTAGGTGAAAGAAAACTAGATTATCTGTAAGAATATATTCTCTTCGTTATATTTAAAACTTTAATTTATTTTTCATTCAAGGAAATAAATGCTTGTCACGAGGAAATATTTTCAACATAATATAGTGTCTTAGATTGAGAATATCCCGGAAGCTTTTTTTTCCGTGTAGAATTACTGCGCTAAAACGATAAGGGCGTAAGTGAGAGTAGTTTCTCACTAAAATACGCCGTTTTGTGTGCGAATGCAGATTAGTCAGAAAACAATAGTACGTGACATAAGTGGCGGTAAAACAAGGAAAATAGTTTGCAGCATATAAAGTGACTACTTTATGTGAATATTACCAAAAGTAGTTCGCTCTATAAAATAATAGATACATTCGAAGGTTCATTTTCTTAGCGAAGCCGGTCTACCCTACATCGCCTATACCCTCCTGAGTCCTCACATAAATAAAAGTGAAGTCTGTTCTTTTACTGTTTATAAAAGAACCGACTTCACTTAGGCTCCGCTTTTTCAAGTGGAAATGCCCGAGTTGCTGTAAAAAATACTGAAATCACTATAGGAGTGCCTAGTTGAAGAGTTCCCTCGATTTCTCCAGATCTCGATTTCTCTCTCATCAGATCCGGACCTGGTGACAATAGGACCAACTATAAAGTATACTCTTTCAAACAAAAAAATAATTTTTCTTCGAATAATCGGTGAAAAAAAAGATTCCGACGAATTGAGAACCTCCTTCAAAATCTTGAAGTCGGTTGAAAAAGATAATTACATAAGTACTTCGCTGTAAAATATATGTAAGTCAATGTGAAGACAGATTAATATGGCTGTAAAATATTGGCATCTACTTAAAGTCGTGTCTCATTAATCTCATTATGTAGACATATTATTACATACACAAAGTAGCGCTAACTATACACGGTGTAACACGAGGAAACAGAAAGATTGAACCACGCATTTCTGAGGTCAATAGAAGAAAAAAACATTATATGACTTTATGTCAAAACCGCAAAAAAAAATTGTTTTTGTTTTTCTTTTTCGTTTTTTGAATGCTTTTGTACATAATAAGTAAGTCTCATAGGTAAAATTATCGGTTTAAATGAATTTCTACGTTTTTTTATAAGAAATAGTTTATACAAAATGTTTATTGTCACTTTGACATCCGTCAATAAAAGATGTCTTTAGACTACGTCCCATACTGGTGGAATTGCCATCTAAAAATCGTGTTTCGCTGAGTAACATTGGGAAATGTGTTTTTTTTTAAACTGGTCGTAACTCGGAAACTAGGCAAAATTCAGGACAGTTTGTATGACATTTTAGTCTTGAAATATGATCAGGAATACGCTGTTAAAATTATTCGGTTTCCTCATGTTACACGGTGTATTGCCTTCAACATGTTAACACATCATGTGCACCCTGTTCTGATGTGATAAGGCGAATAATATGTACATATTATTGTCGTTGGCTGCGCACGCGGCTCACATGAGTGGAGTGGTCTCACGTTGATCAGATAAGTTACGTACTATTTATTGTGATGCCTCTGTTTCTAATTGATGTTCAATCCTTAGTGATTTATGGTTCAGGAACTGTTATTCTTGTTTATTTTTATTTTATTTTTCTTAAACTTTATTGCACAATACAAATTGCAAGGTTGTCTGGAAGAAATCGCTTTTTAGCGATAAGACCGCCTGTTGTTTACCTCTAATTTAATTTTATATTTTTTTTTCCTGTACTGGTTTTGTTTTTGAGGTGTTCAATAAAGAGTATTTGTATTGTATTGTACAAATATAAAGTACAAATGGCGGACTTAATGCCTAAAGGCATTCTCTACCAGTCAACCATCGGGATAAACAGAAATGGTTGTAAGTGCAGGCAGTTAACAAAAACAGAAAAAGCGTCACTTTTTAAACAAAAACTAATGTAGGTCGCCGAAACGTAATATTATATACATTGAATATACTTACACATACAATACATTATAATATAACAAACTTACATACAATTTTTTATGTACTCGTACCCAGTGATATATATACTATACCTTACGTTTATGTATACTATAATACTGTATAAGTATTATTTATAATACTGTAGATGTAATAGGCGGAGAGCTAGCCACGCCAGATAAATAATGAGAGCAACGAAACCCCTCAAGTCAATTTGCTATACTACGCTTATTATAGTCATGAAGATCTGGCAGCTGTAAAGTGGTGGAGGTCAAAGGATGCAAACCACTTCAAGAAAAAAAATCCTAGATTTCTGGTTTTGATGCAATATTATGAGAAATTATATATGTAAAAAAATTGTGGGTAAATCGTGGTAAGTAGTTAAATGATTTGGGTGTGATCCTTTCAAACCTTAAATTATTTTTTTTCTTTAAATAATTTTAAACAAAAAAAGAACCGACTTCACTTAGGATCCTCTATTCCAAGAGGAAGTGGCCGAGTTGCTGTAAAAAATAGTGAAATCACTATAGGTGTGCCTATAATAGTTGAAGAGTTCCCTCGATTTCTCCAGGTTCCCATCATCAGACCCCGACTTGGTGACAATGGGACCATATAGGGGATATACCCGTTCGATAAAAAAAAAATTGAAAATCGGATCACGATTCACGGAGATATCGAGTAACATACTGTATACAAAAAAAATGATAAAAAAAATCTGTCGAGTTGTACAGTGTACACGGAAAAAAAGCTTCCGTACACTGTACACATAATTTAAGATCCAACGGGGTAAACATATCTTTGACGTCCAATCGTATATTTTGAAAGATCGTATTGAGCATCGTAATTATCATATCATCAAAAATAACTTGATAAACATATTTTTTATAGTAAACAATTGTTCCAAGCCGGTTTACGTATGGAAACCAATATCGATACACGTAAATATACTAATAAACAGTGAAAATAATATGGATGCCGATGGAAACTGCCAAATTGCGTTCTTTGATTGTACGTGGTTCCATAATAACACGCGTTGAGGCATTACTGCCTATTACCATAATAATACGACTTCCTGTTTTACCGGATTCACATAAGTAGGTTTTTATTTTATGTTTTTGATCGAGTGGCACACCTTATTTATCATACAGTACAGAGTTTTTTAACCTTTTCACCGCCTTACGTCAAAATTTTAACTTTCAATTTTGAACTCTTTCTTAATTTATGAAGATGTCATTCACGTTGTCACTTTGTTTCGTAAATCAGACGACGGCGGTCAAAAGGTTAATAACCTGAAAATATTTTGTGAGTACCAAAAGGATAGCATGTGTCGTAGTAAACGCAATGGTAGCTTAATGGTAAAGACGTGCGGCTATCAATGCTCTTGGTTGGTAAATCGGATGGCACTCGTAGAAACTAGTAGTTAGGTAACTATTACCATAGACTTAAATATATAGTAGACGGCCATAGCCTAAGAACTTTTTGAGGCTCCGAGTATTTAGCGCCATCTAGTTCAGAGCCACCTAAACAGAGCCAATATGTATGAGATAAAATCAGCGCCAACTAGTAACGACTAGTGTCCTACTAGTACGTTATTCGTTACTAGGTGGCGCTGATTTTATCTCATACATATTGGCCTAAACAGAGACTAGTGTAGTTTAGGTGTCTCTGATCTAGATGGCGCTAAATACTTGGAGCCTCAAAAAGTTCTTAGGCTATGGTCGTCTACTATATTTAAGTCTATGCTATTACTTACGTGAATTTTTGGGATTAGTTTGCGGGACAGACCCTAGGCTCCACAAGTATGATATCATTGATATCCCCAGTAGAGAGGAAAAGCAAATACAAATACAAATGATTTATTCGTCGAACACAGGTTATACAACATTACATTGCAGTAGGTGGAAAAAAACAGGGTTCGTATCACTATGTCGTGCCTAAAGGGCATACGAAGTTAATTTTGAAATTATGCACACATGCAACATTTAAAAATTTCATACATAAAAGAGTCACTAGTTCATAGAATAGTTCACAAATTTACTAGGTATTAATAACATAACAAAAACAAGGAATTAATATGTCATAGGTTTTACACATTATTACTATTATTATTTATGAGTCATTAGGATTGAAATATAATAAAAAACAATTGTCATAGAGCGAAATTTTTACAGTATGTCAGATTTGATATTAGGTATTTAAATTAATAAAGTGGATTGTCGGCAAGAAATTCGTCATTGGAGTAATAAGCCTTTTTGGTCAAGTGTTCCTTGAGTGCTTTTTTAAATTTACTAATGTCACAGATTTTCCTCAGGTCTTCAGGTAATTTATTATAAATTCTAGGACCCATACCAAGAACACTGTTTGATAAAACCAAGTAGCAAAACCAAGTTTAGAAAGATGTTGCTATAACTTTAGCGGTTATTAGATCTATCTTTTTGTTGAATTTCTGGGTATCTGGCGGCTTAGCATGACATGCGTTGTCGCGCGCGATCCATACTTCGAGTCGCGCCTGAAGTATGGAGAGTCGCGCGATAACGTAAGTCATGCTAGACGTACTGGTGAGGTGAGACAGACAGAGAAATTACTTATCTTTATATATGCAATATACAGAGTGTAACAAAAATAGTGGTGATCCGTTTAAGGGCATAGTTGGTATCGTATTGCGAGATTTGCGAGTAAGAATAAGTAGAAGAAAATGTTTTTGGTCGCGAAATTTTTTTTGAATGGGAGATGTCGTCTTCGCTGGCCAACCTTCCATACAAAACAAAAATTTATATTGCGAAAAAAATCTTATGTCTTAGTTCATAATTAGAATACGATACCAATTATGCCGTTAAAAGGATCACCAGCATTATTGTTACACCTTGTATACTTACACATTTCTCTTTCATACTAACCAGAAATTGACCCTTTAGAGTTATCATGTCGGTATGTCCGGTAGTGTACTGCCCCTTTTTTAGGGTTCCGTACTTTAACCTGAACTCGGCTTTATGCTAATGGAGTGATATAGCGAGCGGACTGTTTGGTGGGGACCATCCCACCAACTAGATGCCGCACCGGCTACGTACCAACCTAGACGGGGGCATAGATAAATGAGTAGATAGATTGCTAACTCCATACATAGCAAAACTAATAAACTAATTAAATAATAAGTCGTATGGGAGGTATGGTTAAACTCATTTCTACTAAGTTTTAAGCACACTTAAATCGTAATACGTATTAAGCTGTAATCTTTTGAATAATAACTTTTAGCAAAGCTCGCTTAAAACTTATTATATATACGCATTTAGCCATGTATGGAGAGAACACTCTAGGTACTTAATTCTCTTTGACGGGGGAAAATCCAGGACCCTTACGCGACCAGACATGGTAGGTTTGCTAGTTTTGCTACACTGCACTGGAGCATTCCACTGGAATGAGATCACTTGAAGCCAGTTCAACCTGATCTCAGAGAGACTGCCCCATAATTATCTCTGACTAGTCCGCAACCTTATCACGTCTTTGATGTAAACAATTTTATGATTGTTTAGTATTGTTTACAATGTTTAATTGTTATTCATACTGGTTTTAATAAAGCACTGCATTTACTCAGGTTTCAGAATGTCGCTGAAAGAAATAGATGGAATTCAGCCATATTTTGTTTCAGCGAATCGTTCACTATTGTCGATTGTTTTGTTATTGAGGTGCTATTTCCTGTAATGTATGTAAATATTATCATTTTTTACCTATTAATTTTATCAACAGCACGAGACAAAATGTCAGTGTAGAAAATACAGGGATTTTAAGCTATAGTTGGAGAGCAATTAGGAAATAATACCTACTCAAAACTGTATGGAAATTTCTATACCTACCATCTTACACGTTTTCATTCGGTTCCGTACTCAAAGGGTAAAAACAGGACCCCATTACTAAGACTCGGCTGTCTGACCGTCCGTCTGTCTGTCACCAGGCTGTATTTCATGAACCGTGATAGTTAGACAGTTATCGACATAAATTTTCACAGATGATGTATTTCTGTTGCCGCTATAACAAAAAATACAACAGAATAAAATAAATATTTAAGGAGGCCCCCATGATTTTTGAACAGACATGACATGATTTTTTTTGCTGTTTTTATAGACGGTACGAAACCCTTCGTGCGCGAGTCCGACTCGCACTTGGCCGTTTTTTTGTCCTGGAGTATATTTCTGTTCTAGATTTCTAGAATGATGTTCTCGACGCTTTAACACGATTTAGTCAGATAATAGCCACCTAAAACTGTGAAATTGTGTGTGAAGTGTTGCATGAAATTTTGCAGTGACAGACCACAGCCGTCTCTCAAAACCTGATTTGTATGGTTCGCGGGGGCGAGAAGTGGCTCACGGAGAGCCGTTCTGCTGCATCGATCGTAGCAAATGGAAATCCGTGATCTCTGCCTACCCCTTTTGGGATATACATACAATCACGCCTATATCATACATAAATATGTATGTTTGTATTTTGGGATATAACCTTATTTACTTTTAGTTTGGCGCTTTTTCACCTTAGCCAGCTGTCTAAGGATCCTGCCAGATCTTGAGGTGACTGCACGAGCCATTTGTCGTTCAACACGATCCAACAGTTTGCCTGGACGTGATATCATATTTACATTTGAACAGCTGTGACAAAGGTCGGTACAAACATGCAAACAAGTTTGTTGTGATTCAGACTATTCAGCGGCACACGTTCCTGAAAGACAATAGGAGATAAAGGTGATTCATATTCATGTCAAAGAGATGTGCTTTAATCTATAATAAAACATACATACAAAAACAATAATGCAATTATAAGAAACCTAACCTAGGGATCCTCTTTATTTCTTTATTTAGTATTGTTTTTTTTCTTGTATACACACATAAGCAGAGTCTCCGCTGGCAAGCTACTGGCAGTAGAAGGTCGGGACGCCCCCTTACTACATGGAGGCGATCAGTTGAGACGGAGGCTGGCTCAATTGGTCTCGACTGGAAAGAGCTGGAAGTAGCCGCTCAAGATCGCGACAAATGGAAAACTCTTCTGCGAGCCCTATGTCCCTAATGAGGGATAACAGGAAGAAATCATCATCATCATCATACACACAAATAACTCTGTTTTTAAACATGTTTTTTAAGTGTTTTTTAAATGTGTGGTTGCTTTATGCATCCAACTACATATTAGGAAAAACATAACCTTAAATAATATTCTTACGGAAACTGTGAGTTTTAAAATATGTTTTGTTATATACAACTATAGAAGACTGTTTTTTTCTAGATTAAATAAAAATAATATATATATCTTTGATCAATTTACACAGATCAACCGAGTTTGTACACACAACGCCTCACTAGGTATACACTTTTGAACCTTATTCCGCTGTAATAACGTTCAAAAGTGTATACCTAGTGAGGCGTTGTGTGTACAGTCTAGTGTCCGACCGAAACATGTTTTTTTGCCGAAACCGAAACCGAAAACGAAGGTTCGGCTCTAGGTGCAGTTTCGGCCGAAACCGAAACCGAAACCGAAACTTTTATATACATGTCAAAATCGTTGAGCCAAATGTCAATAAGCCGTTGTAACTTGTATAGGATAGGTGGTATAAAGAAGAACAAGGTTAGTAAGTTTTGATTGATCATCCTCCTAGCGTTTTTGCTGGCGTTTTCCCACGGACTCAACTGAGTCTGGGGTCTACTTGGCAACTTAATCCCATGATTTTATTCTAGTTTGTACACAACTTCAAGTCATATCGGTGTAAGGCGTATTTTGATCCCTAAATTCGTTTTGGTTTGTAGAATTTTACATCGCTCTCGTTTGTTATGTAGCCGAGTTACGTATTGTGCGGTTAGATCTCCCTTATTGAAAGTATAATTGTCACAAGTCGACCATGTTTTCGTACATAGATATGCACGAAAACATGGGAAACAGATGTCTGACATCAGTTTTTTTTACTTTGATATTTTTTTAGGATATAGGATCTACTACGTTAAAATTAGCAATAAAATAACCCACACGATTTTAAACTTGACCGTTGTATTTTCAGAGTAAAATTACGATCAGTAAACAAAATAAAAATATGACAGTTTTGTTCGATACTTGGAGTTAAAGGTTTATAGCATCTATCGCTATGGTTAAAGTAATACGTTTTGTTGTAAAGTACTGAGGAATATATGAGTCGAAAAAAACAAACATTTGTGCTTTATTAAAATTGCTATGTTTTCTTTTAAATTATGAATACGATTTTTTAAACTTGTATGTTATTCATTAGTTATACTACAGTTAGTTATATAGCAAAGTTTCATAGACTGAGACATCAATGCTGTTAACAAGTCTATAAAATAATTCGCCAAGATTGCATGGACTATTTTAGTTTTACAATCAGTAGGTATTTAACTTAATCGTCTAGTGTTTTTACTTTATTTCTTCGTGTATCATTTTCATCGTAGGCCGACGCAGTTCCTTGGGCAGTCCCTTGCATGTACTCAAGAGTTTAATGTTGGATAAAATTAATACTTAAATGATATTATCATATTACAATTGATGAAATAATCTTCCAAATCACATGTACACTGTTTTGATATTTATGTATTATAATTTTATCACTTAAAAACGTTACAGAGACAGAACTTGTGGACCGATTAAGTACAATGTTGTAAGTTTCGGCGCGGCCGAAAGTTTCGGCCGTTTTTTGGCCGAAACCGAAACTTGGGCCGAAACACGGTTTTTTGGCCGAAACTGGCCGAAACCGAAACCGAAACCGAAACTTCGGTCGGACACTAGTACAGTCGCCATCAAATATATCGGAGCGGCCAGGGTACTCAAAATGCATGCACTTTATCGTCTTGACAATAGAAGTGTTGATGTTGTTTAGATATTTGTCGTACCTTGGCCGCTCCGATATATCTGATGGCGACTGTACTAGGCGAAGTAGGCCACAGTTTGTAAGCCTTACATACGGCAAAGCAACCAATGTAACTGTAATATAGATACAATCACGCCTATATCCCAAAAGGGATAGGCAGAGATCAAGGATTTCCATTTGCTATGATCAATGCAGCAAAACGGCTCTCCGTGAGCCGCTTCTCGCCCCCGTAACTGTAATCTGTAATATATGTAATAAATACTGATAGTCCAGACTTTATTTGATAGTCTAGATCAAAAAGTCTCACTTGGCGGCATGCGCTTACTATTTTTTACTCGAATATAATATTGAATTGAATCTGTACAACGTATATGTATATGACGTCACGTCAAGTGTCTTCCGGCAAATGGTAGGTATACCTATACCTCTTCCAAAAAAGCATTGCACAATGTTGTAAGTAACTACCGTGTTTTACAAACTAATAAATTATTACGATTATGACAGTATAAGGAAATGATAATAAATTGGTGCTTCAGGAATCTCGTAATTGTAACATTTATACCTATATATTACTACATACTTTGCATCAGAACAATAAGTAGGTAGTAGGAGACTTACACAATGAAGTGAGTTAATACAGATGCAAATTTTTAAATAAATCGTAGAAGAAACCAGTGCAACTTTTTGCATACATAATTGACAACTCTGTAGCTTAGCTTGACTAATTTGTGTCACGTAATTTCGTTAAGTATAGTTATCTTCTTAAATACTAAAAGTTCATAGGTTCAGATGGTTTTTTTAAGTGAAAACTTCTAGCCACTTTGGGCACTTTTTGGTAGGAGAAAATCTTATGGGTTCGCGTCACCGACACCGTCACAAGCCATACGATTGAGAAACATGTAAAATAAGGTGAAGTAAAGTCCAAAGTCCAAAGTTAAAAGTGAAAATTCAAATCATTTATTTCCTAAAATAAAATCTTCTAAGTTTTGACTTCTATCGACAGTAATTGCCAGTTTTTTTTAATTACAGGGTAATTGCCAGTTTTTTAGCCGACTTCAAAAAGAAGGAGGTTCTCAGTTTGACCCGTATGTTTATTTTTTTTAAATTTTAAGATCCTTATTGGGGGTTTACCTTTGTCAGAAAATTAGGTCAAACTCTTTATATAGATAAGGTAGTATGTCTTTAAATTAAACACTGGCAATTGATCACGGCACTCTGCAAGAATATAATGAATATGGCATGGTTTAAGACAGGGGGTCGGACTTCATTAACTTTTTTGACAAAGAGCCTGATGGCGGAAACATATGGAATTTTTGGAAGCTTATAGAGCCGCAATTTTCCATTTTTCACTGTCATATTTGATAAAAAAATTGGGGTATTCGAATAGCCGCAAGTCGCAACTGACCCTTCAAAGAGCCGCGGTTTGCCGACCCCTAGTTCAAGATTTAAAGGGCAAAACAATGGGAAGCCCATAGATAGATAGATAGATAAATAATTTATTTGAATACTGCAACAACATTACAAGGATTGCAGTAATCGCTCTGCGAATCTGCTTCATTGCGTAGAAGTAGATCGCGCTTTAAACGGTAAAGGAAGTCATAAAATGTAATTACTTGGTAAGGGCTTGATGGTGAGCATCATTAATTATTTATTACTCATTATATAAAGTGAATCTAGCAATGAATGTAATTGTACTTAATGATATCGATGTCAAAGATACATGTTGTCATCATTATTTTAACATTTATTTCAAGGACCTAATTCTATTTGATTAATCTTTTTATACTCTGCGACTGTAATACTTGAATTGAGATTGTGTTGGCGGAATTACTAGCGCATACTTTCCGATAGAGCTTTTATGGTCGCATATTGTAGCATCCATAACAATGACAGAAAGGATTTCCATACAATATGGTGACATTATTGCCGGGCGCCGCATTGCGCGCCCCCCGTGTCGGGCGGGCGCCGCCGGCACATCCACCGGGAGATCGAAGTTACTCAATTATATAGAAGCGTTTAGCACGGCATTCATCGAACTCAATTCTTACCGGCTTGCTTAAGCACTCGTAGAAAAACTATTGTGTGCAACGGTACATAATTAGGTCTTAAAATTCTCGGGTCTGTTTTTACAAAATTCGGCTTCGCCTCATTTTGTAACTTCGACCCTTGAATCTTAAGAACCCTTATTATGTAACTGTTGCACAAAATACTATTTCGATATGGTAACTTCATTAAGTGGTTACCTCTAGAGATTGACAAAGAAACGTCATTCGGGGTTTTGATTTCGGTAACCGCGGTTACCTTTGGGTAAGTCAACGATGTGCTTACCAAATTGATAGGGTTTTTAAAAACAATCTTATGAAATACCCGATCTGAAACCCCTTTATCGGTAACCGGTTCCGGTCCCTCATTTATTTACTTTGCGCATGTAATGTGACTTATAAATAAAAACGTCAGTAAGATTTAAAATGTCGTTGAAAACCGTTGTTTCCGTCTATTCTTTTTTTTTTAATAAATATATTTCATGAAAAAATATCTCTTATCATGGAAACTAATTGAATAATAAAGGTAGCTCAGATCGGTCATTAGAGATATTTTTCATTTTCGACGCCAAAATCACCTAAAGTTGTTATATGGCGTAATAGGTACTCTGTCAAAGTATCCTTGACGACCTTAACCCTTTCAAGTAAGGTATATATTAGGTCTTGGCGCGTGAGTGAGTAATTGAGTAATGATAACGTTAAGTAAGTATAATAAAAATAGTCTATTAAGTTTTAACTCCTTCCTGCAGTCAAACTATTGAGATAGTTTTGCAGGGTCTTTGTCTACAATGTAATTTTTGTTGTTGGTATAATAAATTAATAATAATAAAAAAAAAATAATGGAATTCAAAGAGTTAAGGGCAGCCTTTAACAGGCAGTAGGTTTCTTGCTGCTGGCACTGGCAAGTTGATTTAAAAACAGTAAAGGCTAATAACATTTCATGTGTGAGAAAAATCAAGGATTTTAAAGATTTTAAAATAGATACGGCTAGTGTTTCATGGTGTTCTTATCGGTGAAAAGTATAACTACACAATGTAGTTACAATCACAAGAGTTGATGAGTCGTGACCGTCACGTTATCGATAAAGCATAGTCTGCATGTTAACGTTTACTTGCGATAATTTTCTAAGTGCGAAATTATCTAGCTGGATATGCACAGTCGCCGTCAGATATATCGGAGCGGCCAAGGTGGTCACAAATAACTGAACAACGCATGCGCGGATACAGGGGGAGGGGCAATTGCCCCTCTTGCTGTTGTTTTAATTTTTCATTTTCTGTAGGGGAGTCATTAAGGGGCTACTTTGAAAAATTATCGGTTTTCTCAAACGCTCTAGTGACTAAACGGGAAAAGGGACTGAATTTATTTTTGTTATTTATTATTAGACTATACACTCTTGTTTTTGGCGCAAGCGGAAACACGATTGCTAAAAGTTGCCTCGATAGAAGAAAAATCCGAAGTTGGGTCCTTTTTCTCCTTATTTTTCTTAGCTTACGTAAACTATAAGAGATTAAGCAATATAACTTAGTAAAAAATATGGTATTCTGGTTTATCTAAAAAGTCAAAGAAGCAAAATTAGACAAAACTTTATAGATTCGCTTATTTATCGTAGTTTGGTCAAAAAGTCTGATCCTTAAGAGCGCTGCATCTCTTTCTTTCGTGCACGGGAGCCATAAACGTGTCTCTAACGGATGGGCGTGGCTTTTCCGAATCGAGGAATGGCCTTAATGTCATTATATCTAAGACACTTCTTTTCCCGTTCAGAGTATCTTAATTCGACCGTAGAACTGTTTGAACGTAGTTTAGCGCAAAGGATCCGTTGAGTTTGGATCCATTTGTCATTGAATTAAATGATTTATGGTTTTCACACTTTTCACAGAAACTTTAGATGTTGAATTTGGGGTAGGAAGCTGAAAATTCTAAACTCAAATGTGTGACGCTCATATAGGTATATTTTTCTCTAAATTATATCAATTTTGTTTGGTACCTTCCAATTTATCGCCAGTTCGTGTTGTTTTGTCCATTCCTGCCCTAAATTATTAATTAAAAAGCAAATCCTTAAATGATTGAAGTGGTAAATCGTTTTTATTGTGCATACGTCGCTTAACTTTGAATCAAACTCTGATAAATCCATCTGTCAGATTATGCGATATTGGTATTAAGAAAAGGTAGATATTCGTTGAGAGGGTCGAATGGATTTATCCGAGTAACACAAAGGAGCACTAAAAATTGACCGACCTTTCTTTCATAACTTAGTAGGAATTTCATGGTCGCCGGGCCGCAATAAAAGATTTTCTTGTCAATTATCCTTAAGATATTAGTTGTGTCATCCTGATCCACTTTAAAGAAATATTTAAAACGTGTATAACCTCAAAGTTGGAGCAAATTTGTGATACACAAAAAATATGTGGTGGTGATCGGCTGCGCTTCTATGAGGGTAGCGGCCCCTGTGCTGCGCTATGACGTGACGGGTCGATGTCCAATTGCAGATTAAGTGCGTTTGAATGTTATTTTGTTGCTTAGGTATTTGTCAGCTAATACTTCTTCTGCAAATTTAGACTTTAACACTCTTAACCAAAAAAAGGTACAAAAACTAAGGAATGTCATTATCACTCACTGTTAGGCGTAGTATACGCCTTTAACCGTGCCTATATTTAACCGAATCATGACAAATAAGTTAATGTTTACGATGGATTAGTCAACCTTTTAGTGCTGTTTCAATCGGTATTTTTTTCCACACCTAAGAGCCGTGTCGAGCAAGGTTATCATTAGCTATGGTTTGGGCATTTCGTTTATTAACAATGAGGGTTTCCTGAAATCCAGGTGGCGGCACTGTCCAGAGGTATTTTTGACAGCAGCTGTCAAAGTTCACCAACCAGAAATAATGTGATTAAACATGATTGGTGGATTATGACAGCTGGACCTCTTGCCACGGTGCCGCCACCTAGTGAAAAAATACCGAACACCGTGTATAGGTACTGTATAGTATTAAGGTACCGTAATAATTACATTAATTACTTAGCAACATTATTTACGTTTATTGGGTTCCGTACCTTGCATAACTAACGAACTGATCAACGTTAAATATGGCGGCGCAGCTGTCATCCCATAGAAAACTGTCAAACATTTCATACAAGATTTTTTTGACGATGACGTTGACTTTAACAAACGGGCTGTTGCGACCGGCCCTTCTAATCCTGTAAATGTAACATAGAACCCTGTAATATTTGGCAAGTGAAATGTAACTGCGGTAAAAACGGTAATCTTTAAATGATTAAAATATTGGGGTCAATCAATGGAAACCTTTCACAATGATATCCTGCTGCATGTCAACATTGTCAACGGTCATTGGCCAATGTCAGCCTCACAATAATGTTGACGGGATGTCGCCGATTGACAGGAGTATCGACCGATCTGTCGATGACGTACTGATTGGCGCGGGCGCAGTTAAAGCGCTCCATACACCTGATCTGAATTCATCGTCTATGGATTGCAGAAATTTGTCTATGGCCTCCATACAAAACGTCAGCTACCATAGACAAATTTCCGCAATCCATAGACAATTGCCAATGCAATGCATTGCATGCAATTGCAATTTGCTATGTTGTGTACAATAAAGTGTTTAAACGGCTATTAGACATGAGTCTTATCCCACAGACATAAGTGCCGAAATGTTAAATATTTTTGATGCTGACTGTACCACACTTTGAGTAAATAAATATTTGTATTTGTAAATGTCTGCTACAGCGAGAGAATTTCTTTCTTTGCATGGTGTCCATAACGGTGTCACTTATTCAACTATTTGCCTTAAAATAGTAACCTTACCTTTTTTTCTTTACAGGTAAGTTACCGGCGGGAGATATCTATACTTACCGAAGTATAAGTGTTCACCGATAGGTAGGTGTACATTAGAATCTGGGAAGACTCGACCGACTTTTGCTATAGATTCCGATGCCTACTTGTAGTAAAAGGATCTTGGACAGCAGCTGTCAAAATCTACCAATAAAAAAAACATATGATTGGTGACTTGCGGCCATCTTGTCGAGCAAGGTGGTTTGGTTTCGGGAAAAACTTCTGATTTTATGTTCATTTTCGTGATTCAATGTGTAATATATAGCTTATTCTGCAGTGATTTAACGAACTAGTGAGCAACTAATGAAGAATTAGTCTCGAAACATGTGTAACCCCTGTTTGAGTTAGATATCCGTTAGTCCACGTGCTGTTTGTAGGGAGTAGCTATCTCCTTATAAAAAGCCTAACCTCACCGTACAACGTCCAGCTCTTGGAGCGAAATTTTAATTAATGAACCGTACACTTGTCGTATCTACTTCGACATTGGCAAAATTGTCCCAATATTGTGGACAGAATGCCATATTTTAAAAATTGATTGATTGACATGATTGGTGAATTATGACAGCTAGATCTCGGTGCTGCCACCTACCAACCCTTAATTATGAAAGATTATCACAAATGGAACACATGGTCTTTCAAGTAGTTTGCCCTTTTATATGTCACTCATGTCAAGGCCTCTGCAGGAAAGCGAGTCATTAATAATGTCCTAAAATTTTAATGACATAAGCTATTAAGTGATAAGCTATAATGACTGATGCAATTAGGAAACTTAATTGTCTGTTATATTAAATTGATATGATATTTTGATACCGGCAAATACCATTTCATAAGCGATAGATTTACCATAAAAACATCATTTTACGTACAAAAACATTCAAAATTTGGGAAACAAAAAGGATTTTGGGAAATTAACCTAAACTCATGTTTTTTCATTCTTTTGGCCTCGGGAATGGGTTGTTAGGTTGAAATCTTTTCGATACCTCGCTAGCACATTGTATAAATCAACAGACTAGGTATGTAATTATTGTAATTCGCTGGCCCTGTAATATTGGGCTAGCCAATATTACAGGGTTCTATGTTACTTTTTCGGGGTAGTTAAAATTAGACTTAGTGCCACTACAACAATGTTCAAATTTCAATCCGATAACAGTCATCTATAGAACCCTGTAAAATTGGGCAAGCGAATTGTCAGGAACACTTTTACCTGCTTATTCATAAACGTACTTCAAACCTCATTTATCTAAATCATCGTTTGTCCTTATCTGTCACTTTGACAGTTGTGTTTGTTAGAAACAGACAAAACATAATTTAACTGAATGAGGTTTGAAACAGGTTTATGAATAAGCGGGTTAGAATGTTCCTAAATCTCCAAGAGTCAATACTGTCAGTCAGTAGGTATCTATTTAAAAACTGACTTTGATTCGAATGCACGCCTTTATCATGATATACTTATAGCATTAAGTTTTTACAACACCTCGTGTATAAATAGAATGAATGAATTACCTACACCGCAAAAAGTGCCCAAAAACACTATGTACCTATACAGCAAGTGTTAAAGAAACGAGTGACGTAATTTGCATTCACTTTCGTTGATTCACACTCTTTATATGATTTTCGTAATTCGTAACATAAGGTCAGGTGGGGTAAGTGGAACCAAGGCCGTCTTAATATGTGATGGGGTCCTACCCTAGGGCACTTAAGGCCCTTGGACACTTGGAAATCAGGAGCCAGCGGGCGCTCAAATAGCGACAACGTTGACTGTAAAAAAACGTCGTCTGCGATCTTTCGGGGGCCCTGGGCACGGGCTCCGTGTGCCCTTATGGTAAAGACGGCATTGAGTGGAACATTTATATGTAATTTAACGTTAAGTTACTAGGACCATATAAATAGGATGAGGGCCCTGGGCACGGGCTCGATTTCGCAGCCACTCGTCAAATCCTTGATTCGTCAAGTAAGACACTCGTCAAATCCTTGATTCGTCAAGTAAGACACTCGTCAAATGCTTGATTCGTCAAGTAAGACACTCGTCAAATCCTTGATTCGTCAAGTAAGACACTCGTCAAATCCTTGATTCGTCAAGTAAGACGCTCGTCAAATCCTTGATTCGTCAAGTAAGACACTCGTCAAATCCTTGATTCGTCAAGTAAGACGCTCGTCAAATCCTTGATTCGTCAAGTAAGACGCTCGTCAAATCCTTGATTCGTCAAGTAAGACACTCGTCAAATCCTTGATTCGTCAAGTAAGACGCTCGTCAAATCCTTGATTCGTCAAATCCTTGATTCGTCAAGTTAGACACTCGTCAAATCTTTGGTTCGTCAAGTAAGGCACTCGTCAAATCCTGGATTCGTCAATTTAGATGTTTATAAAATTATAGATTAGGAAACCAAGAACACAATTATAATAAAAAATATACATAGAATTTATTTATGTCTTATATTTGAAAAAATAAAACGTAAGCATATTTTACTTCAACGCTTTAAGAAAACTTAAACATAAATATCTTCCTATAAATCAGTATAACATTTTTTTAAACTTAAAACATAAGTAAAACCACTTCTTAACCACTTCACATCTAACAAAATATTTATAGCATAGAAATATGCGTCATCTTAATCCAAGCTAGTTTTTTTAGGCATTGTAGAGCTTGTATTTTTCCTTTTTGCCGAATTATGTTTCGTCAAATTTCATCTAGAAAACAACATTTCGCCGAAGTTTAATTTCGCAAATTAATCCTTGGCATAATTTTACTTCGTCATTTTTTTATTTCGCTTCATTTTTATATTGCACAATTTTATCACGTCAAATTTTATGTGGTAAATAATTGTGTAGCAAATGATTTGCTAAGGCAAATAACATATTGTCAAACTTTATGTGGTAAATGCGCTAAAAACGAAACGCTCCCAGAGATAGGTAGGTTAGGTTAGGGTTATTTGTTTTATGACCCTAAAAACGAAACTGCTCCCAGAGATAGGTAGGTTAGGGTTATTTTTTTAACCCTAAAAACGAAACTGCTCCTAGAGATAGGTAGGTTAGGGTTATTTTTTTATGATCCTAAAAACGAAACTGCTCCCAGAGATAGGTAGGTTAAGGTATTTTTTTTTCGAATTTATAATGTCATTCAATATGTTGCTAAGTCAAGATATGCCAATCAATACGTTTGACGAAAACATAATTGACATCTTTAAAAAATCCCAGGTAATATTTTGTCTAACAATAATTTATCAAATCATTAGTTGGGAAATGATATCAGTGCGAAACGTTGAGTTGGGAAATAATAATTTGACCAAATAAAAATATGGGATACGTAGTTCGGGGAGTTAAGAATTTGCTAAATAATTTTTGTCGAAACATTAGTAGTCCTGTAGTATAATGTAGATTTAAACATTCTGTTTTTTTATGGGCACAACTTTCTCAGAACTACACTTGCACAAATAATTAATTCAGTTGATTCATACAATATATAAGAACTGTATCTCTCTAACGCAAAAGTTACATAGTAACTGTCAGTGTGTGTTATTTCAATGTAGTAATTGTCGACTCAGGATTTGACGAATCAAGCATTTGACCAGTATCTATTTTGGCAAGTTACGGATATGACGTATCTCTTATTTGACGAATCAAGGAATTGACCAGTCTAAAATTTGACGAATCAAGGAATTGACCAGTCTATAATTTGACGAATCAAGGAATTGACCAGTCTATAATTTGACGAATCAAGGAATTGACCAGTCTATAATTTGACGAATCAAGGAATTGACCAGTCTATAATTTGGCGAATCAAGGAATTGACCAGTCTATAATTTGACGAATCAAGGAATTGACCAGTCTATAATTTGACGAATCAAGGAATTGACCAGTCTATAATTTGGCGAATCAAGGAATTAACCAGTCTATAATTTGACGAATCAAGGATTTGACGAGGGGCTGCGAAATCACGGGCTCCGTGTGCCCTTATGGTAAAGACGGCATTGAGTGGACCATTTTTTTAGGGTTCCGTAGCCAAAATGGCAAAAACGGAACCCTTATAGTTTCGCCATGTCCGTCCGTCCGTCCGTCCGTCCGTCCGCGGTCTAGCTCAGTGACCGTTAGCACTAGAAAGCTGAAATTTGGTTTGAATATGTGCATTAACCAAGCCGACATAACGGTAGAATAAAAACGCGAAAAATATATTTTGTTAGGGTACCTCCCGTACACGTGAAGTGGGGGGCGAAATTTTTTTTCGTTCCAACCAAGTTGTGTGGGGTATCGTTGGATAGGTCTTTTAAAAAGAGTTAGGGTCTTCTAAAGCAATTTTTGGATAAAACTAATACTCTCGGAAATAATAGCTCCGAAAGTTTAAAACAGGGCGTCCCCCCCCATCTAACTTTTGAATAGTGGGTCCTAAAATTTTGAAAAAATTCATGAAACTGAGGCTTAATGAGTACCTTCAATGAAAACTATATTGAAATAAATCGGTTGAGCCGTTTTTGAGTTATCATTCAAAAACCCATAGTGAAAGGACGTAAGTAAAAAGGACGTAAGCGCCGCCAATTTTCCCGTAAGAAACGACCTTTTGAATTAATGGTCTCAGTTTACGGAACCCTACACTGAGCATGGCCCGACATGCTCTTGGCCGGTTTTATATGTAATTTTACGTTAAGTTACTAGGAGTAGGGATGGTGTTACTAGGACGACATAAATAGGGCAAGGCCGACTAACCTTATTGTTTCAAAATGTGCAATTTTTTTTGGTTTATCTGTAGGTATTAACCGGTGTCCGGTAGGTTTTCTTACCACTTCACAGGCCGTGGCGTGACCATACTCTAATAAGTAGACTAGCTCCAATCTTCCACTTGCCTCAAGAGATCGTTGTCATCTGAATCATGTATGTGGCGTAGGTGTATGGTTATCCAATCTGCTGGATGAAGCTACAGTTAGCGGCAAAGAATTCAATAATGATGCAACTAAAAGCCTTATTCTCTTGGGAATAGAGTTGTTAATTAGTTAGCTTCTTGAGTTCTGTTGACTGTATACATATTTAAGTGGGTACTAGGGAGAGATTGCATTTAGGGCGGGAGTCCTTGCGAATTATCTGCCCACACCAACCGCTAAAGTAGACTGAAAAAAAAAACCGTTCGTCTTTCCAACCTCAGAGATGGAAGGATTGGTAGGCAATAGGGATGTGCCGTCTTCGTTAACGATAACGTTTACCATCTTAGGGCCGGTTGCACCAAACTGTCTGTGAACGTAAACGTAATCGTAAACAAAATCTTGTATGAAAAGTTTGACAGTTTTCTATGGGATGACAGCCCCGTCGCCATATTTAACGTTGATGAGTCTGTTAATTGTGGGTGGTGCAACCCACCCTTACTCGTAAGTACCTACCTATAGTTTTAAAAGTTTGAAACCTAAGCAGACACGTTCGGGCCATTAATTTTTATTCCCGTCTAGAACGTTAAAGCGATAACACAATACAAAATACAGATACACAGACTCATTTAACCCGTTTTTCATGCGATTTTTTACCACGATAAAAATAAGTAAAATCCAATGACCAAATCACGACAGAGTCAATAAAGAATTTTCGTGTAACTATAAATAAATACCTCGGTTGGAACCGGGTTCTTTGCCGCGCAATTACAAACGGTCTCGTTCTAGCTCGCCCTTTTTAAATAATTCTGCCTTAGTTTCTTTCCCTGGCTATATGATCTAAGTATAACATAGTTCAGTTCTTTTATGAAAATAAATGGCTCTGTCCATAGATTGGGACAATTTAGCCAATGTCAAAGTAGTGGCGACTAGTGTAAGGTTAATTGTAAGTTTGCTCTTGGAGCTTAACGTTGTACGGTGAGGCCTAGCGTTTTGTAGAAAGGTAGCTTCTTTCTACAAACAGCACGTGTCGGCCGAGGCAGGACAACCGGTGGCTGGCCCAAACAGTGGCATAGATAAATGAGTAGATAGATTGCTAACTCCATACATAGCAAAACTACTAATTAAATAATAAGTCGTATGGGAGGTATGGTTTAACTCATTTATACTAAGTTTTAAGCACACTTAAATCGTAATACGTATTAAGCTGTAATCTTTTGAATAATAACTTTTAGCAAAGCTCGCTTAAAACTTATTACATATACGCATTTAGCCATGTATGGAAAGAACACTCTAGGTACTTAATTCTCTTTGACAGTGGTTACACGCGTCTCGAGACTAAATAATTCTTCATTAGTTGGCACTTGTTCGTTAGATCACCGCACAATAAGCTACATATTACGCACTGAACAACGAAATGAACAAAAAACAAAAAAATACTATCGAGACACATAACGACGTGTGTGTGTCCGGAATCGGAATCCTAAGTATTACATAAATATAAGTAATTATTGATTTTTAGATTTTAAATGACAGCAGCTGCAAAGTCCATTAATCAAGAAAAACATGATTAAACATGATTGGTGGATTATGACATGACAGCTAGACCTCTCGCCACGTGGTGCCATCTAGTGAAAATCTCGAACGCGAAAACCCTCATTCTCAGATGATCTCAACATCGCATCGCGTAGGTGTTCTCATTGTTGAATTGATTCTCTTTGAAAGCCAGCAAAACAATCGGCAATAGGTTTGTACCCACGACATTTAAATATGGACCGCATCGATACCTATTTGTCGACATATATTAAGCTTTACGGTACCACAGAAGACAATAGTGGTACACAACAAGGCGACATTCTAGGACGTTTGCACCGTTATTTGAATTATGGTACGACGATGGCACGTGCTTGGTAGGTGATATGATGGATGGATAATGGATTGTTATAATTGAATTGTGTTCAAACTTAGATAAATCCTGCTGACCCTTTTAGAAAATATTACCCTATTAGGCACCTATTCTTAATACCAAAATCACATAATCTGACAGATGGATTTATCCGAGATTGAAGTTCAGCGATACAATTCATGACATCTGGTCAGCATTGCGTTTTTTTTTTATAAATCGCGAGTTATCAGATCGAGGCGGACAAGTTAAATCAAGAGAACTAGTTGTCTGACCTGACCTTTGTCAGTAAGGTATTCTTTTTTTAAGATGTCGGAATCCTGCTAGGGATTTCTACCTACAATTCCGACATTGTAAAGCCAACCAAACCGAACCAGATAATATCTGATTTTTACCAAATTTACCCAAATTGGTGGGTAAGAACTATTTCTTGCTGAAATAGGTATATACATTTGGAATATAGACTGTGTACGTATGAAAATCTGTAAGTAAGTCTTACTTCTTTAAAGTTACCAAAAAATACAAATTTTAAAACTTACACATATTTACAGGAGGTGTGAAATAAAGTGTTCAAACAAGTTTGATTTTTTTTAAAGCATTTGAAATTAGATTACTTGAAATTGCGCCGATTTTAGAGGCAAACAAATATGTATGGTATTTAAGGTATAATGACACACCATGATGATCTCTTACTTATTTTGCTATGTGATCTCAATTTTATAAAGCCGCCTTTAAAATTTATTAGAGTTATTTGCGTTAGTATCCTTTTTGTATTTAGTTTCCTCTTTCTTCCTTTTTATTATCTTTCTTATGATACATGTACAGTCGAAGTCAAAGATATGTTTACACTTTTGCACCTTATTCCTTTGTGCACGCATGACGCACAAGTGACGCTTTCGTTTCGTCCGTTTTAAATAATCGTTAAATAAATAATAATAAAAAAATCTAATCCATAGCACAGACAAAAAATCTGTTTTGTGGAAGTCCCAGAATCAAATATAATTGAAACCAAATAGATATTATATACTTCTTAACCCTATTCTTTTGGTGTAATCTGAAATTCGCATTTTTTTTCGGTTGCCAATGGATTGAAGCTAGATTTTAGTCTGCATAGCGTGCCAGACGATGTCAAAACACAGATTAATTGGCTTGGCTACCTAATTCTAGCGACAAATGGAGATAATGAACCATTTACACGCAATGGGGCACTTTGGTGCGACTGATTCACAACGCAAATCATAATCATAAATTAATGACAGTTTGGACAATCAAACTCACAAAATTAATAAATATTCGAACGAGCGGAGCGTAAGCGAAGATCGTTCTTACAAACAACATCTGTCACCTGGCTACTGGGACGTCTCGGCATTTGGATGGCTTTTTGATTTAGATAGTTTGTCCGACGATAACTTTAGTAACGATTTTCCGATCTTTATGAAACTTGTTGGGGTTGTAGCAGATACCAACAAAATTTGCGAGTTCGTATATGAGCTGGATTGAGACGGGGGTTCTGGAATTAGAAGGCCTAAAAAGGTTTTGTAAAGGGGTCCTGTTACATTGGCCATCTTATTTGCTACTTTTACGAGCAAGTATGGTTGAGTTTGGTATGAAACGAAAGGTATTAATTAACACTCTGGTCAAATCCTTATTAACTGCTTACTGTTTCATAACAATTAGCAACATAAAATTGATTTCAAAAATATTTTCAATTATATTTTGATTTTGGTGTAAATATTTTGACAACTGACTTTTTTTTTAATTTATTAGAGCTTTGGCTGCTAGGGTCATCAGCATACTGACATTAACACATTAGTTAGAGAGAGTTACCATAGACGCATAAATGATGGTGACCGAAACCTATATAGGTGGTCCACAGATGAGAACGACATGTCAAAGCAACAGAGTGAGAGGCATTTCGTCGCGGTAAAATTTTGCGCATCAACCGCACAATTTAATATTGGACGTTTAGTTTCACCGTGATGGTTAGTTGAGGAAAAAATACCCGATACCTATTTTTGGTATTTGTAGTAATTCTACTATTGCACATTTATGGCGAAACGCGAAACACAAGATTCGCGAGTTCACAGTTCGGGGCGAACTACTAGTTTGATACAAAATAACTATAAGTTTACGAGTTAAAAATATGAGTATGTAAAATATTTATTCATAGTATAAACAAATGTGTGTCTTGCAACTGAAGGAGAAATCAAATTATTTTTAGTAAATATTATGATTTGTTTATTTGTTTGTTGGCCAAATGCGCCTTGGCTTTTACAAAGATTGCATGTACCTACACGGGAAAATTCGACCGGTTCTTCTGTGACCCAGGTGGCCATGTGGTCAGGGCTTCTGCTGCGAATGCAGAAAACGCTGGTTCGATCCCAGGCCTGGGCATCGGATGCCTAGGTTTCTTTTCCCTTTGTATATGATATGACATCTACTATAATATAAGTGGGTCTTGCAATTAAGATTTGATGCAATTTCCATTTTGGATGACAATGCAATACTTTTACAAGACGGAGAAGATCTGACGATGGAGCGGGATCAGCTGGAAGGACCATAAAATACCGGATAGTCCATATATGTAAAAAAAAAAAAACTTATTCTATCGTTTTTTTCATAGTTAAGGGTTTATTAAATAGAATTAAAAGTAAAACTATTTACTTAAATATAAAGCTAAAAATTTAAAATAAATTAATACTCGTAATATTCAAGTACAGACAGCATAAAAAGCTGGTTATCTCTCTACCACATAAAAAAAAAACAACAATAAAAATGTAAACTTCTGGCTTTGAAAGTACAAATTTAATGTCCAGCTCAAGTCTGCGAACAATGAAAAGTGCGTGATGTGCCTACTAATCATCCTTGCGGTAAAGAGACGTTTTGATTCGATTCGAACCGAAAAGACTCATTTCTAAAGAAGTAGTTCTACCGTTACGTCCTTTTATACACAGGTCATTATTTTTCTAACAATCCATTGTATGACTGTACGGGAAATTTGATGAGTAGGGATAGGTGGGGACTTTTTTGTAGACGGTGACTATTATAAAATAATTTAAAACAAAGAAAGAACCGATTTCACTTAGACTCCACCTTTCCAAAAGGAAATGCCCGAAATACTGTAAAAAATATTTTTAGACTATGGTCTCCTATAAACGCCATCGGCCGCGTACAGCGTCTGCGTCACGATGCTTACTAGGTATAGAGAAGTACTGTTGTGGCCGGTGTAGACGTCGCGTATAGCATAAAATAGGAGACCAAAGCCTAATCACTATAGGTGTGCCTATAATATTTGAAGAGTACCCTCGATTTCTCCAGGATCCCATCATCAGATCCTGATCCTGACTTGGTTACAATGAGACCAACTGTGAAGTATATTCTTTCATATTCTTTCTTCATACAAACTTTTCCATACAACGTCACTTTTTATCACTTTCTTTGCCCATTTTATTTTACCCAGTCTACCACATTGATTTATTATGTACAGAGTGTTAAATTTATGTAGTTAGATTAGAACCTACTAAATGTGACATCTATAGTTTGGCCAGAGTTTGTTCCACTTCAAGCATAGACAGGGAGAATCATACTGTCTTTTTCTAATGCTAGTACTCTCACTACTAAAAAAGGGATGGGTATAGCATGTTACTCTGACTGTTACTGCGCTTTTGGTTTGCCAGACTATAGAACAAATTATGTGCCCCATGTTTGGCAGTTGACAGCTATGACTGAATCAAAGAGTGACTTTCACTACAACTTGTGGGACAATAACTTTCTTAGGCATGTCATATCCTTACTAAATGGTCTACCCACCAAATAAAAAAATGGCGGAGTAAATATTTCAAGCGTATTTAGAGATAGGCTGTTCTCGTATTCAGCGCGCGAAATCCCTTCTGTGAGTCACTCACCGTGAGACGAACTAGGTGCAAGGTCGTGACAATGACATTGATTGGCTTACGTTAACCTGATTCCAACTTTACTGCTGTTATGTTATGCCAGGGTTTTGTATAATTAGTAAAGACACTAGGTTGAACTATCGGAGTGGAGTGAAGCAGCAATTCTCACGAAGTGAATGAAAATTTGTGGTCACGTTGTCACGTACCATGCTGCTTACTACTAGTTCAGTGAGATTATTGTTGCAATATAATTAGACCGGCTTGGTGTAAAGTCGCGGAAACAATAGCGTTTGAAGTCATTTGAAATTCAACAAAGTTTGTAACTAATAACTAAGTAACCCTAAAAAATATTTCAATTGTTTATTTTATACCCTTGGGAATCATGTTAACTTTTGTAAGTAGGTAATATTAATTTGAATAATGCATGGTCCTATGACTTTTGACTAGGGCTTGAAACCGGTTATCGCAAACCCGAATTAACCCAAAAGTTTAATTATTTTATGGTTTATATGTAGAACTCAATATTGTATGTAGGTAAGTACCTAATTGAATTCATATTGCAGGTTTTTCGATTAAATATGAAATAGTAGACGAAAGAACGGTAGGAACGAAAAAGAATCGGGTATTTTGTGTGGAGCAAATACCGAGCTCTGCTTTTGACATAAATATGTATGGGAACTACGGGAAGTGACAAGACGACGTCACATTGAGTAAAGTGACCAAATTGTATGCGAAAAAAAAATATTTTTCTACTTACTTATCTTATCACCCAAAAAAATATTATCAATTTTGGTGATAAAAAATTACTAAAATTAGGTTCATCCTCAAATTCTATATTGCCATATTTCTCTTGCTATTTCATTCCAAGCTCTTCCTATAATAATATACGAGAAAAATAATACGGACTCCCACAAAAATACTGCCATAATAATTCTTTTAGAAAAAAACTCTATTAAGAGTCGCCAGGACCCTCGCGTGAACTCGCGTCCCCATACAAACGTAGTTCAGCTCTCATTTTAAAACGACATGCTTTAGAACCACGAAATTTGGCATGGGCATTTTAGCAGTATAAATCTATGTCGGTAATTCGTTTTCGCTGCTAAAAATTGTAATACAAAGAAAATATAGCAAAAATAAGTTTTGTATGTAAATCTGTATCTGGCTGTATTTTCTTTGTATTACAATTTTTTGCACCGAAAACGAATTACCGACATAGATCTGTACTACTAGAATGCCCATGCCAAATTTCGTGGTTCTAAGTCGTTTTAAAATGAGAGCTAAACTACGTTTGTATGGGAACGCGAGCGTCCTGGCGACTCTTAACAACCGACAATGATGTACTTTTTCCTTGAACCGTCAGAATTATAGGAATATGGATATGGGATATGGATATGGATAGTGGGGATTCTAAAACCTAGCTGTGAGATCCCACTCATGTAATTTCAGGAAACCGTGAATTTTTAATCTTCAGCAAATACTATGGAATAATATTTGCTCGTCGCCATCAAAGCTTAGTCATAAAACACTCATAAGACACGCTTTCAATTCATTGCCAAAGTCAAAAGTCGAAATTGTTTTTATTTTAATCAGGAAAGACTTAAGTCACAACAAGTGCATTTCAATTTCAACCTTAATTTAAGGCTAACAGTGGTTTAAACTGAAAAGCAAATCGTGAAATAATCATACTAGTCTGTTTTCTTCCTGATAATTTAAAGTAAATAGTGTGTAACGTTATCTAAATTATATAATTTAATTTATTGCGATGGCAAGGACAATGTCTGGGCCAATGTTTTTTTCGTAACGTGTATCCGAATTTTCAGCATGAGAAGACCAGAGGCCAGTTTTATAAAGCTACAATTTACAAGCGGAAGTCTCTTTCTAACACATAGGGTTAGAGAGAGACTTCCGCTTGTAAATTGTAACTTGTAGCTTTATAAAACTGGCCTCAGGTAAAGTTAAATTTGGCAAAAAAAAGATCTTAGTCCAAATCAAAATGGATTAAGTATTTGACGGCAAGCGATTTCGTTGTAAACATTAAATATTATATTCAAGCAAAAAACAAAGTTCCTTTTGTTATAGAATATAATATTTTTGTCTACGTAACGAATTACGATCTCAATTCTAAAGAATCAATTACACAAAATCCGCGCTTCGCTCTTGAAAATACATATAATAACACCCATTCATGCCCAACGTCATCCGTAAAAACATCTTAGTCAACTCGTAAAATGTACGTGTAAACGAAACTTTCTGACTCCATTGAAAGTGCGTAAACATCGTCGGATTACAAAACGGCTGAAGTCCGGAAGCTTAAATGGGCGTATATGTCGTTTTTATAAACTATGTAGAGTCAACATTTGGATTTCAATTTTCCTTTCATTATGACATGACGTGCGGTGCGAGCGACCGCAAGCCGGCGGTCTTACAGTTGCCATCAAATATATCGGAGCGCGGTGGTCACAAATATCTGAACAACACCTCTATTGTCAAGGCGATAAAGTGCATGTTCAAATATTTTTGAGTACCCTGGCCGCTCCGATATATTTGATGGCGACTTTACTTATAAATTATGTTTACATCATCGTCGTATTACATGTTTATTATGTGGTGGGTAAATCTATTACCTTAATGTACCTATATATATTAATCATAGCGGGTATTTAATAGCGCAAAATTAGCGGAAACCATTTCTGGATTAAACAATTTTCGTTTCATTTCATTTTCATTTCATTACACTTCATTTCATTTCATTTCAAAATAAATGGAAAACTCAGGACTTTCCCAACCTGAGGGGCGCTTCCTCCAATGAAAGGGAAGGTACAGTCGCCATCAGATATATCGGTGCGGTCAAAGTGGTCACAAATATCCGAACAACGCCTCTATTTTCAAGGCAATAAAGGGCACGTTCAGATATTTTTGAGTACCCTGGCCGCTCCGATATATTTGATGGCGACTGTACACGCAGATTCGAAATTGCATGGACATTTTATGAATAAATAAATTAAGATGTGTCCATGTTATTTTGAACCTGACTGTATGAACGTTTGTAGGAATTAAACAGTAGAACTATTTGCACTGGTTATCAATTATCATTAAGCGTAAATTATTTTATGCGATTTTGTGCACTACCGTCGCGTGTTACAACTTTGCCTACGATGCACAAATTTGCCTGCACGGAAAAAACGCTTCCGGGATATTCTCAATCCAAGACATTATTATTTTCTTGAAAATATTTCCTCGTGACAAGTATTTAATTCCTTTACCAAAAATATGCTACTTCGCTTAATAAAACCACGTTTTCTTGAAATAGAAACACATAAATGTATTTTATCTACACCCATATTATAAACCCTCCATGATGCGTTCAAAAACCGCACGTTATGACCACCATAAAAAGAGACTGTTTTGTTAGAAGTTAGAACAAATGTCTTATCTGTAACGATGTTATTAATTATTATCAAATAATAAGCAAAAATTCGATATCATTATGAAAATCCGGCCGTGCTCCTCGACAGCCGCGCCGCGCGATCCTCCGACCGCCGGCACGCGCCTCGCCGACACAATCGAGTTGGCCATGGCGATGCAATCTGTGAAATGGCAGCCATTTTAACAGTTTTAGAACGCGTCATTTCGAGTTTATAATATGTATGTAGATAAAGCAGTGTATGCAACTGTACGTAATTAGGCCTTAAAACACTCGTGTGATCTTATTATGAAACTCACTTCGTTCGTTTCATAAAACCACACTCGTGTTTTAAGGACCCCTATTACGTAACAGTTACATAAACTACTAGTTTCAAGAGTATATTGAGTAAATAAGAGAAATTGTACTTTAATCAAACAAATATTATCTTAGGTAAAAGAAAACTAGAAAATCTGTAAGAATATATTCGCTTAGTTATATTTAAAACTTTAATTTATTTTCGTTAAAGGAAATAAAAGCTTGTCACGAGGAAATATTTTCAACATAATATAATAATGTCTTAGATTGAGAATATCCCGGAAGCTTTTTTTTCCGTGTGGCTTAAAAAAATCAAAGTTTTCTTCGCCAAACAGCTATTTATATCTTATGCCTGCGACGGTCGCCTTTCGCCCATTTCAGGAATGAGATAAAGGGTGTTCCAGAAGTAAAGAGACAACTTTTTAATGGCGTACTGGCCGAAAACAGATTTTTCAAAAAAAGAAAAAAAAACTGTCATGGCGACTGTCATGAGCAAATATAACAAATTATTCGGCATTTGCGTATTGGTTTCATAAGATTTTCAAAAATGAAGGGAGCTGAATATGAACTATTCGCGAAGCGAGTTATTCAATATTACGAGTGTCATGGTAAAATAGACACAATACACCATTTTACACAAGAGGGATCGAGAAGAACGAGCTTATATCGAATAATTAAACGTTTTGAAGAAACAAAAGAGCAAAATTTCAAAAGCCTACCGGGTAGACCACGTGTAGTTTCGACGGCTCGAAACTTAAATAAGGTAAAAAAGGCGTTTAACCAGGCTCCCTCGATATCTGTCAGAGCCGTGGCGGATAAATTAAAAATATCCAAGTCTAGTGTATCTAGAATTAAAAGACACGACCTAAATATGAAAGCCTATGCAAAGTTATCTGCTCCCAAATACATTAAAGACCAGGAAGTGCGTGCTAAATAAGGATGTCGTAAAGTCTACGCGAAAACATTGAAAAAAATCCTTATTATTGATGATGAGACATATGTACCGGTGGACCCGAGCGATGTGCCTGGAAAGCAATATTTCCACTCAACCACTCGAGATGCTGTAGATTACACACAAAGGGTCTTGCCAAAGGCTAAATTTTTTAACAAATATCTCGTTTGGCAAGCGATTGACTAAAACGGCAATATATCTGAACCTTATATTTGTACTGGATCCATGAACTCAAAGGTTTATCTCAAGGAGTGCATAATTAAACGATTGAATTCGTTCATAAACAAATATCATCGCACGGAAGACGTTGTGTTTTGGCCGGACATGGCGACTTGTCACTACGCGTCTGAAGTCACCCAGTACTTGGAGTCCACAGGGATTGAGTATATACTCAAGCGTAATAATGCTCCAAATGTACCCCAAGCTCGAGGAATTGAAATGTTTTGGGCGTTATGTAAGAAAGAATATAAAAAACGAACAGATAAGCCCAAATCGATGACAGCTTTCAAACATCGTTGGACCAGATTGGCAAAAAATGTGGCAGCTAAGTCAGGAAAAGCTGTCATGCGGCGAGCAGCAATAAATATGAGAAATATTGGGTACAAAGGCGTCGTTGGTGCAAATTTGATATAAAATGTTTAATATTATTATATTATTAATTTTTATTACCTATACGTAACTAATTTACTTTGAACAGTTGTTTTATTTTAAAAAAATCATTTTTTTTATTGTCTCTTTACTTCTGGGACACCCCAATAATACTCAAACTTTTTGAAGCTCATGTCGATTGCGCCATCTATCTCAAAGCCCTCTAAAGATACCGAATATGTAAGAGAAATGTCATCTGCACTGCTACTCCACCTAGTAACAAATAGCGTACTAGTAGTACACTTAGTAGCTACAAGGGTGGAGTAGCAGTACACGTGACATTTCTCTTACATTTTCAGTATCTTTAGGTTAGGGGTCTTTGACATAGATGGCGCAATTGACTTGAGCTTCAAAAAGTTCTTAGGCTGTGGCCGTCTATATCTCTATAGTACTCTATAGTTTTGGTTCGATTTCCGGTTATGTATGAAAGTTAATAAAAAAGTTTGAATGTAATTATTATTAAATCTAAAATCGACGTCATGGTTCCTAAGAACAGATCTCGCTATCTCGCATAGTTTCCGACTTCTCCATACTGACCCATTTGGATTGTACACTCGGTGTACATAAATAAATAAAAACAGTGCTTGTAGTCGGTATGTTGTGTGTGTGTGTGTGCGTACCTAAGGCGTGCACTTCCGCCAACAACAAAACGCGGTCTCAACGTGGTCATTATTCAATCAGGCCATCCTATACTGACATTACCTACTCATTTTAGCTGAGTAGTCACCAGTACGCAACGAAGCGCGCAAAAATATCTGGCATAATGAAGTAAGTAATGAACAATATAGAGCCTACAGAAGAGTTTCTCTGTGGCAGAGCTCTAAGAGCGTGTCATATTATACCTATTCTTACGGCCTTCATTATCTTCTTGTATGTGGGTAGGGATCATCCATTAATTACGTCACACCAATTTCATGATTTTTTGACCCCTCTCTCCCCCCTTGTCACACTTCGTCACAATTAACTGCACCCTCCCCCCTTAGTGTGACGTCACATTTAGATTTTTAGTTTAGGAAGGCGTTGTAAAATGAGCGTTATCGCCTTAGTAACATTCGCTATTTCGAAAACAAGAAATCGTTAAACTCGGTCAGAAAAATAGTATCAAATTTATAGGGAACTAAAGTATTCAAACAAAACCGAGTATGTAGAAAATTAGTTTAGTACAATGTTTGTTAACAATTGAAATTATTTTTTTTAAACTTAAGATTTTGTAAAAAATATTGCATGTGAGGATTGTGTGGTCACAAAAATGGAACTCCTCCCTCCCCCCTGTCACAATATGTCACATTTTGTGGACCCCCTCCCCCCTTTAAGGTGTGATGTAATTAATGGATGATCCCGTAGGTAAAAAAATCGTGGGTTTAAGCCTCGGTCGTGCCGTACCTATAGAGCAAAAATAAACGTAGTAAAAAATGCAAAAATATGACGTTAAAATGTGATCGGGATCCTTATCATACACAGACAAAGGGTTATACCTAAGTTATTATCGTTTATAAAATCGTTCCCGGACTCATATTAAATATTAGGGACACCAACACACCTGAGCTGAATTAAGAAAAGTCATAAACAAAGGCTTAAATTTGTCTATGGCCTCCATAGAAGTTTAAGCAACCATAGACAAAAAGCATTTTGTCTATGATTTTTCTTAATTCAGCTCAGGTGTGTGGTGGTCCTTCAAAAAGATTTTCATCAGATTTTGAGTCATAACTTTACACATTTTAATTTTTAATTGACAGTTTACCTATACCTCAACAAACAACATTTCTATTTGGTTACGAAAACGTTCACGTTTTGCGTCATTAACTCGCAAAGTACGTGATCTTGTTTAAATTGCGATATAATGCGTGGACATATTGACCGAACATTGATTAGGGGCACTGAAGAAAGTAGGCCGTAGGGCCAAGCCTGATAAGGCAGTGTTTTGGATTGCTAAATTTAATTACTAAATTCAACATCTGTTCATCATCCCTAATGTGTTGATGAATTGATTTAGCCTTAATATTTTTAAAGGAAATTATAGTAAAGTCAATTGTCACTTTACGTCTAATGTTTATTAAATACTTCTTCAAGTAAGAAAAGGTAAAAGGTCACTTTACTGGACCATTTAAAGACAATAGTTATTTGTGCAACAAGAGAGGAAAGTTGTTTTTTTTTCTTGCGAGTGTTGATTTCGAGTCCCGAGTAAGCGAAAGATACTATAATTGAATCACGAGCGAAGCGAGTGATTCTAATTTTGAATCTTGAGCGTAGCGAGGGATCTCAAGAACACGAGATGTAAAAAAACTTTCCTCTCGTGTGACACATACAACTTTTCACCTCAGTAGTGAGAACATATTAAAGACAAACACATTTATTTACATTCCTGAATGAAAGGCATCATCATTATGACGAAAAGCTTCTAGAAACAAAATTTCACTCCCTGGAGTGAGGATAAAGTCGCAACTTTCGTCACTCCCTGGAGTGATGAAAGTCGCACTTTCGTCACTCCAGGGAGTGAGGAAAGTAGGCTTGTTCGAACTGCTGAGGTGAAAAAGCATTTTACCTGCTTCTGGATGCTGCATCAACATAAAAAAGTTTTTAATTAAACTATTACTGATACGATACGGTTCCTTAATCATGAGCATTGTAATGTATTAACATGTTTGTAAATATTAAATTATAGGTATGTAATTTATTTCATTTATGCACATGCGTCTATAAAGCATTATCCTACCTATTGTTTTTAATACAATATACCTACACTGTAAAGAAAATTGCAAGACTATCACGAACGAAACATGCCTACACTCATCCTTTAGCAAATATTGCTAAGTGTCTGTTTATTCCATACAACTGTGCAAATACGAGTAAAGTAATATGAAACCATAAAAGTGTTAATGTAAACTCTATTTGTATAATGAGACAGTGCAAATTCCTGAGACTCACGTGACGGAGTCTGCAGTTACGGTATAATAAAATTGCGTGGTCTGTTTATAATCAGGCTCAACGGCTTATACTGTATTTATTGTAGCTTTTTCTTTAGTATTATCATTTTAAAGGGTTTCCAGGCCCATGCGCTGTGGATCATATATACCGGTCATTAAACAATACCAATTCTTATAAAAACAAGTATAAATTCAAACCCATGGCAGACTTAGAACAGGAAGTCAGACAGATTATGGGGATTGTCAACAGCATTGGCCGTACCTTAAAATACTTATGCCCTACCTTAAAATTAGCCATGCCCTACCTTAAATTAGCACTCAATTCAGGTTCAGGACAATGGTGTCAAAATACTGCAAATTGGCTTGACCTTCCTGTAGTATCATGAAAATATTGACAAGTCGTGAATGACTAGAAAATTAATATCCAACATCTTCAAGACAGGACACATACATTGTATAAAATTAACAATTATTGCACGCCCACGTTCTTGAGTAGAAAACATTATTGTATTTTTATTTTATTTAATATATGAAAAAAAACAATATGTTAAAGTTATAATGTCAAAATTCAAAGAACGTTATTCTTTCTAGTCTTTAAGTAATAACTAAGATAACTCTTAGGTACCTTACCTACTAGTATTTCTTCAGTGTGTAGGTACAAATTTCCGTTTCTTCGTCATCTTTTGAAAACATTACCTTAATTTAGAATTTTCGATTTTAGATTCTGATTCTCAACATGACACTAGCAGATTAAATACGAGAATTTTCCATTGTATTACGCGCTTGCGCATTTACGTTTATAGTAATGGAGTCACACCACACCATAAATTACCCAAAGCTGTAATTCATCACTGTTACAGTAATGAATTAATGCAATAGGCATTGCATTAGGGCCGTAGCCAGAATTGCAGTTAAGATAGGGCAGTGCTAATTTAAGGTAGGGCATAGCGAATTTTAAGGTAGGGCATTAACTTTATTTTCATACATTTTTGACCTGATTGAAGTTTTTAAGGTAAGGCATTAGTATTTTAAGGTAGGGCATTGCTCCCTTATGCCCCTCCCTCATAATTTAAGTCATCATTATGTCGCACGGTTTTATCATCAATAAATCAATGCCGAAAATTTGAATACCTCAAGATGAGTAACCACTGAATACATCATTCCCTCTAATTGATATAAATATGCAGTCTTTATCTTCAAGCGTCGCCTGTGCTTTATGCTTAACAAATTAGTCTTTGTATGTTGCCACAATGGGTTACGTGAGGGATGAAACAATAAGATGTTGCTGAAAAATAAAAAGGATTGAACCTGATTCTAAGTCAAGTACGTGATAAGTGATCTTCTTCGCCGTTTTGTTCATTAACACTTATATTAAAGACGACTTAAATTATAAAGCATAATAATTATAGTGCCTTCACCAAATGCAAATATATATTTATAGGACAATTTAATAATTCTTAATGACCTAGACATGCTTACTGTGGGTGCAATTGATTGCACATCTGCAAGGTCATAGGTTTTATAACGTAATTGTATGTAATATATATAGTTATTGCATAATATGCATATACATAGGTGTAACTGGTATCGTATTATTATTATGAAAAAGTAAGAAAAAACATGTTCGTCGCGAAAAAAATGGTTTTGTATGGAAGGTTGGCCAGCTGGGACGACGTGTCCCATACAAAAAATGTTTTTTTGCGTCCAAAATTGTTTGTCATTTTTGCACTCGTAATATCGATACCAATTATGTCTTTAAACGGATCACCAGTATTTATGTTACACCCTGTATATCCTATATTACAATGACTATTAGCTAATCGCTGAGCATTCCTATAATGGGATGGCGGAAATGGAAAATGCACATAAGCATATTAAGCATCATTAACTATAGTTTAATGGACTCTTTTGCGTATTTATTTAACTCGTATTTTACAGTCTAGAGTATTCCTGTGCTTATTTATATAAATAATACATATTATTTGTACCTACCTAAAGTACTCCTTTTTCACTTTCATTTTAAAAATAGTCCCACAAAATACGTAATTTTAGATATGTTTATATTATAAGAATATGTTTATAAATAAAAAATAAAAAACCACTGCACATTTTATTTCAATAAGTAGGTAATTTATACAAGGTGTAACAAAAATACTGGTGATCCTTTTAAGGGCATGATTAGTATCGTATTCTAATTACGAAAAAGTAAGAAAAAAAATTTTTTGCGCGAAAAAAATTTTGGTTGAGTATGAAGGGTCAGCCGGCTGGGACCACCTGACCCATAGAAAAAAAATTTTTTTTCGCGTCCAAAAATTTTTTCTCCTACTTTTTCTTAGTCGTAATACGATACCAATTATGCCCTTAAACGGATCACCAGTATTTTTGTTATACCCTGTATGCTTATGCTTATTCAATATTTTTCTCTTGCTCTTTCTTGTAATTTAGTTTATCCGAACTTGGCTCTCATTTAAAAAAAACAACAAACATGCTACTAGTGCTACTACTAGCGGCACCTCTACACCATATAATGAAACTCTTCAACTATCATTGCTGCTCCTATATTACTGTACGAAGCCATTGAAGCCAACTCTCATTTCAGTTCAACGTATAAATTATAGATGGCGTGAAACTTAACTTTTAATTTTAGTTCAGTAACTTGCTTACGTCAGTCATTAGAGTATTTGAAGGTGTGTTTCAGGAAGTACGTTAATGCTAATTCTGTTATGAGTTACTGATTCAGAAAATATTTCATAAACGATTTAACCTTATTCACCTCTAGGAACTCAACAATATATGTGACGTTATTAAGCAAAAGGTACACCATTGTCGGTTGTTAATAGAGTTTATTTACAATGCCTTATTGACAACAGACAATGGTGTACCTTTAACTTAAAAAAGGCACATATGTATAGACATTAGTTTATTTTCTCCCTTGGGCAAGAGAAAATGTAGAGAGATTTCATACAAGTTATTCTCTTGTCGGTGTCCCATATTTTAGTGATATTTTTTCACCTTACCCATTGTATGAAACATAATTATGTCGCTCGAAAATATCTATAGCTAACCTATGTGTAATAGAAGCTTCGGCCTATCAGATATTTTTGGGAGTTTTTCCATACATACTCGTACATCCATTATTACAGATATATCAAACGCTGAGGCACTGACTTATTTAGCTTTCCTTATAACAATCTAGCTTCAATATCAATTATATTACCTATGACAGAGATTTTTTTTCGCCATATCAAACCTGTGTTGACAAAGGCTGCTCATGATACTTTTTCCATATTCCTATGGGTTTTTGACGGTTTTGTAAATTGTAGATGAAACTGTTGAGAATTGAGTGTGGGGTTGTATATGTAGGGTACGAGTGGGTATACGTTTTCCTTCGTTTTCCTACAAATATGACTCCAACAAAAAATGGCTTATTTTAATTAAACTTATTGGCTTTGTAGTTGCAATCTAGTTACTAGTATCACTCGATAGTTAGATGTTTCATGGTATTTCCTACTCCGGTCACCATAAAAAATGGCGCGTATTCTGATATCTACAGCCGTCGGCACGATTTAGTTTCGAGCAAAGATATCGTAAGTTTTAGTTTAGTTTAGAATTGGCGAGCGTTTTACTCTTTGCCTTTACCAGAACAGTAATAAGTATAACAAAACATACTGTATGTACTCTGATTTCTTCGTTTTAAGTACTTATAGCTTAGTTGTTGGCCTTTAGATAACCCATTGACAAAAGATTTAACGAAAGAAACCTTAACTTTATACAATCCATTAAGATTTTCAAAATATTTAGCGATAAATGCTTAGTTAGAACCTGGGCTTAGTATAGGCAAATGTAAACTTAAATTAAATCTTATTTTGCTTCTGTAAGAAAAACGAAAAATGCTGCCTATTTTTTTTACAAAAGACAGGTAATAAATGCCTGTCCTTTGTCATGTCTTGGCGGGGGCACTACCGTGCCCATTATCACCCTTGACTGTTCTATTGACCTTTTGCCGTAATAGTCGGAAAAGCCTATTTGTAGCAGTTGTCCATCAGAATAGTTCCCCCTGACGTCACCGCATGCAGACCGCGCGTGCGCCGCTCCCCCCCTCCTACCCCCTCGTCCCGCGTCTATCCTGAACTCAAACCCACTGAAACGCGCGCCGGCCGTGACAGTGACAGTCTGACAGTAATTCATCATAAAAACCTTCCAAAATGTCCATTTATCAAAATGCACTAGGCTCACTTAGCAATGTAACGTAGAACGAGCGCGGTAGCTTTTGGTAGTTTCTAAAAATTTTCTTGGTAAATTTTTCGCGTTTTCCTTTTTTTATTTTTTTGAAAATGGTGTCGAAGTCCGGACACGTGTTGGTGTGGGAGCAGGCTGGATTGGAGGATCAGAGGCCGAATAAGCAACGTAAGTTTGTAAACTTAACAAACTTGGCTGTATTTCGTTGCCTTTGAAATTGAAAACACTTGAAACAACACGGAAAAAAGGATATCTGCAGCCAAGAATACCAATGCGAAAATATTATTGTTTAAACATAAATAAATATTTTCTTGGACTAATTTTATATCTTTAGCCCAATATATATTTTACTTCAATAAAGACATTTTACTTGAATAAAGATCACTAGGCAAATTGTTTTTGTTATATACAAAACAATATTGTTCGATGAAGATACTTTTTTTCCGTCATTGACTTAGTATGTATTCTACTAGACAAGCTATCTAGAACAAAGTTTGTGCGCTACATTTGGCGGTTGACAGCTGTCATTGAATCAGAGATTAGCTTTAGCGAAGCAGACGTGACACTATTATGACAATATTCATATTCTGCCTAAACACATTTTGTAATGAAACGTGATAAAATAATTTTAAGAGAAACTGATTGTTTTTTATTTGTAATATTTATTTTCAATCTTATATCATGTGGTACTTTAGAAAAATACGACCGAGCGCTGTGTTTCATTTTGAATGTAATTATTATTTAAGTATACTTATAATATAATTACTTAACCCTTTATATTTACTTAAATTCATATAAATATTTAGTAGCTATAATGTGAGCGATATTTTGATTTTTAAGTTTTAAATTTAAATCATAAATTAGGTGCCATTTTTATGTAATTAACTCTCGCTTCAAATTTCAGCAAAATCGCCCTTGTTATACAATAATCATAATATGTGTTACGAAATAAACATTAAAATGTACCTATCTGGATTTTTTTTTGTATACCACGTTAATATTTGTATGCAATATAAGAATCTAATAAATAATATAGGTACATCATAAGTGTAGGCATATGTGTTACTTCTGCGGCATTAATCTATGCGCCGAGGAATATTGGCAACATGGCGTCGCACCGCGAACAACAATTATTTTAATTTAGTGTTACATCTAACTTTGCGCTTATTTACCAATGGAATGTAATTCCGTGGCTTCTATTACTTTTATTAGAATTATTAGAGCAGTTTTATACTACGCACGAAGCCATTATTTTTTAATATTATTATTTTTTAATTTTTGACGCTTGCGTGGCATCATGTCTGTGGTCCAAGACAGAATGTCAGGCTGATCACTTAAAGTCGAGTAAATCACTTAAACTCATGGCTGAAAAAAATAGTATGGGATGTCATCTCCTGTTACTCAATGTTTTCCGTGAACTATTGTTGATATTGATAATTATCGCTAATCCTGCTAGGCTCTTGTGTCCTCTGCGTTTCGGCAATAGGCTTTATTAAACTTTGTAAACAACAATCTTAGTTTAAGGGCTTATAATTTGTATCAACGTGTGATCAATTTACATTTTCTTGTACCTCGTTGCCATGGTGACGATGACGTGTTAAGGGCTAATAATTACTCTTTTAAACCAGGTATTAGGTATCTAGGACTCTTATTTTAGAACTTTATGAAGTGCAAAAGAAACACAAGTGCTAATATATACCCGCATCAGCTCCAAGAGATGCTAGTGTATTAATAAATAATAATAATAATCACGAGGACTATCGATTTAAGTCATTACAAAAATTACCCAAAATTTTAGTCAGTTTTGTGACGCATTTTCCCATATATTCTGTATGGACCATCACAAAACTGACAAAAAAAAATTGTATGGAAATTGGAGATTTAAAAAAAATGGTACATTTGTTTCTGAAAAGCCCCTGATACGAGTATGATAATGATATGCAGAAAACAGAAAATGAGTAAACAAATAACGACGCTTAGCTGTTGACTCTACTTATCGAGTGGAAAATGCTGAGAGAGCGTCGGCAACGGCACGCCGACAAAGTAAACATATCCAGTTACAAATCTGTTTTGCAAGGTCTAACTTCCAACTGTACAGTTCCCTTCCAATATATCCGAGCGACCAAGGCGGTCACAAATATCTGAACTACGCCTATATTGTCAAGGCGATAAAGTGCATGTTCAGATATTTTCAAGTACCTTGGCCGCTCCGATTTGATGGCGACTGTACCTGCCTTCATTTAAAAACAACATGAACTTGTACTGTCAGCGATTGTAGTATCTTTAGGACCGGATGGTGAATTCGACAGTCTTGTATATGAAATAGACACCATAATATTTACTCTATATGATATATATAAACATGGTACTCAAAAATATCTGAACATGCACTTTATCGCCTTGACATTATATAGCAAAAAACATATAAATAAATTTCAACCTTAATAGTTATTCGTCCTTTAGAAGTTCGTAATTATTCGCACAACATATTACTTAAGATTTTTTTTGTGATAACTGTAAATCCAACGCAATTTGATTGCAATATTAATGTTGTGAAGTTTATTGCGCCCAATTCATGTCTATGGTTTCTATACTCTACCAATTTATTTTTTGATCTACCACAATAAAATAATTTAATACGCTTTAAAAATAATCTCATCGGCTAAGAACAAGCTACAAAATACAAACAGCTCGGGTATTTATTAAAAATAGTACAAAACGAATATAAATATACGCGAATAACTTTAAACTAAAAAAGAACCGACTTCACTTAGGATCCGCTATTCCAAGAGGAAATGCCCGAGTTGCTGTAAAAAATAGTGACATCACTATAGGTGTGCCTATAATAGTTGTAGAGTACCCTCGATTTCTCCAGATCATCAGATCTAGACCTGGTGACAGTGGGACTAACTCTTTCAAACAAAAAGAATTTTCCAAATCGGTCCAGCTGTCTTCGAATAATCGGTTAACATACATAGAAAAAAAAATTGAAAAAAAAACTGGCCGCGTTGAATGCAGAATCTCCTCCTTTGAAATCTTGAAGTCTGTTGATAAATAATAACTAAAATAGCGTCAAGTGACGCGGCGCGGCGGCGTCGCATGAAAACGTGATGCGTCGCGTCTATGACATCATACGTAAATTTCATCCATCAAATTGCAGTCCGCGTTGCGTTGCTTTCAATCCGAAGGTCCCGGGTTCAAACCCCGGCTCGTACCAATGAGTTTTTTCGGAACTTATGTACGAAATATAATTTGATATTTACCAATCGCTATACGGTGAAGGAAAACATCGTGAGGAAACCTGCATACATCCGCGGAGAAATTCAAAGGTGTATGTGAAGTTCCCAACCCGCTTTGGGCTAGCGTGGGGACTATAGCCTGATCCCTCTCGTGCATGAGAGGAGGCCTGTGCCCAGCAGTGGGACGTATAGCGGTAGCGGCTAACATATTATTATTATATTATATTAAATTGCAGTCGCCTTTTATTAACTATTAAATATTATGAAATTATGATGAAGTGTTTAATGAAATCCCATGATTTTATGGCGTCACGACCTTGTGATAAGATTATCATAGGACTGTCACATTAAATCTCTACAGTAGGTATGGTGTGACTAAAATATTCCTTACTGCCTAATTTATTTATTTATTTAAACTTTATTACACAATAAAAATAAGTACAAATGATGGACTTAATGCGTCATTCAGCATTCTCTACCAGTCAACCATAGGGCCAAACAGGAATTCGCTAAAGTCGGTGTAGTGAGAGAAAACTTGCTGATTTATCCTAGTTATAAATTAATATATGAAATCAAAATGTTTACTATTGAGACTATTGAGTTTTGCTGACTATACTGAATCATGAAGTAATACTAGTAATGAATGCCATTTGAATATTGTATGCTTGTGGTTACCATTACAAACTAAGTTGATTTTATTTTTTGATTTATGTAATATTTTTTAACCGCAAAACTACACCAAAGGCAATGAGGAGGCCATACAATTAATTAAATACATATACATAATATGTATACAATACACCGTGCATTTTATTGCCGTTCATTTCAGGATATGATTAAGTACGATTAACGAAACGAATTGGCATAACTATTTTCTTTTAATATTTTTTCCTTATAGAGCGCTGGTAGCCTTGCGGTAAGACGTCCGACTTTCAATCCGGAGGTCTTGGGTTCAAACCCCGGCTCGTACCACTGAGTTTTTCGGAACTTATGTACGGAATATCATTTGATATTTACCAGTCGCTTTTCGGTGAAGTAAAACATCGTAAGGAAACCGGATCTAATCCCAAAAAGGCCTAGTTTCCCCTCTGGGTTGGAAGGTCAGATGGCAGTCGCTTTCGTAAAAACTAGTCTACGCCAATTCATGGGATTAGGTTGTCAAGCGGACCCCAAACCGGGATAAAAGCTAGGATGATGATTTTTTTCCTTATACAATAATTGTTATATCGGTCACTTATGTGACTAAGGTATTAGAGTGTTATGATTAACTTAACCAAACAGTTGAAAATTATGACATGTCAATGTAATTTTTAACATTACATTATTGACGTTGCACACAGGTGATCATTTATTGCGGTGTCTCAGAGTTCAAAAACTAAGGCTTACATAATCAGAAAGGTCAAAAAATGAACTATCGATGATCTCAGAATTAGAGCTAAATAGGACACTGGTGTCTTTGAGAAAAATACTTTCTTAATTTAAGCTCAGGAATGCACCCTTGCTATTAAAGGAAATAAAAAAACACGGCGTATAATACATAATACAAATACAATTAATCTAATAAGTACATATTAATTAAAATCAATGCTTATTATTTGGTATGAAATTAGAAATATATTTAAACTAGCAGTTGCCCGCGGCTTCGCCCGCGTACATTATGATTAATGCAGATTTCTACTCTTTAATAAAAGTTTTTCCCCGCGACTTCCTTTGCGTGGAATTAATAATTGACCCCCCCCTTTTTACCCTCTTAGGGAATTGACTTGTGGGATAACTACTGTGTGTCCATCCCCAGAACTCAAACTATCTCTATACCAAATCATCTACTTAAATAGGTTAAGCGGTTATCAATTCCCCATAAAATCTTTCAACCCCCTTTTCACCTCTTAAAGGGTTGATTTTCGGGATAAAACTATCCTATGTCGTTTTCCGAGACTCAAACTATCTCTATACCAAGTTTCATCTAAGTTTCATCTGTTCAACTGAAAATAATTCTCTATAAAACTTCCAACCCCTTTGCTGTGCACCCCCATAAGCGTTGTTTTTCGGGATAAATACTATTTTGCCCCTTCCCGGGACCCAAACTATCTCCATACCAAGTTTCATCTAAATCGGTTCAACATTTATAAATGCCTCATACAAACTTTTAACCCCCATTTCACCCCTTTAAGTAATGATTTTAGGAAATTAAAAAAACCAGGCAAGTGCGGGTCTTACTTGCGCCTCAAAGGTTTCGTACGAACAACTTTTATATTACATTTTTGAAAAAAGACGCTTTCAGCATGATTTCATGAGAATTTATAAAGCGGCTGAGTGTGAATCGGACTCGTACCCCGATTATTATTATTTTTTATCTTAAATCGGACTGATGCTTGACTGCACTCTTATTAGTTTTCCTGTAATTTATACGTAAATAATTATTATATCTGTAATTTTAGCAAATTTTTCTGTCGAACAGTTTCCGATATTGATTAATTTACACCTTTTTTTAATAACTTCAAAATTATGTATTTATGTTAATATTATACTAATAAGAGATCCTCACATTAAGCCCTTTTATTTCATAGGCCACAGTCGTCACACAATAAAGTAATTTGTTTTTTTGATTTCTCATTTACCTACCCATAAATCCCCCCCCCCATGTTTAAAATTCATAAATTGGCGTTACATGCCTGCCTTTGGGGAACTGACTTACATATGTGTATTAAATTTTAGCTCAATCGGTACAGCAGTTTCTGAGAAATTTCGCTGTCTGATAGACAGACAGACGATACCATGTTGGTTTTCAGACTTTGTCACCCCCATTTCCCCCTTTATGGGGTTGAATTTTCCAAAAACCTGAAACACGTGTATAGTCATTTATTGTTAGCAATAGGTACTCCTGTGAAGTTTCAAATAAAACAGTCTAACTAATCTTGTTTCCCTATACAAACTTTGGACCCCCATTTCACCCTCTGGGGGATGATATTTTGCACCTGCCACGTTGTATAATAAAATAGTTGTTGTTTTCGTAATCAGCGACCCAATAAACCATAGAAACGATACCCATATTGATTTTCAGACTTTTTCACCCCCATTTCCCCCTTTAAGAATTTGAATTTTCAAAAAAGGTGATACACGTATTTACTCATTTATTGTTAGCAATACTCCTGTGAAGTTTCAAATAAAACAGTCTAACTAATCTTGTTTCCCTATACAAACTTTGGACCCCCATTTCACCCCCTGGGGGATGATATTTTACACCTGCCACGTTGTATAATAAAATGGTTGTTGTTTTCGTAATCAGCGACCCGATAAACCATAGAAACGATACCCATATTGATTTTTAGACTTTTTCACCCCCATTTCCCCCTTTAAGGAGTTGAATTTTCAAAAAAGCTGAAACACGTGTTTAGTCATTTATTGTTAGGAATACTCCGGTGAAGTTTCAAATAAAATAGTCTAACTAATCTTGTTTTCCCATACAAACTTTGGACCCCCATTTCACCCCCTTACGGGGTGAATTTTGAAAAATCCTTTCTTAGTGCACCCCTAGACCTTATAAGGGACCTACGTGCCAAATTTGGAAACTCTAGAACCAGCGGTTTGGACTGTGCGTTGATATGTCAGTCAGTCAGTCAGTCAGTCAGTCAGTCAGTCAGTCAGTCAGTCAGTTTCTTCTTTTATATATTTAGATTACAACATTTTATGTAGTTTAAATAAATCATGAAAGCACCAATGGAATGTTAATAACTAAATTTTTAATATACATGCCTATTTCATATTGTCTTTTGGTCCTTCGAGCCGGATCATATTCGCCCGCCATCTTGAATGTGGTTCGTGGTGGTTGGTGGTTAACGTGATGAACGGATGTCACGCGTGACTAATATATTTATTGCTAAGCATTGGTCGTTATATTTTTATGTCCCGCTTAATATGGAAATGGAATCTAGCTGATATGTAGGATGATATTTTAATGATATAGGTATTATATAAATGTATAAACATTTTGATTTAAGATCGAGTCAACTGAAAAATAATAATGAAAAAAATATCGGGATACCGATTGTTCGGTACGATGCTATGGACACAGGCATACTGCATAGTTACGACTAGATATAACAAACGTTAAACTTATGGGGCCCACCCAATATCAGTCCGCCAGACGATATCGGCCAGTTGGAATAAAAATTTGACAGTTCCAAACAACTGACAGGCCGATATCGTCCGGCGGACTAGTAGGTGGGCCCCATTAGGTACCTATATCACCTATCTCTGTGTCGGGGTGACGGGGGTTTAAAAATAGCGTCTCATAAATTTAGAAGGTATGATGAGATGTACGTTCTTTAGTCTTAGATCTTAACTATTTGTAAGCAAACATAACGAAGAAGTTCAAAACATTTGAAGAAGTCGTCATATTGCATACAATAGAGGCGTATTCGGTTTTGAAGAATATGATAACGATATGTTTTCTTTATTGGGTGTTCCTAATCTTCTAACAGTAAATATTCTTTTAAAGTAATGGGAAATTATTTTTTTATTTATGAAATACATAGAGGTGATACAGACGGTACCTACAATCAATTGCGTGACTTGCTAACACTTCTTTTTTAAAATGGCTGTTAAAAGATCCAAAAAAGTTAGTGAAAAGTTTCAATTACTAACGTAAGTAGTGTCACGTAACAAAGGCAGTTTTTTGCTTTTATTAAAAACTCTAAAATACAATTTGTCACTCAATAAAAACCGAATCTGAATGGCCTGAAAAATAAACATACCTTTGGTGCCTGTGCTTACCTTACCACCCGTGACAAGCACAATAGAGGTGACCTTGACTGTGGGAATGATAGTATCTAGATACTAGATTGTTAGACTCATTAAATGCTTTATAAAATATACCTATACTTAAACCATATACCGTGTGGCCTGTAAAAGGAGCAAAAAATTTAAACGTAGATTTTACTCCTCAACCTAGACAACGTTTGTTCAGCGACTTTTGAAACATACATACCTACATACATACATACAATCACGCCTATATGCCAAAAGAGGTGAGAGATCACGGATTTCCATTTGCTACGATCAATGCAGCAAAACGGCTCTCCGTGAGCCACTTCTCGCCCCCGTGAAGAACGAGACGTGATGGGTGGCGAACCGTATCGCCGCCATGCGACTTTTGAAAATTAGTAAAAATTAATTTTTCGCGCGAAAACGAATTTGGTTTTGTATGGAGGGTTGGCGGGCTGAGACCACCTGACCCGTATAAAAACGTTTTTTATCCACGTCAAATTGTTTGATCCATACAATTTTTTTTAGTCTCAATTTTTTTGAATCTCACTTTTTCTTAGTCGCAATAGGTACGATACCAATTATGCCCTTAAACTGATCCTCAGTATTTTTAAACACCTGTATTTGATGGCAACTGTACAAACTACAGGTGGTAGAGCGCTGATTGAAACGGACGTAAGCTATTTCTATTTAAACTAGTCTACCCAACCATGTCAGCCAAATTTATTTTTTGCCTCGTCTAGACAGTTAACTCAGACATACTCTTGCGCAATACCATAACGTCATAGTTTACCCAAGATGATACACTTCTATAGTACGTATGTAGGTAACCTTCTTATGTAACTTTAATGTTTTCAATAGGTACAAAACCCTTACTGCCCGCTACAATAAACCAGTATGACTCTAAGCTCCTATAACGCGTAAATATTACAAAACGCAGGTTCAAATTATACAAGGATTTTTAAAGATGATAAACACCTAGTTTTCGTGAACGTGTCGGCACACGGACGGTGCGTGAGAAGAAAATTTGACTTCCTACGACATTGTATGACGTCATTATCATTAGACGCGTGAGGGGTCATTTCCCACTTAATTTTCCACGTGTAGTTGTTCGATATTTTAAGAAACGGTATCCTATTGGGTATGAATGAATATTTTAAGTGCGATTTGTATATATTTGAACAAGTTATTTGATGAGGAAAACATTTGCTCTTATAGTTTACCTACATACCTAAGTTAAATCTATACCTAATTTTCTAATAATCTAATTTTCTAATGGCAGGTAATTTGAGCAATAGGTACCTATATTCCTATGTGAGTATAAATAAAAAGAAATGTTAAAGGGCCCACCCCCTATCATATCGGCCTGTCAGTTAGAACAAAAATTTGACAGCTCCGAAGAAATGACAGGCCGATATCGTCCGGCTTACTGATAGTGGGTTGGTCCCTTTACAAACGACATTCTAATAGCAATCATGGGTGGGTGTAAAGTACTATTACTACTACTAGATATTTAAAGTGACCTTTTCGCCACGGACTGACAGTAAATTCCTTCCCAGATGTCTGATTTTTGTTGTTGTTTGGTTTTTGTCTCAGTAAATATAGTAAGTACCTATAGAGTTTGTCAGACGATGTACTACCAAATCAAGAAAAACTCCAACCTGCAGCCATACGATGTCTCATTGGTAGCATTTCAAATGCTTCACCCGCTGCAATTGCCACGAACTGTTAGGATTCCATTGAGGAATGTAGGTTTTCATTAATGATTAATGAAATAGGAAAATAGGTGTCTATTTATATCATATAGATATCTACAGCTTAGCGCTGGCGGCCTGGCGGCAAGAAGTCCGTCTTTAAATCCTGAGGTATCGCGTTCAAACCCCGTGTACCGGGACCGGGACTCAAATCTCCGTAGGTAATTAAAAGATACCTAAGGGATCATCCATTAATTACGTCACACCAATTTCATGATTTTTTTACCCCTCCCTCCCCCCTTGTCACACTTCGTCACAATTAACTGCACCCTCCCTTAGTGTGACGTCACATTTAGGTTTTTAGTTTAGGAAGGCGTTGTAAAATGAGCCTTATCGCCTTTAATAGTATCAAATTTATAGGGAACGAAAGTATTCAAACATTTCAAACAAATCCGAGTATGCAGAAAATTAGTTTAGTTTAGTACAATGTTTGTTAACAATTGAAGTAATTTTTTTAAAACTTAGATTTTGTAAAAAAATTGTAGGTATGTGAGGATTGTGAGGTCACAAACATGGAACTCCTCCCTCCCCCCTATCACGATATGTCATATTTTGTGGACCCCCCCCTTCGAGGTGTGATGTAATTAATGGATGATCCCTAACTGAATTTCATCTAAATCAGTTTAGAGGTTTAATAAGCCTAAAGTGAAGAGATCATTAGACACCCAGAGTTACATTCACATTTATAATGTAATATTAGTAGGGATAGTATTGGATATGAAAGACAGAAGGACTTGAACAGATGGCAAATGTTGAATACGTCCATGTGAAGTGGTTTACCGTCCGTGGGCGTCATTAGATTGATGGCTTTCGGGGGGGTGTTTACGCTATTTTGACGTCACTTTGGCCAGCTACACGTTCGGATACTTTTCAGAATTCTCCGCGGAAATGCTAACGTTCTATGTAGGTGGCAGTTTTCAGAAAACAAGTGTACTATTAAAAAAAAAAGTCGCTAATTTTCCATACAAAAAATATTAGTCAGTTTTGTGACGATCCATACAGAATGTATGGGAAAATGTGTCACAAAACTGACAAATAAATCTGGGACACCTTTTATTATTATTTAAATCAATAGTCCTCGACCCCCCAAATAACCTATAGGTATGTTTTCCAAAAAAAGTAAATGGTACACTTTTTTCTGAAAATGCCCATACTACGAGTATATGTAGAAGAGCAATGGTCCCTTACCTATTTTAATCCAATTGCTAAATATGAATTGCTCGTCATTTTAGATTCAGCATAATATAATAAGATAGCGTAGGTTTTATTTTCTCAAGTCGCGGTCTGTTCTCAAAAAATGCACCCATTCGATAGTTTATATTCACACTAGAGAATCTAAGCTTGTGTTCAGTAATTCATAATCATACATCGGTGCGGGAATGATTTCGTGTATTTATAACTTTGTTTATTGTAAAATAATTACCAAACTATGAATTAAACGTAGGTAGTAAGGTCCAAATGTGCTTAGAAATGTTAAATTAGTATCGTTTTTAACAGTTTTTACCTGTTATTTGGCTAGTGTATAACATTCCCGCACCGAAAACCCCGATGTTCATAATTATAGTAATTATAATGTTTGACTACTAATATACCAAATAATTGGCATCTTGGCACTCTGCGATCATTTGCCGTTTGGCGAGCCAAGTCCTTCAGTACCCATGACGTTTTCCATCAGATTTGTTTGAAATATGACGAAGAAATCCTTTGCCAGAAAGTTACATCTGTTACATGGGATATTTAATTACTCGAATCTTGTCTTGATCTTGACATGTTTATTTAACTAATTTATCCTACACTAAGTGTTAAACTGGCAATCCTTTTATAGTTACGATATCCATAGGGGAATTTCATGAAATAAGAGATACTTATGAGGAAGTATTTGCGGGTTTTCCTTGAAATTATTGTGTTGTGAAGTTTAGCGACAGTCAGCAGCAGAAGTAGTTAAGCGGGTGAAGTGTTCAAAATGACCTTTACACGCTCTTAATTTCTTGACAATAAAGTCCTACCAAGAGCATTTTGAACCCCTCACCCGATTAACTAACTGCTGACTGTACCTAAACTTTACAACTTTACACTGGCCTAAAGTGGTTAGGAGACTTGATGATGTTTCGCTTACCGAATAATAACTTCAAAATTCATTGGTTTGAACCCACCGGGAGTTGAGTCTTCCGGATTCAGTCTTACCGCCAGATAGATATATATGTAGATAGGTACTTATTAACTATCGGCCAATAACATGCAGCACTGAAATTTCTGTTTTCTTTCCAGGCGGCCTCGGCACGCGGCACTTCGTCACATTCATGTTGTTCCTCGGCATGGCCAACGCTTACATCATGCGGACCAACATGTCGGTGGCCATCGTGGCCATGGTCAACCACACGGCGCTGCCAACTACGCATGAGGCCATGGACGATGAGTGCGGAGTGGAGTCTGCGAACAGCACTGTAAGTAGACAATCATGGCCAACACTTACACCATGCGGACCAACATGACGGTTGCCATAGTGGCCATGGTCAACCACACGGCGCTGCCAACTACGCATGAAGCCATGGACGATGAGTGCAGGGGGCCAATTTTTGACTTTCGAGCGCCCGAATTCAAAAAGTTTAAGCTCGAAAATAATCGCACACAAAAGCTTACCGCAAATTTTTTCGCATGAAATTAATAGTTTAAATATTCATGATTTTAAATTCCTATCGCTGTTATTTATAAAACACAATTTCATCGTTTTATTCTGAGTTGTAAATGTCATTTTCGAGTGCTCGAATCTCAAAAATCACCCCCCTGAGTGGAGTCTGCGAACAGCACTGTAAGTAGTCACATTCATGGCTAAGTAGTCATGCTTCCCATGTTGCTTGCGTGCTGCATGTTTCCTAGAGTCGCGAGTTCGAATCTGGCCCGAGGCAGTGCATTTTTCTACTTTTCCGTTATTCCTAAACATTACTAGATATAAATAGGTACGGAATTATGTTGAATTTTAAAATTAATGTGAAAATTAAGTACAAGCTTTAAACAATACACTCCTTTTTTTGGGCAGTCGTGTAATAAGCACTTGCTTACAGAGAGGAATAAGCTCTGTGGCGATCTTCAAATTATTTCCAATCTTACGACCTTTTTTTCCCACAGTCTTCGGCGGCATCACAAGATGGCTCATTTGTGTGGAGTTCCACTCTGCAGGGCTACATCCTGTCTTCCTTCTTCTATGGTTACGTCATAACTCAGATCCCATTTGGAATTTTATCAAAGAGGTAAGGAGATGCTCCACTCTAGCCGACCAAAATGTAACTAAGTACGTGTTTCGAGTTGCCTTGTTAGTATTCGAGATATCCTACAAGTTAAATCCGTATTACGTATATATCCTTTATACCGCAATCGTCTTTTGTATATAATTCATATAAACGAGCTGAAAATGGGGTGCAATTTCGGTGTCTACTGGAAACTGGAACCAAAGGAAATGCCGTCGCGAGCAGTCGCTATCGAAAAATCTATTCAAATACTTGAGTTCCTACCTACTGACTGGTGCGTCAGGTAGGCGGACTGCTGTAAGACTAATGCAGCCGCCCCTTTAAGGCTGGGTTTCCACCAGAGATTACCGAAGATGTGTTGCGAATAATGTTTTTGAAAACCAATAGAATGACTTCATTTGTTTATCCTCGCGCAACGCAACTCTAGGATTGGCTATTAACAAATACATTCCTCGTATGCATCGCATCCTCGCTCATCTCTGGTGGGAACACAGCCTTAGTGCCTGGCCTAGCCGTTCTGATTAGTTCTAAGCAATTCGCAAACGCTTTGGCGCCCAGATTAACCCTCAGTTTGACATTAATTATCTAATATTCTAGGTTCGGAGCGCGTTTTTTCCTCGGCGTTGGTATGCTGATCAACTCAGTCTTCGGATTACTGGTGCCCATTGCGGCAGAGAGAGGCTACGAGTGGCTCATCGTGGTCCGCTTCATTCAAGGGCTTGGCGAGGTGAGTCTACAAGTTCTACAACTGACCTAAACATTGTCAGCATACTGGTGACTTTAGATACAATTTCACCAACCACAGAAAGTACCTTATCATACGATAATATTTAGTAAACAAAAGAAAATATGATGTAGCAAAAGGATTTTTGGCTGCATTTGTGCTCATCATAATGGAGATACAAACGAATGACAAAGAATGATGGTTCTGAAAGTTAGTCATAGTAAAACCTTATTGCGGTCGCAGCTAAATGCCATGACCTGTATAAGTTGCTGAAATATGACATATATGTCGGCGGCCGATCGTAAGATGAAACTTAATATAAGGGTGTTATATATAACATTTATCAGATCCATATACCATAAAAAAGAAAAAATATACCAGGTCAATACGAAGGTAGGTGTGTCATTACTGACTCGAGCATGTATATTTGCAGGGTCCTATAGTGCCGTGTTCTCATGCCATGCTGGCTAAGTGGATTCCACCCAACGAAAGGAGTAGAATGGGAGCAGCCGTATACGCTGGTAAGATACATGTTGCTTCTTCAAACAAACCATATCACTTAAGATAAATTATAAACAAAAAATAACCGGTTGCACTTAGCCTCCACCTTTCCAAAAGAAAATACCCGAGCTACTTAAAAGTACTTACTCAAATCACTGTAGTAGTGCCTATAATATTTGAAAGAGTTCCCTCTCGATTTCTTCAGGGTTCCATCATCAGAACCTGAACTGGTGACAATGGGACCAATTGTATACAAACAAAAAACAAATCGGTGCAGCCGTCTCCGAATAATCGGTGAACATACATAAGAAAAAATAATAGCAGAAACAAAGATCCTGATGAATTGAGAACCTCCTTCGAAATCTTGAAATAGCTTGAAAAAGAAAAATGCGAAAGGCTAGCTAAGTGACAAACTTTTCGACTTATAAATTCAAAATTGAATCCATCGTACAGACCAATATATACCAATTACATAGATACCTGAATTACCAACACACATTAAGACCAAGTTAGATTGCGTAGTATGTATATTTGCTTTTGCCACGCATCGTGTAAACCTGACATTTCAATTAACAACTTCAGATTTATTGATTCAATTAATCTATGATAAACACATCGTTTTAGCACATACCATATTGTTATATCTAGTAAGTACTAGCTTCACTGAGAACGTTTACCCGAATAAGCAAATTGTTCTATTTTATAAAATAAAGAAAATTAACTTCGTTTGATTCCTGTATAAGTCTAGGACTTTTTAACTTCTTGTATATTCTGCATGCATGTTAAGTATATGTATTTTTACATTTTGACTCTTTTATATTATTAATGTCTTGAAAAATGAAAAAGAAACATTGTTTATTGGTCAAAAAGATACAGGTGTACAATTGTTGCTAGGCCTACCCGTGTACAATTGTAGGTACCTAGTGCCTGTCCCGTTGTTGTTTTTTTTACATATTATATATAATGACTAATGCATGAAAATTATCTTTCCAGGAGCCCAATTCGGCACGGTCATCTCCATGCCGCTGTCCGGTCTCCTGTCTGCCTACGGTTTCTCCGGCGGCTGGCCGTCCATATTCTACGTGTTCGGGCTGGTGGGCACGGTCTGGTCGCTGGCCTTCCTGTTCCTGGTATCTGAGGACCCGGAGCACTGTCCGAAGATCAAGGAGGCTGAGAAGAAGTACATTCTGAGTTCACTGTGGGGCGCCGCTGGTTCTAGCGTAAGTTATCTATTTATTTTTAACAAAAAAAACGGTAATCGTAGGGTAATTATAATTACATAGGTACTCGTACTCGTTCGTTAGACCTACGACTGTTAGGCAGAATGGTTTTTGAGAAGGCCCCCAACACGGTGGAAAAATCCCAAGAAGCAGGCAGCGCGAATGGTCGGTGTGGAGACCTAGCTGTGTCCTGCATTGGACACCTATACTAAGTACCTATATAATAAGTTTGATAAAGGAATTAAAGCAGACAGAATGTAGTTACACCTCTATAAATTTTGCATAAGAAGGGCTCTGGGCACTTAAAGTCAATAATAATGATAATGTCATAAAATGTATTTAGACGAAAGTTTTCTATATTTCCAGTCGCCACCCATCCCGTGGAGCAAGATCCTGCTCTCCATGCCGTTCTGGGCGATCATGTTGGCGCACATGGGGCAGAACTACGGCTACGAGACCCTTATGACTGAGCTGCCCACCTTCATGAGACAAGTTCTGCATTTCTCCATCAAGGATGTACGTATTTCACTACCTCATCTTTATCTAATTGCTCATTTGTTATGTCCGCCAAATCAACCTCGTAAGATGTTACCATCAGAATTTTCCGTCTATAAGTTTGGATCACATTGAATTCATAAATTATGATTAAGTATTCGAATTAATGGTTAACCAAATAACAACGATACTACATAAGTATCGTCCTACCTCTCCCTACCTACATAGGTATAGGTAAGTACCTAAGTTAGTTGCTTTGAGCATTTCACACGATTGATTCGGATGAATGAGGTGACATAGGCCGCATTTTAAACTACCTCAAAATTCGATTAGGAGGACTAAGTAGGAGGTAGCTCCATCCGATACGAGAACCCCTCATATAAAATAATAAAGCAAAACAAGTATAACATGCACTTTACAAATACGGACGAAAACTAGATTGTGAACTGCAATCACGCTATGAGCTCAACTCAATTATCCAATTGACCGGTGCTGAACCTACGGCCTCGGGTCGAGCGTTTATATTGTTGAGAAGCTGTAGGTACCTACTATACTTATTTATGTAGGAGCCATGCATACATGTTTATTGAATCTAGAATTCTAGATTAGACTGCCAAATGACATCCGGTTCAGCCTGTCAAATTGAATGAGCAATAAATCTCGACTATACCTACATTTTTTTATATTTCATTTCGTGGTGACGTGGTCGCGAGCCTATACCCTATAGCCCTCAACGACACGGACGGAAACCCCGCTGGGTTTTTAGTGTCCCACATACCCCCCACTAATGGGCCTTCCTCGGACTCCGGGGGAAAGCATAAATGCATTTTCCCTGCGTCAAAAAAAGGTTAGATTGGATTATCTAAACTTGGGAAATGAAATTCGGCCAAATGATACTTCTGCGAAAAGTTGCCAGTTGGTTGGCAAGTGAAATTCGGCAATACAATTTTCGACGCAAAGGCACACAACCCTTATCGTACTTACTAACTTTTCTTATTTTGACAGAACGGCTTCGTGTCCGCCCTCCCTTACCTGTGCATGTGGCTGTTCTCCATGTTCATCTCCGTCGTCGCTGACTGGATGCTGTCCAGCGGCCGCTTCAACCACACGCAAGTCAGGAAGATCATCAACAGTATTGGTAAGTGCAATGTTTACTAGCAAAGCAATATTAATATTACCAATGGAGGATAGTGTTAAGGCCCCAGTACACAGTGGTGAAGGATGGGCCATGCCAAGCCATATATGCTTTGCAAAACCTTTTGAACACTAAGCATCGGATAAAAATATAGTGCCCTCAGCGCCAGCACGCATGGCAAACCGGTTATATTTTGGACGTGATATCATGTCCTGGCGTTGAGGGCACAACTTTCCGTGCGCGTGCTTTGACGGCTTTGGCGGTCAAAAGGTAAGCCACCAAACAAACTAATTATACCTACCTAAGCTTATTTTTTTCGGAAAGGGTTGGCAATGTGGAACCAACCAGAGTGAAAATTATTTTCATTCTTAGAAGTTCATTAATCCTTGATGATTTTTATTTCATACTCTGTTATTAATAAACCCAACACTAACCGCGCTTTTCTTCAGGTGAATATGGCCCCGCCATCGGCCTCTTCATCGCGGCAAACACCGGCTGCAACAAGTCCGCCACCGTCGCCATCTTGGCCATTGGAGTTGGGCTCAACGGTGGTATCTACTCTGGTTTCAAGGTAATTAATTATTTTTATTGTATTGCTTGATGGGTAGGTACCTACAATAACAATTATCTAATAGATCATTGTGAGTATTCTGTGACAACGAATACCTAATCATCTGGATTATTTGGGGCCCTACAGTTGATTTAACCCTTTGATCGGCAAGCATCGGACAGAAAAATCGTTCCATTGACGCCAGAGCGCGCGAGCGCACTCGGTTATATTTTGGACGTGATATCTCGTGCTGACGCTGAGGGCACGACTTTCCGTGCGCGTGATATGACGTCTTTGGCGGTTTAAGGGCTAAGGCAGCCAAGTAAATGTTGGGCAAACATAAATCAGACGTCGTTCAAATTTAGAAAACTTATTTTAAAATGCGCCCACCTCAAATGAGTCAGCCAAATTCTCTATATGATCTGCCTATTGTTACCTGCAATTTTATAGACCTGCCGTGTATTTATAAGTAGTTAACTACCAATAGAAATAAATTATCGAACTCGCGGAGCGTAAGCGAAGTAAGTTCTTACAAACAACTCCAGACCGAACTGTCACCTGGCTACTGGGACGTCTCGGCATTTGGATGGCTTTTTGATTTCGATAGTTTGTCTGACGATAACTTTAGTAACGTTTTTCTGATCTTTATGAAATTTGTTGGGGCTGTAGCAGAGGTACATAAAATTTGTGAGTTCGTACATGAGCAGGATCGATCAAGTGGTTATGGCGCTAGAAGGAGGAAAAAAATCTCCTTGGGGCCTTGTTATATTGGTCAACTCGTTTGCAAGAAAATTGCGAGTTCTCAGTTCGAGGCGGACTACTAGTATAGTTGAATAGACCAAAACTTTATCTAATCCCACTTCTGATGTTTTCAGGTGAACCATTTGGACATCTCGCCGCGTTTCGCTGGTATCCTGATGGCGTTCACAAATTGTCTCGCCAACCTGACGGGTCTGCTGGCTCCTATCGTTGCTGGCTACATCATTGAGGGCAATGTAAGTACCTATAGGTACTAATAGTTTAGGCTGACGCGGTGTTGAATAAATAACAAGTTTGTGTAATGCCTTGATTGGCGCAATGCTTACTCAGCGGACTTCAGTAAAGACTTCAGTTTTTTTTTTGGTGCAATAAAGAATATTGTATTGTATTGTAAAGACCTCAACGGAATTCAGTCAACCATAAACAACAAGACCTGAGCGAAAAATTGTCTATGAGTTCCAAACAATAAATCAAACCCCTTAGACAATTTACCTACACTTCTTTTCGAGTTCTAATACGCAATTACGCACTGAGTTTGAAAAAGACAAATGGGACCATGCATAGATGTACAAATAAACTTGACTGTTTTGAAGACACAGAACATTTTTTATAAGTTTGACTCAGTAGCTCATGAGAGAGCATTCTATATAAAAAATTTTTCTTTCAGCCTTCCCAAGCTCAATGGCGAAAAGTTTTCTACATTGCCGGTGGCATCTACATATTCGCGGCCACCTTCTACAACTTGTTCGGTTCCGGAAGAAGACAGGAGTGGGACAACCCGGCCGAGGACGCGGCCTTGGCCCAGAAAGCGGCCGACAAGAAACAAGCCAAAATAGACAAGAAAACGGCGAAAGACAGCAATGAGGCCGAGACGGCGCAGTGAGAGTTCAAAATGGCGGGATTACGTTAGAGTTGCTAGCTGAAAAATCAAGAAAACGGTTTAAAACTGCGCATTTGAAATGTTATTATAATTATAGTACCTACGCATTCTGTAAAAACAAATGCAAATAGGTAAGTAAGAAAGCAACTTTATCGCAAGCCGAACCGTAAGTTTAGAGAATGACATTAAATTTTAAAATGTAGGTAAATTAGTATTTGATTATTCTCCGCTGATTTTAGGGTTGTGTTTAAGTTCCACCCGATATGAGTTTGATAGTTTGTTTTATTTTACTTTTTCAAAGACATATTATTTTTATTGTCATAATTTTTGCAATTTATCCATTGTTTTTTAATTATTTTGATACGATAACTGTTACTATACCGTTTGACTAACCGTTTCCGCATTCCAACCATTCCATTCAAAATACATAAGTACGAAAATTCTACTTTCTCGCCAAAAAATATGAATTGTGAGTATTTTTCTGTGGACGGAAATTGTTAGTTACACTATATGTCTGAAATATCTTGAAATAAATATGTAATTTTAAACGTTACACGTCTCATTGTATTTTAAAAACAAAATACTATAGAGGTGCGCATCAACTAGGCTGTGATATTACCAGGAATTTGAAAATTCGATACAATCAAGCTCAAAAGCTATGATCGTTGTCGGTTTTCAAATATCCCTAGAACTTATATCGGGTGAACTAAAAAAAGGAAAACGCTATTTATTTATTAGGTATTACGTAATGATACCATACACTAGTAAATTGTTAATAAGTAGTTTTAGAAGCTTGAAGGATATGAGAGAAGAGTGATAGATGAATATGGGTCCAATTAACTGGTCTATGTGATATGACATTTGAAATATATATATTGACATTCAACTATATATTTTAAATGTAATTGCTGTCATTTTGCTTCAATGGATTGGATGAAACAAGCATCTCCATACAATTTGCTGTATTTTCAATCCAAAGGAGTAATCATTAAGATGAGTTTTACAATTGATGAATTTGTTACCGTCCGAGCCAGTGACATAGTATATATGTATCGTACCCTCGCATTAAAATTAGTCTACAAGTAGTTTCTCAAATAAAATACCTTCGTAAACTTTAGTAACAAAGTAGGTAACATTAAACTATAACTTGATTTATTTTCAGATTAGAAAAATCGTGAGATTATCGTGTGCCATTTTTGCGAAAACGATTTTAAAATTTGCCGTTTTGCATCTTATTGAATTGGCTTAAGCTTATCACTAAAAGTGAAAAAATAGTAGTAGGTATCATTTAAATTTTACCTACATATGGCTGAAAAAAATAAAGCTAAATTGCCGAAATCGACCGTTATTTTTCTAATCTGAAAAAAAAATAACAAGGTATAGATGGCATTGTATATTCCGTAACCGTATGTTTTTTTTATACCTAATATGCCGATTTTAAATGTAGCTTTCCCTGCAGATATTATGTTTGACGCTCAGGGGCCTATTTCTCGAAAGATTTATATTATTATTATTTATGGATTTACAAGACAACACGCTAATAATATTAGTCTAAGACCGTTCGAGAAATGGGACCCTACCACTGCCATCAAGAGCAATAATTTTTTTAAACACATTTTTTTAATTCTGTTACACCACGAAAGTATACTTATTGAGAAACGCTTACCAACATCCCATTATTGTAAGGTGCCATTACTTGGAGTTCGAATTTACATGATAATCATTACTTATAGCATTTGTTTATCGTTTGGCAAAGTTGGCATACATTATATAAAATTCGTTATTAAATCCTAATTCGTGTGCCAAACGTGTTGTAAGTTTTACTTTAATATCACTAATTGTTGGAGAATGTTGTTGCATTAGATAAGTCGTTATAGTTATGAATAAGTAAATGTAATATATTACGCTATTATACTTTAGTTTGTGACGTCATTTGACGCTATACGCCCAGAGCTATTGTGATCATTGTATTTTATATTTTAAGCTGTAATGTAGTAAATTAAATACTGGCCTTAAAAAAAACTAAAGTTCAAAACTGTAACACCAAATCGCCAGTAGGTATAATATTAGAGTAATAAATGAAGAGCTTGTAATTTCTGGTAATATATTTTTAAAATACGTAGCCTGTGATCTTGTCAGAGACAAGTTTCTGTGCCTTCGATAAGGACCATGTTATTCGTATTCCAATTTTGAAATCCTGAAGAAACAAATTCCTTAATTCCATACAATTTTTAACAGTTATCTCTTTTAAAATAAATTTATAAATACCGATGTATAAATTCAAAAGCAGTTTTATTTTAAAAAGTAACCCGCATCCCGCATCCCACGATAAAGGGCGTCTGCTAGCTGTTAGGATATATAATAATGCACGCTCAAAAATTTAAGCTCTTAACGAGTGAATTCAAACGTTTGTCTCTAGTCGCGCACCGGCAGGCGAGAGACGCGGACGTGTCAAGGAGCTCCCGTCACCCGCGTGAGAAAGAGGCAAACTGTAATTTTCTCACCACGAGAGTGACAAACAATCAGATTGATTGTCAATATAGATACACATAATTCAATAATTGCAAGGTTATGAAACATATTCCAAATATAAGCGACTACCTACGAGGCAAATTATTCCGAAAGCATATCCTAATCAAGTCGATCCCAACCAAGTTTTTTTGGTTATAATTTGTTTCTGTGAGAGGTCACAGTCGTGCAGTTCTTACTTAACCTAAACTACTTTTCTGGTAGCAGTTTATATCTATGGGGGGGGCGCAGTGCTAAACTAACCTACTTTTCTGGTAAGTGTTTATTTCTGTGGGGGTCGCAGCTCTAATCTAACCTAACCAACTTTTCTAGTAGCAGTATGTCTGTGAAGGGTCGCAGTTCTAATCTAACCTAACCTAACCTACTTTTCTAGTAGCAGTATGTCTGCGGGGGTCGCCGGTTTTACCTAACCTAACCAACTTTTCTGGTATTACTATGTCTATGAGGAGTCGCAGTTCTAACCTAACCTAACCTGATTTTCTAGTAGCAATATGTCTGTGGGGGTCGCCGTTTTAACCTAACCTAACCAACTTCTCTGGTAGTAATATGTCTATGAGGGGTCGCAGTTTGAACCTAACCTAACCTACTTTTGTGGTAGCAGTATGTCTGTGGGAAGTCGCAGTTCTAACCTAACCTACTTTTCTGGTAGCAATATGTTTGTGGGAGGTCGCAGTTCTAACCTAACCTAACCTACTTTTGTGGTAGCAGTATGTCTGTGGGAAGTCGCAGTTCTAACCTAACCTAACCTACTTTTCTGGTAGCAATATGTTTGTGGGAGGTCGCAGTTCTAACCTAACCTAACCTACTTTTCTGGTAGCAGTATGTCTGTGAGAGGTCGCAGTTCTAACCTAACCTACTTCTGGTAGCAATGCTTTTGGTAGCTGAGGGTTGTAATGCTGAGGTTTATTCAGGTTGTTATTTGAGATGTTATTCGTTGTTTTAGGTTGTATATGTAATGAAGATTATATAAAATGGAGTTAGTTAAAATACCTGTTATATGAAACAACTGTATATTTTATCTATGTTATATTACTTTTAACGTATACTAATTGAAAATAGACATTTAGTGCATTATATTTAACGTTATTATACGTTTTGAACATTTGTAAACTGAAATTATACAAAAAGTTCGTATTCATTACGTTACGCACCCCATTACGTTAGAGCAGGGCTTGGCAACAGGCGGCCTGCGAACAGCTCGCTTGCGGCCCACGAACGTCGTTACTGACAACCGATAATGTGGTAGCTTTTGCCGGATAAAGTTACAAATTATTACCTGTGCGGCCCGCGTCATTTTCGTTAACTTACTATGTGGCCCTTGGTTGCTAAAAGGTTGCCGAACCCAGTGTTAGATTATAACCCATCAATAGTTAAAAAAGAATAATTGGCTAGCTTGCGCAGTGCACCGAGTGCACGGAGCGGCCGCAAGCGCTTTACAAATTAGGTAAAATAGTACGAGCGGCGCGGACGCGTGCGCGGAATTTTTCCTCGATTTGTACAGTCGCCATCAAATATCTCGGAGCGTCACAAATATCTGAACAACGCCGTTATTCACAAGGCGATAAGGTGCTTGTTCTGATATTTTTGAGTACCGTGGCCGCTCCGATATATTCGATGGCGACTGTACCCGCGCGCGGGCGCAAGCTCCGTGCATCCTAGCAAGTGCAAGCTAGCGGACGCCCTTACTGCAAAAATCTACATTCAAAGTAAGCCCACTGAAAAAACAGCTACGCAATTTAAACGCAATTACATAGATATATAGGTACATGATAGTTAAACGCATTATAGAATAATATCTGATTATCTAGTGAATTAAATTCAAGTTTATAAAGAATTTGGCATTTATTGTCATAAAAAAACACGTAAACATCTGAAAAAACCATAATCATTACCATTCTTCTTATGTCTTCCATCAACATTTTATCTTCTATGTAACTGCAAACGACTTTCACAGCCAACAATATTTATACTTATACCTTTATTTAAGCAGCTAGACGGATTTCCTTATCCTAAACTTGATGACCACCTTAATTATGGCGATGCACATTATTTTTATTCCTCATCATCATCAATATCGTCAAACTTTTTCTTATTCTTACTAGTCTTACTACTCGTTTGCGTTATCAAAGGTCGGACATCAAACGCCCCCGTCCCACTTCTGCAAGGCTGTCCCATCATGATACAACTTGAAGCCGAATTAAGCTTATCCACCTTCGCATTCAACACGGCTTCTTTTAGGAATATGAGCGACGACTCAAAAGACATCTGCTGCAATGGGGATGTCGAAGATTCCATGCCTTTTCGACTCATTGGCTCGAAAATCCCGTTATAAGTCATGTAGTCTGCTACTAGTGACAAATGCCTGGGATCCACTGTAATTCCGTAAACGTTGAACACATTCTGAATCTCCTTTATGATCACCTTATTAGCTGCCTCAATGCCGTAAGTCCGAGCTATAGCGTGAACATCGTTGCTGTACAACTTGTTGACATGGAGTAAATCGTCATATTTGAACATTTCAACAATGTTTATACCTTCAGTCTTGAGGTAGAGAACGTTCTTCTCCTTGTTGGTAATCGCACGCTTAATGTTTTTCACTTCGTGTATAACGGATTTTGAAGCGGCATCTTTGAGAGCTTGTGAAAGATCGACTTTTAAGAATGATATAGGGAAGAGGACTGTTAGCTCACACCATTGATGGTTTTTGGTGTCGAAACTGTAGTTGGTAGCGCTGTTGATTTTGCCGACAACTTGCTCCATGAGTGTTTTGTCAGCGGCTGATACTTCGTCTTTCCCTTTGTCTTGATCTTCGTTTTCTTTATCTTCGTTGTCTTTCGCCGGTTCATCATTCAACTCCTCTTCGTCGGACTTTTCTTCCTCTTCCGATTCTGGATCCTCGTATTCTTGTTCTTCTGCTCTTTTGTTTCGCTTCTTTACCTGTAATCAAAAATTTGTTAGTTTTGCCATTCATAGTCATAATAATCATTCACCTAAAAACTATTATTACTAGAATTTGTCACAATAAATTCAAGATATGAAATTCTCCGATTCCCATTTAAAAAATCCAAGAAGTAATCAAAATTTTCGTTTTGTGGAAAATGCGTAAATTTTGCACTTTCCGTCAGAACATCATTATAGTAGTAGCGTTTTATAATATAATCAGCCCAAAATAAAGGATGGTTAAAGTTTTTCTATTCTACTTATACAGTCATCATCAGATATATCGGAGCGGCCAAGGTGGTCACAAATATCTGAACAACGCCTCTATTGTCAAGGCGATAAAGTGCATGTTCAGATACAGAGTATTTTGGGCGCTCCGATAAATTTGATGACGACTCTACTGTAACTCATGAAACTGGCTTGCCAGAATATAAACTGCTCATTTACCTGCGTAGCGTCATCGTCATCGTTGTTGGGTTCGTCGTCTGAGCTCTCGTCGTCGGGGTCAGCCGCGGCCTCCTTCGCCGGCGCCTCTTCCCCGCCGCCCTCTTCCTCAACGTCCTCGTCGCGCCGACTCCGCTTTTTCTCCTTCTCCGTCGCCCACACCACGCCGCTCGACGTCTTCGCCTGCCGCCGGACCGCACCAAACATCTCCTGGAAAAACTTCCTCGACATATGATGAATGATCTGCTTCGGCTTGACAGCGTACTGAGTCTTGTATTGGGACTTTGGCAGGAACCAGAATTTCAACGTCGTCTTCAACTGTCTATTCACTTCCGTCACTATTTCACATTCCACGTCAATCTTCTCTAAAACGTCTGCGACAGTAACCCTGTTCAGTTTCTGTCTTAACCTTTCAGCTTTCTTATTAAGATTCGGAAGGTCTTTGAATGGTATATCCATGTTTGGTGTTTTAAGTTTAGCTGACGCTGTCATCAGGATTTCTCTGAGACGCGGGATACCAAGGGTGACGTTCATGTCACCACGACCGGCAAAATGGAAGGTGTTCAGTGTCATCTGAGTAGACGGCTCTCCGATCGACTGGGCTGCCAGAAGACCGACGGGCTCGCCAGGCTCTGCCAAGGATTCCAGGTATTTAGCGTTGATTACTTCTGAAAACTTCTCCTTCTCAGTTAGTTCTGCGTACGCACTTTGCTTCCGATTTTTCAAATAGTTCTGCATGATGCCGTCTAACTGTTCACTTATGACTCCGAATTTGTATTCTGGTGATATTTTGCTTGCGATCGGGTCGGGGCATAATTTTCTCGCGTATTGTTGTCTTTCTTCCTCATCGAGCGAACGCCACATCTTTTCTAGTTCCCAGTAATAAGGGTCTCTCGTTTCATCAGTCGGTTTCTCGTCCAACTCTATATTGTCTCTCGCCACCTTTGAAAATTCTGCAAATGGACTCGTTCGTACTTTCGCAAAAGGATCGCCGTGCTTTTTCTTCCATTTCTTTATAGATTTTTGGGCTTTGGCAATACTTTTAGTGTTTGAGTTTTCTTTCAGCGTTTTGATGACAGATTTGCTGACAACAGCGTCGGCGTTCTCATCCAGGAATCCAAATTGTTTTTCTCTTAAAAATTGGCACTTCAGAACATCGAGGCCGTCTTCTCCGTAAGCGAATTGGACGACGCTGCTGTCAGCGTCCCTCACTGTGTGATCGTATCCCACGCTTAAGCCTTCAAGGTGCTTGATCAAGCACCTTTGCAAGTAACCGGATCGACTGGTTTTGACGGCTGTATCGATAAGACCTTCACGACCAGCCATGCAATGAAAGAAGAATTCCTGAGGTTGTATTCCCGTCATGAAGCGACCGTCTATGAACCCGCCAGCTCTAGGGGAAACGTCGTAAGGCGTGAAGCTCGGGAGTGACCGTCCAGATATCATGAGCGGTGGACGTTTGCCTTCCAACTCAATCTGACCGAGCAGGCAAGAGATTTGCATAGTGTTTACAGTGGAACCTTTAGCACCAGACTGCACCATCAGCTGGAGATTGTTATATGGAAACTTTTCCAGCAATCCTTCTGACAAGCAAGCAGTGTTTATACTGTTTGTGTGTGTATCAAGCATATTTTTGTACTGCCTGTCTAAATTCGCTCTGAACTTTGGGTCTTTTTGCATCATCTCTTCAATGGTTTCTTTTAGTGTGTTATCATCAATATCCACGGGCAGTTCAGTTGCTTTGGCTGCTGCAATTTTCCCGGCATTTCTGACCAAACTTATATAGTCGTCTCGTTTTTTATTAGCCTCCTCCACAACTAAAATGTCTTTAACACCAAGTGTGAACCCAATCCACTGTAGGTAGAAGCTGAACAGCTTCGAGAACGAGCTTAGCAAGGCACTGGAACTGTCTCCCCCGTACAACTCGTACATACAATGTACAAGACCGTAAGGTGTTGCTCCATAGTGAGTTTTATCCAAAACTCCTGACAACAATTCTCCTTTCTGTATGACCACTTCAGCTTCAGTCATGCTGTTATCTTTCAGTGGTGACCCACCAGCTTTCCAAGGTCTTGGAGGTGTTTTTTGCCAAGCTTTCGCGCTAATTTTAGCACTGCTTGTCAAGGAAAGGTATGATTTAGCTTTAGGGATGCTGTTGATTATGACAGTGGATAAGACTTGCTTGCCAGACCAGAGTACCATTGGTTTAAGAATAGTAGGAGGCAGCAGTTTGATCTCTCCTTTGTGATTAGACAAGGCTTGGAAGACCAGTTGCTGGTAGTCAGACTTGGTGAAAAAGGTCCCCCTAAGTGACATTTTAACTCCAGCAATAACATGATCTTGAATCAGTCCACTGAGTGGGGTGCCATCTTTTGGTACAAGGTATTGTTTTGTCACTGACATAATATTGTAACCTTCACTTCTAGCTATTTCGTTTTGGGGAAAATGGGCATTCATTTCATCACCATCAAAATCAGCATTGTAGGATTTGCAGTTGGCATAATGCAATCTGAGGGTTTTCTCTCCTTTCAGGATCCTTGCCCGGTGTGCCATCATACTGGGCTTATGGAGTGATGGCTGCCGATTTAATATTAAAACATCACCGTTAACTAAATGTCTATGTACAATTTTTAGACTAGACTTCTTATACTCATCAGGGGTCAGCAATCTTTTTGCTAAACTTTTTCTTTTTTGGATGGAATCTGGTGGAATCAAAATAATCCTTCCATTTTCAATTTCAAGTTTCTCTGCTCCGGGATGTTTATTAGGTCCATTAATAACCATTCTTCTCAATTCCTCCACATTCCACTCCGTCACAGGCACTGGATAGGTTAATTTTGTCGCAAATGCATCAGGAACACCAATTTCATCAATATCAACATTAGGGTCCGGAGTGATGACCGAACGAGCTGCAAAGTTAACTCTTTTACCCATCATATGCATTCTTATGAGTCCCGTTTTCCTCTCAAGTACTTGTTTGAGTCCTAAACTAGTTAGGCCTTGCCCTTCACAATTAAGGATGTAATTCACGTGTTTTTGCAAGTCCTGCCACACCGTATGGAGTTTCTCAGCAGCACTCTGGCCGTAAACACTTTCGTAAGCTTGCCTCGCCCCTTGTTCCAAGTTGTCCACAGTTTTTTGATTAGGTGATGAGAGTACTTGGAGAACTGCACGTGCATTGTACGCCATTGTCATGATTGCCTTGTAGATATTGTTCTGAGGATGTTCAACAAGTTCACCCCTCAAAACATTGCATGGTCGCAAAGATGGCGGTAAAACGGGAATTAATTCCATGAAAAAGATATTTGTACATGGCTCAGTTTTTGAGTACCTTAGCACTGGAATGCATTCTTTTAGGATATCTGCTTCATTTTGTGCTATAGAGCTGCAGTACCGTTTTATTTCATCCGGCATTAATATTTTAACCCCTTTTGTTTCCTTCTCATTACTAACAATATTGTGCATTATTCTGTTCTCAGAAGTCGTTACTTTAACTATCTTGACTCCGCAGTACAAGCACTTCTTTGATGTGTTGATGGATTTGAATATGTTGTTAACAAATTTCGCCCGCAACCTATCAGAGTTCTTGTTATGAAAAGTTTCAGTTACAGGATCTTTTTTCTTTAGCATTTTTTGATATTTCCTGATAAATTTGGGTGGTTCGTCAGCATTTTGTCCCCACAATGTGTCATTGTTGTAAAAACTCTCTAAGTCTAAAGCCGCAGTGACATGTCCAGCATCTAGTAATTGCAATTGAAGTGTCAAAAGGATTTTCATCTTGTCATCCATTTGGATTTTACAGCATTTTAAACAGCTGATGCGGAACAGCGTGTAGATGTTCTTAATGAACAAAGGGTTTATCACGATCAGAGGCAGTTCTATGTGACCAAAGTGACCAGGACAATGAAGCATAGGATTGGTACATGTTGTACAGAATTCGTTCCGGTCCCTGACAGGTCCTAGCGCAGGGTCGTACAGGCCGCCTTTGGTAGCGTTACCCATTGAGTCGAAGGACTGGGTATTAGTGACTTTAGCCACACTAAGTTTGCGAATATCATCGTCATTAAACAATAAAAACTGTACGCCATTAGGATCCACCGACGTCAGACCCTTTAGGGCCGCCGTAAATGCGGTCTTGGAAGCCATTTTGAGTTTCTGTAACCAGAGAAAAGCAGAAAGTTACACAGAATTCGCAATTCGGTGTTATAACGAAAAATAACCTCGCAAAAACTTATAATTAAAATAAACTAAATGAAAACAATAAACAGAGTCAAATTAATTGTGATGCATTTATATTACTCACATATAAGCTCGTAAAAGTCCATTATTTAACACATTAAATAAATTTAAACAGCATCAATCCACGTTTTTTTCCCATGACACGAACTGTCAAACAAACATAACATGACAAAGACAAACACACGGGACGGGACATGCACGGGACGGGTCCGGTCCGATCAAAACCGTACCAAACTACTAACTACACTACCAAACCAAAATGTTAAGGGGCTACTTTGAAAAATTATAGGTTTTTTCAAACGCTCTAGTGACTAAACGGGAAAAGGGGCTGAATTTATTTTCGAATATGTATTATTAGACTATATACTCTTGTTTTTGGCACAAGCCGAAACATGATTGCTGAAAGTTGCCTCGATAGAAAAAAAATCCGAAGTTGGGTCCTTTTCCCCCTTATTTTTCTTAGCTTACGTAAACTAAAAGAGATTAAACAATATACTTAAGTAAAAAATATGGTATTCTGGTTTATCTAAAAAGTCACAGAAACAAAATTACACATTACTTTATAGATTCGCTTATTTATCGTATTTTAGTCAAAAAGTCTGATCCTTAAGAGCGCTGCATCTCTTTCTTTCGTGCACGGGAGCCATAAACGTGTCTCTAACGGATGGGCGTGGCTTGTCCGAATCGAGGAACGGCCTTAAAAACAACAACCGTCACCGGACAACACGGGAGACCGCAGGGTCATTCATCATGAGGTTCTACACACAGAAGCGACTGGTCAACGACAGATTGAGCCCGAGAATTTGCGAACTATACTACCGGTTTAAGGGACGCAGCTATACGACGGAACGAGTTCGCAATATCGTTTCCTCCCTCTATACTCATAGCTGCATCCCTATATGTTAGCCTAAGGGTCACAACACACCTAGCGGAATTCCTCGCGGAAATAGCGGAAGTAGCGGAAATTTGTCTATGGTAGCGGAAATTTGTCCATGGTAGCAGAGTTTTTGTATGGAAGCCATAGACAAATGTCCTCTACCATAGACAAATTTCCGCTACTTCTGCTAATTCCGCGAGGAATTCCGCTAGGTGTGTTGTAACCCTTGAATTCTTTGATCTCGACAACATCAAGTTGGCGACATATCGTGGCGAGCTATGTACTCTGTGGTATAGACCCCTTTTCAGGCACTGACCTATCTGCCATAGATATTCCGGTATTGTTATTGAAGTATGGCAACAATTTTGATCAGTCAGTCAACATGGCGGCCCAAGATGAAGTTGACGTATGTGAAAGTTGGGAGGATATGGACGAAATTGGCGTAAGTGTATTCGTCGCTTCCTTACGGCATTTCTGACGTCGTTGCCGGCCGCCTAACAGTCCTTCACACACAAGTTAATCTGTTTCAGTTAGACCAGAAGATCAAGCTGATGTCAAATGCGTCCCCGCCAGTGAAAACTCCCCTGAAAGCTTGCAAGGTTACGAACGTAATTGTGGAAGACAGTGCCTGTATCGGATCCCAGTGCGTAATGCCGGAGCCAGCTATTCGCATTCTGAAGCGGCCGTCAACGCTCGCGAGCGGGCAGCTTAACGGCGAGCGAAACGCGCGCCCCGTGAAGACCCTCCAACAAAGACAGAAGGAGTACGAAGAAGCCCGATTACGGATACTGGGCGAAGCGAGGAGCCCTGAAGACGTAATCGACGATAAGTAAGCACAGCGCGTCTACGCATTTAATCATCCATCCTAGTTTACATAATCAGTACACTTTTATCTCACTTTATTTATCTTGTTGCAGTCTGAGCTGCTTGCAGGACAAACTACAAGCGAATAGCATTAGCGATAGTCAGAATGGGAACAAAGTGAAGAATTGTCACAATGATAATGCCAAAGGGAAGGAGCGTAAGGTGCTAGTGAGGTTACCACCAGGCGCCACTGCGTCTGGGGTGTTCCCATCCCCGCCACCCCCGGGAGTGCTTGTTATACGGACACCTCGGGGGCCAGACGGTACCAAAGGCTTCCAACGAAGGTAGCATCAGCCCATGACAGTCATACATTAATTTGTAATAAATTCCATCCACAAAGTACCCAAGAAAGACAATGTTGAATTATTGGCTCTAATTGTGTGTTATTCACAATTCCTAATTTGTGTTTGGATCATTGTTTTTTTGGTTCTATGAAGTGGTATGGTGATTTCAGTTTACACTATGAATCCAGAGTAGAGTGCATTGGTATTTCTGATAAACATATTTACATTTGACTTAAAAACTATTGGTTAAATGCATAATTTGGTTGAAAGTTTATATTATCCCCTTGTCTGTGATGGGCGCTATTCAGTAGATTATGTTCTGAATTCTAAATAATTCATAAATATATATGTTTTTTATTCACTAGCGATATTGTGTGAGGTGATTTGGTTGGCCATACTATACAACTTTTACTATGGGGCCAATTCCGAAATCTCGAAAAAATTTTTGGCTGTTTCATAGATTTCGACTGATCAGATGTTGACATTTCTATGGGGAAACCAAAATTATTTTGGGATTTCGGTGTTGGCCCCATAGGAAAAGTTGTTCAGTACAAATTACCTAATCAATCTAATCACTTCCCACAATATGGCTAGTTATTGAAAAAACACCCGTAGAATTCAATACCCATTGCATGGATCACCCCAATGCGAGATTTGCCACAGACGACGGGATAAACACACACATAGAGCAACATTACATAGAAGTTTGTCTAAACCAGAGTACTTTAAAACAATGACAGCTAATTAAAATAATCCTGATCAGTAATGTACGAGTAGCAGGCATGATTGCCGAAGAAACTCAGATTTTCGAAACAATCAATAGTTTTTAGGTAAGGCGATTATCAACGATCGCAACCGCATGCGGCGACAGAGCGCAAGCGTGACAGTGCTATACACATGCAGAGCACTATCTCACTCGCGCACCGGTGCCGCATGCGGAAACCGCAGCAGTGTGAAAAGCTGCCTAATACATGATTGAATATGATTTTTCCTAATGATTATTCCATATTACAGGGCAATAAGCTCTTTCAGCATGAATTAAGCAAATCGCCCTATCCATGAAGCTGCATGATGTCACATAAAAAAAAAAGATATTACCAACAATTAATTACCAATGTACTCACTCTTGGAAATAATTATTTAAAGTCTTTTCCATATGCATATTTTTATAGTGTCAACAAAAACCTTTATTATGTAATTTCATAAACACAAAAGGTTCCTCATTGACCAAATTACAAAGTCACATGATTTTGTTTGTTTACAGTTTTTAATGCTTTTTAAGGACTATGGAACAGTGGCGGCGGGTCGAACATTTTTTTAGGCAAGCCGGAACTTAATTTGGCTTAACATTTCTTCATGAGCTGTAGGAAAACAACTTGGGTGCCTGAAAATAAGGCCGACGGGACTCTTGCTCGTGTTCTATAGACCCGCCGCCACTGCTATAGAACCATAAATAACATCAACTCATTTAACTGTAAAGGAAAACCATTTTGATTTGAATGATTTGTATTAATAAATACATACAATTAAATTATTTCAGTAACAACAATTATCAGCAATAAAATATCGGTATAATTTATTATAGATAGATTTTTAAGTTAACTGGCTGGCTATTTAGAATAAGCCAGTTTACTTAAAGATAATTTCATGGTTTCTACTTTGGGAATTATGAATATGAGTGAATCAAATTTTGATACTTTTGCTATACTAATATTACTTTGTATACGGTATGTACAGGAACACTCTTAACTGACCATTTGTGGACCTTATGTGTATAGGCATAAGGGTTACAAATTATCAATTAATAGTGTGGATATTTGTGACCACCTTGGCCACTCCGATATATCTGATGGCAACTGTACATATATGTTCATTTAAATAATTCATTATAATCTGTTTGTTGTTAGTAATTCAATAGTGAAAAGTAAATAGATTCCAAAATGTCATTCTCATAATTCTGTATGGTTGATTTATAAGTTCCATATACTTCATACCATTTTAAACCACTGAGCAATTTTTTAACATAAACTAAACTAAGAATTGTGAATGATCATTGAGCGCTCACTAACGGGAACAATAATATTTATTGTAATATATAAGTGAGGAATAGATGCCAATCTAAAAAAGTGAGGGACAATTGCAACTATGGGACAAATGCAACAATTTTGAAACACAAGTAGTTAGTAAAAAGTAATAACAATGCGGGTGCGCTTACGTACATCAGGGCTGTAGCCAGAGTTGGATTTTTGTTAGGGTATTGGCCATTTCAGGTAGGGCGCTTTATACTTGTAATAGTTCGTAGTAATTCAAGGTAGGGCATTGGGATTTAAACTTAGGGCATTACCTCATCCCAAAAAAACCCTAGCTACGGCCCTGACTTATATACAAGTCTGGTATAGCTACAAGAGCCTCTTTTCTAACTACTGTATTGTTAGAGTAGTTGCATTTGTCCCGTAGTTGTAATTGTGCCTAACCTCATCAACATGTTGAATGATTGTATGTGCAAGTTTTCAGAGTATAATGTTTTAGCTCAGTGTAATAATTTGTGTAATATTTTCCAAGAGACAAGTAAATAATGAGGACTGCTCACGAATGAATGGACCATAACATTAAGATGCGTAAAGTAGTGCAAAATTGTATTATTGTGATATTTGAAGTATTTACTACTCAGCTTTTATTCATCCGTTTTTTTTGGTAGTCTGCTCGGAAAGAGAATTGCTCATATAAAGAAACCACGGTAATTCTCTTTCTGAACAAACTAACTGGATTTTCAAGCATTAGGCGATTATCACACTGGCGACGGATCCGTACGCGGCGCCAATGTGATAATCGCCTTAGAACATGACCAGCGGCTAAAATATTGAGGACTATACTTAATGCCACCCATACCATCTTCCTAGCTTTTGTCCCGCTTTTGCAATGGCTCAATTGAGCTTGGGGTTTACTTGGTAAACTAATCCCATGAATACAAAGGCACTAATTTTAACTAAAGCAACTGCCGTTTAACCTTCCAACCTAGGCTAGAAACTAGGCCTTATTGGGATTAGGTCCGGTTTCCTCACGATTTATTATTAAATTCCTTCACCGAAAAGCGATTGGTAAATATCAAATTATATTTCGTACATAAGTTCCGTAAAACTCATTGGTACAGTCACCGGCAATAGTATCGTCTTACACGAAGGCCGCAAAAATATGTGACACGCTCTTATTTCTAAGAACAAAAGAGCGTACCCTATATTTTTGCGACCTTCGTGTATGAAGATACTATTGCCGGACTGTACGAGACAGGATTTGATCCTGAGACTTCCAAATTGAAGTCAAGACGTCTTACCGGCAGGCTACCAACCCTTAATTTTGGAGTATTTTATGCATCTTAGTATATTACTTACATAGAATATGTCCATCAGACATACTGTATATTATGCAGGATTGAGCTGAGTAAAACCACACCATAAGTATTAAGTGGTGATACTGATAACAGTGTAACTAATTATTTACTTGTTTCAATTTCAAGACTAATAATTATTGCTACTTCTGATATTTATTTGATCTCTGTAAACATCTTAGCTACCAAGAATTAAGTCATTGTTTTCAAACAATTGACTAATTTCTAATGATGTTTGTATCTGACGTATCTGTCATACATCATGTTTACATAAATTATGGTTGCAATAATGATTTACAATGAGCTAATGTGTGTTTGTGATTGTGTTATGGGTACACAGAGTATACACACATTTTTGTAACATTACAAGAACACTAAAAATCTGAACTAGTTTGTACACTCCAAGCCAGTGAGTATGAGGGTACCTTTGTATAGAGATTTCTATACAAAATTATCCTTTTTCATTCCTATTGAATGGGGAATGCAAATCGATTGTTAATTTTTGTGTTAAAAACCGGTTATTTTAATACAAAAATAACCGTTTTGCATTTCCTAGTATTGAAGGCACTTTCAATCAGTCTTTCTTTTCAAAATACCATATTTTCAACCATCATCTCACCTCATTTTAATGAACACACTATACAACAATTTCATTAATTATTATATATTTATTAAACATTGTGTGCATACAATTAATTGATAGAATAATTGTCAAAATTATAACATTAAACTTTTTATATCCCATTTTTCTACATTATACATTATAGTATATTTTTTAGGATAAGGTACTTGCTAATTGTATATTTTTAGCATATTTTAATGTGTTAAGTTTTGATGATGCTTATGGTTCGTATGTGTCAACTGTTGTTTATTTTAAGAACGGCTGTGTTGTGGCTGTTTACCACCCTGTATAAAACACAGTAGTGTCTTTTATGACTACTTATTATAATGTGTCAAGATCCTGCAGTGATACAGGTATAATGCTGTATTCTTATTAGTTCTTCTGACATATACACGGTGCTACTGTGACACAGGTAAGCCTAGGGGTTAGGACGTCTGCTGCGAATGCAGCCAGCCCTGGGTACCGGAGGCCTTGTACACTTTTTCCTTTGTATATGACATATATATATATTTAAGTTATTAATTTACATAGTAGTGTGCCGGCTGAAAAAAAAAACAACTCTGAATATTTATTGAAATAATTAGATTTATTTTCTCGCTGTATTGACGGTTTGGATAAGTCTGGAACAGGGATGTTAAAGAGATCCGGTTCCGGTTCCGTTAAGTCGGAGCTCCTGATTGGTTTTTAAACATCCGCTTCGGTTCCGGTTCAGATACTTTCAAAATGTTTCCGATGTCATGCGGATTTGAATCGGGTGTCGGCGCCTCATACAAAATTGTGTCGTGCAAGTGGGAATAGCTTCATATAAAATGTTCTGCCACTGGAACATCCGATCAAAATCCGGGCCCGACATCCGACTGGGAACGGGGTCAGTTAATGCAATGGGGCAGTGTCAGTTCGTTTTACACACGAAATAATTTGTGCTTTTGTTTTACTACCTGTAACTGAATATGTTAATTATACCTAGTTACTTATACCTAAACAGTGGCGTAACTACGCTAAGTGAGGCCCGTGGCAAATTCATTGTATGGGGCTCTTTTTACAGTTAGAATGCTCTTTCGGTCGTTGCCCTGGGGCCCCCTTCAAGCCGGTATCCTGGGCATTTTGCCAGCACTGCCACCCTATAGTTACGTTAGTGCTTATAACCCACAGACTACACAGACACCTCATTATTAAGCTTTTACAGGGAGCACGAGGTCACCACACATAAGCGCAATTTTATTCGTAAATTTCTACGATTCGAACAGCCTCAATACACCAATTTGTAGTATAACAATCCAAGTTCACCCCTGTAACTTGATTTTTGAGGATATTTTTAATTCACATGAGTAATTATCAAAAACGTTAACTCAATTGAAATAAGCGGTTGCGCTCTCATACAAAATTAGTAGGTATGGACGCACAGATGAGTGGTGACCCCGAGTTGTACTTATGATCTATCTAGTGGTTGAGGTTATCTGTGTTATAACCATAAAAATAAGGTTTGATTTACAAAAACTCCAGTCGCCATGCAGGATCTTGAAGTTTCTAATTAGTGATTGACATAAACAGACCATGTAGCATTCGAGTGACTGAGGTGCATGCGTTGTGGTCAGAATTTGATTTGGTTTTACTAAGGTGTTGTGTATATGCCTTGAAAGAAACAACAAATTTTAGTAGGGAATGATGATAAAAGCTATTTAAATCGTGGTTCTAAATTACTGTAAAGGCGGCCACCGACTATCGGTCCGTCCGCCTGACGATCTCGGCCTGTGAGTTAGAACAAAAATTTGCCGGCTCCGAAAAACTGACAGGCCAATATCGCCAGGTGTACTGATAGTCAGTGGCCGCCTTAACTTTTGGCTTTCCCGTACGGGTAAAAAACTTACTAGGAGATGTTAAGTATGATTATATTTGTTATTTAAAAACTCGTCATATATTGTCGCGTCTTAAAGATGATGCCTTAAGGTGAGGTGGACCGGATTCTAATTATCAATCTTTCACATTAATATACTATGCGTTGTTATAGCTTCCCGATTTCAAAGTTCAGTCGATTTAAGAAATCGAATCATACCTATATTTTACATATTAACCTTAATCCACCTTGCCTTATGGGGTCCAAAAATACGCAATAGAAAATGACGCATTCCGTGCGAAAATCGAATGCATCGCCAAACACGTAATCTATAGTTAGGGAGGCGAGGTAGCTAAATGGCGTAATTCAACGGCGCCGTCGAGACCTATCAAAATCGAAAGATAAAATAATTTCGAAAAGAAAAGCTCGTATGGCAAAAACCATTTTAGCGGTGGGTTTGGCGTGTACGGTTTTTCAAAAATGTTAAAAAAAACAGTTACTTGGGCATTCTCGAGCGCGTCAGATATTCATACTACGTATGCCCCGAATGCCTCTGATAACAACGTTATACTAATCTGCCGGTTTGCGTGGTGGGGGTAGGCATATAAAGTAGTCAAAAATGCAAAAAAAAAAAAAATTTACTCGAGCGCGTCAGATTTTCGGAAGGGGTGTTAAGTAGGCCCCAAGGAAGCTCCCTTTAAAAAAACTGACGATTTCGGCGTGACGATAAGTTACGATGAATTTTTGAAAATGCAAAAAAAAAAGTTTTTTTGAAATACTCGAGCGCGTCAGATTTTCATAGGGGAGGTTTATCTCGGTATCCTGAAAGCATATTTTTTTAATCTGACAAAAATGTTGGTGGGTTCTCTTAATCTGACCGAAAAAGGTTTAACTTTCAAGTCAAAAAGTTTTAACTTTGGACAAAAATGTAAAGACACCTTTTTTGTGTAAAATAAAATTACCTTTTTTGTTTATTTAAACTTTTTTTTGTAAAATGTATCGTTCGCGACTTATATGCCGTAACGCGTTCTTAGGAAGACGAAATGGCTCCTCCACACTTCCGGTCATGCGGAAACCGTCAGATTTTGTATTTTTAGTAAGTTTTAGATTATATTCTTCAAAACAAAATAAAAAAAAATCGCGCTCGAGAATGCCGGATTAACGTTTTTTTTTTACAAGTTCGCGACCCTATAACTCGGCGGCGTCAAGGACTTATCGTCAGATTAGTTAAATTTAGTCTTTAAACACTAAAATCAACCCCCAATATCTTAAACTGACGCGCTGGAGTATTTCAGACTATCCATTATTTTTTACTAATCTGATCGTCTATCCTAGGCGCGCGTCACTACATATAGAGCTAAATACTTTACAAGGTTGTTCTATTAGGTCTAAGGTATCTCTCATATCTTAAACTGCCACGCTCGAGTATTGCCGAAAATTCCCCTATTCGCCTCCCTAACTACTACGTACAGTCACCGGCAATAATATCTTATACAACAAAGCAGAAACATGTGGTACACTCTTCTATATAGCTTTACAAATAAGACCGTGTCAGATATCTTTGTGCGATTCTTTGTGTGTTTTCGTTTGGTTTCACGCTTCTTTGTTTTAGTTCGCACAGAGACTCCGCGTCAAAGTTTTGGAAACCAGAAACGCCGTAAATATGAATAAGTGACACGATATTTTTACACTTTTGCTAAGATGATTAATTAAGAGACGTTTCTGTTTCGAGACTAAGGAGTGGAGTCGACTCTTTCGTGGTTAAAATAATAAAAATTGTTTATTTTAAAGGCGAAATCGCGAGTTACAAATATGGCAAAATAAAAAAACCGTGCTCTAAAATGGATCGCTAGATCGCTGTTCGCATATCGCGGGCGACTACAAACATCGAAACTGTCTGCATCGCTATTGCACTTGCACTTTGCACTAGTGGTTTGATAGAGACAGATGTAGACACATTTTTGTTTTCCTATGTACGATCATACAGTCGTCATCAGATATATCAGAGCGGTTCAGGTGCTTAAAAATATCTGAACATGCACTTTATCGCCTTGACAATAGAGGCGTTGGTCAGATAGGTGTGTGATATATATCTGATGGCGACTGTACATCATGATACAAATTATACCTGTATATTAGTTAACCGAACCGGCCGCGTTGTGAGAACGCCATCTAGTGAAGCTATTTTTTTAATTATAAGGCTATTTTAACGGCACTTATGGTTTATTTCCTTCTAAGGCCGAAGAAACACGCTCAATAGGAAACTTTAATATCCAACTATTTTTATGAATTCTTAGTTAAATTGGCTTTACTAATTGGCGTTACATACTAATTTAAATTCAATGTGAATCGGATTGGCAAATTGCCTCGGCAGGTCATTAGAAGGTAGAAATTCTAACTTTAATATTTGCAATATCGAATCATGTTCAGACTTATATAGTTTGCCTTCAGCGTCTGTTTTGTGTTGAATTACTTAATGAAATTATTAAATTTGTACATCTCCAAACGTAAAATTACTGGATGTCTTTCTCTACCTCGTTAGGTAATAGATATTCAAGGCATACCTATTATTATATGATACCTTAGTCAAGGATTGTAAAGTCAAATTGAAATCTGACCAAACTATACCAATTTTAGCATAAGTTTACAAAAACTCTTGAGGATTGTGATATAGAGAATAATCATCTTGTTGCAAACCTTTCTGTTTATAATAAAATGGACAAAAAGTGGAAACTTTTTTTTTATGATGTTACTTATGTTTTACTTATCCCAATTTAATCGTGGTGTACCTGCTTAAGTGGATAAAGCTCTTAGGGTGGGTTGCACCACGAAAAGGGACCACTTTGTCGATATAGAGTTAGTTTAGTAGTACTTTCTAAAACTACGCAATATGCACTATCTATAAGTGAAAAAATTAAGTGTCCTTGTAAATCGACAAAGTGGTCCCTTGCACGAACCTCGTCCACATTTAACGGACTGATCAACGTTAAATATAGCGACGGGCTGGCATCCCATAGAAAACTGTCACACTTTTCTTACAGGATTTTCTTAACGATGACGTTGACTTTAACAGACGGACTGGTGCAACTGACCCTTAGTGTAGACTAGGATCACACGGTGTTAAATTTTACCGTATACCGGGATTTTATTGATTACCGAGTGACAGCAAATTTTGTATAGACAAGTTTTTTTTTTATTCATACGTAGTTACGAACTACTACTTGGTTACGCGTTTAAGTCGCTGCTACCATACCTAAAGTACCTGATCTACTACATACATACAAAAAAAATCAACAAGGCTGTAAAATGAAGCGCTACTAGAGCACCTAAGCAGCAAAACTTTGTTAATTTTTAAACCCCCCACCCAAAAAGAGGGCTGTTGGCCTGAGGCAGTGGATTTTTCTACTTTTTCTTGGATCATCCGAATAGTTAAAATTTCATCGCAAGCCATGGGATGCCTAATTTTGTCAATTTATCTCTAGAACCTCCTTGAAAACTTGTTATCTTTCCAAGGGAGATGAAAGATAAGGTTTATTGCTTGATATTATGATGAAATATTTTTGTTTATAGATTGTACGGTGACTTTAGCGATAAATAACCTCATACGAGGTTCCGTATAGGGCATGCAATACCGGTATTGCTTGTATGGGCTAATACCGGAATTCCGGGATTCCGTACTTAGTCGGAGCCCAAATTCACGAGTTTTTCTTAATCTGGGATTTTTGACTGCTGGCTTAATTACGACACGGTTACCACACTGTAAAGACCGCCTTAGATTTAGGTATATTTTTGACTCAGGTTTTGCAAAATGCTGTATCGATTTTGATGAAATTTACAACACGTGTGGGAACTTTGCCTATTTTATTATTTAGTTTTCTGGTTGCCAGGATATTAACCAAATTACGTAGACGGAAGGTGTGGTCTGGCAAACGTTTTTTGTAGAAAACTGCTAAATTCAAAATCAAAATGTGTAAAATATTGCACATACACTAAAACCTCATAATGTAGGCACTGACATAATAAAAACGTATACGGGAACCTACACTGTTGGTGGCTGAGTGAAAATTTTACCGCAAAATACTGGGACCCATTTGCAGAGAGGATGGAACCTGGCGGCATCGTAAGAACCAGGAAATCGAAGATCTGGTGTCCGAGCCGAACATCATTGGGGAAACAAAAACCGCTAGACTCCGGTGGCTCGGACACGTAGTTCGTATGGGTGAAGATTGTGCTGTCTAGAGAGCATACTCTGGGCGGCCAACTTGTCGAAGACCATCTGGGCGCCCTAGGGGCCGCTGGAAAGGCGAGGTGCTGAAGGACCTCACCGCGCTGGGCGCCGTTGACTGGTCAGAGGTGGCTGTGAACAGAGAAGCCTGGCGATCTTTGGTGTCGGGGGCCAAGATCCACTTTGGACCGCTGCAGTAAGTAAGTAGGTATACGAGAAATCGCGTTAAACGTGATCGTAAGTATTAAATTAGTCCTACTGTAGATATATTAGAGAACCCAATAAACAAATCTACAGAATTATGGAATAGGAAATCATAAATACCAATATTACCAATGCAATTGAAACGACGTAAGGCAAACTAGTCCCATAATTATATGCAAGATATAAAACCAAACGAGTTTCTCGTTAATCCCAGTTCACATAGTAAGTTGTAGCGTGCGGTAGGGTCCATTTTAGTGTGAAACGACAAAATACTATTCATTACACAACTAAACAAAAGTTAGGTAACTTGTGTTTGTGAAAGAATAATAATTATATTCTAATTTCAAACAAGAAAATACATACACAATTTACTTCAGTTTTGAACTTGGACCGATAAACAGTGCTACTTATAGATATTTTCAAAATAAAATTAAAATTCCGAAGTAGAGAATCAATTTGCTTAAATGGCAGGCTTAGAAGGCTTAAGTGATCACGATAAATCCGTGTTAAGGAGTATTTTTGATCCCACGGCTACTATTGCTGATGTTGACGTAAATGAAGACACATTTGAGGAAGAAGATGACGGTAAGTTTAAGCTAGCAAAACTTATCCTAATATTGTTTTCAAGCCATTAAGTTGCAGTCAGAAGCGGGGACGTAAAATACCTAAAGACCTTAGGTACTTAAGTAAGTAGTGTATGCTTTTTTTTATCAGAAGTGATATCGTGTCATTATCATTTTCGATAGACGAAAGCAAAGTGTTGTTGCCGGTATTGAATAAAATTTGCACCACCTGGAACCACAGGGATCGAATACCGGTATTATTGTCATACAAAGTAACCGCGGTATTCGATTTCGGTATCTCTGTTGTTAATGAATATTTTTCAGATAATATAATAATTTATTACGTTTACCTAAATTACATTTCATAGTATCACGTAAACATTGCAAAAGTCAGGCGCTATTTAGATTTTTAGTAATACCGGTAACTATCTCTGCCTGGAACCGGTACCACCAAAGGTTCTTGGGTACCTACAACTTATGTAGGTAGGTACGGCCTGTGCCATACGAAACGTCTGGTAGGTACATACCTACGTTTCAGGTCGGGGAATGCACTGGTGCATTTTTCGCTATGACCGTTATCGGCAATTTGCCTAAATCTTGAAGTCGGTCGAAAATATAGCTATATTTTCGACCGACTTCAAGATTTAGGCAAATTACCGATAACGGTTAATGTATTTTCTGAGTCTATTTACATGACATAGTTTACCCATTCCTCCCATTTCCTGCACATTTCCATGATTAACTTCAATTTTAGAGGCTACAACCGACGCCGAGAAGCAGTCAGTACATCTTTGCGCCCAAGGTGTCCGATTAGCCAATGAGGGCAAACTGGACGAAGCCTTGGAGGTGCTCAGTAGAGGCGTCGAGTTGGCTGCGGAGCGCGCATCCGGTTATAATGACAGAGCGCAGCTGCTGCGGCTAATGAAGAAAGATGATGGTATGATTTTTTTAAATTTTGTAATAGCCTTTATTAACAATCTTAAATCTAGTTTTACAGTTACTTTTATTTTGGCTTAATTTAAAGTTATAAATTTAAATAATAATGGTTTTTTTCCTTTTCCTTTAGACATCGGTATATCGGTAATCGTGCTTGTGGATTGTTTTGCTTTAGCATAGGCCTATCTATGCTGGTAACTTGGTAAGATATATTGTTGCACAATTAATTGATAGGTCTTTGGTTCGTATCCGGTTCGAAGGACCAAAAATAATGTTATTATTGACAATATGACACTAACATCGTACGTCAAAAATACTGACAGTAGACAAGTATAAAAAGCAATGCAAACTTTTTTAACTTTCTGATTAAACACGCACACATTCATAACACACATTCAGTGTTGCTGTTTGTACTAACCCACCTCTCATACTACCATGGTACCCTAGTACTTCGATTAAAAATTGTCATGTTTCTGGTATCCATCTGTTGTCTGACCGGAAAGAAAAGTGTCGTAGAATGTATGAAGCTCCCATATAAACCACGACTCTTCTATTTCCGAAAAAACTATATCAATTTTGTCTAAGTTCATCTTCCTCCATTGCTAGTAATTTTTTGCGCTCCTGGTAAGTCTCATTTGTTTTCGTGACGGTGATGGTGACGTGAACTCATAAGATTTACACCTACGTGACACTACCAAAAAGTGCTCAAAAGAAGTTTTCACTTCGAAAATTCCATACTTTTATATATGGACTTAAGAGCTGGCCACGTCAGAAATGACACCATAATGAGAGCAATGAAACCCGTCTAGTAAAATTGCAGTTCTATCCTTATTGCTAGATCCGGACATCTGGCAGCTTCTAATGGGTGGAGGTCAGAGTTCTAAACTAGAAAATGTTTGAATTGGATAATTGTACTACCAAAATAGGTAAAAACTACCGATGTTGTCTCAGTTATAATGGCCAAGGCAATTTTCACATAGAACAAAGAACATTGCATATTAATGAGGAAACAAAAACGGCAACAAACCATGAATTACATTTTACGTCGTTTGGCACTACTTTCCCCCAACAGAAACTTTTGGCAATGATGTAATGTAATATGTAATCTAATTGTTTATGTAATTTTTCATTATATTGCATCAAAACCAGAACTCTAGGATTTGTTTTCTTGAATTGTTTTTCTTGAAACATTACTTACTAAAATTTACAGCTGCCAGATGTCCAGATCCATAAATAAGCATAGTATAGCAAACTAACGAGAGGGGTTTCATCGCTCTCATTATTGTGTCTATCTGACGTGGCTATCCGACTGAGTAATATGAATTGAATTAAATTATTATCACTGAACTATAATTATTTTGTATAATACAAAGGTGTTAATTGAAAAATAGTACATAGATACCAACCCACCTTTTGTATGACCATCGCACCCTAGTCGTAGACGTCTTATATTTCTGTGTATGAAGCCTACTAGGGGCTCAGAAATTCACTAGCAATAGAGGAAGATGAACCAGAAACATTACTAAACATTTTATCGCGGGACTAGAGTACCATGGTGCATGAGAGGTTGGTTGGTATTTTTGCTCTATTTAATTTTATTTTGTGTATAACGTTTTGGTATTTATACTCTATTTAATTTTATTTTGTGTATTTAATTTTGTGTATGGACGTATGTCTGAAATAAATGATTTATTTTTTATTTTTATTATAAAGCCTACCAGGGATTCAGAAATTCACTAGCAATAGACGAAGATGATTTTTTGTTACCAGAAACATGACTGTTCATTTTGTCGGGGTCGGGTGCTACTAGGGTGCCATGGTCGTATAAGAGGTGGGTTGGTATTTTACTTATCACGTCAAAAAATTCACAAGACACGTCGGGCTGTCCAAAACGCTCTTAAAAGCTTTGTGGAATGTTATTTTCACAATAGCTACAGCAATGTAGCATATATCGCGACGTAATAAATCTTGTTTTGTCATTCCAGAAGCGATGTCCGATTTAGAGCGCGCACTCCAACTAACGGCGGGAAGAAAGACGAAGGCGCGTGCGCTGGCCCTGTGTCAGCGTGGCGTGCTACTGCGCAAGAGTGGTGAGGACGCGCGCCCGGTGTTCCTCGAGGCGGCCAAGCTTGGCAGCGGGTTCGCCAAGAAACAGGTGAAAATCGTTTTTTTTTAGTTTATTTAATTATACCACAGCGGTGGTAAGCAAGCATACCGCTTGATAGTAAGCAGCTACCGTAGCCTATGGATGCTTATTAAACCAGAGCTGTCACATACGCGTTGTCCACCCTTACTGTACTCACCACAACAGCAGGAACAGAATATTAGGAGTAATAGTGTTTAGGGTCTAATAGTGTTTTTGTAATTTTTGGCTGTTTCATACATTCCAGCCGATCAAACGTTGACGTTTTGTATGGGGACACCAAATTTTTTCGGGATTTCGAGGTTGGTCCCATAGATAAAATTGTTCATTATGACTTTCCTAATCACCTCCCACAATATGGCTACTTATTGTAAAAGCACTTGTATATACTCGTATCGTTATCGTTCACGACGAAGTATAAATTCCTATCATCAAAACAAAAAGCATGAATGAAATCAACTAAATTCCGCTTATCATCATTCAAACTGGAAATATTTTACATGGTCCTTCGAACCGGATCTAGGAACACAATGGCGCCCAACTTGTGGCCAACTTTTATAGTTGGTTAAAACAAAAACATATATCCTCGTCCATAAAAAAATATTACAAATATATTATCCATTACATTATCTGTACTTTAACTTTATCTTAGGTTTCGAACTAGCTTTTATCATGTAACATTTATCTTATGCATTTGTTTGTATCAGGTGGTGGAGCTGAACCCTTATGCTGCTCTGTGTAACCAGATGTTGAGTGAAGTCATGAGAGGAGGAGAGGTCAAGTTGGACGGCATCCCGGATCCAGAATGAGAAGTTCACAAAATCGTTATTTTATTTAGTTATGCTTCAAATAATATAAAAAAATCTCCCCAAGACGATAATGCATCTGATTTAAACTTTTGAACGCCAAGCATCGGACGGGAAAATCGTGCCCTCAGCGCCGGCGCGCACGAGCGCGCAAGGCAAACCGGTTATATTTTGGACGTGATATCACGTCATGGCGCTGACGGCACGACTTTTCGTGCGCGTGATATGACGGCTTTGGCGGTCTAAGGGTTAAATATACACATATTTATGTGGTTTTGATTGATTACAGTGTAGGGAAATAAAACACACGAAATCTAATGGATTAGAAATTTATATTGTTGAATACAATCGACATTCATTTTCAAGAAAATTCCTTACATCCATCCAAACGGAGGCCATTGCCCTCAAGCAATCCAAACTGACCCAATATCATTGAAAATGACAATTTTACATTTTGAAATGACAAATGTTACTACAAATCGAAATATCGTTAACTACACTAAAGATTACTTAGAATATGCAATAAAATCTCATAAATATACTAAATGAAGTTCATGTGCAGAAATTTATTGTATAAAGAAGATATTTTGTTAGTCAAATTTCCACACACAACCATTAAAATTGTTTAAAATTCAAAAACGCTTTTTATTCTATCCATAAGCGTCAACCATAGATAACACAAATTGAAAGTGCACTTTAAACATTTATTTTATAAAAGCTACGTGGAAGAGATTTTTTGTCTTTGGTATTTTACGGTATTAGGCGATGTATGAATTGTTTTGGCACATTTTTAATATGCGTAATTTATTGGACACAGTATGGAAATTCAAATAATTAATTTACATTTTTATAAGATATAAATACTTTGAAAACTTTCGGGGGTGCAGTTTTTTTGCATATTTTTTGGCTCATAGATATTAGGATTTGTAGTGATTTATTTCAAATAATGTACACAGTTCCAAATAGCAATGGAATCAAATATTCGCCACCGCATGTTTTATACTTTTGCTCTAATTATACTTAAACCAAATGGAAAACGTGCAAAAAATGGTAAAAAGGTGAGATTTTCTACATGTTGCTAGTGGTCGATAGCGATGGATAATTATTTCTAAAAATGACAACGAGATTCTGTTCCGAAATTACAGTAGGCTAACCAATGCTGTTATTTTTAAATAGCGCGAAAAAAAAGCATTTAATACGATTAAAATAGGACAAATCCAAACATTTTCCAAGGTGCTGGCGATTCCTCGAGGTCCTGGAACATCAAATGGTCTGGACCACGGAAAACGGGACCTCTAATTAATATACATACCAAATTTCAGGACTGTCCGAGAAATTTTTGGATTTGTCCTATTTTAATCGTATTAATTGTCAAATTTCCGCGCGCAATGAGGGTTTCCGCGATCGAGTTTTTCACTAGATGAGAGCACCAAGTCTAGCTGTTATAATTCACCAATCATGTTTAATCATCCTTTTTTTTATTGGTGGATTTTGACAGCTGCTGTCAAAAATACCTCTCGCATTGCCGCCACCTAGGATTCAGGAAACCCTTATTTCTAGTATTTTTCGTTTAAATTGTCTTATTTCTGTCATAGCAATGGTTAGTCCAACTTTACAATAGATAACCCAGTAATTTTCTGACATCTTTCACAACTAAAGCTAAGGTAACATGGAGTATTAAAGTCACGATACTATATAGACGGAGAGCTAGCCACGTCAGGTATGACAAAATAATGAAAGTGACGTAACCCCTCTCGTTATACTATGCTTATTTCTAGATCCGGGCATCTGGCAGCTGTAAAGTGGTGGAAGTCAAAGAATGACAACTTCTTTAAGAATAAAAATCTGGTTCTGGTTTCGATGCAGTATTATGAGAAATTATATAAGTAATTAGATTATATCATTGCCAAAACTTTCTGATGGGAAAAAGTTGTACAAAACGACGTACCTATAGTGTAATTCATAGTTTGCCGTCTACTGTTTCTGTTTCGGAAATAATACGAATACGCAATGTTTTTTTCACCTCACTAGCTCGGAAAGCCCTTTTTGTTTGTTTAATATCTATTGTGAAAATCGCTTTTTATCCACATGTGGTGAAAGAGTTTTGACATAAGTGACAAGTGGCTTAAGTGACATTTGACAGCTAACAAAACGTAAAACGTTAAAAGTGCAGAATTTTTAACATCGCAATTAATGAATTGCATCGAGTAAAAACACTTAATACAGTCTTGCAACTTTATTTTAATTCATAAATATCAGCATTCAACATTAATCTTCATTCTTTTTGTAAAAACGGATAAATTGTTCTGACAGCCGAATAAGTCTACGTACGAACAAAACGCATCTGACATTTAATAAAACCTTTTACGTCAAAACTTTTCATTTCAATTCATCCATCATATCAACGTTAAATATTCGCATGTTTTTCTAGATTGTTTTGTTAAAAATTAGTGATTCGAGTGATGAAGAAGTATTAAACACCCGAGGAATTACGGGAAACCGAGCAAAATGCACCCTTTTTCTTATTTTCCTCGCTGTAGTGAGGTGAAAAGTTTTGTGTTATACACGGGTGAAAGTTATTTTACGTCTCGTGTATTAAAGCACTCGCTACGCTCAGGATTCTATTTTTGAACCACTCGCTTCGCTCGTGGTCAATAATAGAATCCTTTCGCTAGCTCGTGTTTCAAATAACACTCGCACGTAAAATACAACTTTCACCCCTTGTATAACAAATAACTATTGTTCTCATGCTAAAATATAGGCCCGTCCTCTATAAATAAGACCACGTCGGCAGTTTTTACCTATTCAATTATTACTTTTTTCCAACTGAAAAACTTTCCCTGAGGTGACAAACGAACAAATTTTTTCAGTTTGAACTGGAGTTGGCGTGGAGGTCAGCCTCCACCCATTAAAAGCTGCCAGGTGCCCGGATCTAGCAATGAGGATAATATTGCAATCTTACTAGATGGGTTTCGTAACTTTCGTTGCTCTCATTATTGTGTCATATCTGACGTGGCCAGCTCTTAGTCCAGTAGTAGAAAAACTTAAATATTTCCTTTACTATAATACCGGTAGTTACGACTTTGGCTAGGTAGATAATATCTATATGATAGTATTTATTAAATCTGAAAGAAGAGTTATAAGTTAAATGGAGGGGGGGGGGGGGGGCAGTGATCCTACCTAGTTAGTTTATAACTATTCTTTTCAAACTCGTAACTATTGGGACATATTTACTAGCATTTCTAGTACGTTAGCTATTGTGCATAACCATTTTTCTTTTGTTGTTATACAGGCTGTAACAAAAATACTGGTGATCCATTTAAGGGTAGTATTTCGAGTAAGAAACAGTATGAGAACATTTTTTTGGACGCAATTTTTTTGCGAGAATTTTTGTTTTGTTACTTTGTCATAATTAGAATACGATACCAATTATGCTCTTAAAAGGATCACCAGTATTTTTGTTACACTTTGTATAAGCCGGACAGCGAGACTTTAAATGATTTTAAAACATACAGGTGTCCCAGAAATCGACGTCAAGCCGTGAATGGATGATAGACCAAGTTATAACTGTTATCAGAAAAAAAAAAATCTATCACATGTTCTTCAAAAATTATGGTCACTTTAAAAATTTACTAGAAAATTCACGCTCTGGTCTCTTAACTTCTAGTACATTTTTAAAGTGACCATATTTTTTGAAGAACATGTTATAGATTTTTTTTTGTATTTTTCTGATAACTGTTATAACTTGGTCTATCATCCATTCACGGCTTGACGTCGATTTCTGGGACCTGTATAATACGTATGCATAAAGCTAACGTTCTAAAAAACCGTATTTACTACTATCGACACCGCTAGTAAGAAGTAGAATAAAGGTACGTAAAAATTGATTATTCGCAATATTAAATTCAATCTAATATCGTGGAAAAATATTTACAAATACAATTTGGCACAGGTGATGGTGCTTGCAACAACATCGTTAATGTATAATCTTTTAAATACCTATTAAATAGTAAAATATTTTAAAAAGTATACTAAACACCTGTATTAACTACGGGCTTAATCTAAATAAAGGTTTAGGCCTATTCTTTCATGAACATTTTCACACGGAATAAAAAAAAGTTGATAGTCTACCGAAGGTTAAAGAGCCATTATGTAGTGGCCTTTTTATTCGAGATAGGGCTAATTCACTCAAGTTACAAAGTATTTAAGTTAACTCACGTTACAAATACATATTATATTACCTATGAACTAATTACTTCCAGCAACTGTGACAAAGTTATTTCAATATAAATAGGTAACAGCAGTGACTTAGGAGGAGCAAACTAATGCTTTACATACGCTAGCCTATCCAAATAATATCAACGTTTTACCAACTAATTTCTCACTGAACACATAACGATAATTATTAATGATAAGTTCCTCAAAAGTAAAATACTTAATGTAATACAAATATGGCGTTTAAAAAAAATGGAAATTTTATAAGTAGCGAATTTAGTGACATATTTTTAGTAAAAGCAAAATTTATTCACAGCTAATTAGTAATACTTAGAGATAAAATGACCAGCAATAGTTAATATGCCTATGCTTATTTACAAGTGAGATCTTATAATAATGACCGATTAAAGATAAATACGATTACTATAAGTTTCATAAACTTTTAACTATTTCACTACTGACCACGTCAGAAAAGAAGGGAGAAGGCATAAGCTAGCAAACACTAATATTAAAATGAAATGCAAATTCTAGAACACAATGTAATGGGGAATAATGTAGGAACTGCGAAGGGGCTCAAAACAATCTACTAGCTGTCGCCAGTGTCACTCTTCGGCATAACAGTATTTTTTTATTCCTGCTAAATTCAAACTTATTCTACCGATTACTGGCATTTTTAATATTAGTTAAACAAAGAATAATATATTTGTCAACCTACATTTCACAATAATTATGCCTGCTTTCAAAACGAGTAAATATTATTATTTATTAACGAATTTCTTTTTTTTCTAATGTAATCATACCTATTTATTTTATTAGTATATTACGAGTAATTATTTTCTGTTTAACACTTCGGATTCAATAATAGTTATTATTTTGAATTAATTATTATAATCATGTATAAATACTGATAAACCTTAATAAATCTAATAACGTAATTATTTTTAATATAATTACATATTAAATAGATGCTGTTATGCCGTAATAGCTACTAAGATTTGTTGATTCGCGGTTGCTAGACTATTCCCTTGCCTATTAAATTATTAAAAAGTAAAATCTATAAAAAGCAGGTTACTGGTACCAACACTAAAACATTTTTTAGTAATGCCATCTTCAGGTAACATAACTTTTTAATATCATGGGTTGTATAATCCCATTTTATATATTCGCGTTTATGCAAGATGTTTAAAATTAAAATATTTGTTTTGCTTCTAAAAAGGTATGTCATGTTTAAAGCTGGATGGAGGTTGGTAAGTTGAAAATATTGTTATGAAATAAGTGTTAACAAATAATACTGCCTACTTAAAAAAATAGTCAAGTAGTAGAAACGACAACTGTTTCGTTGAAATTCATTTGTCCACGAATTTTCACTAGATATGTCAGTTGTGTTGGGTCATAATGATGTTTATTGTTTTCTATGTCGTTGGTTACTAATAAAATTTATTTCCCGACATAAAATGTGACATTCCACGGAAAAGGTACCTTATGGCGGTTGATGCTTAAGCTATTTCTAACGACGCTGCAATACTAATGCGATGCTTCGCATCGTAAGCGCCAACCGCCATAAGGTACTTTGACCCGTGGAACGTCACAAATCATCTGCCATTCTACTTATTTCATAACAAGGCTTCAACTTCAAAGGTTGGTGTGGGGTGCGAACACATCGTCCGCGGATGAGCGTTCGGTCGCTACATTGTCTCCCTCTCCAGCTGATTTAACCTAGTCTGGCCCATTTTTCTAAAGAAACTTACTAATATTAGGTGAGAGATTGCTAAAGCAGTCAAACGGTTTACATTAAGCATTACAAGCTCGCTGTGCAGCTTTAATTTGTATCAAAGACGACAACGATGTTACGTTTTCTATAATTTTCTTGTTGATGCTTAACATTTTTACTTTGAGGTTAATGATGAAATTCTTGCAATAAAGCCACAATAGCAGAACCATCGCTCTTTTATTATACTAAGCTAACAGTAGAGGACAGATAAAATGAGCCAGAGTGCTAACCTAAGGCTACACTTAGTATTACCTACAAAAAAACTTTGCTAGGACTTCTAAGCCGTGCTAATTTTATAATACGAAGCCGTTTTTACCTTTCACAAAAGTTGGTAAAACATTTTAACCTTTTCACCGCCAAGGTTAAATATTATGACAAATATTATAACGGCGTACCAAAGCATTTACATTAAATTGAACGCTTTTAATAAAGGCGGTCAAAAGATTCAACGGCCAAAAATAATGTTTTTAAGACTTATAAATGAAAACACCTAAAATGTCATTTTATTACAATTCAATTTAGAATCAAATGCTTTTTTCTTTTAAATTCACATACATTTTAATCTATCAAGAGTGTTACACTTTTAAATGTATTTTATTTAATATACATTATTATTAATTAAGTTAGTAAGGCTATTTTAGTAGACGATCAGCATTATCAAAATTCACACAACGATGCTTAAAATAACCTACACCGAAATACTATTAGAATAGATTAAATTCAACTCTCAATAATAATAAAAAGTTGGGCATGATTTATGATAGTGTAAAAAGAAGTAGACATATCTTTTTTTATCTTAACAAAGAAGAAACCTAAAAAATCATTGAGTAACAGGAAATGACATCCCTTAGATTTTTTTTCTCCAAAAAGTTGTAGTGAAAATTACTGCAAGTGTATATTCTTGATTCCGTCATAGCTGTCAACCGCCAAAAAAGGCACACAAAATTTGTTGGTCAATCACAAATTTAAGGTAAAGTAAGGAGGAGTGAAGTACGAGTAGGTACTAACTTGATTTTTGAGTCAGTAAGACAATAATACCCATTTAGGGTAACAAATGCCGTTTTACCCACAAGGATTATGCTATAAGCACACGACAGTAGATTAATCCTTTTGACTGATACGCAAGTATCGTTGTGTGATATTGACAATTGTAAGCTGGATTGTTGTGGTGCGATTAGAGATAGTTCCAACATTTTAGCGACTCTATCAAAAAGGTATAGATCGCTTTCTCACTACCTACAGAAGTCTATATACCATGTATAATATCCATCCAACCGAACATCTTATCACACCACAAAACCATTTAGAAAAACGAAATCACGCACACATCACAGTAAACACATACGTACACATTCACACGCATTATGGTTAAATCAAAGATCACAAAATGCAATCACGGTAAAATGTTCCATAAATTATCTGTACCTACTGGCTATTAAATTTTGTATTCTTTTGAGAACGTATTAACGGCGACAGACGGTTTGGTGCAACCGACCCTTACAAAAAAAAAGTAAATTGTAAACGCGCGCATACATGTAGGGCCAGATCTACTGGGCAGCATACTATATACGATTTTAATCTAACATTAAATAGTTTTTGGGCAGCATAAATTCATCTCATTAGTGGAACAAGACGTATGCAGCTCGTTAGATAATATATGTCCCTACATGTACATGCATCTTAAAACTTAAGCGTCTTAGTCAGTTGTCAAGGCTGCCGACGGTGAAGGTCACCCTGACCTTGGTTGGTGGTTCATACAATTTTGTTGGCAACAACTGCCTGCAGTTCTTCACGGTCCGACTAAACCAAGGTCGCTCTGTGCACATGCTTTATCTTCATGACTATTGTCCAAAAAGTTGCCAGCATAAGATAATTTATGGATCTAAAAATGCTTCGTAAATTACATATTCAACAAACCATAGACAATGTAAACTTAATACAGCCGATTCAAAATAATTTCATGGCCATAACGGCAACCATAGATAAAATCTAAATAAGAATGGCCTTAATATCAGGCCAAAAACAATTGATCCGTTAATTCATCCGACCGTAGTAAACATAATTGATAAATAACAGTGTTCTTAGATAACTCATGAGATTCCAACACAGTGAGCTTCAATAATATAAACAATGATTTATATGAGAAAAAAATATGATCATAGACTTATACAGTATATTTAATACCACCCACTAGACACGACACTGAATTATTTATATTTTTACAATTAACACTGATATGTGACAATGTGAGATGCGTTATAGCTGACGACACCATCTGTCAACATTGTCAAACGAATATAATCTCTATCAACTTAAGATTAGAACGATCATTTATTGACAAATGGCATCAAACGTGTCACTAACATTTATTAATACCAAGTGGCCCCAAGATACGATATTCAGAGTATAAGTAAAAAAACATGATCTTGATCTAATAAATGTCAAAAATAAAAAGTCAATGCTACCATCTAAATAAAAAAAACTAATAAAGGGTAAGACAATAACAACGAAGTATAATATTATCTAAGTGATAAGAGTTAATTCAGATTAATATTGCTTTCATTGAAATTCGTTGAGATGCGCGAATTTATTGCACTGAAAAACAGGAAATAAAATCAATAATACAGGTACTTACTTTTGTCATGTCTTAATGGATGGGTAAAAAAAAGCATTTTAGGTATAAAATGAGCAAACGATTAAATTACATCTTAACTTACACCTACGAAAAAATGGTGTTTCTAAAAATTCCAAGTTACGGTTCCGTCAAAATACAAACGATTACAAATACAGATCATAGTTTTCGAACGAAACAGTTCATAGTCGAAATGAGTAGTGAACGGCAGGCGCCGTGAGAGCGACAGAGATAGAGAGAGCTCACGTTCAGAAACCGATGCCGATTCCGCGCCAACGTCTATATTGAAGAGTAGATCAACCCTGAAAAATAAATTGAACAATTTAAGTATTGTTACAAGTAGAGAACTATACCTACAGGCTGATTCACGAGACGGAGACGTGAGCAGGCGCAACCCTACACAACGATAACTAATCAGCCGCCATCATGTTTAAGGGAAACAATAACGCCTTTCCAAATTGTTTCCCTTTTTTTACGTAGATATAATATAATAATTTAAATCTTTTTATATTTATTTGCTATTGTTTGATTGTTTTAACAATTCTTAATCAAAATGTACATTAATTTACTGCAGAGTTTTAAGGTTTAATCCAGCGTGTATTTAAGAACTTCATGGAGGTACAGTAGCCATCAGATAAATTGGAGCGGCCAAGGTGGTCACAAATATCTAACGCCTCTATTGTCAAGGCGATAAAGTGCATGTTCAGAAATTTCTGAGTACCTGGGCCGCTCCAATATATCTGATGGCGACTGTACTTAAAAAAAGTGGATCCGTTTAGTTACTCAGTCAAGCTACTCACGCAGGTATTTAACACTTTCACGACCAGGAACCCGCTAGGCGAGCTCTCTGTTCGTAGGCGCTTTCCGCTACAAAGCGGGAAAACGCTAGGATCGGCTACGAGCGTAGCGCGTAGCGAACTACGGTATGGAAAGGATTAAATTTCCTGGTCGAACGAAAATGCACTCTAACCCAATACACTCAAGGAATAGGTACCTGAATGTTCAGACGTGCTGTATATATTCGGGGTTGAGGAAGGAGAAGCCCATGAACTCCGTCTGGTCCAGATTCATCATGAAGAGTTTGTCGGTGGGCGTCAGCTCGGTCTTCTCCGTGGTGAACTGCTTGTCGAAATTGGATACGTCTTTGCGATGTTTCTAAAAGAAAAGACAAATGAATTAAGTAACACACAGCTTCTATTCTTAGGTGCGCTATTAAGCCCAAATGGTATACCATTTAATTCGTACTGTCCATTCGGTGTAATAGAACCCTGAACATGAATAGGAAGTATATCTATTTTCCGTAACTCTTCAGCGACAACCTATCAGATTCTAGTTGTTTGATGAAGAATCACGACGCAAATCTGAACGTACAGGGAGCAAGTAGGGTACATATATAAGTCCAAATGGTAAGCGTATACATTAGTAGTTTATGTAACTTTGACATAATAAAGGTTCTTAAAATACGATTGTGGTTTAATTCACACGAGTGTTTTAAGGCCTAATGTGTCAAATTTCCTGTAAATTAGTAATTTGCACGTCTAGCACGTAAAGGTAAAAATCAGAAGCCGTGTAAACTTACGATCTTAGGCTTGAAAGGAGGTTGTACGTCACGCGCTTCTATGCGCGCCCAATCAATTCTTCTGAAGAACGGGTGCGTGCGCACGTCTTCTTCACCCTTGGGTCCGCAGCCGAGCCGCTTCTGAGGGTTCTTCATGAGGAACGTCTTGCAAGCATCCTTGGCTTCCTGTGAGGATATTCAAGATGAGTGCGTCTTGTAGGAAATAAATTCAATATTAGCTTTTGCTGCAGCAAAATATATTTCCCACATGTGGGATTAGGCATTGGTTGAATTTACAGTTCATTATACGAGTAAGTACACTGAAAAAAAGGAAAAGCGAACTACTTCGGCTATTTCATTAATAAACAAAATTTGGTAAGGAGTTAATAAAGTTCTACTCAAAGTTTACTTTTAAAGAACAAAACATTTGCCTTAGCCTCAGTCTCAGCCTCAGTCATCAATAAGCCTTAGTTTTGAAGTCCAAAACTTAATTTCAGCTTATGTAAAAAAAAAACGAGTATCTTACCAAAAATTGGAAACAGATGTACATTATAAACGAAAAAATAGACTGAAAAACTCTGGAAAACCAAGAGTCTGGTCTCATCTAATTTGTGGTATGTATGTTCCACTATATTAAAAGCAAGTTAACATTAATATGCTTATGCAAATATAAATATCTTACCTTACTGAGTGTTTTGGGGTACGACACGCTGTTGTCAGTGATAGCAGCGAACAGTTCCTCCTCATCCTCGCCATCGAACGGCGGCTGCCCCACCAGCATCTCATACAACAGCACGCCATACGCCCACCAGTCCACGGACTTGCCGTACGGCTGGTATAAGATGATCTCTGGCGCGATGTAGTCTGGGGTTCCGCAGAAGGTTTTGGTGGTTTTGTCGCCGTTAATGCCTGAAAACGTAAAGATAGATTTTAAAGATCTTGATTTACGTAAGACCGACTTTTGTTAAGCTCTACTTTGATTTTCTGTATTATTTGAAATGGTTTTCTTTTCGCTTTGGTGAGTAAAAACAATTTTAGTTGTTATTTTATTGAAAAAGAGATGAAAGACCCGAAGCCAGTCTTCTATAACAAGAAGAACAATATAATTACCTATTACGCAAAATAAACCATATTCTGCTTGCGGATTTGATACTTTCCCTCCAGAGCCCTAAAACCCTGCCACCTGGCTCAGGCGCGGATACAGGGCAACAGGGGGAACGAAATCCTGGATCCGCGCCTGACCCGTCTCCAACTCACCTTCCTTGCACATGCCGAAGTCCGCGATCTTGATGTGCCCGTCCTGGTCCAGAAGCACGTTGTCCAGTTTCAAGTCTCGGTACACGATACCGCGAGAATGCAGGAAGAACAGCCCGATAGCTATCTCCGCAGCGTAAAACCTGGAAATTTTAAAGGTTCTATCTCAATTACAGGGTCTTCTGCGAAAACATGAGTTTTAGAAGCTAGTTTGTATGTATTATAAACTTGTATAAATGTCATATACAAAGGAAAAAGTGACCAACGCCTCCGGTGCCCAAGGCTGGATTCGAACCAGCGTCTTCTGCATTCGCGGCAGACATACAGTACAGTACAGCACAGGCTACATATAGTAGTGTGACTACTTAAAATAAAACAAATCAAAATATTCATTAAAAATAATTTGATTTGTTCTTTCAGTTTAGTTTGTATGTGTTATTTACAATCAATTCGTCACGCAATTTTAGCACGTGGCATCTACTGAACAAACTGTGGAGGTTATGGGAATTGTCTATGTTTTTATATCATATATTTTTGTACTTATGGTCTGTATTTTTAGGTATTTAAATAAAAGTAAACAAAATCTACCCTCAAATGGCTCCTTAAGCCAGTTGAGGGTAGATGAAAACATTACCTGATCAAATAATGTAGGTTAAAGTCAGGTCGTTCGTTCAGTGACAGATGTAGGCGCTTTTGTATATGGTTATATAATACTCTTTTTGGTTGGTTAACCAATAAATGTTATAACTACCCGAGAATGTACAACTTGTTTGTTTACTTTTATTTAAATACCTAAAGATACAGACTATAAGTCTAAAGTCGTTCATTTATTCTCACTAGTACATTACATTTACTCATGTCAATTGCTTTGTTCTTTCTTTACCCTGTATAATTAAACCTATTAAGCTATCGAAGACTCTTCACAAACCAGGTTTCTTTCGTGTGTCTTAAAGTAATCCGACCAGCAAATTACCTACAGGGCATCCTACGATACCCTTGCTTGTACGCGATCTCCATTCCAAAATTAATTCATTCTGATAGTGATCCGTTCTACGTATTTTACTTGAATACACTACTAAATGAGAAATTTTCGTCGTTTGACGTTTATTACATATAATAGGTATGGCTGTCACGATTACTATATGAATTTTAATAAGATACAAGTACTTCCATCTACAACACGCTGCACCCAGCGCGTGATTAAACGTAACAACCAAGTATTACTTTAAAATGAAGGTATATTAAAACTAGCAGCACAGCACTTCGATTATGTAATGCTGCCACCACACTTCGGGGTATTCGGCCGAATGTTCGTGTTATATCTCTCTCTATACGATAAAAATAGAAAGAGACGCAACACGAATATTTGGCCGAATACCCGAAGTGTGGTTACGGCATCACAATTTGCAGTATATTCCACTATATAAAATAGAAACTACTAGTACTCCGCCTCGAACTGAGAACTCGCAATTTATTGCATACGAATTGACCAATACAACGAGGCCCTTATGAGGAACCTTTTTCGCCTTCTAGCTACATAACCCCTTAATCGATCCTGTTCATATTCGAACTCTCAAATTATATGTATCTATGCTACAACGCCAACATGTAAAGATCAGAAAAATGTTACTAAAGTTATCGTGGAACAAAAGCTCAAAATCAAAAGCCATCGAAATGCCGAGGCGTCCCAGTATCCAGGAGACAGATGTGTCCTAAGCTGTTTGTAAGAACTTCGCTTCACTTGCGCTCGGCTCGTTCGAAAACCAATATGCTTAGTTAAAATAAACTTTAGATATGGCTTATCTTAATCGAACGAATATAATCTCAGAACACATCTAACCTAGGTTTAATAAAGTCAGATATGTTCATTCTATTCCGTCTGTTGACATATCAGATGTATATTGTCCATTAAAGTTGTGTTCTGCAAGTTATACACAGCTCGCTTGCAGGCTATAGTTGATTAGGAGTTGGCGGCACAACTCGTCCCAAGTTTCGTATGCTGAGGTTTATCAGATGCAAGAGATAAATGAGAACTGTACGTACAGTCACCACATGGGAATGTTGAGCCATTTGCCATTGTAATTTAGCCGAATGTTACCAGGGACCGAAAAACCACTTCGTTTGATTAATCTTTTCGATAGGTAACCCATCAAATGGTTACCCTATCAAAGGGTTATCCTGCCATTAGGGTTAGTCTATCGTTACGGAAACCGTTTTAATATAGTTAACCAATTCATGTCCCATGTAGTACCGTTTGGGAAGTACTTATACGTAAAATTGTCTTTCTTACCCCCTTTTCATAAGCGTCTCTCAGGCCTCAATTAGTTTATTTATGTCTCTAAAAACACAACTGTCAAAGTGGCAGATAAGAACAAAACATAAATAAACTAATTGAGGCCTGAGAGAAGTTTATGAATAATGGTGTTAGTTTATTTACCTTACGCAATACAATGAATTAAGTGTCAAACAGTTTTTTGCAGGGCAGAGTTGATGGTACGAGAGCACGTTGTAAACCTGCCATGAGATGGACCGATCAGATAAGGACTGCAACCAACTACCGCGTGAACCAAAACTCCAGGCGCGCACAAGAAAGAGGAGAATTGCGCCGGGTGGTAAAGCTTGCCACTAAGGCACTGGTCCCACCGCGCGCTAGTAAGCTATGAGCTATCGGCTATAAACACGAACAAAAGACAAGCACTCCCGTGTAAATAAACGAGACACGGCGATATTTTATAGTTACTCGCCCAGCGGTGAGCTATAAATATCGCCGTGTCTCTTTTATTTACACGGGAGTGCTTATCTTTTGTTCGTGTTTATAGCCGATAGCTCATAGCTTACTAGCTCGCGGTGGGACCAGTGCCTAACACATGACAGCCACGACCACTCTGTCAAGAGTGTAACGACGAAGAAGTTTTTTTATAGTCCGTCCGGAAAGAGAAGTATCGTAATTCGTAGAATGTTTGATTTCTCATATAAACCAGGACACTTCTCTTTCTGGATAATCTCTAGGCTGCATCGTCCATGAAATTATGTATACACAGGTGAAAATCCCAGGGCTACACACGTAATCATTGCCGTGTGACACCCACCCCTGAATAGGACAGATCTCATTTAGATCTCGCCCCCGATTGAGATAATGTCTGAAATCCATGATTGATGCCAGGCATAATCAGGGTAATTCTATTGAAAGCCGTTTCGTATTGTTTTGACCCCTGATAGGCTCGGGATTTATGAAAAGGGGTTTTGATTAAATTCGGAATCGAAATGTTAGGTACATTTTAGTTTGTCAACAGCGGGGCATACTCTGCATTTTATAAATAACCGTCGTGGAATAAACATCGTGTAAGCTTTTCATTTTATTAACTAACTACTCTAACTAGCGACCCGCCCCGGCGTCGCACGGGTGCAATTATACATACAAACCTTCCTCTTGAATCACTCTATCTATTTAAAAAAACCGCATCAAAATCTGTTGCGTAGTTTTAAAGATCTAAGCATACCTAGGGACAGACAGCAGGAAGCTACTTTGTTTTTAACCGACTTCATATCATATGTAGTGATATATCTGAAACTCAAAAATACTTACATGAAATGAAAGTTTAAAGCGGGGTGAAACTGGATTTTGATTTTCCATCCGTCGTCCATCTTTCTAGTTCGTTTTGTAGTTGGTTGGTTGGTTGGTAGGTTAGCTACTTTACTACTTACTTACACCACCTTAATGTTACTTCAAGTTCATTTCTTGAGTTTTACAATGAATGTGATTACTTTATATTATTACTGATTAGATATATTACCAATATACGAGTAAATATGTTACTCACACAGCCACGGGTTCCTTGAATTTCCCACACTGTTGGATTTGGAACATCAGATCTCCTCCGTTCACGTACTCCATCACGAAGTACAAGCGATCCTAAAATAATACATATTATTATATTATGGTCCAATAATTTACTATTATATACAAATATTGCTTTCAGAGAAAAGTGAATGACAGTTTCTTTATAAAAACGTAAGTTTTCCTTTCTGATTATTATGTGAAATATTATTGCACTATTTAAAGAGCTGGAAGTAGCCGCTCAAGATCGCGACAAATGGAAAACTCTTCTGCGAGCCCTATGTCCCTAATGAGGGATAACAGGAAGAAATCATCATCATTATCATCATTTGATTTATATTAACCCTAATACGAAATATTGGTAAATTTAAATACTACCTACTCGTATTTTTAAAGCCGTTTCTCTGGAAACCATACCATACCATAGATACGATCTGTGTTTAAAATTCTCGTGGCCAACATTTTAGTTTTACGCTATCTAATTAATTACCAAACTTTATTAATTACAGTAAGTTAAAGTAGTCAGTACTTTATTTGCTGGCTTGACGGTGGCAACTCAAAAACAAAGATACGAACTCTGATTACGTAAGTTTTCGTGTAGCGTATTTACAATAATAATTAATAATAGATAGATATCTTAACATTCACAAAAGTTACAGTCTTAATTAGTTTGTCTTTTTATTTATACGTTATGCCTTAGTAAATTTGTTGTTTGAAAAACAATGTCGAAATTTATTTATTTCATTATTTCTCGTCAATAAAACATTGACTTATAAGAGTTATAATACAATAGGTAGGTAGGTAGGAAGTAGGTTGAGGTAGTTAAGCGATTGAGGCAAAAAGTTCGTTGTTTATGGAATCAGGAATAAAATATCACAATGAAAATCATACGTGTCTGTTTAAAATTATCTTTTACGAGGCAATCTTGAAAATCAAAGAAAATATACGTGCTTGAAAACTGAATCTTTCTTGGGCGGAAATGTATCACTCTTCATGCAGTCGCAAATAAACGGTCTTTGTACAGTCGCCATCAGATATATCGGAGCGGCCAAGGTGGTCATAAATATGTGAACAACGACTCTATGTCAAGGCGATAAAGTGCATGTTCAGATATTTTTGAGTACCGTGGCCGCTCCGATATATTTAATAGCGACTGTACCTTTTTCATAAACAAAATGACAAGTTATGTAAATGGTATAAAATATCCACACATTCAGTCCAAAATACATGCCTGAAAATCAGTAATATAACATTTAAATCTATGATCATATCAAAATATTTTGTTGATAATTAAGGTATAGATCCACATAATTATATCTGAACTAAATGTCATATACAGAAAAAGTTATTCAGTTATTTCAATTTATTAAGAAACAAAGTTTACTTAAGATACAACCTTAATAATTAAAACTCACAAGTAATTAGTTTTAGTTGTAACTCATTTACCGGGCTAATTACAAAAGTTTATCCATAAATTATGTTAAGCAAAAAACATGTTTTAAGTCCAAGAGCGCCGAGCAGACTTAGAGAACTAACTGTCTAAAAGGACTTAGTATTCGTGCCTTGAATCGGAACAGTCCTCACAATTGTCACAAAGGATATCAGGAGGAGGTGACAGTTAAATTGAATTAGGACAAACGATCGCTCGGCTGAACGACTCCGAATAATCAATCCTTCGTTCATCTGTCATTCTTTTCGATGAGAAAATACCTAACTGACTATACCAAAATGAAACGACTTTGATGTTAGTCTTATTAATAAAAGAATGGCATATTTTTATACTCGGCGACTGTAATACTCGAATTGAGATTGTGGTGGCGGAACTACTAGCGCATACTTTTTGATAGAGCTTCTATGGTCGCATATTGTAGCATCCATAACAATCACAGAAAGGATTTCCATACAATATTGTGAAACTGTTGTTGGGCCCCGCATTGCGTGTCGCCGCCGGCACAATCCATCGGGAGATCGAACGTTACGAGATTACATACAAGCAGTAGGTTGTGCACGGCTTTCGTCGAACTCAATTCTTACCGGCTTGCTTAAGCACTCGTATACAAACTATTGTGTGCAACGGTACATAATAAGGGTTCTTAAAATTCTCGGGTCTGTTTTTACAAAATTCGGCTTTGCCTCATTTTGTAACTTCGACCCTCGAATCTTAAGAACCCTCATTATGTAACTGTTGCACAATAGTATTTCAAGCCGGTAAGAATTGAGTTCGACGAAAGCCGTGCACAACCTACTGCTTCTATGTAATCTCGTAACGTTCGATCTCCCGGTGGATTGTGCCGGCGGCGACACGCAATGCGGGGCCCGACAACAGTTTCACAATATTGTATGGAAATCCTTTCTGTGATTGTTATGGATGCTACAATATGCGACCATAGAAGCTCTATCAAAAAGTATGCGCTAGTAGTTCCGCCACCACAATCTCAATTCGCGTATTACAGTCGCCGAGTATAAAAAATACTATTATACACGTGTCGATAAGTTTAATACGTTGCATGCATCTTTGCTCACGGCATTATTTAAGTCAATCAAAGAAAACTGGTAACATTTTTACTGTTAATTATTCAAAACTCACAGTGATCTCACGATACACCAGCTAGGTCAATTCAAAAATCCTACTCGAGCGTAGTATCAGGCAACACATTTTTAAATTCTATTTTGATGCCCTTACGTCATCTGTGACGTCACAGCTACTCCTAAACGGTGACCCTGACCCTGGCAGTACTAGTACAATACAATAGCGCGTTAGCAAAGATAATCCACCCTATGGATGGAACGCCTTCTTTATCTGCCTGTGGATGGTGAGAAAGTAGCACAACAGCTGCTTTCAAGTGCATACAAATTACAACTTCTTTCATCAGATCATCCGTCAAAGTTACAGCCAGCAATTCCAACCATGTTTTTCTACCGACCAAAAGGCAGATGCAACCTTCATCAATTTTAAACTGCTTGCACTTTAGTGACGGAAACCTGGCACTCACCATAGTCTGGAAGCAGGAATGCAGCTGCACCAAGAACGGCGGCTTGCTGCTGAGGGCCAGCACTCTCTTCTCCACCATTGTGCACTCCACATCGTCGTCTTGGATTATGATGTCTTTTTTTAGGATCTTGATGGCGTACAGCTCGTCTGTGCCGCGGCGCTCGGCTAACATTACCTGTTGAGAAAAAACATGAGAACTTTCCAGGTCAAAGATTCACTTAGATAACACTCGCATCGCTTCCTAGCCCCCTTTGTACTGTCGCATTCTAAAAAAGTTTTAGTTTTGTGTAGGTAAGTAAGTCAAAAGCGGACAGAAATGTCCGCATTACAGCTTGCATTAACATATTTTTTCTTACTGATATGATAATGGAAATATCATACATGGAGATCTAGCACCGGAAAGTATAACACAATAACGAGAGCAATGAAACTCGTTCTATATGCCGGGGCCAGCTATTAGTCTATCAGAAATATACACTAAGTAACATATAAACACTACCTTTCCAAATGATCCTTTCCCAAGCACCATAATAAAGTTGAAATCAGATGCTCGAATGACGTCAGACGCCGCCATGTTATGCGGAACCTCCCTGTCTGGCGGTGGCGGGGCCCGTCTAGACCCAACAGTGGTCGCCCTCATCTGGGTCTTAAGCTGTGCCAAGTCAGCACCTTCTTCGGGCACTGGCACATTGTAAAACTCCCCCTCTTCTTGAGTCAGGAACTTGAACCAACCGTCAGCGGGGGCCTTCAGCAGTTCTGAGATCCCGAAGGAAAGGGAGCCCATAAAGTCGTTGCGGGAAGTACGATCCCAGTCCCAAGCCTGTTCAAAAATTCGTTCGTTAGCATAAAAAAATGTCTGCTCTTGTAAAGGTCTGATGCATGGTCTTGTTGGTTTGTCAAAATTCTAAATTGTTGAGAAAGTGGAAGACTAACAATTAAAAATGTGCAATATGTCATATAGCGTATATTTTGGCTAAATGATTGGCTGTTGGTGAATGCCTTTAGGTATTAAGTCCTCAATTTGTGTAAATAAAAATGTATTACGTCAACAAAGATATTACATTCGACGAGCATTGGCTAATAGAGAATTTCTTTCAATTCGGAGTAAACAAACTGTTGTAACTGAAAGATACATTTTATAGGTGTGTTAAAATTTGATTCATAGCATGGTAAACGCTTAAATACTTACATATCTCGTTTGCAAGAAACCAAATCACAGACTACACAGACACCTCGTCATTAAGCTTTTACAGGGAGCATGAGGTCATCACACATCAGCGCAATTTTATTCGTAAATTTCTACGATTCGAACAGCACATCTCAATAGTATTCTACACCAATTTGTAGTATACCAATCCAGGTTCACCTTGATTTGATTGATTTTTGTGGATATTTTTAATTCACATGAGTAATGATCAAAAACGTTAACTCAATTGAAATAAGTGGTTGCGCTCTCATACAAAATGAGTACGGGAGCACTGATGCGTGGTGACCCCGAGTTGTACTTATCTAGTGGTTGAGGTTATCTGTGAACCAAATTGATTCCAAGAAATGGTACCTCGATAAGCAGCCTGCGATCCTTATCCTCCGGCTTGAGGTCAAAAATTAGGGTCTCGTTCCACACCGGGTTGAGCGTGCTGCGGATGGTCTTCGTTTTTTTCTTGACGTTGTCGGAGTCAGGGATCAGCTTCATCTTCACGTAGGGGTCGGAGAGCCCGTTAGGGTCCATCGGGATCAGGTTGCGGCCTTGCTTTACTGTAGAAGTATCGTGTTAGTCATTTCATCATCGTATAGGTATTCAGAGCTGGGTTTACTGATGTGATTTGCCAACGGAAAGTTTACAAAATTGCGAAATTTTCCACGTATGAAAAATTTCGGAAAATTCTCGTTTTTTGTATGGGAATTTAAACTTTCCATTTCTTACATTTCCAATTTCCAATATTTCTTTTGAAAATTTCTATAAATTTCCGAGAACATTTCTAATCGGAGACGTGATCGGAATGTCCCGAATAAATGAGATGAGATGTGCTCGTTTTTTTTAGTTGCGAAATTGGGCTTCGAATTATCTACATATTTAATCAAACGAATTTTTCAAAAGTTTAGGAGTAACTTACTCTTGGACCATAAAATATTGATCACTCCATACATAAATGTCCATATAAGATGACCCGTTTTCATTGTCCTTCAGTCATCATCATTGTTACCTTCGACGGTGAGCTTGTTGCCGGTTGCAGTGACAGAGTAGTTGCAGCGTCACAGGTTCTGCACCGATTCCTCGCCCCACTTGTGCAATCACGATTAGTTTACCTTTGACCTTTGAGTTTAGCTTATTGCCGATGGCAGTGACAGTGGTCGCAGCCGCACAGGTTCGGAACCGATTCCTCGCCCCGCTTGTGCTTCATGTCACATGCTACACGATACATTATCAATCATGTTTAGTTTACCCTTGACAGTGAGCTTGTCGCCGATGGCAGTGACAGTGGTCGCAGCCACACAGGTTCGGCACCAACTCCTCGCCCCGCTTGTGCTTCATGTCGCATGCTACACGATATATTATCATCCACATTTAGTTTACCTTCGACAATGAGCTTGTCGCCGATAGCAGTAACGGTGACAGTGGTCGCAGCCACACAGGTTCGGCACCGATTCCTCGCTCCGCTTGGGCTTCATGACGCATGGCACACGATATTTTATCTTATCAATCATGTTTAGTTTACCTTTGACAGTGAGCTTTTTGCCGATGGCAGTGACAGTGAGAGTGTGGTCCCAACCGCACAGATTCGGCACCGATTCCTCGCCCCGCTTGTGCTTCATGTCACATGCTACACGATACATTATCAACATGTTTAGTCTACCTTCGACAGTGAGCTTGTTCCCGGAGGCAGTGATAGTCAGCTGTATGCGCCCGCGTCGCTCCGTGTGGTCGCAGCCGCACAGATTGGGCACCGACTCCTCGCACCGCTTGTGCACGTTCATGTCGCATGCTACATGATACATAATTATAAATTAATTGTAATTGCTTTATATGATGAAAAAAAGTTTTGTTAAGAAATATTGAGCATGAGAAAGTTTTGACTTTGATACATTCTGGAATAGATAAATCTGCAATTACATTAACTGATTATCTACTTGTTTGGAAATGTACCTGCAGATCTTTAAGTCTATTTGTACTTTTTTTCTTAACAGAATGCTCTTATATTTTATCAGTATTGCCTAATTTGGCTGAATTTGGTTTTCTTAAATGTATTTTAAACACTTGTGTCTCTTACCTTATTTTTCTATTAAAACATGATCAAACATTTCTTCAACTTTGGTTTTACTATTATTAAAGAAGATAAGGTTTTTAGGGTATACAAATCTTCCGTAAGTTTAGGCATTAAAATTATTAACTCACCTAAGTGAGTTTCTCATTAATGCTTTTTAATTTTAATTTACTAAATTTTCCTCGCCCTCTTATTTCTCAGTCTCAAACTCATTAAACGAATTGTATCTAAAAACCTCTCTGATGTCTTAAAATGTTTATTAAATTAGCAAAACTTTATCTAAGGAAAAAATTGTGAAATAAAATAAGATACTTACTTGAACTTTGAAGTTGTTTAAGTACGTTAGTAAAAGTTGCAAACTTGATTAATATCTAAGTTAAAACAGAGATTGAGATTAAGCTATGTGCAGAATAAATTAAGCATGCTTATTGTGATATAAATGTTAAAGAAAATTATATAATTGATTTTGAAGCCACCTGCCGAAGCCTGCGTTGCCAATACTGATTTATATTTTTAATGAAAAGTCATAGGTATTTAGTTTTTGGGACGACAATTTATTGGTAACTGCGCGTACTTTATTTATTAAGTCAAAAGTAATTAGACGATTTTTTTAACCCACACAGCTAGATTACCATAACAAAACATCACACATTCATATTTTATAGAAAGCTAAGCTATCATCAAACGCTTCACCCGAAGTTTTATTGTAGGCATATAAGCATCATTATATGTAAACCATTGTTTACATATGTATGTGAACAAAATTAACATAAAAGTTAAGAAGTAACGTACAAAAGTTTAATTGCTATGCCTTCGTCAGACTTTGTGAATTAAAGAGTTGGTTTGAGGAATTAATAGAATCTTTTAGTTATCAAAAAGTTGGTTTCTTATTTAGCAATTCATATAATTTAAATTTAACCTTAGTTAAAGTTGTTCGTTCCTCAATGCATTTTTAGAGTATTTGTGTAAGCACATGGGTATCAACTAGCAATGCACCAAGGAGAAGTTTCCAATGTTGCAAAATTTTCCATACGGAATGTTCACAGAACTTAAATTTTACCAACAATAAAAAATATTCAGGAAGTCGTTGGACACCGCCGTTATCAATTATTTTAACTGACTATAACACTAATAATACATTTTTTGATAATTCCCTTAGGGAATCTGGTATCATCGGAAAATTAATTTAAATTCTCATGTTTTCCTGAAATTTCCGAGAATGTTGCTGAAATTTTGGGAATGTTCTACAACTTGTACATTGCTAATCAAGTAAATTAAATGACATTGCAGCATTCCAGCTTACTGTAATGAAATACCAAATGTTGTCGACAGAAACTCCGATGATATCACGCAGACCGGGACACTTGATTATAGTTGGGTGCCACAAGGATTGATGTTGGGCCCTCAACTATACATCGTTTGACAGTTGCCCACAGTTTATGAAATCGAAAAATACAACCACTGTATTATGTAATTATGTACACTGAAGTAGCCTAATAACTAACGTGTCGCGGAAACACAGAAAGCATGCAAACGATGTAATAGGTACACATTCAAATACCATATGTATACACCAGAAGGTTAATTTTAGTTGTAATATTTCAATATCTAATTCTACATTAACCTTTTGTAGGTGAATTGTAACATTTGTGATCCGCCTACAATCGAATTATTATTCGGTTGTAGGCGGATTGTCTCGAATTTCCTAAGACATAACTTGGCAAGGATCGCTTTAGAATTAACTGATTTGTTTTAACATTAAAATTACATTAGCAACTTCGGAGCTTATAATCCTATTACAGTAAGCTGAGCTGTGCCGCGATTAATACATAAAATCTGTTTTTCTTAACCTCGGCCATTTTGCATTTGATATAATTACAGGTAAGGATTGCTTATAAAAGCAATGAAAATATATTTAGCCAAGAAATTTTATCTGACTTACAGTGTTAGAAACCAAACATTTATGGAACTTTAGGCAAGTTAATTATGGAAATTTTACTGTAAGAAGGCGCTGAGCATCTAATATGGCTTTGATTCTTGAACTGGAATTGAAACAAGAATTACCTCTAAAATAAAGTGAAACCCAAATACAAACATGATTGTTTAATCTAAGTTTTTTAACAACCACAATTTTTGACAAGCTTCAGACAAACGTCACACAAGCACTATTATTTAACAAGCAACTCATAAAAAAAATGTTGTCCACAGTTTTATTGCTGACTGTACCTAGTAGCGTTGTCATGTAAAGTATACCAAATTTTAGCTCAATCAGACACCGGGAAGTGGTTGAAATTTAGCTTACAAGATTTGATGCGTACAAATAAATAAACAAATATACGGGGTAAACTAAATAAAACTGTGTAATAAGACGTGCATAATTGTAGTCAAACAACCCTAAGTCTGCACTAACTTAGCAAGTGACAAAGTAGGGAAAGTCAGCATAAACGACATAATAAATATAATGATTTTTATGATGGCACATTCACACAGTACATTTTCGCTGCTAAGTCCGCGCAGAGTTAGTGTGATTGCACTCTATAAAAGGTTGCATACAAAAAAATACACACAAAACATTTTTGAAGCCGGCTAGACCCTTACTTTCTCAGCTGTAATCTAGGCACTCCACACACCTGATCTGAATTCAGCAATTCATAGAGAAAATCAGCCGGCAATGCTTATAAATTTGACTATGGTAGCGGAAATTTGACTATGGCTTCTATACAAAAATTCAGCTACATAGGTACCAAAAAAAAATTAAGGAACCATAGAAAAATTTAAGCATTTTATCTATGAATTTCTGAATTCAGAACTGAATTAAGATCAGGTGTGCCTTACTTGCATTATTAAGTATAAGGGCGTTAATCATAAAAATGTCGCTGTACCTACTACATTTTATTTAGTGAATAGTAAAATGTCATAACCTTTATCCGGGTTTTTTCCTCAAACGCCTGGGAGCCCAGTATCCGCTGTTATTTGAAGTAATACCAAAAAAGAAAGTAAGGAGCCGTAATTACAAAAGTACATTAATTACAATTCACTTAATTAATTACAGTACATGCTTGAAGTAAGACATGCTAGAGTTCTTATAGAAACAGATGAAAGAAAAATCATCAAAGCCAATTGAAATAAGCAAATTAATTTTAGCGCTGAGCACGAAATAAAACAGAAGAAATTAAGTGATGAAATATATTTCGTTTTGTATTCATTCGCCCGTAAAAAGATACACCTACACTATGATGAGCAATTTGGATTTTATTTTCTTTTAGTGTTTCCATTAAAAAACAATATTGCTTTGTTATTATGGGTAATTGATAAACCTAGATTCCGAGAATTGCGAAGGAAGTAATGGCAAAAGGTTTACCATAACTGTAAGGATTTACGAGAGGGAATTTGACAATACGAGTGAGGTTAAAAATCAAGAACAATAAACGGTTTTAACTGACCTTTGATTCGAAACCATCTACAACTTTACAGACTTTTTCCCAAAATTTCTTAACATCTTTTTGTTAGATGTGTTTTGTAATTTTATCGATTACTTAGGTTCTTAGTCAGCAGCTTCAGTATCTACGTATTTTATAACTTTATTCTTAAAACAATAAGACAATGTGAAGTTCATTTTAAATACCTCACCCCCTTAGTTACTTCTGCTGCTGAACACATAAACGAAAGTGGGAACACTAAATATTATAATACTTGGCTTATTTATAAGTACATCTTGTAAGGCAGGGTCGGCCATCTAAGCCATCTTGACAATGGAGAAGTCTCTTGGGATGTCGTTCATCATCGCAACGCTACCGTGCCAGTTATGGGGGCATTTCTCATTCCTAAATAAAGAGACAATTATGAAGACGAATCGAGAATTCCCTCAAGGTCCAGTTGCGTTGGAGACAGTCTCCGAAATTACGATTTATTTTATGTTGTTACAACTGGGGAATAAAAGTATGAAAGTTTATACCTACTTTGGATTTGATTTCAACTCAAATGGAATTTCAGAAAGTATTTAACTAGTAAGAACATTTTTGTCTAACAGCTTAATTTAATATGATTATATCTTTGTTTTTGAATAGTTTTAAATATTATCGTTAACAGATATTACCTCATGAACGCCAATCGTAAAACCTTTTGAATAGCCAATCGTAAAACTTTAAAGTGTCCATCAATATCTAAGTATGATTTGTCTTTGTGTTCATTCATTGCTAAGGGGCCACGCATCTATGTGTCCATTCAATTAAATTTACAAGCTTTTATTTTCCTAGATTTGGGAGCTGGGGAATCTGCTAATTTGTTTATGAATAAAAACAGTCGCTTTTAATAAAAGCTTGTCAACCATCAACATCTGAATCAATTTCTTATAGAAAGCAAATATTCGACGATGAACATGCACATCGTTGTGCTCTTCAGCGAATACCAACTTTTATGAGGTTTAAATAAAGATATGTTTCAAAAGAAGCAATCTTTTGTAACCAACCGTTTACGCTCATATAACATGTCCGTGAATGAGAATGCCTCCGTTAAAGCCACCTTTATACGAAATCACTTCAGAAGTTGACGCATTACCATTGCATTTATCTGACATCCAGGTTTCCATTCTCCTACAAGGTTGTCAGTTTGCAGTACCTGCGCACTTGAGTCCCTGCGTGGCCAGACCATGGAGAAGGGTACCACAATGGTCACAAAACGTCGGGGCAATGAATGTCCACGTATTCCATTTGTGGGGGGCGTAGGCGGCCTTGACAACGTAAAAATAAGTGAGTAGAGTTAGTAGAAAATGGGTGAAATATAGCTGTGATTAGATTTAAGACAATTATTCAGACTATTCTCTCTCTTTCTGAGGAATCAGAGTCAGACCCCTAAAATCTTCTCAAATCGGCATTCAAAATAAATTGAAGTAGTCAATGCAAAAACGAAGTGATTAAGAGTTCCAATTACACATCTAAAAATATAAAATGTTTAAGAATCTAACAACATTGTCTTAAATCCACCCACTCCTAAAAGAAAGAGAAAAGCATTAGCAAAGCACCACCACCAAGCAGATCTGAAAAGAGCGAGCACACAAAGCGTTAGACCAAGCGAAGCGCCGCTGGTACCTTGGCACTTGAGCCCCTGATGAATCAGGCCGTAGAGGAGCGACCCACAGTGGTCGCAGAACGCCGGGGAGGCGTATGTGTGGGCGCGGAAGTTGTGTTTCGTGCGGGTGTCCTGTTGGCCAATGGTGAATATGAAGTGGCTGGTAAAATTGTGGGAGTTGAAACCAGAGACTTTTATGACAGCTTATCCTGATGTTGACTTGTAGATGTAGAACCAGAGGCAAAGATATCAAATTGTTTGAATAGGGTAAGGTCACCAATAGATGAACGATTAAGCGACTACACCAACTTTGGTATTTTTTGTATGTCAGTTACAACCAATTTTCATATAGTTAATTTTTTTTATATGACTCTGCATATAATCCCGTTTAAAACAAGCTATTCCAAACCCTCCTATGACCATACATTATTTTTATAAAAATGATTATGTGCCGGGATAGGCCGTTTTGCCCAGAAGATGAACAAAGTGCCCTAATTATGAACGTTTTGATCCAAAAGATGAACTAGTAAAAAAATATGAATCGGTGTCCAATTTATGAACGACTTGACTCCAATAGATGAACTAGTTTTGGGCCAAAATGCATTTGTTAAGAACAGTCTAACTTTGCCCCAAATAAATTATGCATGCTAAACAAAAATACCCAAAAAAAGGGAAGGAGATTATTAATATGACCATCAGACTATTACGAATTTGTAATTTATTGTGTTAAATTAAACGGTTTATCAAATAAATATATACGGACCACATAAACACTACTTTGTTATATGGCAATACTTCTGTCAATTTTATTTTATTTTAGCCATTAAAATTGTTCACATTAGAACTGCTTGCCAAAACATGAACTAATAAATTTTGTTAGTTCAAGTTTTGGACACGATACTGACAAAATGAACCAACTAATTTGAAGCCAAAGTCATTTATTGGAATCCAACCCAAAAGATGAACTAGGAAATTCTCTTAGTTCATCTTTTAGGTATAGAAACATAAGTTGAACAAACACGTTTTCATACTAAATAAAACCCTAAAATCAAGGTGCTAGGGAAAGAAAGTGCCGTTCAACTTTTGGTCAAAAAATAGTGTACCAGACAGCAATCAGATTAAAATATATATGGTTTGTCTATCGTTTATATCAGAATTTATACAAGCATTTGAAAAAAGTAGCCCATGCCCAGAAGTTGACCGCCGGTCATCTATTGGAAATTACACACAATATTGGAACCATAACTTGACCAGCAAATATATCATTAAATAATAATAAAAACGCAAATTTTAGTAACGTGAATGAAAGAGATATTAGTCTAGAATCTAAAATGACCAAAACCATGTCAGTAGGTCTAGTATTCTATTTTCTACGCAATTAAAAGCTTATATTTTAAAGCGCTTTCCTTATTAAGATTTTCATATAAACGGCGATTTTGGCGCGAAGCCCAGATGCGACGAGCGATCACGGCCACACGCGCGGCGCAACTGTCTGGCAGTTTAAATGACAATGCCGGCGCAGTGTTGCCGCGTTACAGAAAAATACTCTTAAGCGCGTAACATAATTCACGATTTAATTATTTAGATTTTAAGACGTTTCGTTCATCTTTTGGGGGGCAGTCAACTTTTGGTGCCACTACCCTACACTGTTTGATGTATGGGTGGATGGTTAGATAAACAAAAATCTTCCAAAACGTCTGTAATAAAGAGGAGCAAGTATGGAAGGAAGAGGAATATAATTGTAAAAACAGTTTAGAGTTATGCCCCTAATGAAGAAGGTAGATAATAGGTAGTAGAGGCGACTAACATTGGTTGTGGACGTCTATATGAGGACACTGAAATTATATCGCAAGCGGATGTTGGTCAACAATGTAACGGTGGAAGGAACAAAATAAAAGCAAAACAAAAGAAGACAATGACAACATTAATTTGTAGTCACAAATTGTTATTCAGTACGTTAGGAAATATACAAAATTATGAGATCGACTGCAAGATGGCACAATCGACCCCAGTTGTCTTTCAAGTATTTTCAAACATTAAAAACACTTGATGTTTTTCCCAGACCGATACATAAGGGAAGGTAAGGAAATATTGCGAAAGTACCTGAAAGGGACTATTTGAACGCAATTGGTATTTTGAAATCGGTTCCGGAAAAAAAAATTGTAGCACGCACGTTTAACAACAATGTGAAATGTATCAGGTTGATATGAGTGGAATTTCATGGTCCATATGTGAAAGGATTGGATAGTGAATAGGTATATTCCCAACTATCCAGACAGCAGATATCAAAATTACAAGCCCATACTTACTTGCCTGTTAAAAAAAATATTAAGATAATTATATGCACCTAGTTATCTGCAGATACTTTGACAGATTACGAGTGTTTCATACTTTCATAGTATTTATTCATGAACAATACAAAGATCACAATCAAGAAGTTTACAGAGAAGCCCTTATAACTATACAAATAGATCTTAAAAATAAAACTTAACTCAAAATTTATTCAACCTTATCAGTCAAAAAAGTCACCCCACTTCGCTCCCGGTGCAAATGTGCCCATTACGCTCGCCGCGTTGCCGCGTAACAATACAAAGATTGTGATTTATGATACAGTTAAAGATAAATATTTACATAATAATTATAAACTATTTGAATGGTTACACTACGGAATATTTTCTCTGGCTTTCTTAGATAGAATAGATTGGAGTATTTTAAGTTTAATTACTATTCGAACCATTTTACCCTACTGCAATACATATAATTTTACGTCACTCTGGGCGCTAAGTGAGATTTACCGCCCTAGAGCGCAGCAGTATAGACGTAAAAGTATGTACGCACCATGGGCGGTAATAAGGAAGGCCTCAGATCGCTTGTTTATGGCTCTTACTTTCGGTTCGGGCCACAAATACCCGCGATCTGAGCCCTTCTTTATTTTACCGCCCTAGGTACGTAATGTACTATAAGAAGCTTGTACTCAATGTCACACTACGCTTATAAATAAAGATATTTAGACAGCACCAAATACTTCTAGACAACTTCAGAGCAAATCAAGAGAAATTAAAGAGCACATGAGCGTTACCAACTTTTTATTGGTTCTCAAAGTTACGCATTGTTTCTTTTATTGCGCTCCGTCTGTGCATCATATAAAGGAACAGTAGGTAGGTTTAGTTGTTTCACTGCTACTGAACAAGACAACGCTAAATCTTCCTCTTTAATCTTCAATTCAGGCATTTTTTTTCTGAAATTTAACTACGTAACTGAATAGCGGCGTATTAGGTCTAAATTTTATAAATACGTCTGATAGACTCCGAGTAAAAGTAAAATGGCTGTGACATATGGACGGACACACAGACGAGCATGACGAAACTATAAGGGCCACAAATTGGAAACAGATATCCATTATAATGAAAAAATCAACCGTGGAGAACTCTGGAGCATGTCAGGATTCGAACCTGAAACCTTCGGATTACCGGTCCGACGTGCTTCCATTTTACAGCACACGATCCCTATTCAACACTATACTATTTAAATACTAACTAAACTATAAGGGTTCCGTTTTTGCCATTTCGACTACGGAACCCTAAAAAGGAAAACCATATCATTATCATCATCTCAGCCGTAAGACGTCCACTGCTGAACATAGGCCTCCCCTTTAAAGGGGGGGGGGGGGGGGGTCGCCATGGTGGGTTAGGCTTTCGGAAGATGCTGCTGCCCATCTCCCGGTATATTCCCTTAGCACCACCCCTCCTACTGCAACCACGGGACGATATGGTGGGGGACAATTCTAAGGCCGGGCACCGGGCACCCCACGGCTAACCAAAACCATATAGATCATATCAAAATGGAAAGAAAAAAGTACCAAATCCAGAGAGAAAACATTGTTTTCGCTTCTTACTCGTATATGTGAGTTTTTTGGCAGAGCTGATCTGTAATGGTATTCTTTTCTTGTAATTTCGTCTAACCTAAAACCATTTTTTCAAAAAATTTAATAAATCCTAAATTTGCTATAAAATAAGTCCGAAGCAGACGTTACGTACTTTGTATGATAGATTTGTTTCTTTTTCATGTTTCCATAATATAATGCTTGTTAAGAAAAAGAGCAGAGCTACTGTAGGGCCTATTATATTGTTCAAACAGTCATCAAAGCACTAAGCCGGCGTCGACAAATTGCGAATTGTTTCTGTTCAATAGGATTTTCGGCGATTCGTCGCTTTGTTGATGACATGTAACGTCAATATAATAAAAAGATACGATATGGGGTTTTTATAAGTGAAAATTAACATGTCTTAACCGCGACCGGGACCAATTTGACAATCGAAAACTGACAGCCGCTAGTGAGAAAATTTTGAACCACTCTGTACGAGTATATTATGTCAAAAAAGTAGTGATCTTGTATGAATATCCAATTGCCACAGTTTGGCATATCGAATAAGGGACCTCCACCAGGGCAGGGTCATGTAGCCAAATTTTTTGCCCTGGTCAGAATTATTTAGAATTAGATTCGACCTTCACAAAGTGTTAAAACAGAACTAGAAGCCCTTCTTTAACACTTATTATAGTTATTATTGAATGTTTTTTCAGTAAACATTTTCCATTTTCTGTTTAAAAATATATAAAAATAAAAAAGTCAGTTTTTTTTTAACTTACGCTTAGGTACACCGCTTCAAAGGGTACTAAAAGCTATTTCGTTCTTAAATTGATATAAAATGGGTTTCATTTTGTAAACATCGTCTGATAGAAAATATAATAAGCAATTTTATTGTATATTCCTAAACGAATTGAGAATATGAAATAAAATAGATTACCTAAACTTTATTTTCTTTTCTCATGAATAGGTAATCTAAGGTTTTAAAATATGGTGTCATTACTTCATTAGTAACACTACTTAATTTTACAAATTTTATTTGTGCAACAAGAGAGGAAAGTTGTTTTTTCTTGCGAGTGTTGATTTTGAGTCCCGAGTAAGCGAAAGATTCTATAATTGAATCACGAGCGAAGCGAGTGATTCTAAGTTTGAATCTTGAGCGTAGCGAGGGATCTCAAGAACACGAGATGTAAAAACACTTTCATCTCGTGTGACACATACAACTTTTCACCTCAGTAGTGAGAACATATTAAAGTTAAAAAAACACATTTATTTACATTCCTGAATGATAGGCATCATCATTATGACGAAAAGCTTCTAGAAACAAAATTTCACTCCCTGGAGTGACGAAAGTCGCAACTTTCGTCGCTACCTGGAGGGATGAAAGTCGCAGTTTCGTCACTCCAGGGAGTGAGGAAAGTAGGCTTGTTCGAATTGCAGAGGTGAAAAAACTATTTAAAACAGGGTATTTACCATGTGTATTTGTTTTTTCGAGTTTTCGATATTTCGGCACAGTTGCATACGCCATGACGCCGTTATCACGGAGTTACTTGTAAGGGACGTTAATGACCATGTCAGCTTATAATCATATAATTTTACTTACAGTTCGTGAGCCTTAAGAAGAACCTTCGGGAATCGGCGATGACACACGAAGGTAATATTGCTGTTCTGCTTTTTCACGTGTCACTGTTGATTGATACCCGACGTCTCTTTCTAAAACCCGAAGGTTCTTCTGAGAGCTCACGGACTGTAATGTTTTGAAACTGTCAAAGTATCTGCAAATAAATCACAGAAATTAAAACTTAGTGACCTGAAAGCAATTTTTGTTGGTATCAGTGGCGGCGCGTCAATATTTTGGTAGGCACCCTGGGTTAATTAAGTATTATTTTGATTCATGAGCCTAGGAGAACCTATTTAGCTGTGAGAACAAAAGCAAACCAGTGGCATTCATGTTCTTTGCAGCTTCGGACGCCCCGCCACTGATAATTATAAGTACTTAAGTGTAATAGAAAATTTATAAAAAGATTTTTTTAACAATTTTTCAAGCTACAATTTAGATAATTGAACAACAATATATTAAAAGAAAATATTTCATTTAAGTCATAAGTAGGTATTATCTTCATACTCTACGTATTACAATTTGTATTACAAATAAACCCCGCTTATAAAAAACCTACAAAGAAAATGAATAATGATGAACCTTTATGCCATTGACGTAAGGTTCATTTTCCTGGCCTTTAAAAGTTTTTCATTAAACTTGTATTATATTTTTAAATGTGCCGACCTTTTCCTGGCAACTTGTTACGCCGTCGGCGGTTACCTTATTATATCAAATTTCATGTTACGTTAAAGGCGGTATTCCCAAGGCCATCTTAATATGTGACTAGGGCGACTCGGCCCTAGGGCACGTAAGAATGTGGGGCCCTTGGACACTTAAAAATCAGGGGCCCTCACGCACTCAATTAGGGATAACATTGACTCTAAAAAAACATCGTCTACCATCTTTCGGGGCCCCCCTGAGGATGGTGGCCCTGGGCACGGGGGGCCCCGTGTGCCTTTATGGTAAAGACGGCATTGGGTATTTCTGATACTTTGGCGAGCGATCGAAGGTGGACGTATTTAAAAGTGGTATCAGGGTATCACTGATTGGGTGATGTGTATTTTTGTAGAAATCGATGTTTGAAAAAAAAGGCTTTGTTTTTTGTTTTCTTGTTCGCTTTTGTCAATATCAATTGTTTGAGTTAAGTATATATACTGTATAAAATATTTAAAAAAATGTCTAATAAAACGTAAAAATAAAGATCCAGAAATAATTGCCATGTTATTCCTCTTGTCTTGATTTAAAAAAATCCGATATAAAATAACGTATACAAAAAAACAGTTGTTATATATATATACATGTCAAGCTCAAGATCACATTACAATGGAGCCTTAACAGTCTTTACACTCGTTTACGCTCTTCAAAGAGAATACACCCCTTGAATAAACGCAAGCATAATTATAATAACATTTCATGCACGGCTCCGAAAGCCACTAAGTTACTATCTTCGTCGTGGAATTACCAACTCAAAATATATACAAACAAGATACAATTTTTAGAACAGAGAAATGCGACACATGTTACAATATTTCCATTTATTTTGAAATACAGGAGTTACAAAGCTTAATGCTTTATTAAGGACGACTTGTACCATGCATAATTAACAAACTGATCAACGTCGGGGTATCGGTGTAGCTGTTATTATTTTATTATTAATTTATATATGCACCACGGGCAGTAATAAAGAAGGCCTTAGATCGCTTGTTTATGGCCCTTACCTTCGGTTCGGGCCACAAATGGCCGCGATGTGAGCCGTTCTTTATTTTACCGCCCTAGGTGCGTAATGTACTATTCTTTCTTATATTACGCTTTAATACAGCTGGCCAAAAAAGGACTAAATTCCCGTTGGCTGTAAAGTTTTGGAACGCTACAAATCCTCCCTAGATGGTTTTGGAACTTATCAGATCGATTTGATTTTTGGATTTTGTATGGCCATTGAACGGCAGCAATGACATATGTCCATACAAAAGTCCAGAAATAGATTCGAGGTTCCAAAACCATTTAGGGAGAATTGGTTTCGCCCCAAAACCTTACAGCCAACGAGAATCTAGTTATTTTTTGGTCACTCTGTATAATATGAATATAAAAGTACAACAAAATACCGGAACGAGCAAGGCCCAGGCTGCCGGTAGTCAGGGCCGCAGAGAGGAGCTTGCGCTGAAGGACTATGCGCGGTATCCAGGATTACCGCCTGCCGGTACTAATCGCCGAATCAACCTCCTACATGGCAGTTACCAACAGTGTTTTTTTTATATATGTGACAAATAAATACTCCACAAAACTGACTTAAGTTTGAATAAGGTAACAGTTTCAAATCTAAATATATAAAAGAAGAAACTGACTGACTGACTGACATATCAACGCACAGTCCAAACCGCTGGTTCTAGAGTTTCCAAATTTGGCACGTAGGTCCCTTATAAGGTCTAGGGGTGCACTAAGAAAGGATTTTTTAAAATTCACCCCGTAAGGGGGTGAAATGGGGGTCCAAAGTTTGTATGGGAAACCAAGATTAGTTAGACTATTTTATTTGAAACTTCACCGGAGTATTCCTAACAGTAAATGAGTAAACACGTGTTTCAGCTTTTTAGAAAATTCAACTCCTTAAAGGGGGAAATGGGGGTGAAAAAGTCTAAAAATCAATATGGGTATCGTTTCTATGGTTTATCGGGTCGCTGATTACGAAAACAACAACCATTTTATTATACAACGTGGCAGGTGCAAAATATCATCCCCCAGGGGGTGAAATGGGGGTCCAAAGTTTGTATAGGGAAACAAGATTAGTTAGACTGTTTTATTTGAAACTTCACAGGAGTACCTATTGCTAACAATAAATGACTATACACGTGTTTCAGGTTTTTTGAAAATTCAACCCCATAAAGGGGGAAATGGGGGTGACAAAGTCTGAAAACAACATGGTATCGTTTCTATGGTTGATCGGGTCGCTGATTACGAAAACACCAATGATTTTATGATACAACGTGGCGGGCGTGAAATACCATCCCCCTGTTGGGGTGCTATAGGGTTGAAATTACTAAATATCAATATGGTAGTCGATTTATGGTATTTTGGGACGTTAATTAAGTACGAAAATGGCATCAATTTTGAAATTTTGGTAAAGAAATAATTTTAATTCCGGGAAAGGACATAGGGTAGTTTCTATACCGAAAATCAGCACTAAAAGGGGTGAAAAGGGGATTGGAAGGTTGAATGGAGTATTTTTAACCGTTGAACCGATTGAAATGAAACTTGATATAATAGATAGTTTGAATCCTGGGAAACGACTAAGGGTTGTTTTCATTGAATAATTTAACCCGTAAAGGGGTGAAAAGAGGGTTGGTCGTCTGTATAGGATTTTTTCACAGCTGAACCGATTTAGATGAAACTTGGTATACAGATAGTTTGAGGCCCGAGGAGGAACAAAAAATAGTTTTTTGCGCGAAAACTACCCCTAAAGGTAAAAAAGTTAAGGGTGAAACGGGGTTTGCAAGTTTGTATAGGGAATTTTAAACCGTCGAACCGATTTAGACGTAACTTGGTATATATAGTAAGCGTGAATCCCTGGAAATGACTAAGGGTAGTTTTCATTACGAAAATTATCCCTTGAAGGAGTGAAAAAGGGGTTGGAATTTTGATAAGGAAATTTTTAACACCTGGACCGAGTTAGATGAAACTTAATGCATAAATTTTAGTATAGAGAGTCCCGGGAAGCGAAAAGGATGTTTTTTAGGGTTTCGTACCAAAATGGTAGAAAAGGAACCCTTATGGTGCCAGTTTGTCTGTCTGTATCAGACAGCGAAATTTCTCAGAAACTGCTGGACCGATTGAGCTAAAATTTAATACACATATGTAAGTCAGTGCCCCAAAGGCAGGCATGTAACGCCAATTTATTCATTTTAAACATGGGGGGGGGGGGGGATTTGTGGGTAGGTAAATGAGAAATCAAAAAAACAAATAACTTTATTGTGTGGCGACTGTGGCGTATCAAATAAAAGGGCTTAATGTGAGGATCTCTTATTAGTATAATTTTAACATAAATACATAATTTTGAAGTTATTAAAAAAAAGTGTAAATTAATCAATATCGGAAACTGTTCGACAGAAAAATTTGCTAAAATTACAGATATAATAATTATTTACGTATAAATTACAGGAAAACTAATAAGAGTGCAGTCAAGCATCAGTCCGATTTAAGATAATAAACAATAATAATCGGGGTACGAGTCCGATTCACACTCAGCCGCTCTATAAATTCTCATGAAAACATGCTGAAAGCGTCTTTTTTCAAAAATGTAATATAAAAGTTGTTCGTACGAAACCTTTGAGGCGCAAGTAAGACCCGCACTTGCCTGGTTTTTTTAATTTCCTAAAATCATTACTTAAAGGGGTGAAATAATGGGGGTTAAAAGTTTGTATGAGGCATTTTTAAATGTTGAACCGACTTAGATGGTATGGAGATAGTTTGGGTCCCGGGAAGGGGCAAAATAGTATTTATCCTGAAAAACAACGCTTATGGGGGTGCACAGCAAAGGGGTTGGAAGTTTTATAGAGAATTATTTTCAGTTGAACCGATGAAACTTAGATGAAACTTGGTATAGAGATAGTTTGAGTCTCGGAAAACGACATAGGATAGTTTTATCCCGAAAATCAACCCTTTAAGAGGTGAAAAGGGGGTTGAAAGATTTTATGGGGAATTGATAACCGCTTAACCTATTTAAGTAGATGATTTGGTATAGAGATAGTTTGAGTTCTGGGGATGGATACATAGTAGTTGTTATCCCACAAGTCAATTCCCTAAGAGGGTAAAAAGGGGGGGGGGGGTCAATTATTAATTCCACGCAAAGGAAGTCGCAGGGAAAAACTTTTATTCAAGAGTAGAAATCTGCATTAATCATAATGTACGCGGGCGAAGCCGCGGGCAACTGCTAGTGATATATGTAACAGGTATTCAAACAAAACATAGGTAAGTACACTTTAACTTAACTTCTATACAGTAAAAGGTATATTAACCCTAGTTCGAAATAGATATGTCTTCGATACTCTATGGGACAGTCCCTCTATACTATAGATAGAATATCGTTTTAGTTGCTTTTTAAAAGCCGTGTCAGACGGCAGATAGCCGCAGCCCTCTGCCACAAGACCTATTGAGATAGAAAACAGAGATTTTCTGCCATGTAGCCGTGCACACACTGAAGTTGGAGGCTTGTATCTGCCATGTCGACGCTCGCTACAACAACTCGCTTCAATCAAGGTCACGTGGCAGAATCCGCGGCTATCTGCCGTCTGGCGCATACTTAAATTAGGTTCCTATACATATTCCCGGGCAATGATTATCTGATAAGCTTTGTACGATGAACAAAACATTAACAGACGATTTAGTGCAGCCGTCTATTTACTCATATATATATTTTTTAATTGAAACAAGGGAAGGTAACTTACGTCGGAATCCGCCCCCTTGTCGGCTCCGGGGCACGTAAACGTCACGTACTCGTGGCATCGCTTGTGGACCACGAAACTGCATACTGAGGACAAAACGTTTTGTTTACAATTTTGAACCATATTACAAAGGTTTAAGGTGCAAAAGTGTATCTTTGACTTCGACTGTACCTTTTCTGAAAAACTTTCAAAAATGTATGATATTAATCAAACTCCAATAGGGAATAATACGCAAAACTCTGCGTAGGGGGTGGCACTACCACAAAAGGAGGGCCTACCGCGAAACACGAAAATAAAAGTTTCGTTACCTGGTTCTCTGTCACTCTTACATATTAGAGCGATAGAGAGGCAGTTGTCAAAATTTCGATTCTCTCGTTTCACGATAGGCCCTCTGTAAACAAACCGCCTTGGTGCACAAATGACATATTTATTCGTTATAAATTATCTATGAAAACTTGTAAATAACTGTTTAAGGCCTAGTATGTATTAAGAACTCTATGGTTTACCGAAGTGCTAGTGCTGCACTCTGGTGGCAGAACATTGCAGTAATATCCCCTATTCTCAGAATTATAGAGTTAATTTTTTTTTAAAGATATACTTATTTTATAAAAAATAGTTAAATATGTACTGTTAGCTACAAAGACGGTTGACCCTCAAGATTGATTTTCAAGAGGGTCAAGACCCCCACCTCTACAGCTGACTCTATACCTTATGTTATGAGTAACTAAGTGGTATTAACGAATTTCCCGTGTGACTAACATATTACTACAGTATTTAATGAGGATCAATCGTAATTTCAGTAGAGAATTAAATTGTGTGTTAAATAGAGATCCCCGAAATATACTTATTCAACAAAACAAAAAAACTGGTGATCCCATCGTATTGCGACTAAGAAAAAGTAGAAGAAAAAATTGTTGGACGCGAAAAAAAATTTTTTTTTCGATGTGACAGGTGGTGCCAGCATGTCGTTGTCGACCCTCCATACTAAACCAAAATTTTTTTTCACGCGAAAAAATTTTTTTGTAGTTCTTTATAATTAGAATACGATACCAATTATGCCCTTAAAAGGATCACCAGCATTTTTGTTACACCCTGTATATCACACGAGTGGTATTGATAAAAATATAAAAAAACAAGATATTTATTCTTCAATTTATTGTAAAGCTGTGTACTTTTAATGTGTATTCGTAAACAGGTTTACGTCATAACCAATTTGCTCTATATTGAATGATGTCATTTGACATTGAATTCCTGTTAGCAAACTTTTAGTAACAATTAAATTACATAACATTGTCAATAAACGAATCATGTGTTTGGTATCACGTCAAAATTTAAAGACGTTTGCTTAGGAAGAAAATATAATACTAACAACTCTTCCTATATATGTTTAGAAAAATTATCAACTTAAAACTAAATTAAATATGTAATTGAATTAAATATTTTGATTTCTAGTATTTCAAAGTTGTTCGGTTGGTTGAAGATGCCCAGCCATTCAAAAATTGCACATACCTGCTCAAAATACTGAGAGGAGAGGGGCGCCGCCGTGATCGTTTAGAAGTTATGGCGAATATCACACTGGCGACGGATCCGCATGCGGCGCCGGTGCGCGAGCGAGATAGCGCTCTGCATGTGTATAGCGCTATCTCGCTCGCGCAACGGCGCTGCATGCGGATCCGTCGCCAGTGTGATAATCGCCTACGGCGTTAGATACTAAAAGATAAAGACGCCAGTTTGAATCCTGCATCGGGTATTGAAGATCTCCTTTTAGAAATCATATTGTACTAAACAATATGATTTCTATTTTAGTTTACATAAGATCGATATCTTGAAAGAATGTGAGACTATTTTGGTAAAGGTACCATTTCGCAGCCGGCGCTTATATCTTATTGCTCGAACATAATATTGAACCTGTACAACGTAAGCGCCATCCGCCAAATGGTACCTTTACCAAAATAATGACACATATTTTTATAGTTCTCACCTTGACACTGGAAACCTTGTTTGCCGAAGCCCCTGAAACAATAAAGATAATCCAATTAAATCGTCGTCGAATAACATTTATGTTATAAAAAAGGATAGGTATTAATATTTTTTCACCCCTACTATTCGAAAAAGGGTAATTTGTTGCCCATTTACAGGGAGCAAAAGTGACTTTTGATCCCTCTGCGTTTTTTTTTTTTCCTTGTCTTTGCAACCGATTTAAATGAGACAATAGAGATAGCTAGTTTAGTACCTCTGTTTTCGTTTTTCTCATAGAAGGAGTGAAAAGTAGAGTGTACTACGCGGTAGCAAAATTATTTCGATCTCGGATCACTTGAATCCCTCACTACGCTCAGGATTCCACGTTAGAATCCTTCGCTTCGTTCATGATTCAACACGCTACCCTCGGCCGAAATAAGTCATTTTTTTTGAGGTTTTATTTTGAGTCCATTATTTATTATACGTATCAGACATCAGCATTACAAAGCAGAAAGAAAATGTTCCAAGTAAAGCTGAATATGCTTCCTTTTTCAGGGCGCCCCACCCCCATCAAACTTTTGAGCCATGGCGTGGGTCCAAAAATTTTCGAAAAATTCTCAAGTGTGGCCTAAGAAGTACTTTCAACGAAAACTAAATTGAATAAAATCGGTTGAGGCGTTTTTGCATTATAACTCAAAAACGCATAGTGCAAGGACGTAAGTGCCGCATAGTAAAATGACGTAGGTAAGTACCGCAAAATCCTTTTGAGTGGGTGTTTTGTGACGGGCCGGTAACTACGGAGCCCTACGCTAAGCATGGCCCGATATACTCTTGGCCGGTTTTTTTTCTATTAAAGTCAGGACACGAAGCACGAGAATTTCGTACATTGACACGCCATTCCCTAATCTCTATCGCACGCGCATAATTATGTGTCCGTCCCGCTCAGTGATTTGATGAAAATGTATCATTCCAACGAGCAAGAAACATTAGTCCTTAATACACTCACATTTAAGATGTTATGTAAAAGATGATCAAATTCGAGTAATAATTTCAAACACAGCGCAGTTCGTTGCACATAACTATGTCATAAAAGTTTTATTACAATATACAAAGCCCGTATATTTACTAAACAAGTATCCCTTAATAGTTGTTTACGCCACTATCGGGAGAATTTGTAAACAAAACCTCTTATCTTAAAACTCTCATGCATTATTTATTTATTATGATTTAGGGACTATTGAAATTCATCCCGTTGTATGTGTATTTGAAGGTAATTTGAATATTATTTTTCTACCGATGATTGCATTTTATCATGAATAATTTATTCAGGCTACTTTGCTTGCAGTATTTTGATATTATCATATCAGCAGAAAAATAATAAGATAAACTTCTGTAAAAACTCAAGGTAATAGTACATTACGTACCTAGGGCGGTAAAATAAAGAACGGCTCAGATCGCGGGCATTTGTGGCCCAAACCGAAGGTAAGGGCGATAAACAAGCGATCTGAGGCCTTCTTTATTACCGCCCGTGGTGCGTACACAATTTTACGTCTTCTCCTGGGTGTGAAGTGAGATTTTCCGCTGCGCCCGTGGGCGGCAAATCTCACTTACAGCCCAGAGTGACGTAAATACATTTAATTGTTTTTTTTTTATACCACGACGGTAGAAAACAAGCATGCGGCCCGCCTGGTGGTTAAGTAGTTACCGCAGCCTAAAGGATTCACATGCTCGTTGCCGACCCAAAATTTAAGATATAGCGGATATTTTATGTTAGCTATACATCACTATCACTACATACACATAGTATAACCTCCTGCTGTCTGTCTGTCCCTATGTATAGGTACTTAGATCTTTAAAACTACGCAACGGATTTTGATGCAGTTTTTTTAATAGATAGAGTGGTTCAAGGGGAAGATTTATATGTATAATAATATGCATAATATAGAAGATAAAATAAAAACTGATAATTTTAGAGTTTTCTAATGTGATGTCGTAAATAAACACATCTTTTTGGCGCTTACATTGCAAACGCTGGCTGAACCCTACCAGATAGATCAAAATAATGTAGGTACTACAGTATTTTACACCTTAAAAAGGTCCACAAAAAAGTCCGCGATAGTACATGTCTATCTCTTAGGGATAACCTACAATAACCATTTTTTCTCCTTTATTTTTTACAAGAAAGGCTTATGTACAGTCAGCGTCAAAAGTAACTATGCAAATGAAGGTGTCAAAAGTCCTTATTGCCTTTAAATAAGGACTTTTGACACCTTCATTTGCATAGTTACTTTTGACGCTGACTGTACGAAGTATATTTAGTATCAGCATTGCAGTCATTGCACCCGTGCGAAGCTGGGACGGGTCGCTAGTGCCATATAATTTTGAAGGTTATAGGTATTTATTTATTTAATTGTATGGCGTACTGTATTGATATTAACGCTGTAATAGCTGTTATAGGTATAAAAGTATGATTAAATTTAAGCTTTAGGTTTTAGTGAATAACCAATATAGTAATAATTTCAGTTTTTAGTGTTAGCCTTAGGAGCTCGTATTAAATTTCGTTGCCGTATTTTATTACCAATTTAATAAATAATTACACACAAAAAAACACTTTTCTCATCTTACCATGGTTTTACATTATATACATTTAGGTACAGTGAACCGCAAAATTAAATGGACACATAATGAGTGAATTCATTCATAAATTGTCCATGCAATTTTGCAACTGGCTCTTGCACGTTTTATTTTTCCTTCAATGGCGTCAAAGGTAGTTGTCGTTATCGTTGGCGGTGGATTTTTTTATCTATTATGCCAAAATCGTCTTCCTAATTAATAATATTAAAATCTGCATGAAACATTCCGTTTAAGAATACATCTGCTCTAGTATACCATTCACAGCTTCGGCATTCAGACTCGCGATAGCTCGGCTCCTTCCGGCGCCTGTCGACTGTCACTACCACAATCGGCTTGGGTGTTGTGGCAATTGCATGCCCAGCGCGGGCGAGTCCAACGCTCAGTTTGAGCTAGTTAGTAACTAGCTATAGCATTTTTTTTTAAACATCGAACGGCTGCCTGTGAACGCCTGTAAGTTCACTGCGTTCACGGCTTTGATAGAGTGTGACATACTGGAGTGAGATCTCTCTGGCAACCTTACTCACCGGTAGGTATACGACACTGAGTAGGATCTCGTGCTATTTGGCCGTGGTTTAACATAACATGTTCGTCAGTATAATGCTGTTTATTATAAATCGATACCGCTACCAATAATACTAGCCCAAGAAAGCTCATTGGAGGCATTGGAAGTATTGGAACTTGGTGGCCTGTTGGCGTAAAAATAGTTTTTACAAAAGCAAATGCAATCTGACCTTTCAATCCAGAGCAGAAACTAGTAATATTACAGATTTTCTAAACCTCAATGGCGCTCTGGGTCGCGAGCTCAAATAAGACTGGTTTCGTTCGACTGAGCGTTCGACTCGCATGCGTTTTCAAAACAATGGCAATATTATTTTCTGTTGCTTTGTTTTGTTCCTATACAACTTTAATCTTGTTTTAACTATTCACTTTAAATTTAATTGAATCGATTAACACTTTATGTTCAGATTTATGCTATCCAATGCTATCAGACAAAATCGGGAATTGATTTACTTACGTTTTTAGACTTTTGACTTCATATTATTTAACAATTAAGCCCGTGACAGACGGAGCTATAATATATATTATAGCGACATCTAGGAACGAATAGTGTACCGAAGTAAAGCTAGGTTTTTCTTTTATTTTTATACCTTTAGGTGGATGTCGAGCAGATGGCGCTATCAGACATGAGCTTCAAAAAGTTCTTAGACTGTGCTCCTCTACTATAAGTTACTCCATGGTATAGTAGTCCCTACATTTAAACTTCTTAAATTTAAACTGGATTTTTTTATTGCTCAAATGAATGCAATATAATCACCGTCCAATGACGCTTAACTAAATGTCTTGCAAAGTGTAAAAACTAATCTATCTATCTATCTATCTATACATATAATAAAGGTGAAGAGGGTCAAAAATCTGTACATTGGAGATATTAGCAAAAAAATGAGTTAGTAGCTCTTAGAATCGATAACAGAACACGTTTCGGCGATTTTTAGAATTTTTGTCTGTTTGTCTGTTTGTCTGTTTGTCTGTTTGGATGGGGAGAGTTGGCGTCAAAACGCCTGAACCGATTTCGATAAAAACTTCACTAGCAGGTTCTACGGACCTCTGGTCAGGACATAGGCTATAAAAAATACGAACTTTTTGGATTTAAGGGGGTTTAAGGGGGGTTTAAACTTTGTATGGGAAATGCCTTTATATGGTAAATAAATACTTATGCATTTGTATTTCAACTATATATTTTTTAAACCACGGCGATGGCAAACAATCATACGACCCGCCTGATGGTAAGCACTTAGGGTAGCCAATGGACGCCTGTAAATCCAGAGGTTTTATGTGCGCGTTGCCTCCCTATAAGAATCTTTTTTTATTTACACTATATTGCACGAAATACAAAACTGTGAGACCAAACGGCGGACATCATACCAAATGGTATTTTCCACCAGTCAACCATTAGGTCTATACAACAGACATGTACAAAAGGTGCAAGAATAAAAGTTAAATTAACTAACTATAAAAAAACAAACGGAACATAGTGAAACACGGAAATCGAAAAGTACCGGCACACCCTACCGAAAAAGAGTTTAGATAGAGTTCACCGCGTGATGGGCGTCGAAGAGAGGGGGGCGCAAAAAGAAAAAAAGACACCACACTATAGCTAAATATACCGAAAATTGTTACGTTGAACATTTGAGATGGGAGAAGAAGAGTTTTGATAGAGTTCACTACGTGACGGGCGGTAAAGAACGGGGGGCTAGGGGGCGGAGCCCCCCGCACTAAAAAAAACGGTAATATTGCAAATTATACCAAAAACTGCTACGTTGAACATTTGAGATGGGAGAAAAAGAGTTTGATAGAGTTTACTACGTGATGGGCCGCAAAGAAAGGGGGGCTCGCATAAAGAAAAACCACACCGTACTATTGCTTATTATACCAAAAATTGTTACGTCGAACATTTGAGATGGGAGAAAAAGAGTTTTGACAGAGTTCACTACGTGATGGGCCGCAAAGAAAGGGGGGCTCGGGGGGCGGAGCCCCCCGCATAAAGAAAAAACACACCGAACTATTGCTTATTATACCAAAAATTGTTACGTCGAACATTTGAGATGGGAGAAAAAGAGTTTTGATAGAGTTTACTACGTGATGGGCCGCAAAGAAAGGGGGGCTTGGGGGGCGGAGCCCCCCGCATAAAGAAAAGACACACCGCACTATTGCTTATTATACCAAAAATTGTTACGTCGAACATTTGAGATGGGGGAAAAAGAGTTTTGATAGAGTTTATTACGTGACGGGCCACAAAGAAAGGGGGGCTCGGGGGGCGGAGCCCCCCGCATAAAGAAAAAACACACCGCACTATTGCTTATTATACCAAAAATTGTTACGTCGAACATTTGAGATGGAGGAAAAAGAGTTTTGATAGAGTTTACTACGTGACGGGCGGCAAAGAAAGGGGGGCTCGGGGGGCGGAACCCCCGCATAAAGAAAAGACACACCGCACTATTGCTTATTATACCAAAAATTGTTACGTCGAACATTTGAGATGGGGGAAAAAGAGTTTTGATAGAGTTTACTACGTGACAAGGCCCAAAGAAAGGGGGGCTCGGGGGGCGGAGCCCCCCGCATAAAGAAAAAACACACCGTACTATTGCTTATTATACCAAAAATTGTTACGTCGAACATTTGAGATGGGGGAAAAAGTTTTGATAGAGTTTACTACGTGACGGGCCACAAAGAAAGGGGGGCTCGGGGGGCGGAGCCCCCCGCATAAAGAAAAAACACACCGTACTATTGCTTATTATACCAAAAATTGTTACGTCGAACATTTGAGATGGGGGAAAAAGAGTTTTGAAAGAGCTTACTACGTGACGGGCCGCAAAGAGAGGGGGGCTCGGGGGGCGGAGCCCCCCGCATAAAGAAAAGACACACCGCACTATTGCTTATTATACCAAAAATTGTTACGTCGAACATTTGAGATGGGGGAAAAAGAGTTTTGATAGAGTTTACTACGTGACGGGCCACAAAGAAAGGGGGGCTCGGGGGGCGGAGCCCCCCGCATAAAGAAAAAACACACCGTACTATTGCTTATTATACCAAAAATTGTTACGTCGAACATTTGAGATGGGGGAAAAAGAGTTTTGATAGAGTTTACTACGTGACGGGCCACAAAGAAAGGGGGGCTCGGGGGGCGGAGCCCCCCGCATAAAGAAAAAACACACCGTACTATTGCTTATTACACCAAAAATTGTTACGTCGAACATTTGAGATGGGGGAAAAAGAGTTTTGAAAGAGTTTACTACGTGACGGGCCGCAAAGAAAGGGGGGCTTGGGGGGCGGAGCCCCCCGCATAAAGAAAAGACACACCGCACTATTGCTTATTATACCAAAAATTGTTACGTCGAACATTTGAGATGGGGGAAAAAGAGTTTTGATAGAGTTTATTACGGGACGGGCCACAAAGAAAGGGGGGCTCGGGGGGCGGAGCCCCCCGCATAAAGAAAAAACACACCGCACTATTGCTTATTATACCAAAAATTGTTACGTCGAACATTTGAGATGGGGGAAAAAGAGTTTTGATATAGTTTACTACGTGACGGGCCGCAAAGAAAGGGGGGCTTGGGGGGCGGAGCCCCCCGCATAAAGAAAAGACACACCGCACTATTGCTTATTATACCAAAAATTGTTACGTCGAACATTTGAGATGGGGGAAAAAGAGTTTTGATAGAGTTTATTACGTGACGGGCCACAAAGAAAGGGGGGCTCGGGGGGCGGAGCCCCCCGCATAAAGAAAAAACACACCGCACTATTGCTTATTATACCAAAAATTGTTACGTCGAACATTTGAGATGGGGGAAAAAGAGTTTTGATATAGTTTACTACGTGACGGGCCGCAAAGAAAGGGGGGCTCGGGGGGCGGAGCCCCCCGCATAAAGAAAAAACAGACCGTACTATTGCTTATTATACCAAAAATAATTACGTTGAACATTTGAAATGGGAGAAAAAGAGTTTTGATAGAGTTAACCACGTTATGGGCGGCAAAAAGTAGGGGGCTCAGGGGGCTCCTCCCCCCGCATACAGAAGAAACACACAGTACTTTTGCTTATTATATCAAAAATTGTTAGGTTAGACATTTGAGATGGGAGAAAAAGAGTTTTGATAAAGATTACCATGTGATGGGCGGGATAGAAAGGGGGGCCAAGAAAGAAAAAACACACCGCAATATTGCTTATCATACCAAAAATTTCTAGGTTGGACATTTCAGATGGGAGAAGAAGAGTTTTGAGAGAGTTTACTACGTGATGGGCGGTAAAGAACGGGGGCAAATAAAATACTGCAAATTATACCAAAAACTGATACGTTGAACATTTGAGATGGGAGAAAAAGAGTTTTGATAGAGTTTACCACGTGATGGGCTGTAAAGAAAGGGGCGCTCGGGGGGCAGAGCCCCCCGCATAAACAAAAAACACACTGTACTATTGCTAATTATACCAAAAATTATTACAGTGAATATTTGAAATGGGAGAAGAAGAGTTTTGCTAGAGTTAATCACGTGATGGGCGGCAAAAAACGGGGGCTCGGGGGGCGGAGCAACCCGCATAAACAAAAAACACACTGTACTATTGCTAATTTGCCATGGCTGACACAGTCAAATCTCAGACGCTTTCAGTCGATCTTTTGGGATGTCGAAGTTATATGCAAGAAGTCAATTTTAGCTAAACTGCTAAACATACTGTATGAAATATGACATGTAGAAAGCGTTTAGCAATGGACTGTTGAGGGTAACGAAAAGTGACAGAACCTACTGCAACGCACGCGAGCGAAGCCGCGCGGGTACAGCTAGTAGAAATAAAATAAACAAATTCCATTGCAGAGTTAAAATTGTATACGTTCTCAGTCTAAGATATTGTAACGCCATTTCAATGTGCTTTTGAGTGTGCAGTTTAAATAAATACTTCTTTGAACTAGAAGCTTTGCTCATTATAGAAGCTTTTAGAGTCAATTTATGGAAAAATGCCTTTTAAACCTGTCGTTTTGAACTTTTTTTGAATAGGAATTATTAGTGCCTAGGGTCGTGGCTATAAGAGAGAGTCAAAAATAAGATTGACATTCGACTTTGTTACAATCTTCTTATAACAAAACAGGCAGGTACTTATTGAATTTAAACTTTCGTGAGACATATTAACACTATTATCACACGCGTAGTGACTAAACACAAGTGAGTACAGCCGCATGCAGTGATAATAGGTAGGTAGGTACTTTTTATAAACCTATCAATTTAAAAATTATCAATTTTCAAACCATTAATTCTATAGCTTTAATACTTTGCCGTTGACAGCAAATTACCGTCACGATATTCTGGTGCGATCACATGTGTGGTTTCATTCTATGAGACAGATGCGTTCAGCCCACCAAACGTGACCGTACATGTGAAAGCACCGTTATATCGTGAGGGGAATCTGCCGTCCACAGCAAAGTGTTAAAGCGGCCATTGTGATATTTTTGACCAACTACAAACCTACAGCCTACAGCTAAGCATGCAAATGATAACAAAGGCGGGAAAAACCGGCCAAGTGTGAGTCGGACTCGCGCATGAAGCATTCCGTACCATTATTTATAAAAACGGCAAGAAAATCATGTCTGTTGTATCGGAGCCCCCTTAAAATTTTATTTTATACTGTTTTTTTATTACTTGTTATAGCGGCAATAGAAACACATCATCTGTAGAAATTTCAGCTATCTAAATATCACGGTTCCTAAGATACAGCCTGGTGACAGACGGACGGACGGACGGACAGCGGAGTCTTAGTCATAGGGTCCAGTTTTTCCCTTTGGGAACGGAACTCTAGAAAACAAACGAAATATTCTGACAGACATTTTGTATAACAGAAGAAGAAGCCCATAATAAAATACTTAAATAGAAAAGCTGAATCTGTTGCCACCCGCAAAAAATAAACATTTTCAACCTTGAAACAGAAAACAGATGCTCATCAATTCGTTCAATCACACCATCAGCTCTTCCAGCCCATTGGTCCGTAAAATTGTCCCGTCGACGCTCATTGGCGCCGTTTGTGTCTATGGTAAATACTTTTTAAACTATTTTAGCAAAAAAAGTGGCTTTGACTCTAAACCATTCAGACCTAAATCGTCACTTAGATATCCAATAAATGTAAGAGGAATTCAGCGATTTTAAAAATAAAGCGTAATATTACAGCTTTCTCTGAAATTTTCTTCCATTCTCTCGTACAAATAATACCTAAAGATAATATATTGTATGGACTTTTTAGCAGTAGGTAACAGTGACTTTACGCCTGGAATACAAAAGGAGCAGTTCATCTTACGCGCTGCTCTTAATTAGTAAAACGTTTCACGAATCTATGAATGTCTTTGGTTCATATGACATTCTCGAACTGTATTCTGAAGTATATTTTACGGGTTCATTACCCTAAACCTACGCGAAGATCAAAGCTGTTTTGAAATGTATAAGACAATATACTGTGGGCAAAATTACAGCGTCAATGAAGTCGCACTGAAAATTGATTTTTGGGCCCATTTCCGCATGGTTACCCATTCATTATTGATTTTGTCAGGTTTAGAGGTATTCTGTACTGATACTAGACTGAAGAGTTAATTTTAAAATAAATAAAGTGACGAATAGTGATGAAAGAGTGTTGCACACGAGCTATGATATATAATGACAGATGGATTACGCACGCTCCAAAAGTGAAGCCCTTAAAATGAGTGAATTCAAACAATTATCAGTGAGTTGTGCACCGGCAAGTGAGAGATGCGGACGTACCAATGAGCTGCCGTCACCAGCATGAGAAAGAGACAAACTATAATTTTCTAACAATGAGAGTGACAAAGATGTAATGATTGTCTTAATAGATAAATATAACGGAATCATTGCTAGGTTATGAAATAACTTTAGAAGTATTATTTATGCACATTTTGTTAGAGTATAACCCATCCATAGTAAATATCATTGCACACGAGCTGTATTCAATATGGCGGCTCAGCTGTCATCCTATAGAGAACTGTCAAACTTTTCATTCAAGCGAAGCTTATCGATGACGTTGATATTAACAGGCGGTTTGGTACATTCGCCATCAAATATATCGGAGCGGCCAAGGTAGTCACAAATATGTGAACAACGCAATCCATTGTCAAGTCAAGGCGGTAAAGTGCATGTTCAGATATATTTAAATGATAAAGCACGGGCGGAACTGCGATCAGTAGACCAGGTTATTGAGTATCGGGGGATGAAAGCATAATTAGTATGCAGGCAGACTCATATAGTGAAAATATGGTGAATATAGTAGGAACTTGGGCCGTACCTAAACCACTTCGACTTTAAAACAGGAGCGATACGACTCCAATGCATTAACTACGCAATACAGCTAACGCCTAAACATCTGATTCAGAAATATGTATCATAATTGGCTTAAAAATTATTCCGATTCTTGACGGCAAAATGTCAAGTCAAAAATGCGAAGCGTGGTGTCCGCTCGACACTATAAAACAAAATGAAGCTTGATAGACCGTCTAGGGCACGGTAGAACCAAACTACCCTCATATTTAAAGATTTTTACTTTATTTAATTTTTAAATCACTAAAATATAGTGTGTCCGCAGTACATTTAAAACGCGTACTACAAGTTGTTTATTAAATGTCGAAGATGCAACATTGAAGTATAATTTATTGGTTGATTATTTGTGGTATGTTACAGTTATGATTGTGTTTTTAAGTTTTTAACCGACTTCAAAAATAAAGTGGATGTATCGTTTGATGAATGTATTGTTCGCACAACCTGTCTGAATAAGAAATTCCTGTGCTAAGCCTGCAAGAAAACCTTTAAAAATTCGTTGCTAAAAAACTCATCCCAAAATATAGCACTTTATACCGTATCCGTCATTATTTGTCTTATCGTATAAACAAACGTGTGTCAATCTAGACATCGTAGTGTCATTTATTTTTCGGGTTGTTCGTCCGTTACGATTATCGAAGAAAATGATATTAAAAATGATATTTTTCAGTGGTTACTTGGTTGGATTCAATACTTAGTGAGTTTCTTTAAGTATACATTGTGTGGCCCATAACACGAGCAAAAAATGTAAACGTAGATTTTACTCCTTAAACAATAAAATTATTGGAAAATGCGACAAGGGCAAGCGAATGATGAAACAATAAAACTATTGATCAACAACTTAAAAAAAAATTAGTTTTTGGACTGTCTCTTTTTCATACAAACTAAATATTATTTTCAATACGTTACAATCCGTCTATAATAATTGACACCCTTGTCATCCTTGTCACCGTACAGACATAATCAATTTCATAATACATTGCGTGTTCAGGTAAACTATAAAAATTGCTAAAAATCAAACCATAAGTGATTTTTAAAAGTCGCTGGACAAACTTGTTTAGTTTGAAGAGTAGAATCTACATTTAAATTTTTTGTTCGTGTTATGGGCCACACACGGTATATCCATTAACCACATTTTATTTGATAATCACAGAGAAAAGAGTGATCATTTCTTTGAAAAGCGTTTGTTTACAAGATAAGACAAATAAGGATGGATAGGGTATAAAGTGGTATATTTTGGCAACAAATTGAAATTGAATATTGCAACGACAATAAAGGTTTTATCGATAAGCAATAAGATTCAAGGGCTCGATTATTTTATCGCTCGCTTATGAACTGGGGTTTATAATTAAATTTGTTTATTGGGGGCGATAACAAAATCAATTGAAGATTATTTCTCGTTTCAGCGATAGTGCTGGCGGGATGCCAGTTTACCGTTAAAATTGTTTCGCTAGAGGACCTTTTTATTGCTTGCTTCAATTATTTTATTATATATATTATATATTCTGAAGCTTAAAGTTGCTGCGAGTGTTAGTTTTTGTGATGTTGACCATGACCATGTTAGCTTAAAATCGTATTAGCCTTTGGCCATACTGAAGCACTTTTACTATGGGACCAACTCCAAAATCGCGAAATTTTTTTGGCTGTTTCATACATTGTCGGCCGATCAGATGTTGTCGTTTTCTATGGGGAAGCTAAAAAAAATTAGCGATTTCCGAGTTGGTCCTATAGTAAAACTGGTTCAGTATAACCTGTGTAATCAGTGTAATCACCTCATTCCGTATATAGTCTGGTTTTTTTTTTCAAGAAATCGTTGTCGAGAAGCAAACGATATTACTTTTGGGCAACCGGGCTTTTTACCTGGTTTAGACCCTGCTGTATCTGAATTGCCGGTTGCCATCAAAGAAACTACAACCAGAAGTGAGATACGGCCAAAAAAAGGACCCGTTTTTTAGCTTTTCTTAAATAACTCGAAAACAGTAGCACCTACCAAAAAATGTTCTTCCACTTAAGTAATCTACATAAAATTCTCTATAAAAAAGGTTCTATACAGTTTTTTGCTGGGATCAATGTTTAATGAGATATTAAGGGACTAAGATAGACAATAAACATATATACTAATTAGCTTTTTCCCGCGAGTTTGTCTACGTGGGATTAACATTCGCTATAATAAATTAATGAAATGCCGTAGTATAATCTGACAGCAAAAATAAATTTAACGTATAAGCTTTTTTACGTCTACAGTAAGCAACAATTCCATACCAACTTCAACCCCCCGTTTCATCCCTTTAAAAGATGATTACTGGGATAAAAACTATCTTATATCTTTCCCCACAACTCAAACTATCATCACACCAAATTTCATCTAAATGTGTTCAGCGGTTTAAGCGTGAAGAGGTAAGAGACCCACTGACTAGTCCAAAATTATTAAACTCTCTCTCCTTCTCGATGCGACAGGCAAAGCATATTACTTTTTGTTTACACGGATTTTTACCCTATTTGGACCTTTCTGAGTTCGAAATTTAAATAATTTTTTTACCGGAAGTGGAATATTTAAGATGGCGGCCAGTATAACCTCGTAAGTCCTCGCGTACTTGTATAAGTACAAACCTAAGCGACGAAAAATCTATGGTCCTCGTATGGATACCCCCATTGATTATACTTTATTTTTAACGATTGTTATTTTTGGGAATAACAGTTGTAATGACACGTATTAAAAAAAAAAGATTACCTATTTGCAATGGTTCCAAATATACTGGTCTTTAAAATTAGAAATCGCCGTCAACACTGTATTCCACCAAGCGCTTTGTGGACGGGGTTTTGGGAACACGTCTGCAGACCTCCGGTACCCCGTCGTCGTTGCTCTTACGGGCCCATTGAAATTCTGCTCGTGCAATCTCCTCCGCTGACGGCACCTCGGAATACTTGAGGGCCTTCTAGCTCGGAACCTTTCAGGCGAATGATGGAGCTGTTGTAAAGGTGTAAAGAGTGGGTGTAAAGAATGTAAAGGCGGCAGCATCGCCGCATGCCTGGTCTTCTGCAGGAGTGAGTTTACGTCATGTTCGCGCATATACTCCGCAGCCTCCTTTTGGGTCAAAACTGTGACACTGAAGGTGGCTACTGCCGCCCACGCCTCATGACTATCGGCCGTTAGGCGAATTAGAGCCGGTAGTGCCAGGTCTCCTCCTATAGCCACGGAAATGACAGCACGAGGCTCCGTTCATGCAGGGCATTCTTCGCGCGTCTGACGGGCCGTGTCCAGTCCACGGCTATTACATCACAGTTGTGATACGCTGTGGTCAGCTCTCTTCCCACCCTCTTATACAGGCACAAACCGAAGCAGCCGTGCCCCGTGAGAATAGGTATCTATTTAATCAACAAGCATAACATAACAAACCTTTTCGTTTGACATGTCACACGATAAATAATAATAACAATCGTTAAAAATAAAGCATAATGAATGGGGGTATCCATACGAGGAACATAGATTTTTCGACGCTTAGGTTTATACTGGCCGCCACCTTAAATATTTCACTTCCGGTAAAAAAATATTTTAAATTTCGAACTCAGAAGGGTCCAAATAGATTTTTACCCTATTTGGACCCTTCTGTAAACAAAAAGTAATATGCTTTGCCTGTCGCATCGAGAAGAAGAGAGAGTTTAATAATTTTGGACTAGTCAGTGGGTCTCTTATCTCTTCACGCTTAAACCGCTGAACCAATTTAGATGAAATTTGGTGTGATGATAGTTTGAGTTGTGGGGAAGGATATAAGATAGTTTTTATCCCAGTAATCATCTTTTAAAGGGATGAAACGGGGGGTTGAAGTTGGTATGGAATTGTTGCTTACTGTAGACGTAAAAAAGCTTATACGTTAAATTTATTTTTGCTGTAAGATTATACTACGGCATTTCATTAATTTATTATAGCGAATGTTAATCCCACGCAGACAAACTCGCGGGAAAAAGCTAATTAGTATATATGTTTATTGTCTATCTTAGTCCCTTAATATCTCATTAAACATTGATCCCAGCAAAAAACTGTATAGAACCTTTTTTATAGAGAATTTTATGTAAATTACTTAAGTGGAAGAACATTTTTTGGTAGGTGCTACTGTTTTCGAGTTATTTAAGAAAAGCTAAAAAACGGGTCCTTTTTTTGGCCGTATCTCACTTCTGGTTGTAGTTTCTTTGATGGCAACCGGCGATTCGGATACAGCAGGGTCTAAACCACGTAAAAAGCCCGGTTGCCCAAAAGTAATATCATTTGCCTGTCGCATGGAGAAGGAGAGCGAATTTGAGATTTTGCTCCCAGTCTAATAATCGAACTTCCGAGAAACTGGTAGTAATGGCATGTCAGTAGTCACATTAGCAAGGCAATTTATTAGCGGCCGGCGCTGAGCTTCTTTCTTAGAGAACGTACCCATACTACGTGACCCATTTCTTACAGAATTGACCCCCCCCCCCCCCCCTTCGGCGACCATCCGTAGTAATTGCCAAGACCTCCCATCCCCCCAGTTATCACGTATTAACTAACACATATGGTTTTGAAGCATAATTATTGACTACGTGACGAAACCTAACTACCAATGTCACCATTACAATTTAACTAGGTAATTTCAGTTTAGTCAGGTCAATCAGAAACCACATATAAGCGAAGGTACATAACATGTAATTTCAAAGAACCAGCTCATGTAGATAAGGTAGCTTTTATAAGTATCAAATTGTGACAGTTAAGTACATCAAAACATACCATTTGGTTGTTGTTATAAGCAGAAACGTCTGCAAACGATATTTCAATTATAAAATTGAAATACCATTTGGTGGCCGACAATTACGTTTTTTGGCCGACAATTGCTTGAAAACCATATTGAATCTGTACAATGTGCGACATAAGTGCATTCTGCAAAATGGTACGTTTTTCATGTAAGCTATCACAATTTTCTCCTACCGACACATGATTATTCACCCTGTTCAGCCCAACAAATCGTGAATGCAAATATGTGTATCTCAGTCGGACAAATGGCGAAGTGCCGCGCTAACAAATTGCCAACGGTAATGTGCTTGAGGAAATCCTGCCGCCACGTTCTCGTGCTACCAGCACTATTCCGCAGAATTAAGTGGCGACTGAGGTCATAAAACTTCTCTTTCACACTTGCACCGCCATGGCAAGAGAGAAGGAGACAGCGTTATGAACTCAGTCGCCACTTAATTCTGCGGATACTATAGTTTGTTTTATACCGTTATATTTTTCAAAACCTTATTTGGAATTCGAATTTCTGTCAGTAACATGATTACATGAGTAATATCTGAAAAAAAAAATATTTTTTTAATATTTTGTTTTGTTTATTTTAAGTAGACGCACTACGAGTACGAGTAGTTTCTTAAAGTCGTGCCTGCATTTAAAAAGCCACCCCATTTGACATGTTCAATGTATTAAGTTAAGATTTCTAAAGTTTAATACGACACTTAGAGCCTTTTTAAAATTCTACTGAAAAATTTCGTCTAAATCGTTTCGCCTGGAACACAGGCCACGTGATGACACAACAGATACTTAGTGCACAAATCTAGTGAAAATTTTCGTTTCCATTTCGTCGCAATCCTCAGAATTTTACCTTTTGATCGCCGTCAAACTGACAACATGAACTTTGATAAATTATAACAGATTTCAAAATTGAAAGATAAAATTTGAACGTAAGGCGTTTAAAAGTCTAAATAAGACATAAGCAGAGATTGAACAGATTAGCGTCATCACTGTTAAAGTTTAGAATTCAGAAAAAGACAAAAAAAATGACACTCATGTTAGTCATGATCATATAAAGTGAAAATCGACTAATCCAAGTACGACATGCGAAGTACTTATAATACATAATTTTTACCGTGCATTGTCCTAGATAGGCCGAATCCTGCTACTCGATGAGGTAGGGTTGCCTACGGCCTACTCTTAGTCTATTATATATACAGGTAGGTCGCGATGTGCAACCAAGTACAATTTATTTTCATTTGAACTTTTTCGATTTCGCGAACGATAGAATCTAGCTTTTTCCAACTTCGCGACCTTTCCCCTAAAGGCCTATTTCAGACTATTTCTTCAGTTAAAGTTTAGTTACTTAGTTAAGATCTTCCGATGCATGAAGACTTGGATGTTACATCACAGTTAACAACTAGGCTACAGTGTTCCCACCACTTTCCCAGCAGGCGAGCATTCGCCTCACTCAGGTACGCAAACCGCTGTACTCGTAAGTACAATGAAAAAAAAAGGACAAGCGAATTACTTCGGCAATTTTATCAATAACCAAAATTTGGTAAGGAGTTAATAAAGTTCATTTGATTATAACTCAAAATTTATGTATAAATAACACTTTGGTAAGTAAACTTTGATTTATAAGCATACATCGTAAACTGCGAGCGAAATCCATTGAAATGACGTATGACAACCAGTAACGACCCTAGTACCTACTTCAATGAATTTTGCTCGCACTTTACGATGTATGTTTAAAAGCAAGTAAATTTTATTAACTCCTTACCGAAGTTTGGTTTATGAATGAAATGGCCGAACTAGTTCACTTATAATTTTTTTCAGGATATTTATTTTAAAGTTCCTCAAAACATTGCAAGTTAAATTTGACCCACTTCCCGGTTTCCGCTTGATATGATAGCTGATGCACGCATATATACATGATCGCATAATAATGCAATATTGTAGTGACATAGAACTGGTCTGATGATGAAGACCGAAGGTGGTCATAACAACTCTGTGATAAAACAATGGAAGTTCATCGTGTTTGGGTTTGTTAGAATCATCTCTTTGAGCAGTAGATATTTTTTGAAAAAAATTAAAATGAAAAAAAAAAAGTTGACGAAAACTTTTTTAGACAATATAAGTACTAAAATACCTATCCAACTTGCGGCTCTTTGAAAATGTATCAATCAGTCGCATATTTAGTGCGAAAAACACGGTTAGGTATACAGTCACCTAGCACCTGCACTGCTACTCCACCTAGTAACAAATAGCGTACTAGTAGTACACTAGTAACTACTATAGGAGGATAAGGAGGAGTAGCTGTGCAAGTGACATTTTCGGTATCTTTAGGCGGCTTTCGGACAGAGGGCGCAATCGACTCTCGTTTGCCTCAAAAAAAAACTGGAAGTTACTTTATAAATCACAGCCGCCGAGATAGAAACTGGGTTGCAATATCTAGGCAATCTAATGCCTCTTGAGTAGCGAGACGAGCGTTCTGCTCGTGAGAAACAGTATAAGTGTGACCTCGAGGTCCGTGATAACAATTACATTGATGAGAATTAGTCACAGATAAGACAACCACTAGATAAGCCTTATAAGGCGACTGGAGGTCACCACTCGTTGGTGCTAGTGGGCTTATAAATTGCGCGGTCGGCCGCCGGCCGCTCAGTTGCGTCCATGTTTTAGACCTGCGCGTAGTGTGCGTGTATGCAAGCAAAAAAATTGAATTGGTACATAAAAACTATTCAAATCATGGCTTATTTTAATGTAGGGTGGTGTATTAACTGTTCCTAAACGTTGAGAATCGAAAAACGTGGAATTACATTCCACTTGTAAGTTAAAATCATATTTTGACTGAAAATTTGTTTCCTACAGCGGAGTTCATTTAAACTGGTCATAGAGAAGTAGTATAGTGTGCCCGTCTCTTTTCGTTAAGTAAAAAATTCAATGTGCTATTCCTTTCTTACGCAAGCACGTGTACAATAGTGATGTGCCGATGATTGTACCAGACTTACTGGCACCACGTGCTTTCGCAGTACCGCATTTACGAAATATAGTATGTACCTACTATGTAGTAAATTTAATTTAATTTAAGTTTTGAGTAGACAATTTATTGATTTATTCAGTTGGCAGTTTTTTCATACTTTCATAGTAAGTATGTGTAGGTTAATAGGTACCACACGAGTGTTGATTCTATACGATATTTTCAATGGGTGTCACATGAGGGTTGCTTCTGTATGGTAATTTCAATGGGTCTCACATGACCGTTCAATGGGAGTTGCTGTATGAAACTTTTAATGGGTGCCACACGAGCGTTGCTTCTATACGATGCATTTAATAGGTGTCACATTAGCGTTGCTTCAATAAGACGCTTTCAATGGGTGTCACATAAAAGTTGCTTTAAGGAACTTTTTAAAGATATCACATGAGCGTTGTTCTATGACACTTTCAATGGGTGTCACATGAGAGTGGCTTTAAGCAACTTTTAATAGGTGCGATATGAGCTTTGTTTTTATACGACACTTTAAATGGGTGTCACATAAGCGTTGCTTCTATAATATAAGCCACTTAGTCATTTTATAAAGCAGGTAGGTATATATTTTAAGGGTAAGTAATAAAAGATATAAGAACTTATTGTATAATATTCATATTATATACGCTCATATTGCATAAGCTTGTTTTGTATACCGTTCAAAGTCTATAATGAACGTTTGATATAACATCAAAATATCTAATTTTGTTAAGTATAACGTTGTTTAAGTATAATATCGTTGTATATAACGGTCATAATGTATAACGTTCATAATACCTTAGATTTATAATGTATAATATTCAATACATCTAACACCAAAATACATAATGCTCGTATAGAATAACGGGTTGTCTAAATCGCAGCTCGTGTACATATCAACTCGCCTAAAAGCAACTGGTCTACACGATTTTTTAAGTAGCAGCTAGTCTAATTAGCTATTCTAAAATTCTCAAAATGTTGAATCCTCAACTTAACTAGACGGAGCCCCGCTTCGCGGGGCTCCTATTTCCGGGCGTTTTGCCCTTCGGGCATCTGAAGCTACCTAACGAACCTAACCTACCTATTCTATCTATTGATTTAATTTGAAATCCGTGAAAACATTACACTTTGGGGAAAAAGGTTGGAATGGAGTTTATAACCTATTTAGTATATCATACGCTATTATATTTTGTAATTATTATACTAAAAGATAGTATATCTTATGATCGATATACGTTATGTATGTTATATTAAACAAATTTAGAGTATTTGAGTGTTATATGATAAGTTATTATACAAAATGAGTGTTATATTAATTGACCGTTATTCCTAATAAAAATATAGATTTTGTTGTTATAGCAAACGTTCATTATATCTTGTGAACGTTATTAATATGAAATTATATATTTTGTAGTTATATCTTATGGGACGCACCCATATTTTAATAACCTACCGTAACTAATTTAGTAAACAGTAAATACCTACAATAGCTGATACAAGTATTTTTGGTAAGGGTACTATAAAGGAAACAAAGAAAGTTTACTAATGTAAAGGTATATTTAATTATGCAAATTCCCCAAGACCCTCGTACAATGGTGTCCCACCGGCTAGCTCTCTATAGCTTAAGACAGATATTTCTTAAATTAAATTTAATTAAATTAATACTATGGGGCTTCAGGGAGAAATCGTGGGTTAGCGAATTACTTATACTGCTTTGAGAATAACCACTACCGGACTAACTGTTAAATCTATTTTAGAAAAATACGGTAATTTACAACTTAAAAGGGCGCCAGCTCCACGTATCGTCGAGCAAGTAGATCGTGAAGGGGACAAATGGAAACCTCTGACCTCGAGACAGGTTTGGGAGACCCGGTGCTGCCGGGGTGTGAGGTGGCCAGCCGCCACACGCCGCAGACCAGCACGGTGCTCACCAACGCCGCTTTACCCGGAGGGTCACCAATATGGCGGGGACGCCGGGTCGGAACTTGGGTACTAAACTTATCCTACGTTGAAGACCCTGCAAACAACAAAACCTATAAGTATGGAATAAACGAATCCCTAAACAGGTTGACAACGTTTAAATGAGGCAAACACGCTTACCCGATGTAGAAAAGTGGCTCACTTATTAGGGAGGTGGCGACATATCAATACACTCGGGGTCTTCCATGCATTTCCCAGGGAAACTTCAACGGCTTAATATGCCGGGGCTGAAAAATAAACATGACAACGATCAGGATGACGCTTACTTGTGAGGAACTATTATCAAATCACTCAAAAGACTCACTCAAAGGGCCGATGCGACCCGCTCGTCTCAAAACGAGAGGCGCCTCGCTTGCGCCACAAAAACAAAGTCCTGCCTTCCATCTCGAAACCAGAATGCATGACAAGTCAAACGTCAAACGCCCAATGTTGCCAGTGTCTCAACCATAGTTCGCCAACGCTAGACGAATTACAAACGTCGGACCCCAATTTACCTTAACTATTTTTTAAAACGATACTAATCTACCGAGAAGCTTCGAATACATCTTGTTTGTAAGGAATTAAAATTAATAAGTATCGAGATACCAGAAACCTTCTAGTAAAAGTAACCTATTTTAGTGCTGGCAACCCGAATACCATAAATTGCAAACCAAAGTGGCGTTTATTTAACTATTAAATTAAATATGGAAACCAGGAAAGGGAAATAATTGATTTGTTTGATTTTCTATTCAAAATTTAGGTTTTCTCAAAATAGAATGCTTAATTGACAAATCATGCGACGATCACACTAGCGCCATCTGTCGGCAGGCCGTACCGACATCCTGTTCGCGCAGGGTGTCGATACGGTGGGCCGAAGATCGATAGAGGGCGCTAGAGGTCTTATTTAGGGACCGGAATTGAAGCTACTAATTAAAGGACTTTGAAAAGGTATTGATTTTATTTTATATGTTACAGTGCTCCCTTCCCCGGATAAAATTTTGACCTAGACAAAATTTTGAGCTGGTCTCCAGCTCGCAAAACCTCCCATTAGAACTAGAACTTACGAGACTACTGAACGAACAACCTAAATCGAACCCACGCACTACAATTCTAACACTTACTATATTTTACCAAAGGAGCGGCTACGCCGATAAACTAATTATATAAGACACCAGAGGTGCATAGAACCCAAAAGGTTGGCGTCCGGAAGTCGAGCTTCAAGGCTAGGACTTCCTGTCGACACCCTTCACAGGAACGCTGGCCGTGCAGGATGAAGTCAGAGCCTTCACTCTGCACGTCCAACCCTCACTGTGGAAGACAGCATATAGCTAATTAAATTATGTTAAGGAATAAACCTTTTAAGGTGCTGGACGTGCCAGGACCCTAAATTTTTACCACTCTCGTAATCCTCCAGCTCGTATACCAAATTCGAAAGTTTACGAACTACTCTACATTTAACAAACTTAGGAGCCAGCTTAGCCATGAAAAACTTACTGGCGTCACTTAAAGGAAAAGTCTTCTTCATAACGGCATCACCCACATTGAACTCTACTGACTGCCGACCCTTATTGTAATACCGAGCGCCTCGGTCATGAGCCTTAACGAGGGACGTTTTAACCTGCGCGAATACATCTTGTAGACCGCCTAAAGACTCTGCATACCCGTCGGGAGAGGCGATAGTTAGGTCTAATCTGGAAGTTTGAGAATCTCTATAAACTTTACCGCAGGCGACCGCCTCCCTACCATGAACTACGAAAAACGGGGAATACCGAGTTGTCTCACTAGTGGTGGTATTCATGGCGAACTGTACCTTAGGTAAGGCCTGATCCCAAGCTCTATGGTCGTTCTGGATCACAGTGGAAACGGCAGTCATCAAAGTTTTGTGGTAACGTTCCACGGAATTAACCTGAGGACAATAACGTGGTGTATAATGAATTTGAGGAATGGAATACCTCTGGAACAAGGCTTTGAGCTCGTTACCAGTGAACTGCGTTGCATTATCCGCAATCACTGTGCGCGGCACGCCATGCTTAAGAAACACTTCATCTTCGAGACGCTGAGCGATGGTTTTCCCCACGGCCCGTCGAAGAGGGAAAAACATTACGTATTTCGAGAAACAACATAATACCGACAAAATGTAAGTATAACCGGCTCGAGAGCGTGGTAAGGGCCCTACTAAGTCTATGCTTAACATTTCAAAAGGACGCGAGCAGTCCTTGGGATCGCCCATTATACCAGTAGGAGGTTTCTGCGAATTCTTATACTTAGCACAGACCTCACAACTTCGAATGAAATTAACTACATCTTGGTACATGGACGGCCAGAAGTAATGTAAAGACAACCGTTTGTAAGTCTTAAAAAATCCCTAAATGAGAAAGCTCCTCACCATGACATGTCTTAATTAGAACATTACGTTGGTCGGACGGAATCACCTCCTTCCAGTCAAACTCGTCAGAGAGGTTAAATTTGCTCTTAGAGTAGCGCATGAGCTTATTGTTTTGAATCGCATAGTTCGGACAAGAAGCTGGCGATTTCCGACACTTATCGTAAAGTTTATTATACCATTCGCAAGTATGAATCTCCATCACGGGTACACTACGAGATAAAGCGTCTGGAACTACATGTTCCTTACCCTTACGGTGAACAATTTCAAAATCATAGGGTGACAACCGACAACCCCAACGAGCTAATCTTCCCGTCGGATTAGTTAAATTGAAGAACCATTTTAAGCTGGAATGATCGGTAATTACCTTGAAACGGGGACCTCCTTCCAAATAGGGTCGAAAATGCTCAATACTGAACACTACAGCCAGAGCCTCGCGTTCCGTGGCGGAATAATTACGTTCAGCGGAGTTCAACGAACGGCTCGCGTAAGCAATCGGGTGTTCCAACCCATCCGACATTACTTGTGTTAGGGTACCGGCTACGCCATACCCGGACGCATCACAATGCAAAAGAAAAGGTTTAGAGAAATCAGGGCACGAAAGTATGGGTGCGGAGACTAACGCGGACTTCAACTCTTTAAATGCCCTATCGGCTCCCTCTGACCACGAGAAAGGGGGAGCATTTTTACGGGTACTCGTTAAGGCATTTAAAGGAGCAGCAATATCACTAAAATTTTTGATAAATCTCCGATAATACGACGCTGTTCCCAGAAATCTCTTGACCTCCTTACGGTTATTAGGCGAGGGGTAATCTTCTATGGCCTTAATCTTGGAGCGATCGGTATGCAATCCCTGTTCATCGACTACGTACCCCAAATATTTAAGTTCACTACGGAAAAATTGAGACTTCTCATAATTAATAGTTAAATTCGCAGCGTTCAAGCGATCCAAAACACGAGTTAACAAGGAAATATGTTCCTCGAACGTTTGACTTACAATTATTATATCATCCAGATACACGAAAAGCCTGTCATTAAATTCAGGTCCAAACAACCTATCCATTAAGCGCTGCTGGGTTGCTGGTGCGCCTGTCAACCCGAAACACATGACCTTGAACTGAAATAAGCCGCGTTTAGGCACCGTGAAGGCCGTACGTTCGCGCGAGGCCTCATCTAAAGGAATTTGCCAAAACGCGCTCTTCAAATCTATCGAAGATAAAAATCTCGCGTCTCTTAACTGATCCAGAATACGCGATATGTAGGGTAAAGGATACGCATCACGCTTGCTCACCGAATTAAGCTTGCGGCTGTCCAAACAAAAACGTAACTCTCCATTAGACTTAGCGGTAAAAAGAGTTGGATTGTTCCACGCACTAGTACTAGGTTCGACTACGTCCTGCTCCAACATTTGATCTAATTGACGGTTAAGCTCTACTAAGCGGTGTGGAGAAATAGGATAATAACGTTGTTTAATCGGAGGACTATCACCGGTGTCAATAGTATGATGAAGCAAGTGAGTGCGGCCCAGGCCTTTTTTCTCAAATGAAATTTCTTCGAAACTGCGAATAATCCCGTCTGCTGTTGATCGCTGTTCCGGGGTTAGCTCCTGGAAGGAGTGCAAATGCTTCTCGGGCACGACCTCATTTACGGTCGCGTCCGGCACCTGGTTACCATACAGGCGGAACAGTTGCGGTGCTATGTCGAACGCCTTCCAGAAGTTAACTCCGAAAATCATGCGACTCCCAACCTCTGGTATCACGTAGAATTTAATTTCACGCGTCATATTCTTAGCGATCACCGTTAAGTATATACAGCCAAGTATCCTCGAACGAGTTTTATTAGCAACTGTGACGTGGGTGATACCATCAGAAGCCGAAACTAGCTGGGCTCCTAAAGACAAAAATTGTTCATGCGAATTTGACCCTAAGATACTGATACTAGCCCCTGAATCCAAGAGGCCACGATAAGAACGATCAAAAATCTCCACTGACATGTGAGGACGCTCATCGTTATTGATAAACCGACCCCGAACCACCGAAACGGGAAGAGACATTAAAGTATTAACTATAAGTGGGTAATCAGGAGAATCTTTACTAACTCCAATATTATCTTCACCAATATCGACCATATTGCAAGAGTTCCTACGTTCCAAATCGTAGGGACTCGAAACTCGGCGGTCCGGCTTAACTAGTTTTTTGAGATGTTAGGTGCGGTTCCTGCATCTCCAGAGGTAGAAGTAGAAGCGCGCGGGGAGCAATTAGGACAATCCGGATAGGCCGCGCCGGCCCTACCGCATTTGAAACAAACTATACGTTTAGATTTGCAATCCCTTAAACTGTGGGAATCCACCCGACAACGAACACAAAACGGTTTCTCCAACGTATTAACCGCCTCCACTTTAGGCCGAGAGGAGGGTTTACAGCTCAAGTCGGCAGCCAAGGTCGACGACGAAGATTTTGGGGGCTCTATGAAAGCATTGGCCCGTTGCCAGCCGTCCTCCAGCACGCGACACACCTTCTTCAGATCCTTTAAATTTGAAACCGATTGAATAGCCAAAGGCACAATGTACTCCGGTCGAACGTTAATCGAGACAACGTCGAATTTTTCCTGATCCGATAACTCACTATTCAACCTACTAAAATAGTTTTGCATAACGCTAATGTACGTTGAAATGTTCTCGTTAGGACCCTGAGTACGGTTCCTAATTTCTTTCAGTAAGCGCCTGTCATAATCGAATGGCAAAAACTCGTCGATCAAAACCGTCTTCAATTGTTCCCACGTGGACACCTCAGCGCGTATCCCACGGTACCATAACAACGCATCACCATCAAACAATTCCACAGCTGAAGCCAACAGCCTGGCCTCCGTGATACGACGAGAAGCAGCTAACTCCTCGACCCGCTGCAAAAAAGCCTTAACACATGTCCGACCGTTAAATTTAAGATTCAGGGAGCTAACCGTTTGATATTTGTTAAAGCAAGACGAAGAACCCGTAGGCGTATCCTCAGTTTGACCCGGACTGGCTGATCCTTCTCCGGCATCCTCAAAACCAGCATTGGAACGACTCGACATAAATACTGAAAACATGTTATCAACTTTAGAGAGGATGCGCATCAGTCGCTCCAACAACCCTGAATGTGCGGTGACATCTGCGGACTCTTCCGGGGTAATCCGTGTCAAACGATGATACAAGTGATGTCCTACGGCTTGCACCCTATTAAGTGACTTAAGTGTAATTGGTGTTTTCGCGGCAGTGGTCAATTTCTCCAATTCACTAAACTTCTTTTGAACCACCGTTAATTCGGTTGATATATCCCCTTGAAATTCCTCGATATCATCAGATGGCAGTTCTTTAGCTAACTTTCTAATTTGCTCCCTTAAACCCTTCACATCCTTAGCCGGGACAGCGTCCCTTACAGACACTTCATACTCCAACTCATCCTTATGTAATAAATTAAAATTAATTGGTCGGTCTTCCATGTTGAATACAGTTCTACTCTTTTAAACGTAAATAGGTACAGTTAATCCCTTGCCAAAGCAAAAGAAAATTTCAACTTTTAGAAGTTTTTGAAATTTTAGAAAAAATCTTAACACCCGTACTGGACTATTTCGTAAAATCTATTTATATTCTATTTAAATTTTATATTTATGTTTAAGCGGCGTTAAAGCACAATATTAACTTATCAGTAACACTACACTGTTCATAAATCAGTACTTATTATGACATGTGCCCAACTTAACCTCAAAACTCAAGCACACAAAATATTAACACTAACATCAATAATTGGGCAGTAATTATCTATTTAATCTATAAGAACTTGACTCTACGTATACAAAGTACAATAAGAAACAACCGTGCAAGTGGACAAAGCAGTATAATTCCCTTCGGCTAACAAAACAATGTGACTAAAGATAATTCGCTAATTATTAATGCCTCACGTTGGGCCGACACTGATACAAGTATTTTTGGTAAGGGTACTATAAAGGAAACAAAGAAAGTTTACTAATGTAAAGGTATATTTAATTATGCAAATTCCCCAAGACCCTCGTACAATGGTGTCCCACCGGCTAGCTCTCTATAGCTTAAGACAGATATTTCTTAAATTAAATTTAATTAAATTAATACTATGGGGCTTCAGGGAGAAATCGTGGGTTAGCGAATTACTTATACTGCTTTGAGAATAACCACTACCGGACTAACTGTTAAATCTATTTTAGAAAAATACGGTAATTTACAACTTAAAAGGGCGCCAGCTCCACGTATCGTCGAGCAAGTAGATCGTGAAGGGGACAAATGGAAACCTCTGACCTCGAGACAGGTTTGGGAGACCCGGTGCTGCCGGGGTGTGAGGTGGCCAGCCGCCACACGCCGCAGACCAGCACGGTGCTCACCAACGCCGCTTTACCCGGAGGGTCACCAATATGGCGGGGACGCCGGGTCGGAACTTGGGTACTAAACTTATCCTACGTTGAAGACCCTGCAAACAACAAAACCTATAAGTATGGAATAAACGAATCCCTAAACAGGTTGACAACGTTTAAATGAGGCAAACACGCTTACCCGATGTAGAAAAGTGGCTCACTTATTAGGGAGGTGGCGACATATCAATACACTCGGGGTCTTCCATGCATTTCCCAGGGAAACTTCAACGGCTTAATATGCCGGGGCTGAAAAATAAACATGACAACGATCAGGATGACGCTTACTTGTGAGGAACTATTATCAAATCACTCAAAAGACTCACTCAAAGGGCCGATGCGACCCGCTCGTCTCAAAACGAGAGGCGCCTCGCTTGCGCCACAAAAACAAAGTCCTGCCTTCCATCTCGAAACCAGAATGCATGACAAGTCAAACGTCAAACGCCCAATGTTGCCAGTGTCTCAACCATAGTTCGCCAACGCTAGACGAATTACAAACGTCGGACCCCAATTTACCTTAACTATTTTTTAAAACGATACTAATCTACCGAGAAGCTTCGAATACATCTTGTTTGTAAGGAATTAAAATTAATAAGTATCGAGATACCAGAAACCTTCAAGTAAAAGTAACCTATTTTAGTGCTGGCAACCCGAATACCATAAATTGCAAACCAAAGTGGCGTTTATTTAACTATTAAATTAAATATGGAAACCAGGAAAGGGAAATAATTGATTTGTTTGATTTTCTATTCAAAATTTAGGTTTTCTCAAAATAGAATGCTTAATTGACAAATCATGCGACGATCACACTAGCGCCATCTGTCGGCAGGCCGTACCGACATCCTGTTCGCGCAGGGTGTCGATACGGTGGGCCGAAGATCGATAGAGGGCGCTAGAGGTCTTATTTAGGGACCGGAATTGAAGCTACTAATTAAAGGACTTTGAAAAGGTATTGATTTTATTTTATATGTTACATAGCAACAGTAAAATACGTTACGGTACGGTACAGTACCAGTTACTTGTACTACGCGTGTCCCATCACTACGCAAGCATGCGCCAGTGCGCGAATTTTGAATCGACCAACTGCAGCGTCGCTATCACCCACCCGCCCCGCACGCCTCCCTCAAGTGCTCGTGACTCGTGGCGCGAACAAAATGAGCAACATTACAACTCTTTAGGAGGTTCTCTATGGAATTAGTGTAAGGCCTGAGTGGACACTCGAGTTGGGCATGCAACGGGGCGGGCGTGCGGCGTGCATGTTAAACAAATGAAACTCATACTGGGGGCCGATTTTTGACAGCCGGACGATCGAATTCAAGCTCGAAAATAATCGCACACAAAAGTTTGTAGCCAATTTTTTCGCACATTTTAAATTTCTATCGCTTTTATTTTTAAAAATTAATTTCATCGTTTTATTCAGAGTTTTAAATGTCACTTTCGAGTGCTCGAATCTCAAAAATCACCCCCTGGTGTCGAGTCGACGCTGCACAAAGCGAATGCACGCTCGCCCGTCACGCTGCACGCCTCGCCGAACGCTCCGCTTTGAGCGTCCACTCAGGCCTTACACTAATTCTCATCAATGTAATTGTTATCACGGACCTCGAGGTCACATTTATACTGTTTCTCACGAGCAGAACGCTCGTCTCTCTACTCAAGAGGCATTAGATTGCCTAGATATTGCAACCCAGTTTCTATCTCGGCGGCTGTGATTTATATAGTAACTTCCAGTTTTTTTTTTTTAGGCAAACGAGAGTCGATTATATAGGAAACAGCCAGTGCAGGTGACATTTTCTTTTACAATTTCGGTATCTTTAGGCGGCTTTCGGACAGAGGGCGCAATCGACTTGAGCTTCAAAAAGTTCTTAGGCTGTGTTCGTCTATATCTCTATAGTCTCTGGTTATAGATATTAATTATTAAATGAAAATTAATTCAGCAGGTAATTAGGTATTATAGAACTGCCGATAATTGCTCTTTCAGTTATAAACAGCGTGTCATGAATAGGTGTTGATTTAATAAAGCTTCTTAAGTGCCTTGCCTACCAATTAGATCTGAATGGATTTAAATATGTTTAAAAATAATCAGTCAATTTGCTGAGCTGATATATACAGGATGTTTCCTGTAATACGAGCAATAAATAAAAACGTAGATTCTACTCCTCAAACAACGAAACTATTGTTCAACAACCTTTTAAAAATATGTATTTTGTAGTTTGCTTCTTTTTTATACAAACTAAATAGTATTTTCAATGTACGTTAAAATCCGTCTATTTGACATTGCTTGTCACCAATGATTCTTGTCACCCTACAGACATAATCAATTTCGGAATACATCGCGTGTCCGGAAAAACTTTAAATTGTCCTAAAAATCAAAACTATAAGTTATTTTTAAAAGTCGCTAAACAAACGTTGTACAAAGCGAATGCACGCTCGCCCATCACGCTGCACGCCTCGCCGAACGCTCCGCTTTGAGCGTCCACTCAGGCCTTACACTAATTCTCATCAATGTAATTGTTATCACGGACCTCGAGGTCACATTTATACTGTTTCTCACGAGCAGAACGCTCGTCTCTCTACTCAAGAGGCATTAGATTGCCTAGATATTGCAACCCAGTTTCTATCTCGGCGGCTGTGATTTATATAGTAACTTCCAGTTTTTTTTTTAGGCAAACGAGAGTCGATTATATAGGAAACAGCCAGTGCAGGTGACATTTTCTTTTACAATTTCGGTATCTTTAGGCGGCTTTCGGACAGAGGGCGCAATCGACTTGAGCTTCAAAAAGTTCTTAGGCTGTGTTCGTCTATATCTCTATAGTCTCTGGTTATAGATATTAATTATTATTTATTTATTTATTTATTTAATCTTTATTGCACAAAAAGAAAACTTATCGTACAAAAGGCGGACTTAATGCCATAAGGCATTCTCTACCAGTCAACCTTAGGGCCAAGCAGAAAGATTGTAGGCGGTGCTTCTAACAATACAATTAACAATTAAATAACGGAAGCATAAAATTTTAAAAATATGCGAAACTAATCCTAAATGCTTACACTTGAATTACATAATTATAATATACATAAAATACATATATACAAAATCTACTCCTCCTCAAACAACGAAACTATTGTTCAACAACCTTTTAAAAATATGTATTTTGTAGTTTGCTTCTTTTTTATACAAACTAAATAGTATTTTCAATGTACGTTAAAATCCGTCTATTTGACATTGCTTGTCACCAATGATTCTTGTCACCCTACAGACATAATCAATTTCGGAATACATCGCGTGTCCGGAAAAACTTTAAATTGTCCTAAAAATCAAAACCATAAGTTATTTTTAAAAGTCGCTAAACAAACGTTGTCTGGTTTGAAGAGTAGAATCTATTTTAATTTATTGCTCCTATTACAGGTAACACCCGGTATAAGGTACAGGGGGACAACTTCGACTTGCCCTCTTATTCATAGACGTCTTACAAGCGCCATTTAGTTAACACTTTCCGTACGCGCTACGCTCGTAGCGCGTAGCCAGGTATTCCTCGTATGTAGCGCGTAGTAGCTACGAACAGAGAACCCGACAGTCGGGTTCTCGGTGCTGAATGTGTTTAAGTCGTCGGTTTCTGACAAACAATTGTGATAATAACTTAATAACAGACAAAGACACACGATTATTACTTAAATGAGGCTCGTAAGACGTTCAATAAAGGGGGCTACGTCCTTCATCGTCCTATCTGAATGCGTAAGATTAGGTAATCTTGATTAGCAGAACACTTAAGATAGAAAGCTGATTTCGAACCGGATGCTTAGTGACAAAGCACTTAAAATTCTGATGTTGGAAAACTTAATAAATTTTAAGTACAATAAAACTAGTTAAAATAAACAATTACGAATCGAACACCATTTTATTTTCGGGTGCGTTCCATTTCGCCACTACTTTGAAAAAACTCGTATCTCACACTTCTTCTCTAAGTTGAAAAGCAGTAACTCTATATGCGTCGCATACATAGTTACCACATTTGTACTTAGAGTGACAGAACAAGATACAGTTTTTTCCAAAGTAATAATAAAAATAATAATAATAAAGCCTTTATTTCCTTAACTATAACTAATGCTTACATTTTAATTCAATTACAAAGTAACTTATTTAAGCTAAGGCCCCTTTCTGGGTATAGGCCTCCTCCAATAGCCTCCAAGATTTTCGATCTCCTGCTTTACTTTTCCAGTTTTTTCCGGCAGTTTTTTCTATATCGTTCGCCCACCGTTCTCTAGGGCGCCCTCTGTGTCTATAGTTGGTTGGACCTGACCATGCAGTTATTTTGTTTATCCACCTGTCATTTGGTGCGCGGGCCACATGCCCTGCCCACATCCACTTCAGGTGCAGCGAGTGTTGTAAGGTTTTTCCAAAGTAGTGACGATTTATTGAAACAGTGCGCGAAACAGCTTAAATTTCTACATTGTTTTCCCGCCAAATAAATTACGTAGACGATGTCATAATTATTAGGAGCATTCATAATTCTTACACTTCAGAAACAAAGCGGTACAAGTTTATTTAATACCATGCTATTATAGGACTAACGACTGTAGAATGAAGGTTCATAATAGCGTAATATTCACGTTGACTTGCGTCTTGTTGCTTCTCGTCAATTTATTCAAACGCGAAATTATATTAGTTAAGCCGAGCGATAATAGGTTATTGCAGGGTCCCGTAGGCAATTGTGGACTTTATTTAATATTTGACGGTGCTGATGTTCACATTAGTTAAAGACTTATTGTTAGGGAGGAACGATTTTATCTGATAATTCTAAACAAAAAAGAACCGACATTACTTAGGATCCATCTTACCAAAGAGCATTTGCCCGAGCTACTTTAAAAAATACTCAAATCACTATTGTGGGTGTCTTTATGATATTTGATGAGTTACCTCGATTTCTCTAGGATCCCATTGTCAGATCCTAACCTAATGACAATGGGACCAAATAATATCAAGTATACCTTTTAAAACAAAACAAAAATTTTTTTCCAAATCGGTGCTGTTTTCAAATAATCGTGAATATACTACATTAAAAATAGTAAAGAGAAGAGAGAAGATTTTCAAGGACTCCTCCTTGAAAATCTTGAAGTCAGTTGAAAAAGTTATAGGTAAAAACAAAAACTAATAAAACAAATAAAATTATAAATCATAATAGAACGACAAGTCCCATTCACTCGTTCACATTCGTGGGTTTTTTAAAACGGAACTTCGATTCAGATGCTGGCCAGTCGCCAGAGATATTATGGTGATACCGCTTTTTTGTTTCTTGTGGTCGTCAACGTTTTTTATCATCTCATCGCTCTATGGTTCACTTGTGGCTTCCTGTAAGTAGGTACTTCCTTTTAGTCATCATTATCTGCAGAAACGTTGGTTTCTGAATCTATTTTACTTTCGGCTGAATGTATAATTTTTTTTTTTTTTTCAGTTTCCAGACACGGTTGGAGAGACCTGGAATGCTGCAATGTATCTGAAGACACGTCGAACAGGGCAAAGTGGAAGAAGAAAATTGGGAAGGCAGTCTGCACTCTCAGATGGGAATAATATTTGCCAAGGAGAGATAGAGAGAGCTAGTCATGCTTGAAAACAGTTGGTTTATTTAAATATTTACTACCGGCTGTACGCCGAAAACTTTTTTTCTTACACTGAAAACTTTTTGTTACCAGCTTCCACACTTCGTCTACTAAGTAAGTAACTAAAGTTTTGGGACTTCAAAACGAAGGCTTATTACTTACCAAAATGTTTTGTTCTTTATAAGTAAACTTTGAGTTATAAGCAAATAAAATTCATTAACTTCTTACTGAATTTTGGTTATTAATGAAATAGCCGAAGTAGTTCGCTTGTCCTTTTTTTCAGTGTAGATATTCGCTATGTGCGAAGTGCATGGTGGAGATAACGAGAACGATGTCAGTGCACAATGTGACAAGAAATGAAACTGCAAAAGCCCCTGTCAGCTGTCAAAATAGTGAGTCAGCCAGTGACATTTCATATAAGCAAGGAATACAACCTATTTATAAAAAAGAAATAAAAAGGGATTGAACACCTGCCCAAGAGATGGCACATAATTGATGACAGAGATTTGGTAAGGATGTAACCAAATTTGACACCCAGTAATTTTATTCTAAAGGCTCGCAATTTGAAGTAAGATATCAATAGATCAGAACATTAAATAACAATGTGTGATCACTTTCTTCAATTACTCGTCAGCGAAAGGAAAGACGTCTAATGCGCCTACTAATATTATAAATGTGAAATTAAAAACGTATGAAAGGATTTCAAATCTCATGTTTAGAGTTTTTTTATTAATTATTGCAGTGCCTTTTACTCTTTAATTTTCGCGTTTATCCTCATTCCTGTGAAAGTTTTTTACTAAAATCTAAGTATTTTATCTAGGCACATAATTTATTTTATCCGATCTGTAAATTGGGCATAGCTTCAAGGGCGCATTTTGCGCCGAGCTTTACTTTTCAACCTCATTAAATAGGAAACGTTAGAACATTTGTTACTCAAACGACGTTAACAATATCTCAAAGGATCCCACAATATAATGGGCCCGTAAATAGAATTGTTTTCGTAACGATGCGATGAAAGAACGTGACGCGTTTAGACGTCACGTATCAAATCCGCTGATTTGAGATTAAATTGACAAACGACTAAAACGGCAAGGATCTGGTAAGTACACAAAGCTATACAGCTTAGACTATTCAACCAACCGGACCGGCCATAGCTGTTATTTTCTATACAAAAAAAGTCAGCCGATTTTTGCGGAGGAGGGGAACGTCAAATGCATGCGAAACGTCAAAATAGCCACGTCAGATAAACGTCAGTCTATACAATGAGTATGACCACTGATCATATATTTACGGCAGAGGGGAACTCCTGTCATTGGCCGCTCCGGTTGGTTAAATGCTCTAAGCTCTACAGACATGCGTTTATCTTACAGTTCTATCATTATATGAAGCAGTGCGTCAGGCTTGCAGGACCCCTATTGGCTGTGTGCATGAGTGTGGCGCCATCTCTTGAGCAGGGGGTGAAAGGGTTTTTTTCTTTTTTATTAATGGCATATACTCCTTGTTTATATAAAATGTCACTGGCTGATTCACTATTTTGACAGTTAACCCTACGGGTGATGTCAAATATTTTGAAATGTGATATTGACAAGAGCCCAATTTCTTGTTACATTGTGCGCTGCGATCGTTCACGTTACCCCCACCATGCACTTCGCACATAGCCAATTCGAAATAGCAAACTAACAGTCGCTTAGTGAGGCGACTATGATATCACACTTGTGTGACAGCCGAAATCGCTATGGATTCCCTAAAGAGTGATATCCACTTACGTCAAAAACGTCTCGCTAGAGGAATTTCTCTAATGTACGCCCTGTAGGCCGTTAGAAGATCTTTATGTATGATGTGATGGATGTGTTCGACAGACTGATTCCGTTTTTTTTCAACGAACAGACTAAGGAGAAGAAAAGACTTATCGTAAGTGATCGAATGACAAACCGTTAGAAATCGTACGCTCCTATTTGACGAAGCGTGTGAATGACGCCTCGATAATTTGAATATCGAACTGGAGTGTCGATGGCGTTTCAATTGCTTGAAGAGCACGAGAGTATTGTTCGCTTAAGCAATAGGGGATATTACTGCAATATTCTGCCACCAGAGTGCAGCACTAGCACACCGGTAAACCATAGAGTTTTTAATACATACTAGGCCTTAAACAGTTTTTTTACAAGTTTTCATAGGTAATTTATAACGAATAAATATGTCATTTGTGCACCAAGGCGGTTTGTTTACAAAGGGCCTATCGTGAAACGAGAGAATCGAAATTTTGACATGTGCCTCTCTATCGCTCGAATATGAAACCGTGACAGAGAACCAGGTAACGAAATTTTTATTTTCGTGTTTCGTGGTAGGCCCTCTGGATGTGCTAGTGCCGCCCCCTACGCAGAGTTTTGCGTAATATTCCCTATTACACACGGACAATGAAAACGGTTCATCTTGTATCTACGACGAAGTCAGTACAAACAGGGCTCGCAAAAACGGTCCTGATATTTCCTTGACAGTTATCCCTTCACCCCCTTTCCCGGCTTTGAATATGCCCCAGTACGCAATTACCCTCTTTAAAAAAGTTTTCATTGGTTAAAATAAAGGTTTATGCGTCATAACATCACACAGTTCGTGAGCTTTAAGAACCTTCGGGAATCGGCGATGACACACCAAGGTAATATTGCTGTTCTGCTTTTTCATGCGTCACTGTTGATTGATACCCGACGTCTCTTTCTAAAACCCGAAGGCTCTTTTGAGAGCTCACGGATTGTACACGGTTAAACTAAAATAAACGGCTTACTATCATGTATTGTATGCTCCAGCTCCGATGACATATGAACACCCACATAAATGCTAGAACGGAGTTATAAAAAGCGCTAGTTCGACGGAAATAAAAGATCTCATTACGATGGTTTGTTAGTGCAGTCAACTCGCTCATGCTTGCGTTACCAATGAAAATAGATCTCTGTTGACAATGACAGGGAGTTATCGCACAAATTGGCGGCGGTAAATATGATAAATGTGGGAGAGACCGATCAATGATCAGGCGGCCTATGATGCACTTTTGTTACAACTTTTCCGTGAAACGAAATATGTCAGTTTGATAAAGCAAACGGTAATAAATGACGTCACAAGCATCGGCTCGCTCTGTCAACACTTGACCCGCCAAATATCAAGTTTGGAGGGCCATCGGGAGCCGGAACGATCGTATGCGGAGTTGTGGGATATTAAAAGCGGTCGGGACAACTGCCAGTATTCAGATAAAACAGTAAATAAAGAACAAAGGGGTTGAACTTTCACCATTCCATGGTACTCATGGAACCCGACGCGCCATTCATTTACGAGTATTAGGTACGTAAGATGATTGAGCAGGAGGTGCGTCGACATTTTTTTTTCTTGCTTGGGGAGAGGTCTTGACTCTTGATTGTTCTTACATAATATCAGAGACTATAGAGATATAGACGACCACAGCCTAAGAACTTTTTGAAGCTCAAGTCGATTGCGCCCTCTGTCCGAAAGCCGCCTAAAGATACCGAAATTTTTCTTACAATTTCGGTATCTTTAGGCGGCTTTCGGACAGAGGGCGCAATCGACTTGAGCTTCAAAAAGTTCTTAGGCTGTGGTCGCCTATACATCTGTAGTCTCTGGTAATATCACGAGAATATACGATTTTCAGCTAACATGGTCATTCGTTTTTGTAATATCACGAGAATGCCGTAAATTAAGAGTGTACTTTAAATCAACGCGAGTTGATCGCATGATGTATCATCAATCATCATATTTCATTAAAATAAAACTATACCCACTACTAAATTATTAGTACGAACTACAAAACCAGCGTATCTTACCTAATTAAAAATGACATCTAAACTTGTCTAAACTGATCCTTTAGATACTTAGTCTTACACAATAAATATGAAATATGGGGAAGGGCAGTCATTAGATTCTCATTTTTTCTTGCATCGCGAAGCGAGGCGGTCAAGAAGCATCAAAATTGTTTTACGTAATAAATGAATAGCGCTTTACTTACTGGGAAAAATGATGATTTAAATACTGCGTTGGACAGGCCGGACCGTGCCCCACTTAACGCCACTGTACTCGAGTACCCTACAAGAGAAATGTCAGCGCAATTCTTAAGACCTACGATATTTTTTTTCGTATTATTTCATCATCACGCTTATTTGCCAAAGACGTCATCGTCATATGGTTGTCTGTGGTTAAGAGCATAAGGATTTGTAAGTATAAAACTGGAAATTTTTACAGTATTCTTCCTAGCGTTCGGCTCAATGGCGCCTAGGTCAGGTAACCTATGAATTAGTTTACTAGACATACCTTGTTTTTTCCGAAAACAATTGCCATTCTGACCTTCCAAGTCTTCCAACCCGAAGGGGGTAACTGGAGCTAATTGTGATTGGTTTGATATTCCTTTATCAAAAAGCGATTGACAATATTTCAAATGATATTTGTCTTCCGAGAAACTCAGTGTTACGGCTGAGTTCTAAAATATAGATGCGATTTATTGGACCGAAATATATGAACAGTGAACACAACCTTATGTGTATGGGTTTAACGTCGTGTATCTACTCATATTTTTGTCCAATTACTCGCATGAATATTTTAGAACTCCGTCCGGGGTCCGTGACTTTGAAAGGAAAGTATACGAAAGCCACATTTTTTTAACCGTTTATTTTTATTTATTTTACTTCTTTTTGAACCACACGAACCACGGAGTTTATTTTGCTATGAATGGCAGTCATCCCAGAAAATAGAAAATGCGGGTTATACAGGGTGTAACAAAAATACTGGTGATCCGTCTAAGGGCATAATTGGTATCGTATTGCGAGTAAAAAACAGGTGGAAGAAAATAATTTTGGACGCGAAAAAAAATATTTTTTTTGTATGGACACGTCTTCCGAGCCAGCCAACCCAAAACTTTTTTCGCGTAAAAAATTTTTTTGCTTAGTTTATCATAATTAGAATACGATACCAATTATGCCCTTAAAAGGATCACCAGTATTTTTGTCACACCTTGTATTATATTCGATGTCAAAATGTTATCTCGATTGATTCAGATTGTTAAGCTATTGATGTTGAATGCTTCTTGTTTATTTCTTTCCTTAATAATAATATATGAAGGGTACACGGAAAGAACATGTCTAGTCCCTTTTTTCGTAAAATGAGATTTTTCTATCAAAATGTAGAGCTTGCAATGAACTATTAGCAACAACTTCTGTAACAGCTGAAATTTTTAACATAAATCCACTTTTTATTCATAAAAACCATCTAGTTTCGAAAATAGTATGGTTAATTGAATCGTTCCAAACTTTAAAACCGCTATAACTCAAAACGTTGTCAAAGTGACTAGTCGTGTTCTTTCCGTGTACCCTTCATATACAAGTCCTTTTGGCCCAATAGAAAGAAATAATGTAGGAGTGGCTAAGAGAATACGTGACGTTTCGTACTAGTATTAGATAAATAAGTAGAGTGCTCTCTCTATGGAATGATATTCTTACTGGTTGTGATTAAACATATACAATGGTTAAATAAGCAGTTGTGAGTGAGGCATTTTATTATTAAATATTAACATTAAAACATGTTAATGTTGCTAGCTTACAACGTTCCTAATAGGATAATAAATCTATAATCTTTGAACTTGAATCTTAAATATTATACTATATAGAGGTCCATACACAGGATTAAACTTTAACTATTATCCAAAAAAACAAGTACTAATGGCGGATTTAATGCTCCAAGGCATTATCTACCACTCAAACATAGAGCCAAATAGAAATTCGCTAAAATTTGTGCTGTGAGAGTATCGCTGATTTATTTACCTATACTATCTAATTTATCCAAAAATTGATTTACATAAACCCACATACAATCAGTACAAAGGAGAACTTCTCCCTTTAAGGGATCTCTTCCAGCTCACCTTGCACAAAACATGACAAATCGCATCGCAAGGAAATTGAGTTATCTGGCTAGTCGAAGCCCACAGCCGTGTTCTCAGTCCGAGAGTCGAATTGCATGCCGGGCATTCCACAAACTACCGCATTTCGCGTGTAGTTAGTTTGCAGAACTGTGCAGTATGCATGTCCAATACAGGGTGAAACAAGAATACGGGTGATCCATTTAAGGGTATATTAGGTCGTCCCGGACGGCCAACCGTCCATACATTTTTTTGCGTCCATAAAATTTTCTTTTAATTTTTCTTAGTCGCAATGCGATACTTAATATACGTTTAAATGGATCACCAGTATTTTTGTTACATCCTGTAGATACTAAACTGTGATCATCATTTATATGTATAGGCTTTCTGTAGTAGCTAATACATACTTGTAAAATCTCACGCAAATTAATGTTTGTGTAAAAGAAAAGTTAAATAAAAATATCAGAAAAGTAAATTACATTTCATATATTTTACTTTACAAATGTTTGATGTAGGATGATTGGCTTGTAAATATAGAGAATAAAATCCAGTGAACGTAAAATACCGGCTTAGCTATGCAAAATTTAAGCTCCAAAATAAGGCTTGTTTATAAAAGTATATTTTTCGTTTGATGAAATTCTTTTACGTATGAAATCGTTTTAATTTAAATTTTGTTTTAGTTTGTATTATATATGCAAGTTTCTTTCTCAATTTAAGTTTATTTAACCACGAATGACATAGTAGGTACCATTGGGTTCAGAATTGCATTTCATTATCATCATCATCTCAGCCATAAGACGTCCACTGCTGCACATAGGCCTCCCCTTTAAAGGGGGGTTTGCCATACGCGCCACGCTTGGCAGGCGGGTTGGCGCGCAATTGCATTTCCAATTAATGAATAACTTAGCTTTTATTATTATATGTATGTACATATATTTTGAACAAAAAAAGCTAATAAAGTTATTTATAAATCCAAATATATGTTACATTCAGGGTCCCGAGCCACTTAACTACAGTAAACATAATATATTAAATAAAGACAAATATTGATAAAAGACGAATCTCAATTGTATCTATGTACTCAATAAAATAAATACTTGAAGAAGATACGATTACATGTATATTTAGTGTCAGAAACATTACGAGATTGAGGAATTCTATTACTATTAACAGCCCACTAAGTTACCTAATCTACCTAATGCTGCTGACTGTAAGCATCAACTTTTCGCGAGAATGTCACGGGCAAAAGCTAGTACGATATATATTAATATAAGTTGCTCGTGAAACCGGTGCTAATTATACTCGTATTTAATATTGATGTACACTAAAAAAATTACCAGCAACCAAACTTCTTCTAGTAACCTAAGTTGTGTTTTCTTCTTTATAAGTTAACTTTGAGTTATAATTATAAGCAAATTTTTTTTTAACTCCTTACCGTATTTTGGTTATTTATGAAATAACCGAAGTATTTCGCTAGTCCTTTTTTTCAGTGTGGTGTATTGAGTGTGCGAGCGAAATTGGGGCCAGTTTATGGCTATCGGAAGAATTACAGTTGACAAATGATTTAGTGTACTTTTTGCCACAAAGAATCGATCATCGCTCTTAATTCCTACACCACGCACTTCCCTTAATAACCATATACAAGTTTCGCCATAGCCGTACCGATATTTTTGTCATAATTGTACCTCTTTTCTTGACTTAGAACAATTGAAGAAATTATCTTACAAAAAACAATTCTCGCCAGATTCCAGTAATCTAAGAAAAACCGCCAAACAAAACATTTACAAAGCCTGTTTTGAATTAATTGTGATGTTAATTCAAGTTGTTATTTTAATTTAATATCCGGGTTTCTCAGAAAATCTGAGCTTGGGAAATGTCGCAAAACGCCCCTAGCTCCCGCGGACAGTTGAGATAAATACAAGCTTGCTTGGATGAGGAAAAACGTCTTTTTCAGGGGGAATAAAGAAACGGAACAGAATACAAGCTATAAACGTCAGGCTTGTGTGACGGCGCCTGGTACATAAGCGCGCGTATGTGTTCGGCTGCAGTGCTGCATTGGCAAGTGACTGGCAGTGCGTTCGGCGCGGCGTGACAAGCGATGTATCGAGCTTCTAAAGGATACCAATATTCTTATCTATTGACCGCGTGATGAGACTTGACCCCCATTTTTTCTTTTAACACCTGGGTTTGCTGCGGGAGTGCGGATCCTTAAAAGGGCTGGTTGCACCGTTGCACCAACCCGGTCTGCTAACATCATCGTTAAAATTTACTAGTATGAAAAGTTTGACCGTTTTCTATGGGATCACGGCTACACCGTCATATTTTGCGTCGGTCAGAACCATTCTGAGTGGCAACTATTTTGGTGTAAATTATATTTTTGTTCTCTATTCTATTTGTGTTTGTCTTTGCGCCAAATAAACTTTTTCATTTCATTTTATCAGATCGTTAGTTATGCGTGGTGCAAGTGGTTCAACCTGCCATTAGTGTATCAACCATGTTAGGGTCGGTTGCACCAAACTATCTTTTAACGATAAAACGTTCACAAAATTGTATTGTATTGAAATTTTCAAAGTACCCTGCACGGTTAGTCCGTCAAAAGTGGTGGGAGCAAGTGGCCCTTGTATAATCTCGATGGTATAATGTTATTCTGTTTCATGTATTTACTCCTGTCTGTTCTTTATCAGAGCTTCCGAAGTATCTGATGACATGTGGTTTATCTCGAAGGGATTTTGTATTTACTTATTTACGATGTGACTGCTACTTTGCAAATATCGCTTTCTTTTTCATATCAAACAGCGTATCTTGTTGGAGGTTGTGAAGCACTTACGTCTTTTTACTATGAGCAAGTATATTGCAAGGCCAAAAGAAGCCTTTCTTTTCAGGATGTGCTTAATTAGAGACCTAGAATTTAGGTTTCACATCGGCAATAATATGGGGATGGATTTAGATATAATGGGTCTCTGCCTTTTCGCCGAAACTCATATTGCCAAATTTCACTTGCCAACCAACTTTTCGCAAAAGTTTCATTTGGCCGAATTTCATTTCCCAACTTTACGTAATCCAACCTAACCTAACCCAACCTAGTAGGCAATTTTCATTTCCCAACTATGGGGTTGGGAAATGAAATGGTTGCGAAATAATTATTTGGTAAAAGTTATTCGGCCAAATGAAACTTCTGCGAAAAGTTGGTTGGCAAATGAAATTCGGCAATACAATTTTCGGCGAAAAGGCAAGATACCAGATATAATATATTATGTGCTGTACTTAAATTAAATGTGACGTTCTATCAGAGAAGTTCACTTACTAGACCATATAAGAGTAGTTTCTTTTTGTTCCAAGTCCAACCGCTGATCATTGGTTGGTCGGTTGTCTTACCTAGAAAAAAAAAACATAAATATTAGACAGATGAAGATGAAGAACCATGATGACATGACGGCAAAACTTGATGGAAGAAGGCACAGGGTTTTATTACGTCGATAGATTTGTACGGAAAGCTACCTACGTAATATTTATTTATTTGAAGGCCAATCTAGATAGTAATGGTTTATTGAATTTAAACTTTCTTGAGTACTCAGTGGCTACAAGTGAGTACAGCCGCATGCAGTGATAATAGTAATGATTTAGTCCATTTATAGGGTTCCGTAGCCAAAATGGCAAAAACGTTTCGCCTGTCTGTCCATCTGTCCGTATGTCACAGCCATTTTTCTCGGAAACTATACGATGTATCTTAGCAAGATTTTAAGTAAGGTGTATTTTGTATGCCGCTACTTAGCTTTGTAGTTAAATTGCTGAAATAATATTTTTGGGGTAACTAATTGTGAAAAACAAAACCAATATGCACATGAATCGATAGGTCTTTATTAGGTAGGTCATTAAATAACATCGAGGTTTGTTGATAATTTATTGATTTAGTTAACATTTTCAGAAATAATCACCCCAAAAGTATAAAAATTGTGTAATTATCGAACTAGAGATCAAAAAAAAAAATGAAAGCGTAACTTTTTATAAGTACAAGCCAAAAAGTAAAGTCAAACAAAAAAGTATAATCTAAGTAATTTATAAAAAAAACAACTTTAAACAAAATGAAAAAGTTAAAAAAAAATCCATTTGTTTACGTGTAGCTATTACACGTGTAAATAAATAAAAACTCCAATTAATCATAATAGTCGTAAGATAATTACGTGTATGCGTATTTTCGGCAGCCGGTGTAAACAGTGTAGTCTGCGGATGAATAACTATGCTTACGTCCGTCAGCACCTGCGTCTGCGCATGGTGTTGGCATTCCACGGCTTTGTTTCTGTCTAAGATCTTCGAAAAAAATTGTAAAGCGAAAGTCGACCTTAATGCCGGTGAAAACTTTTTGTAGAGGGCGCTGTTCCAGATTCCATACAATACGAGAAAGAGAAATACAATGAGAGAAAGAGACAGAAGATGAATGGTCCATAACTAGTATGCAGTCAAAAAGCTTTTCTTAGGCAAAAAGCTTCCCTATGGCGTTAATCTACAGCAATTTAATTTTAGTGTATTTCAGAAACCGGTGGATTTCAATTTTGTAGCAATTGGAGACAAAACATTGAGTCATTTTCGCGAAAAGAGATAAATCGTTAAAAGTGTTCCGTTTTTGTCATTTTGGCTGCGGAACCCTAAAAAGAAATTGCAAATACATTCGCTCCACTGCAGATTTACTTGATACTACATAAAATTATATGATATTTATTTGTCACGTTTTCCCAATGGCAGAGACTTACTTTTCCCCTCACGCAATATGGCGTCGCTTCATAGAATATAAGACATTTTAGTTAAAGAAGAAAACTCGTTTCGATAATTTTATGCTGAGTGCCGCTCAACTTTTGGCGAACGACTTTGTCACTTATGAATTGAGTGAATTTGTTACCAAGTGAAAGGAATGAATCGGGTAATGTGTTCCTAATATTTCTTGTAAAGCTGGTAAAAGGAAAACATGGCCCTACTGTGAATTAGATACAATTTTACAACAAAAATCGGACACTTCCTCGAGTGTGATTACCTTTTTTATATACTCGTCGACTGCAATACTTGAATTGAGATTGTGTAGACGGAACTACTAGCGCATACTTTTTGATAGAGCTTTTATGGTCGCATATTGTAGCATTGCCAGTGATGGTAGAAAAGATTTTCATACAATATTATAGCACTGTTGCCGTTAGCCTGCCCTGCGCCGCCGCGGTTGCCAGTGGGGGCCGGCACAATCCCCCGGGAGATTGAAGTTACGGAATTGTATAAAGGCAGCAGGACTTCCGTCGAACTAAACTATTACCGGCGTGCCTATATTGAGCACTCGTAGAAAAAGAATTGTATACAATAGTGACATAAACAAGCTTTTCAATCTCGTATATACCTTGCTTAGGTCGGTCGGCAAGCTTTGTGGCCTAAATACGGTACTCGACTGAAAAGCTCTTAATTATGTCACGATTGTATAAAATACTATTGGAAGACCGATCCAGTCGTTCTAAGGTTCAGATATTTAGTTTATAACATATTTTATTATTCATTTGGCATTCTGCAGACGGGAATCCTTGAACTTCAGCCAACAATACCGATTCCAGACTGATCACGACACGACCCATCATTATCCCAAACAAATCGCCGTTGCTCAAAAGTCCCTTTTTTCGTAATCCGAAATCCAGCTAGCTAACGTATCAATAATATCCCAGCTCAAACTGGGAAAGCAACCGAGACTATCCACCATTTGCCTCCAAAGAGTGCTGAAATACTTTGGCCACATAGCTCGCAGAGATCCTGGCAATTTGGAGAGACTTGTGGTGATGGGAAAAGTGGACGCCAGACGGCCTAGAGGACCAAGCCCAACGCGGTGGTGTGATCAAGTATCGGACCAAATGGACATCACTCTTAGCAACGCTTTCCGCAAAGCAACCGATAGGGAGAAGTGGAGAGCTGCCATTAAAAAAATTAGTCAGCGGAGTCACGATCCTCAGCAGTGAGGGACCGATTTAGAAGAAGAGAATCCAGCTAGAAATTTCGGCCACAAATAGATTCATGCAATAGAGATATAAAATAAATCTGTCACTGGTTTGTAAAAAGATTAAGTACTTTTTACTTGTACCAAAAGCTTCCTGACCTACTGCATCTATGTAGCATCGACAGCCCCCGACCAAAAGTTCTTTGCTTGCCGAGATCTATCCTACTTTCTACTGATTAGCGCCGCTACAAATGTAAGTATCTGAGATATTTGCAGCCCCTACAAAACACAGTTACAGATCTAGCCATAACAACAGCAACAGCCGGGACAGTAACCTGCAGCTCCAACTCCAGGGAACTGGGCTGAATGAACGCGATCAGCGATCGACAGCCCGCCTGATTCCGGCCGGGCGTCCCTACACTACATCTACATCTACATCTAGCCATAACAACGGCAACAAGTGTCAAATCTCACCTAAGATTACGCAATATTTCACGTAACTCCCAAACGTACGAATCCGCTCCCAAATCCATTGCCACGGGCATTCGTGTACATTCATGTCCTAACAGCGCAACCGACATCTATTGTTCATTCAAAACACAACTTTTTTTCAAGATGCAATAACGTTGATATTGCAAAAACAAGTCAGATTTAGATAGGAACGTTAGTTTTTTTTTGTTTAGCGAATTGAATGGGTTGATTGGGCTCTTTTATTTTAGTGTCATTGTCCAATAACTAAACTGGAAGGGTGATTGATCGTCGAAGTAATTATCTTTTTCGCAATTCATCATTTTGCGTAACGGTAGGTAAATTGATGAATGGAGTTTTGCAAGGTTGTGTGATTCGAAATATTGTTTAGGATTCGAGTTAAAGTGGAAACGCCTACCAGTTTTTAATGGCACTATACAGGGTGGATTTTCTTTTTGGGTCAGTGAGGGCAGCTACCAGATCCCGTGCTGCTACGTTAAAATGGTCTTAGAAGACCTTCCCTCGATTTGAAATTAATGAAGGATTGCATTTACAGATTTTGGAAAAAACATACAGGGTGCGAGCAATAGGTAGTTTTTGTCAAACTTTTTTTATGCCATTTGATCCCATTCCTATCCAGGATTAAAAGCTTGTATGGGACCAAAGAAAAATTTCCGGCTAGAAAAGCCACAAACCGAGGAAACATTTTCCCATACATTTTGTATGAAACATTTATTTTTCACATTAAATTTTTTTATGCCAGTCGATTCCAAACCTATTCAGTATCAATAGTTTCCATGGGGTTAACTAATCGGAAGGTCGAATTCTTAGGTGATAAACGTGCAGGCAGTTTCCTCGCTCAATTATTCATTAAGTAGATTATACCTATTGAAATTCAGCGAGGTAATGCTGCGAGCTTCTCCTGAAAGCTGCCACAGCCGATTTGAGAAGTAGATTTTTCGTGTTTAGTATTTTTAAGTACGTTAATTTAGACTAGCGGACACGTAGACAGATAAAGATACTCTCTCATTTATAATTTAAGTAGAGATTACTAGGGACACATAAGAGTCCTATAATTCCAAAACCCAGCTTCACAGGATCAGTAGTGTCCTGCCATCGGCAGTCCTCGGCCAGCCTTGTTCACAATCCCAAGTTTGACAGCCAATTAAACTTCAAAGAGCCCAGCGATTCGGAACGCAGCCCAAACGACGCTTAAGAACTTAAGACGACTTCAAGATTGCATTTGTTTCTCTAATCGAATTAAAATTAATTTTGTGTTGGATTGGATTGTATACCGCCGATATACTACTCATTTTGATGCTGGATAATTAATACGAAAATTCGCATGAAATCACGTTTATATAAAACCATATTTTCCCATCGCGACTTTGTCTTAATTCTTACTTAACACTTTTGCTGCCAAGTCGCTCTATACTTCGATATTTTCAGATAAGAAAAATAACGGTCGGTTTCGTTCGACACATTATCTTTACTTTTTTCCACTATTAGTGATAATGATAAGCTACATCCAATAAGATGAAAATGACAAATTTCAAAATCATTTTCCCAGAAATCGGACGACGACAATCGCACGATTTTTCTACTCTGAAAAAAAAAACAACGAAGTATAGGTGTATTCATTTTGTATAGAATTTAGGTAACCTGTTACTCACCGCCCGGAAAGTATAGCAAAAATAAGTTTTGTATGTAAATCTGTAACTGGCTGTATTCTCTTTGTATTACAATTTTTAGCAACGAAAACGAATGTCCGACCTAGATCTGTACTACTAGAATGCCCATGCCAAATTTCATGGTTCTAAAGCATGTCGTTTGAAAATGAGAGCTGAACTACTTTTGTATGGGAACGCGAGCGTCCTGGCGAGTCTTTGTATAATTGTCATGACACCCTTTGATAGTGCTAGCGGTACACGCCGAAATTCAGTATAATGCTGCAAATGGTGTTAAAAGCATAAAAATCGGACCGATTGATCTTTAGACCAAATGAATCGATTCGGCCCGTAGCAGTAAAAAAAAAAAAAACAGAGTGCAGTTATGACGTCATCTTTTTTTTGTATGGAAAAAAAAAAATTTTGTTCTGAAACCTATCGTGTGTGGTATCTAATGAAAGGGCTTTCTGAGCTAATTCCAAAAATATGTCACATCATTACATTTCAGTCACATGTTTGAAATAAACATAAAAAACATTTTCAAAACATACCAAGTTTGGGCTCCTCGAGATACGACACCAAGCAATATTTTTTTGTAAAATATATCTCAAATGATACCTAATATCCTCATATCTAACCCCAAGAATGCAATTTTGAAAATAGTTACATTTAGTATTTTTTTCTGATTTTTAATGTTTACAAAGTGCGTCGTATTACTCAATACGAGTACGAGTACCGTAATATCCTCCAACTTTGCCCCCAGGCGAAACTTTGCCCAACATTTTGAACAAATTCATTAATTTACGTAATTTTATAGTATGTATGTATGTATGTACTTTATTGCACATAAACAAGTTTAACAATATTACAACAGTAAAATAAAAAATAAAAAAGATATGCACAAAGGCGAGCTTATCCCTAAAAGGGATCTCTTCCAGCCAACCCATAGTATAGTATTCTGGTGCGGGCAAGTGTTGATGTGAATCTCACAAAATGGGAAAGCATGGTGAGTAAAACCCATACTTATACTTATACCTGTATATAATAAGGCAATGGGGAAAGCCAGTGAAACCTTATTGTAGAGGGTGCTCTTTTAGATTCCATACAATGAGGAAAAGAAACAAAAGATGAATGGTCCTTAACAATGTACGGGAACTATGTACAGTTAAAAGGCTTTTCTTATGCAATTGTTTCCCTATAGCTTTTTGCTTCAGCATTTTCATTTTAGAGTATTGTGACAGTTGCCATTACTCTAGATTGTTTATATCGTAATTCGATTTCAAAAGGATAATGAATGAAGAAGTCTTGATGTGGGCAATGTTACGTTGTAATGTAACAACTAGTGATGGCCAACTTTGCCCAAGACAAAAAAAAATCTTAGGGCTATCGGCTTTTTGTATTAACCACTCGGCACGAAAAAAGGTGATTATTGTTTTTGAAATATATATATATGACGTTTTGGAACTGTTTCTTTATTTTTTTAATGTAATTGTTAATGTGAAACCATAGTATTCAATATATACATAATTTTCTTTGGTCTGCCTATTTATTTGTAAACATTACTAAGATAGGTTCGTTATGATTTGTTTCTATTATAAATAATGAAATATAACTCATTTAATTATGTTTTGTTTTATATACATACTAATGCCTGAAAAATAAAAACACGACTAAATTAAAAAAATTAAGTCAAATGAGACAACCCTTGTACTTTGGAATGCTTGTATGCACCTTGTACCGTAAAGATCAAAAACGCGTACCTATCATTGCCCACCTAATTTGTACAAAAGTTCACGTACTTATCGCTGAACTATTTAAAGGGAATGATAGGATTACCCTAGAGACTTGCTGTAATTCTTGTTTCAATACTATAATCGCATTATTTAAGCGCAAATCGACTTGAGCAATGTTGGGTAAAACTCGATATTACTTTACCCACCCTCAAGTTCGCAAAAAATGGGATAAACTTAATTCGCTTTAAGTAAGAAAAATCCTGATATGTGCAACCCGGGTTCCTCGAGCTCACCTATCACGTTATATCAAAAGAACGTGTAAACAGAGTTTCATTACTCCGAGAATTATTAGATCCCACATTCGTAATAATGAAAAATTAAAAAAAAATACTTAGTGAAATTATTTTCAAAATTGCTTTCTTGGGGTTTGAAATGAGGATATCAGGTATCATTTAAGGTATATTTTACAAAAAAATATTCAACCGTATCGTATTTGTAGGAGCCCAAACTTGGTATGTTTTAAAAATTATTTTTATTTTCATTTGAAACAAGTGACATAAATATAATGATATGATATATTTTTAGAATAGGCTCAAAAAGCCCTTTCATTTGATACCACACACGATAGGTTTCAGAACAAAATTTATTTTTTTTCCATACAAAAAAAAGATGACGTCATAACTGCACTCTGTTTTTTTTTTTTTTTACTGCTTCGGGCCAAATCGATTAATTTGGCCTAAAGATCAATCGTTCCAATTTTCATGCTTTTAACACCGTTTGCAGCATGTTTAAGGCGTACCGCTAGGACTATGAATAAAGAACCGTAAAACATATTAACGGCAATGTTTTTTCGGTTTTCACTCATTTTACTATTACATGCATGGAATGGGTTTTTTATAGCATTAAAAAAACTGAACCTTTTATGTTGTTCATTCAATATTCAATCGAATCTACATATATTTTACGGCATAATTTAGGAATGATTAAATTAAAGATCATGTATTCATTAAAACAGGACCTAACAGCCATAAAACTTCACTTCAAATTCAATCTTTACTTGCAAGGTTTAAGGTTGAAAACGGGAATTCGGACTAAGATGGAAATTAAGCGTAAATTTTATACGTAACTCATAATCCCGTCTGACAACCACTCACTCAAGTGAGCTTAAGCTTTCAGGTACATCGTGTTAAATGAATACAAAATACCGACGATGATTGTTACGAATACGAATGTTTATGTTATGAATTTTGGAGCAGTAACATGCTTCTGAAGGAGCAAGTGGATTTGGTAGTTTTTTTAACCCTTGTATGTACTCGAGACACCACTAACTATAGATATCTTTTTTTAGCAAAAGATCTAAGTAAATCCAAGCTGAAAAATAAGCAATACGAGTAGTTATACACCTAAACAATACCATTCCAAGAATGTTTTGTTAAAATTTCATTGCTGGCTACATTTGATTCGACCAAAGGTAGTGTAGAGAAAATTGTCCAGTCATCTCTATACACAGATAAAAGGATATCTTAATCCAAGATATTTCATTCTTGTATATAAGGAAAATCGATAATTTCTTGAACCAAGTATGATTTTGTTGAACCAAGTATGATTTTGTTGATCCAAGATAGAACTTACTTGGTTCAAGATATTTTTTACTTGATTTAAGAAATTATCGATTTTCCTTATATACAAGAATGAAATATCTTGGATTAAGATATCCTTTTATCTGTGTACTATAGGCCTCCTTATGCTGGCGGTCGGGGAGGAGAGATTCACTTGTATTAGGTATTTTAGGGTTCCGTACCCAAAGGTTAAAAAAGGGACCCTATTACTAAGACTTTGTATCCGTCCGTCTGTCCGCCTGTCACCAGTTATATCATGAATCGTGATATAACTATTGACATTTGAAATTTTCACAGATGATGTATTTCTATTGCCGCTATAACAACAAATTATAAAAAACAGAATAAAATATATATTTAAGGGGCTCCCTAAGGCGATTATCACACTGACGACGGATCCGCATGCGGCGCCGGTGTGCGAGCGAGATAGCGCTATACACATGCAGAGCGCTATCTCGCTCGCGCACCGGTGCCGCATGCGGATCCGCGCCAGTGTGATAACCGCCTAAAAAGATCATGTCTGTTGTAGACAACAGACATGATCTTTTTGCCGTTTCTATACATCATAGTACGGAACCCTTCGTGCGCGAGTGCGTTTTTTCATTTTAGGAGACACATTAGATTTTTGGCTCCAACTGTACATACTACTGGACCAATCACGTGCCTATCCTAAAAGTGGTCTGCATTATCTGACTCTCCACTGATGACTCACTCTCGTTATTGTGTCACATTTTCCGCGGGGCTTTTTTCTATACATATTTTCCTGAGATCCAAATCAATTGCCATCTTTTAATTTGAAACAGTATCTCTAACCATAATGGTGTGTTTACACTCCCTTATTTGTCCTAGTGTAAACACGGCCCTAATATCGGTTATTAAATGCGCAACATTAAAATTGATAGGATGTATCCCGGAATATTCAGACAGAAACTGAATAGCAATATAACCTCAATTCAATTTTAATATAATTGCATCTCCCTCGCACATTAAGCTGCAGAGCAAGCAAGCAATGCGTAGTCCCTATGATTTTCAAACATCAAATGCACATTCGAGAATGGGGCCTGGATCCCGGGTACACCTGTTGAAGCGCGCGCACATCGACCGGCCCGGCCTGCATTCTGGTTCACTATTCCTACAGCTCACCAACCTTACGAAAAACCAGTATAACCATCAACTTTATACTGTAGGAGTCTTCATAAGCTTAGTTCATGCTATACTGGTTTGGTGAAAGTCAAATGCTCGTTATGTAGAAAGAACGGCCATCCCCGACTGTTAACCTGTGAAATGTGGGTCGACGGTTTAAATAACGAATTTCGAACCGCACTCGACAGGACGCGGTGGCCTGATTGTAATGAGTGTGACCTTCGTGTCTGAGGTCCGGGGATCGATCCCGGGGACAGGGGTATTTTTTGTGTTTATTTTAAACGGCTCTGGGCCTAAATTGATACAAAATTGTGAGCCAAGGGATGAAAGGCACTCATTTCCGATAAGATATTTCATTTTTACGCCGATTCTTCGAGTAAAACGGGTGTTTTTCATGTTTCACCCGATTTACACGCGATCTACTTTTCATTTCGAATAGGAAACTAAATACATGTGTATTTTATGAAATTAAACTTAACAAACTTGTAGTAGGTTCTATGTCTTCAGGTAGGTAACTTTTATTCAGCATTTGAGACAATTATTTTAGTTATGGAATCAGGAGTTAAACATCAGAGTATACTTATAATTAAAACATACAAGATATCTATGAACTGAATTATCATCGCAAATTGCGGAAATTATAAAATATACATAGTTAAAAAGTATAACTTGGCTAGGGCGGAAATGTGTCACATACCACCCGCTTCATAGATAAATAATGACTTAACGAGCTTAATGAGCATGAGAGAAAGAGATAAATGTGATATTATTTGAGTAAACGTACCATTGGGCAACCGGCGCTTCCCTTGAACAGATTCAACATTTTATTCGGCCAATAAAATCGTAAGAATGACACCTTTACCAAAATAATATCACAATTATTCTCCTTGTCTTATTCCAATAACACTCTTGGATGTAATATAATATATAATATTTGCACGAATATAGCTGAGTCACGTTCATTAAGGGAAAGAGATGTGGGAAAATAATATTGTAGTCGACATTAGGTAGTGACCGATTCAAATCAAATTGTTTTTACTATGTAGGTAATACAAAGTGGTTCTGGGCCGTATTCTAACTTAAAAACACATTTAGAAACGATCCAATTTCAATACAACTCCAATGCTTTAACAACGCAATTGAATCAGAAATATCAGTTTTTGCTTCAAAATTATTCCAATGCAACTTTAATATTGGTTGCTTATTTGTTGTGTATTGGAGTTATGGGATGGATTGTGTTCTAATATATTGAGAATCTTGAGCGTAGAGAAGGACTCAAAAGCACAAGATGTAAATAACTTTATTCTCATGTTGAACACACTATTTTTCACCTCAGCAGAGAGAACATGGAAAAATACAACCTGAGAGATGCTTAATCCTTCTTCGTCAATTTATTCGCACGTTTTTTCTTATAATATTCTTACACTTGAGCTTAAAAACCTCAATAATTCGTTAATAACACAATCATCGGAACATGTTGATTATTTTAAAAATACCTATAACCATTTTGACATTTGCCAACTTTTTTTATTTGCGTTCGGTTACTAGCGTTTGATAATAATACGTGAGATTGTTGTAAGTAATAATATATTTCACACAAGATTAACATCTTGTAATTTTTCCACTTATACTTATATATTTTGATATAAAGAAGAAGAACATAAATTATTTTAAGTTTAGTATGGTTAAACATTTAAAAAAAATTTTAAATCATATTTACAAATTAGTTACTTGTGCGCGTTTCCGAACGTTTCTTTCTGGCTCTGTGTCAGGGTCTGCTATCGAAAATTCAGAATAGGAATTAAATTAAGGAAAATTAGATTGAATGACATTTAAAATATTTCTGTCTATTTACTAACGACGTGAAAAAGACAACGCGAACAGACTCTTAGTGTTCCGAATTTGTACCTATTAGATCTCGCCCAAGTAATTGGCATATTAATTCCAACGTCAGTTCAAGGTCATTTTGTCTCACTCAGTGAGCAAAATCGAATTTTGCTCACTGAATTAAGGCAGCAAAGAACCCTCGTTCGAGCTGCCGAGGTGTAAAAGCTTATAATTAGATTCTAATATAAATGGTTACATAAACTTTAATGAAACTTTCCAACAACATTTATTTCGATTGTACACGACCTAACCTAACTTTCACATTCCATGTACAGTCGCCATCAGATAAATCGGAGCGGCCAAGGTGGTCACAAATATCTGAATAACGCCTTTATTGTCAAGGCGCTAAGGTGCTTGTTCAGATATTTTTGAGTACCTTGGCCGCTCCGATACATGATGGCGGCCATGAACTTATGTATACAACTGTCGAGTCTACTATTTTTACTAGTACTATTTTTTTTTGTTTATCTAATACTTACTCTATGAAATGTGCAATGGAAAGTCAATCCTTGATAAAATAAAATAATAAAATAAATATTATATTATGGGACAATCTTATACAAATCAACCTAGTCCTACAGTTAGCTCAATAACACTTGTGTTGTGGCTGCTACTGGGTATATATAATCGTTAGACAAATACTTAAATACATAGAAAACATCCATAACTCAGGAGCAAATATCCGTGATAAACACACAAACAAATGCCCTGACCAGGATTCGAACCCGGGACCTCCTGCTTCATAGGCAGGGTCACTACCGACTAGGCTAAGAGGCCGTTAAAATCCTTAAATGGCTCAAAAAATTAAATCCGAGACCGTGCCCCTAGAGGTAAATACAATATTAATAAAATCCGTTCTTAAACTGAATAGACATAGCCATACTCACATTTCTATGTGTAGTAAGCAACAGGTGTGCTGATATTACACACTGTATATATATACTATTGTATAGCTTAGTGATCTATATATACGTGTACAGAGTTACAAAGTTTGTAGCCGGAGCGAATGGTACAGAATGTGAAGCTGAACAGTCTTTAATGAAACCCGTATTCGCAACTTTGGCGCAATTCGCAGACATGCTGTACGAACTGGGATGATACCACAGAAATGTTAAACAGAGGTTTCTTTATATACAAAGTAGCGATTGGAAGAAAATACAGGAGAAGCAGCTAAAAGTTTTGGTTTCTTTGCTAAAAGTAAATGACATGGTCATGATAAAACTAGGTATCACAATAAAAACTTGATTTTGCCGAGGTTTTCCCAGAGGGCTACAGTATGAGGTTCTTCAAAAAAGAGTGTATAGGTTCGTAAACGGTAGGCAACGCGCATGTGAATCCTCTGGGGTTGCAGGCGTCCATAGGCTACGGTAACTGCTTACCATCAGGAGGGCCGTATGCTTGTTTGCCGTCGTCGTGGTATAAAAAAAAATGTTTTTTTTTAATGGTTTTAATTCTGAAACCAAGAAAATTTTATGGGAAATTGTAGTCTCTAAATACACTGATAAAATCTTTTGAGTTGGGTAATTACTAATTACTTTATACATACAAATTATTCAAATGTCGCGAAGTACCACGTACAAATGAATTATTGAAATTTTTACTTCTACTCCCAAAAACTTGAAAATTCCAAGTGGATGTTTCAATGCACGTACTTTACTGTTTTGTCAGTAAATTTTACTGTTTTGAGTAGCTAAACGTATTGTTTTTCAATAATTAGTAATGTTCAATCAGTCATTTTTATGTTCAATCAGTTATTTTACTGTTTTTCAAACATTTGTTGATGTTGTACAAAACAGTTAATTTTAATGAAAATCACTTTACTGTGCCACAGTTAGAAATTATTTTTTACGTCACTCTGCGCGCTAAGTGAAACTTACCGCCCAAGGGCGCAGCGGCACATCTCACTTCACACTCAGGAGAAGACGTAAAATTATGTACGCACCACGGGCGGTAATAAATAAGGCCTCAGATCGCTTGTTTATGGTCCTTACCTTCGGTTCGGGCCACACATGCCAGCCATCTGGGCCCTTCTTTATTTTACCGTATGTGATGTACTATTTCAGTGTACATAGGGAAGATAGTATACCTTTTTAATAAAAATTGTGTAATAAAAAGTGTACTATTTTTCCTATAAGCCTGTGACCGTTTGCTCTTTACAAAGAGCACACGACCGAGCGCGGTCCAGGGGAAACGAGAGGAACTTCGGCGCCCGACGATTTGTTCGGGATAATGATGGGTCGTGACCACTCGGAAATCGGTCTTGTCGGCTCAAATACTCGCAATTTCGAACACGAATAGACTTATGAAGTACCTTTACATAAATCTGTCACAGGATTGTAAAAATAATTTTTGAAGTGAAAACTTCTTTAGCCGCGTTGCGCACTTTTTGGTAGGGGGAAATCTTATGAGTTCGCGTCACCGACACCGTCCCGAAAACGAAAACGCATCACAAGATTTTCCTTGGGTTGGAAAGTTCGTTCGATACCTAGTTAAACTTATTATTAATTTAATTTTATAAGTAGTATTTTTCTCTTTTGCTTTTAATATTTAAATCATAGAAAATCACCATTGTAAATTGTATGTAGGTACACATTAACTCCTATATAAAGCTTAGGTTAGGCCGTGGCCTGACAGCTATTAAAGATAGGTCTACCAATGGACTGTAATACTAAAACTTTTCACTTCTATCGACAGTCCCTATAACTGCCATATTTTTTTTAGGGAGGTCGAACATGGCGACTTTTTGCAGCGAATCAGTCGCGCGTTTCTTGAGAATCGTTTACGTGTTTATCATTTATCACTTATTTATCCATTGCTTTCATGTTTTCTAAGAACAAAAGCTATCTATTTCAGTCTTTCCCCCGCTGTTCTTCCCAAAATTGCACATTTTCGAAGCCCTCGCCTCCGACGTCTTATTCGTCCGGGCCCATAACCTACGCAAGAACCTTTTACGTAGGAGCCTACAATGTCGCGTGCGTGTCGACATTCCCATTATCGCACTAATTGTGAATTAATTACATGAAGCTACAACACTCCAGTGGGTTTACACGTCATTGACAAGAAACGTCATAAGCGCCACGTTTCCCCAGCCTACTTGAGACGTTCTGTTCAACCTGTTTGGATATAAACAAAGGGTGAACGTTTATCCACGTACTCTTAACATAATAGGAGCGAGGAAAATGGGGATGAAAGCGCTCACTGGGAAACTCAATTAGGTATGCTTGATCTGGGTTTTACTTGTATATAATAACTGTATCTCTACTGTCAAAGGAAGCAAGTTATTACAAAAAAAAACATAGTTCCTCTACTCCAGGGGGAAACCCACCCCATTTGGGGTGCGTAGAGTGATTCAAAGGGGGGGGGGGGCGTAGAGTGATCCAAGGGGGCGCGCAGCGAGTGACTCCAGATTAAAACTGTATAAGGCCTGTACCGCGGCGCGGACGGTGCCCGGTTTTGACTTCCATTTCGACCCCTAGGGGTGCTAGTATTTGAGCATGACTTTGGGTGAGACATATCGGGTAAAAGGTTGGGAAGTGCGAATCCTTGCTCTAGTCTAAAATATCACAATTAAACCCACATTTTTCCCCGAGCGATAGAGGTCTTCGTTTCAACTTGGATACAATGCTTTCCACAGTGGAGCTCTGTTCAATATTATAGCGAAATGACATTCGCATCTATGCCTGGTTGTTTGACAAACAGAAGGACATTACGAAAATTATCATAATCATCTTTACAGTATCAATAAACAGCGGCATGAATACGTCTAATTAAGGCCATCATTAAATTAATAAGCTAAATGCGAGCCATTCGAAGGATTGCCCCGCTGAGAATCAACCTGGAAACGTCAATAATGTCGGTATTACCCGCTGGCATTGCGCGCATATTTTAAAACGTAGGGATGGCAAAACAAGACTGTCGATTTGTCTAAGTTACGGTAAATCCGAACAAAAATATAATTGGCAGTTTTAGGGACTGCCGTAGAAGTGAAAACTTAAAACTTTTTTTAGGAAATAAATGATTTAAATTTTCACTTTTTCACCTCATCTCACCTCACCTTGCTTCACTTTATTTTACATTTACACTTTAAATTTCATTTAACATGTTTCAAAATCGTATGGTTTTTTGTTTTCGTGAGGATGACGTCAGCATGTCGGTGACGCGAACCCATAAGATTTTTCCCTAAAAAAGTTCCCAACACGGCTAAAGAAGTTTTCACTTAAAAAGTTGTTTGGTGCTTTTTGAAACTTATGGGCATATTAGATGTAACTTATGTATGCGTAGAATTAGCATTGTTTATAACTAGCTTTTGCCCGCGACGGCAAAAAATCTATTAAGCAGAGCACCTACAATACGTTTCTCCTTTGCACCCCTTAAAGATCAGGTATTGAATACTTGTAGGTATTATTTTGTAGCCGTGGGGTGCCCGGCCCCCCACCATATCGTCCCGTGGTTGCAGTAGGAGTCTGCTAAGGGAATATACCGGGAGATGGGCAGCAGCATCTTCCGAAAGCCTAAACAACAATAAACAAAAAAAATCTGCGCGCGCCAACCCGCCTGCCAAGCGTGGCGCGTACCTATGGCAAACCCCCCCCCCACCCCTTAAAGGGGAGGCCTATGTTCACGTTCAGCAGTGGACGTCTTATGGCTGAGATGATGATGATGATGATTATTATTTTCATACACCGGTATTGAATTTCGATATATCGGTTGTTAATGATACATTTCATATCACGTAAACATTGCAAAAGTTGGGCACTATTTAGAATTTTCATAATACCGGTAACGTAAGGGTAGGTTTCCGTGAAAATAAAAAAAAAAATATCCTAAATCCTTCCTGGAACCCGGAACTCAAACTATTTATGGACATATTGGACATAGTTCATACCTGATTTCATCATAATAGTGCCACATACACAAAATATCCACATTAATTTATTCCTATCTCTCCTTATCTTCCGATTATCCTAGTAAAGTAAAAAACAAACGTACCCTCTGATAGTATATTTAAAATTACAAATACACGGATCTTAATTCCTAAATGATGCTGACATAATGAATCTTGATTAAGAGTAAACAAAAAATATAACACGAGTCTATCGATTAGAATCCTTCTGTGGGTGCGTCCAGATCTAGAGAATTCGCCGCGAGCGCTTCTAGGTCGCGCAACTGTTGCAAGGCTTGCATTGAAGTGCGTAGTACAGGTACCATCGGGTTCAGAATTGCATTACCAATTTATGAATAAATTCATTGATAAAATTTGCCATGGAATTCTGAACCCGATAGTACAAGCTAAACGAGTTTAAACGACTAATATGAGGGTGGGTGTTTTTTAAGGCGCATAGTTGAAAATGAATATTATTCTTTAATAGACAGACATTTTTTTGTTTTACCGTGACTCTATCTCCTTACTAGTTACATTTTCTTAAAATGTGTGGCCATTTAAATGAATTGTCAACTATTTAATACTTTATATCTTATCGGATTAGTATAAAAAAAATTGTAAGAATTTATTAAGATGTCGGTATTGTAGGTAGAAATCTCTAGTAAGATTCCGACATCTTAAAAAAATACCACCTTAACGTTTACTTAATATTATATTTCCAACTTTATATTATGTTTTTAAATGTCATTATGCTTGATGTCAGAATTTAAATAAATTATATTCAGCACACCTTAAAAATGCCTCTATAGAAACTAAGTCAGGACATGGATCCTAGGCAAAAAAAAAACCGCTTGCAAAATACAACACACATATATAATTTTAACGCATATTAATTTTCCATAGGGTTATGGCGGCTCATTTGTCAGATCTGGACGCACTTTAAAGGCGAAGCATCGGTAAAAAACACGGTTTCTCACGGCGCAGAACTTGCACGTCACCTTAAACGGACTGCTAAACTATTAGTGGCTGATATGGCATAAAATGGCGACTGCCTGACATGTACCGACAAGTTGTTGGTATGTTTATTTTCAATTGATTTAAAAAAGTTGGCTTGTAGATCTCAAACGGTGTAATTATTAATCGTAATTGGGTAAAATCCATTTTGATGTTTATTTTATAATGTTAATAGATAGATTATCTAATGTATGTAACAAAATGAGATAAAATAACCATGAATCCTAAATCCTAACTATCTACATAAAGCACTGTAATCGTTGGTCATTATGAATAACATAACCTCCTCATTCAATATGACAAAGAGTTGAAGTAACACCCCCTATAAAGCATCTGTTATATAGGTACTTAATAAAGATTATACAACATCATCATCATCTCAGCCATAAGACGTCCACTGCTGAACATAGGCCTCCCCTTTAAGGGGGGGTTTGCCATACGCGCCACACTTGGCAGGCGGGTTGGCGCGCGTTTTTTTATTTATTGTTTGTAGGCTTTCGGAAGATGCTGCTGCCCATCTCCCGGTATATTCCCTTAGCAGACTCCTACTGCAACCACGGGACGATATGGTGGGGGACAATTCTAAGGCCGGGCGCCCCACGGCGAGATTATACGTATAGGTTTAATACATACACAACTCTCAATTATGATCTTTGAAACATGGATCAAATTATGTCTCATGCTCCAAACGACGGCATAAAATTATAGCCTCTCCGTGATATTAATCACGGAAGGTTGTTAGTTGAACTCTGTCTTAAGCCGCTATATAAATGAACACTCGTACTAGTCATTAATCCGGCAGTTATTAATGAACATAAGCCCTTATAAACAAAAAGCCTTATTTTAGTACGAATACAACGTCGTTTACGACCTTTCTTATGTTAAAAACAACCAAGGTTTATTCCCATCGCTCTTAGAAGATACGAGCATTTCGTCTCGGGAAATCTTCGTATCTTCTTTCGGGAAACTTTGACCTCTTGATTGTTGATAACTACCTATGCGTAATACGCATTGCGTATTCCATATGGACCGCCGCCACCCGTGCCGTGGGGTGCCCGGCCTTAGAATTGTCCCCCACCATATCGTCCCGTGGCTGCAGTAGGAGTCTGAACAAAAAGAAAAAAAAGAACTGCGCGCGCCAACCCGCCTGCCAAGCGTGGCGCGTATGGCAACCCCCCCCCCCCCTTTAAAGGGGAGGCCTATGTTCAGCAGTGGACGTCTTATGGCTGAGATGATGATGATGATTCCATATGGACATGCACATAGATACAGCCTTGGCCAAAAGTGTTGAGCACTAATGCGATTTTCATACAAAACTGGAAAGTTTAGTCCATCGTCTCCATCTTTGTTTAAGTTATTTTGTCAATTAATTTAAACTAATAGGCATGTTTTGTTGAAGTTAGTAGTAACTGCATAGAATATTTGCAATATGTCGCACCGACTTAAATTTACATTTTTGGTACCTTCTGTTTTCATATTTTTTAAGTACCTTGAAAGTGTTATTAAGTGAAGTTTTCTATATTTATAAATAAAATATAACATTTACCGTTACCGTACATTGTTAGGATATGGAAATAATGCTTAACATCAAAATTGTAAACAAAAAACACCTATGCTCAATACTTCTGGCCAAGTCTGTATGAGGAATTGATTCTAAACACCAACTAGTAAAACTATAATATAATACAAATCCCACACATTCTCAAGATTTTGATATTAGACCTACACTTATGATGGATTTTAAACCCAGTAAAGATACGTTTTTTTTAAGCATTCATTTATAATAGCGGTTTTTTTTCAAGCATTAATTTATATTAGCGATATGGTTTTAAAATGTCATTCAAGATGACTGAACGAAAAATCCTTCTAACTTTTCATCGGGAAGTAAATATTCTTCAAAATATATATGAAGAGTTTCTTTTCTTGTGTGATTTTTCCGTCATCCATAAATAACGTGGCTTAAGGAACCATAATCTATACATATATACATATAATAAAGCTGAAGAGGGTCGAAAGTCTGTACATGGAAGATATTCGAAAAAAAATTGGCTGCGGATACTAAGAATCGATAACAGAACACGTTCCAACAGTTTTTAGAATTTTTGCCTGTTTGTCTGTTTATCTGTTTGTCTGTTTATTTGACCGCGCATCACGTGAAAACAGCTGAACGGATTTTGATGAAATTTTGTATAGAGATAGTTTGAGTCCCGGGAAAGGACATAGGATAGTTTTCATCCCGAAAATCAACCCTGGAGGGGGTGAAAACGGCGTTGAAAGTTTGTATGGGGAATCAATAACCGTTGAACGCTGGAGATGGTTTCATCTCTGGGGAAGGATACAGAATAGTTGATATTCAGAATTCATTCCTTAATGGCGATTACTAATTCCACGCAGACGAAGTCGCGGGCAAAAGCTAGTACATATAATAAAGCTGAAGAGGGTCGAAAGTCTGTACATGGAAGATATTCGAAAAAAAATTGGCTGGGGATACTTAGAATCGTTAACAGAACACGTTCCAACAGTTTTTAGAATTGTCTGTTTGTCTGTTTATCTGTTTGTCTGTTTATTTGACCGCGCATCACGTAAAAACGGCTGAACGGATTTTGATGAAATTTTGTATAGAAATAGATTGAGTCCCGGGAAAGGACATAGGATAGTTTTCATCCCGAAAATCAACCCTGGAGGGGGTGAAAAGGGGGTTGAAAGTTTGTATGAAGAATTTTTAACCGCTGAGCAGATTTAGATGAAAATTAGTATGGAGATAATTTGAGTCCCAAGAAACGACATCGGATAGTTTTCATCCCGAAAATGAACCCTAGAGGGGCTGAAAAGGGGGTTGAATCGATGACCGTTGAATGCTGGAGATAGTTTGAGCTCTGGGGAAGGATATAGAATATTTGATATCCAGAATTCATACCTTAACGGGGGATTACTAATTCCACGCAGACGAAGTCGCGGGAAAAAGCTAGTAAATAATAAAATATTTCTATAATGATTTAGGCGATTTCTTAGGAATTAAATAAATGGCGATTTTTCCATGTTAAAATTTTTGTAGGATTTTTTGTCTACGCAATGATTAACATGACTTTTAAGCCGTAGAACCAAATACTTCTGCTATTATAAATTATTTCCAAATTTGTCATTTTTCCCATACAAGTGGAAATAAAATGACTGTACTATTTGTCAATTTCACAAATGACAATTGTTCGTGGATTGACCACCTCGTTGATGATTATCATATGAATGATGAAAATGGAGCCGGTTGAAATTGCTGTTTAACGGCCTCCTAGCCTAGTCGGCTGTGACTCCCTTACCTATGAAGCAGGAGGCCCTGGGATCGAATCCTGGTAAGGGCATTTATTTGTGTTTATCACGGATATTTGTTCCTCAATTACGGATATTTAGTATGTATTTAATTTATGGCTATCTATTACTTATACATAGTGGATAGCATAGATAGACTAATTCGCATCACCAAAGACGCAGACTGGATGGAGATGGTACATGAAGAAGAAGAGAAGATTATACATATGGTCGCCTAGTATCCACAACACAAGCCTCATTGTACCTCATTGTACCTCATTGTTCTACTAAGGTATACTTTGACTAAGGGATTTTATTTTATTTTTATTTATTAGGAGAACAAACAGAGTTAAATGTACACAATGCTTAAGATTAATTAAATACATAACAAACATGCATTTAGCTCCTCAACAGTCCTCACTGAGATTTATATGTAGATGAGTTTACTTAATCTACTTAAATTTTAACTTACGGTAGGTACACTGAAATTGTTATACTACTTATTCAGCAAAACATTATGGAAATAATAGCTTAAATGTAAAATGTACAAAGTTTTATATGAGTACAATAATGACTTGGCTTATTATATACATACTGACTTATTTCTAATACGAACTTCTTTTTTTTTTATGATACACAAAAAAGAAACAATTTAGGCTTACCTACTCAGTAATGCATTTCTCAATCTTCTTGAATTTTTTGAAGAATTTGCTTTTTGTATTGGCTTTTGGACGTATTAAAGATATCGACCGAGACTAGGGACTTATTGTATGCGTCACACATGCGGCGCAGCGGCGCTCGCACGCCGGCGTTGGTGTCGCACGTGGGCACGGCGAACAAGGCGGCGGAGCGCGATATAGCGCGGAGCGGATAGGGGATAAGGGAACCTCTGATCCCTACTGCTCGTGAGAACGATGTGAAGGGTACACGGAAAGAACATGTCTAGTCCCTTTTTTCGTAAAATGAGATTTTTGTATCAAAATGTAGAGCTTGTAATTAACTATTAGCAACAACTTCAGTAACAGCTGGAATTTCTAACATAAATCCACTTTTTAATTCATAAAAACCATCTACATAGTTACGAAAATAGTATGGTTAATTGAATCGTTCCAAACTTTAAAACCGCTATAACTCAAAATGTTGTCAAAGTGACTAGACATGTTCTTTCCGTGTACCCTTCATGTGGTGATTTATTTAATTAATAGTCATCCGCATGGCGGCGATATGCGGTTCGCTAGTGAGAGAAGTGGCTCACGGAGAACCGTTTTGCTGCATTGATCGTAGCAAATGGAAATCCGTGATCTCCACCTACCCCTTTTGGGATATAGGCGTGATTGTATGTATGTATGTATGTGTTTTTTATAGCTAATGTCAGCCGATAACTGTGGCCATCATATAACTGCTGGTTATCCTCGAAATTTTGTTTAAAGCATTGGGAATCGCAACCAAGTAACTCGCCGACTCATCCATTACCGAGTTTCCGTTAAGAGACACCTTTTGCTTGTTATTAATGGTACGGATTTACATATTCATGATTCCAAGTGGTCGAACTTAAGTATTTAGTTAATAAAAAAATTATTTATTGTAAAAAACAGGTCACAAGAGTATCTAGTAATTAACATGTGAAGAGTACATTGCAAATTCTAATTCTATTCTCTTTAGTTAATTGCAAGTTCTGCAAAAAGTAGTGAATATGTATATAATATACAAGGTGTAACAAAAATGCTGGTGATCCTTTTAAGGGCATAATTGGTATCGTATTATAATTATAAAAAGTAAGAAAAAAAAATTTTCGCGCGAAAAAAAATTTTGGTTCAGTATGGAGTGTCAGCCGGCTGGGAGCCCCTGTCCCATAGAAAAATGATTTTTTTTCGCGTCCAATAATTTTTTCTCCTACTTTTTCTTACTACGCAATACGATACCAATAATGCCCTTAAACGGATCACCAGTATTTTTGTTACACCCTGTAGATCATCATCCACTAGCGTTTGTCCCAGCATTTGGCTTAATTGAATCTGGAGCCCGCTCGGCAACCTAAAGTGAACAATGAAGATTTTTTATGGCAAAATTTATATTATAAGTAAGCGCATAAAATACGTCGAGTAATCTAAAATCAAATCGTTGTTTTTAGAGATCGAATGCACCTCCTGAATCCCTTTGATTATTAATTCCCAGCACAAAATATGGTTATTCTATTCATAGACGCGATTATAAATACGCATTAATTATAAATACTCATCGTTCAATACATTTCAGTTAATTGGCTGGGCTGTACCTAATAATTCCTTTGGCTAACATTTAAATAGTTTATTTATTTATTTATATGAGCCTAGAGTGTCCCACTGCTGGGCAAAGGCCTCCCTCTTCGCTGTCCACGTATCCCTGTCCTGACCCGTCTCCCACCAGTCTCTATCAAAGGCGTCCAGAGGCCAGTTTTATAAAGCTACAAGTTACAATTTACAAGCGGAAGTCTCTTTCTAATACGTAGGGTTAGAAAGAGAGTTCCGCTTGTAAATTGTAACTTGTAGCTTTATAAAACTGGCCTCAGGTCGTCCCGCCATCGCCGTCGAGGTTTTAATAGTACACTTTTTAAATAGGTCGGTAATTTTGTGAGTAATCTAATTAAAAGGAATTTTACATTTTAACTAAGCAAATGAAATTACACTGTACAAAAAGTTACTTAAAATTAGCTTAGAGTTAGATCACTGCATATCGTAGTCTCGGAATATAAAAACATCTTTCTGTACACTTATGAATCTTGTGATAATAATCGTTTCACCTATTCCGTTATTTGTATTAGTTAAAAACATACAAAATTTGACAGAGGATTGCTAAATTGTATTAAAACTTTACGCAACGGTCTAGAATATACCAAAAAAATTTTATTTTTCATGTGCAAAAAATTACGTTGAAACCTCGCCAAGAGTCCTCAATTTAAATTTAGTAAATCCTCAACTTAGAGAAACGCATTTCAATGTGCGGGGAAAGTTAAATACCTACGTACCCAACGAGAACTGGAGCAGATGTCTTAAATCTTAATTTCACGCATGAGGCTACTCTCCAAGCTCTTAAAGTATTACAGACAAAGATAAAATATTCATTGCAAGTTTCTGAAAGACTTAAGCTTATAAATACGTACGCACTTTTGTAAACTTTCTGTCATGCAATTGCAAATGCAATTGATTTCGTAATATTGTCAGTTATTTTGTTTTTATTGGTAATTTCCTTTATTAAAATAAAAGTACATATTAACATATACCGGGTGTACAATCCAAATGGGTCAGTATGGAGAAGTCGGAAACTATGAGAGATAGCGAGATCTGTTCTTAGGAACCATGACGTCGATTTTAGATTTAATAATAATTACATTCAAACTTTTTTATTAACACTCATACATAACCGGGAATCGAACCTGGTCAAAATCAATGTGTATAAATTCTGCAACGAAAACGATTTGAAGAACCCTTATTATGTAACTGTTGCACAAAATACTATATGAGTTTCTTTGGGTATACGATAAAATTTTAGAGAAGAGAGTGGTAATGTCTGAAAAGAGTTTGTTTAAGTACATGAAAACGTGATAACTAGTGATAAGACATGTAAGGCTGATTCAGTATTCTATAACTCAAAACGTAAACTGGTGAAAACGCTGCCGCATATATGGACGATCGTTTAAATTCGGTCAGCCATTAAATTGGTTAGAACGGCAGCCGGTCCAGCAAAGTTAAAAAACGCAAACTGCAGCGTTTGTGTCGTCCGCTCAATTCATATTTTGAAAGTAACTGGGCCATGAAGGTAAATTCTGGATTGATAATTTTGAAAATCGTTTTGGTCCGTGCGTAGTGTACCTACCTGATGAGCAGAGGTCGAAAAGGGTGAGCTATTTTACCAAATCACCTGACTAAATATTTCTTTTAAAATGTTGCCATTATACAATTAAACTATACAGGGTGTCCAGTAAATAATGGATAACCTTCTAACCACCAATAGGCCACCTTAGGCTGGTCCAGAAAATCCACTTTAGGGTTTAGTAAAAGTCCCCTGGTTTTCGAGATTTTCACACTTTTCATAATTTTAAGTTTTCGGTTCCTTATTTGACTGTTATCATCGTGGTAACGAGAAATGTAAAGATTTTTCCGTTCTGTTTTTTGAAAAATTGTCTCAAATAGTGCTACTAACTAAGTGATATTAAAGTGTCTTCATAATCATACAGATTTTTTTTGAAATTAGGCCTTAATTAAAAAAAAATATTTTAGACTTACATTTTGTTCAAGTTTCAACGCCTATGGTGAAAAAAAAAATGTATTAAGGTAAATGCGGCCAACTTTCTAAATAATAGCTTACTTAATGGTGATTCAGAAATGGTATAATACATGACATCACGAAAAACATTTTTCCGTTAATACTGCATCAAAGAAATGGTGTACGCGAAACCAATTAATTCCATGGAAGATCTGCGTCGGAACATTCAAGCTGCTGCGAGATCGATTAGCGAAAAAAGATACACACGAATGCTAAAACAGAATTTTATCAAAAGATGCAGAGCCTGTATTCGTGTAGATGGTAGGCAATTTGAGCATTTGCTATAATAAATGATTTTTTGAGACTCTTTTGATTTATTTAGATCCTTGCCCTTTCTTCCCAAAGAACCTACAAGTCCCTGTTACATTTAAACCTTATGGTTGACTTAGGTAGTTTTAGTAAATTAGATAGCGATCCACTGCTCTGTAGCAACTGGATGGCCCCCTTTAAGTACACATGTTTAAAAATTAAATGTTTGTTGTCAACTGATAAGTAAAAGCTTATCGATAGAGGAATGGCATTATGTCCTTTGTGGCAAGCATTAATTAGGGCCTAGGAAATGTAGCAGATGGGCGGCGACAAATGTTATCTCTAAAAGCGTCATTTAGTGATTGCGCAAAGTTAAAAAACGCAGACTGCAGCGTTTGTGTCGTCCGCTCAATTCATATTTTGAAAGTAACTGGGCCATGAAGGTAAATTCTGGATTGATAATTTTGAAAATCGTTTTGGTCCGTGCGTAGTGTACCTGATGAGCAGAGGTCGAAAAGGGTGAGCTATTTTACCAAATCACCTGACTAAATATTTCTTTTAAAATGTTGCCATTATACAATTAAACTATAAATGTATACATATCTTAAGAACCCAATATTATGGGTCATTAGGGTTTTATTATAATTAGTAACACATCAGTAATATTTAATTAGTCACGTGATTAGTAGCTCTGCTGATAGTGATGACAGTTAGTGCAACAAAAAGATTAATAGAGGAGTTTAGGATTTGTATTCTTAAAGTGGGTTGCGTTCTTTGAACTCCACCACTTTAGAGCTGCCAGATGTCCAGAACTAGAAATAAACATAATATAATAAACTAACGAGGGGTTCCGTCGCTCTCATTATTTTGTCATATCATATCTGACGTGGCCAGCTCTTAGTCCATACAGTTGGAAAGCATGTACACACAACGCCTTACTAGGTATACACTTTTGAACGTTATTACAGCGGAATAAGGTTCAAAAGTGTATACCTAGTGAGGCGTTGTGTGTACGGCATTTTTTTTACTTTGAAAGGTATTTCCAACCATTCGATATTTATTAGTAATTTATGTTGATTGTCGCTGAACATATTTTGGTCAATGTATCGCTGCTCGCCGCTTTGAGACCTGCCATTTCAGTAAATTTATGTCAAAAAAGCGTTCCAGAATTTACATTTTGGCAAGCTTTCTATAAGCATAATTAAGTATGCCTTAAACTTATTTAAACAAGCTTTTTATATAACACCAATATTAATTTCACCCAATGGCTGAGTAATAGAATTCCTAATTCCCTACAAAAAGGGCCGTCCTAGTCAATTAAAAATGTAGGCCGTTCATTTGTAACCTTTTTTTGCTGATGGTTCCATGCGAAGCGCAAGGGAGCAGAGAGGGCGGAAAAAAAATGATTTCTACGCTTGCCGGAGCTCCGGGGCTTGCTTACTACACATGGAGGCGCATGAACTTAATAACTGACGCAAAATGACTTCTTTTTTGATATTCGCTCACGCGCTCATGGCTACCTAAGTACTTATATTACTGCGAGTGTCCCACGAGGTAATGATAATTGATAATATTTACAAAAACAACATAACTGCTTAGAGTGGTTGACATTTTTTTAAGAACATTGTTAATCGTTTCAGGTATCAACCAGTGTAGTCAGTTATGTTGTTTTTGTAACAAACATCCCTTCAATTGTTCATTATAGTTTTAAAACCCCCTCCAACCTCAGTCCCCGCACCGCTAGTTGCTATTGAATCAGACATATCACTTTAGGTATAGTGGCCGCTTAACTTCCAGTAGACCCCAAGGCCCAATGCCTGTTTGCCAACATTGTGTTATAATAATTTTACACAAAAAAAACCGACTTTACTGACTTTACTGTAATAAATACCGAGATCACTATAGGTGTGCCTATAATATTTGAAGAGTTCCCTCGATTCCTCCAGGATTCCATCATCAGATCCTGACTCGGTGACAATGGAACGAACTGCAAAGGTTATAGTATAGTATAGTTAGTCTTTAAAAAAAAAGGATTTTCCGAATCGGCCCAGGCGTCTTCGAGTAAACGGTGAACATACATAGAATGAAATTGAAGTAGGTTAAAAAAAAAGCAAAGATCCCGACGAATTGAAAACCTCCTCCTTCGAAATCTTGGAGTCGGTTTAAAAGAGTATTAAATACCTTGTACCACGTCGTAAGTGATTAGTGATTACTATGCCAACTGAACTGTACCCTTACCTGGAACAATAAAGCACTTTTAATCTTCAAGGCAAATTTTGTCTTAAATATTATGAATAAAGGCAAACTTCCGCACTTTAGTGGCCGAGGACAAGAATGTTAAATAAACTGAAGGGGAAAATAAATGAAACGCTTCCTTAATTTAATTAATATTTATAAGAAAGAGTTATTTACTCGACCCGTATTTATTGTATTATTGTTGCACTTGTTCACAAATTACCTTTATGTTATAAACGTATATAAATGTCATATACAAAGGAAAAAGGGGCCAAAGTGTCCTTTGTATATGACATCTATATACGTTTGTAATTTATACATATAGTAGTGTGACTACATAAAATAAACAAATCAAAATATTCATTAAAATTACTTTGATTTGTCTTTCAGTTCTACCTTTATTTAGATAAGTAAAACTACAGACAAAATAAAATTAACCTAAAACTAAAAACTTACAAATAAAAAATCTGACCTAGGTCTCGGTCGTGGGGTAGGGTGCCTAGAAGGCTGGCCGCATTTCCGCGCTGGATAGCTATGCTTATCCGCTGCGCGAAATAGTGACCAGCCCTCTGGTCACCGGAAGCCTCAATAAGGCGCGCCGATATCTCCTTGTGGAGTCGACGCGCACTTGGCCCCCACGGCCCCAGGGTTTCAACCCCAAACGCCGCAAACAGGTAGCTATTACCGAGGGCAGCATATTTGCGACGCTTGCGGTCTTCGGCTGAAGATGCAGCCGCACCAGCATCAACCTTGGTGCCCGGAATGTGGGACGGCGCCAGGGTATCTACGCAAGTAGCATCCCAAACAAGGGGCCGACCCATACTCCAAGGCACCAATGTCATTCCGTCATTGGGTTCGAGGACTGCCGGCACCTTGGCACTAACAAGGGCCCTTCGGATAACATCGTTGATGCTGGCGTGTCGAGGGATTCTCCCAGCACTTCGGCGGCATGAGAGGCCGTGGTGACCGAGACCATCCACCGTGGCTCCGCATTGGCAACGGTGGGGTACATTGGTTGGTGCCCCTATTCTTAAAGATGTGGCTAGACGGAAGGTGGTATTGTCCAGCAATGTGCCTATGGTTGGGGAGGGGAGTGCCTGCAACCACAGACCCGACTCCCATTCCGCGGTGGCAATGAGACGAGCCTGATCTGATGGATTTGTCGCCGTGTTAAAGAGTGCCGTCTTTGTTAGACGACAGAGCGGCTCATCCCACTGTCTCTGCGAACACGGGTTTGCAGGCGGGTCCGTGTTGGGGCATGTTACAGACCAAACCTACCTTAGGTCAAAAATTGTAAGATACACTTTCGGTTTTTCTTTTATATGTTTTTTTGGTATGTTAGTTTAGTTAACAAACCGCGTTCATGTTGCTGCTACGCGCGTAGCGCTACGCCGTAGCCGATTACATGGGTTTCCCGCTATGTAGCGAAAATGCTTCGTAGAGCCGTGACGACAACGTGTCGTCATTAGTACTGAATGGGTTAAAAATTGTCAGTTCTACTTTCGTTTTTTTTAAAAAGACAATTCATAAAAATGTAGTTGTATAAAAAATAACAGGTATCCAATTTACGCTGGTTCTATTATAATTTAATAACCTCCAGGGCACATTCTGAATAACCAATTATGCTTGTTCTTTGTTAAGCCACCTTATTTCTTGCCGAGGAAACAGAATAAAATTTTACTTTCAAACAATACAGTGTATTTACTTAACTTCGAAATGTCGTAAGATCCTAAGTGAAATCGGTTCTTTTTTGTTTAAAATTATATCATGTAATGACGGACTAGCCACTAGCGATCTGTACCTTACGTTTTGAAGATGTACTTACAACCTTGAGCCAGCTCTAAAGGTAGGTACACGCGAGTGCGCATCGTTAGCCTATCGACCCCATGACTCGCCGTCGTGTGTTAATCCATGTCATATGTTTATGTTCCGTAAGATTATCAAAAATATTGTATCATTGTAATGTAACATCGATTTAATATTATCTTTATTATTGTATGAACGGTAACACGACAATCAAGTCTGATTTTGTCTCTCCATCCAAATGTGTACGTATTGATTCTACCAATACCTCATTAGGAATTCCCTTTGATTCAAGACGAAATGTTTTTTCTGCATTAGCAAAATCTTTATTGTAATTCTGTCATTCTTTCAATTTAGTCCATTAAACGTCAACGCTAAATATATCTACATTCGATTTCGCAAAAAGATTTTCAATTGACTGTACTCGTTATTAGCTAAGTACTTAAATGATGTAACTAGAGACCGTGTTAACTCCTTTGTAGCCAATTCAGAGAGATTGTTTTTAAAAAGCTGCTCGATAAGCGTACAAGAAAAATTCTTAATAAAATATTCTACAGAAACGAGCATTTGCCATTCAAGCACAAATATCATTTTCAAGTATGCCGATCACAATTGACATTCGTCATGTCACGAGTTCCGATTGAAACAAGTCGAATCAAGCTTCAATTTCGACAAGCTTTGCTAGAGATTGCTAGTACTCACCCCATTTCATCAACCCAGCACTATTGAACTTTGTTCAAGTATGCCGAAGACATTGCAACTTGTCATGTCACAAGTTCCGATTAAAACAAGTCAAATCGAGCTTCAATTTCGACAGCAGTAAAGAGTGATAGTGCACCCCGTTCCGCGTGCCGCGTGCCGACACGTCATGTGCTGATGGAGGGCGTCATTTCAGGAAATAAAGGCCTATTTACACGCTACAACTGCTTCGGGCGAGACTCGAACTCGAAACTCCGGGATACATGCCCGCCGTTCTACCAACAGAGCTATCGAGACTTTTCCGTTGGCTGCGACATTTTCCACCATCCAAGCATCAGCCATACTAAAAGCATTTAAGCAAACGTTTCTGCTCTGCTACGTACAAAATTAATACATTACTAGTTTCTCTTTGAAAAAAATATCACTATGTGAACTACCGTCTAATAATAGGCATAATAGCACTATATATATATATATATATTCAGCTATGTATATATTCATAGAACGTTCACTGTGTAACAAATCCTCTGTTTATGTATGTCAAACGCGGATAACGTGGGCGGGAACGCAATCTCAATCACATTTTTTTATATATTACGGTCTGGAACTAACGTACTAGGTAAATCAAACCTCGAAGAAGCATCTATGGTTGAAATCAATCACATTTAATGATTGAAATGTGTTCGCTTAAACAAAATTAAATGCTCCATTCATCCCATCGAATCATCGCATGGGAGAGTTGCATTGATAAATTCAATACTTGTCGTTTCCAAACCGAACATCATATGACATAACGATAGACAAGCTTTCAAATATCAGCAAATCATCTCCGCCTTTATAGCCGTTTCGGTTACGGCAACTGCGTTTTACCGCTGAGAGCGACGTTAGTACGCTCTTAAGTGACTGATATAGCAATTTTTTGCAGCTAATGTGCGGTAATACTCTCTGCAAGTCAGCACCTGACATAACAGTAATATAGCATGTGTGTAAACGGTTTAGTACAATCAACCAAACGGTTATTGTTCACAATATGTCATACGTATTCTCGCCTAAAAACCCACGAGAAACTCGCATCGTGTAAACAGGCCTTTAGGCACGTTAAGGGCGCTATTACACGTCTTGATAGCTGTTTAAACTCTATAAATATTCTTAACTGCACAGGATATATTATTATGGAGAAACGATTGGATTTGTAAAATAGGCGCGAGAGAGAGAGAGGTCTTATTATTTGTTTTGTATAGGTAAGCTAATGGGGCCCACCTACTATCAGTCGGCCTGATGATATTGGCTTGTGACTTGTCAGTTGTTCGGAGCTGTCAAATTTTTGTTCAAACTGACAGGCCGATATCGTCAGGCGGACTGATAGTCGGTAGGCCCCTAAGAGAGTAAAAGTTAATCTATCCTTCGAAATACTTAAGTGGAATAAATGGGAATTTTTTGATACTCTTTTCCGCGCATTGGGATAAAAAGAGCTTGTGATTCTAGATAAGAAAACATTGTACAAAAACCGCCACAATAATTGGTCATTTTCTAAGAAACACTCATATTTATTTCAGGTTACCAAAGGTCTGGACAGGGACAGGGTTGGCCTTGTTAGCGACAAGACCACCTGTCGTTACCTTATTTTAAGTTGATTGTAAAAACTCTTATTATTCTTCAATCATCAATGACAGTCAATCTGATTAATTTATAAAATAATTAATCGCCATTTTGTAAACCAGTATCTCAATCAATTTCATGTACATATCTTCATGGGTTCCCGAATCGGGGGGCCTTAAATATAGGTCAGGTCAAGGGTGCCCTTATTAGCCAATGAACATCAGTACACCGAGATTAAAAAACGCAATTTATTAATGAATTCGTTCATAAGGTGTCCAATTTTGAATTTGGGTGTACCAATGTTCCCTAAATTGTTATTAAGGTGATGGACCCATAACTAAGTAATACTATTTTATTTAAGGTCAATATACAGCCCGGTACACGGTAGGGAAGGCATAAAGGCAAGACCGTTTATTTAGGTCATAATTCTTGTTTGTATAGGTAGGGATGCAGCCGCCACTTATACACAGTAGGCAAGGTAGCGTTTATAAATCGCGTATATACAGGGTGGAATTTTGTAATGCCATCTGAAGGGGAAGTACTCTTATCTTAATACTGTAGATAGAAAATTTTACTCAAAGGAAACATTCCTTTATTTTTTTAAAGAAAGAAAACTGCATACAAAGATTTTTTTTTTTCACACATGGAGTTATATCGCATCTAAGAAAGGAGTCTGCATTACATTACAAACACGTGCAAATTGCAATCGTCTTATCTAAATAGTAATACGTCATTTTAATGGATAAATGACGTCAATGATAATTATTAATTAATAACATAAGTAAACAGATGGATCCATTGAATGAATAATTTAAGATTTCATTGTTTTCCTTTAATGTAATTTATAAAGTTTGTAAGATAGATTTCATCCTTATAATTGACCCTAACGATCGATGCAATAAAAGTACAGGGTGCAACTTTTAGAGATTTTAGTCAGTTCGATTACCGGGTGCGGCAAGCGAATTTTTAAAAATCTTTGAATGCAGTTTTCTTTCTTTAAAAAAATAAAGGAATGTTTTCTTTGAGTAAAATCTTCTTTCTACAATATAAAGAGTACTTCCCCTTCAGGTGGCATTACAAAATTCCACCCTGTATACTTACACATATAAGTTATTAGTTGGTAGGTACTTGTATTAGCCTGAGTTATTAAAATATGACGGTCTAACTCAAACTGACCTTACCCAGGATAACATTCTTTGGCGGGTAAGGTAAGTTAGTGCGCGTGGTCAGACGCAGAGGCGCGGAGCACGGCCCGCCAGTCGTAGTGAATGTAGCACATCCGGGTCTTCCATCTTATCCCATTACACAAAAATTGCAAGGGTAAATGTCCTACCAAGTAACCTACTTTTTATTTCAGAATTACTTGTTATGACTACCTAGCTAGTAGGTGAAAAATGTTTAGGGCCCCAATGAAAGGTTATTTTGTAATTCCAATAAAAAAATGAACTCCATTTTCCTCATATTCTTTTCCAATCTCTTGGCAATTTAGAGAAGTGTTCCTGTTTCGTATCCACCCTTTGGGGTAATCCGCCCTTAGACCCGCTTAGATAATATTTTCATCCCATGCCCTTATTTTCTTTTTTTAGTAGTGAACTAATTTGTATTTTTTTTCCGTAGCCTATACTGTGTCCCACTGCTGGGCAAAGGCCTCCCCTCGCTTGCAATCGAGGCAATTTGTATTTGTTTTCGTTTATTTTATTACAAGCTTGTTTACAAGCTTTTATTTACATTCAACTGTCCCGTTGTCTGTAATCAAATCTTGCAAGTTTTTGACCCACTTCCCGTACGTATATGTACATACAAGGTGTAACAAAAATGCTGGTGATCCTTTTAAGGGCATAATTGGTATCGTATTCTCATTATGAAAAAGTAAGGCAAAAATTTCTTACTGCGAAAAAAATATTGTTTTTGAAGGGTTGGTCGGCGAAACTGATAATTTCTCAGTTTCGTTACACTTTTTTTTGGTTTAAGAGCTTTATTCTCAATAAGAATTTACAAAATTCGCTTACTTGAGAACAATAAATATACAACTATATACAACTTAAAACTAACATGCAGATGATGCAAATATACAAACTATTGGTACCTAGTTTAAGCTACTAGTTAGTTTTAACCTTAGTTTATTGATTAACTTAATTTGTTGTATTATTTTATTTCTATGTATTTATTTTCCTTCTTTGTTCATTTATTAGCATACTGTGTCTTTTGATAGACTCAATGTTATTAAGTATATAAGTTTGTTTGTTTGTTTTTGTATTTATTTTGTGTTATTTTCATTGTAGTTATTTTAATTAAAAATTGTGTTCATTATAAATATTGTAATTATTTAATTGTATTATTAATATTTTATATAGGTATTTGTAATATTTGCTTATCAAATATACTAACTTATTAAATTTTTATGTTATTAATTACGTGAACTTTAAGATGTCTTTTGAAACTGCCGATACATTTTGATTCTTTGATATCTCTTGGTAACTTGTTGTAGAGTTAAGCACCTTCATAAATGATACTTCTTTTGCCATATTTTGTTCTTGCTGGTCGCAAGATTAAGTGATCCGCGTTTCGTAGTTTAATTCTTTTGTATGTAAATTTTGGGACATTTTTTTTATTCTTTCAAACTCGATAGAGCTCATGATTCTGCATGCGATAGACTCAAAATATATATCAAATTAAAAAAGTAAAGGCACATTTTTTCTGCAAATTACTCTTTAGCGATAACATCGACAAACAGTGCAGTTCTCTCCCTAGCACTTTTCAAAAGTCGCCCGCAAAATTCCGGGCCCTAGTGATTTATATAAAGCAGCACACGTCTATCTCACTCACTCCAAAATTCCAAATGCTATGCAAATGCTAATAAACTCTTTCAGGACGCCTCAATGGAAAACGTCGTGTATGGAAAACGACGCATGGATAGGGTTGTCACACAATAGATTTAACTTTTTAAGTATTTTTAACATAATGCTTTTTAAAACATCTTGAGACTATGAAGGCATTTAATTTTTTTAACCAGATGTCGTATCGTGACAAAAAGCGTTTCATACCAATAAGTTTCTTATCAAAACTGAATATAAATATCAAACATTAACAGCCTGATATACCTACTGACTGCGCCAGTTCGACAAAAAATCATACGCACTTACATATTTTTCAAAGTAATTATTTAATACTTTTTTTACATAAATGAGTATATACATATACCACCTTGGCAGCTGAAGATTTCTGTTAAGTATAATACACACACTAAAATGCTAAGGTTAGCTGGAAGATATCCCTTAAAGGGATAAGTTCGCCTTTGTACACTATTACTATATTTTTGTTGGTCATGTACTTATTTTGTGCAATAAAGAGTTTTACTACTGCTACTAAAATGTGCACGCGCGGCACACTACCGCTTTAAGCCCGATATTATAAACCAAACAACGGTGCTGACCCAGTATATTATCGTAGAACATTTCTATCACCCCATACATGTCTATACATTCCATTCTAAATTGTATTGGGTAACAGTTTTTTTACACCCTTACTACAATATGTAATTTAAAAAAAAACCCACCCGTACCTTTCAAAGTTTTATCTCTATGATTAAATCCTTACCTTACACAGGATTCACATAACAAGTGTTATAGGTACCTACTGTCCGCACGAACCATTAATTTTATTTCACTAGCACCGTGGTCAGCACTGACAGCCCGGTGCGGCGGTGAGCGTGACCGTGAAACCACACCAGCACGAGCTGACAACCCTATCCGAATGAATTACGTACAAAGCTAATGGAGGCGAGCGCGCTCGAATTTGCATGTGAATGCCGAAGAAACGCGCACCCACGTGAGTGGTGAAGGCGTTAGGGTTGTCACCTTACAAAGAAGCCGAATTTAGCAAATAAGGTAATAAAATTAAAACGGGACCTGTGTACTTACCTGCCAATGACAATTTTTATATTACCTAAAGTTCCGTTTGATTTTCGGTAAAGAAACGCGACGCAACAAAACTTCATACAAACATCTGAGCTCTTGGCATTTATCTGGGCGGTGATGGTGTGGATTACCACATCGGTCTAGTGTGGGGCATATATACCCCAAACATGCTATGATACTGTGTCCAACAATAGTTAGTATAATTAATAGCTAGGAGACGAAATCTGTCAATATTTGATACAACTAAATTTTAACGCAACAGATTAGGAGGATCTGCCAATCAATAGGCGGCTTCAAAACGATTTGGTATTATTACGAGATTCATGATTGTGAACATTGATTTATAATGTATTAGGTAGAACCTACTAGATGTGACATCTAGAACAAATTTTGTTCGCCATGTTTGGCGGTTGACAGCTAAATCAAAAAGGAAAGACTTGTAGTGATTATCTACAACTTTTGGGATAGTTTTTTTAGGGATGTCATGTCCTGTTACTCAATGTTGTGCAGACACTAGATGCTTACTCACATTCCACAAATTTAACTAAGACGCAACCCTACACATAGAGCGAATAAAAACGGCGACACCCCTAGAAGGGTTGAAGAATTTCACTACACAATAATAGATTCCTTTACAGCACAGATCCTTTCCAAGCAGATGTCCCAGTAATACTTACAGACGTGTATGTATTGTAACTTTATTCAGATGTCTTGTCACTGAATACAAACGTAATCCGTTTTTAACCGACTTCAAAAAAGGAGGAGGTTCTCAATTCGACTGAATTTTTTTTATCATATTTTTTTTGTATGTATGTTACTCGATATCTCCGTGAATCGTGAACCGATTTAAAAAATTTTTTTTAATCGAACGGGTATAACTTCTAGATGGTCCCATTGTCACCAAGTCGGGGTCTGATGATGGGATCCTGGAGAAATCGAGGGAACTCTTCAACTATTATAGGCACACCTATAGTGATTTCACTATTTTTTAAAGCAACTCGGCCACTTGCTCTTAGAATAGCGGATCCTACTCGTAAGTGAAGTAGGTTCTTTTTTTGTTTAAAATTATGTAACTATTGTGTTGATCTATGTATATGGGGAGCGTTTGTAGGGGTTTGTGGGGTTCGGCATAGCACCTAAATTATATAATAAATTGCCCAAAGACATAAGAGAATCCGAAATGCCTCAGTTTAAAAATAGTTTATTTGACTATTTAGCACGACATGCATTTTACTCAGTTAGAGAATATTTAGAATATACGCCATCTCTTTATTAAGTTAAACATATTAAACTGTCTTAAGTCCATGTACTCGTGTGTTGCATGCTTATGGTAAATTTAGTCGTAGTTTTAAGATTGTATAAAATTTGCATGCCCAACAGCAGGCTGAATACACTGCACCCAAAATGTATTTTGTGAACATCCACTTGACATGTATTTAAAGCAAATAAATGAATTGATTGATTGATTGATTGAAAAAGATAAACCTTGGAGATACAGCCTTGGCCAGAAGTGTTGAGCCCCAATGCGATTTTTATACAAAACTGGAAAGTTTAGTCCATCGTTTCCATCTTTGTTTAAGTTATTTTGTCAATTAATTTAAACTAATAGGCATGTTTTGTTGAAGTTAGTAGTAACTGCATAGAATATTTGCAATATGTCGCACCGACTTAAATTTACATTTTTGGTACCTTCTGTTTTCATATTTTTTAAGTACCTTGAAAGTGTTATTAAGTTATGTTTTCTATATTTATAAATAAAATATAACATTTACCGTTACCGTACATTGTTAGGATAGGGAAATAATGCTTAACATCAAAATTGTAAACAAAAAACACCTATGCTCAACACTTCTGGCCAAGGCTGTAGATATGCTGTAAAAGGTTACACAAGGTTAACAAGAGATCCCTTAAAGGGGTAAGTTCGCCTTTGCACAATTGTTGCTTAAAGAATAGTTTATTTTCTGTGTTTATTTTGTACAATAAAAGGTGTTTATGAGTACATACTTACAGACATACTGTAAAGAGTTATAGTTATATGCGGAAGTCGTTCAAAGTTGTTACCACATAGTGGTTTAATACTCCATGGGTATGGTAGATGTTAACTGTTAAGGGGTTCTATCTTACGTCAAATCAGACATGGCTGTTTTTTTATATGTTAATAGTGATGTAACACTTATGTTAGCAAGAAATTTCGACCTCAGAATCACACCAGGTCAATGTCAAAGAAAAACGTTATTGAAAGTATTTTTTTTTATGTTGGGCATGAATTCCCCTGACAGAGGATTAAATATGTACTTACCGTGAATTAAACAAACTGATTGGATATATTTCTGTGCCTGTATTATTAAATTAAAATCAGGTACGCATAAACTTACTGAAAGCTGTTTAAAACGGGTAATTTCGTATACAAAGTGACCCATTTTCATTGTCCTTAATGCATTACATGCATTGTTTTCAAATAAATTAAGCAACCTTTATATAACACTATTCCGCGAAACTCGCAACATGCCCCCTCCCAGGGAAGGAAGCATCTTCCCAAATTTCCGCGGTATAAAAACGTATTGTCAAGTTCCGCACCCTTGCCCTACGCCCTTGATATTAATTCTCTGACACCTCGCACCTGACCCTTTGAAATGGTTTCTCACTTTATTTTTAGTGGCGTCTGCAAAAGCAAGAGATTGGGACAAAAAATTAAGCTACGAGTATTTATCGCTTATCGCCGTGGATAAAATATTTTGACAATATTTAATGTACTTGCGAGGGTCTTACACGGAAAAAAAAGCTTCCGGGATATTCTCAATCCAAGACATTATTATTTTCTTGAAAATATTTCCTCGTGACAAGCATTTATTTCCTTTACCAAAAATATGATTCTTCGCTTAATGAAACCACGTTTTCTTAAAATAGAAATACAAAAATGTATTGTTTCAAGAGTATATTGAGTAAATAAGAGAGATTGTACTTTAATCAAACAAGTATTATCTCAGCTAAAAGAAAACTAGAAAATCTGTAAGAATATATTCGCTTCGTTATATTTAAAACTTTAATTTATTTTCGTTAAAGGAAATAAATGCTTGTCACGAGGAAATATTTTCAACATAATATAATAATGTCTTAGATCATAACTTTATGCTTAGATTGAGAATATCCCGGAAGCTTTTTTTTCCGTGTATTCATAACGTAAAGTGATAAACATGCATCTTTAATAATCCCTGCCTCGGCAGGGATGCACGACGTAACAAAAATGCTGGAGATCCTTTTAAGGGCATAATTAATATCGATTTCTAATTATGAAAAACGAAAATTTTCGGCCGAAAAAAAATCTTGGTTATGTACAGAGGGTTGTAAAATATGCAATCTACAAACTAACCTATTTTGTTTATTCTATACATGCTCATACAAAAAAGAAAGTTGATATATCATTGGCAGGTACTGTATGTATTTTTTAGTTGTTCAGATTCTTTCCTTTATTCAGAAAGTCTGTTTTTGTCCAAAAATTCTTAGAATGGAAGAACAAGGGTTTAAAAGGCTTTCATAATTCACTTTAAATATTTTTCATCTCACCAAATTCCGCTACAGTTTTATCTTTGTTGTTTCTTAAAATAAAACCTGTCTTCCGGATGCCTGGTCAATATTTCTGAAAACATTTCCAATCAACTTTGTCTCGAGTGACGTTTATTAAGAGCGGCGCGGCGGCATCTTATCTCCGCCCGGCGCCCGAGTGTTTATTGAAAATGAATTGTTCAACTAAAACTACTTTGTTTTTCTTTTACACTGAAATGAGAAATGGCTGTAGAAGTTGTGATAATTCTTGCTTTATTTTCAATGATTTAATTTATACGATTTCAAAGTGAATTCGATTATCAATTTATCACAGGCATCCTGAATTTGCGAAGAAGATGGTTGAAGAGATAAATGAAGAGATATGGAAAATAAAAACGTGCTGTGCCTGTGCATACCCCAAGTAAAATAAATAAAGGCTAATGACTGACAATATTGGTCAACTAAATTGCGAAATTAATATTAATCGCGAATGAGCACTCGTCTACTGGTGCGTACGAGCATTATAAAGACGGAAGGCTTGGAAAGCGCAAGAGCTTTTAATGTTACAAAAGTATAGGTACTTTTGTAACTGAACAACTCTTCTTCTCATTCATATAAATGGATCAGATTTCTTAAGGTTAAACTTTTGCTTGCCAATATTTAGTCACTTCTACTCCTCGGGGTGTAGCTCTCAGGAGATCTTCCTCAGTGCACGTCGCTGGGCACAGAGAGCACTGTCTCATATGTATCATGAACAACGGACTTTCTGGTAAGCCTCGTCAGCTCTTTACTCGTCGAAAAAACTGTCAAGCGAAAAATCTCCAGTTGATATCGAAACCTTCACTCACCTTTTCGTAAACTTTATTTACTTTCCCTCGTAATCGTTTAATGATGAATCGGTGTCCCGAAATCGATTCGGGCTGATTCATGGCGGCCAGTACGTGACTGTTTCCCGGAGGCGTGCTGGCGCGCCGGCAATTTATCCTTTCTTTTCAATAAGGCGAAAACGAAGAATGTTAAGGGCAGCCCACATAAAATATAGTTGCCGAAAAGTACTCGGCTACGAGACGACCAACTTCTCAAAAAAAAAACAATACTGTATTTCTAAAAACTTGACAGATCTGTAATAATATCACCTCGAGGCATACAATGTTTGGTGTGCTCTTACAATTCACCAAATATCGTGTTGTCCGATTTAATTTTAGTGGAAGAATCTGTTGCGATGTACTTGTTCAGGTTGCATTTAGAGAATATTTGTCGGACTAAGGACCCGGAATAAGGGCAATGAACATCCGCTATGTAGGGCGTTTGCATCCGCCTCTGCTCTGCCTTCACAGTGCAGATGCTTGTTTCATTAAACAAGGTAATTACTTAATTAGTTACTGGACCGGTCTGTTAGCAGACCTATACGAAATTAGTTGGGTAAAAAAATTGGCGAGCATTGCCCACAGCGCATTGATGATGACCGTGCTGTAACTAACGAACCTGAGTTAGTTTTTTTTTGGGAACTTGTAAAATATTACCCAAAATTCTAAAATTGAAGGGCTTTTGATGATTTAGAGTTTTATTTGCTGTTTATCAAGGCTGCGGTATCGTCCATAATTTCCCTCGGGATATTTTTCGGGGTAACAAATGGGCTACAATGTAAAAGGGATTGAGGAAATATCGTCGGATTAAAATTTGTAATGAGCGAGGCAAATGGCTCGCCGGTCAATATGGGATGTTTGAAGAGTTGGATCCATTGATTAACGCGGGCTCATTAAAATCGGTGAATTCAACCCTCAATGACGAATACGCGATTGTACATCGGGTTCAAAAATGCATGGGCAATTTATGCCGATGGTACTTGTACTTACTGAGAATCGAGGATCGTGTACCGGTATATTTTTTCTGTATCTCGGTCGTAAAAGCAATTTTTTAATTTTTGCTTGAATTATCTGGTAATTTATTGTTATTACCTAAATTATATTTGGCAGTAAATTAAAAAAGGTGCTATTTCGATTCGAACGAAGGAAAACTTAGGGGAAATAATTCGTATATAGCTGAATTTTGGTATAGTTGTAGGTAAAGGTGTCTTACACAACATACTAAAAGTACTCGTGGTTAGGGGCTCCGCTAACGGGGAGAGGGGGGTGTAAAGGTTCCCTTTTTTGGCTTTTCGTAAATAACTCAGAAGCGGTGGCTCATACGAGAAAATGATCTTCTACTTAATTAATCCACAAATAATTTTCTACAAAAAAGGTTCTTTATATTTTTTTGTTGGGATCAATGTATACTGAAATTTCGAGGAAATACGATACTCACTTTTTGAAACTTTCTGAGCTATTATTTACGAAACTATTAGTTTTGTCTAAAAATTGTTTAAGAAAACCCATATTTATATTAAAAGACCTATCCAACGACACCCCACACATTAGGCGTGTAGTAAAAAAAAGAATTTACCCCCATTTCATGTGTTCGGGAGGTACCCTAAAAAAAATTTTTTTTTCAGATTTTGTTTTAAAACTTTGTCTGCGTCTTCAAAACACATACTCTTACGAAGTTTAACTATTCTAGTACTAACCATCACTGAGCAGGTTGAAGAGGGTATTTTTTACTTTTTATTTTTTATGCCACGACGGTGGCAAACAAGCATACGACCCGTCTGATGGTAAGCAGTTCCCGTAGCCTATGGACGCCTGCAACCAACTTCCTACCCTTATAGTTTCGCTGTCCGTTTGTCCCCGTCTATCCGTTCACGGCTTTGCGCAGTGATGGTTAGTACTAGAATAGTTACACTTCGTATGAGTATGTGTTTTGAACACGCAGACAAAGTTTTAAAACAAAATCTGATAAAATATTATTTTTTAGGGTACTTCCCGAACACATGAAGTGGGGGTAAATTCTGTTTTTTAATCCACCCCTAATGTATGCGGTGTCGTTGAATAGGTCTTTTAATATAAATATGGGTTTTCTTAAACAATTTTTAGACAAAACTAATAGTTTCGTAAATAATAGCTCAGAAAGTTTCAAAAAGTGATTTAAGTATTTTCTCGAAATCTCATTATACATTGATCCTAGCAAAAAAGTGTAAAGAACCTTTTTTGTAGAAAATGATTTTTGGATTAATTAAGTAGAAAATCATTTTTTCGTATGAGCCACCGCTACTGAGTTATTTACGAAAAGCCAAAAAAAGGGACCTTTACATCCCCCTCTCCCCGTTAGCGGCGCCCCTAACCACGAGTACTTTTAGTATGTTCTGTAAGACACCTTTATCTACAACTTTACCAAAATTCAGCTATACACGAATTATTTCCCCTATCGAGCAGTTAGTGGGCTTCCTTCCAGTGAGCTATATAACGATATCGGCCTGACTAAAGAATAATATAGTGTGAACAACGGAATTCACATGAATTTCCTTTCAATTGAGTCGAAGAAATGTCGTTTTATACAGTGTAATATAAGACTTATAAGTACTTTATATTGGTTGTCCTAAAACCCACACTATAACACTGTATAAAACAACATTTCTTCGACTCAATTGAAAGGAAATTCATGTGAATTCAGCTGTCAGCGTCACGCGTCGTATTCGTATCAAAGGAAGCGGACATTGATTTCCGCAAGTGCCTAAGCTAATTAATTACATATAAATACGCAGGCCACATTTATTTAATAGTTATCGCAAGTTATATTGAAACGAATGAAATTTTCCGCCATTAATAAAAGTAAAGAGAAACTACTCCTAGAATTTCGTAAAACTCTTTAGTTAAGGTCGAATACTCAAAGTCTACTTGAAGAATATATGTAAATGTGCAGTTAGTTTCATTCAAATTTAATATTCTAAAGTCATATGCGACCTTGGCTTATTCAGTTCTTCCTATGTTAGATATCAATCTGTTATCAAGTTCAAAAGTTTTAGTGACACTGTTTAGATGTCACGTTGATAACAAATTCGTAACTACATAAAATTTTGCAGTTAGAATACCACTCTCGTGTGTAGTGAAAACTCGTAGGTTTCTGTTTCTGCCAGAATTAATGAAAAGCAAACACGTTAAATTCGTAGAGCTTCTGTATATCTTCTCATATGAGTGCGCGAAATGATATGCAAATGTATTACCACGACAGAGTTACAGCCAAGTTCGTGAAAGCCGCACTAATGTCGTATTTTTAATTCAAGATAGTAATCTAACAGCTTATGCCCTGTACGGGCTGTTTTTTCAATAACTAGCCATATTATGGGAGGTTAGGTAAATCATTCTGAACAACTTTTTATATGGGACCAACCCCGAAATCCCCAAAAAAATTCAACTTGTGCTCTATTGTGCCATTCTCTCAGATAAGTAAGTGATGCGAAGTTCTTACAAAAAACTTGTGACACAACTGTCATCTGGCTACTGGGATGTCTCGGCATTTCGAAAGCATTATTATTTTGATCTTTTTTTTTTTTTTTGTTTGTAGCAGACCTACATATAATTTGAGAGTTCGTATATCGGCAGGATCGATCAAGGAGTTTGCGAGTAAATCGCGGGCTCTCAGTTCGAGGCGGACTACTAGTTTAATTTGTTTTTAAGACAAGCAAGACAAGACAATGAGTTGTACTACTTGTACTCAGAGAACAGAGTCCGTTGGATATCTGTCATGTTCATGACTTAACATCTCAACAAGTACTCATAGTCATACATTTTTAAAACTCAATCCTTTTGTAGTTAAAGCCAAATCCAATCGATGTAGCAACTTGGCGCTAGTTTTACCCACACGCGTTTAGTAACAATATCTGGAAAAGCCCTCGAGACATAACATAGTGTACATTAATACAATACGAAGAGCTGATATTTGAATCTTTCTGTAAAACCATCCCAGAATCCCTTGAGTTCCATAATGTAAGTGTAAGTATTTCGATATTTGCTTGAATTTTAAAATTTATTTTGATAACATGATAAATTTTATCAGTTAAGTATCTGTGCCAATACAATATTTTTATTAGCATGGAGCTGGTCTGATGAAGGTAGTCATGATGGTGCATTCCAAGATACAGGCTTCAGCCTAGTTGGTATCGATATCTAGTGGCATAATTGGTATCGTATTGCGAGTAAGAAAAATCAGGAGAAAAATATTTGGTCGCAAAAAAAATTTCGTAACTAGAATACGATACCAGTTATGTCCTTAAAAGAATCATCAGCATTTTTATTGCAACTTGTATACGTAAATTTCGAACACAATAAACGCAGTTAAAATACGACTCTGCCAGAAAAACACCTAACGTTGAAAATCTAAATCTATCCACCGTATTTAGCAACAGTCCATAGGTATTCTTTTCCGGCCCGTATTTTCTCCCGAAAACGTTATAAACGACGTGATTTCCAAATAAAAGTACGCCCTGTTGTGCAAGCCAATAATGATTGCACTATCAATCTTTACGTAACGCCAACGCCAATAGGGATGGAAAAATAATCGATTGTTAAATAATAGTACGTTGTGCAATGACAGGGGGCCGTATTCTAACTTTAAAACACGCATAGACACGATCCAACTTCAATGCAAATTCAACACAGCTATATAACAACACAACACAGCTAACGCCTACATGTCTGAATCAAAAATTACAGAATTTGCTTGAAAATTACTGCAATGCAACTACAATATAACTTCAATATTGGTTGATTATTGGTTGAGTGTTGGAGTTATGTTTAAGACAGATTGTGTTGTTAACGTATTGTTTTTACATTTTAAAAGTAGAATACGGCACAGGGTTAAGAAGAATAATTGCTAACGAGAGTCATAAAGCTAAATGCTTATGTAATTGTAGCTCGAATTAAAAAATCCTCCAACTTTCGCACAATGTTTTTCATCATATTTTTTTAACCTTTGATTTACTGCTGCAATAATGGATTAGATACCCTTACCGATTACTTTTGTTACGATAGAGTGCAACTTTGTGGTACTTAGAACAAAATAATCGATAAAAATGTTTAAGGTGATGCAAACCCATCCCTACAAAGTAAACTTTCCTGGCGTGCAAGAAAAGCGTTTATTTCTCCTTTGACGCGCTTTGCGCTGGAACAAGTTACGACAGGAGCAAAATGGCCGTTGTTTGCGTAGTTTTTTAAACTTTTAATTAAACTAGCTAGGTTTTATCGTTTTTTATTGCTATTTTACAATGACCTTTGAATATCCTAACAAATAGATTTCTTACAACTAACACAAACAAGCACCTTTAGAGTCGGGATCGGTTCAGTTCGATAGTTCTCAATGACCACCAATCTTTAATATTTAATATTTCAGGCCAATACTTATTCTGATTTAGATTTGCTTTAAAACTAAAATGCTTGAGCACAACACCAGATTCTATTACATCTGCACATTAACAATCTGGAAGTTTTTAGAAGGAACAAAAGCGCTCACCTATCTGTGTGCAGAAAAAAAAGCTTTTTTTTAAATGAAATGGGTTTCTCCCTTTGTACAGAGTAATGTGAATTTTGCCAATGACGAGCTGACGACGTTAATCACATTTTATTTATTTAAATAAATATAGGCAACGCTGTTCGGTTTCAGCCTTGCTCTTTGTAAGGTGATAGGCTGCACACCAAACGAACTGGGCTTAGCAAACATCTGCCGGCAGACTTCACCTTAGACACCCGAATACCCCCAGCCAAGCTACTCCACCCTGCCAACAGAATAACCATAGAAATTAATAAAATTTACAATGCAACAGACTTCGAACCATACAACACCGCAAATATGCACCGAATTTACACCGACGGGAGTAAGCACGACGGAGGGGTCGGAGCAGCGTTTGTAATACACCACCCAGACGGCCGACGTACATCAAAACGCAAAAAACTTCACAAATTCTGCTCTGTATTCCAAGCAGAATGCATTGCTATAGACGCTGCCTGCGAAACATGCATTCACCTCGGAATAAAAGAATCCACCATTTTCTCCGACTCTTTCTCAGCACTACAGGAGATCGCCAATAGAAATAGTACAAATAAAACTGTTAACAACATTCATCACAACATCCACCGAATCAAACAAGATGGCACGATACAGTTCTGCTGGATAAAAGCTCACGTGGGACTTCATGGAAACGAGGAAGCCGACCAAGAAGCGAAGATAGCTGCCACTCTACACCGAGCACCCGACTTTGCCCACTTTCCAATTTCCTACATCAAGCACCTCTGCAGAAATGAAACGCGCAACAAACACAGCAACGATTACATCTCCTCCCCTACCGGAATGCACCTAAAGAACTGGCTACCCACACTTAACCACATTTCCGAACTACGAAAAAAGACTACCATCTCCTTTCACCTAACTCAAATACTTACTGGGCATGGTTACCATAAAGTCTATCTCAAACTATTCAAAATTACCACCGACGACTTCTGCCCGTGTGACAACACAATCCCACAAACCATTGACCATCTTCTTCGATCATGCCCAAAATTCACTAACCCTAGATTCAATCATGAAATCACCTGTCACAATCTTCATATACAACCATTCAACATCCAGGATCTTATCACCAAAGAAAGCACCTTGACCTCATTCTGCAAACTAATTAGCACTATAATTAATAGTTTAAAAAAGTTCAACAACACATAACATTGTCATTCATATAGCTTCATCCACCCTCCATCACATTCCACTCATAATCACCAATAATATAAAAACAATATCATAATAACAGACCAATCATTTCATCATGGAAAAAAAAAAAAAACAGGCACTACGGATCCAGCCGCCCGTACACTTCGCGGGGACTGGACCGAACAAAAAAGTACTAAAAAAGAAAAAAAAGATAGGCTGCACCTTACAAACAATACGTGGCGGCCATGCCAGGACAACTGTCCGTTTATTCGCTGTGTGCATGATTGTGGCGCCATCTCTTGGGCAGGTGGTCAATCTCTTTTTTCCTTTTTTATAAATAGGTTGTATTCCTTGCTTATATGAAATGTAACTGGCTGATTCACTAGTTTGACAGCAGACAGGGGATTTGCAGTTTCATTTCTTGTCACATTGAGCACTGCGATCGTTCTCGTTACCCCCACCATGCACTTCGCACATAGCGAATTACACGCGTATTGAGATTAATTCTTCACTAGCTGCACACTTTTTTACTAGATCACCGCACAATAAGCTGAACTACTTAAATGGGCAAAGAATAAAAAACGATCCCCAAAACGTCTAAAATACCCCGCGTTTCGAACAGAAGAAAAGCTTATTAATTTTTGTATTAAGCAGAAACGTCTGCAAGCGATATTTCAATTTTATAATTGAAAAGAAAAATGGAAAAATTCATCGCGTCGAGCACGACTCGAACTTGCGACCTCTCGGAACACCGGTAAATAAACAAAACCACCACCGGGAAATAGAAGAAAACCGGAACTGTGCCGAAATATCGGAAGCTCACACTAACAAACTCACATGGTAAATATCCCGTTTTAAATAGTTTTTGTAATAGAAGAAAAGCTTGTGTTGTTCATAGATTAATATATAGTGACTAGTCCTAAAGTAAAATATACCAATGTACTTGACATCAAAACGCCCGATCAAATAACACCTTTCAATATCAATACCCTTTCAACCCCGCTTTGATAAAGAACCATTTGCCAGCGACTCAATCGAAGGCTTCCACTATGTTAGAAGGATACCAACTTACCTATGCGTTACCTAAATTCCTTACCCATTGCTTTACAGTTCACTTTCGCTTGATTATCTTCCACATAGTTCGTGCAGTTTGTACAGTCCGAAAGGGTTTTATGAATCTGAAGTATTGTTTGTGCGGAAATGAAAATATGGATATTAAGTACTTAAGTCTTTGTTAAGAAGTTAGTATTGCTGAAACAATGAATATAATTCAAATGAAGGTTTACTAGCGGCTCTGTGAGCTGTATAGTGGTATCTAGTGACCCACACTTATATAGGTAACCTACACTTTTGTTGTTGACTGTAGCTCAATCAGACACTGGGAAGTAGTTGAAATTTAGCTTACAAATTGAAGCATATAAATAATATTATAAATACAGTGTGTTTCTGTAATAGGAGTATTTTCAATGAACGTTAAAATCCGTGTAATTGACATTGCTTGTCACCCTACAGACGTAGTCAATTTCGGAATACATTGCGTGTTCGAAAAAACTTTAAACTGTCCTAAAAATCAAACCATACGTTATTTTTAAAAGTCGCTGAACAAACGTTTCCTGGTTTGAGGAGTAGAATCTACGTTTTAATTTATTGCTCCTATTACAAAAACACACTGTATACTATAGTCTATAGTACCTATAGAGTGAAGCTACTTAAATAAATGAAAGTGTGTAAAAAGAGATACGTAAGTAAATTATAACAGTCATCTTATAACGTAAACGTCATCGTTAAAAAAATTATGAAAAATTTGTCAGTTTTCTATGGGATGACAGCTCCGTCGCCGACCCTTAGTATTTTTTATCCCATTGTTACTTGATTGCCAGACTATAATAGTTAATTTTCCTCGTCTTCATTTCCTTCGTCCTCTTCTGTTGAAAATTTAATCGATCACCTGCGGCTCCATTTTTCCCGTCGGCATCCCAGGCATCGCGGTAATCGATGGGCAATGTCAAGGTGACGCATACCTTCGGGAGTCGTAGCTCGGCTGAATAAGAATAGGCTGTGGTGGGAATGAGGTTTAAAAATGTCAAGGTTAAGGTTAATAATGAAGCGGCCAGGGAAGTTCGCACTTTATGCATAATGATTTTAAACAAAAAAAGAACCGACTTCACTTAGGATCCGCGTTTACAACAGGAAATGGCCCGATTGCTGTAAAAAATAGTGAAATCACTATAGGTGTGCCTATAATAGTTGAAGAGTTCCCTTGATTTCTCCAGGATCCCATCATCAGGACCTGGTGACAATGGGATTAACTGTGAAGTTAACTGTTTCAAATAAAGAATTTTCCAAATTGGTACAGTCACGAGCTTTAATTTGTGACCCATTTCCGTTAAATGTTGTTAGAACAATCATAATGCAATAAGGTCGAAACTTTAGTGCAATAATGTTGAATGTCAAGTTAAGACATAAAATGTCTTATCTAATCGACCTATGAAATGATAACCTCTTTGCAAAAAGCTATCATTACGATTTTCTAATTACGACTTTTTTATTTGTTTGTTTTTTTCTTATGGGACCACAGGACCAAAAAGTTATTAACCAAGTTATTGACGAACCCCTAGAAACGTAAAGTTGTCGATGGTAAACATTATCGTCACGAATCATGCTGTCCCTTCTTCACGCATGACAAGTTCTCTTTCGCACTTATGCAAACGTATCGGATATGTTGTGTCAAACTCAAATTTTATGACAGATTTACACTGAGTTGCACCCCCCTGACATTACGACGTTTATTGTTTATTTCAGTGACAGCGTTAACATAATAGCTCTAAATGGCGAAAGTTTGCTACACGATATTCAACCTTAGGTGGGTCCCAAATTAAAGCTCGTGACTGTACAGCCGTCTTCAAATAATCGGTGAACATACATAAATAAATAGCAAAAAACAAACAAAGATCCCGACGAATTGAAATAGGTACCTCCTCCTTCGAAATCTTGAAGTCGTTGAAAAGGAGCCGCAAGCTCCATGATTCTAGAGTCCTTCAGTATAGTCAGCAGCAGAAGTACCTTAGCGGTACAAAATAATCTTCACACGTTCTTCATCATCATCATCATCATCTCAGCCATAAGACGTCCACTGCTGAACATAGGCCTCCCCTTTGGACCTCCATAAGTATCGGTCGGAAGCGACTTGCATCCAGCGTCTTCCGGCGACCTTTATAAGGTCGTCTGTCCATCTTGTGGGTGGACGTCCTACGCTGCGCTTGCTAGTCCACGCACGCTCTTATTCTCTTAAAAATAAAGTCGTGTCATGCTCATTTTGAACACCACTCCCGCTTAGCTACTGCAGCTGACTGTACAAGTTCAGGCAACAACACTGCCTGTTTGTTACGCTAGTATAGTCACCAGTGGCGGCGCGTCCATAGAACAAGATTCCCGTCGGCTTACCTAGTTATCAGGCACCTGAGGAGTTTTTCTGCAGCTCGTGAATAAATTTTAAGTCAAATTAGGCACCGACTTGCTTAAGAAAATTTTTGACCGGCTCTGATAGCCACTTCAAAAAAGGGTGAGTATAGTTTTTCGGTAATAATGGGCAGTGTCAAAGTAATGTTGCATACCTCTCCGTCGGGTCTGGAGTTGTATCTCGGTTGATTAAGAACAGGCTGTAGACACGTACTTAGGATGATACGTACCTGTAAAAAAACAGTTTTATAGTTAATTTTAAGTATTGTTTTGTGTCTTTAATACTTTTTAATAAGTACCTGCTAAAGAATTGTGTTGTTATAAAGAAAAATAAAATTTATTAATGGTTAACCAGTTCAACACGCACTGAAAAAAATTACTGCCAATCAAGTGGATTTTCAGCTTGTTTGGAAATTTCTTGATGGAATTGATCACAACATAAATAAACTTATGACTTTACAAATTATTGAAGCCATAGAGTTAAAGTGATTGAACACGTGAACATCTTTAGTAGTTGACCGTAACTATATCGCATCCTAAAGGCAAACAAGAAAAAACTTGTCGAATTTTATCAAAGCAGACATTTGTTTCAATCATTCATTGTTAGTTACTTCAAAAAAGTTGATACAGACTTGATTAAGCCTATAATGTGTGCGTACCTATCGCAAGCGAATATCATGTTTGATATGATAAACTTTAGACTGGATAGCCACATACAAGTTTTTTTTGTTAACTTTGATAATGTTGCAGTAATCAAATTAAAATGGTTGCTGATATCATTGCACTTGATATGCTCAGGTGGAAAGAAGTCACATTATAATTGTTAACAAAATATTGTTTGCTCCAATCCCTTTTTTCTCTCAGTGCGGGTATACAGTACAAAGGTACAGGTCTTACAGTAATAATGTTAAATATCAGGCCACAGGGCAGTCCGTCTATAAGAACTTCGCTACGCTCCACTCGTTCGATATTGAGCCATCTCATAACCTAGCAGTTAATATCCATGTTGTTAATCATTTCATTACATCCACTTCACATATTTGTCACTCTCGTTGTAAAGAATATAAGTCTGTTAAACAAACGAACTCCGTATCACCAGAACCCAAGCACATCCAAGTGTACACTTGTACAGTTAACGCCAAAATATGTATACACTTTTTCACCTAACTCCATTGTAATAAGGTTCAAACTTATGTACATGTTTATGGTGTTGACTGTACATAAAACTCGTCACTGAGTAAGTAGGGCGGTCTGTTTGTCTTCGGTATGTAGGCGCGTGGGTTTTATCTTAAGGCAAGTAATGCTTTAAGAAACTTAAATGGAAAGTTTGTTTGTATGAAAGAAAAACAGAAAATCCGTGACACACACCTTTTATTTTTTAACCGTGTAAATATTCAATTAAAAATATATTAAATAGTTATCGAACGAGCGTAGGGTAAGCGAAGCGAAGTTCTTAACCTCAACGGCATTTCAATGGCTTATTGATTTTGAGGGTTTTTTCCGCGATAACTTTAATAATGTTTTTCTGATTTTTATGAAATTTGTTGGGGATGTAACAGAGATACATATAATTTGAGGTTCCGTATATGAGTAGGATCGATCAAGGAGTTATGGAGCTAGAAGCCGAAAAACGATCTTCATTAATTCATTACTTTTGCCCACGATTAGTCCGCGTAGCACTTGTTAAGAGGCTGACAAGACCCGATGACCTTCAAATTGACTTTACTTAAACAGTCATATAGCTATAACTACATGTTTTGGAAAAGCAAAAAAAATATATGTAAATATATGTTAATTCCAATACACGATTGGACGAAATCGGCTCGATAGAAAATAATTCCAAAGTTACATCTAAAATTAGCTTAAAACAATTGCACGTCTTTAGTTTCTTGACTTATATCTCTGTAATTAAGGACAACATTCCACCACACTAATACTAAAAACTTCGTTGCCTTAAATTTCTCAATTAATGCATAGTTTTTTTTAAATTCATCATTTTGTTAAATTTGCAATGAGCTCCCATACTAATCGTAACGCAGTGTTTCTCTTTCACTCGCGCTGAAAAAGATAGGGAGGGAATTTAGCTCTTATCATCCTCTTAAAACGTTCACCCCTCTTAGGGGTAGAAATTCAAAAAACTTTCTTAATCTGATCTGATCTATTTTGTCTGTTGATGATAGTACCTATCTGCGCGACTGTTTCGATTATATTTAAACAAAATCCTCCATTTTCCATCACACAAAAAGTATTACCTCCTATCCCTTCCATTGAGCTAAAGACTTCGGCTTTCAAAATCTTGTATTATACCCCCGCCATTGTTCGAAACTCGGCCTTCTGTAGTCAGCAATATCGCTAATTGCATCTACGGAACCGTCCTCCTTCCCGACGTTGCCAAGTTCCAGTTTCGATATTGTATTCCAGAGGGCTAAGTAGCGCGGGTTAGTCTGGATGAGATCCACTTATTTTTTTTTTTACATTTTTATTTCAAAAGTAAACTTAAGTCACAAGGCGGACACATCATACTACAAAACTTAGCAATCGGCCGCCGCGGGGTATTACTGGACCGCGATTAGAATGGGATTAGAGTTGACAGATTTTCCATATGCTTACGTCAAAATTTGTATGGGTTGACAGCTAACTCAATCCCATTCTCATCGCGATTCAGTAATAGGGTAATTCCGATCAGGGCGGGGCGCAGCGTGGCCATTCTGTATTAAATACTATTATTTATTTTGTGCTTAGTCGTAGGTAGAGTCTGGCTAACCAAAAAGTGCAGTAACAGTAGAAGGAATAGGCTATATGTACTCATTCCTTTTTTTAGCGAGGGTACTAGCGTAAGAAAAATACAGTATGACGACTCTGTCTTTGCTTAAAGTAAGTCAGTCACTGGCCAAACTTGTTAAAATGTTTTGTTATTTATAAGTAAACTTTGAGTTATAATCAAATAAACTTTATTACCTCCTTACCAAATTTTGGTTATTGATGAAATATCCGAAGAAGTTCGCTTGTTGTTGTTCGCGAATATGTGTAAATTGTTTATTAGTTTTTAGGTTAGCTTTAAGTAATTCATTTCAAACACAATACTGTATTGTTAATGAATAAATGAATGAATGAATGAATGTCCTTTTCTTTCAGTATGATTTTACTGATAGCGTCACATTTCCTTGGAACGCCGCCAATAGATCATAAAGCCTATTATAAAAGGTCCAAGAATTTGAAAATGACCCCTAGAAATTTCGTGGTCGATAACTCGTATTGAACATAAGCATTTCATCACAATTTACATATTTAAAAATCAGCCATGCCTGATTCAATGTAAGGCAACACCACTTAACAATGACCATTTCTATGAGCTAAGGGTAAAGTTGCTTGAGGATACCCTTACACTGGTTTTCCTAAATAACAGAACTAACGTCTGCTAGGTAAGCGCTGGAAACAATATGCCCATATTAAAAAGACATAAAGGCCGTGATTTTCGAAACAACGTATATCGTTTAACGCCAGTTGTACCGCCCCATTGTTAACTTGTAATCCTTTATGCCCATAATAAATTATATACTTTGTACTAGGGGTGTAACGAGTACTCGCGTTCGCATCTGCGAATATCGGCTGCTTTTTTAAATACTCGCACGATGCGTTGCTAATTCTATTGCCAATATTTAATATTGTCGTTACTGTGTCATCATAACAGCATCCTCGTTACACTGTCTTTCATAACGTTATATCACATTAGTGTGGGCCATCATAAGAAACATGTTTGAAGAAGAAAACGAAAATCATTTCAAGCATTTTCCGTTTCATGTTTCAGAAATGCCTTGAAGCTTGTTGATACCATACAAAATTATATTTTAGAAATTTGATTTGTAATTGAAATTAGCATGCCTGCTGCCGTATTCAAATTTTAAAATACATAAACAATACATTCAGAACACAATCCATCTCAAACATAACTCCTACCCACAACAGATAATCATACAATATTGATATTGCATCGGAATAATTTTCAAACAAATTCTGATAGGTATTTCTGATTCCGACGTGTAGGCTAGCTGTATGGCGTGCATTTGACTAGTTGTATTGAAGTTGGATCGTGTCGAAACGTGTTTTGAAGTTAAAATACGGCTCCTGAACAATTCAATTACCACAATTTCTACTATTAAAGGCTATTTATGCGATAGTCGTCTTCGTATTCGCATGCAAGTAGAAAATATTCAAACTCGTATTCGCGAGTATTCAAAACCGTTACATCTCTACTTTATACCCGTGTTGGAAACAGTGGGAACTTTCGAAACATTTGTAAGTACGTGCTGTTTATTAAAGCTTTTGGAGTCTTAGAGTTCTTGTTTAAGTTTTAATGGGTACATGCCCACATGAATTCATACGCGCATATAAATTTCAGATTTTACCTTAGCCATTATGTGTCTTCAGCTGAGGCTGCATGAGACTGAGTATTATACAGTATGGAAACATCTATAGGCCCTGGAGGAAAAACACTAACACTATTTTATTTGTATTTTTCTTTCGGATAGGTACAGTCAACCAAGAAAGTTCTAACGGAGTTTAAAACATGCACGACCTTGTTGTCTCATGACGTTCAAACGAACCTCAACCGTAGGGTGGTAAACCACATTTTAGGTCGACTTTTTTTTACTTTTGATTGGAGTCCACAGTTAACTATCGCCACTAGCATACGGTGAACATGCGGCACTCTGCGTAGCTTAGCGCTAAGAGTTTATATTGCTATATTGGCTGAATTGTAATCTTTGCAACGTAACACAAACGTATCCCAACCATAACGCACCCAAGTAATGGACAAGTCATGTTTCTTCGCCCTCAGCGAGACCGTTCTCGTCAGTAAATACTGAATTATATTGTATTGTAGCGATAAAGAAATCAATGCGATTGCTCCTTAAGGGTCGGGTACAGGTGGGAGAATTTTCAGATTCTGTCAAATTACCCTGATTCGTACACAACTACACTTCACGCACACTACCACACTTTTGGGGGCCAGGTCATTGACCGTTAATATTTTTTATAGGTTGCCATTATTAGTTCGATATACTAACCAAAGGAAACAACTCAAAGGAGGTGTCACTTAAGAAATTTAAACTGTAATGTTTTCCTTTGTCAGAAGACAGAGAAATAACATATCATATCTTGCTTTCCTTGTCTATCCTGATTACGTCACATGACGTACCTATTATGTTTGATTTAAAATGATTAAATGACTTTGGCAATGCATTATCGAGATACGTGTTTTGGAAAGTTAACTAGCCGAACAACCTTAGGTAGAAATGAACGGAAATAATGTTTGAATAACGTTTTAAGAGTTGTTTCGGTAGGTATCTCTATAAACTTTCATGCAAATAAATCCAAACTTTTATCCCATATTCAATTATATTAATTTTATTTACTAAGTAAATGTTTCGCATACTTTCGTATGATTTTAGTTTTAGTAATGTAGCCCACCATACTGTAAAATCAAAATTCTTAACGAGTAGTTTTGTAGATGTAGAGGATATCTTGGAGATCAAGAAGTGGGGAAATCAACTTTTAAGACACTTAATATCTTTTATGATATAAGCGTTGCTGCGTTACATATAAATAAAAACACGTAAATTTATACACTGAAGTGTTGGCTTGGTTGCATGACTTATCAAACATCTGGTAGCCGAATTTTAAACAATGTATTCATTAAAAAAAACTTTTCTAAAAGTTGATTCACTCATATTATTGTATTGAGTCAATTTGAAAATATACAAAAATTACATTGATTTATCTTTAAGCCTACCGTTCCAAATGTTTAGCACATGCTATGGTGCACTTTACATAACCTACATAAGTAAATGCCGATTTTAAGACCCGGTAGGTGCTTAAATTTTAAGACCATTTTAAGAAATAATTGATTTCATATGAATAAATAGCAAATGACTTTAAATCCCTTACAAAAATGTATATAAATGGCACAAACACACTTTCAGACTCATACGTATTTAAGTACATTGATATAACATATCCCGTAAAATTTAGACCATAATAAATCGAATATAATAATATTACTGAAGACATAGGCGGGCGTAATGCCTATAAAAAAAACTAACCGTTGTTTATAACCGCAAATAGATAAGCGTCAAGTTAACTGCACAATAAGAACATGTCTTTGATCCCATCCCATCCCATTGCTCCAAACTCTGGCACAAGGTACCTATGGAACACATTCAATAACCAACATATCAAATATAAAACCAATATTTTGGCCAATTTGAATTTAAAGACCAGTTGAACTCACGAACTAGCTCCAAATTAATTTTGAGCCTGCTATACAGTCGCCATCGAATATATCGGAGCGGCTAAGGTACTCAAAATATCTGTACATGCACTTATCGCCTTGACAATAGAAGCATTGTTCAGATATCTGTGATCACCTTGGCCGCTCTAATACATCAGATGGCGGCTGTACCAATTTTTTGCTACACATAGTTAAAGGCCTATTAAAGTCAACAAATACATTGTTTTTAATTATGATAAAATGGCCCAAACATAATGTTTTGAATATTTCATTTAAATTTGTAAAAAAAATATGAAATCTACTTACGTTTTTTTGGTGACATAATTCTTGAATTAAGCTTAGATACGTTTTTCAGCTGCTATTGTTACTTACCTACTTAGGTTAAATAATGGTGGCTTTATGGAGTACAAATCCTTTAAACGGTCTTGAATTTGGTGATTGTTTCATGCAAATGATTTGCTGGCAGAAGAGATTTCTAATTTGTAAAATTTAATTTATAAAGGTCACTGGAACGGTCTTAAAGAAAATGTATAGTCTGGGAAACTAAATCTGCAGTACCGTTAGAAGTATGGCAGTATTATTTTCATTGTCTATGCCCGAATTAAGAAAGTCCCTGGCCAAACTATAAGTTTTTAATTCATAAATATTCAAAATATTTTGTATGACTAATAGTATAAATGACAGATGTAAAAATGTAAAAAAGGATTACACCTGGTTTTAAAATGGAAACACTGCCACCTTAACGCCCTTTGATAAGACAAAATAGGTTACCTACTATACTGGAGGCGTTTTAGAACTTTGAATCTGCATTTCAGCTACATCAGGCCACGCCACTTTGCATGGTTGTCCCTCGTGTCAATTAAGCTGATCAAGCTCCCTTGCTAAGATATAAGGTACATGAGCGCCCCCTTCAAAAAGGTCTAGTCCGTGCTATACATATTTTTGAGCTTGATATTATTTTCATATATCAGTTAAAGTAAAAAAAAAATATTAAAAATATTTTTAATATATATACTTATAAATGTATATGGATTCATACGTGTATAGAAATCCATTATATATTTTTCCCTGTTTATAATTTTATATTTCGTGAAAAATGAAAATTATCTCTTCAATTTTTCACTATTTTATCCTTGACGATCACAATTCATTTACCTACTTGAAGTGTTATGCTTTAGTTAGGAGCTGTCGCCTTATCAATTTCACGACTTACCCTCTTATTCATAATAGTGCCCCTTGTACACAAAAACGCAAATGGATGGTCAACCAAATTTTTGACACGCAGTTCTTTGAAAAAATTCCCTTAGGAGGGGGGTGCTGATTCATATTTTTTTGTATGGGAAAAAAATCTTTTAAAAAACCTATCGTGTGTGGTATCATATGAAAGGGCTAATAGAGGCGGTTCTAAAAATATACCACATCTTAAAATTTCAGTTTTTTTTTTTTAATTAAAACAAAACTAATTTTCAAAACATACCAAGTTTGAGCTCCTCCAGATACGACATGACTGGTTTTTTTTTGGTATTAATCTATTTACATCTTAATCCTAAAGTACAAAGCACCAAAAAGGATGCCACTCAGCATGTGCCGATAGCTAAAAAATATTAGCCATTATTATTATTTTGAAAATTATTTTTATTTTAATTTAATTAAAATGGCTGAAATGTAATGACGTGGTATATTTTTAGAACTGCCTCTATTAGCCCTTTCATATGGTACCACACACAATAAGTTTGAGAAAAAAAATGTCCATGCAAAAAAAATTTAAATCAGCACCCCCCTAAGGGAATTTTTTTAAAGAACTGCGGATCAAAATTTTTGTTTTGACCTCTAGTACAGCGTCGAATCGAATATAAACGTCTCTCAGGCCTCAATTACTTAATTTATATTTTGCCTTTTTCTAACAAACACAACTGTCAAAGTGGCCATGAATAAGGACCAAACACAAATTAACTAATTGACGTCCGAGAGATGTTTATGTCAAAGGAAATTAATACACATCTTTAGGACGTAGGCTTTATGATTTTAAATATTATTATACTAGTATACTATTTATGCCGTTATAATATTTTTCCCTCTGACGTCTATTGATGTTTTCAGAATGACCTAACCATTTCTAAAAATCAGTCTTAAAATCCAAACTAGTCCGAAGGGTCTTATTTTTTGTTGAAAAAATTTACTTAATATTGTTCTGTTAGTATAATATTTTTAAAAGTAATGTAAGAATTTCGAAATGGTCCTCAAAAATAAAACTTAAGACAGAATTTTAAATAGTCTTAAATCCAAACCGGCTGCTAAAATGGACTTAAATTATCTATGTGGATTACATACACTAGGCATAGTTTCGGCGTGTTAGAGTCATTAGGAATTTTAAAAGAATATAATGTTTTTACAGTACTAAATAGTACAAATATGGAAGTCGATCGGTAGGATTAGATAAATTTAACACATACCCGTGGCTCTAATATTTGTAGATACCACATTTAAGTACCTAGTATATTTTACTCTAAAATTATGGTTAATTATCTACATGCTCCGTTAGGTCCAGTATAAATTCACAGAACATTGATAAAGTAATACAATGTTTTAATTCAGGTTCACTTAATTATTTCGGCTGACTTTTTGAACGGTATATTATGTCTTGGTTCTAGTGGACTAAGAGCTGGCCACGTCAACAAAAGTAACAAAACCAATCTAGTTAGATTGCTGTACTATCCTTATTGCTCGATCCGGGCATCTCGCAGCTTTTAATGAGTGGAGATTAGAATTATAGACAAGCAAAATCATTCAATTGGAAAATAGTACTACCAAAATAGGTAAAAACGGCCAGAGTCTTTAGTTATATTCTTTGACCTCCACCACTTTATACCTGCCAGATGTCCAGGTCTATGAATAAGCATAACAACTACATACATATGCAAACGGACTAGGCTAGGGGGGTTTAGTTGCTCTCATTATTATGTCATATCTGATGTAGCTAGCTCTCCGTCTATAGGCCTATCAGTAAGACATCCGATTATCAATCTGGAGGTCTCGGATTCAAACCCCGGCTCGTACCAGTTATGAAAATCATACATATATCACATCTCGAAATATCATTTCATATTTACCAGTCGTTTTTCGGTGAAGGAAAACATCGTGAGGAAACCATGTCTAATTCCAATAAGGCCTACTTTTCCCTCCGAGTTGGAAGGTCCGACGACAATGGCTTGCGTGTAAGTGCCTACGCCAATTCATGGGATTATAGTGCCCAGGTATATACTTCAGCCATGACAAAAATCGCGACGAAATGCTAAGTGGATGAGAATTAAAAATCAGTCAGTGAATAACATTGTTTGTAATACAATTATTATAATTTATTTGACCAGAGTACATTAATGTAACGAATCTATAGATAAATGTAAAGCAAAATTATAATAGGTTCCGGCACACAATCTACCTGGAATTCGATAAGAGGTAAACCATGACCACAAAAGTTGCACCAGATAGAGTGAGCTTATATCGTTTTTCTACTCCTGCATTCTAATTTGCCAATAAAATGACTGACATGTAAATTCAAAGCGTATACTTTATGAACGTTGTCATAATATGACTCAAAAGTCGACTCTTAGGGATATAATGGGTCTGTTGGGCCCCGCACCGGCGCCGCCCGCCGCTGTAGACGAGGCGGGCGCAGATGCAATCCGCCGGGAGACTGAAGACAATTGTATAGAGGCAGCAGGTCATTCGTCGAACTCAATGCTTACCGGCTTGCCTAGCACTCGTAGAAAAACTATTGTGTGCAACGGTACATAATTAGGTCTTAAAATTCTCGGGTCTGTTTTTACAAAATTCGGCTTCGCCTCATTTTGTAACTTCGACCCTCGAATCTTAAGAACCCTTATTATGTAACTGTTGCACAAAATACTATTTTATACTCGGCGACTGTACCTAATACTCGAATTGAGATTGTGGTGGCGGAACTACTAGCGCATACTTTTTGATAGAGCTTCTATGGTCGCATATTGTAGCATCAATATTGTATGGAAAGGATTTCCATACAATATTGTGAAACTGTTGTCGGGCCCCGCATTGCGTGTCGGGCGCGCCGCCGGCACAATCCACCGGGAGATCGAAGTTACTCAATTAAATAGAAGCAGTAGGTTGTGCACGGCTTTCGTCGAACTCAATTCTTACCGGCTTGCTTAAGCACTCGTATAAAAACTATTGTGTGCAACGGTACATAATAAGGGTTCTTAAAATTCGAGGGTCGAAGTTACAAAATGAGGCGAAGCCGAATTTTGTAAAAACAGAGAAAGGGTTCTTAAAATTCTTGGGTATGTTTTTACAAAATTCGGCTTCGCCTCATTTTGTAACTTCGACCCTCGAATTTTAAGAACCCTCATTATGTAACTGTTGCACAAAATACTATTGTACAAGTAACTAAAAACTTTTTACAAAAAAAAGATAAACCGACTTCAAAAAGGATAAAATGAATCATTATATTATTTATATGCGTTACCAACTGATATGTTAGAAGTCGGTGTCAAGCCAAATTTGGAAGAGTTAATACGAACGAGGCGATGTGTTCAGTGAATTGTTATTTTTACTATATAACTAATCTAATACGGTATGAATCGCACGTACACATACATTCGTTTCGACCATGCGTTAACTGTTAGGCAAGTAGGTACAGAAAGTATAATCATGCGTCCTATGTTTGTTTGTTAACACATTGTTGGAACTATCCGTATGTCGAACGAAGCTCGTGTTTTTTTTCTATTTGCCGCCTTTTTCTGATTATTGACAAAGCAGACGTGTATCAGAATATATATATCGTTGTCGCATTTCATCAAAATAGGATTAGTAATTTAAACATGAAAATGTAACACATGAAATCGCATTCACCTTTGCATTATTAGTACCGAGCTAATTTGACCGGTTTTGTAATTTGTGGCTTGGCACCGACTTCAAACATATCAGTTGGTAACGCATATAAATAATATAATGATTCATTTTATCCTTTTTGAAGTCGGTTTATCTTTTTTTTGTAAAAAGTTTTTATTTTTCTATTTTTAGTGGTTATATATTTATCAAAATCGGACAAAAAGTCTCAGAATAATCGGTAAAGATTTATAAAAAAGTTCATAATACACCAATTCTGTCTAAGGAAAGGTCCACGTATCATATGTGGACTTCATCATTAGGTCCACTGCATCGAAATGGTGGTTTTCGTGAGAAAATGCTCGAGTTGCTTAAGAAAACACCCAAATCAACATACATGTGCCTTTAAAAATAGAGGAGTTCTCTCAATTCCTCACGGATCCCATCATCAGAACAGCACCAGATAAATGTCGGACCATCTTCGAGGTAGTTTCTTTCAAACAAAAAAATAATTATTCAAATTGGACCACGGGTCTCGGAGTAATCGTTGAACATCCTGCATAAAAAAAACTTCATCATTATCATCAAAACAATCATCATCATCAGGTCCACTGCATCGAAATGGTGGTTTTCGTGAGAAAATGCTTGAATTGCTTAAGAAAACACCCAAATCACCATACATGTGCCTTTCAAAATTGAGGAGTTCCCTCAATTCCTCCTGGATCCCATTATCAGAACAGCACCATATTAATATGGGACCACCTTGGATGTAGATCCTCTCAAACAAAAAAAGAATTACTCAAATCGGACCACGGGTCTCGGAGTAATCGGTGAACATACATAATAAAAAAACGTCAAACCGAATGCAGAACCTCGTTCCTCAATGGAATTGAAGTCGGTTAAAAATTAAAAAACATGTATTTTCATGCAACTAGTCGCCCATAGATAAATACCTTAAAGACTAGCATACATATTACTTACATCATAAAACTAAAACTATTATTTTGGTTGGTACGATGGTTTTCTGTTGTGCCACCTGCTCCGGTGTAATATTTGGCAGCGTCCCTCGGAACCGCCGAAAAACTACTCCCTTCGGCCAAAAGCCCGCGCTCTCGATGGTCTCCAGCAGCGGCCGCGGCACGCGCACCACAAACGAGCTGAAGTGCACGTAATGGCGCGATCGTAGCTGGAACACCCTCTACTCGTAACCGGTCTTCTTCAAATCTTAATCTGCTGCCGTGGCGGAAAAATGCAGGCGCGGCACGTATAGCGCCTTATTCGACGTGGCAACCCGTAGACCCGCACACAGTTCCGCAGTACCACACTGACTTTTACGAGGCGCCTTGCGCGCCCCTGTTCAAGAATCAAGTCTTTTAATATTAAGTAAATAAAGATTGCAATTAAAATAAAATTGTCATTCAAGTATTTTGACGTTAAAAGTCATGTTAAAATGTCGTAATATTATGACCAATGTAATAAAAATAAAGTCCACTAATTAAAAATCAATCCAAAAACTCTTTTAATTTTGAACAGGTTTTTAAGCAATTTATTATGAGGATTCTGTAGAAAAGTATCTTTTATTCAATCATTAGTTGTATGTTTCTAGTATTACGACGTGTAAATATGAAAAAATGTAATTTAAAGTGACTCATGGCTTTTATTAGTTTTCCCTATGTATGTTGAATACAATCTAGCTACTGGTATCCTCTTTCGTGTACGTATACGATTTTCTGTCAGAATAATTGTCAAAATGAAATGTCACGGCTAAAAATCCAACATACGTCTGCTTCCAAGGAGCCCCAGCGGGCATGCGGGCATCTGAGTCACAAAGACAATTTGACAATATGGCGAATGTATGGGAATTTTTCAAAATTTTAAGTTTACGATTGAATTTCTTCGTGATCTTTATGAGGAAAAATATGAATATGCTCCGATGCACTAGTCCAGTTATCTGGCTTCCAAAATAACAAAACGATCGAATTACTGTCGAAGACAAAATCGCAATGCGACGTGTTCAAACGGAACGCCATTTTTTGATTTTTCGCTACTTTTGGAGTCGGTTTATGGATAATCAAAGCTAATAAAAAATAAACTATCAATTGGAGCCTCTGCACGGCTTCTTTATGAATAAGTAGATAGCCATATTAACGCGATTACGTAACATTAACTATACTAATTCATTGTTCAAAATGAGGTCTAAAACGACTTCGGCCTGTATCCGCCCCTTAAGGCGATTATCACACTGGCGACGGATCCGCATGCGGCCCCGGTGCGCGAGCGAGCTAACGCTATACACATGCAGAGCGCTATCTCCCTCGCGCACCGGCGCCGCATGCGGATCCGTCGCCAGTGTGATAATCGCCTAAGCTACGATGTTTGGTTTGATCAATCACGTTTCTCTAAGTATCTGGAATGAATTCAGTCCATGATTTTCTCAAGAGCAAAGAGACGACTGTTATGGATTATGGATAATTGAAAAAGTTTAACTTGAAGTTGTAACCATTTATTTGCAGGATTTAATATGCAAAAGGCTCTGGACTTTTGGCTTTTCTGGCCACAAAACCTTAGACTAGGTATTTATATAGTTGGGCCGGGACTCTCTATACATTCAATCATACTGTCTTTTTCTTACGCTAGTATTACCGTCACTACTAAAAAGGGATGAGTATAGCTTATTACTTCCACTGTTACTGCAGTTTTTTCTTAGCCAGACAGTATTTATGTTAAAGCATTGAAATAAGTAGTGGAAGGTTGTGTACCTAATACAAAATAAAAACGTAGTTACCTATATTATTGTTCAAAAGCTAAATAATATAAACCAGTGTCGTTATTTACACACAGCCTAAACCGTTGAAGAGAGATTTTAGCAAAGTTTGGACCTTAATATGTTTTAATATAGAAGTAAGAAATGTATTCAACCAAATCAAATCAAATTCAACTTCCTTAGAAAAAAAGGCGTTTGAAAGTAGTACTAACACGTAGACGAAGTCACGGGCAGAATATTGTCTACGGTTGTTGCCGCGATAGTTATTCATGAATATATACAAAAAACTAAGTCAACATCATATTATAAATAACAGATTTAAATAATCACAAAATTTTATTAAACAATTGAAATAGAATAAACATTGTATCACATTCAATTACATTCAGTGTCTTTAAAAAAATCGTCAATCGAGTACCTAATAATTTTTACTAATAAGATAGTTTTTCAAGTGTCTTTTATATTCATACTTTTCTTTAATGCTGATGTGGTCTGGGATTTTATTATATATTTTTGAACTTTATACGCGATAAAATCCGTTCAAAGTTGTTTTATTTCACGGGCAGAAGTTATTTGACTCCTAACATGACCCACATCTTATCTCTAGTACTCGTACTGTACAACAAGTGGTATCCTTGAATTATGTGCACATCTAACGTGGCTATAAACTCTCGTCATAAAATCGACCGTAACCCTTACAGGTATCTTGCTGGACTCAATTCAAAGCTGGGCAACATCAATAGGTCCACAGTGAAGTACAAAAACGACCAATATCACTGATACACAATACACATAAGAATAAGAATGCACAACATGTGTATTCTTGTATTAAATTAAAATACATAAACAATATATTAAAAATACAAACTCAAACATTATTCGAACACACAACAACTAATCAACCTTAGGTGTAATCTTAGAGTCTATCTGTCTGTTCGTCTGTCACCAAGCTGCATCTCATGAACCGTGACAGTTAGACAGCTGAAATTTTCACAGATGATGTATTTCTGTTGTCGCTATAACAATAAGTACTTACTAAAACAGAATATAACTAGTAGTCCGCCTCGAACTGAGAATTCGCGATTTACTTGCAAACGAGTTGACCAATATAACAAGACCCCAAGGAGATTTTTTTTCTCCTTCTAGCGCCATAACCACTTGATCGATCCTGCTCATATACCAACTTACAAATTGTATGTATCTCTGCTACAGCCCCAAGAAATTTCATAAAGATCAGAAAAACGTTACTAAAGTTATCGTCGGACAAACTATTGAAATCAAGAACCCATCCAAATGCCGAGACGTCCCAGTAGCCAGGTGACAGTTCGGTTTGGAGTTGTTTGTAAGAACTCACTTCGCTTACGCTCCGCGAGTTCGATAAATATTTAAGGGGGCTCCCATACAACAGAAATGTTTCTTTGCCGTTTTTGTCTGTCACCAGACTGTACATCATAAACCGCGATAGTTAGACAGTTGAAATTTTCACAGATGATGTATTTCTGTTGCCGTTATAAAAACAAATACTAAAAACCAGAATAAAATAAATATTTAAGGGGGCTCCCATACACAAGACATGATTTTTTATAGATAATGGTACGGAACCCTTCGTGTGCGAGTTCGACTTGCACTTGGCCGGTATTTTATAACTGATCTCTCCCAGTATCTCCACCACAAGTGCTCCCCTTGAAATATCTCCCCACAGTTAACGTGAACGTTAATACTGCCGTATATTCTTGACACTTCCTCGTAAACTTGCCCGTAACGTTCAATTTACTGGTCAATCTCGGGCTAGTCTTTAAAGCGGCCAGTAATATCACGGATTAACTATTCGCTGTGTGCATGATTGTGGCGCCATCTCTTGGGCAGGTGGTCAATCTCTTTTTTTCCTTTTTTATATATAGGTTGTATTTCTTGCTTATATGAAATGTAACTGGCTGATTCACTATTTTGACAGCAGACAGGGGATTCGCAGGCTCATTTCTTGTCACATTGAGCATTGCGATCGTTCTCGTTACCCCCACCATGCACTTCGCACATAGCGAATAGAAGCGACTGAACTAGACGCATTGCTGGATCGGTACATTCACATCGATTAAATCCAAATCCTAAATTGGTTTTCGAATCGGCGTGATGTTTTGTTAGTCGGACCTTTTTACGCAATACGCGGATATGAAAAACATAGGGAAAAGGGAAAAAAGCAAACGCAAATTTAGCTTTAGAATTTTCGAATTGCGTTGTTGTACACCGTGGGCTGTTAAAATCCGATAGATCTTAATCACGCATTTCTGATACCAAAAGAAGGAAAAAACGTTAAACGACTTTAGGTCAAATTCGCCAGAAAATATATATTTCCTTCTTTTTTTTTAAGTTTTTGAATGTTTTGTGCACATGAAATCGCCTAAAACGTATTGTCACATTTTTTTTCAAAAAGGATGAAGGATGTGTAAACTCTACCCAATAGTGGCAACAACACCACCAAAAAGGCGTTTTGTGCTGAGTTATAATAAAAAAGTATATTTTTTTAAAAATCGGTATTAACATTTTAGTCTCTAAATATAGGAATACACTGTTAAAATCTGTCGGGTTTTAACAGCCCACAGTGGGCACGGTGTATATTAAATATCCGAAAATGTGCAATACTACCTGCTTTTATGACAGTTATATCCGTTAAAGGTGATACTCGTATGTATGTTGAGAATTCAATTATCTCCCGCCTATGTTTTACGAGAAAAATAATCCAACGTTTATTTTCCCTCTATTTTCTATAAAAACACTTACAGCCCAGCCACACGTAAAGGTCAACGGATACCCCACATTCCACAAAACTTTATGGTCCGTAAGATATTGGATGCTACTACAACATGTGCACTCATTAACGCCTCTTTGGCATACGCAAGAAAGCTCAATTTCGCAAAAACCAGGCGTTTACGCTTCCAAGAAATACACGGAGGTGGCAGTTATGAAAGAAAGTGTCATAAACCGTCTCAACGTTCCGGCGAAAACGCCATACATTGCGGTTTGCTTTGAGCATTTTTCAGTGTTCACGTAGCGAACGCGTAGTGGACTTAAGAGAACCTTTCCTTTGCGGGTAGAAATATGTGGTAAACTAGGCGGGATTGCAGTTTTATCGCAAGATTCAGTAGGCGAGAAGATTTTCCTAGTTTTAGACGTGTTTTTGGGGTTACGGTCTATGAGCGACATCTACCACCGGCAAAACACGGTGACAATGAATAATTTAGTGATATTTTATACATCACTAAAAAATGTTTTTAGTAAGCAGTATTGTTTTTCCAAGGAGACTTTTTTTTGGTGTTAGTAAATACTATTAGTAAAAAAGGTTTATAACCGTTAATATAGTTTACTTGTCCTGGAAATTACTATTTTTTACTGGTTTCTAGTAAAATGTTATCTCCGTGTAGTGCTTGTCAGAAACAGACCTATAATTTAACAACTGATTTGCTAAGTTTTATGAATAATGGGGTTATATTTTACTGCTACATTTTATATAATATATAATAATATGTTAACCTCTATACGTCCCACTGCTGGGCACAGGCCTCCTCTCATGCACGAGAGGGATCAGGCTATAGTCCCCACGCTGGCCCAAAGCGGGTTGGGAACTTCACATACACCTTTGAATTTCTCCGCGGATGTATGCAGGTTTCCTCACGATGTTTTCCTTCACCGTATAGCGATTGGTAAATATCAAATTATATTTCGTACATAAGTTCCGAAAAACTCATTGGTACGAGCCGGGGTTTCAACCCGGGACCTTCGGATTGAAAGTCAGACGTCATTACCGTCAGGCTACCAATGCTACATTTTAGAACAAGAAAACTTAGACCCCTCCCAAACTTCGAACCCCCATCGTTAAAAATTAAAAGCATCCGCGGAATAAGTTGCGCAAGAATCCGACAACTTCTCGGAATGATCGGCGGGATTGGTATTCGGAATATTCTTGTTTTAAAGTATTCGCGTCATTGCTGGGGACTTTACTGGGACATAAAATAAATGTGATATTCCACGAGAAAAGGTACCTTATTGCGGTTGGGACTTACGCTATTTCTAAAGACGCTGCAATACTAATGCGATGCTTCGCAACGTAAGCGCCAACCGCCATAAGGTACTTTCACCCGTGGGACGTCACAAATGAGTTTTCTTTTGTGAAATACGTAAAAGATTTGTAAGAGTGACATCTATACTTACTCTTAACTTGCAAAATATCTATAATTATGTTTGTATTCGTATTAATGATCCATCTTATTATAACATTATTAGTATTATTACCGTATAGTTTCGCAATTTCGCAAATTCGCAATAAGAGAAGCCTTGAATGCGGCTTAGAAATGAACCCAAGCAAGACATGCATTATGACCAATGGGCCTCAAGTGCCGCTAGCAATCCACAACAAAGACATTCAATATGTAAATGAATATACCTACTTAGGACAATGTATATCTTTCCGAAACGCAACAGTCAAGGAAGTCGAGAAGCGAATCACAAAAGGTTGGAACAAATATTGGTCGCTCAAACACATTTTTAAAAGTAAGTTGGAAATGTCACTTAAAAAGAAAGCAATGGATTCCTGTGTTCTGCCGACTCTACTGTATGGTTGTCAAAGTTGGGTACTTAGTAAGAAAGTTATACATAAAATACAAGTAGCCCTAAGAGCAATGGAACGTAGTATGCTAAACATAAAACTAAGTGACAGACATAGAAATGTGTCAATCCGCGGGAAAACTAAAATTATAGATGCCGCAAGACTAGCATGCCAACTAAAATGGAGATGGGCGGGCCATGTTGCACGCTGCACTGACGGAAGGTGGACGGAGAAGGTGCTCCACTGGTACCCGCTTCAGAATAAACGCCCTGCCCATAAACCACGAGCTAGATGGAGAGAGGACATAATTACAGTGGCTGGAAACACATGGACGAGAAAGGCAAAGGACAGGGTACTGTGGCAACGTATGGAGGAGGCCTATACCAGTAAATGGTTATCTCATTAATAACATAAATATCTTAATTTACCTACACATACAAATACTTGTTAGCTTAATATATTCATATAAAATATTCTAAAAACTTAATGAGAAATAAAGGGCTTTTTTTTTTATTTTTTTTTTATTTTTTTATTATAGTTTCGCAAAGTAGGTACAGTCAATTGCTACAACTTTGCCTACGATTGCCTTTGCTTGGCTTGAAAAACATGGTTTTATTCAGCGAAAATGTATTTATATCCTATTCCGGAGATGGGAGAAAGGCGGCTATCTCAGGAATAAGATATAAATAGCTGTTTGGTGAAGAAAACCATGTTTTTCAAGCTAGGCAAAGTTGTGCTTCGTAGGCAAAGTTGTAGCAGTTGACGGTACTTAATTACTTGGATCCGAAACGCAAAAAGGAATAAAATAAACGCAAATAAATCATTATTCGCATTAACGAGTAACTAAAAGTTTATTATACACGGAAAAAAAGCTTCCGGAATATTCTCAATCCAAGACATTATTATTTTGTTGAAAATATTTCCTCGTGACAAGTATTTATTTCCTTTACCAAAAATATGATTCTTCGCTTAATAAAACTACGTTTTCTTAAAAAAGAAATACAAAAATGTATTGTTTCAAGAGTATATTGAGTAAATAAGAGAGATTGTACTTTAATCAAACAAGTATTATCTTAGGTAAAAGAAAACTAGAAAACTATTCGCTTCGTTATATTTAAAACTTTAATTTACTTTCGTTAAAGGAAATAAATGCTTGTCACGAGGAAATATTTTCAACATATTATAATAATGTTTTAGATTGAGAATATCCCGGAAGCTTTTTTTTCCGTGTACGTAAGTGTAACAAGTTGAAGTTAAAAGTAGGTAACTATCTACGTAGATATTTATCCATTTGCTATAATTTTAATTTACTTCATTCATATAATATCGAATAATCAAGAACGAATAAGCCTGCTCAACAGTGGGAGATAGGCGGGTTTCACACTGCTGCGGTTTTCGCATGCGGCGCCGGCGCGCGAACGTGATATTTCTCTGCATGTGTATAGCGCTGTCACGCTTGCACACCGTCGCCGCATCCGGTTGCGGCGCCAGTGTGATAATCGCCATAACTTTACTGATGATAAAGTACAGAATTTTCCAGCATCTATCATGTCAAAGCATCTTCCAGTCATTTCACCAGAGTATTTTGAATGGTCTGTTAAATTCACCGCCACTCGTAACTTTCTGCTTTCATCCCACCCACAATGCGAGCTTTCAGAATGCTCGACCTAATTTACAACTCCTGATTTTACCTGAGTACCAGCGACCCGAATCCGCTAATATGTACACGGAAAAAAAGCTTCCGAGATATTCTCAATCTAAGACATTATTTTATTATGTTGAAAATATTTCCTCGTGACAAGTATTTATTTCCTTCGACGAAAATAAAATAAAGTTTTAAATATAACAAAGCGAATATATTCATACAGATTTTCTAGTTTTCTTTTACCTAAGATAATACTTGTTTGATTAAAGTACAATCTCTCTTATATACTCAATATACTCTTGAAACAATACATTTTTGTATTTCTATTTTAAAAAAACGTGGTTTTATTAAGTGAAGCATCATATTTCTGGTAAAGGAAAAAAATAGTTGTCACTAGGAAATACTTCCAAGATACTGATAATGTCTTGGATTGAGAATATCCCGGAAGCTTTTTTTTCCGTGTACATTTTTTTTTTGTTACCAGCAACCAAACTTGGTCTACTAACTTTAGCTTTGGGACTACAGAACTAAGGCTTATTTATTACTTACCAAAGTATTTCGTTATTTATACGTAAACTTTGAGTTATAATCAAATAAACTTTATTAACTCCTTACCAAATTTTGGTTTTTGATGAAATAGCCGAAGTAGTTCGCTAGTCCTTTTTTCAGTGTATTAATCTCTCGTAGCCGATTTCAGCGTTTTCCCGCTCTGTAGTGTAAATCCACGCGAAATCTAGCGCACTGCCGTTTCCGCATGCGGCAACGGTGTGCGAGCGAGATAACGCTCTGCATGTGTATAGCGCTGTCACGTTCACCTATCTGTTTGCGGCGCCTGCAGCATGATAATCATGTAAAAACCACGTATCTTAAGCGACTGCTGAACTAAGTAATTCCAGCACGAGACAGTAACGTCAGTTACCAATTCTTTCGTGTGTTCTTTGCATTAAGCAAATTTAAGTGTCCATATATTTACCTGTAGGCTTAGGTAAGATAAATAAACACTTACATTTGCTGAATTTAAATCTGAAATTAATCAAAGAACACACGAAAGAATTGGTAACTGACGTCTCATTCTCGTGGAATTATCCAAGCCCATTTTTATTTTTCACTAAATACGTTTCAACTATCTACACTAAAGAGCAAAAGTTTCGGATCACTAGCATTTTCTTGAATATCTCAAAAGATATTAAAGTTTATGTTACTGACCCGAAATTTTTGCTCTCGAGTGTACCTATATTCGTACGAGATGGTTGAAAAGTTTTGCTACCGGAGAATAAACGGGATGCCTGATTAGAAAGGTTTAACCTAGATTCACATTGCAGCAGGATATTGAATATCTGAAGTATGGAGAGGAAAATTGATTACCTTTAATAATATGACGAGAATACCCAACGATTCTTTGTAAATATCTGCAGCAGAATTAGTGGACTTAGCGGGTGAGGTCTTCCAAATGACCAATACTCTTTAGGCCTGGTTCCCACTTGTCGGATTTCGGATCCGGATTTTAATCGGTCGTTCCAGTGGCAGAACATTTTATATGAAGCTATTCACACTTGTCCGACACGATTTTGTATGAGGCGCCGACACCCGATTGAAAATAGGACCCGACATCCGACAAGTAGGAACGGGGTCTTACTGTAGGTTTATGAAGCCATATTGACAGTCCAGGGAGGGCCTAATGTGGCTAATTCCGTCATAGGGACTATTCTATCTACGAGCGTATATATTTTTAATTTTCAATCGTAGAAGTCGCCATCAAATATATCGGAGCGGCCAAGGTGGTCACAAACATTCTGAACAACGCCTCTATTAACAAGGCAATATAGTGCATGTTTAGATATCTTTGAGTACCGTGGCCGTTCCGATATATTTGATGGCGACTGTACGTAAATCAAGTTTTATAGGGCGTTGAAATTAGGTTAGGTACTAAATTAGCAAAAAATGCTGTACTTACTACAGTCGACATCAGATATATCGGAGCAGCTAAGGTGGTCACAAATATCTGAACAACACCCCTATTGTCAAGGCGATAAAGTGCATGTTCAGATATTTTTGAGTACCCCAGCTGTACTGTACGTTGATCATAACGTAATAATCTTATTAATACAGCCTGTAAAATTCAGTACTTATATCTAAATTAAATACAACTTTAGCCTTAGCTTTATTTCGAGTGGCTTGTTCTGTAAGATAATATTACAGGTGACTTTCCCCAGACCCTTTGGCATTATGTTATATTAATAACCAGAGAGGTTACCTACTATTAGACTCCGCAATTTGAAGTGATTTCCAAGAGTCGCGGTGACCACATATAGTATGACATAGTTGTATATTATCATAGATAAAGTACCTATTAGGTACCTAATTCACCGAGAGGCTGCAGGCCACCTACACAATATTTTATATTTCTTAGTCTAATAATTCAGTGTTAACTTTTAAGGTTCCGCACCTCAAAAGAAATAGGAACTATCAGGTATGACCAGTTGTATGTCTGTAAACTCTCCAAAGTTTTAGAAACAATATCGAGTGACATATGCAATATATCTTATTTGGACTTGCTCTATACTTGAACATTTGTTTCATTAAAGTATAAAGCAAGTCCAGAAGATTCTCTTTCCTACATTGACATTTAGCTATAGGAACGAAAATGATAGCTGTCAATAATTCAATTAAATTTTTAAAATATGGCATTCTGTCCACAATATTGGGACAATTTTGCTAATGTCGAAGTAGATACGACAAGTGTACGGTTAATTAATTAAAATTTCGCTCCAAGAGCTGGACGTTGTACGGTGAGGTTAGGCTTTTTATAAGGAGATGGCTACTCCCTACAAACAGCACGTGGACTAACGGATATCTAACTCAAACAGGGGTTACACATGTTTCGAGACTAATTCTTCATTAGTTGCTCACTAGTTCGTTAAATCACTGCAGAATAAGCTATATATTACACATTGAATCACGAAAATGAACATAAAATAAGAAGTTTTTCCCGAAACCAAACCACCTTGCTCGACAAGATGGCCGCAAGCCAGCTGTCAATAAATTAAACAGGATTTTCAACGTGATTCTTATAAACACTGGCTGGTTCTTGAATGGACTCATATAGCGATGTGCCAACCCCTCCCTCGTATGAGGTAAGCTGATCAACAAAACGTACAGTTGAGAGAGACATAGTAAAACCCCCCTGACTGTATTCACAGATTTCTCGTGTTGGTCTTGGCAAGTGATCTGTGACGGTTAAAACAATAATCTGTAAGCTGTGGACTGTAGAACAGGCCAGCCCGGCCCGACACAACTTCTGTAATTACAACCCCGAAGTTTCCCGACAAGATTATTTTCAGCGGCTTCGTAATTAAAAGGATTTCGGTTTGGATTCACTTAAAAACATTAACTTTGTTAGGATTTAAATTAATGTCGCGATTGTTTAAGTAAATAAGAGCCACTTTATATTAATAGACTACATAAAATAAAGTTTTTATAATATAATTTAATAAAGATCTTTTATCTTTTTAACCGACTTCAAAAAAGGAGGAGGTTCTCAATTCGACAGATTTTTTTTATCTTTTTTTTGTATGTAAGTTACTCGATATCTCCGTGAATCGTGAACCGATTTTCAAAATGTTATTTAATCAAACGGGTATAACCCGTAGATGGTCCAGTTGGCACCAAGTCGGGGTCTGATGATGGAATCCTGGAGAAATCGAGGGAACTCTTCAACGATTATAGGCACACCTATAGTGATTTCACTATTTTTTACAGCAACTCGGCCACTTCCTCTTGGAATAGCGGATCCTAAGTGGTCGGTTATTTTTTGTTTAAAATTATTTGCAGTAGCGTGGCAGTGGCGGCGATAATTAGTTGCCCTCCCACCGGCTTGCCTAAAGCCGGCCACCGACTATCAGTCCGCCTGCAGTCTGCCTGACGATCTCGGTCTGGCAGTGGGAAAGAAATTTGCCGGCTCCGAACAACTGACAGGCCGATATCGTCTGGCGGACTGTAGGCGGACTGATAGTCGGTGGCCGCCCTTATAAATAAAGTTGACCAGGGTTCCTAATTAATATCATGATTTTTTTTTCAATTTGCTAATGAAAATGTTTCATGTTCCGCCACTGTCTAGTAAAATTGTTGACGAACCGCCACTGTAATGAGTATAACTTTCAAACATACCTCGCTTCGACTAAGGGTTTATAAAAACCACCCTGTAAATACGAAATGCCGTTTTAAAATCCTTACAAGGGTAGCTGTATACTATACAGTGTGGAAAAATCTTTGGGCCCAGGAGGGGAAATACCTTAAATTTACACAAAAGCTTATTTTCCGTAAAGGAAAGGTTATTTTTTGAGGATCAGACGACTCACAAAACTCAAAGACGTGGTGGATGAGATCGGTCAGAGGAAGTGGAGACGGGGAGGGCACATTGCCAGGATGGACAATACCGACCGGGCGAGACGTACCCTCAATTGGAAACCCGCTTACACACGCGGTCGTGGCAAACCACCAATGAGATGGAAGGACGATATCTGTCAACAAGCCGGCGAGAATTGGATGTAGATGGCAATGGATCGAGAAGCGTGGAAGAATGGAGAGGCCTATGTTCGAAGACGGCCGCTTTAAAGGCTGCTATAGATAGATAAATAGATTTTTTGAATATCCCGCAAACACAGGAAAACTGTAAACACCTGTTATATTATGATATTACACGACACATTTTTTTTCTTTTTTTATTGGAAACATAATAAATTCACAAGATGAATTTCTAGTAAAAACATATTTCAAAATTCATATGAAAGTGTAATATTCTTGTAATATTACTTTCCCAGTATTCCATCGTTGTGCCAAAATTCTGAACATCGTGCCGCAATATTTCATCATTATTAATGTATGGCTTTTATACAGGGTGTCCCAGAAATCGACGTCAAGCCGTGAATGGATGATAGACCAAGTTATAACAGTTATCAGAAAAATACAAAAAAAAATCTATCACATGTTCTTCAAAAATTATGGTCACTTTAAAAATTTACTAGAAGTTAAGAGACCAGGGCGTGCATATTCTAGTCAATTTTTAAAGTGACCATAATTTTTGAAGAACATGTGATAGATTTTTTTTTTGTATTTTTCTGATAATTGTTATAACTTGGTCTATCATCCATTCACGGCTTGACGTCGATTTCTGGGACACCCTGTATAGGTAGGTACATTCGCCATTACATATATCGGAGCGGCCAAAGTCATAAATATCAAAGAACAAAGCCTTTATTGTAAAGGCGATAGTGCATTCTTCAGATATTTTTGAATACCTTGGCCGCTCCGATATATTTGATGGCGACGATTCTAAAAAAAAAAGTATCGAGCACCCGTTTCTACTTATAGGGTTCCGTAGCCAAACTGGCAAAAAAGTGTCGGTTTGTATAATAATGCAGCGGTAAGCATATATGAGTGCTGCATATACCAAATTCAACCAAACTTGCTCGTAAAAGTAGCAAATAAGATGACCAATGTAACAGGACCCCTTTACAAAACCTTTTTAGGCCTTCTAATTTCAGAACCCCCGTCTCAATCCAGCTCATATACGAACTCGCAAATTTTATTGGTCTCTGCTACAACCCCAACAAATTTCATTAACATCGGAAAATCGTTACTAAAGTTATCGTCGGACAAACTATCTAAATCAAAAAGCCATCCAAATGCCGAGACGTCCCAGTAGCCAGGTGACAGTTGTTGTTTGTAAGAACGATCTTCGCTTACGCTCCGCTCGTTCGACAATATCAATTTGCACATAGTAAGCGGCACGAAATTGCGTCGACATTTTGTTTTCTCATTAATTTGAGCGCGTCCCGTGGGGGGCTATTACGGATCGGTGAGGTGACATTTCATGCGAGGGAATACATTTCACTCTTCATAAACAGTTCATTTCGATACTCGGGCAACGTTCAGGACAACGTTTTCTGTGGACAGTATAAAAGTTAACGATCTGGGTACAGTCGCCATTAGATATAACGGAGCGACCAAGGTGGTCACAAATATTTGAACAACGCCAATCTCTCACTCTATTGCCAAGGCGATAAAGTGCATGTTCAGATATTTTTGAGTGCCTTGGCTGCTCCAATATTATTGATGGCAACTGTACATGATGCTAATGCTTTTACATATTTAAAAGAGAAGAACATTTTGTTTAACAAGAAAATTTGGCTTTAATGTCAATTTTTTGATAATGTTCATAGAAAAGGCGTTAACTCATAGGTACAAAAAGTTTCTGAACCACTGTATTTATTTCTTTACACAGATGAAATCAAGGGATATGATTTAACCGGTCTGCAATAAAAAGATCAGCAGAATAATTACTTGATCAGCAAAAGTCTAACTTAACCTAACCTTGCTGACCGTGTAATTTTTGTGCTGACCGAAATAAATTTTATTGGCTGACAATTTAATTACTTTCTAAAATCAAGTGCAGGCGCCTGTTTGCTGTCGTTGATAAAAAAAACGAAATAGATAAGATAAGTACCTACTTATTAGCGAATTACATAATTAATGGATTTATATAATTTTAATAAACAAAAAAGAACCGCCTTCACTTAGAATCCGCTACCTATTCATAATCATAATAATTTATTGATAATATACATTACAGGTCAAGGTCTATTCCAAGAGAAAGTGACCGAGTTGCTGTAAAAAATAGTGAAATCACTATAGGTGTGCCTATAATAGTTGAAGAGTTCCCTCGATCTCTCCAGGATCCCATCATCAGATCCGGACCTGGTGACAATGGGACCAACTGTGAAGTATACTCTTTCAAACAAAAAAAAATTTCAAAATCGGTCCAGCCGTCTTCGAATAATCGATGACTATACACTAAAAAAAACAAAGATCCCGACAAATTGATAACCTCCTCCTTCGAAATCTTGAAGTCGGTTGATAATGAGGAAGAGAGCCTGGCACGCTCTGCAGGTTCCATAATCAAAACGCAATTCGGAACTGCAAAAACAAAACGCCAGTCCAGACTGAGAGAAACGTCAAATGTGAGATGTCAGACGAAAAATATCGTAGGAACGGCATGGTGTATTCATTGATATTGTGTAGGTATTCATTGATATTAACATGTTATTTTGATATATGATTCATGTCATGAATATACAGGGTGGGCACAAGGAAACCGACGGATCTTAACCACGCATTTCTGAGACCAAAAGGAGTAAAAAACTTTATGTACTTTAGGTGAAATTCACCAAAAAAAATTTTTTTTTTTCAAATTTTTGAATGTTTTGTTCACATTGAAAAGTAAATGTTATTAATAAAATGATCGCCTAAAATATAATGATACATTTTTTCCAAAAAAATTACTTATGCAAAGTATTCCTTGTCACTTTGATATCTGTCAATAAGGATGTGTAAAATATGCCCAATAGTGGCAACACAGCCATCAAAAAGGCGTTTTGTGCTGGGTAATAATAAAAAAAAAGATTTTTTAAAATTGGTATTAACTCTGAAACTAGGCATATTCCAGAAAAGTTTATAGGACATTTTAGTCTCTAAATATGATCAGGAATGCACTGTTAAAATCGGTCGGGTTACTCGTGCCCACCGTGTATACACATTACGTGAATTACTAAAACTATGAAGTAACCAATAAATCATATCAAGGAACAAGAAGCTTTTTAATATAAGTTAAGCTAACAAGAAAGCGGTTAGGTTAGGTAGCGTGTGCTATTTCTGTTTTCTCGTCAATACGCGTGTCCCGCGAGGGCGATTACGTGCGCCGAGTGATGTTTCAGGGCACGGGCAGACGTGTTACTGTCACGTACGGCCTATTCAGAATTCACTTTTAAATATGTGGCTCTTGAATTTATATGGAATAGACAATTAAACGTGCGCTACGCAAAGTAGCCGCCTGATGGGACAGTAGCCTTATAATGGGGCCCACCCACCAGTCGGCCTGACGATATTGGCCTGTCAGTTGTTCGGAGCTGACAAATTTTTGTTCTAACTGACAGGCTGATAACGTCAGGCGGACTGATAGTCGGTGGGCCCCCCAAGACAGTGGTCCTCTCTCTATATCTATAAGTTTCGCATCAAAAAAAAAAATGTAAGTTAACCTTAGTTAGGTGTGACTTTAATTTTTTTTTAACAACATATTGGTCTGAATTAAGAAATAATAGTACATTACTTCAGAGGCCGTGAAGTAAGGGATTTAAGGACGAGATTGCAGTAGACGGATAAAGCGAGTCCTGCAATCCCTCTTCCGGCCAAGGATTGTATAGTGCTTTTCTCAAACATTGTAAGAAAATATTATAAAATAACTACTAATTAATCAAGTAAAATGTTTACATTGCGCCTTTTTATTTTTTTAAACTTGACATTTGAAAAAGCTATTCGAGCACCATGTTTAACCGCTTAATAAATATAGTCGCAAGTATGCTTTCATAGAGAGTGGTCGTTGGCTGTATGTAATATTTCCTTTGTCAGTGTAATCTTAGAAAGCATGTTTAAAAAGTTAGAGCAGCGGACAATAATGTACGTTTCATACTAACTCCATATGGCCTTAGGCCAAGAAGTAATGTAAGGAGCCTTAAATGAGCAACTTCATGTCTTCATTTCGTGACATTAACGCATACATTTCGGAGTATGTTTGAGAAAATGCATTTTATTGCTGTTCTTTTATATTACATTCATCCTCCGTTTTCCAGTGATTTACGTTATTCGTAAAAACGATTCTATGTCCTTTCCTGGGACTCAAACTGTATTCATAAATAAATATCATCTAAAACATTTCAGAGGGTTTTAGCGTGAAGCGTATATAGTAGGTACCTAGTATGAATTTAGAAGATAGATAAGTAAAGCTTTACATATGTGACATTCAACATCAAAAGGTGGCGACCGGCGCTTACGCTTTTCTTGCTCAAATACAATACTGAATCTGTAAGCAAACGCCAAATGTTACCTTTTCATGAAGACTGTCACATATACCAAAGAAGGTAACCATGTCGTGCTATTGAGCGTTTGGGATTATCTTTTATTATCCGAGTTCCTTCCCGAGGGGTCTTATTATGAACGCGACGTAATATAACAGAGCAATATGGCTAATGTGGCCCACTTTACCAATGAGCTTTAAGAGTCGCCAGGACGCTCGCGCTTCCATACAAACGTAGTTTAGCTCTCATTTTAAAACGACATGCTTTAGAACCACGAAATTTGGCATGGGCATTCTAGTAGTACAGATCTAGGTCGGACATTCATTTTAGTTGCTAAAAATTGTAAATCAAAGAAAATACAGCCAGATACAGATTTACATACAAAACTTATTTTTGCTATATTTTCTTTGTATTACAATTTTTAGCAACGAAAACGAATTACTGACATAGATCTGTACTGCTAGAATGCCCATGCCAAATTTCGTGGTTCTAAAGCCTGTCGTTTTAAAATGAGAGCTGAACTACGTTTGTATGGGGACGCGAGTTCACGCGAGCGTCCTGGCAACTCTTAAGGCTGATGACATTGATTATTCTTCGAGGTCTGTTATTTGGTAACTGACGCGAGTCGTCTTAAGAGGAAGGCAGCAACTAAATTTACTCTCTCTTTTTGAACGAGTCTGAAAAAGAAGCACTGTGTCGTGATTCGTATGGGAACTGATCACATATAGAGAAAAATTATTAATGAAGGAAATGCGCATTAATTGTATAATAGTAAATAATGAAGACTCTAATACGAGTGTGTTGGATTTTCGTTTTTATGTATAAGCATAGCTCGGACGATTCATCGAAAAAACGTCGAAAAACGAATATAACACCGAAATAAAACAAGATATATTAAATTTATATTATGTACAGTATTTTAATAATACATTTCTATTTTACATTCAAAATAACCCAATATGAAAGCCTAAACAAAAATAAACAAAAAAAACTGCGCGCACCAACCCGCCTGCCAAGCGTGGCGCGTATGGCAACCCCCCCCCCCCCCCCCTAAAAGGGGAGGCCTATGATCAGCAGTGGACGTCTTATGGCTGAGATGATGATGATCAATAAAAACAACGCCGCTATCTAAGGGATAGTAAAAACTAGCGACTAGCGACGAAGGCACATCTGTGGTGTCACAGGTGCGGTCAGAGATTAAAATTGTACGACGTCCCTCGTCAAACCTTTCGTGACTGTCATGGTTGGCTGACAGCATGAGCGAGTTTGGCTGAAGTTTCCACGCTTTCGTGTTGGTAAAGCTTGTCACACTGTTTATATAATATACTGTCCTCCGCCCCCCAATTTGTAGTGAATTCTGTTCCAAATGTCATAGTTGTGTTTTTAAATTATAAATCAATCAAATATTTGTTTGCAAATGTGGTGATAATTTGATAAATACAGTTGGAAGGTACAGGTTAAGTGCGTACATATTTAAATAAGTTTTTTTTTTATTATGTGCATAGCCAACGCAATAAAGGTAGCGCCTAAACGCCTGAATCAGAAATATCAGTATTTGCTTGAAAATTATTCTGATACAACTCCAATACAACTTCAATATTGGTTGATTATTTATTGTCTGTTGGAGTTATGTTTAAGATGGATTGTGTTTTTAATGTAAGTATTGTATAAGTATTTCAAAATTAGAAAAGGCACAAGCAATCGCCAGCCTGTAACTTTCCCACGAAAGTTAAGTAAGACAGTCCGTACAATACCCTAAAAACACCAATAAATTCAGCAGAAATAAAGTTTCCCAACCATAACAATGATGTCCTGACGTAACCCGCGAAATAAAGCCAAAATAAACAAAATAAAAGCGTAATTCGGCCTTTTGAGATTTACGACGCGAAGGGGAACATTAGCGGGATTGAGCGCGCATATGAGGGCGTCACGTCATTGTGAGTATCTTGCCGTGACACGGTAATGACGTGCCGATCTAATATCGTGAAACCGTCCGTTATTGAAGTCCAGAATGAGTTATGGAGGTTACTGTGCGTTCGCGAGTTCACGATTCAAGACTGATTCGCGCACTGAATGCGTAGGAGATTTTATGGTCTGGCCAAGACTATACCGGGTGTCCCTAGAACGTCAAGACTTAAGGGGCTACTTTGAAAAAATATAGGTTCTTTCAAACCAAATCAAAAGAGTGAAATAACCGAACTTCTTAATAAAAAATAAACTATTTTATTCCTAACCCATCTGATTATTATAATATAATGTGGGGATCCTTTTATGGATATATGTCATTTAGATTCTATTACCGACGTATCGGTTAATTATGTCTGTGTTGATAGTATAGACAGTTGGATAAAACAAACTATATTTGATAAAAACTTATGTATATTACATGTCAATATTAGATCTATAAAGAAACACTTTAGTGAGCTATTAGTTACCCTTAATGACCACTTAAATAAAATAGATGTACTAGTAATAACTGAACCGAATGTACAATATTCTTCTCTACCTTTTTACAATATCGATGGTTTTAATATGAATGTTTTTACTCGTAAGGAACGTAGTGGCGGAGGAGTGCTCGTGTACTCGCGAAAGGAGTTGTCAGCGCGAGTGTACGAGCCCGCCGCCGCCGCGAGCGCCATGCGCTCGGCGGAGTGTGTTACCATTGAAATAGATCATAATAATGAACACATTTATATGGTTGCTATGTACAGGCCTCCTAGATTTGGTAATCAAGATAGAATACAAATTTTCTTCCAAGAGTTTCCGAAAGTTTTACAATCCATACCTGTTAACTCTAAAGTAATATTTTGCGGTGATATTAATCTAAATCTAATGAATACAAAAGACAGTTCCGTAGTCCAATATGAAAACATATTAGCTGAATATGGTTTCACAAAATGTATATATGATATAACGCGAAGAGAGGTAGTTTTGGACAGGGTTGTGGAGTCTTGCCTGGACCATATTTATGTGAGAGCCCCCTCAGCCTTAATTGATTCAGCGGTTATCACACATAAGGTGTCTGATCATTACTATATCGCGGCGTCAATACAGTGGAACGACGCTCCGGCGGGCGCGGGCGCGGGCCGGGCGCGGGAGTCGCCGTCGCAATCCGCGACTCCGAACGCCCAAAGGGTATTAAATAATAGATTAGTTAGAGAAAGGTTGTTAGAAATTAACTTTGATGAATTGTTATGTATCCAGTGTCCAATTAAACTTTATACATCCTTCACTAATATGTTCACTACAGTTTATAATGAGTGTTTTATATATAAAAACAAATCCGTAAACACGAGCAATAGAAACAAAAAGCACTGGATAAATAACAATTTAAAAAACATGATCTCGGAGAGAGATAAGCTCTATATGACGTGGTGTAACGACCCTAAAAATATGATTAAAAGACTGGATTACACTAGGTATAGAAATAGATGTCACAAAGCTGTCACTAAGTGTAATAATAAATACGATAGACAATGCATTCTAGATTGTAATAAGAACATCAGAAAAATTTGGGAAAAAATTAATAGTTTACTAGGAAATATTAAGCCGTCAATAGATAGTAATATACTTGACAACATGGGCAAGCATGGTAATATAAAAGATATATGTGACAAGCTCGCGCGAAACTTTTCGAGTGAAGTAAGTGTTATCAAACATAACTGTACGGATAAATGGTTAGACAGGAACATTTACGTTAATGAATCTGACATGAGCATGAGGTGGCGGCCGGTGGACAGTAAAACAGTTAAAAAAGTCATTAACAACATGCACTCAAAAAAGGCACCGGGAAGCGACCTTGTGCGCATGTCAGATTTAAAACTACTTGTAGATAAAGTGAGTCCAATTATAGCTAAATTAATTAATTTATCAGTTAAACATAATATTTTTCCAAATAAATTAAAAGAGGCCATTATACGTCCAATTCATAAGAAAGGTAACCGTTCAGACTGCTCCAATTATAGACCTATAGCAATTTTGTCCAGTATAGAAAAAATAATGGAAAAATGTATTATTAATCAAGTCGGGACCTACCTACAACGTAATTCTGTTTTAAATAATTATCAATATGGGTTTCAAAAAGGTAAAGGTACACATACTCTATTAGCTAAATTTACAGATGAAATAAACACGCACTTAGAAAACCAAAAAGTAGTTATTGTAATATTTTATGATTATAAAAAAGCTTTTGATACCCTCGAGACGGAAACTCTTTTGAATGCAATGGACGAATGTGGTGTCAGACAGCCGCTGAACGCATGGTTCCGCGACTACCTGACGTCACGGACGTATCGCGTGAAGGTTGGCGACGTGCTCAGCGACGAGGTGCCGGTTGACTGTGGGGTGCCGCAGGGCTCCGGGTGCGGACCAGTGTCCTATCTGATGCATGTCAACAGCTTAGGTGGAGTCATAAGTCACAGCACACCTTATATGTTTGCCGATGATTTGTGTACTGTAAGTGCCGGAACTGATATAGCTGACATGACGCGAAATATACAACTAGACATAGATGCAATAGTACAATGGTCCCACGACAACGGTATTATGTTAAATGCAGAAAAAACTAATCTACTTGTAATACATTCCCCATATTTAAGTACAATAAACCAAAGCTTTCGCCTAATTGCCCACTGTTATCAATGCTTGCATAATAATCGAGACAACTGCCAATGTAGAGCTATAGACAAAGTAGACTGTGTGACGTATCTAGGAGTTAAGATAGATTCTAGTTTTTCTTGGTCTCATCATATAGAATATATTAGTAATAAATTAAGAATATTATTAGGTAAATTTTACCACCTGAGCTATAAAGTTCCTATGAGTACCTTAAGGTGTTTGTACTTTGCGTTGGTTGACTCCATACTAGGTTATGCTCTTGATTCCTATGGTCTTACATTTAAAACATATATAGATAAATTAGAATCACTACAGATTAGGTTTTTAAAATTTCTAGTTCCCAAAAAAATTAAAAACACATACAAAAATGACTACCGAAAACTATTCAAAATTTGTAAAATTCTTCCTGTCTCATTAAAACATAAGTACCTTTTAGCCATTAACAACCATGACAATCAGGAGCATGACCTGTGTAGAGCAACACACAAGTATGGTACAAGATCGGTGTCCTCAGGTAAATTTGAAGTGCCTAGGATTCAGAACTATTATGGCGACAGAACTTTAAAGAAAAGACTACCATACACACTGAATAGTTTACCTGAAGACATCCGACTTGAACAAAATAAACGTATATTTAAGAAAAAATTAAAGAAATATTTATTAAATTCACTGCCATAGATTTAAAGTATTAATTGTAATTGTAATATGTATGTTGAAATTTCTTAGAAATTAGATTAAGCATTACTTATGTTTTTTAAATTTTTCCTGCAGACAAACTGTCAAACAGTTTTGCGGGGATTATGAGTAACATGTAATTTTTTGTTGTTTGATTAATAATAAATAATAATAATAAATAATAAACGCTCTAGTTACTAATAGTAAAACGATTTCGAAAACTATGTCATTTTCATTGCGGCTAAATTTACTTATACTCATAAGTCATAGCCCATCAGAGGCCATTCCTCGATTCGGACGAGCCACGCCCATCCGTTAGAGACACGTTTATGGCTTCCGTGCACGAAAGAAAGAGATGCAGCGCTCTTAAGGATCAGACTTTTCGACCAAACTACGATAAATAAGCGAATCCATAAAGTTTAGTCTAATTTTGCTTCTGTTACTTTTTAGATAAACCAGAATAACATATTTTTTACTTAGTTATATTGCTAAATCTATTATAGTTTACGTAAGCCAAGAAAAATAAGGGGAATAAGGACCCAACTTCGGATTTTTTTTCTATCGTGGCAACTTTCAGCAATCGTGTTTCGGCTTGTGCCAAAAACAAGAGTATATAGTCTAATAATATATATTCGAAAATAAATTCAGTCCCTTTTCCCGTTTAGTAACTAGAGCGTTTGAAAGAACCTATAATTTTTCAAAGTAGCCCCTTAAGTCTTGACGTTCTAGGGACAAAATCGATCTAAGAGGTTCCAAAACCATCTAGGGAGGATTGGTAGCATATTCTGTGGTAGCGTCCCAAAACCTTAGAGCCAACTGGAATTTAGTTCTTATTTGGCCAAGCCTGTATACAGCCTTGGCCAGAAGTGTTGAGCACCAATGCGATTTTCATACAAAACTGGAAAGTTTAGTCCATCGTTTCCATCTTTGTTTAAGTTATTTTGTCAATTAATTTAAACTAATAGGCATGTTTTGTTGAAGTTAGTTGTAACTGCATAGAATATTTGCAATATGTCGCACCGACTTAAATTTACATTTTTGGTACCTTCTGTTTTCATATTTTTTAAGTACCTTGAAAGTGCTATTAAGTGAAATTTTCTATATTTATAAATAAAATATAACATTTACTGTTACCGTACATTGTTAGGATAGGGAAATAATGCTTAACATCAAAATTGTAAACAAAAAACACCTATGCTCAACACTTCTGGCCAAGGCTGTATGTCAGAAAGAAAGGTTGAAATGCGATATCGCGCTCTCACCTATGGCCGACTTTCGTCTCGTGGCCTCTAACCCTTAGAAGCCGAAGACAAACGATTTGGACATCTAAGCAAAGCTGAAAAATAGGAAACATTTTCCGCACCGCTGAATCGACTAGTCTCCAACAAGCTTTGTTCTCGAACCTAATCATTTACATAGTGGCAAGGGCTGGAAGGGTCGACATTGATAAGTGTGTAAGGCTAATACATTTGCTGGCAGATTTACTAGCATTTTATGCGGAAAATTGGCTTCCGATGTAGATGCGATGTGTGAACTTGAACTTGTAAATTATATAAATTGATGGTCGATAGAAAGAGAAAAACGATTTTCTCGTCTGATGGTAAGCAATCTCAGTAGCCTATAGACAATTGGAAAATACTCGACAGCTCATTCCACAGACGAAGCCCCTTCAAGAGCAATTCGGAAACTTCAATCTATTCGACATACATATGTGCCAATTTTGTGAAAAAAAGTCTTTTAGCTATTAATTCCTAGAAACAGCGACGACCTTTATAAAAAACATATTTACTCACTCGTAAAATAGTGCGGTGTAGTAAAAATACACAGTTCACAAACACACAGTAAATGGTAATTATAGACACATACAGGCTGTAACAAAAATACTGGTGATCCATTTAAAGGCATATTTGGCATCGTATCGCGAGTAAGAAAAAGTAGAAGACATTTTTTTGGACCCGAATGTTTTTTTGTATGGGATATGTCGCAGCCAGCCAACCCTCCATACAAAACAATTTTTTTTTTCGCAAGTTTTTTTTTCATACTTTTTCATAATTAGAACACGATACCAATTATGCCCTTATAAGGATCATTAGTATTTTTGTTCAACAACTAATTTTCACACAAAATTACAAATTTTGATATCTCCTGAGTGTACATTATTGAATCTTCGTCATAACAGGGCACAACATATGTCCAATCACGATCGATATGCACAATTAGTTAATGCCACTACAAAAGCCGCAAGCCGCAATAAAGGTATAAGGGACGCTATTAATAAATATGGAATATGATAATAGAGCAGGCCTGAAAGGAGTGGTACTTGGACTCAAGCTATGAGTGGTAGCGAACACTTTAAAACCACCCGACGATAATGCCTTAAGCCTGACGATATTGGCCTGTCAGTTGTTTGGAGCTGTCAAATTTTTGTTCTAATTCTAACTGACAGGCCGATATCTCAGGCCGACTGATAGTCGGTGGGCCCCCTAAGAATGCGTCGCGTCGGATTATTGGCCGGGTGCACGACGCAGCGCCACCTAAGTTCGCAACTTTGACGGCTCTGTCAAAAGTGTCGACTAATGGATACAACCAAATAAAGGTAATTATTTTAAAATATTGATTGTGGAGCAGTTAACAAATGCAAAATCTGTTTGTTTTTAATGTGAAACACATTTGGTTTTGTGCTTTATTGATAAAAGTAACTATTGTGCGTGTATTAAGTATAATTACGTCAAGTTACTTCATTGTTGTTTTCTTACAATTTAAAGGAAAAAATAATGTTTTATTATGTTTGCTTCCAGATAATTGAAAAATTACTACTTTTTTAAACACCGGTCTTAAATCGAAAGTAAAGGGAAGCTGTTAGTTTTGGCACATCACGTTAGAAATATGGAATTGCAACAGTCGGACATAATTAGACAAGCTTCTTGGTTGGCCTGAAGCAACGGGAGCCCCAGTGTAAGTATCTTTAGAAATAGTGCAAAAACAATTCATTTTACTAGAAAAAAAATTTGGTTTTGAATCGCCACTCTTGTTTTAAGCAATTTAATTTGGTCTGTCTGTCAAAACCCTTTTTATCAGGAACGCGTGGAGGTATAAAGTTGAAATATAACATCAAATACTTATATTATATATATCTGCGGCGCCGCTCCTTGAATCTTTTAACTCGACGCAACCCAAAGATACGGTCATTTGAGCCTTATTTTCTAACACTTCGCAGGGAAGCAAAACCTACAAATAAAGTCCGACTCGCACTTGGTTAGTTTTTTATAATACAGACAAGATTTCTGTTTCTTTTTTACAGATACCCGTGTGCGTCCATAGTGGCAAATGTACCTTCGTATGTGGCAGCCTTAATATATTATATAAATCGAAAATGATGAAAGACCAGTGAAAGACAGACTTAAACAAGCAGGAGCAGCAGCGGGGAAAATTTGTAAAATACAAACAAAAGTTATAACAAATTATATATTTTGTGTTATTTCAAACATCTCTTCTGAAATCTTAAAATTGTTGTACTCTGTTTTAATACTGAAAACGACCTAGAACCTTACTATACGTCAGACATGCACAGAATCTACACTGATGGAAGCAAGCACGATGCAGGAGTAGGAGCGGCATTCGTTATACACTATCCTGATGGAAGCGACAGAACTAAAAAAAAATTAAGCTACATAAGAGCTGTACAGTTTTTCAGGCTGAATGCGTGGCTATAGAAGGAGCGTGTCAAGAATGTATTATACTGGGTCTTGAAAAAATCACAATCTTCTCGGACTCGATGTCTGCGCTGCAAGAGATTGCAAATCGCAGCAGCACAAACAGAACAATAAACAGCATCCATAAATTAATTCGCCAAATCCAACAAGCAGGAGAAATCCATTTCTGTTGGATCAAAGCCCACGCCGGCCTTCACGGCAATGAGGCAGCAGACACAGCCGCGAAACAAGCGGCATCATTACACAGAAGTCCTGATTTCTGCAGATTTCCCCTATCCTTTCATAAAAAGAACTTACATAAAACAATAATAGGAAAGCATGAACAAATATACATAAACAGTACAACAGGAACCCATACAAAACAACATCTGCCAACACTTACACATGTAACAACACTTCGCAAACATATGTCACTCACCTTCCAACTCACTCAAATACTTACCGGTCATGGATATCACAAAGCCTATCTAGCACGCTTCCACATCACCAACACTGATACCTGCCCATGCGATGACACAACACCACAAACTATCGACCATCTCCTCAAACACTGTCCCAAATATGCATACTCCCGCTCCGACCACGAGTTTCTTTGTGAACTACATCAAATAGACCCATATGATGTATCTAAATTAATAGAAAAAGAAGTAACAAAAACATCGTTCGAAAAATTTATCAGTAAAATAATAAATACACTAGAAAGATTTAATAACACATAAACAGATATAATATTTTATACACCTAAATAAACTGACTAATAAATATATCTATTTAAATATTTATAATACTTTATATATCTTAAATAAACTGCATAATAATAAATTCATAAAACGAATGAAACAAAGTAATAATAGTTATAGGCCGCCCGTATTGAAAGCGAGGACCTACAACTATAATAATAGCGAATTTAAAAAAAAAAAAACTCTGTTTTAAATGATAGAAACAAATTGAGAAAATCTTGTGAGGTTTTATTTCTTTTGAAAATTTAGAAGTCCGTAAAGGATCATGCGTAAAGGGATCCAAAAACAAACAGAGCTATGAATTATCTCAATTAAAAGTTCGTTCGTTTTATATACTTAATTTCCTTATGGAGACACCAAGTTGAATTCCATTGCATGACTAAGATATTCATGATTTAGTCAGTCACAGTAATTACTAGGAAGTGCGCCTATGCCTAGACGGACTGGTTACTGTTAGACCTCAGTGGCCAACACGTCCGCCGAGCGGTTGTGAACGCAGCCGCTCTTAATATGTCGGCACTTAATATGTGCTGTGACTAAAATATGAAAATCTCAGTTTTGCTGTGGAATTCAACTTGGTGCTCATAGAACTAAAGTCGATAGAGATACTTACATATTTAATGACCTCTTCTCTGATAGTTTTTGGACCACGATCCATATAAAGTGGCCCGAAATCCTTTACCAAAACGCAGCACGTAATGCATGTATGAAAAAATTCCGTAGGATTTTTATGTAGAATCTGATAAAGCCTCAATCCTTATCCTTACTAGTCCACAAAGAGTACCTACATAATAATAAATTATAATACAGGATACACGTAGAAAGAAATATGTAAAGACTAGCTTCTGTCCGCAACTCCGTCTGCGTAGAATAACACTTACAATAAGTATATAAAACGCCTGCATACAATTTTATGGCACATAATAGTATGTGCTCTAATTGAAAATGTGTGCAGTAAAATTGTATGCAGGCGTTTTATATACTTATTGTAAGTGTTATTCTACGCAGACGGAGTTGCGGACAGAAGCTAGTCTTTACATATTTCTTTCTACGTGTATCCTGTATTATAATTTATTATTATGTAGGTACTCTTTGTGGACTAGTAAGGATAAGGATTGAGGCTTTATCAGATTCTACATAAAAATCCTACGGAATTTTTTCATACATGCATTACGTGCTGCGTTTTGGTAAAGGATTTCGGGCCACTTTATATGGATCGTGGTCCAAAAACTATCAGAGAAGAGGTCATTAAATATGTAAGTATCTCTATCGACTTTAGTTCTATGAGCACCAAGTTGAATTCCACAGCAAAACTGAGATTTTCATATTTTAGTCACAGCACATATTAAGTGCCGACATATTAAGAGCGGCTGCGTTCACAACCGCTCGGCGGACGTGTTGGCCACTGAGGTCTAACAGTAACCAGTCCGTCTAGGCATAGGCGCACTTCCTAGTAATTACTGTGACTGACTAAATCATGAATATCTTAGTCATGCAATGGAATTCAACTTGGTGTCTCCATAAGGAAATTAAGTATATAAAACGAACGAACTTTTAATTGAGATAATTCATAGCTCTGTTTGTTTTTGGATCCCTTTACGCATGATCCTTTACGGACTTCTAAATTTTCAAAAGAAATAAAACCTCACAAGATTTTCTCAATTTGTTTCTATCATTTAAAACAGAGTTTTTTTTTTTTTAAATTCGCTATTATTATAGTTGTAGGTCCTCGCTTTCAATACGGGCGGCCTATAACTATTATTACTTTGTTTCATTCGTTTTATGAATTTATTATTATGCAGTTTATTTAAGATATATAAAGTATTATAAATATTTATATAGATATATTTATTAGTCAGTTTATTTAGGTGTATAAAATATTATATCTGTTTATGTGTTATTAAATCTTTCTAGTGTATTTATTATTTTACTGATAAATTTTTCGAACGATGTTTTTGTTACTTCTTTTTCTATTAATTTAGATACATCATATGGGTCTATTTGATGTAGTTCACAAAGAAACTCGTGGTCGGAGCGGGAGTATGCATATTTGGGACAGTGTTTGAGGAGATGGTCGATAGTTTGTGGTGTTGTGTCATCGCATGGGCAGGTATCAGTGTTGGTGATGTGGAAGCGTGCTAGATAGGCTTTGTGATATCCATGACCGGTAAGTATTTGAGTGAGTTGGAAGGTGAGTGACATATGTTTGCGAAGTGTTGTTACATGTGTAAGTGTTGGCAGATGTTGTTTTGTATGGGTTCCTGTTGTACTGTTTATGTATATTTGTTCATGCTTTCCTATTATTGTTTTATGTAAGTTCTTTTTATGAAAGGATAGGGGAAATCTGCAGAAATCAGGACTTCTGTGTAATGATGCCGCTTGTTTCGCGGCTGTGTCTGCTGCCTCATTGCCGTGAAGGCCGGCGTGGGCTTTGATCCAACAGAAATGGATTTCTCCTGCTTGTTGGATTTGGCGAATTAATTTATGGATGCTGTTTATTGTTCTGTTTGTGCTGCTGCGATTTGCAATCTCTTGCAGCGCAGACATCGAGTCCGAGAAGATTGTGATTTTTTCAAGACCCAGTATAATACATTCTTGACACGCTCCTTCTATAGCCACGCATTCAGCCTGAAAAACTGTACAGCTCTTATGTAGCTTAATTTTTTTTTAGTTCTGTCGCTTCCATCAGGATAGTGTATAACGAATGCCGCTCCTACTCCTGCATCGTGCTTGCTTCCATCAGTGTAGATTCTGTGCATGTCTGACGTATAGTAAGGTTCTAGGTCGTTTTCAGTATTAAAACAGAGTACAACAATTTTAAGATTTCAGAAGAGATGTTTGAAATAACACAAAATATATAATTTGTTATAACTTTTGTTTGTATTTTACAAATTTTCCCCGCTGCTGCTCCTGCTTGTTTAAGTCTGTCTTTCACTGGTCTTTCATCATTTTCGATTTATATAATATATTAAGGCTGCCACATACGAAGGTACATTTGCCACTATGGACGCACACGGGTATCTGTAAAAAAGAAACAGAAATCTTGTCTGTATTATAAAAAACTAACCAAGTGCGAGTCGGACTTTATTTGTAGGTTTTGCTTCCCTGCGAAGTGTTAGAAAATAAGGCTCAAATGACCGTATCTTTGGGTTGCGTCGAGTTAAAAGATTCAAGGAGCGGCGCCGCAGATATATATAATATAAGTATTTGATGTTATATTTCAACTTTATACCTCCACGCGTTCCTGATAAAAATAAATTATAATACAGGATACACGTAGAAAGAAATATGTAAAGACTAGCTTCTGTCCGCAACTCCGTCTGCGTAGAATAACACTTACAATAAGTATATAAAACGCCTGCATACAATTTTACTGCACACATTTTCAATTAGAGCACATACTATTATGTGCCATAAAATTGTATGCAGGCGTTTTATATACTTACTGTAAGTGTTATTCTACGCAAACGGAGTTGCGGACAGAAGCTAGTCTTTACATATTTCTTTCTACGTGTATCCTATATTATAACGTTACCTATTTTACCTCAATTTATTATTTAATAGCAAATTTAAGTAGAAAGCGTAAGCAAAATAACTAAAACGTATGACGTTTCAAAAAATACAGCCGTCGCAGTTGCCACTTTTGGTCACGTCAAGCGCTGCGATCGTTTTAGCTTTTCCCGCCCAGTCTCTGCACCCGGCCAATACAGAAATTGTTTCGTTTATTAGGAAATACATTCCGCCCAATGAGGGCGCTACTGGACGGTCGAAACAGTTTTAACACTTTCCGTACCGCATAGCGCGTAGCCTGGTATTCGTCGTATGTAGCGCGTAGTAGCTACGAACAGAGAACCCGCCTAGCGGGTTCCTGGTCGTAAAGGGTTAATAGCGTTAACAACATCAAGAAGCTTTTTATCAAACTCGTCTCGCGGGTAGCCACAGAAATCCCTGAATCTATTTGTTCACCAGGTAGCAGCACCGTGGCGAGCTGTCATAATCTCCCAATCATGTTTAATCACATTTTTTTGATTGGTGGATTTTGACAGCTGCTGTCAAAAAGACCTATCGTCACCAGTGGCGGTGGGTCAAACTTTTTCTTAGGCAAGCCGGAGCTTAATTTTTCTTAAAATTTGTTTATGAACTGTAGAAAAACTGCTCAGGTGCCTGAAAATTAGGCAAGCCGACGGGAATCGTGTTATATGGATGCGCCGCCCCTGCTCGTCACAGTGGCGTCACCTGGATTTCCGGAAACCCTCATTGTTCAAGGGAAAGGGTATCGGAGGCCTGCCCCAAAAAGTGTAGATTACTAGTACACTCAGCTGATAAAGTATCGCTCATTTTCGAGCGCTCTCACCTCAAGAGGCTTGTATCGGATCCGCTTTGAGACACATATCTCATGCAAATACTTTCGATTTGAGAATGTTAAGAGCTTTTCCTTGTATCGGTTTTGGTTTGAAGGGCTATAACAATTTGAGATCACGTTGCTGGGACCCTGAACGGGTCGCGTTTATTTATTTATGGCTCCCGTTTATTTATTTATAGCTGCGTACGCGTTTTTCTGTCTACGATAAATTCACCCTTTGCACGTAAATCATAAATGTATAACATGATGTTCAGAAATGTAATTTTATTTGTAACTGCTTGTGAAGGCTCTCTTTATTCCTTGGAAGTTATTCTTATTCGAGCTTTGTAACTTTTTAACAATATAAATATGTTCTGAATTTCAAGACTCTATCATAAACATTTCAAAATTCTATCACATTGCACGCAGAGCAGATGGTCGATGGGGTCGAAAAGTGCTCGAGTGGAGACCACGGACTAGCAAGCGCAGCGTAGGACGTCCACTCACAAGAATGGACAGACGACCTTATAAAGGTCGCCGGAAGACGCTGGATGCAAGTCGCTTCCGACCGATACTTATGGAGGTCCAAAGGGGAGGCCTATGTTCAGCAGTGGACGTCTTATGGCTGAGATGATGATGATGATGATGATGATGATCATAAACGGTTACGTTATCATATACGAGGTATATCCGTCTCTGGGTAACGCGAGTATTTTACCAGGGACTAAATAATATAGACAGCCACAGTCTAAGAACTTTTTGGGACTCCAAGGCTGAAGCTCCATCTGAACGAGAAACCCAAAGATACAATCGATCTCGGGTCTTCCACACTTCCGGTTGGAAAGTGAGGGGAGCTGTGTCAGAGCTGAGCTCTTTTCAGCGGTCTTCTCTTCGGTTTTTTTGAGGAGAATCGGACTCCTTAGTAGGTATTCTTCTGTTTTCTGCTTTCTGTTGCAGGTGCATAACGGCTGGCATCGAGCCGGGTTTGTTTCGAGTTTTCCTTCTCTGCTGCTGTAGATACAAAAATAGTCGAAGGAAATGAGATAGTGCTGCAGCACCTTCTATAGTAACTAGTAGCGTACATTTTACTTACCGAGCGATAGCAAATGTCTCCGTTTCAGCTCGATGGGAAAAATGTTTTCGTATGTCCGTCTGACGTCTGTCCGGCTGTTCTCCCCTACAGGTCGAATTTCTCAACCAAGTACCGTGAAATTTTGTAAGCAGGTTTTTGAGTTTTATTTTCTGAGAAAGGACTGAAGCGCCATAATGGCGTATGGCGATTAAGACACCATTGTGAGTAACCTGAGATTTAATTCGCGAAGCCATACATGTATTCAGATTTAGCTAGGCTTGCGAGGTCTACAGTTTACGGAGACATTTATTTAAATAAATAACTATGAGGAATATGGATGCACTACCCATGGTGCCCACACGAAAACAGGGAAAATCGACGAGCATTTTCACTTATTGAATTGTCGCCTAAATGCATTAGTTTACGCCACACTAGCTTGCCCAGCGAAGCCGATATTGCCGCAAAATTAATATGATTGACTCCCTCGTTATGTCGCGGACTATAATGATATTTTGAGAAGGTTTTTGCTGAATTCACGAAAATTGATATTAAAAATTGCGTGAACTTGTACTATGTTTGTGTTTTCTTCATTATGGTTAAAAAATGTATGTGACTATTTATATTTAAAGGACCTTCATGGCAGCCGGTGCTTACATTGTAGTCATACAGATTCAATATAATTTTCAAGAAATCAAGGCGTAAGCTCCGGCCGCCATTAAGGCTCTTTCAATATAGATTATCACATTAAAGCCATCCCTCGATTCGGACAAGCCACGCCCATCCGTAAGAGACATGTTTATGGCTCCCGTGCACGAAAGAAAGAGATGCAGCGCTCTTAAGGATCAGACTTTTTCACCAAACTTCGATAAATAAGCGAATCTATACAGTTTTGTCTAATTTTGCTTCTGTGACTTTTTAGATAAACCAGAATACCATATTTTTTGCTTAGTTATATTGCTTAATCTCTTATAGTTTATGTAAGCTAAGAAAAATAAGGGGAAAAAGGACCCAACTTCGGATTTTTTTTCTATCGAGGCAACTTTCAGCAATCGTGTTTCGGCTTGTGCCAAAAACAAGAATATATAGTCTAATAATATATATTCGAAAATATATGTATTCAGTCCCTTTTCCCGTTTAATCACTAGAGCGTTTGAAAAAACCTATAATTTTTCAAAGTAGCCCCTAATTCTACTGTGCTTAATTACAACTGTTTTAGCCCATGGATCTGGAAATTTTGGACTAACTATGAGCATTTGTTAAACGCATAAATAAACCTCACATAAGACAACCCCTTTATCTATGACCTGTGATTACCCATACTTCGTATTCATCTCGAGACCAACTTAACTATGGACTAGCGAATGTAAAATCCTTTTTGATCATCGGAAGAAACCCCCTCGGTAACGAGATTAATGAGCGTCAGCATCGTAACTGTACGATCTCTGTCCGACCAAAGTTAAACCTTAATGCAACTAGTTAAGGTCTACTAATGATTTGTTAGTAGGGTCGAACCTTTCGGCCGCGATTCCTCACCTGTTGACCTCTAACTGAATTATCCGCCGTGACGTAAACTCGCCCAAACACTGCGATTTATTACTACAATGGAGCTGGTCGCAGCAGGTATAAGGCAAGAGATACAAGATCGTGTAGCAAGATTGACCTAAGGTAATAGGCGTGATGAATTTTTTTCATGCATGGTATCGTTCGATTCGTTTTGTTGTGAGGATCATATGTTTGTACGGAGCCAATTGCGTTAAATCAACATAAAAGACAGAAATGAGACTTAAAGTCTGAGATTTGCATTTAATTGTTTCTCAAAACGCTCCTAACAAAATGATACGAAGCCGTGACGTCACGGCTATACCTATAGTCGCCCTGTTTAAAGTATGGAAAAATTATGAAATTGCTATTTTTACAGTAAAATGTTGCATTTATGTATATGGAGGCTATACAATTTATTTAACAAAAAAATGTTAAAAATCCAAATGTATCATTGGTTTTTAAATTTCGATGTTCGAAACATTTTGAAATTTTGAAGCCTGATATATTTGCACCATTTCAATAGATTTTTTAAATGTTCACTTTATTTGGATATATTGATCATTTCATTTTGCATCCTATCAACTAAATCTTACTGCATAATTCAACATGTGTCATCATCCCTAACGCTAGTCATAAAAGTCTAAAAAAAAAGCGGTTCGTTGAAATTAAACTAGTCAAATTATACCAGCACTTTCTAGCGATAGACTCTATAGGTTTTGTGTATATAACTGGAATCGACATGCCACATTTTCGGTAACATTTTTATAGAAGTCTATTTTTCCGCTTTTCCGAAGCGTCGAGTGTTACACGTAGATTGAAATGATGGTAGTTTATTCTTAAGCGTTAAGCTGAATGGATCTATCTATTCCATAGTCTGTTTAGTCAAACCACTGTTCTGTTACCACTATCCACTACGTGGGAGGTACCGAAGTAATTAAAGACCGACCCGACGACCCTCAATTATTTAATATCACCGCACACGCCCGCATCTGACTTGAGGTTGGCAACTCTTAGGGTTGCCAGTTAACTTTAAGGTACGGCCACTTGAAATAATTTATGTCATACGATCTGCCTCATTCGAACTTTACAACAAACTTGTGTCTATTGGACCTAATTTGGAGGTTATATTGACATCACTAGCATCCTGCTTCTTGCTGCTTAAGAATTGGTTTCGTCCCAAAAAAAGTGTCCGTGCAGTTTTCGGGTAAGTATATTTTTACTATTTACTTAATAATTTAGAAGCAGTCTTTGTTTATAAATCTGTACATACAATACTATAACAGAAACATATAATCATATCATATCGATTGTTGTTGGATTTGCCGTACACGTGTAGGCACCCCGTCTATGGCGAAGAATCTCCGCCGATATCGGGAGGTCAAAGCGCCAACCTGGCTCGCACCGCCCGTCCTCGGCGCTGGTACGAGCAGTCCTATTTGTTCAAGGACCGTAGAGTTACCTACTATTTTTTTTCGCAGTAAATCACAATAGTGCATTAGAAGAAGTATTTTGCGTCGCATTTCTGGTGTATTGAACTACCATGCCCGAAACAAATATAGAAGGAAAAAGCAGGGGGTAGCAACCATACATCCGTTCCGTTTATATAAGTACCTCAAAAAAAATCTCTATATCTTTTCAACCATTAGAGTATACTTGGCTTCAAATGGATCCTGGGTATTCGAGCTTACTACAAACGTACGCGTAGTATTAATAGCTGCAATATTTGGGTTGGAAAATTGTGACGAGACGCGCATTATAAAGCCTAGCATCTAACTAGCTCGCCCACATATCTGTTATATGTTCTGGTGTATGTTTGTGGCTTCCACTTCAATATTTAATATTGTAGGACAAATATAGGCTTGAAATAAGAATTGCAGTGTCATGTTAGTGAAAAGGGATCAAAGTAACTTGAAACAAGGATAGGGGTTATACATATAATATAAATGAAATGGGGGTTCGCCTTTCAGAAGGATTACGAGAGCATTAAAAAGAAAACATTATAATGTTGATACGCTTGACAGGAAATCAGCGATGTGGAAAAAATTAGTAGCCATATAACAACAAGGTATTAGGTACCTATTTTGTAGTTAACTATACGAGTTAATACATAGCAAAAGTTAATAATTCACGGGTAAGAAGCACGCAACCTGAAGCGTTCCCAAGAGACCACCCTGGGGCAACTCATCAAAATTCAAGGTTAGTATGTAAGCCATAACACACTCGTCCACGTGTAACTTTGTATCTACATTATGTTACAGTCGGCCAAAAATGTGGTCTTTTGAGGTTCGTTTGAACGTCATGAGACAACAAGATCGTGCATGCTTTAAACTCCGTTAGAAAAGTCAACCTTAGCGATCGTTAGATCTCGCAGAAACTTTTGTCAAAACTGGTAGACCACTTTCTTGGTCGACTGTACCATCATTTATGAAACATTAAATAAACGAAATATATCTTTATTTTCAAGCACTAAGGGCCATAGATAAACCTTAAAGCTAGCATTAGTTTTATATCATCCTCCTAGCATTTGACCCGGCTTTATCGAACGAGCGGAGCGTAAGCGAAGATCGTTCTTACAAACAACAACTGTCACCTGGCTACTGGGACGTCTCGGCATTTGGATGGCTTTTTGATTTAGATAGTTTGTCCGACGATAACTTTAGTAACGATTTTCCGATCTTTATGAAATTTGTTGGGGTTGTAGCAGAGACCAACAAAATTTGCGAGTTCGTATATGAGCTGGATTGAGACGGGGGTTCTGAAATTAGAAGGCCTAAAAAGGTTTTGTAAAGGGGTCCTGTTACATTGGTCATCTTATTTGCTACTTTTACGAGCAAGTATGGTTGAGTTTGGTATCAAACGAAAGGTATTGATTAACACTCTCGTCAAATCCTTATTAACTGCTTACTGTTTTATAACAATTAGCAACATAAAATTGATTTAAAAAATATTTTCCATTATATTTTGATTTTGGTGTAAATATTTTGACAACTGACTTTTTTTTTAATTTATTAGAGTTTTGGCTGCTAGGGCCATCAGCATACTGACATTAACACATTAGTTAGAGAGAGAGTTACCATAGACGCATAATGATGGTGACCGAAACCTATATAGGTGGTCCACAGATGAGAACGACATGTCAAAGCAACAGATTGAGAGGCATGTGAGAGGTGGATTTAAATTTAGATGAGACAAAAACTGTCAAATCTGAAGCGATTTATTTCGTCGCAGTAAAATTTTGCGCATCAACCGCACAATTTAATATGGACGTTTAGTTTCACCGTGATGGTTAGTTGAGAAAAAAATACCCGATACCTATTTTTGGTATTTGTAGTAATTCTACTATTGCACATTTATGGCGAAACACAAGATTCGCGAGTTCACAGTTCGGGGCGAACTACTAGTAATATAATAATATACCTAGCCTTTATTTCCATGACTTAAAAATAATATACAATAACAAAAAAAAACTAAACAACTATTTTAACATTTAAGACATGGCCCCTTCTCGGGTTAAGGCCCGGCTTTACCGAGGTATTTAAATAAATTTCAAGTAAATTCAAGTTATCTGCTCCCTTAGCGCTTACATTTTTAGTTCTTATAGTAAAATAGCAAGATGTTACTGACGTAATTTAAGGGACAAAGATATCAGCTTCGCTAGGCGCTAATAAGCCGAAGTCATTGTTGATATTGTATGTTTATCAATCAATTCAAATAATGTGTGTCATCTTGTAAACATAAGTAAGCATAAGTATAAGTATAAGGTGTTCGAAATGAGTTAGACAAGATTTTATTGACAAAAAACAAAAGCGCGAGTGTATTACAATTGAAGGGATGTTTACAAAAACAACATAACTGACTACACTAGTTGACACCTGAAACGATTAACAATGTTCTTAAAAAAGTGTCAACCGCTCTAAGCAGTTATGTTGTTTTTCACACCACCTACTTACTCGTATACGGGCTTTTTCTTCCCTGCTAGGAGGGAACAAAGTGACACTTTTCTGTTCAAGGTCAGTTTATTTTTCACCCAGTTCGTCACTAAAAACGTTTTATTTTATTTAAATTAATCGATTCATTATAATCCGGAAGCACACTAAGCGCATATAAAGTTAAAATAAATATGATTCAACCATAAATTTTTTTGATTTCCTCTAAGGTGGTGTGAAAAGCAGTATGTGTCATATAGAGATATACATAGGAGCAAAACTATTTTCAGCTTGGACGTTAGCACTTGAATCCCTCACTACGCTCAGGAGTCTACTTTATGGCTTCGTTTGGGATTCAATGTACACCCTCGCCGTAAATATTTCATTTTGCTCCTTTGTTACACAATCTACTATTTGTAAACATCCCTTCAATTAAGTATTTTGCACATCTCGCCCGCTTAGAGACTTCTGCTGTTGACTGCACATAATTTTAAATAAAACCCCTACCTTTAAGCTATACATTCTCTCCTACGTATCATTTATTCAGCGAATAGGCCACAAATCTCTAAAGTAACATTGACGTCGCACTTACCTCGCTTGCGCAGGAAATATCACACTTTAACTCTAAACCTTTTCGCTGAATGTAGGCTTAATGTGAGAAGTAAAATTACGGTTTTTGTGCTGAAATTGTGGCACAATTTTTAAATGTTGCGGTTTCATGCATACCTACTTTTTTAGGCCGGGAATTTTAAGCCACATTCAAAATTGAGTTTTGATAATACACGTAAAGTAGTATTTTTAATCCAAGACAGTAATTTGACAGCTCTTGCCATACAAAGTGGTTTGCAATGTCATATATGTATGTATGTAATGTACATATAGGTATGTACTGACCATCTATCTAACAAACAATATGCATACTTCCATTCCAAGTAGCATGTATTTGAAAATCATAAGAAATTATACGATATTCACTTTGATCAGCCGTTTAATAGGTAATATATTTGTATGTCTTGCATCCTGCAGTGCGACCTTGGGGTCAAAAACATTTTTACCCTTTAGTTGCCTTTTACATCAAATTCTTTTCATAAATCCTTCTGTGCAAACAGTTTTTGTTCTAAATTTTTGCGACAAGTAACAGGCAAACTAAAGTAATATATTTTTCAAACTCATATTATTTATTCGTGTGAAAGTACAAAGAAAGCTACACAAGACGTTGTTTGTTATCAAGAACACAAAGGCTTTAAGTACATAAAGGGTTTTATCTAAACCCAACTCATAATTTCTCTATTCTGCGTTCGAAACCCGTATATAATTACCACCATTATTGCAACCAGTATTGTAACATCAGTGTATTATCTGTGACCGTGGGTAAAAACGTATGAAAATTCATTACCGCATCGTAAACGGTAACGTAATGAAAAACTAGTCCTGCCCCCCGACCATGGTTAGACAGCCGGCACAATCGAGTTGGCCGGCACAATTCGGATTCATAACATGTGTGTAGATAAAGCAGTGTATGCAACTGTACGTAATTAGGTCGTAAAACACTCGTGTGATCTTATTATAATAACCACACTCGTATTTTAAGGACCTTTATTATGTAACAGTTAAATAAACTAGGTACTATAGCTTGTTTGGATAATCATTTATGTTTTATATATCTTCTTATTCTTGTCACTCATTAATTTTCAGTTTATTCTGCTTATAATGGCACCTAAATTCACCAAACACATATTTTTGAGGTAGTTTTAAATCTTTTGCTTTATGGGCCATTTAGGTACCGAGCGTAAGAATAAAACGTGGTAACATAACATACCTTGTAAAATATATATGCCAGTTTCTATTGTAACCTTGCTGACGAGACAAAGAAACAAACAATAAATAGATGGTACCATTAAAACAAATCTCAATGATATAAGTTTCAACCTGCACGGAAAACCACAAACTTTACAACCAACAACAAAATCCATTATAATTAAAAACTCGTGTTAAAAAATCGTTTACAACAAAATATTCACAAAAGAAAACTTCCAAACTCAGTCTCGCCACACGGTAAGCGCACAATTTAGGAAATAAAACTTTTTACAAAGAAACCCAGTACTTTTAATTACTTGGAAGTGCCACCTTCAATGTTATTGCCATTGCTAGTCGAGCCGAAAGCTTAGGGGAAGTAGTAAAAGTGGTAGTAATCTATCCTACAATAAAAAGTATTGGTAATATTAACAGATGGCGAGGCGACCTACACACGGAAGATCGGTCGCAAGTTGAATATGGCACAGACAAAGACACAGCTACACGATAAAACGCCTTGTCATCGTCACACATCACATTAGCCCTCGTGGGGAAAGGCAGGCTAGAAAAACTTTGGAAAACGTAATTAATGTTTGAAAAGTTGACGATAAAGTGCCCGGTGGAAGGACATTTATGCTGATGCATAGACTGCTACTACGGTGCTAAGTTACTTTTAATTTCGAAACGTTTCTAGGGTATATTATTTTATGACTCGGCAAGTTTTAATGAACTTGGAGTCGAAGTACAGGCCTTCTTAATTTTGTTGGATGTTATTAGTGTGATTTAGCAGACACTGCAGCTATTCAATCTTGACGATCAAGTCCTATATGAGTTTTTTTTAATGGAGACATCTTATTTGCAAAGACTTTTTTATTTTGCTTACCATATCTAGGAGATGAGGTATCGTACCTAGGGCTCGCGGTCGTTTCCGGATCTCGTGTATCCGTTTCGAATACCCGTGTCCGAATAACACGCGACACGGGTTTCTGGCCCGTTTCGCACGTGTCCTTAAGAAACGTGTAATTAAGATCCGTGTCCACGGGTAAACGGGTCGCCGAAAAAACCGTGTCTTAAATACACGCGGATCTGGAAACGTCCTTGGCGGTAAGAGTCAAACGGGTCGAGTCGTTCAAAAGCTACGAATGACTACATTATATAAAAATCTTATTGCCAGCATATAGAGTTTAAATTTAGTTAACAGTTATTTGACCGAACCTTTTTTCTACTCAGGTAGAAGCACGGGTTTTAGTTTAGCAATAGAAAAGAAATATTACTGCATAACGAGCAATAGGCTTTATCACCAACTCTGGTGGCGAAGTTCCACACCCAGCTTCTTCTCATTTTTTAACAAATAAACGCAATAACAGTTTTATAACAACAAAAACCAACAAGACAAAAACTATTAACAAACCAACTAAAACTATTTTAAAATGGTAAGATTAACCCGGGAACTCCAACTGACCGACTAAGTGGCAAACTGGAGTCAAACTGAAACTTAATAGGATATTCTAAAAATTTTAGGCATTTTATTTAAAATTGTATTGTAGCTTAGTGGGAAGTCTTATCACAGTGAAATGCATTTTAGTGCCGCGCGGCGACAAAACAATGGTAAACGATTACAATAGGTTAAGTAAATCCTCTTAAAATCGTGTCGCTTGAGGTCATTTGTGTGTACAGACACGTTGTCTTTATTACAACCACTTAGAGCTTAAAACGGGCTGTCATTATGACTTGGAAATTAACACGTTGGCGCTACTTTGCAGTGCAAACTTTACACCAAAGGGTGTCATAAATCTGCATTTTATTTTATTACTTACCTGGACGCTAGTGTTAAAGTGACCTATGTCAAGTAGAAATTTACCTGTTTTAGTATCTAAGCTTAATTTCATAAGTTATATTATCACAGGTTATCCAAACCAACATAAGTAATACTGTTTTTTTTTTCAAAAAACAGATGTGCATGGTGATTTGAGAAGGCCCCTCAAATAGGTGGTTGCTTTTGTTGCCTTTGCCGTTTATGTTGTTTTCTCATAGTAAATACTAAGAACGAATATAGACAATATAATAATGAATACCTACCAAAGATGTTGTATTATCTCTCGCAGCAATGAAATTAGAAGTTTTTACATTATTGTACACGAGTAGCTATATAAAATATTGTTTTAATGAAGTCGCTTCTCAAAGCAATATAATTTATTTTCAAACACTATCAAAATTGAATAAGAAAGTAGAAAGTATATTTTTTTAATTATCAAAACTATGTGTAGGTAAGGTAATTATTCATTTTGTCTAGAATACCAATGCTTAACTAAATATACTATAAAAGCTTAATAAAAAATATAACCGACGAAGCCAGTCAACTCCACCCATAGTCAACTATAGAGCATTCAATAGTAAATCTTATTTGATTGATACGGCTCTAACTACTTCGGAGCGTCGGAACCGTTCGGGCCGGTATTAAGAACCCGTGTACTCGTGTAAACGTGTCTGAGAAACGTTTCTCGGAGACGTTTCCTGGAGACGTTTCCAAATCCCGGCGGGTTCGTGTAAACCGGTTCCTTAGCACCGCCGGTCTTAAGTACACGGGTATTCGTTGCCGCGTGTAACACGTGTAGCGCGAGCCCTAATCGTACCGTACATGGCATTACTTTTTGATTTTAAACCTAATTTGAAATCTAACCTCAGACACTAAGTTAATCGGCCGATTTTTTCGCAATTTTGGCAGATACACGTATAAATGTATACGGTAACTAATAGTAAAAACAAAAAATTTGATTTATTAGTGCATACTTGTAAGTAATAAGGCTGCATTAACACTGTTTTCAGTAAATAAACTCCATCTTTTCTTAAAGTTTTTGTCGAAAACGAAATCTTAATCCAAGTTTGCTTATTTCCAACTACCTATTCACTAAAATCCGTTAGGCTAACTTGCCTGGTAAATGAATGCTCTAAAACGGGTCTAGCTGGAAAAGTCTAAAGCAGAAATTTTGACTTTGGAACTAAAAGTCCCCAGTCCCCGGAGGTGAGGCCGAGGAGGGGGGAGGTAAAGAAGGTCTCGTTTTTTGTTTTTTTTTGCTTATATCTTTAAAACCATGCGTCATAGGCAATTTTGTTGTAGTACATAATTAAAGCTGATAAAATTCTCTACAACTCTCATGAACTTACTATTTACCTAACACTAATGGTTGTCCAGATATGAGCTCCGAAAAACGGAACATTTTTGTAAAGTGGGGGGTATTCTCCACAATTCTTGCCATACTAACTAGCAAAAGTTAATCTGGGTAAAAAGTCACCCTATAAATCTTATAAAGAATTAAATTATCTGCGAAAAAATTTATGCGAAATTATTGGACACGGTGTATATCAGTATTTTTTTTTTTTTTTTTTTTTTTCCGTAGCCTATACTGTGTCCCACTGCTGGGCAAAGGCCTCCCCTCGCTTCCGCCACTCGTCACGGCCTAGTGCATACTCTCGCCACTCGCTACAAAATGCGTCCAGATCGTCCCGCCATCTCCTTTTTGGTCTGCCTCTGCCCCGGCCGATTTGTTCGGTCCACAGAGTTGTTAATTTAGCCCATCGTTCCGGGTGCATGCGGCAGACATGTCCAGCCCAATCCCACTTGAGCTTGGCGGTCTTAACACCCACATCCGAGATACCTGTCCTGGAGCGCAGTTCGGTGTTCCTAATCCGATCGGTTCTACGAACTCCTAGTATGCTGCGCTCCATGGCTCGCTGGCAAATTTTGAGTCGGGACTTTTCAGCCTTCGTTAATGACCATGTTTGTGCGCCGTAGGTTAGGATAGGCAGGATACACATGTCGACGAGTTTGCGCTTTAGTGTCAGTGGAAGGTTACCCTTCATAAGCGCTTTCATGGACCAGAAGTTCTTCCAGGCGTTCTCGATGCGTCGATCGATTTCCTTGCTCTGCCTGTTATCGAAGGATGCTATCTGGCCCAAATAGGTGTATTCGTCGACATATTGTAAATCCTGCCCATCTACCTGGACCCTACGTTTCACGCTATTGGTCATTAATTGGGTTTTGCCCCTATTCATTGTGAGTCCGACTTCAAAACTTGCCGAGCTAAGGTCTTGTAGCATTTGCTCTAGATGGGATGCAGTGTGGGAGAATAGGACGATGTCATCGGCGAAACGCAGGTTAGTCAACCTCTTGTCACCGATGTCGACGCCCATCGTTTCCCACTTGACCGCCAGCTTTTTGAAAATTTCCTGCAAGCAAGAGGTGAACAGTTTCGGAGAAAGCGGGTCGCCCTGTTTTACCCCTTTTTCAATGCGAAACCTTGGACCGGGAACATGCAATTTAATGCACGCTGTGCTTTTGCGGTAGATAGATTCAACGAGCTCAACATAGGTATTGTTGATCTGATGCTGTCGCATTGCTGAAAACACGGCAGAATGTTTCACACTGTCGAAGGCTTTGTTGTAATCAACAAAAGCCATGTATAGGGGTTTGTTGAACTCGTTGAATTTCTCAATTATTTGGTTAATGGCGTGGAGGTGGTCTGTGGTAGAAAAACTGGGTCTAAATCCGGCTTGTTCTGGTGGCTGGTGTTTGTCCAGCAGTGAGGCAATGCGGTTTTCTATAATCTTTATGAATAACTTATAAATATGTGAAATTAAACTAATTGGTCTGTAGTTTCCTATGTCGGATTTGTCGCCTTTCTTGTGGAGAAGGATAATATTCGAGTGGCAGAAATCCTGTGGCAATTCACCGGTACTTAAAATAGAGTTGAATAGGTTAGTCAGGTGGGGCAGTAAGGTATTTTTTCCTGATTTTAGTGTTTCGGTCGTAACACCATCATCCCCTGGACTTTTCTGATACTTTAAGCCCTTAAGAGCGTTATTAACCTCGTTACTTGTAATGGGGGGGATGGTACTCGGACCGGAATAATTATCACTTGTAGAAAGTATGATAGATGGATCTGAATATAGCGATGAATAAAAATTTGTGCAAATTTCCGTTATTTTGTCTCTGCTGCTGTGTTTTTTTCCATCTTCATCCCGTAAGCTTGTGATCCACGCCCTTTCCTTATTTACTCCATTTCTGGCGTGTCTGAGAGAAGTGTGTGTTTTGATTGCAATTTCGACTAATTTTGTATTAAAATCTCGTAAGTCTTTTCGTATGCTACGTTTGACTTGACGGTCCAGGATTGAATAATTTTCTCTGTTATTGTGTTTGTTTGATTCTCTGTATTTTATTAAATTTACTGTTGCTTGTGTAAGTTTATTATTGTTTCTTTTGGTATGTTTTATTTTGCTACTAGCTATTTTGACGCTTCTATCAGTATATGTGCATATATTCTAAAAGACAATTTAAATCATTATAAGATTTCTAGGGTGTTTTTTATCCAGATTAATTTTTGCCAGTTAGTATGACAAGTATTGTGGATAATACCCCCTACCTTACAAAGACGTCCGTTTTTCGGAGCTCATATCAGGACAACTATTAGTGTTAGGTAAAAAGTGAGTTCATAAGAGTTGTAGAGAATTTTATCGGCTTTAATTATGTACTACAACAAAATTGTCTCTGATGCATGGTTTTAAAGATGTAAGCCTAAAACCAAAAAATAGGACCTTCTTTGCCTCCCCCCTCCTCGGGCTAACCTTCGGGGGCTGGGGACTTTTAGTATGTTAGTCTCCTAACTAGTCTTAACAAAGTTCCAAAGTCAAAATTTCTGCTTTCCACGTTTCCAGCTAGAATCACTCGTTTACCACACTAAACCCCTACTAGCGTCTTTCGAGCGTCGACGTCGCCCGAGCGCCCGCGCAGCGTCGACGCGGCAGGGGGAGGGGGCAAGGGGCCGGGGATGACGTCAAGTACACGTCGCGTCGGCGCGGGTGAGACGCCGACGCTCGAGCGACGTCACGTGGACGCTCGAAAGACGCCAGTGTGGGGTTAGCCTTAATAGTATCCCTTCTACTGGAACTACTAAAACGCCTTGGCATATTCTATAAGTACATGAATAATTAATCCGTATTAATTCCTTGAAACATGGTTTACCATTTCAGTGGATGGTAAAGGCTTTCAATCAAACCAGGGCTTTAAATACCGTTAAAAAGTTGGTATCGTTACAGCTGTCAAACAGATTTAACGTTAAGTTGTTATTAACGTTAAACCATTTACCGTTACTTCTACTACTTTTTACCGGTAAAAAAATTGTAACGTTACCAGCTAATGCATAGAGCTAACGTTAACTCAAAGGTATCGTTAAATAATTTTAACGTTATTATTTAACGTTAGTAGCATAGCAGCTTATTTAGATACACTGATGGATACCATCGTTAGATATCGAACGAGTGTTCATTCACGTACGACGCCGCCGCGCCGGCGTCCTAGTGAGTGATTAAACCAAATTGAGTTATTAAAAACCGGCCAAGAGCATGTCGGGCCATGTTCAATTGTTCAGTGTAGGGTTCCGTTCCGCTGCCGCTCGTGATGTTTTCTTTTACTTGCGTCGATACTATTATGGTACGGAGATGTAAGATGGTGTTGTAAAATTGTTAGGTATTTCTTTTTTAGGCACGTAATTTTTTTGCTTTTTGGCAATGTATTATTTAATGGTTCAGTTGCGCTATTTTTTTTGTAAAAATCGTCGTGGTATGGTAGTAGTTTTTGACTAATTCGGGTGTGTAGATTTAGAAAATAATGTCTGTTTTAAAATCCAAGATGGCGGCCATCGTCCTTTTTCGTAAAAATCGTCATGGTAGTCGTTTTCGACTAATTCGGGTGTGCAGATTTCGAAAATAATGTCAGTTTTAAAATCCAAGATGGCGGCCATATACTTTTTTCTTAAAAATCGTCATGGTAGTAGTTTTCGACTAACTTGGGTGTGCAGATTTCGAAAATAATGTCTGTTTTAAAATCCAAGATGGCGGCCATATACTTTTTTCTTAATAATCGTCATGGTAGTCGTTTTCGACTAATTCGGGTGTGCAGATTACGAAAATAATGACTGTTTTAAAATCCAAGATGGCGGTCATCCAACTTTTTGTAAAAATCGTCATGGTAGTCGTTTTCGACTAATTCGGGTGTGCAGATTTCAAAAATAATGTCAGTTTTAAAATCCAAGATGGCGGTCATATACTTTTTTCTTAAAAATCGTCATGCTAGTAGTTTTCGACTAACTTGGGTGTGCAGATTTCGAAAATAATGTCTGTTTTAAAATCCAAGATGGAGGCCATATACTTTTTTCTTAAAAATCTTATGGTAGTCATTTTCGACTAATTCGGGTGTGCAGATTTCGAAAATAATGTCAGTTTTGAAATCCAAGATGGCGGCCATATACTTTTTTCTTAAAAATCGTCATAGTAGTAGTTTTCGACTAACTTAGGTGTGCAGATTTCGAAAATAATGTCTGTTTTAAAATCCAAGATGGAGGCCATATACTTTTTTCTTAAAAATCTTATGGTAGTCATTTTCGACTAATTCGGGTGTGCAGATTTCGAAAATAATGTCAGTTTTTACATCCAAGATGGCGGCCATCCACCTTTTTGGTAAAAATCGTCATGGTAGTCGTTTTCGACTAATTCGAGTGAACAGATTTCGAAAATAATGTCTGTTTTAAAATCCAAGATGGCGGCCATATACTTTTTTCTTTATAATCGTCATGGTAGTCGTTTTCGACTAATTCGGGTGTGCAAATTACGAAAATAATGACTGGTTTAAAATCCAAGATGGCGGTCATCCAACTTTTTGTAAAAATCGTCATGGTAATCGTTTTCGACTAATTCGGGTGAGCAGATTTCGAAAATAATGTCTGTTTTAAAATTCAACTTCCAAGATGGCGGCCATGTACTTTTTTCGTGAAAATCGTCATGGTAGCCGTTTTCGACTGATTCGGGTGTGCAGATTTCGAAAATAATGTCTGTTTTAAAATCCAAGATGGCGGCCATATACTTTTGTCGTAAAAATCGTAATGGTACTCGATTTCGACTAATTCGGGAGTGTAGATTTCGAAAATAATGTCTGTTTTAAAATCCATGGCGTTCATGCACTTTTTCCTAAAAATCGTTATGGGTATTCTCGATTAATTCGGGGATGTAGATTATGAAAATAAGAACCGTTTCAAAATCTTAGATGGCGAAAATATACAATTTTGTCATAATCATCATGATAAAAAATGAAATGTATAGCCGCCATCTTGGATTTCAATACTACATTATTTCCGAAATCTAAACACCCGAATTAGCCCAAAATGACTACCATGATGATTTCGACAAAATAGTATTTTCCATTTCGGATTTTCAAACGGTCCTTATTTTCGAAATCTATATCCACGAATAAACAGAAAACGACACCCATAACGTGTTTAAAGAAAAAGTGCATGGCCACCATCTTGGATTTTAAAACAGACTTTATTTTCGAAATCTACACACCCGAATTAGTCGAAATGAGTACCATGACGATTTTTACAAAAAGTATATGGCCGCCATCTTGGATTTCAAAACAAACATTATTTTCGAAATCTGCACACCCGAATTAGTCGAAAACGACTACAATGACGATTTTTACGAAAATGGTCGATGGCCGCCATCTTGGATTTTAAAACAGTCATTATTTTCGTAATCTGCACACCCGAATTAGTCGAAAACGACTACCATGACGATTTTTACAAAAAGTATATGGTCGCCATCTTGGATTTCAAAACAAACATTATTTTCGAAATCTGCACACCCGAATTAGTCGAAAACGACTACAATGACGATTTTTACGAAAATGGTCGATGGCCGCCATCTTGGATTTTAAAACAGTCATTATTTTCGTAATCTGCACACCCGAATTAGTCGAAAACGACTACAATGACGATTTTTACGAAAATGGTCGATGGCAGCCATCTTGGAAGTTGGATTTTAAAACAGACATTATTTTCGAAATCTGCACACCCGAATTAGTCGAAAACGACTACCATGATGATTTTTAAGAAAAAAGTATATGGCCGCTATCTTGGATTTTAAAACTAACATTATTTTTGAAATCTGCACATCCGAATTAGTCGAAGACGACTACCATGACGATTTATACGAAAAAGGTCGATGGCCGCCATCTTGGATTTTAAAACAGACATTATTTTCGTAATCTGCACACCCGAATTAGTCGAAAACGACTACCATGACGATTATTAAGAAAAAAGTATATGGCTGCCATCTTGGATTATAAAACTAACATTATTAAATTTTTAAACTAACATTAAAATTTCTCCTACTTTTTCTTACTGGCAATACGATACCCTGTATTAATCACAGCCAAGTCACAAACTGTTACCAACCAACAGTCAACACAAAACGTCGCGCAATACCCACCCGCATTCGACTCGAGCGAAATGTGTAGGGTTCAAGACTCGGCAACGTGTCACGGAGGCTAGTGCACGAAGTGGCAACAATGCGAATCAACTAGCGCCGCGCGGCGTGCGCCTTTCTGGTAGGGCGGTGTGGCAACGTAGCATTACTGATCAAAATAGTGTTACTTAGTTAACGTTATTATAATGTGAATTGGGTAACGTTAGCCAGCCCTGCAATGTAAAGTAAATTTACCGATAAAAAGTAACGTTAATTGGGTAACGTTACCATAAAGTTATGTTATTAAGTAACGTTACATTTTTACTACCGGTACTAAGGTATTTTTATGGTTTTACCGTTACCTAACGTTATTTTATAATGTGAATTGGTAACGTTTTAAAGCCCTGAATCAAACTATTAGTAGGTGCTTCATGAACATTAATTTACAAGTTGAGTTGACGGGTCATGTTGAACTTACGGAATTACGAATGTCAACCAAATCTGTGGTCCGGATTTCAGAAGGGCACTTCGGCGGGACTTACCTGTAAATAAATATTTATAATGAATTAGTTATTTGGGTTTCCGTATAGTGTACATTTGAAATAAATGCATTTTAGGGTAAAATATTATAACAGACGGGATCTTTAAGAAGGCCGAAAGACGACATGGAAAACCTCAAATAAAATAGACAGAAAGTTCGAACAAGTTTAAAAATAAGCAAGAGGGCAGCACAAGGAATAGTCCACAAAACAAATATTAATCTAGATAAAGCAAGCACTATCAATACCGTCACGTGCTACAACTTTGCCTACGAGGCAGACCTTTGTTTGACTTGAAAAACATGGTTTTCTTCACTAAATGGCCGTGTAATAGTTATTGTAGTTAGTTCGTTTTAAAATAAATGGCTTCTGTCCATTATTGGGATAATTTCGCCAGTGTCAAGGTAGCATGACTAGTGTACGGTTAAATTTAAGTTTGCTCTTGGAGCTTGACGTTGTACGGTGAGGCCTAGCGTTATGTAACTTATGTAGAAAGGTAACTTCTTTCTACAAACAGCACGTGCCTGGCCCAAAGTTGTTCTGGTTACACGCGTTTCGAGACTAATTCTTCATTAGCTGCGCACTTGTTTGCTAGATTACCGCACAATAAGCTATATATTACGCACTGAACAACGAACAACAAACAACAAACAAAAAACAAAAAAAAAACATTGTGTGGTTTTATGAAACCACGATGCAAGTGAAACTTTACTATGTTAGCATGGCGCTTAGAAATTGGTGCCCAATTGGTTTGTCATGCTAGACGTACATAGATAGAATGACTTGCCAAATGTAATTCATTAAATATAATCGAAATATGTTTCTAAAATTTAGAAAAAAATAATTCGTTCCACGGGGTTTGAACCCTCGCCCATTCGATCGTAAGTCTCATGCCATGCTATACCACAGTGCCACCGCCGCAGTTACGCTAAGACGCGAAATATAAATTTGTATACCGCGGTTGACTGCCAACTTGACAGAACCTTATTGCTTATGGAATAAGCCTCACCTCTACTATAAACGAGAATCAGCGTTACATCTTAGTAACGCGCGACATGCAGAAGAGAGGCTTTAAAATTTGAGGCGATGGAATAAAAGTTTCACTTTAAAAATTACTCTCGAGACTCAAACGACATTTTTGTGCCCGGAACCGGAAGTCCTTTAAATCAATAACGTCACCGCATAATTCCCGCCATCACCACCTGGATTCCGGGCACCGTCGTTTGTCTTGCGACCGTGAATTGAAAACAAAAGCCCCTGCTTTACGCAAGATTTACAGCGGGACCTGTTCATTCTCGAACATGTCGACGTATCAAAATGATATGGAAGATAAATTGGCTGCGTGCGATTGCTGACCCATGACCACTACCTCGGCATTTTAAGTTTTTAACACATTTAGAACCAGAAACCCGCTCAGCGGGCTCTCTTTCGTAGTTGTTCGCTTTCCTCTACATTTGTGCCGCTTCGCATTCGCGTTGAATTAGCTCATGTGGAACACGGCCTAAGAGAACGCTAGAACCAGATACCAGAGTAGCGCGGAGTGAACTGTGGTATATGTGGCATAGAAAGAGTTAATTTTAAAAACTCATTAAAAAACTTAGAGCGCTCGTCGCACACACAAATTTAAAGAACGAAATGTACTGCGAGTGATTTCATATTGAGTTCAATATGTAAAGTGCGAATGCCGCTCTTGATAATTAAATTACTATGTTTTATTAGTATATTTTATACTTATCATTAATAAGCGGCAGAAAAATCAGCCCTTTATTAACCCTTTGACCGCCAAAGCCGTCATATCAAGCGCACGGAAAGTCGTGCCGACAGCGCCAGGAGGTGATATCACGTCCAAAATATAACCGGTTTGCCGGCGCTGTGGGCACGATTTTTCCGTCCGATGCTTGGCGGATATGTTCATAGGCAAATCAAATAGCGTCTTCGAAAACTTAATTGTACAATAACACTAGGCATCAGATATATCGGAGCGGCCAAGGTGGTCATAAATATCTGACCAACGCTATTGTCAAGGCGATAAAGTACTTGTTCAGATTTTTGAGTGCCGTGGTAGCTCCGATATATTTGATGGCGACTATACTTGTTCAAGTTTTAAGATGATGGAAAGTCTTAACCAAACCCTTAGGTTGTTCAGTGAATGAAAGTTTGCTTTGAACACAACTCCCACTCGGTGGCATTTGCCGACTAAATAACTCGGGTTCAAGTGTTGTGGGCGGAACAAGTCTATCGAGGCACCATTTGCGTTTGGGTTGATAACGTGATAAGTACGGAAAGGAGGGAAACAAGATCAAAGATAAAAATAGATTCAAAATAGAGTTTTTTTTGCATGCCTCCGTGGCGGACCATTTTTTTCACTGCTGACTGCAGAATTTTGTCAAAAGGATAAGGTTTAAATAATATGTATGTAATGTACGTACTTAATACATTAACTAAAGTGTAACTACGAGACCCGAGATAGCTTTATCATTTAATAATTCAAAAAAAAATTAACAAAACAAATTATATACATAAGTGCAGTAACATATCCATCAGACTCCATACTAGGCATAGCTTGTAATCTTGGACCTCTGCAATAAAATTTTACTTTATTTTTAATTTGAAATAAAATTGGTTTTTAAACTAATTTTTTTTTTCGATTATGAACAGTAGACTAAATATGGAGGAATTCAAGGGTGTTTTGTCCTCCAAATATAACTTATCGGTGGATAACTCGACAACACCCTGTATATTAGTTTTCGTATCCATACATGATGTTTAATAGCTCCGAAATGTCACACAGAAGCCTAGGGAAAACCCATTAGTATAATTAACTACAATGTCAATGTCTTAGAACTATCAACTAAGTATACTATGTGATATCGCATAGACATACATGTACAAGTACAGTCAACGACATAAATGTGTGTACACTTTTGCAACCTACTACATTGTAATAAGGTTCAAAAGTGTATACATATTTTAGGCGTTGACTGTACAACGGCGACCGTAAGATCTGCTACGTTACGTGACACAAAGATAAGCCCCATGACACATGTTCATAAAAGTGATGCTGAGTAGCAAAAATATTGTAAAAAAAACTAGAATTCGAGGAAAACACCTAAAAGTACCACTTCCGGTGTAAATGGATGGCATTTACCCACGTAATGGATATAAAGATGACACTTGTGGCAACAAATACTAATTTTTTGTTAGGTACAGAAAAACCCAGTCTCCCAGTTCCGGCATGGCCGGAAGTGCCAGGCAGACTGGTTAAAAAATGACGTAAATTTTGAGCCAAATAATAGTCTGCCGGGCACTAATACTTGAGAACCATTCTCAAATTAATAACATAAACATATCCCGAGGTCACATTAGCCTGGTTGCCCAATAACTCGTTGGCCAACAATCAAGGAGGACATGGCCTCTTAAGGGTCCTGCAGCTGACCGGTACTAAATCAAATGCCGAATGACCGCATTAATGGACCCTGCAGAGTTGTGGGAGTTATATATTACGAACACACAATGTTGCGTTGCGTTGGTCAAGTAATTACATTTGAGGACGGAAAAAATCTATTAAGTAATATATGGAGTAATAATAAATTTTAGTTCTAGTAATACAAAATTGTCTACAATACAAATAAAAAATATCCGCTAGATGGCCAAAAAATTTTCTCCTACTTTTTCTTACTTGCAATATGATACAAATTATGCCCTTAAACGGATCACCAGTAGGTACTTTTGTTTGTTACAACCTGTATATTGATTCTGAATCGTATTTTAATAGTAGGTTATGTAACTGTTACATAATAGGGGTCCTTAAAACGCGAGTGTGGTTTTATGAAACGAACGAAGTGAGTTTCATAATAAGATCACACGAGTGTTTTAAGGCCTAATTACGTACAGTTGCATACACTGCTTTATCTACACACATATTATAAACCCGAAATGATGATTGAATGACTGCCATTGCACGGATTGCACTGCCATCGCCATGGCCAACTCGATTGTGCCGGCGGGCGGGGCCAACCCGGATTTTCATAATGATATCGAATTTTTGCTTATTATTTGATAACTGCCCACACAGTAGGGTCAAAATTCTTTAGACCCCGCCGTAAAGATAGGCCTCAGAAATTGACCGAGCAAACCTTAAACCTCATGGCTGAACGACGCTCGCTACAGTTGCAGTCTCCCGATGACGCGAAGTCATATAGGCAGCTCAATAGACGTATATCTAAGTCCTTGCGACATGATCTACGTCTCTTTAATACTAACCGTATTAAAGAGACTATTGAGCGTAACCAAGGCTCCAAAGTGTTCGCAAAGGATAAGTCTTTTGGGCAAAGCCAGCTGACAAAGCTGAAACGGGAAGATGGCAGCATAGCGTCGACCAAAGCAGAGGTTTTAGGCGAGATCGAGAGGTTCTATGGACAGTTATACACGTCGGTCGCACAGCCTGTTGACAGCTTGGTAGGAGATCCAAGAGCCAAGCTGTCCCGACATTATACCGAAGACATCCCGGACATCAGTCTGTGCGAGATTAGGATGGCTCTGAAGCAGCTTAAAAACAACAAGGCACCGGGTGAAGACGGAATCACTTCAGAACTTCTGAGAGCGGGTGGAACACCGGTACTTAAAATCCTCCAGAAGCTCTTTAGCTCCGTCTTATCCGAGGGCAAAACGCCTGAAACATGGAACAGAGGCGAGGTGGTGCTGTTCTTCAAAAAAGGTGACAACACCCTTTTGAAGAACTACAGACCCATCACGCTTCTGAGCCACGTCTATAAGCTGTTTTCAAGGGTCATCACGAACCGTCTCGAACACAGACTTGATGACTTCCAGCCTCCCGAACAAGCCGGTTTCCGAAGAGGCTATAGTACCATAGACCACATACATACGCTGCGGCAAGTTATACAGAAGACTGAAGAGTATAACCTGCCATTATGCTTAGCGTTTGTGGACTATGAGAAAGCCTTCGATTCGGTGGAAACATGGGCGGTGCTTGAGTCTCTTCAGCGGTGCCATATTGACTATCGGTACATCGAAGTGTTGAAGTGCTTGTATAGTAACGCCACCATGTCGGTCCGAGTACAGGAGCAGAGTACGAGGGCGATTCCATTGCGAAGAGGCGTAAGACAGGGAGACGTTATCTCTCCGAAACTGTTTACTGCCGCAATGGAAGACGCCTTCAAGCTCCTGAAATGGCAAGGACTTGGCATCAACATCAATGGCGAATACATCACTCACCTTCGGTTTGCCGACGATATTGTAGTCATGGCAAAGTCGATGGAGGAACTCAGCATGATGCTCGATGACCTCAACCGAGTTTCACAACAGGTGGGCTTGAAAATGAACATGGATAAGACGAAACTTATGTCAAATTCCAGGGTTGTGCCCACCCCAGTCTCTGTTGGGAACTCGGTACTCGAAGCTGTTGACTCGTACATCTACCTAGGACAAGTAGTCCAATTAGGTAGGTCCAACTTCGAAAAAGAGGTCAACCGCCGAATTCAACTCGGTTGGGCAGCGTTCGGGAAACTACGTAATGTCTTTTCGTCCGACATACCTCAGTGCCTCAAGACGAAAGTCTTCAACCAATGTGTGTTACCAGTGATGACTTACGGCTCCGAAACGTGGTCTTTCACTATTGGCCTCATCACAAAGTTCAAAGTCGCTCAACGAGCTATGGAGAGGGCTATGCTCGGAGTTTCTCTACGTGATCGAATCAGAAATGAGGAGATCCGTAGACGAACTAAAGTTACTGACATAGCCCACAGGATTAGCAAGCTGAAGTGGCAATGGGCAGGCCACATTGCACGCACAGCAGATGGCCGATGGGGTCGAAAAGTGCTCGAGTGGAGACCACGGACTAGCAAGCGCAGCGTAGGACGTCCACCCACAAGATGGACAGACGACCTTATAAAGGTCGCCGGAAGACGCTGGATGCAAGTCGCTTCCGACCGATACTTATGGAGGTCTAAAGGGGAGGCCTATGTTCAGCAGTGGACGTCTTATGGCTGAGATGATGATGATGATGATGATTTGATAATAATAACATCGTTACAGATAAGAAATTTGTTCTAACTACTAACGAAACAATCTATTTTTATGGTGGTTATAACGTGCGGTTTTTGAACGCATCATGGAGGGTTTATGATATGGGTGTAGATAAAGATTATAATGTTCGCAAGTTCCACAGCCCACCGAGCCACAAGTTAAACAGTCGTATACTTATATGCCGTCTAGTATTTACCCTTGGAGCTCGGCTGGCAACAGGCAAGCCATAAAACAACGCTAAGTAACGCCTGACCTGAGTAAGTGGATTCAAAGGAAGCCGTACTGACTAATTCCCTAGATGCATGAGGTTACGTTACGTCTGCCGCTCTATTCTTGCCGCTCAACATTACCTGGCCCCTATTTCACCACGGTGACAATTGTCACAATTTCTGACATGTCCAAATTACTGACGTCACAGTCAGGGATAAGGGAACCTCTGATCCCTACTGCTCGTGAGAACGCTGTGGTGATATATTTAATTAATAGGTTAATAGTCATCCGCATGGCGGCGATGCGGTTCGCCACCCATCACGTCTCGTTCTTCACGGGGGCGAGAAGTGGCTCACGGAGAGCCGTTTTGCTGCATTGATCGTAGCAAATGGAAATCCGTGATCTCTGCCTACACCTTTTGGGATATAGGCGTGATTGTATGTATGTATGTACAGGCGTCCACAGGCTACAGTAACCACTTACAATGAGGTGGATTGTATGCTTGTTTGCCACCATCATATTTTTTTTTGTAAAATTCTACATATTTAAATAATATCGTCAATAAATAGGTGCTAAGTTTGCTGAAGTGCTCACGACAGTTGTCACGAAAAACCAGTAGGTACTTAAAAGAATTGCCGATATTTTTCGACATAAGTTTAGGCTTGTGTCGGAATTTCGTGACAATTGTCGTATTTTTCGAGACATATGTCGAAACCTGATAATAAATAAAGTTTTATTTAAACATTACGCTGGTGGCAAACAAGCATGCAGCCCGGTCAATGATAAGCGGTTTCCGTAGCCTGTGGGTATCCACAGGACCCGTGACGTCAGTAATAAATAACGATTCTGACAATTGTCACATATGTCAGCGTGGTGACATAGAGGCCTGGGTGACCGCGAAGTTCGAAAATCGACAAAATGTTGATGTTATTCAGAATTTCCTATTTTATTATTTAACCAAGCAACTATTGTGTATTGTATTTGTAATTAAGTTAAATATTGTAATATGTGTGAAATATCTTGTGGGCATTTTGGGTAACTGTAAGCCTACACGAATTCATAATAAATAAATAAATATAAATATAAATAAATATAAAACGTTGACCCCGTCTCTATCGCTCTTGTGTTACTGTTTTTGACATAAGTGGATATCACTCTTCTGTGGATCCATAGTGATTTCGGCTGTCACAAAAGTGTGATATCATTAGTTGCCTCACCAGTGACTGTCAGTTTTGCCATGTCGAATAGGGGTCAGGCATTTGCTTTGAAAAAGACTGGGAAAACGCCTAAAAGCAGTATATCTAACTATAGCATGCTAAATTTTGTCGTGCCTATAACTGGTGCATTCCACGAAATGTGTCGGGTACGTGATTATATATTTGGCGTGATAACATTTGATAACTCGGCTTTAAGTTCGACGTTATATTCTACAGATTTATGCAGCTCTTTAAGGTAGCTGCCATATGCGTCACGTCCCCGACAAAAGTTGACCTTTTCGTGGAATGCTCCAACTGCGTAGAGCATAGATAATCCAAATAATACAAGATTTATTCTTAAACACGTGGCAAGCATTTTCCTCCGACGCAGAGTGAATAGGTATTAGCATATATTTACCATACAAAGTGATTTCTGATTACTAGCTTGCATGATTACAATGCATGGCTGATTTGCATCCATACCTGCATTACGTTGAAATAATTGGTATAAGTTAACATCACGAGCGGATTATCTACGTTTTCGACAGCAAGCGAGTTTGCTTGGACTTTGAAATTATAATACGAGTATAATGCATTAATAGAAAAAAAACAAAACCTGTAATTTCTCTCAATCAATCAATTCCCCCAATTTCAGTTGTCTGTTAGTTTTTTTAATGCTTCTAAACAGGTAATTAAGTCTACAAATAACCAGTAAAGACCGACTCTACACACATCTATCAAAATTGCCGCGTTTCTCTACTTACATGTTACTTTGCCAGACAATAATTATCTATCTCATATGCAAAATTGGCGTTTACGTCGTTAGTTCCCACAGATTCGGATGACGTAGTATATATTAATAGCTAGGCTATAAGCGCGGCTTTGATGCGGACCGCTGACTCGGAAAGGCTTAGCGCGGTACGTAAACAGATTTTTATATAGCATATGATGTTTGGCGGCGATGGAACTAACTTGCGCCGTATTCAGTTCAGTTTTTTTTTTGTAAATGGCATCTGTCCATTAGGACAATTGTGCCAGTGAAAAGTGTACACGGAAAAAATGAGCTTTAGCAAAGTGAATTTGGCTCGGTTTATTTTTAGTTGCATACAACCAAGACATATTTAAAACACGGAATAAAGCTTTGTTAATGACAAACAAGCAATTATTGCTAAACGTTCTTGATTATTTTAACCAAGCACTAATTTGAATCCAAATAAGTGTCCTAGTAAATATAATCGTTACCTGATTCCCTTATTTCTTTTTAACATATTTAATAGTATAGTTTTAGATACATACGTTAGCCAAGTTGACTTCTTTGATTTTAGCAACGCACTCACTTTTGCTCCCTGTAAATGGGCAACAAATCGCAGAGGGATCAAAAGTCACTTTTTCACCCTGTAATCGCAGGGGGATCAAAAGTCACTTTTGCTCCCTGTAAATGGGCAACAAATTACCTTTTTCGAATAGTAGGGGTGAAAAAGTTATAAGAATTTGCTTGAAAATTATTCCGATGCAACTTCAATATTGGTTTATTAATGATTCTTTCTTGTGTTGGTGTTATAGTTGAGATTATGTGTTGTTAATGTATTTTAAAATCAGAATACGGCATTAGCTCATACGAACTACTTAGCTTTTCTAAATTGTCATTTCATTAACAAGAAGTTATTTGAGCGCTATGAGTCAGTTCTTCCGGCATTTTTAACTCCCACGAATATCGAATATCAAGATGTTGTTAATAGGGCTCTCAATTGCTCGATGCCAGAGTGATAGTGCAGACAGTGAATTTCAATCTTCGCGATAGGACTTCAGTATCCGATTTCAGCCTTCTTTCAGCGTCGCACGCAAGACTAATAACGTTCCCATGCCCTATAGACATGGTGTAACAAAAATACTGGTGATCCTTTTAAGGGCATAATTGGTATCGTATTCTAATCACGAACTACCCGACGTTGGCCGACTCAGACGACGTGTCCCATACAAAAAAAATCACGTCCAAAATTTATTTCTTCTCGCAATATGATACCAATTATGCCCTCAAACGGATCAGCAGTATTTTTGTTACTGCATATTCTTGAGTAGGGATATTCTCTTGGCTACCAACGTCCGTCTAACACACGTAGAAGTTAACCCTTCATTGCGAATGCGCAGCGTAATGCTGGTTGATGCTAATACACGGACTACACAAGTACACAGTCAGTGTGGGCGCTTCACTAATATTCAAAATGGCGAGCCAGTGTTTTCGCCATCGCTTACCGAGCTTTGGTTCTAAGCTAATACAAGGTTTCTAAGGTAAGGTAGTCAGCTAAAGTAGCTAAGCGAGTAAGGTTTTAATAAAAAATTGGTTAGCCCTTATTGCTAAGATTACATACATACATTATATACAATCACGCCTATATCCCAAAAGGGGTAGGCAGAGATCACGGATTTCCATTTGCTATGTAGTAAAACGGTTTGCCGTGAGCCGCTTGCTAAGATTGCTATTAGAAAACCTAGTAAAAATTAACAAAAAACGCATTAAAATCAGTTCAGCCGTTTTAGCGCTACAGTGCCACAGGCAGATATACAGACATACATAGGGTCAAACTTATAACGACCCGCTTTTTGCGTCAAGGGTTAATAAAATGACTGATAACGAGTGACTGGCTCGCTACGGGCTATCATTATTTGTGTAGTTTTCAAATCATAGGTACAATGTTGGTTGTTAATAAAGTTTATTTCTAAATGAATTTTTATGGCAGTAACGTCTTATTGACAACGCAAAAATGATGTACCTTTGCCTTGAAAATATCACATTTATTGTGTCTAAATTTAAAGTCACATACGCAACACAATGTATAACGAGCATATGATGGACGATGTTTTCCACATGACAAATCAAACGACCACAAGACTCGAATGAAAAAGATACTGTCATGACCACACTGTCAGATTTTCACGTATGATCGACCACTATATTCCATGTAGTTAAGGCCGTTCCTCGATTCGGACAAGCCACGCCCATCCGTTAGAGACACGTTTATGGCTCCCGTGCACGAAAGAAAGAGATGCAGCGCTCTTAAGGATCAGACTTTTTGACTAAAATACGATAAATAAGCGAATCTATAAAGTTTTGTGTAATTTTGTTTCTGTGACTTTTTAGATAAACCAGAATACCATATTCTTTACTCAATTATATTGCTTAATCTCTTATAGTTTACGTAAGCTAACAAAAATAAGGGGAAAAAGGATCCAACTTCGGTTTTTTTTTCTATCGAGGCAACTTTCAGCAATCGTGTTTCGGCTTGTGCCAAAAACAAGAGTCTAATAATATATATTCGAAAATAAATTCAGTCCCTTTTCCCGTTTCGTCAATAGAGCGTTTGAAAAACCCTATAATTTTTCACGCCCCTTAGCCCCTTAACTCTGTCCGTCCACCCAGAGCAGATCGCCCAGGTGAACTAAGTATGCTAATAAAAGTACCTACTGTTTATTCACTTTTACGTCAACGGTAACTTTGAAAGATGTTTTTAGTAAACTTAGTTCATCCACGAGGTCAATGACCTCATTTCAGGTTACTCATATTCTGGTCATTTTGTAACAAAAGCTCGCTAGTCCTAAGTACGCGATTTGAATGTTCGGCGAGTAACATACGGTGGTTTCGACTGCGCTGCGGTCGCTCTCGGGATCCGACATTTACATTTGAAATGTTATTTTGAATGCTGCAGCAATTTCGAAGTTTAGAATATCAAAGGTTGGTAATAATGGTAATGTTATGGAGGTGGTCCTTTAAAATTTTGTTCAGGTAGCTTTAGATATCGCGAGTTAGGCAAGTATTACAATCTATGAATCATCTCCGTTGGTCAAACAACAAGTCCATATGGCTCAGAAGTTATATAAGGATTTGTATGTGCAATTCTAATTTTAACATTTATATTGTAACACTCCGTGACAGGTGCCTAAATAAATAATCAAAATAATGTACGCTTCTTTGAGTATAACCATAAATATTTCGATATTTTCGAGTCTTGATTCTTTCAGAAAATTATCGCGATTGGACGTCTACTGGTTCAAAAACTATTAGCAATAATTTATGCTTTCTTTTTTTAAAGCACCGCCCATACTTTTTCTACTTTGTTCTAATGTAAAAATGGCTCAAGACTTTAAATCCGCCTTTTGTAAATTAACTTGCTCTCTGCATGTTTTTGTGAAATAAAGTTTAAATAAAATAAATAAACCAGACGGCGGTGTATTTGCCAGTATACGCAACACTGTATTTACCCGATGTAGGAATAATTCATGAGAACACATTAATTCACAGCCAGTGGCCAGGTCTGCGACATGTCAAAGAGATATGCAATTGGCTACTTTCGTAACGAGTTATGAAACATTAAGGCATGTATTTAACCGGGCTGCTAAATAATTGTTTTTGGGCAGCTATAAAAAATAAAAATGGGTACCAAAATTATTAGGTTGGCGACTAATTCGAGGTGACTAATTATTTCAATATGGGCTGCATTTTAATGCTTTTACAGGTATTGTTTAACTATAGCCAGGTATCAAATAATTATATTGACAACTGAATTAGTAACTAGGAAGCAATTTAAGAAGCCTTTTTTAAATAGAAAACGATCACCTATTAATTTAAAAATCAGCATCTTTTAAAATATTTAGGAAGCAATTAAAATGCGTTAAATATTCAATATAAGTACAACGGGCAACTTTACACGAGCAGTAATTATAAGATAAAAAGGATTCTTAAAAAGTTACTGGGGTCTATGAATATTGGTAGGTAGGTACCTATAAGTAGGTATCTACTGTCAGAATCTAGTACCAAATTTCATTGATTATATAGACTTTGTATAGGTATTACCTAAATACCTACCTAGTTAATAGAAAATGTGAATCAGTCATTTTTAGGGTTCCTTAGTCAACTAGGAACTCTTATAGTTTCGCCATGTCCGTCTGTCCGTCCGTCCGTCCGTCCAAGGTCTAGCTCAGTGACAGATAGCACTAGAAAGCTGAAATTTGGTATGAGTATGTGCGTTAATCACGCCAACAAAGTAATAGAATAAAAACTGGAAAATATTTTTATTAGGGTACCTCTCCTACACATGTGACCCAACTCACAAGGGTGAATTTTTTTTTCGCTCCAACCCTGTCGTGTGGCCCCCTATCCAAATTGGATCCGTTGGATAGGTCTTTTAAAAATAGTCGAGGTGTTTGAAAAAGAACACTTTTTGGATAAAACGAATTGTTTTGTAAATAATAGCTCTGAAAGTTCAAAGTCGGGCGTCCCCCCAATCAAACTTTTGCACCGTGGGTCCAAAAAAATTAAAAAAAAATCATGAAAGTGAGGCTTAACAAGTACTTTCAATGAAAACTATATTGAATAAAATCGGTTGAGCCGTTTTTGAGTTATCACTCAAACACGCAAAGCAAAAGGACGTGAGTGCGGCGTAGTATAATGACGTAAGCGCCGCCAAGTATCCCTTAACAAACGCCCTTTTTGAACGGATGAATTGTAACATTCCTTCAACTACGGAACCGGCATGGCCGGGCATGGCCCGATATGCTCTTGGTCGGTTTTTAGTATGTTTTAAATTGGCCACCCTTCAATAACTGGCCAGCTAAAATGGATTGTACATATTGCAATCATGCACGCAATATTTCACTGTCAATCGTTCCTTTTTTAACATTTTGGTTCAGCACCCTAAAAATATTCCAGTTTCCTGAAATTTTACTGCTCCCGCAATTAAAATGATACCTGCAACTGGTACACTCATTATGGTTAATTAGGTAAAAACAAATAGCTGGCAACAAATATTTAAAACAAGCCTGCTTTGAATAATAGATGCGAAGTTAATATTTTAGATGCCAACCTATTATTTTAAGTTCCCTGATAATTTTTGGTGTGCTATATTTTGCTGCCGTTTTTCAATGATATTGATGCCACATGTTTGATGCTTATTTTAATTTAATGTCGCTAAAATATTAATACACAGCCAATTTATATTATTATATGCCTTAGAAAAGTTGCCGATTCATATTTTAGATGCCCGTAAAATTATAAGCCAAACATTAATACTTATTGTGAACTTTTTTTTATAATAAATGGCTTTCTCCCTTTGCAAATGAGCAATAGGAATTCTGCCAATGACAAGTTGACGACGTTAATCACATTTTATTTGTTAAATAAATATAGGCAACGTTGTTCGGTGTCAGCCTTGCTCTTTGTAAGGGTGATAGCTGCTCCTTACAAACAACACGTGGCGGCCATGCCAGGACAACTGTCCATTAAACTACAGAGAGTTTACACGCGTTTTGAGACTAATTCTTCATTAGCTGCACACTTGTGAACAATATTGCGACGAAGTGTCAAAAGTTATGTCATACTTACCAGAAGCCAAGGGTCAAAATAATTCTTAGGTAAACCGGAGCTTTATTTGGCTTAAAATTTGTTTAGGAGCTGTAGAAAAACTACTGCTCGGGTGCTTCAAAATTAGTCAAGTCGGCGGGAATTAAATTCTATGGACGCACCGCAACTGATACTTACAGCGTTTTTTTAAAAACAGAAAAAATCGGTCGAATTCGCCTACGTTTCTTTCAGCAATCTGAGAGAAATATTGAAATAAGTTAACTTGTCTCTATCAAGATATGAAGAGAAAACAAGAGTCATAAGTAGCTAAGTTTAAAATAGTTTTCTTATAAATAGCACGGCGACATTTGCATGATTTTTCTAAAGCGAGAGCTACACTAGCAGGAAATTTGCATGCAAATTACACTGCTACTATTAAATGCAATGCAATGAATTCAATCGGTCAGTTACAGCAATGTAATGAAAATTGCATGCTTTTTGTCTAAACCTCGCTTAAGCCTTAAGGAAAGATTGCGCGGCTTCCAAAACGTCATTTGCTCGAACATCTACAAAGAGATTGCAACATGAAGGGCAATAGTAAGTCCGAATCACAAGAGTTCGGTACTCTATGGACGTTTGGACTTCCACATCGGACAATATAGAATTGAGGCCGGGATTCACTTCAAAGACGCCGAGATGACTCGCTCAGGTGCCGCGCAAAGCAAAGGGCAGCTGTCTCCATTAGACTTTATTGTTCAATAGTGCGCGCCGAGTGCCGCAGAGTGTCAGTGGCAGAGACCGAAATCGACTAGTCGAATCGAATTTATATTCGTGCGTATTATGATTACTTTAGGTACATATATAGGATGTAACAAAAGAGCAAAAGTTTCGGGTCACTAGCATTTTCTTGAATATCTCAAAAGATATTAATTTTAAAGATATTAAAGTTTATGTTACTGACCCGAAATTTTTGCTCTCGAGTGTAGGTATCGTATTGCGAATATTGCGAGTGGGATTAAGTAGGAGAAAACATTTTTGGACACGAAAAAAAATTTGTATGGGGCACGTTATCTTAGCCAGTCAACTCTCCATACAAAATCAAATTCTTTTTCGCGTGAAATTTTTTTTTTCTTATTTTTTTCATAGTTACAATACGATATCAATTATGTCTTTAAAAGGATCACCAGTATTAAAAACTCGGTACTGGGACGTCTCGGCATTTAGATAGCTTTTAACTGAGTTCAAATAATTTTAAACAAAAAAGACCCGACTTCACTTAGGATCCGCTATTCCAAGAGGAAGTGGACGAGTTGCTGCAAAAAATAGTGAAGCTCTTCAACTATTATAGGCACACCTATAGTGACTTCACTATTTTTTACAGCAACTCTGCCACTTCCTCTTGGAATAGCGGATCCTAAATGAAGTCGGTTTTTTTTTTGTTTAAAATTATTGATTTTGAGACTTTGTTCGACGATAACTTTAAGTGACGTTTTTCTGATCCGAGCTAGAAGGCGTGAAAAAATCATTAAAAGGGTCTTATTATATTAATTCTTATTCTTATTGTTCAATTCGTTTGCAAGGAAATCGCGAGTTCTCAGTTCGAGGCGGACTAGTAATGACTAAGTCGGGTTTAACCCAATACAAACCGCCCAAACCGGTCATCAGATCGTCGCTAACCCGCTTGGGTTAGCGTTTTAACGTTCCACACAAACAAAACCAAATCCTCGACTTTGCGGGAATCTGAGGAACAAACTTGCACGTGTTGACACCCACAATCTATTTACTAACCAATCAATTCGGTCAAGTGAACTGTTGAACGAATGATCTTTAAACACCACGCAAAACCACCGTTGGGTCATTCAATTGTCTACCTTATGCTTCGGCAGTAAATTCCAAATTTAAGCTTACTTTCAAAGGCTCTTATTGCGTTTATGCGTGGCCAGCACATAGCATTTGCAACATTGTTTCATTAACAGCAGTGCACGAGATTAATGCAAGTTTGAAAACGTAGCGAGCGATAAAATGTGTTATACGCCAAGAGGCAGCAGGAAAATCAGACTTTGAACCACGTGTTTCTGTCGGTATAAACAACGTGTGTTTCATTATCATTGGACTGGACCATCAATTCTGTACTTTTTCCTTATTTACATTAAATATTTACAAAAGCTTAAACGACTCGACGTAAAATAATGGTTTCAAATTTCGACTTGAACATCGCCGATTCGCGAGTGTGCTATGAGATTTCGTGGGCCGAAACTTCTATAATATTTGCATGACAGATATCAGCATTATGAGCAAAGTGGCATCTCAATTCACAGCAGGTGTACTGCGTGATTTCGTCGCGCCGCTGCAAATAGTTCTGCTTGTTACACCAGAACGAAAAATTAAGATAATGTGATGAAGACCATGGCTTTGTTTAGGCACATTCGGCATATGTAACCAGTGGTTTTATTACACAGTAAACCTGAAAAAATGCCCACATCATAGGCGTTTTTCACCCGTCTTACTGATAAAATCCTTGCCTTCAGTCCACGGTGTATAAATCAAAATCAATACTTGTACCTACCGCCCCATCTGTAGCCAGCTTCCTCGTAATAGCTATTATACAATTCTTACTTATGTAAATTGGCATTCTTTGATTCTCCCGAGGGTGCGCAAATGCCTCGAACATCAGCTGTTCACGGAATATGCCGTATCTGACTTCAGAAAGAACTTTTATACGACTTTTCGGCGATAAATGGGTGAATATTTAATGGATTACACCGTTGTTGGGAAAGAAATCGTTTAAGATTTGGACGTGTTTAAAGCTGATAAAGTTAAAATGGGTTTTTGACCGACTTGAGAAAAGCCGTAAAAGTGTATTATGTTAGAACGCGCTTCTTCGTTGCTTATAGGTTAATAAAATATAGATTATTCAAAGAAAAATTACAATACAATACAATACAAATACTCTTTATTGAACACCTCAAAAAGGAAACAGTACAGAAAATACAGCAAATTTAGAGGTAAACAACAGGCGGTCTTATCGCTAAAGAGCGATCTCTTCCAGACAACCTTTTGGTAGCGGAATTCATTAAATAATTGATATCAGTAGGCGTTGCAAAGCAGTGGAGAAAAGTCTAGCAGAAAACATAAAAAATAAAATAAAAAATAGGTAAAACAAAACAATATACATACATATTAATAGATAAACAAATAACCATATACTTAATATACAATACATTTTAACATTAAGTAAAATTAAATACAATATATTCTACATACATATACAGTGCCAGCCCTATGGGGGGGGGGGGGGGGAGATAAGTGTCAGGGACAAGATAAATAGTACAGTTTAAATTAGTATATTATATTAACACAAATAGTATACTTTTTTGTATTGTGTCACCTGGATGCTAGCCAAACCATTGACAGTTATTTCCTCATTTTAATTTCAGCCGAAATTCATAAAATAAAATAAATAAACAAATAAATAAATATACGGGGTCAAGCTAAATAAAACCGTTTAAAAAACAAAACACAACAAGAGAAATTTTTTACCAGCGTTTATTTTATTACTCTACAATTATCCTTCAGGGCAGCTTGTAAGGCAAAAGTGCCTTCTTTTGTATTAATTAATATTTGCTATAATGCCTATAATCAACTAGAACTTGAACAAAAGCGCTCACGCGGTCTTAGAGCACTAAACCAACCGGAGCGGCCATTGACAGGCGTTCCCTCTGCCAAAAATATATGACCAGTGATCGTTCATTGTATGGACTGACGTTTATCTGACGTGGCTATTTTGACGTCTCGCATACATTTGACGTTCCCCTCCCCCGCAAAAATCGGCAGACTTATTATGTATAGAAAATGACAGACATGGCCGGGCCGGTTGGTTGAATAGTCTAAGCACGCGCTCAATTGAAAAATGCCGAGTGTTCTGGTATCGCATTCGAACTTAAGATCTTTATTTAATTACGATAAAAGCACAATATACGCAGATGGCGTCACAATCGCAAAAAAACACCCATCTTGTTAGGTAGGTTAGGAAATAATCCATATAATGTCTGGTACTGAGGATCTAGACCACAAAAAGATTCTTGCAAAAAAAATCCGTTAAGAGGATGATAAGAGCTAAATTCCCTCCCTATCTTTTTAGCGCGAGTGAAAGAGAAACACTGCGCTACGATTAGTATGGGAGCTCATTGCAAATTTTGCAAAATGATGCAAAAATTGCAGAAAATGTTGCAGAAATTTAAGTTTTTCGTATTAGTGTGGTGGAATGTTGTCCTTAATTACAGACATATAAGCCAATAAACTAAAGACGTGCAATTGTTTTAAGCTAATTTTAGATGTAACTTTGAATTATTTTCTATCGAGCCGATTTCGTCCAATCGTGTATTGGAATTAAATTAACCAAGTTCTTTTAAATATAATGAATATTAACATATAAGTTTTTTAGATTTCCAAAACAAGTAGTTATAGCTATATGACTGTTTAAGTAAAGTCAATTTGAAGGTCATCGGGTCTTGTCAGCCTCTTAATACACTGAGGGTTTTTATTGGCCCAGTGAGTGAAACAAGCCAAATACGTAGCTTGAGCAGAAATTCTATTGTAACTGATGAGCATATTTAGAAAAAGTGTACCATATACTTTTTTTGGAAAACCTAACAATGATTATTAGATTTAAATAAAAAAGTGTCAATATTTTTGTCAGCCTTGTGACGCATTTTTACATAAATTCTGTATAGAACGTCACGAAACTGACAAATATTTTGTCATATAATACATTTGTGTAATTTTTATTTTTCTGAAACCTTTGATTATTATATGTCCGGATCTTCTCTACATATCTAAAGGTGGCTATTAAACCACACTTTTTACAGTCTCACAGAATTTTATGACCTACCAACAACATAAATGTAATAGGAAATCAGTTGTTAATTTAATATCTAAATAATGTAATTAAATATAAATAATGTAATATTAATAACTACCAATGTATTATAATGTAATTTGACATGTAATATTTAAAATATTATAAATAAATGACTATGACTATGACTATCGCAATAAAATCAAATCGAGTAGGTACTTTAGTTTTTGAAAGGTCCAGAAACACGCTTGTAACATCCCTGGAGTTGCAGGTATCTATAAGCTACTGTGGCTGCTTCGTTGTTTATCACACGGGCTTTATGCTCGTTTGCCACAGACGTGATGAAAATTCAATTTGTAAAATACGAATGCCGCCATTGCTTATAAACAGAAAGGAAGTATTTCTTTAAGAAAAACCATTGCACTTACGCCGTTTTCGACTTGGAGAATTCCAGATGTGGTGCACAATAGGTTCGTTAATTAGTTGTGAATTTTATACGAGCTACGAATGAGATTTCTGTGGATTCAGCCGAAGGTCACGAAGGTTAGTAGGTGTTTTAGTTCACGAGCCCTGGAGGACTATTCGAAGAAAGCAATTTATTATTCGTTTGATTTTAGTCTGATATCAAACAAACAGCATTTACTGATGCAAGCCCTACTTGTGTAAGTATACCTACAAAATTGACATTTATATATTATTAAATTGCATTTTTTATTTGTAAACACGTGACATTGTTCCATACATTGTGAATTGTAAATAGATTTTTTAACCGACTTCAAAAAAAGGAGGTTCTCAGTTCGACCCATATGTTTTTTCGCGATTATCTCGCGTTCGGCTGAACCGATTTTGATGCGGTTTTAATTTTTTTATATTACTTAAGATCTTTTAATGAAAGCATTTTGTTTTATCATGGCGGTCATTCTAAGGGTTTCCGAACGTGTCATTTCGGATTTATAAATGTGTGTAGCAGTGTATGCTTCTGTACGTAATTAGGTCTTATTACGCAACAGTTACATGAACTATAGTTCGTTTTTTTTTAGATTAGAAAAAAGTTGAAAAGCGCATGTACAGGGTTCTTTATCAGGCACGATACGGCATGATACATTTCACAAGTGTCAAAGTCATGTCAATGCGGCCAATAAAAAATATTTAAATATACGAGGATATGTATTTATAATAAAGCCATGCGTAGGTAAATGTTAAATTGAATAATATTAATTATTTTACAGTATTGTAATACTAGTCATTATTACGAAAAATTTATTCTTATCATTGTTAATGTTTTAGTGAATGTTGCACAATAAAAAACCTGGAGAAAAGGAGGTTCGAAACATATGGTTTTCGATTTATAACGTATGCGTGTGTCACTGTCAGTTTTTCAATTGTCATGTGTCTCTAACGTGATAATCAAAACGAAATTGTGTTTTTATTGCTGTTATGGATTATAATCTGCAAATTGTCATTATTTATTTACAAATGTGAACTCGTCATAATGTTAACTAATCGTTTGTTGGTGTGCTTGCAGTGTGTTTAAATTGAACATTCAAACAGAACAGGTTAGAACAGGTTGGTAACTTCTGTTTCTATGTTTACTGAATTTCTAATTTCAAAAAAAAACGAAATATATTACTTAATCCGAAACAAATGTCATGATTTTAAAGTTTAAATACCATCGTTAGAAACAAGCCCGCTAGTTCTTAAAGTTACGACTTGTTTTGTTTGTTCTGTGAATGTAAACAGAAATTGTCGCGAAATATTTTAGCCATCCAGTTTATTTGTTAGGGTAATGCCGCATTTACATTTGTCAGACGTGTTCTTTCGTGACGTTCTCTTTCGTGATGGCTACTGTTCAGGTCTTTATGACGTGTCATGATGCATTTCTTAAAACATTACTGTATTGATTCTCGAAGAGTTTACACATTCGCAATTTTTTATGAATCATCACGTCACAGCAAAACACAGACGCGTACACACTAAAATGAGTATCATCGTAAACACTGCTTGCAGGCTTATTTTAAATCTTATTTAAGGGAGGATACATTCTACCAAAGTGTTGCTGTGGGTAGGTGCGACAGAGATAAAAAAATCGGCGGCCTGCTCTCATGTTTCATTGCCCCGCTTGCAGCGAGTTTTTGAGAATACTGCAGTCTGATCGATACACAGTTGCTTCCCCCACCAGTTCCCCCATTTTGAAACAGACCAAAATTACAATACCTACATCAAAAACATAACCTTACCTACTATAACACACAACAAATAATCGATCAACATTTGAGTTGCATCGGAGTATCGGAGTAATGTACAAGCAAATTCTGATTCAGACGATAAGGCGTTAATGTATTACGTAGTTAATGCACAGGAGTTGTAATGGAGTTGGATCGTGTGACGTGTTGTTCATGCCTTAATGTGTTTTAAACTTAGAATACGGCCCACACATCAGAGAAATGTGAACGCAACCATATTAGGGTAATTTTTTTCTAACCTACACTTTTTGTTTATTTGAAAAGTTTCAGATGATTTTTACGAAGAATCACAAGCTCTTCCAATCTAAGTAGGGCACAAAAACACCTAAAAATTTTATACAATTTTTGTTACATACTTCCATTCCCTTTACTTCCAAGAGATCTATGGAAAAATGGTAAAGGTAAAAAAAGGTAAAAAATGGAGATATCGAAAGAGCTCGTGATTCTGAGTCGAAATCACCTAAAATATTCCAAATGAAAAAAAATTGGAAAAGGCAACTTTTAATAAAAATGGTCCATTGAATTAATGAAAACGATACCATTATGATATTTATGATGCGTCACGATACAACACTTCTAACGAATGTAAATGTAGCTTTACTCAAACGCAATTAACCCGACTGACTTTGTATGCTACGGGCTACGGCGTAGCACTGCGTAGCAAACTAGAGTTGTAGAATCAAATAATTTAGAAATATAAAATCTGAAACAGTGGTATGTTATTCAATTACTTTTTCGATTTCCGACCCCTGCCTCCTTCTTCCTCAGTCCCATTGCTCGTCATGCCTTCATCATGTCAAACTTTCGGACCAATAACCATTTTTATGGAGTGGGCACTCTTGAGCTTACTTATTTCTCTAATGGTTAAGAGATCATTTTGAGCACCTTGCTCGGTTACTTTCTAATATTGACTGTACAGCCGCCATCAGATATATCGGAGCTGCCAAGGGAGTCACAAATATCTGAACAACGCATCTATTGCCAAGGCGAAGTGATATAGATTCAGATATATTTGAGTATCCTGGCTGCTCCGATATATTTGATGGCGACTGTACAAAAAGACGTAAATCTTAAACTTTTATTATGAGCCTGACTTCCGACGTAACTTCTCCTGTAAATAATTTAAATAATTGACTGTACCACAGGTAACTTGGAGCGGCAGACGTCACACCCCGTCACGTCAAGCAACCCGTCACGGGGGTGGGAGCGGTTCAATGTGGCAAGTAGAGACAAGGGGTGAGGGGAAGTTGTGACGTCACATATGTATACAAACATCTGTATAGTGTATGTATTAGAATCGGTTCTCTGCCTTTTCTGCCCAAACAATGCAGATGTTAATGGTATCCTGCCTTTTCGCCGAAAATTGTATTGCCAAATTTCACTTGCCAACCAACTTTTCGCAGAAGTTTCATTTGGCCGAATTTCATTTCCTAACTTTACATAATCCAACCTAACCTAACCCAACCTAGTAGGCAATTTTCATTTCCCAACTATGGGGTTTTGAAATGAAATGGTTGCTATATAATTATTTGGTAAAAATTATTCGGCCAAATGAAACTTCTGCGAAAAGTTGGTTGGCAAATGAAATTCGGCAATACAATTTTTGGCGAAAAGGCAGGATACCACTAAAATCTGCATTGTTTGGGCAGAAAAGAAAGGTTAGTGAAGGTTTTTCATTCTGCTAGTGTTGAATTCATCAAAAATAGTTGGATTACGAAATATTAATTAAATTTTATTCTTAGCAGCGTTTTCAAGCCCGAATACGTTTATTCAAGTTGACCCCATAATTATTACTCAATTCAAAGGCGCCAACGCCAACCCATGGATATACAGGGTGGAAAGATAAGTCGGGCCCTGGAGGGAAACTACCTTAAAACGTTGAGATAGCTCAATACACTGAAAGGAAACATTCCTTTATTTTTCCTAAAAAGTAAAACTGCATTCACAGATTTTCTTCTAATTTTCCCTTTTTTCGATACTAAAATTGTATGATTTTTTTTTTCATTATTTATGGCTTCTCTTGTGCCGTAAATTTAGTTGGTATTAAGAAGTTTGTATTCTTGTTGGAAATAGGATCGTACGTCATGAATTGTCATAAAAATAGTTTTTGACAAAAATTACAAAATGAGTAGTTTTTGTGAATTGTACATTTTCTCGAAAATTTGTAAATGCAGATATGTCTCTTTTTAAAAATAAAAGAATGTTTCCTTTCAGTTAATTGAGCTACCTCAACGTTTTAAGGTAGTTTCCCTCCAGGGCCCGACTTATCTTTCCACCCTGTATATGAAGTGGATGAAATACTTCGCTTCGGTCAAAAGGTGAGGCTGAAAAGGTTATCTAGGGGATTGTGTCTCGTTTTGACTAAGGAGGTAATGACGTCATCAGACAATCAAAATGTCAATATGTGTCAAATGTCCATCAAGTGTGACAATTTTGTAACGAGTGCGAGTGGGACACCGCCCCCTACTTTATGCTATCTATGGGAACGTTCTTACTACTTTTTAATAGTCTTCTGTACGGCTACCATGAGTTTAACATTGACATTTTTCGGTAACGAGTAACGAATTTTCTATCTGTACTTCTCGTTTACACTAATATGTTACACGCAAGATGCACAGACAGAATACTCGATACTCGTTCTTGAAAACGTCAATGTCATAACTCATGGTAAGCGTACTGTAATCAACTGTTATGCTCGGTAATAAGGTTCAACTGTGGTTAGGGAAAAAGTGTAAGAATTAGATCCACTTTATATTAATTCATGCGCCAACCCTAGCCTGCCGAATGTCGAAATTACACCAGTAAATAAGCGCTAATCGTTTCGCCCGAAATTGGTTCCGCTCCTTAACACCATTAAGATTGTAACCGATAAATTTGTTTTATTTACGACGTGCATTAAATGAGGTAACGGCAGTTTGATTTTACGTAAGAAATGGGTTAAGAACGAATTAGGAACGAAGAGCACCTCATAGCATTCGATTATCATAAAAGTGTAACATAAAACATAACATAAATTGGATTTTTTTTTTCTCTTGTCAAACTTTTCTTGTTATCAAATTCGTGTGAAATTCATGTCAAAAAGACATTGCTTAACGTCACTATACATAACGATACATCAAACGTTTCAGTGATATTGGTTGTCAGAATAACTTTTTGTTTAGATATCATTTTGATGATGACGGAAGAACATTTCTAACAACAAATTCGTAACAAATCATAATTTTAAGTTAGAACAGCACCCCTCTTTTTCTCCTCTGACGCATGTGTGCCCTTTATAATAAACAGACAGAAACTAAAAAGTTAATTTCCAAAGTGGAATCCCGCTTCGCATCCCTAAAACTATCCCAAACCAAAACGTGCTGGGGATGTAAATGTGGCCCATGTGTTTTATACCCTACCTGGTAAGAGGGACAGCACATACAGCTGTCTCTCTCTATCGGGGTCATAACCTGATTTTGGTTGTCTGTAATTACTTTTTCCTGTTCGCTACTAGTAGTGGGGCTGACTGGCTCCCATTAGCCCAGTAAAGATACGTTTTTTTCAAACATTAATTTATAATAGCAATTTTTTGGTTTATATAGTTTTAAAATGTCATTCTAAGATGACTGAACGAAAAATCCTACAAACTTTCCATCGGGAAGTAAATATTCATCAAAATATATATGAAGGGTTTCTTTTTTTTGTCTGATTTTCCGTCATCCATAAATAACGTGTCTTAAGGAACCATAATAAATAATAAAATCTTGATATATTTATTTAGGCGATTTTTTAGAAATTAATTAAATGAGGATTTTTTTAAGGTCAATTTTTTGTAGGATTTTCTGTCTACGCAATGATTAACATGACTTTTAAGCCATACAACTAAATACTTCTGCTATTATGAATTATTTCCAAATTTGTCATTTTTCCCATACTAGTGAAAATAAAATGACTGTACTACATGTGATGAACTAGTCATATCCAGAGCAATCCGTTTGAAAAAGCTGGCCATATTCAAGCAATTAGTCTGTCTTATTGATAGGCTGATGGAAACTTTCCAAAATTTCGAAATTTTTCACATTAGTATACATTCCGAACTTCTTATACTTTTGTATTGGGATTGGAACTTCTCGTTTCTTTTTATATTGCTTATGTTTCTTGTGAACATTTCTAGAAACTTGCACATCAGTAGTCTTCCTGCGCCCATGAATGTATTGTTACTTTCGAAAGGCAAAATAATAAGAGTGAATCCGAATTGTATTTCAATAAGAAATCACTAGTCTATTTATATTATACTAGCGACCCGCCCCGGCTTCGCACGGGTGAAATTATACATATAAACCTTCCTCTTGAATCACTCTATCTATTTAAAAAAACCGCATCAAAATCCGTTGCGTAGTTTTAAATGTCTAAGCATATATAGGTGGGACAGACAGCAGAAAGCGACTTTGTTTTATACTATGTAGTGATAGTTATAGTAGTAGGCAGCAAAAGTAGCTAAGCGATAATTTTTCAAAATTATCTTTTTAGTCAAGATTATTGTGAACATCTCTAATCTAACCTAACCTCCCTTAGCTCAGGCGATTATCACACCGGCATCGCAATCGCATGCGGCGACGGTGTGCAAGCGTGACAGCGCTATACACATACAGAGCGCTATCTAGCTCACGCACCGACGCCGCATGCGGAAACCGCAGCAGTATGAAAGCCGCCTTACTTCTGCTGACTGTACAGTGACCGGTAATAGTGTCTTCCTAAAGGCCGCAAAAATATGTGACACGCTCTTATGGCCCGGTAATTAGAGCGTGTCACATATTTTTTCGGCCTTCATGTAGGAAGATACTATTGCCGGTGAGTATACAATGCCCTTAGTTTACACAGGTCAACACGCGGGACGCTTTTTACCCTTTTAACCGACTACCGGCTGGACTGACACGATCCCGCACCCGGCTTAGCAACTTGTCGCTAAGCTGTACTTAAGAGGACAGTGTAAACCTAATTAAGGCATTAAGGGTCCTTCACGGCTTAAGGTTTGATACTATATTTTTGAAGTGAAAACTTCTTTAGCCGCGCTGGGCACTTTTTGGGAAAAATATTATGGGTTCGCGTCACCGACCCAGTCACAAGCTATACGACTCAGAAACATGTAAAATGAAATGTAAAGTGTAAAAGTTAAAGTGAAGTGAACTGAAGTGAAGTGAAGTCCTAAGTCCAAGATCCAAAGTCCAAAATCCAAGGTCCAAAGTCAAAAGTTAAAAGTGAAAATTTAAATCATTTATTCCCTAAAATAAAAAGTTCTAATTAAGTTTTCACTTCTATCGGCAGTCCCTATAACTGCTATTTTTTTTACTTAATTACATCAAAAAAGGATAAATTAAACGTTCAAAGCACGATTTTAGTGCGAAGCGGAAAGGACGTGGCTATGTGTTAGAACGAGAGCTATGAGGTTGGCTGTCGATAACAAAAGCCTCTGGGATTCATTTTAAACCTCCGACGCAAACGAGCGTTATAAATTCGACTGTGTGTCTGTCTCTGGATCTTAAACTAGTAAACCGATATGAAGTTGTTTTTATTATTAAAAAGCTGGCTGGACTGATGTGATCACGGAACCCGGATTAGAAGCTTGTCGCTAAGCTGTACTTAAGGGGACACTTGAACCCCCAATTAGGGTTGATGCCATAATGGTTTTAGGTTGGATATTATTTGTAGAAAACGTTGAAAAATAAACAACAACATCCACGCTTACGATATTATCCTCCTAAGTTCTTAACGTTCGCCACGACTTTTTTGCCACGGGGGTCCACTCGGTAACCTTAGTGGTATTCTATCAGCGTAGTTTTTACGAAAGCGACTCCTTTATGACTTTCCGACCCTGAAGATAAATTGGGCCTTATTAGGATGATGCCCGGTTTTCTCACGATGCTTTCCTTGGCCAAATAGTGACTGGTAAATATTATAGTACATTACGCACCTAGGGCAGTAAAATAAAGAACGGGTCAGATCGCGGATATTTGTGGCCCGAACCGAAGGTAAGGGCCATAGACAAGCGATCTGAGGCCTTCTTTATTACCGCCTGTGGTGCGTACACAATTTTACGTCTTCTCTTGGGTGTGAAGTGAGATTTGCCGCTACGCCTGTGGGCGTAATATCTCACTTACCGCCCAAAGTGACGTAAAATAATATTTAGCACAAAAGTACTTAATTAAATAGTGAAAACTCAAAATGTTATCAAAGCGACTAAACATGTCCTTTCCGTAATACCCTTCATTTAATGTAAACTAGAGTGGAACCCCCTTAAATAAGGCTGCAAATTAGGGATAGTTACATTCTACAAGTTGCGTAATGGGAGGGATAATACTCTTAAAGGGCTCGTAATCCGTCTTGTGAAAGTTCTTCTTAATTTAGTTAGTTCTTACGTCATGCGTATAATATATGTAGTTTGTCCGGAAAAAAAAGTGTCGTGGTTTATATGGGAGTTCATACATTCTACGATACTTCTCTTTCCGGACAGACTGTTTTTTTTAGAAATAGCTAGTAGGTCACTCCACACGGACAAAAAATTTTAAAACGTAAATCAGACAAAAAAGGGTATTATTACTAGGTACTGGTCGTTTTTCTAGACTTAAAAAAGTGTAAAAAAAGTATTTTATAAAAAGATTTAGGTTGAATTCCCTAAGAATTAATGTAGCCTTTTCACAGCCGACTAAAAAAAATATTTGTTTAAATTTCAACTCTGATACGTTATCAATAGAGTTGAAAATTATAACTGCCATAATAACGAGTTACGTTCGTGATTGGCTGTTAAAGGGCTAGGAGAAACACCCATTTACCCTACTTTGACACTTTTAAAGTAAACTATAACGCACGCCCTTAAAAAGGCTGCAAATGAGAGATAGTTACAGCCAACAAGCTGCGTAATGGCGGGATAATGCTCTTAAGAGATCGTAAGATTCGTAAGCCTTCACAAGACAGAAGGTTCGTTTTAATTTGTTTTGTTCAAACGTGTTTAACGAACGGAAAATATGTGAAGACTCCTTGTCATATAACTGGAGAAAATGACTTAATATAGGGTGTAACAAAAATACTGGTGATCCGTTTAAGGGCATAATTGATATCGTATTACGAGTATGAAAAATTATTTGGACACGAAATTTTTTTTGTATGGGACACGTCGTCACAGCTGGCCAACCCAAAAAAAATTGTCGCGAAATACATTTTGTTTTGTAATATCCATAAAAAAACCAAAACAAAATGTTTTTTCGCGATAATTTTTTTTTCTTGCTTTTTCATAATTAGAATACGATAGCAAGTATGCCAACACACAACAAATAATTAACTAATATTGAAGTTGTAATGGAGTTTCATCGGAATAATTTTCAAGTAAATTTTGATGATATTTCAGATTCAGACATTTAGGCGCTAGCCTGTATTGCAATGCATTAGTAACTGATGTATTGATTTCGACCCACGTCCTCTAAAAATCAGCCCTTACTAATTAGAGACTGTGGAATTGTGTTTTTCGAAGGCAAATATCCGAACCATTTAAAAAAAATACCCAAATAACGATAGGCCTATAATATTTAACAGTTTCCTCTATTTCTTGGGAGTGAAGTATCTGAAAGATTAACGGCGTTATTCATGAACGTCTATCCAATTGAATGCCATTGGTTTTCTAAGTTTTTTGAATAAGCAAGGAAAAGAACTAGACTTGCGGCCTACCGCGAATTTCGAAAATCGAAATTACGTTAGAAAGGAGGGGCTTTTGCTCATTATAAAGAAAGTGATGCAAATAGACGATTCGACGAGCGAAGTGGTCCGCAGTTATAGCCCTGGCCCAGGAGGATAAGCAAATGAATAGCACAATATAAACTATAAACACTTTTATATTCGAGATAAATATCCTTACTTTACAGTCCATTTAGAAGTAAAATATACCTTCAGTTTTGATTCGGCACGTTTGGCGAGCATAAAATATTCCCGCGGCATTCATGTGACAATAATCCCGGCCACAATGTCCCGATCCGAACGCTGAATAAGTTAGCACAATGAGGTTAAAACATTTCCAAAGGTTTTGAGCGTTGGTTAACTATAGGAGGGATAACATGTGTGTTATCCCGTTCCAATTTTAGGAAGCTTCGAACGGTTTATACAATAATCGCAAATAGTTTTCCAACTAAAAAACCTTGTGCAAGCACGGAATTGTAGAAATCTATGTAAATTCAGTTTATTATAAAAAATTTCGGGCAACCTTAAACTCATTTTTGACAGTTTGTTTGCAACTTTGCATACTGGCAATATCTGTATTTAATACACAGATACAGATATTTTATTGGTAAAATTAAAATTTTACAGGTCATGAAATATACACTTTTTATGATGTGAGGGTACTTAGCTAGCTACAAATTAGTTTGATACATACAATGTTAGTTCCGTATTAAAATGTCGATATATGTCAAGGTCAAAAAATAGGTGTCACAATTAGACATAACATACATTAAGATATACATTTAAATAGCAGTTTGATAGATATTAGGTACTATATTAACATTTTCTAAGGATCCTTAGGAACCATACTACAAATTGCATACTTTAAATACTAACATATATCATAGCCAAATAGCATAAATTTATGTATACCATCCTTACTTGTCTTATCTTGTATCCTTTGTCAATCTAGAAGCCGAAATGACATTTATTTTTGAGTTTATCCGTTCGTTACTTCCATTATTGAGAAAAGTTTTAATAGCAATGATAAGTTTAAGGTGTTACTTGATTGAATTACCTGAATACTAGACGGGTTTGTTTAAGTATTATAAATAACAACATTTTAAGTGAAAATACCAGAGAAAATTGTAATAATATCCTTAAGAAGTGTTTGTTTACATTAAGGGTACACGGAAAGAACATGTCTAGTCCCTTTTTTCGTAAAATGTGATTTTTGTATCAAAATGTAGAGCTTGCAATGAACTATTAGCAACAACTTCTGTAACAGCTCGAATTTTTTAACATAAGTCCACTTTTTAATTCATAAAAACCATCTCGTTACGAAAATAGTATGGTTAATTGAATCGTTCCTAGTGTTGGGTAGGACATCAATTTAAAATGAGTTTGAGTGAGCACCTCATTTAAAAAAATGAGGTGGTACAATGTCTTACTTCAAATGAGGTGAGGTACACTAACTTATTTTCAGCATTAACTGTTCAAAAAACGTATCGGCAACAAATTTTTTTTAATGTTCTGTAATTTCTTTAGTTATATACTATTACTATCCATTTATTTTATCACATATTAACATTTTCAATATATTAGTTAATTTAGGAACAAATCATTAGATTTTTAGGAATAAATCAAATCAGACCAGGTACTATGTATAATCCCTATCCCTAAAGCAGCTTAATTTGTTAGATAAGTACCTATTGTAAGTCATTCGGCCTAAATCCCAGTTATTTGATAGTATTACATTACAAACCTATAATACAATATTTTAATTACCTACTAATTGAAACCTATTATCAACACTAGCAACCTAAAACTTGAATGTTTCAGGAAATCAATTAACTGTCGAAGTGAAGAGAATCATTGCCTATTTCATTATTTCTATTTAGACATAAACCAGCATGCATAGCAATAACTAACTTACCACTTATGTTTTCTTAACATCAATATGAAAAAAACAAATACCAAACACATTTAGCGCGGTAACATTTTTCACGTCAGTTCCACATGCAAATAACAACATAAAATTAGCACACATTTGCGCGCATAAGCAAAATGCTTGTTTTGTTATTTTTGTAGAAAACTATTAAATTTTCTGAACACAAATCAAAATCACGAAACGAAACAGAAACTTTGTTTTTGGCAACTTATTGTTATTTATTGCTTGCTTTGCTCTTCAACCTTCAACTCAACGTCAACTGTCAGACTATCACTACTGTCAGTGTCATACTCTTACTTAGCAAATTATACTTACCTTTTAATAGCAATTCAAATTAAATGGTCACTTCACTGTTTTAATTGATACTCCGCCGCTGTAATAATTTAAAAATTTAAGAAATATATTGTGTGTAAATTATTATATTTACTAGCTAGTTTCGTGAACGCTCCCGGTAACGTAACGTCAATTCAAAGTGAAGTGACAGTGACACAGTAGTACAACAATTCCAATCGCTTAACGAGCGATATTTATATATCCAGTCTATGAGCGCTCCCTGATCGCACGTCGTAGTTGTTGTGAACCTCGAGGTCACGTTATACCGGACAATGCGAAAAATCGAGTGCCTCGCGTTAGCTAAATAATAGCAAAGCAATGCAACGAAGTTTTCAAAATTCTATGTCAAAATTACTCGCCTAATCGCCTTTTAAATCCAAATTAGCTTAGCAAAAATACAATGCTCGGGCAAAAATGACGTAAGATGCATGAAATCATGCGGCGCTTACACCTTTTGTTTTGTGTCGTGTTTTAAAGTAACGTATTTTTGACGAGTGGTATGTGGTTCGATCTTTTGTTTCACTCCCTCCTTTGAGTCTCTGTATCTCTTTGTTTCATTTTGCAGTTTTGAAAGGCAGTGAAAGATTTGTAGTGATTTTGGTGTGCGTAGTTTTCGAGGCGTGCGAGATTTTGAGGCGCGAGGTGACAAATGTGTTGATTGAGGTGAGCGCGAGGGCGAGTGCCGCGAATGAATGAATGGATGTGTGACGGTTTGAGTATTTGGAAGAATTTGAAGTGTGTGTATTTTTTGTATGCGATGAGCGTGAATGAGTGAAGTGAAAGAATGAGTAGAGGGGGCTCAAGAGAAGTGAAGTAAGACATTTTTCCGGTGTGAAGTACTGCGTCAAAATAACAGAATGAGGGGTTCAAATGAGGTACCTCACGACTGAGTAACCCAACACTAATCGTTCCAAACTTTAAAACCGCTATAACTCAAAATGTTGTCAAAGTGACTAGACATGTTCTTTCCGTGTACCCTTCACATGGTAAGACAAGTAAGGATGAATTACCTCTTTTATCCCACATTCAAATGCTTCCTCATGAAAAAGTTTCTCAACTAACTAGGCACACAAATAGGTAATCAACTTGTGCGAACCATAATGGACCGTGCCACCCACAAAATAAGGTTTAATTACCGCTAACCGTACGCGATAATACTGCTGACGTAGTAATTACTGGGTTCGCAAAACAGCGTGCTTTGTTTATAGTATCCGCAGAATTAAGTGGCGACTGAGGTCATAAAACTTCTCTTTCACACTTGCACCGCCACGGCAAGAGAGAAGGAGACAACGTTATGAACTCAGTCGCCACTTAATTCTGCGGATACTATAGTAAGTACAGTCAACGCCAAAAATATGTATACACTTTTGCACCTCATTCAATTGTAAACATATTTTTGGCGTATACAGAGTAGGCCATTTAGATCGGCCAATATGGTAGCCTGAAACTAGGGCACATACGAAGACCAGTTCTTAGGAAACATGGAATCGATTTCAGTGACAAGAAAAACTGTATTAATTCAATTAATTTCAATTATTTTTTCAATCCCGTTCAACCCAAACGGGGCTCGATTGCCAAATTGATGCATTTTTTTAAAATAGATGTGTTTCCATTTCGTCCCTCGTTCCGTCGTGAACAGAATTGATTTTAACAGGCCACGAAAAGTGTCCCATTTTATGAAATGAAATGAAATACGTTTATTTTCAGGCAACTAGTGGCCCATAGATAAAGAAATACCTTAAAGACTAGCATACATATTAATTATAAACTAAAACTATTATTTTGGTGACACGACGGTTTTCTGTAGTGCCACCTGCTCTGGTGTAATATTTGACAGCGTCCCCCGGAACCGCCACAAAACTACACCCTTCGGCCAGAAGCCTGCTGCTGTTTTATACCTAATAGTTACAGATTAGGTTCAGTTCCCTTACGATGTTTTCCATCATCGAAAAGTGACCGGACGAGAACATATTTTTAAAATCTGTTAAGGGCACAAAACATACACACATAAAAAACAATTAGTCACCTAATATAGAGTTCAAGAGGGCCGATAATGAGGTGGTCGCCAAGGGATTTCAGGCCGAATTAGGTCTATAAAACATTTTCCTCATTACCTCCCGTAGTCGGATAATTACGACTCTTCCCTTGGGACTGCTCAATCATATTAGCAAAAGATACATTACTAATTTTGTAACATTTTTTTTTTTAGATAAGTTAAGGTTTATATTTATTGGTACAAAATAGGTACATGAAAAAAAAACTTAAATAAACTATGTAAATACTACCTAAAATTAACTTACATAAAAATACTAGAAACTAAAAATCTATCTATTTAGTAACATTGAACTTGTAATTTGTATAATACCTCATGTACAGAATTCATCCTTACAACAATGTAAACAAACAATTTTGCATTCTAATTTTAAAATATGTACAGAAACAATAACATTACGAACACAATTTACCTCAAACATAACTGTAACACAACAAATAGTCAACCAATATTAATGTTGTATTGGAGCTACATCGAAATAATTTTCAAGTAAATTCTGATATTTCTGATAGAGATTCTTAAGGTGCTCTTATGCGGGCGATTTAACGGGCAATTATTGCCCGGCGATACGTTGCCGAAACTAGTGGAGCAATATGGAGCAATTAATTGAGCAATATTTTTCGGCAATGATTGCTCCATTCAGGTGCCTTTACACGGGCAATATTTGGGCAATTTGCCTAGTTTCCCGAATTGCTGCATTTGGGGCAATTAAGTGGAGCAAGAATGGCGCCATACTGGAGCAATGATTGCTCCATATTAAGCAATATTTCGTATTGCTTGAAATTGCTTGAAATGGCCGTGACGTCAAAATTGCGGCAATTCGGCAATTTTTATCGCCCGTGTAAGAGCACCTTTATACGCGCTAGCTGTATAGCGTAGTTAAGCTTGAAGTTGAATCGTGTCTAAACGTGTTTTAAAGTTAGAATACGGCTCCCCTATATACACATTTTGCTGTCGTAAATCAGGATAACATTATCTTTCTTGTACCTAAAAAGCAGCTTTATTACAATATTATAATTTGAAAATCCTAAGCCTATTTGTCACCTGACCCGATCCCGTATTCAATCTCAACATCCTATTTGGATAACGTTAAATATTTATTATTTATTAATAAGGTAATACATATTTATTGCGGAAAGACGAGTTCCTAAGTGAAACCGCAGACATGAGACTCCAGAAATGTTCTCAGGGATGTTATTATCGAGCCCGTACGCGTCCATATCGGTCTAGCCAACCGGGATTGGAGTTGCTACGGAATCATTTTCAAGCTAATTAATTCTAGAGGAAGATCTTCAGAAAAATAGGCACTACTAGGTGAGAAGATGGCTCTTGGAGAGTGAGGAAGAACGTGGAGGTGGAAGAACTGGTGGGCGAGCCCAACATCATCGGCGAAAGCAAGGCTGAGCGACTTCGCTGGCTCGGCCATGTGGAGAGAATGGGAGAGGATCGAGCGGCCAAGAGAGCATACCTGGGACAACCAATTGAGCGGAAGGCCTAGGTATCGGTGGATCGACGGGGTCCAGTCCAAAGAGACCTGTGCGACATTCAAGCGGCTGATTGGCGAAGGATCGCACAGGATTGGAACGAATGGCGGAATCTAGTGTCGGAGGCCAAGATCCATTTTGGGTCGATGAGCCAGCGAGGTAAGTAAGTAAGTAATTAATACTTCGGATATTTCGAATAGTAATTTGTATGGAATTATCCGGATAGTATTCGTATTATCCGGATAATTGCAAGCCCTAATGGTGATATAAGTGCTTATTTATTAGTTTTATTACACCCAGTTACCCAGAGAGTTCGACTCAAGCAATCTCCAACGAATAGGAACATTAGGAACGCAGACAGAGATGTTTGGATTGGATCTCAGTTCACAACAGAAGTTGGCGGAACTCCGAGACTTTTTGTAAATAATCGACGGGCTTAAGGCTGTCCCGAAGTTTACTTTTAATACATGTTTCTGAAGATTGCGAACGAGACGTGTTTGATAGGAATGATAAATATGTGAAGAGGCAAAGACATCTACAGAGGCTATTCAAGCTTTTAGTAAGGAAAACATGATTTCGTTTGAGTCTACTGTAATGGATTTGTTCTTAAAAAAGAAGCTATAATCCGATACCTATACAGAGTGAAATTTGGGTCGTGATCCTGAACCACTTTTTTCTGACTCTGTAAGTGATCACCATTATCATGTGTCGGTCAAAAAAATCCACGGTGAAATTATTCTCGAGTCACAAAACGATAGTAGTATTAAAATAGATATCCTCAATTTGAGCGTGAGTCAACCATTATCATTATGTGTAACGACAGGACGCAATAGGGCTGCTGACATAATAATAAACGTAATCTAACGGATCTTTGGTACTTTTTATGACGCATAAAAATATCCTTATGGCTATTAAATCAATTTATTTTAAGTATTAATGATCTGTTTATCATATTATTCGAACTCGCGGAGCGTAAGCGAAGTGAGTTCTTACAAACAACTCCAAACCGAACTGTCACCTGGCTACTGGGACGTCTCAGCATTTGGATGGCTTTTTTATTTCGATAGTTTGTCGGACGATAACTTTAGTAACGTTTTTCTGATCTTTATGAAATTTCTTGGGGCTGTAGCAGAGATACATAAAATTTGTAAGTTTGTATATGAGCAGGATCGATCAAGTGGTTATGGAGCTAGAAGGAGAAAAAAAATCCTCCGAAGGGTCTTGTTATATTGGTCAACTCGTTTGCAAGTAAATCGCGAGTTCTCAGTTCGAGGCGGACTACTAATATTTACTTCGTTCAACTCACGAACAACAATCATGTTGTATTACTATTATCATATTCTTGGGATTAAGTTGCCTGCGTACCCCAGGCTTAATGGAGTCGTGGCAAAAAGCTGGCACAAAATGCAAAGCGGATAATGATGAATCGATGGCCATTGCCATATTCCTAAGCAAAAATACAGGCTCTAACAAAAATACTGGTGATCCATTTAAGGGCTTAATTGGTGTCGTATTACGAGTAAGAAAAAGTAGGAGAAAAATTGATAGTACGCGAAAAAAAAATTTGTATGGGACACTTCGTTTAGCTGGCTAATAATTTTCGCGAGTTTTTGTTTTCTTACTCTTTCGTAATTAGAATAGGTTACCAATTATGCTGTTAGAAGGATCAGCAGTATTTTTGTTACACCCTGTGTACAATAAAACTCCATTTAGCTTATACCGTGGCAACACTGGCAACCCTAATAAAGCTAAGAGTAATATTTATTACCTCCACGCGGTACCACTCCAGAATGGCATATTAGATATTATTGCAGCTTTATTACGACATTTGCTCCAACTTATCATAATAAATAAATAAATAAATAAATAAATAAATAATAATATTGTTTATTATTATTAAAGTTAGCTCTCAATGATGAACGCGCAGCAGCTTCTGTGTTTTTTTTTTGGAAAATCGTAGCACGTTTACAAATAATAATGATATAATAGTATGCAAAAAAAATGGACAACAATAATGAGGTCTTTCTTTAGTACAACATGAATCAAACACTTTCAATCGATATAAAAAAATCGCCACAGATTTCGATTCTGAATAAAAACCACTACAAATAAAAAAAAAAATGTAAACATTTTTTTTCTATAAGTATATAGTGATTAGTGTTCCCATAAAAGTTCCCAATTTCGTCTGTATTCCAATATCTAGCGGATTAAAATCCCACTCAATGCAATTAACTGCTTTTCTCCATGCAAATATATAAATCAATATCCAATGATGACATTTGAAAAGTCCTCTTCCACTCGACTGTCAACCATCGGAGCCTTTATTGTAATCGATAATCGTAAAACCGTAAAAATCATAATGTATAGTGAATAGACCCACGCCCCGTGCCGTGTGCACTATCTCCCTCTAATCAGCAGTATTACCTCGCAGACGTGACACGGCGTTTAGCCTAATTGAATCAATACAGCCGGTCACCGTATGGTACAACCAGCAACACACATAGACCATCGATAGACTTTAGGTCGTTGCAATAGGGATTACAAATAGTCAGTTAACAGTGTTGGCGATGGTAAACCGGTCAACGGCGGTGATAGAATCAGTTTATTTCTATTAAATAGTGGCCCAGGCACCTCATCATTAAGCTTTTAGAGGAAGCAGGAGTTCACTGCAAATAAGCGCAATTTTATGCGTAAATGTCTACAATTAGAACAGCACATCTCAATAGTATTCTACACCAATTTGTAGTATAACAATCCAGGTTCACCCCTGTAACTTGATTTTTGTGGATATTTTTAATCCACGTGAGTAATTATCAAAAACGTTAACTCAACTGAAGTAAGCGGTCGCGATCTTATACAAAATTAGTACGGGTACTATGTGTGGTGACCTCGAGTTGTACTTATGATCTATCTAGTGGTTGAGGCTATCTGTGATACTGGCAGGCTGTTACTTAAGAGTCGTCAGGACGCTGGCGTGAACTCGCGTCCCCATACAAACGTAGTTCAGCTCTCATTTTAAAACGATGTGCTTTAGAATCACGAATTTTGGCATGGACATTTTAGTAGTACAGAGCTATGTCGGTAATTAGCTTTCGTTGCTAAAAATTGTAATACAAAGAAAATATAGCAAAAATAAGTTTTGTATGGAAATCTGTATCTGGCTGTATTTTTTTTGTATTACAATTTTTAGCAACGAAAATGAATTACCGACATAGATCTGTACTACTAAAATGCCCATGCCAAATTTCATGGTTCTAAAGCATGTCGTTTTAAAATGAGAGCTGAACTACGTTTGTATGGGAACGCGAGCGTCCTGGCCACTCTTAATAAGTGGAAATAATGAGGGTTTCCGTGATCGAGATTTTCACTAGATGGCAGCAGCGTGGCGTGGTCTCTTTGACAGCAGCTGTCAAAATCCACCAATCAAAAATGGTGGAGCCAAATAGTAATTTCAATATTTATCAGAAGTTGCTTGAATTCAATACTTTGTGAGTTTATTGAAGTATATATAACCGATTTAAGTAATAATACCAGAGATTAGTTTATGTGTGTGTGTGTGTGTGTGTGTGATGTCTTTGAGAAGGTTTATTTACATAATAAGACAAGTAAGGATAAATTCACTATAAAATACAATACATTATACTGAATACATTAAGTACCTATGAGCCGTGGGGTGCCCGGCCTTAGAATTGTCCCCCACCATATCGTCCCGTGGTTGCAGTAGGAGTCTGCTAAGGGAATATACCGGGAGATGGGCAGCAGCATCTTCCGAAAGCCTAAACAACAATAAACAAAAAAGAAAACTGCGCGCGCCAACCCGCCTGCCAAGCGTGGCGCGTATGGCAAACCCCCCCTAAAGGAGAGGCCTATGTTCAGATGTTCAGCAGTGGACGTCTTATGGCTGAGATGATGATGATGACTACGTACTAAAATATTAAGATTTCCTCGAGTTAAAAGAATAAAGAAGCAGAAATAAGATCAATGCTTTTAAAACCTGCGATATCCCATTGTTACATTATTTCTGTACTACAAAGGATATCCTTTTAAGACTACACCTATTGTGTCTTGAAATATGATGCCGCATAGATGCTCCCGATATTTTGAACGCTAGTAGTGAATATTTTTCACATTATCTGACTACCATAACCAAGGTAAGGTATTATTTCAGCTCGGGGGTCTTAATCCGGCCCTATGTGTTTTAGAGTGTGGGTTATATTCATTCAACATTCAACAAACGTTGTATTATAATACAGCATAAGTAGCTAAGCGACCGAGATGTTCAATAGTAGTTTATATAACTGTTACGTTTGAGACCTAATTACGTACAGTTGCATACACAACTTTATTTACACACATATTATAAATCCTAAATCACGCGTTCGAAAACCATTACAATGACCGCCATTGCACCGCCATGGCCAACTCGATTGTGCCGGCGGTCGGGGAGCAGGCCGGATTTTCATTACTTTACCGATAGATGTGGTAATTAATTTTCATACGTTTTTAACCACACTGTCACAGATAATACACTGAAGTTACCTACAATACTGGTTGCAATAATGGTTGTTATTACAATCGGTCTTCGAACGCAGAATAGGGTGTAGATAAAATGATTTACATCCGCTCTTCTTGGCTTAAGATCTTGCCAAGATAATTATGATGCACCTTGCCCCGTTAACTAATTCTACTGCTACTTATGTTAGCCGAGACGATGTCACTAGATCTTACTTATAGGGTTAGTGGTTCCTGGGGGTGAGTAAAGATGCCAGGGAGCTCATAGAGGATCAGTGTGTTGACGACGGGGGACCCTCTTGTCCAGTTGTCATCAAGTATATCGAAGCAGCCATGGCGGTCACAAATACCTGAACAACGCCTCTATTGTCAAGGCGATAAAGTGCATGTTCAGATATTTTTGAGAGACCTTGGCCGCTCCGATGTATTTGATGGTGACTGCCTTTAGCCGTCAACACAGTGAATCTTTCTTTATACTAAAGATGCCTACCATAACGCGTGTGACACCTCTGGAGTTGCAGGCGTCCATAGGCTACGGTGGCTGCTTACCATCAGGCGAGCCTTATGCTTGTTTGTTACCGTCTTGCACCAGATACACTGCCAGAGAAAGCATTTGACGTACGTACCTGTAAAAAAACAAAATTCTTTAGTTAATAATTGGTCAGTATGCACCTTCAATGTACGAGTAACCCTGGAGTACAACAAGTAATTCGTATCATATTTTTGAAAATAGGTGAGCTATGTGACAATAGTGGTGTATTTTATGATGAAAGATCAACTAATAAAAAGGAGCTTTTCCTATTGTGCCTTCAATCTCTACAAGACTAGGCTTCAGTTATATTAGTCATATAACAGAACAGAGTGAATCCTAATACCACATCTATACGACTATTATACCGACGAAACTGTCTATTCTGCGCAGGAAGTACAGTCGACGTCAAAAAATATGTTAACACTTTTGCACCTTATTACAAAGGAGTAAGGTGCAAAAGTGTAAACATATTTTTGACGTCGACCGTACAAATACGGGCTTCGAAATGTAAGTGACCTAAATGTCGCTTTGTCACTTTACAATTCGTCGAGCAAATATAAACGTTAAAGCCGCGGCACTGAGTGCATTGTTAAATGACTACTTATCTACATAGAACCGACCCCATTTACATCAGAGTTACCATGTATAATACAAGCACATTGCATTTTCGACTTTCTTTTCTTCCGCTTAAGGCCTATTTACAGTATAAATGAATTGAAAATTAAAAAAAAAATACAGTTGACATAGCAATAGCCTTATTGTTCAGTCATTATCATTATAGATTTTGCCCCCATTATAGATTAAGAAGCGCTGGTAGCCTTGCGGTAAGACGTCCGACTTTCAATCCGGAGGTCTCAGGTTCAAACCCCGGCTCGTACCACTGAGTTTTTCGGAACTTATGTACGGAATATCATTTGATATTTACCAGTCGCTTTTCGGTGAAGGAAAACATCGTAAGGAAACCGGACCTAATCCCAAAAAGGCCTGGTTTCCCTCTGGGTTGGAAGGTCTGATGGCAGTCGCTTTCGTAAAAACTAGTGTCTATGCCAATTCATGGGATTAGGTTGTCAAGCGGACCCCAAGCCGGGATAAACGCTAGGAAGAAGATTATAGATTTTGACCCGTGAATAATTAGTTCACGGATTTTTTTTCGTAGGTCCCTCGGGGGGCATTGGGAGTGTAAATTCAAAAAGTAGACTGAATCAGGCTCCTGCGTATATTCGAAAAAAGGTTTTTCTTGAATGACTCCGGCATTTTTGATTTTACAGTAAAACCGTGAGTGCAAAAATTGTAGGAAATTTGATTCTCTACAAGTTTGGTCCTCACAATTTTTCTTCTAGGATCGATATGTTGGGGGAAAAAAGGTGGGAACCAAAATTGTTCAGAATTTGATTCTCTACAAGTTTAGTCCTCTTCGTTTATGCCGTGAAGTTGAAAATAAACGAGATGATGAAAATATTTTGAATTAGTCGCTTTATTCAAATATAATTTTAATTTTTACGCAAAATTTGAAGCGTAGGCATAATTATTATGCATCATATTAAGCATCAAAAAAATCCTACCAGTACGCGTCAAGACATTGAAACAATGAAACAGTCGAATGGAGCCCTTACGAAAGTAAAGTAGCCTTATGGCCAGGATATTATGTGATATCCCGTGTTAAATGGGTCCCCTGCGCCTACTGACGGTTGACTAATGTCGCCTTTTATCACTTAGATCCGTCGCCTGAATACGTGTGTATGTAGTTGAGAGTAGGTACAGTCAACGGCAAACAATATGTATGCATTTTTGACCCTTATTGCAATGGAGTAAAGTGCAAGTGTAAACATATTTTGGCGGTACAGTCAACTTAAATGTGAAAATGTTCGATGGATACAAGTATTCGCTCGAAAAATCGTCCGCGTAGTCACAAAAAACTTTCAACCCCTTTCATCCCCTTACAGGTTGAATTTCAAAAATTATTTAAGAGACATTTGATACACTTCTATGACATTTGAATAATATATGTAGGTATGTAACTTTTAATTTTAAATAATATTATACTATCTAATCGTAATAGTGACCGTTTGCAATGCTAATATACTATAAAACTGAGTATCCATACGGTTCTGTGTAGTCTGTACCTAAAATAATCTATACCACATATAAATACAGAGTTATACATATACTACGTACATTAGTATATACGTAAAAGTCATACGGGTCGTGATGAAAACTTCAGAGCGTCGAGAGATTTGCAGCAGATACGCCTTATCTCTGCGAAAGTTCGTAGAAGCTTCTCTTTGCTAAGTAATAGCACTTTGTTTCTATATATCTGCCATTCTGAATCAAAGCAGAAAGCAAAAATCTTAACTCATAAAGTCCACTAAGAATAATTTTAAAATTCAACTTAACAAAAAGGGATGAAAAGGAAAAAATTACAGTTGTAATAAAAAAAAATACGCAGACGTAGTCACGGGGAAGGCTATAATTTATAAATATACCTAAGAACCGTCAAAATAGATTTCGAAAATAGAAACAGTAGGCGACAAACTATGAATTACATTATACGTGGTTTTGGACTATTTTTCCCCCACCAGAAACTTGGCAATGATATAATCTAATTATTTATATAAATTCTTATAATACTGCATTAAAACCAGAACTCTAGTATTTGTATTCTTAAAGTGGTTTGCATTCTTTGACCTCCACCACTTTACAGCTGCCAGATGTCCGGAACGGAAATAGAAATAAACATAGCATAGTAATCTAATGAGAGGGGTTTCGTCACTATTTTTGTGTTCATAAGAAAGGGATGAAGTAAATATCTCAGAAGCGCTTTAAATTAAAAAATGGAGAAATTTTGTGTATCTATTTCCTCCTCCAAAGCTTAATTTGTCATTAGCCAAAGTAATCTCTCAGTAACATCTTAAAATAAAGACAACCGCGGTAATTAAGGACTCCGCCATTATACCAGGAGCGGCATTCGCAGTTCCAAATTCCTAACTTGATGTGATATTGATTCGACGTTTCTGAAAGTGCATCTTCCTCGTTCTTGTAAAATATAGTTTTTTTTTTCAACCCATAGCCATACTCAACAAAGTAAATTTAAGAGGATGTCAATACCCGATTACCTTCAAATTGATTTGACTTAAACAATCATATGAGGACGAGTTTAGTGCAAGGGACCACTTTTTCGATTTACAAGGACACTTTTTTATTACACAAATAGATAGTGCATATTGCGTACTTTTAGAAAGTACTAGTAACTCCATATCGGAAAAGTGGTCCCTTTGTCCGTACACTGACACATATAGCTATAACTACTTGTTTTGGGAAAGTAAAAAAATATATGTTAATATTCATTATATTTCGAAAAACTTTGTTAATTCCGATACATGATTGGACGAAATCAGCTCGACAGAAAAAAAATCCAAAGTTACATCTTCAAATTAGCTTTAAACAGTTATACGTCTTTAGTTTCTTGATTTATACTCACTGCTATGCTATGCGCGTGGCGCTACGCCGTAGCCGATAACATGGGTTTCCCGCTATGTAGCGAAAATGCTTCGTAGAGCCGTGACGACAACGTATCGTCATTAGCAGTGAATGGGTTAAGGACACATTTTCACGATACTAATACAAAAAACTTCATTGCCTTATTTTTCTCAATGAATGCGTAGTTTTTTTTTAATTCATCATTTTGCTAAATTTGCAATGAGCTCCCATACTAATCGTAACCCAGTCTTTCACTCGCGCTGAAAAATATAGGGATGGAATTTACTACGGGAAAGCGACACATACAGGGTGTAACAAAAATATTGGTGATCCGTTTAAGGGCATAATTGGTATCATATTGCGAGTAGGAAAAAGTAGGAGAAAAAATTTTTGGGCGCGACAAAAATTTTTTTTTTGTATGGGGCGAGTCGTCCCAGCTGGCCAACCCTCCATACAAAACCAAAACTTTTTTCCCGAGAAAATTTTTTTTTCTTAGTTTTTCACAATAAGAATACGATACCAAATATACCCTTAAAAGGATCACCAGTATTTTTGTTACACCTTGTATAGACCACAAGTAAAACTAGTAGCAACTAAGCGTTCAAAAATAGTTAGTAAATAGATGCACTGAAAATAATATCAAAACAGGTTAAGTTTTGTAATTTACAAACAAATGTCGCTCCGGGACAAGGAAAAATATGGAGTGACAGAATGAGGAAAATAGCGATTAATGTACCCTTATCTATATTAATCATTATCCAAACGAGTATCGACTACCGATTAATTCAGCATCTGGGTCATACCTACGCAGATTTAGGTGCTAATTTATCTTTTCGATTCCCACAGGGTGAGTTCGGAGACGAGTTTTATACCAGTTTTCCACGTTACTTTTTTGCACTTTTATATATATTCTTACTAACTTTTCTCTAGCTTTATACAATATCATAACCAAGTGAAATAATCCAGGGACTGTTCGCCAATTCGCCACAACCCGCTCGCCTAGTTCCGGCCCGCTGGGCCGCGAAACTCTGCCCTTTGATCTCTTCATTACCAGATATACAGCTGTTATATAACCACTATGCGACTGTCGAGAATATTCTATGATATCTTGCATGATATTATTATCTTGATTGTCCTTTATCGACTTGTTATATAATCACAAAGCTTCTAACCCCTAATTTGGCACAAAAATGTGAAGATATTGAGTTCAGGCCTCTTTGACTCTCAACTTTAATACTGTCCATTACGATTCTTGTTCGGCAAAATAAAGAAGGTAAAGGTTATGTTCGTCTTGATATACATCTAAATAAATTAGTTCTACCCCAACGACTTGTAAGATCGAATGTACTTTAACCTAGTTACTTAATGAATTTTAATTGGGTAAAAGTCTTAGCATAATAGTTAACAAAGAACCGCTGTATATTAATATTTACACATATTCTGGGGATCAATCTTACTCTGCGTCCACAGGAAATAGACAACCCTACATGTGATCCCTGGGTGGTGCTAAAAGAGTAACAAACTTGGCAGCTGCACTGTCCCATCTAGACCTCGCAGCACTCACTGGATTTTATTCATCATCTGCTTTTCCTGCTTTTTTTTTCTGCTGGCGTGAAATAGCGCAGGACCGAGCAAATTGGCGTGCTCTTGTGTCGGAGGCCAAGACTCATTTTGGGTCATTGCGCCAAATAAGTAAGTAAGTAAGTAAGTAAGTATCTGCTTTTCCACTACTACTGCCCGAGAAAATGCCTATCTATATCCAGTGACATGTAGCCATACAATAAATAAATAAACACACATTCTATATGGACAACTCTCGGTAGGTCAATTAGACACGCGGTAGTGGTTACCCAGTGCCACAAATTTGAGCCTGGGCATGCCTGAGGCAGTGATACTTCTTATTTTTACTTTATTAAAAAAATATCGATTAGTCAATCAAGTTAAGTTAAAACCCCACAAATATAATTAGCTCGTGTCTTTTGTTTGAGGACTGTTCTAAAGCATGATTTTTGTCTGGTGTAAGGTTTTTTAATCTCAGCTTTACCACATTGCGGCGAAATACCTCTAGCAATGCAATTTCGTGAAGCGTCAGGTTGCGGCTATCGTGGTTGTCTACACGTGGTCACAAGATTGCACGTTGCAAACCGCCTGCATACAGTGAAATTAGTATTCTCTTGACGAAGACGCGGTGAGTACTAGAAAATAGTTAATTGAGTCTGGCAGTGAAACCTTTTTGTCAGTATTAACCCCAGAATAAAACTAAAATGATTCCTGAATTCATATTTAGTACCATCGCTAACACTGTTAACTGCCCATTTGTAATCCTTATTGCAACGGCATAAGGTCTACCGGTAGTCAGTAATGACACAATAATGAGAACAGCGAAACCCGTCTAGTAAAATTGCAATATATTCCTTATTGCGAGATCCGCTTTTAATGGGTGGAGATCAAAAGAAAAAAATTTAAATTGGTAAAAAGTAATACCACAATTCTGTCTATTGTGTTGCTGTTTGTAGGTAAGAAAAAAGCGTTATTCCCGGAAGTCAACTTACAACAACTTATAATACTCGAGGACGATAAAATACGGGTCAATTTGTATAGAATTTTCAACACAAAGCTACGCATTTTTATTGTCCAAGATTTGTCAAATGAACGCTATCCAACGCCAAACAAAACATATGTACCATTACATCAGTCGTGTAAACATACTTACAAACAATATACCAATAGCGAACCTCTAATAGGGAGTCCATTCACCGCCGCCCCATTGTCTCGCACTGCACAGTATCGTGTTTCTTGTCTGTTCTGTAGCTTGATATAGAGCGAGACAGCTTAATGTAGTGGCTAAATAAAGTTAATGCAATAAGGTGTTTTTTTTTTACTTTTGTGAATTTTAATTAAGTTTTAGTTTAGCCTTCAGTGGCGGTGGGTCAAAATTTTTCTTAGGCGAGCTAGTGCTGAATTTGGCTTAAAATGTCTTCATAAGCTGTAGGAAAACTGCTCAGGCGCCTGAAACTTAGGCAAGCCGACGGGAATCGTGTTCTATGGACGCGCCACCACTGTTAGCCTTATATATCAATAAGTAAACGTTGTACAACATTTCATTTTGAGAACCTTTGAGTAGTTGAGAACTGAAAGCGAATGGATTGGATGGGAAGTAAGTATTTGCACATTTGATTACTTAATTACCAGAGGTAGTCTGGCACACCAAATTTGATAATGAAATGAAATACTTTTATTTTCAGGCAACTAGTGGCCCATAGACAAATTAAAGACTAGCATACATAATATATTATAAACTATAACTATTATACCTACTAGTAAAAGAATACGGCAGTACCTATGATTCTCTAAGTCTATGCTTAAGTTAGAATCATGAGTAGCCACACTACATTTTTTTATGCTATTTAGCAAATAAAATGGGTGTCATTCGCATTTTACACGACACACAGCGCGGAGCCTTTTAAAAACCGTTTTTACGTAAAATATCGCCCTTATTGTTTGACAATAGCAGAGCCTAGTCGTGCCCGTCAGGTAATTTAATTAAAATAAGTATCTCAGCTGGCGAGCCGTATCGTTCCATACACATTTAATTAAAAACTCTATTTTTACCTGGCAATAGGGGCGAGGCTCGAGGGCAATAGGTACTTTGTGGTAATTTACCTCAACTGCGCTTATACCACATTTGATTTCAATTTGAACAACTGGTGCCGTAAACTGAAAATAGATGTCATATACTTCAGAAAAATGACCAAGTCCTCCGGTCCCGAGGCCAGATTCGAACTGGCGTCTTCATCAGCTATCGCGGCTTATGCTGACGCGCTGACTACTACACCAACCGGTCACGGCGAAACCGGTCGAATTTTCTCAACGGAGGTCCCTTAAATTGCAATTATCATATTAATCCAATAATCGGGGAATTATCTCCATCCATTGCTTTAAAAAGGTGTAGTAGATTTTTTTTATTGGTATTGGTTAAACCTTGATGGGGAGCGTTGGCCGCCATCTTGGTTTAAAAGTGCCAAAATTCAAGTGTTTTAACTTTGGCGCTTAAACGGTTGTCAGTATGACTAAAGTGCCGGACTCGGAAACCGGAATTTGATCCATAGTAAAAACCGTTTTTTTTTCAACCATAAAATAATTAAATATCTTCGGTTAGTTCGGGGTTTTTTGCTTAAACCGGTTACGAGCCCTGCTAAAGTGTCTATAGGTCGTATAAAGGAGATACAATTGTGTACAATTTTTCCATACACAATAGATCTGTAAGTCATACAAATAAAAGTCATGGGAACTCAGCTTCAGTCCATAGGTGTAAACCTAGGCAACACGGGCATGACCCCGGAATAGTTCGAGAAGAACCCGACATCGGACGCGGGAAGAACCCAGTCATAAGAGCGGCACAACAATGACGGCCAGAGTGGGATTCAAGTACGACCCCCAAATACTTGAGAACCCCAAGACAAGGATATGAATTAAGGCAGCTAAATATACAGAGAGTGAAAAATGTTTTCATTTTTACGGAAACCTTATAGTTTCGTCATGTTAGTCTATCTGTTCGTCCGTATATCACATGATACAACCCAAAAAAAGGTTATTTTTTCTTCCCCTTTACTTATATATTTAACTGTAAGACTAACTAAGATCTATTGTGTATGGAAAAATGATAGATAATTTTATTTTCTTTATACGTTCGATAGACACTGTAGTTATACTGACAAGTGACAACCGTTTAAGCGTCAAGATTTAAAACGGAATTTTGGCACGTTCGAGGCAGACTACTAGTTATAAAAGTATAAAAGTGCCAATATATCGAAAACTATGCCACTTTCAGTGTGCCAAATTGTGCTTTATCTGATAGTCCATCAGCTGTTCTAACAGCCCTTTAAATCTTGAACAAAGTTTTAGGGAAACCTATTATATACTGGAAGTCAATTATACGTCGTGCAACCTAAAAAGCAATTTTTGACACCTGTCATCTCAGTACATTTTATAACCTAAAATCGGATTATTGTACTGAAATGAGGTATCAAAAATTGCTTCTTAGTTTGCAGGACGTATAGTAACATTGGTAATCGAAACGCTACTTGCAAGATTTCATTTTGATTTTGTTAGACATTGGCTTGAAAAAGAAAAATCATGTTTATTCCGTATAAGTGAACAAACACACTCAATAAGTATGTTTATTCAATACGATTGAAATATTTATTATTCCTCGCAAAAAGGACATTGTGAGAATACAAGTTTTTATAAAAGATACTCTTTATAACACAAAGGACTGTTTATTAAACATACAAAAGTGATTGAAAGTAAAATGTTCTCAGAATAATAATGCAAATATAGTATCTTAGCATAGAATAATAGCATCTTTGATATATAAAAGATGCTATTATTCTATGCTAAGATGCTATATTTGCATTATTATTCTGAGAACATTTTACTTTCCATCACTTTTGTATGTTTAATAAACAGTCCTTTGTGTTATAACTTATAAGTTATAACTATCTGACTCGCCTACCTACCTACACACGCAGGCCCGCAGGGTATACTTTTAGAAATATCTACACAAATCATAAGATATGCCTTTTTCTTTAACTTTGTTAAAGTGACTCTTACTGTTATATATCTTTTTAGCAAAATAAAACCGGTCCCCCCACCCCCACCCCCCCACTTTTTAAATCCCGATTTGTACTTTGTTTACCAACAAACAAACTACCAGTTCTTTATCAATTTATCAGCAGTAATTGTCAAAGAATATTGGTATTTGTTAGTAGTGGCGGTTTTTATTTACCTACCCTCCCTTGTATGATATACCTACCTACTTGCACACGAAAACCATTAAGGATTGTAGCTTCTTTGGCAGCTGTCAACGCTTAAGTGCCGACAAAATACTATGATCGTCGACGAATCTCTACTTTGAGGGGTTTTACTGGTAATAAAACCGCTTATCAGTTTCCAATTTCTTTCGGCAAATCATCATAATGCTTTTTCTTCTTTATGATATAAATTGAATAATTTAAAAAAAACAGGAGGAACTTAGACGAAACGAAAAGCACAATGCTTCATTTTGCTAAAAGGTATCGATAAAAAAAAGGAATAATCAATTATACAAACATCAAATAACCAACTTGTAATTAGTAAAAAGGCCAAAGAAGATTAGACATTAATCTACTTAGTAAGATTAATTGCGTTCAATGGAGTCATATTCAAATTTGCAAAGAATTTTAGTTATGGTACTAATTTGATATTATCCTCGAAACACTCGCTCACACTGAAATTAAAACTATTATTACTAGTAACTTACGACTAACGTGCTTGAGATACTTTATTTTACTAAGTAAGTAAGAGCAAGTTATACCGTCACGTGATACAACTTTGCCTACGGTGGACAACTTCGCCTGGCTTAAAAAAACATGGTTTTCTTCATCAAACAGCTATTTATATCTTATTCCTGAGAGGCCTTTCTCCCATGTCAGGAATAAGATATAAATAGCTGTTTGTATAAAGACATGTTTTTCAAGCCTGGCAAAGTTGGGCATCGTTGGCAAAGTTGTAGCACGTGACGATAGTTAATTGATATTGAAATAGCAAGCCTGAACTCATTTACTATTGTTTATTTTATCAATAGAGCTAAACGACCCGGGAGCTGTACTGCAAAACATTTTTAATTGCTCTTGTTCATACAAATAAGAAAAATAAACTGTAAAATTTTCATCGCCAGTTCGTTTACAGAAAATTAACAAAAAATATAAGCTAAAACCCTGCAACTTTGATGAATATTTTTAGTCTTTTGAGCTTATTTAAAATGTACTTGAAGTGTGACACTTTGTGGTGATTAATTATCTTAGAAAATGTTTACTGGAATAATTAATTATAATTTGAGAACAAATTAAATTATTTTTTCTACTCGACTATAATAATTAATTGAGATATTGTAAACCGAACTATTAGCGCATATTTTTAAAGTGAAACTTTTACTCCATCGCCTCAAAAATTTAGGCCTGTCTTCCGCGCGACATGCGGTACAAGCTGTAACGCTGATTCTCGTTTGTAAGGTGAGGGCAATAAGGTTCATGTCATGTTGGCAGTCTACCGCGGTATACAAATCTATATTTTTTGATTAAGCATTTATGGTCGCATATTTTAGCATCGTCGATGATGCTGAAATGGATTTTCATACAATATTATACGCCGGCACAATCCATCGGGAGATTAAGTTACTAAATTGTATATATAGAATGAGCAGGTTATAAGGAATTCGTCGAACTTAATTCTTACCAGCTTGCGTATTTTGAAAAAGTATTGTATACAATAGTGACACATTTAAGCTTTTCAATATCGTACCTTCTTATTCTTAGGCCACTCAGCAAGCTTCGTGGCTTAGGCCACGGTACTCGACTGAAAAGCTCTTCATTATGTCACGTTTGTATAATATGAGTATTTTATTGTAGAGTTACAATATTTTGATTTGTATTTTATTTTGACATCTAGATATCTAGATATCCATTCTCGAGACTAGATTGTAGAAGTGTACCTACTTTAAATATTTGAAAAAAAACTGAAATCTAAGGCTGTAACTTCTGCTATTTATTACCTACCGTCGCCATCAATCGGAGCAGCCAAGGTGGTTACAAATATCTGAACAACGCCTCTATTGTCAAGGCGATAAAGTGCACGTTCCGATGTATATGAGTACCCTGGCCGCTCCGATTTGACGACTGTAAGGGATGTCACGAATGTCGTTTTTCTCACATTCGCGAATGCGAATATTCAGGATGCGAATGTCCGAATGCGAATGCGAATACGAATGTTACGGAGTAGATTCAAAAAAGTTAATCTTGCTTATCATTTTTATGCTTCCATAGTTCATTAATACAGAACATGATATGTGATGGAGTCCTATATTATTGATCAAAAGGAGACAAGTGATACCGTCGTTTTCACTTCCTGTGTATGAGCAAGCATATGACCGTCGGCCGGGTCGGCGCGGTCAAAACAGGATGCGTTCTGCCCACAATAATCCACATTCGCATTCGGTAAATATTCGCATCTTTTCATGCGAATGCGAATGTTGATACGAATGTCCAAAATGATGCGAATATTCGCATTATACGAATGCGAATGCGAATATTCGTGACATCCCTAGACTGTACAAGTCTCACGATGGCGCGATGCCAAATGCACGTCCGTATCGGCTGACTTCAATACACCGGATTGGAATATCGAACATATGTTACTTCCTAGTTTACTAGTTTGGCCTTGGCCTTGCGACCTGCACTTTAACGGATAGGTAGGAACGTGTAGGTAATATAACGTACGTAAAACATCAAACCTTACATTATTTTTTAATAACATTATAGTCCCAACGGTAAGGACGAAATTATGTTTTTTTTAATGTATTTTATGCACGCGAATGTATCTTCAAAATATATTATTCGATATTCTGTCATAACTTAACCTTTTGACCGCCAAGCGTTGAGCAAAAATGACGCGCCACCGACGCCACGTAATCGCGTTTTGTCAAGCGAAATTGAACTTTGCGGAAGCCCGCGTAGGTCCCTATTGCACTACAAAGCCTGTCGGCTGTTGGCGCTGTTGCCGTCGTTGGCGTTCATGGCACGACTTTTTGATGTCGGCCATAGCCGACTGTGGCGTTGAAAGGGTATTGTCTGACGTAATAATTAACCGATGTGTGATAAACTACCAATAATTATGTTATTGCATAATGTTCTTGCTTTCTAACTTGCGCTTTTGTTTTTTTGTTGAGATCCCAAGCTTTATTAGGCCGAACCAGCGATGTCTGTGGACGTTCGCTGCTCCTATGACATTTTTTTTATCGTATGGCTATATGTCACTGGATATAGAATAGGGGCCGTATTCTAACTTTAAAACACGCACAGACACGATCCAACTTCAATGCAAATTCAATGCCATAACAACACAACACAGTTAACGCCTACACGTCTGAATCAAAAATGACGGAATTCGCTTGAAAATTACAGCGATGCAATTACAATACGACTTCAATATTGGTTGATTATTGGTTGAGTGTTGGAGTTATGTTTAAGACAGATTGTTTTGTATTGTTTATACATTTTAAAATTAGAATACGGCACTAGGATATAGAATTCGGTCACTAACATCTCGATCTCGGCAATGCTCCGAATACAGATGCCATAGGTTTTTTTTTATAGGTCTGAAGATCTTAACACTTTAGAGTACCATTAACCCGCTAAGCGGGCTTTCTATTAGATTAGTAGTTAAGATTTAAATGTATAATTATGATTAATATCTTATGAAATAAACAGTAGGGTGTCCCTAATATTGCGATTTTGAGAAATTAATAACGCATACCCCCAAATGTATTTGTTTTACCCCAAAATAGTCTACAAAAAAAAGGCCAATCCTGTAACTCTAACCCGTGCCGACTTGCGTCGTGACTTCCCCATACAAATTACTATGAAGAGATTTAGGAAGAACATAAGTGGCTACTTTTATATCGGTTTTCGATTCGCAACGAGATATTTTTCATAAAAAACATTCATATAGGAGTAGGATGCACTGATGAGCTGATGAAATGAAAAAATTACTAAAATTAAATAATACATTTTGGTCATTTTCATACATTGTATGGGAAAATCGGATAAAAGTCGGCACGGGTTACAGTTACAGGAATGGCCTGAAACTTTTTTGTAGAGTATTTTGGGGTAAATTAAATATATTTAGGGGGTATGTGTTATTAATTTCTCAAAATCGCAATATAAGGGACACCCTAATAAACAGTTTAATATTTATTTTTTTATTTTTATTTTATTTTATTTAGGATCACCAACAGATAATACATGATGCTTAATTAATCCATAGCTTAGGTTATATAATAGGTAGATGTTTATCTAATTATAGGTAACCACAACTAACAATATGTTTTTTTATTCGTAGTAGCTTTCCTCTACATATGAGGAAAACGCTAGAATCGGCGACTGCGAACTGTGGCAAGAAAAGTGTTAACTCATTCATCGCTAATGGGCCGTATTCTAACTTTAAAACACATTTAAAAACGATCCAACTAAAATACAACTCCAAGCCATTAACGCAATACACCTAGCGCCTAAACGCCTGCATCAGATCAGTAAAGGACGGATGACGGATGCAAAATGGTGAGGAAAGCATACGATGGATAAGATTTTTATTAAATTTCGAGTAAAATTTAATGTGTAAAAATATACTCAGTTTTTATTGTAACCCTCCTAACACACACAGTGGTAAAATATCATTTTTAAAACGTTCCTCTTACGTCTGAAGACGTTGAGAGGTAATTTTCCCTATATAAGTGGATACTGAACTATAAAACGAATGGACTGCAATAACTTAAAATTTGACCATTGACTTACAATAATAAAATTCTGTATTTTTTTGCTGTTTTTCGTTGTTTTCTTTAATTTAATAAATTGTAGTCATATCCATATTACGGATATCTTTTGACGTTATTTTGACGTAAATTGCATCCGTCAGCCGCCCACTGCAGATCAGTATTTGCTTTAAATTATTCCAATGCAACTCCAATACAACTTCAATATTGGTTGATTATTTGTTGTGTGTTGGAGTTATGTTTGAGATGGATTGTGTTTTTAATGTATTGTTTAAACATTTTAAATAAAATACGGCACAATGACAACAAGTTGTCTTCACGCCTCTATTACGAAGCATTCTCGCTTAGGGATGTCACGAATATTCTCATTCGCATTCGTATAATGCGAATATTCGCATCATTTTGGACATTCGTACCAACATTCGCATTCGCATGAAAAGATGCAAATATTTACCGAATGCAAATGTGGGCAGAACGCATCCTGTTTTGACCGCGCTGACCCGGCCGATGGTCATATGCTTGCTCATACACAGGAAGTGAAAACGACGGTATCACTTGTCTCCTTTTGATCAATAATATAGGACTCCATCACATATCATGTTCTGTATTTATGAACTATGGAAGCATAAACATGATATGCAAGATTAACTTTTTTGAATCTACTCCGTAACATTCGTATTCGCATTCGCATTCGGACATTCGCATCCTGAATATTCGCATTCGCATTCGCGAATGTGAGAAAAACGACATTCGTGACATCCCTGTTAAATCTCGCTACATAGCACATATCATAGAAACCAATTATGAGCTACGGTGTAGCGCCACACGCGTAGTTAGCGGTGAATGTATTAAGAAATTCATGAACACCCACGATTATTTCGTGAATTGCCGATAAACATAAACACTTAACATAATAATCTACAAATTGACGACTAAAAGGTCGTTTCGTGTTTCAGGCGAACCAATAATAAATGTCACGATTCATTATTAATACTAGCATGCTCGATTCAACAGGTAAATGTATTATTGGTATAGCTATTTTGGTCAAAGTCTGAGGCTACAAGGCCATGAAATAGTATTTTATACAATCGTGACATAATGAACACTTTTACTACCAGGAACCCGTTAGGCGGGCTCTCTGTTCGTAGGCGCTTTCCGCTACAAAGCGAGAAAACGCTAGGATCGGCTACGAGCGTAGCGCGTAGCGCACTGCGGTACGGAAAGTGTTAATAGTCGCCAGGACTCTCGCGTTCCCATACAAACGTAGTTCAGCTCTCATTTTAAAACTACATGCTTTTAACCATGAAATTTGGCATGGGCATTTTAGTAGTACAGATCTAGGTTGGACATTCGTTTTCGTTGCTTAAAATTGTAATACAAAGAAAATACAGCCAGTTACAGATTTACATACAAAGCTTATTTTTGCTATATTTGCTTTGTATTCCAATTTTTAGCAACGCAAATGAATGTCCGACCTAGATTTGTACTACTAGAATGCCCATGCCAAATTTCATGGTTCTAAAGCATGTCGTTTTAAAATGAGACCTAAGCTACGTTTGTATGGGAACGCGAGTTCACGCGAGCGTCCTGGCGACTCTTAAGAGCTTTCCGCCCGAGTACCGTGTTAAGGCCACGTAGCTTGCTGAGTGGCCTAAGTAAGGTACGAGATTTTTCTACAAGTGCTTATAATAGGCAAGCCGGTAAGGATTGAGTTCGATGAATGGACTCTATAGAATTGAGTAACTTCAATGTCCCGGCGGATTGTGCCGGTCCCCCCAGGCGGCGAGGCGGGCACCGGCAACAGTGTTATTATATTGTATGAAAATCCATAAGAACATCCTTTAGCAATCATCATATGACAACGTTTATAAAGTATACGTTTTGAATATACGCGTCAGTCATCTTATTGACAAATGAGAATGCACGAGTAGAAAATAGTTATTTGTGCAACAAGAGAGGAAAGTTGGTTTTTCTTGCGAGTGTTGATTTTGAGTCCCGAGTAAGCGAAAGATTACTACTAAGATTACTATAGCGAGGGATCTCAAGAACACGAGATGTAAAAAAAAAATCCTCTCGTGTGACACATACAACTTTTCACCTCAGTAGTGAGAACATATTAAAGTTAAAAAAACACATTTATTTATATTCCTGAATGAAAGGCATCAACATTATGACGAAAAGCTTCTAGAAACAAAATTTCACTCCCTGGAGTGACGAAAGTCGCAACTTTCCTCACTCCCTAGAGTGATGAAAGTCGCACTTTCGTCACTTCAGGGAGTGAGGAAAGTAGGCTTGTTCGAACTGCTGAGTTGAAAATAAATAAATAAAATAAAAATAAAAAATAAAAAAGCCCATTTATTCCGTAACCAAAGTAAAAAACATAACTTAATAATTAAATTACAAAATTATTTAGGTATACATTTTTGTTTTATTTCTTAAATATATGAAATTAAAAAATATGAAATTAAAATTTGGTTAGGACCCCATACGGGTAAAGGCCTCCTCCAGCTCATGCCATTTTGCTCTATTTTGTGCGATGTTAGGCCAATCCGTTTCGATTTTTTGAAAGTCGTCATCATGAACTGAGTTGAAAATATTATTGCATAATTCAACATGTGGCATCATCCCTATTATGAGTGTGTTCATTACGGCTCCTCTACATGATGGGCGGGGCCATCATAGGGACGCAGCTATGTTAGAGGGAGCTAACGATATTGCGATCTCGTTCCGTCGTATAGCTGCGTCCCTATGAAGGCCTATCGTGTAGAGCAGCCATTACAGCGCAACAGCTACGAGAAACTACTAATGCTACGACGCACATCCTTCGCTACGGCGTAGCAAGATTTTCGTAGAGCATTTAAATGTGTAGGGTGGATGTGATGAGAGGGGTTGTTCAGATATTTGAGACCGACTTAGCCACTCCGATATACTCGTATCTGATGGCCATTGTACAGTCAACGCCAAATTGTGTATACATTTTAGATCCTTATTACAAAGGAGTAAGGTGCATATTTTGGTGTTCACTGTTCACAAGCCGATGCCGGCGATTAATTCTAGATGCAAATATATAAAATGTGTACTGGGAAAGTGAAACTCCCTAGGGCGGAAATGAGCTACTTTTAGACCGCTATTCCTGAGACCCAGAAGCAGTTGTTTTGTTTTTGAATTTGGAACTCTTTCACTCAATTTTAAAATTCAACATTAATTGTAGAATACCTACAAAATTTTACACGAGGTTTTAAGATATTAAAGATAAAAAAACATAGACTCACTTTTCCAGTTACGCATACGCTTATGACGTACATATATCACTCCATTTTGTTGTATAAAAACCCTCACAAACCGTGCCAGCGACACGGACAGACGAGCCGTTTATCGTATACAAAGCGCCATTACAAAGTCACTGCAACAATGCAACCCGAGATACTCTTTGTATGGAGCTGACGTCGCGACAAGTATAGTGCAACTAGAACGCTGAATTTTCCCAGCTTACTTGTATTTTAATTTCCTTGTTTGCGAAATGAAAAGTAGAGTGTTCTACTCGGTTAGAAGGCACTCATTTCACTCGAACTATCTCCCTATACGTTCGATCGCCAAAATCTTGTTGTATTTAAGTTGTAAATCAGGTCCCTTACCTTATTAACAATCTACTTACTATTTGTGACGTCCCACGGGTGAAAGTACCTTATGGCGGTTGGCGCTTACGCTTACGTTGCGAAGCATCGCATTAGTATTGCAGCGTCGTTAGAAATAGCGCAAGCGCAAGCGTCAACCGCCACAAGGTAACTTTTCTCGTGGAATGTCACATTTTAACAACTACCAATGCTAGCACCGTCATCAGTCATCACATCACAACCTATGTCACAAAATCCTATATCCCTTTAACTAAGCCGAGGGCTTCCAAACCACGGCCCGTGGGCCATGTTCGGCCCGCGAGCCTGCTAGTCGGGCCAGAGAGACTTTAATTCCCGGCCCGCGAATTAGCGAAGGCCCTCGTATTGAAAAAAAAAATTAGAAACTACACCAAAAAGAAGTTTATTCTCAAAATAAATATCAATTTGGATTTTCTTACAAATGTTTGAAGTGGGCGGCCATGCTAATCTTACCTGAAAAGAATAAATATAAATTAGCGTCTTTTAAAATTACACTAATATTCGTTCCTCAAAGATCCTCGACTTTCGTTTCAATTTCCGTAAAAAATTAACATATTTTAGGAGGGCAGTTAATTAACTTTATTTTAAGAGCATTAACATTTCTAAAAAAACTTTAAATAAAGCTTTATGACGATGAGGGTTTTCTGAATCGATTTTGTCACCAGATGGCATCGTGGCGAGAGGTCCAGCTGTCATAATCCATCAATCATGTTTATACCGTGTGCAATCTAAGAAGCGGCTTTTGACACCTGTCATCTCAGTACATTTTATAGCCTAAAATCGATTTTAGGTTTGGGGACTTGCGGCCATCTTGTCGAGCAAGGTGGTTTGGTTTCGGGAAAAACTTCTTATTTTATGTTCATTTTCGTGATTCAATGTGTAATATATAGCTTATTCTGCAGTGATTTAACGAACTAGTGAGCAACTAATGAAGAATTAATCTCAAAACAAGTGTAACCCCTGTTTGAGTTAGATATCCGTTAGTCCACGTGCTGTTTGTAGGGAGTAGCTATCTCCTTATAAAAAGCCTAACCTCACCGTACAACGTCCAGCTCTTGGAGCGAAATTTTAATTAATTAACCGTACACTTGTCGTATCTACTTCGACATTGGCAAAATTGTCCCAATATTGTGGACAGAATGCCATATTTTAAAAAATTGAATTGAATTGATTTTAGGTTATAAAATGTACTGAGATGACAGGTGTCAAAAACCGTTTCTTAGATTGCACAAGGTATAATCACTTTTTTTATTAGTGGTTGACGACATGGAAAAACTATAATGGTTCTGTTTTCGCCATTTTGGCTACGGAAGCCTAAATACGTTTATGTCGGTAGTTCCACATTTTGGCACTGGAAAAGCCATGCGACTGCTTGATCGGATTTTTTTGGCGTAGTAAAGCCACGGGTACTAATTTGTCGTTTTTCAGCTTAGTAATACAACTACCAAAGTAGCCATACTAACCAAAGAGTACGTCACGAAAAACGTAAAAAAAATATTCTTAAAGGTCCTCAAAAATGTATCTGTATAGGAATTCTGAAACTATCATTTAACATTTTCTACCCCCTTTTCACCCCTATAGGAGTTGTACATATAAGTATAGTATAGTATTAATTAATACTACGTAGCCTAGGCTAGGTAGTATTAATTAGTCTAAGTTTTGTATATACTGTTGTTTGTCCTTTTGTTTGTATTTTAATAAATGTATTTAATCTTAAGTTAGAATTCGCTTCAAAACTTCTATTCCAACATTAAAACTAAAAGTAATCCAAATAAACTAAACTAATTACTTCAAACAAACTAATACAAAAGAGAGAATGCCTCGTCGCCTTAACAGACTTTGTCTGAGTTCTATCTAAACAAGATCTCGATTCTTGAAATGTTGAACACCGAACTTTCCCGAATGACAGCCCGAAAAGATTTAAAGACCCTTAAAACGGTGCCGAGAACTTTAACTAATTGCTTATTGATCTGGGATTTGTATTTAACCTAAAGAACAAGTTTAAACCATAGACATATAAAATAAGAAGACGTGATCCCACGAAGATAGAATATGATTCCATAATAAGCCGCGATCTCGTGCTCACACACTCACTCTTGACGTTGGAACCAATCACCGCTCGTCCAGGCGTTGTATGTATATAAGGTAAGTCATTGGATTGGAGCATTTTGCCTTACAAAAAGTGGTGCAGAAAATGTTTTATTGGGGACTGGTAGGCTTATAGGGTGGATATTAAAATACTGGATCCCCTCAGGGTCACAAATCTAGATTTTTAATAAATAAACATCCTGTAGCCTATCAATGCCCATCAAAACATTTTCTACACCACCTTTTGTAAGGCAATGTATGGAGACGATTCCCCGATGATTGGATTATGTGACATACGTGTGTGCGAGTCGCGCGTAAGCGCGAGGAAACGTCCTCTTATTTTATACTATATCTATGGTTTAATTAAACTATTCTGTTCACTGATTATTTCAATAACTTATTTATTCGTATTTCACTGTTGGGTGAATTTGACAAGCGTTTCAACTGCCTATTTATTTTTATAACGAAGTTTATGACATATCTAAGTTGCTCGTAATAAACCATACATGTTTTTTTTATGTTTCTGTAATTTTAGCAACTTTTGTCTGAAATTCGTAACACAATTGAAACAGCGGTTGGAACGCTTTTTACCCTCTAACTAACGCACAAAAGCCCTTGGGTAGGTAGCTCAAAACAATTGAATGGTAGACTACTACTAATAAATTCAGATACTCTTTATGAAACGTCCAAGTATTTTTTACAACAACAACAACAACATACAATCACGCCTACCTATATCCCAAAAGGGGTAGGCAGAGATCACGGATTTCCATTTGCTACGATCAATACAGCAAAACGGCTCTCGACGAAGTATTTTTTAATATGTATAATCATAGGAAACGTCAAAACGATTAGTCACTATACGTAGGCTGCATGCTCACTCTTTGAAAATAAGTATTTGAAATAAAACCCATATCTAAGCTACCTACAATGTTTAGAAACCTAGAATGTTTACCGATGGCCGGTTAAGAAGTGTAAGACTTCCTCGGCAGATGTCGCTAGGCGTCACCCTAAGGCGCGAATATAAAATAAAGGATGTGGTGGAGAAATTCGCAGCCATCAGGTATAGTCTCAGTAGCTCAGTTGGCAGAGCGATTGGCATGTTTCCCAGAGTCGCGAGTTCGAGTCTCGCCTGAGGCAGTGGATTTTTCTACTTTTCCTTTATTTCTAAACATTGTGGTATCGTTAGCAGACGTTCTGCTTAATACAAAAATAAAAATAAACTAAGCTACCTACCTGCTATTAACGCCCCCATAATAGAAAGCTATGGAAGAACATATAAAACATACCTTAATGATATTTACAATCTTCAACTCCGTATACTTAAGACAATTGTACCTATAAAAATAAAATATAAATATAAAAATAACTTTGAAAATCTGTTCAAGTACTGCAAAGTATTAACCGTTTTCGAGAAGATTGACTTAGCAATTATAAACCAATATCATAACAACATAAAATACCTAAAGAAAAAAAAACGCCCAATTCACTTACGCAACCTAGCCAACCTTGAAACCTTTGAGATTGCAAACACAAACAATGAATACGGGCAACGAGTTTGGAAGTGCATACTACCGCGTATTTTGAACAGATTTTCAGAGGATTTACTAAACTCAATCGATGGTCGAACGAACAAGCAGACCAGAAATATCATAAAAAAATATATGTTTAATTTAAGAGGGCAAGCGACCAATATAAATAATAGACTGAATACCGTACACTATGTTAATTAGAAGTATATAATAATTATTATGATTGTAAACGGACTCCTTAACTCAAAAAATCTTTTAAATTTAAGATTAGTAGTTAAGATCTAAATGTATAATTATGATTAATATCTTATGAAATAAACAGTTTAAATTTTAATTTTTTTTTTTTTTTTTTAATACTACTTAACAATAGTGTGAGTTATGTGGTAATAGGAGCAAAGTAGTATGTTTAAAGGCCTCCTAGCCTAGTTGGTAGTGACCCTGCCTATGAAGCAGGAGGTCCCGGGTTCGAATCCTGGTCAGAGCATTTATTTGTGTGTTTATCACAGATATTTGTTCCTGAGTTATGGATGTTTTCTATATATTTAAGTATTTATCTATATCCATCTATTATATATATCGTCGCCTAGCACCAACAACACAAGCCTTATTGAGCTTACTGTGGGACTGGGTTGATTTGTGTAAGATTGTCCTAATATTTATTTATTTACTTAAGACCATAATCTGACAGCTCTTGCTCTACAAACTGGTTTACAATGTATGGCAGGAGCTATCGGATTACTGCCTTTAATTAAAAAAATACTTTAAGTCTACTTCTATCTATAAGTGAGATTTGGAACGAACTTCTGGAAGTTTCCCAATGACAAGTTGAAAAGATTTAACGGCCCTCGAAATGAGGATGCCGAAGTTTTGAATAATTGCTCTCGGTCTGGGATTTCAAGTGGTTATTGAAGGATGCAATATTAATGAGAACAGAAGGCCACATTTTATAAATCACTGTAAATAATGGAAAAATTGATTGCAATAATTAAACATAATACCTATTCACTGTGTGCATGAGTGTGGCGCCATCTCTTGAGCAGGGGATTAAAGGGATTTATTCTTTTTTATTAACGGCATATACTCCTTGCTTATACGAAATGTCACTGGCTGATTCACTATTTTGACAGTTGACCCTACAAGTGATGTCAAATATTTTGAAATATGATATTGACAAGAGCCCAATTTCTTGTTACATTGTGCGCTGCGATCGTTCACGTTACCCCCACCATGCACTTCGCACATAGCGATATCGTTATACTGAGTATACTGTAGTAGCACTATACTGTGGTAGCACGACACTGTGGTAGCACTATACTGTGGTAGCACGACACTATATGGTAGGGTAGCACTATACTGTGGTAGCACTATACTGTGGTAGCACTATACTTTGGTAGCACGACACTATGGTAGCACTTCACTGTAGTAGCACTATACAGCGGTAGTCCTATACTGTGGTAGCACTACACTATGGTAGCACTATACTGTGGTAGCACGAGTACACTATGGTAGCACTATACAGCGGTATCCCTCGCTGCGCTGTCACGCTTGCACACCGTCGCCGCATGCGGTTGCGGCGCCAGTAAGATAATCGCCTAACCCTGTGTATCCTAGAAAACCAATTACACCCGAGATTAAAAACATAAAAGGGGCTTAAGCAATTAAAGCGATAAAGGTACCTACATACGTTCAAAGGTAAAACCGTCAGGCCGGAAAGGTATAACCGTCAGGGATCGTTATTTTATCTTTCTCGAAGCCTAAGGCAAAAACGCTCCAAGCGGATTCGCTTGACGTTACCGCTGATAGCGCAGTTTCCTTGCATTTTTTTTACATGTTCACATTTATGTAGCGTTTGAAGTTTAATTTAAGTTATCAGTCCATTTTGATACATTTCTGCATATCGTCGCTACTTTGTAAAAACCCCATATCTCACACTTTTTCTCTAAGTTGAAACGCAGTAACTCTATATGCATCGCATACAGTTACCACATTTTTCTTTTGAGTGACAGAACAAGATACAAGTTTTTTTAAACTAGAGATAAGCAAATTTGACAAGGTACTAATATGACAAGCAAATAGGGCTTGCATTTAGGATATTTTGAACAGTAATTTGTATGGAATGGATAATTGCAAACCCAAGCAAGCTTTTATTGTCGAAATAATAAAATTAAATATCGAATACCGCGAAAACGTTCGCTACCGCTTATTCTTCCAAACCCTTCACAAAACGATAATTTACACAAGCACACATGACAAACGTGCATTTTATGAAATATAACCTTTAGTTGCCTGCCTTACGTTTGGTTTTCCAATAAACGAATAATCTTCGATACGAGATCGCTAAATTAACTTCAAATATATTAAGTCGTTTTCGGAATGACACGTGGCGTGCCGTAAACATCGGGAACCAATACCGTTTTTTGTTTACTGTTATTGCGGTATGGTATATATTCTGGTCATTCGTGTATTGTAATAAAGGAATTTCAGAACATTTTTGTGTATGTTGCGTACATTAATATATTACATAGTTATGTTTGCACTTTGTGCCTATGTAAATCTCGTAAGGCGCAATATATTTTTAATGTATGCAGTACAGTCAGCATCAATAGCATCTTCCTACACGAACGCCGCAAAATATGAGACACGTTCTTATTTGTAGAGCCATAGGAGCATGTGACATATTTTTGCGGCCTTCGTGTAGGAAGATACTATTGATGTTGACTGTACTATCAAAGGACAATTAGTTAAGACACGTGTATTTTGCAAGCGTAATTCGAACTTTAAATAGGATATGTAATTTAAAAAAAAATCTTTTCACACCCGGTAGGGATGATTCTATTGAAAAAATCAGACAGCCAGCGTCGTCTTTGCATTTATAATATTAGTTAGAATAGTAAATCCCTATATGACCATGATGCAAACAAAGAACATAACCGAAAACCATGACCCTCGATTGTTCGTAAAACGAGTAAAAACACGTAAGCCCCGTTATCAGATTCCATGCCAATCTCGTAATCCGATAGAATCATTCAGTGAACGAGTGAGTGGTTCGTCCGAGCTGTCCGAGTGAACGGTGAAATAGAGCATTGGATTAATACCGTACCGGTATGTGCTATATACCGGTTATTTACAGTCGACGTCAAAGATATCGTTACGGACAAAGTTACAAAAATATGTTTAGGTACACGACTTTATTGTCTTAGCCATAAAGTCGCGTAAACATATTTTTGTAACTTTGGCCGTAACGATATCTTTGACGTCGACTGTACCGGTTATGTACTGGTTATGTGGAAGTGCCAATGAGAGGGCGTATTCAGAAACTGAAATTAATTAGCAATCCAATATTGAAAGAATCGAAAGGACAGAGTTAGTAATTTGCTTAAACATCAGTCTAGTTCAAGTGTTTTTTACGTTTCAAATAAATATTCTATTTTTATATGCAAGCTGCTTTTTATAGCCGTGGGGTGCCCGGCTTTAGAATTGTCCCCCACTATATCGTCCCGTGGTTGCAGTAGGAGTCTGCTAAGGGAATATACCGGAGATGGGCAGCAGCATCTTCCGAAAGCCTAAACAACAATAAACAAAAAAACAACTGCGCGCGCCAACCCGCCTGCCAAGCGTGGCGCGTATGGCAAACCCCCCCCCCTTTTAAAGGGGAGGCCTATGTTCAGCAGTGGACGCGTCTTATGGCTGAGATGATGATGATGATGATGATATGCAAGCTAGATTTACGGTCTATGCATCAGTGGCGGCGCGTCCATAGAATTCGATTCCAACCGGCTTGTCTAATTTTCAGATATTTGAGCAGTTTTTCTACAACTCATCATAAAACTGAAGCCATATTAAGCTTCGGCTTGCCTAAGAAACATTTTCACCCACCGCTACTAGTATGCATACCTATACGTTGCCAGACAATAAATAATTCAATATGAATACCAGTGGCACCGTTTGCAGCTAAGTATAATTATATCAACACTCAAACTAGACGGGGCATTCAGACTTCAAAAACCTGATGTTGACTTAACATTACTCAGTGCGTTAGGTGAACAAAATGCGAATAACAAATCAAGACAACATTTTCAAAATTCGAAGGTCTAAAATGTGTAAACGCGTGCAATGTAACTTTGATACGTGAACACCACGAAAATATGCTCTATGATGGATATTTGATGGAGCATTTGAAGAGCTTATTCCGACGTCAAGTTTCAGTGCTTCACAGGACAGTGAAATTGGTGATTGACAACCCTAATTGTACAAAGGCAATGCTAGGGGCGATATTGATTTGTTACTGATGTTTTATCAATGTGATCTGATTTTGACATAAACATGACGTACACTAATTGAGATTCTGACAATCAATGTCGGTCAAGTAAAACGTAGTGAAAGTGAAGTACGAGTATTATATTAAAGTTAATCAATCCTTTTTTGATATATTTGAACTTGATAACCAATTGACAAGTAACTATAATGACTTGACAGGTTCAATTTTATTATGTTCAATTGAAAAAGTTTACGATTACCTATATCCTTCGAATAAGCCTCAGTTTTGTAAAATGTAATTTTAGGGAACATTGCAACCACATTTCTACTTTCTACGAAATGCTGCTGCTACACTCAAGTATGAAAGAATTTTATAACGTCAGCGTAGCAGCAGCATAAATATCTACCGATTTCTAGTATTTATTTAAACTTTCATTAAAGTTTCAAATCGCAATATATGTATAAATATTGGATCTTTGCAATCCTGGATTTTATCTGATAAAACAAAAATGGCATGCATTCTCGTTGAATATAAAGGAATTTCATTCGTTGCCGCATTTAATTAGATTGTCGGCAAATCGTCGAGTGGTCGGTTAATTGTAAAACGCGTCTGATTGAGTTAGCTAGTAAGTCTGATTGTACGGAATACCATTCCAATCGTCGCCATATGGATTATGGATTACTCTGAGATGGATATGGATGTCTAAGCAGGGATCGTTACCGGTATCGGAATACCGGTTAATATTGCTCGATAACCGTTATAAATTTCGTTCGCTTAAATACCGGTATTTCTAGAGTAACGTTTCAACAGAGAACGATATCATTTCGATTATCGGTATCCAAGAAGAATGAAATTTGAAACGTTCACATAAACTGTATTAACCATTATTTCTCAGCTTCGCCATTTTAACCGGTTAATTTTGTTCAACAGTATCGAAATTTGCTAATAAACTTTATTTTCAAATTACCGGGAAAATACCGATAAACGAAACCTAAACCGATATTCATTTCTGTTTAGGGTCACGTGATCGAAACCGGTATTAGAAAAATAACGGTATCTGATCCTGTGTACATGATACTAGCCGAAAGAGTTAAACAACTTAACTTTGAAATTTTGAAGCATTTAATTAGTTTGTTGGCAAACTGTCGAGTGGTTGGTAATTGTAAAACGCGTCCAAGTCGGATTGGATTCTGATTGAGTTAGCTAGTAGTTCTGATAGTACAGAATACCATTCCAATCAACACCTAATTCTGAGACGAGCCTGGGACCATATAGGCGAAAGAGCTAAACGATGTTACAGTCCGTGAGTTTTGAGAAGAACCTCGGAGATGACACACGAAGGTAATATTGCTGTTCTGCTTTTTCATGTGTCACTGTTGATTGATACCCGACGTCTCTTTCTAACACCCGAAGGTTCTTTTTAGAACGGACTGTATTTTGAGGTAGTATCTCACTTACTTGTCAAATGACTGTATTACCGCGTGTATTTTTTTTATCAAATTATCAGAAAACTGTCGAGTGGTCGGTTAATCTCATGCTTCCAAATCGGATCGATTCTGAATTTCTAATTCAAGTTCGCTAGTAAGTACTGGGCTGCGTTTCTGGCACCGCAACCGTATGCGGCGACGGTGTAAAAGCGTGATAGCGCTATACACATGCAGAGCGCTATCTCGCTCCCGCACCGGCGCCACAGTTAAAACCGCAGCAGTGTGAAAGCCGCTTCAGTTGATTATTCTAGTGTCCTTTCGCCTCGCGTTCTACACGTAGTACAGTCCGTGAGCTCTCAGAAGAACCTTCGGGTTTTAGAAAGAGACGTCGGGTATCAATCAACAGTGACACGTGAGAAAACAAATCAACAATATTACCTTCGTGTGTCATCGCCGATTCCCGAAGGTTCTTCTTAAAGCTCACGAACTGTACATACATAAGATTCAATTAAGTTTTGACTGTCAATTTGACAGAGTTAAGAGTAGAGATGAACTCTCACAATCAAGACAATTGTTTGTGAATTAGCTCGTACAGCGAGCGAACAAACTTAATACAATGGCAAGTTAAATGACACTAAACTTGCGTTGAAGGGTGTTTAATGAACAGGAGTTTCTTGATGCAATTTGTTGTGTGGAAAGTTTGTATGGTTCTGCTTGGAACTTGCTGTTGAATGTAACGGGGATATTGCATTTAGTTCGTGTATGAACAAACTACACACTGTACTACACATACGCATTATGAGTCAACTTACAGATTTCACACCTAAGTCAAACCTCGTTGGATTTATGAATTTTGACGGAGTTGATCGCAGAAATAAAATTTGAAACTTATAATTCTATGTCTGCGGTCAGCCTAAACTCCGTCAAATTCTTAAAAAAATTTAAGATTAAAAAAAAAAAGCATTTTTTACACGAAGTAGTCGAAGTAGACCTATCGATCTGTAACTGAACGTAAAGAAGAATGTATTGTTTATATCAAAAGGCCTTGAATCCTTCATAAAATTCGACAATCGTTACGAGTTTTATATTTTTCTTGGCAGCCATTAATAAGCTTTAATTAGCGTCCGTTTACTCAAACTTACACAGTTTAATGGCCGTTAAAAGGCGAAGAGATATAAGATATATTATTTAAACTGCTCCTATGATTCATCATAGTAAAGTATTTAAACGATCAGCAATAGCGACACACAATACAATACAATGTAATACAATACAAATACTCTCTATTAAACCCTCTAATTTGTCTTATGCATTTTCTTCAACAGGCGGTCTTATCGCTAAAAAGCGATTTCTAGACAACCTTTAATGTTACTTACATATTTTCATTCCATCTGGCAAAACCTTTGAGTTGACATTTGCCTGGCTAGCCTGTGCTGGATCTAGGAGAAGGTTATCCACCAACAGAATACTGCCAGTCATTCAGCTCCAGTTATCGAACGAGCGGAGCGTAAGCGAAGCGAGTTCTTACAAACAACTCGCTACTGGGACGTCTCAGTATTTCGATGGCTTTTTGGTTTTGAAAGTTTGTTCGACGATAACTTTAGTCTAGTAGCACCTAGATGTCGCTAACGGCTGCTGTAAAGCCGAAAGGAAATAAATACAAAAAGATGTTTGAAGGCATTGAAAATTTCGTCAACTTAGTAACTGAACCCATAGCTTAATTGGTAAAGCGATCGAGCCCCGGCAAGGCGTATCGATGTAGGGCTCGAGTCCCACGGGGTTGATTATTTTTTCAATGTTTTCAAAATTTGTATTTGATTTAATATAACAAACTATTGTTTGAGTGGAATGTACCACTTTAAAAACACGTAAAAATAATAATGTAACTTTAGTATAGTTTTTCTGATCTTTATGAAATTTGTTGGGATTGTAGCAGAGATACATATAATTTGAGAGCAAGGAAATCGCGAGTTCTCAGTTCAAGGCGGACTACTGTAGTTAATAGTAAATACTCACTAGAGTACTAGAGGGGTTTGGTTGCACCGCCGATTGTATACAACATGTACCTATACGTAAGAACCACCACAACAACCTTATGTACCTATAAGTGGACCTCTGATCCCTACTACTTGTGGGTACGCTGTGGTGATTTATTTAACTAATAATCATCCGCATGGCGGCAATGCGGTACGCCACCCATCACGTCTCGTTCTTCACGGGGGCGAGAAGCGGCTCACGGAGAGCCGTTCTGCTACGTTGATCGTAGCAAATGGAAGTCCGTGATCTTTGCCTACCCCTTTTGGGATATAGGCGTGATTGTATGTATGTATGTGTATGTATGTACCTATACGTACTGAACGTCTATGAGTATTCCCGAAAATTAAAAACCCAAGCCTAATATTTTTAGTCAAAATCCACCAAATGCAGGCCCATCTAAACTTTTCCTCAAAAGAGGTAGACATTAACAATTTAATCTGCAATTAACTGTTAAACCGGAGGGACACTCCAACATTATCATAACCGTAATATCACAGCTTAACAAACTTATCAAAAACATTGCGCAATGCCGCTGTAATCTATACCCTATGGAAATTACTACGAGTGGAATTAGTTCTAAATTTAGCCACCCGCAGAATTAATTTTGCGTGTGGATTTGTACAGTCGCCATTTTCATTATCAACCCTACTGTTACCTCTCAGGCGTTTTACGTTTTCGCTGAAACACCTTTACATATTGGACCTGTGCCAAGAAGCATATCAAGTTAAAAATGAACCGAATTAACTAGAACGTAAGGTTGTCTGTGAGATTTTCGATTAGGAGTTCAAAGGGGAGGCAGGGCCGGATTCGAATCAAGGTCATCGCTTGATGACCTGTTGCCTGGAATTGTAATCGAATTGGTTTTTGTCCTGCTGATTGTTACGGATTTGGACAAAGGGTTTCGTTGAATATTCAAGAGACGCCTGCAAGAATAATATATACGAGAAAATCCTTTCTGTGCGATTAAAAATAAACACAAAATCAATTTGTGCGTTTTATATACAGGGCGCATGGAGAGAAAGTACCTTGAATATTGTAGATAGAACATTTTAGGGTCAGGCCGTAGTTTTTGCCGAAAAAAGTTCAGATTTTGGTCCGCTACTTTCTTTTTTTACTGTAATCATTTTATATAGTAATTAACCATAGCATTGTATTTCTGAAGACCTGTTTACCCACGGCCACTGGAGATATTTAAATAAATTGATATATTTGCAAAGTTATACGACTTTAAAAAATAAAAACAACGAAATTTTCATAAAAAATGCAAATCCGCTTCGGTCGGGTGCACTTTGCGCATCCATTAAAATTAAAAAAAAGACAACATTTTCATGATCTGTTTGATTTGACGTTATCAAATAATAGTTACCTAGCCCCCTTTTGAATATCGTTTCGTGTTTCCTAAGAAAGTACATTAATTTTCGTACATTAAATAAAAAAAACGAAAACAGCCATTTCTCTGCGCTATTTTTTGCGCAACCATCATGCCCGTTTTGTGGCCTTTAAGCTTTGGTAGTATTTGTATTCTGAATAGTGGCAACACCAAAGCAGCTTTGTCTATGGTCAATAAGGCGGCAGCGGCTATATTTTTGTCAGACCGATGTAAACTTTGTTCGGAGTGAAAAGTGTCACATTTTTCGCGGCGTGCATTTTTTGAGATTTCAATTAAAGTTTTAAATTAATGTGTGTCATTGTTATTGTGCACTATTAAGTAAGGCGTGTGTAATCTTCCTAGGTTATTTTAACTAAAAAAAAGAGCTTATTCATAGAGTTATTATAGATTTTCTTTGCGCCACGGTCGCCATTATGCCACTTTGCGATACCAGTGATATTGCGCTACCGAATAAAGGTTCATGCACACATAGGTTTGCGGTTTCCGGGTGTAAGTTTGCTATATAAAATCAACCAAATGGAACCGTGGATCACCATGGAACTATTTGAAAGTGACGTTTTCAGTCAAATCCTAGGGAATCTCTTAGTATTTGGCAATTTGACATGTTTCTATAGTTCCATTTGGTGGACCGTTCAGCCTTTTGTCTGCAGGGATTAAAAATGTAACCTTACCGTACCAAATCGTGTTTTTTTTGTACCTAACTATGAGCGCCAAAATATCTCGGCTGTGGTAGGTTTTTTTCATCCCTCGGTTAACAATCGAATGTTCATTTAAAATATATTATGTCAAAATCATACAATGTATGCGCAAACCTTAACTATTTTGCGTCACTCTGCGCGACCGACTCAACTATTTTGCGTCACTCTGCGCGACCGAATCGTAGAATATTTTACGTCACCTTTGCGCTATTTGTGGCAAAAACTACGGCCTGACCCTTTACTGAAAGAAGACATTATTTGATTTAAAAAAAACAATTTAAACTGCATTCACAGATATTTAAATAATTCGATTGGTTGACCGAGAATCGAACCCGTGTTATACGAGAAAAATAATTAATAAGCTTTATCATACCGATCGAAAGCCTTCATCATAAGGATTATTTTTTGCTAAATAACTTAGTGTCAGAAATAAAAGGAAGACCATGAATTTTAACATTTTAATACAAAATGATAGTTTAGCTAGATCAAAGGTTTACGCTTTTATTACTCGAATAAAATATTGAATCTGTCTGTGCAACATACAACGTAATCCGCCAAATAAGATGACTTTTTTTCTACTTTTTCCGCGAGGGAAAGCTAAACTACAATTAGGTACTGTGATCAACTCAACCATGTTAAAAACTAGATAAAATCAGCAAGGTTAATCATAATCGTCTGTCAAACCGATTTTAAAATTTAGTTTGTGTATTAGTCATTTTGACATGGATAATTATTATGCCGGACATTCACCTATTTGCGAAGGTTTGCGAAATGTGCGAAGGTTTGCGGACGTATGAATGACGGCATCAAAAATTCATTCGCACATGGGTTCCATTTTGACAGTTAATGTATGGATGTGCGCATATGAGTGACGCTATGCATCTGTTATTGTGTGGCAAAAAACCGACACACGAATCGGATTTAATTCGGACGAATGACATATCATATTCTTACATTTCTTACATCCTTTCGGATATGTAGTCCTACGCCGGCAGATTCGCATATTTGAAATTGGGTGAGTGTCTGGGGACAGGTATGCCTAGGTCAGAATGCAAATAATTAGAAACGGGGAAAATATTTGTAATTGGTTAATATAATTAATTTTAATTGGTAAATTACGAATTGTGTTGAAATTGAAATCCTACTATGACTTCGTATGTGATTTTGATTTTTGGTTTTTATTTTATTTTAATTTGTTTATGTCACTCTTACAGTGGAGATAAATAAAATGATACCTCACACGTCGTAATACGTCAAACGACGTAGGCTGTAGAGCGAGCCAAAGTCAGCCATAATTATGGATGGATTCCATATAAGTAAGTACTTATAGATTCAAACAAATTCTCCAAAAACATAACCCTCCTCGGTAGTCGGGTAAAAACACAAGACAAAGGTGACAAGACTATGAGGATAATGTCATTAATTGTCTGTGCTTCTTAAATTAAATGGTTATAACACAAAAATAAAATACCAATTTCCACAGTACGGATTAAAATTCCAGATGAAAGAAAACGTCAAGCCAACAACAATAATGAAATTGCCTTCCAATTTTCCAAGTAATATTTCAAATTTCAATAAATTGAGAGTTAATTCACTTTGAGCCTTTGTTTGGTGAATTTCGTGACAGGAAACATGTCGCCCGCAAGCCGGGGTTTGATAACTAATGGAAGATTAAAGCTGGGCCAAGGGCGAGGCCGTGATCTAGCGTCCACTCCACATCGAGGCCGTGGCACTTGCTAATTGTGTGATCAAAATACGGCCCTGTGCGAAATGGAACGTTATTTTTGAATATACAATACAACACGTGATTGGGAGCGATTGGGCCAAATTTGAAAGGACTCACTTTATGGCTGCTCTACATGATGGGCCATCATAGAGACGCAGCTATACGACGGAACGAGATCGCAATATAGTTAGCTCCCTCTAACGCATAGCTGCGTCCCTATGATGGCCCATCATGTAGAGGAGCTATTAAAGTTCCGTTCCGTTATATTTTTATCCTAATATTACAGTTAATTAAACCATAAAGAATAATCACTCGAACAATAACTTCAAATTGACAACACGAACAGCTTCTTATACCATTTTTCATAAACATCTCTGTCAAATCTCAGATATCACAGATACCTAATCGTTTATCCCTATCTTTTATTGTGAAATTTGTGTTTATTAAAAAAGGATAGAATTTAACATACATTTGCCGAGTTTTATGAAAAAGAGGTAATCTTAATTGAAAGAGTTTACCTTCGCCTTTTTGAAGCTCTTGTAAAGCTCATAAATTATATACTTCTTGGCATGAGTTCTACGTAAATACCCGAATTATGACTAAAACATAAGTTAAACTGTTATAGTAACTTGTAACTGCTATTGAGGAAAACTACTTGAGCCTATGTAAATGAGGGAGTCGGGACAATTTGCACCCTTCCAAATTGCAGGGCAATCTTGGTCAGAATTAGAATAATCACTTAGCGTATTGTTTCGGGATTCAATTATTTCTGGGACTATTCGAGAACGGCAATTTAATCCTAATTTAATACCGATTTGATTTCACTGTAGATGTAGGTCTATAGTAAAATCGGTATTAAATTGAAAGACGTCATCACAATAACGTGACAAGCTAGGAAATTATATATGAACGATAAATTTGGCAGCAACTGCCATTTTAAATTAGCTAGTGTCCAATTTTTTACTAGTCTACTAGAGAAAAAGAGAGGAAAGCCTTCTTCCGATATGTTAATACCATTTGTTTTTGGTCGGCACACAATCAAATACTATTTGTTGTTTTTTTTTTTAATAATTTTAAAAAGCAAGCGGTTAACTGCAAAAGGCCGAGGAAAAATAGCGTGCTCTTATGTCGGAAGCCAAGACTAATTTTGTGTTATTGCTCAAACTAAGTAAGTACCTAAGAATGCAAAAACCGGATATTCCCGATCTGAAATCATGTATTTTTAATACAAGCTAATAATCAAAAATGAATAATAACTCTACGCCTGTATATTCGGCTGTAAAATGGCATAAAATGTGGACGAGTTTAGTGCAAGGGACCACTTTGTCGATTTACAAGGACACTTTTTTTCTTTCACTAATAGATAGTGCATATTGCGTAAGAAAGTACTTGTAACTCCATATCGACAAAGTGGTCCCTTTGTGCGTACACTGACACAAATAACGATGTTACACCCTCGGCTCTCCATCATTGTTGGCCATGACAATGAGAAGTTAATACATGTAAATGAGGCGGTTCCATCCAGCAATTTACATCAAAAACCCCAAATTGTCGGGTAAGGATGACACTTAAGTCACTTAACTCATTGTAATTGTAAATAACACAGGATTTTGATCTCTCGGCGAACTTACGGTTTCTATGAAACTGCTATGGATTTTGATAAATTTTATGGGAAATAAAATGTATGGAACTACGACGTTAGTGATGCGGTAGATGGCGGTAATGAGATTGCTTGAATTAAAAATGAAATGCGATTTTTTATAGACATTGGTATTTTGTATAGTTAACACTTTCCGTACGCTCGTAGCGCGTAGCCAGGTATTCCTCGTATGTAGCGCGTAGTAGCTACGAGCAGAGAACCCGACAGTCGGGTTCTCGGTGCTGAATGTGTTAATGATATAGGTTCCCAACCTAACCCACTTCTAAATAGGTGACTTAGAAACTTGATATTTGGCATCAAGATAGACGTTTACGCTTATATTACTAGAAAAGTCTGAAGTATAAACATAATATCAACATTCTGTGCGAAAAAGTAGTGTCGTGATTTGTATGGGACTCAATACAAACTACGACATTTATCTTTCCGCACAGACTGTAAATAGAAACCTGGTAAAAGCCTAACCAACTTCCAGGTGACTTAGAAACTTGATATAGGTCCTAGGCGCCCCACCCAACGTTATGCTACAGCACTACGCCCCCCCCCCCCCCCTAGGGGTCGAAAAAGTTTAAATCTGGAACCGCTGGCTGCGCCCCGCCTTGGATCACGCTACGCCCCCCAAGTGGAGCGTGGAGCCACCTCACTGGTTGGGAAACCTTGTTATAAGGTAAGGCACCAAGTTGCATTTCTTGCCTGTTCTACTTTTATTTGACACTCTTATTTTCCAAAACCTAAATAATTTCACCTTTCCTGAACTTGCTCAACAGCCTGTTATGCTCATTCTCTTACCTGAAAAGAGAAAAATTACACATTAACAACATGTCGCTATGAAATAATAACTTAAATACACGCTACGGCGGCGTAGAGCTCATAGCAAACTTGCGAAGTTCAAAAGCTATAAATAGGGAATCATACGCAAAACTCTGCGTAGGGGGCGGCACTACCACAAAAGGAGGGCCTACCGCGAAACACGAAAATAAAAGTTTCGTTACCTGGTTCTCTGTCACTCTTACATATTAGAGCGATAGAGAGGCAGTTGTCAAAATTTCGATTCTCTCGTTTCACGATAGGCCCTCTGTAAACAAACCGCCTTGGTGCACAAATGACATATTTATTCGTTATAAATTATCTATGAAAACTTGTAAATAACTGTTTAAGGCCTAGTATGTATTAAGAACTCTATGGTTTACCGAAGTGCTAGTGTTGCACTCTGGTGGCAGAACATTGCAGTAATATCCCCTATTGGCCAAGCGCGAGCGACTAGGGGATCGAGTGTGACGCACAGTCACGAACCCGGATTGTTGAGCCACTTGTCATTGTTCGTAATTTAGCCGTGTAATAACTGACAGTTGACAGCTAGTCAGTAACATCGGTCATTCATAACACGGCTAAATTACGAACAATGTCAAGTGGCTCAACAATCCGGGTTCGTGACTGTACTTCCTTATTACAAAGTTTATTTTTTTCTCTGAACGTCGTTATTTTAATTAGTACTATGCAAACCACATGGTTCGTCCGATCGTCTATTTGCATCGCTCTTTCAAATATACAAGAGTAGAGAGGTAGATTACTGAGTTTAAATTTTCCACGTTTGCGGCCGCCGGCAATAACTTCGTCGCTCGCAACTAGTAGCTACATCACTTAAATAATTAGACGTTACCTTCACTAAGTAGCTTCACCTTCATAAAAATGCTGCCAAAATGCAAGGTCTTCACAAGGCCTGCCACTTAAAATCCCATTAGCCTTAGACCCAAAATACTACATAAAATGAGAGGCAAAGGTACTCATTAAATATTGATTCGGCCAAATGCCAAAGGCCTGCTGTTTTTGTGTTACGGAATTCGCAAATTGAATTACTTTCGGCGTCAGTTTTCTTTAATGTTGGTTTGGCAATTGTACGTTTATTGTATAAATTAAATTGTGGATGAAAGTAAAATATATAGGCCGTGAAGAATTGGTTTCATTTTAATTTGGTGTGGAACAGAACTGTAATGTTTAGCTTATTCAGATCATCATTTTTCTGTTATAAATTTAAAATAAATATTTATTGCCAGAAAACAAGTAGGTAATACATACACTTGTTATCGATTGATAATACGGCCAAAAAAGTAAGGGCACGTAATTTAATTGCTGATCAATTCAGGGTTTACTCTACACTGGACATTTCATAGAGTAAGTACTAAACAAACAAAAAAGCTTGAGCCGTCAATTAAAGTCCCACTTTTGCCTTAATCTTGTTTTACTTTTAATTAAGTAAAGCAAAACGTACTTAAGCTTTACAAGTAGGTATCAAATACAAAGAGTTTAAAATCCAACAACGCTCAGCGAAATAAAAATAACCCAGTACCATTACAATCTACGGAACGTGGCATCCTAAAACCGTCTCGTGAAATATAGCAACACTGGCATTTAGAGAATAAGGATTCCGAGCGCTCCAGCGAAGTGTCCATTCACTGTGACGTTTTAGATCCCTCCTCCAGGGTTGCCAGAATTACAGTATGTGGCCTGTAGATTGTACTCCTTAAACAATAAAACGATTGTTCAACAACAACAACAATAAAAAAATATGAAGTCCTAGTCTTAAGATTGTTTCTTTTTCATACAAACTAAATATTATTTTCAATGTTAAAATCAGTCTAATTGACATTGCTTGTCAGTCTTGTCACCAGACAGAATCAATTTCGCAATCAATACATTTCGTGTTCAGGTAAACTTTAAAATGTACTAAAAATCAAGCCGTAATATTTTTTTTAAGTCGCTGAATAAACGTTGTTTAATTTGAGGAGTAGAATCTGCGTTTTTATTTTTTGCTTGTGTTACAGGCCACACACTGTATGTCTGTATATATATAGATAGGGGCATATATTTTCACTTTCAATCATGTTAAGTCACGATCCAACTCCAATGCATTAACTATACAATACAGCTAACGCTTAAACGTCTGAATTAGAATTTGCTTGAAAATTATTTTAATACAACTCCAATGTTGATTGATTATTTGTAGTGTATTGAAAATGTGTTGAAAGTAGATTGTGTTTTTAATGTATTGTTTATATATTTCAAGGTTAGAATACGGCACCCAATCCGTAGGATAGATAGATGGAATTTATTTATATCACACTGTTAAAAGCATGAATCACATCAAATTCTAAAAACGATATATACATATATATGTCACGTACAAACAATATCACATACATGGCTACATATACATATAGATTGTTATAATTATTAGGATTAAAACCCTTCGGGTGTATTAGTTAGTTTAGTAAGGTGAAAAGTATTCAGAATTTTTATCCTTACTCATGGCAACCCTAACCACCGCCATATTCCGTCGTACCAAACACGTGACTGTCATTTGGACATATGAGATGGACCTTTATATTACCGAAATACTTGGTTTCATGCGTATATTAAACTATATTTCCACATCAAATTGTTTCCCCATTTTCTTTAACCTTCTTCCTTTGATGCCTTGCCCAAAGGAATACATTTTTATAAACTGAAAAATCGCTTTATGAAAAAGCGGCTCAATTTTTACTTCGCATCATTCGCCTGCTAAAAACAGGTAACAGCAAACAACGAAATTTTATATTAATTTCGTTGCTACCGCTTTGTAAATGCTTTTAAAATCACCTGGCGTTCTCATAAAAATGTAAATTACAATTTCTTCGGTACGCAGTTTAGGAGTAACATCACAAAGGGTGCGTTTTACAACCCTACTGGGGTTTTTACTGGAAGCTTTGGCTTAATGATTGCTATTAGGCAAATCTTTTGGCTGTTGTAGGCTGTCTTAAGGCAATGAAATGGATAATATCACGGTTTTTCCTAGAATCTGTATCACTGAAAAGTTAATATAGGTAGTATGTTTCATCCCTTGGCCAATTTATAATAAAGAGAGTATATGGATAGACGTGCGCGCCGGTCGACAAAATTTTTTTTTACTGAAAATATAGGCCCTGCCCTCTATAACTGAGATAACTTCGGCATTTATCCCCTATTTTGATTGCACTATTTTCCAATTCAAAAATTTTACTAGTCTGTAACTCTGGCCTCCACCCATTAAAAGCTGCCAGATGCCCGGATCTAGCGATGAGGATAATACAGCAAGACGGATTTTGTTGCTCTTTTGATTATTGTGTTATGTTATAACTGACGTGGCCAGCTCTTAGTCCATTAGAGATATATACTCCGACCAAAAAGTGAAGAAATTAAAAAGTGGCAACATCGTAGTGTCGTCCCGATTTCTTAGATTGATTTGAAAGGGATGACACTACGATGTCGCCACTTTTTAATTTCTACACTTTATGGTCGGAATACTCGGAATATACATAAGCGTGTAACCAGACACTAGATTTAGATAGGTATCCAACCTATTCCAATCCGAACTTAATAAGTCTTATCTATATTAGGACATGAGCCTATTGGTTTTCGAGTAAATGTGACCCGGCGACGATAAACACTGGAGCCTATATTACTCCTAGATTAAGATAACATTGGGTGTAAACCTTTCACTAAACCTCTCATATTATATAGACCGTTCAATCACTAGCAGAATTAAGTGAGCGAGTTGTTCAACATAGTCTTGGCACGACTTAATGTCCAGGGAGTAAAAGCATGGGAAAATCATTTTACGTCACTCTGGGCGCTAAGTGAGATTTGCCGCCCACGGGTGCAGCAGCAAATCTCACTCCACACCCAAGAGAAGACATAAAATTTTGTACGCACCACGGGCGGTAATAAAGAAGGCCTCAGATCGCTTGTTTATGGCCCTTACCTTCGGTTCGGGCCACAAATGCCAGCGATCTGAGCCTAATATGACGGAGTGGCGTAATAGTAATGTACTATTACGCCAGTCCGTCAAATCACACATACCTCCCGCTCGTGCAGCGGCAAATCTCACCTCATACGAAGAAGACGTAAAACCTACGTTTTACAAGTGAAAACCCGTAATTGGGCTTGTAATTCTACTCTGGTTTATACTTAGTATTAATACATTATTCTATTGCTTTCCCATGTATATAAAATAAATTAAAAACAATTTACCGCCGTGGTACGTTACATACTATTAAGTAAGAGTATTACGCCCGCTCTGCTATACTTCTACTACTGTAGATGCATGTTAGTTGTATCTAGATGTATGTATGTGTTACAACATGTCTACGTTGTTTTAGGGGGCCCACCGACTATCAGTCCGCCTGACGATATCGGCCTGTCAGTTAGAACAAAAATTTGACAGCTCCGAACAACTGACAGGCCAATATCGTTTGGCCGACTGATAGTGGGTGGGCCCCATTACTGTCCAAGCAGTAAAATTTGTGTTCATTCCATACAAATTTAGTTTTAGAGAGCTTACAAAATGACTAACAATACCTCCTTAAATAATTTAAAAGAAAAAATAACTGACTTAATATTATGTAAACGTGTTTTTGTTTAAATAAATAATAGCTTAAGTCGTCCATCTTTCCAAGAACAAATTGCCTAAAAATGCTCAAATAATTTCTCTATATTTCTCCCCGTTCCCATCATCAAATCCAGACCTGACGACGATGGGACCAACTGTCGAATATACCTTTTAAAGTAACAAAAGAATTACCGTCTCTATATCATTTTTGCACACAAATTGAACATTCTAGCAGGTTCTAAAGTATTTCAAAATTCCAAGGTAATATTGCTACTTAGAGAACTCCACGCATTCAATTTGACTTGTTCCTTGCATTTCGTGTCCTTTGAATACGAATGCTTTTCACAGAACATCAGGGTCTTTAATTTGCAGTATTTTGATATTTAGTTTCATAAAAGTCTCTACGCTTGGCAAAGCACAACGCAAACTTGCAATTTTCGTAGCGCAGAAATTTAATTTTAATGTATGTTTTGATCATTTGAAAACTGTACCTACCAATTTGAAATATTTGTCCGTCTAAAACTTTTTGGTAACTTAACTTAGATTAACCGGAATAAGTAAATTATTATACCAACGTTAACAAATCGGAATAGAACAAGAATAGAATATAACTGATGTTTTCTTCGAAACGATTTTATAAAAGAATACCTATGAACTTTAGGAACATTTTGTTGCAAACGTCTACTAAGTAGAACCTTAGCCTTTTATCAAAACTGGCATGTGTTTAAATTTGCCCTCACAGCTGGCTTATCACGAAAAGAAGCTGTGTCATACTCCCTTCGATATGCCTTCTTGAAGAACTACGCATTATTGTATATATTATCTTTAATGTACTACTATTACTGTTTTGAAAAAATAAGTCCCACTGAATTTCTTGCCGGTGATAAGTAATACTTCTCGGGTCAGAGGTGTAGGGTTAGAACCGGTGGTAGTTTCTTTTTTCTCCTACATAAGTGCATTGTAATGTCCTAAATTGAAGAATAAATATCTTTTATCTTTTTTTAACTTTTTTCCCAATATTGCTACTTGAAACTAGACGTGTGCGCCGCCATAAAAATCCGCGGCGGCGGCGCGCCGGCAATTTTTGACGGCGTGGCTGCGCCACGCCGGCGTCAATGTCGCTTTTGCCTACGCATTGGTTCATATTAAAAATATGTTAAATATTAAACACTTTTTACGAACAGGGAACATAAAACAATGTTTGAAGTTGTTTGGTAATTTAAGGGGAGTTTTTCTAGTACACCACAGCCTTGTTTTCTTTACGGAAATCGCATTTATGTTCATTTTTTTCATAATTGTGGTAAATTAAGATCCTTTTATGACTCGCAGTAAGTCCAAACATACAGTTCAGCATTAAGGATCAATCCTGCCACCGAAAACACTCTTGTACTCTGGCAAATTTTGTTAGTGATACGATTTTGGTTTTGGTGATTGGTGACACTATTTTAGTTACGCAGGAAAGGGAGGTGAGCGGTTAAAGCCTCTATTACAAGATCCTTCCACGCCTTTCTATCCTGAGCAACCGTCTTGGTCTTGGCCTCTTTCTAGCTCAGTCCTATGGGTCGCAACTCGGTCTCTACGCACCTCCGCCACATGTGTGCAGGGCGTGCGCCGCCGGCTCGCTTTCTATCTTGAGGCAGCCACTCAAAAGCGATACTGGTATTATTCAATGCTCCTCTTCGAAGAGTATTTCCGATCCATCTCCACTTCCATAGTGCTACTTCCTGGGTGATAGAAGACTGACTCCACAAATCCTCATTTCTTATAATCTTCAGCCAGAAGATGCGGATCTTATTGACAAACACTTGTAATTTGTGTGTAAGTCCCTTTATCACTCTCCAGGTTTCGCAGCCGAAGAGCAGCACGGACTTGACAAAGGATTTGAAGTGGGAGATTTTAATGCGACGAGTAAGCACGTTGGAATCTCAAACAGGCTTGAGTTAAGCAAGTACAACTTTTGCCTTCTTAATCCTGCTCTCGACGTATCCTTCGTCTGCACCTCATCGATATATTATTGTACTTCCGAGATACACAAATTAAGAATCTGATTCCAGGCGATCGTTTTTGAGCAACAAATGTTCCGTGCAATCTAATTTCACTCGCATATATGTCAACAGTTTTACGTCGGTTCGCAGGCCCATGACTTCTTTGTCTTGAAGGCTTTCGAGTTTAGCTTTAAGATTGGCTAGAGATAGCGAAATCAGCACGATGTCATCGGCGTAATCATGATCTTCCAGCTCCTTAGTGTCCAAGTTAATGAGTGTTGGTGTTCCAGTCACTTTTCTCATGACATCATCGAGGAGAATTACGAATAACAGCGGTTATGCCGGTGATTGGAGGCATCCTTGCTTCACACCGGCAGTTATCATTATTGCGTTCCCTTTACATGGATCAACCTGCCTTCGTACAAGGAGCGAATGATGAACTTTGATATACTCCTGCGATAGGCTGGACCACTTCATGGTGTCGAAGGCTTTTTTAAAGTCCACAAATGCCAGGAAAAGCTCTGACTACCATTGTATACACTGTTCAATAAGGATGCGTAGGGATTGGTGTGGTCTGTGCAAAGTGACTTGGGCGGAAACCTGCTTGCTCGTCTCTCCCGTAAGAGGAATAATAACCCAAACCTAACTAGTTCTATCTGTAGATGTTTTTATGGTTTAATTCATCAATATACGTTGTTAAATGTTCATCTGACTTTCCTTGATCGGACATTGGCGTTGGCTAATTTTTGTCGAATCTTGAAATTTTGGCCCACGGCGTGGATTTTGAAATCCGCGGCGGCGGCGGCGGCGTGGGTCCCACGGCGCGGCTACGCCACGCCGGCGCAGCGCACACGTCTACTTGAAACCGTCGAAATTAACATTCAAAAAGACAATCGTCCCAAACAGAAAGAAATGAACAGTTCCTTATTTAAAAACTGGAGAGATAATCCTCAAACAATCTCCAATCACGAACGCATCATTAAGTCCCTTTTGTCCAAAACGTTCACGTTCCAAATTTGAATCACTTATCCGTTCCAAACCAGTATAATTCACTTGAGCGCCGAGCTGTATAAACAAAACGTAATGAGGAAATGAGGGAAAAAGACGATTTTCCAAAACAAGTGTTAGGTATCGACTCAGCAACTTGCTTTTGGCAAGCTATTATGCCATCTAAATATGTATGCTAAATATCAACTTTTTATTCCATAACCCATCAGTCCCATCACAAAAGTGTAATCATATCTTTGACGTCAACTGTAACATGTCATTTTAAATCGTTAAACCAACATTAAAATTGATAGCAGGCTGTCAAATATTGGGCGTTAGCATGTCGACCACTAGAAAGGCGTATTGTACATTTAATTCTGCTCCAAATAAAAGTATTTAAAGTAAGTAGTAAAAAATTAAATGTTCGCCTTCGTTTTGCATTATTTTGACAACACTGTCGAGCTGTGGAGTTTGCGAATTTCGTGAACATTATGATGACAACTACAGGGGTAATTAAGCTTTGATCTATTGTTGGCTCTTCGCAATTTCTTGTTCTGTTTACTGAGTTCATTCGGCAAATAATGTTAATTAAGTCCAAATTATTCATTGTATTATTCACTCTTATGTCGTATCTAACGTATGTCTAATTCGAGTAAATGTAATATTTATGTTAAGGGTAACTACAGGCGGGTTGTAAGCTCATTTGCCAACAATATAGTATCTTCCAAAGAAAAACAACAACGGAACCATGTAAATACCTATTATTATTATACGAGAAACCTCAAAATTTGGAATGAAACTATTATCTTCAAACGACGCAGGGGTCCACTATTAAGTTTATTTTTTTTATTTAACACCTAAAAGGGTTGAAATAGGGTTGAAAGTTTTCTGACACGTGAGCAGTTGAGCACTCTTTCAGCGATTGAAGAAAACAAAACCCAAATTAGCTCTGAAACCGAAAATCTACATTTCGTTATCTGCGTCTTTTTCGCAGAGTAGCAGCGAGGGCCATAACGAAATCTCGATTTTCGTTGTTCGCAGTAGGCCCGCAGCCCGCAGGCTTGCCTTCAAACTACAAATATTTTTGACATGCCATCATTATGAGTGATATAATATGTATTTAGGTATTTACATTACCAGATATTGTAACAACAGCGCTTGTTTTCGCAGGTGCTCCGCGCATCCCGACCGTTGTTATGATAATGTTAACATGTGCGTATACTGCGAATCTATTGTTGAATGTAGCCATGGACGAATAAACGGCATATGAATGGTATTCTGTCTTTACTAGCCCAGTCATATTTAACACCAGAAATCGCTAAAATGGAAACCTAACGGCTAGTTCTGATTTCTTGGTATATTGTTAGGATCCCTACCAGCATCATATATCTAAGTTTGCAGCTTCGAAAGACCTGTGCTGACTTTGCAGCACTCGAAAAACAGCGAAATTTTCGCACTTTTTTAGTATTTTTATTATAAGTCCTAAACTATGCGGTTTACAAACAAATTATATAAGACGGGTTTTAAGAAGACTAATACTTCTACCATTTGAGACTAGAATTAGCTCTGTGGGTGAAATACTTATCGAGATACAGCTTTTTAGACTTTCGGAGTGATTATTTCTGAAAATATCCACTCAATCAATTTTTTTTAAGAAAAATATATGTTATTTTTGAAGACCTTTTGACTGATGTACATCATGTTGATATTTGATAAAAAAATAATATCTGACAACTAGTTACATGTATGGAGTGCCCCCCTAAAATTTTTTTTTCAGTAATTTCACTACAAAACTAAGTAGCGGCACTCAAAATACACCTTATATTAAAATTTGATAAAGATACGTCTTAAAGTTTCCGAGTAAAATGGCACTCCATACAAGTACCAGACCAAGTAAGTAGTAGTTACCTACATGTATGGAGTCTTCTTAAAACCCGTCTTATATAATTTGTTTGTAAACCGCATAGTTTAGGACTTATAATAAGAATACTAAAAAAAGTGCGAAATTTTTGTGGTTTCTCGAGTGCTGCAAAGTCAGCACAGGTCTTTCTAAGCTGCAAACTTAGATATATGATGCTGGTAGGGATCCTAACAATATATAAAACAATCAGAACTAGCCGTTAGCTTTCCATTTTAATATTCGGTATGACTGGGACTGAGTGTTTAACGTATAAAGTTCTTTTCTGCTTGTTCCTAAGTATTACAAAATGAACAATTATCAATTCCATAAAAGAAGGAGGTTCTGCATTCGGTTTGGTGTTTTTTTTTTATGTATGTTCACCGATTACTCCGAGACCTTCTTTTTTTGTTTGAAAGGATCTACATCCAAGGTGGTCATATATTAATGTGGTGCTGTTCTGATGATGGGATCAGTGAGGAATTGAGGGAACTCCTCAATTTTTAAAGGCACATGTATGGTGATTTGGGTGTTTTCTTAAGCAACTCAATAATTTTTATATAGGTACTTCGCTCGACTACTGCTGAGCTATTGCTGCAGTAGGTAAATTGGCTTGGCTGCGCGAGTGAATGTTCGAGTAAATATCTTCGTAAATTGATCAAAAGTGGCGAAGTCCACCAAAATTGCGCGACCGCGATAAATATTGTATAACGACCAAATATCACGAGAGTTTCCTGGTTTAGTATACAAAATTTACATGTTTTATAAAACCTTTCGTGGTAAAAATGCCTTGTGGAGGAAGGTACATTCGCTATCAGATATATCGGAGCGGCCAAGGTGGTCACAAATATCTGAACAACGCCTCTATTGTCAATGCGATAATGTGCATGTTCAGATATTTTTGAGTACCCTGGCCACTCCGATATATTTAATGGCGACACATCGTGCAAAAATATTCCATACAAATTTGTGCTAAAAATGGCAACAATTGGAACGGAAAAGATCGCATCGAAAAAGTGCCAACTTTGTGAACTAACAACGCGAAACGAGAGCAGAGTCTTAATAACAAGTCTAGTTTGGCTCTAATAAGGTTTTAATATTTCAAGTGAGCTATTTCACTAAAAGGATACAAAGTGAATTAGCTCGGTTGAATTAGTAGAAACGTATATGCTTACTGATAGGATAATCTACATATTTAGTTAACTGGTAATGTAACGGGTCACTTTACATGTTCTAAAAAGTATGTAAATGCGAGCATCATGCAACCATCCTATCCGAGCAGCTTATGGCTCCTGTACATGATGGGCCATCATAGGGACGCAGCTATGCGTTAGTGGGAGCTAACGATATCGCGATCTCGTTCCGTCGTATAGCAGCGTCCCTATGATGGCCCATCATGTAGAGCCAGCCTTACATCGTATTAGCGTCTGGGACTGGACACTCAGGAATAAACGGCAATAAACACGTCTCGTTCAATAAAGCGGAGTGCGAGCGAATGTTCTCGTCTCGGACAACGGGGCAATTCGAACAGGGCTTTTACCAGAGACTAGTATACAATAAAGACTAAATAAATCCGATCCTCTGATATATCTGATGGCGTGGCGACTGTACTACTTATGTCAGCAACTTTGGGCGTTCTCTTGCGGAAGTTTATCTTCACTAGATGTGAGCGTTCAGTCTTTTCTAATTGGAAACGACTACGTTTTAAAAACGTATTACATACTTTTTAGTGAGAAGGACAGAGAAAGGTTTACGTTATTTGTCTATCTCTCTCATAACTCATCAGAAAGTTCCCGACGTAAAGATAATTGTAATAGGCATTTTAGTGCTGACATAATAATTATACACATACTAGTTGAGAATAAGAACCTTGGAGGATGGTGTAACATTTTGATACGGGCAGATATCAAAGCGCGATATAAGTATTTTATACGGGTGTGCGCTAATACAGCTGCAGAAATAACTAAGCGGGCGAGATGTTCAAAATGTTCTAGAATTTGGACACTTGTTTTCATAAGGCTCCACGAGACTGGCGCGTTTTGTGAGCGGAGCGCGACGCAAGCGCATCACGCGCGCGATTCGCGATTGGACGCACAGCGCACCGCCGGTGCCGGCGGTCTCTCGCGCGGCATCGACGCTCGAAAGACGCGAATGTGGGGTGATCCTAACAGTATTTTTGAACAACTTGCCCGCTCACCTGCTGGCTCCTGACTGTACAATATTGACAAGGGCTTGTGCACAAATCACGCGAGGTTTTTTTGGCTACTTTTTGACCCCCCCCTCCCCCCTGGTGATCTTTGGTGAGGTTCTTAGTCGTTCTTTCGCAATTAATGTGATGTTATATTTGCCATATATTTAGTATCCGTTGATGCACAAATGTATTTGTGTAATTTTTACTACTATCTCTGAAAAGTTGACTCTTATTTTGAGGTAATAGGTATGGTTTTTCAAAGTTCTACATTCGCCGATCTAATTTTAGCTTTTATTAGATTTATATTACAGGTGCTACTGACGGGTACAAGAAAAAAAACCGGCCAAGTGCGAGTCGGACTCGCGCATGAAGGGTTCCGTACCATTATCTATAAAAACCGGCCGTAGCTACTATCGAATAAATTAATATCGCAAGGTCGTATCTGCCTAAGTAGGTAGTTTTTTGGAGATAACTCAAAAATGTTCGTTGAAAGAATATTCAAAAGTGTATCTTCTTGAATTTTTCCATAATATTTGGACTTAAATAAGGTTCAATTTTTTTGACTTTCGGAGTCATTATTTCTGAATATATCCACTTAATCAATTTTTTTTTTAAAAACCTCAATGTTATTTCTAAAGACCTATCGATTGATGTGCATCATGTTGATATTTGGTAAAAAAATATTTTTTGACAATTACTTGCATGTATGGAGTGCCCCCTCTAAAATGATTTTTTTTTTCAGAAATTTAACTACATATCTAAGTAGCAGCACACAGAATACACTTTATGTAAAAATTTGATAATGATACGTCTTATAGTTTCCGAGTAAAATGGCTGTGACATACGGACGGACAGACATGACGAATCTATAAGGGTTCCGTTTTTTACCGTTTGGCTTATAGCGCAGTAAAATAGACATATTTATTAATATAATTAAACCTGTTTTGAAATTAAATCATTCGTCGGTCCAGGGATTGTTCTGGTTCGTCTCTAAACGTTACAACAGGGCACACATCTTCAGGCAGGCAGGTAGCGGGCATACATCCTTCGACATCGTCTTCGTCTTGCCACACGACACGACGTCGTCGTTTTCCCGCATTACGATCGTTCGCCGCGTTAGAATGCGCGTTGGTCGGCCTATTTTGTCATTACGATCCCTTAGTTTTTTATATTTTTCACCTCAGCAGCTCGAACAAGGGTTCTTTGCCGCCTAAATTCAGTGAGCAAAGTTCGATTTTGCTCACTGAGTGAGACAAAATGACCTTGAAAATTCTGCAATAAAAAGAAAGAGAAACTAACATTTCGAACGTCATAACGTCGCTTTTTGAATAGCAGAACCCCGATGAACACTAAATTAGCTTGGAAACCTAATCACAAGATTTGGCGCAGGCACTAGTTTCTAATCAATGCGTGATTACAATGTTTTCAAACGAAGCTCCTCCTCTCTCATTAAGTTAAAAATAGTCAAAAAAGGGTCAAAAATTCCGAAATTTCAAAAATTTCTTAAATTTCTAGTTTCCAAAATTTCAAAAATTACAAGTTTTAAAATTTTCAAAAATTTCAAAAATTTTAAAAATTTCAAAAATTTCATAAATTTCAAAAAATTCAAAAATTCAAAAAATTTAAAAATATTCAAAAATTTCAATTGTTTCTAAAGTTTCTAAAATTTCAAAAATTCAAAAATTACAAAAAATTCAAAAATTACAAAAATTTCAGAAATTTCAAAATTTTCAAAAAAGTTAAATTAGTAAGGAAAGTCAAAAAAGTAAAAAAAAAAAACAAAAAACAAAAAAGTCGAAAAGTCATACAAGTCAAAAGTAACCGAGTATTTTTTTGTATCGGTATTCGTATCTGTATTATTATCGGTATGTTCTCACTGCTGAGGTGAAAAGTTGTATGTGCAACATGAGACCAAAGTTATTTGCACCTCGTGCCTTTGAGTCCCTCACTACGCTCAAGATTCTAAATTAGAATCACTCGCTACGCTCGTGATTCTATTATAGAATCTTTCGCTTGCTCAGGACTCAAAATAAACACTCGAAGCAAAAACTAACTTTGCTCTCTTGTTGCACAAATAACTATTTCACGGCTTCGTTCATTATAGAAAATACACGTGAGGTCTCCATGTACCCCCCCACCCCCCACGTGATCTATCGTGATTTTTTCGGGACCCCCTCCCCCCCCCTTTCGAACCTCGCGTGATTTGTGCACAAGCCCCAAGGAGCACTTTAGTGTGAACGATGAGTACGATGACCGTACCTTTTATTAACTAGTCTTTGCTTTTAGCGAGGACGTGCGGACGGGGGTTTGAATAAAATAACGAATTCCATGACCCGTTGCTAGAATCTAAATTTCTGGACACAGAGTTGTTGGATATATTGATGAAAATAGATAGGTGGTAATTTATCTTTCAAAGAATACTGTAGCATATATATCTTCAATTTTGTTCGGTACGAGTAATTACATTAATTTTACGAGTTCCGTTCCGTAGCCTACGTAAGGTACAGTAGTGATCCTGCCTAAGATGCTGTTAGTTTAATTTTAATTTTTCGGGCTCTCCTAAACAAATGCTGAATGAGGATACTACCTTATAGAGTTTCAAGTTTATTATAAATGCGAAAGTGTGTCTGACTGTTGCCTCTTCACGCTTAAACCGCTGAACCGATTTCAATGTAATTTAGTATGAAGATAGTTTGAGTCCCGGGAAAGGACATAGGATAGTTTTTATTGCAGATATCACCCCTTAAGGGGACAAAAAGGTGAGTGCAAGTTTGTATGGAATTGTTTCTCACTGTTGACTTTAAACAGCATATGAGGTAAATTAATATTTGCTATTCGATTTAACTAAGGCATTTTATTCGTTCCTTATGGCGAATGTTAATCCCATGCAGACGAAGTCGCGGGCAAAAGCCAGTACTTTTTACGTTCTTACCGTCCAAGGCGATTGATTATCACACTGGCGACGGATCCGCATGCGGTGCCGGTTCGCGAGCGAGATAGCGTTCTGCATGTGTATAGCGATGATATGTGATAATCACCTAAATTAAACTCTAAAGCAATTCACTAAGAAATGTGAAAGGTTTTCTCACTTCATCTGTACATCCACAGTATCCACACATTATTAATTACCCTCCCGGGCACTCACCTGGCCGTATTTGCCCAATTTCCTTTTCAATCAAGCCCATGACATCAGCCAACACTATTTTCATCGCGCTAAACATTGATCGAGCACAGTCTCGTACCCAGACCTTAGGGACGTTGCAAACGCTTGAAGAATCGAGAAAAACGTTAAATTGGGCAACCTGTAGGAAAAGATCTCTGCAATTACCGTAAGCTTCTACAACTTTGCCTACGATGCACAATGCCTGTACATGTACAACAACCAACCTGCCTGAACACTGATGCAGATTACCGTAAACTTCTCTACAACTTTGCCTACGATGCACAATGTCTGTACATGTACAACAACCAACCTGCCTTTACACTGATGCAGAGTACCGTCAACTTCAAGAACTTTGCCTACGATACAACTTTTCCTGGCTTGAAAAACATGGTTTTCTTCACCAAACAGCTATTTGTATCTTATTACTGAGATGGCCGCCTTTCGCCTCAGGAATAAGATGATGTTAAGTGATGAACACCATGTTTTTCATGCCAGGAAAAGTTGTGCATCGTAGGCAAAGTTCTAGAAGTTGATGGTACTCTTTCTGTTTTGAAAATACAAGTCCCGCTGAGTTTTTTACCGGTCATAATACTCATAATTCTTCTCCGGTCACTGGTAAAGTTCCAACCGGTAGCAGTTTTCTCTGACATGAAGTGCATTTAATTGTAATGTTGAAGCAAAAATCTACAGATTAAAATTGGTTCAAACTTTCTTTAGTTTGGAACCTTGTACAAGTTTAAGACTTTGTGGTGTATTTGATATAAGTATTCAAAGACGGTGTTTAACTCATTCACTTCGTGTATCTCGTTTGCGTAGTGATATTAACTGTTAATTCCATATCAAACCGCGAGAGCAAACCACGAAATGAATTCAAAAATAAAAACAGATAGTGTGGTTGAACTCTGGGTTTGCTGTATTGAAAATTAGCAGCCTAACACCGCTGGTTTTCAGTTCACCCCAGCGACTCAATAGTAGATTGACTAGATTCGAGGTCACATAACGCTGGTCTGCTCAAAGCCCAGCCAAAGAGAACACAAGAGCAGGTACTAATCCATCACGCTTAAATCACTCCATGATTAATACACCCGGATATCCAACTCAAATTCTGACAACTCACGGCCATCATTAGGCTCTTGGTTTCCGGTGGCACCGGGCGCCTATTACAACTTAAAAATCACAACTTGATTTGAAGGGTGGGCCATATTATTTAACCCTTTAACGGGCATAATGCTGCGTTTCCACCAGAGATGAGCGAGGATGCGTTGCGTTGCGAGTAATGTGTTTGTTAAGAATTAAGGGGGCTTAGGGTCTCAGAATTTGTGCTACTACGTGTTTCTATTCAAAATCGCGAGTTCTTTCGATCCTAATAGGTGAAAGTGTCCCGAAAATTCCATAGGTACATTTCACGTTAGTTTCATTGAGTTACCGCCATAAGAAGTGTATGAAAAATGGCAACGGAATTGAAAAAAAAATGGGACACTTTATGTCGCGTATCAGCACGCCTAGCACATGAGTGACGCGACACTACCTATCTCGCGCGCGTCTATCGCGTCTAGTCTTTTTCTGACTGTGTCAATTAAAAAGAGACGGGTAGTCTATCTCGCGCGCGAGATACTGTCGCGTCACTCATGTGCTAGGCGTGCAGGCTCGAGAGAGCTGAACTTGTGATTCGTTGTTAATTTGCACGTCTCCGTCATTTCCACATTTGTGTTTGTTAGAAAGATGAATCAACAGAATTTGACAAGTCATGGTGCGGTTTTTAGCCAATTTAAACCAATACGTTTTTTGAACTAAGCATGCATGAATCCTCTTGTGATATTTAATAGCCGCTATTCAGTGGAGGGAAACATCGCGAAAGACTAAGGTCCCAATCCCGATCCCAAAACCCAAAATGGCCTAGTTTCTTGGTTCAAAAGCCAAAAGTTTGTACCATTCGTAAAGCCTAGTACCCACGCCAATTCAAGGATCAGGCTACCCCCGGCTCTCTTAACGAACCGTGACCAAAATCCGAAAAAAAATCTCTTTATTGCCATTGGTTATAACCAACATTACAATTTACAAAATGCAACTTAGGATATTTAATATTGTACCTATAACTAATCAGTAACAGGGACTTGTATCCTATTTTACAAGATGTGACACTTTGAGACTAATGCTAATAAGATGATGATCAAAATCAAGTCGCGATTTTAAAGTCAGAATCCGCCTCTCGGTTCCCGGGTGGACGAAGTTTTTGCTCGGCTTTATTCATTCGTACCCGTGATTTGCCAGATAACTTCGATGAAACCGGCAATGTTATTTATGGGTAGCAACTTTGGTTTCTTGTTTATTTCTCATTTCAGGATGAACGCTCGGAGCTATTAGTATTTTATACAATCGTGATATAATGAAAAGCTTTTCAGTCGAGTACGAGTAGGAGTTTTAAGGTACGCGATTGAAAAGTTTTATTATGTCACTATTGTATATTTTTTCTACGAGTGCTCAAAATAGCAAAGGCTCAACGAATGCCTTACAAACTGGTTTCTCTATACAATTTAGAAGCTTCAATCTCCTGGTGGATTGTGCCAGCGCTCGTGGAGGAGGACTTAATATTGTGTGGTAATCCTTTTTAGCATCGTCGGCGATACTAAAATATGCGAAATAATAAAGCTCCATCAAAAAGTATGCGCAAGTTCGATGAGCATAGTCTCAATTCAAGCATTATATCGTCAGGTGACAAGCAAAACTTAATAAGTACTACCACAAGTTCATATTAGCCAAAATGAACCGACTACTGACAACATAACAAGGTGGATTTACGTTTAATTTTTTTTTTTTGTAATTAGTGAGTTTTGCTTGTCACCTGACGATATAGTCCACGAGTAGAAAATCTCTTTTCCACCCTACTTTGTAATTTGTCCAATGAGGGAAGTACCTACTACATTTTGTAAGTATTTATGGAATCATAGCTCGGCTCAGCTTAACATTTTTGTTGGGCAAGTATTTACCTAGCAAAATAAAACGAAATTCTGAAAAATCTGAATGCACATCAAAGCGACGTTCGCCGCATTCAGGTTTTTTTGCTGCACAAGTCAGTATTTTTTCATATGTGGAATACTTAATATTTCCCACATTGTTGCATCTACCACCCCCAAACAATTTTATGAGTTCATTCACAGATAAAAGGATATCTTAATCGAAGATATTAATTCTTGTATATAAGGAAAATCGATAATTTCTTAATTCAAGTAAAAAACATCTTGAACCAAGTAAGTTCTATTCTTGGATCAACAAAATCATACTTGGTTCAACAAAATCATACTTGGTTCAAGAAATTATCGATTTTCCTTATATACAAGAATTAATATCTTCGATTAAGATATCTTTTTTTCTATGTTCATTCGACGACATTCATTCTTTTCACAGAAAATGAACCACAAAACAAACAAACCAGTCCAGAATAAAAATCTACACACGATTCAGAACATTCGCGTCGTCACGCGCACGAAATATCAGTCCACAACAATTGGAAGTTATTTATTAATTGCCATTCTGCCTCAAGTGGTTCAATTGTTTGCTTTGATACCACTATAAAACGCTTATTGTTCTATTAGCGCTGATTGACAATAATACCTAAGCCGGTAGATAATCATTGTCCTAGAGTGTAAACTGACTGGCCGCTTGAAGCCACCGTACCTTTTTAATAAATACTTACTCCGACGGCGGCAAACAAGCATACAGCACGCCTGATGGTAAGCAGTTACCGGAGCCTATAGATGCCTCCAACTCAACATCGTTCACATGCGCGTTGCCTATCTTTTAAGAACATACACTCCTTTATTGAAGAACCTCATACTGTTGGAGCGCCACGGGCGGAAGATCCTCTAAAACGGCTCAGTGCGCGACCTTTTAGGCTCCAGGGTGTGAGGACTTGGCAGATACAAATACAAATTACAAAAGTCTTGACATAATTCCTGATTTTCGGCCAACATTCCTGGATTCCTGACAAGAGAAATTGGTTTAGAATTGATTCTAAACCAATGCTTAATTTTAAATGAAAGACTAACCCGCTTATTCATAAACGTGTTGCAAACCTCATTTAGTTAAAATGTATTTTGTCTGTTTCTAACAAACACAACTGTCAATGTGACAGATAAGGACAAAAGATGATTTAGTTAAATGAGGTTTGCAATACGTTTATGAATAAGCGGGTTAAGATCTAAGCTCGTAAAACGAAATACTTACATAAGAAATAAGACTTACTTTTTTTGTTTATTGTGATTAAAATAAAAGTTTACAGGGTACATTTACAGTTTTATTGTTTCGTCTATTTGTCGAAAATTCCTGACATTACCTACCCTTTTCCGGCCGCATCCCTGAAATATGTCTAAAATTCCTGACAACAGGTCACACTATGAGGATGAAGAGGAGTAATATGTGGTGATCTGCTCAGCAGAGAAGACAAATGGCTCATGATAATAATGATAATGATCTCTTTTAAACCGACATCAAGATTTCGAAGGAGGTTCTCAATTCTTCGGGATCTTTGTTATTTCTTTTTTATATGTTCACCGATTATTCGAAGACGGCTGGACGGATTTGGAAAAAATTTTGTTGCAAAGAGTATACTTCACAGTTGGTGCCATTGTCCCCGGGTCCAGATCTGATGATGAGATCCTGGAGAAATCGAGGGAGCTCTTCAACTATTATGCACAGGCACACCTATAGTGATTTCAGTATTTTTTACAGCAACTCGGGCATTTCCTCTTAGAAAACTGGAGCCAAAGTGAAGTCGGTCCTTCTTTTGTTTAAAATTATATAATTTATATTTCATTAGTGTCTTTTTAATCGATAATAGTACGATTTCATTACAAAAACTGCACGGGAAAATTCAGCCTGAGCAAGGTCTTCTCAGAAACATGAACTCAACCATCATTATATTTGTGACCGATTCGCAAGCGATTACGTTACTAATTGCTAACACATTAAAATATAAAACGGCTTAAAAATTCCCATAGACTTAAGACTCTCTGGCTCTGGTTTTAAATCGTTTCCAAAGAATCAGTGCCGTCAATAATGCCACATGTTTGCAATATGCTCGTCAGTTAGGAGGCAGTAAAAACGACGTAAATACGGCTTTACATATTCGCTAGTGCCACAGACCATACATTAAACTAGATGGCGCAAGTCGGGAATGCTATCGGCTTGAAGTTTGTTATAGAAATCTAGCCGCAAGTATCTATGCTTGAAAGTGGTTATTCTGAAGAACCCCAATCCCAAATTATCCCAATATTATCCAGAGCTTTTAGCGGTATGGCCGGTATGTATTTGTGTAATTTAGATACCCTATTTGTTCATTTATGCTATTACCTAGATTTAGCTACATCTTCATAGTTTTTGCCGTCATGTACACCCAACGCCTCACTAGGTATACACTTTTGAACCTTATTCCGCTGTAATAACGTTCAAAAGTGTATACCTAGTAAGGCGTTGTGTGTACCATCGGGTTCAAAAATGCATTGGCAATTTATGAATGAATTCATTGATAAATTGCCCATGCAATTATGAACCCGATGGTACAAGTAATGTAAAAAAAATTGTCTACCATGTCTGACCGATCTCTCTCAGTTGCTTAAAGGTTAGCTGGAAGAGATCCCTTAAAGGGATAATCTCGCCTTTGTACACACATACCTTAGTTTTTAATGGTCATGTACTTGTTTTGTGCAATAAAGTGTTTTACTACTACTACTACTACTACTTTGTAGGTATTAGAGACAGCCAGAGCCACATGTTAATCAGAGATTCAATATATACACCAGCAAAACGTTACAGAGGTTTGAATAAAACGTATAAAAACATTTAATACTGACATTGACTCCTACACACGTCAAAAGGATGTAAACACATAACACCAAAATCACGCAAAATAAATTAAGTATGCACCACAAAATAGACTCAAAATAGCATAACAACTACGTAAGAAGACTTCTGGACACTCTGGTCTTTGTCTCATTTGTTGAGTCTAGTTTAACATAATGATCTGTGGCGAATGCGCTAGCGCATAATATTAGGAAGTGTTTTATGGTCGTACAGCCATTTGACAATGGGTTATGAGACGCAGTTTAGGGCGCTTGACGTGCAGCCGTTACGTTATATGCCGTTATGCCGCAGACTCGACGCATGCGAGCGGCGAAGAAGGTCGGTAAAGGCCACCGCTGTCGTCCAAAACATGTTCACTGAAATGTATGGGTTAATTTTGTCGCCTAGTCCGTCGCTCGCGGCGACGCGCGCCGAGCGGCACGATCAAAATGTATGTATTTGAATGAAGCTGTTTAGGACGACGGCGGTAGTTTTCGCCGCATTGCGGTTCGCGCCGCTGGGCGCGTTTATTCAGCGGCAACCACAAAACATGTAACCATATTTTGATATTTTTCAATATAATTTTTTTTTTTTTTTTATTCGTCAAATAGTTTATTTCCCAATAATGAATTACATAGAAAGTCCTTTACATTACAGTTACCAACTATATTAAAACTAACTTACAACTAACAAAAAAGGTCACCCAGATCTGCCCCCTGCGGAAGGGTGCCCATAATGCTGGCCACATTCCCTCGCTGAATGGCGATGCCGATCCTTTGACCAAGAAATGAGCCAGCTCTAGGGTCCCTAGTGGAATCGAGGAGCCCAGTGGATTTAATTCAAACCATTAACTAAATTATATTCTTCGAATCGGCTCCTTAGAATCCCAAACAAAGCGAGATTCTAACCTTCGTAGATTCGTAAGGTCATCGTTAAATTTAATTTCGGTTCAAGTTCAATATCCCACGCTCCCCGGACACCTGTAATGGCCGTATAGTCCGAGAACCGAGAGGACTTAAGGGGAAAGATGAGAAAAAGATTTCTATTAATGGGCATTTTATTTTAACTTGTACTTTAAAGCGCGACTTAAGTCGTGTTTCAGTAACATCTAAATGTTACATTCCTGACAAAATGTATTGTTGACATTGACCGTCAGTTTTGTGACGGTTGCTAACCGGCCGTTAATGGTACACAGTTAAGTATAAAATGCGCTGATGTACGTTTTATTTTCATAATGGGTTCTCAAAGCAATCTATATAATTTTAAAGTGTTTTATTGGTGTACTAGTTTCCCTGCAAATTGGATAATAATATCGATGTTAAGGTACACCGTACAACTGGTCCATAATAAGAAGGTAGAGCACACAAAGAGAAATTGAAATCTAAGTTTAAACTAAGGTAAATCAAAAGCAAATGGTTATTTTGTCCTACGATTGAAAATCAAATACGTTCGTGGGCGGATTAGTCTGTATGATGGAATTAGCCACATATAACTCATATTAGTTAATACACAATTAAGGTAAATAGGCAGAGAGATATTACCTCTTTAAGGACCATTTTGATTTTTGGGAAGAAACGAATATCCAAACATAGACACAGAAACTTTCGCATGTATAAAATTAGCAGGAGTATAGATGAATTATCGAGAGCGTGGAATTGCATATGTAGTAGTATTGTTTGTGTACAGGCATTCTATATTTGAATCCGCACACAAAGAGGCACAACACGGTACAACCAATACATATGCAATTCCACGCTCTCGATAATTCAACTATAACTTACGTGTTTACTTCATTTGCTACAAATCGGTTGCAAGCTCTTGGACTACACTGCTTACGATTACAATACTGAGCCGATATTAGACTTCCAAATGTTCCGATTCATCTTCAAACGCTAGCTACAAGCTGCTGTATGCCTGCAGACCTTTTTCTGAACCTTGATCCTTATGTCAAATTGTTCAAAAGGATTGATTTATATTGCTGTTCAGTCGACGTCAAATATATCGGAGCGGCCGAGGTGGTCACAAATATCTGGACAACGTCTCTATTGTCAAGGGAATAAAGTGCATGTTCAGGTATTTTTGAGTACCCTGGCCGCTCCGATATATTTGATGGGGACTGTACACTTGCGACACTAAATTGCGTGTAGCCTTAGCGTAGCGACTTTTGGAAATATGGGATGGTTCCGCACTTTTAGTTTGTTTTTGACTTTAATTATTTTCTCGCCGAGTTTCATAAAAATCATAAATAGTCGTGAGAGATGGTCGGCGAGGCATCAATTATTTGCAGAGCAAATAGCTGCTACTGATGCCGGTAAGCATGTCTCGAAAAAACCGGCCAAGTGCGAGTCGGACTCGCGTACGAAGGGTTCCATAGCATTATCTAAAAAAAAATTTCAAAAAAAATCCACCACGCTAATACTAAAGACTTAATTATTTTCTAGTTCTCAATTAATGCGTAGTTTTTTTTATTCATCATATTGCAAAATTTGCAATAAGCTCCCATACTAATCCTAACACAGTGTTTCTCTTTCATTCGCGCTGAAAAAGATAGGGATGGATTTTATTGCCATCCTCTTAAACTAACAAACAATCCAAGACTATTGATAATCCGTTCATTAAACGTCGTCAAAAACTTCGGGTCTGATCTGGGTCTTTGTTCAGCAAAACTTCCATTGAATCGGATTTTAATTAATTCTCAGCTCTTGACGATCTAATAAATCTCTCCACCTTTTGCCTTAGAGCTTTAAACCAAGCGGAGTGGCCATTGACAGGCGCTCCCCTCTGCCGAAAATGTATGACCAGTGGTCATACGCATTGTATGGACTGACGTTTATTTGACGTGGTTATTTTGACGTTTTGCATACATTTCACGTTCCCCTCCCCCGCAAAAAACGGCAGACTTTTTCCGATAGAAATGACAGCGCGTGTCGCATCCGGTTGGTTTAATAATCAAAGCCTTTTGCACATGACATCTTTTGAAGGGAAACAAAGGTGAATTAAGAAGAAATTCGACATAAAATATACATATTTTATTCAGATAGGGCAACTCGAGGCACCCGTTCAAAATGAGTTTGAATTAAAATTTTCCATTTTTGATCGGTTTTCGTTTCCGTTTAGGTCAAACCTTTGTTGTATTTTGTTAAGGCAAATTAATAGGGGATATTACTGCAATATTCTGCCGCCAGAGTGCAGCATTAGCACATCGGTAAACCATATGAAGAGTTCTTAATACATTAGTTTTTTACAAGTTTTCATAGATAATTTATAACGAATAAATATGTCATTTGTGCACCAAGGCGGTTTGTTTACAGAGGGCCTATCGTGAAACGAGAAAATCGAAATATTGACATCGGCCTCTCTATCGCTCGAATACGTAAGAGTGCCAGAGAACCAGGTAACGAAATTTTTACTTTCGTGTTTCGTGGCAGGCCCTCTTTTTGTGGTATTGCCGCCCCCTACGCAGAGTTTTGCGTAATATTCCCTATTGCAACGTAATGATTATTTTCCTCATTCTATTTAAGAACTTAAAGTGTATGTGGATGTGGATGATTGTGCTAGTTTCCCGTCCAGGTCCAATTTACCGTCCACCTGATTAAACTGCTACAAATATATGGAGAAAACTGTATAAGATCATCAAATTTTCTATTTATAGTTTATACTTTAGCAGATTTTTTTTAAATTTCATCCTTTTATTTTAGGAAAAAATGATAGTAAATATATAAATAATTGTGGACAGAAAACTGACATATGTGGACAAATACTAGCATAATTACCCCAGCATTAAAAAAATCAGAGCAGAACAGTTTCTTTCAAAGTTTTAATTCAATTTACCAACAGACTAGTCCGTTATGTTATAAATAGTAACACTAGACCTATTTGAAAGTGCTTCATTTATATTTATATCGAGCTGTAAATAAGTTAAACATCCATTAGTTAAAAAAGTTTTTTAATGTCTTCACAATATCTTAATTTTATTGGTTCAATAAATAAAAATTGTGTAGGCGTTGCGTGTAATGCGACATGCAAAAGACAGACGAAAAATTTTGAGGCAACGTAATAAAAGTTTCACTTTAATAAATAAACCTTTCCCATATAATGGAAGTATTTTCCTACTTTGCACTACCGACTGGTTTTTAGTTTCGTTGTTATACAGATACTCGTTTTTGATAACATAATATGTATATAGAACAAGAACACCTAACACACACTAATTAAGTAATTAGTTAAGGATTGCATAATATTGAATTATGAAATATGTGTTAGGTACGGTAAGGCAAAACCCACGGTTTGGGGAAAATCCTTGTATAAAATTCCAATTAGTTTGAAAACAAGTTGCGAAACAAAATACCGCAAATAAATTAAAATCAGGGCTTACAATACCCGATTTTTTGGAAATTCCGGACCTTTGTAATTGCCCATTTTGGTACCTATTGAAAGATCCAATATAAATATTTTATTTAAGCTTTATCATATCATTTATGTATAAACACCGATAAGAACAACCTTGTTGTAAAATGTTCATTAACCGTACAATCCGTACATACATACCTAAATTATATATCATTATATATTGAAATGAAAACTAACTCTACAGTGGTTATTTTGTGCTAATAATTAAGAGTCGCCAGGACGCTCGCGCTCCCATACAAACGTAGTTTTGCTCTCATTTTAAAACGACATGCTTTAGAACCACGAACTTTGGCATGGGCATTCTAGTAGTACAGATATATGTCGGTAATTCGTTTCCGTTGCTACAAATTGTAATACAAAGAAAATACAGCCGGATACAGATTTACATACAAAACTTATTTTTGCTATGTTTTCTTTGTGTTACAATTTTTAGTAACGAAAACGAATTACCAACATAGATCTGTACTGCTAGAATGCCCATGCCAAATTTCGTGGTTCTAAAGCATGTCGTTTTAAAATGAGAGCTGAACTACGTTTGTATGGGGACGCGAGTTCACGCGAGCGTCCTGACGACTCTTAAATGCTAAGTCTAATCTTTCAATTGTGGCACGCATTTTGTCATTAGTTTTAATAAATTTGGTTAGAAAAGACATTATTTTCCGAGAGATTTCAATGCAAACGTGAAACGAAAATGTTTTTGTATATCTCTGATATTTTAGCTAAACATTTTCGGTGTTCATTTCTAAAATGAAATTCTCTATAACTGATCGCTTGACGTGGCTCAAAATTTAATACAAGCGCAGCAAAATTCAATCTCAGTTCTATCAAAATGTTAAGATTATATTTTTGTACAGAATTCAGTATATTTCTCGTCCACGCTTTAAGGTTTTGCACAAAGGTTTTGTTTTTACAAAGCTTATATTCTTTTATATTTATTCATCTAATTAAGGATGCTTACAGAACCCGTATAATAATGGTTGTACAGTCGTCAGCAGAAATTGCAGAGCGGGTAAGGTGTTCAGAATGAAATTAACATGACTTTATTTTCAAAAAATTTGATAATTGTGACCACTTTGCCCGTTTAGCAATTCTGCTGCTGTATGTATTTCATTTAGCAACCTATTTCAGATTCCTTAAAGAGCAAAAAGCTGACCACATTCATATCAATTCGTGTAATTTTTATGGGTTTTTATTTAATAAAAAAACCGGCCAAGTGCGATTCGGACTCGCGCACGAAGGGTCCCGTGCCATTATCTACAAAAACGGCAAAAAATAATGTCTGTCTATAGCGGCCACAGAAATACATCATCTGTGAAAATTTCAATAGGCTAGATGAATATTATTCATGCATGGTATCAATCGATTCGTTTTGTTATGAGGATCAAATGTCTATATGGAGCCAATTGCCTTAAATCAACATAAAAGACAGGAAAAAGACTTAAAGTCTGAGATTTGCATTTGTTTCTCAAAACGCTCCTAACAAAATGATATAAAGCCTTGACGTCACAGCTTCCTATTTGCCCTGTTTAAAGTATGGAAAAATTATTAAATAGCTATTTTTACAGTGAAATGTTGCGTTTATGTATATGGTTGCTGTACAATTTATTTCACAATAAAATGTTAGAAATCGAATGGTATCATTGGTTTTTTAAATTTCGTACTTTCAAAAATCGAAAAAATTTGAAACTTTGAAGCCCGATATCTTTAAACCATTTCAATAGATTTTTTTAATGTTTACTTTATTTGCATTTTTTGATCATTTTGCATCCTATCAACTAAATTTCATTGCATAATTCAACATGTGTCATCACCCCTATTGTCTAACTATCAGGGTTTGGTGCCAGACGGACGGAGAGCGGAGTCTCAGTAATAGGGTCTCGTTTTTACCCTTTTGGGTACGGAACCCTAAAAAAACGCTTCAATTCAAACATAGACAGAGAGAATCAGTCTGACTTTTTCTTAGACTAGTACTCTCTCAACTAAAAAAGAGACGAGTACAGTGTATTTCAATTTAACATTATACAGATAAATACAAGATACAAAGCTAAAAGTGAGTGAGGTTAGGTTTTTGGTTTTGAACATCAGAGTATTAGGTGTCCCCGTCAAGACATGACTAGGGCTTGCAAGTATCCGGATATAATCCGGATGTTATGGCAAGTATCCGGATAATTCCATACAAATTACTATTCGAAATATTCGGATTGCAAGCAGACATAACACATGACATGACATTACCTATCTTTTTGAGGCATTTTGTGATAATTTCGAGCTCTCATAAATTTGGTTTGCTAAAGGGGCCCACCCACTATCAGTCGGCCTGACGATATTGGCCTGTCAGTTGTTCGGAGCTGTCAAATTTTTATTCTAACTGATAGGCCGGTATTGTCAGGTGGACTGATAGTCGGTGGGCCCCCTAAATCTTTCATCGGGTCTAGCATAAGTAGCACCACCACACATGTCGCGCGACGCGAGAAAGTCTTGTCTTTCCTACCCGTTCCAACTAGGAAGGAGTCCAGGATAGGTCAAAGGAAGTTTCATGGAAGGAGTGGCCTGAGGAAGCAGCTGCTGTCATTCTTCAGGGTAAAAGGAATCTGGAAAGAAATATTTAGCTAATAGTTTTTTTTATGAAAAAATAAACACTCATTATCCCGACAATTAACTTGATGCTTTGTTCGGGTTGCACTATTTGCATCTCTTTTTCTAATTTGTTAAGCGAAAGCAACGCAGCGACACATCGTAAAAACTAAACACAAAATGGATTCCTACAACATAATATCGTCACTACTTTGAATCTCTATCTAATCGTATCTCACACTTCTCCTCTAAGTTAAAATGTGATAACTATGTGCATCGCATACATAGTTACCACATTTGTCCTTTGAGTGACGGAAACAGATACAAGTTTTTTTTTTCAAAGTAGTGATGATATGTAAGTCGCAGAATTAGGTGAAGTACAGTCTCGGACTGTAATTGCTAAGCCATTTACGTTTCAACCTATCTTCTTTTGTTTACTGCTTACTCTATGAAACGTCCAATCTAAAGTGAACTCTAAATGGCTCAAAAATTAAAGACCTAACCTATAGTCATCAGCAGAAGTAGCTAGGCAAGTAAGTCGTACAAAAAGAGTACGAAACGTCTATATTGTTAAGATCACAAGAGCGTGTCAAGCTCATTTTGAATACGTCGCCCGCTTAGGAACTTCCGCTGCCGACTGTACAAAATCAACCATGTACGTCACGATTTATGATCAAAATCTGTCAGCGGGATCGCGGACTAATCGTAGGTCGTATTCCTAATGGAGCGAGGTCTACCCCCATAAATAAGGTATCAAACGGCTTGTAACATTCGCCTTTATTGTCTACCGCTGTGGATAAAACGTCGGTCACTCTTACATTTATCTTGAACTTGTACGACATATAATAATTTTAAACAAAAAAAGAAACGACTTCACATAGGATCCGCTATTCTAAGAGAAAGTGGCCGAGTTGCTTTAAAAATTAGTGAAATCACTATAGGTGTGCCTATAATAGTTGCAAGAGTTCCCTCGATTTCTCCCGGATCCCATCATCAGACCCCGACTTGGTGACAATGGGACCATCTGGGGGTTATACGAGTTCGATTAAAAAAATCGGTTCACGATTCACGGAGATATCGAGTAACATACATACAAAAAAAAAAGATAATAAAAAAATTATGATAAAAAAAACAGTCGAATTGAGAACCTCCTCCTTTTTTGAAGTCGGTTAAAAACCGGCCAAGTTGGACTCGCGCACGAAGGGTTTCGTACCGTAAAAATCATGTCTGTTGTATGGGAGCCCCCTTAAATATTTATTTTATTCTGTTTTTTTATCATTTGCTATTATAGCGGCAACAGAAATGCAAGATCTTTGAAAATTTTGTCTAACTATCACGGTACAAGAGATACAGCCTGGTGACAGACGGACAGACGGACGGACAGCGGAGTCTTACTAATAGGGTCCCGTTTTAACCCTTTGGGTACAGAACCTAAAAATCAGCAAATATAATAGGTAACTATGGAAGCATGACGCACGCTCAAAAATGACCTCAAGGCTCAGGGGTATTATGCCGTGGCTTAATTTAATAAATGTTTTATATGATGAGATGACATACCCCCGCGAGGATTCAAATCTATAACTTAATTTTAGCTAATCAAAACTTTGCGTGACCAATTATAACTTAATTTAAATCACACGTAATTATATTGGGTAATATTCATAGCAATGACGCGTTGTTTCAGTGTCCGCGAGGCAACCGGATCGCTCGCGGTAATTAAGCTTCCTACGTGTTGTGGAACAACCCTGTGCATGTGCCCTAACTGACTCACGTTGGACTTGGTTTTTCATCCTCCTCCTCTTCAATTTCCAGTATGTGTATGTGAACAAGACCGAGCATGTAAATTGCCATTCAAACCGGCTAGTCGGTTATCGATCCGTCAGAGTTGGAAGCCGTCAGAAAAATGAGGGGGAGGATGAAAGACCAAGTCCAACCTGGGTCAATTCTGGTTGCACAGGGCGATTCCACAACACGTAGGGAGCTTAAATACCGCGAGCCATCCGGTTGCCTCTCGGTCACTGTAACTACTCAACACTGGGGAAAGGGGTGAGGAGGGATAACTCTCAGAGAAGTCAGGACTGTTTTCAGGATGCCTTTTCTGTGTTAACAGCTTTGTGTATAATAGTATTGGAATACAATCCCCCTGAAAGCTCTCTACAAACAACGCACATAAGAGGGAAGAACCTGGAACTTAATTGGTCGTAACATAAAGGACAAAAGCCATACACCAGTGATAATGGAGAAGTCACCTACATATTGTAGGGTAGACTACAATATGAACTATGCGAACCGTCGACCGGTTCACCTTTATCTAGCCGATGAAATCGTAACACATATGCCTGGGAAACCAATATAACAAAGCTATAAATACTTTCTAATAATAGCATGCCCGTGGATCTATGAAATTGTTAGAGATATCGCGCCACTGAGACAAAACTGTGATTTCATGATAAGCCGATTTCGCACGCACACATAAAGGCCTGTTACACTTTACTTTTTTTAGTGTCCTAACTAGCATCCTAATTAGGATCCTAACTTTTTTTTTGTAGTAAACTTCCTTACTAAACATGGTTACAGTTGACTAAATTTTGTGACTAAATCATTTTGGAAGATAACTAGGATACGTGTAACAGGGCTTTTAGTGTAAGGCCTGAGTGGACGCTCGTGGCGGGGCGTGCAGCGGGGCGGGGCGGGCGGCGTGCATGTCAAACAAAGGACACTCGTACTGGTGTCCTGAGTCGACGCTGCACAAAGTGTATGGACGCTCGCCCGCCCCACTGCACGCCCCGCCACGAGCGTCCACTCAGGCGCACGCCTTACACTTAGGCGCATCTCATACTTGAGCTGAATTCAGCGCCGCCGATGGAGGCGATTTCTTCAGATACAGAAAAAAGAAACAGATAGAATTTCAGAAATACCTATAAAAATTCAGCATAGTGCAAAACCCGATTCCGATGCATCCCACATTTAAATTGAATTCATAATATACCTATAAAAAAAACAGCAATACAGATTTAAAAATCAGCACAGTCTTGTTATTTTATCTGTGAGCTCAAGTGTGCTATGCACGATGCACATCATTTATCGGGTTTAGGGCTTGCAATCCGGATATTTCAAAAAGTAATCTGTATGGAATTATCCGGGTAATGGCCATATTATCCGAATAATATCCGGATAAGCCATAATCGGGTTTGAGTCAATCACCGTTCTTCGTCGTGTCGTGTCGCGCGTAAACTCTAGAAAAGTTGGCTTGACTCTAGAAAAAAAGCGGTGCGGTATCCATAACTGATTCATAGATCTATGCGCATGCCTATACCTATACCTACGACACGACTCCAGCGCCGTATTTCTTTCATACCTCAATAGCGTCATAAACGAACTCAAATAAGACCCGTCATAAAGCATAGAAATAGATATTCGCGCTCTTTTTCATATATTTCGTATAAATGAAACGATACATTCTGTTTTAGAGCCAAGAACATGTCACTGGATGTAATTTCTCAAACGTTTTTTAACGTTAAAAATAACTTAGCGTCGTAATTTTTTATTAAATATTCAGATAAGGCTTGGTAAATATGTCCAGCAATATAAACAGTAGGTGACTAATTATTAACATGATAATGACAATGTAAACACTGACCTAGTAATACTGAAAATATGTTTAAAATAAACATTAACTAACTATCAAGGCAGGAAGTATTACAATGAAACAGACATTTTAGTCACAATATTGTTTAATATACATAACAATATGGATTTTAATATTTTAACATCCATGGAATATAGAAAAACACTTTAAAAATGTTACAATAGGAGTACAGTTGCCTTGGCAAATACTTTAAATAACAATAAGTACCATTCATACTATTGTTCAATAGGCATATTTTTTATTGTCTGCTAGCTCATTAAATTCTATCCATGCTTTTGTTTGAATAAATAGTAAAATTCCTAAGTCTATGCTGCAAATGTATAAAAGAATGTTATGACAGTTGAAACTGTGTGATGTCAGATATTATTGCTGTACATCACTAGTTCCCGAGAATTTTAAAAAGAAAATATTTTTAGTCTATGATGTTGAAAACTTGATGGGTCTGAATTTGGAATGTGTCTTGAAATTCTTGAATGAATGTGATCTGTGTCTTAGCGTTGAAATTGTTTGTTTTCTTATGTTTCAGAATAGGGTGACAATAGCTTGGTTATATTTTCTGTTTGCATTTTCAATTGGCAATAGACAATAACAATTAAACAAACATATTCTAAGCAATCATTCCATAGGTCAAACGGAATATCCGCTAGATGATATTTGATCATAGTATTTTTTTTCAGTACGGAAGATTTAATTGTGTTCGATCAAATAAAAAGCTACAGATTATCCCCATTACAAGCAAACCTTACTGTAAAGCATAATGCAACTTTATAAAAAGTAAATTTTCTGTTACCAATTTGTAAAATAAAATAACAGAACAAAAAAATTGGTTTAAAACTCCGGTATAAAGAATAATGATAGTTACAAAAATAATTTACAAAGGGATCTAATATAAGAACATACATAACCTAGCTATAGTTTAGCCAAGGTCTGTTCTACTTCAAGCATAGACAGAGATAATCATATTATCTCTTTCTTACGCTAGTACCCTCGCTGCTAAAAAAGGGATGAGTATAGCTTATTACTGTTACTGCACTTATTGGCCAGCCAGACTATAATCACATTTATGTAAGAACTGAGGAAAATTAACTAGGCATTCATAAAACATGAAAAGGTCAATAAAGTGTATAAAAACCAGTACACTGCCCGACAGCCACTTCCGCCAGTTTATCAAATTTTTTGCTCACACCAATTATTTCCACAAAAAGTGTATGAGAACTAAATAACAAATACCTTTGTATTATAAGTATTTAAGGTTAATTATAAACTTCATCTACTTTTAACAATGAGGAAGTAATTAAATAATATTTTGTTCGTAATTTCCTTTAGCATTATTCGAGAACTGCACATTAAAAAGATACAACAGACCTTCCCTAAATTAAAGTCGTATAGTAACAGGAAAATATAATATGTATGCAAACCATTTAGAATCCAATTGGCTTTGGTTCATGTATTTATTAAGCAAGAACAATTGATTAGTTAGGATTATGTTAGCATATAGGTAAAATATTTCTAATGGTCACACCGTCCATATTACCACGGTAAAACGGAAGCCACTAACGATAGCCAAGCGCCTCCGCTTTGTAAACAAACAATGTGTATTTTTAATTTCCGTGCAAATTGGATTCTGACAATAGAAACCGTCAAACAGCCAGTAAAGCACTCACCATATAAAATCCTTGCAGTGCGAACAAAACGTCGGCTGCTTGAAGAACCTCGGCATGAACTTGTGATCCTTCACGAGATAAACATTCTTCTTCTTCAGGGCACCCTTTCGGCCCCGCTGCCGGAAAGCCTGCCCTAACTTCAGATCACCACCACCGTCATCACAGTTGTTCTCCTCGTCCGCCATGGCGACGCGCGGTGGCGAGCTGAACGCCGGTGGATTAGGAAATACTTAATTCACTGAATTCGCTAGACTACACGAAAACACGACCGGACCACCGCTCTCAGCCGAACGTCATTGCGTTTTGTGTCAACCGACCGAGCCCATACCATAAAGGTTCGCATTGTCACAACTGTCACTGTCAAATTAGGAAAATGTTACCAGAATATCATTTAATTTACCCATTTTCTATAAATGGTTGCGATTGATCATGATCAACGGAATAGACAAAGATATAAAATACTAGAGCGAGTGATAGCCAAGCCAGTTTGATACAGAATAGTTATTTTCAGCCAACTACAATATATATTTAGTTGAAGTAAATTATAGAATATACAATCAGCAATTTATTTGTACAACCGTGGGTACAAATAAATAGCTACACAACAACAGAAAAAAATCTTGCTTGATTATAAGCATGTATATACAGATTGGTCTCGTTTGGGTGATGGGATCCATGAGGAATCGAAAGAACTCCTCAAATAATAAAGGTATACATAATAATATAGTGATTTTTGTGTTATTATCAACAAATCAAGTATATTTTACGAGTAAGAGGTGGATCGGTTGATGATTATCAGAACGGAACTCTTCAACAACGCATAGCTGATATAATTTCGGGATGGCCCTCACTCATTGTATAGCAATTGCCCCTGCCTCAAGTTTTGTAGATGTTGGACTTGTTGAGTCGCGTGACTGGGTCAAATTATTCGTCACAATTTTAGCCGAACTTATTAACCTGTTGGTAGACTAAACTCGACAATGGAATCGATCCAGAGGGCCTACCGCGAAGTTCGAAAATCGACAAAACGATGGTCCCGTCTCTATCGCTCTTGCATATACTTATAACTTCGCGGTAGGCCCTCTGAGGTTGTTGTTGTTTCCGCTGTTACTGACGTTCCTTTCACCCCATCGTAAATATAAATCTTTTTACATGGCAGCATCGTACGTTCAGAACATCATATTCATGAACATTTTTAAAGTATGATCGGTATTAGACACGGTTTTAGAACAATTATAAAATATTGAGTGTGTTTCATAATATATCATTTATAATACACTTTATAAATACTGTAAACTAAATTTAAAATTTAATATTTGAGTTAATATCTGTTCGAACGAATTGTTGGTAATATTTTAAAAGATGAGTAAGGAATTCTACATTCTGAACGCGTATTAGAGAATCCCCACCTCCATGGATGAATGCCCAAGCCGTTATTTTTCAAGGATTCGTACGGTTGTTTGAGAATTGGGAGTGGAGTTGTTTTTCAAAATTGATATAATATTAATTAGCTTTCTCTTGAAATGTGATATTTCTATTCTACAAGGTTTTGTAATTTGTGTTGCTTAATGTTCAGTGAAGTGCTATACTAAACCAAAATGAGTTCAGGAAATTCAGATGTTGATCAAAGGCTGGGTCTCTCGATGGTCGCACAGTTTGATGATTTAAATCGACTGAACAACGTTCTCAACGACGAATATTCGGAGCAATGTAAGTAAATAGCTATTAAGTTCTCAAAAATGCTTACTGGCAGTTTTGTCTTGAAATTCCATCCAAAATATGTTATATACCTAGAGTTGTCAGTATGTCGTACTTTGAAATCTGATTTCTCTCATTCTGGCTACCGTCTTGTATTAAAATCATGTCAATCAAGTTTAAGCATCAAGGAATTTTGTAGACCTACCTACACCCTCTCAAATTATAGACAGAGGTAGAACATTTTGAGTATTAATGAATATATGAAGAAATTTATTTTATTAAATCAAAACCAACACCCTTTTAAACATCTTCATGTCCACTTACCAAGTACATACCTTTGTCTGACAACTAAATGAGTAAGTCTCAATATTAGTTAGCCTAAAGGACGAATTTACATTGTATTATGGTCAAAAAGGCTTACTTTCATTGCCAAATTAAACAATAAAATACTAGACAGGATAAATTGCGTCCAAGGCCAAAATTAGAAACATTTATGTATGTACACTAAATAACAGTACTTATAATATGTGGCGGGATGTAGAAAAAGAGGCAAACCTAGGAAAAGGTGGATGGATTGTGTGAGAGATGACATGAAAAGAAAGAAGGTGAGTGACGAGATGATGGGTGACAGAGATATGTGGAAAAAAAAGACATGCTGCGCCGACCCCAAGTAAATGGGACAAGGGCAAGCGAATGATGAGAACTTATAATATCCCACACAGGTTTCCTAGCATTTGTGAAGCAGATGGAATGGGTGCGCAGCCAATGGGCCTCCGCAGAGGCAGAGGCTGCTCGGCTGCAGTCAGAGTTGATGGAGGCCCACCAGACCTTGTCCAAGTGGGAGGCCAAGTTCGCGCACGTTCGGAAACTTCTGGATGGGGAGAAAAGGGAGCGGAATATAGTTATGAAGAAGTACAGTGAATTGGTGAGATTATTATATTTTTTAATGTTGTTCTTTGACCAGGGAACCAGAAAACTGTGTAATTGTTGAAAACATTGATAACTGTGGCAGGAATGGAGAAATATTGATTTCTAGTGTTTTGTTTCAAGGCAGCGTGTGTGTGTGGCTATGCCATTTTAATTGACATTAATAGATAATTAACTCATAGGAGTTTTATTTATAATATTATGTGTATTTTAGAGTAAGCTGCTAGATATGGCTCGGGACCTGCTCTTCAATGATAACCGAGCCAAGCTGAATGATGAGACACTCCAAAAGCTTGCCTTCCTCAATGGCACCGCTCATCAGGAGCATAATGCCAGGCTTACGGGCGTTCCAGAGCTAAACTCTACGGGTAAGTTGGATGAATTTGTGAACTCAAAAAGAGGGGTATAATAAGTAACTGTTACGTGTATCTGTGACAATGTAGCGCTAAAGTGGTTGATCCAAATTATTTGTAAGCGGATGTGTTACAAATACAATACAAATACAAATACAAATACGTTTATTTCATTACTTTAATACACTTTTTCTTAGGTAGGTATATATGTAGGTAGGTAAAAAAAGTCCATTTTAGGCATACATAGTTAGGTAAGTATTTAACAAAATTTATGTAACAATTTTAGGTTGTGTAATGAAAAAGGTGCGGATACAGCTTGCTGGATTTAAATCCGCCCTTGGTCAGGTAATTGGAGAGGTATTAGGTTTAAGTTTTAAGGTACATATGTAATTATTATAATTAAACTAAAAATGCTAACAATAGTTTTCTTTTAGGGCACTTAACATACTAACAGAAACGTAAGTAATTATGTTTACCTACAAGTTAACTTTATGAACGCATTCCTTAACGGGCTAGTCACATGTATATTCTCGAACTCATTTTGATGACTAATATACAACTTTTTAAGCTTAGACTTTAACTGTTGGATACTCTTTGCCTCACGCACCGGTGGAGGTATATCATTCCAACACTTGGTGGCGGCGTAGCGGAATGAGCCCCTGAACGCGGCCGTGTGATACTCTGGCGGTACCAGCAGCAACGCGTGGAGGGCGCGGCGCGGGCGCGCGGAGTCGGCTGCGCGCCGCAGCTTGTCGGCCAACGCGCGCGACGCTTGCTGCGCTAGCACGCGGAACGTCGCGCAAGCGAGGTGAAGCCGCCGCCGCAAGGACATTCTTAGCGAATTTAATTTATTAAGCGCTGGAGTTATACGATCGCGACGCCCAAGCCGCTCACTAAATCTTATACAAGAATTCTGGAACTTTTGTATACGCTTACTAGTTTTTTGTGATATACACGGGCCGTAGACTGTATCACAATAATTAAATTGTGACAGAACTAAAGATTCAACTAGCATCCGTTTCACTTCAGCGCTAAGGAATTCATTTATCTTATACAACGACTTAAGTTTGTACATTGCCGTTTTGTGTTCTATATATGTTTTAAAGAAATTGGTTCAGCTGTTCCGGGGGTTTTCCTAAATGTTTATTTTCTTCTTCTTTTCATCCTTTTACCCACTGCTGGGGTGTAGGGCTCGAATTAAATTCTTCCACTGGCTTCGGTCCAGTGCGGTCTGGGACACCTCTTCCCATCCCATCCCCAATACACCCATCTCTTGCTCCACGGTACGGCGCCAAGTAAGTATGGGTAAATGTTTATTTTAATTTAGCATAATTATTAATAGTTGCTAATATTTAAGTGCACAAACCAAAAAGTGTGAAAATGGTATCCCACTGCACAGTTGCAACTCACACTTGTATAGTAAGATTTTTTAAGATGTTCTAATTTTACTATAGGCTGTTTCTTTACGATTTGGACTTTAATATTAATTATAAGGGCATTTTCACTTAACTGTGTACCATTAACGGCTTGTTAGCAATCGTCACAAAACTGACGGTCAACCATACATTTTGTAAGGAATGTGATGGTTAGACGTTACTGAAACACGACTTAAGTTGTGCTTTAAAGTACAAGTTAAAATAAAAATGCTCATAAAACTGTGAGGCCACAATTCCCCTTCACCCTATACATTTATATTTTGCTACAGGAATGTAATGATAAACTTTGACCCCTTAATTAATGAACTATTCGACACGCGGAAGCACGTAGTTTCGTTCGCGTTATCGCTCAAATAACGAAGTTAATGTGCCTCTGGTGAAAAGTGACGCAAAATTTACGCAGCTATTATGTTTTAAACGAAATTAAATGACATAATGATGGTTTTGTACTTGGGCTGTAATATTAAAAATAAAATGTTTTTCTTTTATTTCCATTAAATACTTGCCTGCAAGGTTGCAAACATGAGTTTTATTGTCTGATTTCGGATACAAGATTAAATCATATTACGAGCAAACAAAACTATGAATAGAAAACTAGGCTTTCGACACTTATTTACGATGTATTACAGACAACAGGTTTGTAGGATTCCTCTGGAGTTAGGCGTCCATAGGCTACGGTAGCTGCTTACCACCACGCGGGCCGTATGCTTGTTTGCGACTGTAGTGGTATAAAAAATAAAAGATAAGACAGGAATATTGTTAAATTTTTCCTTTTAATTCGTTTTACGACCGCAACACCTCGTGAATTTTAAACTGATTCATCAAACTTATAAATTTTCGGCTTAATTTTGAGTACAGCGAATCGAGTCACTAATTCGCAGTCGGAATTAAAATTATCATTTATTTAAATAAAAATTTCGAAAATTAACTCTTTGTTCCTCCAGGCACTCTCCTCTCGGAAATGTCATACTCTCGCTCCGAGGAGGACTTGGACCTCTCGATAGCGTCGACCCGCCGCTCCTGGGTGCAGCGAGGAGGCTGGGCGGCAAGAGACGCGCCCGCTGGCAAGAAGCGACGGTCTTCCACCAGCTCGGCTACTAAGGTCAGTGTGACCTCAAACGCGCGTGTTTTTTTTAGAGAATGTTCAGAGATTGACCCTAGTTTCACCATTAAAAGTGAAGACAGAGCCAAAGGGCCGTTGCACACCGCCTTTTTTAAACGTCCCGTCGACGCGTGTTTGTGTCGATTCGTACGCAAGTCAGACGCGACTTGTAGACCTTTGCACATCTACATCAATGCAGACGCGCGTTTCTTAGCAGTGACTATTCGCAGGAACTCACCTCTATTCATCCTCACATTGACTAGTATAACTTGATCTCTAACTTCGGGTCGGACTAAAATGCACGTTGATGTTTTTTAGGAGTTTATAACAATGAAACTAAGGTCTTAAACTTTTTGATGGTAGTGTATATTTCTCGTTCACAGACGGTTGAGTTGCAGGGCGGCAAGGTGCTGGCCACTGCCACTACCACGCTGACCTTGGAGCGCGCAGCCACCAACCACGACATGAAGCCGCCCAAGAACTTCGTAAGTTGCACATCCTATACAGGGTGTAACAAAAATACTGGTGATCCGTTTAAGGGCATAATTGGTATCGTATTGCGAGTAGGAAAAAGTAGGACAAACATTTTTTGGACGAGAAAAAAAATTTTTTTTTGTATGGGGCGAGTCGTCCCAGCTGGCCGACCCCCCATACAAAACCAAAAACTTTTTTCACGAGAAAATTATTTTTTCTTAGTTTTTCACAATAACAATACGATACCAATTATGCCCTTAAAAGGATCACCAGTATTTTTGTTACACCTTGTATACTGTCACGAACTCTAATTTTGTACCCACTCGCTTTTGCCCGCGACTACTGATGTGTCTAAGGAAACTTTCAAAATTGCGAAATGTTTCGGAAATTTACCGTAGGAAAAATTTGGAAAATTTCTTACATTTTTGTATGAGAATTTAAACTTTCCAATTTTAAATTTAAATCTATCCTAGTGAAAGTTTCATGAAATTTCCGAGAATCTATAAAAATTTATGGTAACTTTCTGCAACTTGCACATCTGTACCCGCGCGGCCGCGGCTTCGTCGGCGTGGGATAAACATTTGCCATAAGGAATTAATGAATATCATAGCAAATATTAATTTAGCGCACATGCTATTTTACATCTACAGTGAGTAATTCCATACAAACTTCCACCCCCCTTTTCACCCCCTTAAAAGATGATTTCTAGGATAAAAACTGTCCTATGTCCTTCCCCGGTACTCGAAACTATCTTCATACCAAATTTCATCTAAATCGATTCAGCGGTTTAAGCGTGAAGGGGTTACAGACAGGCAGAAACACTTTCGTATATTAGTATGGATATGGATTACCTTAGAGACACTCCACACTCGTTTTTTGAGCGTCGGCGTCCTGCCATTGTCGTTCGTCAGTCTTGGTCTTTAGACATTAGACGTCACGTCGACGCTGCGTGGGCGCTGGTGAGACGCTGCCGCTCAAAAGAAGCTAGTGTGCTGGGGTATCTCTTAATAATACAATATACGCACCCAGGTCGGTAAAATAAAGAATGATCGGATCGCGGGCATTTGTAAACAAGTTACCTCAAGCCTTCTTTATTACCGCCCGTGGTGCGCACACAATTTCACGTCTTCTCCTGGGTGGGAAGTGAGATTTGCCGCGCGCGGGCGGTAAATCTCACTTTGCGTCCGGAGTGACATAATGCTGTTAGAGCACTCATCATCACACTCGCTTACCATCAGTACCAGCATAGATTAACTTATATAGTAGAGCAGCACAGCCTAAGAACTTTTTGAAGCTCAAGTCAATTGCGCCCTCTGTCCGAAAGCCCCCTAAAGATATCCAAAATGTAAGAGGAAATGTCACCTGCACTGCTACTCTACCTACTAACATACACTAGTAGCTACTAGGTGGAGTAATAGTACAGGTGACATTTCCTCTTACATTTTGAATATCGTTAGGGGGCTTTCGGACAGAGGACGCAATTGACTTGAGCTTCAAAGAGTTCTTATGCTGTGCTGCTCTACTTATATAAGTTACTCTATGGTGCAAGCTTAGTCTCTTGGCTTGATGATTTGTATTCTGTATTTTTTACTACGTCGATGGCAAACAGGCAAACAGCCTGCCGATAAGCGTCCTCCGTAACGGTATCGTAAACATGGTGTATTTTGCAGCAACCTATATCGGAGAGTAGCGACGAGGCACCTCCGCCGTCGGCCAGCAAGACTTCGGCTCGTTTGTCCGCTAAACGGCTCAAGGAGGAGCATATGACACCATCCGCGCCTCCTAGAACTACTGGTATGATTTCAACTGATTAACCCTTTGACCGCCAAAGCCGTCAAATCACGTGCACGGAAAGTCGTGCCATCAGCGCCAGGACGTGATATCACGTCCAAAATATAACCGGTTTGCCTTGCGCGCTGGTGCTGAGGGCAGGATTTTTCCGTCCGATGCTTGGCGTTCAAAAGGTAAATATTTTGTGACATGCTAGCAATCGATTCGATGTCAGCAACCAGTGCAATTAACAGAATCCTATGATATTGCTCCTACACTGAGGTTATATAACTTTATATGTATACATAATATAGTATGGCAATGTAAGGGTATTCTATAAGCTATAAAAGTTATATAAGTTATCAGTTAAGGATCCATAAGTCTTCTAAGCTATCTTTCTCCAAGAACCGCATAGCAAATAGGCGTGTTTACACCTGGCGCACCGCCTCGCGAGGAAATTGCCGCGCGCGGCAGCTCGGCTAGTGTGGACGTGCCTCGGCCGAGACAAACGCACGCGCGGCCGCAATGTCTCGGGCGAGGCGCGTCCACAGTCCGTGCGCCAGGTGGTGACACGCCCCTTGAGGTGTCGAATCAGCTGGCTACTCTTTAAACTGAAAGGTAACATATCGTTACGTCACTAAATATTAGGTTGAATTGAATCCAATTCCTTTAGGTGAGTTTGGCTAGACTTAATAAGTGATCATAAGATTTATTAATAATCTAGTATTCATTATTTATTTTCTTTTCTTTAATACATTTTATCAGATACAGACACGGCTTCAGACACTCCCATGCGCACGGTTCAACGCACGCCTTCTGCCGTATCGGCGGCCTATGGTGGCTCACCTCGCGCCCGGCCGAGACAACACAACTTCGTGGCCAAGAACTTCTACAAGCGGGAGACTTGCGGGCCCTGTGGGAAGACGTGAGTATCTGTATATCAGACAGAGAGACTCAAACATTAGGTACAATGCTAGACTTCTGCTGTGTCGACGGTTCACAGCAGCTCGCCTCGAGCCCGGCCGAGACAACACAACTTCGTGGCTGTTTAGTTTTGCTTTCGTATTTTTTGTAAATTTGTTGTGCCTGCTGTGGCAACACTACCACAGAATAATGAATAGTATAAGTAAATAAATAAATAAGTACAGAAGGTTCTCCTTCCTGAATTTGACATTTAGCTACAGAGATGGAAATGTTATTTGTGCAAAAAATAAAATAGGGTTGTCGACGTGCTTCATTTCGTGCACGTGGTATTACAGATTTTGAAGTTTGATATGTGAACGTAGCCGATGTATTTCATATAAATCAAGGGGTCTACAGATGTAAGTGTCTAGTCAATCTGCCTCAATCTACCTAATCTATTAGTAAATTTGATACGAAACTAGATAAATATCAGATTTATTAGTATGTTTATAAATGGTATTTGTGTATTTTATGTAGTATTTGTAGTAGTATATTTAAGTACGTATATTAAGTAACATTTGGATAAATAAGTTATAACTAGGATAAATCAGCAAGTTTTCTCTCACTGCACCCACTTTAGCGAATTTCTGTTTGGCCCTATGGTTGACTGGTAGAGAATGCCTTGAGGCATTAAGTCCGCCATTTGTACTTATTTTTTACTGTGCAATAAAGTTTAAATAAATAAATAAATAAATGTATTACCTTATTTGCCCAATTTAATTATTATTTTAGTACAAAACTACTACTATAAACTATTCAAATATTTTATCTTTTCTGAAATGAAACTATTCTCGAACGCACCCATAAGATAATAAGCGATGTGCCAACCCTGCCCTCATTAGGCCTCGGGAACAGGGCGCGCAATTTAAAAAACAGGTACAATGGATAGAGACATAGTGAAACCCCCCCGACACTACGTCAAAGTAGGAATTTAAATTGACGGGTTATCGTAGTCTGTCAACGAACGGTAATGTGTCTACTCGTACGCCGCCCGTAGACACAGTTCCCATTTTCGCGCGTCTTCAGAAGAAAGCACCACTATAAACTCTTTCGGCGATCATATTGCACTGTGTCGTGTTCGTGTATTCCGAAGACAGCCAAGGACTACCGCGTATACCTAGGGCTAAGTTGGACGACTTGAGGTAACGGTTTTGAAGTAGACTAGCAAGCGACAGGATACTCTCTCAACTCGAGCCGCCGGTCTCCAACAACGACCCACGGTTCTGCCGACTGCAGTCCCGGACTCTAACGTAACTCCTATTTACACCAGACACTTTAGCTCAATATCGACCTTTAACTATATAACAACCTTCCTACTTCAGCCTATCGTCTCTTACATATTTTGCATAACGGTAGAATACAACACAGTCCACTTTTTTCGGAACGGAACAATGGCCAAGAACTTCTACAAGCGGGAGACTTGCGGGCCCTGTGGGAAGACCTGAGTATATATATCAGAGACTCAGACATCAGGTACAATGCTAGACTTCTGCGGTGTTGGCGGCCTATGGAGGGTCGCCACGCACCCGGCCGAGACCACACAACTTCGTGGCCAAGAACTAAAGCTGCGTACTAATGCGTGTTTTGAGCGGCGCACATCAAAAACGAACAGGTTTATACCAGTCATTTGCTTATGTCCCCGCTTGGCACTGCTAGACTGATTGTAGGTCCACCTATAACCCGGGCTCCGATTCTGGTTCCGCTTTCGGTTCCGTTAAAACCACATCCCTGTTGACAAGCGATGTCTATTCGGTGATTTCTCATCATGGCTGATGGTTTAGAAGAGCCATTATAACGTCGTAAGGTAGTAACGTTCAGGTTTGGTTTGTTGTTGCAGTATAAAGTTTGCGAAAGTCGGCATCAAGTGCGAGACGTGCCGTGCGCAGGCGCACCCCGAGTGCCGCGCGCTGCTGCCGCTGCCCTGCGTGCCGCCGGGTGCTGCTAGCAGGAGGAACAATGCTCTGGTACTGTACTATACTGTAGTATACAGGCGCACCCCGAGTGTCGCGCGCTGCTGCCGCTGCCCTGCGTGCCGCCGGGTGCTGCTAGCAGGAGGAACAATGCTCTGGTACTGTACTATACTGTAGTATACAGGCGCACCCCGAGTGTCGCGCGCTGCTGCCGCTGCCCTGCGTGCCGCCGGGTGCTGCTAGCAGGAGGAACAATGCTCTGGTACTGTACTATACTGTAGTATACAGGCGCACCCCGAGTGTCGCGCGCTGCTGCCGCTGCCCTGCGTGCCGCCGGGTGCTGCTAGCAGGAGGAACAATGCTCTGGTACTGTACTATACTGTAGTATACAGGCGCACCCCGAGTGTCGCGCGCTGCTGCCGCTGCCCTGCGTGCCGCCGGGTGCTGCTAGCAGGAGGAACAATGCTCTGGTACTGTACTATACTGTAGTATACAGGCGCACCCCGAGTGTCGCGCGCTGCTGCCGCTGCCCTGCGTGCCGCCGGGTGCTGCTAGCAGGAGGAACAATGCTCTGGTACTGTACTATACTGTAGTATACAGGCGCACCCCGAGTGTCGCGCGCTGCTGCCGCTGCCCTGCGTGCCGCCGGGTGCTGCTAGCAGGAGGAACAATGCTCTGGTACTGTACTATACTGTAGTATACAGGCGCACCCCGAGTGTCGCGCGCTGCTGCCGCTGCCCTGCGTGCCGCCGGGTGCTGCTAGCAGGAGGAACAATGCTCTGGTACTGTACTATACTGTAGTATACAGGCGCACCCCGAGTGTCGCGCGCTGCTGCCGCTGCCCTGCGTGCCGCCGGGTGCTGCTAGCAGGAGGAACAATGCTCTGGTACTGTACTATACTGTAGTATACAGGCGCACCCCGAGTGTCGCGCGCTGCTGCCGCTGCCCTGCGTGCCGCCGGGTGCTGCTAGCAGGAGGAACAATGCTCTGGTACTGTACTATACTGTAGTATACAGGCGCACCCCGAGTGTCGCGCGCTGCTGCCGCTGCCCTGCGTGCCGCCGGGTGCTGCTAGCAGGAGGAACAATGCTCTGGTACTGTACTATACTGTAGTATACAGGCGCACCCCGAGTGTCGCGCGCTGCTGCCGCTGCCCTGCGTGCCGCCGGGTGCTGCTAGCAGGAGGAACAATGCTCTGGTACTGTACTATACTGTAGTATACAGGCGCACCCCGAGTGTCGCGCGCTGCTGCCGCTGCCCTGCGTGCCGCCGGGTGCTGCTAGCAGGAGGAACAATGCTCTGGTACTGTACTATACTGTAGTATACAGGCGCACCCCGAGTGTCGCGCGCTGCTGCCGCTGCCCTGCGTGCCGCCGGGTGCTGCTAGCAGGAGGAACAATGCTCTGGTACTGTACTATACTGTAGTATACAGGCGCACCCCGAGTGTCGCGCGCTGCTGCCGCTGCCCTGCGTGCCGCCGGGTGCTGCTAGCAGGAGGAACAATGCTCTGGTAACTAGTACTCCGCCTCGAACTGACAACTCGCGATTTACTTGCAAACGAGTTAACCCTTTGACCGCCACAGTCGACAAGCCGACATCCGAAAGTCGTGCCATGGACGACAGCTTTGCCAATTCAATAGGGACCTACGCGGTATTCCGCAAAGTTCCATTTCGCTTAAACAATGCGCTTGCTTGGCGTCAGTGACGCATCATCTTTGTTCAACGCTTGGCGTTCAAAAAGTTAACTAATATAACAAGACCCATATGTGCTTCTAAGTGCACAACCCCTTGATCAATCCAGCTCATAAACGAACTCTCAATCTTTGCTACAACCTCAACAAATTGTATAAATATCAGAAAAACAACTATTTAAAATCAAAAAGCCATCTAATTGTACGGACGGTCCAATAGCCAGCTGGCAGTTCTGTTGTGTCCGAAGTTGTGTCACGTGGTTTGCACGTTTTAAATTAAGAAACATGGTTGAGCAAGTCACGCCCAAAGTTGCATCTTCCATCTCCCTAAATTAGAGTCAAATTTATGTCCACAAAATACACCAATAACCACCATTCATTTTCTAGGAGGGCTGTATATCTGACTTCGCTCCAAGCACTCCGCCCATGGTTCCCGCCCTGCTGGTGCACTGCATCAACGAGGTGGAGAAACGAGGGTTATCCGAGCGAGGACTGTACAGGATCAGCGCCGTGGAGAAAGATGTCAAGCGACTCAAAGTAAGTTTTCATCACACTTGCCCATGAAGCGTGCTATTTCAAGCAAGTTTTAGCTTTTTTATGCCACAAGAAGGTTAGAAGTAAAATATTTAATATCAAGCTATTAATGAGTTATTTTTAATAATCTAATTTGTTGGTTTATGATTAAAAATAATATACAGAATGTATCAAAAATACTGGTGATCCGTTTAAGGGCATTATTGGTATCGTATTGCAACTAAGAAAAAGTAGAATAAAAATTTTTTGGACGCGAAAAATAATTTTTTTTTTGTATGGAACACGTCGTCCTGGCGGGCCAACCCTTGATACAAAACCAAAACTTGTTTTCGCAAAAAAAAAAAAATTCATAGTTTTTCATAATAAAAATGCGATACCAATTATGCCCTTAAAAGGATCACCAGTATTTTTGTTACACCTTGTATTTCTAGTATGACCATCTGTTCGTTACACCGGAGGCCCCCCAGAGGACCTGATCAATTTAAACGACCGAGCTTTTAAGTGGATAAATTCTCTGGAGTTAGATTTATGATTTGTCATCCGTAAATTTTCTTTTGTGACTGTATTATGCCGTACGACTAAATAAATAAATACGCCGTACCCCTGACGCCAGAGTCAAAAAATGGATAAGCTATTTGTAACATGCCAAATATTTTTTTTTTTTTTTTTAATTAGCCTAAAGTAGTGTCCCACTGCTGGGCAAAGGCCTCTCCCGCTGTTTTCCATAACTCTCGGTCCCCCGCTTTTTCCGGCCAGGTGCTGAGGAAAGCATCCAAATCGTTCCGCCATCTCTGTTTGGGCCTGCCCCGTCCGCGCCTCTTTTGCGGCATCCATTTGGTGGCTACACATACCCACCTATCCGGATGCATGCGGCAGACGTGACCGGCCCAGTCCCACTTAAATCTGGCGGTCTTCTTGCCCACGTCAGCTATGCGTGTTTTGGAGCGCAGCGTAGTGTTCCGGATACGATCCATCCTGTTGACACCAAAATAAAAAATAATAATCCAAATAATTATCGGAAAATAATTCTAGGCGTAGTATTTCATATGTTTTCAACTATTGACGTCGATGGCGACTTGAAGGTGCCGTGACTCGTTGCAATTGGCATTCAAAATGTTGAATAGACGCTTTTAGACGATTTAATTTTAATCCTACTGTTTTTTTTCCCAGGAACGTTTCCTCCGTGGTTGCGGTTCTCCGCAACTGTCCAACGAGGACATCCATGTGCTGTGCGGCTGCATCAAGGACTTCCTCCGTTCCCTCCGAGAGCCCCTGGTCTCCAACGCTCTGTGGGCTGACTTCATGGAGGCCGCGAGACTAGGTAAATAATATATTCAAATATTATATCGAATAAGATTACGCAACTTGCTCCACACTCCGACAATGTACAGTCAGAAGCAAAAGTAGCCAAGCGGGGATGCTAAAAGATAAAAGGACCCACTTCACTGAGACTCCACTTTTCCAAGAGAAAATGCCCAAGTTGCTGTAAAAAATACTTGAATAGGTGTGCCTATAATAGTTGAAGACTTCCCTCGACTTCTCTAGGATCCCATCATCAGATCCTGATCTGATGAAAATGGGACCAACTGTCAAGTATACCCTTCCAAACAAAAAAAGATTTTCCAGCAAATTGGTCTAGCAGTCTTCGAATAACATACATACAAACAAAAAACAAGCAAAAACAAAGATCCCGACGAATTGAGAACCTTATTTGCTTGCTACAACCCTTATGTAGGTATATAATAACATTAAAAGATACAACCTAGGAAAACAATTTAACATATGAAACAAAAGAAAAAAAAACGGTTTCTGTGTGCGTTGCAGCAATACTTATACAATAGTATTTTGTGCAACAGTTACATAATTAGGGTTCTTAAGATTCGAGGGTCGAAGTTACAAAATGAGGCGAAGCCGAATTTTGTTAAAGACAGACCCGAGAATTTTAAGACCTAATTATGTACCGTTGCACACAATAGTTTTTCTACGAGTGCTAGGCAAGCCGGTAAGGATTGAGTTCGACGAATGACCTGCTGCCTCTATACAATTGTCTTCAGTCTCCTGGCGGATTGCATCGACGCCCGCCTCGTCTACCGCCTCGGTAACAGACCCATTATATCCCTAAGAATCGACTTTTGAGTCATCTTATGACAACAGTCATTTTATTGGCAAATTAGAATGCAGGAGTAGAAAAAAGGGTTTTGACTCAGCAATACGCTTCAAACTTTCGGGCGAAACAACATAAGGAAGGTGTAGTGTAACAGGGCTCATCAAATTCTTTGATGTCTTTTTGTGCAGGTGAGCCGACGGACGCGGCGGCTGCGGTGGTGCAGGCGGTGAGCCAGCTGCCGCCGCCCAACAGGGACACGCTCGCTTTCCTAGTCTTGCATTTGCACAAGTAAGTAAAAAAAAACGGCCAAGTGCGAGACAGAAACGAGGTTTTTTGAACTTTTCACCGCCAAGTAATACGCCGTGCTCCTGGCGCCAAAAAATAGATAAGCTAAGTAATAATTTAAAACATCATGAAAGGGTTCTAGGAGTGATATTTTGTAGTTTTTTAACTGACGGCTATTAACGTCAGTGGCGTCAGTGGGACGACTTTTAGCTGTCGGTCCCAGCCGAATCTACAGTCGGTCAAAAGGTTATAGAATGACTCATGCTTAATTGTAATTTTAACAAATTTTTTGACAGAGTGGCAGAGAGTCCCGACTGTGAGATGGGCATAGACAACCTGGCCAAGATCTTCGGCCCCACCGTCGTCGGCTACGGCATGATGACGCAGGCCGCCGAGATGTACAGCGCCACTGCTCAGATGGTCAACGTGAGTCTCCCTCTACCATTAACCCTTTGAACGCCAAAGACGTCAAATCACGCGCACAGGAAGTGGTGCTCTGAGTACTAGTGCGTGATATCACGTACAGAATGTTACACCCTCGTGCGTTAATGGCACGATTTTTCTGTCCTCAGAGTCTTTAAAGTTTAACCCTTTGACCGCCAAAGACGTCAAATCACGCGCATGGAAAGTCGTGCCTTCAGTGCCAGCATGTGATATTAGGGATGTCACGAATATTCGCATTCGTATAATGCGAATATTCGCATCATTTTTGACATTCGTATCAGCATTCGCATTCGCATGAAATGATGCGAATATTTTCCGAATGCGAATGTGGGCAGTACACTGAGTACACATCCTGTTTTGACCGCGCTGACCCGGCCGATGCTCATATGCTTGCTCATACACAGGAAGTGAAAAAGACGATATCAATCGTCTCCTTTTGATCAATAATATAGGACTCCATCACATGTCATGTTCTGTATCATTGAATTATGGAAGCATAAAAATGATTAACTTTTTTGGATTTACTCCGTAACATTCGTATTCGCATTCGCATTCGGACATTCGCATCCTGAATAATACAAAAACGACATTCGTGACATCCCTGTGTGATATTACGTCTAAAATATAACCGGTTTGCCTTGTACTCTGGCACTGAGGGCACGGTTTTTCCGACCGATGCTTGACGGTAAAAGGGCTTAATATTAAAGGCTTGACACAGACGTGTTGGATGCCGGCGTGGTGTGAGCGGGTCGCGTCGCTGACATACAGCCTTGGCCAGAAGTGTTGAGCACCAATGCGATTTTCATACAAAACAGGAAAGTTTAGTCCATCGTTTCCATCTTTGTTTAAGTTATTTTGTCAATTAATTTAAACTAATAGGCATGTTTTGTTGAAGTTAGTAGTAACTGCATAGAATATTTGCAATATGTCGCACCGACTTAAATTTACATTTTTGGTACCTTCTGTTTTCATATTTTTTAAGTACCTTGAAAGTGTTATTAAGTGAAGTTTTCTATATTTATAAATAAAATATAACATTTACCGTTACCGTACAGTGTTAGGATAGGGAAATAATGCTTAACATCAAAATTGTAAACAAAAAACACCTATGCTCAACACTTCTGGCCAAGGCTGTACATTGGTATGCATGGCATTAGGCACAACGGTGTCGCGCCTCGCTTTCGCCGCTGGCATTGCACTCGTGCTTGCCTTAAAAGTTAGTGCTGAAAAAAAGATTCACTGGTCGAATAGGGTACTTTCCAGTAGATCAATTTAATTGTTTCGTTGCATTCATAAAATCAAAATTTCTTAAATACACGGGAAAATCCAAGTGTAACATCTGTTTCTGCTTTAAATGATTTTCTATTGGTTAAAACTTTTAAAAAGGAGATTTATTTATCACGTAGTATTGTGACGTCACAATGTTAGTCTCCCGTATAAACTTCATAATATATAACAAATCGTTTCGACGTTTCCTAAAGAGTAGCTGATTTGACTTCATAGGAAATTGCCTATTGTATGAAATGTAGCTCTTTTCTGCAGCCCGATTATCAGGCTTGCGGGCCATGTTTCCCCTGTAACTAGTGTGGTTGCAGGTGATGCAGCTGCTGCTGCGGCTGCCGGCGGACTACTGGGCGCAGTGGGCCTGCCCGCCCGACGCCGCCTCGCCGCCCGCACAGCCGCGCCCCCGGGGCTTCTTCTTCTCGCCCCTCGACACCGGCACCGGCGCCGGGTGAGACCATGACACAAACTACACAGGCACCTCATCATTAAGCTTTTACAGGGAGCACGAGGTCACCAGGTCACCACACATCAGCGCTATTTTATTCGTAAATTTCTACGATTCGAACAGCACATCTCACCAATTTGTAGTATAGCAATCCAGGTTCACCCCTGTAACTAAATTTTTGTGGATATTATTAATTCACATGAGTAATGATCAAAAACAATTGAAATAAGCGGTTGCGCTCTACAAATCTATACAAAATTAGTACGGGAGCACAGATGCGTAGTGACCCCGAGTTGTACTTATGATCTATCTAGTGGTTGAGGTTATCTGTGAACCATGAGTACCCTGTTGAACGCCAGTCACGTCGCTAATCGGCCCACTGACGCCACCGACGTCTACAGCCGTCCATTCAAAAACTATATCACCTCTGGAACCGGCTCGATGGCGACTGTACACGCCTAATATACAAACCAAATAAACCAGTAATCCGTCTCAAACTGGGAACTCGCGATTTACTTGCAAACGTGTTAACCAATATAACAAGACCCATATGAAAAAATTTTTTCGCCTTCTAAGTCCACAACCCCTTGATCGATCCAGCTCATAAACGAACTCTCAAATTTTATACATCTCTGCTACAGCCTCAACAAATTTCGTAAAGATAAGAAAAACGTTACTAAAGTTATCGTCGAACAAACGCTCAAAATCAAAAAGCCATCGAAATGCCGGGACGTCCCAGTAGCCAGAAGTTGTTTATACGAACTCGCTTCGCTTACGCTCCGCTCGTTCGATTACAGGACTATCGAGTTGTATTAATATTAGATTTTTATACTTTCAGAGTTCAAAGAAAGAAGAGGAACTATTTCCAGTGAGAAAAACAATACATTTAGACTCTTATCATTATCACGTACCCAGCCGACTTTTTAGTTGTTTTCATAAGGAAACATCTATGTTAACCAGTTACTGTATATTTTCGATTTTCTAAGTAAATTTGTAGCATAGTTTTTAGTGTTAAAATATCTACTTTGGCTTTTTTTACCTTTAAAATTAAAGTTTTCAGTAGAACTATGGGTTCTGCTTTCAAAGTATTAGTAAAGTTACATCACATAACTATGCTAAAATAATATATTTAACTGTAAGTACTTGTTATATATGTAATTTAGTAGTTTGTGTATTATTTGTAACCATAATACTTTATATTGTATAATTTATGGTAAATCCGGTACGTCACTCCGCCGCCTAAATATGCTTCTGTATATATCAGCCGTCATGTACCACATAAGTATAGTTGAAATTACTTAAACTTACCATTGGAGGGTCGATATAAAATCGTTTCAACATTCTAATTTCCTTGGACGATGTTATAATTGTTCTCGATTTGGTAAATATGTCATCTTGTTACATTGTTGTATAAGTAAGATTATTCAAATAGTAGTGAGTCAGGTTCCATTTATTGCAAATAATGTTCATCAAATAGGGAGGAAGCGTTCACGCAATTGAAAAAGAGAAATATTAAATCGCCCTACAAAAAACACTTACACGCGCATCAAAAAAACAATGTTTGTTTTGATTTTTTTAGATGCTAACCCGCTTATTCATAAACGTGCTTCAAACTTCATTTAACTAAAACATCGTTTGTCCTTATCTGTCACATTGACAGTTGTGTTTGTTAGAAACAGACAAAATACATTTTAACTAAATGAGGTTTGAAACACGTTTATGAATAAGCGGGTAAGTCAGAATTTCTGTAAGGTTATGTTTTTTTACATATGCCTTTTAAATACTAACCATTTGAGAAATAAACTGCGTCACAACATTTTATTTGTAATACTATTGCTTTATTATGTAGATTTATTATTGTAACTATATGTTTCCTCTTAAATATTTCTTCTTTATTAATTGTTAGTATATTAGTGGCAATACTTAAATAAAATTATGCACATTGCCGAACTGTTATTGTATTTTAGACTGATATTATATTATCATCAAGTAATTATATTTTTATAAAATTACATAATAGTTCAAATTCCATATGTAGAAAGAATTTAAGATAAGCAACATTGTTACAACACAAGTTAATATGCCACGCCATACAAGGGCACGAGCCAATAGAGGATCCATCGACTCTATTGGTCTATACTTCTGTTTTTTCCCGAATGTTCGTTAACCCTTTAACCGCCAATGACGTCAAATCACGTGCACGGCAAGTCGTGGCCTCAGCGCCAGGGCCGCCAGGGCACGTCCAAAATATAACTGTGCTCGCGCGCGCTGAGGGCATGATTTTTCTGTCCGATTCTTGGCGGTCAAAGAGAGCAATTCCTTAATCCCTTCCAGTATTAAAAAAGTAACTGCCTACTTATTTACAAAAATCAAAGGAGGGAGTAAAACTCATTCATTTAGTACTTAGTAAATTGCTTTGTAAGTATATAAATACGAGTAAGTATATATGTGGGCGAGTTTAGTGCAAGGGGCCACTTTGTCGATTTACAAGGGCCCTTTTTTCTTTCATCAATAGATAGTGTAAATTGTGTAGTTTTAGAAAGGACTAGTAACTCCATATCGACAAAGGGGACATTTTTCCGTACACTGGTACATATAATGACCACACGTGTATGTATAATGTTCCCAAGCAGAGGTCACCTAAATTAGAGCGACAGGCAGGGTATAACTCAAAAGTTATTTTTTTTATAAGAGCTTATCAAATATGGACCTTACGGTCTAAGCAGAAAGATTTAAATTAAAATATCGAGCGCAATGCACATTGTTGTTAAGGTTTTTTCTGAGACATCTTATTAATTCATAACTTTGACATGTTTTTAATTTATCTCCATTCCATTATTTATTTGTAAGTTTGCATTGTTACTCATTATCAATATCATTTTTCAAACAAGTCGGTAACGTGTTTTTCATAGAATATTATTGTTATAGACTATGGTTTTGTATGATTTCCTTTGACTTACAGCTAAATAAAATCGTGTGCAAATATTTTGTATTTTATTTTCATTCAACATTGGTATTTAATACAAAAAAATAATAATGTACGTTGTATTGTATATACTTTCGTGAGTGGAATTTAATAAGGTTTCATTTGCCATTCACATTTAAACATGAAACGTCTGAAAACATCAGCTTCGAGCACCATCAGAGTTGGTTGCCATCTCTCTCTCTCTCTCTTAGGTCGTTCCCTCATGTCTGAGGATCGTGGTCAGCATCAGGGTTGCATCTGGAGCGGATGATCTGCCTCCACCGGTTTCTGTCTAGCGCGTCTCTTACGACCGTGTAGAATTGCGCAGACAACGAATCTTTCACTTGATCGGCCCATCTGGTTGGTGAACGACCGCGCGATCTTTTGCCCTCAGTGTTCCCCACCACAATCAGTTTTTCGAGATTTTCGTCACTCCTACGCATTGTGTGTCCGAAATACGAAAGAATGCGTTGCTGGCATATGGTGAATAAGCGAATTTTTACTCCTAACTGGGGCATTGGTATTCTCAACATTCGCCTCCAGCACCACATTTCAAATGCATCAATTCTTTGTCTTTTTCGGGCTAAGAACGTCCATGTTTCCACTCCATACAAAAAAATTGGGAATACCGTCAAGTCTGGCAACTTTGCCACTTTTCACAGGTGTTGAAAAGTCATAGTACATTTTTAACCAGAATTCATATGAAATCACTGAAGTATGAATGACGCGACACATAATATATTTATCAACGAGTGCATACATAAGATGGTTTATAAATTAAATGACGGATAATAAGGTTTTACGAGTAAAAAGAAAACCGGCAAAGTTACCTATACCGTGTGGCAACTTTGCCAACTGCATTTTTACGTTGTATAGTAATTTAGTTGTATTTACAATATTAGTAAAGAATATTCAGTATTTAGGATACAATATTTTGGAATTTGATCCTTAATGATATATTATTCCATAAAGAAATACAGCAAAAGTGGCAAAGTCGATCACCCATTTAAGAAAATTTCATAGAAAGTCAGTGAATGTCAGGTGAAGTGGTCAGGGTTGACACAAATGAAAAAATATTAATTATTTAAGTACTTATTTATTTTGTTACATACGAGTAATCAGGGTCGCGTTTTATAAAGTTACAATTTACAATTTCGCTGTTTGCCTCTCTTTCTAGCACACATATTGGATAGAAAGAGAGGCAAACAGCGAAATTGTAACTTTATAAAACGCGACCCAGGTTACATAAGTACTCAGGAAAAACATAAAAGACACCTTAATTAAAATATTATCAAAAACGAAACATAGAAAACTCTTTAAGAGGCCTATCACAGGTCCACTCGTAAATAATTGTGATTACCTAGGTACCTATTTAAACTTGACGATAGACATTTATAAAAGGGCTTCGTCACGAACTGCCTCGTCGCCTCTTAACAAAAGTATTATCGAAACAAAACACTTAGGTATATGTAGTAATTATTACCAATAAAATAAGTATGTCACAGTTAACTTTGAGTTTTCTTTTTTACTTAAACAAAACATACACTCTGTATATGTTATGGACCAAGTGATAAATAGGTCATTTATACATAATGCCCGATGCAATATGAGTAGGCAATTTGACAATAACTATTCAAATAATTAAATTGCCCGGGCATTATAAATAATGCCCATCACCTATTCGGCAGAGTAATAAACCTTCGATAATAACTATTCAAACAATGAAATTGTTCGGGCTTTATACATAATATCCAACAACTATGGGCAAAGTAATAAAAAACATAAAAATTTCACAAAATCAACCTACAACGTCGTGAAAATAGGGGTAATTTTTTATACCACGACGCTGGTAAACAATCATACGGTCTGCCTGATGGTAGGCAGCTACCGTAGCCTATGGATGCCTGTAACTCCAGAGGATTCACATGCGCGTTGCCTACCCTTTAAGAACCTATACACTCCTTTTTTGACAATTACTTACACATATGGAGTGCCCCCCTAAAAATTTTTTTTTTTTGCAATTTCTCTACAAAACTAAGAAGCTGCACACACAATACACTTTATGTAAAAATTTGATAATGATACGTGTTATAGTTTCCGAGTGAAATAGCTGTGACATACGGACGGACAGACAGACAGACGGACATGACGAATCTATAAGGGTTCCGTTTTTTGCCATTTGGCTACGGAACCCTAAAAAGTATCTATCTTATGAAAAATGTAATTTAAATTTTTTGCTTGTGTACCAAGTGTACCAACCCTAGGCCGCTACAAAACATGGCAAAGCTGCCCCCCCATATTAGTCGGCGTGGTCTGGTGACTTTGCCAAAACAATTATCGGACTCAATTCAAACACTACGGCATTTATAAGGTAATCAATTCATTCCTTACCATTTAAATAACATAATATCTAAAATTTACGTACCTGGATGCGTTGTTTATACTCTAAACTTTTTAAAGTTCTTGAGCACTAACTTTTATGATTATGTGAGTGACGAATTTGGAACTGAAATGGTAAGAAAATGGTTGCCGTGGTGTTGTCTCATTCATAATAATTTTGCCAATTGATAACCATATTTTCTACTAAAAGTAGGCACAACACTAAAAAATATACGTTGTCGGTGGTATGAAAGGATTACCTTATGCACTCTGCTGGTGGCAAAGTCAGTAACCCTTGGCAAAGCTGCCAGACTTGACGGTACTAGTACTGGTTGCCATCATTTGAAATCGAAGAAGGGTCTTCTAAGACCATTTCCGCGTAGCAGCACGGGATCTGGTAGCTGTCCTCACTGACCCAAAAAGAGAATCCACCTGTATAATGTTATCATACTAAAGTAAATCGATATTATGAGACTTATACTTATTAAAATACTAACAGAGTTGTTTACCTATAAATATACGGTATACCTATTTATTAAACTAATACAAAATGCAAACGCGTTGTTTATAAACAAAATTCCTGACACAGAAAGAAAACATCCCAAGTAGGTAGGGTTGTCAGACGACTCCCCTTATTTAGGCAAATTATAAGTGTGGCATAAGTTCGGGTATTTCCGCAATTTGGATAATTTCGAAAAGCATTTAAAAATCACTCATATTCCAGTGTGATAAGAGTCCATTTTCGGAATTATCCGCCACTTTGTCGCTTTCAGAAATACCTGAATACATCCTTATGTATCGAGCGTGAACGTGAGGGTTCTAATGTATGTAATTAATTAATTATACAAGGTGGCCAAAAAAGAACTTAATTCCCGTAGGCTGTAAGGTTTTGGGACGCGTTTACTCACCGCCGCCGAACAATGGCCATACAAAAGTCCAAAAATCAAATCGATCTGAGAGGTTCCAAAACCATCTAGGGAGGATTGGTAGCGTCCCGAAACCTTACAGCCAACGGGAATTCAGTTCTTTTTTGGCCACCTTGTATATGAGACAAGATACCTAAGTCACTTGCTTTATGTGCTTGTAACTACTACAATGCGTAAGATTTGCTCGAGTCAAGAGATTTCGCTACTTACAAATCTGTGGCGGCAGATGAACTTTAATAATGAAATTTAGATTTTTAGTGTAAAGCAATACCTAATCACGGTTAGATTTTCGTAGGTCGAGTGCCGCTTAGTACCTATAATTCAACCTTAGCTGATTAATTGGTTATGCATGTGAACTACAATTACTTTAAAAATAAACTAAACATTTATTTACATTACATAACTAAATATACAGAGGCACTACAGTACAAATACTAAACTAAATTAATAACTAGCTCAAATCTAAACTAGGGCCTTGCGGCATTGTACCAAGGATGCTGGCGGCATTTCCTCGTTGTATCGCAATGCTGATACGTTGTGCGAGGAAACCGCCAGCTCTTTGGTCACCAGTTAAAAATTGTACCTACTCATACAGGGTGTAACAAAAATACTGGTGATCTTGGGCATAATTGGCATCGTACTGCGAGTAAGAAAAAGTAGGAGAAAAACATTTTAGGGCACGAATAAAAATGGATGGATGGGACGCGTCGTCACAGCTGGCCAACCCTCCATACAAAACCAAACAATTTTTTCGCGAGAAAAATTTTTTTTCTTAATTTTTCACATAATTAGAATACGATACTAATTATGCCCTTAAAAGGATCACCAGTATTTTTGTTACACCTGGTAAATGTGAGAGCACAACTGTCCAATTGGTTATGGTTTTAATTTCAATATCACAAGCATTGGAGATATACACACTTTGAAAACAGCACAACCTTATGTTTGTGTACCTAACTAAAATAAAGCTATATAAAATAGTCGGTCCAGATAAAAAAAAGTTGTTTTAGTTACACCATGATATGATGATTAATATTAGATAATATCTATATAATATATAGACTATATGTTAAATGTGTTGCGTAAGCATTAAAGAATTATTTACTTACTTACCTACTAACCTATAGTTAGTGTATTTTTTGTGAAGTTTAGACACGAAAGTTAACCTGAAATCTGTAATGTGACAACCCTATAACTCAAATGTACAGCTTTATACTACACTCACTAGTATAAAGCACTTCACTTCACTGTAGTAGTTCACTTTTACTGTCTATTGATAACGTGTCCAGTGTTGGTGGTGGACCTCCTAATCCTAACCACCATTCGAATATTGACTGAACGTTCGTTATTTCCTAGAAACTTAATCGAAGCTTAGTGTGTTCACGGCAATAACAAAACGCTTGTGTGATACCTATACCATTTAAAAATGTTTGGCTTGCCCATAGAAAACGTCGACGTCTGATCGGCCGAAGCGTATGAAACATCGAAAACATTTTTTGAGATTTCCAAGTTGTTCCTGTAGTAAAACTTGTTTAGTATAGCATACCAAATCACCTCGCACAATATGGCTAGTTATTGAAAAACACCTTGTATATTTTTAAATACTTACTTACTCTGTTTATGTATAACCCACAACTGTTCATGCCAACGGCAATCGGCATTATTGCATTTATGCAGTACTTACTGAAACTTCGCGAGGTCGCGACAAAGCTCATTACCTACGTGAACACACTAAAGTGAAAAACTTCGTGGAAAAAAACTGGCAGTTTGATTCTAAATGTTTTTCTTTAATCGGAAATGGCAATGGCCTGCTGCTTTAGCCGGACGTTAGAACAAAAATCGTTACTGGGCAGTACTTTTTGAACGTAGTTGCAATGTACAGTCGCCATCAAATATAATAAATCGGAGCGGCCAAGGTTCTTAAAAATATTTCAAAATGCACTTTATCACCTTGATAATAGAAGCGTTGTTCAGATATTTGTGACCACCTTGGCCGCTCCGATACATCTGATGGCGTCTGTACGAGTATATTCCATGACACCTCTATCTTTATACAGGCAGAAGGAAGGGTGATGGGTCGTCGATTTGTGTTTAGTTTCGCGTTTATACTGTTAACGGGTAAGTAATATAAGACATAAGAATGTACAATATACGTTACGTTATGTATGTTATTATGAACTGAATTTAGAGTATTTGAGTTTATAAAAAAATCATTAATCAAAATAAGTATTAATTTAATTGACCGTTATTCCTAACAAAAATATTTGTTTTGATGTTATAGCAAACGCTCATTATATCTTGTGAACGTTACTAATATGAAATTATATTATTATGTAGTTATATCTCGTGGGACGCACCCAACATCAGCCGCATCCGTGACGACCAGGTAACTATCAAACTATTTACACACATATCATAAATCCTCAATTCTGCGTTCGGAAACCGTATGTAATTGTAATTAGTTACCATCATTATAGCAACTAGTAATGTAACTGCAGTCATTGTAAGGGTTTCCGAACACGTCGTAGCCACATAGTATCTGCCACCAAAATTTTACCACAAAATAATATCAAAACGATTACCATAAAAAAAAATCAGGAAAATTGTCTGTATCATTAAAATAATACATCTGATCTGATACCAAAATCGAATCACCAAAGAATATGAAAAAAACCTAAAAAAATTATGCTCTATTTTTAGAAGTCGTTCTTCCTAGAAACACTCCTTGCGTCAAAAAAAATTTTGTGGTTATTTTACAGTTTTTTTTAATTATTTGGTGGTAGATATACTATACTGGTTGCAGGCAGATATTATAATTAGGGGTTGCAAATTAGGTGGCAAATCAAAATTTTGATGGTAACCTACAGAAAAAATAGTTTCTCTTAAATTTAGGTAGGTATCATGGGATCTGTACACATGATTCGTTATTTTTTGAAGTGTTAAATGACTATTATCTATTGAAGCCTCTAAACTTATACATTAAGCGAGAGGCGATATTTTTAATATTTTTTTTTTCATTTGCCGTAAACGAAGTATGTTGATGGTTTCTTTAACTTTTACCTGTAGGTATAAGTAGCACGTGACAGCAAGTTTATCTTTTTTTTGAGTTTTAGGTCTCAGGTAAGTGTAAGGTTCTTTGTATGCCTCACAGTATCTCTAAATCTATAACTATTTTTTCCAACAGAGACTTCGAACACGGAAAAATGAGCTTTAGCAAAGTACCAATTTGGCTCGGTTAAGATATTTTTAGTTGCATACAACCAAAACATATTTAAAACACGGAATACAGCTTTGTTAATGACAAACAAGTAATTATTACTAAACGTTCTTGGGTATTTTAGCAAAAGCAATAATTTGAATCGAAATAAATGTCCTAGTAAATATAACCCTTACCTACCTGATTACTGATTACCTTATTTATTTTAAACAAATAAACAAATTTAATGTTATAGTTTTGCATACATACGTTAGCCAAGTTGACTTCTTTGATTTTAGCATCGACCTTTGCAGGGTCCATGCCAAGCGAGTAATTTGGTAATTTATTTCTAGCTGTTTCATTTTTTCAGTACAAAGCGCCCAATCATGGAAGTGCAAGATCACAAATGGGACGAGCCAGCCCACAGAGACGAGGATCGGTCGCTGGCCGACGAGCTGTCGAAGAAAGTCCGGGTGCTGTGCTGGATCATGACGCAGCCCAGTAACCACGAGAAGAAGGCGCGGCATGTCAAGGCGACGTGGGGGAAGCGATGTAATATACTCATATTTATGAGCACGGGAGAAGGTCAGTTCTTATTCATAGCTTTTATTAGCCACAAATGGCCGACGAGCTATTGACGAAAGTCGCGGCATGTCACGGCTACGTGTAGTGGGGGAAGTGATGTAAACTCGTCTTTATGAGCACACTCACCTTCGTCAGTTCTTATTTGTTTTTTTTTTAATTTAAACTTAGGGCTTTAAGCTACTGGAGCAGTAAAACGGGCGAACTGTTTGGCGGGATGGTAGCCGGGGGGAAATCCAGGATCCTTCCGCGACCAGACGTGATAGGTTTGCTACACTGGAATGCTCCTACCTAGCTTGTGCTTCCAGTGAGATCAGTTAAAGCGAGTTCAACTTGATTTGACATAGTGGGAGACAACTTCTTACTTAAATTAGCGATAAAAGTCGTTCCTTTCAATACAATTTAAAAAAACGGGACGACACTACGACATTGCCACTTTTTAATTTCTACTCTATTTGATCGGAATATGATCTACCTACTGCTTGCCGCCCATATGCAACGAGCTTCCAGAATCTTTAAGACATCGTAATTTAACAATGTGGACCGGCTCTAAATTGTAAAGTCTTTCCTCGGTTCTTCTAAGAGACTTTTTGCTGTTGCCAAGTTGGTGCTTCTTTCTTGGTAGGACCTAAAAATTTTCTGATAAGTGAGAACTAAGACTTGGTTCTGAAAACTTTGTTAAACTTTCTGCGCTTACTACGAGTAGGTACAGTCAGTAACAGAAGTAGCTATCGGGTGAGGTGTTCAAATTGAGCTTTACACGACTTTATTCTTAAGACAATAAGATTTGCCTGTACTCAGAAACTGGCAACACCACGCAACACTTTACATACCATCAACTGCTTCTTAGAATTTTGCCTACGATGCGATGCAACAACTTTGCCTGGCTTGAAAAACATAGTTTTTAGGGTTCCGTACCTCAAAAGGAAAAAACGGAACCCTTATAGGATCACTTTGTTGTCCGTCTGTCTGTCTGTCTGTCAATACCATTTTTCTCAGGAACGCGTACAGGTATCAAGCTGAAATTTATATCAAATACTCAGGTCTATTGTCCCTTGAAGCTGTGAAAAAATAAAGCTTAAAAGCCAACGCAATCAAAAGATACAGTCGTTTATGCTGCAAATTTTAGAGTTTTCGGTACTCGCAAAACCTACGGGGTACTTCCCGTGAACTCAGAAACTTGAAATTTGGCACGAAGCAACGTCATATAGCATAGACAAAGGAAAAATTATAAAATGTAGACATTTTTATTAAAATCATACAAAAAATATATATTTATTTATTTTTAAACTCACTACCTTTTTCCTCGTAAACGCATGAAGTTATTAAGTTGAAATTCATGTCAAATACTCAGGGCTATAGGACCTTTCAGATGTAGCAAAATCAAACTTTTATGTCAACGCAATCAAAAGAAATAGCAATTAAAGTTGCATATTTTGAAACTCAGCACTCGCAAGAAACTCAAAACCTAAAGGGTCTTCCCGTACACTCAGAAACTTGAAACTTGGCACGAAAAAACTTCATATAGCACAGACAAAGGAAAAATTACGAAAAGTAGAAATTTTTAGTAAACTCATACAAAAAAATATATTTTAAATTTTAAACTTACTACCATTTTTCTCGTAAACGCGTGAAGTTATTATGTTGAAATTCATGTCAAATACTCAGAGCTATAGGACCTTTAAAATGTAGCAAAACCAAACTTTTATGTCAACGCAATCAAAAGAAATAGCTATTTAAGTTGCATATTTTGAAACTCAGCACTCGCAAGAAACTCAAAACCTAAAGGGTACTTCCCGTAAACTCAGAAACTTGAAAATTGGCACGAAGAATCTTCATCTAGCACAGACAAAGGAAAAATTACGAAAAGCAGACATTTTTAGTAAAATCGTACATTAAATATTTTTTAAAATTTTAAACTTACTACCTGTTTCCTCGTAAACGCGTAGAGGTATTAAATTTAAATTTATATCATATACTCAGCTTTATAATATCTTTCTGCTGTATCAAAACGAAACTTTCATGTCCACGCAATCATAATAAATAGCAATTGTTATAGGTTTTTACGGAACCCTCGGTGCGCGAGTCCGACTCGCACTTGGCCGGTTTTTATTTTATATTTAAGTACCTCTTATTCCTGAGATTGCCGCCTTTCTCCCATCTCAGGAATAAGATATATAAATAGCTGTTTGGTAATGGTAAATAAAACTATGATTTTCAAGCCAGGCAAAATTGGGCATCGTAGACAAAGTTGTAGCAGTTGATAGTATACAGTGTGTAAATCTAATACGGGCGAATCTCTTAACGGTGATTAGTATAGGACATAAGAAATGTAATTAGATAACTTTTACCCATACCATTGACTTAGTATGTATTCTACATCATATAAATATTTAGTAACTAGGTATAATGTGAGCGATATTTCGATATTTCAGTTTTAAATTCAAATCATAAATACCATTTTTAAGTAATTAAGTCGCGCTTACAATACAATAATCATAATATGTGTTATGAAATAAAGATAAACATTATAAAATTTACCTATCTGGAAAAAAATTGGTATACCACGTTAATATTTTTATGCAATATAAGAATCTAATAAATAATGTAGGTACATCATAAGTGTAGGCACATGTGTTACTTCTGCGGCATTCATCTATGCGCCGAGGAACATTGGCAACATGGCGTTGCACCGCGAACAACAATTATTTTAATTTAGTGTTACATCAAACTTTGCACTTCTTTACCGATGGAATGTAATTCCGTGGATTCTATTACTTTTTTTAGAATTATTAGTGCAGTTTTATACTACGCACGAAGCCATTATTTTTATTAATATAATTTTTTAATTTTTGACGCTTGCGTGGCATCACGTCTGTGGTCCAAGACAGAATGTCAGGCTCATCAACTCATCACTTAAAGTCGTGTCAATCACTTAAACTCATGGCTGAAATTTTTTCTTAGGGATGTCATCTCCTGTTACTCAATGACCCATACAAAATAATTCGGCCCGCCATATAATGCAAACACACTCGCGTTAAACGCTCGTTGACAGTTACTTTCAATACCATGTTTACAGTCGGTACATTGCTGATGATAAAATTTTCAAAAATTAATTATTGGGTCACACTTAAGTGCAACCTAAAAAAACATCTTAAATTAATGATTACACTAATGAGTTCTATGTCTGGTTTAATTTATCAACCGTATTAGATTGACACACTATATGTAGTATGTACGTAGTATCTTCTATGGAGTCTGTGCTTTACATTAAATGTTTTCAATTCAGACCTCCAAAAGATTTTCGCAGCGATATTTCGTAATGTTTTCAGATAATTACCTCCCAACGGTGGTGCTGCCGGTAAAAGAGGGCCGCGACTATCTCTGGGCCAAGACGAAAGAGGCTTTCAGATACGTGTATGAACACCACAGAAGAGATGCCGATTGGTTTCTGAGGGCTGACGATGACACGTAAGCCGTAGCCTAATCGGTAGTGACCCTGCTTACGAAGCAGGAGGTCCCGGGTTCAAATCCTAGTAAGGACATTTATTTGTGTGTATATGGCAGATTTTTTGACGAAGAGCAAATTACCTTCGGATTTTTAGTGTAGAACAGTGGTTCATAACATAACCTTTGAATCATAAAGAACCTCTCGATAAAATTTAGTTTTAGGCAGAGACCACCGACTCTTGGGAGTAAGTACCTAATATATCAATAACGGAAACTCGAACTTTTATCGAACGAGCGGAGCGTAAGCGAAGATCGTTCTTACAAACAACAACTGTCACCTGGCTACTGGGACGTCTCGGCATTTGGATGGCTTTTTGATTTAGATAGTTTGTCCGACGATAACTTTAGTAACGATTTTCCGATCATTATGAAATTTGTTGGGCTTGTAGCAGAGACCAACAAAATTTGCGAGTTCGTATATGAGCTGGATTGAGACGGGGGTTCTGAAATTAGAAGGCCTAAAAAGGTTTTGTAAAGGGGTCCTGTTACATTGGTCATCTTATTTGCTACTTTTACGAGCAAGTATGGTTGAGCTTGGTATAAAACGAAACGTATTGATTAACACTCTCGTCAAATCCTTATTAACTGCTTACTGTTTCTTAACAATTAGCAACATAAAATTGATTTCAAAAATATTTTCAATTATATTTTGATTTTGGTGTAAATATTTTGACAACTGACTTTTTTTTTAATTTATTAGAGCTTTGGCTGCTAGGGCCATCAGCATACTGACTATGGTATTATTATTCTACCATCCATAATACTGACATTAACACATTAGTTAGAGTATAGTTAGAGAGAGAGAGAGTTACCATAGACGCATAATGATGGTGACCGAAACCACAGAGTAAATAATAGTATAACAGAGAGACCTCTGTAATGTCACGTAACGTCACGAAGCATGTTGTCCCTTCTTAACGCATGACAAGTTCTTTTTCGCACTTATGCAAACGTATCGGATACGTCGTGTCAAACTCAAATTTTTTGACAGATTTACTTTGAGTTGTACCCCCCTGCCGAAACCTATATAGGTGGTCCACAGATGAGAACGACATGTCAAAGCAACAGAGTGAGAGGCATGTGAGAGGTGGATTTAAATTTAGATGAGACAAAAACTGTCAAATCTGAAGCGATTTCGTCGCGGTAAAATTTTGCGCATCAATTAACCGCACAATTTAATATGGACGTTTAGTTTCACCGTGATGGTTAGTTGAGAAAAAATACCCGATACCTATTTTTGGTATTTGTAGTAATTCTACTATTGCACATTTATGGCGAAACACAAGATTCGCGAGTTCACAGTTCGGGGCGAACTACTAGTATATTTATATCCCACAAGGAATATTTCTGTTCTTAAATTCGAGGACCACTTCAGGTATTAAAAAAAACTGGTACTGGTAACCAGAATCCTGTTATCTATACGGTATTGTCTTGCTGTATATGTGACGACTAAACTCTTTGTATGACACAATAATGAGAACAATGAAACCCGTCTCGTTAGTGTGCTATAAGTACTATACTTATTTATGGATCTGGACATCTGGCAGCTGTAGAGTGGTGAAGGTCAAAGAATGCAAACCACTTCTAGAAAACAAATCCTAGAGTTCTGTTTTTGATGCAATATTATGAAAAATTACATAGATAATTAGATTATATTATTGCCAAAAGTTTCTGTTGCGAGAAAGTTGTTAAAATTGCTGGTTTAGTAAAGAACTTTGACATTTGACTTTGATACATAGGTACCTACCTTTGACATTTTATTTTACCATTTCACTTAATCTAGACAGATATTGGATTAAATCGCTTCACTGTAGAGTAAAATTTTGTATTCGGTACTTGCTGTCGTCATTTCACTAAACCAGTTCATTTATACTCACTCATAATATGTTTTCATATTTTTATATTGGAATTTGTGTGTTCTCCAACTTTCTCTTCTTGTTTGCATGTGTGTATGCGTTAGTATTAGACTAGCATTAGTTTAAACTATATTTATATTACCTGTGTGGCTTTCTGTGTATATACTGTATATTAGGTTGTATTACTGTAATTTAAAAGCTGTTGGTTCTCCTTAACATAAATAAATAAATGAATTACTTAATTGCAATTGAGACTTCATCATTTCACTAAACTTGTTTAGCGAAATGATAAAACTAGTTGCCTTTTTGAGTTCGTTTCGTCAACTTACTGTCGTGGTTAGAGATTTAATCAAATTCCCAAACAAATATAGGGAAATGAAAAAGCCGATTTTATCTTTTCATTAAACAGAGTCAGTGATTTCGTGAAATTAATGAATTTTCTAGGGAAATGATGATATGGATTCTCCATTTTAACATCCTGCGTGATTTGATCATATCCTATCCCTTAGAGATTTGTTCAAATGTCTGTTTTAATCCTTTCCCTGCGACATGCACATAAATCCGCTTCTTGACACAACTAATTGTAACATACACAATACAACGCATAAATTGTTCAGATTACGATACATATTGTAAATAACACAATTTTTTGTATTTATTACGCTTTCATCTTTATTTATACAATGTAATTGTAAATTATAACTAGACTTTTACAGTAACGTTTACAACAAAATTTTACAATATTTTTTGTTATCTCCACCAGATTCTAGTAAAAACAACTATATTTTTCACAACTATTTACACAGTCTTGTAGTATTATACAAAAAAATTTTTTTCGGTGCACGGGCGATTCAGAGTAATTTGCCTACTTTCCTGAGTTGCTGCATATGGGGCAATTGATTTAAGGAAGAATGGCGCCATACTGGAGCAATGATTGCTCCATATTGAACAATAAGTTTTCAAATTGCTTGATATGACCGTGACATCAAAATACCGGCATTTCGGCAATGTTTATCGCCAGTGTAAGAGCACCTAAAGACAGGACATAACTGTATAGGTACTGAAGTAGTAGTTTCAATTCACAAATAAAATACATACGTGTACATTATCCTGACAGAATTTGTCTTAAATTGTATTCTGTTGACCGTTTAAAAAAAAAAGTGAATTATAATATATGTGTGTCTCAACTTAAGGATGATGCACGGTGTTCCGTACCGTGTTCTACACGACACTTTCGACACTTCATTTTGTATTGATAGCGTCACGTGATCCTCGGAGGTCGGGTGATGTTCTGTATACAAAATGAAAAGTGTCGTCTCTGACACGGTACGGAACATCATGCATCATCCTTTATGGATCTTTGTATTTAGGCATGTTTAACTCTGTAATTATTACACACTTTTCGATTTCCCGTAATATTTATTCCTTATTATATTTAATTCCTCAGGTACGTAGTCGTAGAAAATTTGCGCTACATGTTGTCGGAGTACAATACCAACGACCCAATTTACTTCAGCTGCCGGTACAAACCGTTCACTCCACAGGTTAGTCATTGGTGCTCACTCCATATAACTGATATTATCCCAAAAGCTAGACATTATGAAGGCTAGAAGACTAAGGGGACCGAGGGGGCAGGGGACCCGGGGTATGTCCTTAAACTACGCCCGGACAAGGGTATGTCCTTAAACTATGGCGATTATCACACTGGCGACGGATTCGCATGCGGCGCCGGTGCGCAAGCGAGATAGCGCTATACACCTGCAGAGCGCTATCGCGCTCGCGCACCGGCGCCGCATGCGGATCCGTCGCCAGTGTGATAATCGCCTATGACCAAAAGAGAGGTATGGGTGCTGCGAATGTCATCTCGCTATGTGTGGTTAGGGCAGAGAACAGTGAATGTCATCTCGCTCAAATCTCGAGCAGAGCCCGACTGGGGAAGTACGCCTCCACCTTACAGAATTCCACAGCCAAATAGCACTAGACCCTACTCATACTCACTCGTGTTGTGTTCCTGCTGCTGGTGAGTAAGGTTGCCAAAGAGCTCAAAGAGAACCCTGTGTGTTGACGACGATATCCTCTTGTTCCTTTACTCCTCAACCACGTCGGCAACGCGCATGTGACACCCCTGGAGTTGCAGGCGTCCATAGGCTACGGTAGCTGCTTACCATCTGGTGGGCCGTATGCTTGTTTGCCACCGTCGTGGTATAAAAATTAAAAGAAAAAAATGGCCAAGGCCATGTCGAACAATGCTCAGTGTCAGGGTTCCGTAGTTGCTGGCCCGTCAGAATACATACACCCACTCAAAAGGTCGTTTTATCCACTAATATGATAAACGAGTAAATCTACGAGTTATCTAGTTGAGAGAGGCTATACAGTACAGAGAGTAAGTACTATTGTAATGTAAGGTAATTGGAAGATGTATTTATACAAATGACTATAAAAACTTCGCAAGCGCGCGATGTACAGTGAGCAGCAGAAGCAGCTACGTCTTAGTCTTACTATTCAACCAACCAGACCGGCTATGTCTGTCATTTTCTACACGGTGCCCGTGAGCATTGCGAGAGATTTTAACAGCGTATTCCTGATCGTAATTGGAGACTAAAATGTCGTAAAAACTTTTCTGGAATTTGCCTAGTTTCTGAGTTATTACGAATTATTTAAATAAAAAAACATTGATTATTGTAACTCAGTGAATAACGATTTTTGATAGAGGTTTCACTCTTTATGGGGTCTAGTCTAGCCATCCTTATTAGGCGTGTCCAGACCAGGCGCACAGCCTCGCGAGGAAATTGCCGCGCGCGGCAGCTCGCCTAGTGTGGGGTGCCGGCCGAGGCGGCGCGCTTGTTTGCCGCGGCCGCGGCCGATCGGCTCGGTGTCGGTATTCGGCGCCTCAGTCGTTTGCCTCGCGCAGGTCTGGACGTGTTTATTTGGTGCGCGTAGTTTTCTATTTGTTCCGTTTGGTTATTTTGCAATTGTTTAAAGTTATAGTTTTGTATTAAAATAATAATTAGATTGGGCAAATAAGGTGATAAATTTGACATTTATCTAGTTTTGTATTAAAATTACTGATCGATTAGGAAAATTGAGGCAGATTGGGGCAGGTCAAGCAATAATACTAATTGCGTACTTTACTAGTACGTCGTACGTCGAAAGATGGAGACGTCATGTGTCACTGATTTTGTAGGGAAGATAAACATATTATTCTGTGGTATAGCTTTAAAAACCAAAATAAACGCAACACAAGCCACGGCTGTTAACACATGTGACCAGGGACTGATTTCGTTACGGTAGAAGCGTTACGGTACTGGTATAGAATTACGATACCGCAATGTTTTAAAGGTAGAGCTATAGCGGTTGAAATATTGCGGTACGGTACCGAAATAAAATTACGATATCGCAATTTTTTCGTTACGGTACTTATACCTTAATATAGCGATACTGATACCGTTATGATTTCGGTATCGTTATTTTCATCGCAGAATTTACGAGGCAGGTACTTGTTTGCGGCGGTAAAGCAACTGACCAAGGGTGCGGGATGCGGGGCGCGGGGCAGGTAGCCGGCAAGTATCTACTTGCTCAAGGTCACGGAGGCGCGCTCGGCGATAATTGTAGTGAATTCATTTTAGTCTTCCTCAGTTGAAATTTCGTGAAAGAGTTTATAGTGTAGGTACATTGAATCGATCATTGATATTAACTCGATGCGGATATGGAACTGAATTTTTTTTATGTATACAGTAATTTGGTATAGTATTGCGCGACTAATAAAAAATGGAAGATTTTTTTAACGCGAATTATTTTTTAAATAACACTAAAATAAAAATAGAATAAAAATAAAATAAAAGTAAAAAAATAAAATAAAAATAAAATAAAAATAAAATAAAAATAAAATAAAAATAAAATAAAAATAAAATAAAAATAAAATAAAAATAAAATAAAAATAAAATAAAAATAAAATAAAAATAAAATAAAAATAAAATAAAAATAAAATAAAAATAAAATAAAAATAAAATAAAAATAAAATAAAAATAAAATAAAAATAAAATAAAAATAAAATAAAAATAAAATAAAAATAAAATAAAAATAAAATAAAAATAAAATAAAAATAAAATAAAAATAAAATAAAAATAAAATAAAAATAAAATAAAAATAAAATAAAAATAAAATAAAAATAAAATAAAAATAAAATAAAAATAAAATAAAAATAAAATAAAAATAAAATAAAAATAAAATAAAAATAAAATAAAAATAAAATAAAAATAAAATAAAAATAAAAAATAAAATAAAAATAAAATAAAATAAAAATAAAATAAAATAAAAATAAAATAAAAATAAAATAAAAATAAAATAAAAATAAAATAAAAATAAAATAAAAATAAAATAAAAATAAAATAAAAATAAAAATTAAATCAATTGGTAAATAATGACATGAATTGATGAATAATAAATAATATTGATATAAATATCAATTGATATTCCGTAAGTTCCGAAAAACTCCGTAGGGGGTTTGAACTAGGGCTTGTGATATACGTGTTACACGCGGAACCGTAGCTATCTTGATATAGTGTTCCCGCGAATCTCGACTTCGGCTCCGCTCCGCTCGGTTGTTGAAAGAGAGCTTGTGTCGAACGGACCCTTCGCATTATGTGTTATACTCGTGGTCTTTGCATTGAATTGATTAACCAGCCATTATATGAGTTTGTACAAAAAAACCAGAGGTGGGATTGGTGTGATTTTTGAATTTCACCGGTGCCTTTTTTTGTATGCAGCCGATGACTGCTTAGTACGAAATAAGCCATCCGATGAGAATCAAAAATCGCACCTCAGGTAGGTACACCAGGTACTAGGTACCTACTTGTCGATGACGGTGAATATGAAAGTTCATTCAAATAATAGTACATTACGCACCTAGGGCGGTAAAATAAAGAACGGCTCAGATCGCGGATATTTGTGGCCCGAACCGAAGGTAAGGGCCATAGACAAGCGATCTGAGGCCTTCTTTATTACCGCCCGTGGTGCGTACATAATTTTACGTCTTCTACTGGGTGTGAAGTGAGATTTGCCGCTACGCCCGTGGGCGTAATATCTCACTTACCGCCCAGAGTGACGTAAATATATTAATATCTCTAATTAATATTTACTCCCTAGTAAGAAATGCTACAGGTAGACCAATGCAACAATTTAAAAGTATTTTAAGTGAAATAATAATATACCTACTTTGTTATTCATAAGTATTATTACTGGCTGGACAACCGTCTTTCTTCGGTGAAAACACTAAGAAATAGTTGCACGTGCAGATAAAGATAACAAACAATAGTTTGCGGGCCATTGATAATGATTACCTTCAAGTAGCTTTGGGTTTTACCTGTTAAGTACCATGTGTTCCTATTGTTTGTGAAGTTAAGTGAGAGCAAAAACAATACAGTAATGGATTTTAGTAGTCAACGCTTAAAATATGAATACACTTTTGAACCTTATTACAATGGAGTAAGGTGCAAAAGTATACACTTATTTATGGCGTTGACAAGCAACTTCTCGTCCGCTAAGACAGGACAATATTGATCTTTCGAACTCGCGGAGGGTATGCGAAGTGAGTTCTTACAAACAACTCCAGACCGAACCGAACTGTCACCTGGCTACTGGGACGTCTCGGCATTTGGATGGCTTTTTGATTTCGATAGTTTGTCTGACGATAACTTTAGTTACGTTTATCTGATCTTTATGACATTTCTTGGGGCTGTAGCAGAGATACATAAAATTTGTAAGTTCGTATATGAGCGGGATCGATCAAGTCGCTATGGAGCTAGAAGGAGAAAAAAATCCTCCTTGGGGTCTTGTTATATTGGTCAACTCGTTTGCGAGTAAATCGCGAGTTCTCAGTTCGAGGCGGACTACTAGTATTTTTTAAAGTTCGTTGTGGTAAAAAATGAAGAACTTCACGTACTAATTTTGCTACAGTAATGTGAACATTTCCGAGCACATTGGAGAAGATTGTTTTTGTACTCTGAGACAATTGAACACTAACAGTTCAATGCAAATTGATTTCAATTAGAATTAAAATCAATTGACTCATCAATCTGTTACAAATAACTAATAATTGGAAATAATTAATGTTTAGTCTTTTTCAACATTGAAAATTGGTGAAAAGTTTTTAGTGTAGATAATTGATATTAATAATTATATCAGTGCAGATATGAAGTTGAATGTTAGGTAAATATATTTTTATTATAAATTCTTTTTTATTTTATTTCTTTTCTTTTAATATTTTAGATTTGTTTTTGATTTCAGTGTTTTATTTTTATTTTATTTTTATTTTATTTTTATTTTATTTTTATTTTATTTTTATTTTATTTTTATTTTATTTTTATAACTGAAAATGTTTTGTTAAAGGTGTCTTGTACTACTTATGAAATCCTAAAATCAACAAAACATATGCGAATAAAGCGCAACTAACGACAAGAAGCTAACAGCGAATAACTCAAAAATGTGCCGCACTGAACGAAATCAAACAAAATAGGTGCTTAGGGCAAGCACTCAATAACTAACGCTGATTGGTTGTCGCCGGTCAGTCGGCGGGGCATCCTCACCCTCATATACCTCAATCCATACCTTTATGATAACGGTTGAAGTATCGAAAAAAATAGCGGTACCGTTATATTTCTGTACAGAAATATATCGGTTGCGCTATCGAAATCATACCGAAACATGCGGTATGACGTCATACCGTTTTATAAAGGTACCTTTATATTCCGGTTATGCAGTCCCTGCATGTGACGCCATTTTGAACAGCTGACAGAGGGACGCCATCTTGCCGAGCAATTTGGCTCGGGCTTTCCTCGCGAGGCAAACGTCCCTACTAAAAATGTACATAAACACGCTGCCGCGCGAGGAATGGTCGATTGGTCGTTTGCCTCGCGCAGCAATTTCCTCGCGAGGCTGTGCGCCTGGTCTGGACACGCCTATTGACAGTACCCACAACCCACAACACAACCCTTAATGATCTTATTGTGGGACTACAACAAAGATTGCCCAAAGTCCGCCTTTTGTGTCCCGAATTACAGTTTTAAATCATCATCATTATCATCATCTCAGCCATAAGACGTCCACTGCTGAACATAGGCCTCCCCTTTGATTAAAAGGGGGGGTTTGCCATACGCGCCACGCTTGGTAGGCGGGTAGGCGGTTGGCGGGCGGGGCAGTTTTAAATAATTCACCCTAATCTAATAGACGGAGAGCTGGCCACGTCAGATATGACACAATAATGAGAGCAACGAAACCCCTCTAGTTAGTTTGCTATACTATACTTATTTCTAGATCCGGATATCTGGCAGCTGTAAAGTGGTGGAGGTAAAAGAATGCAAATAACTTGAAGATAACTAATTCTAGAGTTCTGGTTTTGATCCAATATTATGAAAAATTATGTATTTAATTAGATTATATAATATCCAAAAGTTTCGGTTGGGGGAAGTAGTGCCAATATGACGTATAATATATTTTTTGGTTAATCGCCTACTGTTTTTGTTTGCGCAATAATAACAATGTTTTTTGTTCTAATGTTAAAATATAGGCCCTGTTCTCTATAAATGACCCGATTTCAGCAGTTTTTACCTATTTCGGTAGTACTTTTTTTCAATTTAAAAACTTTGTTGGTCTGTCGGTCTGTTAAAAGCTGCCAGATGCCCGGATCTAGCAATAAGGATGGTTATGCAATCTAACTGGACTGATTACAAACCTCTCATTATTGTGTCACATCTGACGTGGCCAGCTCTTAGACCATAATACCTATTTTGCGATTTTTGCTGGGAGATTTCATTGATTAAAATTAAGTTACTTATAACGGGGTAAAAATGCTTTAATAAACACGTAACAAAAATTAAATTAAAATAATTAAACTAAACTAATATTAAAATAAACTAAATTAAAACTAAATACAACTATACATATATAAAACTACCTAAAAACTTACCTAAAATCCCAGTTACAAAAAGAATACCCCCTCCAAGAGGTCCCCCTGCGGCAGGGAACCCATAACATAACGCTGGCCGAGTTACTTATAACTAGTACGTAAAATATACAAATGCCTACGTTGAAAAATAAGTCGTCTGAGGAATAAATTGAACAGTTTTTTTCATTTTCACATATATTTTTTAAGTTAAATATACTCTATGTTACGCCGAAGTTTCGGTGATATTTTTGGGAAGGTAATAAAATATTTCACAAAATAAAAATACAGAAACTAATTTAATGTCATGCTTTGATCAGATACCTAATGTAAAACATATTACCGGCCATAAAAATAATAATTATTTAAAATCAAGCGACAAGATTGCACGAATCAACATCCTCATTAAACAGGCTCCGTAAGAATTGAGTTTTCGGGTATTTAATATTAATATATACCTATATTCATAAAAAACACATTAAATTAACATTTTACATTATAGCTTACAAATATACAATCATAATTAACTACTAAATAAGATAGAATATGCCTATTGCCTACATAAAATACAACTAAAATATGAACTAAAATTATCTGGCATACCTATTGACCAAAAGTACTGTTTTTCAATAACAAGACTTCATACTATCTTATCAAATACAATTCATGTGAATTATTTCATTATTAGCGATTTTCGTTTTCAAATCGTTACCGGACTCTTAAGTGGCTTCTACGTAATTGAAAATGTGTGACTAATTTAACACTATTTATAGTTATACTTAGGTATAGTTATATATCCTGGGTTTTCCGCACGTCAACATCCAGTGTGGCTATTCTTGTAATAACAAGGTAGCTCTATTCTAACCACCCTAGCCTGGTCTGTCAGGAACACATGTGTGTTCATTTAGTATAAAGTAAACTTGCCACTTAGATCACGGCCCGGCCCATACACAAGTAAACATTTCAGGGCTACTTGAGCGGCGGGGCGGGCTACGTGTTGAGTCGGGGGGCGCTGGACCGCTTCGTGAACAAGGGGCTGCCGTCGCCGCACATCTGTGGGCACAGTGCGCGTGGTACCGAAGACGCTGAAATGGGTGGGTACACTTCTTGCGTAAAAACTGTACACAATAAAACTACAGAAACAATAAACCTATATATAAAACTAAAATAAACTTATAAATAAAAGATGCTCCCCAAGTCGCCTTCGTGGGTTATGGTACCCAGAAGGCTGGCAGCGTTACCTCTTTGGATGGCCAGGCTTATCTTTTGGCCGAAATAGCTGCGTACCTAAAATAGTTTTAAAGTCAAATAACCGACTTCACTATGTCTGCTCCACCTATTCAAGATAGAGCAAATATTCGAGCTACTGTAAAAAAATACTCAAATCACATAAGATGTGTCTAAAATATTTGAAGACTTGCCTCGATTTCTTCAGGATCTCATCATGAGATCCTGACCCGATGACAATGGGACTATCTATTAAAAACCGGCCAAGTGCGTGTTCGGCCACGCATAATGAAGGGTCCGTAGCTACTGGCGAAAATATTACTATAGCAGGGTCGTATCTGCCTATTTACGTAGTTATTAGAGATAACTCAAAAACGACTTGACCAATAATGTTCAATATAATTTTCGTGGAGAGAATATGCAAAGATTTATCTTCATGATTTTTTTCATAATATTTTTTGTACTTAAGTTTCAAAAGTAACAGGACACAATTTTTTAGACCTTCGGAGTGATTATTTCTGAAAATATCCAGTATCCACTTAATCACAAAATTTTAAAAGAGACCTATGTTATTTTTGAAGACCTATCGATTGATACATCGATCAATCAATGACATCATGTTGATAGTTGGCAAAAAAATGTTGACAATTAGTTACTAAAATGGCTAAATAGGTAACTATAATTTCTATAGCTTATATAAATGAATTCCTTGACATGATATTATGATTCAATTAAACTAGTAGTTCTGTGAACCGTAAACTTCGGAGCATTTCCCCCCCTTTACCCCCTTTCACCCTCCCTCGAAACTTTTTTTTACAACAACCTCTGAGGAAGTGTGGGCTTGACCTTTTACCCGAAAATGATTGAAATGGGTAAGTAATAAAAGATATAAGAACTTATTGTATAATTTTCATATTATATACGCTCATATTGCATAAGCTTGTTTTGTATACCGTTCAAAGTCTATAATGAACGTTTGATATAACATCAAAATATCTAATTTTGTTAAGTATAACGTTGTTTAAGTATAATATCGTTGTATATAACGGTCATAATGTATAACGTTCATAATACCTTAGATTTATAATGTATAATATTCAATACATCTAACACCAAAATACATAATGCTCGTATAGAATAACGGGTTGTCTAAAGCTCGTGTACACATCAACTCGCCTAAAAGCAACTGGTCTACACGATTTTTTAAGTAGCAGCTAGTCTAATTAGCTATTCTAAAATTCTCAAAATGTTGAATCCTCAACTTAACTAGACGGAGCCCCGCTTCGCGGGGCTCCTATTTCCGGGCGTTTTGCCCTTCGGGCATCTGAAGCTACCTAACGAACCTAACCTACCTATTCTACCTATTGATTTAGTTTGAAATCCGTGAAAACATTACACTTTGGGAAAAAGGTTGGAATGGAGTTTATAACCTATTTAGTATATCATACGCTATTATATTTTGTAATTATTATACTAAAAGATAGTATATCTTATGATCGATATACGTTATGTATGTTATATTAAACAAATTCAGAGTATTTGAGTGTTATATGATAAGTTATTATACAAAATGAGTGTTATATTAATTGACCGTTATTCCTAATAAAAATATAGATTTTGTTGTTATAGCAAACGTTCATTATATCTTGTGAACGTTATTAATATGAAATTATATATTTTGTAGTTATATCTTATGGGACGCACCCGATTGAAATCCGTCCATAAATAACGCGACAGCAAACTTCCCCCCTTTTCCCCCTAATTTTCCCCCCAATCAAAAAAATGGCTCGACAATTTTTGGCAAATAAATCTAGGAACGTTTATACCAAGTTTCATCGAAATCAGATGAATAACGCGACCTCTAGACCGGCACTGACCAACCAACCAACCAATACACACACATCAATCTGCCAAATCGTCGTACCAGTGAAAACGGAGGCGTTCGTCGCCTCGCTACGCTCGGCTCCTCAGTCAATTAGTAATAATGACATTAATGACATTTCTTAAACAGTTAAATAATTATGTTGTAACTGCATGACATCTTGTATATTTATAAGTTTTCTCTTGTATACACGGTGGGAAGGAGTATACTCGTACCGACAAACTATAACCACGCATTCCTAAGGATAAAATAAGCAAAAAAATGCCTTATGACTTTTGGGTAAATTCGCAAAAAAAAACTTTTTTTGTTGTTGTTGAATGCCTTTCGACATGAAAAATCGATATGTTTTTAAAACTATTGCAAAATATGGACTGATAAGTTTTTTTTCCGATACTTTTTTTTTGCAAGGTGTCTCTCACCACTTCGATGTCTGTGAATAAGCTTGTTTAAACTAAACCACATAATGCCAACATTGCAATCCAAATTCTGTGATGTACCGAGTTAAGAAGAAAAAAAGAGTTTTTTTACATTGACATTATCTCTGAAACTACGCTGATTCCAGAAAAGTTCATACGACATTTTAGTTTCTAAATATGATCAAGAATACGCTGTTAGAGTCTGTCGGTATACTTGTTCCCACCGTGTATAGATATATTGAATGTTTGCATGCCATTTAAGGTTAATTAATGCACGATCACCTGCTATGTATCGGGTAATGTTTATAGCAAATAAAATATTCTTATTTTTACATGAGTTACATGTGTATTAGAGTGCCGCTCCTAAAAATATTTTATTCAGCAATTATATTACAAGACTAAATAGCGGTATACAAAATACACCTTACCCATTACTAAGTCAATGACCTTACCGTATGTTAAAATTTCATAAAGATACGGACGGACTGACGTGACGACGGGGTTCCGTTTATGCAATTTTGGCTGCGGAACCATAAAAATGACAGTGACATACGTAATGTAATGTAACCGTGTTTTATGTAATGTTAATGTTTCCAGGTAAATGTCTAGACGGAATCGGTGTGAAAGCCATGGACAGTCGCGACAACCTAGGTCGCGGACGGTTCTTCCCGTTCATGCCACGAGACCCTTGGCTCACCTCCAAAGATAAGAACTATTCCATCTACCCCGCAAACGAGGTAACTTTAACATTTGCCCACAAAAGTCAGTGTATAAGCCTTGGGCAACCTGGATCACTGGTAGTTCTTCCCGTTCTAGCCACGAAGTCATTTGTTCCCCACCAAAGATAAGGACTTTTAGTATTGGAAATACATCTACTATCCCACGGATGAGGTAACTTTAACATATGCCTATACTCGTAGGAATCGGTGTGATGATGAAGATTCAGACAACCTGGGTTGCGAACGGTTTATACTGCTTCAGCCGTGGTAACGTCTGTTTCGGTTCTAGGATTGAAACTTTTTGAAATTCCATATAAATATCGAAACTGCTTACAAAGTAGAGAAGTAAAGCCTACCTACAAAGAAGCCCCTCTTCTATGCTAGGTAGAAACTTTTACGAAGTGAGAGTCTGAAGTATATTATAACGAAAACTTTTATAACTTTTGCTACTACAAATGTAAGTGTGTGTCTACTTCTATGGTAGCTAATAATAATAATGCAAACAAATGGAAAATTATTAAAAGGCTAGCCAAAAATATATCGTCGGATCAAAAGCAAAACCATGTAAACCATCTTATAATTAACTTAAGAGTCCGGTAACGATTTGAAAACGAAAATCGCTAATAATGACATTATGCATATGAATTGAATTTGGTAAGATAGCTTGAAGTCTTGTTATTGCAAAAAAGTACTTTAGGTCGATATATATAAATATTTAATACCTTAAAACTCAATTCTAACAGAGCTTGTTTTAGGATATTGATTCATGCAATTTTGTCGTATGATTTTTAATTATTATTTGTTATGGACCCTAATATGCTTTGTACTATCTGAATAAAGTATGAAGTGAAGTTTATTTTTGTATTTTTATATTTGTAAAATACTTTAATATCTTCCCAAAAATATCACCTAAACTTCGGCAATTATTAGCAAAAATGCTCTAGCAAAACATACTCTCCCTTAAAACATATTACTATAGTAACTAAATTTCTCCGTAGTTTTGCCGTCATGTACAAGTAGTACAAATCTTTGTCTACGATGCCTGACCAATATCTCTCAGTTGCTTAAAGGTTAGCTGGAAGAGATCCCTTAAAGGGATAAGTTCGCCTTTGTACACACTTACTATATTTTTGTTGGTCATGTACTTGTTTTGTGCAATAAAGTGTTTTACTACTACTACTACATATATATGAAAATGAAAAAAAACTGTTACATTTATTCCTCAGAAGACTCATTTTCCAATGTATTTATATTTTTTACGCACTTGTATAACTTAATATTAATCAATAAAAACCTTACTCTTTTCACCTCTCCAAGCAAAAATCGCGAAACTGGTGTTAGATTAGGGTGAATTATTTATAAATGAAGCATACAATTAAAAAATTGATGTATTTATTCCATCCAAAAAGAAACGATCTTTCATAATATGTATACAAAATTATAGAGATTATGTTAGCTACTGCAAAATAGCATCAAAAAGTTGAGCGTAATCGAAAAAAAAGTTTACCGGACTCTTAAATCCCAAAAAGGTTTTTCTGCCTTTAGAGTAAAAGGCAAAACTTTCTGCTAATAAAATTATATCCAATTAGTCAGTTCTGTCTTTAACCCGGCGATATTTGGGCAAGCAGAAACATTAGACGGTCAGCAAGGGTTAGGTTAGACTAGACTTTTGGGGTTAATTTTTTGCCGACCAACTGATTTTTCTGCTACAGACCAAAATATAATTTTTTAGCAAATCAGTTGAATCACCTAAAAAATCTTGATTACAGGGCTTGGACTGCTGTTCAGATTACGCGATCTCGTTCCATTCCGTGTCTCCAGAATATATGTACATACTAGACTACTTGATCTACCACTTGCGACCATACGGGATCAAGTATGGCGTGGAGAAACTAGAAACCGCATCAGAAACCGCCGTCGAAACCACAGTGAACGTACCGTTAAATAATAGTGAAACTAAGCAAGGTTCTCAGTAGTTTAACCCTTTGACCGCCAAAGCCGTCTAATCACGCGTACGGAAAGTCGTGCTGGCAGCGCTAGGACGTGATATCACTATAACTGTCAAAAATATAACCGGTTTGCCTTGCCCGCTCGCGTGCGCTGGCGTTGAGGGCACGATATTTCCGTCCGATGCTTGTCGCTCAAAAGGTTAACCTTTTAAGAATCCGGTAACGATTTGAAAACGAAAATTGCTAATAATTAAAAAAGTACATGCATATCATAAGATAGATTGAAGTCTTGGTATTCCAAAATATACTTTTGGTCTATAAACATATACAGAGTGGAAAAATAGGTCGGGCCTTGGAGGAAAACTACCTTAAAACGTTGAGATAGCTTAATTTAATGAAAGGAAACATTCTTAAGTTTTCCTAAGAAGTAAAACTGCAATCACATTTTTTTTAATTTTCCCTTTTTTCCATACTAAAATTGTATGATTTTATTTTCCATCATTTATGACTTCTCATATGCCATAAACTTGCTTGGTATTAAGAAGTTTTTATTGTCATAAAATAGTTTTTGACAAAAATGAAAAAATAAGTAGTTTTTTTGAAAACTGTAAATTTTCTCGAAAATTTGTAAATGCAGATATATCTCTCTTTTTAAATAAAATTATGTTTCCTTATAGTTAATTGAGCTATCTCAGCGTTTTATAAAATAGTTCCCTCTGGGCCCGATATTTTCCCACTTATATTATAAGGTATAATAATGGCCACACGTGTATGTATAGGTCACCTAAATTAAAACGATATGCATGTCATGCCTGGATTATAACTTAAAAGTTATGACATTTTTCATAAGCTACCGTAAAGTACCGGAAAGTGTTGTAGAATGTATGAGCTCCCATATAAATCACGACACTTTTCTTTCCGGACAGACTCTAGTAGTGGGTCGGTTGAAGAAAATGTCCAAGCAACATTATTGAAGGTGAATCATACTTAGAAATTCTTACGAATACCTAATAAATATTCTGCGAATACGAATATTCGTAAAAACACTGATACTTATTCGCCGAATACGAATATTCGTAATCACTATTTTTTTAATTATTTCAATTGTGTTTTTCATAGAATATTATTGTGAGATTTATAACCTATATCTCCTTTCCTTTAACTTGCAGCTAAATAAAATCGAGTGCGAATATTTTGTATTTTATTTTAATTTTAATACGCATTGGTCTTTAACCGACTATTCGTCTTATATACGTCGTCAAAAGACATGTAAAGTTTGAAGTATGAGTGACGTATACGCTGCTAAAGGTGGCAAGTTTTGTACAGCCGCCATCAAATATATCGAAGCGGCCAAGGTACTCAAAAATATCTGAACATGCACTTTACCGCCTTGACAATAGAGGCGTTCTTCAGATATTTGTGACCACCTTGGCCGCTCCGATATATCTGATGGCGACTGTAATCAACACCAGGCGGAATGAATATTAAAACTATTAAACGTGATTCAACAATAACATTTTCTTTTTTCCTCTAAGGTGGAAAGCAGTATGTGTTACATAGGACCAAAACTAATAATTTCACCTTGCGCTTGCGCGATAACACTTGAATCCCTCACTACGCTCAGGACTCTATTATATACACCATCGCTTCGTTTAGGATTCAAAGCACTCCATAAATATACATAATTGTGCGCCCTTGTTACACAATCTACTATTTTTATCTTTGTAGAATAAATGTGTAGGTACGAGTATGTAGCAAATGAAACCTTATTAAACTCCACACAAGAAAGTGTACAAAGTGCATTAAACATTTTTTGCTGCGCTGCGCTAGTCAGTATTTTTTATAAAGGTGCCATGGACCGCCTATTAAAAATCAACTCACATATGGCTATATTTATTTTACGACACTGTCATTTCGTACCTAAATTTACCTACGCTATGCGCTGTAGTCCCTTTTGGAAGTTTCTAAATCTCTGCGAACAACTCGATAAAATTATTTGGACACAAATTGAAAAAAACTTTTTACAAAAAAAAGATAAACCGACTTCAAAAAGGATAAAATGAATCATTATATTATTTATATGCGTTACCAACTGATATGTTTGAAGTCGGTGCCAAGCCAAATTTGGAAGAGTTAATACGAACGAGGCGTGTTCAGTGAATTGTTATTTTTACTATATCGCCGTGTGCCTGCTATACGGCCACAATTCAAAAATTTTAATTTTCTGGATTATTGCAGATTCGTATTCAAAATTGTTCAATTTACGACCTTATTTCGAGAGCCATAGCAAAACAGGTCTTTAAGAGCCTTTTTCTCACAAGTGGCCTTATGCATTTGACCATAAATTGTCAGACGATTCCCTGCAATACAGCCACTTGCCGGCGTTCGCACGTAAACCTGACGGCCCTTTTGAGTTGTGGCTGTATAGCACACGTTTTAAATGAAACTTTTTGAGTTGCGTCCTAGAAAATAATAATTAGTTGAGTGATAATTACGATGAATCCCTTTATTAACAAACGGAAATTGGTTGAGTCACAGCAGTAGTTTACTTATTATTACAAAATTGCCAGCTCGCCACCGAAACTACCAAAACGCAACAAAATGATTAAGCAAAGCGGTTAAATATTATGGTTCATCAGTGAGGGTCGTGAGCCTTATTCATATTTTTACCCATCTGAAGAAAGATAAGTATTGAGTATGTTTTCGAAAAGTGTATATGTATTTAACTAACATTTTATTGTATATAATATTATGTGTGTCTAGTTCTATAGCACGCTTTACTGCCAATAGTATGCAACGGATTTTATTGTATGAGGTAAATTACTAACTTTGTTCGGGATGGTTGAATATTATAATAACTGCTTTTATTTTGGGGACTTTGGGGCCAAAAATTAAATCACGTGGAAGGTCGTTACTTTGATTTATTTACATTTACTTATTTGATAATGGTAATGACTGTGTTTAATGTTTTTTTTCGGTGTGTGTCGTAGCTATTCAATTTATTTCAATTAAAATGCTTTTATGAAGTATGATATAAACTAGATATAGCTATGTTTTTATATGCTTGCTTGTTTTAGATCTAACATTTCGAGGACTACGAGTAGATCTGCTAACATACGTAATGTCACCTCGGACAGTCTCTCTCGTGTGACACCTTTGACAAAAGCAAAGGATTCACCTGAAAACAGAAGTTTTTCCGGTCTTGATTTTGGCCTAGTGAAAAAATTAGCAAGGAACAGGATTGTGTTTTGATTTCTTATTTTATAATATAGTAGGTATTCTAAATACTTTTTTCTTTATTTTGAATGTTTTAAAAAAAGAAGTTTCAAAATTTTATTTGTTCAAATTTTATAAAGGACCTTTTAAACAATTAATATTATTTGGTAATGACATGCTATAATGTTGCTGATTATAAGCTAGTTACACATAATTATCGCGTACAGTGATCTTGTTCCTATCAAAGTTGATAAAATAAAGGGTTTTTAACTATTTTGGTGTTTTTATTTATATTTGCATGGTAACCTTTATCCAATAATTTTGTGTTTAAATATGGACGCATCCCAAAATCTTTAAAAAACATTTCTGCAATACGGCCACAACTCTAAATACCTCTCTTTCGGGCCTTGTGTCTCAAAAAATATACATTTCTTTTAAAAAATGGCATGGGTATAAAGAGGGTTTTATCATTCCGAGTAAAAAAAGCTAAGTTTTAAATTTATAGACCTAAAACTAAAGGAGTAAGAACCTATTAAACACCCTGAACTAACCTATCAAAACTTTGAGACGCGATTTCTCGAAATAACGTCTTTTTGAGATATGGCAGTGTAGCAGGCACACGGCGATATAACTAATCTAATACGGTATGAATCGCACGTAGATATACATTCGTTTCGACCTTGTGTTAACTGTAAGGCAAGTAGGTACAGAAAGTATAATCATGCGTCCTATGTTTGTTTGTTAACACATTGTTGGGACTATCCGTATGTCGAACGAAGCCCGTGGTTCGGTTTGAATTATTTATCCTTCTTCATCTAAGGTTTAATCCGAAGTATAAATGAAATCAATTGCTAGATTTTTTTTCTATACTCACATGTACCCAGTACATACGCCGTGTCAGTAAAAAGGCACGATATTCAAATTTTATATGGAAGGTCAATCTTACGCGTCTACATTTTTTTTTCTATTTGCCGCCTTTTTCTAATTATTGACAAAGCAGACGTGTATCAGAATATATATATCGTTGTCGCTATTCATCAAAATAACGGGTGATAACAAAAAAATGAGAATCATTTTCTGTAGGCATAAAAAATAAACTATTTACATAAAAAATATAGTTTGTTCATGAATTTGTAGCAATGTCTTAGAGGTTCTGAAATTTGGTTTATTTGATTTTTTCATGCATTTGTATTTGTAAAAATGGCATTGAAGCAAGAAGCTGTGCGTAAATATCTTGTACGTTTTTATTTTCCAAACTTAAACATCAACAAAAACAATACAGTGGGTCATTTTAGTTAATAAAAATGTACCCGTATCTACTATTTTTAGAATTCTTACATCCTTACCGGTAATTTACAGAAGTAGTAGTGGGAAATCAGCAAACATAATGACAAAGAGAAGACGGAACAAATAGAATTGCACCTTTAATGATAATGATTTCACCAGCCAACGAGTTGCCACGAAAAAAATCAAGTTTTTCAACGGTACCTACACTTGTCGATGTTTAAAAAGATAGGTCTAGAATGCGGCAAGAAGATAAGATGATCAGAATACATAGATCAGCAAAATTAAATTTTATATCACAGTGTCGCTGGACGATTCGAAATTACAGACGAAAATCGTGAATTTTGAACGACGAGCGAAAATCCGAAATCCCAAAAAAATTTCACAATGTGACTGGATCGAATTAATTTTTTGGCATTTAGTAATTTAGTATTTAATGAATTGGAGAACTGAAAATTTTACCCAGTTGATAAGAGGAATCAAGTAATATGTGCACAAAAGGAAAAAACATGCCGTCCAACGATTTTGTTCGGACATTGTATCTAAAATTTTACGAACAGCTGACCACGGGCCCTATTCAAGTGCATTGATGGTTTTGTAAATACAAATTATGTGTTAATAGCGTAAGAATATTCAAAACTAAAAACAAGGTACAGAAGATTTTTTTTACACCTTTGAAAGTATTCTCATTTTTTTGTTATCACCCGTTAGGATTAGTAGTTTAGACATGAAAATGTAACACATGAAATCGCATTCACCTTTGCATATTATTAGTACCGATGTTTTGTGATGTTCACACTTAAAAGCTGATTTGACCGGTTTTCTAATTTGTGGCTTGGCACCGACTTCAAACATATCAGTTGGTAACGCATATAAATAATATAATGATTCATTTTATCCTTTTTGAAGTCGGTTTATCTTTTTTTTGTAAAAGGTTTTTATTTTTCCATTTTTAGTGGTTATATATTTATCAAAATTTGACAAAAAGTCTCGGTATAATCGGTAAAGATATATAAAAAAGTTCATAATACACCCATTCTATCTAAGGAAAGGTCCACGTATCATATGTGGACTTCATCATTAGGTCCTCTCTATCAAATTCTATCAATTCCTCACGGATCCCATCATCAGAACAGCACCAGGTTAATGTGGGACCATCTTCGATGTAGTTCCTATCAAACAAAAAAAAGGAATTGTCCAAATTGGACCACGGGTCTCGGAGTAATCGCTGAACATCCTACATAAAAAAAAAATCATCATTATCACGAAAACAATCATCATCATCAGGACCACTCCATCATATTGGCGGTTTTCGTGAGAAAATGCTTGAGTAGCTTAAGACAACAACCAAATCACCATACACGTGCCTTTAAAAATTGAGGAGTTCCCTCAGTTGCTCATAGATTCCACCATCGGAACAGGACTAGATTAATGTGGGACCATCTTTGAGGTAGTTCCTTTCAAACAAAAAAAGAATTATTCAAATCGGACCACGGGTCTCGGAGCAATCGCTGAACATCCTACATTTAAAAAATCTTCATCATTATCATCAAAACAATCATCATCATCAGGTCCACTCCATCAAATTGGTAGTTTTCATGAGAAAATGCTTGAATAGCTTAAGAAAACAGCCAAATCACTATACACGTGCCTTTAAAAATTGAGGAGTTCCCTCAATTGCTCATGGATCCATCATCAGAACAGCGCCAGGTAAATGTGGGACCATTTTCGAGGTAGTTCCTTTCAAACAAAAGAAGAATTATTCAAATTGGATCACGGGTCTCGGAGTAATCGCTGAACATCCTACATTTAAAAAATCTTCATCATTATCATCAAAAAATCAAAACAATCATCATCATCAGGTCCACTCCATCAAATTGGTTGTTTTCGTGAGAAAATGCTTGAGTTGCTTAAGAAAACACCCAAATCACTATACATGTGCCTTTAAAAATTGAGGAGTTCCCTCAATTCCTCATAGATCCCATCATCAGAACAGCACCAGATAAATGTGGGACCATCTTCGAGGTAGTTCCTTTCAAACAAAAAAAATATTATTCAAATTGGACCACGGGTCTCGGAGTAATCGCTGAACATCCTGCATAAAAAAATTCTTCATCATTATCATCAAAACAATCATCATCATGAGGTCCACTGCATCGAAGTGGTGGTTTTCGTGAGAAAATGCTTGAGTTGCTTAAGAAAACACCCAAATCACCTATACATGTGCCTTTAAAAATTGAGGAGCCTCTCCCGCCATGCCAGCCTCAACGACATCATCCGTCGGGCTCTGGTCAGCGTCAACGTGCCAGCCACACTGAAACCCGTCGGCTTGGCCCGAGACGACGGTAAGAGGCCCGACGGATTGACGCTCGTACCGTGGCAACAGGGGCGGCCCTTAATAGGTATGGGACGCAACATGCGTCGACACGCTAGCTCCGTCCCACCTCGGTACGACGTCGTTGAGGGCGGGCAGTGGCCAGTGCGGCCGCTTCTGCTGAAACCGCCAAACGCCGCAAATACGGGTCCTTAGGCAATGGATACGTATTTTCGGCATTTGCCGTAGAGACTTTGGGACCCTGGGGACCGGAGGCCCTAAAGCTTTTCCAAAAGCTATCTTATATGCTCACCCGCTCCACCGGTGACCGTAGGGCTGGCTCGTTCCTCGCTCAGCGTATTGGAATCGCCATTCAGCGAGGTAACGCAGCCAGCCTTATGGGCACCCTACCAGGTGGCAGCGGCATTGGGGATATTTGCAATTTTACTTTAAGGCCTTTAGTTTAAGTTAGGTGTAGATTTATTTAATTAGTAGTGTAGTATTGTATAAGAAATATTTTATCAAATAAACCTTAAATAGAGGCCATATACAAAGAAAAAAGTGGCCTAGGCCTCCGCTGCCCAGGGCTAGGAATGAACCTGTAGTACCTATTATCTAAACCTACATCATAATTAATAAATCCTCTATTCATGCGTTCCAAAACCGTATGTAATTACCACCATTATTGCAACCAGTATTGTAACATCAGTGACCGTGACGGTTAGCCTGCCCCCGACCGCTGGCACAATAGAGTTGGCCATGGCGGTGCAATGGCGGTCATTCTAACGGTTTACGGAAACGTGTCATTTCGGATTTATACTATGTGTGTAGAGTAGATAAAGCAGTGTATGCAACTGTACGTAGTTAGACCTTAAAACCCTCGTGTGATATTATTATCGTGTGATGCTGGGGTTGTCGCGCCGCTGCAGTGCATCGAGCATGTTCGCGGAGGCCTGCACCGCGTGCTTCTTCACGACTCTGCGCAGGCGGTGCGCGTCCTTGCTCTGCAGAGTTGAATAAATGAGTTTTCAACACACTTGCTTGTAACGAGGTACTTATTCCACCGCTTTTAGGCTCATAATCCTAGATATTAAACACGCGTGCTTTTCACGATAATTATATAACTAGTGCTATAATGTAATAAATCCCATCAAGTGACGTTGGTATTCTAGTACCAAGTCTTATGTGCGCAGACAGAGGCGATTAAATTTAGACGGGTATTATTTTTATTTTTTAAAAAATGATTAGGAGTTTGCATGGCAAAAAAGTAAAAATAGTACACATTTACGAGAAAATACAAATTATAAAATCCTAATTGTGAAAAATAATCATTTCTAGTAATTATTTTACTCATAAATCTCATAATACACAATAGATTATGTTTTAAACACAAATTATGTTTTAGTATTGGCTGTTTGTCATAAACCTTTGCCTCAAGGTGCGCGTGAATGCAAAAAAATGGGCGCCATATTAAAAGTTTACTTGAAGTTACAGTTTATTTGTTAGATTTTTCTAGTTGTGTTTTATTATTATTAATTTAAACAATTTATACTTTAAATGAGTAAAAAACCAACTTTAGTGTTCATTTAACCTCCTGGTCCGGATATGTTTTCAAAATGTCATTCCTACACACTAGTAAAATGTTGTCATAAAAATCGAGTGAGAAATACATGTAAGGAAACATTCTAACTTATTTGACAATAAATGTGAAGTGTTGGATTTTATGAAATGCTTCGAAAAAGAGTTCCAGAGAAATAGATCCAGTCAATAACATCAAAAAACAGGTTAGTTAATTTAATTAACAAAGTCAGTAGGTACCGCTATCCTGTAAGAATTCTGAAAATCAATGTATTTATCAAAAGTTATTTTATCAAAAGTTAGTTAATTTAATTAACAAAGTCAGTAGGTACCGCTATCCTGTAAGAATTCTGAAAATCAATGTATTTATCAAAAGTTATTACTTACAGTTTTCTGTTTTTTCCTCGCAAGTGTGTTGAAAAACGTCGTATGAAACGCGTGTGCCTGATCATTACATAGCTCGGCTTCCTTGTGCACATATGTAATGATCAATTAAGCACACTTGTATCATAATGTACTATTATTAATTACTATTATTTTGTTTCTCCTTGAGGATTTCACGGGGCTTACATCCCGGTCTTTTGGTAGGACTACATGGGGGTACAGATCCAACACGCAGAGGCCCTTTGGAGAGTTTTGCTATATATTACATCTGCTAGAAGCTAGAACCCATTCAAGGACACATCAATTGTATGTTGTTAGGGCTTTTTGTTACTTTTCCCCAAGTTCGTGACATATAAATATACTGATAGGTAACACGGACTCGCGCTACTTACGCAATAGACACGCCTTATATGTTTTGTCCTTATTACTTTGAGAGGGGTTGAATCTATACATTTCCGATAAAGTAAATTGGTAGGAATCTTAACTCGTGAAGCTGAAGCAGATGAAGCATAACCGCCGCCAAACTGTTTCCACAATGATACGTAACTGGGCTAACCCACAGGATAGCGATTAGTCGCTCGTCTCAAGAACGTTCTCTTGACAGCCCGATTCTCACCCATTCTAAGTACGACACGGACTCAGGGAATTGTATGTGCTTTCATTTCGCCGAAGATATTGGGTCCGGCCACTAACTCTTGGATCTCAACAACCCTCATGATCTTCTTGGTCAATCATCGCTCTTGGTAGGTCTCAGGAATCTCAGGATGTTCCCCTCGGCTACCAGGAGCTAACTTTCTTCTTTCAGTGTTAGGGAACAGGTTTCACAGCCGTATATAAAAATAGGTCTTATGACGGTCTTATATAACCGTAACATTACCTCGTAGTACAGGTAAAGTAAGACTAGATATGCCATTCTGGCGGCAAAATATGTACATCAATGAAACTGTGTTCATAACTTTATCTTGACACTAGAAATTAGGATCTGCTGAGTCCTATAAAAATTCAGGGGTCCTACCCCTTTCCGGAGGTTATAGGAGGAGGGGATTTTAAAAACCGGTCAAGTGCGTGTCGGACTACTCATAAAGTGTTCCGTACCTTCGATGAAATAAGAACGAAGTAATGCCAAAAGGGCGTATCCACACATGGAAAAACTTTTTGGAAATGGCTCATAAGGTTAAAAACTCAATAATGGCTACACCGATAATATTTAAATGAATATCATATATAGAAAGTAAGTGTTGCGCATCTATTTGAATTTTTTCATATTTTTAGGGTTCCGTACCTCAAAAGGAAAAAAACGGAACCCTTATATGATCACTTTGTTGTCCGTCTGTCTGTCTGTCTGTCTGTCTGTCAATACCATTTTTCTCAGGAACGCGTGGAGGTATCAAGCTGAAATTTATATCAAATACTCAGATCTATTGTCCCTTGAAGCTGTAAAAAAATCAAGCTTAAAAGCCAACGCAATCAAAAGATACAGTCGTTTATGCTGCAAATTTTAGAGTTTTCGGTACTCGCAATACCTACGGGGTACTTCCCGTGAACTCAGAAACTTGAAATTTGGCACGAAGCAACGTCATATAGCATAGACAAAGGAAAAATTATAAAATGTAGACATTTTTAGTAAAATCATACAAAAAATATATATTTATAATTTTAAACTTACTACCTTTTTCCTCGTAAACGCGTGAAGTTATTTAGTTGAAATTCATGTCAAATACTCAGCGCTATAGGACCTTTCAGATGTAGCAAAACCAAACTTTTATGTCAACGCAATCAAAAGAAATAGCAATTTAAGTTGCATATTTTGAAACTCAGCACTCGCAAGAAACTCAAAACCTAAAGGGTACTTCCCGTAAACTCAGAAACTTGAAACTTGACACGAAGAAACTTCATATAGCACAGACAAAGGAAAAATTACGAAAAGTAGACATTTTTAGTAAAATCGTACATTAAATATTTTTTTTAATTTTAAACTTACTACCTGTTTCCTCGTAAACACGTAGAGGTATTAATTTGAAATTTATATCATATACTCAGCTTTATAATATCTTTCTGCTGTAGCAAAACGAAACTTTCATGTCCGCACAATCATAAGAAATAGCAATTGTTATAGGTTTTTAGGGAACCCTCGGTGCGCGAGTATGACACGCACTTGGCCGGTTTTTTTAACTTATGGTACAAAAGTTTGAAGGGAAAGGACACAATTTTTTTTTACTTTCGTGGCTATTATATCTGTAAATATTTCCTATTTCAAAAAATGATGAAAGAAACCTTTATGTTTTTTGATGTGCAACAAGTTTATATTTGAAATTTTTTTTACAACTCTTCATATCTCACTAAATATTGATCTTTTAAGTATGGGTATGGTCTCATTCGATTCAGCGCAATAAAATACATAGAATATGACACTACATTAGCCTAGTTTTTAAAATTTACGTTTTTAATCATTTCCCTCCTGATCATAACCCCCCGATGGGGGTAGGACTATTAAATTTAGACAGGACACGGCAGATCCTCATTTCTAATGCCAAGACAAAGTTAATAAACAAAGTTTCACTGGTGTACATATTTTGCCTCCAAAATATGCTATTTTTCCTGCATTATATGGCTTTGTGCTGAGGAGCCTGGGACTTTATCAAACTTTATTGAAAAAAATTAAAACTAGACAATTCTTCTGGGATGCTACTTGCGACAGTTCTTACGGAGGAGGAAGAAATAGTAGGTACATTGTTGTAAAGTCTTGAAAATAAACTATTTATAGGTGACAATTAAGTTAGTTCGAGGGCAGGGGGGTGATTTTTGAGATTCGAGCACTCGAAAGTGACATTTAAAATGATGAAATTATGTTTTAAAAAGAAAAGCGATAGAAATTTAAAATAATGATTATTTAAACTATTAATTCCATGCGGAAAAATTGGCGACAAACTTTTGTGTGCGATTATTTTCGAGCTTGAATTTTTTGAATTCGAGCGTCCGGCTGTCAAAAATCGGCCCCCTGGCCCTTCAGGGGAGGCCGAAGATTCATTCCATCCAGCCGATACATTACATAGTGCTCTTTACTACTACTGAGAGGAAATAAATGAGGGGGTTTTCCACTATTTCCCACAACTTTCCCACCCCATCACTCTTTCCCACCCTTTTCCACAGCTTTCCCACTCTTTCACATATAATTTCGCACTGTTTCCCACACCATTTCCTACGATGGTTTCCTACTTAAGTAAACTCGTCAAATATTTAAGATTAAGATCAACAAATTATCATCATTTAGCTTGGAAATTTTTATACCGAAACAGCGGCCACGAGCTCACGAACTTAGGTGTTAAGCTGGATTTTTATCACGAAATGGGATACAAATAAGAGGAATTCACGAATAAATTCATATAAATAAAGTTTCAACCAAAACTATATAGTTTGAAATATTTAAAATAAAACCGGCCAAGTGCGAGTCGGACTCGGGCACCGAGAGTTCCGTACAAATCTATAACAAGCTTAAATTGCTTTTTCTTTTTATTGCGTTGATATAAAACTGAGTTCACGGGAAGTACCTTTAGGTTTTGATACCCTTGAGATTACCTATTCATTTTGAAATTATGTCTCGTTTTACTACAGCTGAAATTATAGACTATTATAGACGTGTTTGATATGAATTTCAGTTCAATACCTCTACGAGTTTACGAGGAAAAAGGTAGTAAGTTTAAAATTAAAATAGTTATTTGTGCAACAAGAGAGGAAAGTTGTTTTTTCTTGCGAGTGTTGATTTTGAGTCTCGAGTAAGCGAAAGATTCTATAATTGAATCACGAGCGAAGCGAGTGATTCTAAGTTTGAATCTTGAGCGTAGCGAGAGATCTCAAGAGCACGAGATGTAAAAAATCTCGTGCTCGGTCGGGTGCTCTCGTGTGACACGTACAACTTTTCACCTTAGTAGTGAGAACATATTAAAGTTAAAAAAAGTGTTGTGGGGGATATCGTTGGATAGGTCTTTTTAAAAAGAATTAGGGTCTTCTAAAACAGTTTTTGGATAAAACTAATATTTTCGTAAATAATAGCTCCGAAAGTTTAAAACAGGGCGTCCCCCCCCCCCATCTAACTTTTGAACAGTGGGTCCAAAATTTTGAAAAAAATTATGAAAGTGAGGCCTATACCTTAAATGAAAACTATATTGAATTAAATCGGTTGAGCCGTTCTTAAGTTATCATTCGAAAACCCATAGTGAAAGTGAAAGGACGTAAGTTAAAATGACCTAAGCGCCGCCAAATTTCCCGTAAGAAACGACCTTTTGAATTAATGAATTGTAACATGCCGGCAACTAGGGACCCTACACTGAGCATGGCCCGACATGCTCTTGGCCGGTTTTGTAATTTTTCCATTGTCTAATATGGTATATGTCTAATAACAATAATGGTATATGACGTTGCTTCGTGCCAAATTTCAAGTTTCTGAGTTCACGGGAAGTACCCCGTAGGTTTTGCGAGTGCAGAAAAACTCTAAAATTTGCAGCAAAAACGACTGTATCTTTTGATTGCGTTGGCTTTAAGTTTGATTTTTTCACAGCTCCAAGGCAGAATAGACCTGAGTACTTGATATAAATATAAATCAGCTTGATACCTCCACGCATTCCTAGAAAAATTGTCTTGACAGACAGACAGGCGGACAGACGGACAACAAAATGATCCTATAAGGGATCCGTTTTTCCTTTCGAGGTACGGAACCCTAAAAATGACGAATTCTCAACATGCTCTTAACAGCCTTAACCTGCCGAAACAGGGGACGTTTACCTCAAAGTATCAAGTCAGTAAGAATTAATTAATTACCTCCGTCTATACAATTTTAGTAACTTCAATCTCCCGGTAGATCGTACGGTGCATAATACTGTATGAAAATCCTTTATAGCATAAAATAATACCTAAAATATGCGACATAAAAGCTCCATCTATAACTATGCGCTAGTACCTAGTTTAGTCTACGAAGTCTCAATTCAAGCAGTGTAGTCGACGAGTAGAAAAATTAAGTTTTTTAACCTTGACGCTTACCTGGCTTGTCAGGATGACTACACCCCCCTATGGGGGGGGCCCCCACCCCCCATACGCACAGAAGGTGTTGGTAGAAAATGTTTAAATGGATGAATATATGTATGAAGATGATTGATTTGATGATTATCGGGCATCAATATAAACATCGGCTGTGTAAAATATTATCACCGTAAAATGGGGTGAGTAGGTTTTGCGGGGAGAGTTGGGTTATGAACGGGGAGAGAAGGGATGAAAGGGGGGTGAGAGCGGATTTTAACGCTACTACTACAAAAATAATTGATTCCAATTTAAAATGGAGCTGTAGTAATATACACATTAAAAAAACGATCCAACAATCTTCCAAAATCACCTTTTCAAAACCCAGCTCACCCCAACACTTATTATATACACTAATCAGTTTGCATAGGTAAAAATAAAATGTTATCGAGGTTTGAATGTCAGTTTTGACCCTACTCACCCCATTTTACGGCATACTAAAGTACCTAAATAAACATTGCGAGACTTATTAAAATACTAATAGAGTTGTTTAATATAGGCGTGATTGTATGTTGTTGTTATTTGTTTACATATACATACACCTATTTACTAAACTAATAAAAATGCCAACAAGCGTTGTTTATAAACAAAATTCTTGACACAGAAAGAAGAAAACATATCAAAGTAAGTAGGGTTGTCAGACGACTCGCATGCAAATTATAAGTATGGCATATTCGAGTTTTTCCGCAATTTGGATAATTTCGAAAACCATTTAAAAATCACTCATATTCCAGTGTGATAAGAGTCCATTTTCGGAATTATCCGCCGCTTTTTCGCCTTCAGAAATACCTGAATACACCTTATGTATCGAGCGTGCACGTGAGGGTTCTAATGTATGTAATTATACCTATATGACACAAGATACCTAAGTCGCTTGATTTAAGTGCTTGTAACTACTACAATGTGTAAGATTTGCTCGAGTCAAAAGATTTCGCTGCTTAGAAATCTGAGGCGGCAGACGAACTTTAATAATAAAGTTTAGATTTTAAGTGTGAAGCAATACCAAATCACGGTTAGATTTTCGTAGGTCGAGTGCCGCTTAGCATAATTCGACCTTAGCTGACTAATTGGTCATGCATGTGAACTACAAATTACTTTAAAAATTGTACCTACTCATAATGAGTAGGTACAATTTTTAAAGTAATTGTGGTTCACTATGTAGATATGTCATGTCGTGATAAGGGAATTCCTGAGACCTACATAGCACTGTTTTAAAATGGTACAGCTAGGCATATCCTGTCCTTGTCAGTGTTTATCTTTGAAAAAGGGATTTAGTATAGGTATAGAGACGTATTTTGAGTAAATTTATAAAAAGTTAGTTTGTTATGTATGACGGAGGGAGAAGGCACAGCGGCTTGTCGCAGAGCTACGCCGTACACATCATAACTGCTAGAATTATGATATCTTGTTTTAATAAGTTACCTTTGTCGATCTAGTAACGAGTATGGAAAACGACGAGCTAAAATGCTCGGTAGTGGTCTTAGTTTGGTCCGTGCAGCACGCCTAGCACATGACTGATGCGATAGTATCTCGCGCGCGAGATAGACTACCCGTCTCTTTTTAATTGACACAGTCAGAAAAGAACGGATAGACTATCTCGCGCGCGAGATACTGGCGTGTCAATCATGTGCTAGGCGTACAGGTAGTCCATTTACCCACTTTGTAAGTAAGAAATGCGCCGGTAGTCATTAAAACTCGCGTTTAGATTTACCCACCGGGTGACAGTATAAAAAGCATACGTACAGTATCTGAGGATTCATTATTCCTTGGACAGTCCAGCAACATCAACATCGACTTAGTTGTGACTTGTTGATGGTTGTACAGGAACGGGTGGTATTTCGTGTAGCACGGACGCAAGCTAGGAACTCTCCTCGTTTTCACAGTTCAAGTGTTTAACATCCTTTGTGATTTGAATTCAGTACAGTTATTAAACCAGTGCGTATGTTTTATTTCTGGGACACCCTGTATATGTGAGAGCACAACTGTCCAATTGGTTATGGTTTCAATTTCAATATCACAAGCATTGAGAGATATAGGTACACACTTTGAATACAGCACAATCTTATGTTTTTACCTAACTAAAATAAAGCTATATAAAATAGTCGGTCCAGATAAAAAAAAGTTGTTTTAGTTACACCAAGATTAATATTAGACAATATCTATATAATATATAGACTATATGTTATAGTAAGCATTAAAGAATTATTTACTTACTTACCTACTAACCTATAGTTATGTTAAGTGTATTTTTTGCGAAGTTTAAACACGAAAGTTAACCTGAAATCTGTAATGTGACAACCCTATAACTCAAATGTAATCGCTTTATAATAAGTAGTTCACTTTTACTGCCTATTAATAACGTGTCCAGTGTTGGTGGTTGACCTCCTAATCCTACCCACCATTCGAATATTGACTGAACGTTCGTTATTTCCTAGAAACTTAATCGAAGCTTAGTGTGTTCACGGCAATAACAAAACGCGTGTGTGATATACCATTTAAAAATGTTTGGCTTGCCCATAGAAAACGTCGATCTGATGAGTCGGCCGAAGCGTATGAAACATCGAAAACATTTTTTGAGATTTCGGAGTTGTTCCTGTAGTAGAACTTGTTTAGTATGGCATACCAAATCACCTCGCACAATATGGCTAGTTATTGAAAAACACCTTGTACATTTTTAAATACTTACCTACTCTGTTTATGTATAATCCACAACTGTTCATGCCAACGGCAATCGGCATTATTGCATTTACTTACTGGAGCTTCGCGAGGTCGCGACAAAGCTCATTACGTGAACACACACATTAGCGTGAAAAACTTCGTTCAAAAAAACTGGGAGTTTGATTCTAAATGTTTTTCTTTAATCGGAAATGGCAATGGCCTGCTTAAGCCGGACGTTAGAACAAAAATGGTTACTGGGCAGTACTTTTTGAACGTAGTTGCATTGTACAGTCGCCATCAAATATAATATATCGGAGCGGCCAAGGTTCTCAAAAATATCTCAAAATGCACTTTATCACCTTGATAATAGAAGCGTTGTTCAGATATTTGTGACCACCTTGGGCGCTCCGATACATCTGATGGCGTCTGTACGAGTATATTCTATGACACCTCTATCTTTATACAGGCAGAAGGAAGGGTGATGGGTCGTCGATTTGTGTTTAGTTTCGCGTTTATACTGTTAACGGGTAAGTAATATAAGACATAAAAATGTACAATATACGTTACGTTATGTATGTTATTATGAACTGAATTTAGAGTATTTGAGTATATAAAAAAATCATTAATCAAAATAAGTATTAATTTAATTGACCGTTATTCCTAACAAAAATATTTGTTTTGATGTTATAGCAAACGCTCATTATATCTTGTGAACGTTACTAATATGAAATTATATTATTATGTAGTTATATCTCGTGGGACGCACCCAACATCAGTCGCATCCGTGACGACCAGGTAACTATCAAACTATTTACACACATATCATAAATCCTCAATTCTGCGTTCGGAAACCGTATGTAATAATTAGTTACCATCATTATAGCAACTAGTAATGTAACAGTCATTGTAAGGGTTTCCGAACACGTCATTTAGCCACATAGTATCTGCCACCAAAATTTTACCACAAAATAATATCAAAACGATTACCATAAAAAAAAATCAGGAAAATTGTCTGCATCATTAAAATAATACATCTGATCTGATACCAAAATCGAATGACCAAAGAATAATTATGAAAAAAACCTAAAAAAATTATGCTCTATTTTTAGAAGTCGTTCTTCCTAGAAACACTCCTTGCGTCAAATAAATTTTTGTGGTTATTTTACAGTTTTTTTTAATTATTTGGTGGTAGATTATTTGGTACTATACTGGTTGCAGGCTGATATTATACTTAGGGGTTGCAAATTAGGTGGCAAATCAAAATTTTGATGGTAACCTACAGAAAAAATAGTTTCTCTTAAATTTAGGTAGGTATCTTGGGATCTGCACACATGATTCGTTAATTTTTGAAGTGTTAAATGACTATTATCTATTGAAGCCTCTAAACTTATACATTAAGCGAGAGGCGATATTTTTAATATTTTTTTTTTCATTTGCCGTAAACGAAGTATGTTGATGGTTTCTTTAACTTTTACCTGTAGGTATAAGTAGCACGTGACAGCAAGTTTATCTTTTTTTTGAGTTTTAGGTCTCAGGTAAGTGTAAGGTTCTTTGTATGCCTCACAGTATCTCTAAATCTATAACTATTTTTTCCAACAGAGACTTCGAACACGGAAAAATGAGCTTTAGCAAAGTACCAATTTGGCTCGGTTAAGATATTTTTAGTTGCATACAACCAAAACATATTTAAAACACGGAATACAGCTTTGTTAATGACAATAATGACAAACAAGTAATTATTACTAAACGTTCTTGGTTATTTTAGCAAAAGCAATAATTTGAATCGAAATAAATGTCCTAGTAAATATAACCCTTACCTACCTGATTACTGATTACCTTATTTATTTTAAACAAATAAACAAATTTAATGTTATAGTTTTGCATACATACGTTAGCCAAGTTGACTTCTTTGATTTTAGCATCGACCTTTGCAGGGTCCATGCCAAGCGAGTAATTTGGTAATTTATTTCTAGCTGTTTCATTTTTTCAGTACAAAGCGCCCAATCATGGAAGTGCAAGATCACAAATGGGACGAGCCAGCCCACAGAGACGAGGATCGGTCGCTGGCCGATGAGCTGTCGAAGAAAGTCCGGGTGCTGTGCTGGATCATGACGCAGCCCAGTAACCACGAGAAGAGGGCGCGGCATGTCAAGGCTACGTGGGGGAAGCGATGTAATATGCTCATATTTATGAGCACGGGAAAAGGTCAGTTCTTATTCATAGCTTTTATTAGCCACAAATGGCCGACGAGCTATTGACGAAAGTCGCGGCATGTCACGGCTACGTGGGGGAAGTGATCTAAACTCGTCTTTATGAGCACACTCACCTTCGTCAGTTCTTATTTGTTTTTTTTTTAATTTAAACTTAGGGCTTTAAGCTACTGGAGCAGTAAAACGGGCGAACTGTTTGGCGGGATGGTAGCCGGGGGGAAATCCAGGATCCTTCCGCGACCAGACGTGATAGGTTTGCTACACTGGAATGCTCCTACCTAGCTTGTGCTTCCAGTGAGATCAGTTAAAGCGAGTTCAACTTGATTTGACATAGTGGGAGACAACTTGTTACTTAAATTAGCGATAAAAGTCGTTCCTTTCAATACAATTTAAAAAAACGGGACGACACTACGACATTGCCACTTTTTAATTTCTACTCTATTTGATCGGAATATGATCTACCTACTGCTTGCCGCCCATATGCAACGAGCTTCCACAATCTTTAAGACATCGTAATTTAGCAATGTGGACCGGCTCTAAATTGTAAAGTCTTTCCTCGGTTCTTCTAAGAGACCTTTTGCTGTTGCCAAGTTGGTGCTTCTTTCTTGGTAGGACCTAAAAATGTTCTGATAAGTGAGAACTAAGACTTGGTTCTGAAAACTTTGTTAAACTTTCTGCGCTTACTACGAGTAGGTACAGTCAGTAACAGAAGTAGCTATCGGGTGAGGTGTTCAAATTGAGCTTTACACGACTTTATTCTTAAGACAATAAGAGTGCGTGAATTTGCCTGTACTCAGAAACTGGCAACACCACGCAACACTTTACATACCATCAACTGGTTCTTAGAATTTTGCCTACGATGCAACAACTTTGCCTGGCTTGAAAAACATAGTTTTTAGGGTTCCGTACCTCAAAAGGAAAAAACGGAACCCTTATAGGATCACTTTGTTGTCCGTCTGTCTGTCTGTCTGTCTGTCAATACCATTTTTCTCAGGAACGCGTACAGGTATCAAGCTGACATTTATATCAAATACTCAGGTCTATTGTCCCTTGAAGCTGTGAAAAAATCAAGCTTAAAAGCCAACGCAATCAAAAGATACAGTCGTTTATGCTGCAAATTTTAGAGTTTTCGGTACTCGCAAAACCTACGGGGTACTTCCCGTGAACTCAGAAACTTTAAATTTGGCACGAAGCAACGTCATATAGCATAGACAAAGGAAAAATTGTAAAATGTAGACATTTTTATTAAAATCATACAAAAAATATATATTTATTTATTTTTAAACTTACTACCTTTTTCCTCGTAAACGCGTGAAGTTATTAAGTTGAAATTCATGTCAAATACTCAAGGCTATAGTACCTTTCAGATGTAGCAAAACCAAATTTTTATGTCAACGCAATCAAAAGAAATACCAATTTAAGTTGCATATTTTGAAACTGAGTACTCGCGAGAAACTCAAAACCTAGAAGGTACTTCCCGTAAGCTTAGAATCTTGAAACTAGGCACGAAGCAACATCATATAGCACAGAAAAAGGAAAAATTATAAAAAGTAGACATTTTTGTAAAATCATACAAAAAATATATATTTATAATTTTAAACTTACTACCTTTTTCCTCGTAAACGCGTGAAGTTATTATGTTGAAATTTATGTCAAATACTCAGAGCTATAGGACCTTTCAAATGTAGCAAAACCAAACTTTTATGTCAACGCAATCAAAAGAAATAGCAATTTAAGTTGCATATTTTGAAACTCAGCACTCGCAAGAAACTCAAAACCTAAAGGGTACTTCCCGTAAACTCAGAAACTTGAAAATTGGCACGAAGAAACTTCATCTAGCACAGACAAAGGAAAAATTACGAAAAGTAGACATTTTTAGTAAAATCGTACATTAAATATTTTTTAAAATTTTAAACTTACTACCTGTTTCCTCGTAAACGCGTAGAGGTATTAAATTTAAATTTATATCATATACTCAGCTTTATAATATCTTTCTGCTGTATCAAAACGAAACTTTCATGTCCACGCAATCATAATAAATAGCAATTGTTATAGGTTTTTACGGAACCCTCGGTGCGCGAGTCCGACTCGCACTTGGCCGGTTTTTATTTTATATTTAAGTACCTCTTATTCCTGAGATTGCCGCCTTTCTCCCATCTCAGGAATAAGATATATAAATAGCTGTTTGGTAATGGTAAATAAAACTATGATTTTCAAGCCAGGCAAAATTGGGCATCGTAGACAAAGTTGTAGCAGTTGATAGTATACAGTGTGTAAATCTAATACGGGCGAATCTCTTAACGGTGATTAGTATAGGACATAAGAAATGTAATTAGATAACTTTTACCCATACCATTGACTTAGTATGTATTCTACATCATATAAATATTTAGTAACTAGGTATAATGTGAGCGATATTTCGATATTTCAGTTTTAAATTCAAATCATAAATACCATTTTTAAGTAATTAAGTCGCGCTTACAATACAATAATCATAATATGTGTTATGAAATAAAGATAAACATTATAAAATTTACCTATCTGGAAAAAAATTGGTATACCACGTTAATATTTTTATGCAATATAAGAATCTAATAAATAATGTAGGTACATCATAAGTGTAGGCACATGTGTTACTTCTGCGGCATTCATCTATGCGCCGAGGAACATTGGCAACATGGCGTTGCACCGCGAACAACAATTATTTTAATTTAGTGTTACATCAAACTTTGCACTTCTTTAATTCCGTGGCTCTATTACCTTTTTTAGAATTATTAGTGCAGTTTTATACTACGCACGAAGCCATTATTTTTATTAATATACTTTTTTAATTTTTGACGCTTGCGTGGCATCCCGTCTGTGGTCCAAGACAGAATGTCAGGCTCATCACTTAAAGTCGTGTCAATCACTTAAACTCATGGCTGAAATTTTTTCTTAGGGATGTCATCTCCTGTTACTCAATGACCCATACAAAATAATTCGGCCCGCCATATAATGCAAACACACTCGCGTTAAACGCTCGTTGACAGTTACTTTCAATACCATGTTTACAGTCGGTACATTGCTGATGATAAAATTTTCTAAAATTAATTATTGGGTCACACTTAAGTGCAACCTAAAAAAACATCTTAATTAATGATTACACTAATGAGTTCTATGTCTGGTTTAATTTATCAACCGTATTAGATTTACACACTATATGTAGTATGTACGTAGTATCTTCTAAGGAGTCTGTGCTTTAGTGGTGCTTTACATTAAATGTTTTCAATTCAGACCTCCAAAAGATTTTCGCAGCGATATTTCGTAATGTTTTCAGATAATTACCTCCCAACGGTGGTGCTGCCGGTACAAGAGGGCCGCCACTATCTCTGGGCCAAGACGAAAGAGGCTTTCAGATACGTGTATGAACACCACAGAAGAGATGCCGATTGGTTTCTGAGGGCTGACGATGACACGTAAGCCGTAGCCTAATCGGTAGTGACCCTGCTTACGAAGCAGGAGGTCCCGGGTTCAAATCCTAGTAAGGACATTTATTTGTGTGTATATGGCAGATTTTTTGACGAAGAGCAAATTACCTTCGGATTTTTAGTGTAGAACAGTGGTTCTTAACCTTTGAATCATAAATAACCTCTCGATTAAATTAAGTTTTAGGCAGAGACCACCGACTCTTGGGAGTAAGTACCTAATATATCAATAACGGAAACTCGAACTTTTATCGAACGAGCGGAGCGTAAGCGAAGATCGTTCTTACAAACAACAACTGTCACCTGGCTACTGGGACGTCTCGGCATTTGGATGGCTTTTTGATTTAGATAGTTTGTCCGACGATAACTTTAGTAACGATTTTCCGATCTTTATGAAATTTGTTGGGGTTGTAGCAGAGACCAACAAAATTTGCGAGTTCGTATATGAGCTGGATTGAGACGGGGGTTCTGAAATTAGAAGGCCTAAAAAGGTTTTGTAAAGGGGTCCTGTTACATTGGTCATCTTATTTGCTACTTTTACGAGCAAGTATGGTTGAGCTTGGTATAAAACGAAACGTATTGATTAACACTCTCGTCAAATCCTTATTAACTGCTTACTGTTTCTTAACAATTAGCAACATAAAATTGATTTCAAAAATATTTTCAATTATATTTTGATTTTGGTGTAAATATTTTGACAACTGACTTTTTTTTTAATTTATTAGAGCTTTGGCTGCTAGGGCCATCAGCATACTGACTATGGTATTATTATTCTACCATCCATAATACTGACATTAACACATTAGTTAGAGTATAGTTAGAGAGAGAGAGAGTTACCATAGACGCATAATGATGGTGACCGAAACCTATATAGGTGGTCCACAGATGAGAACGACATGTCAAAGCAACAGAGTGAGAGGCATGTGAGAGGTGGATTTAAATTTAGATGAGACAAAAACTGTCAAATCTGAAGCGATTTCGTCGCGGTAAAATTTTGCGCATCAATTAACCGCACAATTTAATATGGACGTTTAGTTTCACCGTGATGGTTAGTTGAGAAAAAATACCCGATACCTATTTTTGGTATTTGTAGTAATTCTACTATTGCACATTTATGGCGAAACACAAGATTCGCGAGTTCACAGTTCGGGGCGAACTACTAGTATTTTACCATTTCACTTAATCTAGTCAGATATTGGATTAAATCGCTCCACTGTAGAGTAAAATTTTGTATTCGGTACTTGCCGTCGTCATTTCACTAAACCAGTTCATTTATACTCACTCATAATATGTTTCATATTTTTATATTGGAATTTGTGTGTTCTCCAACTTTCTCTTCTTGTTCGCATGTGTGTATGCCTTAGTAGGCTAGCATTAGTTTAAACTATATTTATATTACCTGTGTGGCTTTCTGTGTATATTAGGTTGTATTACTGTAATTTAAAAGCTGTTGGTTCTCCTTAACATAAATAAATAATTAAATTATACCATCTTCCAATTGAGACTCCATCATTTCACTAAACTTGTTTAGCGAAATGATAAAACTAGTTGCCTTTTTGAGTTCGTTTCGTCAACTTACTGTCGTGGTTAGAGATTTAATCAAATTCCCAAACAAATCTAGGGAAATGAAAAAGCCGATTTTATCTTTTCATTAAACAGAGTCAGTGATTTCGTAAAATTACTGAATTTTCTAGGGAAATGATGATATGGATTCTCCATTTTAACATTCTGCGTGATTTGATCATATCCTTTCCCTTAGAGATTTGTTCAAATGTCTGTTTTAATCCTTTCCCTGCGACATGCACATAAATCCGCTTCTTGACACAACTAATTGTAACATACACAATACAACGCATAAATTGTTCAGATTACGATACATATTGTAAATAACACAAATTTTTGTATTTATTACGCTTTCATCTTTATTTATACAATGTAATTGTAAATTATACTAAATTACGTTTAACTAGACTTTTACAGTAACGTTTACAAACAAAATTATACAAGATACAATATTTTTTGTTATCTCCACCAGATTCTAGTCCTAGCGGTACACGCCGAAATTCAGTATAATGCTGCAAATGGTGTTAAAAGCATAAAAATCGGACCAATTGATCTTTAGGCCAAATGAATCGATTCGGCCCGCAGCAGTAAAAAAAAAAACAGAGTGCAGTTATGACGTCATCTTTTTTTTTGTATGGAAAAAAAAATTTTTTTGTTCTGAAACCTATCGTGTGTGGTATCAAATGAAAGGGCTTTCTGAGCTAATTCCAAAAATATATCACATCATTACATTTCAGTCACATGTTTGAAATAAACATAAAAAAACATTTTCAAAACATACCAAGTTTGGGCTCCTCCAGATACGACACCAAGGAATATTTTTTTGTAAAATATATCTCAAATGATACCTAATATCCTGATATCTAACCCCAAGAATGCAATTTTGAAAATAATTACTTTTAGTATTTTTTTCTGATTTTTAATGTTTACAAAGTATGTCGTATTACTCAATACGAGTACGAGTACCGTAATATCCTCCAACTTTGCCCCCAGGCGAAACTTTGCCCAACATTTTGAACAAATTCATTAATTTACGTAATTTTATAGTATTCTGGTGCGGGCAAGTGTTGATGTGAATCTCACAAAATGGGAAAGCATGGTGAGTAAAACCCATACTTATACTTTTACCTGTATATAATAAGGCAATGGGGAAAGCCAGTGAAACCTTATTGTAGAGGGTGCTCTTTTAGATTCCATACAATGAGGAAAAGAAACAAAAGATGAATGGTCCTTAACAATGTACGGGAACTATGTACAGTAAAAGGCTTTTCTTATGCAATTGTTTCCCTATAGTTTTTTGCTTCAGCTTTTTCATTTTAGAGTATTGTGACAGTTGCCATTACTCTAGATTGTTTATATCGTAATTCGATTTCAAAAGGATAATGAATGAAGAAGTCTTGATGTGGGCAATGTTACGTTGTAATGTAACAACTAGTGATGGCCAACTTTGCCCAAGACAAAAAAAAATCTTAGGGCTATCGGCTTTTTGTATTAACCACTCGGCACGAAAAAAGGTGATTATTGTTTTTGAAATATATATATGACGTTTTGGAACTGTTTCTTTATTTTTTAATGTAATTGTTAATGTGAAACCATAGTATTCAATATATACATAATTTTCTTTGATCTGCCGATTTATTTGTAAACATTACTAAGATAGGTTCGTTATGATTTGTTTCTATTATAAATAATGAAATATAACTCAGTTAATTATGTTTTGTTTAATATACATACTAATACCTGAAAAATAAATGCATGACTAAATTAAAAAAATTAAGTCAAATGAGACAACCCTTGTACTTTGGAATGCTTGTATGCACCTTGTACCGTAAAGATCAAAAACGCGTACCTATCATTGCCCACCTAATTTGTACAAAAGTTTACGTACTTATCGCTGAACTATTTAAAGGGAATGATAGGATTACCCTAGAGACTTGCTGTAAATCTTGTTTCAATACTATAATCGCATTATTTAAGCGCAAATCGACTTGAGCAATGTTGGGTAAAACTCGATATAACTTTACTCACCCTCAAGTTCGCAAAAAATGGGATAAACTTAATTCGCTTTAAGTAAGAAAAATCCTGATATGTGCAACCCGGGTTCCTCGAGCTCACCTGTCACGTTATATCAAAAGAACGTGTAAACAGAGTTTCATTATTCCGAGAATTATTAGATCACACATTCGTAATAATGAAAAATTAAAAAAAAAAACTTAGTGGAATTGTTTTCAAAATTTCTTTCTTGGGGTTTGAAATGAGGATATCAGGTATCATTTAAGGTATATTTTACAAAAAAATATTCAACCGTATCGTATTTGTAGGAGCCCAAACTTGGTATGTTTTGAAAATTATTTTTATTTTCATTTGAAACAAGTGACATAAATATAATGATATGATATATTTTTAGAATTGGCTCAAAAAGCCCTTTCATTTGATACCACACACGATAGGTTTCAGAACAAAATTTATTTTTTTTCCATACAAAAAAAAGATGACGTCATAACTGCACTCTGTTTTTTTTTTTACTGCTTCGGGCCAAATCGATTAATTTGGCCTAAAGATCAATCGTTCCAATTTTCATGCTTTTAACACCATTTGCAGCATGTTTAAGGCGTACCGCTAGGACTATAAAAACAACTACTTTTCACAACTATTTACACAGTCTTGTAGTATTATACAAAAAAAATTTTTTCGCACGGGCGATTCAGGGTAATTTGCCTACTTTCCCGAGTTGCTGCATATGGGGCAATTGATTGGAGGAAGAATGGCGCCATACTGGAGCAATGATTGCTCCATATTGAACAATAAGTTCTCAAATTGCTTGATATGACCGTGACATCAAAATACCGGCATTTCGGCAATGTTTATCGCCAGTGTAAGAGCACCTAAAGACAGGACATAACTGAAGTAGTAGTTTCAATTCACAAATAAAATACATACGTGTACGTTATCCTGACAGAATTTGTCTTAAATTGTATTCTGTTGACCGTTTCAAAAAAAATGTGAATTATAATATACGTGTGTCTCAGCTTAAGGATGATGCACGGTGTTCCGTACCGTGTTCTACACGACACTTTCGACACTTCATTTTGTATTGAAAGCGTCACGTGATCCTCGGAGATCGGGTGATGTTCTGTATACAAAATGAAAAGTGTCGTCTCTGACACGGTACGGAACATCATGCATCATTCTTTATGGATCTTTGTATTTAGGCATTTTTAACTCTGTAATTATTACACACTTTTCGATTTCCCGTAATATTTATTCCTTATTATATTTAATTCCTCAGGTACGTAGTCGTAGAGAATTTGCGCTACATGTTGTCGGAGTACAATACCAACGACCCAATTTACTTCAGCTGCCGGTACAAACCGTTCACTCCACAGGTTAGTCATTGGTGCTCACTCCATATAACTGATATTATCCCAAAAGCTAGACATTATGACGGCTAGACGACTAAGGGGACCGAGGGGGCAGGGGACCCGGGGTATGTCCTTAAACTACGCCCGGACAAGGGTATGTCCTTAAACTATGGCGATTATCACACTGGCGACGGATTCGCATGCGGCGCCGGTGCGCGAGCGAGATAGCGCTATACACCTGCAGAGCGCTATCGCGCTCGCGCACCGGCGCCGCATGCGGATCCGTCGCCAGTGTGATAATCGCCTATGACCAAAAGAGAGGTATGGGTGCTGCGAATGTCATCTCGCTATGTGTGGTTAGGGCAGAGAACAGTGAATGTCATCTCGCTCATATCTCGAGCAGAGCCCGACTGGGGAAGTACGCCTCCACCTTACAGAATACCACAGCCAAATAGCACTCGACCCTACTCATACTCACTCGTGTTGTGTTCCTGCTGCTGGTGAGTAAGGTTGCCAAAGAGCTCAAAGAGGACCCTGTGTGTTGACGACGAGATCCTCTTGTTCCTTTACTCCTCAACCACGTCGGCAACGCGCATGTGACACCCCTGGAGTTGCAGGCGTCCATAGGCTACGGTAGCTGCTTACCATCCGGTGGGCCGTATGCTTGTTTGCCACCGTCGTGGTATAAAAATTAAAAGAAAAAAAACGGCCAAGGCCATGTCGAACCATGCTCAGTGTTAGGGTTCCGTAGTTGCTGGCCCGTCAGAATACACCCACTCAAAAGGTCGTTTTATCCACTAATATGATAAACGAGTAAATCTACGAGTTATTTAGTTGAGAGCAGCTATACAGTACAGAGAGTAAGTACTATTGTAATGTAAGGTAATTGGAAGATGTATTTATACAAATGACTATAAAAACTTCGCAAGCGCGCGATGTACCATCGGGTTCATAATTGCATGGCCAATTTATCAATGAATTCATTCATAAATTGCCCATGCATTTTTGAACCCGATGGTACAGTGAGCAGCAGAAGCAGCTACGTCTTAGTCTTACTATTCAACCAACCAGACCGGCTATGTCTGTCATTTTCTACACGGTGCCCGTGAGCATTGCGAGAGATTTTAACAGCGTATTCCTGAGCGTAATTGGAGACTAAAATGTCGTAAAAACTTTTCTGGAATTTGCCTAGTTTCTGAGTTATTACGAATTATTTAAATAAAAAAACATTGATTATTGTAACTCAGTGAATAACGATTTTTGATAGAGGTTTCACTCTTTATGGGGTCTAGTCTAGCCATCCTTATTAGGCGTGTCCAGACTCCAGACCAGGCGCACAGCCTCGCGAGGAAATTGCCGCGCGCGGCAGCTCGCCTAGTGTGGGGTGCCTCGGCCGAGGCGGCGCACATGTTTGCCGCGGCCGCGGCCGATCGGCTCGGTGTCGGTATTCGGCGCCTCAGTCGTTTGCCTCGCGCAGGTCTGGACGTGTTTATTTGGTGCGCGTGGTTTTTTATTTGTTCCGTTTGGTTATTTTGCAATTGTTTAAAGTTATAGTTTTGTATTAAAATAATAATTAGATTGGGCAAATAAGGTGATAAATTTGACATTTATCTAGTTTTGTATTAAAATTACTGATCGATTAGGAAAATTGAGGCAGATTGGGGCAGGTCAAGCAATAATACTAATTGCGTACTTTACTAGTACGTCGTACGTCGAAAGATGGAGACGTCATGTGTCACTGATTTTGTAGGGAAGATGAACATATTATTCTGTGGTATAGCTTTAAAAACCAAAATAAACGCAACACAAGCCACGGCTGTTAACACATGTGACGCCATTTTGAACAGCTGACAGAGGGACGCCATCTTGCCGAGCAATTTGGCTCGGGCTTTCCTCGCGAGGCAAACGTCCCTACTAAAAATGTACATAAACACGCTGCCGCGCGAGGAATGGTCGATTGGTCGTTTGCCTCGCGCGGCAATTTCCTCGCGAGGCTGTGCGCCTGGTCTGGACACGCCTATTGACAGTACCCACAACCCACAACACAACCCTTAATGATCTTATTGTGGGACTACAACGAAGATTGCCCAAAGTCCGCCTTTTGTGTCCCGAATTACAGTTTTAAATCATCATCATTATCATCATCTCAGCCATAAGACGTCCACTGCTGAACATAGGCCTCCCCTTTGATTAAAAGGGGGGGTTTGCCATACGCGCCACGCTTGGTAGGCGGGTAGGCGGTTGGCGGGCGGGGCAGTTTTAAATAATTCACCCTAATCTAATAGACGGAGAGCTGGCCACGTCAGATATGACACAATAATGAGAGCAACGAAACCCCTCTAGTTAGTTTGCTATACTATACTTATTTCTAGATCCGGATATCTGGCAGCTGTAAAGTGGTGGAGGTAAAAGAATGCAAATAACTTGAAGATAACTAATTCTAGATTTCTGGTTTTGATCCAATATTATGAAAAATTATGTATTTAATTAGATTATATAATATCCAAAAGTTTCGGTTGGGGGAAGTAGTGCCAAATGACGTATAATAATTTTTTGGTTAATCGCCTACTGTTTTTGTTTGCGCAATAATAACAATGTTTTTTGTTCTAATGTTAAAATATAGGCCCTGTTCTCTATAAATGACCCGATTTCAGCAGTTTTTACCTATTTCGGTAGTACTTTTTTTCAATTTAAAAACTTTGTTGGTCTGTCACTCTGATCTCCACCCATTAAAAGCTGCCAGATGCCCGGATCTAGCAATAAGGATGGTTATGCAATCTAACTGGACTGATTACAAACCTCTCATTATTGTGTCACATCTGACGTGGCCAGCTCTTAGACCATAATACCTATTTTGCGATTTTTGCTGGGAGATTTTATTGATTAAAATTAAGTTACTTATAACGGGGTAAAAATGCTTTAATAAACACGTAACAAAAAAGAAATTAAAATAATTAAACTAAACTAATATTAAAATAAACTAAATACAACTATAAATATATAAAACTACCTAAAAACTTACCTAAAATCCCAGTTACAAAAAGAATACCCCCTCCAAGAGGTCCCCCTGCGGCAGGGAACCCATAACATAACGCTGGCCGAGTTACTTATAACTAGTACGTAAAATATACAAATGCCTACGTTGAAAAATAAGTCGTCTGAGGAATAAATTGAACAGTTTTTTTCATTTTCACATATATTTTTTAAGTTAAATATACTCTATGTTACGCCGAAGTTTCGGTGATATTTTTAGGAAGGTAATAAAATATTTCACAAAATAAAAATACAGAAACTAATTTAATGTCATGCTTTGATCAGATACCTAATGTAAAACATATTACCGGCCATAAAAATAATAATTATTTAAAATCAAGTGACAAGATTGCACGAATCAACATCCTCATTAAACAGGCTCCGTAAGAATTGAGTTTTCGGGTATTTAATATTAATATATACCTATATTCATAAAAAAACACATTAAATTAACATTTTACATTATAGCTTACAAATATACAATCATAATTAACTACTAAATAAGATAGAATATGCCTATTGCCTACATAAAATACAACTAAAATATGAACTAAAATTATCTGGCATACCTATTGACCAAAAGTACTGTTTTTCAATAACAAGACTTCATACTATCTTATCAAATACAATTCATGTGAATTATTTCATTATTAGCGATTTTCGTTTTCAAATCGTTACCGGACTCTTAAGTGGCTTCTACGTAATTGAAAATGTGTGACTAATTTAACACTTTTTATAGTTATACTTATAGTTATATATCCTGGGTTTTCCGCACGTCAACATCCAGTGTGGCTATTCTTGTAATAACAAGGTAGCTCTATTCTAACCACCCTAGCCTGGTCTGTCAGGAACACATGTGTGTTCATTTAGTATAAAGTAAACTTGCCACTTAGATCACGGCCCGGCCCATACACAAGTAAACATTTCAGGGCTACTTGAGCGGCGGGGCGGGCTACGTGTTGAGTCGGGGGGCGCTGGACCGCTTCGTGAACAAGGGGCTGCCGTCGCCGCACATCTGTGGGCACAGTGCGCGTGGTACCGAAGACGCTGAAATGGGTGGGTACACTTCTTGCGTAAAAACTGTACACAATAAAACTACAGAAACAATAAACCTATATATAAAACTAAAATAAACTTATAAATAAAAGATGCTCCCCAAGTCGCCTTCGTGGGTTATGGTACCCAGAAGGCTGGCAGCGTTACCTCTTTGGATGGCCAGGCTTATCTTTTGGCCGAAATAGCTGCGTACCTAAAATAGTTTTAAAGTCAAATAACCGACTTCACTATGTCTGCTCCACCTATTCAAGATAGAGCAAATATTCGAGCTACTGTAAAAAAATACTCAAATCACATAAGATGTGTCTAAAATATTTGAAGACTTGCCTCGATTTCTTCAGGATTTCATCATGAGATCCTGACCCGATGACAATGGGACTATCTATTAAAAACCGGCCAAGTGCGTGTTCGGCCACGCATAATGAAGGGTCCGTAGCTACTGGCGAAAATATTACTATAGCATGGTCGTATCTGCCTATTTACGTAGTTATTAGAGATAACTCAAAAACGACTTGACCAATAATGTTCAATATAATTTTCGTGGAGAGAATATGCAAAGATTTATCTTCATGATTTTTTTCATAATATTTTTTGTACTTAAGTTTCAAAAGTAACAGGACACAATTTTTTAGACCTTCGGAGTGATTATTTCTGAAAATATCCAGTATCCACTTAATCACAAAATTTTAAAAGAGACCTATGTTATTTTTGAAGACCTATCGATTGATACATCGATCAATCAATGACATCATGTTGATAGTTGGCAAAAAAATGTTGACAATTAGTTACTAAAATGGCTAAATAGGTAACTATAATTTCTATAGCTTAAATGAATTCCTTGACATGATATTATGATTCAATTAAACTAGTAGTTCTGTGAACCGTAAACTTCGGAGCATTTTCCCCCCTTTTCCCCCCTTTCACCCTCCCTCGAAACTTTTTTTTACAACAACCTCTGAGGAAGTGTGGGCTTGACCTTTTACCCGAAAATGATTGAAATCCGTCCATAAATAACGCGACAGCAAACTTCCCCCCTTTTCCCCCTAATTTTCCCCCCAATCAAAAAAATGGCTCGACAATTTTTGGCAAATAAATCTAGGAACGTTTAAACCAAGTTTCATCGAAATCGGATGAATAACGCGACCTCTAGACCGGCACTGACCAACCAACCAACCAATACACACACATCAATCTGCCAAATCGTCGTACCAGTGAAAACGGAGGCGTTCGTCGCCTCGCTACGCTCGGCTCCTCAGTCAATTAGTAATAATGACATTAATGACATTTCTTAAACAGTTAAATAATTATGTTGTAACTGCATGACATCTTGTATATTTATAAGTTTTCTCTTGTATACACGGTGGGAAGGAGTATACTCGTACCGACAAACTATAACCACGCGTATTCCTAAGGATAAAATAAGCAAAAAAATGCCTTATGACTTTTGGGTAAATTCGCAAAAAAAAACTTTTTTTGTTGTTGTTGAATGCCTTTCGACATGAAAAATCGATATGTTTTTAAAACTATTGCAAAATATTGACTGATAAGTTTTTTTTCCGATACTTTTTTTTTGCAAGGTGTCTCTCACCACTTCGATGTCTGTGAATAAGCTTGTTTTCTCCAATGTGCTCGGAAATTTTCAGCTTACTGTAGCAAAATGAGTACGTGAAGTTCTTAATTTTTTACCAAAACGAATTAAAAAAAATAAAAATCATTATTTACTTGTTTTAGCGGTCGTGAAGTAATTTGTCAACGCCATAAATATGTATACACTTTTGCACCTTACTCTATTGTAATAAGGTTCAAAGTGTATACATATTTTAGGCGTTGACTAGTAAAATCCATTACTGTATTGTTTTTTACCTTTTAAACTTTTCATCCGACTAAGAAATTTCATTTCAAACAGCCAATACTTAAGCGACGTCTATACACCGTCTGAACGGCAATCCCTTCAAACTGTAGGATAGAGCGAGATAGTTAGATCAAAAACCTTGGTTGTCTCGTTCTTTGTCATAGCACCGCGTCTGATCGTGCGAATGAGGCTTAATACAATCATACACAAAACAACTATTTTTAAGGTTTAATCTTGTATCTGTTGCATAAAAGGAGCATATTTAATTTCTTTTTAAATATTATTTGAATGAAAATTGGCAGTATACATAGTTCTTAATACTATAAAAAAAAATTATAGAGGGAAGCTAATTCATGACATTGAACGCTAATAACGTAACCAAAATCTGTAACTTATTTCATTTACTTTACTTTATTTCCTCGCACTTTTAGAGAAAAGCACTATATATGCCTTGGCGGGAATAGAAATTCGTGGACTCGTCTTATTTTTTCGGACTCAGCTGCGCTTCGTCCGAAAAAATCGCTCGTCCACGAATTTCCCTTTCCCGTCCTCTGCAATAATGTACTATTAAACTAAACCACATAATGCCAACATTGCAATCCAAATTCTGTGATGTACCGAGTTAAGAAGAAAAAAAGAGTTTTTTTACATTGACATTATCTCTGAAACTACGCTGATTCCAGAAAAGTTCATACGACATTTTAGTTTCTAAATATGATCAAGAATACGCTGTTAGAGTCTGTCGGTATACTTGTTCCCACCGTGTATAGATATATTGAATGTTTGCATGCCATTTAAGGTTAATTAATGCACGATCACCTGCTATGTATCGGGTAATGTTTATAGCAAATAAAATATTCTTATTTTTACATGAGTTACATGTGTATTAGAGTGCCGCTCCTAAAAATATTTTATTCAGCAATTATATTACAAGACTAAATAGCGGTATACAAAATACACCTTACCCATTACTAAGTCAATGACCTTACCGTATGTTAAAATTTCATAAAGATACGGACGGACTGACGTGACGACGGGGTTCCGTTTATGCAATTTTGGCTGCGGAACCATAAAAATGACAGTGACATACGTAATGTAATGTAACCGTGTTTTATGTAATGTTAATGTTTCCAGGTAAATGTCTAGACGGAATCGGTGTGAAAGCCATGGACAGTCGCGACAACCTAGGTCGCGGACGGTTCTTCCCGTTCATGCCACGAGACCCTTGGCTCACCTCCAAAGATAAGAACTATTCCATCTACCCCGCAAACGAGGTAACTTTAACATTTGCCCACAAAAGTCAGTGTATAAGCCTTGGGCAACCTGGATCACTGGTAGTTCTTCCCGTTCTAGCCACGAAGTCATTTGTTCCCCACCAAAGATAAGGACTTTTAGTATTGGAAATACATCTACTATCCCACGGATGAGGTAACTTTAACATATGCCTATACTCGTAGGAATCGGTGTGATGATGAAGATTCAGACAACCTGGGTTGCGAACGGTTTATACTGCTTCAGCCGTGGTAACGTCTGTTTCGGTTCTAGGATTGAAACTTTTTGAAATTCCATATAAATATCGAAACTGCTTACAAAGTAGAGAAGTAAAGCCTACCTACAAAGAAGCCCCTCTTCTATGCTAGGTAGAAACTTTTACGAAGTGAGAGTCTGAAGTATATTATAACGAAAACTTTTATAACTTTTGCTACTACAAATGTAAGTGTGTGTCTACTTCTATGGTAGCTAATAATAATAATGCAAACAAATGGAAAATTATTAAAAGGCTAGCCAAAAATATATCGTCGGATCAAAAGCAAAACCATGTAAACCATCTTATAATTAACTTAAGAGTCCGGTAACGATTTGAAAACGAAAATCGCTAATAATGACATTATGCATATGAATTGAATTTGGTAAGATAGCTTGAAGTCTTGTTATTGCAAAAAAGTACTTTAGGTCGATATATATAAATATTTAATACCTTAAAACTCAATTCTAACAGAGCTTGTTTTAGGATATTGATTCATGCAATTTTGTCGTATGATTTTTAATTATTATTTGTTATGGACCCTAATATGCTTTGTACTATCTGAATAAAGTATGAAGTGAAGTTTATTTTTGTATTTTTATATTTGTAAAATACTTTAATATCTTCCCAAAAATATCACCTAAACTTCGGCAATTTTTAGCAAAAATGCTCTAGCAAAACATACTCTCCCTTAAAACATATTACTATAGTAACTAAATTTCTCCGTAGTTTTGCCGTCATGTACAAGTAATGTACAAATCTTTGTCTACGATGCCTGACCAATATCTCTCAGTTGCTTAAAGGTTAGCTGGAAGAGATCCCTTAAAGGGATAAGTTCGCCTTTGTACACACTTACTATATTTTTGTTGGTCATGTACTTGTTTTGTGCAATAAAGTGTTTTACTACTACTACTACATATATATGAAAATGAAAAAAAACTGTTACATTTATTCCTCAGAAGACTCATTTTCCAATGTATTTATATTTTTTACGCACTTGTGTAACTTAATATTAATCAATAAAAACCTTACTCTTTTCACCTCTCCAAGCAAAAATCGCGAAACTGGTGTTAGATTAGGGTGAATTATTTATAAATGAAGCATACAATTAAAAAATTGATGTATTTATTCCATCCAAAAAGAAACGATCTTTCATAATATGTATACAAAATTATAGAGATTATGTTAGTTACTGCAAAATAGCATCAAAAAGTTGAGCGTAATCGAAAAAAAAGTTTACCGGACTCTTAAATCCCAAAAAGGTTTTTCTGCCTTTAGAGTAAAAGGCAAAACTTTCTGCTAATAAAATTATATCCAATTAGTCAGTTCTGTCTTTAACCCGGCGATATTTGGGCAAGCAGAAACATTAGACGGTCAGCAAGGGTTAGGTTAGACTAGACTTTTGGGGTTAATTTTTTGCCGACCAACTGATTTTTCTGCTACAGACCAAAATATAATTTTTTAGCAAATCAGTTGAATCACCTAAAAAATCTTGATTACAGGGCTTGGACTGCTGTTCAGATTACGCGATCTCGTTCCATCCCGTGTCTCCAGAATATATGTACATACTAGACTACTTGATCTACCACTTGCGACCATACGGGATCAAGTATGGCGCGGAGAAACTAGAAACCGCATCAGAAACCGCCGTCGAAACCACAGTGAACGTACCGTTAAATAATAGTGAAACTAAGCAAGGTTCTCAGTAGTTTAACCCTTTGACCGCCAAAGCCGTCTAATCACACGTACGGAAAGTCGTGCTGGCAGCGCTAGGACGTGATATCACTATAACTGTCAAAAATATAACCGGTTTGCCTTGCCCGCTCGCGTGCGCTGGCGTTGAGGGCACGATATTTCCGTCCGATGCTTGTCGCTCAAAAGGTTAACCTTTTAAGAATCCGGTAACGATTTGAAAACGAAAATTGCTAATAATTAAAAAAAGTACATGCATATCATAAGATAGATTGAAGTCTTGGTATTCCAAAATATACTTTTGGTCTATAAACATATACAGAGTGGAAAAATAGGTCGGGCCTTGGAGGAAAACTACCTTAAAACGTTGAGATAGCTTAATTTAATGAAAGGAAACATTCTTAAGTTTTCCTAAGAAGTAAAACTGCAATCACATTTTTTTTAATTTTCCCTTTTTTCCATACTAAAATTGTATGATTTTATTTTCCATCATTTATGACTTCTCATATGCCATAAACTTGCTTGGTATTAAGAAGTTTTTATTGTCATAAAATAGTTTTTGACAAAAATGAAAAAATAAGTAGTTTTTTTGAAAACTGTAAATTTTCTCGAAAATTTGTAAATGCAGATATATCTCTCTTTTTAAATAAAATTATGTTTCCTTATAGTTAATTGAGCTATCTCAGCGTTTTATAAAATAGTTCCCTCTGGGCCCGATATTTTCCCACTTATATTATAAGGTATAATAATGGCCACATGTGTATGTATAGGTCACCTAAATTAAAACGATATGCATGTCATGCCTGGATTATAACTTAAAAGTTATGACATTTTTCATAAGCTACCGTAAAGTACCGGAAAGTGTTGTAGAATGTATGAGCTCCCATATAAATCACGACACTTTTCTTTCCGGACAGACTCTAGTAGTGGGTCGGTTGAAGAAAATGTCCAAGCAACATTATTGAAGGTGAATCATACTTAGAAATTCTTACGAATACCTAATAAATATTCTGCGAATACGAATATTCGTAAAAACACTGATACTTATTCGCCGAATACGAATATTCGTAATCACTATTTTTTTAATTATTTCAATTGTGTTTTTCATAGAATATTATTGTGAGATTTATAAACTATATCTCCTTTCTTTTAACTTACAGCTTAATAAAATCGAGTGCGAATATTTTGTATTTTATTTTAATTCTAATACGCATTGGTCTTTAACCGACTATTCGTCTTATATACGTCGTCAAAAGAGATGTAAAGTTTGAAGTATGAGTGACGTATACGCTGCTAAAGGTGGCAAGTTTTGTACAGCCGCCATCAAATATATCGAAGCGGCCAAGGTAATCAAAAATATCTGAACATGCACTTTACCGCCTTGACAATAGAGGCGTTCTTCAGATATTTGTGACCACCTTGGCCGCTCCGATATATCTGATGGCGACTGTAATCAACACCAGGCGGAATGAATATTTCCTAAAATGTATAAGGGATCACTATGGCTAAATAATAAAATTTGATGTAAAACCCCTATTTTAGGTCTTAATTGGAAGTCAACCAATAGTGGCAGTAATTAAACTTGCCACCTATGTTCTCTGGGATCCTAGTACTTATGCTATGCATGTCTGAAAACATGAGCTTCGAAAACCACCACAGATGTTTGCCATTATAATATTTGCATTTTACCATTAATTTTTGTCACTCCTCTTGTTCGTTTATGGGCTTTTTCTTTCCTACTGGGAGGGAACAAAGTGGCATTTTTCTGTTCTAGGGCATAAATGTGTAGGTACACATTTATTCTACAAAGATAAAAATAGTATATAATAGAGTCCTGAGCGTAGTGAGGGATTCAAGTGTTATCGCGCAAGCGCAAGGTGAAATTATTAGTTTTGGTCCTATGTAACACATACTGCTTTCCACCTTAGAGGAAAAAAGAAAATGTTATTGTTGAATCACGTTTACTTTAAATTTACTAATATTATTATGAACTTTGTGTCCTCTCTGATTATAATGAGTTGATTAATTTAATAAGAAATATGTTTGTAATGACGGACTAACTGAAAAAAAAAGATAATGCCCTAGAACAGAAAAATGCCACTTTGTTCCCGAGTACGACGAGTATGTAGCAAATGAAACCTTATTAAACTCCACACAAGAAAGTGTACAAAGTGCATTAAACATTTTTTGCTGCGCTGCGCTAGTCAGTATTTTTAGGGTTCCGTAACTCAAAAGGAAAAAAACGGAACCCTTATAGGACCACTTTGTTGTCCGTCTGTCTGTCTGTCTGTCTGTCTGTCTGTCTGTCTGTCTGTCTGTCAAGACCATTTTTCTCAGGAACGCCTGGAGGTATCAAGCTGAAATTTATACCAAATACTTAGGTCTATTGTCCCTTGAAGCTGTGAAAAAAAATCAAACTTAAAAGCCAACGCAATCAAAAGATACAGTCGTTTATGCTGCAAATTTTAGAGTTTTCGGCACTCGCAAAACCTACGGGGTACTTCCCATGAACTCAGAAACTTGAAATTTGGCGCGAAGCAACGTCATATAGCATAGACAAAGGAAAAATTATAAAAAGTAGACATTTTTAGTAAAATCATACAAAAATATATATTTAAAATTTTAAACTTACTACCTTTTTCCGCGTAAACACGTGAAGTTATTAAATTGAAATTCATGTCAAATACTCAGGGCTATAGTACCTTTCAGATGTAGCAAAACCAAATCTTTATGTCAACGCAATCAAAAGGAATAGCAATTTAAGTTGCATATTTTGAAACTGAGTACTCGCGAGAAACTCAAAACCTAAAGGGTACTTCCCGCAAGCTCAGAATCTTTAAACTTGGCACGAAGCAACGTCATATAGCACAGACAAAGGAAAAATAAAGATAAAGATAAAGATAAAGATATATTTATTGGTAACATCCAGGTACAAGTCAGATACATACAATGTATAAAAATTACATTATGATTATTATTGTCTTTTTTTTTTACATAGTTAGTGGTAATGTAATCATTTCACTAAATTTAAAGAAATTTTTTGTAAGTAGCCACGATTCCAGCTTACTTTTAAAGGATTGATGAGACTTTGCATCTCGTATGTTGTCTGGGAGGCGGTTGTATATCGCAGGGCCCGTGACGTACACCGACTGTTCTGACCGATGAAGCCTGTGAAAAGGTGCAACCAGGCGGTCTTGGTGTGCATTACTTCGGAGATCGTATGACGTCACTATGCCTTTTCGTTTAAATTTATCGATATTAGTGTGAGTGAACAACGCAAGCTGGAGGATCACAATGCTTGGTAGGGTTAGGATGCGTAAGTTTATGAAGTGGTGAATAATAAAAACTTTTTACAAAAAAAAGATAACCGACTTCAAAAAGGATAAAATGAATCATTATATTTATATACGTTACCAAATGATATGTTTGAAGTCGGTGCCAAGTCAAATTTGGAAGAGTTAATACGAACGAGGCGATTTGTTCAGTGTTTTTTTTCTTCTTGCTATAGTTCTTTTTACTATCTATCTAATCTAATACGGTATGGTTTGCACGTAGGTATACATTCATTACGACCATGCGTTACCCGTTAGGCAAGTAGGTACAGAAAATATAATCATGCGTCTTATATTTGTTAACACACTGTTCGGACTATCCGTATCTTGAACGAAGCCCGTGGTTCAGTTCGGTTTGAATTATTGATCCTTCTTCATCTAAGGTTAAATTCAAAGTATGAAGGAATTCAATGGCTAGATAAATTTTTCTTTACTCAGATACACCCAGTAAGTACACCCATCGTGTCAGTAAAAAGGCACGATATTCAAATTTTCTCTCAAAAGGCCAATCTTACGCGTTTGTATTACATATTTTTTTCTGTTTTCCGCCTTTTTCTGATTATTTACAAAATAGAGATGTATCAGAGTATATACACGATTGAAACTGATTTGACCGGTTTTGTAATTTTTGGCTTGGCACCGACTTCAAACATATCAGTTGGTAACGCATATAAATATAATGATTCATTTTATCCTTTTTGAAGTCGGTTATTTTTTTTGTAAAAAGTTTTTATTTTTCCATTTTTAGTGGTTATATGTTTATCAAAATCGGACAATAAGTATATAAGTACTTGGAATAATCGGTAAAGACATATAAAAAAGTTCATAATACACCCATTCAAACTAAGGAAAGTTCCACGTACCATATGTGGACTTCATCATTAGGTCCACTCCATCAAATTGGTGGATTTCATGAGAAAATGCTTGAGTCGCTTAAGAAAACACCCAAATCGCTATACACGTGCCTTTAAAAATTGAGGAGTTCCCTCAATTGCTCATGGATTCCATCATCAGAACAGCACTAGATTAATGTGGGACCATCTTCGAGGTAATTCCTTCCAAACAAAAAAAAATATTATTCAAATCGGACCATGGATCTCGGAGTAATCGCTGAACATCCTACATTTAAAAAATCTTCATCATTATCATCAAAACAATCATCATCATCAGGTTCACTCCATCAAATTGGTGGTTTTCGTGAGAAAATGCTTAAGTAGCTTAAGAAAACACCCAAATCACCATACACGTGCCTTTAAAAATTGAGGAGTTCCCTCAGTTGCTCATGGATCCCATCATCAGAACAGCACCAGATTAATGGGGGGCCATCTTCAAGGTAGTTCCTTACATATAAAAAAAGAATAATTCAAATCGGACCACGGGTCTCGGAGTCATCGCTGAACTTCCTACATTAAAAAAAATCTTCATCATTATCATCAAAACAATCATCATCATCAGGTCCACTCCAACAAATTGGTGGTTTTCGTGAGAAAATGCTTGAGTTGCTTAAGAAAACACCCAAATCACCATGCATACATGTGCCTTTAAAATTGAGGAGTTCCCTCAATTCCTCATGGATCCCATCATCAGAACAGCACCAGATTATTATGGGACCACCTTGGATGTAGATCCTTTCAAACAAAAAAAGAATTACTCAAATCGGACCACGGGTCTCGGAGTAATCGGTGAACATACATTTAAAAAAAAACCGGCCAAGTGCGAGTCGGACTCGCGCACCGAGGGTTCCGTAAAAACCTAAAACAATTGCTATTTCTTATGATTGCGTGGACATGAAAGTTTCGTTTTGCTACAGCAGAAAGATATTATAGAGCTGAGTATATGATATGAATTGCAATTCAATACATCTACGCGTTTACGAGGAAAATGGTAGTAAGTTTAAAATTTAAAATATATTTTTTTGTATGATTTTACAAAAATATTCTACTTTTCGTAATTTTTCCTTTGTCTGTGCTACATGAAGTTTCTTCGTGCCAAGTTTCAAGTTTCTGAGTTTACGGGAAGTACCCTTTAGGTTTTGAGTTTCTTGCGAGTACTCAGTTTCAAAATATGCAACTTAAATTGGTATTTCTTTTGATTGCGTTGACATAAAAGTTTGGTTTTGCTACATCTGAAAAGTCCTATAGCCCTGAGTATTTGACATGAATTTCAACTTAATAACTTTACGCGTTTACGAGGAAAAAGGTAGTAAGTTAAAATTTTAAATATATATTTTTGTATGATTTTACTAAAAATTTCTACTTTTTATAATTTTTCCTTTGTCTATGCTATATGACGTTGCTTCGTGCCAAATTTCAAGTTTCTGAGTTCACGGGAAGTACCCCGTAGGTTTTGCGAGTGCAGAAAAACTCTAAAATTTGCAGCAAAAACGACTGTATCTTTTGATTGCGTTGGCTTTTAAGTTTGATTTTTTCGCAGCTCCAAGGCAGAATAGACCTGAGTACTTGATATAAATATAAATCAGCTTGATACGCATTCCTAGAAAAATGGTCTTGACAGACAAACAGGCGGACAGACGGACAACAAAATGATCCTAAGAGGGATCCGTTTTTCCTTTCGAGGTACGGAACCCTAAAATGATGAATACTCAACATGCTCTTAACAGCCTTAACCTGCCGAAACAGGGGACGTTTACCTTAAAGTATCAAGTCAGTAAGAATTAATTAATTACCTCCGTCTATACAATTTTAGTAAATTCAATCTCCCCGTAGATCGTACGGTGCATAATACTGTATGAAAATCCTTTATAGCATCTATAACTATGCGCTAGTACCTAGTTCAGTCTACGAAGTCTCAATTCGCTTACCTGGCTTGTCAGGACGCTTACCTGGCTTGTCAGGATGACTACCCCCCCCCCCCCCCCCCATTGTATAGGCACATATATGTATGAAGATGATTGCCCGACTATTGAATTATCTGGCATCAATATAAACATCGGCTGTGTAACATATTATCACCTTAAAATGGGGTGAGTAGGTTTTGCGGGGAGAGTTGGGTTATGAACGGGGAGAGAAGGGATGAAAGGGGGGTGAAAGCGGATTTTAACGCTACTACTACAAACATAATGGATTCCAATTTAAAATGGAGCTGTAGTAATATACACATCTTCCAAAATCACCTTTTCAAAACCCAGCTCACCCCAACACTTATTATATATACCTACACCATTCAGTTTGCATATGTAAAAATAAAATGTTATCGAGATTTGAATGTCAGTTTTGACCCTACTCACCCCATTTTACGGCATACTAAAGTACCTAAATAAACATTGCGAGACTTATTAAAATACTAATAGAGTTGTTTAATATAGGCGTGATTGTATGTTGTTGTTATTTGTTTACATATACATACACCTATTTACTAAACTAATAAAAATGCCAACAAGCGTTGTTTATAAACAAAATTCTTGACACAGAAAGAAGAAAACATATCAAAGTAAGTAGGGTTGTCAGACGACTCGCATGCAAATTATAAGTATGGCATATTCGAGTTTTTCCGCAATTTGGATAATTTCGAAAACCATTTAAAAATCACTCATATTCCAGTGTGATAAGAGTCCATTTTCGGAATTATCCGCCGCTTTTTCGCCTTCAGAAATACCTGAATACACCTTATGTATCGAGCGTGCACGTGAGGGTTCTAATGTATGTAATTATACCTATATGACACAAGATACCTAAGTCGCTTGATTTAAGTGCTTGTAACTACTACAATGTGTAAGATTTGCTCGAGTCAAAAGATTTCGCTGCTTAGAAATCTGAGGCGGCAGACGAACTTTAATAATAAAGTTTAGATTTTAAGTGTGAAGCAATACCAAATCACGGTTAGATTTTCGTAGGTCGAGTGCCGCTTAGCATAATTCGACCTTAGCTGACTAATTGGTTATGCATGTGAACTACAAATTACTTTTACGTGACTCTGGGCGGTAAGTGAGATATTACGCCCACGGGCGGAGCGGCAAATCTCACTTCACACCCAGGAGATGACGTAAAATTGTGTACGCACCACGGGCGGTAATAAAGAAGGCCTCAGATCGCTTGTCTATGGCCCTCACCTTCGTTTCGGGCCACAAATATCCGCGATCTGAACCGTTCTTTCTTTCACCGCCCTAGGTGCGTAATGTACTATAAAAATTGTACCTACTCATAATGAGTAGGTACAATTTTTAAAGTAATTGTAGTTCACTATGTAGATATGTCATGTCGTGATAAGGGAATTCCTGAGACCTACATAGCACTGTTTTAAAATGGTACAGCTAGGCATATCCTGTCCTTGTCAGTGTTTATCTTTGAAAAAGAGATTTAGTATATAGAGACGTATTTTGAGTAAATTTATAAAAAGTTAGTTTGTTATGTATGACGGAGGGAGAAGGCACAGCGGCTTGTCGCAGAGCTACGCCGTACACATCATAACTGCTAGAATTATGATATCTTGTTTTAATAAGTTACCTTTGTCGATCTAGTAACGAGTATGGAAAACGACGAGCTAAAATGCTCGGTAGTAGTGGTCTTAGTTTGGTCCGTGCAGTCCATTTACCCACTTTGTAAGTAAGAAATGCGCCGGTAGTCATTAAAAGTCGCGTTTAGATTTACCCACCGGGTGACAGTATAAAAAGCATACGTACAGTATCTGAGGATTCATTATTCCTTGGACAGTCCAGCAACATCAACATCGACTTAGTTGTGACTAGGGTTTCTGCTCGAGAATTCTCGAGGCGAGAAATCTCGAGAAATTTGTCCTTCGTCGAGACGGGAAAAAAAAACCGCAATGCCTCGAGAATTCGAGAAATAAATCGCAAGAGCGATAAGTAAAAAAAACACGTGTTTAACACTTAATGCGTCTAGCTTATGCTGTCTGTGCTTTGTGCTTAACCTGTCGGATGAGTGGGACTGTAGGACCGGCTGTCCAGTCCAGAGTGGGGTCGCTAGAGCTGCGTTCTCGAGGGTAGATGTGGAAACCTAAGTGGCGAGTTGGCTATATTATATGTTTAAAGTCTAGTGACACCTCTCTACCCCCAGCCCCGCACCGGTGTTACCCTTGAGCCATCTTTGATGTCGCTTTTTATGGGATCCCATCTTGCGGAGGGCGAGTCACCGTCTGCCGGAATTAAAATTGGATACCGTTTTATTAAGCAGGCGTCCGGTTCTTCACCCAATAGCCCAGTAATTAGCCCATACTATTCACCCAATAGCCTTGTACATTTTAGACTCCATTAACTGAATAGTCCTTACACCATGACGGGCGCTGTCTCTGCGTGCGTCCCATGACACGGGCAAGGACAGCATCCTTTTAGTGTATCCCTCACTTTTCATTAAATTGTCTAAAGGGCCTTTGCGCGTTGGCTTTGGCTCCGCATACGCCTTCCAAAGGTATGGAACACCATTGTTCCGTGGGCGGAAAAGACCTTCGAAAATTTCTCGAGATACTCGAGAAACTCGAGAAATCGTGGTCGAGAATTCCCATGCCTCGAGAAATAAAAAAGGTCGAGAAACCAGAAACCCTAGTTGTGACTTTTTGATGGTTGTACAGGAACGGGTGGTATTTCGTGTAGCACGGACGCAAGCTAGGAACTCTCCTCGTTTTCACAGTTCAAGTGTTTAACATCCTTTGTGATTTGAATTCAGTACAGTTATTAAACCAGTGCGTATGTTTTATTTCTGGGACACCCTGTATATGTGAGAGCACAACTGTCCAATTGGTTATGGTTTCAATTTCAATATCGCAAGCATTGAGAGATATAGGTACACACTTTGAAAACAGCACAATCTTATGTTTTTACCTAACTAAAATAAAGCTATATAAAATAGTCGGTCCAGATAAAAAAAAGTTGTTTTAGTTACACCAAGATTAATATTAGACAATATCTATATAATATATAGACTATATGTTATAGTAAGCATTAAAGAATTATTTACTTACTTACCTACTAACCTATAGTTTTTTAAGTGTATTTTTTGCGAAGTTTAAACACGAAAGTTAACCTGAAATCTGTAATGTGACAACCCTATAAGTCAAATGTAATCGCTTTATAATAAGTAGTTCACTTTTACTGCCTATTAATAACGTGTCCAGTGTTGGTGGTTGACCTCCTAATCCTACCCACCATTCGAATATTAACTGAACGTTCGTTATTTCCTAGAAACTTAATCGAAGCGCTTAGTGTGTTCACGGCAATAACAAAACGCGTGTGTGATATAACATTTAAAAATGTTTGGCTTGCCCATAGAAAACGTCGATCTGATGAGTCGGCCGGAGCGTATGAAACATCGAAAACATTTTTTGAGATTTCGGAGTTGTTCCTGTAGGGGAAGACAGGGTAGATTCGTACACTGGGAGCCTTCGTACAGTGGTCATATCTCGGCTATCCAACACGCTGAAGCGTTCATATTTGTATGCATCACGGCTACTTACATACATAGGCTACCTTCCAAAAGTAATGGCAGTGCGGTACAAGATTTCGCCAGAAAGAGCTGATATGTGTTTTCGCCACTCGCAAGTAATTTTGAGTTCTCCTTTGAATGCGTTTGTTTCCAAAAAGTTTGGATGGACTTAGAAAAAATGCTTTAGTATTGTTTGTAAATATATGCTAAATATTGTTATTTAAACAATACTTTTGAGATTATATTAACGATATTTTATTTATTTTGATTTTTTTCTGGTCCGTTGGATTGGGGTACCTTCGTACACTAAAAATGTATGTAATTTCATACTGTACGAATGAATAACATAATTGCAAAAACAGTTCAGTAAGATATGTTTAAAAAGTGATTGAAACTGGCGAAATTGCTGGTAAAATCATGAATCCCGGGGAAAAACGAATAGTGTACGGAGCTACCCCGCGTGGTGGGGTGAATTCGTACAGTTCCCATTATTTGGAAAAATCGTTATAGCTTGGCTATGTTGCTTTATATCAAGCCAGAAATGCGCTATTATTATAGGCAGATAAATGGACAATAACATAGCATTCGTTTCATTGTAAAATATCTGTTACATTTTGTTTTACAAGGCTCCGAAAAAAAAGTGTACGAAGCCTCCCCATCTTCCCCTATTAGTAAAACTTGTTTAGTATGGCATACCAAATCACCTCGCACAATATGGCTAGTTATTGAAAAACACCTTGTATATTTTTAAATACTCTGTTTATGTATAACCCACAACTGTTCATGCCAACGGCAATCGGCATTATTGCATTTACTTACTGAAACTTCGCGAGGTCGCGACAAAGCTCATTACGTGAACACACACATTAGCGTGAAAAACTTCGTTCAAAAAAACTGGGAGTTTGATTCTAAATGTTTTTCTTTAATCGGAAATGGCAATGGCCTGCTTTAGCCGGACGTTAGAACAAAAATCGTTACTGGGCAGTACTTTTTGAACGTAGTTGCAATGTACAGTCGCCATCAAATATAATATATCGGAGCGGCCAAGGTTCTTAAAAATATTTCAAAATGCACTTTATCACCTTGATAATAGAAGCGTTGTTCAGATATTTGTGACCACCTTGGCCGCTCCGATACATCTGATGAGTATATTCTATGACACCTCTATCTTTATACAGGCAGAAGGAAGGGTGATGGGTCGTCGATTTGTGTTTAGTTTCGCGTTTATACTGTTAACGGGTAAGTAATATAAGACATAAGAATGTACAATATACGTTACGTTATGTATGTTATTATGAACTGAATTTAGAGTATTTGAGTTTATAAAAAAATCATTAATCAAAATAAGTATTAATTTAATTGACCGTTATTCCTAACAAAAATATTTGTTTTGATGTTATAGCAAACGCTCATTATATCTTGTGAACGTTACTAATATGAAATTATATTATTATGTAGTTATATCTCGTGGGACGCACCCAACATCAGCCGCATCCGTGACGACCAGGTAACTATCAAACTATTTACACACATATCATAAATCCTCAATTCTGCGTTCGGAACCGTATGTAATTAGTTACCATCATTATAGCAACTAGTAATGTAACAGTCATTGTAAGGGTTTCCGAACACGTCATTTAGCCACATAGTATCTGCCACCAAAATTTTACCACAAAATAATATCAAAACGATTACCATAAAAAAAAATCAGGAAAATTGTCTGCATCATTAAAATAATACATCTGATCTGATACCAAAATCGAATCACCAAAGAATATGAAAAAAACCTAAAAAAATTATGCTCTATTTTTGGAAGTCGTTCTTCCTAGAAACACTCCTTGCGTCAAAAAAATTTTTGTGGTTATTTTACAGTTTTTTTTTAATTATTTGGTGGTAGATATACTATACTGGTTGCAGGCAGATATTATAATTAGGGGTTGCAAATTAGGTGGCAAATCAAAATTTTGATGGTAACCTACAGAAAAAATAGTTTCTCTTAAATTTAGGTAGGTATCATGGGATCTGTACACATGATTCGTTAATTTTTGAAGTGTTAAATGACTATTATCTATTGAAGCCTCTAAACTTACACATTAAGCGAGAGGCGATAATTTTTATATTTTTTTTTTCATTTGCCGTAAACGAAGTATGTTGATGGTTTCTTTAACTTTTACCTGTAGGTATAAGTAGCACGTAACAGCAAGTTTATCTTTTTTTTGAGTTTTAGGTCTCAGGTAAGTGTAAGGTTCTTTGTATGCCTCACAGTATCTCTAAATCTATAACTATTTTTTCCAACAGAGACTTCGAACACGGAAAAATGAGCTTTAGCAAAGTACCAATTTGGCTCGGTTAAGATATTTTTAGTTGCATACAACCAAAACATATTTAAAACACGGAATACAGCTTTGTTAATGACAAACAAGTAATTATTACTAAACGTTCTTGGTTATTTTAGCAAAAGCAATAATTTGAATCGAAATAAATGTCCTAGTAAATATAACCCTTACCTACCTGATTACTGATTACCTTATTTATTTTAAACAAATAAACAAATTTAATGTTATAGTTTTGCATACATACGTTAGCCAAGTTGACTTCTTTGATTTTAGCATCGACCTTTGCAGGGTCCATGCCAAGCGAGTAATTTGGTAATTTATTTCTAGCTGTTTCATTTTTTCAGTACAAAGCGCCCAATCATGGAAGTGCAAGATCACAAATGGGACGAGCCAGCCCACAGAGACGAGGATCGGTCGCTGGCCGACGAGCTGTCGAAGAAAGTCCGGGTGCTGTGCTGGATCATGACGCAGCCCAGTAACCACGAGAAGAGGGCGCGGCATGTCAAGGCTACGTGGGGGAAGCGATGTAATATGCTCATATTTATGAGCACGGGAAAAGGTCAGTTCTTATTCATAGCTTTTATTAGCCACAAATGGCCGACGAGCTATTGACGAAAGTCGCGGCATGTCACGGCTACGTGTAGTGGGGGAAGTGATGTAAACTCATGTTTATGAGCACACTCACCTTCGTCAGTTCTTATTTGTTTTTTTTTAATTTAAACTCAGGGCTTTAAGCTACTGGAGCAGTAAAGCGGGCGAACTGTTTGGCGGGATGGTAGCCGGGGGGAAATCCAGGATCCTTCCGCGACCAGACGTGATAGGTTTGCTACACTGGAATGCTCCTACCTAGCTTGTGCTTCCAGTGAGATCAGTTAAAGCGAGTTCAACTTGATTTGACATAGTGGGAGACAACTTGTTACTTAAATTAGCGATAAAAGACCGGGTTAAGGTACCTAATGATGACATTGATCACCACTGTATATTCCGACCAAAAAGAGTAGAAATAAAAAGTGGCAACATCGTAGTGTCGTTCCTTTCAAATCAATTTAAAAAAACGGGACGACACTACGATATTGCCACTTTTTAATTTCTACTCTTTTTGATCGGAATATGATCTACCTACTGCTTGCCGCCCATATGCAACGAGCTTCCACAATCTTTAAGACATCGTAATTTAGCAATGTGGACCGGCTCTAAATTGTAAAGTCTTTCCTCGGTTCTTCTAAGAGACCTTTTGCTGTTGCCAAGTTGGTGCTTCTTTCTTGGTAGGACCTAAAAATGTTCTGATAAGTGAGAACTAAGACTTGGTTCTGAAAACTTTGTTAAACTTTCTGCGCTTACTACGAGTAGGTACAGTCAGTAACAGAAGTAGCTATCGGGTGAGGTGTTCAAATTGAGCTTTACACGACTTTATTCTTAAGACAATAAGATTTGCCTGTACTCAGAAACTGGCAACACCACGCAACACTTTACATACCATCAACTGGTTCTTAGAATTTTGCCTACGATGCAACAACTTTGCCTGGCTTGAAAAACATAGTTTTTAGGGTTCCGTACCTCAAAAGGAAAAAACGGAACCCTTATAGGATCACTTTGTTGTCCGTCTGTCTGTCTGTCTGTCAATACCATTTTTCTCAGGAACGCGTACAGGTATCAAGCTGAAATTTATATCAAATACTCAGGTCTATTTTCCCTTGAAGCTGTGAAAAAATCAAGCTTAAAAGCCAACGCAATCAAAAGATACAGTCGTTTATGCTGCAAATTTTAGAGTTTTCGGTTCTCGCAAAACCTACGGGGTACTTCATAGACAAAGGAAAAATTATAAAATGCAGACCTTTTTTATTAAAATCATACAAAAAAAAAATTTATAATTTTAAACTTACTACCTTTTTCCTCGTAAACGCGTGAAGTTATTAAGTTGAAATTCATGTCAAATACTCAGGGCTATAGGACCTTTCAGATGTAGCAAAATCAAACTTTTATGTCAACGCAATCAAAAGAAATAGCAATTAAAGTTGCATATTTTGAAACTCAGCACTCGCAAGAAACTCAAAACCTAAAGGGTCTTCCCGTACACTCAGAAATTTGAAACTTGGCACGAAAAAACTTCATATAGCACAGACAAAGGGAAAATTACTAAAAGTAGAAATTTTTAGTAAACTCATACAAAAAAATATATTTTAAATTTTAAACTTACTACCATTTTTCTCGTAAACGCGTGAAGTTATTAAGTTGAAATTCATGTCAAATACTCAAGGCTATAGTACCTTTCAGATGTAGCAAAACCAAATTTGTATGTCAACGCAATCAAAAGAAATACCAATTTAAGTTGCATATTTTGAAACTGAGTACTCGCGTGAAACTCAAAACCTAGAAGGTACTTCCCGTAAGCTCAGAATCTTGAAACTAGGCACGAAGCAACATCATATAGCACAGAAAAAGGAAAAATTATAAAAAGTAGACATTTTTAGTAAAATCATACAAAAAATATATATTTATAATTTTAAACTTACTACCTTTTTCCTCGTAAACGCGTGAAGTTATTATGTTGAAATTCATGTCAAATACTCAGAGCTATAGGACCTTTCAAATGTAGCAAAACCAAACTTTTATGTCAACGCAATCAAAAGAAATAGCAATTTAAGTTGCATATTTTGAAACTCAGCACTCGCAAGAAACTCAAAACCTAAAGGGTACTTCCCGTAAACTCAGAAACTTGAAAATTGGCACGAAGAAACTTCATCTAGCACAGACAAAGGAAAAATTACGAAAAGTAGACATTTTTAGTAAAATCGTACATTAAATATTTTTTAAAATTTTAAACTTACTACCTGTTTCCTCGTAAACGCGTAGAGGTATTAAATTTAAATTTATATCATATACTCAGCTTTATAATATCTTTCTGCTGTATCAAAACGAAACTTTCATGTCCACGCAATCATAATAAATAGCAATTGTTATAGGTTTTTACGGAACCCTCGGTGCGCGAGTCCGACTCGCACTTGGCCGGTTTTTATTTTATATTTAAGTACCTCTTATTCCTGAGATTGCCGCCTTTCTCCCATCTCAGGAATAAGATATATAAATAGCTGTTTGGTAATGGTAAATAAAACTATGATTTTCAAGCCAGGCAAAATTGGGCATCGTAGACAAAGTTGTAGCAGTTGATAGTATACAGTGTGTAAATCTAATACGGGCGAATCTCTTAACGGTGATTAGTATAGGACATAAGAAATGTAATTAGATAACTTTTACCCATACAAAATAATTCCGCCCGCCATATAATGCAAACACACTCGCGTTAAACGCTCGTTGACAGTTACTTTCAATACCATGTTTACAGTCGGTCAGTCGGTACATTGCTGATGATAAAATTTTCAAAAATTAATTATTGGGTCACACTTAAGTGTACTTAACCTAAAAAAAACATCTTAATTAATGATTACACTAAAATGAGTTCTATGTCTGGTTTAATTTATCAACCGTATTAGATTGACACACTATATGTAGTATGTACGTAGTATCTTCTATGGAGTCTGTGCTTTACATTAAATGTTTTCAATTCAAACCTCCAAAAGATTTCCGCAGCGATATTTCGTAATGTTTTCAGATAATTACCTCCCAACGGTGGTGCTGCCGGTACAAGAGGGCCGCCGCTATCTCTGGGCCAAGGTGAAAGAGGCCTTCAGATACGTGTACAAGCACTACAGAAATGATGCCGATTGGTTTTTGAAGGCTGACGATGACACGTAAGCCGTAGCCTAGTCGGTAGTGACCCTGCTTACGAAGCAGGAGGTCCCGGGTTCAAATACTAGTAAGGACATTTATTTGGGTGTATATGGCAGATTTTTTGACGAAGAGCAAATTACCTTCGGATTTTTAGTGTAGAACAGTGGTTCTTAACCTTTGAATCATAAAGAACCGCTCGACAAAATTAAGTTTTAGGCAGAGACCACCGACTCTTGGGAGTAAGTATTTACTTACTCCCAAGAGTCGGTGGTGGAGTTGGTAAGGTATTTACCTTATATACCAATAACGGAAACTCGACCTTTTATATTTATCCAACAAGGAATATTTCTGTTCTTAAATTCGGGGACCACTTCAGGTGTTTCCAGAGATCACCGGTTAGAAGCCGCTGGTCAAAAAAATGTGGTACTGGTAACCAGAATCCTGTTATCTATACGGTATTGTCTTGCTGTATAATATGTGGCGACTAAACTCTTTGTATACATAATAGACGGAGAACTAGCCACGACAGATATGACACAATAATGAGAGCAATTGAAACCCGTCTCGATAGTTTGCTATAAGTACTGTGCTTATTTATGGATCTGGACATCTGGCAGCTGTAAAGAAGTGGAGGTCAAAGAATGCGAGCCACTTCAAAAAACAAATCCTAGAGTTCTGGTTTTCATGCAATATTATGAAAAATTACATAGACAATTAGATTATATTATTGCCAAAAGTTTCTGTTGGGAGAAAGTTGTTAAAATTTTTGGTTTAATAAACAAATTTGACGCCTACTTTTGACAGTCAGATATTTGATTAAATCGCTTCACTGTAGAGTTAACTTTTGTATTCTGTAAGTGCTGTCGTCATTTCACTAAACCAGTTCAGATATTTAAAATGAAATCACCATTATACCATCTTCCAGTTGAGACTTTATCATTTCACTAAACTGGTTTAGCGAAATGATAAAATTAGTTGCCTTTTTGAGTTCGTTTCGTCAACTGACTGTCGTGGTTAGGGATTTTGTCAAATTCCTATACAAATCTAGTTAAATGAAAAAGCGTGTCGCGTTTATTGGCCGATTTTATCTTTTTATTATAAACAGAGTCAGTGATTTGGTGAAGTTACTGAATTTTTCTACGGAAATGATGATATGGATTCTCCATTTTAACATCCTGCGTGATTTGTTCAAATGTCTGTTTTAATCATTTCCCTGCGACAAACAGGGTGTAACAAAAATACTACTGATCCGTTTAAGGGCATAATTGGTATCGTATTGCGAGTAAGAAAATGTAGAAGAAAAACATTTTGGACGCAATTTTTTTTTCACCTCACTAGCTCGGAAAGCCCTTTTTGTTTGTTTAATATCTATTGTGAAAATCGCTTTTTATCCACATGTGGTGAAAGAGTTTTGACATAAGTGACAAGTGGCTTAAGTGACATTTGACAGCTAACAAAACGTAAAACGTTAAAAGTGCAGAATTTTTAACATCGCAATTAATGAATTGCATCGAGTAAAAACACTAAATATAGTCTTAGAACTTTATTTTAATTCATAAATATCAGCATTCAACATTAATCTTTATTCTTTTTGTAAAAACGGATAAAATGTTCTGACAGCCCAATAAGTCTACGTACGAACGAAACGCATCTGACATTTAATAAAACCTTTTACGTCAAAACGTTTCATTTCAATTCATCCATCATATCAACATTAAATATTCGCATGTTTTTCTAGGTTGTTTTGTTAAAAATGAGTGATTCGAGTGATGAAGAAGTATTAACACCTGAGGAATTACGGGAAACCGAGCAAAATGCACCCTTTTTCTTATTTTCCTCGCTGTAGTGAGGTGAAAAGTTTTGTGTTATACACGGGTGAAAGTTATTTTACGTCTCGTGTATTAAAGCACTCGCTACGCTCAGGATTCTATTTTTGAACCACTCGCTTCGCTCGTGGTCAATAATAGAATCCTTTCGCTAGCTCGTGTTTCAAATAATACTCGCACGTAAAATACAACTTTCACCCCTTGTATAACAAATAACTATTTCGTCGGCCAACCCTCCATATAAAACCAAAAAAATTTTTCGCGAAAAAAATTTTTTTTCTTACTTTTTCATCATTAGAATACGATACCAATTATGCCCTTAAAAGGATCACCAGTATTTTTGTTACACCTTGTATGCATAAATCCGCTTCTTGACACAACTAATTGTAACATACACAATACAACGCATAAATTGTTCAGATTACCATACACATTGTAAATGACACAAACTTTTGTATTTATCCCTTGCATCTTTATTTATATACTGTAATTATAAATTGTACTAAATAACGTTTAACTAGACTTTTACAACTACACATTCTTGTAGTATTATACAAAAAAAATTGTTTCGGTGCACGGGCGATTCCTAGGTAATTTGCCTAGTTTTCCGAGTTGCTGCAAAAGGGGCAATTGATTGGAGGAAGAATGGCGCCATATTGGAGCAATGATTGCTCCAAATTGAACAATAAGTATTCAAATTGCTTGATATGACCGTGACGTCAAAATACCGGCAATTGGGCAATTTTTATCGCCCGTGTAAGAGCACCTAAAGACAGGACATAAGGACATAACTGTATAGGTACTTAAGAGTCCGGTAAACTTTTTTTTCGATTTCGCTCAACTTTTTGATGCTATTCTGCAGTAACTTACATAATTTCTATGATTTTGCATACATATTAGGAAAGGTCGCTTCTTTTTGGATGGAATAAATACAACATTTTTTATTTTTTATTGTTCATTTATAAATAATTCACCCTACCTAATTTTATATTTATTTATATTTATAAATAACACCTGTTTCGCGATTTTAGCTTGAAGAGGTAAAAAGAGTAAGGTTTTTATTGATTAAAATTAACTTGTACAAGTACGTAAAATACATAAATACATTGGAAAATAAGTCGTCTGAGGAATAAGTGTAACAGTTTTTTTCATTTTCATATATATTTTTTAAGAGAGAGCATATTTAGCTAGAGCTATTTTATGAAAAATTGCCGAAGTTCAGGTGATATTTTTGGAAAGATATTAAAGTATTTTACAAAAATAAAAATACAGAAATAAACAACACTTTATGCTTTATTCAGAGAATATAAAACATATTAGGATTCATAACAAATAATAATAAAAATCAAACTACAAGATTGCATGAATCAACGTCCTCACTAAACAAGCTCTGTAAGAATTGAGTTTTAGGGTATTAAATATAGAGTATATTGGGTTTTAGTATATAGAGATCAAAAGTACTTTTTTGCGATAACAAGACTTCAAACTATCTTATCCAATACGATTCATGTGAGTAATTTCATTATTAGCGATTTTCGTTTTTAAATCGTTAATCGTTACCGGACTCTTAAGTAGTAGTTTCACTTCACAAATAAAATACATACATGTATATTATCCTGACAGAATTTGTCTTAAATTGTATTCTGTTGACCTTTTCTCTAAAAAAATGTGAATTATAATATATGTGTGTCTCAACTTAAGGATGATGCACGGTGTTCCGTACCGTGTTCTACACGACACTTTCGACACTTCATTTTGTATTGAAAGCGTCACGTGATCCTCGGAGGTCGGGTGATGTTCTGTATACAAAATGAAAAGTGTCGTCTCTGACACGGTACGGAACATCATGCATAGACCCCGGATTCTTGTCGCGATGAAGTCACAATAGGGTAACTTGGGGAGTACATAGGAAGGTAGTAATTAATACGGATTTATTTAGATAAGATAAGATAAAAAAATTGTCATATGGTGCTACTTAATACAAACTTGATAGTTATTATTTTTTGGTATATTACTGTGAAACTTCTTTTAAATCAATAGTCAATTGATTAAATTATCGACATTGTTCTTTCATTAACTGACTCTGCGTAACAGATCATGTTACGTGTGTGGAACAGTGGAACGAAACGATTATTCAGCCGATAACTTTTTTTCGTCAAGAACAAGTTTAACTTAGAAATTTAAGGTTTTCAGTAATATAACAAAAAATAATATTGATCAATGCACTGGGCAATTATAATTCTGATTGATTAAAATTTAATTGGTTAAAAACTGTAGTAATTTTTTTTCCCGTGAAATAATTATATATTTTAGCTTATCTTATTCTTTCTTCTTTATGTATCATTTTGGTCGGTGGCAACCGTTCTATTTACTCCCCAAGTTACCCTATTGTGACGTCATCGCGACAAGAATCCGGGGTCTAGATGCATCATCCTTTATGGATCTTTGTATTTAGGCATGTTTACTCGTAACTCTGTAATTATTACACACTTTTCGATTTCCCGAAATATTTATTCCTTATTATATTTAATTCCTCAGGTACGTAGTCGTAGAAAATTTGCGCTACATGTTGTCGGAGTACAATACCAACGAGTCGATCTACTTCGGCTGCCGGTTCAAACCGTTCACTCCACAGGTTAGTCATTGGTGCTCACTCCATATAACTGATATTATCCCAAAAGCTAGACATTATGAAGGCTACACTGAGGGGCAGGGGACTAGGGTATGTCCTTAAACTACGCCCGGACAAGGGTATGTCCTTAAACTACGCCCGGACAAGGGTATGTCCTTAAACTACGACCAGGGGGCCGATTTTTGACAGCCGGACGCTCGAATTCAAAAAAATTAAGCTCGAAAATAATCGCACACAAAAGTTTGTCGCCAATTTTTTTGCATGGAATTAATAGTTTAAATGATCATGATTTTAAATTTCTATCATTGTTAATTTTAAAACATAATTTCATTGTTTTATTGAGAGTTTTAAATGTCACTTTCGAGTGCTCGAATCTCAAAAATCACCCCCCAGAAGAGAGGTATGGGTACTTCGAATGTCATCTCGCTATGTGTGGTTAGGGCACAGAACAGCGAATATCATCTCGCTCAAATCTGGAGCAGAGCATGAGTGGGGAAGTACCCTGCACCTTACAGAAAACCACAGCCAAATAGCACTAGATCCTACTCATGGTGTTGTGTTCCTGCTGGGGAGTAAGGTTGCCAAAGAGCTCAAAGAAGACCCTGTGTGTTGATGACGAGGGATCCTGTTGTTCGGTTGTCGGAAACGAGCATACTGTGACACCTCTAGAGTTGCAGGCGTCCATAGGATACGGTAGCTGCCTACCATTATACGGACAAAAAGGATATCTTCAGCCAAGAATACCAATGCGAAAATATTACTGTTTAAACATAATTAAATATTTTCTTGGACTAATTTTATTTTACTTCAATAAAGACATTTTAAGATATATTTTACTTCAAAAAAAGACATTTTACTTGAATAAAGATTACTTTTTAGGCAAATTGTTTTCGATATAGGTATACAAAACAATATTGTTTTGACGAAGAGGATTTGTCTTCGACGAAGATACTTTTTTTCCGTGCAGGTGGGCCGTATGCTTGTTTGCGACCGTCGTGGTATTGAAGAGCCTAGTGTGGGACTACATCGATTTGTGTAAAATTGTTCAATTATATTTCTTAACTTATTTAGTCCGCCTTTAATATTAATATACATGTATAGACCTAAAGTACTTTTTGGGAATATTGTAATTGCCAAAAAGTGTTGTGACTACAAACTAAACCTTAAAAAATGCGATTCATGTGCGTAATTTCATTATTAGCGATTTTCGTTTTCAAATCGTTACCCTCTTAATTACTTTTTACACGACTGCCCAAAAAAAGGAGTGTATTGTTTTCAGGGTTCATGTATGTATGTGGGTAAAATAAAATTCTTTGTTCCACTAGAACAACTGAACGGCTGAACCGATTTAGATGTATGGGGTATCATTAGAATCGTTACGTTATCCCGAGTAATAATTTTGGCGCATCGTCGCATATTTAGCAACCCATATGGTGTCTTGGTCCGCTAGTATCTTAAGATGCCTTCTCTCTTCTACTGCCTTTTCACATTCTGGGGTCCACCATTTACCGCGCTTAGTTCTTTTTCTCTAACCAAGTAACTTTAATGTTTCCTTTATCACGTCTCTTGTTTTCTCCCATTTTATTAATTAGACAAATGTTTTAATCGATACTACCCACATAATTCTAATTACATTTATTTACATAGAAGTAAGTGTAATATATTAGATTTACGCGGGCAGAATTGTTTGAAAATTTGCCAAACTCAGGCGAGAAATAAGAAGAATATTAAAATATTTAATTACTTTAAGATAAATTTAATCATAAAAACTATAGGTAGGTACGCGAAAGAATTCCGACACGCATGAGCTGGTTTATAGTTGTCATTATCATAGAATAACTTATATAGTAGAGCAGCACAGCCTAAGAACTTTTTAAAGCTCAAGTCAATTGCGCCCTCTATCCGAAAGCCCCCTAAAGTTACCGTAAATGTAAGAGGAAATGTCACCTGCACTGCTACTTCATCTAGTAGCTACTAGTGTACTACTAGTACGCAGGCCAAGTCTGCTTGATTGTCCGTGCGCAGTGCTTTAGACACTTACTTTTAATGTTAATTTTTTTAAGAATGGTGTTTTTTCAATAAATACAGCTTTTATGTGTGATTTCATGAGTTTGTTTCATTACATTCTATTGGAAAAATTACCATCCCATGGAATTTTCATTTCTTTCCTTTTTCAATCATTACCATCTCAGCATATTTCATTACCAGCGCGTAGTTCATTACCAGAAGTCTCATTATTTACAAAATAAAAAGGTTATGACGGTGCCTTTCCCATAAAAATTAACTAATCAATGAATACACACTTCATAAACACCAAAAAAGTTACCAAAAAAGATAAAAATTACAAACCAAGAGAATATCACCGATTTGCACGAAACGCGAGAACGACCCGTTATCGCAGTTTGTTATGACATTATTTTTGTTCCTGTGAGTACCGTTCGCGTCGTCAGACTTACTGCACGGTGTATTCGAGTTGTCGCCGCCTTTTGTTTTGGAGCTAGAAGCCTTGCATGTCGGACAGATCCAGCTTTTTTTAATCGGCGCAGTAATTTTTTTTATATTGTTCCAATGAAATGCCGACGCAGTCATACTTGTAGTCACGAGCACAGTTTGCGTTTGAGCATTTAACAGAATTGCTCGCATTTAAGTTCTCACCGCAACATTCACAGCGTTTAGCCATGGTTATTTTCTAGTGTTTATAACGCCCTTTAAACTTAGTGGCACAAAATATGATTTGAAAAGCCAAACGTAATGCCTATAGGCATTTTCTACCAGTCGCTCATATCTCTTAAACTGATAAGCGTTAAGTTAGGTGCACTAACAATATATTACTGACTGAAAAAATTACATAAACTTATTTTAAATCCTACCGTTCCAAATTTTTACATACGGTTTAGCCCACTTAAAATAACCTACATACCCATTTTAAGACCAATCCGGTAGGCGCATAAGATTTTAAGACCAGTTGAAGTTGCAATTTTTTGCCTAAATTTATCAACGAGCCGGACGCTCCAAATTTTGACAGTAGTTAAAGGACCCAGTTAACAAACCAAATCCCAATTTTAAGACCATTCTGGTGGGCGCATAAGATTTTAAGACCATTTTAAGAAATAGACGATGTCATAGAAAAAGTAGCAAATTATTGTAAATTCGCTTTAAAATTATTGAACTATCACAAACACAACTGCATATCAATATTTAAGTGTCTCTAAAATCTTATGTGCCCACCAGAATGGTCTTAAAATTGGGATTTGGTTTGTTAACTGGGACCTTTAACTGGGTATGAAAACGACTCTTTCGTAAATTGTCTTAAAATTCTATGCAACCACCAGAATGCTCTTAATTTTTTGTATTTAGTTTGTTGAGCTCATAAAATTTAAACTGGTCTTAAAATCTTATGCGCCCACCAGAATGGTCTTCAAATTGGTATGTAGGCTACTTGATGCGGGCTAAATCATGTGTCAAAATTTGGAGCGTCCGGCTCGTTGATAAATTTAGGCCAAAAATTGTATTTTCAACTTGACTCCATACATACTTGTGGCCATTTAAGACCTTTAAGACTTATGTTTTCGTGATCTCCGAGACGGGCTCTACAACGCTATATGGAAGGAAACTGGTAATTTTTTTGATAAGTTTATTGTAGGCGCGGCTCCAGCACTATTAGCTCACGGCCCGGCCCCTATAACTACACAAGTAACATTTCAGGGCTACATGAGCGGCGGGGCGGGCTACGTGCTGAGTCGGGAGGCGCTGGACCGCTTCGTGAACAAGGGGCTGCCGTCGCCGCACATCTGTAAGGCCAGTGAGAATGGCACCGAAGATGCTGAAATAGGTATACACTTCTCACGTAAAATAGTTTTAAAGGCAAATAACGGACTTCATGACGTAATAAACGACGTCAAAAATGTCTGCTCCACCTATTCAAGATAGAGCAAATATTCGAGCTACTGTAAAAAAATACTCAAATCACATTATAGATGTGTCTAAAATATTTGAAGAGTTGCCTCGATTTCTTCAGGATGCCATCATGAGATCCTGACCTGACGATGGGACTATCTATTAAAAAACCGGCCAAGTGCATGTTGGACCACGCATAATGAAGGGTCCGTAGCTACTGGCGAAAATATTACTACCGCAAGGTCGTATCTGCCTATTTACGTAGTTTTTTACAGATAACTCAAAAACGACTTGACCAATAATGTTCAAAATAATTTTCGTGGAAAGAATATTCAAAGATTTATGTTCTTCATGAATTTTTTCATAATATTTTTTGTACTTAAGGTTCAAATGTTACAGGAAACAATTTTTTTGACTTTCGGAGTAATTATTTCTGAAAATATCCACTTAATCACAAAATTTTAAAAGAAACCTCAATGTTATTTTTGAAGACCTATCGATTTATACATCCATCAATCAATGTTCACATCATGTTGATGATGGTATCCTGTTATCCCTCATCAGGGACATAGGGCTCTCAGAAGGGATTTCCATTGTTCTCGGTCCTGTGCGGCCTCCTCCAACTCCGTCCAGCCGAGGCCAGTTGATGCAGCCTCCGTTTTAACTGTGCGCCTCCAGGTGGTACGAGGGCGACCTTTACCCCTTTTTCCAGGTGCTTGCCAAGTCAGCCCTTGCTTGGGTAGGTGGTTATTCGGCCTTCGTAAAACATGTCCTATCCAGCGCCACTTCCGCAAAAGTATCTCCTTGGCTAAAGGGTTTTGGCCGGTCAACTCCCATAGTCTTGTGTTCGAGATGGTCTGTGGCCAGTAGACTCCTACGATTCGCCGCAAACATTTGTTTACAAACACCTGGAGTCTATTGGTTATCTCTTGTTTGACAGGCCATGTTTCGCACCCATACAGGATACGCCCATACGCATCATGTTGATATTTGGAAAAAAATGTTGACAATTAGTTACATGTGTAGAGTCTAGTGCCGCCCCTAAAAATATTTTATTCAGCAATTATATTACAAAACTAAATATCGGCAAACAAAATACACCTTACCGTATGTTAATAAAGGTAGGTACGTCTTATAGTTTCCGAGTAAAATGAATATACGGACGGGCGGACGGACTGACAGACGGACATGACGACTATAACGGGTTCCGTTTATGCAATTTTGGCTGCGGAACCCTAAAGATGACTGTGACATACGTAATGTAATGTAACTGTGTTTAATGTAATGTTAATGTTTCCAGGTATTTGTCTAGACGGAATCGGTGTGAAAGCCATGGACAGTCGCGACAACCTAGGTCGCGGACGGTTCTTCCCGTTCATACCGCGAGGACATTTGTTCCCCTCCAAAGATAAGAACTTTTGGTATTGGAAATACATCTACTACCCCGTGAACGAGGTAACTAACATTTGCCCATAAAAATCAGTGTATAAGCCTTGGGCAACCTGGATCACGGGTAGTTCTTCCCGTTCTAGCCAGGAAGCCATTTGTTCCCCACCAAAATAAGGGTTTTTGGTATTGGAAATACATCTACTACCCCTCGGACAAGTAACTAACATCTGTCCATAAACATATATAATCCTTCCGTATATAATCCTTGGACAGTCTGGGTCATGGGCAAAGAAACCCCTCTTCTAGTCTAGTTAGAAACTTCTAGGAAGTGAGAGTCTGTATATTATAACGAAAACTTTTATAACTTTTGCTGCTACAAATTATTATTATTATTTTTTTATCGAAAAAACATGTGAAAATACAAATGTTCCTTAAACTAAAGTTTCGCCAAACTGTGAGACAGTTTGTCGGCGATGCGCTCATCTAAATCTTAATCTATAGAAATGAACATTGAGATTCAAAAGTGCATGGACACATTATGAATGAATTGAGACACGTTTATGGCTCCCGTTCACGAAAGAAAGAGATGCAGCGCTTTAAGGATCAGACTTTTTGACCAAACTACGATAAATAAGCGAATCTACAGCCTTGGCCAGAAGTGTTGAGCACCAATGCGATTTTCATACAAAACTGGAAAGTTTAGTCCATCGTTTCCATCTTTGTTTAAGTTATTTTGTCAATTAATTTAAACTAATAGGCATGATTTGTTGAAGTTAGTAGTAACTGCATAGAATATTTGCAATATGTCGCACCGACTTAAATTTACATTTTTGGTACCTTCTGTTTTCATATTTTTTAAGTAGGTACCTTGAAAGTGTTATTAAGTGAAGTTTTCTATATTTATAAATAAAATATAACATTTACCGTTACCGTACATTGTTATAATTTTTTTTTAATTTTTTTTAATTTTTTTTTTATAGGATAGGGAAATAATGCTTAACATCAAAATTGTAAACAAAAAACACCTATGCTCAACAATTCTGGCCAAGGCTGTATAAAGTTTTTTCTAATTTTGTTTCTGTGACTTTTTAGATAAACAAGAATACGATATGTTTTTCTTAGTTATATTGCTTAATCTCTTATAGTTTACGTAAGCTAAGAAAAATAAGGGGAAAAAGGACCCAACTTCGCATTTTTTTTCTATCGAGACAACTTTCAGCAATCGTGTTTCGGCTTGTGCCAAAAACAAGAGTATATAGTCTATTAATATATATTCGAAAATAAATTCAGTCCCTTTTCCCGTTTAGTCACTAGAGCGTTTGAAAAAACCTATAATTTTTCAAAGTAGCCCCTTAAATCCCAAAAAGGATTTTCTGCCTTTAGGGTGAAAGGCAAAACTTTCTGCTAATAAAATTATATCCAATTAGTCAGTTCTGCCTTTAACCCGGCGATATTTTTGTAAGCAGAAACATTAGACGGTCAGCAAGGGTTAGGTTAGACTAGACTTTTGGTTTAGGTTAGACTTTTGCCGACCACCTGATTTTTCTGCTACTGGCTAAAACGTTTTTTTTTATGCACCAGTTAAATCACCTAAAAAAATCTTGATTACAGGGCTTAGACTGCTGTTCAGATCACGCGATTTCGTTCCATTACATGACTCCAGACGATATGTACATGCTAGACTACCTGATCTACCACTTGCGACCCTACGGGATCAAGTATGGCGTGGAGACACTGGAGACCACATCAGAAACCGCCGTCGAAACCACAGTGAACGTACCATTAAATAATAGTGAAACTAAGCGAGACAGCAGCGAGAAAACAAAACTTACTAATAATGAAAAAAATACATAAGATATTGCAAAAAATACTTTTGGTCTATAAACATATACAGAGTGGAAAAATAAGTCGGGCCCTGGAGGAAAACTACCTTAAAAGGTTGAGATGAGATAGCTTAATTTACTGAAAGAAAATATTCTTTTATTTTTCCTAAAAAGTAAAACTGCATTCACAGTAAAAAAAAAATATTTTCCCTTTTACCATACTAAAATTTTATGATTTTTTTTTCAATATGTATGACCTCTCATATGCCATAAACTTGGTTGGTATTAAGAAGTTTTTATTCTTATTTGAAATAGCATCGATTGTCATCAATTGTCATAAAATAGTTTTTGACAAAAATGACAAAATAAGCACTTCAGGGCTCGACTTATTTTTCCACCCTGTGTATGTATAATGGCCACACGTGTATGTATAGGTTGTTGATTTTTGCATATGGTATGCTTAAATGTTAAGTCACTAGTAGTTTAATATAACCATGTAGCAACACTCTCTTTCGACTTGTCAAAGCTGCCGTAAGCACGAACTTTATGTAGCTCCGTAATATTATATTTTTAATTAATTTAAATCTATGCGATCGTTTACATATTCTCTGTGATAAATGTGTATTTACCTTGGTGCAATATTAGTAAACGTTCATACGTGATATTTTGATTGTTTTACTTAGAATACCGGCTTAACCTACAGATCCACCCTCTCAAGCCAAGATCGGCATATTTCTCACTTTAACTTCTATTTAACATAGGTCACCTAAATTAAAGCGATATGCATGTCATGCCTGGATATAACTCAAAAGTTATGACATTTTTTATAAACGCTTATCAAATGTGGACCTAAGCAGGAAGATTAAAATCGAAATATCAAGCACAACTCTCATTAATTCATATTTTTGACGTGTTAAAGTTCGCATTGTTACTAATTACCTAATAAATAATTATCACTATATTTTTAAGTCATTAAAAACACAGCTTAGTAAGACTGGCAAATTATCTAAAAATTTGGGTGTACTGCCTTTTTGCCGAATTATGTTTCGTCAAATTTCATTTAGCAACCATCTTTTCGCCGAAGTTTAATTTCGCAAACCAATCCTTGGCATAATTTTACTTCGTAATTTTTTTATTTCGCAAAATTTTTATATTGCAAAATTTTATTACGTCAAATTTTATGTGGTAAATAATTGTTTAGCAAATGATTTGTTAAGGCAAATAACATATTGTCAAAGTTTATGTGGTAAATAATTGTGTAGCAATTAGTGCTGCTCCCAGAGATAGGTAGGTTAGGGTTATTTTTTTATGACCGTAAAAACGAAACTGCTCCCAGAGATAGGTAGGTTAGATTTTTTTTATGACCCTAAAAACGAAACTGCTCCCAGAGATAGGTAGGTTAGGGGATTTTTTTATGACCCTAAAAACGATCACTATATATACTCCCAGAGATAGGTAGGTTAGGGTTATTTTTTGTGGTAAATAATTGTTTAGCAAATGATTTGTTAAGGCAAATAACATATTGTCAAAGTTTATGTGGTAAATAATTGTGTAGCAATTAGTGCTGCTCCCAGAGATAGGTAGGTTAGGGTTATTTTTTTATGACCGTAAAAACGAAACTGCTCCCAGAGATAGGTAGGTTAGATTTTTTTTATGACCCTAAAAACGAAACTGCTCCCAGAGATAGGTAGGTTAGGGGATTTTTTTATGACCCTAAAAACGAAACTATATATACTCCCAGAGATAGGTAGGTTAGGGTTATTTTTTTATGACCCTAAAAACGAAACTGCTCCCAGAGATAGGTAGGTTAGGGTTATTTTTTTTTATGACCCTAAAAACAAAACTGCTCCCAGAGGGCAGAGATAGGTAGGTTTGGGTATTTTTTTTTTATAACCCTAAAAACGAAACTGCTCCTAGAGATAGGTAGGTTAGGGTTATTTTTTTTTATGACCCTAAAAACAAAACTGCTCCCAGAGATAGGTAGGTTAGGGTTATTTTTTTTATGACCCTAAAAACGAAACTGCTCCTAGAGATAGGTAGGTTAGGGTTATTTTTTTTTATGACCCTAAAAACGAAACTGCTCCCAGAGATAGGTAGGTTAGGGTTATTTTTTTTTATGACCCTAAAAACAAAACTGCTCCCAGAGGGCCGAGATAGGTAGGTTAGGGTAATTTTTTTATGACCCTAAAAACGAAACTGCTCCTAGAGATAGGTAGGTTAGGGTTATTTTTTATGACCCTATAAACGAAACTGCTCCCAGAGATAGGTAGGTTAGGGTTATTTTGTATGGCCCTCAAAACGAAACTGCTCCCAGATGACTTAATACTTTCGTTACGTATCACTTTAACACACATAAACTGAATTATTGAAATTGTGGGATGTAGTAAACAAAAGTACTACCATTGAACTGCACAGTGCGAAAAACTACTTACCTAACGAAATATAATGCTTATGTAACTTTGCACCATAAGTACTACAAGATTAGGGTATATTAGTATTATGCATCATAATATTATGAGAAAAATTACTTACGCCAATCAATACATTCGACAAAACATTAAAAGAGATTTAGAACCATGATCAAGTAAATATTTTGCCAAATAATAATATTCTAAATAATCATTTGCGATATGTTATACATGCCAAAAATTGGTTTGTCATCTGATGATTCTGCCAAATGAAACTATGGGAAAAATATTTTGGGAAGTGATAATATGCCATAAAGTTTTCGGCGACATATTAGTAAACCAAAAATTTGCAACAGTTTACCTCAATACCTAAGTACGTACTTAGTTGTCTATTTGTATTTTTTTTTGTGATGCAACGAATACCACTTTTACGAATACGAATATCACTTATGAGATTTTACGAATTATTATTTCTGCTGCATTTTTGTGATGGCTTCTTCATTTACTTTACGTTTTATCGCTTAGGAATATTAATAGCATTCATCTTATGACAATATCACGTGTGACAGTCAATTATACTAAATATAAACAACACCACCGTAACTACCGTAAAGTCTGTCCGGGAAGAAAAGTATTGTAGAATGTACGAGCTCCCATATAAATCACGACACTTTTCTTTCTGGACAGACTCTAGTAGTGGGTCGGTAGAAGAAAATCTCCAAGCAAAATCACAGAGTAAATAATAGTATAATACAGAGAGACCTCTGTAACGTCACGAATCATGTCGTCCCTTCTTAACGCATGACAAGTTCTCTTTCGCACTTATGCAAACGTATCGGATACGTCGTGTCAAACTCAAATTTTTTGACAGATTTACACTGAGTTGTACCCCCCTGGCAAAATTATTGAAGGTGAATCATACTTAGAAATTCTTACGAATACTTAATAAATATTCGGCGAATACGAATATTCGTAAAACACTGATATTCGCCGAATACGAATATTCGTAATCGTTGCATCACCATTTTTTTATTAATTCAATTGTGTTTTTCATAGAATATAATTCTTATATTTATAAACTAGATCTCCTTTCCTTTGACTTACAGCTAAATAAAATCGAATGCAAATATTTTGTATTTTATTTTTATTTTAATACGCATTGGTCTTTAACCGACTGTCCCGCCTACGTCGTCGAAAAGTGATATAAAGTTTGAATTGTGAGTGACATATACGCTGCTAAAGTACTCCACGCCTCTAATGGCGCCAGCATAGGATGTACCTGTAACTAGTTTTGTCAGGGGGGTACCATTACGCACACATATACACTGATGCAACAGATGTGCGCATACACAAGCGTACACGTGCAAATGAGATGCAATGACACATTTTCCGTCCCTCATCGCGTATACGGAAATCATACGGAAATTTTTATTTGTCACCCTTTGTTTGTCACACTTCTGTCATGGTCACCATGGCAACCGAGTTATTTTAGGGTGGCCAGTGATTTAAAAATCAATTTTCCATAAAGTTGAGTAACTATTAACTTACGTAATATGGAAAGTTATGTTTCAACAGAGGAAAAAAATATTCGTTCATGAAGATTTTGACAATACCTTCAACAGATATGGCGTTTTATACTAAGATAACTATTGGATTAGACGATCGTAGTAAATTAGACATTTATCTTGGTTTTAATGAAAATTACATTTAGATTGCGCGGATTAAGACAGATTGATGCAAATATAGTGGTAATTCTATAATCTGGAGATTTATTTAAATATAAAAACCATATACGATAAAACGGAACAGTAAAACGGAGACCCTGTGTGAACGGGCTGTAGGTGCCCTGTCGGTGGTTAGAAGGTTATCCATTATTTAGTGTGTTCCTTCCCAGCCGGGCCACATCTCCGGATTAAGCTCTATTTCTAATGGTGATACGTACCCATGATATACCGTTTGTACCACGTCGGAAATTGCATGTACCTCCGTAGTTTAGCAGATATAAGACATTAAAGGTGGCCCGGCTGGAAAGTAGAATTTCCAGCCGGGCCACGCCTGTACCAGCTGATATCCGCGGTTTTCACTGATGTCTGATCCACGTTGAAAGCAGCGTGTGCAGTGTCCTGTTTTTGTGGTTTTTAATCACAACAACCTCCTTCACTTCAAAGTGAATAAATTTAATGGCTACTGTCTCTGTCTGCTGTAATTAACTTCAACTACATTGAGCCGGAGTTAATTATTGGATCACCCAACTGGTAAAAAATTAAATTAAAAATGCATTATTTGTTGCACAAAAATAGATCCAAAAAAAAGAGTGGTAATATACACTAGAAGTAAACAGAAAAACAATACTCAAGAAGGGAAAGGAAAAAAAAACACAACAAACAATCAACTTAAGAACTAAATTCGCGACAATAGGCTCGGAGTTCAGCATTTGCTGCGAGCTTGGTCGGCTACACAGTGCTGTTTTTCTTGACTTATACAAAATGAAAATTTAATAGCTGGCTATAGGGTAAACATCGCATTCACAGCTTGCACTTAGTTTTTATTAGTAGTTTCTTTTTGTCTCTGACGTTCATAAGTGCATTGTAATGTGCCTAAATTGAATAATTTTAAACAAAAAAGAACCGACTTCACTTAGGATCCGCTATTCCAAAAGGAAGTGGCCGAGTTGCTGTAAAAAATAGTGAAATCACTATAGGTGTGCCTATAATAGTTGAAGAGTTCCCTCGATTTCTCCAAGATCCCATCATCAGACCCCAACTTGGTGACAATGGGACCATCTAGAGGATATACCCGTTCGATAAAAAAAAGAATTGAAAATCGGTTCACGATTCACGGAGATATCGAGTAACATACATACAAAAAAAAAATGTCTCGATCAACACCTCGAGAGACTTTCGCTAGGTGGCTGCATCAAGGGTCAGATGCAGAAGGCGGTGGTCATGGATACGGCGCGGATAGTCCGCCGGTTCCTCTCACTGCGGCCCTAACCACCGGCAGCCTGGGCCCTGCCATACCCTCTAGGATAGGTTTTTTATAATGTTTTTATTGTTTTTTTGTGTTTTTGATGTATTTTTGTATTTTACTTTTATAAAAATATTGTAAAAAACCTATCACTAAGACCAAAAATAAATAAAGAACATAATAATGATAAAAAAACAGTCGAATTGAGAACCTCCTCCTTTTTTGAAGTTGGTTAATAATAAATATCTTTTATCTTTTTTATTACATGCCACCTAATACCTAAAAGGAGGGTCACGTTTTTTCGAAAGTATATAGAGGTATTACCTGAGCGAGGTAGGACGGACGGAATTCCGGGACTTTCAAAAGCCGGGATTTCAGGATCCCGGGATATTCGGGACTTTAAAAATCCAGGATTCCGGAAATGCTTCAACGGGCTTCCGGGATTTTAGACAGCTGGGGTCTTGAAATGCGGGACAACCGAATTTTAGGGTCCTGGGAGTCCGTAACTTAAGAATACCGGGATACTGGAACTTTCAAAAACCGGGATTTTTGAACTGTACGAAGCCGAAAAACCAGGGATTCCGAGAATGTGAGAAACCGAGATATAAGGATCCTGGGACTCCGGGACTTTAGGCAATGGGTGGGTTTCCTGGATGAAAAAGCCGAGTTCCCGATATACCAGGAGTGCGACGTTCTGGGGTTTTAGGATTTCGGCATTCGGAGTTTTAGAAACCCATGCGGGAACCGAGATATTTGAATTCCGAGATTAAAAAGCCAGTGTTACGAGTCGTTAGAAAGCCGGGATTCAAGAAATGCGGGCCGACGGGATTTAAAAGTCAAGGGAGTCCGGAGTTTTGATATCCTTGATTAGGAGACTTAAAATACGGGATTTCGGGGGGTGCGCCAAAGATCACTTAAAATTTGTACTTCGATTATTGGAAGTCCGAAATTGTTGTTCATAATTTTTTTAATCATAATGATCATTTCTTATAAGTATTTTTGTTCATAACTATCGTTACTCCGAATTATTTAAGTTTATAATGTAAATCAATATAAATATCTATTATACTAATATTACTTTCCAGAGTCACCGTTAGGTACGACGACGAGCGAAGCGAGGAGGAGTGTTAGGTATCTTGCGATCACAACACAACACAATTTCGGTTAGGTTAGGTTAGTGTGTCATCCTGCCCGAAGGGCATAACTACCCAGAATAGAAGCCCCCGCGAAGCGGGGGCTTCGTCGACCCTGTCACAGAAATGACTACTATCAACAAATAACGTAGGAAATTATATTATGTCTCAAAAAATTCGGACAGCAAACAATTATTAACACTGTCGTTATATGAAAAAATATTATAACCATTAAAATTATGACAATTTTTTTTATGACGAATGATAATTCTGATCACAAAACGGTATTGCTGAAAAAATTATGCTAAGTAATTTTATGTTAGCCAATATGGACCCGATTTCGGGAATGTGGGAAACCGGGATTTTAGGGTGCTGGGAGTCCCGGTATAAGGGATTCCGAGATTTTGAGACATAAGGAATTCTGAATTCCAAAAAATCTGGATGGGGTCCGTGACATTATAAAGCCGGGATATAAGGCCGTATAATGCCGGACGCCGGAATTTTAGGGTTTTAGGAATCTGGAACTTTAGGGATGCAGGATTCCGAGATTTTTAATAGCCTAGATTCCGAAATTGTGTCTCTCAGAAATTTTAGAGTTCCTGTACCAGGAGTCCAGGATTTTATAAATCTGGGAATCACTAAACCCCGAATTATGGAAATAGTGAAACCGTGATTTTGGATTGCTGTGCGTGTTCACCCGAACCCGGACATAAGGGCATGCGGAATTCCGGAACTTTCTGCAAATGCGGCTTGCTGGAGTGGTCCCAGCGGTGCAGGGTTCCGAAACTTAAAAACATCGTAATTTCGGAACTGCGCGAGGCCGGGATTTTAAGATATTATAAACCAATCGGGATTTTAGGGTCCCGGGTGTGCCAGGACTTAGAAGTACAGGCTTACGGAAATTAAATCCTAGGAATCCTGGATTGCGGGAAACCAGGTTGTTTTTACATATAATATTTTCATTATTTATTTTTTTACATACATAACATTTATTTTACCCGAGCGAAGCCGGGTTTTCATCTAGTTAATTAAATAAATCACCACAGCGTTCTCACGAGCAGTAGGGCCCATTTCGGAGATCATGAAAACATTGCTGCGTGGCTCCGGCTTTAGAATAGTGCCACCTGTCTCTTCCCGCGGGTGTCGTAAGGGGCGACTAAGGGATAAGAGATAAGGAAACCTCTGATCCCTACTGCTCGTGAGAACGCTGTGGTGATTTATTTAATTAATAGTCATTCGCATGGCGGCGATGCGGTTCGCCACCCATCACGTCTCGTTCTTCACGGGGGCGAGAAGTGGTTCACGGAGACCCGTTATGCTGCATTGATCGTAGCAAATGGAAATCCGTGATCTCTGCCTACCCCTTTTGGGATATAGGCGTGATTGTATGTATGTATGTATGTACCTATGTATGAAAATATAAGTCTTAAAGGTCTGAAATTGTCAGAAGTATGTATGACGTCAAGTTGAAAATACATTTTTTTTGCCTTAATTTATCAACGTGCCCTAGCCCTTCAAATTTTGACATACGATTAACCCCGCTTCAACTAACTTACATACCAATTTTAAGACCATTCTGGTGGGCACATAAGATTTTAAGACCATTTTAAGAAAAGTCGATTTCATGAAAAGAAATTCAAATTACTGTAATTTCGCTTTAAAAAAGATTTCAGTGGCACAAACAAAATAGCAAATTCATATTTAGGTGTCTTATAACTTAAAATGCCGTAATAGTATTCCGCTTGGCATCCATGTGGAAGCCAAGCGGTAATAATTTTGATAAATTAACAGTAAGGCCGGCTCCAGTACCCGGCCGGCTCCAGGGTAATAAATGTATGAAAAAGTAATTTTACGACCTTTTTTCAAATAAAAAAATAGTTTAATGGAGGTACATAAATAGGTACATACCTCTTTTATTCGAATCACATCTAAAAACCGCGGATATCAGCTGGTACAGGCGTGGCCCGGCTGGAAATTCTACTTTCCAGCCGGGCCACCTTTAATGTCTTATATCTGCTAAACTACGGAGGTACATGCAATTTCCGACGTGGTACAAACGGTACATCATGGGTACGTATCACCATTAGAAATAGAGCTTAATCCAGAGATGTGGCCCGGCTGGGAAGGAACACACCATTATTTACCGGACTGGAATGTATGGCTGTAGGCGTCAAGCATGCACACTCCAAACGGCGCGTTTCGTCATCGAGGCGTGGAGCAGCGTATACTAGGGCTTGTGATATACGTGTTACACGCGGTACCGTAGCTACGTAGCCTTAGCACCGGCGGTGCTAAGATCCCGTACTACACGGTCACGTGTCAAAGATACGTATCCGTTTCTGGATTCGGCTACGTTCCTGCGAATCTCGGCTTCGGCTCTGCTCGGCTTCGGCTCCGCTCCGCTCGGTTGTTGAAAGAGAACTTGTGTGGAACGGACCCTTCGCATTATGTGTTATACTCGTGGTCTTTGCATTGATTTGATTCCAGATGTTTTTTTAAGTAATTACATATTGGTATTATTCTGTTCTCTGATAACCAGCTATTATGAGTTTGTACAAAAAAACCAGAGGTGGGATTGGTGTGATTTTTGAATCTCACCGGTGCCTTTTTTGTATGCAGCGGATGACTATTTAGTACGAAATAAAATGTCCATCGTCCAGTGGTTTTCACTAGTGCAATCAGTCAACGCAGGGCAGCTTGTGGCGAGCTGTTGGAGATTGTAGCGATTCCACGTACCTGAGTGCCCCTGGGGTGCCGTGTTGGATGGTGGGACAGGTCCCCTGCCTCTGGCTTGCCTTAGTCGGCTGTCCAGAGTGGGGTCGTTAGAGCTGTGTTCTCGAGGGTAGATGTGGAAACCTAAGTGGCGAGTTGGCTATATTATATGTTTAAAGTCTAGTGACACCTCTCTACCCCCAGCCCCGCACCGGCGTTGCCCTTGAGCCATCTTTGATGTCGCTTTTTATGGGATCCCGTCTTGCGGAGGGCGAGTCACCGTCTGCCGGAATTAAAATTGGATACCGTTTTATTAGGCAGGCGTCCTTTTCTTCATCCAATAGCCCATTCATCAGTCCATACTTTTCACCCAATAGCCTAGTACATTTTAGACTTAATTAATTCTCACTAGTCCTTACACCATGGCGGGTACTGTCTCTGCGACCACGGAACACCATTGTTCCGTGGTCGGGAAAGACATGCAAATATTAACACAATTGAATTAATTAGCAAAAATAGTGATGCAACGAATACGATTACGAATATTCGTATTCGGCGAATATCAGTGTTGTTACGAATATTCGTATTCGCCGAACATTTATTAGGTATTATATACGTAAGAATTTCTAAGTATGATTCACCTTCAGTAATGTTGCTTATTGGAGATTTTCTTCTACCGACCCACTACTAGAGTCTGTCCAGAAAGAGAAGTGTCGTGATTTATATGGGAGCTCATACATTCTACCGCACTTTTGTTACCGGACAGACTTTACGGTAGTTACGGTGGTGTTGTTTACATTTATTATAATTGATTGTCACTCGTGATATTGTCATAAGATGAATGTTATTAATAGGTATTCCTAAGCAATAAAACATAAAGTAAATGAAAGAAGCCATCACAAATATACTGATAATAATTTATTATGGTAACAATGCGAACTTTAACACATAAATGGAGATATAGTACATTGTTGTAGAGGCTGGAAAGTAAGCTATAGGTGGATCGAGTTAGTTCGAGGGCCGACCCGCTAGGGGAGGCCCTCGAAGATACGAGTCCACCTATAGCGCTTTCGGCCGAGACATTACATAGTGCTTTTCACGACTACTGTGAGGAAATAAAATAAAAAATTAATTGGCATATACAAACACTTTAATAGATACTATTTATAGGTATATTGACGGTTCATATGCTTTTCACAAGCACGATAAAGTAAACGAGCATGTAACTTTCTGCAAATAAATGCTTCTTTTCGCAATCCTTCCACAATATGAATTGTTCGTCGGATATTATATTGTATACAAAATATCACTGTTCATGTTCATGGGCCTTCTTATTTAGAAATTTGTTACCAGTGAAATCTCACTGGTAACAAATTTCTACGCCTGTGCAGTTTCTTGAATTTCGGTGGGCGCCCAGAGTATTAATAACATTTTCTACACTTATTGAACTCATTTTTGCTGCATAAATACAACTTTCTTGTTTTTCAGTCAAACATTATCCAATTCAATATGTATTTTTCTCGCTCCACCTTTATTACTTTTTTTTTTCACTTTTAAGAAGCGTTTTACGATGTTTGCTTCAATCCGACTCAAACGGCTATTAGACATTGCAACCTGCAGGGCCCAATCTGTCAGGTTGGTAGGTGTAATTAAAGGTAGGGCCCGTAGGGAGCTGAAGGAGGGAGAGGGAGAGGCAGGGTACACAACAGATTGGGCGCTGCAAGTTGCCATGTCTAATAGCCGGTTCACTCCTTACCCACTTTTTGATAGAAAACCACAAACGGTTAAAAAGGTAAAAACGCCTTAAGGGTGATCTGAATGATTTTGACGTTTCTTTTTTTTTAAACAAGTAAATTGGTTCGATAAACAACCTTATTTTATTTTAGAATGAAAAAGTGGTGCCAATAAAAGACCTTTTTAATGTTTTAAATGATTCTCATTGGCGGGTCCAATGCAATGACATTTCATTGCTGCAAAATAGCAATTCTTGTAGTGGTAGTTCAGATGCTACAGCAATTGCTTACTTTCCAGCTTGGATTTTGATCTTCTTTTGTCACATTTCCGAGCAGGTGGCGTGAAAAGTAATTAACATGTCAATATGCTTGATATTTTCATTTTAATCTTCCTGCTTAGGTCCACATTTGATAAGCGCTTGTAAAAAATGTCATAACTTTTAAGTTATATCCAGGCATGGCATGCATATTGTTTTAATTTAGGTGACCTATCTCAACGTTTTATAGTTATTTGTGCAACAAGAGAGGAAAGTTGGTTTTTCTTGCGAGTGTTGATTTTGAGTCCCGAGTAAGCGAAAGATTCTATAATGGGGTGGGCCGGTGGAAAGTATTTACAGATGGCGCCAGCATAGCTGGTACCTGTCAGTCCTACAAATAGTGTCAAAATCTTGTTTTTTTTTTAATTTTTTTTTGTACTGGATGGGCTAGCCTTTAAGCCAAATCCCATACAACTATACTAGTCAAAGGGACCTAGCTATGCTGGCGCCATCTGGCCAAACCGCTGACAGTTGCCAACCCCATTGAATCACGAGCGAAGCGAGTGATTCTAGGTTTGAATCTTGAGCGTAGCGAGGTATCTCAAGAACACGAGATGTAAAAAAAATCCTCTCGTGTGACACATACAACTTTTCACCTCAGTAGTGAGAACATATTAAAGTTAAAAAAACACATTTATTTACATTCCCGAATGAAAGGCATCATCATTATGACGAAACCCTTCTAGAAACAAAATTTCACTCCAGGGAGTGATGAAAGTTGCTACTTTCGTCACTCCAGGGAGTGAGGAAAGTAGGCTTGTTCGAACTGCTGAGGTGAAAAAGTAGTTTCCCTTCAGGGCCCTACTTATTTTTCCACCCTGTATATGTATATAGACCAAAGCTATGCAATATCGAGGAGTGGGAAGCACATGCGGCGAAGCGTCCGGAGTGGAGGCGGTTGTTGCAGTTGAGAGTTGATGATTTCGAAGAGCGACGGAAAGTAGACCTTGACAACAGTCGGGATGCTCTCAAGGCTCGACCACCTGCAGTCTTAACTTACCACTACCTAAGGTAAAATCCACAATTCCACGGACTGATTTGACTGGCATACAAAGCGATTGTCAAATGTATGAAAAGAGCTGTCAAATCAGTCCGCGGATTTATGAATTCTACCTTAGATGGAGTCCTGATATGCCCTCGGTGTGGGCGCACACTGCAGACTAAGATTGGCTACTGCAGTCACATGAGGGCGCACGAGCGGGCGGACCAGCTTAGTTCCCGCAGTTAAAGAACGTTATGCAGTCGCTGTAGCCAAAATCGGCTAGGAAGAAGAGAGAGATAGACCAAAAGTATTTTTTGCAATACCAATAAGACTTCAATCTATCTTATGATATGCATTTCATGTACTTTATTTAATTACTAACGATTTTCTTTTTCAAATGGTTATCGGATTCTTAAAAGGTTAAACTACTGAGAAGCTCACTTAGTTTCACTATTATTTAACGGTACGTTCACTGTGGTTTCGACGGCGGTTTCTGATGCGGTCTCCAGTGTCTCCACGCCATACTTGATCCCGTAGGGTCGCAAGTGGTAGATTAGGTAGTCTAGCATGTACATATCTTCTGGAAACACGTAATGAAACGAGATCGCGTGATCTGAACAGCAGTCTAAGCCCTGTAATCAAGATTTTTTAGGTGATTTAACTGGCGCATAAAAAAAAACGTTTTAGCCAGTAGCAGAAAAATTAGGTGGTCGGCAAAAGTCTAACCTAAACCAAAAGTCTAGTCTAACCTAACCCTTGCTGACCGTCTAATGTTTCTGCTTACCAAAATATCGCCGGGTTAAAGGCAGAACTGACTAATTGGATATAATTTTATTAGCAGAAAGTTTTGCCTTTCACCCTAAAGGCAGAAAATCCTTTTTGGGATTTAAGGGGCTACTTTGAAAATATATAGGTTTTTTCAAACGCTCTAGTGACTAAACGGGAAAAGGGACTAAATTTATTTTCGAATATATATTAATAGACTATATACTCTTGTTTTTGGCACAAGCCGAAACACGATTGCTGAAAGTTGTCTCGATAGAAAAAAAATGCGAAGTTGGGTCCTTTTTCCCCTTATTTTTCTTAGCTTACGTAAACTATAAGAGACTAAGCAATATAACTAAGAAAAACATATTGTATTCTGGTTTATCTAAAAAGTCACAGAAACAAAATTAGAAAAAACTTTATACAGCCTTGGCCAGAAGTGTTGAGCATAGGTGTTTTTTGTTTACAATTTTGATGTTAAGCATTATTTCCCTATCCTAACAATGTACGGTAACGGTAAATGTTATATTTTATTTATAAATATAGAAAACTTCACTTAATAACACTTTCAAGGTACTTAAAAAATATGAAAACAGAAGGTACCAAAAATGTAAATTTAAGTCGGTGCGACATACTGCAAATATTCTATGCAGTTACTACTAACTTCAACAAATCATGCCTATTAGTTTAAATTAATTGACAAAATAACTTAAACAAAGATGGAAACGATGGACTAAACTTTCCAGTCTTGTATGAAAATCGCATTGGGGCTCAACACTTCTGGCCAAGGCTGTAGATTCGCTTATTTATTTTATCGTAGTTTGGTCAAAAAGTCTGATCCTTAAGAGCGCTGCATCTCTTTCTTTCGTGAACGGTAGCCATAAACGTGTCTCTAACGGATAGGTGTGGCTTGTCCGAATCGAAGAACGGCCTTAAGTTTATTACCAGATAGTTGGTTATGCTTTTGATCCGACGATATATTTTGGCAAACCTTTTCATAACTTTCCATTTGTTTGCGTTATTATTATTAGTTACCATAGAAGTAGACATACACGCACACTTACATTTGTACAAAAGTTTTCGTTATAATATATGTATTTCCAATACCGAAAGTCCTTATCTTTGGTGGGGAACAAATGGCTTCGTGGCTAAGAACGGGAAGAACTACCCGTGATCTAGGTTAACCCAGGCTTATACACTGATTTGTATGGGCAAATGTTAGGTACCTCGTTCACAGGATAGTACATGGGCTTCCATTGCCAGCCCATCATTTCGGAGGGGAATAAATGGCCTCGTGGTATGTACGGGAAGAACCGTCCGCGACCTAGGTTGTCGCGACTGTCCATGGCTTTCACACCGATTCCCTCTAGACATATACCTGGAAAATGTTCAATTACATTAAACAAACTTTACTTGTTTTTTTTTCTTCAAATCATATTTTTTCTTTCTATGTCGTAGTAGAAATTACAGTTTTATAGCGGTAGAGTTGATTAGAAATGTAATATTAAAAGAAATTAAAACTAACTTAATCTAATTATTATTAATTTGGTTTCGTCCATTTTTAACGTAGGCCTCCTCCATGTTACACCACAAGGTTCTATCGGCGGCTAGACTGGGCCATAAATTATGACAAAGTTCAAAATTAAAAGTTCAATTTTTGACGTATGGCGGTCAAAAGGTTAACAACACAATGAGCTTCCTTTATAGCCTGGTAAATGAATGCTCAAAAAGGGGTCTAGCTGGAAAAGTCGAAAGCAGAAATTTAGACTTTAGAAGTTTATTAAAACTAGTTAGGAGACTAACATACTAAAAGTCCCCATACCCCAGAGGTGAGCCCGAGGAGGGGGGAGGCAAAGAACGTCCCGTTTTTGGTTTGTGTATGGTAGACACGTCTTTAATGGGGGAACATGAAATGCCTATACTGCAATGCAAAAAAATTGACGGCATTTAAAAAAAATTGAAAAACAAACGGTTTCTAGTACAATGACGGACGGACGGATACAGTATCAAACGTGAAAGTGCTACAACGGGTAAACAAAGAGGTCGAGGTTTTGAAGACTATCAAGAAGCGCAAATTACAATTCTTTGGTCATATCATGCGTAACGACAAATATGAATTTCTTCAACTAATAATCCAGGGGCAGATTCAAGGGAATAGATCTTCCGGACCCAGACCAGACGTAACTCCTCCAAAATTTCTGCTTTCGACTTTTCCAGCTAGAATCATTCGTTGACCACACTATTAAAGAAAATTACAATAAATTGACCTTCCATTGTTTTATCACAGAGCAGAGTTCTTACGACCATCGGTGGTCTCCATCATCAGACCAGCTCGATGGTACCAAAATATGAGGAACCGGCTTTTATGCTGTGTAAGATTTTACCTAAATAATAAGATGTAAGTGTTGGTGATTAGTATGTTCTCAACTGACTTCAAGATTTCGAAACAGGAGGTTTTCTATTAGTCGGGATCTTTGTTTTTGCAATTTCGTTTTCATTATCATGAATTGTTCACTGATTATTCAATGACGGCTGGACCGATTTGGAAAATTATTTTTAAATAGATAGTCATCAGGTCAGGATCTCATAATGGGATTCTGAAAAAATCGAGGCAACTCTTTAAATATTTTAGACACATCTAATGTGATTTGAGTATTTTTTACAGTAGCTCTGGATATCTGCTCTTGAATAAATAGGTGGAGCAGACATTGAAGTCGGTTCCTTTTCTTTAAAGCTATTTCACATAAGAAGTGTGATACCCATTTCAGCGTCTTCGGTACCACGCGCCCTGTGCGCACAGATGTGCGGCGACGGCAGCCCCTTGTTCACGAAGCGGTCCAGCGCCTCCCGACTCAGCACGTAGCCCGCCCCGCCGCTCATGTAGCCCTGAAATGTTACTTGTGTATAGGGGCCGGGCCGTCATCTAAGTGGCAAGTTTACTTTATACAAAATGAACACACATGTGTTCCTCACTGCGTAAGTGACTGAGTGAGTAGATCAGGCTATAGGGTGGTTAGAATAGAGCTACCTCGTTTTCACAAGAATAGGCACACTGGATGTCGACTTGCGGAAAAACGCCCAGGATGAAGACCTACATATAAGTATAACAATAAAATGTATTTAATTGTGGACGAGTTTAGTGCAAGGGACCACTTTGTCGATTTACAAAGACACTTTTTTAAAAGACCCTAATTCTTTTTAAAAGACCTATCTAACGATACCCCACACAACTTGGTTGGAACGAAAAAAAATTTCGCCCTCCACTTCACGTGTACGGGAGGTACCCTAACAAAATATATTTTTCGTGTTTTTATTCTACCATTTTGTCGGCTTGGTTAATGCACATATTTAAACCAAATTTCAGCTTTCTAGTGCTATAGTCGGTGGTGTTCACTTAATTATACGGAAAATGATGATGATGGAATTTCCTTGTGCAGAGTTAGTACTTACGATACAAGCAATGCTTTAAGAAGAGGAGCCATTTAAATTTTTGATGCAAGTTTTTTGGAATGTGGGGGTGCCCCCCAAAATTCTTAAAAAAAAAGTAGAGCTATATAGTCAAGTTTGATATCGTTTTCGTGTAAAGCAAGGATGCCGAATTCATTTTTGGTATTTTACTTATACCTTTCCATATAGAAAAACTAAGAAAATATAAGAAATATGAAATCGACGTTTGAAGTTTTTTTGAATAAATGTCTATATCTTTTTTATTTATGGTCGTAACGCGACGAAAATATTTTATGATATAGTCCTGTCATTCCCCTTTATAAAAATTATACCAATTATAAGTTTATTTCAATATTTTTGACGAAAAAAAATATATAAATAAACCTACTTTCAACAACAATCTCATTATGTATGAAAAACGACTTAATTGGAGCTCTAATGCTTACCTAATAATATGTTTTACAAAATGGTATCATATAAGAAAGACATACAAATTAAAAATAAATTACTATAATATTTAATAATAATAAAAATTGAACCTGGCGCTAAGACGTCCGATTTTCAATCCGGGTATAAGGTATCGGGTTCAAACCATGGCTCGTACAAACAGCAACACACCGTCGATAGACCTTATGCCGTTGCAATAGGGGTTAAAAAAATAGTCAAAATAGTAAAAATAGCCAGTGTTGGCGATAGTACCGCTGAGTTAGTACCGCACGGAATACCAGCAGGAAATACCAGTCGCTTTTTCGGTGAAGGAAAACATCGTAAGGAAACCGAATTTAATAAACCTACGCCAATTCATGGGATTTGGTTGTCAAACGGACCCCAACCGGGAAAACCGCTAGGAAAAAAGACTATAGCATTTAAAAAACAAATAGGTACCTAACAGTGGCGGTAGGTTAAATTTTTTCTTAGGCAAGCCTGTGCCGAATTTGGCTTAAAATTTCTTCATGAGCTGTAGGAAAACTGCTCAGGCGCCTGAAACTTAGGCAAGCCGACGGGAATCATGTTCTATGGACGCGCCGACTGGTACCTAATATTCATTCTCTTTTTATATATCCTCTATTCATTTATACACTACACAGCCTCATATCTGGGAACATTCACAATATTTTCGGGCAGTTAATTCTTTCAGTGGCTTCGATATAGTCTCAAAGGCAGAAGTCACCTTGGGAGGATATTGCAGCTACGCATTCAAAGTCAACCTTTTGCCTTTAGAACACGAAGAATTTAAAATAGAAGTGAAAACAAGTCGTCCAGTAGGTGTTTCCGTCCCTCCCCCATACTTTTGTGTCCCAATTTCAGTCTTTCATATTTTTAATAAAAACGGTTAAAGTTACTACAAAACTTTCAATAAAAGATATATTGTTCATAAAATTCTCTACAATTTTTGCCTTTAAAGTATGTTGCTAAGACTTATAGTTTTCAATCTATGTGTTGATAAAAGAAATCTCCCCCCCTTTTACCCCCACAGCACCATAAATTTAGATGGCTCTGCTTCCTAAAATGTTCTATGGGTCCTAAGGTCTCACTATGCAAAAGGGCATCCCATCATCACTAAAATCCGTATAATGCCCTTTGTTGTCGTCTGCACCGGCGACTACTAACGGTCACTTGGATAGACCGCGGACGGACGGACGGACGGACGGACATGGCGAAACTATAAGGGTTCCGTTTTTGGCTACGGAACCCTACACTGCGGTAGCGCTGGTAGCCTTGCGGTAATATTTTTTAATTAATTTTATATTATAAGTTGAAGCGCTTGGTGGCTGCGGTAACACGTCAGACTTTCAATCCGGAGGTCTCGGGTTCAAACCCCGGCTCGTACCACTGAGTTTTTCGGAACTTATGTACGGAATATCATTTGATATTTACCAGTCGCTTTTCGGTGAAGGAAAACATCGTAAGGAAACCGGACCTAATCCCAAAAAGGCCTAGTTTCCCCTCTGGGTTGGAAGGTCTGATGGCAGTCGCTTTCGTAAAAACTAGTGTCTATGCCAATTCATGGGATTAGGTTGTCAAGCGGACCCCAAGCCGGGATAAACGCTAGGAAGAAGAAGATAGTTTGAAGTCACAAGACTTTTTGGGTATTACGATATTGCCAGAAAGTACTTTTGGTCTATATATATTAATATTAAAGGCCGACTAAGTAAATTAATAAATATAATTGGACAATCTTACACAAATCGACGTAGTCCTACACTAATAGGCTCTTTAATACCGCGACGGTCGCAAACAAGCATACGGCCCACCTGCACGGAAAAAAGTATCATCTTCATCGAGGACAAATCCTCGTCGTCAAAACAATATTTTTTTGTAAATAACGAATACAATTTGCTTAGAAAGTGATCTTTGTTCAAGTAAAATGTCTTTATTGAAGTAAAATTTGTCTTGGCCTAAGATATAAAATTAGTCCAAGAAAATATTTACTTATGTTTAAGCAATAATATTTTTGCATTGGTATTCTTGGCTGAAGATATCCTTTTTCCATGTGATGGTAAGCAACTACCATAGCCTACGGACGAATGCAACTCCAGAGGTGTCACAGTATGCGCGTTGCCGAACCTTTACAAAAAAGAGGATACTCTGTGTTGAGGGCTAAAGGAACAACAGGATCCGTCGTCATCAACACACTGGGTCCTCTTTGAGCTCTCTGGAAACTTTACTCACCGGCAGGATTGGCAGGAACACAACACTATGAGTAGGGTCTACTGTCCGCGCGCGAGAAACGTGCACGCGTAAGGAATGTGAGGAATGTTGGGCGTCATGACCTAGTGTTGCGGGTTAGTCGATATTACGTTATCGCTTCTGTGTGACTTATTTGCCGCCACTACGGTCAAGCAGATGTTTTGGCACTTTTGGCATTGGCACTTTTGGCACTTGTGCCGACAAAAGAAATAAGACAATGCACTAAAATATAACGATAATAAACATATAAAATAATATTACATTACGGCTTATTACACAATTAAAGATTATGTCAATAACTCAAACGTGCATATTGTTGCGTAACGGTATACGTTACAGTTAACTACAAATATTTATTTTTAAATAAATCAGTACCATTAACGTTATAAGAAATCATTGTTTTGGGCGAGTGCATCATATTCACACTAATCGACCTAGTGTCGATAAATGTGCTGCTGTGCACTGCGGCCAACACTCGTGTAGGGCGAGTGCGGGGCATGTGGCGACGGTCGGGCGCGGGCGCGGCGCACACCCTCCCGCTTCCTCGGCCCCCGAGTGCACGTTACTCCCGCGCGGACAGTAGTGCTATTTGGCTGTGGTTTTCTGTAAGGTGGATACTTCCTCAGTGGGGTGCTCCAGATTTGAGCGAGATGACATTCGCAGTTCCCATACCTCTCTTTTGGTCGTAGTTTAAGGACATTCCTACCCATGTTCGGGCGTAGTTTAAGGACATACCCGAGTCCCCTGCCCCCTCGGTCCCCTTAGTCGTCTAGCCGTCATAATGTCTAGCTTTTGGGATAATATCAGTTGTATGGAGTGAGCACCAATAACTAACCTGTGAATTGAACGATTTACTCTTTAACCGGCAGCCGAAGTAGATGGACCCGTTGGTCTTGTACTCTGACAACATGTGGCGCAAATTCTCTACGACGACATACCTGAGCAACGTAATATATTAGGAACAAATATTACGGGAAATCGAAAAGTGTGTAATAATTACAACGTTAAACATGCCTTAATACAAAGCTGATTATTCTCCATAATAGTGCCCCTTGTATACAAAAAGAAACCGCAAATCGATGTACAGTTTAGCCGTTTGGCACACGCATACTAGAGGTCAAAACAAAATTTTTCATCCGCAGTTCTTAAAAAAAATTCCCTTAGGAGGGGGGTCTGATTCATCATTTTTTTTGTATGGGGAAAAAAAATTTTTTTTCAAAAACCTATGGTGTGTGGTATCATATGAAAGGGCTAATAGAGGCGGTTCTAATAATATACCACATCATTATATTTCAGCCATTTTTTAAAAATTAAAACAAAAATAATTTTCAAAACATACCAAGTTTGGGCTCCCCCAGATACGACATGGCTGGTTTTTTTTTGGTATTGTATATCAAAAATGATACTAGATATGCTCATATCTAACCCCAAGAAAGCAATTTTGAAAATAATTTCATTTAGTATTTTTTTTTAATTTTTCAATATTATCAAGTAACACAGTACAAAATGTACTGGAGTAGGACTATAGTAGAACTCTACTTCAGTACATTTTGTACTGCGTTATTTTGCAATATTGAAAAATAAAAAATAAATACTTAATGAAATTATTTTCAAAATTTCTTTCTTGAGGTTAGATATGAGGATATCTATCATCATTTTTGATATAAAGTACCAAAAAAAAACCAGCCATATCGTATCTGGGGGAGCCCAAACTTGGTATGTTTTGAAAATTATTTTTGTTTTAATAAAAAAAAAATGGCTGAAATATAATGATGTGGTATATTATTAGAACCGCCTCTATTAGCCCTTTCATATGATACCACACACCATAGGTTTTTGAAAAAAAAAATTTTTTTCCCGTACAAAAAAAAATGATGAATCAGCACCCCCCTCCTAAGGGAAATTTTTTTAAGAACTGCAGATGAAAATTTTTGTTTTGACCTCTAGTATGCGTGTGCCAAATGGCTAAACTGTACATCGATTTGCGGTATTACTGTAAAATTAGACTCGTACACCGTGCACTATAAACGATGATGTATGATATTCCGTACCGTGTCAGACACGACACTTCCGGCACTTCATTTTGTATACGTCACGTGACCTCCGAGGATTACGTGACGCTTTCAATAAAAAAATGAAGTGTTGGAAGTGTCGTGTAGGACATGGTACGAAACACCGTGAATCATCCTTAAGTTGAGACATATATACAGGGTGTAACAAAAATACTGGTGATCCGTTTAAGGGCATAATTGGTATCGTATTGCGAGTAGGAAAAAGTAAGAGAAAAATTTTTGGACGCGAAAAAAAAAATTTTTTTTGTATGGGGCGAGTCGTCCCAGCTGGCCAACCCTCCATACAAAATCAAAATATTTTTTGGCGAGAAAATTATTTTTTCTTAGTTTTTCACAATAAGAATACGATACCAATTATGCCCTTAAAAGGAGCACCAGTATTTTTGTTATGTTTTGTATTAAGTTTCACAATTTTTGTTTGTGAAAAGGTTAACAGAATACAATTAAAGACAAATTCTGTCAGATTATTTTAAATTTGATTATATTATAAATGCAGGTTTTTATTTGTGAATTGAAAGTACTAAGTAAGTATAGTTCTGTCCTGTCTAACACGGACTCTTACACGAGTTATACGGCCGATTTTTCAGGCAATTATTGCCCGGCGATATGATGCTGAAACGAATGAAGCTAGTAATTGAACAATACGAGGCAATTTATATTTGTAAAAACAGCGGCAATTATTGCGGCAGTTATATCGGCAATAATTTCTCGAATTCCTCCACTCAGGTGCTCTTAACGGGCGATTTTTGAGCAATTTGCCTAGTTTCCCGAGTTGCTGCAAATGGGGCAATTGAATGGAGCCAGGAGCCATACTGGAGCATTGATTGCACCTTATTGAGCAATATTCATATTGCTTGATATGGTCGTATTGGCCGTGACGTCAAAATTCCGGCAATTCGGCAATTCTTATCGCCCTTGTAAGAGCAACTTTACCTACTTATAGGTAAGTACCAGCGGCTCCTAACCGGTGATCTCTGGAAATACCTGAAGTGGTCCCCGAATTTAAAAACAGAAATATATTTATCCTTGTTGGATAAATATAAAAGGTAAGTTTTCATTATAGATATATATATAAGTATTAGGTAGGTATTTACTTACTCCCAAGAGTCGGTGGTCTCTGCTTAAAACTTAATTTTGTCGAGCGGTTCTTTATGATTCAAAGGTTAAGAACCACTGTTCTACACTAAAAATCCGAAGGGAATTTACTCTTCGTTAAAAAATCTGTCATATACACACAAATAGATGTCCTTACTAGGATTGGAACCCGGGACCTCTTGCTTCGTAAGCAGGGTCACTACCGACTAGGCTACGGCTTACGTGTCATCGTCAGCCTTCAGAAACCAATCGGCATCATTTCTGAAGTGCTTGTACACGTATTTGAAGGCCGCTTTCGTTTTGGCCCAGAGATAACCGCGCCCCTCTTGCACTGGCAGCACCACCGTTGGGAGGTACTTATCTGAAAATATTACGAAATATCGTTGCGAAAATCTTTTGGAGGTCTGAAGACGACCTGTCATTATTCGTGACAAACGAGATGAATTGAAAACATTTAAAGCACAGACTACTTAGAAAATACTACGTAATATACTGTCAACTGTTACAACTTTGCCTACGATGCACAACTTTGCCTGGCTTGAAAATCATAGTTTTATTCACCAAACACCTATTTATATCTTATTCCTGAGATGGGAGAAAGGCGGCTATCTCAGGAATAAGATGTACTTAAATATTTAATAAAAACTATGTTTTTCAAGCCAGGCAAAGTTGTGCATCGTAGGCAAAGTTCAAAGAACCAGAACTGATGGTATGTAAAGTGTTGCATGGTGTTGCTAGTTTCTGAGTACAGGCAAATTCACGCACTCTTATTGTCTTAAGAATAAAGTCGTGTAAAGCTCGATTTGAACACCTCACCCGATACTTCTGTTACTGACTGTAGTTTTCAGAACTCGTAGCACCAAGCCTTTGCTATCACTTATCAGAATATTTTTTGGTCCTACCAAGAAAGAAGCACCAGCTCGGCAACAGCAAAAGGTCTCTTAGAAGAACCGAGGAAAGACTTTACAATTTAGAGCCGGTCCACATTGTTATAATTACAATGTCGTAAAGATTGTGAAAGCTCAATGCATAAGGGCGGCAAGAGGTAGATTACAGTGGTGATCAATGATGATAGGTACCTAAACCCGGTCTTTTATGGCTAATCCGAACCCACTAACTCAAATCAAGTTGAACTCGCTTTAACTGATCTCACTGGAAGCGAAGATTCCAGTGTAGAAAACCCAGCATGTCTGGTCGCGGAAGGATCCTGGATTTCTCCCCGGCTACCATCCCGCCAAACAGTCCGTCCGCTTTACCGCTCCAGTAGCTTAAAGCCCCAAGTTAGAATAGAAAAATAAATAAGAACTGACGAAGGTCAGTGTGCTCATAAAGACGAGCTTTCATCACTTCCTCCACGTAGCCGTGACATGCTGCGACTTTCTTCAATAGCTCGTCTGCCATTTGTGGCTAATATAAGCTGCAAATAAGAACTGACCTTCCTCTGTACTCATGAAGACGAGCTTATTACATCGCTTCCCCCACGTGGCCTTGACATGCCGCGCCCTCTTCTCGTGGTTACTGGGCTGCGTCATGATCCAGCACAGCACCCGGACTTTCTTCGACAGCTCGTCGGCCAGCGACCGATCCTCGTCTCTGCGGGCTGGCTCGTCCGATTTGCGATCTTGCACTTCCATGATTGGGGGCTTTTCACTGAAAAAAAAGAAACGGCTAGAAATAAATAACTAACCGAGTGACTCGCTTCCCATGGAGCCTGCCCTTCGTTGCTAAAATCAAAGAAGTCAATTTGGATGTAAAACTATAACATTAAATTTGTTTAAAATAAACAAGGGAATCAGGTAAGGGTTATATTTACTAGGACATTTATTTGGATTCAAATTATTGCTTTTGTTAAAATAACCTATTTAGCAATAATTGCTTGTTTGTCATTAACAAAGATTTATTCCGTGTTTTAAATATGTTTTGGTTGTATGCAACCAAAAATATCTTAACCGAGCCAAATTGGTACTTTGCCAAAACTCATTTTTCCGTGTTTGAAGTCTCTGCTGGAAAAGATAGTTATAGATTTAGAGTAACCTTACACTTACCTGAGACCTACATATACATCTAAAAAAAAAGATAAATTTGCTTTTACGTGCTATACAGGTAAAAGTTAAAGAAACCATCGACTTCGTTGAAGGTAAATAAAAAAATTGTATAAAAAATATCGCCTCGTGCTTAATGTATAAGTTTAGAGGCTTAAATAGGTAATAGTCATTTAACACTTCAAAAATTAACGAGTCATCTGTAAAGATTCCATATTGATACCAAAATTTAAGAGAAATTTAGATTTGCCACCTAATTTGCAATTGCATCCCCTAATAATAATACTTATCTGCCTGCAACAAATATATCTGTGACCAATTTAATCGAAACGGTCACCAACTTTGAAACATCAAATTAATGGATATTTGCACCCAGTTTAAAACTTTGATCACCAGATCTGTATAACCAGTATAGTAGATCTACCACCAAAAAACATAAAAAAACCTGAAAAATAATCACAAAAAAAATTCACGGAGGGGGAGTGTGTTTTTTAGGAAAATTTATATTATTTAGTGATAAATTTTTGTTGGCAGATATGTTATCTACTAGTGGCTAATCTTATTTATTAGGTCATCGACTTCGCATTTATTTGGTGATCGATAAAGGATAATTTCAACGAATGAGGAAAACCCAGGCTGACCTTGGGGTGTTGTCAAAAAGTGCCCTACTTACAGCATTAACAACACTGGAAAACAAGAGTGAAATAAGAAAAGTAATACCTACGTTAGAAAAAATCTATTTTGAAGCTTATCATTAGAAGTTGGGGCTGAGTTGCAGGCTACCAATGGGGTCACAGGTGGCGGATAGTGAGAGGCCACCAGATATGGTGGTCAGCTGCGAATATAATGAATAAGCAGTCCCCGACCAAGCAACGGCATGATTAACAGGATGTAGTGGGATACCTGGTGGGACAGGTGTATCTATAAAATACTACAATAGTCCAATGACGATCTTGTGACGTGGCGAGTAAATGCCGCCACTAAATAAGCATTCCTCTAATGTCGGGCAGCAGCGGCATTAGTACTGGGTGGAGGCCGAGGAAGCAGGTTCTGGTAGGGCTCTATACCGGACATCAAGAAGCGGGAAACCGGTTTTTGAGCTGCGGTGTGGAAGGCAAGTTGGAAACCACCACACTAATATCCTAAACAATGGAGTATATGGAAATGCAAAGTAATCAGAGAAACGTTCTTGACAACGGGCTTCCACGACGACAAATTCCGTGGCGGTCCGAGTCCGGCAGGGTTAGGCACAAGGCTAACTCGGTCGTCATCCTGCGAAATCCTTGTAGAATTGGGACATGGAATGTAAGGACAATGTTAGCGCCAGGTAAAGTAGAAGAAATGAAACTGGAAATGGAAAGAATGAATATAGATATATTAGGTTTAAGTGAAGTTAGGTGGGGAGGCAGCGGCGATTACTGGAGCGACGATTATAGGATCATTTACACCGGAGAACCGAGGCAGGGGAGGAATGGTACAGCAATAGTGTTGAATAAGAAATGGGGCACACAAGTTGAAAACACTATCCACCACAGCGACAGGATAACTGCAGTTAAAATTAAGTCAAGCCCAAAAGACATTGTAATTGTGCAAGTTTACATGCCCACAGGAAGTCATACAGATGAGAAAATTGAAGAAGTATATAATCATATAGATGAAATCTTAGACTCTGTCAACAAGAATGATAGCTTAATTGTAATGGGAGACTTCAACGCGGTGGTGGGTGAAGGAAAGGAAGGCAATATTGTAGGAAATTTTGGACTTGGTAAGCGAAATAAGAGAGGCGACCGGTTAGTTCAATTTTGTATGGAAAATGACTTAACTATTACGAACACAATGTTTAAACAGCACAAAAGAAGATTGTATACATGGAAGATGCCAGGCGATATTGGCAGATATCAAATAGACTACATACTTATCAAAAATAGTGATCGTCACCAAATTAAAATGTGTAAAGCTTTTCCTGGTGCAGATCTAAACTCCGACCACAATTTATTGCTTAGTTTACTCAACTTCACGATAAATAAGATAAAGAAAAAGCCAAGGCCAAAAAGCATAGATCTCAGTAAACTTAAGGACCCCGAAAGCAATAGTAGAGTGCAATATAGCAATTATATAGGTGATAGATTTGTAGATTATAAGAATAATTTAACAGGGGACATATGCAATGTTAGTATAGAAGATAGATGGACAAATGTAATGAATATAATACAAAAAGGAGCCGAAGACACCCTAAAATGAGAAAAAATTGTCCCTAGGAAAAAATGGCTCACCGGGGAGATAATTGATTTAATGATAGAAAGAAGGAAATATAGAAATAAGTCCGATGAGATAAGTATTAAGGAATATAAGAAACTGACTAATAGTATAACATTAAGATGCAGAAAAGAAAAAGAAAAGGATATAATTGAAACTTGTGAAAGGATAGAGAAACTTATGAATAAAGGAAAATTAGACCAAGCTTACAACATTATAAGCAATCTAAATAGAAAACATAAAAGTAAGAGCACAACAATAGTAAATGAACAAGGTCAAATACTCTTCAATAACGCAAACATAGTTGACAGATGGGTAAGGTATCTAGAGAAATTGTATGAAGGCGATGAGTTGACGGAATTAGATTTAGAAAAGGAAGAATTAGTACCTGAAGATGAGTTGGGACCAGAAATACTTAGAGAAGAGTTTGACAAGGCAATCTCTAGAGTTCAAAACGGTAAAGCTGTGGGCATTGACAATATTTATATTGAAATGATTAAACATGCAAACTGTGAACCGGTTATTGAAGAAATCTTTCTACTCACTAAACAAATACACTCTACAGGCCAAATCCCAAAAGACTTTAAAATAAGTAAAATAGTAGCTCTACCCAAGAAACCTAACACCCTACTCTGCGAAGAGCACAGAACGCTCAGCTTAATTTCACAAGCGAGCAAAATACTTTTGAAAATAATACAAAATCGGATTAGACCTATCTCAGAAAATTATTTAGGCGCCGACCAATATGGTTTTCGGGAAGAGAAAGGCACTAGAGAGGCTATATTAGCTCTTAGATTAGTTATAGGCAGAAGACTAGATGTAGGGTTTGAAACTCATATCGCCTTCATAGATTTAGAGAAGGCCTTCGACAATGTCAACTGGAAGACAATGATGCACATTTTAAAAGAAGCAGGTCTAGACTATAGAGACAGAAGAGTAATTTACGAACTTTATAAGGAGCAAGAAGCGGTAATAAAAATGGGAGATGAAACTGGGAATGCGAGAATTAAGCAAGGCGTGCGGCAGGGGTGTCCACTTTCGCCTTTGATCTTTAATATATACATAGAACATGCTATAAGAAAGATTATTGAATTAGACAAAGGAGGGGTCAAGTTGAATGGAGAGAAGATACATTTTATTCGCTTTGCAGACGACATTGCAGCATTTGCAGAATCTCCAGCGCAACTGCAGCAACTACTTATAGTAATGGACACAGTTTTTAAAGAATTAGGATTGAAAATTAATATTAAAAAGACAAAAACACTTACAACTTCAAAACGCAAAACCAAATATCCTCCAATAGTCCTGAATAATACACCAATGCAGCAGGTAGAAAGTTTTAAGTATTTAGGCAGTTTCATTACCAGGGACTCCAGATGTACACCAGATATTGTTGCACGGATTGCTATGGCTAAAAAAGCTTTTAATCAGAAGAAGCCACTATTAAGGTCACATATGTCACTCAAGAGCAAAAAACTAATGATTAAAGTGTTCATCTGGAGTATTGCCCTTTATGGTAGCGAAACGTGGACACTAACTAAAAGAGACAGGAACAGAATGGAAGCTTTTGAAATGTGGTGTTGGAGACGCATGGAAGGCATAAGTTGGAGAGAAAGAATAACGAATGAGGAGGTACTGCGAAGAGTAAATGAAAGAAGAGCGATCCTGAAAACCATCGAGGTTAGACGCGGAAAAATGATTGGCCATTTGATACGACACGACCAATTCTTCAAAACTATTTTGGAAGGAAGAATAGATCGCAAGAGAGGTCGAGGCAAACCCAGACGCAGTTACATGGACCAAGTGAAGGAAAAAGTAGGAGCCGCCTCGTATCAAAAGGTCAAGGAACTGGCGCAGGATAGAAGTAGATGGAATATACTCCACCGACAAGAGAATCCCTCTTAAGTTAATGATGATGATGATGATCATTAGAATGAGATCTGCAAATGGTCATAAATATCCATCCCAGTAAAATGATAAGATTTTAAAAAAGTGGTCAAAAGGTCATAATAAAAAGTTAAAAATGCGCATGCAACAGAAAACATGCCAGCAAGAATAGTACATTAGTTTATTATGTAACACACCACTTTATCAACCCACATATATTAAATCCGTGTGCGAAAACCCTTAGACCGACCAACATTGCACCACCATGGATTTTCATTACGTTTTTACCACACTGTTACATTACTAGTTGCAATAATGGTGTAAATTACAAACGGTTTCCGAACGTAGAATAGAGGATGTGTATGATATTGGTGTAGGTATAGTCGTCGAGTGTGTCATAATAAGATCACACGAGTGTTTTAAGGCCTAATTACGTACAGTTGCATGCATACACTACTTTATCTACACACATATTATAAATCCGAAATACGCGTTCGGAAACCAATAGAATGACCGCCTTGGCCAAATGGCCAACTCGATTGTGCTAGCGGTCGGGAGGGGCGCGTGCCAGCGGTCGGGGAGCAGGCTCGATTTTCATTACGTTACCGTAGGTAATACTTTTCGAACGCTGATGTTATATACATTACAATACTGGTTGCAGTAATGGTGTTAATTACATGCGGTTTTTGAACGCAGAATGGAGAATTTATGATATGGGTGCAGATAAAATAGTTTAATAGTTACCTGGACGTCACGGATGCAGTTGATGTTAACAGTATGAACGCGAAACTTAATACAAATCGACGACCCATCACCCTTCCTTCTGCCTGCATAAATATAGAGGTGTCATAGAAGTGTAGGTACTCGTATAGTCGCCATCAGATATATCGGAGCGGCCAAGGTGGTCACAAATATCTGAACAAGGCCTCTATAATCACGGTGATAAAATGCATTCTCAGATATTTTTGAGAACCTTGGCCGCTCCGATATATTATATTTGATGGCTGTATACCACAACAAAGCTTGATCGACAAACAACTGTGCAGCAGAATTAAACAAAACCACATCTGACACTTGACTTGGAGTGGAGAGTAACTCAAGGCTTAACAAACAAGCTTCAAGTTTTTGTTAACAAGTGCCTAAGATCGATCCTCCGTATCTTCTGGCCAAATAGGATACGTAACTAGGAACTGTGGGCCCAGTGTAGACAAATCCCGATGGGACAAGAAATCGCAAAGCGAAAGTGGGGATGGATCGGGCATACGATCCGCCGCGGAGGTGATAATATCGCATGCACTGCCCTCAACTGGAAGCCCCTAGGAGGCGAACGTAGATCGGGTCGTCCCGTGCAATCATGGAAGCGCTCTGTTGAAAAGGAGCTATAAATGACATCGAGATGAGCTGGAGTGACGTTAGGAGCGCGGCTGGGGATCGAGAGTAGGGTTGCCACCTTTTTTTGAGAGAAATATAGTATTTTCCAAACCTACATAAAAAAAATATAGTACACCTTGTTGTTACCTCATGAAACGCTCCAAAAATACTGTATTTTCGTCTTTTTTGCATATTTTCAACAGTACACCAAGCCAAAATATAGTACAATACTATATAATTATAGTACGGGTGGCAACCCTAATCGAGAGGCGTGGCGTGAACTCGTAAAGGCCCTTTGTACCTCTGGGGTACCATGGATAGATAGATTTTTATTTGTACTAATTATACATCGTCACATAGGAACAACAACAACAACATCTAACACTCCAAAAGCAAGCTTGAGTTCATCAACCCCCCCCCCCCCCCCCAAAATGACCTTGGGTCTGTGTTTCCATTGAATTTAATACAACAATGGACCTGCAGTTTCCTAACCGGAGTTGACTGAAAAGCTGTAGACATGGCCGGAGTGCTGTGATGCTGTCCCCGGATCCGGTAACACCTGACTGACCTTCCAACTGCGCTAATAAAGTGTCTAGTTTTTGAGAAAGTTCCATCTTCTGCGCTAACATCCTGCACCCTGACATGCAGCAACCTAAAATACAGGTGATTCCCTAAGCTCGAGACCTGCTACCCGCATACTCCTTGGATTGAACAAATTTCGTTACAAGTGTGAGCAAATCATCCAGCTTGTCAGATATCATCCTCAACTCAACATCCGGCTATATCTGTGTCTAAGATAGCATCTGGCGGACACTCAAGTACCAAATTATCCTCAACTGTTTCCTCAAACCTTCTACATTTCCAAGCGGTGTGTCAGACCTGATTTTTAACTTCATAAACCATCAGTTTATCGCGCAACAAGGAATGAAATTGAACTGTAGCCGCCACGGTAATACTAAATGTAGGCTCAAGTTAACTGTTTATAACGTATAATGGCAATGAATCACAATTTTCCATGTACTAAATGTGTGACAATTCCAATAGTTTCCCAGCAATGAATGTGTTTCGACTTATTTCCTATGCTTATATGTGTATTTAAGCAAGTAACTTTCACAAAACTAGTTAGATTTTAAGCATGATGTAATTTACCACTGAAAATTGAAATAAATTAGTAATTTTTGAAAAAATCTATTGACACTCAAAGAGAATAATTATAAATACTACATATACATATTAATCTATGATCACTACGTTCTACGTTGACAATTTTTTTTTTCCTTTGACAAGTGAAAGTTCCACAGGAGGAAGATGAACTTTGACAAACTTATACATAGAGATAGGATAAAAGGTATTCGCTGTGTGCATGATTGTGGCGCCATCTCTTGGGCAGGTGGTCAATCTCTTTTCACCTCACTAGCTCGGAAAGCCCTTTTTGTTTGTTTAATATCTATTGTGAAAATCGCTTTTTATCCACATGTGGTGAAAGAGTTTTGACATAAGTGACAAGTGGCTTAAGTGACATTTGACAGCTAACAAAACGTAAAACGTTAAAAGTGCAGAATTATTAACATCGCAATTAATGAATTGCATCGAGTAAAAACACTTAATACAGTCTTACAGCTTTATTTTAATTCATAAATATCAGCATTCAACATTAATCTTCATTCTTTTTGTAAAAACGGATAAATTGTTCTGACAGCCGAATAAGTCTACGTACGAACAAAACGCATCTGACATTTAATAAAACCTTTTACGTCAAAACTTTTCATTTCAATTCATCCATCATATCAATGTTAAATATTCGCATGTTTTTCTAGGTTGTTTTGTTAAAAATTAGTGATTCGAGTGATGAAGAAGTATTAAACACCTGAGGAATTACGGGAAACCGAGCAAAATGCACCCTTTTTCTTATTTTCCTCGCTGTAGTGAGGTGAAAAGTTTTGTGTTATACACGGGTGAAAGTTATTTTACGTCTCGTGTATTAAAGCACTCGCTACGCTCAGGATTCTATTTTTGAATAATAGAATCCTTTCGCTAGCTCGTGTTTCAAATAACACTCGCACGTAAAATACAACTTTCACCCCTTGTATAACAAATAACTATTTTTTTCCTTTTTTATAAATAGGTTGTATTCCTTGCTTATATGAAATGTAACTGGCTGATTCACTATTTTGACAGCAGACAGGGGATTTGCAGTTTCATTTCTTGTCACATTGAGCACTGCGATCGTTCTCGTTGCCCCCACCATGCACTTCGCACATAGCGATATTCGCTACGGGGCATGGTGATAACTTAACCCTTTGACCATTATTTTTTTAAAGCAATGAATCGAAAATTTTAACGATACGCACAGCATGAATGATTTTTTTAATGATTTTTGAGAAAGAGAAATGTATATATTATTGCAGGGTTTCCGAATTATAAGACGGCAATATGTTTGCCGCTATCAGCCAAGGGCATTAAGTGACAAGACCGTCATGTCAGTTTGCCGGGGGAACTACGGGTGCGGTGGCACGACGTATCTAAAAATAAATAAATTAAAAACCAATAGATGATAAGAAACAATTAAAACCTTTATTTAACTTAAAACTGAATTCTTTCAAATAAATAACCAGGCAAGAGCATATCGGGCCATGCTTATAGTCAGTGAACGTGAAAATTTCGGAAGCATGGGACAGCACAAAGTGGGACTTTACAAGTCTCGCATCCAATTTTTGACCTTTTATTATTTTTAGCTGAGCTGCACATTCGACAACGTCTTCCTCAGGCAAATGCACGCCTACATTATTGTACCTAATATCATCAGGTACCCCACATACTCGTTTTTGGCGTGAATTGTTTTCTGTTTTTTTTCGTTACTCGTTTATAATAGTATAGAGTATAGATAAGATTGCACGCACGAACAATCAACACTTTTTTTACTTCCGTTGTCATTTCTAAATAACACGGCTAATTCAGCAATAAAGGTAAAAGGCAAATTTTAAGTATTGAATTAAGCTATTGCTCCATATATAAATCAATAACAATTGTAGCCTAACCCACCCTTTCCTTTAATAAACACCAGACACTTAACCGATAGTGGCAAATATATTGCCGTCTTCATTTTTTAAAATTATGAAATAACGGATTTTTTTTCTTTAAACTTTATATCGCCAATCTTGTCTCTGAAAGTAGAGAATTGTGACTATCGGATAAATCCAGCAAACTAAATTTTATTTACAAAGATTTTTGTTCAAATGTAAGGAATAGTTAAAAATCTAAGTTCAGGCCTAAGAATCATCATTTAACATGGGTTGGAATAACGTTTATCTGCTATTCTTTTTTTCGTAAATTGGTACGAGTATATTCTCTTATGCGAACCAAAAGTTATATTAACTAACAACACGTTCATTGAGAAAAAAAATAAAATATCTGAGTCGTATGACGGCAAATATCTTGCCGTTACCCACTAAAGGGTTAACGTGTCGTATTTCGGTGTCCTTGTCGTTCGGGCCCTAACGATTTAGGAAGGTGTAATACCGGCAAAAATGAAACAACCGCTTTTGTAATCACTGGGAACCGAACAGATTCCAATTTATTAAAATTAACAAATTGAGCTGAATTCATAACTAAAATTGACATAGAGGACAAAATATTATGGAAAAAAAAACCTTACATAAACCCGCTGTTTTATGAAGAAGGGAAAAAATCACATACGAATACGAATGCACGAAGTTCTGATCAGATGGTGTCGCAATCGCAAAAAAATATCTTATTGGTTATTATTATGTCAAATCGCTACAGTCTATGGTACAATCACGACAGAAAATATGGATACATTGAAATATCACAAAAATATGTAGCTCCACGACTTTACTCTTACCTTAAGGCCTCTACAAACGTAAGCGACTAGTCACCTGCGATTTTTAGTACATTGCGGTTTTTGATCCATCGATTGATTTCGTTGCACATATCTAGACGGCAATGTCTCGAAATGGCGCGCGAGTTTTGTGTCGAAATTGCGCCGATTGTAGAGGCCATTACCAAGGCGTAAAGCCTTACTTACTTACATGTTTTTGTAATATTAAATATAGACCTTAAGTAAATGGTGCTTAAAACAAAAAAAAGAACCATTTTATAATCTATGGGTTTCATCCTCAATCGCTTATTTATTACGTTTACCTTTCAGTCGGACTTTCTGGTGAGATGGACAGAGAATAAACATATACCTTCGTCTGTCCTTTTAACTAAAAAAGTCCGAGAAAAACTTAGATGTAAAAGATAACATTTAACGTAAAATTTGCAGAATCATTATTTTCTTAGCCAAGTAGTTTGACCTCTCTGCTTACAATGTATTATGATTAAATAGTCTTTTATAATGATCATGAGTGAATTGACAGCTGCCACGCAAAATTTTATGCGTATTTTAAAATACATTAATTTAGTATAAATGCCTGAGAAACACATAAAATTAAGTCTTTTCGAAAATGTTCTAGGCTAATTATCTATTATTTTATATTAATGTGAAAAGGATACTTAAATTGGAAATTTGTTCCGTTTTTTGAACATGGCCTGCGACATACGTCAAACGGTGCAATAAATAAGCACTTTGTGCCTCGGAATTCGCCTGCTTGTCGCCTGCCCTAAGGCCTGTTAAGATAATTCCCGGCGAGTTCCAGCGTTCCGGATCGGTTCCGGAGTGGTTGGCAAAAGACCTAGCTGCCGCGCGTGCCGCCAGCGGCCGCGGCGGCGCGCCACGCACCAAGACTGCAGTTGACAGCCGTGACAGACATTTATTGTGCAGTTATTTTTCACATTTTTTGTTTTTGTGTTTCCTATAATTATTAGTTTAATTTAGTATCTTATTTCTTATTAGTAGTTTACAGTGTTAGAACTAAATGAGCTCTCTGCCTGATTCGACGTGCCCTCACTGTGACGGCTCATCGCGAGTCTTTACGTCGCGAGGCCTTAAGACGCACATAACTCGCAAACACAAAGATGTTCCCCGCCCTGCTGTCCCGCAGCCCACCAGCAGTGTCGCCGTGCACATTATTGCCTCGCCACCGTCACCGAATTCACAAACGCAAGGTTGTACCCTAGACCAACTCGCCTCATTAAAAAAGTCAGTGCGTGTTCTCCGGCACATCCCAAAAGGGGCGAGAAATATGGCCGCTGGTAAGTTGTGCAGCATTATTGATCGTTGTATAGCAGTTAATGGTTTGGACGAGTGGAACGCCCTCCTATCTTTTTCTTATAGGGCGTTAAGAACTCCTGAAACGGGCGAGGTAGGATCTCTCACCGCGAAGGTAAAGGCCAATATAGATGCCTTCTCCTATTTATCGTCCAATGATTGTACTTCGGCCGCTCGGTCGCTGTCACTTACTAAACTCATTGAGGCCAAGGTTCATGAGGGCGACTTGAGAGGTGCCGTTCGATTGCTTATGAGCGAGGACACAATCGCTCCTTCAAACCCAGACACCCTAGCAGCTTTGCAGTCCAAACACCCGAATCCGTCTCGTCCTCTCTATTTCCCTGCGGAGCCGGATCCCAACTGCCCGATCTTGACGGTTAAAGTAGAGGATGTGGCTTTGGCAGTTAGCTCCTTTCATAGTGGTTCGGCAGCGGGCTTAGACGGCATTCGCCCAGACCACCTAAAAGAGCTAACGTCTAGCGCAGCTGGAGATAGTGGAGTGCGCTTAATGGAGGCCCTTACCAAACTTTCTAATTTTCTGTTAAGCGGCAAACTACATCCAGAGGTTTGTCCTTATCTTTACGGGGCTAGTCTTTGCGCATTAAGAAAAAAAGAAGGAGGCGTGAGACCTATAGCTGTAGGAAGCACTTTCCGCCGCCTTGTCGCTAAACTTGCGTGCCATGCAGTGAGACAGGAGATGGCTTCCCATCTTCAGCCACTTCAGTTAGGATTTGGAACTCGCTTGGGTTGTGAAGCTGCAATACACGCTTTACGTTCATTTGTAATGGATCCAAATAATTCAGGTAGCGTAGTTGTCAAGCTTGATCTAAAAAACGCATTTAACTCGGTTGAAAGGGACGCTTTATTAAACGAGGTTAGGGAAAATATTCCGTTATTGTATCCTTTCCTCTACCAGGTCTATCACTTACCGTCTAACCTCTTCTACGGTTCTAATCTAATTATGTCACAAGTAGGTGCTCAACAAGGAGATCCGCTTGGCCCCCTCACTTTTAGCCTCTCCATACATAAGATAATCTCTGAGCTTAAATCACCACTCAACGTCTGGTACCTGGACGACGGAACCATTGGGGGCAAACCAGAGGAAGTGGAACAGGACTTACTTACCTTGTTACCACGCCTTAAGCATTTGGGGTTAGAAGTTAACACGTCAAAGTGCGAATTTTTCCCGTGTGGACCGGAGTCATCATCTGTGTTTCCTGCTTTCTCGTTATTACTGCCTGGCCTAAAAGAACTCAGTTCTAACTCCCTTAGTCTACTTGGAGCACCTATATTCACTCCTGCAGTTCCCGAAGCTTTGCTAACACGCAAACATCTCCTTCTGGTTGCCGGCGAACGCCTGAAAGGCGTCAACACACATGTAGCTTTAGCTCTCATGCAGAAGTGTTTCGCCGTGCCCAAAGTTACCTATCTACTGCGTACGGCGCCGGTATGGTTATTTCCCGATGACATAGATTCCTTCGATGCCGCTATTAAGTATATTATCGAGTCTATAGTAAACATCTCCATGAACGAAACCCAGTGGAAACAAGCGGCTCTGCCGGTCCGACACGGAGGTCTCGGCGTACGACGTGTACAGGATGTGTGCCTGCCAGCCTTTTTGGCGTCGGCCCATGGGGTAACAAACCTTGTTGCTAATATTTTATCTCATAATGGCAACGAGGTAAGCATACCCTTCGTGGCCAACGCCACGAGGTCGTGGTTGGATCTCAATCCCGGTGCAACCGTTCCAGAGAGCCCCAACATCCAGCGTGCGTGGGATAATATAGGCTCTAAAGCCACAATAGACGGACTTGTTGCAGACGCCGTGGGAGTTGACCGCGCAAGGCTTCTGGCTGTGTCGCGGTCAGAATCAGGGGCATGGCTGCATGCGTTGCCTTCGCCTCAATTGGGCACTTTACTCGACGGTGACTCGCTGCGCGTGGCCGTTGCTCTCCGCCTTGGCTGCGACGTATGCCAACCGCATGTATGTATTTGCGGTGCCATGGTGAGAGCTGACGGCCACCACGCACTGAGTTGCCGCCGATGCACTGGCAGGCATCCGCGGCACCATGCCCTCAACGACACTGTCCAGAGGGCTCTTAGGTCGGCTGGTGTGCCATCGGTGCTCGAGCCGCCAGGCCTTAGCCGTACAGACGGTAAAAGGCCTGACGGCTTGACCTTAGTACCTTGGGAAAGGGGGCGGTGTTTGGTGTGGGACGCTACTTGTGTCAGCACCTTCGCCGCCTCCCACATTAGCCGTACCTCCCGCACGGCCGGAGCGGCAGCTGAGACACAGGCGGCAGTAAAACGACTAAAATATGCCCCATTAGGATCCAGCTACATCTTCGTCCCTCTCGCAGTTGAAACCTCGGGCTGCTGGGGGGTAGACGCTAAGCGGTTTGTTCACGAACTGGGCCGTCGACTCCGGCAAAAGGGGGAGGATCCCCGCTCCGAGTCGTTCTTGGTGCAAAGGCTGTCCATAGTAATCCAGCGTGGAAATGCAGCAAGCATTATGGGCACCTTTGCACCGGGAACGGCAGGGAGCGGTTTGTTTGTTTAAATTATTTGTATAATGTTACTGGTTAAGCAATTAGATTTTGCGGTTTTTTACACTATAATATGTACCTTGTTAGACTCATTAAATAAATAATTTATAAAGCTTTATAATGATTAAATAGTTGTATATGTCAAAAAAAAAAAAATTATTATGTGTTTTTGTAAACTGTCCACAATATTACAAAAAGCGGTTTTATCTATGTTATTATTTCCCTATCATTCTGCCTTCCAACCTACGGCTGTAGATGTACAGTCGACGTCAAAGATATGTTTACACTTTTGCACCTTACTCCTTTGTAATAAGGTGCAAAAGTGTAAAGATATCTTTGACGTCGACGTACAAACTTTAGATTTTTTTTATAATTTTAACACTGTAATAAGGTCTAAAATGTATAAATATTTTCGACGCCGACTAGTAGCAGCAGTTTTTTTATTATTTTATAATATACATGCAGAGAAACACCATAATAACAAATGTACCTAAAACTGACTTCACCCTCTTTCAGGCGGCACTAGTTTAGACGGGTGTACAAAAAATAACAAAATATACATAAAAAATATGTGTAGTACATAAATAGTAACCGTCGGTTAACGTCAAGGTTATTAAAGTTTGACAGTTTTCTGTGGGATGACAGCTCCGTCCGCCATATTTAACGTCGAGGAGTCCGTTAATTGTGAGTGGTGCAACGGTATTGCAACCCACCCTAAGTCATTTAAAGAATTAGTTACGTTTGCGAATGTGCAATCAAATCTGAACCATAAATGGGAGTCCTAAAGTTCAAATTTCATTGATACAATACCCGAAAAAGGGTTACGTAATTAAAACGTTAATTTTCTGAGAGCTCAGTCAGTCTTCACTATTGCGTTTGGGTTTTATTTTTAAAAGTATCAATATCTGGTCGATTAACATCCATCAGGGCAATTATATTGTAAGTTGACACCTTTTTGTCAAATTGACATTTCAGTTTTATAGGTAATATTTTGATCCGAATGCACAAATTAAGTCTAAGAAATAGCATGCCAAGAGTAACTTATTTTTTAACTGTACAACTCCATTGGGCCCATTGGCCATGTTATTTGGTAACTTAATTGTCAAACGTTGACTTTTGACAACTAGAGTCACCACAGAATATGGGGCCGTCTTATCCGGCAGTCAAAACCGAAGCACATCTTTTTCTTAGATTAAACGAACACTTGTTATAAAATTACTTAAAATTTGCTACAAAGCGACCAGTTATGCAGTTATGGAAAACATATACATTATTATGAAATATTTACTTTATTAGTAAAAAAATTAAAAACACATTTTACACATGAATCAGATTCTATAGTATACATATAAAAGGAACCTCTAAAATCAGGAAACTTATTACTAAATATCCTTTGGTAATATCGATAACTTAGAAAGACTAGTAGAAAACCTTAAACAAATTTATCTTTTAATATTATATTATAATATTTAATATTTATAATGGCAATTCTATTATGATACGTGATTTAACGTAAGTTATGGCTAGATATTTTTTTATCCTTAAAAAATATATTATTTGAGTGTGACCGGCCTACGTGCATCCTCAATACAATGTTGCCTATTTCTAGGGTTATTTTAGCCAAGCACCCAAAAAAGCGTCGAAAGTTATCGTGCCTATATATAGCTATTTTTTTTATCAATGATCTGATAACTTTGACGTGTGCAAAACATTTTTGGGTATGATGATTAATAAATGGCGGTTAAATCCTATAAAAATAAGTCAAGAGTAGGTACAAGGCGGTCAGAAGGCTAAAAGCAAAAAATCATCTACATATGTATAAGGCAGGGTAAAATATAACAAATAATTGGCATAATAATACCCGTTAGTACACGGAATTTGCAGGTATTTGAGTCAATCAACTTTTTTGGTCCGGTTACGTTTAGCAACCAAACATTTTATATGAAATATAGTACGAAAGATTTCCCTCGGGCAGTGGCGACAAAGTAAACGATATTATAAAGTTGATTCGCTCATTTATTCACGGTTCAATTTAAATAAAGTGGGGTGCCAAAAATAGGATAAAGCCACGATAAAGATTCCATTCATATGTTCATAAAACAAAAAGGCAAACCAATAAATTACATGAAATAAAACAAATTTGAACGGACTATATCGCGTATACTGAATTTAAATTACATCCCGACTTTTCGAACACTTTACAGGTAGCACTTTATAAGTAGGATAAATCAGCAAGTTTTCTCTCACTGCGCCCACTTTAGCGAATTTCTGTTAGGCCCTATTGTTGACTGGTAGAGAATGCCTTGAGGCATTAAGTCCGCCATTTGTACTTATTTTTATACTGTGCAATAAAGTTTAAATAAATAAATAAACAAATAAATACAGCGCTCGTGGTCACGGGTTGACGCGAATAATCCGTTCAAAGTTGTTTTATTTCATGAATAACTATCGCGGCAACCGTAGACAATACAATAAATTCCACTTAACATAGTATAAATGCATGGATATTAAAGATTTAAATGCTCCAAATGACCCTGGCACGAGAAACGATGTTACTAATTTACACTTAGAATATTATTAGGCTAATGTTTGGTATTTATAACTAATTTGGATACTTTGGTGAGAGCGTTCACTCTATACAACTGGTTATGGATAGAAGGCTCGTTGTAAAACTTGGTATTCACGCTCCCTGCCCCCTTCGCTCCTTGCCTTCACAATGTCAAATTTTCGGGCCAGGGACCGGAAAACCCCTTTATTTGATTATTCTTTTCGATAGGATAACCGTATTAAATGGTTACCCAATGATATGGTTAGCCTATCGTTACGGAAACCGTTTTAAATAAGGTTAACTATATTCAATGTGGTTTCTCTGTCGAATGTCTTAACTATAGAGTTTACAATAGCTTGATCGCACTCTAGAAACACTTGATAGGGTAACCTCATTGGGGGTTTCCGATTTTGGTAAGCCAATGATGTGCTTACCGAATTGATAGGGCTTGTAAAAACAACCGTATCAATTATCCCTTCATTAGTAACCGGTTCCGATCCTTGTTTTGGGCTAATAACCAATCGTATGGAGTGGTCTCTATGGTCTATTTAGACACAATACAAATTGAACATTTTATATTCTGACTAGTTTATAAACCTACACATTTACTGTGTGCCAATTGTTTATTAATGATGTAAGTGATAATTTTAAATAAAATCGAGTTCAAGAGTTCACCTTTGGTATGTATGGAACAAGGATGTCACGAATGTCGTTTTTCTCACATTCGCAAATGCGAATGCGAATATTCAGGATGCGAATGTCCGAATGCGAATACGAATGTAACGGAGTAGATTCAAAAAAGTTAATCCTGCTTATCATTTTTATGTTTCCATAGTTCATAAATACAGAACATGAAATGTGATGGAGTCCTATATTATTGATCAAAATGAGACAAGTGATACCGTCGTTTTCACTTCCTGTGTATGAGCAAGCATATGACCATCGGCCGGGTCGGCGCGGTCAAAACAGGATGCGTTCTGCCCACATTCGCATTCGGAAAATATTCGCATCAGTTCATGCGAATGCGAATGCTGATACGAATATTCGCATTATACGAATGCGAATATTCGTGACATCCCTAGTATATCAATAGCATCAATGGTCACAAGTTTTTTGTTAACATTCTATTATAAATGCATATGAAATACAAAATAAACCACATACAAGACTGATATCAGTGATCAGTTTGGCCAGTTGAGAATAACTAATAAAAATGTAGTTTTATAAAATAGTGCCCCGTTTATTTTCACCATTACGTAGGCAATTGGCAATAATATATAAAAAAAAATTAACACAGACATCCCAAATACAACTAGCTTATCTACTCGTCAATATATTATGCAGCTACATATTTACAAACCTTATAAATAACTAAAATCTAATATAGCTATATATAAATAAAACACACCTTCACTTACATAATTATACAATAATCCATAAGTTATAAATCGAAACAAATATATCTACAAATTTAACCAACACAATAAAAAATAAAAAACCAAATATACATAAGACATTATATACAATACAGAGTCATTATATACAATAAACGATATTGACTGACCGTTACCTTTGGTGTATAGTTAAAACACAGTGAATACTAATAACTTTGAATGCTCAGGTAACTTAGAATGGTGTTACACAATATATTAACGTAACAATTATTGTCTTACATTCAATTAATTACATGTAATGATATAGGTAGTTCGATTTTATAGTACGGGCGGCGGCCGTAGGATCAGCTACGAAACGTGATACAAAGATAAGCCCTATGGCACATATTCATAAAAGTGATGCTGAGTTCCGGAAAAATAGTAAAAAAAAATAGAATTGGCCGAAAGCACAAAAAAGTACCACTTCCGGCTTAAAAAAATGCATGGTATTTACCTACGGCATTTGATACTGAGATGATTATTGTGGCAACAAATAGTAATTTGTATTTAGGTACAGAAAAACCCAGTCTGCCAGTTTCAGCATGGCCGGAAGTGCTCGGCAGACTGGTTCAAAAGTGACGTACATTTGGAGTCAAATTCGTTACTTTTAAACTAGTCTGCCGGGCACTTCCGGCCATGCAGACACTGGCAGACTGGGTTTTTCTATACCTAAAAATAAATTACTATTTATTGCCACAAGTGTCATCTTTACATCCAATGACGTAGGTAAATACCACCCATTTTCTAAACCGTAAGTGGTACTTTATTGTGCTTTCGGCCAATTCTAATTTTTTTACTATTTTTCCGGAACTCAGCATTACTTTTATGAACATGTGCCATGGGGCTTATCTTTGAATCACGTTACGTAGCAGATCCTACGGTCGCCGCCCGTACTATTATAATATCCCGGAGTGTTCAAAGTTAACAGATTGGGCTATCCTAATGATATACCTACCTAATTTCATATTGCGTCTTTTTCGTATTAAAAGGTTTTTAATACGAAAGAAACGCATTAGTTCATGTAATCTCACATAACATTCCTTCCCGTCACACTAACGTTTTCATAAATAGAAATAGATGTCTTATCATATACGAAATAGGAAATGACTAGAGTCGGACCACTGAAGTAAATATTTTTAATTCAAGACAGTTCTTTATCTGACAGCTCTTGCCATACTACATTGTAAAGTACTTTGTATAGCAAGAGCTGTAAGATAAAAAAAATGAAATTTTTGGTTATAGCTGACAGCCACAAATGTCTGCACTGTTTTTTACCTGTCACAAATGTAAACTTTTGCTGTCTATATTGTCAATATGGTTTTCTATTTATTGGTATTTGAAATTGATGTGAGAACAATGCAAAAACCTTAAAAAAGGAGCTTTTTAGCCAGTGCAAAGATAATTTGATCAGACTATAAGTTCGCGCGTGCTCGCCGCGAATATAGAAGATGCTGGTATGATAACTCTGTGCAGTGGAGAGAGTCACTTATTTCGTATATAATACCTATATCAGTTTATAATTTACCTTGCATCTACTTAATAAATAACAAATCTTTAATTTGATTTATTATTATTTTATATCGTATTTGTTTTTTTTTCATTGTAATAATTAGTGGTATCTACAAATGAGATCAGCAGACTGTTAGTGAATGTTAGTTCCGTATGGCAAAAATGTGGCAAATTATACATCTAAAACCTGGTACTTACAGAATACCTAGTACTTATTCAGTTTTAACACTGAGAACGTTCTTAAAAACACGCTTCTACAGGGTGTAACAAAAGTACTGGTGATCCGTTTAAGGGCATTATTGGTATCGTATTGCGAGTAAGAAAAAGTAGGAGCAAAATTTTTTGGACGCGAAAAAATTTTTTTTTTTGTATCGCATGTCGTCCCAGCTGGCAACCCTCCATATAAAAACAATTTTTTTCAAGAAACAACTCTTTCTTTAGTTTTTTTTTAAATTTGAATACGATAGCAATTATGCCCGTAAAAGGATAACCAGTATTTTTGATACACCTTGTATAGTTGTATACAGTCAGATTGACAGCTATGTATGTCATGCATGTAAAATTCAGCATACAAGACATAATCCGTTTAAAGTTGTTTTATTTTATATACATCATTCTTCACCGTTTAACTTCGAATAACGGTAAAAAAATGTATCCTTAATGACTGTCAATCTACTTAGTTCATTACGTATCAACTCTTATAACGTGCTAATTATATCAATCAGTACAGTAGTATCCGATTTTTTTGAGGATAGCCAAATACGTCGCAAATCTTTTTCGGCTCTTCGTGGTATCTCTAATTTTAGTACAAAAGTTACAAAAGCAGATAGAATACGTAGATGTGCTGTGCGACTGTCATTTTCGTATGAAAATATCAGAGACTAGATACTTACAGTTATTTTACACTTAAAGTTAAACTACTTGCTTAGTTTCACTATTATTTAACGGTACGTTCGCTTTGGTTTCGACGGCTGTTTCTGATGTGGTCCCCACGCCATACTTGATACCGTAGGGCCGCAAGTGGTAGATTAGGTAGTCTAGTACATACATCTCTTGTGGAGGCACGTAATGGAACGAAACCGCGTGATCTGAACAGCAGTCAAGGCCCTGCAATCAAGTATTTTAGGTGATTTAACTGTTTGCCAAGTTTAATTTTTTTCAAAAATGACATTACGACGGGATAATGTGTAGGTGAGGAGTTCCTATGGCCACCTTCCAGCTCCATCATGGGATCAGCTCCATGTCATAATAATATTGCTTTGTCATCCGATTTACACAAGCTTGAAAAATGTCAGCTCAATTGGAAAACTGGAAGTGGGTCAAATTTAACTTGCAAGATACGATTACAGACAACGGCAGGTGAAACTACATAATAGCTCGTAAAAATTATGTTTTGGCCAGTAGCAGAAAAATCTGATGATCGGTAAAAGTCTAACTTAACTTAACCCTTGCTGACCATCTAATTGTTTGCTTCCCGCCCGGTATGAACGAGAAGAACTGCCCATGATCCAGGCTGTCTAAGGCTTATAAGTACACTGATTTTAACAGACAAATGTTAAAGTTACCTCGTCCGTGGGGTAGTAGATGTATTTCCAATACCAAAAGTCCTTATCTTTGGAGGGGAACAAATGTCCTCGCGGCATGAACGGGAAGAACCGTCCGCGACCTAGGTTGTCGCGACTGTCCATGGCTCTCACACCAATTCCTTCTAGACAAATACCTGGAGACATTTCAATTATAATAAAAAAAATGCAGATTTTTTATAAAAATATTTTTTAATACAAGCTTTCTACGCGGACTATATTACTAAGGCTATAACCCCATACTAGCGTCTTTCGAGCGTCGACGCCGCCCGAGCGCCCGCGCAGCGTCGACGCGAAGTGTATTGAATAAATGAATAGCACCAATAGTAGCACTAGTATTCGGTGTACAAAACATCGCGAGGAAACCTGCATACAACCGCGGAGATATTCAAAGGTGTATGTGAAGTCCCCAACCCGCTTTGGGCCAGCGTGAGGACTTAGCACGATCCCTCTCGCGTATGAGGGCAAGGCCTGTCCGTGTCCCCAGCAGTGGGATGTATAACTATATAGGCTAACATACAAGGCCGTCTTAATACGTGACGGGGCCCTAGGGTATATAGGTACGGAAGAATGTGGGGTCCTAGGACATTTGAAAATCAGGGGCTTTCAAGCGCTCAATTAGGGACAACGTTGACTGTAAAAAAACGTTGTCTAAGATCTTTCGGGGCCCCTCTGAGGACGGTGACCTTGGGCACGGGCCCCGTGTGCCCTTATGGTAAAGACGGCATTGCTAACATATAGTACCCGTGCATACCAATTTCAGCGTCTTCGGCGCCATGCTCACTGGCCTTACAGATGTGCGGCGACGGCAGCCCCTTGTTCACGAAGCGGTCCAGCGCCTCGCGACTCAGCACGTAGCCCGCCCCGCCGCTCATGTAGCCCTGAAACGTCACTTGTTTGTAGTGGCTTAACTCTGCCAAGCTCCTTAAATCCACTCCCTTACCAGGGGTCTAAACCGGTACCTGCTTCGTAGGGTAGTCACACCCCCACACTACCCTATGTTAGAAGACCGTTAGATTTAATATGAGAAGAAAGACTAACCTGTGAGGTAAACGGTTTGAACCGGCAGCCGAAGTAGATTGGGTCGTTGGTATTGTACTCCGATAGCATGTAGCGCAAATTCTCTACCACTACGTACCTGAAAATATATGAGGATTGAATGTTGGGGGATATCAAGAAGTGTGTAATAATTACACACTTCTCGATACACGTGCCTAAATACAAAGCTAACTAGATAATACACTCGGTAAGTTCCGACATATTCATTAATTAATTTTTTTGAGAAAAGGTTAAAAACAGAAAACAAGACTAATTCCGTGAGGTATTTTTAATTTGAACATTTTTTAAATGTACATATGTATGTTTTTTTTTAGATTTAAACTACTGTACTCTGCTTCTGTAGCTCTGTTTTGTGGTTCTTGTAATACCACATGCTCCTAACAGATGGTCTCTGAAAATACCTGAAGTGGGGTCCGAATTTGAGAAAGAACGACGCCCAGAAATTAAGGTGAGTTTATTCGGTGGTCCCTACCTAAAAAATAATTTTATCGAGCGGTTCTTTATTATTCAAATGTAAGAACCACTGTTCTACACTAAAAGTCTAAAGCTCATTTTACTCTAACAAGGCAAGTAAAAAATAAAATGCCCTTACCAAGATTAAAACCTGAGACCTCCTGCTTCGCAAGCAAGGTTACTACAGACTAGGCTAGGAACTTACGTGTCATCATCAGCCTTCAGAAACCAATCGGCATCTCTTCTGTGGTGTTCATACACGTATCTGAAGGCCTCTTTCGTCTTGGCCCAGAGATAGTCGCGGCCCTCTTGTACCGGCAGCTTCACCGCTGGGAGGGTTTCGTCTGCAATGCATTACGAAAAGGTTGTTGCGGATTGGAGCGCTTTGGAGGTCTGAAGATGATTTATTATTCGCGATAAATGAGACTCATAAAGGAAGAACCTTACATGTAAAGTGTTGGGTGGTGTTGCCAAGAGTAACCTAGTAAGTGCATAAAGCGTTTACTTCAACAAAGTTTTCAGAACTCGTATAGCCAAGCCTTAGTTATCAGAACTTGTAGCACCAAGCCTTAGTTACCAGAAAACATTCTTGATTCAACCAAGAAAGAAGGACTAGCTCGGCAACAACAAAAATTCTCTTAGCAGAAACAAGGATGGACCTTAAAATTAAGAGGCGGTCCGTATGATTAAATTGCGATTGTAAAAGTGATTGGAAATCCGAAGCCTAAGGGCGGCAAGAGGTTACAGTGGTGATCAATAATGATAGCTAAGCTAGGCTTTCAGTTTTTGTGACTAATTAACCAACAGGTTGTCTCCCACCCACTCACTCGAATCAAGTTGAACTCGGTTCAAATGATCTTGTTGGAAGCGGAAGCTCGGTAGGAGCATTCCAGTGTCGCACACCTAGCATGTCTGATCGCGGAAGGATCCTGGATTTCCCCCGGCTACCATGCTGCCAAATAGTCCGCCCGCTTTACCGCTCCAGTAGGATAAAGCCCCAAGTCAGAATAGAAAAAATAAAACAAATAAGAACAGACCATCTTCCGTGCTCATGAAGAAGAGCATATTGCATCGCTTCCCCCGGTAGCCTTGACACGCCGCGCCTTCTTCTCGTGGTTACTGGGCTGCTGATCCAGCACAAAACCCGGACTTTTTTCAACAGCTCGTCGGAGATTTGTGGCTAATATAATATAAACTGTGAATAAAACTGAGCTTCTTATGTACTCATGAAGACGAGCTTATTGCATCGTTTTCCCCACGTAGCCTTGACATGCCGCGCCTTCTTCTCATGGTTACCAGGCTGCGTCATGATCCAGCACAGAAGCCGGACTTTGTTCAATAGCTCGTCGGCCATTTGGGGCTAATATAAGCTGCAAATAAGAACTTACCCTCCTCCGTGCTCATGAAGATGAGCTTATTGCATCGCTTCCCCCACGTCGCCTTGACATGCCGCGCCTTCTTCTCGTGGTTACTGGGCTGCGTCATGATCCAGCACAGCACCCGGACTTTCTTCGACAGCTCGTCGGCCTGCGTCCGGTCCTCGTCTCTGTGGGCTGGCTCGTCCGATTTGTGATATTGGACTTCCACGATTGGGTGCTTTTCGAAGTCTCTGCTGGAAATATTAGTTAAAAATTAGGAAAGGTACTGTGAGGGGTGTACAAAGAACATTCCAATTATTAGAGACAGACCTATCACTAAAAAAAAAAGTTAAACCTGATATAGCGTGATGTACAGGTAAGTTAAAGAAAATATCTACTACATCAATTGGAGATTACTTGATAGTTTCAAATCCCCGTTCAGGGCAAAAAAAACTCGATATATTAAAAAAAAATATCGCCTCGTGCTTAATGTATAATTTTAAATGCTTTAATAGATACTTATAGATAGTAATGTACTTCAAAAATTAATGAATCACGTGTACAGACCCCATGATAAATTTAAGCCATGCATAAAAATCTATATTTTAAAATGACGGTGACAGTAATACTAGTTTAGTTTTAATGGTTGTTATAAGGACACGTTATATGATAGTTCAGAATGGGCAACGAATATGGAAAACCAAAGCTGAGTTTTGCCCAAAAGTTCTCCACTTACAACTGAAATACTATAATGTATTATGTATACCTAGTAAATCTACAACGGGAAACAAGAGTGAAATAAGAAAAGAAACAAAATCCTATCAGTGTCTAGAATTGAAAATTAATAATTATAAACCATAGAGTTGTCCGATCGCAGGCGGGAAAGCGAGTAGCGATTATTTTCTCGCATAAACAGATGTTATACTGTGATTCTGTAGATCCCGTGTAATTAATATATGCATACCTTAATGGGGTTGGCCGGTCGAAAGACTTTACAGATGGCGCCAGCGTAGCTTGTACCTGTCAGTCCTACAAGTAGTGTCAAAATCTAGTTTTTTTTTGGAATTTTCTGACCCGGATGGGCTAGCCTTTAAGCCAAATCCCATACAACAATACTAGTGACAGGTAACAGCTATGCTGGCGCCATCTGTCCAAACCGTTGACAGTTGCCAACCCCATTACTAGGGTTTGTCCCCGGTTCTTATTTTAGATACATAAAATCCCGAAAATCTGGGTTCTCGCCATACAAAATCAAAACCAGAGCAAATCCTGCAAATCATTGCCAAAAGAAAAATACTCGCTCATCGTTACTCGTTTCGTTTGTAAAACTACTGAAGTAAGTATAAAAAAATCTGTTCTTAATATCACATCAAATACAAAAAGCAAACGATTGATAAAAATCACACAGATAGCCAGTATTCAAAACTGCAATCTAGCTTTTACATTCAGAAGCGTTAAGTTCCTAAATATAAGGCACATTTTTAGCAAAGCAAAGTAATAAAACCACACAATATACAGCTGTGATAACCACTTCTAAACATTTTAATATTTCGATAAGCAGTGATACCGTAGAAAAAAGATATAAGAATAGAACATCACAAAATATAAACAAGTAACTCGAGGGAACAAACTTTTTAAAGAAAATAATGGTTCAGTCAGCAGCGAAAGTAGCTAAGCGGGTAGGGTGTTCAAAATGAGCTGAACACCATTTTATTGTTAAGAGAATAATAGCGTATGTAGGTCGTTTTGAACACCCTACCCGCTTAGCTACTTCTGCTGCTGACTGTTCATGAAAAATATCAAAATATATATGGAAATCAAATGTAAACAAGTAAATGAATAGTTACTATGTTTGTATTTGGGTATTTTTTTTAAATACCTATGTACAGTCACGTCCATAGGTAGGTGCATTTAATGCGACTAAAACATGTATCCAAGATTACGCCTTGGCAATAGAGCCGTGGCTACATATTTTTGTCACATAAAATGTATCCATATTTTCAGACGTCACTGTTCCTAAGTTTTATTCGTCGAAAAGTTTAAATTATTCCTTTGTGTAACGCGAATGGGTCACATTTTTACATGGGTCAACTATCGTTACACAATAGGGTAACGATAATTTGACGTTAAACGAATTTAAGTCCTTTAAATTGTAATATTGTCTACGGTTACCGGCGCTGCCGCGATAGTTATTCATCAAATAAAGCAACATTGAACGGATTATATTTAAACTAGCGACCCGCCCCGGCTTCGCACGGGTGCAATTATACATACAAACCTTCCTCTTGAATCACTCTATCTATTAAAAAAAAACCGCATCAAAATCCGTTGCGTAGTTTTAAAGATCTAAGCATACATAGGGACAGACAGCGGGAAGCGACTTTGTTTTATACTATGTAGTGATTCAGTATACGCGATATAATCCGTTCAAAGTTGTTTTATTTCCTTTAAATTGTATTTTTTAGCTGAACCAACTATAACTTTAAATGTAAGTACGACATATAGCCCTCTCAGTAATGCACTCAAAATGCGTATGCACATCGCAAGCTGTGTAAACCTTACTGTTATTATTACGAAAGGACTTCACTGCTGTAGGGCATAATTAGGTCACATTGAAGACAAATACACAGGTAATTTTAAAATACTAGCCGTGAAGATTTAAATTAACATACATTCTGACATCAAATGTCATGTAACGCGAATGGGTCACATTTTTACATGGGTCAACTATCGTTACACAATAGGGTAACGATAATTTGACGTTAAACGAATTTAAGTCCTTTAAATTGTAATATTGTCTACGGTTGCCGGCGCTGCCGCGATAGTTATTCATGAAATAAAGCAACATTGAACGGATTATATTTAAACTAGCGACCCGCCCCGGCTTCGCACGGGTGCAATTATACATACAAACCTTCCTCTTGAATCACTCTATCTATTTAAAAAAAACCGCATCAAAATCCGTTGCGTAGTTTTAAAGATCTAAGCATACATAGGGACAGACAGCGGGAAGCGACTTTGTTTTATACTATGTAGTGATTCAGTATACGCGATATAATCCGTTCAAAGTTGTTTTATTTCCTTTAAATTGTATTTTTTAGCTGAACCAACTATAACTTTAAATGTAAGTACGACATATAGCCCTCTCAGTAATGCACTCAAAATGCGTATGCACATCGCAAGCTGTGTAAACCTTACTGTTATTATTACGAAAGGACTGCTGTAGGGCATAATTAGGTCACATTGAAGACAAATACACAGGTAATTTTAAAATACTAGCCGTGAAGATTTAAATTAACATACATTCTGACATTTGAGGTGTGCAAAAAAGAATATATATGTTTATGTTTATTCTGACATATAAAAGAACGTTCGTAAAGGCTTTCATTTTTTTAATTAACGTTTATTGTGTAAAGAAAATTTACAATAAAATATTAGAAAACTTTTTTTTACACAAATATGAATATTAAATCAATAAGGACAGTAATTCGGTATATTTATTAAATCCCTAAAAATTAAAATCAAAATTCAAAATATATAAAAAATAAACATATTAATTTTAATCAATAAATCACTATATCATATCTATAGCTATATTTTCTTCTACTTATCTATCGTCAGTATTAATAATAACATTTTGTTTAAATAACAGGACTAGGTAGGTACATCCCAAAATCTAGGGTCATAAAATCAAAGTAAAATATAGCGCGAACATAATATTTATAGATACTCGTAAATACAGTTTATGTTACAAATTCTTTGTTGTTCGTTACTTGGAAAGTAAGAATGCACTCTGCAAACGCGTCGCAGTACACTACATAACCAATATATCTTATCTCTCCAAATCAATGCATATATAGTTCCCAATTAGTATTTGAAGGTAAAACTATAAGTTAACTGCGTTGTAAAATATCGATAAACCTATTTTTTTACAGTAATGTAAAGTGTTTAAACTGGTGTAGGCATCTCAATTAAAAATTAAATCTATGTAAAATTTTTATTTTAAGTGCACGGGGAATAGTTAAATACATAAGTACGTGGGTACATAATTTCATCAACATTGCAAAAATTCGACATAAATGAGACGTTTCTTGTTAGTCAGGACGTAACAAATAATTGAGTAGTCATATCATATCCAATAAAATGATCATGTCAAAAGGAGTTTAAATAAGAAAATTATTCTTAAAACTGAATTGAAGTACAGTTTCCATTACTAAGTACAAAATTATTAGTAGTTTTTACGGTTACCCAAAGGGTAAAAATGGGACCCTATTACTAAGACTCCGCTGTCCGTCCGTCTGTCTGTCTGTCTGTCTGTCTGTCCATCTATCACCAGGCTGTATCTCATGAACTGGATAGTTAGACAGTTGAAATTTTCACAAATGATGTATTTCTGTAGCCGCTATAACAACAAATACTAAAAAAAAAACAGAATAAAATAAATATTTAAGGGGCTCCCATATAACAGAAATGATTTTTTTGTTGTTTTTTTTTTATTTAGAATGAACCTCTCTACAATTAAAGAAATGTAAAAATTGGTTTAATTTTATTTTATATAAAATAGAATCACTACCTAAAGCACACTTTAATATGAAATTCATACATTCAGTAGCACAAGTAGCTAAGCGAGTGAGGTGTTCAAAACAAAGGTCCATATATAATAATTTAGAACACGTCCGCTAAATTACTTTTGCTGGTAACTGTACAGAAACCTGATAGCCCTGAAATGCTTTTTCCTCATATTAAATCAGAATGGATAGAAAATTTGATGTAGTAATGATTATGAGCAAGAAAAACTCGAAGAAGTAAATTCTGAAAACACTAATTGGTTATAAACTTATATATGTAGATGTCATTCATATATAAACGAAAAAGTGACCTAGGCCTCCGGTGCCCAAGGCTGGGAAGTTTATAATTTATATTATAGTAGTGTGATTACTTAAAATAAACAAATCAAAATATTTATTAAATAATTTGATTTGTTCTTCAAATGTACACTAACATAGCGTGAAACAGAACTACGCTACATCATATTCATATTGATGCAATTACTTGTGCCGAAGTATATGTTGTAGGACTTGTAGGTAAGTACTACGTAGGTACTATATTTTTAATATGGTAAGCTTATGTAACTTTACAATCCATGCGTGCATGCTAGATTCGCTTAGAAAGTCCTTACAGGCCAGATATTTTTAACCATTCGACAATTTTCAGCAAAATAAAATTGAAAATAATAATTTTAGTACATTTTATATCTGGAGCTTACTAAGTTTTTGACTCAATTAATATCTAAGTATAAAATAAATAGCTCATAGCTCTCTCTTTTTTTGTCAAATACATATGTGCAAAAATTATAGATATAAGTAAAGAATGGTCACAAATATTCACAGTAAAATGATAAGTGGCTGTCTATGCTCAACTGCAAAATTATTAAAAAGTGGTCAAAAGGTTAAAAAAAATGCGCATGCAACACAGACAACATGCAAAGAAAACAGTTTAGTTACCTGTACGGCGAGGATGCGGTCGATGTTAACAGTATGTACGCGAAACTAAATCCGGCCGATATCCCAATCACCAGGGTTAGCACAAATCGACGACCCATCACCCTTCCTTCTGCCTGCAGATGTGTCATAGGAGTGTACTCGTACATTGCAACTACGTTCAAAAACTGGCCAGTAACAATTTTTATTATATTCGCATAAAGCTGGTCATTGCCAAAAGCTTTCAGATTTAAAAAAAGTTTAGAACGACACTGGCAGTTGTTTTGAACGGAGTTTTTTACGCAAGTGTGTTCACGCCATGAGCGTTGTCACGACTGTAAGTTTCAGTACCTACTACACAAATTCACTTATGCCGTTGTCAGGAACAGTTGTGCGTAATAAAATAAATGAACAGAGCATGACAGTATGCAAAATATACAAAGTAATAATTTATTGAATAGTTTCAGCATATTATTATTACGTTTATTACCCTAACTTTCTATATCGTTTCGCGGCCGATTGGTTGGCGAGTTTTAGGTAAATAAGCGTTTTGATACGCATACACAGTACAATAAGGACATTAATTAATATTTGTTTTAATTAACACGGCTTATTCACGCGGGAGGGAATGTGTTCTGACTTTGAGGAAAAAATAACGTCGCTTTAATTCAGGATAACCGATACCAGTATTAATGATTGTTATCCAATAACCCAACTAAGGACTTGGTAAAAACTTGTTTTGTTCACGATTAAAATTAGATTTTTGGCTAATATTTATTTGATTATATCAATGACTATTTTACGACTATTCGTAACACAATGGAACAACTTAAATTGTAGACAAATATATCGTCACTACTTGGAAAAAATCTCGTATCTCACACTTCTTCTCGAAGTTAAAACACAGTAACTATGTACAGGGTGTCCCAGAAATCGACGTCAAGCCGTGAATGGATGATAGATCAAGTTATAACAGTTATCAGAAAAATACAAAAAAAAAATCTATCACATGTTCTTCAAAAATTATGGTCACTTTAAAAAATTACTAGAAGTTAAGAGAGGGCGTGAATATTCTAGTAAATTTTTAAAGTGACCATAATTTTTGAAGAACATGTGATAGATTTTTTTTTGTATTTTTCTGATGACTGTTATAACTTGGTCTATCATCCATTCACTGCTTGACGTCGATTTCTGGACACCCTGTATATGCATAGCATACATAGTTACCACATTTTTCTTTTGAGTGACAGAACAAGATACAAGTTTATTCAAAGTAGTGACGATATATTTGTCTACAATTTTAGTTGTTCCATTGTTTTACGAATAGTAGTCAAATAGTCATTTATATGGGTCTGTCTGAGCATAATAGGCAACAAAAATAACACAATTTTCTAATTGAATTGTTAGGTATCCTGAGGATATCAATCGTCCTAGCAAGCCGAGTATCTTTTAACATGATAAGTAGTAATCTTGCAGCTCATCGCACGATAATTGTTATTTGTTAAGTCCATTAAATTATCAACTTTCAAGTGCTACATAAAATAAACAGCAAAATGTATATAGCAATTGTATAGGCAAGTAACTTCAAAGCTTAATTTATTTTTCACCTCACTAGCTCGGAAAGCCCTTTTTGTTTGTTTAATATCTATTGTGAAAATCGCTTTTTATCCACATGTGGTGAAAGAGTTTTGACATAAGTGACAAGTGGCTTAAGTGACATTTGACAGCTAACAAAACGTAAACCGTTAAAAGTGCAGAATTTTTAACATCGCAATTAATGAATTGCATCGAGTAAAAACACTAAATATAGTCTTAGAACTTTATTTTAATTCATAAATATCAGCATTCAACATTAATCTTTATTCTTTTTGTAAAAACGGATAAAATGTTCTGACAGCCCAATAAGTCTACGTACGAACGAAACGCATCTGACATTTAATAAAACCTTTTACGTCAAAACTTTTCATTTCAATTGTTTCAATTCATCCATCATATCAACATTAAATATTCGCATGTTTTTCTAGATTGTTTTGTTAAAAATGAGTGATTCGAGTGATGAAGAAGTATTAACACCTGAGGAATTACGGGAAACCGAGCAAAATGCACCCTTTTTCTTATTTTCCTCGCTGTAGTGAGGTGAAAAGTTTTGTGTTATACACGGGTGAAAGTTATTTTACGTCTCGTGTATTAAAGCACTCGCTACGCTCTGGATTCTATTTTTGAACCACTCGCTTCGCTCGTGGTCAATAATAGAATCCTTTCGCTAGCTCGTGTTTCAAATAACACTCGCCCGTAAAATACAACTTTCACCCCTTGTATAACAAATAACTATTTAGTCTTCCTCTTCCTCCTAGCGTTTGTCCCGGCTTTTGCCACGGCTCAATTGAGCCTGGGATCCGCCTGGCAACCTAAGCCCACGAATTGGCGTAGGTACTTATTTATTTATTAAATTAATTTTTAGCATACATATTAATTTCTTTTTTCATTCTTTATAAAACTAGATATTTGAGCAAGTGTGAGGATAAATTTTAAATATACACATGAATTGGAACAAAGCCATTATACAGGGTGTAACAAAAATACTGGTGATCCGTTTAAGGGCATATTTGGTATCGTATTGCGAGTAAGATAACGTAGGAGAAAAAAATTTTGGACTCGAAAAGATTTTTTTTGTATGGGACACGTCACCCCAATTTTTTTTTTTACTTTTTCATAATTAGAATACGATACCAATTATGCCCTTAAAAGGATCACCAGTATTTTTGTTACATCGTGTATGCATGACAACCATTTTAATTCTATCAAAACAAATAAAAAGAATAGGATAGCAACAAAAATTTGTCGCAACTAGTGTTTTAATTGAAGTGAATTGTTCAAATGGTTTGAATTATGCCCAGTGAGCTTTTCAAGGATTGTGTACAGTACAATAAACTCTACATTCTATGTATTACGTATACCTAATTAGTCTAATTACCCATCCATTCCTTTAATGCGATGTGCATCGCTCAATTCGTGTTTTCTCTCAATACGGAAATGAATCAGTAGATATATAGTATTTAAATTATCAGCTTATTATTAGCTTAGTAATAAAATATTAAATGTAAAAGAGTGTAATGTGAATTTCTATCTCACCCAATTTATAATTATAAACAGCTAAAATTTTTTTTTGTGCCAAATAACGATTTAAGTACATTATACTTATACAGATTTAAAGAACAAAAATTTTTAAAACGTAAAATTTACTTAATTATCTCATACTGTAAATAGTCCTTTTAAGTATTTGAAAACATGACAACTAATTAATTGTTTTAATTTTTAAAAGTGCAGTTATCAATGGCTCACGCTGTATCATAGCAACTGATTTAATGATTAAAAAAGTTATCTATTACAAGAAAAATGTCTGTTGTCGATAAGACCGTATATAAAATGTGTCATCCGTGAGTTTATCATCAAGATAACTAGAAAAATATTTTTTCACTTTCCTAATAGGAAATATTACGCAAAACTCTGCGTAGGGGGCGGCACCAGCACATCCAGAGGGCCTACCACGAACCACGAAAATAAAAATTTCGTTACCTGGTTCTCTGTCACTCTTTCATATTCGAGCGATAGAGAGGCACATACATGTCAAAATTTCGATTCTCTCGTTTCACGATAGGCCCTTTGTAAACAAACCGCCTTGGTGCGCAAATGACATATTTATTCGTTATAAATTATCTATGAAAAAAAAACCGTTTAAGGCCTAGTATGTATTAAAAACTATGGTTTACCGGTGTGCTAGTGCTGCACTCTTGTGGCAGAATATTGCAGTAATATCCCCTATTAGGACTTTAATTTTAGGCATACGTAAGTTTTATTTAGGTAAGCATAGATAGATATAGATACTATACAGATGATAGTATTTTTACTTTTTTGTTACACAGTGGAATCCATTCGAATTTTGGTGAATTAACGCCTAAATACGTTTTTTATTTATCTAACGTATATTATGATTTATGATATAGTAGTCCCATTTTTAAGAAAATATGAAGTGTACATATTAAACAATAGTCTTAATAGATATTTATGACTTTCATGAGTCACCACCACCAATAAATTCCAATTTTAGATCACTTCTTTAACTCGCTTGGTACTCTTAACTCGCAAGAACCATATTTATTCCCACTTAACATTTTACGACTATACCTACTATTTTTATGTAACAGTTATGGGAGCTGAATTGTATTTTACCATTTTTATGTCACTCATAGGTATTTAGGCTGTACTAATGTATTTATTTGGTATTAAAGAAATGTTCAATTACAACAGCAACAATAAAATATAACAAAAAGCAAATGTAAACATAATTGACGTCATTACTTTAATTAAATAATAATGACTAACATAATAAGCTAACTTTTATTGACTATTAAACATTTTACACACTCGTGTTTTAGCAGTTGTTCCAATATTGGCGTGAACACTTCAGGTACTTGCACGAGTACATTCAGGGAACGTACGTAAAATCCGTGGCAAAAGTTGGGACAAACGCTGTCCTGAGACTCCTGAGTACGCACATAGTTAATTAATCAATTCGTTTTTTTAACTAAACTAATCCGACGTGTATATAAAAAAATCACACATGTTTTTTAAACAGTAACATTTTACACATTTACACAACCGATTTAATAAAATGATAAATAGATTTATATCTCAATTAAATATTTTCTAAAATTATATAACACGCGATTTGCTATTGTCGTGAACACACTAACGCTTTGATTAAGTTACTAGGAAATAACGAACGTTAATATTCCAACAGCGGTTAGGAGGGCCACCACCAACACTGGACATGTTATCAACAGACAGTTATCTATAATGCGATTCCGTTTGGGGTGTAGGGTTGTCACATTACAGATTTCAGGTTTAATTTATATATCAATTAGGCTCCGCAAAATATACACAATATGTATGTTTATTGTTTATAACCATCCATCCTTATTTGTCTTATCGTGTAAACAAACATGTGTCAATCTAGACACCGTATTGTTATTTATTTTTCGGGTTGTTTGTCCGTTACTTCGAAATTATATTAAAAATAATATTTTTCAGTGGGTACTTGGTTGAATTCTATACTTTGTGAGTTTCCTTACGTATATATCAACATTATATGCGATAGCCCGATAGAGAAAAGTGATAATTTCTTTGAAAAGTGTTTGTTTACACGATAATACAAATAAGGATGGATAGGGTATTACTATTGGTTACTTATAGATGAAATAAGTAATATTATTTAAATTCGCGATTTTTTAGCTTTACACCATTCGATCATGATTCATTTAAGATATCTAGGTATAAAACCAAAAATAATGTTGATACCTATGGACTACCCAATTGTACACTGTACAGTCGACGTCAAAAATATGTTCACACTTTTGAACCTTACTCCTTTGTAATAAGGTCCAAAAGTGTAAACATATTTTTGACGTCGACCGTACAATTTGGCTATTTCTATCTGAAAGTTAGTGTCATTAAACCTACCTACGCCATCACTGAATGCGTGAAAAGGCGATTAGACATTGTGACATAAGAAATAGACACTGACTGTCAGACAAGAATACATCTGAATGAATTAAAAAAGTACTGTACATAGTTAAGTATTTTAAATCGTCTATAACTTATTCCTTTTGTTACATAATTGTAACAAAAGTTACCAATTAAATTATATGGTAATTTTTCGTTACACAAAGGAACAAATCCAATTCTTAACGAAGGAAATTACAATCACAATCTTAACTATGTACGCAAATTTTAAAATTCACCCACATACACTATTTGTTATATTACTAATTACACACTGGATCTCACATAAAGGTAGCTTAGGTGGCATATCAATTCCTGATAAAATGGCGTGGCAATCCTGACAGGTCATGAGATAATCGTTTTACTGATAACTGGGTGCGGTTCGGTTATCGTTTCAATGTATATGTGCGTGTTATATGCCACGATTACTTGTAGTAGACGGGCATACTGTCTTAATTTCATTAAACTATTTTTTACCTTAAAAATATTGGATATAAGCAGTGACTAATTAAAATCGGAATTTCTACCCAAAACTAAAACGAATTATGGTATTAATAAAAAAAACTTTGATTTGTTTTATCGTAGCTTGGTCTGCTTTCTTTTAGTTAAGTAAGGATGTGCTGTTATAAAAGTGTGCATAATGTCAATTCCTTGTGAAATTAGAAACATCACCTCTTGGACAGTTGCGCTCATAAATATGTGTACAATTTTTTATCTTATTGTGGTTCACATGCATCACGTGTTCATAATACGGTTTATAAGGTCGAGCCATACTAAGGTAGAATTTTTGATTGTGTGGAGTAATCTGACAGAATGATTGTAGGTATACTTACCTACATTAGGTACGGCCCTCGTCAGCACTTAGTATTTTATCAGAAACTAAAAGAATACAAATACCTACATGTAATTTGGAGGATGACGGTCTGACAACCCTATTTGAGATATTGAATCTCTGTGTCAAGAATCTTGTTTATAAACAACGCTTGTTTGCATTTTTGTTAGTTAAATCCGATAGCTATAAACATCTCGATTTGTATTTTCGTCAATCATGTCACAAAATGTTACTCTCGTGTGATAACTTTATCAACCCAGTAATTGAACCTACATCGATACGCCTTGCCAGGGCTCGATCGCTTTACCAATTCCAATTAAGTTATGGGTCAAGTCAAGTAACTAAGTTGACGAAATTTTCAATGTCATCAATCATCTTCTTGGATTTTTTTAAAACCATTTAAAAATTATTATAACGTCAAGTATAAGAGCTGATATTGCCATAGACAGAGACACGTGGAAGAAAGAGAGGGAGGCTTTTGCCTAGCAATGGGACATTACAGGCTAATAGTAATAAATAAATAAGAGCCAATATTCTCATTGATACCTGAGTCGAAGGACAGGTTGTTAAACAAATGCCTGTCATTTAAATTATAATTATTTTTTATGCAAATGAAGGAACCACACGCATGCTATTATTTTATTAAACGTACTGTAAATTTCTTATACATTAACTAGACTATTAAATTGCTCATCATGTTTACTAAGTATGTAGACGTACCGTTTTGTTTAATCAGTTGGACATGCTACAAATTGTTATTTATTGACACCTTCGTCCTTCTGGAGTTTGCATCGATATTCTATCATTTTAATGCTTTTAATTTGTATTCATACTTACACTTTATGCAGGAATGGTTTCGAATATCAAAAACACTGATAAGGTTGAGATGAGAGTTTCTTTAATAAGGTTACTTTCACGACTGTTTTCATATGTACGTATAAGTACGCAAGAGACCCATTTTTTGGACGCTGTGCGCTTATTTCCGAAAATATTTAATAATTATATGTATATTAAAAATATTCCGATTTTTTACTAGCAATACGGTATATATCAAACCATATGTAGGTACTAATTTTGTAACACCTTGTATACTGTATCAAAATTATTATTTCAATTGGAATATGATCAAAAATTGTAAGCATATTTATGCAATTTACCTAATTTTTTAAAGTTTGTAAGTAGTATAAAAAACAGACCTTCATATGAGAACCACGAAAACATAAAAACAATTACAAAATAAAATAATTAATACTAAACTTAACTAGATAATATTAAAACACTGCTGGTCTTACAACATTATTTAACTCCATTTTATTCACAATAGATTATTGCACGCCACTGGTAAAACCGACCACACAATACGGCAGATATACTGACTTATACAATTAAAATATTTTAATGGTTTCCTGTAATAGGGAAGTTTATGGCCTTCAGAAATCGATAGGAAACATTTAATGGGTTTTCATTAATGACGAGTGACTTTATGATTGCACGAGCATATTTACTTACAGTTTTTGTAGGAATTGAACATGTTGGTACCATAGTCGCCATCAGATATAACGGAGCAGCCAAGGTGTTCACAAATATCTGAACAACACCTCTATTGCCAAGGCGATAAAGTGCAGATATTTTTGAGTACCCTGGCCGCTCCGATATATTTGATAGCGACTGTACATATATGAATATGAACCACAAAATGGAGTTATAATTAGATTAGCAGCGGCTAATTTATGGCCGGTTAAATAGTTTACTTTGAATCATGAAGAAAAAAGAAGCTAATTTTGCTTCAAAGCTTTGGCTTCTCTACGAATATTTATGACATACCTACTACCGCCAATGATAGGTATTAGTTATAATTTTATACCAAAAGCTGTACTAGTACTAATCAGGGGAAACATTGAACGATCAACTGAAAAAAAAGCTTTAACTCAGCCCTAATATAATATTATAAAAAATTCAATTGTGTAACGAAATTAATTTACCCGCTATAAAAGTGTGATAATGTTTTCGTTACACAAAGGAATCAATGAAAAGATTGACAATCAAGGTGTTAAAATTAAACAAAAATTAAATAAAACTTTCTTTCGTGAGGATCAGAAATAAATAGTTATACGGAGATTATCAGATTACACTGGCACCGTAACCGCATGCGGCGATGGTGTGCAAGCGTGACAGCGCTATATTCGTGCGTAGCGCTATCTTGTTCGCACACCGTCGCCGGATGCGGAAACCGCAGCAGTGTGCAAACCGCCGTAAATATTTAATAGAAACTCACGTTTATATACGTCAAAAAAACGTCGCAAAAATTAAAATGTTTTTCAGTAATCAACCATACAGCGAACAAAAAAATCTTAAGTATATTACTAACGTTAAAATTATTTTGCTAATTGATTCGGACTCAAAACAAAGTGACCTTATGGCGGCAATCACTTACGTTGTAGATTAAGCTCCCATTGCATGAAACCTTACCTCACACGGTGGCAGAGCAGACACATACTACAGCGATAGATAATACTTAGGAACACTGGACTATAGTAGGTTGCCATGGCACAGCCTGGAAGAACATAGTTTTTTTTTTATTTTAAAACGTCATTTTTTACCAAAATTTACATCATAAGGTGGCAGATTGAAACCTTTACCCATCGAAAGAGACCCCTTTGGTGACCCGAACCCGCATAGGTTGCCAGCCCTAAACCTGGTAGATTTCCAGGTCAGCCATGTTTTATGAGGCCAAAAAATGGGGTAATTTACCTCATCAGGTGGCAAGCTGAAATTGATGCGAATCGATAGCCCTTGGCGTGCCATTCACGAATATATAGGGTTGCCTGCCATCAGCCTGGTAGTTTTTCTGGTCAGCCTCCTCAAAGTATCGATTTAGTAACTTGGACCAACGAGAAATTCATGTACAGAAGCTAAAATTCGAGGAATATTTTAGTGCGAACCGTGATATTTAATTAAAATCTATATATTGACAGTCCTGCAATGCATACGTGTTGAAATAATAGGGTAAATGAACCAGTTCTGGTCATTTCTCACTAATTATATAGATGACTACCGGAAAACTTAGACTGCGGGTAATATTGAGGACGCCGCGAGAATAAATCATCAGTTTGTGACGTAAAATTGGTTAATCACCTCATTTCCGCAATCTCCTATTACTGCTTCGCTTAAATATGCTCAATCTGTGGGTGAAAAAACACCCTGACTTGGGTACTTTGATTACTGCGTGAAGTCATAATATATACGACCGACGCCTACCAGAGCACTCTCTACTACTGAAGGGTAAGCATCCTTCATGCGCATAGACTATAGGGCTGCTATCCCCTGGAAATAGGCCGCGCCCGTGCATCCCGTATCCGTCATGACAGTATTTTCAAATATGGGAAATAAATGTTTCCGTTTAAGTTCAAAGTTCACTTAATGTTAAACGTGACATATACCTAAAATCTACGTACGGTCATGCTGGATATTATAATTATGTAGAAATCATAGGACATCATTAATCACTAAGTATTTTGTTCTTACCTCTTTTCCATTTCAATTGGGATTGGGCCTTGGGATCTTCGTATGTAGGCACCAGGACTTTCAGTCTTGGGTATTCGATGGTTCGTTATTCAGGGCCGAACCCGCATAGGTCGCCAGCCCCAAGCCTGAGAGATTTCAAGGTCAACCATGTTCCATGAGGCCAGTAAATGGGATAATTTACCCTATCAGATGGCAAGATGAAACTGATGTAGATCGATAGCTCTAGGCGTTCCATTCACGAGAATATAGGTTTGCCTGCCATCAGCCTGGCAGTTTTTTTGGTTAGCCTCCCTAAACTATCGATGTTAATATCTTGGAAACAAGAGAAATTCGCGTAGAGATACTAACATTCAAAGTATATTTAAATGCAAACCTTGATATTTAATTAAATCTACACATTGTGAGTCTTGCACTTCATACGTGTTGAAATAATAGGGCAAATGAATCAGTTGTGGGCATTTCTCATTGGTATTTTCGGTTTTTAGGGTTCCGTAGCCAAAATGGCAAAAACGGAACCCTTATAGTTTCGCCATGTCCGTCCGTCCGTCCGTCCGCGTTCTAGCTCAGTGACCGTTAGCACTAGAAAGCTGAAATTTGGTTTGAATATGTGAATTAACCAAACCGACAAAACAGTAGAATAAAAACGTGAAAAATATATTTTGTTAGGGTACCTCCCGTACACGTGAAGTGGGGGGCGAATTTTTTTTCGTTCCAACCAAGTTGTGTGGGGCATCGTTGGATAGGTCTTTTAAAACAGTTTTTGGATAAAACTAATACTTTCGGAAATAATAGCTCCGAAATTTTAAAACAGGGCGTCCCCCCCCCCCCCCCCCCCCCCCCATCTAACTTTTGAATCTTGGGTCCTGAAATTTAAAAAAAATATATGAAACTGAGATCCCAATGAGTACCTTCAATGAAAACTATATTGAAATAAATCGGTTGAGCCGTTTTTGAGTTATCATTCAAAAACCCATAGTGAAAGGACATAAGTAAGAATGACGTAAGCGCCGCCAAATTTCCCGTAAGAAATGACCTTTTGAATTAATGGTCTCAGTTTACTGAACCCTACACTGAGCATGGCCCGACATGCTCTTGGCCGGTTTTTCTTTCAATGTAGTGATCCTACTAACTTCAAGGTTTTTTTACATCTCGTGTTCTTGAGATCCCTCGCTACGCTCAAGATTCAAACTTAGAATCACTCGCTTCGCTCGTGATTCAATTATAGAATCTTTCGCTTACTCGGGACTCAAAATCAACACTCGCAAGAAAAACCAACTTTCCTCTCTTGTTGCACAAATAACTATTTCCAGTTTTTATTCTACCATTTAGTCGGCTTAGTTCATGCACATATTCAAACCAAATTTCAGCTTTCTAGTGCTAGAGGTCACTAAGCTAGACCGCGGACGGACGGACGGACGGATGGACGGACGGACGGACGGACGGACGGACGGACGGACGGATGGATGGACGGACATGGCGAAACTATAAGGGTTCAGTTTTTGCCATTTAGGCTACGGAACCCTAAAAACAGGACCCTATTACTTAGATTCCGCTGCCAGTCCGTCCGTCCGTCCGTTCGTCCGTCCGTCCATCCGTCCGTCCGCGGTCTAGCTTAGTGACCTCTAGCACTAGAAGCTGAAATTTGGTTTGAATATGTGCATGAACTAAGCCGACTAAATGGTAGAATAAAAACTGGAAATAGTTATTTGTGCAACAAGAGAGGAAAGTTGGTTTTTCTTGCGAGTGTTGATTTTGAGTCCCGAGTAAGCGAAAGATTCTATAATTGAATCACGAGCGAAGCGAGTGATTCTAAGTTTGAATCTTGAGCGTAGCGAGGGATCTCAAGAACACGAGATGTAAAAAAACCTTGAAGTTAGTAGGATCACTACATTGAAAGAAAAACCGGCCAAGAGCATGTCGGGCCATGCTCAGTGTAGGGTTCAGTAAACTGAGACCATTAATTCAAAAGGTCATTTCTTACGGGAAATTTGGCGGCGCTTACGTCATTCTTACTTATGTCCTTTCACTATGGGTTTTTGAATGATAACTCAAAAACGGCTCAACCGATTTATTTCAATATAGTTTTCATTGAAGGTACTCATTGGGATCTCAGTTTCATATATTTTTTTTAAATTTCAGGACCCAAGATTCAAAAGTTAGATGGGGGGGGGGGGACGCCCTGTTTTAAAATTTCGGAGCTATTATTTCCGAAAGTATTAGTTTTATCCAAAAACTGTTTTAAAAGACCCGAATTCTTTTTAAAAGACCTATCCAACGATACCCCACACAACTTGGTTGGAACGAAAAAAAAATTCGCCCCCCACTTCACGTGTACGGGAGGTACCCTAACAAAATATATTTTTCGCGTTTTTATTCTACTGTTTTGTCGGTTTGGTTAATTCACATATTCAAACCAAATTTCAGCTTTCTAGTGCTAACGGTCACTGAGCTAGAACGCGGACGGACGGACGGACGGACATGGCGAAACTATAAGGGTTCCGTTTTTGCCATTTTGGCTACGGAACCCTAAAAACCGAAAATACCAATGAGAAATGCCCACAACTGATTCATTTGCCCTATTATTTCAACACGTATGAAGTGCAAGACTCACAATGTGTAGATTTAATTAAATATCAAGGTTTGCATTTAAATATACTTTGAATGTTAGTATCTCTACGCGAATTTCTCTTGTTTCCAAGATATTAACATCGATAGTTTAGGGAGGCTAACCAAAAAAACTGCCAGGCTGATGGCAGGCAAACCTATATTCTCGTGAATGGAACGCCTAGAGCTATCGATCTACATCAGTTTCATCTTGCCATCTGATAGGGTAAATTATCCCATTTACTGGCCTCATGGAACATGGTTGACCTTGAAATCTCTCAGGCTTGGGGCTGGCGACCTATGCGGGTTCGGCCCTGAATAACGAACCATCGAATACCCAAGACTGAAAGTCCTGGTGCCTACATACGAAGATCCCAAGGCCCAATCCCAATTGAAATGGAAAAGAGGTAAGAACAAAATACTTAGTGATTAATGATGTCCTATGATTTCTACATAATTATAATATCCAGCATGACCGTACGTAGATTTTAGGTATATGTCACGTTTAACATTAAGTGAACTTTGAACTTAAACGGAAACATTTATTTCCCATATTTGAAAATACTGTCATGACGGATACGGGATGCACGGGCGCGGCCTATTTCCAGGGGATAGCAGCCCTATAGTCTATGCGCATGAAGGATGCTTACCCTTCAGTAGTAGAGAGTGCTCTGGTAGGCGTCGGTCGTATATATTATGACCAGTGATCGGAATAGGTAGTGCCATTTCACGGGAACTCGGTGCGTAAGCTTAGTATGGACATAGCTTTTAACCCCGGGATTTCATATGAAAAATTTTAAGTTTATGTTTAGTAATAGTAAAAAATAACGAATGTTTTAATAACGTTGATTTAATACATATGTGTACTAATGTTGATGTTTGACGATTTATTTTATGATTGTAATTTGTAGCTGTTAAAAGTTATGTTGAATAAATAATTGACATATTTATAATGACAATTTTTTATTATTTTGCATCTTCTTAATTTAGGTAAATAATATTCACTGTGAAAAAATACGAGTCCCGAAATCCCAAGGCTTATCCATGTTATGTTTAATGTTTAAGGTCATTCACCCGAAATGCCACTACCTATTCCGATCACTGATTATGACTTCACGCAGTAATCAAAGTACCCAAGTCAGGGTGTTTTTTCACCCACAGATTGAGCATATTTAAGCGAAGCAGTAATAGGAGATTGCGGAAATGAGGTGATTAACCAATTTTACGTCACAAACTGATGATTTATTCTCGCGGCGTCCTCAATATTACCCGCAGTCTAAGTTTTCCGGTAGTCATCTATATAATTAGTGAGAAATGACCAGAACTGGTTCATTTACCCTATTATTTCAACACGTATGCATTGCAAGACTGTCAATATATAGATTTTAATTAAATATCACGGTTCGCACTAAAATATTCCTCGAATTTTAGCTTCTGTACATGAATTTCTCGTTGGTCCAAGTTACTAAATCGATACTTTGAGGAGGCTGACCAGAAAAACTACCAGGCTGATGGCAGGCAACCCTATATATTCGTGAATGGCACGCCAAGGGCTATCGATTCGCATCAATTTCAGCTTGCCACCTGATGAGGTAAATTACCCCATTTTTTGGCCTCATAAAACATGGCTGACCTGGAAATCTACCAGGTTTAGGGCTGGCAACCTATGCGGGTTCGGGTCACCAAAGGGGTCTCTTTCGATGGGTAAAGGTTTCAATCTGCCACCTTATGATGTAAATTTTGGTAAAAAATGACGTTTTAAAATTAAAAAAAAAACTATGTTCTTCCAGGCTGTGCCATGGCAACCTACTATAGTCCAGTGTTCCTAAGTATTATCTATCGCTGTAGTATGTGTCTGCTCTGCCACCGTGTGAGGTAAGGTTTCATGCAATGGGAGCTTAATCTATTGTAATCGTTTTACAAACTCGATATTATGTTCCAGAAATAAAGGCGTAAGCGCCCGACGCCATTAGGTCTTTTTTGATTTGGACTACCGCATATGGTACAACTTTTGGTCAGCTATACTAACAATACATTAGCTTAGATAAATTGTATACAAATTAGCAATTTGCCGAAGCTTTCCAAAATATTGGAAAAGTTCTCGAGAATTCCGATTACTTTATTTAAAAAAAAAACATTTTGGAAAGTATCCTCATAGACAGTCGACCAAGAAAGTGGTCTACCAGTTTTGACAAAAGTTTCTGCGAGATCTAACGATGTCGCTAAGGTTGACATTTCTAACGGAGTTTAAAACATGCACAATCTTGTTGTCTCATGCATGACCAGTGATCGGCGAAAAGGATTCCACACGGGGTGAATGACGTCAATCATTATGCTAGTATGGATATGCCGCGGCATTTGCGGGATAGAAAAATAAAATTACGGTAATTTTCACAAACATTTGTAATTAAGTATTTTAATGAAATTATTTATTTCGCATATTATTTCTTGTTTTTTTCATCTCTATAAAATTAAAATAACAAACCATTATTTTACTCGTCAACGAGCGAGTTCTTAGTTCGGGGCGGACTACTAGTTATTACAATGATTCATTGTTTTAAACATAATACAAACACGTATATTTTCGAGCAGTTTAATTGGTATCGCGGGCAAAACGGCGCATCCATCATACCATGTCTAGTTGAATTCCCGCGGTGTGGAATCCTTTTCGCCGATCACTGCTCATGACGTTCGAACGAACCTCAACCGTAGGGTGGTAAACCAACATTTTTGGTCGACTGTACACTTATGAAACAGGTTTCTGATTTTTTTTCACTTCGCATTTTGAAAAGTTTCCACAGGCCTATCCTAGTGACCATTCTTAATGATTTCTTAAATAACCCAATCAAGCTTGGTCACATTTCATAGCAAATTAGATTTATCAGTATGCTCAATTAAGAATTCTGTAGTTTCTAATTACATCAGAGTTCTTGCCGGTCTTAATCCTAGTTGTTTTCTTAGTTGATTGAGCTGTGTTTGATTTTATTGTGCAGCAAATTGTTTGGTTACCGAAGGTAATAAACATAAATATGAAATTTACTTATTTTTAGTGTTAAAATTGTATAATCAGGGATCGGATACTGCGGGTTATTTTTCTAATACCGGTTTCGATCACGTGACCCTAAACCGAAATGAATATCAGTTGTGGTTTCGTTTACCGGTATTTAACCGGTAATTTGAAAATAAAGTTTATTAGCAAATGTCGATACTGTTGAACGAAATTAAACGGTTAAAATGGAATCAAATCAAAGCTGAGCTGAGTAGTACCGGTTAATACAGTTTATGCGAATGTTTCAAACTTCGTTCTTCTTGGATACCGGTAATCAAAATGATTTCGTTCTCTGTTAAAATGTTACTCTAGAAATACCAGTATTTAAGCAAACGATATGTAATGTATAACGGTTATCAAGCAATATTAACTGGTATTTGGATACCGGTAACTGTCCCTGAGTATAATTAAATATATTTATACAGGGTGGAATTTCGATCTTTTTAGTTATGACATATTTGTTCAGTAGCATTTTTCGCTGCAAATCTTTTCATTATCAAACATTTCACTGAATCCAATTTTCGAGTGTTAAAACCGTATGCAGCAACAATGTATGATTACAAGTTGAGTGGCCACTGGGCACCATTAATAATAAAAATTATTAAATCTAATAAAAGGTTTACCATCTCTGACTTGCATACTTCCTGGGTTGCCCTGCCCACTAAAAATTTGTGGTATATTAGTAACTAACTACAACACCTGGGTTACATGCAATAATTGACCCGTTTTAATGATGTACTTTGCAAGGCAATCTTGCCAAGAAATTGTATAATATAGTTTTTTTTTCAGGAACAAATACAGCTTTGGCCAGAAGTCAATACTTGCCCAATGGCACCAATGTGATTTTCATACAAAATTCGAAAGTTTAGTCCATCATTTCCATCTTTTTTGAAGTTATCTTATCAAATAATTCAACCTAACAAGCATGTTTTGTTGAAATGTAGTAACTGTATAAAATATTTGCAATATGTCGCACCAACTTAAATTTTAATTTTTGGCACCTTCTCTTTTTATATTTTATAGGTACCTTGAAAGTGTTATTAAGTGAAGTTTTCTATATATATAAATAAAATATAACATTTACCGTTACCGTACATTGTTAGGATAGGGAAATAATACTTAACATCAAAATTGTAAACAAAAAACAGCTGATGCAGACTTTTGGCCAATGCTGTACAACTATATATATAAGATACTGTGACTCAAAAAAATTACCATTGTTAGACAGTAGAAAAGATTGAAATATAAAGATAACCAGAGAGAGAAAAATTAAAAGAGTCAATCAACTTCTTATTTCCCCATTGTTGTTATGGTTACGTCCCTAGGAAAGCTAAGTTTTCTATGAATCAGTATGAAGATGTCCCTCGGACAACGGGTACAGAGTAAACAACATTAAAAAGTTGATTCACTCAAATTTGAAAGAAGTCAATAAACTGTGCCAATTATTTCACTTTTTTTATTAGATTATGTTTGAACATTAGAATGTTAGTCACTGCATAGAGCCTTAACTGTTTATTTCAAATAGAGTTTTATTAGGGTACAAAAACACCACTTATTACTTTACACATGAAAGGTTATATACCTAATAATTTAAAAACATACCTGGGGGGCTGAAATTATAAAATTAAATGTAATAAGTAGGTTTAAGCAAAGCGTCTGGTTGATGTAACTGGTGACCGAAGAGCTGGCGGTTTCCTCGCACAGCGTATCAGCATTGCGATACAACGAGGAAATGCCGCCAGCATCCTTGGTACAATGCCACAAGGGCCTAGTTTAGATTTGAGCTAGTTATTAATTTAGTTTAGTATTTGTACTGTAGTACCTCTGTATATTTAGTTATGTAAATAAATGATTTTCTGTACATAAGTAGGTCCGCGTTCCATGTACATGTACACAGGATGTGGGATGTGTACATGTGGTACAAAATTACTGAGATAACAAAAACTACCTACTCTACAACCTACTAACACTAACAGTATCTCTGACAAATTATAACTTTTATTAACTATGTCAAATATTTATAATATAATATATTTGCGGGTCTGCGTGTATATCTATATAAGAAGAGTTTTACAATCAAAGGACTATTCTAATTATCAATTTCAAATAAGAAAATCATTATTGTATATTTAAGAAATTGTTAGTGCTATAACTTACGGCCATTGTTGCGTCTTCTCTTATACTTTCACTGCTCAATTTTTAATGTTGTACATAATTTTTACTGGTTTATTAGATAACGATACATATTTGTGACTATTTTCACACAATATAAAAATCGAAGATGATAAAGTTGTAATAATAATGTGTCATGTCATGTGTCAGTGTGTGTGAGTCGGGTCGGGTCAGCTCGTCAGTCAAAGTCAAGAAGTGTCAAACAGTCCATGGTGGGTATCCATAGATGACGCGATTTTGCGTCAACACGACGCTGAAACATTTTTAAGCGACTCAATTTCTACCTGTACCTACATTTATATTTCAACTTTTTCAAAGTATCAACGTTTTCAACGAATAACAACGTTTCTGTAGTTAATGTAATGATATGAACATTTTATTCCAACGATGCTAAAATGAATTTTCATACAATATTATAGAACGCTCTCATGCTGACGCCCGCTCGAGTGCCCCCGGGTGCAATCCACTGGGAGTTTGAAGTTATTTAGTTATATTGAGGCAGCAGGTGGTAAAGCATTCCTGGCATTCAATTCTTACCGGCCTGCCTATTTAGAACATTCGTAGAAAAAGTATGTATGCAATAGTGCAGTGCATGTGTGCATGACATAATTAAGCTATTCAATCTCTACCTTACTTAGGCCTCAGGCCACTCAGCAAGCTTGCATTGTGGCCTATACAACGTAATCACTTCAATTGGAGCTCTCCGTTTGTTAGCACTGTCATAAATTTTTTGATAAAATACCATGTTGACGCCAAATCGTGGCATGTATAGATACCATTAGGGCATTGGAGCATTCCACTTAAAGCGGTATTACACATTGCAACCTGCAGGGCCCAATCTGTTGTGTACCCTGCCTCTTCCGACCCCTCCTTCAGCTCTCTACGGGCCCTACCTTCAATTACACCTTCCAACCTGACAGATTGGGCCCTGCAGGTTGCAACGTGTAATATCGCTTTTATCGCTCTCCATATGTAAAGATAGCATTCGGCAAGACGCTGCCGCGACCCGACCGCCGCGACCGACCGCCGCCGCCGAACGTGACTGCTGGGCAGCGCCGCCGTAAGCATTCGGATAGGCGCGACCGGGCGGCGGCTGCTGACTGCCACGCGCAGTAGTCACATAGGAGTCAGTGCTAGCAGTTGTGCGATTCGGTTGCGTATTATTAAAAATAACGATGTTTGACAATTTAAAGACGAAGAATAAGATGATGAAATAATGATGAAATAATGATGATTTTACTTTCATCAAAGAGGAGTAGAAGCTTTCAGTCGAAAATCATAAAGCGCTGGATGTTTAGCAATAAGCTCCACTAAATACTCGTCGTTTTCTTCGTTAAAACTGTTAAAAGACACCATTTTTGCGACCGCTGCGAGCGAGCAGCGCTGCCGTACTGCTACGGGAGCGGCTCGGCGGCGCTGCCGAGGTCGCGCGACCACGGCCGCGCCGCTCAGCCGCCTGCTGCGGACGGTGTGTCATACAAATCCCTATAAAGCAGTAGGGCGACTGCCGGGCAGTGACTGCCGGGCAGCGACTGCCGGGTCGCGGCAGCCTCTTGCCGACGCATACCTTAAGGGTGAAAAGCGGTATTACACATTGCAACCTGCAGGGCCCAACCTGTCAGGTTGGTACGTGTAATAGCAAGTTGTGAGTAGGAGTCCCGATCTAGGGCGGTCGGCAGTGCCCCGACACCCAACCTCCCTACACGCACTGCCGATTGTGAAGTGAAATAGCATGTAGGGACTGTAGGGAGGTTAAGGAACTTTTGAAGTTTGCCGCGCGATGAACGGAACGCGAGAATTGCTTGTGTCAACTCCACATTGCCGTAATATGGCCGTAAGGGTCGCCACACACCTAGCGGTTTTCCTCGCGGAATTACCGGAAGTAGCGGAAATTTGTCTATGGTAGCGGAAATTTGTCTATGGTAGCAGATTTTTTGTATGGAAGCCATAGACAAATTACCGGAAGTAGAGGAAATTCATAGACAAAATGCTTAATTTGTCTATGAATTTCCGCTACTTCCGGTAATTCCGCGAGGAAAACCGCTAGGTGTGTGGCGACCCTAATACTTGTACTTACCTACTATTTTTATCATTTTCATGCAATGTCTTCAAATAAAGAAAGAGAAGTTATATCGTCTATTATAGACATGTATAGGGAGATGCCCTATTTATGGGACAAGGTCCATGACCAATACATGAATAAGGAGATGAGAAACCAAGGCTTCAAAGTATTAACGGAAATATACCGAAACTTTGATGATAAAACTAATGAAAAAACGGTTAAAAAAAAGATAGAAAATATGCGAACGGCTTATATGAGAGAATGGAAAAAGGTAAGAGTAAGAGAGTTGAAATATAAGACACTCGCCATCAGGTAATCCTTATTCAATTAGGGACCTCATTATTATGGACTCCACAGAAAACGTCTGAAATGTATGAAAGATACTATTTTATTTCATTTCAGAGTTGGCTCTATAGTAAAAGTTGTTTAGTGTAGCCTACCAAATCACCTTGCGCAAGGGCTACTTATTGAAAAAACACTACCTGCATACTAACCAGCCTATTTTCCAGTGTGCTGTGATTATGATAAGGTGTACCTACCTATTTTGATTAAAGTTAATGAGATTTAGCTGAAAAAATTGATTTCAAAGTTGCCGCTCAAACCTTTTTTCATTACTTCACTATCAAAAATATTATTTTATAATATTTAAATATAGGTACTTTATAATTTTTTCTTAGAGTCGCCTATTCCACCTATCCCTACCGCGCTATCCCCCCCAGTGGGGATATGTGGAATATTTTTCCATCTATTTCTACTAGTAGGGATACTTTTCCATCTATCCCTACCACTTGATGCCAAATGGATTTTTTTCCACATACCCCTACCATTTCCCCCCTGGTAGGGATAACTGGATATCATTAAAAATTAGGGGGGATATATGGACGACTTGATTCCATATATCACTACCAGTAGAAATAGATGGAAAAATATTCCACATATCTCCACTGGGGGGGATATCGCGGCAGGGATAGGTGGAATAGGCGAGAATATTTAAGAAGTGCCTTATAACACACTAGCTGACTCCATAATCAACTATGGCATCTTAATTTATGAAAGAACCTATAAAACTTATTTACACCGAATGTCCTATATCCACTTAAAATCACACAACAACACAAATATAATTATGAAAAGTATAAAAAATATAAAAATACATCTAAAATATACAAAAACAATAAAAACATTATAAAAAACCTAACCTAGGGTGCCGCCGCCAACGGAGCAAGGCCCAGGCTGCCGGTGGTTAGGGCCGCAGAGTGAGGAACCTTCGGACTATACGCGCCTATATTATTATTATTATTAATTGAAAACATTGGGTCTGATATAGAATTTGATGGCGTTTGTACGGTTGACGGCAAAAGTATGTTTACACTTTTGCACCTTACTCCTTTGTAATAAGGTCCAAAAGTGTAAACATGTTTTTGACGTCGACTGTACCTAGACAAAAACGTTGGAAAATAAATACCTACACCTACTATACCGAGTACTATCGCCAACACAGTTAACTGCTAATTTGTAATCCTTATTGCAACAGCATAAGGTCTACCAATGGTCAGTTAAGTGTGTTGCTGTTTGTACCTACAATTACCAACACATTAGGCAGTAAAAGTGTCAAATGTGAACCTAGGTTACAGTCGCCATCAAATATATCGGAGCAGCCAAGGTACTCAAAAATATCTGAACATGCACTTTATCGCCTTCACAATAGAGGCGTTGATCAGATATTTATGACTAGTATGACCATCTTGACCGCTCCGATATATTTGATGGCTACTGTAGGTACGTGAACGTGAAATGAAATGATCCTACAACTGTAATTATAACAATATTATTGTTTGTTTAACCCAGTATCCATAAAGAAGGGTTTAAGCGTCGTATATCCCACTGGCACTAAAGCCTTTAATTTAGTTTAAATGAAGAGCTTAAGTGCCAGTGGGACATGCGACGCTTAAGACCCGACGTTAATAGAGCAACAATGTAAAACAGTTTTTAGGCATAAAGATATAATAGATGCCCATAGTCTAAGAACTTTTTGAGGCTTCAAGTATTTAGCGCCATCTAGTTGAGAGCGACCTAAAGATAGCGAAAATGTAAGAGGAAATATCATATCAGCTCCGTCTAGTAACGACTAATGTACTACTAGTCGAAGACTACGAGACGAAGAAGACTACTAGTACGCTATTCGTTACTAGATGGAGGTAATATTTCCTCTTACACTTTGGATATCTTTAAGTGGCTAGATGGCGTGATAGACTTAAGCTTCAAAAAGTTATTTGGTCCATAGTATAGACCAGGGGTTTTCAAACTATTCGCCGCAGCGCCCTGGTTCGCCGTTGAAAGTACAGAGGGGCGTCGTGAGGCAATTTTCATCACCATGCTGGACCTGTCTATTGCAATTGAAATAGCCTAGTTAGTTAGGGTGCCGCAATAAATTTTTATTCTATACCTACTATAGACGTTGCAGTCCAGAGGTATATCCTTGATAAGTAATATATGTATTTGTGGAATGTGTTCAGGTTACAGCATCAAAACAAACAGGCGCAGGAGCGGCCGAGGTGTATGTACCAAGTCTATGGTATTATGATGCACTTAGTTTTCTGAGCAGTAAAACGGAATCTTGCCGCGATGTACGTGACTCTTTAGATAATGATGTAAGTAAAAAAAAAAACATTTTTATTATTAATCACCAAAACAATATTTATTATTATTTAACATAATATGATGTTACCTATAATTATGATGGAACTATATTAATCATTCTATCTTGGAATGCGACTCTTCCTTCAGAGTTAAAATAGTCCTTGAATTGATTCCGTATAGAGCTCGCCACTTCGTTTTTTTGACTACTTTGTCTGTGCTGTAATGGAGTTAAACCCTCTGTGGTAATCTGGTAATCCTCCAATCTCCTGGCTGAAATGTAGCACTTGCAGTATTCTCATAGTCAACATTGTTCTGTCGTATATAATTAGTTCTAGTTTTTCTTAAATAATTATGAAGCGAACAGCATGCCATAACTATTTCATCAACCGTATCTAGGTTTACATTAAGAGGCCTACGGAGCACTCTAAAACGAGATGCTAGTATTCCGAATGCATTCTCAACCACGCGCCTGGCTCGCGACAATCGGTAATTAAAGATCCGCTGTCCATAATCTATGTTTCGAAATGGAAATGGCTTCATTAAATTTTCATTGAGTGCAAAAGCACTATCTCCCAGGAATACATATGGAACAACCGAATCAGTACCTGGCAGTGCAGAGGGTGGTGGTAAATTTAAGTCGCCATTAGCCATCTTCTCGTAAAATCGTGTACGATTCAAAATGGTTGCATCAGAGACTGATCCGTTAGTGCCAGTGTTTACGTATAGGAATTCGTAGTTAGCATTCACGACGGCAAATAGAACTACACTGAAAAACCCTTTATAATTATAGAATAATGATCCAGTGCCGTGTGGTTTCTCAATGCCAACATGTTTTCCATCACACGCTCCAAGACAGTGAGGGAAGTTCCACCTCTGTTGAAATTCTTCAGAAATTTCTTTCCACTCTGTTTCGGTCGTAGGCATCTGGAACGGAAAAATATTTATTTTATTATATATTTTCAGAACTCATCATCGAATGACGAAACTATAAGTGTTGCAAGTTCAACCAGCAATCGACGGAAGAGAAATAAGAAAGAGACCCTATTACAAAAACAAGAAAATATTCTTTTAGCAGCAGAAAAACACCTGAGTCAAAAAGAAGAAGAATGGGAAGTATTTGGGCGAATGATTGGGTTTCAAATGAAAGATGTAAATAAAAGACAATTTACAATTGCACAGAAAATTATGTCAGATGTTGTTTTTCATGCGAAGCTTGATCAACTGTCAGAGTCTACGTGCATTGTTCTGAATTCACCAAATCCCCAAATTAATAGAAATGTTGACCAGTTTTCCAACCCGTTAAATACTATATCAGCGTCGAATAATGAGCAGCACTTTGAAAATTATTATTCAGAATCGCCGAAATTTGACTTGCGCCCCAACCAGTTTTATTCTCCATCGCTCACAACAACAGGTAATTCATTGCAATCACAGCAAAGTCCAATGCAGCTACCACAATCTAACTCAGCGACATTAAAAACCCCAACAATGACAATAAAAAAATCACTTATTTGTCTACCATCACCAGACGTTCAAGTATGTAAAAGAGAAAAGTCTACATATGATATTGAAAACACTGAACATTTTAACCCGGTTTCCAGCCCGTTAAATGCTCCAATGCAGAATTATGAGCAGTGCTCTGAGCAGTTTCATTCACAATCGGCGAATTTGAATTTGCGCTCCAACCAGTTTTATTCTTCATCGCCATCAACAACAGGTCATCATTCTTTGCAATCACAGCAAAGTCAGCAAAAACAGCTATCACAATCTAACCCAGTGACATTGAAAAGACCAATTATAACAATAAAAAAGTCACTTATTCATCCACCATCACCAGATGCTCAAGTATGTACAAGAGTAAAGACTACACATAATATTGAAAATATTCTTCGCAATAGTGAACAAGTGAAAGAAGCTTCTAAAGATAAAGACATTCAGGACTCAGCATCAATGCCTATAATAAAGGGACCTGCAGGAGTTGTAAAAGAATTTTTAATTTTTAAGCGAAAAAAATAAATCAAGCTACTAAACAAATTTTGATTGATGAAAAAAAAAATTATTATACCATTTCTATAATGAAAATCACTAAAATCAGAGTTTTCAATGGGTCAATGGTCGCTTTTATACTAGCAATGTCAAATTGTATCGCCACATTTACGTTTATATTTTTGGATAAAATTTCATACATTTGGCTCCTTGTAATATTTAGATGGAAAGCACCTACTTAAAATTTATAATAGCGACCATTGCCTATTTTATTTATGTAAGAAGACTAAGAACAAAGCTAATTTAAAGTACAAACTCTTGTATATTTTTATTTTATATTAAATTTGATTATGTTTATAAAGTAAATGTTTTACTTACCCTGATGTAATGCCGCAAAACTTTGGAGATTGCTCGACATGTTTCGGGTATGATTTGTGACAGTAGCGGTTGAGATATTAGACTACTATATTCTAAGTCTGTAAGAGAGTTCCCTGTCGCTAAAAACCTCAATGTAACTACTAATCTTTGCCGAGCACTCACGCTTTGTCTCTGGTATGTGTCTTTTTTTTCTATGTAAGGTATCACTAAATTTAGCAACAACTCAAACTCTTCTGCATCCACTCTCAGATAATTTAGCAAATCTTCCGGTTCTAGCACAGTCAGGACTTGCATGTGTGAAAGCTTTTCTCTTAAGAGTAAATGCGGCATGACCCAGGTTTTTCTTTTCTTCCTTTTCTTTATTTTAATCGTTGCGGCTACTACGGCCAAAGCCAGTTTCTGTGTTTTTGATAATGTCGCTGGCATGACGGAAATCGCGTTTAAAGATCTCGACGACCACGCTGAGACTGACAGTGACAGCCGTGACAGGTAGGGCCGGTAGGGACGATTTGTAGGTGATGTAGGGTCAGTAGGGGCAACTTGTAGTGAAAGTGTAATAGTGAGCGACAGGCCCGACAGAAGTTGGACACAACAGGTTGGGCCCTGCAGGTTGCAATGTGTAATAGCCGTTGAAAGCAAACGTACGGTGGACGGCACGGCTGCCTGGTTCGGTTAGGGTGAAAGCAAACGTACGGTGGACGGCACGGCTGCCTGGTTCGGTAACCCGACCGAATCACACACGCACACGCCCGGTTGTGACATTTTGACATGACATTAGGTTTTTATGCCGTACGGTGGCGAACCGTATGTGTGCGGGGAACTGGCATTTAGTATGGGAAATGCGCCTTCAGGCGACCTGACGCGGCGACCGTATACGGCGACCTGACATGCAAACCGAACGTTTGCCTGGGCCCTTACCGAACCAGGCAGCCGTGCCGTCCACCGTACGTTTGCTTTCACCCTTAGGGTCGCCACACACCTAGCGGTTTTCCTCGCGGAATTACCGGAAGTAGCGGAAATTTGTCTATGGTAGCGGAAATTTGTCTATGGTAGCAGATTTTTTGTATGGAAGCCATAGACAAATTACCGGAAGTAGAGGAAATTCATAGACAAAATGCTTAATTTGTCTATGAATTTCCGCTACTTCCGGTAATTCCGCGAGGAAAACCGCTAGGTGTGTGGCGACCCTAAATCAAATGTAAATGCGTTCAAATATAAAATAACACTGCAGCACGACTGCCACAATCATCACCTACAAACGATTTTCCTAAAATAGTGGTCTTAGCTATTCGAAATAATTGTATTTAAATAAAAGGAGTCTATATTAGTATACATATAAATAACTAAATATTGTTAGGCAGGATTCTTCAATATTTTAGTTCTCACACCAAATTGAAACGCACCGGCAAAGATCGATAAAAAAAAGTCAAGTCAAGTCAATTTCACTCACCTCACTTCACTTCACTCAGTCGCCATATTGTTTTTATAGCGACGGTGCTCCGTATCGGGGTGTAAACAATTTTTACTACGTTTTAGTTATTTTCAGTTTGTTCCGATGGATATTATAACTCCTATTTAATTCATGAAATCGTAGACATGAAAAAACCAGAAGTGCCATAAGCTAGAATTTTATCAGGACGTTTTACCATGCTGGGATCACGATTTGTGTTTTTGTTTTTAGTTGTGTATTCATTTCAATATGTTTCTGCTTCGGGACCGCTGTGCGTTAACCAGACACAGAAATGTACAACTCGGGTATGAATTGCATGTAAAATCCAGGTATTCGTCAATCATCATTCAATGCGCTTATTGATTTTCCTGTCTACCACTTGACGTCCGTCGTCTTTTGCATCTTCTAACTTAAACTTGTTTCATTTTCCTCGTTCATAAACTTGTGATACTTATGTTAAGGATATTATAATTTATCTTTGATGTTAAATTAATCAAGCAACTTAATGCATCGGTAGGTCATGCAACTCATGCATCTTACTTATTTTATATGTATGCTATTATCGTAATTGCGTCATGTCGTGTGTTATGATTTTGGGTAAGCTGATGAACAATGAGTCATATTAAGATAACCGGTTTTTGTGAGAGTACATGTGAAAGTATAATCAAATCCTCTTAGATAAAGATAAATATTCCTGTATAACTCAAACTGTAACACCTGTATAACTCACACAGTATTTGCATGCTACAGTCTGCCTTTTTAATTTACATCCTCCTTTTTTAGGTACGTATTAGGTTCGTACCCAAAGGGTAAAAACAGGACCCTATTACTAAGACTCCGCTGTCCGTCTGCCACCAGGCTGTATCTCATAAACCGTGACAGTTAGACTGTTGAGTGTTGATATTTTCACATATGACATATTTCTGTTGCCACTATAACAACAAGTACAAAAAACTGGAATAAAATAAATATTTAATGAGGCTCCTATACAACAGACATGTTTTTTTTTCCGTTTTTGTCTGTCACCAGGCTTCGTGAATAGCAATAGACAGTTGAAATTTTCATAGATGATATATTTCTTTTGCCAGTATAACAAAAAATACTGAAAACCAGAATAAAATAAATATTTAAGGGGGCGCCCATAAAACAGACATGATTTTTTTGCCGTTTTTTAGATAACGGTACGTAACCCTTTGTGTGCGAGTCTGACTCGCACTTAGCTAGTTTTTTTTTAAAGTGACTTCCTATCCTATTGTAGGTAGAACCAATTGCATGTGGTTCATGATCTAGATATTTCAGTCCTTTAAAGTCCACCAACTCTTGTCCTTGATCCATTTTGCTTTCATGCAGACAGTAATTTTTAAGTTGTTCAAAATTGCTTAAAAAGTTACAGTTTCCTTAAACTAATTTAAGTAGGTATATCCCTCCTTTTCAGGTATGGAACACAAAAAACTATCTGTCTTACATTTTGCCTTCCAGGTTCTTAGTCAAAGAAACAATGACTATGCCTCCTGCACTGTTGAGTACTTCAACCGCGACGGTTGCAACAGCATGAACTTTGGCCCGATCACCTCCAATGCCCACATCGGCGGAGTGAAGCTGAAACCGCACATATTGCGGAGAGAGATCAAACACGACTTTCTGTACTACAACCAGAGTTACACCGTGCTTAATATTACGTTCAGCAATATTAAATGGAAGAGTATGTTTATTTTTAGTTTTCTCACCTTCTGAGCGTTTATCCCGAATTTTTGCCATGACTCGATAACCGGGTTCACACCACGCGAAGCAATGGCCACGCGCGCCAGCTTGCATAATGTGGACGCGCCTTGGCCGAGGCAATAGCACGCGCGGCCACGATGCCTAGGGCGAGGCACGTCCACAGTGGCCGAGCTGCCTTGCGCGGCAATTTCCTTACGAGACGGCTTGTCTAGTGTGGCCCCGCCTTATTGAACTTCGGGGTCCGCTTCTCAAACTAATCCCATGAATTGAAATGGCGTAGGCACTAGTTTTTACGAACGTGACTACCATCTGACCTTCCAATGCAGAGGGGAAAGTAGGCCTTATTGGAATTATGTCCAGTTTTGACATGATATCTTTCCAATCGCTTTTCGGTGATGGAAAACATCATGACAAAACCGGACCTAAAGCCCGGTGTAGTCGAAGCCAGTGCTGGCTGCCAGTGTCACTGGCTGCCAGCGCTGGCAAAAATAGGCCGGTGCTCTATTTCCGCCAGTAGCGCTGGCTTTCTACTACTGGCGCCAGTAGTACTGTTTATACGCGGCCAGTGACAAGCCAGCGCTGGCACTGGCAGCTAGCACTGGCTTCGTCTAAACCGGGCTTAATCCCAATAATGCCTAGTTTCCCCTCTGGGTTGGAAGGTCAGATGGCCGTCACTTTCGTTAAAACTAGTGTTTACGCCAATTCATGGTATTAGGTTGATGTACAAATGATTTTGTACATAAGTTGTGAACTCAGTGGTACAACCAGAGGCTTAAACCCGAGATCTCCAAATTGAAGGTTGGACTTCTTACTGCAAGGCTATCAGCGCTTCTTATCATATTGTGTTTTACTAAATCTTGAATTTTATATTTCAGCTATCAAATTCCGTTTTGAGGAGCAAAGCAAAAAGCCTTTAAAACAGACACACTGCAGAAACATAGTTTTATCAAACGAAGCCCACATTGATGACCAGTCGGTGCTTTACTACGACTGCTATTGGCCGGACAGCATCGACAGTGTGGGACGATCACATATACTGGACTTTGAGGCTTCCGATGACAATGTGGTCAACCGGGGACAGTATTATTTCAATGTACCATCGGCGCAAATGCTGAGTAAGTAATTTTAATAAGAACTTGTATCCTACATTTAAAGGCATCTAGATAGGGCATGCAATACTGGTATTGCATGACATTAAGGACACAAAATATTATGTAACTTTTTTAATGAACTAGCATCTTTTCTGACCAACGAAACTTTGAACATGAAGTTGAGTAAGTAATAAACATTCATTGGCTTATTCCCGTTTTCCCGTAAAATTGTTTAGTGGTAAACATAATAAATAAATTGGGATTTACCAGTATACTGGGATTTATTAATTGTAAGTGTAATGCCCTCGTGGACGCTCGAGTTGGGCGTGCAGCGGGGAGGGGCGTGCAGCGTGCATGTTAAACAAATTAAACTCATACTGGTGTCCTGAGTCGCCGCTGCACAAAGCGTATGGACGCTCCCCTACACGATGCACGCCCCGCCGAGCGCGCGTTCTCGAGGACCTTGCACTTAAAGCTATCATTTGTTTTGCTACACCTGATTGATACTAAACAAATTTATCCGCATTCGCAGGTAACACCGTGAACGCATCACACTGGAAACCGTTTGTCTACCTCGAGATACTCTCCGGCAAGATCCGCCTGCACATAATGGCACCACCGAGCCAAGTGAAAATCTCTTCGTACCGCATAGAAGTGCGCAATGAATGCAACGGCAAAGAACATGATACGGTGAAGAAACAAGTGCTACAACTGCAGAATTACACGGATGAAGTGACTTTTGACTATAGCCTGTTGGGGACTCCGGGGTCATATTATTTTGTTGTGACTCCGCAGCACGATGGTTGTGACGACGGAGCGAGGAAGTGCCAGGATGTTGAGAGTCCGAGGTTCAAAATCAGTACGTATCAGGTTTCACAATATAATAAACTTATAATTTTTATTTGTATCTGAGTGCCCCCGCCAAGTAGTAACAAGTTTATTTGAACTTTGAGAAATAGTTTTTTACTATATGAGCCATTTTATTTTTAGAATTTTGAAAATATAGGTTCACTTTACAATAGTACATTACAGCAAAGGCTGGGAAAACAGGGATTTCCGGTCAAGTAGGTATATACAGTGCTATATTTTTAGAATCAGCTCAAAAATCCCTTTCATTTGATACCACGCACGGTAGGTTTCAGAAGTTTTTTTTTCCCATACAAAAAAAGATGACGTCATAACTCCTCTCGGTTTTTTTATTTTTTTTACTGCTACTAAAGATCAATCATTCCGATTTTCATACTTTTAACACCATTTGCAGCATTTTACCGAATTTCGGGGTGTACCGCTAGCACCACTGTTAATTGATGATATTTAAATTATTATGGTGCTCTTATTACGGTTACTCTGAATTTTTACCTGATTTGTTGAAGTAAGTTGACACGTAACTCTGTAATTGCAGCTAACAACGTGCAGAGCTTGAACATCTGCATCGCCAGCATCTCCGCGCTGATCGTGGCCACACTGTTCGCCTACTACATAGTGCTGCGGGTGCTGCGGCGGTACTGGTGCAGGGACTACCGGCTGGCTATGGGTGAGTGAACAATTGCAGCTAACAACGTGCAGAGCTTCAACATCTGCATCGCCAGCATCTCCGCGCTGATCGTGGCCACACTGTTCGCCTACTACATAGTGCTGCGGGTGCTGCGGCGGTACTGGTGCAGGGACTACCGGCTGGCTATGGGTGAGTGAACAATTGCAGCTAACAACGTGCAGAGCTTCAACATCTGCATCGCCAGCATCTCCGCGCTGATCGTGGCCACACTGTTCGCCTACTACATAGTGCTGCGGGTGCTGCGGCGGTACTGGTGCAGGGACTACCGGCTGGCTATGGGTGAGTGAACAATTGCAGTTAACAACGCGCAGAGCTTCGACATCTGCATCGCCAGCATCTCCGCGCTGATCGTGGCCACACTGTTCGCCTACTACATAGTGCTGCGGGTGCTGCGGCGGTACTGGTGCAGGGACTACCGGCTGGCTATGGGTGAGTGAACAATTGCAGCTAACAACGCGCAGAGCTTCGACATCTGCATCGCCAGCATCTCCGCGCTGATCGTGGCCACACTGTTCGCCTACTACATAGTGCTGCGGGTGCTGCGGCGGTACTGGTGCAGGGGCTACCGGCTGGCTATGGGTCAGTGAACAATTGCAGTTAACAACGCGCAGAGCTTCAACATCTGCATCGCCAGCATCTCCGCGCTGATCGTGGCCACACTGTTCGCCTACTACATAGTGCTGCGGGTGCTGCGGCGGTACTGGTGCAGGGACTACCGGCTGGCTATGGGTGAGTGAACAATTGCAGCTAACAACGCGCAGAGCTTCGACATCTGCATCGCCAGCATCTCCGCGCTGATCGTGGCCACACTGTTCGCCTACTACATAGTGCTGCGGGTGCTGCGGCGGTACTGGTGCAGGGGCTACAGGCTGGCTATGGGTGAGTGAACAATTGCAGTTAACAACGCGCAGAGCTTCAACATCTGCATCGCCAGCATCTCCGCGCTGATCGTGGCCACACTGTTCGCCTACTACATAGTGCTGCGGGTGCTGCGGCGGTACTGGTGCAGGGACTACCGGCTGGCTATGGGTGAGTGAACAATTGCAGCTAACAACGCGCAGAGCTTCGACATCTGCATCGCCAGCATCTCCGCGCTGATCGTGGCCACACTGTTCGCCTACTACATAGTGCTGCGGGTGCTGCGGCGGTACTGGTGCAGGGGCTACCGGCTGGCTATGGGTGAGTGAACAATTGCAGTTAACAACGCGCAGAGCTTCAACATCTGCATCGCCAGCATCTCCGCGCTGATCGTGGCCACACTGTTCGCCTACTACATAGTGCTGCGGGTGCTGCGGCGGTACTGGTGCAGGGGCTACCGGCTGGCTATGGGTGAGTGAACAATTGCAGTTAACAACGCGCAGAGCTTCAACATCTGCATCGCCAGCATCTCCGCGCTGATCGTGGCCACACTGTTCGCCTACTACATAGTGCTGCGGGTGCTGCGGCGGTACTGGTGCAGGGGCTACCGGCTGGCTATGGGTGAGTGAACAATTGCAGTTAACAACGCGCAGAGCTTCAACATCTGCATCGCCAGCATCTCCGCGCTGATCGTGGCCACACTGTTCGCCTACTACATAGTGCTGCGGGTGCTGCGGCGGTACTGGTGCAGGGGCTACCGGCTGGCTATGGGTGAGTGAACAATTGCAGTTAACAACGCGCAGAGCTTCAACATCTGCATCGCCAGCATCTCCGCGCTGATCGTGGCCACACTGTTCGCCTACTACATAGTGCTGCGGGTGCTGCGGCGGTACTGGTGCAGGGACTACCGGCTGGCTATGGGTCAGTGAACAATTTCATTTTTTTCTTAGTAAACTCTACTAGAACCGCTACAGGGCTTCTACGTTCATAAGATGCACTTTCAATGTTATCATATGAGAAAACATTCATCCTTGTTTTGAGTATTGAACCACCATGTCAGAATTCTAAACCTAGCGAATCTTTGAAATTAGTGTTTTTGCACTTTAGTGAAACCGCATCGAATTCAGTCCACGCAAATTGAATTTCATATCACAGCAACCTTGGCCAGTGATTAATCGGGTCAATCCACTTTTTACTGCCCTTAACACACCAATGTCTCTGTCACTTTCGAGAAGTATCTAATAAAACGCTGCCACACATTTCTACAATTATTGTATTTATATGTGTAGTAATTAATGTTAGTTAATATTAATATTCATATAATAGTTAAGAAATGATTTACAATTGTATGTTTTACTGATTTCTAGGTCAAGAAATACCAGCTCCAACAAAAGTTCTAGTCATCTATTCCCCGGCTAACCGTCTCCACGCAGAATGCGTATCGTCTTTCGTCAGCTACCTCCGCGCTGAATTCGGCTTCGAAATCATGTACGATGGCGATATATCCACCACCTCCGACCAGGATCCATACATTTGGGCCTCTGAGGCCTTCAAAATAGCCACTCATGTTATGTACATCGTCGGACCAGCGGATTTAAGCAACCAATATAACAATATCTATGAAAAACCCATTCTAAGCGCCCATAGAAACTTGGATACCCTCCAACTTTCACTTCTAAAAGCGAATAGGGGATCTAAAAACCAGAAAGCTGTGATTAATGTCATCTTCGAATATTCTAACGGACCTATACCAATGGAAACTAAACACGGCAAGTCCTTCTATTTACTAAAGGAATGGAACAAATTGATTTCTTACTTGTCAAAGAATTTGCTGCCAAAGAAACAGCTCGTGCGAACGGAGAAGGGAAGGTGTTTGTTGGAGGATCTGACCAAGGCCAAGAAACTGTTGAATAGCAGTAACTTTAATGTGTAAAACGGTTGAGGGACGAACTATTAGAGAATGATTTGGGATGTAAATCCGAAGGTACTATGATACAGGTATGTGCAATGAAGTTATAGGTTATCGTGTCATATGTAGAGTATCCGGAAAGAGGTTTTGTAGAATGTATGAGCTCCCAATTAAATCAGACTTCTTTCCGGACAAACTCTTACGGTTTAAATCAGGAACAATTATTAACCATGTTACACAATTAGTCTTGTGGTGTCAAGTCTGTAAAACGCTCGTTAAGTATGTAAAGATTTCGGGGTTGTTTTTCTGGCGTTTTGCGTAATGCTTTTGGCAATGATTAAAAGGGTTCTCTGCCTTTTCGCCGAAAATCATATTGCCAAATTTCACTTGCCAACCAACTTTTCGCAGAAGTTTCATTTGGCCGAATTTCATTTCCCAACTTTACATAATCCAACCTAACCTAACCCAACCTAGTAGGCAATTTTCATTTCCCAACTGTCGGGTTGGGAAATGAAATGGTTGCGAAATAATTATTTGGTAAAAGTTATTCGGCCAAATGAAACTTCTGCGAAAAGTTGGTTGGCAAATGAAATTCGGCAATACAATTTTCGGCGAAAAGGCAGGATACCGATTAAAAGTTACCTAGCTTTAAGCTATTGTGAAAGAGGGTATTGGTTCCTGGTTTTGACTAGTACTTGATGGTGTTAAAAAGATATAGTTATATGATTGTGTAGGTTGGGAATGTTATTCTCAGGCAGGCCTGGTGCAAGATATGATTGTTATTTCAAATATTAAAAAAAACTTAGTTCGTCATGCTGGCAAAGTAACCACAATCGGTAAATTATGAATCATATCTGTTGTTCGTTGAGAGTCTCCTGGGTCACGGATAATAAAAACTTCAGTATAACAAAAACGATAATCTTGTTTTCAGTATGTTGTTTGTGCTAAATCGAGATGCGATTATCGAATGTTTCAAGGAAAAATTTATATTAATTGTCTTTTTGTGTCTAATTATATTGATGTATAAGAACATTTTCTATTCGGTATTGGGGCAGTAGTATTGAGCGTAATACATATCACTATCACTATAGTAAGCACTCATTTTTACCCTTAACAAATTTAAATATGAATTAAATATAACTTTATATCTAATTTATAGTTAAATTTTGGTGGTTTATATTTAATGGACGTTAAAAAAGTTAAAACTTGCAGTTGTTAAAAAAAACATCAATGCTTTTAGAAATAGTTGATATAACCTGCGCTCCAATACCCAAAAAAAGAGAGAAAAATACGTGTTACATACAATATTATGTGATTGTTGTTTGAAAATGTTGTAAATTCTTCAAATCCCAGTTTTCTTCTGACATACCGCTTTTTCTTAAGTTATTTACTAATATACTATTTTTAATGAACGTGAACAAATTACACAGTAGCAAATAAATGATTAAACTACTCAACATATTTTTGTACCTAATATAAGAACAAAATAATGGTGTGTCGTCTTGGTAAAAGCACTGACAAAAGTACGAGTTTTGTAGATGTGATAAGTTTTACACATTTTTTTGTACATTTTGTTAACACATTTAGTTCCAAGGTATAACATTCTTCGATAATAGTGTTCCCTAACAAGATGTTCTGAGTTCTCACAATAATTAATTGCTAATTTCACGTTATTTTATGTTTGGCGTGTTGGCAATAAGTGTTAATGTTAATTATTTGTACTTTAATAGCCGTGTCTACATCTGACACACCGCCTCGCGAGGCAGCTCGGCTAGTGTGGACGTGCCTCGACCGAAGCATCGCGGCCGCGCGTGTGTTTGCCTCGGCCGAGTCACGTCCACACTAGCTGAGCTGCCACGCGCGGCAATTTCCTCGCGAGGCGGTGCGCCAGGTGTAGAACGGCTAATCATCATCATTTCAGCCGAAAGACGTCCACTGCTGGACATAGGCCTAACGGCTAATACGTAATGATTATTTTGCTTAAATTTTGCCAATCAATTTCCTAGCTGGTGTTAACTTATATTATCCCGTGTCAAATAAAGCGGTATGTTTCTCTTACATTGTATCTTGACTTGTTGATCTCAATCCAAAACTGTTGGAGTAACGTGTTCTATATCTTTATACAAGACTTTCAATTAAGCTCAATATATACCTTTGTGATGTATTTTTATAATATAGAATCGTATTATTATAACGTCTGTGTTTCATTTCTCGATCCTACGTGTTTCCCCAAAGATGGTTACATTACCTAAAATTTTATTACCAGAGGGCCTACCGCAAAGTTCGAAAATCGACAAAACGTTGGCCCCGTCTCTATCGCTCTTGCGTATACGAAAGAGAGTGATGCAAATAGACGATTCGATTAACGAACTGGTTCGCGGTTATAGGCCAGTACGTCTAGCATGATTTACGTTGCGGCGCGACTCCACACTTAAGGCGCGACTCGAAATATGGAGTCGCACGCGCCAACGCATGTCATGCTAAAAAAAACATTGTAGTATTGACACAGGAAAAACAGGCTGGAGCTGATGTTTTAATTTTATATGGGCGATAAGTCTAAAACATATATCGCTTCAATTATGGCTTCAAAATAGCCAACTGTAAAAAAAATTAAGTAACAAATATGGATTCACTATATTTATTTTTTGGGATTTATGTAAAAATAAAAACCGGTCATGTTTATCATTGGTTTATTTTATCACTTAAATATTTCACACCCTAATTTTGGAATGGGACATTTTGTCTATTTGTGTCAATCAACTTTTCTGATGTTCGTTTATAACCACGATTATGTCTTTTGGGTAGTGACCTAAATGTACTTTTTATTAGTTAATAAAAAGTACATTTAGTGCCTGCTTAGCAAGATCTGTTCGTAGTTTTTTGTAGGAAAACGCTAGATTAGACCACATATTATATAATAACAAATCATCTAAAATGCTGTATTTGGTGTCTCCTGGGTCACGAAACCAAATAACGACAGCAAAAAGTTGACTCACCCATTTACCTATAATTCCTAATATTCACAAGTTCACAAAATGCTGAGCAACTCCGGAAGCAAATATATAAACGCATTTCAAATGCATACAAATACAGGATGTATATAAACAATAAACTTTGATCTAGAGTCAGATTACGCTTACTTTGCAAGTCAAAAAGTGTGGAGCAATGATCTGAAAAATAAACTGGCCAAGTGCAAGTGTTTTTTTTATTCTAGGTTCGACATGTTCCGAGATAATGGTTATTTTGTGCCTTTTTTTCTACAATAACTTCAAAGTTTTTTATTTTTACAGCAAACTATTTTACACACATATAGCATGTGACAAAGCAATAGCACGGAAAGTAGTTTAAATTTTTTCCATAATTTTTTAGCACAAAGTCGCACCATAAGGATTTCTTTTTTTAAATTAAACATTTTGGTACGGAACCCTAGAAATGACGTTTATGGTGGCAGTTCCAATTTTTGCTACCATAAAGTCTGACATGCAGAGCGCTATCTCGCTCGCGCACCGGCGCCGCATGCGGATCCGTCGCCAGTGTGATAATCGCCTTAGAAAGGTCTGACTCTGGTTACGGTAACTAATATAGAACTCGATATCATTTCAGCTTTGTACCGTCGTTTTATATAGGTACTTAAAATTTAATGACAGGTACAGTCGACGTCAAAGATATGTTTACACTTTTGCACCTTAGGCCTTTGTAATAATGTGCAAAAGTGTAAACATATCTTTGACGTCGACTGTACAAATAAATAGTTTCTACATTACAGTTACACAGACAACACATTTATTAATACAGAGTGCACAAAAAATTATAAATTTACACCACTTATTTCATTTATTTTTCGTCTTTTTAAAAGTCTTATGATTTAATTTATAATGTATTAAAAATAATTATATGAATCTCCCCCTTGTATTTAATAAAAAACGAGTTAACAAATAATAACAAGCATTATAAGCTAACCATTAACCTATATAACTAGTACGAATTTTGAAATAAATACAGCAAAGTATTTTTTTTATTGTGATGTAAATAATTAATAATCTTTATACACTCCATGTTCTTTTTTTTTGGATTCCACTGGAATTTTAAATTTCGTACCAGTTATAAATTTTGGCAATACAATCTACAATACAATATTTCGTCTAATAAAACCATAATAGCCCAATCACAACACGAATAAAAATCCTATGAAATATATTAAATTAATACAATATTTTTGTCAATTACGCTCGACAATATAAAGGTTCCTTATATTTTTCAGTACAGATAAGTAGAAATCTTTTAGCTGCCAAAACTGCAATTTAACGCTGAATACATGTACAGTCGACATCAGATATATCGGAGCGGCCAAGGTGGTCACAAATATCTGAACTCTATTGACAAGGCGATAGAGTGCATTTGAGTGCAAAACTGCAAGAAGCCACGCGCTTAGCGAGGGATAGAAGCCTATGGAGGAACCTGATCTTCAACAGAAGGACATGATCTCCCGATCCTCAGGTCTGAGGGAACGACTAATGATGATGAGAGTGCATTTTCAGATATTTTTGCGTACCCTGGTCGCTCCTATATATTTGATGGCGACTGTACACGCTTTTATAATTTTTTGTAGCTTTCGGAATAAAAAATAACGAGCAATGCATAACGCAGAGAGCGTTGCTATAGTCTTAATTATAGTTTCCGTGTGGGCAAGTGCCAGAATAAAAAAAAAACTTGTTTATGGAGTACTCATTGATTGGAAATTAAGCGGTACCTAATCTGTGGGCTTTCATCCTCATTGCTATGTTGCAACAATAGTTGAAACTTCTATGTAAAGGTTTGTTAGAATGATTTCACAGGTATAGATGTACGGTCGACGTCAAAAATATGTTTACACTTTTGTACCTTACTCCTTTGTAATAAGGTCCAAAAGTGACATATTTTTGACGTCGACTGTACCATCAGAGATACAGTTTTATTCATCAACCTTATTTCGAAGCAATAAGGTCTATTTTAAAGTGACTTTAGTGTCATTGGCAGGTAATTTGAGTGTAACGAAGTGCTTAGATAAGAGAACCTATTTATCATCTGATCACGACACGGTGCCTGTCATTATGTAGGACCCAGCTGGACTAGATCGATTGCTTGGTAACACGGCGATGGTATTCATGTGCTGAAAAAAAAACATATTTTTAAGTTGTTTGATTATATTATAATTTCCATACTACTAAATATTAATCGAATATATGCTTGAAGATGGAAAAAATCGTCTCAGATGGCGCGTTGCACTATCGGAGCATTAATCTCCACCACTTACATGATTTCCAAACTGCTGTCGCTGTTCTTAGTAGGCTTCTCGCCCTCGCTGGAGTTGGAGCCCCCTGACTCTGAGCGCTGCCTGCGACTCGGATAGGGTCCTCATCAGCGACTTCGGTCGACGTGGCCTCAACAAACAAAACTACAAGGCCATTCCCACCATCTCTACCACTTACATGATTTCCAAACTGCTGACGCTGTTCTTAGTAGCCTGCTCGCCCTCGCTGGAGTTGGAGCCCCCTGACTCTGAGCGCTGACTGCGACTCCGGCGGGGCTTCTTGTCCTCATCAGCGATTTCGGTCGACGTGGCCTCAACAAGCAAAACTACAAGGCCAATCCCACCATCTCTACCACTTACATGATTTCCAAACTGCTGACGCTGTTCTTAGTAGCCTGCTCGCCCTCGCTGGAGTTGGAGCCCCCTGACTCTGAGCGCTGACTGCAACTACAGTGGGGCTTCGTGTCCTCATCAGCGACTTCGGTTGGCATGGCCTTATAACTAACCAACTACAAATGCGATCCCAGCATCTCCACCACTTACATGGTTTCCAAACTGCTGTCGCTGTTCTTAGTAGCCTTCTCGCCCTCGCTGGAGTTGGAGCCCCCTGTCTCTGAGCGCTGACTGCAACTACAGTGGGGCTTCGTGTCCTCATCAGCGATTTCGGTCGACGTGGCCTCAACAAACAAAACTACAAGGCCAATCCCACCATCTCCACCACTTACATGATTTCCAAACTGCTGTCGCTGTTCTTAGTAGCCTTCTCGCCCTCGCTGGAGTTGGAGCCCCCTGACTCTGAGCGCTGACTGCAACTACAGTGGGGCTTCGTGTCCTCATCAGCGATTTCGGTCGACAAGGCCTTATAACCAGAGCTCGGATTTTTCACGGCAAAACAAAACACTAGCGTAATTTAGCCAGTGCTTGAAATATTATTTTATCGATATCGATAATTCAGAACTAGAAGAAATAAAAGTCACCAAATAAAATTAATATGTAATAAAACTAATAAAAACATTTGTATAAAGTTACTATATATTAGAAACAGACGCAATTTCTTCTTCAAAATCTACGTCAGTACACACAGCAGCACAAGACATTTTATTTGGGTAATAGTGATAGGAGTAGATGATCATTATCTTTTCAACTTTCTCTGGGAGTAAACAGTTGCGTTTATCACTATAAATCCATTTATGTACACTAAATGTACGTTCAACTTCAGTTGACGTCAAGGGAGCAAATTTATAGAATTCATTATCAGTTCGGGTAATATTTTAGGTGTACCATCGAATAAAAAAAGAAAAAATGTACTGAGGCAATACCTGTCATATACTCTAGTAAGACTCGATAGGTGTCGATAAAATAATATTTCAAGCACTGGCTAAATTACGCTAGTGTTTTGTTTTGCCGTGAAAAATCCGAGCTCTGCTTATAACTAACCAACTACAAATGCGATCCCAGCATCTCCACCACTTACATGATTTCCAAACTGCTGTCGCTGTTCTTCGTAGCCTGCTCGCCCTCGCTGGAGTTGGAGCCCCCTGACTCTGAGCGCTGACTGCGACTCCGAAAGGGCTTCTTGTCCTCAACAGCGACTTCGGTCGACGTGGCCTCAACAAACAAAACTACAAGGCCAATCCCACCATCTCCACCACTTACATGATTTCCAAACTGCTGTCGCTGTTCTTAGTAGCCTTCTCGCCCTCGCTGGAGTTGGAGCCCCCTGACTCTGAGCGCTGACTGCAACTACAGTGGGGCTTCGTGTCCTCATCAGCGACTTCGGTCGACAAGGCCTTATAACTAACCAACTACAAATGCGATCCCAGCATCTCCACCACTTACATGATTTCCAAACTGCTGTCGCTGTTCTTAGTAGCCTGCTCGCCCTCGCTGGAGTTGGAGCCCCCTGACTCTGAGCGCTGACTGCGACTCCGGCGGGGCTTCTTGTCCTCATCAGCGATTTCGGTCGACGTGGCCTCAACAAACAAAACTACAAGGCCAATCCCACCATCTCTACCACTTACATGATTTACAAACTGCTGTCGCTGTTTTTAGTAGCCTGCTCGCCCTCGCTGGAGTTGGAGCCCCCAGACTCTGAGCGCTGACTGCGACTCCGAAAGGGCTTCTTGTCCTCAACAGCGACTTCGGTCGACGTGGCCTCAACAAACAAAACTACAAGGCCAATCCCACCATCTCTACCACTTACATGATTTCCAAACTGCTGTCGCTGTTCTTAGTAGCCTGCTCGCCCTCGCTGGAGTTAGAGCCCCCTGACTCTGAGCGCTGACTGCGACTCCGGCGGGGCTTCTTGTCCTCATCAGCGATTTCGGTCGACGTGGCCTCAACAAGCAAAACCACAAGGCCAATCCCACCATCTCTACCACTTACATGATGTACAAACTGCTGTCGCTGTTCTTCGTAGCCTGCTCGCCCTCGCTGGAGTTGGAGCCCCCTGACTCTGAGCGCTGACTGCGACTCCAGTGGAGCTTCTTGTTCTCATCGGCGACTTCGGTCGACGTGGCCTTATAACTAACCAACTACAAATCCGATCCCAGCATCTCCACCACTTACATGATTTACAAACTGCTGTCGCTGTTTTTAGTAGCCTGCTCGCCCTCGCTGGAGTTGGAGCCCCCTGACTCTGAGCGCTGACTGCGACTCCGAAAGGGCTTCTTGTCCTCAACAGCGACTTCGGTCGACGTGGCCTCAACAAACAAAACTACAAGGCCAATCCCACCATCTCTACCACTTACATGATTTCCAAACTGCTGTCGCTGTTCTTAGTAGCCTGCTCGCCCTCGCTGGAGTTAGAGCCCCCTGACTCTGAGCGCTGACTGCGACTCCGGCGGGGCTTCTTGTCCTCATCAGCGATTTCGGTCGACGTGGCCTCAACAAGCAAAACTACAAGGCCAATCCCACCATCTCTACCACTTACATGATGTACAAACTGCTGTCGCTGTTCTTCGTAGCCTGCTCGCCCTCGCTGGAGTTGGAGCCCCCTGACTCTGAGCGCTGACTGCGACTCCAGTGGAGCTTCTTGTTCTCATCGGCGACTTCGGTCGACGTGGCCTTATAACTAACCAACTACAAATCCGATCCCAGCATCTCCACCACTTACATGATTTCCAAACTGCTGTCGCTGTTCTTAGTAGCCTTCTCGCCCTCGCTGGAGTTAGAGCCCCCTGACTCTGAGCGCTGACTGCGACTCCGGCGGGGCTTCTTGTCCTCATCAGCGATTTCGGTCGACGTGGCCTCAACAAACAAAACTACAAGGCCAATCCCACCATCTCTACCCACTTACATGATTTACAAACTGCTGTCGCTGTTCTTAGTAGCCTGTTCGCCCTCGCTGGAGTTGGAGCCCCCTGACTCTGAGCGCTGACTGCGACTCCGAAAGGGCTTCTTGTCCTCAACAGCGACTTCGGTCGACGTGGCCTCAACAAACAAAACTACAAGGCCATTCCCACCATCTCTACCACTTACATGATTTCCAAACTGCTGTCGCTGTTCTTAGTAGCCTGCTCGCCCTCGCTGGAGTTGGAGCCCCCTGACTCTGAGCGCTGACTGCGACTCCGGTGGGGCTTCTTGTCTTCAACAGCGACTTCGGTCGACGTGGCCTCTTCTGACTGGCGCTGCCACGCGGGGATCGAGGGCGGCTCAGACCGCGTCTTTATTGACGGGAATTGGTTCCTGAAAATTATATTCACACACGATCAGCACAGTAAAAGTCTTCATTTGCGATGCCTTTTGCGGAACCCGTTTCGGTGAACTTTGAGTCTGTCGGCCTATGAACTGCTTTGTCTAAGACTTAGGCTGCGTTGAGCGAGGATGCGCTGCGAGTAATGTGTTTGTTAAACGCCAATAGAATCACTTCATTTGTTTATAGTCGCACAGCGTAGCTCTAGGATGGTTCTGGTTCTTAATACGCGACGCATTCTCGCTCATCTCTGGCCGAAACGCAGCCTTAAGCTCAAAACTATAGTCTTTATGAATAAGCAAAGTATGAAACGTATAAAAAAAATCGATATGAAAACGGTAAGTAGACTCGAAAGCAATCAAAACGGGTCAATTTGCATAAAAATATACCATATCATTCGTTTCCAACGTAGCCTTATGTTGGCCCTCACGCGACTCTGCCCGGTAAATGCATCGCATAAAATGGGTTAGTTGAACAATCTGCTATTATGTGACCAATGCGTGTGTTATTGAGTTTCTAAATCCGCCAAATCGATGCAAAATCAAGCCAATTCGCATTTCCCAAAGTAGGCTTAAAGTCGACGACATCTTATCAACAATCACAAACATTTATTAGATACTTCCTACAATACGGAATGGAACTAAATTCCAATCCGTAAGATTCACATTTGAATAATAATTATTTTTAGAGTTTAATATGTAACGATAACCTGGACTACTTAGCGGTTTATCTTAATGTAGTTACACATATAATCGTATTCAAAACATAGTACCGCTACTATGTTTTGAATACAATTGATTGTTGAGATCGTAAATGCAATGGTTACTTCAAGTAAAATGTATGAAGCTACCGTTTTGACTATTGATTAGAATGATTACTATGATTAGTGATTAACATAAGCATTCACATTGTAATTTTAAGAGTCTGTCAACAGCCAATAACCTTGTAACTGACTTAAACAGTTCATTTAGCGATAACTATTTGTTATGGGACAATAAGAAAAACATATGTTAATATACATTACATTTTAAAGAACTTTGTTAAGTTCGGCTCGATAGAAAGTAATTCCGAAGATACGTCTTACAATTAAATATTAGGACAATCTTACAAAAACAGGGTGTCCACTATAAACCCCCAAAAAAATTCCCTGACTTTTCCCTGACTTTCCATGACCATTTTTTGAAATTTCCCTGACCAAAATGTCCATCTACAAAAACATTTTTACTATTTTTAGCTCAAGGTAGTCGAATTTCCATACGCAAGACTTTAGTATCGAATTTTTTTGTGTCTCCATTTCAGTGTTTACGTAAATATTACTTAACGTAATATATGCGCATCTTTATTAGTGTCTGTCTGTTGAATTTTTACAAAATTGGATCAAGTTTCAGAACAAAACTATGTATAGAGCCCAATTTTGAATTGTTAGTTTTAAGAATATGGACACGCTACAATTTTTTTTAATACAACGGCGGTGGCAAACAAGCATACGGCCCACCTGATACAGCTACCGTAGCCTATGGACGCATGCAACTCCAGAGGTGTCACATGCGCGTTGCCGACCTTTAAAAACAGGAGGATTCACTGTGTTGACTGTGTCTTCTGCATCGCATCCGGGTCACAAACTCCTACTTAAAATAACCGTTAGCCTAGGAGTTAGGGCTACTGCAGCGAATGCTAAAGACGCTGGTTTCATCGCAGCCCTAGGCACCAGAGACCTTGGTCACTTTTCCTTTGTAAGTATACGTTCCGTTGTAATTTTTCCAGAGTCATGCAATATTCCTAGCACAATATCAGCATGTTGTATTGATTCCGTATGTCTCACAGCGTGCAGCGTACGAATCAAAACGAATCGGCCTTTTTTTTCAAATGTTAAATAATAGCTGAAGTTATTCATTGCATTTAATTATTTTTATTTATTTTATTTAATGCGTTAAGTTTCGAAACTTTGTGATAATCAGGACTCGGACAAGTCATCGCAGAAACTGATATGGACATGGGACAAGACTGATATAGAGTCGCGACTCGCGGAATATTATTTATACTGTTATATGTGCGTGTGTGTTTTACATTATTTACTCTTCATATGTAGGTACTGCTAACTTATTTGGCCTAAATAAAAAAAAGTTTACAGATAAAAAACTCTTTACTCATAAAAGGTTGTCAAATTTTGATGTCATATATAATATAACATTAATATTTGAATGGACATAAAATGGTTTATTTAGATAAGTAAAACTACAGACAAAATAAAATTAACCTAAAACTAAAAACTTACAAATAAAAAATCTGACCTAGGTCTCGGTCGTGGGGTAGGGTGCCCAGAAGGCTGGCCGCATTTCCACGCTGGATATTATTTCATTATTACGCGAATTTAGTTGGTTGCTTACCAAAAATATGGCTTTGTTTTCTTATCTTGTTATCGACAAGTTATGAGACAATACAGGGCGAAACTGGAAGTAATTACTCTTGGAAGGGGAATTGCTAATTATGGTAAATAACAAAAAAATCATACCTACCTCCATCATGACATACATAGGTAGTTTTTAAAGATAAGTTAAATGAATATGCTTTTTTATTATATACAGTGCCAACTTTCTGTTCCTGTATAAAAAAAAATCGGGAAAGATGTTTGCGATTTATGTTGAAACATCAACAACTCGATTTTTGACGATTGCTGGGAAGATGACACAGAAGTGTTTCGGCAGTTTCGAGTAAAAGGTTCGAAATTATTTTATAACAACTGTTTAGTTTTTTTATATCTAACACAAATGATTAAATAAAACATCGGTTTGTTCCAGACAATGCAGAAGTTAATGGTTGCGTATGTGCAATGCAATGCAACCATCAGCATTAAAAAAAATATTAATCGAAATACCTTCACACATGTATGTTGAATTTTGGGTTGCAGTAATAAATGTCATTGAAAAATATAATTAAATAATATTGTACATGCAATTCTATTGATCTTGTTCTATTGCCGTCTTGCGATTGTTTTGCGATGACTTGTCCGAGCCCTGGTGATAATGTTCTGTGACAAGTACATTTTCGGTGTTATTTAAATCGATGTTATAATATGTTCAGGAGACAAAGCGTCGAGATTTTTCGTCTTTACAAGTTCTCCATTAGATTTATTTATCAAGTCCATTATGGCAACATGTACAAATGACGCTAGAGGTTTGTTGCTTTGAAATAGCCATAAAATGGTTGGTAATCCCTTTTAATAAATACTACGTTTACACTTGTATGTTCGCATTTGAGTGAAGCTCGTCGAAACGTTCTACGAACCATTCGCGTACGAGTGCCAACGCGAATGTCCGTTCACATATTCGGCTCTGTGGGTATAACTCCCCGACGCGACATGTATAGACAGTCCACGCGCTATTCGCCGGTTTATTCGCCTCGTCACTCCCACACGAGTATAAACGCGGTACAGTCGCCATCAGATATATCGAAGTGGCAAAAGTGGTCACAAATATCTGAACATACACTTTATTGCCTTGACGATAGAGGCGCGTTGTTCAGATATTTGCGACCACCTCGGCCCCTCTGATATATCTGATGCTGAATGTACAATAGATCCTACGATTGCCAATGGAGCTTTTAGTAACAGATTTTTCATTACAGTAAGTTTTTTTGTTTTCGAAGCAAATTCTCGAAACTGATGCTTTTATAAATCTGTCAAGGCATAGTCCATTTTCAAGCCACCTTATCAATGTACATTAAATCGCGAATTCTGTACATCCAGACATAGCATGTGTGCTATTCCGTGATTGGTCACATACACGACTTTTGTCTTTCCCATAGAGTTGTTGAAAGCAATCTTGCTATCTGGGAACATTTTATTACGCTGTATTTTAGTCCCGTCCCTGTCGCAAGAGTTTTGGCAGATGTTCAGTTCAGGACTGCATTTAATGTTGGTACAAGTTATTCGAATGTTTAATTAGTGGTCAACTGATTTTAGTTTCAAGATTTTTGATATTATGTTTCGGACCTTTTCTATGTAACACTACGACTCGCTCACCCATATTCCTCAATTTGAATATTTGGCAACATTGTCTAAAATTAAATACGCTGAATGCTGATATTATGAACGCCTACGACATCAATATCAAAACTCTGGACTCACTCTTAGATTGAGTCATACTTTATTAAACGTACAATATTTTAACTCATTTCATTAGTCATATTCACTGTTTAATGAAACTCTAACACATCACTTTAAAAAAACTGTATGATTTTTATGATATTTCATGTCCTAAAAGCAGAAATTTAATTATGGTAGGTACATTAAATCATAATGTTGTAGATCCTTCCTACACTGAAATACAATGCTATGAGTCTGGGTTACTAGTCAGCTTGAGCAAAGGCTTTCTCATTAGCAATCGCTGAGAGGGTTTAAGATTTTTTAAACCTTAAAAAAATATTCTAAATAGAGAAGGTATGACGCCTTTCAAGTAATTCTATGAATTCTTTAGATTCACCTATAACCAAGAGAATAAAACTTTTGTTTTCCATTATTATTTTATATATTCCTTAATTATTTTTTCCAGGTCCATATTTTTCCCTGACCTCATTATAATTTCCCTGACTTTCCATGACTTTCCAGTGCCATTTCGAGCTTCCCTGACTTTTCACTGACTTTCCCTGACTTTCCAGAAAGTGGACACCCTGAAAAACCAACCTAGTCCCACAGTAAGCTCAATAAGGCTTGTTTCATGGGTACTAGGCGACGATATATATAATAGATAGATATAGATAAATACTTAAATACATAGAAAACATCCATAACTCAGAAACAAATGTCTGTGATTAGCACACAAATAAATGCCCTGACCAGGATTCGAACCCGGGACCTGCTGCTTCATAGGCAGAGTCACTACACTACCAACTAGGCTAGGAGGCCGTTAATTAGTTTTAAACAGTTTTATGTGTTTAGTTTCTTGACTTAAGTCTTTGTCTGAAATTAAGATCAAAATTCCAACACACTAACCCTAAAAACTTCATTAATTCTTGTATACTTTAGGTACCATTAATGCGTAGTCTTTTTAATTGCTTATTTTTCTGAATTTTCAATGAGTTTTAATAGTAATCGTTAGTGTTTCCCTTTCACTCGCGCTTAAAAAGATAGGGAAGGAATTTAGCTGTTGTCATCAAGTTATTTTTTACGTCCGACTCCATTGGACGAAGGAGCGACATTGAATTGAATAAATATTGAACAAGCGTGATGTAAGGCACAAGCCAATCTGTTTGACATCTGGTTAGTTCTCTTGTTGCATCCTTCTGCAAAATTATATGATAATACACATATATTGACTCAATTTATTTTTAATAGTTAACTAGTAGTTCGGCGAACCAACTTTTTAAAGTTCTTTACTATGTATGGACATGTGCATACTATTTCATAGAACATTTGTAGTCGTCCAAGGGACGTAACCATAGCAACGAGGGGCAATAAAAAGTCGTTCGACTCAGTCACCTCATTCATTGCTGATTACGTGCAATAAACGTTAGTTAACTATGTGAACGTAATTTTGTTACGGATGTGGTTTTATATAAGTTTATATAAAACATGATTATTCCGCCATGTTAAATGTGTTAAAACGCTTAAAATGGGCGCTAATAGCTCACTACACTATTCTGTAAATAGCAACAATGTATTCAATAAATATTTGACTAAAATGACGCAAAACAATAGCAAATCTGGTCATATGGCTGGTGAATGTCCATAGTGCCTATCGTGCACACGCAGGTGCGTGAGTTCGAAGCCTGGCGACGCACAGAGCCAAGGCCGTCTTAATATGTGACGGGGCCCTAGGGCATGTACGAATGTGGGGCTCTTGGACACATGGAAATCAGGGGCCTTCAGGCGGTCAATTACATTGTCCCCATGGGGACAATGTTGACTGTAAAAAAAACGTCATCTACGATCTTTCGGCCCCCCCCTGAGGGTGGGGGCCTTGGGCACGGGCCCCGTGTGCCTTTATGGTAAAGATGGCATTGCAGAGAGCTCGACGCTAAGCGCGACGAGCTAATGGCCAGACCAACTGTGGCCATAATCTACTGTCATATCGGAGGGGTGCTGGCTTGCAATGAGTATGGCCGAACATTCGCTGCAAAAATCGCTATGTACTGATAGGAGATGACATCCCTAAGCTAAGCAATGTTTTGGTCCCAAAAGTTATCGTTAAAATCACTACAAGTCTATATACTACTGTTTGATTCACTCCTACCTGTCAAACCGCTAAACATGACGCACGAAATTTGTTCTAGATGTCACATCTAGTAGTATACATGATAAATCAATGATGTCAGTCATTTAAGAGCGCACCAGCGTTGCTCTCAGCGGTAGAATGCAGTCGCTGTAGCTGAAAACGGCTAGGAGATAGGGGCTCGTGTTGCATCCGTCTAAAATATTAACTTTTTGGACGCCAACAACGGATATATCCGTCATAAGATACATATGTTTTACTCTAGTCATTATTAGTCCAGGCATTTTATTTTCACTTGTATGGGAAAAATGACAAATTTGGAAATAGTTCAGAACAGCAGAAGTATTTAGTTGTATGGCTTAAAGTCATGTTAATCATTGCCTAGACAGAAAATCCTACAAAAATTTGAACATGAAAAAATCGTCATTTAATTAATTTCTAAATAATCGCCTAAATAAATAAATAAATATTTTATTATTTATTATGGTTCCTTAAGACAGGTTATTTATGGATTACGGAAATACAGACAAAAAAAAGAAACGCTTCGTATATATTTTGATGAATATTTACTGTCCGATGGAAAGTTTGTAGGATTTTTCGTTCAGTCATCTTAGAATGACATTTTAAAACTATATAAACAAAAAAATCGCTGTTATAAATTAATGTTTGAAAAAAACGTATCTTTACCAGAGTATATTGGTTTAGCGCACATACTTACTTTACTCTTTGGTTTAGCGTATGAATGAGTGCATTGACATTTGCCTTGGCGTCGAAAAGGAGAATGGTGGATAGAAGCACAAATATTGATTTTATCCATTGTTTTTAGTTACAACACGTTTTCAATGCTAATAGAACGTGTTTTTAAAAGTTTGCTCATTGTTTATTTGTAGAAGACATAATTATATACCGTCAACTGCTAGAAGTCTAGAACTTTGCCTACGATGCCCAACTTTGCCTGGCTTGAAAAACATGGTTTTCCTTACCAAACAGCTAAACGGGCAAATTTGGGTATCGTAGGCAAAGTTGCAGCAGTTGACGGTATCTAAATTAGAATCGCAGTCTCAGTATCTATTTTGCCCACAGCAAATGATTGTGGCTTATTTTATAATCATTTGAAAATTGTATCCTTGAACCATCTAATACTCCAGTTATCACTGGCAAAGCATTCTTAAAACCCTATTTCTAACGGCTTGCCAATTTTGTTGTAAACGGTTGTTGACTGATATAAATCGTCAGGTGACAAGCAAAACTCACTCATTACAAAAAAACAATTAAACGAAAATCAACCTTGTTATGTTGACAGTATGGTCCATTATGACTATGTACTTGTGGTATTACTTAGTGAGACTTGCTTGTCACCTGACGAAATATAACTATTTTATTTATTTGTATTTCTTTTGGCTGTACAAGAAACGAATAATTATGTGTATAGTTTTATGCATTACTTTAGGTACCTATTTTACATACACCTAAGGCAGATTTTTATTTTATAATAGTAAACGAAGAAAAATTGTTTCGCTGAGAACTCGCGATTTCCTTGCAAACGAGGTGACCAACATAACAAGACCCTTTTAATAATTTTTTCACGGCTTCTAGCTCCACAACCCCTTGATAGAACTTTCTCATATACGAACTGTAAAGTTATACGTATATCTGCTACAATCCCAACAAATTTCATAATAAAAATCAGAAAAACATTACTTAAGTTATCGTCGAAGAAACTCTCAAAATCAAAAAGCCATCGAAATGCCGAGACATCCCAGTAGCGAGTAATTTGTAAGAAATGAATTGCTTAAAGTATAATTGCTTAACTTAAATGTTTCTAAATAGAATAATATTATTTTACTTTTGTTTTTTTTAGGTGACGCTAAATGCTAATATGATGATTGAAATTTGGTGGATCGTAAAAAACTCAGTGACTAATTAATGTTGTTGTTTTTCATAAAACACATGTTATTGATAATTAATAAATGTAAAATATATATTCATTCTTTTAGTTAACCACGATTCTCGACCTTCGAAATATTTTTATATTTTTTTTAAATAATTTTTCGCTTTTTTAATCGTCCAATATAACCTATATTGCATGCCCTAATCCCACCTCACCACCTTATTAGCACCTATTAAAAAAATAAGCTTTAACACTCACCTATTCAAGAGTATTGTAATACTTGTCGAATAAAATACTCTTTGAGCAACGATAATACTTTAATCTTCTTTTTCTATTTAACGCGAACTTACAACACAACCAGATCGGATGACTTCAACCATCAGACTGTTCCCGAAATGAACATCGTTCGACTGACATAGAATGCTATTCTTCATTTAAAATAACACTGTGCCAGACAGTGCTCGAGAAGAGAGGTTGTAAAGGTAGTGAACCTTTACAGTATTTATTTAATGGAAGCTATGTCAGCTTTCAGCCCGTCCAGCTGTGTTTGCAGTGAGTTCTGGGCAGAAGTCTGCATCTCCCACGTAGTGACGTCATCCAGGTGTTCAGTACTGTGCTAGCAACCATTATCCACATTACAAACACTCACCTATTCAAGAGTATTCCTTTAACAGAAGCTATGTCAGCTTTTAACCCATCCAGCTGTGTACGCAGTGAGCTCTGGGCTGAAGCCTGCATCTCCCCACGCAGTGACGTCATACTGCTGTTTAGTATGTCCAGTGATTTGCGCACTTCGTCGAGGCACTCGGCCGTCGTTTTGCGTTTCGGCTCTTCGACGAATAAGATGTGACGTATGCAGTTCTGAAAGGTTTTGTAATGGTTAAATACATGTGAAACAAAAGATGGGAACATGCCTGTTATGTCTTTATAATGTTTTGAATGATATCGGGATATTTGTAATTTTGCAATAGACTTGACACAATCTAACTGAAAAAACAAATCAAATTATTTTTATCGAATATATTTATATTTTTGGTTCGAATCCAGCCTTGGGCACCGGAGGCGTTGGTCACTTTTTCCTTTGTATAGGTATGACATCTATACAAGTTTATAATTGACACAACCTAGTTGCCACTGCTGGGCCCTAGTTTTATTTTATGACACAAAAGGGAGTTAGGTATACAATGATGGTCCAAATGCAGTCTTGAAATCGTGCTCCATATAAAAAAAATAGTTATTTGTTATACAAGTGGTGAAAGTTGTATTTTACGTGCGAGTGTTATTTGAAACACGAGCTAGCGAAAGGATTCTATTATTGACCACGAGCGAAGCGAGTGGTTCAAAAATAGAATACTGAGCGTAGCGAGTGCTTTAATACACGAGACGTAAAATAACTTTCACCCGTGTATAACACAAAACTTTTCACCTCACTACAGCGAGGAAAATAAGAAAAAGGGTGCATTTTGCTCGGTTTCCCGTAATTCCTCAGGTGTTTAATACTTCTTCATCACTCGAATCACAAATTTTTAACAAAACAACCTAGAAAAACATGCGAATATTTAACGTTGATATGATGGATGAATTGAAATGAAAAGTTTTGACGTAAAAGGTTTTATTAAATGTCAGATGCGTTTTGTTCGTACGTAGACTTATTCGGCTGTCAGAACAATTTATCCCTTTTTACAAAAAGAATGAAGATTAATGTTGAATGCTGATATTTATGAATTAAAATAAAGTTGTAAGACTGTATTAAGTGTTTTTACTCGATGCAATTCATTAATTGCGATGTTAAAAATTCTGCACTTTTAACGTTTTACGTTTTGTTAGCTGTCAAATGTCACTTAAGCCACTTGTCACTTATGTCAAAACTCTTTCACCACATGTGGATAAAAAGCGATTTTCACAATAGATATTAAACAAACAAAAAGGGCTTTCCGAGCTAGTGAGGTGAAAACTTTTTTACTTATGGATAATTTTCATATTTTAGTTTAGTGTTAGGTAAATACAATATAGATTAATGGCGTAATTATAATTGAATAGAAAAATAAAATAAGGTTCCTTTATGCAGAGATCGCAATCGGTTTTTAAAACACCGCGAAATTTTTTTATGGCATTTATGGAGAACTCAATATTGTAACTGGATAAAATTTCAATTGCAATATTTGCAATGCTAAGTAAAAGTTATCTAATTAATTACATATGTTATGTCCTCTTTACACACTGTATTGTCCGATTAAATATGAAATATTAAATGAACAAAAGGGATTGAAAAAGTTCGTATTTTAGTATGGAGCAAATACCCAGTTTCCGAGGCCTATCCTTTACCTTGTGAATATAAAAAAAAAATTCAAATTTGAATTCTGTACGCCCAGCATATCTTGACGTGTGACGCGCGAGTTCATACTTCAAGTGCGACTCGAAGTATGAAGTGGCAGGCGACAACGTAAGATATGCTAGCCCTCCTGATACATGTAAACAGAGTTGAAAATAATAACGGCCATATATAGCTTCGTATGCGGTAAAGGGTTAAGAGGATCCTGAAGGATGTATAACACTATAAGTTTTCACTGTCTATTAATACATTGTTGATTTCAAACTAACCTTATACAGCCAGTAGCACCCATAAGCGAACCCTCCGTACATCAGTATCGGTAGAATATGCTCTCTAAACCAGTTCTGCCTTGAGTGGAAGACCATCAGCTCCGAGGTCACAGAAGGTACTAGCTCTCCACACTTCTCCATGGCCTTTGCAATCTCTAGGTCAGTGAGGCCTTTGGCTCGGAGAAACCGCTCTTTGCTTTCCATGGTGCATCGGTTTACGTTTGGGTTTTTTAGAAAGTTTATGGCAGTTGTTACCTGGTACAAAGAAAATGAAATGATTCCTAGTTACTGATGACTTATCCTTTTGAAAGCCAGACGGCGAAGGAATATGCAATATATGGAATATGGAATATAGAAGGATTATTTATGCGAAATTCAACTGTACAGAGTCCTGTCCCGCGTAAGTTCCTATTGCTTTCTTTGCATTACTTTCGAATGACACTGTAGCCATCAAAAGGTTAAAGACTAACCCGCTTCTTCATAAACGTCTTACGACCTCAACTAATAATTGTCTGTCCTTATCTGTCACTTATACAGTTGTGTTTGTTAGAAACAGACATAGTTTAACTAAGTGCGGCTTGTATATGTAAATGTAAGAAGGTAATAATCTGGCACACTTATCTTGCTTAGGTAATTCTATATAACTAAAAATAAACAGTATTTAGTTTGCCAAGTTAATTAATATATTCCTTTGATTCTTTTTTTTTATATTTATTTAGTATGTTAGAAACTAGAAATACCTCTGACTACAAACTAGACGTGTGCGCCGCCGCCGGGCCCGCCGGCCATTTTTACCCACGCCGGACAATCATCGTGAAATCGGCGTGGCGGCGCACACGTCTACTACAAACTTTAGGAAAACCTGTAGCATATGGGTGCGGTTTCAAATTAGAACTCAAAATTATTAAGAAGTATTATTAAATTCTACAACACTAAGGGCCGCCATTAGCTGGTGCGGACGCCCGTTGCATGCGCACGCTCGTGGGGCTCGCTCAATGAAAGTTAAAAGTCCGTTGCACGCGCCCGCGCCAGTTAGCGCCGTTCATGCAATTTCTTATTAGACTGGTGTCCGTTCTGGATAAATCCGCGTCAGCTAGCGGGGGCCCTTAGATATTTACTGTTCATACATTCAGTACCACCTGTGTGGTACGGGCTATGCTTGTAGCCTGTAGCCACGTATTTGTCGCATGTAGCTTCTAGTAGCTAAGAACAAAGATACCGACAGTCTCAGGGTTCTCAGTGTTGAATGTATTAGACTGTGTTTTGAAAAGTAAGTGTAAAAAAAACATAAGTGACTTAACACAGTAAAATGACAAGTAATAAGTCAAGAAAGAAGCATTAAATAATTATTCTAAATGTCTATGTGTATCTAATTATAATGACCAACATTTTCTTTAAAATATTCTACAGTGTAACTGTTTAGTATGCCTGTCTTACTACAGATAACATACAAATAGGATTTCCATTACGAACATACATACTATTGTATATTGTATTCTAATTGAGTTTCATCCGCTCAATTTAATCGCGGAAACGATAGATAAAAAAAAAGGCTGATGAGCGAAGGTCGCAGAGAAAGCTACTAGCAACAGATATACATTATATCTTTATTTACAAAAAGTGCAGTTTATTATCAAAGGATAATAGATATCTTACTGATTGTTACATAGACGAAAAGGTCAAGTAATTACCAAATTCTCCCGAACTTCCGAAGCCGCACTCCCTAAAGTGTCTGAAGACATGTTTGCCTCTAATTATTTTATCAAATTTAGCAATACGTTTTTTAACTCACAGAAAAGTATTTGCTACGAAATCTAGTTATTTTAATGTAAAAGAAACATAATAGTCGTATGCGTAAAAATAATAAAATGCTAATGGTAAAATATGAATTGACATGACACTGACAGAACAACGAAACCACAGAGTATAGACCAAGTGTTACGAGTTTCAAATAATGCGCAGCCATGATAATGGTCTGTCCTACAACCGCTACGAATTTCGACTTCAGACAACAATACAAACGTCAGATTTATCTCGTCTGGTCTTTGATTATTAAACCAACCGGATGCGACACGCGCTCTCATTTCTATCGGAAAAAGTCTGCCGTCTTTTGCGGGGGAGGGGAACGTCAAATGTATGCGAAACGTCAAAATAGCCACGTCAAATAAACGTCAGTCCATACAATGAGTATGACCACTGGTCATACATTTTTGGCAGAGGGGAGCGCCTGTCAATGACCACTCCGCTTGGTTTAAAGCTCTAAGCGTCTGGTTAACGGATACGGTTACCGGATCGGGGCACCTGTAAGTGCATGACCCGTATCTTTAAGTCTATGCCCGTACTAAATCCTAGAGGTACGGATTCTCACCGTGCTGCTGTCAGGTCAGAATGCAAGCAACTAAGGGTCACCACACACCTAGCGGTTTTCCTCGCGGAATTAGCGGAAGTAGCGGAAATTTGTCTATGGTAGCGGAAATTTGTCTATGGTAGCAGATTTTTTGTATGGAAGCCATAGACAAATTTCCGCTACCATAGACAAATTAAGCATTTTGTCTATGAATTTCCGCTACTTCCGCTAATTCCGCGAGGAAAACCGCTAGGTGTGTGGTGACCCTAAAAAGTGTGGGTGTGGTGCTCATCCAATCGGGCAACCGAATCCATCAATCAATCGAATCGGGTACCTAAAAAAGTATACTCGGCGCAATATTGACGCAAAAATTACCGGCGATTTTGACACGTTGCCGTCTAGGTAGGTGCAATGAAATCAAACACTGGATCAAAAACCGCAAAGTTATTGAAAACCGCAGCCATCGCAGGTGATTAGTTGCGATCTCAGTAGAGCCCTGATCGCCCAACATTTACTTTCCGCCTTAGGGTCGGGGCCTTGTCTTGTCTTGTCTTGGCCGCTCTGGGGGCCTATCGGTAGCTCTTAAACTCCATGCAACGTTGGGCGGAAACTGAGCTGCATTGCTTTAGACCTATTACAAGCTCTTAATGCTTGGCAAAAAAACGGTCAGTTTCCGGCTGAGCGACCCAGCTGTCAATAAGTCGTTCAAATTAGCTCAGCGTCAATAACCTTATCGGGACGTGTTTATTTGACGTTTAGTTGCCGGGATTACTTGTCAAATTTATCGATCATAAGGTCTAATTTCCTGTCAAATTACGACGGAAACTGAACTGCATGGCAATAATGCGATTGTGAGCGTGTCACGTGACTTTGGACGCGGATTTTAATCTCAATTTAACCATAAACTAAATAAAATCTACCTCACCGGTGGTATTTGACGTTTAGTTGCCAGGATTACTTGTCATTTTCACTATTCACTAAAAAGTTCCTCTGGAGTAGCTTTTTTCTGAATTGTTTTAGGATTGATGATGATCATGATAATGATGATGATTACATCATCATATATTTATGGGTATATGTCGATAATGACACCATGATGGGTCGTGGACTCTTATTTATTATGATAAAGTACTTAGGCTTTTACTCTACTCACGGATGCGTTGAGAGTTGAGGGACTTAACATATAAGTACCTACCTTTGAATTAATTTCGAAGTTTTGGTTTCTTATGAAAATTTCTAGGTCGTGTAAAATTTCGTGTTTAAGAATACCTATTAAGATACCACCCCTGCACCTAATTAACCTGTTTGACCTATGGTATGGTTCACTGGTAGAGAATGCCTTATGGCATTAAGTCCGCCATTTGTACCATTTTGTATTGTGCAATAAAGAATAACTAAACTAAGCTAAGATAGTGGTAAAAATCAAATAGTGAGCCATTGTTCACGCTCGCATTTCCCAATTTTAAAAGGTCCACGTGTGGTCAAACTTAAAGCGGTATTACACATTGCAACCTGCAGGGCCCAATCTGTCAGGTTGGAAGGTGTAATTGAAGGTAGGGCCCGTAGGGAGCTGAAGGAGGGGTAGGAAGAGGCAGGGTACACAACAGATTGGGCCCTGCAGGTTGCAATGTGTAATACCGCTTTTAGGGTAGAGCGCATGGAGTAGGCACCCAACTTAATGACGAGGGCGGTGCCCATTTGCCCAAAACCAATAAATGGCACCTGTCTTGCTAGTGAACCTCAAAAACACGCCGAATGCCAATTAGCCTCTATCCTGGCAACGGTTATGGCGGATGGTGGGCATTCTTATACCCATGGTTTCCTTCAATACAAATAGCCATGTATGTTTAGATGATTAGTCGTGATTATTTGGTAATTTTCTTTCATAACTAGCTTAAATAAGATAGGTATCTATTCTTGCAAATAAAAAAACGGTTGATTTTTTTATATTTAAATATATATTTTTTTGTATAAACAAAATTTATGTGCTTTCCGCATGCGGCGCCAGTGTGATAATCACCTTACTCTTTAATGGCGATTTTATATGTAGGTAAACGGTAGGCACAGTTGTCCCTGAGGGCGCACTCCCTCCGACTAAACATGCCGCCATGACCGGAGGCCGCCGCTGTTTTACAAAACAGCCCTATTCATATCTATAGATTTTAATCGAGTCTCGCGAGCCCGCCGCTCGCCGCCACCGTATCTAGCGAGACGACCAAAATCTATAGACTTGAATGGACCCGTACAGCGGCGGCCGCTCGCCTGTCGTGAATTTCGAGTCCACAAAAAGATTGGCTTGAATTTTTCATTTTTAAACTACCATATCTTTACAAAAATATTCGATACTTATTACGGATTTCAGCATTTACGAGACTAATTCGGTGTTGTTGAACTTGTTTATTAAACAAAGGGTATAATTTAATCACTCACTAAATAAATTCTAAGTCGATTTCCTAATAAATAATATTGGCCACTAGAATAGTAGACTGCCACCAAAATTGTACCACCTAATAATATCAAAACGATGACCAAAAACATATCTTAAAATTTCCCGAGAATTACATATATATGTATCACCAAAATAAATATCTGATACCAAAATCGGATCACCAAACAGTATGAAATAGATAACTTAAAAACATATTAACCACAAATATAATTACTCCTCTATACGATGGGCCATCATAAGGATGCAGCTATGCGTTAGAGGGAGCTAACGATATTGCGATCTCGTTCCGTTGTATAGCTGCGTCCCTATGATGGCCCATCATGTAGAGGAGCAATAATAATTTGCTCTATTTTTATAAGCAAGCGCCAGTTGCTAGCCGTTGCCGCGGTACGCTCGCTTCGCTCGCTCGACTTCGCGCACTGGTAGTTCGCAGTTAGCCTGACACATTACTCCACGCTTCGCTGGTCGTCGCACCTATCTTAACTCCGTCAAAAAACAGTCTTCCGTGATCATATTACAGATGCCATCTTTTTTCATAAATTTAGAAGGCATATTTTATTTATTTGGCGGTAGATCTACTGTTCTGGTATGAGAACGAATTATGTGGTAGTAATGTTGCTAATAATAGGTATCAAAAATAAAAATTGGTGGTAGATCTACTAATCTGGTTGTACAAATCTTTTTCAGTGTACGAAAAAGACATATGAAAACTGCAAATGGTACATGAAAGTGAGTCGAAGAGAGAAAACAACCACTGGACGTTTCCACTAAACATTGTTTTTATCTTAGTGTATTGGGTGAATTTCGATACAAAAAAGTGGCGGGTAATTACGAAAGTTGACTCTTATTACAATAGGATACGAGAAATATTTGAATGATTTTCGGAACTACCCGCCTTTCGAAATTACCCTAATAAATCCTATAAGTACACAAACATAGGCTACATGTATGCTTAAAATACTTTCTTCCAGACAATATTTTTATCTGAAAACTGTGATTATTAGGCGTGGTTACTCCTGGCGCATCGCCTCGCGAGGAAGCTGCCGCGCGCGCCAGCTCGGCTAGTGTGGAAGTGCCTCGCCCGAGGCATTGCGTCAGTAAACATTACACGGCTCAACCTGTAACAGTAAAGTTATGAACATTAGTTCTAAGCATAAATACTGTAAACGATGGCACTCTAGTTTTTGGGGTGCCGTAGCCAAAATGTCCTGTTTGTCACTGACTTAGGTCAGTAACTGTCTGTGCTAAGAAGTTGGCATGTAAATACCTATAGATCAATAACTCCAACAAAGTTGTAGAATGAAGGCAATAAACATTGAGTAACAGGAAATGATATCCCTAAGGAATTTTTTCTCCCAAAAGTTGTATTGAAAATTACTAAATTCTATACTTACTACTACTTACTCTCTCGTCTCACACATATCAGTTGGTAACGCATATAAATAATATAATGATTCATTTTATCCTTTTTGAAGTCGGTTAATCTTTTTTTTTGTAAAAAGTTTTTATTTTTCCATTTTTAGTGCTTATATATTTATCAAAATCGGACAAAAAGTTTCGGATTAATCGGTAATGATATATAAAAAAGTTCATAATACACCCATTCTATCTCAGGAAAGGTCCAAGTATCATATGTGGACTTCATCATTAGGTTCTCTCTATCAAATTGGTGGTTTTCAAGAGGGAATGCTCGAGTTGCTTAAGAAAACACCCAAATCAACATACATGTGCCTTTAAAAATTGAGGAGTTCTCTCAATTCCTCACGGATCCCATCATCAGAATAGCACCAGATTAATATGCGACCATTTTCGAGGTAGTTTCTTTAAAACAAAAGAAGAATTATTCAAATTGGATTACGGGTCTCGGAGTAATCGCTGAACATCCTACATTTCAAAAATCTTCTTAATTATCATCAAAAATCAAAACAATCATCATCATCAGGTCCACTCCATCAAATTGGTAGTTTTTGTGAGAAAATGCTTGAGTAGCTTAAGAAAACACCCAAATCACTATAGACGTGCCTTTAAAAATTGAGGAGTTCCCTCAATTGCTCATGAATCCCATCATCAGAACAGCACCAGATAAATGTGGGACCATCTTCAAGGTAGTTCCTTTCAAACAAAAAAATAATTATTCAAATTGGACCACGGGTCTCAGAGTAATCGCTGAACATCCTGCATAAAAAAATCTTCATAATTATCATCAAAACAATCATCATCATCAGGTCCACTGCATCAAAATGGTGGTTTTCGTGAGAAAATGCTTGATTTGCTTAAGAAAACACCCAAATCACCATACATGTGCCTTTAAAAATTGAGGAGTTCCCTCAATTCCTCATGGATCCCATCATCAGAACAGCGCCAGATAAATGTGGGACCATCTTCAAGGTAGTTCCTCTCAAACATAAAAAATATTATTCAAATTGGACCACGGGTCTCGGAGTAATCGCTGAACAACCTGCATAAAAAAATCTTCATCATTATCATCAAAACAATCATCATCATCAGGTCTACTGCATCGAAATGGTAGTTTTCGTGAGAAAATGCTTGAGTTGCTTAAGAAAACACCCAAATCACCATACATGTGCCTTTAAAAATTTAGGAGTTCCCTCAATTCCTCATGGATTCCATCATCAGAACAGCACCATATTAATATGGGACCACCTTGGATGTAGATCGTTTCAAACAAAAAAAGAATTACTCAAATCGGACCACGGGTCTCGGAGTAATCGGTGAACATACATATAAAAAAAAAACACCAAACCGAATGCAGAACCTCCTTCCTCAATGGAATTGAAGTCGGTTAAAAAGAATTACTCAAATCGGACCACGGGTCTCGGAGTAATCGGTGGACATACATAAAAAAAAACACCAAACCGAATGCAGAACCTCCTTCCTCAATGGAATTGAAGTCGGTTAAAAAACATTGAGTATCAGGAAATTATATCCCTAAGGAATTTTTTGTCCCAAAAGTTGTAATGAAAATCACTAAGTCTAAAGTCTAAGTCTAACTAAACTTAACTACTACTCTTTGATTCACTCACAGCTATCAACCGCCAAATATAGCGAACATAATTTGTTCTAATTAGATCATTAATTTATGTGAATTCATATATATCCACGTTCTAGATGTCATATAACCATACTCTATTCATTCTTACATATCTTATCATAGTGTGTCAATTCTAGACATAGTAATGTCAAGATTTTAGCATCGTCGACTAAACTAAAATGGATTTTCATACAATATTTTAGTTCTCTCAGGTGCCGAAGCCCGCCCGGCCACGCCGCCCCGGTCGTGCGGGCGTCGGCACAATCACCGAGAGACGGCAGTTGCTCAATTATATGTATGCAGCAGACTAACGCATTTATCGAACTCTATTCTTACCGGCTTGCCTAGTTTGAGCACTCGTAGAAAAAGTATTGTATACAATAGTGACATAATTAAGCTTTTCAATCTCGTACCTTACTTAGGCCACTCAGCAAGCTTCGTGGCCTAAACACGGTACTCGACTGAAAAGCTCTTTATTATGTCACGATTGTATAAAATACTATTACGTGATAGGACATTTTTAAATCACTCAAATCAATACTAATAATACTTTGTTTTCAATAGATAATAATATTAATAATATAGGCGTAGGGATGTGACGACCCCATCGCCCGCTGGTTTTCACCAGCGCAATCAGTCAACGCAGGGCAGCTTGTGGCGAGCTGTTGGAGAGTAGCGACTCCACGTACCTGAGTGCCCCTGGGGTGCCCTGTCGGATGGTGGGACAGTGTACGGACGGCGATAGTGAAACAACAGCTTCGATGAATATAGGATTTATTCTGGCTGAAGTTAGGCAAGATACACGTTTATATAGGCAATGCTTACGTACTAATTATATACTACACCACAACAGGTCCCCTGCCTCTGGCTTGCCTTAGCCGGCTGTCCAGAGTGGGGTCGTTAGAGCTGTGTTCTCGAGGGTAGATGTGGAAACCTAAGTGGCGAGTTGGCTATATGTTTAAAGTCCAGTGACACCTCTCTACCCCCAGCTCCCGCACCGGTGTTGCCCTTGAGCCATCTTTGATGTCGCTTTTTATGGGGGCCCATCTTGCGGACGGCGAGTCACCGTCTGCCGGAAATAAAATTGGATACCGTTTTATGAGGCAGGCGTCCGGTTCTTCATCCAATAGCCCATTAATCAGTCCATTACTTTTCACCCAATAGCCTAGTACATTTTAGACTCCATTAATACTCAATAGTCCTTACACCATGGCGGGTGCTGGCTCTGCGTGCGTCCCATGACACGGGCAGGGGCAGCATCCGCTTAGTGTACCCCTCACTTTTCATTAAATTGTCGAAAGGGCCTCTGCGCGTTGGCTTCGGCTCCGCATACGCCTCCCAAAGGTCCGGAATACCAGTTCCGTGGTCGGGAAAGACATATTAATAATATATTGTATCCATATCCATACTAATATTATAAATGCGAAAGTGTGTTTGTGTCTATCTTCACGCTTTTGAACTTCTGAACCGATTTAGATGAAATTTAATATGACGATAGTTTAAGTTCCGGGGAAGGACATAAGATAGTTTTTATCCCAGTAATCATCCCTTAAGAGGGTCAAAGGTGGTTGGCTGTTTGTCGACTTTGTCGCGTGCAAAGTGCAAAAACTATCATATGAAATATAATTGTAACTATTCTAACTAATATTATAAATACGAAAATGTGTCTGTCTGTCTGTTACCTATTCACGCTTAAACCGCTGAACCAATTTAGATAAAAAGTGGCATATAGATAGTTGAGAGTCCTGGTAATGAACATAGAATTATGTTTCATCCCGAAAATCAACCCTTAAAGGGGTGAAATGGAGGTTCAAAATTTGTATGGACATGGAGAGTTTTTAACTTTTTAGATCAAACTTGCTATAGGCGCTATTCAAATTCAAATTGATTATTTCAGCTCAAATATCCATAGAATTGGGATTGTTAATTTTTTTTGGAAATGTATATTTCCAAAACGGTTTCGAGGTCTTGGTTTATCGATCAACTATTGATTAATATTTCGCGAAATTAATGAGTGGATTCGGATATTTTCGCAAAAATATTAATGACCTTTGTTTGACCTTGTCCTCACAACCACCATGTAAAACCTCTGTGTAAAACCTTAATAAGCATTCCTAAAAGAATAAAATCAACGCTACGACATTGTCAAATATGTAAACAGAAATTTGTAAACAAACACTGCCCCTACGTATTTATGTGAAAAAGAAGTATTACACACAAAAATTAAGCCAATAAAGCAATAATAATCAATTACTAGTCTTTTAAAACATATAAAAGCAATCTTCTTGTCCTGTCTCACATAATAAGAATTTTGGTTCATCTTATTTCAATAAAATTATAGTTTGAACTTGATGCAATTTACTCCAGTAAGTATACAGATATTTTATAACTTTGGGATGTTTATACTCAATAAACAATGGCTTTTACAAAATAATCGCTATGTGTTTTATTTCTTGCGCTTTACAAATAAATTTGAATTGGTATAGTATATTTGAGTTAGTTAGTTATTTTGTGAAAATAAATAAAAAATAAAATATTTGAATTTGTTTCAATACTTCAATCTTGACGTGACAGCGACAGTTGACGACAAGCAAGGGTTTTTTTATACGAATTATTGACTTGGTCAATGCTATTCAGCCTACAACTGTTAACTTACAAGACATCGTATCAGATTTTTTATTTTAATTATAATTAAATAACGAAACTGTTTAAAGCTAAATAAATCAAATTGATATCTTAAAATTGCCTATAGTTTCAGAATAAATTAAAAAAAATATGAACAATCCCAATTACATAAGAAATAAATTATAACTAAATAAGAATTAAATTATGTACAATAACACTATCACAAAAAAAGAAAACCTCCAGAGTGTAACAAATACTATTCTGAAAACCGCATCAAAATCGGTTCAGCCAAACGCGAGATAATCGCAAACAAACATACATACATACATACCAGTGGCGGTTAAAAATTTTTTTAGGCAAGCCGGAGCTTAATTTGGCTTAAAATGTCTTCATAAGCTGTAAGAAAACTACTCAGGTGCCCGAAAACTAGGTAAGCCGGCGGGAATCGTGTTCTATGGACGCGCCGCCACTGATACATACAAACATACGGGTCGAACTGAGAACCTCCTTTTTCTGAAGTCGGTTAAAAATTAAATTATGTCAAACATTGCAGTAACATTAAAAACTCCACCATAAATTCAAATGTCAATTACATTAGGTCATAAACCATGCCCCTAGAACCCACATGTAGGTCATTACAGTTCCAGAGAGCACAAGCAGGATTCTCCCAGAGACGTAGCGAGCTGTTGGAACTGTCACGTACCCGGCGCATGAGGCGGCGGTGCGATTCCGGATTATCGCACTAAAACCGTCAACTCTAGCCCCCGCAAACATCCCGTAACGTGACAGTCCCTACAACAAGCAGAAGCCGTTGTTATATTGGACGCGCAGGGTATTGAGGATTTGTTTGTGTAGTTCATCCACAGGCTGCACGTATAAAAGGATTGGCAAAAAGCCTTGAAAAGGGTATTTTTGACATCCCCGTTACAACGTGCGAACCTGCGCGTCAGCATAATACATCTTACCGACAATGCCCTGCGCTCCCGTTCTATATCGGCATCATCCTGGAGGTCCTCGGTTATCCAGTGCCCAAGATACTTATAAGATACTTGAGCCGCAATACTCTATTAAGAGGAACTCCGTTCAGTGACACAGCAGGCACTGACGCATACTCTTTTTGCCAATGATTTTTTGCTATAGACACGAGAAGATGAGAACTTTAACACCTTTAGGTGTTCTTGGTGTTCAAAAGGCTAATAAATCCATAACTTACGTTGGTGATTGCGCATGGCCTTCAACACTCTCCAGCCATCTTCAATGGTCGTTGCTCGCAACTCCAACACCCCAACCGTTTCTTATGATACTGCAGAATTGTCCGGATAGTCATAAAACTGAAAAAGAAATCCAAGACTTAGTAAAAGTTTACCGGCCAAGGGAGAGTCGTACTCGCGCCCCAGGGGCTCCAGGTATAATACACATTTTTTTTATGTTTGTTTTCTAAAGCAGTTGTTGACATCGTCTTAGGTATTGGTTTTTCTGGGATCTAATAAAAATAAAGAAAGAATGGCCCCCAAAAATAAAATTTGAGCTGTGGATTCAAAAAATATGGAAAAATTCAAACTCAAACTCAACCTACTCATGGAATCAACCTACAATCATATTCTTGGCTGGTTTTTCTTATAACTTCAAAATTATGGCCATACTTACGAATCTACATATAGTATAATAACACTAACAATCGGGACGTCTGGGACACAAGCAAACATCCTTTGGGCTTTTGCCACCTATAGCACAAAAAAGCCAACTGACTCTTGGGGTTGCTAGTATGTTGACAGTTTCAAGAACTTTGTGAATGAGTTTGTCATTGTCACGGGTCTTCCTTGAGTAATTAATGTAATTATGCCAAATTTTCCTAGTATGGGAGCGCTCAAAACTACGATTGCGTTTTCCCGGACTCTAATATTGCCACACGCAACGCAGGTACATACATAATATACATATAATATGTACAGTCGACGTCAAAGATATATTTACAGTTTTGTACCTTATTACAAATACGTAAGGTGCAATAGTGTAAACATATCTTTGAAGTTTACTGTACATACTAGTAAATCCAGAAACACTTACGTTGCTGATTGCATGTAATGCACATCGCCTGTAGCACTCCCCAATGATCGCCTTTAGTTTTTCTGATGATACCCGCAGAAAGATGCTCTTCGCCGACAGTCGAGAAAACTGAAAAAAAAAATCTAGTCTTAGTAAACTTTTACCAGCCAATGACGAGTCGCAACCGTGCCCGCTTAGGTTCCGTACATCATACAATCTTAACATGGTTTTTTCTTAAGCCGTTCTTGGCCTTACACTCTACATCTAATATAAAAATAACGGAATATTTTGTTCAAAGTATTCATAGAAAATATAGATAAAAAACCTAGGAATATTAAATGTATATACAGTGTGTGGCCCAGAACACGAGCGAAAAATGCAAACTTAGATTGTACTCCTCAAACAATAAAACTATTGTTCAACAACTTTAAAAAAATATGTAGTTTTTAGATTGTCTCTTTTTCATACAAATATTATTTTGAATCCGTCTAATTGACATTGCTTGTCAGTCTTGTCACCCTCACACTACAGACATAATCAATTTCGCAATACATTGCGTGTTCAGGTAAACTTTAAAATGTACTAAAAATCAAACCGTAAGTTTTCAAAAGTCGCTGCACAAACGTTGTTCAGTTTGAGGAGTAGAATCTACGTTTCAATCCTTCGCCCGTGTTATGGGCCACAACACTGTATAGGTTAAGTAGGTCTATATATGTGGACGAGTTTAGTGTAAGGGACCACTTTGTCGATTTACAAGGACACTTTTTTCTTTCACTAATAGATAGTGCATATTGCGTAGTTTTAGAAAGTACTAGTAACTTTATATCGACAAAGTGGTCCCTTTGTCCGCACACTAACACATATTTTCTATGACTACTTTAAATCTAAAATATATATAACAAAGTCATGTCGGTACGTTACAGCATTTATACCTCAAGAAAATCGATGTTAATGATGTTTGATTTTTTGGATTTATTACTGCCTCGAATAGCAGAATATTAATCATTAAAATATTGCAGAAACTAAAAACCAATTAGTAGCGCTACCAAGTTCGCCGGGTCAGCTATTTTACATTAAAAGGGATTGCAACCCCAATTATAAGCTTATTTTACAATCTTAAGAGTCGCCAGGACGCTCGCGTTCCCATACAAACGTAGTTTAGCTCTCATTTGAAAACGACAAACTTTAGAACCACGAAATTTGGCATGGGCATTCTAGTAGTACAGATTTAGGTCGGACATTCGTTTTCGTTGTTAAAAATTTTAATACAAAGAAAATACGGCCAGTACACATACAATAGTATTTTGTGCAACAGTTACATAATGAGGGTTCTTAAGATTCGAGGGTCGAAGTTACAAAATGAGGCGAAGCCGAATTTTGTAAAAACAGACCCGAGAATTTTAAGAACCCTTATTATGTACCGTTGCACACAATAGTTTTTATACGAGTGCTTAAGCAAGCCGGTAAGAATTGAGTTCGACGAAAGCCGTGCACAACCTACTGCTTCTATGTAATCTCGTAACGTTCGATCTCCCGGTGGATTGTGCCGGCGGCGACACGCAATGCGGGGCCCGACAACAGTTTCACAATATTGTATGGAAATCCTTTCTGTGATTGTTATGGATGCTACAATATGCGACCATACAAGCTCTATCGAAAAGTATGCGCTAGTAGTTCCGCCACCACAATCTCAATTCGAGTATTACAGTCGCCGAGTATAAAAAACTTATTTTCACCTCACTAGCTCGGAAAGCCCTTTTTGTTTGTTTAATATCTATTGTGAAAATCGCTTTTTATCCACATGTGGTGAAAGAGTTTTGACATAAGTGACAAGTGGCTTAAGTGACATTTGACAGCTAACAAAACGTAAAACGTTAAAAGTGCAGAATTTTTAACATCGCAATTAATGAATTGCATCGAGTAAAAACACTTAATACAGTCTGACAACTTTATTTTAATTCATAAATATCAGCATTCAACATTAATCTTCATTCTTTTTGTAAAAACGGATAAATTGTTCTGACAGCCGAATAAGTCTACGTACGAACAAAACGCATCTGACATTTACTAAAATCTTTTACGTCAAAACTTTTCATTTCAATTCATCCATCATATCAACGTTAAATATTCGCATGTTTTTCTAGATTGTTTTGTTAAAAATTAGTGATTCGAGTGATGAAGAAGTATTAAACACCTGAGGAATTACGGGAAACCGAGCAAAATGCACCCTTTTTCTTATTTTCCTCGCTGTAGTGAGGTGAAAAGTTTTGTGTTATACGCGGGTGAAAGTTATTTTACGTCTCGTGTATTAAAGCACTCGCTACGCTCAGGATTCTATTTTTGAACCACTCGCTTCGCTCGTGGTCAATAATAGAATCCTTTCGCTAGCTCGTGTTTCAAATAACACTCGCACGTAAAATACAACTTTCACCACTTGTATAACAAATAACTATTTCACCTCACTAGCTCGGAAAGCCCTTTTTGTTTGTTTAATATCTATTGTGAAAATCGCTTTTTATCCACATGTGGTGAAAGAGTTTTGACATAAGTGACAAGTGGCTTAAGTGACATTTGACAGCTAACAAAACGTAAAACGTTAAAAGTGCAGAATTTTTAACATCGCAATTAATGAATTGCATCGAGTAAAAACACTTAATACAGTCTTACAACTTTATTTTAATTCATAAATATCAGCATTCAACATTAATCTTCATTCTTTTTGTAAAAACGGATAAATTGTTCTGACAGCCGAATAAGTCTACGTACGAACAAAACGCATCTGACATTTAATAAAACCTTTTACGTCAAAACTATTCATTTCAATTCATCCATCATATCAACAACGTTAAATATTCGCATGTTTTTCTAGGTTGTTTTGTTAAAAATTAGTGATTCGAGTGATGAAGAAGTATTAAACACCTGAGGAATTACGGGAAACCGAGCAAAATGCACCCTTTTTCTTATTTTCCTCGCTGTAGTGAGGTGAAAAGTTTTGTGTTATACACGGGTGAAAGTTATTTTACGTCTCGTGTATTAAAGCACTCGCTACGCTCAGGATTCTATTTTTGAACCACTCGCTTCGCTCGTGGTCAATAATAGAATCCTTTCGCTAGCTCGTGTTTCAAATAACACTCGCACGTAAAATACAACTTTCACCACTTGTATAACAAATAACTATTTTAACACAGTTGCTCAAATCTAGTAGTAGTTTATAATGCGAGAAGTTGGATTTCTTGCACTAGCGCGTTTTACTTTTCCAGCCAATCACAGCTCAGGATTCATGATCACCGCCCCGCATCGCACGGCGCGAGTGTTCGGGTGAAGTAACCTCAAAGTGACATATTGTCCATTTTTATAATTTTTTCGCAACTTTATTAAAAAACGTCGTTCGATACACGGACGGAATGTCATTCTTCACTCGTCCCGAGTTTTGCCACTCGCCTGCGGCTCGTGATCAAATGTCTCGGAACTCGTTGAATAATGACATCCTTTCCGACCTAGTATCGAAATGTACTATTTTGCTATATTTTCTTCCGACAATTCCATAGAAGAAGGAGGTTCTGCATTCGGTTTGGTGTTTTTTTTTATGTATGTTCACCGATTACTCCGAGACCCGGGGTCCGATCTGAGTACTCCTTTTTTTGTTTGAAAGGATCTACATCCAAGGTGGTCCCATATTAATCTGGTGCTGTTCTGATGGGATCCATGAGGAATTGAGGGAACTCCTAAATTTTTAAAGGCACATGTATAGTGATTTGGGTGTTTTTTTAAGCAACTCAAGCATTTTCTTACGAAAACCACCAATTTGATGGAGTGGACCTGATGATGATGATTGTTTTGATGATAATGATGAAGATTTTTTAAATGTAGGATGTTCAGCGATTATTCCGAAACCCGTGGTCCGATTTGAATAATTCTTTTTTTGTATGAAAAGATCGAACTACCTTAAAGATGGTCCCACATTAATCTGGTGCTGTTCTGATGATGGAATCCATGAGCAACTGAGGGAACTCCTCAATTTTTGTAGGCACGTGTATAGTGATTTGGGGGTTTTCTTAAGCTACTCAAGCATTTTCTCACGAAAACCACCAATTTGATAGAGTGGACCTGATTATGATGATTGTTTTGATGATAATGATGAAGATTTTTTAAATGTAGGTACATCCGTGGTCCGATTTGAATAATTCTGTTTTTGTTTGGAAGTAACTACCTCGAAGATGGTCCCACATTAATCTGGTGCTGTTCTGATGATGGGATCCATGAGGAATTGAGAGAACTCCTCAGTTTTTAAAGGCACATGTATGTTGATTTGGGTGTTGTCTGAAGCCACTCAAGCATTTCCTCTCGTCAACCACCAATTCGATGGAGTGGACCTAATGATGAAGTTCACATATGATACGTGGAACTTTCCTTAGATTGAATGGGTGTACTATGAAGTTTTTTATATATCTTCACCGATTATTCCAATTTTGATAAACATATAACCACTGAAAATTTAAAAATAAAAACTTTTTACAAAAATAAGACAACCGACTTCAAAAAGGATAAAATGAATCATTATATTATTTATATGGGTCACCAACTGATATGTTTGAAGTCGGTGCCAAGCCAAAAAATACAAACCGGTCAAAACAGCTTCAATTGTGAACATCATCATCATCTCAGCCATAAGACGTCCACTGCTGAACATAGACCTCCCCTTTATTAAAGGGGGGGGGGGGGTTTGCCATACGCGCCACGCTTGGCAGGCGGGTTGTTGTTGTTTAGGCTTTCGGAAGATGCTGCTGCCTATCTCCCGGTATATTCCCTTAGCAGACTCCTACTGCAACCACGGGACGATATAGTGGGGGACAATTCTAAGGCCGGGCACCCCACGGCACTATCTCTATCTGTTACATTGTCATATCTAAACTACTAATCCGATTTTGTATATATTCTGAGACACGTCTACTTTTTCAGTAATCAGAAAAAGGCGGAATAAAATAGAAAAAAAATGTAGACGCGTATGATTGGCCTTTCATAGAAAATTTGAATATCGTGCCTTTTTACTGAAACTGTGGGTGTACTGGGTGTATCTGAGTAACTATAGAAAAATTAATCTAGCCATTGAATTCCTTTATACTTCGAATTTAACTTTAGATGAAGAATGATAAATAATTCAAACCGAACCACGGACTTCCTTCGAGATACGGGTAGTCCGAACAGTGTGTTAACAAACATAATGCGCATGATTATATTTTCTGTACCTAACGGGTAACGCATAGTCGAAACGAATGTATACCTATGTGCAATCCATACCGTATTAGATTAGGTAGACAGTAAAAATAACAATTCACTGAACACATCGCCTCGTTCGTATTAACTCTTCCAAATTTGGCTTGGCAGTGGCACCGACTTCAAACATACATATCAGTAGGTGACGCATATAAATAATATAATGATTCATTTTATCCTTTTTGAAGTCGTTCATCTTTTTTTTGTAAAAAGTTTTTATTTTGTGTAAATATGTTCCGACTTTTAATTAAATGAATTAACTCTTAAACACAAACCTGTATGTGCCGAAACGACTTCCGTCCCAGCTTCTTCAATTTATTTTAGGAACGAAGACGAATTCATCCAAACTCAGATTACATCTGAAAGAGTAATAACGCCAAGTTAGTCAGAAATAATGAAATTTTGCACAAAATTCTCGGAGTTAGAAAAGTGCGCACTCTATGGGTCGAGTACAATGGTGTAAAAAACCGACCAAAACCGTGCCAGTCCACGCATAACGGAGGGTTCCGTAGTAAGTCGTTTTTTTTGCACATAACTCAAAAACGGTTAAAGGGATAATGTTCTAAATAATTTTCGTTTAAAGTAAACTAAGCCACATCGTCTTGATTTTTTTCATATTTACGGTTCAAAAGTTAGGGGGAACCAATTGTTCGTAAGTCTAAAATAATCGTTTATCTACAAGTCTACATAAATCGATCAAGAATGAAAAATGTTTCGAATAACAGGTGACAGAAGATGTTGCCGTTAGGACTGCGTGGCTAATCTTTTTAACCGACTTCAAAAAAGGAGGAGGTTCTCAATTCGACAGATTTTTTTTATCATTATTATTTTTTTGTATGTATGTTACTCGATATCTCCGTGAATCGTGAACCGATTTTCAAAATTTTTTTTTAATCGAATGGGTATATCCGATACTAGAAAAAAATTGATCTCGTAGGTACAAACGTATTTGATACTACTGACACTTCTGTTATTTCTTGTTTATCATAATCTTTGAGTTCTGTCAAATCGTAGTTGCACCCGCGATAACGACGTATGGTTATGAAGAGAATTTAAGTCCCGGGGTAGGATATAGGATAGTTGTTTTATACCAGAAATCATACTTTATAAGGACAAAAGTTCAAACAACGCACAAGGCATTCATATTCCGGGTGCCTTACCTCATCGGCATGGTATTTTAAGTAAATTCAAGTCATTTATTATATCTCAAAAAAAGACAGAATTTGTTTAAATATTAAAATCCAATGATGTAAAATATTGAATAATAAATATAATACGGTGAATACTCCTTAACATTAAAAGGTCGCAAAAGCGCATGTGCCACCTTCACATCAGGACGTCGCGCATATCGTCCGGGACTGTGCACTCCGCAAATAGGACGGCGATCCAGCAGACTTGTTTACCCTCGACAACGACGTAATCCAATGAATGCAGAATTTAAACATAACACTCTAAACGAGTGACAAAATGCCATATCATTAAATTAAATAAAGTTAAATAAACCTCCGGAGTAGCAGGCGTCCATAAGTCACGGTAGCTGCTATCAGCTTAGCAGGTGGGGTGGGCCAAATGTTTGCGTGCGACCATTGTGGTAAATAAAAAAAGGGATAATCATTCGCGTGTCAACCTAGTGCCACAGCACAGTAAGATCAATAAATCTTGTATTGTAGGTAACTACCACTGCCACTCATCATCACCATTCGCTTGCCCTTGTCCCATTTACCTGGGGTCGGCGGAGCAAGTCTTTTTCTTCCACACATCTCTGTCGCCCGTTATCTCATCATTCTCCACGATCACTTTGACAATATTTATAACAGATAGATAACATCCACAACTCGGGAACAAATATCCTTGATGAATACAAAAATAAATGCCCTTACCAAGATTCAAACCCGGAACTTTCTATACAAAGATAAATGCGCAAGTAATAATCTATCTGTCTGTTATCTCTTGAAGCTAAAACCACATACCGATTTAAATGAAATTCGGCGAGGAGATAGTTTGAGTCCTGTGGTAAATACTAAGACAGTCGCTATGCGCGAAGTGCATGGTGGGGGTAACGAGAACGATCGCAGTGCTCAATGTGACAAGAAATGAAATTGCAAATCCCCTGTCTGCTGTCAAAATAGTGAATCAGCCAGTTACATTTCATATAAGCAAGGAATACAACCTATTTATAAAAAAGGAAAAAAACAGATTGACCACCTGCCCAAGAGATGGCGCCACAATCATGGACACAGCGAATATGTCGACATCGAGCATGCGACCTCTCTGGAGTTGCAGGCGTCCATCGCGGTATAAAAAAAGAACATAAATAATATGGGATAATCATTCACTTATCAATCTAGTCCTACAGTTAGTTTAATAAGGCTCGCCTAGTCTAGGTGACACTATTTATATTAGATAGAAAACATCCACAGCTCAAGAATAAATAAATTCATAAGAAACACACAAATAAATGCGCTTACCAGGATTCAAACCCGGGACCTCCTGTTAAACTGTGTGTTATGTATATTACACTATGCTCATCCTATAAATTTTGTATATAGCAGTACTTATCTATCTTTCTCGTTTCTCGTTATACAATGTATGTATAATATACATGTTGCCGCGTTGGTCTACCTCATTTCACTTCACTCATCTACTCAAAGGTTAACTGGAAGAGATCCCTTAAAGCGACAATTTTGCGACTGTACTTGCGTTTTCCTATTGTAACATTGTATTTGTACATTAAAGAGTTTACATACACTAATAAACTTACCAACACTAAAATTATAAATGCGAAAGTAACTCTGTCTGTTAATTACCTCTACATGCTTAAACCGCTGAACCCATTAATAAGAATTTTAGTGTAAAGATTTTAGCCCTGGGGTAAGATCAAGGGTGTCCATCTCCACGAAGTGATAGCTACTGCCATGGAACGTATCGGATACCTACGTTTTCGGGTTATTAAAATCGCCTTCGTTTATTTGCGGAATGACCACAGATAAGATAAAATAAGTATTTGAGTAGTTTATAGTAATCGTTTTGTACCAACATATGAATTCGATTGTAAATTGTAATGAATCTGACATTTATCTAGTTTTGTATTAAAATTACTGATAGATTAGGTAGGCTGAGGCAGTTTGGGCAGGTCCAGCAATAATAATATATACTATGCGTACTATAGTCAATCCTAGAAAGTCGAAAGGTAAAATTGTATGGACCACCGTTGTCACCGTTCATCTGTCAAACACTGATTTTGTAGTGAAGATAACCTTCTGTACGAAATACTATCATATGGTAAAATATAGGTCAGCAACGCGCATGTGACACCTCTGGAGTTGCAGGCGTCCATAGGTTAAATACAGTACCTAATTGCTTACTATCAAGTAGGCCGTATGCTTCTTTGCTGCCGTCGTGGTGTAAAAAAGAAAGAAATAATATGGTACAATCATTCACGTATCAACGTAAGCTCAATAAGGTTTGTATTGCGGGTAGGAACTACTAGGTGACAATATTCATAATAGTTTTTAAAGGGTAGGCAACGTGCACGTGAGTCCTCTGGGGTTGCAGGCGACCATAGGCTACGGTAACTACTTACCATTGGGCGGGCCGTATGCTTGTTTGCCAATGTCGTGGGGTAAAAAAATTGATACAAAACATCCACAACTCGAGAACAATAATATCCGAGATAAATGCCCTTAGCAGGTTCAAACCCAGGACCTCATGTTTAACTAACCCATGTATTATAATTGCGAAAGTCTATCTGTGTAGTGAGCTAACGGTTGCTATGCCTTCACATTTAAACCGCATAACCGATTAATATGGAATTTAGTACACGGTTAAAGACATAGGATAGTTTTTATCCCAGAAGTCATCCCTTAAGGGTATGAAAAACAGATGGATGTTTGTATGGGGATTTAATAACCGCTGAACCGATTTGGATGAAATTTGGTATAGAGATAGTCAAGAGTTCTGGGGACGGATCCTTGCAAATATTATAAACGCGAAAGTAACTCTGTCTGTTACGTCCTTACGATTAAACTGTTCAACCGATTTGGATGAAATCTGGTATAGAGAGAGAGATAGTCAAGAGTTCTGGTGTTGTAAATATTATAAACGCGAAAGTAACTCTGTCTGTCTGTTACCTCCTTACGATTAAACTGTTCAACCGATTGAAATGAAATTTGGTATTGAGTGTAGGGAAAGGACATAGGATAGGGAACCAATAACTACTAAACCTATTTAGATGAAAATGGTAAAAAAATAGTTTGAGTCTCGGGGAAGACATAGGGCAGTTATTATATCAGAAACCATCCCTTTGTGGAAACGGGCTGGAAGTTTGTATGGGGAGGGAATGAATAACTGCTGCACCGATTAAGATGAAATTTGGGATGGAGACAGTATGAGGTCTACGCAAAAATAGACGCAACATATAGACGTCGAGTTGCGGAAAACAGCCCTCGTTAACCAGCATGAGCTCTGTATGCAGAGCCTAATTTTTAAGACTCATCCAATTAACCCAACAGGAGGTTTGGGGCTAGGTCTGAGGACATTGTCATAAAAAAAATTGTACTTGACCTTATCTACCATATGGTACCAACGACTGTTGCCTGAAATCTATTTTCATAATATTACTTTTAAAAAATGCATACCTGGATTATCTTCGGGTGGATGTTAGAACTGGATTATGTGAGAATGATAGAAGACGTTCACGGAGCTCTTCACCTGAAATTGTTAAATAATGTTCAGTAGTACATCCGTATTTGTATAGGGAGTGTATGTGGAATCAACAACCGCCGCCTCGATTAAGATGAAATTTGGTGTGGTGTTCAGAAATGACGGAGTAACAAACAAACAAAAAACCGGCCAAGTGCGAGTCCGACTCGCGCACGAAGGGTTCCATGCCATTATCTATAAAAATCATCATCAATAAAAATATCTATAAAAATCAATCATGTCTGTTGTATGGGAGCCCCCTTAAATATTTATTTTATTCTAGTATTTGTTGTTAAAGCCGCATTAGAAATACATCATCTGTGAAACTTTCAACTGTATAATTAACTGTCACGGTTTATGAGATACAGCCTGGTGACAGACAAACGGACAGACAGACAGATCGGCAGACAGACAGACGGACAGCGATGTCTTAGTAATAGGGTCCCGTTTTTACCCTTTGGGTACGGAACCCTAAAAACATACAACCGAATTGAGAACCTCCTCTCCTTTTGTAATGTTGAAATCGTAAAAAAAAACTTTATCTTAATGGCTTGTTCCTCATTCAATTAACCCATCATTATCTACAGGAGGTTTGGGGGTAGGTCTGAGGACATTTTCATATTAATATTTTGGTATTCAATAAGGTACATTGCAGCGACTGGTAATATACCAAGACTATGAACTCGAGCTGCAAAATGACCCCACAAAAAGTCTGCCGCGAAGGGCGGTGCTTGCAAACTCTGCCACGAGGCCCGTTAGTTAACAAATGGCGGTCCTATGACACGGTAGTAGTGACGTTTATGAAAAAAATCTAATAAATCATTAAAAATGCCTTCTTGCGCCGTAAAATGGTGCCAGAGTTGATCTGGTAAAAATAATAAAAAAGACGACATCACTTATCATACGTAAGTAAAGCCGAAACCATATTATTATAAATTTCTTTTACCGGATAATTTTATATGGGGATGGTGCTATGCCCACTTTTGAACAACCATTGAAATGTCTTATGATTATTTACTTTACTTTTTAATCAAATAAATGTTTTGAGTTAAATTAAATATACATGTTTACACCCCATATTTCAAAAGACGCAGATAAAGTAAATAGTATACAATTGCTTCGGAGCAGGGATCGACAACGATATTACTTAAAATCAAAATAGCCGACATTTGCATTGTTAACGTGATATTCTGAAATGTAATTTAGGTAAACGTAATAAATTATTAGATTAACCAAAAAATATCCTAAAGTATCAATTAGCAGCCGGAATACCGAAATTATATACCGGTTCATTTGTATAAAAATAGTACCGCTATTCAATCCAACCAGCAAGAATCGATTTTGCTTATAAAACTGAATCAGAACTTTTAAAAATAACTGGATTTGTAAAATAATTCACAGTTCCAAACTTGTATGAGCAAGCAATGTACAAAATCATCAAAATCATCTGTTGCTTTATTGGATGCAGTACAAGAAAAATAGTTTTTACTTTGTATGAAAAAAAAATATAATCATTAAATAACCATTATTCACATAAACCCTGACCAGAAATATATGACCATGCGCCATGTTGCGAAATTTCATTGGCACAAAATTTTTCATACTAAACTGTCATCATACACATAAGAAAAAAAAGCACCCTCTTGACAATGGTCATATATGTATTTCTGGTCAGGTTTAGTTATAGGCTAAAGCACAATCGCAAAAGCACGTCCTAGGAGCCAGAAGCTGTTTGTAAGAACTCACTTCCGACGCTCCGCTCGTTCTATAATAATACTCACTGCGTGTGCACGCTTTTCAGTTATTAAGGTATGATAGAGACGCACTCTGTGATAACATCATTTAAAGCTACAGTAAAACACGATAACGTTAGTACCAGCTTATTTCCTTAAAAATAAAATTCAAACCTATCAACAAAAAAGATACATTCGAAGATTGTTCTTTATTTTATGAAATCGTCCACTGATAATGCGTTTCCAATGACACCGTTGTCTTGTCATTTTCAAGTGTCAGTGCTACGACGAATAACAGCAAATTATTTTGACACAGACACACACAGTAAAAAAACACCTGGCGCACCGCCTCGCGAGGAAATCGCCGCGCGCGGCAACTCGGCTAGTGTGGACGTGCCTCGGCCGAGGCAAACGCACGCGCGGCCGCATTGCCTCGGGCGAGGCACTGCTACATTAGCCGAGCTGCCGCGCGGCAATTTCTTCACGAGGCAGTGCGCCAGGTGTGGGAACGCCTTGTATATGTATATACGAACTTGACATTATATATGTATATACTTAGTTTAAGAGTATTTGTGTGGTACATGTATGTACCGATATATGTATTTATTAGTGTTTAGGTACCTAAAGCTTTTTGTGTTTCCAAACTTTTTATTGTTCTTTTGTGCATAGTTTGTCTTTCATCATTTAGTATTTATTCCTTTCTCATTCTCTCATGGGTTAGCTGGAAGAGATCCCTTTTAGGGATAAGCTTGCCTTTGTGCATATCTTTTTTATTTTTTATTTTACTGTTGTAATATTGTTAAACTTGTTTATGTGCAATAAAGTGATATATACATACATACATACCTTATCAACCATATGGTACCAACGACTGTTGCCTGAAATCTATTTTCATAATATTACTTTTTAAACTCGAGTTGAGACCTCCTTTACTAATATTATAAATGCGAAAGTAACTCTCGTCTGTCTGTTACTTCTTAACGCTTAAACCACTTTACCGATGAAATTGATGAAATTTGGTGTGAAGATAGTTTGACTCCGGGAGTAACATATAGGTCGACAACACGCATATGTGACATCTCTGGAGTTGCAGGCGTCCATAGGTTACCGTAGTTGCTTAGTGTGTTCCATCAGGCGGGTCGTATGCTTGTTTGCCATAGTCGTGTTACAAAAAAATATGGGGCAATCATTCACAAATCTACCTAGCCTCACAGTAAACTCAATAAGGCTTGTTACTATGGGTACTAGTCGGTGACAATAATAATATATCACAGATAGAAAACATCCATAACTCGGGAACAAAGATTCATGATAAAGACACAAATAAACGCCCCTACCAGGATTCAAACCTGGGACATACAGCTTAATTCACTAATACTTAGGTACTTACTACAGTGGCCAAACAACCTAAAGTGGATCTTGGCCTCCGAGACCAAAGACCGCAGGGCTTCTCTTTTTTCTTTCTTCCTCATAGCGTTTGACCCAGCTTGGGGTTCGCTTGACAACCACATTCCATGAATGGGCGTAGGCACTAGTTTTTACGAAAGCGACTGCCATATGACTTTGCAAGCAGAGGGGAAACAAGGTCTTATCGGGATTAGGTCCGGTTTCCTTACGATGTTTCCTTTACCGAAATGGACTGGTAAATATCAAATGATATTCCGTTCATAAGTTATGGAAAAGTCAGTGATACGAGCCGGGGTGTGAACCCGAGACCGGATTGAAAGTCGGATGTCTTACCGCCAGGCTACTAGCGCTCTTACCACGAGGCTTCTCTAAGCGATACTAATATTTTAAATTCAAAAGTAACTCCAGCTGTCTGTTACCTTTACACGCTTAAAAAACTAGTATATCGATTTCAATGAAATTTGAGACCATCCATATTGATGCCAAATGTAATGAAATAAAAGGTGTACTCACATTATCACAATTTCGCTTACCTTGAGAACAAGATTGGCAATAATGGCTATATCAGCCACGGGAGCTCATCACCTGCAGCTCAGTGGAGTTCTCTGCAGTCAGCGCTCTTAAACTGGAACCGAATCCGGCTGTGGAGTTATTATGCATAATTATTAGTTTTTTTTTACATTCAACTACTATATTGATTTGTACTATATACTAATATGTCTCACGAAAGTTTAAATTCAATATATTGATTTGGATGAAATCTGAAAACAGCCACAACTCTAGAACATATCCGTAATAAACACACAAATAAACTCCCTTTCCAAGATTCAAACTCGAGTTGAGACCTCCTTACTAATATTATAAATGCGAAAGTAACTCTGTCTGTCACTTCTTAACGCTTAAACCACTTTACCGATGAAATTGATGAAATTTGGTGTGAAGATAGTTTGACTCCGGGAGTAACATATAGGTCGACAACACGCATATGTGACATCTCTGGAGTTGCAGGCGTCCATAGGTTACCGTAGTTGCTTAGTGTGTACCATCAGGCGGGTCGTATGCTTGTTTGCCATAGTCGTGTTACAAAAAAATATGGGGCAATCATTCACAAATCTACCTAGCCTCACAGTAAACTCAATAAGGCTTGTTACTATGGGTACTAGTCGGTGACAATAATAATATATCACAGATAGAAAACATCCATAACTCGGGAACAAAGATTCATGATAAAGACACAAATAAACGCCCCTACCAGGATTCAAACCTGGGACATACAGCTTAATTCACTAATACTTAGGTACTTACTACAGTGGCCAAACAACCTAAAGTGGATCTTGGCCTCCGAGACCAAAGACCGCAGGGCTTCTCTTTTTTCTTTCTTCCTCATAGCGTTTGACCCAGCTTGGGGTCCGCTAGACAACCTAATTCCATGAATTGGCGTAGACACTAGTTTGTACGAAAGCGATTGCCATCTGACCTTTCGACCAGAGGAGAAACAAGGTCTTATCGGGATGAGGTCCGGTTTTCTTACGATGTTTTCCTTCACCGAAAAGCGACTGGTAAATATCAAACGACATTCCGAACATAAGTACTGGAAAACTCAACCCAAGACCGGATTGAAAGTTGGATGTCTTACCGCCAGGCTACTAGCGCTCTTACCACGAGGCTTCTCTAAGCGATACTAATATTATAAATGTAAAAGTAACTCCGTCTGTCGGTTACCTTTACACGCTTAAAAAACTATTATATCGATTTCGATGAAATTTGAGACCATCCAAATTCATGCCAAATGTAATGAAATAAAAGGTGTGATCACAATATTCACTTACCTTGAGAACAAGATTGGCAATAATGGCTTGACATAGCCACGGGAGCTCATCAGCTACAGCTCAGCAGAGTTCTCTGCAGTCAGCGCTCTTTAACTGGGACCGAATCCGGCTGTGGAGTTATTATGCATAATTATTAGTTTTTTTTTACATTCCTAATGGCATTGTAAATGTAAAGTGCCTAAATCGAAGAACCAACAAGCAAAATTATAAATACGACATTAATTTCGTCTGTCTGTTACCTCTACACCTTTAACTACTAACACACATACTACATATCCGTAGTAAACACACAAAATAAACTCCTTTTCCAAGATTCAAACTAGAGTCGAGACCTCCTTTACTAATATTATAAAGGCGAAAGTAACTCTTCACGCTTAAACCACTTTCTTTACCGATTTAGATGGAATTTGGTGTGAAGATAGTTCGATTCTGGGAGTAACATATAGATCAACGAGATGCATATGTGACATCTGTGGAGTTGCAGGCGTCCATGGGTTACTGCGCCTGTTTGACACCGTCATGGTATAAAAAAGCACATAAATAATATTGAATAATCACAACACAACCCTTGTCCCATAATTTATAATACTAAGAAATCCATTTATTCCAATCAATAATTACAATTAATTTAGTTACTATAATATGTATCTAAGCTCAGTGTGCTGATCTAAGGCATAGGCCTTCTCCAACTGTCCCCATCCCCATTGGACTCTATCTACAGTAACCCTAATCCAGTATGGCCCCAGGTTCAGATTAATATCTTTCCATCTTAGTAATGAATGGACTTATGAACTTCATGTGCAGCATCTGGGGTACCATAGCGTAGTGATTCATTCAAGCGCTAACACCCGAGATCAAAACAGTTTTGTTCTCACATACTGTTTTTCAAACCACCGTTGAGGATAATGAGCGACTAATCATCATATTATCATTTAGTCTGATTTGGTTAGTTTGGTTAGGTGAGGTTTAATATGGCCCGATTTGGACCAGCATGGTCCAGTCTAATTGGGTCCGGTCAGGGTCAGTCATAACTTATGATCAACATACATAATGGCAACAAACATATAAAATGGACAGCAAGTATCTTAGAGAAGAAAAAGCCCAATTTCCAAATAGATGGTGTCAAAAAGTTCATTACTTGGCAGCAGCTGACCCTTGTTACACATAGTTATTATCTTATGTATTTAAATTGTTATATACGGGTATATACCTGGTTTTCCAATGGCTGGTTTCCATTGTAACTTCTTCATTATTTTAGCAACAGGGATTGCAGTGATATTCATCCAGGTCACACCAATACTATCGCATTATTTGCCTTGTACTACACTGTAAGATAAAAAAATATTAAGTTGTTGATATCCCGAGTTGCCTTAACAACTTAATTCTAGTAAAACATTGTACAAGAACAAAATTGGGTTAAACATTTAATTTAAACACTATCCATTTTCAATAGAAGTTAAAACATAAACATGGGCTGGGGTGTAGCAAAGGGTAGGTATGTCGAATTCAAAAAAATTGGTATTGTGTCATTATCACACCTAGATTTGTTATTATGTTATAGTAGAGAATATGTATGCTGAAAGAGGGGTGGCCTTAGCCTTCGCGAGGCCTCCGGCCGGCCCTTGTAAAAATTTGTCCAGGGACGCCACCCCCTAAGGCCGCCTCTGTGCTAAAATAAGAATTTTTAACAGGACAATAAATAAAAAATTCTCTTAAATCAAAAATAGTCACAATAATAATTAGGATATGGTTTTTTGTTGAGCTGTAAAATACTAGCCCTTGAAAAGTCTTTTACACCTATGTTTCTGCACAAGCCTTCCCCTATATTTTTTACACTTTTTGCTAAAATTTGTCTTTTTTTATTGCATACTGAACACCAAATATTAACACTACCTTGCATGTTCACATTCGAGGCGGCGGTCTTTGTAAAGAAATACCGGCAACCAAGGATTCTAAAAGATAAAAGAGTCTTATAAATAGGTATTTACCAGTTGAAACTGCCGAATTCCACGTGTGTGAAAAACTGACGAGAAGTTGGAAAACAGCACGGCATCGTTGTACGAAATAATGAAGGAGAATTTGGAAACTTTGCCAAAAACCACAAAAGAAACGCAATGCGCTAAAAATTTAGCACTTCACCAGCATATTCTAGTAATTTAACTATTTAAAGAGAAATAGCAGCGTTTAGGTCAAGTTTAAATTATGAAATCATTATTATCAAACACTACATTAAATTCTCTTTGTTATCTAACAACTTCATTACTTCAGTCAACTCAACAAAGACGAAACATCAAGTTCAAACTTTAACGGTCGATGTCATTATTGTCATTTGGCATTTTTTCAACATATTTTATAATATTTTTTTGATTTGCTTGATTTATTAAATTTGTTGAAAATATAAAAAAAATTAAAGCAAAATTACGCTGATTATTTTAAAAGCAATATTTTTTTATGGTTTTGGAAAAATAATAACTTGCAATGATTCGTGAAAAGGAACCGTGAAAAGTGACGATGAGGAGCGTTCCTAACTTTTTTCATTGTAGTGTAACGTTAAAAAAATCTCGCAAAACACAAAACTTTCTTTCTCCTTTCTTCCTATCTATTAAAGGTATATTTATTTCAGATATTATGTTTTTCGCATTAAATAAGACACCATCATAAGTTATCGCATCGCTATAAACTTTATTTAGTTTCAGAACAAACCCTCAATTTATTTTTTTCCAGCCATAGACAATACATTACCTCAAAACGGGGAGTTTTCGTTGAGCTTACGACAAAACCAGTCAAAGTTGAACGACTATTGAGCGGCAATAGGGACGTAACGTTAACTTAAAAGCAATTCAGCGCACTTTTACCTCACCGGAAAACTGAGCGGCGTTAAAAAGTTACCGATAGGCCCCCTGATATATTTGATGGCGACTGTACTACAAGCCTAGCCGGAAAAGTCATATTCATTCATATCTCCGCTTTTTTATCACACTGCACATTGCACAATTCACATTAGAGGAAAGGCCAATTCGTAGGAACTATCTTATTTTCGATGTTCGTAGGACCCAAAAGGTTTATACCAACAAGTGGTATCGTTGGAATCAGCATGAGCTACTGATTATGAAAATATCTCTTGTCACTTCATAAAGTGGTGGAATGAGTTTTTATGACGTCACAAAGATGACGCGCGACTTAGCGTTAGATTTTGTCGATTATTTCAAAAACTATTTAGTCGATTTAAGCAAACAAGGTGTCATATGATTTTCATGATTGATATTTTCATGCTTAGTAAAATATGTAAATCTACCTTCAACCAAAAAGTTAAATAAAAACTGAATTTGTTTTTATTTACATTTCTAACACGCATTAATTTACATTATTACTTATATTAAACTTTATTGCACAATAATAAAAAAATAAGTCCAAAAGGCGCACTTAATGCTTTAAGGCATTCTGTTCCAGTCAACCATAGGGCAAAACAGAAATTTGCTATGGTGTGTGCAGTCAGATAAAAGGATTGTGAAATTATTAGTCTCTCTCACGGCCGTACTATCCTTTTCCCATAGCCATTCAAGCTATTTTCGACGCCCTCTAATTCTGGTTTGTGGTAGCTAGAAGTCTAAATTTTCAGTGAAAAAGAAGTCATTACACAAGAAAGACATATTCTCAAAATCATTTAATTTTAACTTATAATTTAAGAATTATTGCAAATCAAAGTTCCTTAGTTTTGTTACTGACTGACTATTATATGACAGATCATACGAATTCTAACTCTTGCTAATCCACGAGCTCCAAATTTTGAATACATCTAGTATTAGAGCTATAAAGCCTCTGTAAATCTTAACATATATCAGCCGAGTTGCCTAGTTTTACAAACCTCACAAGTACATTGCAATCCCATATAAAGAACTGCAAAGTTACATTTTCAGTTGATAACATTTTGATCTTTTTTTGACCTTAGTAGTTGATAGTAAAATAAAGGCAGTTTTAGGTGCCCATTAATACCTTCGGATGTGGGCATGCGTACGGGTTCATGGGTGAGAATAAACATGGGAATGTGAACGGCAAGAACGTGGAAGGAGAAAAGGGAGCCCTACTTACAAAAAGGAATGAGATCCCATTAAAAACATTACATGTGAAAAAAACACAAGACTGGCAATACTTACTGTTCTTAGACTGCAAAAAGTCGATCGATATCTAAAGAAAACCAAGCCGGTGTCCTTAGAACTCAATCCCCACTGGAGTTTACTAACAGCAGTTCATTGTGGCCGTTTCAATATTAGATGTCTATATTTTTATAATAAATAAAATGATTTCGCAGTTGCACAGGACAATTAAATAGAAACGAAATAAAGTATATCTAACGATATCGGATTATGTACCTAATTTACCTAACCTAACCTTTGGGTGCTCGACATAATTCGTTCACTCCGAACTTCTCTGCTTGTATGTTGGTTGTTGGAACTCCTTAAATTTAAATAAATAAATAAGTTAACCTTGATACTCGCACTAGGCATGCCTTTATCGCGGAGACCAATATCACATGTTATGACAATGTATGCTATAACCGGTTGACAAATTAAAGATTTATTTTTTAAAGTATGATGTTGTCTACAACCAACACAATACATAAGTATACATATTACTTAAGCTAATTTATTATAAGTATACTTAAGAAAAAAGTGCATCAAATTAACTCTAAGCTTATTTTGACTATCACGAAGGTCTAACTTTTTCTGATTTGGATAATATCTTCAGTATATTCATATGTTAAGCTGGCTAGCCATTGCTTTTGCTTTTGTAATGACTTGTTTGGCTTTAAAATGGAATTATAAACTAAACTAGATATATAGGTTCAAATCGTTTTGCAAGGGCAGTATTCACGGACGGAAACTGTGTTCGATATACTCTTCGTTTCAAGTATTTGCTTGTGCTTATCAACAACAATTTTGAGTAGGTAAATTTACGAACCGTCAACACTTCGGACTTTTTATATGGTAAAAGTGTGGAATACCGGAAGGGTTTCTTTAACATTGTTTTAAGGACAGCACGCTGTGTTCTTTCGGCCTCGATGATAACTGTTTTACAAGAGCTGCCCCAACAGCTTAAACAGTATGTTAAAAACACACTGTAAAATATACTACTTAATGATAAAATGTATAATGATAAGGCTAAATAAAGGTAAAGATTATTACATATACCTACACATATACTACATATACATATATATTAGCTACAAATATTTATTTACAATGTGTAGAGTTAGAAATTAGGACTTAAATATGAGACTAATAATTACACAATCCTTTTATCTCACTGCACAAACCATAGAAAATTTCTGTTTTGCCCTCTGGTTGACTGGAACAGAATGCCTTAAAGCATTAAGTGCGCCTTTTGGACTTATTTTTTTATTATTGTGCAATAAAGTTTAACATAATTAATAATGTAAATTAATGCGTGGTAGAAATTTAAATAAAAATAAATTTGGCTTTTATTTAACTTTTTGGTTGAAGGTAGATTTACATATTTTATTAAGCATGAAAATATCAATCATATGACACCTTGTTTGCTTAAATCGACTAAATAGTTTTTGAAATAATCGACAAAATCTAACTCTAAGTCGCGCGCCATCTTTGTGACGTCATAAAAACTCATTCCACCACTTTATGAAGTGACAAGAGATAGTTTAATAATCAGTAGCTTATGCTGATTCCAACGATACCACTTGTAGGTATAAACCTTTTCAGTCCTACGAAGAATTCTCCGCTTCAACTTGGCCACCCCACTACATCAGCGTTAAATGAGATTGTACTGTTTTAATATTTTCTTGCGCCTACAGATACAAACATTACAAACTGCGAAGAGATTTTAAGTTCAAACTAAAAATTGCTCTACGAATTAATCCAGGCGCTCGAGACATAGCATGTATAACAATGGTATCTTATAACATAGCTGCAACTATAAAGATTGAGAAGTTTCTGAGATAAGAAAATTGACGCCCATTATGAAATCATAGACTAAGAATTTAATCAATGAATTTAATCTGATAATTGAACTCAAAAGCAATAACAATATCATTACCGCGAAAATATCGATGGATAATTTAAGAAATATATCGGTCTTTATTGATGGTGTTGATCGTAAATAATACAAGTACCTTTCTTATGTAGGATACGAGCCAAAGGACCCCCTAGATGTTCCTAATTTTATCATTAATTTATTGCCTCGATCATGTTGGACATTTTTGTTTTGGTGCATTGTTTTTATCTGGCACTATTGTATTTTAATATCATGAAAAAAAAGCGAACAGCATCGGCCCTAGTAAAGAGTGAGGTGATTAGTCTAGTCTAGGCACCAAATGGGGAAGGGGCACAATGATGCCCATGCTAAAAATAAGGGTTCCGTATTGGACAGTTTACAAAGTTTTTGCCTCCTGACGGTAAATCCAATGATATCGAACGCTAGAGGGCTGATAAGGGCGTTACAAGAAAATCTTCGATCAACTAAATGTACAATTCATCTTGTTTCATCCCTAATCTCTAGTCATATCATTTTATAAATTCCATTTCATTACAAATCTTGCCAACACGAAACTAGACTCTACACCACTGTAACAAAGAACATTACCGATCGTTATCATTTGATACTAACTGTTGCAACGTTAAGTACAAAAAGATACCTACAATAGTTGAAGATAAGTAAACTCTATTCGCTATCTGATAACACCTCAGTGTGGTACGTGCTTACGCGGCCATAATTATATTTAAAAACAAAACGATATGCAAAAATAGTGTTCAGTGATATAGATTTCCCTAATATAATAATTAATACAACCGAACAACTACCTAAGGCATTTTTAAATCCAAATAAAGTTGTAAAACGAGATGCGTAAACATTTATGTAACAATTTTTTCAGTTGTGGTTATAAACTGAAACAAATAAAAGTGTGGAAGTGAAAACAAATGCCTATCGGTTTATAATTCTAGTGTTACTTAGACTAGTTCTGAGCTAATTTGGTTGTTTAGAAGTGTGATTATAGCCGTGGCTAGCGTCTTCGGAATTTCGGGAGTTTCAAGGTAAATTTCAGTAATAAAGGAGGTTAGGAACAATATAGGTAGAGCGGTATAACCTATATATAATCTGGAACAGAGCCCGATTGCGGAAGTACTTCCACCTTGCAGAAAGCCACAGCCAAATAGCACTAGACTAGACTCTATTTACTCGTAGTGTTGTGTTCCTACTGGTAATTCGAGTGTCGACCGTTCCACTCGCTAACCTTTGGGTCGGCCTACGACACGCGCGAAGCACTTTTTGCCTGGTTTTCTTTGATTGAATATACACGATGTGTTTTTGATTCCCATCCACCGATCAATAATTCTAGGGATACACAATCAGCCCATCAAAATGGGCTCACAATACCGCCGCAAGAACGACTCGTGTACAGTCAGCAGCAAAAGTAGCTAAGCGGGTATGGTGTTCAAAATGACTTAGACACGACTTTGTTGTTAAGAGAATAAGAGTGTGTGTAGGTTATTTTGAACACCCTACCCGCTCACCACACACCCTAAGCTGCAAATTCATAGACAAAATGCTTAAATTTGTCTATGTTTTGTCTATGGTTGCTTAATAAGTTTATATGGAGACCCTAGACAAATTTAAGTATTTTGTCTATGAATTTGCTTACCTAATTCAGCTCAGGTGTGTTTTGTCCCTAAGACTGGCCGGTTACAAATTTTTGCGACCCATTTTTCAGTAAATCTTGTTTGAGTCTGTACAGTTACCAGGAGTTCGATTTTTGAATCTCACCGGGTGACTTATTTCATACTAAATCGTCATCGGCTGCATACAAAAAAAGTCACCGGTGAGATTCAAAAATCGAACTCCAGCAAAAGTATCTTCCTCAAAGCAAGTATTAACTAGAGCCCGCACACGTGTACCCCCGTATGGGATAGATACATAGATGCCCATAATCACCTCTACAGCATAAAACAGAACAATTTACCAATCTTTTCCTTAGCTGACACAACTTTCTAGGAAAACTAACAGCTTTTCTCGTAGCAATCACAGAAATTCTTGAAGAAATCGCGCATTATATCTGTTTGTTACCCTCCACTGCTAGAAGTAACGCGTGGAGGGTAATAGAAACTATGACAAGGACCAACGATAATAGCACCTCTCTGCCGTATCTATTGAAAGTGTAATAAGACCATCCCGTTCTATCTTGGTATTATTAGTTCCGTGTCAGATCTATGGGTGGTATATCTATGGTATCTTCCTACACGAAGGCCGCAGAAATATGTGACACGCTCTTATCTGTGGGGCCATATGAGCGTGTCACATATTTTTGCGGCCTTCATCTAGGAAGATACTTTTGCTGGTGAACTGTACCTCCTTTAGATTGTTGCTCGTTGCAACCGATGCAAAAACAGTGATCTGTGAACTAGACCGCTATGTTGATCTGCCTGTGCCTCCATAGCTCTTGGACGGATGAACCGATTAGAATGTTTTTTTATTTGAAAGTACTCATAGTACCTACCATTGTCAACACTGTTAACTGACCATTTGTAATCCCTATTACAACGGCATAAGGTCTATCGATGGTCAAGTTAAGTGTGCTGCTGTTTGATCTTGAACTATTAGCACTCTTACTCCGCCCCAACGCCGAAATTTATATAATTAATTAACAATAATATATATAATTAATTAACCACTCTTCAGTAACTGAACACAATGAGTACTACATGCGGTCTTCTCGTTAAAGAGAGATCTCTTTAAGTGCGGCATGGTATTGCAATCACGTGTCGATTCAGGGTGTTAGTATCTCCTGAAACATCTCTTATCAGTCGTTATCAGTATCTCGGCGTGCGAGCCACTCGGTTCGCGAGATGTGCTAAGTGTTGGAAACAAATATTGTAAGTTTTTCTTTTGTTTAAATTTTAGGAAAAAAATTTTTTTTTTCAGTAAGTAAATTAATACCTAGAGTTAACTGTCATGGCAATTGGGTAGTTCAAAGAAGGGGCCTAGTTACCATTATACCTCCGCCTCTCGTAAGTAGGTATAGCATGATTTTGTTAAGATGTCCGAATTGTATTGTAGGTAGGAAATCCCTAGTAAGATACCGACATGTTGAAAAATTACCAGCTTACCTATTACTGAAATTAGTGAGAAAATTTATCAGTTCGAAATATTTGGACTATTTTGGACCCATTTGGTCATTTTGGTCATCCATACTAGGTACATTTACACCAACATGTTGATTGAATGCATCATCAATTCATCATTGTAACTTATCTTAGGTACTAATATTTTTACCTCACCTGCTTGCAAAGGTTCGGAAACTTTTATTCTATGAAAACAACAAGCAAATTCCCTTTAATACCAATTCGTAGACAAGAGCCAAATACATGATTAATAACTATTTTAAATTGATTAAAATACGCATTTTAACGCTCGGCTCCTCTGGCCGCAATACTCATGGAGTCTCCATAAGGTTTGTGTTCATATTTCGGTTATTCCAAGTGTCTTGAAGATCTTGTATGTAGTAGGAACTATAATTTCACAGTTCATACAAACTAGGTCACAGTCACATTTCATTCTGAAAGATATTTTTTTAAAATTTATAGTTGGCTCTATGTTTGATACGATTTTATTATAAACATCTTTTTACATTTACTACATTGAATCTATAAAACTTAAACTACTTAGTCCGGGGCATCGTCCCCAGCACACTAGTCGCATTCCCCTGCTGGATGGCTAAGCTCAGCCTTTGGGCGAAGTAGGAACCTGCCCGTAGATCGCCAGACAAACCGATAAATTTTTGGTTAGGTACCTAAAATCTCAAAAAAAATGGGCTTCTTCATACAAAAATGACACCCATGCGACAAAATGTATGAGTCTGGCAAATACTACCGTTAAAAGGTTCGCCCGTATTAAATTTACACATTATATATGACATAGGCCATGTTACGGAATTTCATTGGAACTAAATTTTTCATACTAAACTGAACTGTTACCATATACGTAAGAAAAAAACGTCGTCTTGGCAATGGTCATATATTTCTGGTCAGGCTTATATACCTATTTCGTTAAATAAACGAATGTGACACACACCTGTCTGTCCATTTGTCTCCAACGTAGAAACAGTAAAATTAATTTACAGAATACTTCCCTATTGGGATACCATAAAAACATGAAGATTACAATTTATTACAAGTGTTAAGTAAACGCGATCGTTCATGCTCCTATTATTTTCACTGTTCGTAGATGAAATAAATGTTAGATTCGTTTTAAGCGTCCAGTATTTCCTTCCTGAAAATCCTTATGTAGAGTCCAGTCGTCGCTAAAGTCTGTAACTGACTTAGCAGTGAGCAGTGACATTGCAAATAAACTTTACGATGCCGCGAATAATATAACGAAATTAAAAAATTAACTATCGCTTTTGCATATTCAACCCCACTTCAACCCATATACAGGTAAATAGATGAAAGAACGAAGTATTTTGCGATATCAGGTCTGAATCGGATTCTCGAGGATCACTGGATAAATGGGGTGTAGGTAGGTATGTACCTATTTTGAAATATCGAGTGAAAGTCCGATACACTACCAGCTCGATAAATTTCGACGATCCAGATCGTATCGAATTTGCAGCAGTCTAGAATAGAATAGAATAACTTTATTTGCTCTCACGTTGGTGTTACAGAATAACAATAAACATGATACCCTAATATGCATATACCTAAAATGCAAACGTAAACTTAAAACTATATTACAATAGGTACTTAAAAACTACAGATATATCCTGGTAATGAGATACTAGTCGCCAATAAGCACTTGACGTGCAGACTGTAGACCTAGCACTGCTGGATACGACCTACTGTAGAATGTACCGTCTGAGTCTACAATGAAAAGACATCTAAAGTAACTAAAACATACTCGTATCGTATCTGTTTGGGCAATAGTCGCCTGAAAAGGTTAAATGAGATAAGATTTAACTGTTAGATTAGGTACGGCTGCAGATAGATTAACTGGATATCCAACTCGAAGCAACCTGTATGATTATGAGCGATATTATTTTCTGAAAACAGTCTAGTAGATTGTGTCACAAGGAAGCAAAATGACATAAATTTTACTGTAAGTGTGTACCATCGCCGATTTATCAATGAATTCATTCATATTTTTTTTATTGTTAATAAACTTTATTGAAGTAAAATAACAGTAAATTGCCCTGCTGCCGGCGGCACTCTAGGTTAGGTTTTTTATAATGTGTTTATGTTTTATATTGTTTTTGTTTTGTATGGTATATTTTATTTTAATTTTATATTCATATTGTAAAAAACCTAACTTAAGAAAGAAAATAAATATACTTAATTAAATAAAAACATTATAAACAAATTCCCTACCGTAACAATCTAAACTAATTGGGTATGCAATTATGAACCAGATGGTACAGGATTCTACAATAGAATCTTGCCTTATGGCATTAAGTCCGCCTTTTGTATGATAAGGTTTTCTTATGTGGAGGTAGTTATTCTAAAACTGAATCCTGAACGTGGAGTTAGCGGAATGAGAACTCTCGTCTGAACGAAGTTAATGAATCCTACGACACAATTTTTTTTTATCTAACCCATTCACTGCTAATGACGACACGTTGTCGTCACGGCTCTACGAAGCATTTTCGTTACATAACGGGGGGAAACCCATGTTATCGGCTACGGCGTAACGCTACGCGCGTAGCATAGCAGTGAATGTGCTAACAAAGTGTCGAAGAACCAAAGATAGTATGTATCAAAACTCAACCTAACTCCTTATCAACTGCATTTCTCTATGAAAATTATGACGAAGACAGTTGTCTTACCGACAGGTGCCATCATGGCATCATAAGACAGAACTATGACGTTAAAGTGGCGCAATGCACCTACCTTTCATTTGACAATACCTATTCAGGGCCAGCTGAAACCGTGATTCAAGTTATCAATATCTTTACGATCTATTCATAGTTATATCTTAAGCATTTATCGGAATTAAAATGATTTTGATTTCGATTCCCTCATTGTACTTAGTGAACGATAGCACAGAGTGTGTTTAAATAGCTACATTAGTGTGTAGGTAGGTACTTATACACAAAAGCTATAAAAATAAGCATGATCCTGAGGAATAAGGAAGGATGTTTGTATTTAGACAAAAAACTCGGTTATTCAGCTTTCGCTAGATTGTCTGAACTATAATTTACATCTGATAGATTCGTTACATGCAATGTTTTATTGTAACTGAAGGTATGTTATATTTTACTGTTTAGGCCAAATTAAAGACTTTAAAGAGGGTTGAGTCAATACACTGCCCACCATAACCAATATAGTAAAGACTCTAAAGGCTGAAATAAAATAACAAAACGTTTTTGAGGTTGGGCATCTTTAAAATTAAATCGACTCTATAGGTAAGATGAGTAGTAGCTTCTAGTCCAGCCTTCGACATCTTCAGGTGTGCCCCGTGTGAGATTGTTCTCTGCCATATTCACATTTTAACGATGCCTATGCAATAAAATACATAACACCAACCTACTCCCAAACCTAAGGAACAAAATATCCGTGATAAAAACACGAAAAATGCTTGACAGGTTAGGAGGCCGTTAAATCTTGAATCCTTTGGCAAAGGCTTGTTCAGAATTAATGATATCTATGTATACATGTTGGGTGCAGGTGGGGTGGTAACCAGATCCGATGTGGGTGCAGCCTGGCTGACCAATGGCAGGTGGAAAGGTGTGGCGGGCCATAACAAGGCGGAAGGTGTTCCAGGCGGACCAGCTCGAAACCGGCAATTTAAGAAGGTAAAGCATTGTTTATTTGTCTCAGTAGATATTGTTTCTTTCTGAATTCCGTAATTTCCGAAATCCTGAATCCCGAAAGCTGCTATTGCTCGCGAGTGACGATCTGCAATACCTAAACCGCGCGCATTGCATGGTCAAAATCGTAGAATCACGTTGGTGACAAATGCAATGTTTAGTTGCTACTAGAATATTTGGGGCGATATTTGTTCAGGAAAGGACTTATTTTAATAAAAAAGACGACGATAACTTCGTAATTAAGTACCTAGTACACTTTTATTGTTATCACGCCCATCATCTCACTGAAGACGTCTATTGGCCGACTGGTCACCCAGCTACCGGTTAACGCGTCATTGTTATTATAGTGGAAACCAATAAGTAACAGACGGATTGTGGTAATTATGGTTTTTAATTAATGGATATTTTCAGATGCCTCGGCCTTTGGGATCTGACGGCGTTAGGCATAAGCTCCACGCTCGGAGTGGGGATTTACTATTTGGTGGGCACCGTAGCGCTGGATATTGCTGGGCCGTCAGTCATCCTCTCTTTTTTCATCGCTGCCGTCGCGTCACTGTTTGCAGGTGAGTTAGTTTTTTTTTGTCGGTGTGAAAATGCTTTACGCATCCCCCTGGGGCCTGGGGAGGGCCCATAGTGGGGGGTATGTGCGACTCTCCTCCTCCCACAACTCCCTCCGCTAGCCGCGCTAGGGGAGAGGCCTACCCACTAAAAACACATCGGCGTCGTCCGCTCTACCATGATAGAACGTCGCGGGATGGCTTGCGCATTCGTCCACGGCAGGCGAGTTAGTCTTCCCGCTGTAGTCATGCAGCTTTTAGATACCTACCTATAGGTAGCTAGATACCTTTTAGACCTTACAAATATGGGTGTGAACAATAACACACACTCGGACTGGACATCTTACCACTACCTAATGGGGTAGTATACCTAGATATTCGTGTTCGTGTTAGGTATTATATTGATATTGTTTCTGGCCATGTAAGAATTTATGTGCTGGACTTAAACTTGGTTTTAGCAGTTTTATAATTGAAAGAAAAACGGAAAAGCGGAATGGAAAAATTCACTGAGGTTGAGTAAGCGTCGATAGCACAGTTGGTAGTGCGATTGGACCGGTCGGACCGGTGTTCGAAGAGGTCGCAAGTTCGAGTCTTGCTAAGACGCGGCGAGCTCATCCGTTTTTCTTTCAATTATAAAATTGAAATACCGCTTGCAGACGTTTCTGCTTAGAACAAAAATTAATTTGGTTTTAGCAGGATTAAAATGTAGACATCGATTTTGTTACAAGGAATTCTTATGAATTTCAGGATTATGCTACTCGGAGTTCGGAGCACGCGTGCCGCGCGCGGGCTCGGCCTATATCTACTCGTATGTGACCGTGGGAGAACTTATCGCCTTCGTCATTGGATGGAACCTAATACTTGAAGCTTTGTTCGGTAAGTCCGTGTTGAATTAAGGTTCGGGAAACTATGGGATATTCTTGCTTTCTTAATTCCTTGTTCCGTAGGTCTCGTTCCTGTAGGCTAATCCATTCGGCAGTGGCTTTAGACTCCATAGGAGATCTTTCCCTACTATTATATACCTAACTGAAATGTTAACTGAACTGATACCCTAATATTCAAATTTTTACAATTTTGTAATACAAATGATATCGCTCAATAGGAGAAAATGTAGTCAAATTCATTGCCATAGCAAAAAAAGCATTGGCAGCAGCATAAATAGTTGGCAACACGACGACTTTCAACAAATGATGTTTTTGAGCCAAAATTAACGTAAAACAGTTTTAGGTACTCACTTGTCTTTAGTTTCTACGCTCGACATGTTTCGGAGAGCTTAAGTTACCATCCTCAAGCACTTATAAGACTAGGTGAACCGATCCGGGACCGCGCTATCGACAACATATCGCGCGTAGGGTTAAGCCGATAAATTTGTATAGTGTGAGTACCTATGTGTCACGAAAGTAAATTTAATATAACAGTTTTTTAAACCGCCCTGCCTATGGTTTTAAACCGTCCTGCCTATGGTTTTAAACCGTGCTGCCTATGGTTTTTAAACCGTCCTGCCTATGGTTTTTATACCGTCCCGCCTATGGTTTTTCAATGTCACAGGGGCAGCGAGCGTGGCCCGCGGGCTCAGCCTGTACGTGGACCTGATGGTGGGCAAGGCCATGTCGCAGTGGTTTGAGGCCGTCGCGCCACTGCACTGGAGTCTACTGGCGTCATACTTTGACTTCTTCGCGTTTGGCATTGTCATCGCTTTTGGAGGTACCTACTTACCGACTTCACATTAGGACTTATAACACTTGAAAGCGATTTCGATACAAAATTCGTAAGCGACGAACTCGCGGTGTGTTCGCTCGCAAATCGCAAGTGTGATAACGCTCTTACTCATAAAGTTGTTGTTGTGAATTGTTGTCTTAGGGTGGGTTGCACCACGCACAATTAACGGATTCATCAACGTTAAATATGGTGACGGAGCTGTCATCCCATAGAAAACTGACAAACTTTTCGTACAAGATTTTTTTAACGATGACGTTGACGTTAACAGACGGTTTGGTGCAATCGGCCTTTAGTGAGGTACCCCGCGGAGTTCATAGCTACACTTCTTAGATAACGGATCAATGTGAATTTTCACAATATGGTACAGTTGAGGCCACAGGAAATGCAGACAAATTATGCAACCCCAAACCTAAAAGTACGAGTAACTGCGTTATATTGGATAATATGATGTACGGTACCTTAATGGCAACAGCGTTATATAGTCTAAATGTTTTTTTCGTGGCGCCCTGGAGTCTCGCGGAAAGGTATTTAGCCATAAACTGTAACTCTGTAATTTTTTTTTAATTATAAAATGGAAAAATGTTACAGGCAATAATTTCGAGCCGTGTCAATATCACAATATCACTGTGCCTACCGCTTGAGTAGTTTTCTTTATAGTGGATGTTCCATTTCTGTTCATCAAAATAAAATCGTTTGTGTTTCAGTGCTACTAGCATTTGGCGTCCGCGAGTCGGCCACAGTGAACAACGTGTTCACCGTACTGAACATGGTCGTCATCGTTTTCATCGTTATCGCTGGCTCTTTCACTGGTAAGTGTTTTCTATTCTAAAATAAACCACGAATAGTTTCTACAATCATCCACAGCTTTCATTTGTTTTCATTCTGTCCTTTTGAACGGCAAAAACTCTTAAAGATGCCTCGCTCGCTAAGTCCTATGATACCCATAAGCTTGTCAGCATTACGACCAAGAGATAGGCGTAATTTTTTTGCCTTAAGTATGCTAATGTAGCTATCTCGCGTGCTCACTTACTAATTTACGATTTTGGACATGACCCAAAACCTAGTCTAAATTAAATCTGGATATAATTTCTGTGTCCCAGCCGATGCCAACAACTGGTTCATCCCGGAATCTTCAGTGCCCCCCAATTTCGGCACGGGGGGATTCTTTCCCTTCGGCGTGTGGGGCACATTACGAGGTGCCGCCGTCTGCTTCTACGGTTTCGTGGGGTTCGACAGTATCAATGCAACCAGTGAAGAGGTGAGCGTTTTTCCCGAGTCATCAGCTCATCAGTATCCGTTCGTATTTTTTTTACATTCGCCATCAGATATATCGGTGCGGCCAAGGTTATTCCAAATATCTGACCATCGCCACTATTGTCAAAGCGATAAAGTGCATGTGCAGATATTTTTGAGTACCTTGGCCGCTCTGATATATTTGATGGCGACTATACTTATCGCTTTGGTAAAATGAAATATTTCTTCTCCGAAGAACTAAGTAGGTATGTCAAAGAGAGCAGGCCTAGGAGTGTATTCCTGTTATGTTTAATCTTCTTCGTCGTTCCCTCGTGACTGAGGATTGTGACCAACTGTGATGTCCCTCCATGTGACGCGGTCGATAGCCATACGGGCTGCCCTCTGCATGAAGCCACACGCCGCCGGATGGTATTTCACCATTTAGTGGCTATCGGCCCTCTGGGACGTTCGGCCTCCACTAGTCCCAGTATGATGCTTTTTTCGAGCTGGTGCTGGGCAAAACGCATGATATGCCCAAAGAATTTGAGGATATTTTCGCATCAGATGGTTGAAAGGCGCTTGTAAACTTTTAGCTCACTCAATATGGACTTGTTTGTTCTCTATGATTAATACTGATTACGTTTTCAGGTGGCAAATCCCCGTCGCTCGATCCCGTGCGCCATTCTACTCACGCTGCTGGTCGTGTTCATCTCCTTCGTCAGCGTATCTATAGTAGTGACTATGATGGTACCCTACTATTTACACGTAAGTTTTTCTTGAAGTATGTCGGAGCTTCAGCCTTCTGCGGTTACCGACAAGTCTTTTATCATCATTAGAAATGTGCAAGCTGCGGAAAGATTCCAAAAAGTTGGAATGTTTTTCGGGAAAAGTATAGTTTCAGCTGCGGATCCTTTGTTCGAGAAATTTTATACAACTTGCATATTTGTGATTATCAATTATCTGAAGCAACGACAAGCCATTACGAATATAACTTATTATAGTGATAATTTTAATTAAAAAATTTGCTAAGTTTACGACTTAGGCGATTTTCACACTGGCTGCAGCGTGACAGCGTTATACACATGCAAAGCGCTATCTCGCTCGCGCGCATGCTCACCGGCGCCACATGCGGAAACCGCAGCAGTGTGAAAGCTGCCTGGAGGTGTTAGTCAGATTTATAGTTCGTTGATATTTCTTATGTGAAAATTGTTTAGGACTCATTGGCATCGGTGGCGACGGCATTTACCTACGTGGGCTGGGATTGGGCGCGCTGGGTCGTGCTTGTCGGCGCCATCTTTGGTATTTCGGCCTGGTATGTCTTATAAGTATACAACAGCTATGGTAAGAAACACTTTCTTATGGATTATAATGAGCGAGACAACATGTATTTGTGATCGACTATTGCAATCTACCCACTTTTTATAGTCTTGCTGGTAAAATGCTACTTTAGTAGTAAAACAGGCCATGTACGGCCAATTTTTACAGTTGCATACACAAGTTTTTGATAACTCCGAATTTTATACATTTACACAAACGACATTTAACTGGGCTTAATTTTACAATAGACATTCAACTTTTCATGATACCCATTAATATACCACTCTCTGATTTTGTAGTTTGTACGGGTCGATTTTTCCCTTACCACGACTGCTGTACGCGATGGCCTCTGATGGATTGTTCTTCCACTGGTTTGCGAGAATCAGCAAGAACAAGAAATCTCCGGTTCTTGGAACACTTGTACCGTCTGTTGTCATAGGTAAGCTACCACTGTTTAGGGTTCCGTAATTAACTAGGAACCCATATAGTTTCGCCATGTCCGTCCGTCCGTCCTTCCGTCTGACCGTCTGTCCGCGGTCTAGGTCACAGTGACCGTTGGCACTAGAAAGCTGAAATTGTGGCAAAGTGGTAGAATAAAAACTGGATTTTTTATTATTGTGGTACCTCGCGTACATATAAAGTGAGGGGTTAATTTTAACCTTTTCGACGCCATGTCAAACGCAAAACCTACCACTCAGACGCCACGACATCTAAATGTCAAAAATGAAGTTCAACTTTATGTGTGTGCATGTAGGTCTATTTTGCTCTGTGGACGGTGACCGATATATCGGTCTTTGGCGTTGGACCTGTGGTGCCGATATATACGTCTTTGGCGTGGAAAAGGTTAAACTGTTAATGCCTAACCTAATAAAGGTATGTTTCCTTGCTTCCAGCATTATTGGCTGGCCTGCTGGGCCTGCAAGCGCTGGTGATGATGATGTGTGTGGGTACACTGCTGTCTTACACCATTGTCGCTTCATGTATTGTAATACTCAGGTAATAAGCTCTCTTCCATAAAATTCCTAATCGTAATCGTCGGTCTTTGTAATCGTATTCATCCTCCTCATTGTGACTAAACCTAACATTTCCCCGTTTCAGGGCTGCTCTACATGGTGCCATCATAGGGACGCAGTTATACGATGGAACAAGATCGCAATATCGTTAGCTCCCTCTAACGCACAGCTGCGTCCTTATCATGTAGAACAGCCATCACATTTCCTTTGTTCCGCCTTCAACTAAGGTTTTCAGCTTTAATACTGAGCTTGGATTGGATCTGATGCGGCAAGAGTCATTCCATATGAAAACGTCTGAAGGGGTGTGCTGGCTAATTTTAAATTATCTTGAAAAAAATCTGTAATATATTTTAGGCCATGAAATAACTATATCCATCGTATTTTTATTTTTCACAATTTTTTTTACGATTGGCAGCCATTGGAAGTTTGATAAGGCGTCATATTCTTAGTTCTAAAAACTAGATTCAAATGCTGCTTAAAACAAGCTTTTGCTAACAATAATATTTGTTTTACATTGCTTACTAACCACTGTTTCCGCAATGACTAAAAATATCTAATCACTATATTCCAGAACTTGATTTTAGGACATTGAAAATTTGCAAACATATACCAATTTTCGGAGTTTTCGGACTACAATTCTGACTTTCATATTAGGCCGACGACTTTTCTTTTATTCTGGTTTTTAGAACAATGCCATTTTTAACAACTGATATCTATTTAAAGCTTTTAAAATGTATTCTAGGTATAGAAAACACATATCGAAATTTCAAAAAAATTAAAACATGTTCACTTTGGACGCTGAAAAATGTAGGTTTCAGTGTGAATAACATTTTGGACTTACCATTAAATGGTAGATCATAAGCTTACATTTACATGGCATCTAGTTTTTATACCGGTTTTTTAACTATATAAGAAGATATGATTTTTTTTAAACCGTAAATATTGCACAGTACAGTTACTACGATTAAGTTGTTTATGTATGCTTATCCGCCAAAAAGTAGTTGGTTTTGTATCATAAAGGTATTTCAATAAGTTTTTTCTATATAAGGAAGAGTTAACATTTGAAGTATAATACATACACATACCATGTTCATAGTTTTATTAAACACAACTGACTATTTTCGCAAGGAAAAGGTCAGGTATCAAATACAAGTAACTTTTTTTCATGAAGATTTTGGAATACAGGCTGACTGGAACTTTTTTGCCACTGCACATGGAAAAAGCCCATGTGATGGTGCTGGAGGAACCATTAAAAGAATAATCCGAAAAGCTAGTTTGCAAAGAACAGCGGAAAATCACATATTAACACCTCAAGCAATGTTCGGCTTTTGTAAGGAGCGGATACCTGGCATTACATTCTTTTTCGTGCCAAAAGCAGACGTCGAGGCTTCAGAATCGAGGTTGACAGGGAGATTTGAAAACTTACTTACGATTAAGAGTACTAGATCCTACCATCATTTCGAACGTCTGTCATCGGACACCTTAAAAACCCGTAAATATTCAACTGCACAGTCTTTTGAAGTTGTGACAATCAGGAGGCAGGTCTCCAAACGTAGAAGATAAATATTTTTTCTTAATATTGTGATGACTTTCATTTAATTAATTATAAAATAATATTTAGTTGCAGTTTTATTTATTCATGATCACTTTTTGAAGTATTTGAGTTATGCATACTTTACGTTTTGCAAAAAATCATATCTTCTTAACTAGCAAAAAAACCGCTATAAAATCTAGTAATTCTGTATATTTTAGAATATGATCTATCATTTGGTGCTACATTTAGAATTTTATTTACACTGAAACCTGGATTTTTCAGTGACCAAAATAAACACGTTTCGATTTTTTTGAAATTTTCAATGTATTTTTTGTATACCCTATAATATAATTTTGTATTTAAATGGATGAAAGTAGTTAAAATTGAAGTGGTCTAGAAGCTGTGATATAAATATTTGCCCTAGGTCTTATACATGAGTCAGAATTTCAACCCGAAAATCACAAAAATTAGTAAATTTTGTGACATTTTTAGTGACACGGTATTTTATGCTCTTCAAGTGTTTGAATGAAAAGTTAAAATGCATATCGGATACTGTGTTGATTGGAGTGTTATATAAAATAAACACAAATATTAAACATAACTTCTGAACAAAGTTTTAGCATAATTTGTCGGAGTAGAAAAATGACACCACTTTAAACTTTGGATAGGTGCTGAGAAAAAGATAAGTATTAAAAAAAAATAACGACAACGGTTTTTGTGCATGAATATCTCACGGTACACCCTAATTTTTTTTTATTGAAATCTGTGACCACGCAGCAACAAAAATAATTAATTTCAGCCGTTTTCATATGGAATGACTCGCAAAGGAAATGCGCTCTTTGTTTTTCTCTTTCCCAATGACACTCAATTTCTATAAAGTTTCTAATCAAGTTCATTTCATCATTATGTTTCAGATACCGTTCAGAAAAGGTTGAAACTGGATCGAAAGGAATCGTGAAGCAGATATTCCGTTGCAAGAGTCAGGAAGCAACGGAGAGTAGCTCGCGGCTCGTTAACATCGTGTTGTGTTTATATAGTAAGTTGAAGATTTCACCTTGTGGAAGTCAGAAACTACCGTCAAGTGCCACAACTTTGCTTACGATGCTCAACTTTGCCTGGCTTGAAAAACAAGGTTTTCTTCACCAAGCAGCTGTTTATATCTTATTGCTGAGATGGGAGAAACATGAATAAGATATTTATTTGTTTTGCTCGACTGCCGTGCCCCCAGATAAATGGCTGTTTTGTGATTAAAACCCTATTTTTCAAGCCAGGCAAAGTTGAGCATCGTAGGCAAAGTTTAGTACTTGACTGGCCATTATTTTTTGCTCAATTTGATTATTGTTTCTTATGTGGATTTTGAGTGTATAACTCAGAATTAAAACTCCATCTCAATCATCAGATTGAACAACGCATTTAAAATCTTGTGTAGCTAAGCTGTTGTCTAAAATAGAGATTAGCATCGATTTGATATATCATCATGTCTCTGGTGTTGCAAGTACAAATGTCTGAGTTCCAGAAAGTTTAAAAATACCTGTGAGGTTTCGGAAAATGTAACAGGAATCATAGCAAGTTGCCATTTTTGAACGGTCTCAGAATAAGAAATTGTGATGCGAAAATTTTCATGTGGATAATTTTGCAATTTTGTAACGGTAACAATTTTTTTATATTACAGTACTCATGTGCGTAATCGCCGCACTGGTGACGGTGCACATAGACAACAGCATGGTGTGGTCCATTCTGCTGCACGTGGTCGTGTTAATGTTGCTGATTGTGCTAATGCTGCAGCCGCAGGCTAAGGAGAAAGTGTCGTTTATGGTGAGAATGGTCTATTCATACATATTTACCGTTTATCAGGTGCAAGGCAGGTGCAAGATAACAAGCATGGTATGCTCTATTTTATTGCGCGGGATAGTCGTAATGTTGCTGGTCGTACCTGATGCTGCAGTTTAAGGCGAGCAAGCAAGGAAATTATTAATATAATTCTCCTGTTCTCTTCAGATTCCTTATGCCGATACTGCTGGTTGAGTAACTACTTATACATCGTACCGTTAGATGATATCGTAATGTTAGAGTACCTATTGAAACTGATTAAATGCAATGGTTCAGTATAGTTTCTATGCTCAGAGTCATATCTTACGTAGGTAATCCTTCTTTTCCAGACCCCTCTGGTCCCGGTGATACCGTGCTTCAGCATCTACATCAATATCTGCCTCATGGTGTTGATCAACTTGCAAACCTGGATCCGTGTCGCTATTTGGGTTGTTTTAGGTAACTAGTCATATTTTTGTTGTTGATGCGAACAATAATTACGATTTTTAGATTTCGTATTTTTTTATACTAACAACGAACATTTTTAATCAAAGCAATAAAGCTAATGACAATCTTATTTACAGGTATAATTGTTTATTTTATCTGCGTGTGTTGCTATAAGCGACATGATAACGAGAAGGATGACACGCACGCACACAAGAACGGAAAACCTCCTGTTCAGATTATTATAGAATCCCCAACCCCTCCTGGTACTATCACCGGAAGTAGTAACAAAGGAGGCGATAATCATAGCGCGCAAGAAAAGAGCGAAATACGTCCTGCTAGTCCTGTTGAGTTTAAGGAGAAGGTTGTAAGAAATGTTATCCAAGAAGAAATAATAGTGCAACAAGCGGCTGTTATAGAAAATAACGAGGAAAAAGAAGCTAATATTATTGATTTACTAGACCAAGTTTTACAAGCAGAAGAAGATACATACAGTGAGAAAGTAATCGATAACTTTGGAGAATTTGTGGAAAACGAAGATGATGTAATAGTTTCAACGTCACCTGAATGTATTCCACACAGAAAGAGTCTAAGCGAGTTGTCAGATGCCGGGTCAGACGCATCGTTGGGTAATCAAGTGTTATCTAAATATGATGTAATAGCGCAAGTCCATAGAGAGGACCTACCAAAATTAAGCGAAGAAGATGATCACAACGATCAAGTTCAAAACGAAGAAAATGAACATGAACAAGTTACCGCTTTCAATGACAGCGAAAGTAATTCTCAAACTGATGAATCCGGGTATTCAGATACTATTGACAGGACGGCTTTAACAGAGTCCGTTGAGGAAATCAAAGAAGATATTCCTAACATTCCAGAACCACCACCTTTTGATGAAAATTTCTTCAAGAGCCCCAATTTTAAGAAAGCTTACACTATATCATCTAGGCCCAGTAAACCAATACTACAATTAACAGATCAAGAAGAAGATACTCATAGAGAGAGCGTCAAATCGAACAGTTCCCAGGATGATTCTACGATCACTTTCGGTAGTGACAGACAAGTCAACTTTATGTCCAAGTTATCGCAAATATATCAAACCAAAATAGCAGATCACGAAGAAGAACAAACTATTAAGCCAGGTAGACGATCACATTCCACAGGCAATGTGATAGAAAATACAGAATATGATATGACCAAACGTGAACGCCCGCCGATCTTCCTTGATATGAAGAAAGAGTTATTAGCAAGAGACGCATCAAGCTTACGACCAGTAAATAAAGAAGAAGAGGACGAGGAAGCTGAAAGTGAAGAAGAAACTCTGAGTAGAGCGGATTTGAAAAGCAAATTAGAGAATATTTTTGCTACTGGCGGTCCGAAACTTCTAAAGCCTAGGCTGATGAAGTCAAATCCGCCTACTCCAGAAGAGTCCTATCAGACAGATGCCTCTAGTACGGAGAGTATACCAAAAATTCCCAAAATAGATAAAAATGACACTTTAGGAAGGCAGAGGGCCAGATTTGGTGAAGTGCTCAACTCTTTTCGGTTAAGTTTAAACAAAGACGATGAAGTGTGAGTGTTGAAATGTTTTATTTAAGAAATTATCAGAACAACTCCGTTGAATGTGCTTGCAAGTGGTTTAATACTGCATTTGGGTATTATAAACCTAGTCGTATGTTTAAGTGCCTTATTTATGTATTTTTGAATAAGTTTCCTGTTATAAAAGACTCATTTGAAAGATCACATGAAAGAAGAATTTAGAAATATCTTTTATTAAAGAATTATTTCTTTTCTACTAGTATAACTAGGGACTAAGTATGTGCTAAGACAACCCAGTAGGTATTCTATTCTCCCACAACTCCTTTTTATTATTGTTTCATTATAGGAATGACAAGATATTTTGGTATTTCAATGATGATTTCAATTTGTAAAAAAAAAACAAGACCGAATGCCAAATAGGTACATTTATTTCAAATCTCAAAATATAACACAATACATAAAAATCACTGCGTCTCACTTTTATATAGTTCTTCCACAATATTTTCTAGTTGCATCTCTTTTGCACAGGACAACAGGATCTCATCTATGATTTCTTCCGATATTCTGGGGACAGTTACAATAGTTTGATTAGGATATTAATTTGCGACATACCTGATGTATATTACGATTTATTAACGGCATAAGTCACCATTACATAAATAAATAAAATAAATAATTTGACAAATACAGCACGCCTAGCACATGACTGATGTGACAGTATCTCGCGCGCGAGATAGACTACCCATCTCTTTCTAATTGACACAGTCGGAAAAGGACGGATAGACTATCTCGCGCGCGAGACTCTGACGTGTCAATCATGTCCTAGGCGTGCTGGGTTCCATGTTTCACTTTTATCGAATTGAAATTTGAACATTGTCATAGTGACACTAAAGTCTCTACCCTGAAAATGAAACATAGAACCTAGCATAGGATATTGGGCCAGCGAAACGTATTTAGACTGAGAGAATTTTGGAAGCAGATACGATAGCAGAATTCTGCCCTGCCGGCTAGGCTGAAAAACCCAATCTCAAAAAAAGTTTAATGCAAATGTATACCCTAAATTATACAGCTCAGAATTCCCTTTTCAAATGGATTTAATTGTGAGATGTGGTTTTTCAGCTTAGCATGGCAGAATGGTAGATCAGAAGAGCAAGCTACGCAGAATTCTTTACGGAGTGAGTTCGGAAATAAAGAAAGGTATATTAAGCTTTACCGAACTTACCTATTTACATACATACTAAGGGCCAGTTGCACCAACCACTTTTGACAGACTCATTAGCGTCACCGTTAAATCGTTCACTAAATTTTATTGTATGGAATATTTCATGGTAGCCCGCCGGGACTCGCTGATGGTGATGAGTCCGTCAAAAATGGTGGGAGCAACTGGCCCTTATTCTCCGTTTCGGCAGATCTGAATTTTGGAGTGGTAAGAAGCGTTTGAGACGAGTTAACAGTTCGGAACTGTCAGTTCCGTGGTATTACTGACCAAGCAGTTTTATACGAGCTATCTAAACCTTTTTCGAGTTCGCTTCCTGCATCCGTTATCATTGCTACCACTATCCGCATTCTCGCTTAGAGCTCGATCACAAAACAACAACGTTACAAGTGTATACTAATAAATACCTCGTTTTTCAACAGACTTCAAAATTTCTGGGGTTCTCAATTCTCCGGGATCTTTGTCTTTTTATGCATGTTCACCGATTATTGGAAGACGGCTGGACCGACATGGAAAACTCTTTTTTGAAAATATATACTTCACAGTTGGTCCCATTGTCACCAGGTCCGGATCTGACAATGGGGGTGGAGAAATCGAGGAGTTCCCTAAGTTATGTATGTTCCCAACTAAGATCCCGTATTTGTCGGATGTTGGGTCCGATTTTTAATCGGGTGTCGGCGCTCCATACAAAATCGTGTCCGACAATTGTGAATAGCTTCATATAAAATATTCTGCCACTGGAACGACCGATTAAAATCCGGATCCTACATCCGACAAGTGGGAACCAGGCCTAAGATATGCACACCTATAGTGATTTCAGTATCTTTTCCTTTGGCATTTCCTCTTGGAAAAGCGGACCCTAAGTGAAGTCGGTTTTAACAGTAATGACGTGACTTACTTGCCGATCATCTCCCAGGGCTTGCCAACCATGCTGTTGGCATACATGGGGCTGGACAGCATGTGCTGAACGAACTTGGTCCGGTACTGGAACAGCGCTTCCGCAGCCGAGCTGCTGCGGCTGAAGCTTAGCCGGTACCGGTCGAGGTCTTTAACTGGAGGCTTGGTGGGGAACTGTGGCTTCGGTGCTTGCTTTTGGATGGTTTCTTCTAGTATCTGAGTTGTAGAGAAATGGTTTAGTTCTTGAAATGAATGGTGCTAAGGAGGTGTATTTAAAGGAAGCGGGTCATATAATATCGATCAAACTTCGCAAAGGAAGTTCAGAAAGTTTGATCATATATCAAAACTGCAATTGAATTTTTTTTGCATTAGATTTCGTCGAATATTTTGCATCACAAAATACATTGAACGAACTAACCTAAACTCCTTCATATTGTTATATGTATGGGGTTCAGATTAGAGATGCAACGGATAGTGGTTTGGCCGGATACCGGATACCGGATATTCGGCCTGACGCCCCGCCGAATATTCGGTATCCGGCCGCCGAATATTCGGCCGGCGGTACTATACCTACAATTTGAGTTTCGCACCTGGGGGGTGATTTTTGAGATTCGAGCACTCGAAAGTGACATTTAAAACTCTGAATAAAACGATGAAATTATATTTTATAAATAACAGCGATAGAAATTTAAAATCATGATTATTTAAGCTATTAATTCCATGCGAAAAAATTAGCAACAAACTTTTGTGTGCGATTATTTTCGAGCTTGAACTTTTTGAATTCGAGCGTCCGGCTGTCAAAAATCGGCCCCCCCTGCGCGTCGTGCAGGTTTCGACTTGTTTCGTAGTGAACGTTCGCGCGGACACATTTCTAGGCAACAAAACTAGTTTTATTATGTCAGTACGGAGTAGACGTGTGCGCCGCCACGCCGATTTCACGCCGATGCGGAGGCGGCGTGGGCAAAATGGCCGGCGGCATCGGCGCGGCGTCGGCGCGGCGTGGCGGCGCGGCGTGGCGGCGCGGCGTGGCGGCGCGGCGTGGCGGCGCGGCGTGGCGGCGCGGCGTGGCGGCGCACACGTCTAGTACGGAGTAACTTTTTTCAAAAGTACAGACGCGCTCGCGTATCTTTTTGTAAAAAATTAAGTTTGTAGTGTTATTGTGAGTAGTGACTGTAGTGAGTGACTCTTGACTACATCCGGTATCCGGCCGGATAGTACGAAGATATCCGGTATCCGGCCGGATACTAAAATAAGGGCCGGATAGGCCGAACACCGGATAGTAACCGGATATTCGGTGCATCTCTAGTTCAGATAGCCACAGTATTATTTTCGTTACCTTCGCAGCTCTCGCAAATACCTTTGGGTTCGATACCCACACTAGTATTGTTACAATTTATAGAATTCCAGAAGAACACTTAGGCAGATACTAGGATATTTTTGACATTATTACCCTTAAAGAGTGGAAGGTGCCGAGAGACTGCATGCTCAATGCATGATATTGCTTCTCTTGGAAGGAAAGTTATGTAAATCTACGGAATTCCTTATTCATATTTTGTCCGGAAAGAAAAGTGTCGTAGAATGTATGAGTTCCCATATACGCCACGACACTTCTCTTTCCGGATAAACTCTAGCTGCTCAGTAATTTAAAGAAATAGTACTCGTAGCAGTTGAGGTGTCCCGAGGGTCGGTGATCGCGGACGACGCGGACTGCCTCCATTGATACAAAGCAGCTGAGCGTTCTTCGATCCGGATACCCGTTCCTTCTGGTTTCTGGTGGTAGAAAAGTTAAATAAATGTTCCGTGTATTAGTTAACTGTTTTCAGTTATGGTACATTATCATTAACTTAATTAATCGCTTTTTAGGCGATTATCACACTGGTGACGGATCCGCATGTGGCGCCGGTGCGCAAACGAGATAGCGCTCTGCATGTGTATAGCGCTATCTCGCTCACGCACCGGCGCCGTATGCGGATCCGTAGCTAGTGTGATAATCGCCTTATAACGTGATCCTGAAGAGGTGTATTTATGGAAAATGGACATTGCTAATTATTCAACAAACACATTACAGTATTAATGGGAACTTTCAACTACATTTTATCAAATTACCAAGTTAGCAATTAACTTAACAACTAATTTCAATTAACCCCGCCCCGCCCCGACTGGAATCTCTAATGAATTCATTTGTTTTCTACGCTCCAATGTTAACTAACTAGAATATAATGCTTTTTGAACTTTTTTTAAATTATTTTAGCATTTCTTGTGATAATTACACATTTGATTTAATTAAATGGCGATAACATGATGTTATATTATAATAATATATGACGTCTATAGTCTGTATTTTTAGGTATTTAAATAAAAGTAAACAAAATCTACCCTCCAATGGCTCCTTAAGCCAGTTGAGGGTAGATGAAAACATTACATGATCAAATAATGTAGGTTAAAGTCAGGTCGTTCGTTCAGTGACAGGTCTATGCGCTTTTGTATTTGGTTATATAATACTCTTTTTGGTTGGTTAACCAATAAATGTTATAACTACCCGAGAATGTACAAATTGTTTGTTTACTTTTATTTAAATACCTAAAGATACAGACTATAGATAGGTACAATATAAAGTACCTATATAAAGTAAAATATGCAATGTACAGAGTTTCTGAATGAGTTGTTGAATGTATTTTTTTAATGAATTTTGCAAGTGCTGCAAAGTTAGCACAGGTCTTTCGAAGCTGCAAACTTGGATATACGGTACCGTACGGTATGGTACTTGGATATAGGGATCCTAACAATATTGAAAAAAAACAAAACGGAACTAGCTGTTAGCTTTCGATTTTAATGTTCGGTATGATGGGGCTAAGAGCCAAACATCGCTACGAGCATTTTCACAATCGTCACGATCATTCTATTGTTTCATAAAAAGCTTGAATCAAGTTACGGTTAATTCGCTTGAATGCTCGCTAGAATCCTCGCTAATACGCTCCTGTTTATTTTGTAGGCTTTAAGCTGTAATCTAACATTCGTTAGAATGCTCATTACAAGTTAATGCTCAAGTTTATCGACACCTTTAGGAACCCATAATGTAGTAGGTTAAGTATACCAAAACAAATTTGCGGGTCGGGTGACGCAGTAGAAGGCTAACTTGGCAGTATATCAGAAGGGTGTGGAGGGCGCCGCGTCACCCTCAATGTCAACCGTCTAGACGACCCCATAAAAACCTAATATTTTGACATATTTAATTTATAGTAAGTATTATCTTTAGGCCTACCTTCGCATCAAACCCCTACTTTAGACCCCGTTCCCACTTGTCGGATGTCGGGCCCGGATTTTAATCGGGTGTCGGCGTCTCATACAAAATTGTGTCGTGCAATTGGGAATAACTTCATATAAAATATTCTGCCACTGGAACATCCGAAAACTGGGCCCGACATCCGACAACTGGGAACGGGGTCTTTAGCCGTGAAGGCTGCATATACAGGGTGGCAGGTCACTTTAGACCTTCCCGCAAACATTGCATCGTTTGAGTGATACACAGTAGATTTGTAATGGTTAAAATCATGAATTAAGAAAAAAATTATAAAATCAATTTCACTACTTTTTCACTGTGGTGATAACCCTATTTAATTGCATCTGCATTTCATCATTGATTATGATCATATGATTATCTATCAACTCCCCGTCGGGAAAACTCGGAGCTCAAGCTTATTACCGAGCGTTGACGTAATCGCACTGATGTATGATTGACGCCTAAATGTCACATAAATCAAATGCGAAAATATTCAATACAATTAATTTATTACTAATTGCCATATCTTACACTATCTTCACGCACGGCATTCTAATATTCCTCCGCGTCTTACAATACACGCTGCGTGCGCGAGACACAATGTCGGTGCAAATTGAAACAGTCTTTTCTTCAACATTTTTGCAACACATTTGAACTATAAAACAACATTTTTTATAACAATCACCAGCAGTAGGCTTCGCGGAAAGGACGATCTTGAGCCAGTAAAACTTAAAACCTCTGTAGGTATTTTGTAAGGGTGAAGGCACATGCTTAAGAACTTTTAGTAGGTACTGCGGTGACTTATTCCGAAATATTGACCCACTGATCTCGAACTTGCAGGACTCTTTCTCTAACCTGACCGCAAGTGGAATAACGGATCCTCCACGTTGGTCATTCTCAGCTGTTAGATTTACAATGGGCTGATTTTTGGTGACACGATAAAAAGCACGTACAATTCTCCTGTGCCCAGTTAAATGCGGGGGTGAATATGTTTCTATTTGGCGTTGCATACTTTTAGCCGCAATGTAGTTGCATCTAGTTTATAACAAGATCAAATTAGCATAATCACTAGCATTTAGCAAAGGCTATTTCAAGAATATGCCATGACATTAATTAAGTTTAATGACAATTTCATTTCAAACATCAAACTTCTTGTCGATTTCCAACTAGGTAAAGAGGTTTGCTATTAATTAAAAATGTATTGGTTCTAGGTATTAGAAGTAACGCATGCACGTATTGTACGTTTCAAACCATATAAATAACAAGGAAAACCAATAGCATGAAAAATTCCAAGCTATGTTTTGCAAGGTAATTTATTCCAAAATTGTGAAACGTATTTATTAAGGAGACTGAACCTTTTTATCAGTCAGAGATATTTATGATGAGTTTACGATAACATCTTTAATTGTTTATGACGACTAATTACTTTTGAGTGGTTGTCAATGTCACTATTTGAACTAAATATTTTGTTGTGGTTAGAAATATTGATTTAATAAGAAATAACATAAAAACTTAATCCAAAATTAAACAAGTGGAGCTACAAAGACAAAGATAATCGCGTCTGTAAATGCTGGAACTTTTCTTAGACCATTGCAAGCGGATCTAAGAAAAGATATACGACAACAACTTTACATATTATCCTGTCATCTAAAGATTGTTTACAAGTAAGTTCATTGACCCAGTCACCTGTTTAGGGTTAGCACACAGTAGTTTTTTGCGTGAATGTTTAAAAGGCAATAAGTTGGACACGGTTACACATATTTACATAGTTTCTATGGAGGAAATATAGTGCTAAGGCTAAACTATCTCCCATTTTCGCAAAGGTCCCCAGTGGACTTCCACCCAGTATATTTGACACGTTTTATTTGTAGAGCCATAATGCGTGTCACATACTTATATTTTCTTCATCATGTGGATGATATATTATTATTTCAGTTCAGTGTATAGTTAGCATCAATAGTATCTTTCTATACGAAGGCCGCAAAAATATGTGACACGTATGGCTCTACAAATAAGAGCGTGTCAAATATTTTTGTGGCCTTCGTGTAGGAAGATACTATTGATGCTGACTGTACTAGTAGTAGTAAAGTTAAATAGGTAATTTCAATAAAATTTGTGGACCCAGGTAATTGAACAGCCTTCTGCAAAAAACTTGTTAAGCGACTCATATGTACCATTGGGTTTAGAAGTGCATTGCCAACTTTTGAATGAATTCATTGATAAGTTGGCCATACAATTGAAGGGATGTTTACAAAAACAACATAACTGACTACACTGGTTGACACCTGAAACGATTAACAATGTTCTTAAAAAAGTGTCAACCGCTCTAAGCAGTTATGTTGTTTTTGTAAACATCCCTTCAATTCTGAACCGAGTAGTTTCCTAGTTTCACGCTTTACAGTTATGTTTATTTGCCCAGTTAATAGCCAACCAGATAGAGATTACAGGCGGTGATGTCACCAATGTATACCGTCGACGCAGTTTACTTGGTCTACCCTTTTTCATAGTTTAGCAACCATTAGCTAGAACTTTTTGAGGCTCCAAGTCTTTAGCGCCATCTAGTCGAGTCGAGAGCGACCTAAAGCTGCGTCTACGCTAGACGAGCCGATTACGAGCGGAGCACAAATTTGCATCACCCTTGCTCGCTCAGTTTGTTAATTTTATTTTAAGTCCACACTTGAGCCGCAAACTACGACGCCCAGGACGATTCCGCTCGACGCAGCTTAAAGACAGCCAAAATGTAAGAGGAAATGTCACTTGCTCTGCTACTTCATCTAGTAAACTAGCGTACTAGAGCAGGTGACATTTCCTCTTACATTTTGGCTATATTTAGGTCGCTCTCGACTAGATGGCGGTAAAGACTTGGAGCCTCAAAAAGTTCTTAGACTATGGCCGTCTATTATATCTTTAAGTCTATGACATTACTGATACAAAGTAAAAACAGTAGGTTTTTTGAGCAGGATATTGCTATTGTCATACTCATACACTGATAAGGATGAATCAATAGCTTATTAAGTGTTGGTTTCCAAGTAGCATATTGTCATACATTATATCTTAGGTAACTAATAAATAACTTAGGCTGACTATGTACAGTCGACGTCAAAGATATGTTTACACTTTTGCACCTTACTCCTTTGTAATAAGGTGGAAAAGTGTAAACATATCTTTGACGTCGACTATACCTAATTAGGTAAGGTAACACAGTATTTTTAACCGACTTCAAAAAAGGAGGAGGTTCTCCATTCGACAGATTTTTTTTTATCATATTTTTTTATTATCATTATTTTTTTCTTTTTTTTGTATGTATGATACTCGATATCTCCGTGAATCGTGAACCGATTTTAATTTTTTTTTTAATCTAACGGGTATAACCCCTAGATGGTCCCATTGTCACCAAGTCGGGGTCTGATGATGGGATCCTGGAGAAATCGAGGGAACTCTTCAACTATTATAGGCACACCTATAATGATTTCACTATTTTTTAAAGCAACTCGGCCACTTTATCTTAGAATAGCGGATCCTAAGTAAAGTCGGTTCTTTTTTTGTTTAAAATTATGACTTGTTAATAAAGTAATTTTACGGTAGGTATTGAATTTGCAAACCAATTCAAGGCAGAAACTAATATCAGATTACTTCACACAATTAAAATACTCACTATAGGTATAATATTAATATACATACTTTCGTAAAACGTGAAGGTTTAGAGCTTTTTGAAAGAACTCATGGTACAGTCGCTATCAAATATATCGGAGCGGCCAGGGTACTCAAAAATGTCTGAACAAGCACCTTATCGCCTTGACAATAAAACCTTGTCTAGATATTTGTGACCACCTTGGCCGCTCCGATATATCTGATGGCGACTGTACTAATGAACATCTTATCGAATTCATTGATCGGATCCGGAAAAAGTGATGGTAGCTGCTTACCCGAAATATTGTCAAGGGACCACTCTATATAATGTGTGTAATTACTATGTTAGTGTTAGTACTATAGAAATAAAGGTATCAAAATCAATGAATAATAATCAGAAAATCTTAATGACTACAGTGGTAGTTCAACTTTCAAACAAATCTACAGTTAGTTCAGTTTAGACTATTTCTACCGTACCAGTCTGTACCACCCGGATTTTATATCCGGGCACGGTTACCATGTAGTATTTTGTTTTGTGTTTGTAAATTTACGAAAGGACATATGATCGCCGACCATTTAAAATCAGACTAAGAGTGGTTAATCAAAATCAGAAGGCTAAGTGCAAGGCTTGAGTGGACGCTCGAAGCGGGGCGTGCAGCGTGGCGGGGAACGTGCATTCGCTTTGTGCAGCGGAGAGTCAGGACACCAGTATGAGTTTCTTAAGATGCACGCCGCACGCCCGCCCCGCTGCACGGCCAACTCGAGCGTCCACTCAGGCACTCGCATGCACTTGGGTATCGATGGAGCGATGAGATTCAGAGAGGCCTGTGCGATACTCAAACGGCCGAATGGCGGCGGATCGCACAGGATCGGACCGAATGGCGGGGCGGTATGTAGCGTTGGAGGCCAAGATCCACTTTGGTTCGCTGAGCCAACGAAGTAAGTAATCAAGATGTAATTAATAATATTGAAAGATCTGTAGCTACAGTCAGCAGCAAAAGTTACTAAGCGGTTGGGCTCCCCCGCTTGGCTAGTTCAGCTGCTGCCTGTACGGTATAATTATATGTTAGCTTTATGACTTGGAGCAAGTTGAGATCTCATACTGGCTGTAATAATTGTACTGTGACCCGAGCTTGTCTAAAGCGGGAATCACCCTATAACTGGTATCAAGGTCTGGGGCTCTGTAAAATTTCAAAAAGGTCATAAATGCTTTTCTTTCATGGTAACATGCAACTTTATTTTAGGTGAAGGGTGAAAAAGTCGATAATCTCGTGACTTACGCCTGTTTGTTACTCGCCCTTGGGTTACGCGATGTTTCTTGTAAAAGTTACATAACATATAGGCAGTATTTGTGTGCCCGACTAATGGCTACACAACGCACTTTTATAGTTAGCTCCTAGGCATTATAAACATAATAACAACCTTCATAGTACATGGGGGCTACAGATTTGCGGTTGTTTTGCGATGTAATATTACTTCGTCATCATCATCATCATCATTTCAGCCTTTTTATCGCCCACTGCTGACCACAAGCCTCTCTGTCTCTCTCTCTCTCTCTTTCTCTCTTTCTCTTCATCCAAAAGTGACCCGCAACCTTCCGAATGTCGTCTACCCATCGAGCTAATGGACGCCAGGGGCTTCTTTCATCTGAACATTTTGTTCCACCTGTCATCAGTCTGCCTAAATAGCAAAATGTCTCGCCCAGCATTTTCAAAAACTTGCGTTAAAACACTTGGTCCATTAATAAATCGTGAACAGCAGCTGTGAATCTCATGAAAATCTTCACAAGACAAAGCTCTCGCACTGAAAGAATGACACGTGGCAATGGCGGACAAGGCCGTCTCAATCTAAAATGCATTGTGACGAGATAATCTTATAACGCCACTTTCAGCGATTCGCGAATGTCGCCGCAATGTCAATGTTATTTTGTGCAATCAGTAAAAATAGATTAATTTACCTTTATTGTGCTTATGACAAACAAAAGCTATATACAGACAGACCAATTCATTATTGATTACTACTGCGAAGTTAGTTTCTGTATGTACTACCACTGTTGCAGGATTGAAGTACCTCGTTATTAGGTATGCAATTTTGAGGTAGATACAGAAAAACTTCGAATTTTAAGACTCGAATCAGCCTTCGGTCGGCGCATGAGCTCCGAAAATTTTCAGAAATAATAAATCTAAACAAGTAGGTAGATACAATGAATTCAGTTGCTAGACTATAGGCAGTAGGTCGATACATTTCTCGTAGAACTGATAACCGCTAAAACAGATGGACTCATGCAAGACAATCGAAGACCGGAGGATGAAGCTGTAGATTCTCGTGATTGTCTCCATCATCATTCATCATTGGCCACAGCATCTTTACAGATTATAGTTGCACCGTCTAGGAGGTATTTTGAGTCTACATCGACTGCGATGGCTATATAAACCAATCGCTGATCGGCATTTCTTGCCGCATCCATCACAGGTATGTGTTGACTCCTGGGGTGATCCAGCAGCTCTGCGAAGTCGTTTCCATCGATCTGGATTTCTCGTTACCCTCATCGCTTTATGGAGTTTGAATGCAGTGGCTTTTTTAATTTGGTCATCTAGTTCTTATTGGTGGAGGTCTTATGTCTTTCAGCATCCCCTTTTTCCGACCATAACCAATTAACCCAAGATAAATAAAAAGTTATTTTCTTCAATTTAGGCACATTACAATGCACGTATGAATGTCAGAGATTAATACCACCGGCTCTGACCCGCCCAAGAAGTATAAATACTTACCAGAAACTCGGCGGGACTTATTTTGTCTTAAAGGCTATGACAATAGGTAATACATGTCTACTACATGTATAGCTTGAAGCTTTTGCAGCAAACCTCAACGCATACGCCGGAGTAAGAAAACAATCGACATTGGCAGATGGGTATACCAATGAACTAGCTGAAATTGCTGGGTTGAGTTGGATTGGATAACGAAAACTAAAGAGAAGTCACTTCACTCTGAAGATCCTTAGAGGAGACCACTGCCCAGCAGTGATGTTTTGATGATGAGCTTCATTGTTAACCAGCTCAACGCAACCACGTAGCCAATTTGAATGCAAATGGCGCGTCAAAAAAGGAGCCGCTGAATCAATAAGTCTCCATGACCTAACTTTACGCGTGACCTAGGTCTTTTATGATGTCCTAATTCAGGTCTTATAGGATGCCCTTCCCATTGTTTTTATAGAGTAGCGAAATAAAAGTTTTACGATCGTATTCATTAGTCTCAATGCTAATTTAATAAAATATAGTAGCGATTACGTAGAATGCTTAAATCAGCGGTTTTCAAACTTTTTTGGTGACGGAACCCTTTTGGAATGAAATATTTGTCGGAGCCCCAAAATTAAAAAGAAAAATCATAGACGGATAGAATAGCTGGTTTTTTTTTTCAATATAAAAAGTATTCTCGCGGAGCCCCTACAGAGGCTTTGCGGAGCCCTAGGGCTCCTCGGAACATTCTGAGAATAGCTGATGAACCTATATGAGTAAGTTATGTAAATAGTTATGGGTAGATCAACTTTTTCATGTTGTTCTGTCCCGTCAGCCAGGGGACATGGCAGGGCTTGGGCTTAAAGCTATTATAATAATGTATGTTTGATCAACATGAACGTAATAAATCCAGGGTTTAAAGTGTGACCGAGGAGAACGTAACTCTGACAACAGGTGACAAGAAAAAATAATAATACGTAGCTCTCCATAAATCAAAATCAAAATTTTATGCTACAAAATAATAAGAATAAATAAGTACCTAGTATAGGTACGTGAGTTTAGACTTCTCTCCGCCAATGAAAACTATACGTCACGTCGGAAAATATAGATACATTTAATGTGACAAAAATATGTACGTATGATGTTTTTGTCACATTAAATGTAAGTGTAAAAGCCATATTTCGAGACGCGACCGTACCACTTTATGTAAATTACATAATTTTGAATTTCATTAAAGAATTACATACTTAATCTAATTTACTAGTTATAGAATTATCTAGAAATAAGAGGGTGTGATGTGACTGTGACATTAAACTCATAGGTAATAGTGATAAAATAATCGAAAATATTTTATCACTATTAGGTACCTACATACAATTGGAACCGTATCAGTTTATGACGGAATTCTCGATATCAGGACTAACTATTGTTTACAAGGTATTGTTTCTGAGAATCAAAGTCATTGATGACTTTGACTTTGAATATTATCGCTTTTTGAATACCTACGATTATACAATAATCGAATACTCAATTGTTAATGCAAGAACGCTATTTTTTTGTTGTGATGGTCCAAATTTAGTGTAAATTAATATTTTACTACATGGTAAAGAAAACCTTCCACTTAGTGATCATCTGTGATCTTTCTGGACGGTATGTTGAGCGATAGAACTACTTGATTTGCTAAGTGAGGTAACGCAATAATTGCTGAAATAACATTACAGTAATGTTTCTCAATACTCATAATCAGAGCTCGGATTTTTCACGGCAAAACAAAACACTAGCGTAATTTAGCCAGTGCTTGAAATATTATTTTATCGACACCTATCGAGTCTTACTAGAGTATATGACAGGTATTGCCTCAGTACATTTTTTCTTTTTTTATTCGATGGTACACCTAAAATATTACCCGAACTGATAATGAATTCTATAAATTTGCTCCCTTGACGTTAGGGAATGCAGTACCGGTACTGTTTCGTAGAACCGGGATTTTCGGTACTAGCCAATAATGGAACCGGGATTTCCCGGTAATTTCGGTACTTTCGGGAAAAATCTTCCAAAACTTCTGACGTTGATTTTGGTTGTAAAAATTTCATCGAGTAATGTTTTAAATAAACGCGGGCCGGCCAACCGGCGGCCGTGGTCACGGCGGTTGTCCGCCAGGCGACAAGCCGGCCACCAAGGCGCTGAGGGCAGCTACCAGATCCCGTGCTGCTACGCGAAAATGGCCTTAGAAGACCTTCCCTCGATTTCAAATTTATGAAGATTGGCGTTTACAAATTTTAGAAAAAACATACAGGGTGCAGAACAAGATAATTTTTGAATTTTTTTTATTTCTTATTTGATCCCATTCCTATCCAGGATCAAAAGCTTGTACGGAACCAAAAAAAATCCGGTTAGAAAAGCCACAAATCGAGGAAAGATACTCAATACATCTGGTATGAAAAAGAAAACTTTAATTTTTTACTAGCTATTTTTTTATGTCAATCGATCCTGTTCAGTATCAATAGTTTCTATAGGATCAACTTACAGTAATGTATCAAAAAGCCACAAATTGAAGAACAATTTTACATACATTTACTGCTTTAAAATCCCTGTTTTCTGATATTATGCTTTTACTGTAATTATGTCATACATTATTAACGTCCTTAAACGTGTGTGTCTACGTGATAGAAAAATGTAAATTAACATTTTCTATATAGTAAATGTATGACTTTTTTTTATTTGTGGCTTTTTAGTACATTACCGTTAGTTGGCCCCTAGGAAACTATTGATAATGGATAGGAATGGAATCGATTGACATAAAAAACAGCACGTGAAAAATAAGTTTTCATTTTGATACATATCGGAAAAAATTTTCTCGATTTGTGGCTCTTCTAGCTGGAGATTTTGGTCCCATACAAACTTTTGATCTTGGATAGGAATGGGATCTAATGGTTACAAAAAAAAGTTTGTCAAAAATGTCCTTTTTCTCGCACCTTGAATGTTTTTTCCAAAATCTGTTAACGCAAATCTTCATACATTTGAAATCAAGGGAAGGTCTTCTAAGGCCATTTTCGCGTAGCAGCACGGGATCTGGTAACTGGCGTAGCTGTCCTCACCGCCAGCTTGACGCCTGGCGGGCGACCGCCGTGACCACGGCCGCCGGTTGGACGGCCCGCGTTTATTTAAAACATTACGCGATGAAATATTTGAACTCCGAAGAATAAATGAGCCCAAAAAAGTAAAAAATGTTTTTCCCGAAAATCCCGAAAGTACCGGGATTTTTATTTTCCAGTCCCGGTTCTTTACACGACTCGAAATCCCGGGAATTCCCGGTACTTTCGGTTCCGGTATTTCCCGGGAGCAAACCCTACTTGACGTCAACTGAAGTTGAACGTACATTTAGTGTACATAAATGGATTTATAGTGATAAACGCAACTGTTTACTCCCAGAGAATGTTGAAAAGATAATGATCATCTACTCCTATCACTATTACCCAAATAAAATGTCTTGTGCTGCTGTGTGTACTGACGTAGATTTTGAAGAAGAAATTGCGTCTGTTTCTAATATATAGTAACTTTATACAAATGTTTTTATTAGTTTTATTACATATTAATTTTATTTGGTGACTTTTATTTCTTCTAGTTCTGAATTATCGATATCGATAAAATAATATTTCAAGCACTGGCTAAATTACGCTAGTGTTTTGTTTTGCCGTGAAAAATCCGAGCTCTGCTCATAATATAACTTATGCACAGATTCATTTTTGGAACTCTATGTGCGCTATGTATGTATACTTATACGTAACGCATGAAACGTTTGCTTTCAGAAAAGTTCATAAACGAATTGGTTTGTTAATTATGTTAAGTACCTACAGATTTTCTTCTGCTTCCTGTTGAATAGTAACGCAGGAGACATTACAGTAGCAACTGTTATTTGGAGTTATTCCACCTGGATAAACCTCTGATTGACCTTGATCATTCAGATACGGAACTAAACAAATAGGCATTAAATATATGTTATCCAGAATGTCCGGAATCCTCGCGACACTGTTTTTTAGACATCGTTTCTAGGTAAAAATGTTGTATAAAAATAATATCGAGAGGATTAACGGCTACAGATAAACTTGATAGCAACCAGCCGATCCGCTTTAATATGTAAAACAAATAAGTATACCTACATACAGGTGCTTTAAAGTCGGTTTGCGATTGGCAGATGAGTTTTATACACTTGAATCTCTATTTTGTTGTCATAACAAGCATCACACCATTTGGTGCCGTTTTAAACATGGATTAATATTTGAAAACGTCCGGGTTCGATTCCCGAGCTGAGTACAGTTTTTTTATGATTATAAACTGAAATAGGTTTTTTTATGATGTATGAATGCGTTATTCTTGTTATTAAAATCGATGACATGCTTCCTTGGTAGAAACAGATCTTCGTATACTTCGTATATCTTATAGTTTTAGACTTTCCCATATTGATCGATCTAAAGAAGCCTCCCTGAATGTGTAAAGTTTTATAAAAAAAAGATAAACAGATTTTTGTCGCCTTTATGGGGTTAGTATAATACCATAGTAAAAATTGTTTAGTGAGGCTTACAAAAAAGTATTAAGGAATCGATGATATTCATATACGTAATTCAGAAAAATGAGCATGGTTGCATGCATACAGAACCAACAATAAACTAAAACTACTACTGATTAATATTATTATAGTTATTTTCCATATCTATGACTAACACTCAATCTTTAACCAAATACAGCACCTGGCGACACTAATTACTCACAAAACTAAAGGCGGAACGTGGGTGTGACCACTTGTTGACGTCTCTGTCATTATGGTGTTGTGTGAGAGTGTCAGACAGTCGATGTCAATGTCGAGGTCCTTATAAAGGCGGAAGATTACGCTTGATGAGTTAAGCGGATTAGCGGTATCTTTAATTATATATTTAGGAATAAAAATATACGTACAAGTCGATGCCCAAGTTCACAATCGTACTTATTACGGCGAAAATGTTGTTGTAGTTCATATCATAGTTCACAGATTTAAAGTCTAAATTCAAACAAATTTTTCATCGTAATTAGTACAATTGTGCACTTGGGCATCGAAGTATGCCGATTCTAGGACAATGTTTATGGTTACGATTAGATTTATTAGGTGGATCAACATTTTCTTGTTGTTATGCTCTCCCGTTACCCATGGGACAATAGGGGTGATGACACATGTTGAATTATGCAATGAAATTTAGTTGATAGGATGCAAAATGATCAAAATATCCAAATAAAGTAAACATTAAAAAATCTATTGAAATGGTTCAAAGATACCGGCTTCAAAATTTCAAATTTTTTCGATTTTTGAAAGTACGAAATTTAAAAAACCAATGATACTATTAGATTTCTAACATTTTATTGTGAAATAAATTGTACTGCAACCATATACATAAACGCAACATTTCACTGTAAAAATAGCAATTTCATAATTTTTCCATACTTTAAATAGGGCAAATATGAAGCCGTGACGTCAAAGCTTTATATCATTTTGTTAGGAGAGTTTTGAGAAACAAATGCAAATCTCAGACTTTAAGTCTTTTTCCTGTCTTTTATGTTGATTTAAGGCAATTGACCCCATATAGACATTTGATCCTCATAACAAAACGAATCGATTGATACCATGCATGAAAAACATTCATCTAGCCTATAGTAGCCGAGTTTCAGTGAACCGTTTGGTAGATGGGCCATCATGACAAGGGCTTAAAACTATAGAAGTGACCCAGGGGAACGTAACGGTGGAAACGAGTGACTAGACAAAATCTGTCGTTTAAACTATTGCTAATTTTGAACCATTAAAGTGATCGTGATAATCGGCAACGCACATGGGATACCTCTAAAGTTGCAGGCGTCCATAGCCTACGGTAGCTGCTTACTATCGTGCGGGCCATATGATTGTTTACCGTATCGTGGTATAAGAAAATAATATATCAAAAAAAGAAGGTAGTTCAGTACATACCTTAACTTGCTATTAGATTGGCCTGCGCAAAGCTGTCTGAGAAGCAACGACACGTCGCTTGGAGACTTCACATTCTTATCATCCTGAAACAAAATAAAATTTATTTCAATTAAATACATAAGTATATTAAAATCATGAGAAATATAAATTGTTATGTTGAATTGGCTAAATAATAAGGTACAGTCGCCATCAGATATATCGAAGCGGCCAAGGTGGTCACAAATATCTGAACAACGCCTCTATTGTACAGGCGATAAAGTGCATGTTCAGATATTTATAAGTATCCTGGCCGCTCCGATATAATTGTTATAATATGTAAGTATTAGGTACAGTCGAGTTCCCCAATATCTATAAGATTAATTGGACACGACCTTAAATCCACAGAACTATTTCTGTACATTTAATCGTATAGATATTGTGGGCCCGACTGTAAGAAGGACCAAAAACTAAAAACCCTAACACAGAAACGGCTGGGCCGATTTTGATAAAAAAATATCAAAGAACCATACCTAGAAAACCTGCTGTTAAATAATAATAAAAAAAATCTACAAATCGGTTTATGCTTTGTAAAAGCTACGGTGCCACAGACAGATATTAGTCAAACTTATATTATAACACCCCTCTTTCTGCGTCGTTGGGGGTTGGATTGCCATCCATGGGGAGGGACGTAATTCCGTGAATATAAAACTCCGATTCTATCATGAGCCGATTTTCTCTTGTTTAACTGCGACACGCAGACATATACAACTCGTGGACGAGCGGTTATTGATGCAACTTCGACAAGTAACTGGGACTGTGTGCGCCCGAGCAGGGACCGGAAAATCCCTTCATTTGATTAATCTTTTCGATAGGTTACCCTATCATTGGGTTACCCTATCGTTACGGTAACCGTTTTAATAGGGTTAACCATATTCAATGTGGTTTCCCTATCGAACGTCTTAACGATAGAGTTTACAATAGTATTATCACTGCATGCGGCTGTACTCACTTGTGTTTAGTCACTACGCGCGACATGCGCAAAGCTCTCCGAAACATGTCGCGCGTAGTGACTAAACACAAGTGAGTACACCCGCATGCAGTGATAATAGTGTTAATATGTCTCACGAAAGTTTAAATTCAATAGTTTACAATAGCTTGATCGCATTCTAAAAACACTTGATAGGGTAACCTCATTGGGGTTTTTCGATTCGGTAAGCGCTTACCTTTCAAGCCAATCATGTGCTTTCCGAGTTGATAGGGTTTGTAAAAACAACCGTATCCAATACCCTATCTAATACCCTTTCATTGGTAACCGGTTCCGGTCCTTGCGCCCGAGACCCCTGCTTAGTGCTTATCACGGAATCAGTTTTATCTTTGCGGGATTAGGTACGTCCCTACATTGACTAGGTCCATGGCCGTCCCTCACAAACTTAGTGAGGGACAAGGCAGAGGAGAAACGAAGCTATGGACTTCTGTCCCATCTTTATTAGTTATACTTTATATTACATTTACAGTGTTGTCAACACAACCTATTGGCACTATGAAGGCCTTGTCCCGGTGATGTCACGGCGGGATCGAACCCCGTCCCTCGCAGACGTAAACAGCTCCCGCGCCTCGTAAATGCAACTATTACGTCATGTGGCGATAAAGAATAGTCTTACATATTAAAAACAGTAACGCAATTTCTTAACGTAGATTAGTTTTCTGCAGCAAGTGCGGTCTTTTGAAAAGCCTGTTTCAAGGCCAACTACACAAATTTTCGAATTTTAATAAAGTTTCCGAAACATCGTCTGTGTCTTTATTTTTCTTTTTATTATAGACTCGGATATTAAAACAAGTTTTTTATACCTACATAAATGATTCAAGTCCATATGTACATCTCGTTCTTATGAAATAATCTCAATTGCCCGTTATGTAAAATAGTAGGGGAGCCGCCCATGATGCTAAATTTGGCCTTTTCCGTTACCACTTTTCCGGTCCTGTGCTTTTACTAGTAGCAACCAGTCTATACCGAAAAACTACTGACTTTTTGTATGGATAAAATACCGGTTTCCCAACAGTCAGTGATCTGATAGCTTCTTCGACTACTGCTTTATTTCCTGTACTTCTCGTTATCATACTGCAATAAACGCGACCACTGTACCAGGCTCAGGCAGGCGGTCGCGCGCGGCCGGCAGTCCTCATCGCGACACCACGCGCATCGCACGCGCAGTGTACCGGCCAGTTTGACAGTTACTTACCATGGTGAGTGTTTGTAAACTTTTTCGCGGTTGGATGGACGTATGAATGTGATTAAAAATGTTTTAGACTAGTTTAGATTTCAACCAATGTGTTGCATTTTTTTATATGATATTTATGAAGTTTTCAAAAATGTTATGGACTTTGCGGTTAGTGATTTAACTGGAAAACCTGAAAGTCATTGCCGCTTGTTGTTTTTATTTCCAATAAACTAGCACCTAGTAATGCGAAAATTAGTCGAAAACCACTAAACTTTTTTAACAATGAGTGTTTAGATTATTTTTTTGAGATATTTTTGTTATTTCGCTATAAGTCATTGGAACTATTTCTGATAGGTATCTTGTAGTCGCGCCTACATTTCTGCCGGTTTCAACTAAAATACCTACTTACTCGTATTGTTGACAGTCTATAAGGCATAAGACTCTACTGCTATGAAGAAGCAATTAGCAAACAATAATAAAACAATGCAATATTAATCTTAACTAAAGTACCTAAACGTACCTTGTAATTTTCTAATTAGAAATCGAATTCGCGGCAGATTTTTTTTCTGAAAAATGACACGTTCACAACGAGTTATTGAAATTAAGTAAACATGCTAATTGAATCACCGTAACCACAAACACTTCCCGTATTAATACATGTGTAGTGAATTCGTAGTACTAATAAGAAACGTCACGGGGAAGCTATATTCGAAATATTTAGTAGAGTTCAACTTTTTATATGAACTTCCATGTCCATGGTTAATTGCATATACCTCATTTGCACTTTGAAACCAACATTTTATAGGTTTAAATTCTAATGCCCGTGGTGTTGTGGGGTGCCCGGCCTTAGAATTGTCCCCCACCATATCGTCCCGTGGTTGCAGTAGGAGTGTGCTAAGGGAATATACCGGGAGATGGGCAGCAGCATCTTCCGAAAGCCTAAACCACAATAAACAAAAAAAATCTGCGCGCGCCAACCCGCCTGCCAAGCGTGGCGCGTATGGCAAACCCCCCCTTTAAAGGGAAGGCCTATGTTCAGCAGTGGACGTCTTATGGCTGAGATGATGATGATGATGAATCATTTTTTTATTATCATTCGTTGTCATGGTTACTTTCTCCTGGGACACTCTAAAAGCCGTAGTGTGATGACATAAAGTATTAATATAGTATTTTATACAATAGTGACATAATCAAGAGCTTTTCAGTCGAGTACCACGTTTAGGCCACGAAGCTTGCTGAGTGGCCTAATTAAGGTACGAGATTGAAAAGCTTAATTATGTCACTATTGTATACAATACTTTTTCTACGAGTATTAAGTAAGAATAGATTTTCTTTCATTCTTTCAAAATTTTTCCCAATCAAATGTCAAACACTATTTTTGAAACCGGAAGTAATTGTATCTAAGCCTATTCGGTGGTACAGACACCACCGAAAAGAGATATACATATGATTGTGTGCGTAGTAGAAAGAGATGGATAGAATAAACTGTGTCTACACTTACTTCCAAGATGTCGGTGTAGTTGTGATTGGTCTTTTTATAATCCAATCACAACGTAGAAGCAAGTTTAAGTAGAAGAAAATTTGACAGATTAAGTACGTTCGGAAATTATAAAGTTGAGTCTGTCCGAAAAGAAAAGTGTCGTACAATGTATGAGCTCCCATATAAACCATGACACTTTTCTTTCCGGACAAACTCTACACATTTTACCGAGATGTGAATGACATTCTCTTTTCAAAATTATTTTAGTTTAGGGGCGGGTTGTTTAATAAATCTATTTAATGATCCCGGAAGTGCCATAGACTATCCAACATTTAAATGTGTAAGGTTTAAGTCTGGTCTATAAAATCCTAATACACAGATTAAAGTCGGCGAGTAGAAAAAATTCAATATGCATTTTTGTGGTGTTTTTAGCTATTTCCATAATATGTCATGTACTCGTATTGAGCATGGAACGTGGTATTCGGTGTAGCATTTCTTCTAAAAGCTATGCTAATAATGCGACTATTGTCCCCTGGCTGACGAAATAGAATACTATCTAATATGAAATAGTTTGTCTATGTGACCATCTACCCATGACTAATACCTTTATGCTGGGCTACCTACTATACTATCATGATTGTTTTCTTCTAACTTTTGTCCCTTACCTTACGGAACACGACATTATCAAAAACAATTAGATTTAACACCTGCGATGTTGTTTTTAACGGACAAACATTGTGCTATGGGGATAATTCACATTTACTAATTGGATATATCTAGGACAACTTTAGAACCAATGTTTTTTACCCGACAAAAGCCAACGGAAAGGTTATGTTTTGTTTCAATTTTGTATATTCTTGTTTTGTAGTGTTGCTACGCGGATGCCAGGCAGCTAATTTACTTGTGATTAACAAAAAAACAATTTAAATTTAATATTTGCATGCAGTCTATAAATGGCTGTAATAAATCGCGTCGAAAACTTGCTGAATTTAATTTTATGCATAAAAAATATCACAGAATATGAGTACTATGACAAAACACTATACTGCTCTACCACGCATGTGCAGCCATTCGAATTTAGAAGTTCTCATCCACGTGTCACAGTTTGACATGTTGAAAAGGGGTCGTGGTGGTTAAAGATGACCATCACCCTCACCCCCATAACCACCTATTTAAAGTATTTAATCGACCTGGTAGGTTGTCGTTTTTTTGTTGTTTTCCTATTACTAAATATCGTCACTACTTGAAAAAAACTTGTAAGTATCTTGTTCTGTCACTCAAAAGAAAAATGTGGTAACTATTTATGCGATGCATATAGAGTTACTGCGTTTCAACTTAGAGAAGAAGTGTGAGATAAGAGTTTTTTTCAAAGTAGTGATGATATGTCAATATTATAGTTAACAAAAAATTGTGCCAAAAAGAGTTAAGACTCCCGTAGACACTTCAATCAATAAACAGTTCTGACATTTAATAAAGAGAAACTGATTCGACTCGTTAGGAATGCATAATTGCATATTATTAAATACAATGCCTATTATAAAATATTGGACAAATATAGTAAACTGCAGGGGATCTATTTGACTAGTAAGGTTTTGTAGTTCGTGACTTTGCTACAAAACTGCATTGCAAGAAATACCTAAGCCATAATTCTTGCTGATTTCTTAAAAGATTGTCAAGCCATTTTTATTGACACAATTTCAAATTTCTATCGGTCCAAAATTCACTTAAGGCCAATTTTCCTCAGCAACATTATAATAGTGGTAAATATGTTTTCTCCACAACGGCCCGAGCACGCCAGATACAAGAATAGGTGTTTTAGTGCGGAATAAAACATACGGGAATCTGGGCCGCACACATGGACAAATTAAAATTAAAGCTTAAGATATCATCTTATAACGTAATCTTAACGATGTCCGGAATAATACGTTACCGAATGAGTGTATTGTTAGCAAACTCCATGAAGCGGTGAGGGCTACGAGAGATCAAGACCGATGGAGACATATCACCAAAGCTGCTAAACCAAGTGGTCACGATCTTTAGTAATGTAATGAGGGACCGACATGAAGAGAGAGAGAGTATTGTTAGCGGGAGAGCGGAGCGAGGGCGTTTAGTAACACAAGGCTGGCAATTCCCTGTTGCGCTCGATTGAGAGAAATAATTAGAACCGAAGGACTATGGTGTCGGTCATCATCATCTGTTGATATAATACCAATATTGCATTGTCACAAAAATTAAATAGTGTGTGCTAATTCGGTTCGTCTGTCATATTTATACTAGTATAGCAAAACCCCAAAACCATATTCCCAATACATTTAGGCATAGGTTTCACCTTGACTCGTAACATTAGGAAGATTGAGGTAGTACTTTCCTATGACCGCCACAAAGCAATAAAGATTTATCATGCGAATGTCGACTTTTATCATAAGTTATGACAAGGTATGATTCATATTTCGGCTTCATATCGTTTTGCGTAAACATGAAAATGGTCGTGGCAGGCTGCGACACAAAGTTTACAGAAATGTAGGTAACACTTATGAAATATAGAGAAAAATACATAAAAATAAAATGGAAATAGAAGTGTGGTAGAATGTATGAGCTGAGACTGAGACCACGACATTAATTTCTAGTAGATTATGTCACAAATCTTGGAGCATATTTCATATGTGGCCGTGTATAATCAAAGGGCCCACTTTCTCGATTTACAAGGACACTTCATTCATTCATTAATTTACCTAATAGCTAATATGTATTGTAATAGCTAATAAGTATTAACCTTTTCCACGCCAAAGACGTATATATCGGCACCACAGGTCCAACGCCAAAGACCGATATATCGGTCACCGACCACAGAGCAAAATAGACCTACATGCACACGCATAAAGTTTAACTTCATTTTTGACATTTAGATGTCGTGGCGTCTGAGTGGTAGGTTTTGCGTTTGACATGGCGTTTAAAAGGTTAATAACTCCATATCGAAAATGCGACCCTTTTCCCTACATATATATTTGCCAACTCGCCGAGTGCCATCGTTATTAAAACAATAAGCTCGTACATCTACATAGATACCTTTATAACTTTTTTATAAACTAAATTGAGCAAAATCAGTTTTACTCGTGCTTTTAAGGCTATCTGATTCACGATCAACATCAGACTGACAGACGCCCACATAATAGATAGATTTAATAACTACAAATGGTAAGATTAACAGGTAGGTACAAAAACTTATCTTCTCATTTATCTATCCTTGTTTTTGTACACATCCATTTCATGTAGAATTCATTAGTTTTTACCAAATAAAAAAAGAATAAGGATCAATTGACTAATGTGCATTTCCCTTGGCTTTTTATTATAAAACATAGTTTTTTCCCTTATACAGGGTGTTTTTTCAATAACTAGCCATATTGCGCGAGATGATTTGGTAGGCCATACTAAACAACTTTTACTATGGGGCCGACTCTGAACTCGAAAAACATTTTTGTCTCAGCAGTTCGAACAAGCCTACTTTCCTCACTCCCTGGAGTGACGAAAGTGCGACTTTCATCACTTCAGGGAGTGACGAAAGCTGCGACTTTCGTCACTCCAGGGAGTGAAATTTTGTTTCTAGAAGCTTTTCGTCATAATGATGATCCCTTTCATTCAGGAATGTAAATAAATGTGTTTTTTAACTTTAATATGTTCTCACTACTGAGGTGAAAAGTTGTATGTATCACACGATAGGAAAGTTTTTTTACATCTCGTGTTCTTGAGATCGTTCGCTACGCTCAAGATTCAAACTTGAATCAATTCAATTATAGAATCTTTCGCTTACTCGGGACTCAAAATCAACACTCGCAAGCAATACCAACTTTCCTCTCTTGTTGCACAAATAACTATTGGCGGTTTCATACTTTTCATAGGTACATTTCAGTCGATCAGACGTTGACGTTTTGTATGGGGAGGCCAAAAATTTCGGTGTTGGCCCCATAGTAAAAGTTGTTTAGTATGGTTTACCAAATCACCTCGCACAATATGGCTAGTTATTTAAAAACAGAGTTACACATTGGGTAATGGTACTAATGGTGCTGAAAAGTCCACGAAAAGGTTCACTATGACATGCCCTTCCCTAAAATTAAATGTCTGTTTGGGTTAGCGTCAATGTCAAGGACTTTACATCTTGTTTACCATTATCTAGTTAAATTTAGCACTCGAACTAAATATATGCAGATCACACCTCGAATGCCAATGTCAAGGTTAAACGTTAAACGAATCATCGTTCCGTTTAGTTTGATATGTTTTTAATTATCCTCATCAACAAACAATGCGTTGTATCGTAATATTATTCTACGGCTGATAACCAGTGTTTCATAGAATCCTGACAGCTTTGCGGTTACCACTTGTTATATAAAAAGGTGTGGTGAAACTTAATCGTATGGAGGTATTAGCTACAAAGCCTCAGAATATAGTGTTACCACCTTAATTTGCGGAAGGATCGCTGATATATTTTATTAAATATAGCTACATTTCAAACATGACGCTATAGCCTACGTTATAATGTAGGCATCTTATAGAAAAAATTACGGCTATTTTTTAAAGTTTATCTAAGCTAGTAGCTAAAGACTGTATACGTAAAAATCCGGCCACGCATGGTATGGTCCATCTTTTTATTGAATGTGCATATTCAACCAACACTTCTAATTAATAATTTGGGGTTATCAAGCTACATAATAAAATTGAAAACATAATATAAACGTTTCGTTGTCTATGAGTTTGATCACTATATATTCCACAGTGCCTATATTTTGTTGTCCACAGTGTTCTGACAGTGTTTACCAAATTTTCCTGTTAAAAATAGTTTTTTATTATAAATAAGATAAATCAAATTATACCTTATTAAATTCTCTTTTCACCATAGCTAACATTTTTCTAAATGTATTTAGATTGAAATAGTTCGGAGGTGTTCTAACTTTGGTGAGTTTGACTTTTTGACAAAAAAATGGCTGCCATATAAAAATTACTTTCAGTGCTTGGAGTAGAAAGTTTTCCTGACTACCTCAAGTAGAATAGAGTTTCAAAACATTTTTTTTTGTAAGATGACATTCTATTGACCATAAAACCGGTTGTGAAAATATAAATACAATTGTGGTATTGTAGCAGGAAGCGAGTGAAGATTATCAAAAAACGCTGGACAAAACATTAAAGAATGAATACCTTCATGATGATTGAATACCTTCAGTAAAAACTGAGACAAGCCCATACAATTGTAATATGATTCTATTTTTATTATATATTACTATGAATACAGATTATTTATAAAAAAGAACTGCTTGAAAATGTGTATCCGAAAGGGAGATGTACCAGATCATGCGTGGCCGGATTTTAACGTATACAGTCTTTAATATCAATTGGGCGAATCAATTTTTTAATATTGTTGACTCTGTCCCCGTTGTCCGAAAGACATCTTTATTCATACGTTTCATAGAAAATGTTTCGTTGTCCACGGGACGGAACCATACCAACGAGGTCCAATAAAAAGTTGATTGACTCAATTACTATGAACGAGTTAAAGCCGTGTGAAATCTTTTAAGGCAAGTGATAATTTGGCACCTATCCTTGAAAAGCGCAGGCGTCAGATTCGCATAACTTTATCAAACATTATAATAAAAAACTACGTGCAAATCAGTTGCAAACGTGCCGGATTATTCATTCGTTGACCTATGCCAAATTACAGGTGTTGAGTTCTTGGAAATCTCTACCTGACGAATGATGACGTCAGTTAGAATAAAACAATCAACTTATTTTTAACCGAATTCAAAAAAGGAGGAGGTTCTCAATTCGACTGAATCTTTTTTGTATGTATGTTACTCGATATCTCCGTGAATCATGAACCGATGTTCAAAAAAAATTTTTTTATCGAACGGGTATAACCCCTAGATGGTCACATTGTCACCAAGTCGGGGTCTGATGATTTGGAATAGCAGATCCTAAGTGAAGTCGGTTCTTTTTTTGTTTGAAATTATTTTAAGTAATATTACCTACCTACCTATTTATTGATTTGTTTATTTAAGGTAACCATGATTACAGAGAATACAATTTTTACGTAACAAAAAGAAAAAAAGAAAACTAAAAAGACGTTGTTGTTTCACTTAAAACATGATGGTGGCCGATCCATTGACTAACTGTGTAGGCTTGTTCCTGCTCACGTCTCCTCAATCACCCTGCATTGTCAACGAAAAGCATCAATGGTGACTTCTTCAAAATAGGTAGATATTGGGACATTTACTAATTTCAAATAAACAGGTATTCAACGAGGGAAATTCCATACACTTTACAGCATTTTTTTTCAGATTATTAAGAGGCTGACAAGACCCGATGACCTTCAAATTGACTTTACTTAAACAGTCATATAGCTATAACTACTTGTTTTGGAAAAGTAAAAAAAAAATATGTTAATATTCATTATATTCAAAAGAACTTGGTTAATTCCAATACACGATTGGACGAAATCGGCTCGATAGAAAATAATTCCAAAGTTACATCTAAAATTAGCTTAAAACAATCGCACGTCTTTAGTTTCTTGGCTTATATGTCTGTAATTAAGGACAACATTCCACCACACTAATACTAAAAACTTCGTTGCCTTAAATTTCTCAATTAATGCATAGTTTTTTTTAAATTAATCATTTTGCAAAATTTGCAGTGAGCTCCCATACTAATCGTAACGCAGTGTTTCTCTTTCACTCGCGCTGAAAAAGATAGGGAGGGAATTTAGCTCTTATCATCCTCTTAACCCATTCACTGCTATGACACGTTGTCGTCACGGCTCTACAAATCATTTTGGCTACACAGCGGGAAACCCATGTTATCGGCTATGGCGTAGCGCTACGCGCGTAGCATAGCAGTGAATGTGATGTGATTATCTTAAATCTTTACTTCGAGTTTTATTATATTTCTATTTATTTGATCTTATTCTATACAAATTCACATCTTAACCTCAAAAACCGCGTCTCCACTCTAACTCATCCATCGTAACATTTCAGTATTAAATGTAAGAATAAACAAATAATGTATTATCGTCCTTAACACGCACATAATAAGAACTATGATACCTGGTATATAACATATATTTTTTTAAGTGTCGTACTAATATCAGACTTGCTGCTAAGAAAATAAGCGCATCGATTTCGATATCGTGCAAGCTAATATTAGAGCATAATAAATCAGTGTATCCACAATGCGCGCGGCACTACGCTGGTTATTCAAATAGCTTGCCAAATGCTTGACTCTGACGAAAAATTAGCTTTTTAAATGGTTAGGCTGCGTTTCCATCAGGGATGACAATCCTAGAGCTGCATTATGCTGCATTAGGTAAATGAAGTGATTCTATTGGTTCTTAAAAACACATTCTTCAAAACGCATCTTTGCTCATCTCTGGTGGAAACGAAGCCCTCGCACATTATTGAAAGTTCACGTCTCTCAAATGATGAAAAAAAAAACTAATCAAAATTATTATTTTTTCACGTTGATTGTCTACATAGTACCCCGCGCTTTAACAAAACCAGTAAACGTGATATCAAAATCTGTACCTTCTAAACATAATCAGAGATCACATTTACATTGCTAACTTCAGATCGCTCACCTGCACTCAGCAATGTGAACACAGCAGGTGTTAACAATTTGAGCATTCAGAACAATAATGTCATATATGACGCGGCGGCACCATCACTTGGAACTTTGTTCCATTGCAATTTGTATTAAAGTATAAATACAATTTCGTGAATGCGTTACGTGTTCCGCCTACACTACACCTGGAGAAATCCAGTGAAATGTGAGTGTGTGTGCCAGAAATGTAAGTGTTCTCCTTCAGTACTTACTTATGTATATGTAATTTAAGTATGTATTATGTGCCTGCGAAAGGGCAGGCTTTACTTCATTCTATGTTACAACAGCTCCATGGATCCACACTTCGGGTTTTCTGCCATAAAACAGGCGATTATCTTTCTAACCCCTCGCATACTCTGCATTATTAGGAACATCTTTTTGTTCAGTATTCAGTAATAAAGCTATTTCTGCCACGGCCGGTAACACTGGAATCCTAAACTAAACGGTTTCGCCGCTAATATCGTTGGCACTCGCGCCGGTCGATTTGTCACTGTAATAAATACATTCATTGTAACGCTACTGGACGCTGACGGAGAAATGAGAGAGTCGTGTAGTTAAAAAAAACATTGTGTGCTTTTATGAAACCACGATGCAAGTGAAACTTTACTATGTTAGCATGGCGCTTAGAAATTAGTGCCCAATTGGTTTGTCACGCTAGACGTACAGAGCTGGAATGACTTGCCAAATGTAATTCATTAAATATAATCGAAATATGTTTCTAAAATTTAGAAAAAAAAATTTTCGTCCCACGCACGGGATTTGAACCCTCGCCCATTCGATCGTAAGTCTCATGCCATACCACAGTGCCACCGCTGCAGTTACGCTAAGATGCGTAATATAGAATTGTATACCGCGGTTGACTGCCAACATGACATGAACCTTATTGCTTATGAAATAAGCCTCACCTAGCTTACTATAAACGAGAATCAGCGTTACAGCTTGTTACGCGCGACATGCAGAAGAGAGGCTTTAAAATTTGAGGCGATGGAATAAAAGTTTCACTTTAATATTTACAGGGTGGACATTCCGATAGAGTCAAATGGGGAACAAAGTTTCAAAGAACACCCGATGAGAACTGGCCCTAGTATATTCAATAAACTAGAAGTTGATTAGGCACTTCCACACTTCCAAGTTCATGAAGAGCGTGAGGACAGATACACACAGATACCTATTTACTTAGTATATACAGCCTTGGCCAGAAGTATTGAGCATAGCTGTTTTTTGTTTACAATTATTTCCCTATCCTAACAATGTACGGTAACGGCAAATATCATATTTTATTTATAAATATAGAAAACTTCACATAATAACTCTTTCAGGGTGCGTATAAAACATGAAAACAGTAGGTAGGTACCTACCAAAAAAATAAATTTACGTCAGTGCGACATATTGCAAATATTCTATGCAGTTACTACTAACTTCAACAAAACAAGCCTTTTAGTTTGAATTATTTCATAAAAAATCTTCAAAAACGATGGATTAAACTTTTTGAGTTTTGTATGAAAATCGCATTGGTGCCCTATACTTCTGGCCAAGGCCATATTAAATTATAAAATATATACATGTGTATATATTTTATAATTTAATATGTCAGACATCCTATTCTCTTGCAACAAAACAGTGTCTTCGGTAATAAATTATGACCGTACCAAAATGCACTACAAGCGAACAGATATTGTAGTAAATTATAAATATTGCCACATAACATCTAAAACATAGTAGTGTTTTACAGTAAAGCACAATAAAATATGTTTACGTTACAATATTATTGTGTGAGATGGCTAAGAACTGGCGTTTCATAAAATTTGTCAGAGATCCACTCTCACTCAAAATTCAACACTAAATATGTCATTCAAGTAAAAGGTACATCATTGTCGGTTGTCAATAAGGCGATAGGCCATAAAAAGCATTTTTCACCTCACTAGCTCGAAAAGCCCTTTTTGTTTGTTTAATATCTATTGTGAAAATCGCTTTTTATCCACATGTGGTGAAAGAGTTTTGACATAAGTGACAAGTGGCTTAAGTGACATTTGACAGCTAACAAAACGTAAAACGTTAAAAGTGCAGAATTTTTAACATCGCAATTAATGAATTGCATCGAGTAAAAACACTTAATACTTACAGTCTTACAACTTTATTTTAATTCATAAATATCAGCATTCAACATTAATCTTCATTCTTTTTGTAAAAACGGATAAATTGTTCTGACAGCCGAATAAGTCTACGTACGAACAAAACGCATCTGACATTTAATAAAACCTTTTACGTCAAAACTTTTCATTTCAATTCATCCATCATATCAACGTTAAATATTCGCATGTTTTTCTAGGTTGTTTTGTTAAAAATTAGTGATTCGAGTGATGAAGAAGTATTAAACACCTGAGGAATTACGGGAAACCGAGCAAAATGCACCCTTTTTCTTATTTTCCTCGCTGTAGTGAGGTGAAAAGTTTTGTGTTATACACGGGTGAAAGTTATTTTACGTCTCGTGTATTAAAGCACTCGCTACGCTCAGGATTCTATTTTTGAACCACTCGCTTCGCTCGTGGTCAATAATAGAATCCTTTCGCTAGCTCGTGTTTCAAATAACACTCGCACGTAAAATACAACTTTCACCCTTTGTATAACAAATAACTATAGATATTAAACTCTATTAACAACCGATAATAATGTACCTTTTACTTGAAAACGCCTATGACAAAAATCATCAAACGGGTCTCTAACGTTATTTTATTTATTAGGTTCAATGGAACTGGGTACGAAACGTAACTGATCTTACTTTCCTTTTCGAGACCTTTAGATTCCTTCTCGAGGAGACCTTTAAGACACTGGGAACCAAGTTCTATGGTTGCTCCGTCAGTGGTATCTATTGTACCATTTAGGGTGTCCATTGAAAAATTCAATACAAAAGTACCCATTTTCATAGCTACTCTTCAGTGTAATTGCTTTTAAAAAGAGCGGTTTAGAGAGGATACAATTTATCTTATTACTTTTTATACGATAAAACCGGACCATCGTAGTCTAGCGCCGACGAAATTCGTTTCTCTTTTAATTCAACAGATTTTTCCATTAGGTAAACTAAGTATATGTAACATAACTGTAACGATTTTGACTTGACCCAATCCCGTTGTGATCATTTATATCAATCCGCGAGAATTGGGCTGGAGTAAGGTCGACAAATCACGCCCACGGTAGCCTATTCTTGTTTTCGGCGCATACGCAGCACATCGTGATACTTATGAAGACAATACACGGCACTGCTATACAGTGTGTAAATCTAATACGGGAAAATCTCTTAGCGGTGATTAGTATGGGACATAAGAAATGTAATTAGATAACTTTTATTTAGATGCAATTAAAATGTTATCCATACAAAATAATTCGGCCCGAAATGTAACGCAAACACACTCGCATTAAACGCTCGTTGACAGTTACATTGCTGCTGATAAAATTCTCAATAATTAATTATTGGGTCACAGTTAAGTGTAACTTAAAAAAACATCTTGATTAATGATTACACTAATGAGTTCTATGTCTGGTTTAATTTATCGTCCCTATTAGATGTACACATTGTATTATACCCTATCTGTATGTATACAGGATTTATAACGTAACGTATAGATGAATTATCGAGAGCGTGGAATTGCATATGTAGTAGTATTGTTTGTTTACAGGCATTCTATATTTGAATCCGCACACAAAGAGGCACAACACGGTACAACCACTACATATGCAATTCCACGCTCTCGATAATTCAACTATACAGTCAGCTAAAGTAGCTAAGCGGGTAGGGCGTTCAAAATTAGCTCAGACTTTATTTTTAAGAGAATAAGAGCGTGTGTACTTCAATGAAATTATCTAGTGATAGTTAGCAATAAAAGTTTGTACCAAAAAATTTTTTTTGGGAGTCACTTGTTTATTTAAAATATTACATTGTAGTGACGAAGCATCGTGTTGTTACAAAACGTTATAACATTTTCCTGCTCTGGAAAAAAAAGTTTTGATAAATATAATCAATGTACCTATACAAGATCTGGTTCACAAGTACTGATAACCCTTATCGACGTTATATTATTGTTTTCCATTGGCTATCGGAGTGATAAATTAATTAAAATCATAAATGATAAATTTTTGCTGGGTTAAATTTACCGACAAAAGTTAAATCATCGGCCGTTAGTTGGTGAAAAAGAATGGTTTTTTTTTCGGAAAATTGCAACATTAAGAACGACATGAATAACCAGGAAAGAGGTATAGTCTGGCCTACCAAAAAGGGCAGCAACAGAAGAGTAATAAGTTACACTCAATATATTCATCCCTTTTTTAGTGGTGAAGGTACAAGGTACTAATGTAAGAAAAAGACAGTATGATTATCTCTGTCTATGCTTGAAGTAAAACAGACCCTGGCAAACTATATAAATGTCCAGCAGTAAGACGCGAATTTACTCAGACCAGAGAGTCTACTTTGCGTTTTAGTTAGTTGTAAACTATAGTTACAAAGTTTAAAATGCGCAAAAGAATCACTAGTCGACCTCAGTATGAAAATACCCTTAGGCTACAGTTTACAGTAAGGTTGATCTGATTAAAGGATACCAGTGAGAGCACAACGCGCTCTTGTATGGCGGGTTTCCATACAATATACAACCAGCAATATACAACTAATTAGCGCAGTTGCAAGGCCGTCTGAATTTCGCGGTATGTTCAGTAACAGTGTTAAAGTTTCATTATCGACGAACACATGTTTGCTGAACAGCAACAAACACATACACATACAAATATCTTTTTTAATACAGTTGCTCAAAAAAGTGCTTTTCTTGTAGTGGTTTAGCGTGCGGAAAGTTTGATATCGCGCACTAGTGCTTTTTACTTTTCCAGCAAATCACAGCTAATGACAGTGACAGACAGCCAATCACAGCGCCGCACCGCACCGCGCGGAGCGTTCGGATACATGTACTAAAGTAACCTCAAAGTGAATAATTGACAATTTTATAATTTTTTCGCAACTGTATTAAAAAACGTCGTTCGATACTCGTGCGTAAATGTCATTCTTCACTCGTCCCGAGTCTTGCCACTCGCCTACGGCTCGTGGCAAGATATCTCGGTACTCGTGAAGTAATGACATACTTTCCGCACTAATATCGAAATGTACTATTATCAAGCCTAATCCTGACTAGAGATGTGCCGTTTTCGAAAACGTTCTCTGTCAAATTTGGGAAATATTTCCGAAGGAGAACGTTTCCCATACAAAACGGGAAACCGAGAATTCTCGAGAACGACACAACTCTAGTCCTGGCTCTTAAAGTTATACTCGATCTTAAGATTGAATCTAGCAGATCTAAATGCACCCACCTATTGAGCTTAGGTCTAACAAGAGAAGACCTAAACTCACTTAATACATAACGTAAGAATACCATATTAAACACCATGTTTACATCTCATCACCAATAAACTACAAAGGTATAGAGGATTGACTCTAGTAGACCTACACGGAAAAAAAATCTTCATTGAAGACAAATCCTCTTGGTCAAGACAATATTATTTCGTTTATACGTGGAAACAATTTGCCTAGAAAGTGGTCTTGATTCAAGTAATAGTACATTACTACAGAGGCTGGGAAGTAGGGGGTTGCCGGCTGAGTTATATAGACGGCCGAGCGTAGCGAGGCCGGATAGTTACGAGGCTGGCAACCCCTTTTCACGCCGAGGTATGTATAGTGCTTTTCTCAAACATGCAATGAAATAAATATAAAAAAAATCCAAAAAAAATATTTTTTTTTTCGAAAAACAACAAAAAAATAAATAAAAAAAAATCAAAAAAAAGGAAAAAAAAAACAAAAAAATAAAAAAAAAAACAAAAAAAAATTTTTGCAAAAAAAAAATTCAAAAAAAAGGAAAAAAAAAATTTCAAAAAAAAATTCTAAAAAAATATCAAAAGAAAAATTCAAAAATAAATTTTCAAAAAAAATTATTTCCAAAAAAAAAACAAAGAAAACTAATATTATGATGATTATTGTTTTTTTTTTTAATATGCATAAGTAGTGGCAGAATGTCAAATGAACCAAAAAGTAAATATCGCCTATAACCTTAAATGGCTGAATGCCATGATCCTGTGCCACAAACATATGTGGAATGGAAATTAAAAAAATTTATTTCCCGGCTTTATATGAAAATCGTTACCTGTTCTCTGGAGTTGATCCGCCCTAAACGTGACACTTTGAAGCGTATTATGACGCACATAACGAAGACATTTCATTGCATGTTTGAGAAAAATATATATTATTTTGGACTAAAGATATATAATTAGTCCAAGACAATATTCACTTATGTTTAAACAATAATATTCCTACATAAGTATTCTTGGCTGAAGATATGCTTTTATTTCCGTGTTAACTCACCTATGTTAATCCAGGAGTATTGTTGAAGTATTGACTTCAATAAGGAATGATTCGGCATAATGATCTAGGAGGAAATTCATTTATTAATGGATTTCCCCCAGAGGGCATTTAATAAGAGGAGTGATGGTTGCAAGTTACAAATTGAAATAATCGAATCGTATTGTTGTATTTCACAATAGATGATCCTTATTTTGTTGTTCCAGCGTATTATTAAATTGCAACGCCAATAGCTGTCAAGTGCACGGTAAACAACGGCAATTGACAAGCCACTTAAGCCTGGTTTAGGTACAGTCGAAGTCTAATACTTGTATACACATTTGCAACTTATTGCAAAGGAGTAAGGTTTAAAATATTAGAGATATCTTTGACGCCGACTCTACGCCTCGAGATATCTTCATTAGCCTGTACCTGTTCTACGTGACATACAACTGGTGGGTCTAAGACATAAGTTAGCTGTATACGACCAGATTGTGCCTAGTGGAAGAATCTGTTAAGGGGAAATATTGTACCATCTATACTGTACTTATCTATACCAAAATTAGAGTACGTAATATTAAGTATTTGTGGCCGAACATATTGATCTGTTACTTCAAGGGTGAAACATTTTTTTGGAACACGAGGTTTCTAATCGTGCATTATTAATGTATTTACTATCATCTATCTACGCTCATTGTATCCTGACCCAGGATCGTGGTCATCATCATCATCATCGTCGTCGTTGTGATTCCCATTTACCTACTACCATTTGCCTACTACAAGATCCTGCTAGGAAGGCGATCTATCTTAGTAGTTCTTCTTCTATTATAGTTTTAATTTTTTCTTCGACTACTTCACAATCCATCCTGCTTCCAGGTACCTCTGGTACGCAGATCGCCGGTTCAAAACCACTAGTCGATCTGGTAAATGACTTGCCTAGAAATCCGTTGCTCTATATTTGCAATTTTGCGTTGCTCGCTCTAATTTCAGACCCTGATCTTTTTATTCGCCATTCTGGCTAGACATACCAGAATATGGACAATTTCTCAATTTACCTTACCTATACTCTGGTTGATGCCAGGAACAGTTATTAACAACTGTCATAATTGTATTAAAAAGCCATGTTTCATAGATGTTATGATAATTAACTAATTGCGCCCAGTGGGTATACAGTAAACATGTCCGCTGTCACGTCCAATCGTGAATAGGTACAAGTCAAGATATTATGCAAATGTTATATTATCAGTTGGCACCAGTCAATTACCTACCTATTTATTGATTATAATGTCATAGTTTATATGGTTGGTGTATGTATGTTGTATGTTTGGTATACGTTTTCCTTGAATACGTTATGAATATTATGTTATGATTCATGATGACAAAGACTTCGATAATCCCAAACTTATTTTACCTGAGTTTTCTAATGGAATACTTTGACCTCAACAGAATGTGATTAATTATGCAAAAAACACAAGAAAACCAATACGTTTGTTTCGAAGATTACATCAGTACCTACACGTCAACGCAAGCTTTTATTTTACTAGACTGATCATCGAATGATGCACCTGAGATTTTACTTTTTAAATGGCAACTATTTGAAAGTCAAATGGGTCAATCTTCTGTTATTTTTGTGACATTAGGGAAAAATATTGTTTTCAAAGACTTCATTCAAATCATGAACAAAACTATCAAAAGAAATCGCGTCAAATACAAAGAAAAACAAGGCGAGCAGAAAGTCAAAATTAACGAACTTTAAAAAGACAAATACTTAGTAACATTTGCCGCGCTGCGCGCTGGTGTATTTCCTAAAGTCGTAAACTACTTATATAGAAAGTACCCATAGTTGGCATGTTAACTACCTATGTATTAGGATGCAGTAATGCGGCATATTTAATTTCATGAACAATGCAAATGAATGCATCGTTCTTGACCTAATGCTATTAGGACGATGCAATGAGGAAACTATGCAGCCGTGACCCATATGCAATTATGCAGTCCTTTTAAAAAAGAAAGTTGTTCACGTGACTTTATACGGTACAATGGGTTCAGGGCAACGTGTGCATGTTAAAACATCTTTATTATCTCTTGAAGAGCGCTATCTGATACATGCATCACAAGAGTAGCTACTAGCTTGGCGTCCAAGGTGATCAAAATGGTGTTGGCACTATTTTATTGTTGAAATATTATAGGAAATTGCTTAGCTTAGGTAATTGATCACCTCGTCCGCTAGCTGCTTTTTTTGTTCACTGTAATAATTTGTGGGGGGGGGGGGGGGGGTCGAGTAATAAGTTCATCGCACGTCATGCTTAAGACTCAAAAAATCAACACAAGCTTGCTTATCTATTACTTGTGTATCTTTTACAAAATCTTCTTTATTTATCTTGGTCGCCATCAGATATATCGGAGAGGCCAAAGTGGTCACAAATATCTGAACAACGCCTCTATTCTCAAGGCGATAAAGTGCATGTTTACTTAAATATTTTTGAGTACCTCCGCCGCTCCGATATATTTGATGGCTACTGTGCCAGTGTCTAAAGTCCTTGCATGTCTTCCGTAAATATTTGGAGGTCCCAAAATCCAGTTTACAAATGAAACAATAGCACCAACAAACCGGCGCCTCGCATGTAAGCCCACATCTTCCTGTCTCGGTGATGTCATGGGACCTACGAAATTGATCCTTATAAGGCGTCATTCGTATGCGTTTTGCATTTCAAGGCCGGATTGCTGGAATATATTTTCGTTATTGGTGGTCTAATCTTTGGAGCGAGTATTAAACGTCTGTCGAATGCAAGAATATGGGAATAATTAAAAGGTCAGCAAAAAGATATACTTTGGTCAGCGGAAACAGATGATTGGAAGGGGTAAGGTTAGACTTTTCTGACCAAAACATCAAGTTTTTTCAGACAAGTTAAATAGTATTCCAAGAATATTATATTTAACTCAGGGAGACCGCGCATTGTTACCTACTTTTTGCAGCGATACAGTTACGATACAGTAGCGCGATGGTCATGCTACTGTCGCGAATTCGTACAGTATAATATTTGACCAAACCAAAGATAGTCAAATATTATGTTAACGTTCTTATGGAAATTCTTTATGTTCCCAGGACGGGCGTTGTAGTCGTTTGTAAAGTACTTCTTCTCACTACACAATTAGCGAATACAAATATTATATCCGTACAAAACCGTGAAAACGGATTCCTGGCCTCATATCCTTATTCGTCTACTTGGCCGGTAATCTCGGTTTTCCTTAGCCTCTCTTGTAATCTAGATAGGTACCTACTATTGTCAACTATTGTGTACTTTCACACTGTACTTCAGTACCTGCTTACTAGTACAAGTGATATAGGTAATGCTTATAAAATGTGTTACAAGTGTTGTGAATAGTTGAGAATGTCTGAATTTTATAGTTGTCAGGTACCTTTAGTGAATGGTGTATACATATGTGTAGGTATTAAAATTCTTTTCTTTTTTTCAGTCGAGTGAACCCGCAGTTTGCGCTAGCTGCAATGCTTCCATCAATGGAAGGGTGAGTATATTACTATTTAGTACCATTTTATATCCATACGAAGTAATGGTTCCGTGGATCCTTAAGGGTTGTATGAGGCTGCGTTTCCACCAGAGATGAGCGAGGATGTGTCGCGAGTAATGTGTTTTTGAAAACCAATGGTATCACTTCATTTGTCCTCCTACGCCTCCTAGCCTCCTAGCCTAGTCGGTAGTGACCCTGCCTATGAAGCTGGAGGTCCCGGGTTCGAATCCTGGTCAGGGCATTTATTTGTGTGTTTATCACAGATATTTGTTCCTGAGTTATGGATGTTTTCTATGTATTTAAGTATTTATGTATATCTATATCTATAATATATATCGTCGTCTAGTACCCACAACACAAGCCTTATTGAGCTTACTGTGGGACTAGGTTGATTTGTGTAAGATTGTCCCATAATATTTATTTATTTGTTTATCCTCGAAAAACGCAGCCCTAGGATGCAACGCATCCTCGCTCATCTCTGGTGGAAACGCAGCTTTTACTGTGTATCTTGTATGACTGTGTAATCATGATTGCAAAACATAAATGAAATGTTGTCTTGGTTAGAGGAGCTCAATCGCCCATTAACTTAGAAACAATCATAATGTAACAAAAACTATTTAAAACGGCATATTTACCATGTGAGCTCATAATAATAAAAAACTCACATGGTAAATATCCCGTTTTAAATAGTTTTTGTAATGTTAATAATGACCATGTTAGCTTAAAATCATAAATCATAATATAGTTAATCATACGTATGTGTATTACTGGACCGCGATTAGAATGGGGTTAGAGTTGACAGATTTTCCATATGCTTACGTCAAAATTTGTATGGGTTGACAGCTAAGTCAATCCCATTCTCATCGCGATTCAGTAATAATGTTGTGTGTGTGTAGTATTTAAAAATACTACATTTAAGTACGTATATTAAGTAACATTTGGATAAATAAGTTATAACTAGGATAAATCAGCAAGTTTTCTCTCACTGCACCCACTTTAGCGAATTTCTGTTTGGCCCTATGGTTGACTAGTAGAGAATGCCTTGAGGCATTAAGTCCGCCATTTGTACTTATTTTTTACTGTGCAATGAAGTTTAAATAAATAAATTAGAGATGGGCCGACTAGGGTTTTTGCCGACTACACAATCGGCCGACTAATCGGTTTTCAAATTGCCGATTAATCGGCCGACTAGTCGGCAATGCCGATCGTAGGTTTTGGCTAAGTTCGGGTGCAATCGGAAACGCTCGTTTCGCTTCGTCCGCCGAGCCATTGGCTATCACGCTTTCATGTTTTGACACTTTTGACCAGGCCTATAACCGCGAAGCACTTCGTTCATCGAATCGAATATTTCCATCACTCTCGTATGTGCAAGAGCGATAGAGACGAGACCATCGTTTTGTCGATTTTCGAACTTCGCGGTAGGCCCTCAGTTTTGTTTACAAACCGGCGCTCGCGAGTTTGATGGCAAATCAAATAGAAAACAAACACTACTAATGAGATTTAAATTTCATAAATAGAAAAGGGTTAAACTTCTGCCAAATTCTTATTTTCCTGTAGGTATTAAAGTGCCGAATATTCGGCATTTTTTGCCGACTAGTCGCCGACTAATCGCCGACTACAAATGATGCCGAATAGTCGGCTTTCCCGACTAGTCGGCGACTAGTCGGCCCATCTCTAAAATAAATAAATAATGCTTATCTTTTTAAACTATTCTGCAGTGGGATTTGAATATTGAGTAGGGTCGTGTCGTGTGACTCAGGTCTCATGTACTTTCAAAGTTTCATGCGAAGATTATCTGTTATAAAAGTACCTATCGAATAGATCTAAAAAACATTTTAATTGAGGGTGGAGGAGGGAGGACAGGATTTTAAAAGATACATCGCTAGCTGATAACAACGTTGTCAATAACAAACAAAACCGGGTCAGTCAACTATGCAAGGCTACGTGACAGTTATCATATAAATTTACCAATTTCCTTAGATATTCCTAATCTTAATACCACATATCGATAGGTAAATCTGTACAGGGGACCGCCGGTCTAAGTATACGTTTTCATCAATAACAACAAACAAAATGTGTCGTAAATGTATTTAGTTTAGTAGAAAGGGCGAAGCGGTTGATTGTACCTAGATGATGCAATAAAATATTGTATTGATAAGATTAAGTATTTTAGGTAGTTGGCATTGAAAATAATAGGTACAGTTTATTGGAAATATGACGGCAATAATGTGATTAAAACCATGGAATAATACGAAATTAAAATGGCTATGATTATTATTTCGGTACCCGTGTAGGTAAGGTACTAGTAAGTACATTTTAGTAATGTAAAATATCAGCGCAATTCAGGAAAATAAAATAAAAGGCAAACCGATAATCGAACAACACATACAAATATGGATGTTAATAATAATGAATCAATCAGCGCAAATTCCATTACGTATCCATCACATGACCGCATAATATTCAAGCGAGTTTTCCTCCAAAATTCCCACTTTTAATTAAAACAATACAATCCAAAAATACCTGAAGAACAGAAGTGTTCACTAGTTTATTTTCGGCGATGTCCAAATAGTTGCACATACAAACTTACGTTTGCGGGTGGGCAAAATCCAGACTAATATCAACTCTTATAAATTTATTTTTACCGGCTCTAAAAGCGCTCTTTTGAAACTGAAACGATAAGTTTGCAGGAAGCGCTTTAAATTTGCGTCGCACCGAGGGCGCCACTTTCTCCAAAAAGTCACCCACGTGTGTATTACAATTTTAGTTTCAATTTTCGCCGTTATTTTAAAATTAGTTCAAGACTTTTTCCTTGACTTCCACACAACTAATGAGCAAATGTTAAATTTGAAACACCTTGACCGCTATGAACTAAAATTGGTAATACACATGTTATAAGTAGCTTATTGTTTGCGTTTTTGCAAGGCGAATTATTGTAATAAATACTTTATTTTACTAATGGGTTTGTCTTAGTATTACGCACAGTCGCCATCAAATATATCGGAGCGGCCACGGTATTCAAAATGCAATTTGAACACGCACTTTATCGCCTTGATAATAAAAGCGTAGTTCAGATATTTGTGATCACCTTGGCCGCTCCGATATATTTGATGGCGAAATACAGCAATCAGAAAACGCCTATGGTGGACATCGAAAATAGAAGAGGCCGATAGTTACTTTTCAGACTTCAAAGTAGTTGTTCATAGCGGGTAGCTAGTAATAGCTAGGCCGGGCACTATTCACTCTAATTCTAACCATTAGAACTCGAGTAATCCAAGCAATTTAATCGTCAACAATCAATCGCCTATTCGCTTCTCATTAAGGGACTCATAAACGATATTTAACGAGCTGCTTAACGTTTTAATATGATGCCATTCATTACAAAGTGGTCAAAAATTCAATTAGCGGCCGTAATTCTGACTCTACAAGATCAACTCGTCTGATAGACAGAATTTGTGATGCTTGCATAAACACAAGATTTTCAGTTATAAACTAAAATCTAAATTCTGGTATAAGGTCATCGGTGTAGACTATTACTGACAACGGCTATTTAAATGGTCAGATGATATCTTAATGATTGGCACAGTGCGAAAGGACCAAAGAACGTTGAACGAAGAATACATCTATAAACTGACTTAAATGTCATATTTATAGTTATGTATAAATACCTACGAGATCTATATTCGGCAGTAAATAGGTAAATCATACATTGCCGCCCTAACAGTATACTTTATGTTAAAAGTTAAGTCAAAGTGAAACCTACATTGCTTTCTCCAACATTCGTATTCCCATGTTTTCGTTCTCTCTATTCATAAATTTATCTCCACAGATTGTAACGGCGCTGAACAAGAAATGGCACCCCGAGCACTTCCAGTGCCACACCTGCCGCAAGCCGATCGACGGCGCCAAGTTCCACCAGCACGATGGCGCCGTGCACTGCGTGCCCTGCTTCACGCAGCACCACAGCCCGCGCTGCCACGGCTGCGGGGAGCCTATCACTGACGTACGTATCTATACAATCCCAGCATCCTCACACAACAGTAGGTTTCTATGTGTGCTAGTGCCACACCTGGCGTACAAGGTCTCTGGCGCCATCACCACGATGGCGCCATGCACTACGCAGTGGCACAATTTATAGGAGCACGAGTCAATACGTATGTATTTACTCATACAATGCTAGCACCTGTGTTGCAAATACAGTCTAGACACTCATCATCATTGGTCTGTAACGTCTATGGCAGACGATTAGACGCAATGTCCAAAATCAACTTAGACACTTCCTTTGGTGGCTGTACAAACCAATACGACCAGTCGCAAGCGCGCTCACATTTTGCACAGTTAGGTAGGTACCTACATGTTGCAACTGATGTGCTGGTGTTACAATACTGCCGTCTCGCCCTCTTATCGGCTAATTTGTCGAACCAGATCGACGGCCGATGCGGTAGTTTCTAGGCAACTGTGCCTAGACACTACCGCAACGCGTCGAAAACTTCAGGTTTGTGAATACCCTGCATTATCTTTTTCAAGACGTCTCAACATCTCAACAATAATTGCGATTAACGCCCACCTTCCAGATTCACATTTCAAATTAGGTTAAACTGCCGCAACCCATTTCAATGAGTGTCAATTTAACCAACCATTCATTCTTTCCCGTGATTCAACCAAAGATTAGGGTATTAAAAGCACTTGAGTGGCCACGAAGTGTTCTCCCACTTTTTCCTAATTACTTTAAGGTATAGTCAGCAGCAGAAGTTGCTAAGCGAGCGAGGTGTTCAGAATGACCTTCACACGCTCTTATTCTCATAACAATAAAATCGGCCAAGTCGCGTCAAGCGCATTTTGAACACGTCAGCTGCTTACCTACTTCTGCTGCTGACCCTATATGTCTTGTAGTACCTATCGTCAAGGGTAAAACTCATGTCATTCACGGTCACGGACACGATAATTTAGCCGTGCTGACTAGTCTTCGGCAAACGTGACGTCACATGCGCATGATTCAATGTCAACAGGGAGCTCGTAAAGCAAGAAGCTGCTTTAAAAATAGCATGTCCTAATACAGATTTAACGGTGCTTACGTCCTTTTTATTGAGCAAGGATTATACACGTTAACGACCAGCTGAAATGGGCAGGGATATTGCTTTTACTTTGTAGTAGGTGCGGAAATGTTCGATAATTGGTTTTCGAACATTCATTCTTTTTTTTTTATTGACATAACATAGGCTAGTAAAACTAAATCTAACTAGAGGATACGGGACGGCGCGTATGTCAAAAATTATATAATTTTATCAAGTATAGTCTTGCTTAGTCATAGTCACTGATATATTTCCTGAATATACTCGTACATATAAAACAGAGAACACGATCCACATACTGACAAACACCTCTGACGTCTTCCGTCAAGCGGTGTAGGTTTGTAAGCGTACCAATAAAATAGACATACACATACATTATGAAAATGCACGAAAAACATAACCCTCCTTCGACAGTGGGGTAAAAAGGGGTTGAAATTCTTTAACGACTTTTTTGCGGTTTAAGCCGCGGGTGGAGGTTAGTCACTGATATATTAACGCATTCACTGCCAGGGGGCGTGGCCTAGGAACAAACTTGTATGACGCTGGACGCACATGTGCGTCGGGGGCAGTGAATGTGTTAATAGATTATAGGACAATAGATAACTTCTTTTATTTATTACTATCTTTGACGCACATGAACGTTTTATCGTAATCCTTTAAAAAACAACTCTTAAGCTCATAGTAAAATTAGATAAACCTTGTTAATCTTACAAAATAGTTGTTGTTCAGTTCTATAATCTATAGTATCTATACGACCTTAAATTCCTATTTCCATAAAAGAGATAAGTAAATAAATAAATAACCCGGCCAAGTGCGAGTCGGACTCGCGCATGAAGGGTTCCGTACCATTATATATAAAAACTACCTACTATCGAATAAATTAATATCGCAAGGTCGTATCTGCCTAAGTAGGTAGGTAGTTTTTTGGAGATAACTCAAAAACGCCTAAACCGATACTGTTCATAATAATTTTCGTTGAAAGAATATTCCGTTTTTTGCCATTTGGCTACGGAACCCTAATAAATGGAAACCTATCAAATTTTTAGGTGGTAATTTCGGTATACGGGCTGTGATTTCAGTAAACAGACAAAAATTCTTATAATCGTAGGTACAGTCGCCATCAGATGTATCGGAGCGGCCAATGTGGTCATAAACATCTAAACAACACCTCTATTGTCAAGCCCATAAAGTGCATGTTCAGATATTTTGAGTACCTTGGCCGCTCCGATATATTTGCTGGCAACTGTACTAACATTATAAATGTATGTTTCTACGAGTATGTTTTGATATTTGCTCAAAATATTGTTAGTAACGCAAAAACGGCAAAATGAATTAAGGCACAAAACACTGATCCGAAATATCTGAATTCAGCAAATTCATGGACAAAATGCTTAAATTTGTCTATGGTTGCTTAAATTTAAACGAATAGCGTACTAGTAGTACACTAGTAGCAACTAGGTGGAGTAGCAGTGCAGGTGACATTTCCTCTTACATTTTGAGTATCTTTAGGGGGCTTTCACGCAGACGGCGCGATTGGCTTGAGCTTCAAAAAGTTCTTAGCTTAGGCTGTGCTGCTCTACTATATGGCGATTATCACACTGACGACGGATCCGCATGCAGCGCCGGTGCGCGAGAGAGATAGCGCTCTGCATGCGTATAGCGCTGTCTCGCTCGCACACCGGCGCCGCATGCGGATCCGGACCAGTGTGATAATCGCCTAAAAGTTACTCTATGCTTCTACTAGTACTGCGGTTTTTATTTCGCCAGACTATAGTACATACTCGTAGTCAATAAATAGTGATCGGCTTCACAATTAAATACAACCCAACGACCCGTAATCCAAATAGATAAAAACTATTAATCTTCCTACGATAGACTTAATCTATGGCCTCGACTAACCTACACGCCTGAACCGGCTGATAAAAAAGAACAATTAGTGAATCATGTGCGTGTGCGCACGGCTTTGGTCCACAAACGGCCCTTCGCGGCGTGACACATGAAATATGACCTTGGCCTTTTATATCACGTTAGTCGCAACAAGCATATCTAAAGTTCGCTCCGGAATGTTACGTAGGTACTGATGTGCCTAAGGATACTTTCCAAAATTTCTTATATTTTTGTATGAGAATTGAAACTTTCCAATTTTAAATTTATATTTCCCATATTTCCGAGTGAAAGTTTTATGAAATTTCCTAGAATTTATAGAATTTTATGGAAACTTTCCACAACTTGCACATCTGTTTACATAGGTAAGTGTTTCTGAGATAAACTGGAATATGGGGCTATTCATAAATTACGTCATTTCAAAATGGGGGGGGGGTCTGGACATCGTATGATGGTAGCATAACGTAGGAGGAAATGGGGCCATTCGAAGCATAATTTTTGGATGATTTTAGGGGGGGTCAAAAATCGTCAAAAATCGATGACGTAATTTATGGACAGCCCCTAGCCAAGAGTATGTCAGGCCTGGCTAAATGTGGGGTTTCGTAGTTCTTTGCCGGTCCGTTATAATACACGCATTTAAAAAGGAGTTTTATAGGATGCCATGAGGACATAATAAGGAAAAGGAAGCATTTTTTCGATACAGGCGTATTTTAATAAAAGAATTTTAAACAGAAAAGAACCGACTTCACTTAGGATCCGCTGTTCAAAGAGGAAGTGGCCGAGTTGCTGTAAAAATAGTGAAATCACTATAAGTTTGCCTATAATAGTTGAAGAGTTCCCTCGATTTCTCCAGGATCCCATCATCAGATCTGGACCAGGTGACAATAGGACCCTTTCAAACAAAAAAAAAGGATTTTCCAAATCGGTACAGTTCTCCGAATAATCGGTGAACATACACGAAAAAAAACAAAGATCCCGACGAATTGATAACCTCCTCACAACACCTGTAAACAAAACCTGTATAATATGTGACATTTTCAATTACAGGTACCGGATTGTAGGTTGCTGATACGGTTCATTACTTACTATTTGAATATTAAAGGTTAAGTTATTGTCTAACAATTGAAATGGGGCTTTATTTTTAATTTGTTGTATGATTCACGAATAATTCATTTCGGGCAGGTGTTTTTTGCCATAGTAATTGGTACAAGAACTCAAATCTGCCTGTCATTCGAAACTATGACCTGACCGGCCGCGACCCTGGGTTTCTACAAGACATATTAAGGACAACTCACGATATCGTTTTTAGGGTTCCGTAGCCAAATGGCAAAAAACGGAACCCTTATAGATTCGTCATGTCTGTCTGTCTGTCATTCCGTCCGTATGTCACAGCCATTTTACTCGGAAACTATAAGACGTATCATTATCAAATTTTTACATAAAGTGTATTGTGTGTGCCTACTTAGTTTTGTAGAGATTTTGCTAAAAAAAAGTTTTTAGGGTGGGCACTCTATACATGTAACTAATTGTCAAATTTTTTTTGTCAAATATCAACACGACGTACATCAATCGATAGGTCTCTAAAAATAACATTGAGGTTTCTTTAAACATTTTTTGATTAAGTGGATACTTTCAGAAATAATCGCTCCGACAGACTAAAAAATTGTGTCTCCCCCCTTTAACTTTTGAACCGTAAGTCCAAAAATTATGAAAAAAATCAAGAAGATGCACATTTAACTATTCTATCAACGAAAATTATTTTGAACATTATCGAATTAGGCGTTTTTGAGTTATATCCAAAAAACTACGTACTTAGGCAGATACGACCTTGCGATAATAATTTATTCGATAGTAGCTACCTACGGCTGGTTTTTATAAATAGTGGTACGGAACCCTTCATGTGCGAGTCCGACTCGCACTTGGCCGGTTTTTTTTTAATGACATCACGTCATAAAGTTGCGTGCACTACAGTACACAGTGGAGCAAAGTTTTAGAATTTTACGGATCGCTAGAGAATGTGCTTCAAGTTGGATTCGCTTTGCACACGCGTGCAACAAAACATTCGCATTATTAATTGATATGTACAGTCGCCATCACATATATCGGAGCGGCCAACGTGGTCACAATCTGAACAACGCCTCTATTGTCAAGACGATAAAGTGCATGTTCAGATATTTTTGAGTACCGTGGCCGCTCCAGTATATTTGGGGTTACTGTACTATGCATAGACATGAAACAGGATTGGGATAACTAACATTAAACAAGTAACTCCAAAAAAAAATTTTACACAGTTTTATTGCTGACTGTACCTAGTAGCATTGTCATGTAAACTACGGAAGTATACCAAATTTCAGCTCAATCAGACACCACGGGAAGTTGTTGAAATTTAACTTACAAGATTTGATGCATATAATGACATAAACAAATAAACAATAGTATTTTATGCAATAGTTGTATAAGAGGGTTCAAAAAAGGTGACTGGCGTGTGTAACAATTTGAGGCGAAGCCGATAAAGACGCCATGAGCCTTTTTTGAACTACTTATACAACGTTGCATACATTACTTTTTCTACGACTAGGGTTTAAATAAAATACAAAATTAAACGCAGCTTGCTTTAAGAAAGAGCGAGAAGTTGAAAAGTGGTGGCAAATGACATGATGATGAGGATGAAGTGGTGGTAACCTGCAGGGCCCAATCTGTTGTGTACCCTGCCTCTCCCTAACCCTCCTTCAGCTCCCTAAGGGCCTTACCTTTAATTACACCTTCCAACCTGACAAAGCCCTGCAGGTTGCAATGTCTAATACCGCTTTTAGAAGTTGCTTTTTATCACATAATAACCCCAGGGTCTTTATGAAGAATAGACAAGATAGACTTTTTTGAAATGTCATAAGACATGCTTTTATATTCGTTGGCGGGACCATATAATTGACAGATAAAAGTACCGGAGTAGAAAAACAAATATAAAGGGTCAAGCTAAATAAAACTGTGTAAAAATAGATGTAATGGATTCGTTCTACCTATCCGCCTCTTAAACATATTATTAGTACATTACGTACCTAGGGCGGTAAAATAAAGAAGGGCCCAGATCGCTGACATTTGTGGCCCGAACCGAAGGTAAGGGCAATAAACAAGCGATCAGAGGGCCTACCGCGAAGTTCGAAAATCGACAAAACGATGGTCCCGTCTCTATCGCTCTTGCGTATACGAAAGAGAGTGATGGAAATATTCGATTCGATGAACGAAGTGCTTCGCGGTTATAGGCCTGAGGCCTTCTTTATTACCGCCCGTGGTGCGTACATAATTTTACGTCTTCTCCTGGGTGTGAAGTGAGATTTGCCGTTGCGCCCTAGGGCGGTAAATTTCACTTAGCGCCCAGAGTGACGTAAAAATATTTAAATTTGAACCTAAAACCATTTCGAACTGCGTTATTTAGATAAATCTGCGCCAAGGGCCAAAGTTAGGTATATGGCCCATAATTAGAAGCATGTGTCACCGCGCTGGAGTAAACAAGTGCTCGTTAAGTAAGGTCATTATGCAGATAGGTTACTAAGCTGACACTATGTTGGTCGACGTGTGACCAGTTAAGTGATATTCATTAGCCGTGGACGTACAAATAGCCGTAATATATTGTTATTGCTGTTATAAAGTTACGTAAATAAAGTTGTAGGTACCCATACGGTTACTTTATTTTATAATAGGGATGCAACGATACATGATGCTGCCGATACGATACCGATACCGATTTTCGCCATAAATAATCGGCGATACCGATATCGGTATCAGATAAACCCAGTAAATAAATGTGTCAGTGTACGGACAAAGGGACCACTTTGTCGACATGGAGTTACTAGTACTTTCTAAAACGATGCAATATGCACTATCTATTAGTGAAAGAAAAAGTGTCCTTGTAAATCGCCAAGTGGTCCCTTGCACTAAACTCGTCCACAAATAATGATGTACTTCATATGCACAAAAATTGCTTATATTAAATAAACACTGGATATTGTAAAGTGTGACAAAAATGTAAATTAAAAATAACGAAAAATGCCACATCAAAATCAAAGAAAACATTTATTCAGGTAATATCAAACAATCAAATCAAAAGTAAATCAATATTAGTAATCAAAGTTCACTATATGATTTTTTTTTTCTTAAGGAAACGAAGTTTATACAACGTGGCGACGTCGTTCGTTTCGCGCGCTCTTTAAACTGTGATATCGGGTGTATTGGAATCGGCGATACCGATATATCCGCCTGCCGATTATATCGGTACCGGTATCGTTACATCGCTACCTTATACTGTAAGAATAATTAATTAATAAAGTTCAACATCCAAAGATAAACGGAGTTATAGAACGATGTGCGAGTAAAAGGAAAACAAGAACTATTACAGCATTAGAAATGCCAACAACGAATCACAAGTGAAACCAAATTCAATCAAATTTATAATACAGACAGATAATGGAGTCCAATGGGCATGGGGTGTAACAAAAAATACTGATCCGGTTAAGGGCATACTGGTTTTTGTATGGGACACGTGGTCCAAGCCGGCCAACCCTCCATACAAAACCATTTTTTTCGCGCCAAATATTTTTACTTAGTTATTCACAATTACAATACGATACACAAAACTTGCGCGGTGACCAGAATACTGACTGGACACTGTAAGTTGAACAAACATATGTTTCAAATTGGCAAGAAACAAGATGCGACATGCAGGTTCTGTCAGGAGTCAGAGGAAACTGCAATGCACATACTCTGCTCTTGTGGACCACTAATGTCAAAAAGAAGTACCTACCTAGGGCGACACGTAGTGCAACCCTATGAGGTACAGAACATTACGGCCCAAAGAATCTGGAACTTTCTGGAGGCAACGGGCATTAGTAAAGAACTTTAAAGGGCTGTCACAATAGATCAATACTGGTCGACGCGACGTTCAAGGCCCACAAGAACGCAATAATAAATACAATACGATACCAATTATGCCATTAAAAGGATCACCAGCATTTTTGTTACACCTTGTATAGTCCGTTGACCCATTTCGATTACCAACGAAAATCTAAAAATATGTGGCTTTTAAATTTAAAAAAAAAATTTTTCACGCTCGACTCTACCACTGCCGAATCATCATTTCAGTCCTTATATGGTGATGCTGATGTGATATAAGTCATAGATATAAGCCCACCCACGTCGGACAAACTAATCGATAAAACGACTACAGAGGCCAGTTTTATAAAGCTACAAGTTACAATTTACAAGCGGAACTCTCTTCTTAACCCTATGTGTTAGAAAGAGACTTCCCAGGGCCGTAGCCAGAATTGCAGTTAAGATAGGGCAGTGCTAATTTAAGGTAGGGCATAGCGAATTTTAAGGTAGGGCAATAACTTTATTTTCATAAATTTTTCACCCCATTGTAGTTTTTAAGGTAGGGCATTAGTATTTTAAGGTAGGGCATTGCCCCCAAATGCCCCCCCCCCTAGCTACGGCCCTGAGACTTCCGCTTGTAAATTGTAACTTGTAGCTTTATAAAACCAGCCTCTAGTATCTACTAGTATCTGGTATTCACAACTAGTATAAGAAATTGAATTGGCATATGGTTGTATTATAATTATATCCTTCGTGCAATCAATATGACTAGGGTATGCGGCATATGCAACTAAACGGGCATGTTTTTAAATAATCTGAACACAACTTGCGTAGCGTAGCGTGCGTAGATAATTTTAAACGCTTTGAGCGCTTAGGTACTGTTGACAAGGGCAGATTTACCTACAGATTGCGAATGCAATTTGTTTTAAATACGAGTTTGGTGGCAAACAAGCATACGGCCCGCCTGATGGTAAGCAGTTACCGTAGCCTATGGACGCCTGCAACCCCAGAGGATCCACATGCGCGTTGCCTACCCTTTAAGAACCTATACACTCCTTTTTTGAAGAACCTAAAGTCAGTACTTATAGCCCGCTGGGAAAACCTCGGCAGCTTAGAATTAAATTAGATTTCAGTTACGTACTTATTAGTTCTTTTATTATACGCAATAAACAAATAAAACCAAAAGTACAGTCGCCAACAAATATATATGAGCGGCCACGGTACTGAAAAATATCTGAGCATGCACTTTACCACCTTGACAATAGAGGCGTTGTTCAGATAGTTTGGACCACCTTAGCCGCTTCGATATATCCGATGGCGACTGTACATAAATAATTTGTAGGTAAGTAATGTAAGAGAAGGAACGCTGCCAGCATCTACGGCACCATGCCGCGGGGGGACTGGTTATTTTAGTATAATAAGTATATTTATTTAAGACTAGCGACCCGCCCCGTCTTCGCACGGGTGTAATTATACATTATAAACCTTCCTCTGGAATCACTCTATCTATTAAGAAAAACCGCATCAAAATCCGTTGCGTACTTTTAAAGATCTAAGCATACATAGGGACAGACAGCAGGAAGCGACTTTGTTTTATACTATGTAGTGATTAGTTTTTATTTATCAAACTATGTACCTTACTTTAAATTGTAAACTTTATACAAATAAAAAATGTAACGGTTATTTTAAATATTGAAATGTCAATGTTAATGGCAATTCTCAAAAGCGCGGCTCGTTTTTAATCGATGTGTCAAATAAAATTGTTCGACAGGACCTTAAAAGCATAGTTTAAGGCCCCATGAGTCATATCTTGCCTTATAGGGGCAGTGAAATGCGTTACTCATAAACGGCTTCCGTAGTCGAATATTTGTATTCAACAAAAGTATCATAGAAGTAGGTGCCTAAACATAACCTATAAATCCGTTACACATGACGGGCTCGAGTAACCCGACAGATTTTTACAGTGTATTCTTATCATATTTAGAGACTAAAATGTCATATAAACTTTTCTGGAATATGGCTAGTTTCAGAGTTAACACCAATAGGGAATATTACGCAAAACTCTGCGTAGGGGCGGAACTAGCACAACCAGAGGGCCTACCGCGAAACACGAAAATAAAAGTTTCGTTACCTGGTTCTCTGTCACTCTTACATATTAGAGCGTAAGAGAGGCAGAAGTCAAAATTTCGATTCTTTCGTTTCACGATAGGCCCTCTGTAAACAAACCGCCTTGGTGCACAAATGACATATTTATTCGTTATAAATTATCTATGAAAACTTGTAAAAAACTGTTTAAGGCCTAGTATGTATTAAGAACTCTATGGTTTACCGATGTACTAGTGCTGCACTCTGGTGGCAGAACATTGCAGTAATATCCCCTATTTAAAAAAATCTTTTTTATTATTATTACTTAGCACAAAACGCCTTTTCGATGGCGTTGTTGCCACTATTGGGCATAGTTTACACATCCTTAAATTATTGACAGATATCAAAGTGACAAGGAATACTTTGCATAAACTATTTATTTTTTTGAAAAAATATGTATCATTTCGTTTTAGGCGATCGTTTTATTAATAACTTTTACTTTCCATTTGTACAAAACATTCAAAAGAAAAAAAAAAGCAAAAAAAATATTTTTTGGCGCGGTTTACATAACGTTTTTTACTCCTTTGGTCTCAGAAATGCGTGGTTAAGTTCTGTCGGTTTCCTTGTGCCCATCCTGTATATTTATTTTATTTTATTCTGGTTTTTAGTACCTATTTGTTGTTATAGCGGCGACAGATATACATCATCTGTAAAAATTTCAACTGTCTAACTGTCGCGGTTCATTGAGATACAGCCTGGTGACAGACGAACAGCAAAGTCTTAGTAAAAGGGTTCTTTTCTACACTTTTGGTACGGAACCCTATAAAGAGGCTAATGGAACCCTGATCGATCGTGTTAAGTAGTGCAGTCGGTGACCGCGGTGCGGCCTTGCTATGCGGTCATCGCTTCTTTAAGAGTCGCCAGTACGCTCGCGTTCCCATACAAACGTAGTTTAGCTCTCATTTTCAAACGACATGCTTTAGAACCACGAAAATAATACAAAGAAAATGCAGATTTACATACAAAACTTATTTTTGCTATATTTTTTTGTATTACAATTTTTAGCAACGAAAACGAATTACCGACATAGATCTGTACTGCTAGAATGCCCATGCCAAATTTCGTGGTTCTAAAGCATGTCGTTTTAAAATGAGAGCTGAACTACGTTTGTATGGGGACGCGAGTTCACGCGAGCGTCCTGGCGACTCTTAAGTTTGGGTTGCGTCGTGTTATAGTACAGTCGACGTCAAAGATATGTTTACAATTCTGCACCTTATTACAATGGAGTAAGGTAAAAAAGTGTAAATATATCTTTGACGTCGACTGTACATATGTATAGTATATTGTTAACTAAAATTTGCGAAATAAAATAAAGGCCACGAGTTGGGTAGTAACAGATTTGAAAAGTTCTGTTTTTGGCCTATACTTATTTAGCTTGCATTCAATTTGATTTCATCATTCACGTCGCCTTACTAAGTAAATTATTTTCCCAACATCTCATTCCATTTAATTTTTTATTACATCCTCTTACACTAACTTGTCATTCATTTAACACCACAATTAAGTAAACCGAGATTCTCCGGCGACTAAACGGTGTCGCCCGACCATCTGTCAACTCCATTTAATCTTGTCTGCGTAAAACGTCCTAACTTCATTCACAGTTCAATGGCGCTTAAGACGTTATTAGCAAACACCATACTAATTCGGCCACATACCGAATCTGCGCCTTAGCTGTTATGTTACGTACATATCAACAAATTGATCGATAATAGACTTTATCTCAATGCAATATGGATTACGAACAGTCAAACAAGTATGTCGAGGATAGTAATTACCTCCTATGTCCGATATGGTTCTTGTATCGTAATTACACGATTATTGTATCAATAACATATTATTGACAACCTTTTAGCGGTTAGGAATTCATATCGACTAGATAATTACACTACCTCTGCTATTTGACATAAATATTTGGGAGTTACAGTTTCCTAACTAAATCTTACACTATATGTATAGTCTCTAAGATTATTCTTGGTCTGTAAGGGATTAGCGTCTTATCGCCCGTTGGGAAACTGCAAACTGGAGGTGCCATAAAAAAAGGTTCAGAGCGCTAATGATTGTTAAGGTATTATCAACTCTTTAACTTTAGATTTTAGACTCAAAATTAATAATTAAATGTAAAGCATCCTGCGCGGGGGGCCAGCACGTGCCAGAGTGGCGCGTGCCGTGGCAGGTAAAGTTGCCGGTAGTTATACAGTTAATTTTGCATCTACTGGCTGGAGTCGTAGAGTTGATAATTCCTTAACAATAATGAGCGTTCAGCACCCTTTTTTTATGGCGCCACCAATTTGCAGTTTGCCAACGAGCGATAAGACGCTAATCCCTTACAGACCAAGAATAATCTTAAAGACATTACCTATTGTTTATTCGGTAAGAGAATTGTCGTGGTTTACACGGCTCTTACCCAACAGACTACCGCATCCACTCGACAATCAGTATCTCTTTGGTTATACTTAGCATTCTCTCTAGTCTATAGCTGCGTCCTGGTATCCTGCCTTTTCGACGAAAATTACATTGCCGAATTTCACTTGCCAACCAACTTTTCGTAAAAGTCACATTTGGCCGAACAACTTTTACCAAATAATTATTTCGCAACCATTTCATTTCCCAACCCTATAGTTGGGAAGTAAAATTATCCACTAGGTTGGGTTAGGTTAGGTTGGATTATGTAAAGTTGGGAAATGAAATTCGGCCAAATGAAACTTCTGCGAAAAGTTGGTTGGCAAGTGTAATTCGGCAATGTAATTTTCGACGAAAAGGCAGAAGATCCTGCATCCTACTTACGTAAATAAGTACCTAACTAAAATATTGTATAAGCGACAAGTGTAAAACTTGTCTCTCGATACTATAACGTCGGTAATCCCTTTTACGCGCCGGAGTTATGACAGTAACAAAAACAATGGCTTGAACTTATAAACGGCCTTAGTCACAACAATGAATGCACAGCCCACAGCCGAAACATCCGATGACATCATCTATGGAGGAAACAAAAGACATTTTATAGTTTATAGGCAGATTCATGAGAGATGGTAGCCATTCGTAGGAATGAATTGTTATTATGCGACTCGTAATAAACAGGTTGATCATTGATCGAATTAGAAGTAAGTATAAGATTGTGCATTTTTATATAAAAATAATTTTAAACAAAAAAAGAACAGACTTCACTTTGGATCCGCTATTCCCAGAGGAAGTGGCAGAGTTTCTGTAAAAAATAGTGAAATCACCTATGCCTATAATAGTTGAACAGTTCCCTCGATTTCTCCAGGATCCCATTATCAGATCTGGACCTGGTGACAATGGGACCAACTGTGAAGTATACTCATTCAAACAAAAATATATTTTTCCAAATCAGTCCAACCGTCTTCGAATAATCGGTGGACATACATAAAAAAATTGCAAAAAAACAAAGATCCCGACGAATTGAGAACCTCCTCCTTCGAAATCTTGAAGTCGGTTGAAAAATACGACATTCTGAGTGTTCCACTCGCAAATGAGTTGCAAAGTTGTCAGTCAGATTTTTTTGTTGAAGGCGGGTTAATGTAAATAGTATGACAGAATAAGGGCATAGTATGCGAGGAAGACGAGAGGCTTGGTAAGGGCAATCTAAGCCCTTGAATAAACTTACTTACATTGCATGGTATTAAACCTACTTAGCAGTATAATTATGTTAGTCGCAAATAAGAAATACAGAATAACTTTTTTGAGCCTATTCATAAATGCGAAAAATGCTTAATATTGCCAATAATTATACACACAACTATACATAGAATGAACCCCTAATACTTTCGACAAAAGAACATCACATTGATAACAAATACTTCGGTGACCAAGGCCGCCAGTGCTAACACCACTACGCTTAGGTCACTTACTCCTTGAGCCATGGTGGGACATTGTTCCAAAATCCTTAGTAGGTTAACGTAAAGCACACCTTGGTTATCCTCTATCTATCTCTATCTATTCAGCCCATATCCACCCACTCCTGAGTTTAAGACTCTTCTTTATTACGTTACTCTCCTCGGGCAGTCCCATCCACTGCACATCCGCCATTCGGCAGATATCATCTGACCATCTGGTTGACAGTCTCCACGCTGACCTCTTGGCCTATTTTAGTCACCAACTTACTTGATTAAGGCGGCCACCGACTATCACTCCGCCTGACACTCTCTGCCTGCCAGTTAGAACAAAAATTTACCAGCTCCGAACAAGTGATAGGCCGATGTCGTCAGAAAGACTGCAGGCGGGCTGATAGTCGGTGGCCGCCCTTAGGGTAGCTAAGCCGCAATATTTTGATTGATATTAATTAATATTTTTTTTTTTAATTTCAGCGCGTGATCCAAGCCCTGGGTGTGTCGTGGCATGCCAACCACTTCGTGTGTGGCGGATGCAAGAAGGAACTCGGGGGTGGCGGTTTCATGGAGCAGGTAACATTTTTAGATTAAGTAAAATACTTGTATATTAGCTTGTTAAATATAGTAACGAAATAGGACGAGTGCGATTGGTTCCTCTGGTCTACAAGCAGCAAGAAAATCTATACTTATATGGTGTCGGCAAATCTCATTTACCACCCAGAGTGACATAAATACTTTTTCACCTCAGCAGTTCGAACAAGCCTACTTTCCTCACTCCCTGGAGTGACGAAAGCGCGACTTTCATCACTCAAGGGAGTGACGAAAGTTGCGACTTTCCTCACTCCAGGAAGTGAAATTTTGTTTCCAGAAGCTTTTCGTCACAATGGTGATGCCTTTAATTCAGGAATGTAAATAAATGTGTTTTTTTAACTTTAATATGTTCTCACTACTGAGATGAAAAGTTGTATGTGTCACAAGAGAGGAAAGTTTTTTTACATCTCGTGTTCTTGAGATCCCTCGCTACGCTCAAGATTGAAACTTTGAATCACTCGCTTCGCTCGTGATTCAATTATAGAATCTTTCGCTTACTCAGGACTCAAAATCAACACTCGCAAGAAAAACCAACTTTCCGCTCTTGTTGCACAAATAACTATTTCAGTATAATCAGAATGTTGATTGGCTCGTTGGGTGGACGATATTTGGAAAATCGCGAGTCACTTCTAGATGAGATTAGCTCAGGCCAAGTGGCGTACTCGTAGGAATGCCTATGCTCATCGTGGGCGACAAATGGTTAAAATGATGATGATGACGATGATGATGATGATGATGATGATAATGAGAATATTGATTACTCTTACTAACAATAACCGATTCTTTCTTCCAGGCCGGTCGCCCCTACTGCTCCGGGTGCTACGCCGACAAGTTCGCGGCGCGTTGCGCGGGGTGCTCGAAGCCGATCACGGACAAGGCGATCATTGCTCTGGACGCCAAGTGGCATCGCGATTGCTTCACTTGCAACGTAAGTCTCACCTTTACTGTTTCGCTTGCTATAACAAGTCCGAGGCGCGTTGCTCGGGGTGCTCCAAGCCGATCACGGACAAGGCGATCATTGCTCTGAACGCCAAGTGGCATCGCGATTGCTTCACTTGCAACGTCTCACCTTTACTTTTTCGCTTGCTATAACAAGTTCGAGGCGCGTTGCTCGGGGTGCTCCAAGCCGATCACGGATAAGGCGATCATTGCTCTGGACGCCAAGTGACATCGCGATTGCTTCACTTGCAACGTAAGTCTCATCTTTACTGTTTCGCTTGCTATAACAAGTCCGAGGCGCGTTGCTCGGGGTGCTCCAAGCCGATCACGGACAAGGCGATCATTGCTCTGAACGCCAAGTGGCATCGCGATTGCTTCACTTGCAACGTAAGTCTCACCTTTACTGTTTCGCTTGCTATAACAAGTTCGAGGCGCGTTGCGCGCGGTGCTCCAAGCCGATCACGGATAAGCCGATCATTGCTCTGGACGCCAAGTGACATCGCGATTGCTTCACTTGCAACGTAAGTCTCATCTTTACTGTTTCGCTTGCTATAACAAGTCCGAGGCGCGTTGCTCGGGGTGCTCCAAGCCGATCACGGACAAGGCGATCATTGCTCTGAACGCCAAGTGGCATCGCGATTGCTTCACTTGCAACGTAAGTCTCACCTTTACTGTTTCGCTTGCTATAACAAGTTCGAGGCGCGTTGCGCGCGGTGCTCCAAGCCGATCACGGATAAGCCGATCATTGCTCTGGACGCCAAGTGACATCGCGATTGCTTCACTTGCAACGTAAGTCTCATCTTTACTGTTTCGCTTGCTATAACAAGTCCGAGGCGCGTTGCTCGGGGTGCTCCAAGCCGATCACGGACAAGGCGATCATTGCTCTGAACGCCAAGTGGCATCGCGATTGCTTCACTTGCAACGTAAGTCTCACCTTTACTGTTTCGCTTGCTATAACAAGTTCGAGGCGCGTTGCGCGCGGTGCTCCAAGCCGATCACGGATAAGCCGATCATTGCTCTGGACGCCAAGTGACATCGCGATTGCTTCACTTGCAACGTAAGTCTCATCTTTACTGTTTCGCTTGCTATAACAAGTCCGAGGCGCGTTGCTCGGGGTGCTCCAAGCCGATCACGGACAAGGCGATCATTGCTCTGAACGCCAAGTGGCATCGCGATTGCTTCACTTGCAACGTAAGTCTCACCTTTACTGTTTCGCTTGCTATAACAAGTTCGAGGCGCGTTGCGCGCGGTGCTCCAAGCCGATCACGGATAAGCCGATCATTGCTCTGGACGCCAAGTGACATCGCGATTGCTTCACTTGCAACGTAAGTCTCATCTTTACTGTTTCGCTTGCTATAACAAGTCCGAGGCGCGTTGCTCGGGGTGCTCCAAGCCGATCACGGACAAGGCGATCATTGCTCTGAACGCCAAGTGGCATCGCGATTGCTTCACTTGCAACGTAAGTCTCACCTTTACTGTTTCGCTTGCTATAACAAGTTCGAGGCGCGTTGCGCGCGGTGCTCCAAGCCGATCACGGATAAGCCGATCATTGCTCTGGACGCCAAGTGACATCGCGATTGCTTCACTTGCAACGTAAGTCTCATCTTTACTGTTTCGCTTGCTATAACAAGTCCGAGGCGCGTTGCTCGGGGTGCTCCAAGCCGATCACGGACAAGGCGATCATTGCTCTGAACGCCAAGTGGCATCGCGATTGCTTCACTTGCAACGTAAGTCTCACCTTTACTGTTTCGCTTGTTATAACAAGTTCGAGGCGCGTTGCGCGCGGTGCTCCAAGCCGATCACGTACAAGGCGATCATTGCTCTGGACGCCAAGTGGCATCCCGATTGCTTCACTTGAAACTTGCATCGTAAGTTTTAATATCGTAAATTTAAAGTAATTCATACTTGATTTTAAGCTAACATGGTCATTAACATTACAAAAACTATGTAGTAGTTTGGTAGTAGTAGCAGTGACAACGGACGAAAAAAGCGAACTCGAAAGAGGGTAGATCGCTATGGTGTGTGGGTAGACCACAACTGACACTCGCAGCAACTTCAGTTACTCCGTGATAATGGCGCATGCAACTGTGCCGAAATATCGGAAGCTCAAAATAAAAAACTCACATGGTAAATATCCCGTTTTAAATAGTTTTTGTAATTCATACTTGTCTTTAGAGACTCTCGCTACTGCTTCATATAACGTTGGCGCAAATGCCTATTTTTAGTGCTGACTAGACGCCGACGTTTGGTAGACGCTAGTATGCGGGGTTTCTTATTATTGGTGCTTACACAAAATCTAAGAACGTTATCACACTTGCGATTTGCGAGCGAGTTTTGTATGGGCGCGAACACGCCGCAAGTTTGCCGCGTAGGTACGAGTTTTGTATATAAATCGCTTTCGAATCACTAAGTGTGATAAGGCCCTAAGCCCATCACAGACAAGGCGATCATTGCTATGAACAACTTTAGCAGGTAATTTATAATTTGTCCAAGCATTTGGAATAAACAAACTAGTAGTCATTCAAATAAGTCGACGACATTTTTTTTACTGCAGACTCAAAATAGCTCAACTTTCTTACTTCTTATAATATGATTTAAATTATTTTTTTCTACTTTCCAGAAATGCAGGAACCCCGTAACGGACTCCACGTTCTCCGTGATGGACAACAAGCCTCTCTGCGGCAAATGCGCCTAAGCGCCATCCCGAACAAAAGCTAAAGTGCACCTAACTGTACTAATGTTAAGGTCTAATTTATACAGCCCACCAAATACATACAAAGTCAGACTCTTTAGAGGCCATAATTTTATCACAATTTTCCTGTATTCAAAAAAGTACTTTAACTCTTGGGAATAAGGTGGAAATGCAAAATACATAGAAATATATACGTTTAAATTAAAAATAGTAGCTTAAAGCTTGTTTAAATGTTTAGCTAAAGTCCATGACACGTGGTAACTATAGGTAACAAAGTAATTGTTTTTAAAACAAGTGCGAAAAGTAGGCAATTTCAAACGAGTGGCAATATTGTAAACACGAGCGAACACGAGTGTTTTACGACGACACGAGTAATTGTAACATCACAATGCTTTTTAAATACACTTGTTTGATGTCATGGTATCTTTTTCACAATTAGTGAGATGAGACCAAATGGAGTGGTACAATCGTCATCAGATATATCGGAGCGACCAAGGTGGTCACAAATATCTGAACAACGCCTCTATTGTCAAGGCGATGAAGTGCATGTTCCGATATGTTTGAGTACCTTGGCCGCTCTGATATATTTGATGGCGACTGTACGAACTAAAATCAAACGAGGCTTGGAACATCAAGTCTTTGTTTTGAGAAATGGAAATTTCCAATGAGATTCGCTTAAAGCAAACTTTACTTATTAATTATTTAACTTTAAATTATTGTGATTCGATAATGCACAAATATTATAAACTATTATTAAAATTAAATAAAGACAATTCGTAGTAAGATATTGTAGTATAACTTTGACGAGCTCAATTTAATTCACATGATATTCGCTATGTGGTAACAAGAACCATCGCAGTGCGCAATGTGACAAGAAATGAAACTGCAAACGCCCCTGTAAGCTGTCAAAATAGTGAATCAGCCAGTGACATTTCATATAAGCAAGGAATACAACCTGTTTATAAAAAAGAAAAAAAAGATTGAACACCTGCCCAAGAGATGGCGCCACAATCATGCACACAGCGAATAACGAATATAGACCAAAGTGTTTAAATAAAGTTCAATTTGGTGTAGCTCGTCAAAGTTATGTTCCTACATTATGAACTTATAAGTGATTTAATAATAGTCATCGTAAAAAGGGCTACCTGTAAGGTATTTATTTATTTCGTATGTATTTTTATCATCATTGAGAGCTATGTCCAATAAGCTATTCTTGATTTTCAATAAAATATTTTTGTTTATAAATATTGTTTTACTGGTAACGCTTACGCTACAAGTACAGTCGCCATCAAATATACCGGAGCGGCCAGGGTAGGTACAGTCGCCATCAGATATATCGGAGCGGCCAAGGTGGTCATAAATATCTGAACAACGCCTCTATTGTCAAGGCGATAAAGTGCATGTTCAGATATTTTTGAGTACCCTGCCCGCTCCGATATCTTTGATGGCGACTGTACTCAAAAATATCTGAACATGCACTTTATCACTTTGGCAATAGAGGCGTTGTTCAGATATTTGTACCGTCGTAGCAGAGACTTATAGATAAAATGTGTCATTCCACGAGAAAAGGTACCTTATGGCGGTTAGCGCTTACGCTATTTCTAACGACGCTGCAATACTAATGCGATGCTTCGCAACGTAAGCGCCAACCGCCATAAGGTACTTTCACACGTGGAACGCCACAAATAGCCATCCACAGTCTAAAAACTTTTTGAACCTCATGTCTGAAAGCGCCATCTACTCCAGAGTCCCCTAAAGGTAGCTCGTAAGTAGGAAAAAATCTAGCTTTACTACGTTATGCTATTCGTCCCTAGATGTCGCTGTGACGCAATGTCATTTACGTCTCTCTGTGCGGTAAGTGAGATTTGCCGCCCACGGGCGCTGCGGCAAATCTCACTTCACACCCAGGAGAAGACGTAAAATTGTGTACGCACCACGGGCGATAAAAAAGAAGGCCTCAGATAGCTTGTTTATGGCCCTTACCTTCGGTTCGGGCCACAAATACCCGCGATCTGAGCCATTCTTTATTTTACCGCCCTAGGTGCGTAATGTACTATTTTTCTTCCTATTTTTATATTGCGTCGAAGAATAGCGTACCGTAATAAAGCTAGCTTTTTTCCTACTTACGAGCTACCTTTAGGGGACTCTGGAGTAGATGGCGCTTTCAAACATGAGCTTCAAAAAGTTCTCGAGACTGCATTGCTCTATTATATATGTTACTCTATGGTCGTAGACTCGTATTATCGAACTCGCGGAGCGTATGCGAAGTGAGTTCTTACAAACAACTCCAGACCGAACTGTCACCTGGCTACTGGGACGTCTCGGCATTTGGATGGCTTTTTGATTTCGATAGTTTGTCTGACGATAACTTTAGTAACGTTTCTCTGATCTTTATGAAATTTCTTGGGGCTGTAGCAGAAATACATAAAAGTTGTAAGTTCGTATATGAGCAGGATCGATCAAGTGGTTATGGAGCTAGAAGGAGAAAAAAAATCCTCCTTAGGGTCTTGTTATATTGGTCAACTCGTTTGCACGGAAAACGCGAGTTCTCAGTTCGAGGCGGACTACTAGTTAAAAAAGTAGACATACCTTGATTTCCTTTCTCTTGTCCGATTTCTCAGTTTCTCTCGGTGAGTTCACTACTGGACTGTCTTTCTTCGCACATTGCACCTTGATGACAGACGGCAAAGACTCTTCTGAGCGTACTGCCTCCAAAGCTAGCTTCAATCCCCTCTCTAAGTCTTTCTCTCGTCCTGGGCTCCGTCCTGGGCTCCGTCGTGGGCTCCGTCCTGGGCTCCGTCGTGGGCTCCGTGGTGGGCTACGTCGTTCTCTCGGCGATTTCGTCGGATTTGATTTCTTTCTCTCGTTGCGGGCCGAGTTTGAAGCCGAGTGAGCAGTTAGCGATTTGTCACCTAGGCACAGGATAAATAATAGTATTTCATATAGAACGGCGAAGCTACGCCCCGCCCCGATTGAAATCACCTCACCCCGCAGCGGCAGATTGGTAGGAGATTAGTAGGTTATCATATCAGCACCGCACAAGAGTGATGCGATAGTCGCGAGAAAGTCTATCCGTCTTTTTCTGACTGTATCAATTAAATAGAGGCGGATACTGTCGCGTCAGTCTTGTGCTAACCGTGCAGACAGCGCAGCGCGTCGACAAAACAATGCAATATGTCGGTGTATGTATTGTAATAGCCGTAAGGCATTGTCCTAATGACAATACCTAACAGACAGTGAGATTCGGTTCGAAACCTAAACTGGATTTTCATACAATATCTTAGCACTAGGGTCGGAGCCCGACCGGCAACGCCGCCACCGTCGGGCGGGCGCCGGGACAATCACCGGGAGATTGAAGTTACTCAATTGTACAGCAGATTATAACGCATTCGTCGAATTCAATTCTTACCGACTTGCCTATATTAGGAATACGCGTAGAAAAAGTATTGTATACAATAGTGACATAATTAAGCTTTTTAATCTCGTACCTTACTTACGATTGAAAAGCTCTTTATTATGCCACGATTGTATAACATACATGACAGAGCCCTAAGAACTCACACACACATTGAAGTGTGTACAAACGTGGCGTATACATAAGCGCTCAAACGAGTTTTGTAGTATGACGTGTCCGACTTGGGGGATGATTTTAAAAGTTCAAACGTTCGAATCTGACATTTAAGACTATCTAAAACGTAGAAATCGGTGTTTTAATAAATTTTAAACAAAAAAAGAACCGACTTCACTTAGGCTCTGCTTTTCCAAGAGGAAATGCCAGAGCTGCTTTAAAAAAATACTGAAATCACTATAGGTACAGGTCTATTCACGAGAGTTGGCGCGAGATTTGACAGAATTTCTATGAAAATGGTTGTCACTCAGTAGAAATCTCGCGCCAACTTTCGTGAATATACCGGTATGCCTATAATAGTTGAAGAGTTCCCTCGATTTCTCCAGGATCCCATCATCAGATCTGGACCTGGTGACAATGGGACCAACTGTGAAGTATAAGTATAACAACAAAAAATAATTTTCCAAATCGGTCCAGCCGTCTTCGAATAATCGGTGAACATCATAAAAAATAGGCAAAAAAAACAAGCAAAGATCCCGACGAATTGAGAACCTCCTCCTTAGAGATCTTGGAATTTACAATCACGTTTACTGAAACTATTTAAAGTGAAAATAATAGCGACAAACTTTTCTGTGAGATTATTTTAGAGCTTAACTTTCTTGAATTCAAGCGCTCAGATCAAAGATAACTATACCTCGTGGGGTTATCTGCCTTAAGGGGCTACTTTGAAAAATTATAGGTTTTTTCAAACGCTCTAGTGACTAAACGGGAAAAGGGACTGAATTTGTTTTCGAATATATATTATTAGACTATATACTCTTGTTTTTGGCACAAGCCGAAACACGATTGCTGAAAGTTGCCTCGATAGAAAAAAAATCCGAAGTTGGGTCCTTTTTCCCCTTATTTTTCTTAGCTTACGTAAACTATAAGAGATTAAGCAATAGAACTAAGGAAAAAATATGGTATTCTGGTTTATCTAAAAAGTCACAGAAACCAAATTAGACAAAACTTTATAGATTCGCTTATTTATCGTAGTTTAGTCAAAAAGTCTGATCCTTAAGAGCGCTGCATCTCTTTCTTTCATGCACGGGAGCCATAAACGTGTCTCTAACGAATGGGCGTGGCTTGTCCGAATCGAGGAACGGCCTTAAGCGAGGCGAGCGGGGCGACCACGGCGGTACCTCGTGCCGGACCGAGGCTGGTGATGACGGTAGAGGAGATTTCATCGGTATGTGTTTAAAAGAAGGTAGTTGCGTATGAAAGATAACTATACCTCGTGGGGTTATCTGCCTTGAGTGAGGCGAGCGGGGCGACCACGGCGGTACCTCGTGCCGGACCAAGGCTGGTGATGACGGAAGAGGAGATTTCATCTGTATGTGTTTAAAAGAAGGTAGTTGCCTGTGAAAGATAACTATACCTCGTGGGGTTATCTGCCTTAAGCGAGGCGAGCGGGGCGACCACGGCGGTACCTCGTGCCGGACCGAGGCTGGTGATGACGGTAGAGGAGATTTCATCGGTATGTGTTTAAAAGAAGGTAGTTGTGTATGAAAGATAACCTACCTAGATAAAGATAAGATACCTCGTGGGGTTATCTGCCTTGAGCGAGGCGAGCGGGCCGACCACGGCGGTACCTCTTGGCGGACCGAGGCTGGTGATGACGTTAAAGGAGACTTCATCTGTATGTGTTTAAAAGAAGGTAGTTGCGTATGAAAGATAACTATACCTCGTGGGGTTATCTGCCTTGAGTGAGGCGAGCGGGGCGACCACGGCGGTACCTCGTGCCGGACCGAGGCTGGTGATGACGGAAGAGGAGATTTCATCTGTATGTGTTTAAAAGAAGGTAGTTGCCTGTGAAAGATAACTATACCTCGTGGGGTTATCTGCCTTGAGCGAGGCGAGCGGGGCGACCACGGCGGTACCTCGTGCCGGACCGAGGCTGGTGATGACGGAAGAGGAGATTTCATCTGTATGTGTTTAAAAGAAGGTAGTTGCCTGTGAAAGATAACTATACCTCGTGGGGTTATCTGCCTTAAGCGAGGCGAGCGGGGCGACCACGGCGGTACCTCGTGCCGGACCGAGGCTGGTGATGACGGTAGAGGAGATTTCATCGGTATGTGTTTAAAAGAAGGTAGTTGTGTATGAAAGATAACCTACCTAGATAAAGATAAGATACCTCGTGGGGTTATCTGCCTTGAGCGAGGCGAGCGGGCCGACCACGGCGGTACCTCTTGGCGGACCGAGGCTGGTGATGACGTTAAAGGAGATTTCATCTGTATGTGTTTAAAAGAAGGTAGTTGCGTATGAAAGATAACTATACCTCGTGGGGTTATCTGCCTTGAGCGAGGCGAGCGAGGCGACCACGGCGGTACCTCGTGCCGGACCGAGGCTGGTGATGACGGTAGAGGAGATTTCATCGGTATGTGTTTAAAAGAAGGTAGTTGCGTATGAAAGATAACTATACCTCGTGGGGTTATCTGCCTTGAGCGAGGCGAGCGGGGCGACCACGGCGGTACCTCTTGGCGGACCGAGGCTGGTGATGACGTTAGAGGAGATTTATGTGTTTAAAAGAAGGTAGTTGCGTATGAAAGATAACTGTACCTCGTGGGGTTATCTGCCTTGAGCGAGGCGAGCGGGCCGACCACGGCGGTACCTCGTGCCGGACCGAGGCTGGTGATGACGGTAGAGGAGATTTCATCGGTATGTGTTTAAAAGAAGGTAGTTGCGTATGAAAGATAACTATACCTCGTGGGGTTATCTGCCTTGAGCGAGGCGAGCGGGCCGACCACGGCGGTACCTCTTGGCGGACCGAGGCTGGTGATGACGTTAGAGGAGATTTCATCGGTATGTGTTTAAAAGAAGGTAGTTGCGTATGAAAGATAACTGTACCTCGTGGGGTTATCTGCCTTGAGCGAGGCGAGCGGGCCGACCACGGCGGTACCTCGTGCCGGACCGAGGCTGGTGATGACGGTAGAGGAGATTTCATCGGTATGTGTTTAAAAGAAGGTAGTTGCGTATGAAAGATAACTATACCTCGTGGGGTTATCTGCCTTGAGCGAGGCGAGCGGGCCGACCACGGCGGTACCTCTTGGCGGACCGAGGCTGGTGATGACGGTAGAGGAGATTTCATCTGTATGTGTTTAATAGATAGTAGGTGCGTGTGAAAGTAGCTAGCACACTAGTAGTAGCACACTTGCGGTTTGTGAGCGAGTTTTGTAAGGGAGCGAGGACGCCGCGAGTTCGCCGCGTACGAGTTTTGTATAGAACTCGCTTTCAAATCGTTCAAGTGTGATCTGATAAGGCCCTTAGGTTACACCGGAACGTAGCTATTTGTGTGGATAAATAATAATAAAAACTGATCAAGCGAAAGACTAGGTTAATAAAAACAAGTCGGACTGGCGCCCTGAGGGTTCCGTACATCACACTATTTTAACAATCATCGAACATTGGTGTAATGTAACTGAGGGTCAATTTTATTTTCTATGTCAATGGGAAGTACCTACCATAGATACAGCCTGGTGACAGAACAAAACGGGAATAAAATCATGTCTGTTCGCCTTAAATATTTATTTTATTCTGTTTTTAGTATTTGTTGTTATAACAGCAACAGAAATACATCATGTGTGAAAATTTCAACTGTATAACTATCACGGTTCATGAGATACAGCCTGGTGACAGACGTACAGACGGACGGACGGACGGACAGCGGAGTCTTAGTAATAGGGTCCCGTTTTTACCCTCTGGGTACGGAACCCTAAAAACTACCAACGATTCTAACCTTAGAGCTTTAAACCAACCGGAGCGGCCATTGACAGGCATTCCCATCAGCCGAAAATATATCACCAGTGGTCATACTCATTGTATGGACTGACGTTTATCTGACGTGGCTATTTTGACGTGTCGCATACATTTCACGTTCCCCTCCCCCGCAAACAGACTTTTTTTGTACAGAAAATGACAGATATGGCCGGTCCGGTTGGTGGAATAGTCTAAGCTTCTAAGACTTCTAACCCTACATCTCTGTCCCGAGAAGTATTACGACTTAGAGATTCGATGTAAACATTTGACATTATACATACGATATTATCACTTCATGCGGCTGTACTCACTTGTGTTTAGTCACTACGCGCGACATGTTTCGGAGAGCTTAGGTCTCCATCCTCAAGCACTAAGAGTGCTAGGCGAACCGATTCGCGACCCGTCGTTACAGCACCGCGCCATCATACAGATATAATAAGCCGTATAGAGTTCTCACTCCATACAACTGGTTATTAGCCCGCAAGCTTGACATTTTGAAGGCTAGGCGACTAAGGGGTTGAGGGAGGCCTCAACCCCTTAGTCGCCTAGCCTTCAAAATGTCAAGCTTGCGGGCTAATAAAAAGTTGTATGGAGTGAGAACTTTATAAGGCTTATTATTTCTCTATGGCGCCATCTACTCAACCGCATGCAGTGATAATAGTGTTAATATGTCTCACGAAAGTTTAAATTCAACTATACATACGATCTCAACATTCTCGACGAGTGTGGCAATATTGTCATTCTCCTGCCTCTCTCGACGCTGCACGCCGCCCGGCGCGCGCATCAGCGGTCGGCGGGACCTACACACAACCTTAAGTCGTCAGGTGACAACTAAAAGCAAATCTCTAGAGTTTAAACATGCTACCCACCAAAGGACAGAATACAAGCAACGCAACTGATTTTAAATAACGTTTCAAGATGGCTGGTAGCATAGACTTAAAGATATAATAGACGGCCATAGTCTAAGAACTTTTTGAGGCTCCAAGTCTTTAGCGCCATCTAGTTGAGAGCGACCTAAATATAGCCATAATCGAACTCGCGGAGCGTAAGCGAAGTGAGTTCTTACAAACAACTCCAGACCGAACTGTCACCTGGCTACTGGGACGTCTCGGCATTCGGATGGCTTTTTGATTTCGATAGTTTGTCGGACGATAACTTTAGTAACGTTTCTCTGATCTTCATGAAATTTCTTGGGGCTGTAGCAGAGATACATAAAATTTGTAAGTTCGTATATGAGCAGGATCGATCAACTGGTTATGGAACTAGAAAGAGAAAAAGAATCCTCAGTAGGGTCTTGTTTTACTGGTCATCTCGTTTGCAAGTAAATCGCGAGTTCTCAGTTCGAGGCGGACTACTAATAACGTTTCAAGATGGCTGATAGCATAGACTTAAAGATGTAATAGACGGCCATAGTCTAAGAACTTTTTGAGGCTCTCAAGTCTTTAGCGCCATCTAGTTGAGAGCGACCTAAATATAGCTATAATGTAAGAGGAAATGTCACCTGCTCTAGTATGCTAGTCGTTACTAAATGGAGTAGCAGAGCAGGTGACTCCTCTTGCGGATTAGTAGTACTACAACTTAACATGAGGGATTATCAATGATATTTACTATGGATGGGACTCTTAACAAAATGTCCATACAATGATAATTTTAAACAAAAAAAAGAACCGACTTCACATAGGATTCGCTATTCCAAGAGGAAGTGGCTGAGTTGCTGTAAAAAATAGTGAAATCACTATAGGTGTAACTATAATAGTTAAAGAGTTCCCTCGATTTCTCCAGGATCCCATCATCAGACCCCGACTTGGTGACAATGGGACCATCTAGGGGTTATACCCGTTCGATTAAAAAAAAAATTTGAATATCGGTTCACGATTCACGGATATTTCGAGTAACATACATACAAAAAAATAAAAATTCAGTCGAATTGAGAACCTCCTCCTTTTTTGAAGTCGGTTAAATACTTCCAAAGTTATTTCATAACCTAGCAATGATTCCGTTATATTTATCTATTTTTACAATCAATATTCACAATCATTACATCTTTGTCACTCTCATTGTTAGAAAATTATATGTATATATTAGGTATGTATTTGTATAATCTAGATGCTTTTATGTGTCCATTTATGCTATTACCTAGATTTAGCTACTTCTTCATAGTTTTTGCCGTCATGTACAAGTAATGTACAAATCTTTGTCTACCATGTCTGACCAATCTCTCTCAGTTGCTTAAAGGTTAGCTGGAAGAGATCCCTTAAAGGGATAAGCTCGCCTTTGTACACATTTACCTTAGTTTTTAATGGTCATGTACTTGTTTTGTGCAATAAAGTGTTTTACTACTACTACTACTACTACTAAAATTATAGTTTGTCTCTTTCTCACGCTGGTGACGGCAGCTCATTGGGACGTCGGCATCTCTCGCATGCCGGTGCGCGACTAGTGACAATTGTTTGAATTCACTCATTTTAAGGGCTTCACTTTTGGAGCGTGTATAACCCATCTGTCATTATTATATAGAGGGATTATACAGAAATGGATTCGGTTATCAGGAAATACAATCCGCCCAATGAGGGCGCTACTGGACGGTCGACAAAGTAGTCATAAGAGGGACAAACATACCGTGCTGATTTCTTAGTAGTAGTGGTTGCGGTGGGTTCTGACGGATTTGCCTTCGCACCAGCTTTCAAAGAGATCCCTAAACGAGCTTTAGACGTGGCGCCGCTATGGAACAACCAAAATTTTATATACTAATAATACTACATGACTACAATACTACATACTTCAGGAAAAGAGGTACAGAAAAACCTGTTCCTGCACGGCTGAAAGTGCCCGGCAGACATGTAGCGAATTTGACTCCAAATTTACGTCACTTTTGAACCGCTCTGCCGGGCACTTCCGGCCATGCAGGAACTGGCACACTGGGTTTTTATGTACCTATAAACCTAAAAACAAATCACTATTTCTTGCCACAAATATCATATCAAATGCGTCAGGCAAATACCATCCATTTTTTTACCCGGAAGTGGTACTTTTGTGCTTTCGGCCAATTCTATATTTTTTTGGAACTCAGCATCACTTTTATGAACATGTGCCATGGGGCTTATCAGTATCACGTAACGGAGCAGATCTTACGGTCCCTGCCCGTACTATTATATTTTGGACATGATATCACAGGCTAGCGCTGAGGGCACGAATTTCCGTGCGCGTGCTTTGACGTCTATGGCGGTCAAAGGGTTAACCTTTTCGACGCCATGTCAAACGCAAAACCTACCACTCAGACGCCAGGACATCTAAATGTCAAAAGTGAAGTTAAACTTTATGCGTGTGCATGTAGGTCTATTTTGCTCCGTGGTCGGTGACCGATATATCGGTCTTTGGCGTTGGACCTGTGGTGCCGATATATACGTCTTTGGTGTGGAAAAGGTTAATAAATAAATACAAATTACCTTGTTCGACTGAGGGAGATCTTGGAATTGCGCGGGCCTGCCAGAGAGTACATAGACAGCTTCGCTTCTGTCTCCCCTTCTGTTAAATACACATTGTTTTATAGTTTAAGTTTTAAGTGTACCAACCAATATACAGCCTTGGCCAGAAGTGTTGAGCACCAATGCGATTTTCATACAAAACTGGAAAGTTTAGTCCATCGTTTCCATCTTTGTTTAAGTTATTTTGTCAATTAATTTAAACTAATAGGCATGTTTTGTTGAAGTTAGTAGTAACTGCATAGAATATTTGAATAATTTCTATATTTATAAATAAAATATAACATTTACCGTTACCGTACATTGTTAGGATAGGGAAATAATGCTTAACATCAAAATTGTAAACAAAAAACACCTATGCTCAACACTTCTGGCCAAGGCTGTACAAAAAAATATGCATAAAATATTTTTAGGGGAGAATTATACATAGATTAATCTAGCACCAATGTGAAGCTTGTTTGTAAGTAATAGGTGCTAGATGATAAATAGGTGCTAGGTGATACTATCATCTAGCACCTATCTCTGTCATAGTTTTGTGATTCAGCAGTTTCAGTACTAATGATAGCATGAACTAAGAATTAAAATAAATTTTAACTGCGTCACCATATACAGTCAGCAGCAGAAGTAGCTAAGCGTGTAGGGTGTTCAAAATGACCTACACACGCTCTTATTCTCTTAACAATAAAGTCGTGTCCAGCTCATTTTGAACACCCTACCCGCTTAGCTACTTTTGCTGCTGACTGTACAATGTACACTTTGTACTAGAGATGCACCGAATATCCGGTTACTATCCGGTATCCGGCCTATCCGGCCCTTATTTTAGTATCCGGCCGGATACCGGATATCTTCATACTATCCGGCCGGATACCGGATGTAGTCAGAGTCGCCCACTAGACATACAAAAAATTTTTTTTACACAAAAATACACGAGCGCGTTTGTACTTTTGAAAGAAGTTACTCCGTACTGACATAATAAAGTACGTTTTGTTGCCTAGAATTCCTAGGAATGTATGCGCGCGAACGTTCACTACGACACACCTCCGAAACCTGCACGACGCGCACCTGCGAAACTCAAATTGTAGGTATAGTACCGCCGGCCGAATATTCGGCGGCCGGATACCGAATATTCGGCGGAGGGTCAGGCCGAATATCCGGTATCCGGCCAAACCACTATCCGTTGCATCTCTACTTTGTACACACCAGAACACCGTTAGAAAAGTTCAACAATCAGATTCCTGTGTTTTTGCTTGTCAAGTCGTTCGTCTAAATCACCCCATTTTTAACCGACTTCAAAAATAGAGGAGGTTCTCAATTCAACAGATTTTTTTTATCATTATTATTACTTTTTTTTTTTGCATGTAATACTCGATATCTCCGTGAATCGTGAACCGATTTTCAAATTTTTTTTTCATCGAACGGGTATAACCCCTAGATGGAAATCGAGGGAACTCTTCAACTATTATAGGCACACATATAGTGATTTCACTATTTTTTACAGCAACCCGGTCAGCGGTATGAAGTCGGTTCTTTTTTGTTTAAAATTATTGATACTTACTATTACTTTTGCCCTGTTTGGTAAACGTCCCGAAAGATCGCTTCTTCGCAATCTTACCGGACTTTGTCGATCGATGCGGCGCCTGAAATTTAATAGGTAAATAATGCAATGTAATATTTAACCCGAGACTAGAGATATAGACGACCACAGCCTACGAACTTTTTGAAGCTCATGTCGATTGCGCCATCTATGTCAAAGCCACCTAAAGATACCGAATATGTAAGAGAAATGTCACCTGCACTGCTACTCCACCTAGTAACAAATAGCGTACTAGTAGTACACTAGTAGCTACTAGGGGGAGTAGCAGTGCAGCTGACATTTCTTATACATATTAGGCTGTGGTCGTCTATATCTCTATAGTCTCTGGTTTAACTAACGAATACCTATACAGATAACTTATGGCTAGTAGTGGGCGTCTAGCTAGCCTACTATGGTCGGGTTTTTATCGCCTGTCACCATAGCTGTCACGCTCTAACAAGTATCTAAGTGTGAAAGTGACGCATAGCGCGATAAGTGATAAAATGGCAACCATGGATGGCCTTTAGGTTACGACAACAGTAAATTCATCCTTCCTTTTCATATGTAAACAAACACTTCTTATACAGACATTGCTCGATAACATCAAAAAATGGACAAACATTGAAGACGCGGCCACGCTCGCAAGACTGGCCGAGAATAGGAGAGAGTTCGCAAAGATGGCCACCGACGCCCGTTAGGGCATGGCAGTATAAGAAGAAGAAGATCACTTAACCTTGAACGCCAAGCATCGGTCGGAAAAATCGTGTCCTCAGCGCCAGCGCGCGTGAGCGTGCAAAGCAAACCGATAATATTTTGGACTTGATATCACGTTTAAAGAAACTAACAAAGTATTGAATCTAATCAAGTTATCACTGAGAAGTATCATTTTTAATTAAAAAAAAATCTTCAATAATCGAAGTAACGAAAAATAAATGGCATTACGATGTCTAGATTATTAGACGTTTATGTACAGTCGCCATCAAATATATCGGAGCGGCCACGGCACTCAAAAATATCTGAACAAGCACCTTATCGCCTTGACAATAAAGGCGTTGTTCAGATATTTGTGACCACCTTGGCCGCTCCGATATATCTGATGGCGACTGTACATGATATGACTATAATAGGCTGCCTGTACTGAGTACTTAGGCGATAAGAGGAGAGAGGGCCTTTCTGGGGGTGTAATCGAACTCGAGGAGCGTAAGCGAAGTGAGTTCTTACAAACAACTCCAGACCGAACCGAACTGTCACCTGGCTACTGGGACGTCTCGGCATTTGGGTGGCTTTTTGATTTCGATAGTTTGTCTGACGATAACTTTAGTAACGTTTTTCTGATCTTTATGAAATTTCTTGGGGCTGTAGCAGGGGTACATAAAATTTGTAAGCAGGCTCGATCCAGTGATTATGGAGCTAGAAGGAGAAAAAAAAATCTCCTTGGGGTCTTGTTATATTGGTCAACTCGTTTGCAATAAATCGCGAGTTCTCAGTTCGAGGCGGACTACTAGTATTAGTAGTTTATGTAACTGTTGCGTAAAGGGCTATTCATATATTACGTCACTAGCTTTAACCCGCGACTTCGTCTGCGTAAAACAATTGTACATCGCATTCTGACAAAATTTCCAATAAATGTGACACTTCATTAGATGAGGGATTCTGGGATAGACAATAGGTACCTATCCATGTCATCGTCTGACCATATATTTTGCAATTTCTATTCAAATCCGTTCATACACTATAACCCTTTTCCAGACCGCACCAATCCAAAAGATTATTTCCAAAATCGGAAATGTCTTCTAAATTGTTACGTTTTGATCAGTGTTTGTCGCCATTTCTGGTCAAAACGCAGTTCTGATGATGGGATCTATGAGGAAATGGGGAACTCCTTAAATTTTAAAGGATACCGTGTATAGTTTTTTTGTGTTTTTATCAACAAATCAAGCATTTTCATTCAAATAAGTGAAATTTGATCAAGTGGATCTGCTGATGATGATCAGAACGGAATGTTTAGAAATAAAGGAAAAGTAGAAAAATTGACTGCCTCAGGCGGGATTCGAATTCGCGACTCTGGGAGACATCCCATCGCTCTGACCAACTGAGCTACTGAGACTTACCTGATGGCTGTGATTTTTTCCACCAGTCGCGAGTTAAAAATTTCACCTAAGGCAGCGGATTTATCTACTTTTCCTTTTTTTTCTAAACATTGTGGTATCGTCAGCAGACGTTCTGCTTAATACAAAATTAATCAGAACAGAACTCTTCAACAACACATACTTCGTTAGGCGATTTGTCCTCTTCGCTGTGTTTGTTAAGAAAGTTAGATTTTCAAGATAAATTAGTGTCTAGCTCGAGTTCTGAGGATGGGAAATGGGATCCACGAAGAATCGAGGGAGCTCTTCAAATGTTAAAAGCATACATACTTACACTTAGTGATTCTAGGATTGGAATCAACAAATCAATCATTTAGGTTACATACATTTAAAGGAGTGATATTTGATGAAGTGGAACTACTGATGATGATCGGAGCGGATCTCTTCAAAGACACATAGTTCACGTTTGGCGATTTGTCTTCTTCACTGTGTTTGTTAAGCAAATTATTTCATTGTATGAAATCTAAGAGTGCACCATCTACAATAATCTTTCACCGGCCTCCCCCGTTGAAGTCGGTTTTTTTTCTTAAAAAATATAATAAGTCAATCGGTTCAGCCGTTCTTGAGTTATAAATGGTGTAACCGACACGATTATGTTTTAAATATTTATACTTATAGCTATGCCCGCGGTTTAACTCGCGCGTTTCAGTAGGCTTTATCACTTTTCGTTACCCTTAAACAGTCTAATACTATAAGTAACCGCATTCTACATGTCAAAAACTCAGTTCAGCAGCTTAGCTAAAATCGACGAAGGGCGAAAGCCATGGTCAAGGGAAGCGTGTAAGCAAGAAAATCTGCTGAGCTGTAAGCAGAGCTCCCCGTACAGCCGAACGTCCGAACCGTCTCAGTAGAAAATGCTTCTCTTATCCAGCGGGATAGAGATCAGTGAGAGAAGTGTCTTATAAGCGAACTGAAGGGACGGAAGCAAAACCGTAGGTGGTTAGGTCTGTGAATGTCGAAAGCTGAGCTCTGCGTAGAGTCGAAGACCCGAAGCGTTCCTGTGTAAAGTGCTTCTACGTGTCTTAAAAGTGAACCAGGAGGCCGGAAATCTCGATGAATAGCGATATTACAGTTTGTTTTTCCTATACTTCCTTCCTTTGTTTTTCCTTTTCCCGTTTGTGACGTAGTGAACACTCAACCAATACCTACTCTTTTTGTTCCCGTCTTAGTCGTTCAAACTAACCATTTTTGGTATGAATAGAAATCGTTCAATTCTTTATTTTATGAGGGGGCCCCCCGAGCCCCTGTTCACCCCCTATAAAGTGGTAATCACTACCAATACTCTTATAGCTCCCGTCTTTAACATTTTACCTAACCACTTTTGTTACGAATAGACTTTTTTCTCCAGTCTTAAATATTCAACCTAAATATTTTTCGAATGACTATAAATCAATCGGTGTGTTTTTTCTTTGGCTCTGCCCCCTGAGCCCCCTTTTTAACACCTTAAACGTGCTGCACTCCCGGACTCCGGAGCTTATTGATCCCGTTTTAAACATTCAACCTCACCATTTCCGATATAAGTACAAATTGTATGTATGTTATTTCTTTGAGCGGGGGGCTGCGCCCCCCAAGCCCCCCTTTTACCGCCTATCAAGTGGAAAACTCTTTTTGCTCCTGTCTTAAACATTCAATCATTTTTGGTATATGAAGCGATAATGCAGTGTGTTATTTCTTCATGCGTGGACTTCCCCCCCTAACTCCACTATCAAGCTTATCACGTGGTGAATTCTATCAATATTCTTTTTGCTTCCGTATTAAACATTCAACCTCACCATTCCTGATTTGAATATAAGTTATATTTTTGAGCGGGGGGCTGCGCCCCCAAAGCCCTCCCTTTTACCGACTATCATGTGGTAAACTCTATAAAAATTTGCTCCCGTCTTAAACATTAAACCTGACTTTTGGTATAAATAGCGACAGTGCAGTGTATTTAACCTAAACATTCTTGGTATTAGTGGAAATAATTCAGTGTGTAATGCCTTTGTGAGTTAAAGCAAGACGCGTTTTAATCTCGCATATAAATACCGGTATAAATAGCGATCACACAGTATGTAGGTATTACTCAGGCTTTGCGTGATAAGCTTTGCTTCCGCCTTCGCGCCTTCATTGGTCCGTCGAAGAAGAGCGTTGAGTTCAAGTTCGGTACCAGCGCTTGCAAAAAAACATGTCTGCAACGCAGCTTCGTTTCCCGAAGACAGAAACTCCGCGAGCCATCTACAGCTTTTCTTTTACATGAATTCTCCAAATAGATTTTTGAGTTAATATTTAAACATTTCCCGCCACCTAGGGCGCATGCCACGAACTTGAGTTGAATTTTGTATGCACCTAAATTACGAACTTTGTGACAATCCTGCGATAGATAGCGTTGTGGTTCATTTCGCTATGTGTAGCCATTTTTTTTAGAACAAATTTTTTCTATGTTTAAATCCTTTTCTTCCAAATAAACCATAATCAATTTGTCAATTGACCTTAACACTCAGTGTATAAATGATTAATAATTACATTTACCATGCATATTTAAACCCTTCTTTTACCCCCTTAAAACCAAAAAGTTAATATTATTTATGGTCCGGCCAGGAGGTATCAAGCGTGCCCGCCACCCAGTACCTTTTAGCAAGGGCGAAATGGACGAAAACGCTGCATTGGCAATAATAAACTAAGAATAAACCTGTGTAAATGCTGTTTTGCGAGCCACAAAGGCAAGGTTCAGGCTTGGAGACCAAGGGCTGACCCCGACGGAAGGACCCAGAGCCTTCAACGGTCGCTCCTAAATGTGTCAAATCCAAGCAAGGACGCGATTATTTTCTTAATAGGTAATTATTTTTAAGTTCTTAAATATGTAGAGGTTCGATCGATTTTAATGCCTTTTGCTACGCCGGTTATGAAGGAAATTGATTACGTAGCATGAAAAGCCGGCACAAACACTTAAAATACTATTATGAGCACCATCTACATTCAGGCCTCTGAGATGTGAAAAGCGGTAGAAAACATTGCAACCTACAGTTCAGTAGGAGGCACTAAAATAATAACGGGAATATAAATTTAATAATCTCTTTACTTTTATTACAATCCGGCCAGCCATAATTGCGTAAAAATATAACACATTAGCATCAGTATGTTTTAATGATTTTTATGTTTAGTGGGTCACTAAAAAATTATTAAATACAATACATGATACTAAGAATCTGTGGCGGCCTGCTCGACCGCCCGCGGTTGCCTAGCAACGATACACACACACAACACTACGCAACCGTTGAATCTGAAAGTCGTTCCACAGATTTTCTCAATTTCAGTTATTTTATTATCGGCGTTGTAATTATTGTATATATATAACCATTGTGTGAAAATAAATTGTAAATACTACGCCTGCGCATTTGTTACTTCTATAAACAACCTGCCGCCCAACTGCTGGTAGGTATTACAACCTCAACACCTCTCTACCGCAAATCTGCTACGAAGTACCAGGAAATAACTTCACATTAGTGTCAACAGATGGCGTTAGGGCGCTGTGCCACATGGTTTTATGAGTTTGAGAATCTGGACATCGAATGATGGTAGCATAACGTAGGAGGAAACGGGGCCATTCGAAGCATAATCTTTGGATGATTTTAAGGGGGGGGGGGCGGGGGGGGGGCGGGTAATTTATGGACAGCCCCTAATAGGGGTCCTTAAAATACGAATGTGGTTTTATGAAATGAACGAAGTGAGTTTTATAATAAGATCACACGAGTATGCGTCAAAAAAAAATCATCAATATTATTAATTTTTAGGGCAACTCACACTTGACCAAAATTTTGACTACACTAAATTTTATTTCTCAAAAAAATATCTAATATTTCCTAAGACAGTTTGCCTGTATCTCCTATACTTTAGGATTTCCCCATACTGTCCCACTTAAAAAAACACACGTATGTTCCTTCTGTGCCGGTTTTTCAAATTCAATTAAAAAACCACCTTGTTATACCACAGAAAAAATTAAGTAAATACATTCATTTTGTACCTTATTAAAGACTTTAAAGTGGCTGACTTTAAAGTAGGTACTTTAAAAAAAGAATTGAAAAATTAAATTGTATTTTTTTTTCTTTTTTTGTATGGCAACATTACCTATAGTTGAGTCTTTACTATATGCACAATATACGTGACGCATGTCAAAATCGGATGGCTAAAAAAAAAAAAAATATTGAAGAAAGATCAAATTTCGTTTTCTTTTTTTTTACCAAAAACTATAAAGGTTAGGTGGCTGAAATTTTGCATACTTGTTACTAATATAAAGCCAAACAATCAAAAAAAAATTCAAGCCAAAACTCACTGGGGGCAGATTCACTTAGCTTATCCTGGCATGGCCTTTAACATTTCTAAGCACATTTGGACCTTACTACCTACTTTTAATTCATAGTTTGGTAATTACTTTACAATAAACAAAGTTATAAATACACGAAATCATTCCCGCACCGAAAACCCCGGGGTATGCTTATTACGTACAGTTGCATACACTGCTTTATCTACACACATATTATAAACCCTAAATGACGCGTTCTGAAACCGTTAGAATGACTGCCATTGCACCGCTATGGCCAACTCGATTGTGCTGGCGGTCGCAGGGCGCATAACCGCGGTCGGGGAGCACGCCAGATTTTCATAATTTTATCGAAGTCGATGTTATTATTTGGCTACAATAACATCGTTACAGATAAGACATTTGTTCGAACTTCTAACAAAACAGTCCATTTTTATGGTGGTCATAACGTGCGGTTTTTGAACGCATCATAAAGGGTTTATGATATGGTGTAGACAAAACTACTTACAGGTTTAGTTTCCTTATCAACTTCGCTTTCACCCAAGAACTTGTTCAATTTCACTAAGTATAGGCCCAGAGCTTTTTCCAAGCTCTCGCAAGTTTGTAGCAGCTCCTGAAAATAGTAACATTGACTTATTTAATCTTTATTGGATATCAGAAAACTTATCGTACAAGAGATGGTTGCTGCCACAAACAACTCAAGAAAAATTGTTATTTATTATACAAGAGGGCAAAGTTCCTAGGTTAACCTCTCGTGCCTTTATTGAGATTGAGACCCGAACCAGCGAGATTCCAAAAATGGAACCTTGAGCGTACGAGTGCCTCGAGGCAAGAGAGATTGAACAAACTTTGCTGCCGAGTATAATAAAAAAGACTTCACCACACCACAAGAAAATTATAAAATATAAAAATCTAAGCTAAATGAATGTTTTCAAAATTGTATAATTCAAAATCATCTCTTTAAAGTTCATCCTGCCCGATAACGTCAAACAACAAGTCAAAACTTGTACCAAATTATCCCCACATGTGGATAAAATGCGCTTTTCCCACCGTTTTCAAAAGATAAAGTGCGCGTTTCTGAGGTGGAGTGAAAATATGATTCCTGATTAAAAATAATAGTACATTTCGATATTAGTGCGGAAATAGGCGAGTGGCAAGACTCGGGACGAGTGAAGAATGACATTTACGCACGAGTATCGAACGACGTTTTTTAATACAGTTGCGAAAAAATTATAAAATTGTCAATTATTCACTTTGAGGTTACTTTAGTACATGTATCCGAACGCTCCGCGCGGTGCGGTGCGGCGCTGTGATTGGCTGTCTGTCACTGTCATTAGCTGTGATTGGCTGGAAAAGTAAAAAGCACTAGTGCGCGATATCAAACTTTCCGCACGCTAAACCACTATAAGAAAAGCACTTTTTTGAGCAACTGTATTAAAAATAAATATTATGGGACAATCTTACACAAATCAACCTAGGCCCACAGTAAGCTCAGTAAGGCTTGTGTGGTGGATACTAGGCGACGATATATCATAATAGATAGGTATACCTAGATAAATACTTAAATACACAGGAAACATCCATAACTCAGGAACAAATATTCGTGATAAGCACACAAATAAATGCCCTGACCAGGATTCGAACCCGGGACCTCCTGCTTCATAGGCAGGGTCACTACCGACTAGGCTAGGTCGTGAAAATCTCTTACCTCATTATGTACCACGTCGGGGCACACCGAGTCCGAGTCTCGCACGAGTTGTATAAAGTTCTTGAGCGCGAACACGCATTCCCGCAATGGTGTCTTTTGTGTAAACCATTTGTGGAACATCTAGAAACAACATCGATATAATAATAAATATGGAGGAGACAGTCGATCCGTATAAGCATAGAGTAACTTATAGGTAGTGTGTGGCCCATCCCATAACACGGGCGAAGGATTGAAACGTAAATTCTACTCCTCAAACTGAACAACGTTTGTTCAGCGACTTTTAAAAATAACTTACCTACGGTTTGATTTTTAGTACATTTTAAAGTTTAGATTACGGTGTTGGCCCCATAGTAAAAGTTGTTAAGTATGGCCTACCAAATAACCTCGCAAAATATGGCTAATTATTTAAAAAAAAACATGGGTTAACCTTACCTGCAGGGATTGTAACATGTTCTGTTGTAGCGATACAGCTCGGAGGAGTTGCGAACGTGTGTGCGTGTGTCGCGCGTAAGGCGTCGCCGAGTTGTTGTGTCGCTCCACGTCGTGCACCTAAAAACACTCTGTATGAACCTTACCTGCAGGGATTGTAGCATGTTCTGTTGTAGCGACACAGCTCGGATGAGTTGCGAACGCGTGTGCGTGTGTCGCGCGTAAGGCGTCGCCGAGTTGTTGTGGCGCTCCACGTCGTGCACCTAAAAACACCCTGTATGAACCTTACCTGCAGGGATTGTAGCATGTTCTGTTGTAGCGACACAGCTCGGATGAGTTGCGAACGCGTGTGCGTGTGTCGCGCGTAAGGCGTCGCCGAGTTGTTGTGGCGCTCCACGTCGTGCACCTAAAAACACCCTGTATGAACCTTACCTGCAGGGATTGTAGCATGTTCTGTTGTAGCGACACAGCTCGGATGAGTTGCGAACGCGTGTGCGTGTGTCGCGCGTAAGGCGTCGCCGAGTTGTTGTGGCGCTCCACGTCGTGCACCTAAAAACACCCTGTATGAACCTTACCTGCAGGGATTGTAGCATGTTCTGTTGTAGCGACACAGCTCGGATGAGTTGCGAACGCGTGTGCGTGTGTCGCGCGTAAGGCGTCGCCGAGTTGTTGTGGCGCTCCACGTCGTGCACCTAAAAATCACGGAAAAGGATTTGAACCGACTTCAAGATTTCGAAGGTTTTCAATTCGTTGGGCACCGTTTCCGCACCCAAAGGGCACAAACGGGACCCTATTACTAAGGGTAAGTTGCACCAGTTGCACTGTCTGTGACCGTTAAAAATTTATTGTATGAAAATAGTGCCTTGCCGGGTGACGCTGATGAGTCCGTCAAAAGAGGTTGGTGCAACTGGCCCTAAGACTTTGCTGTCCATCCGTCTGTCACCAAACAGTAGATTTGAGAATATGAGTTCCAGTGTCCAATTCTAGTTCATACATACATACATACATACATACAATAACGCCTATTTCCCAAAAGGGGTAGGCAGAGATCACGGATTTCCATTTGCTACAATTAATGTAGCAAAACGGCTCTCCGTGAGCCGCTTCTCGCCCTCGTTAAGAACGAGACGTGACTAAATAGTTCATACACATTGTAAGATCCAGAATGTTGACTACTGTTTAAAATTATGACAACAATTTGAAACATAATGAATACGGTACGGCTAAACGCCATATTGAAAACTGTCACACAAAAAAAAAACACCCACCATTACCATGCATTCCTACAACTTGACCACAGTTCCCAAAGCTATGACTACAGTTTCCAATATGATGACTAGAGTTTCCAAAATGATGACTACAGTTTCCAAAACTATGACTACAGTACCTACGCAAAATTGCGGTCAACAAACCTGTAGTGTTATGGAGTACATGTATATGCGGCCGAAGCGCGCACAGAATTCGCCGCATTGCTTTTGAAGCTTCGGGAATGAGTTCTGATCCCCGTGGTCCACATTGTAAGCTTCATAATGTTGTCTACTGTTTCTAAATTATGACTAAGATTTGGTTTCTAGCATGAACCAGTCTTCAAAGAAAATATTACGGTTTCTATAATCATGACTTTAGTTCCTATAACTTGACTACATTTCCCAAAGCTATGACTACAGTTTCCAAAATGATGACTACAGTTTCCAAACTATGACTACCGTTTCCAAAATGATGACTACAGTTTCCAAAACTGCGACTACAATACGCAAAATTGGGGTCAACAAACCTGTCTTGTTATGGGGTACATGTATATGCGGCCGAAGCGAGCACAGAATTCGCCGCATTGCTTTTGAAGCTTCGGGAATGAGTTCTGGTCCAGCTGGTGCACATTGTGGTTTTCCAGGGTTGTGCTGAAATTCGTTAAAAGTAAATTTAGATTTGCTGTCAACAGAAACTTTACGAACTGTACAGTCGCCGTCAAATAATCGCCTTGACAATATACAAATAAATAATAAATACAAATAATTTATTGAGAAAAGTATAGTACAGTGGTTGCTCTTACATACTAAGATTTTTTTACGGCAAGTGGTTTATACAAATGCCTGAACTAGGATTCCCTGTGTTTCGAATAGAGGCGTTGTTCAGATATTCGTGACCACCTTAGCCGCTCCGATATATGTTTTTCTGACGGTTTCCAACTCTGACGGATCGATAACCAGCTAGCCGGTTTGAATGGCAATTTACATGCTAGTTCCTGTTCACCTACACACACTGGAAATTGAGGGAGGATGAAAAACCAAGTCAAACGTGGGTCAGTTCGGTTTGCACAGGGTGGTTCAGGGTGGTGAAAATCCTGTAACTTTAAATCAGTCTCGTCATCACGTCTCGTTTTTCACGGGGGCGAGAAGTGGGCTCACGGAGAGCCGTTTTGCTGCATTGGTCGTACTCGTAGCAAATGGAAATCTGTGATCTCTGCCTACCCCTTTTGGGATATAGGCGTGATTGTATGTATGTGTATGTATGTATGAGAATAAGTGTAACTTTAAAGTAAATTTCTAAGAAACTTACATAACACCTATCAGCTCCAGGTTGACCTTAGACTGTAGTTCCTTCACTTTGGCGCTGTATATGCTTGTCTCGATCATGTTCCTGACGTTTTCTGACGATTTCTCTTGATCTGAGGTTGAAAAAATAAAAAAGTTTTAACCCGTAGGACGCCAAGAGCCCTTGAAGGTGTATTATATTATTATCGTTAGTCGTCATAGATCTCATATTTAGCTGTACCCACACCGCCATTAACACCTATAGGCGTTGTAAGGAATGCTGACAAAGTAACCTTCATACTTTCTATTAAGGTTTGATTTAAGTTGTAAGTATTTATCTACTGTCACTTCCAACAATTAGTGTATGGATAGTAGAAGGGAAGGATGACAATCTCTATGTTACAAAACTATCCGTCAAAAGACGTTAAATTGGTGGTGCCACAATAGCTATAGAATATATGGTAGCGCAGCGCATATGCAGCGCACTTCACTCCGTCAATAACGGCTAAGTTGCTAGCTATAGCTATACTAGCGTCACTCAAAGAGATTTGGAGCTATTATTTACTGTTTACAGCTGGACACTTTTTCGACCGTTCTCCTATAACTCCTATAAGAGATACTTATCCTCCTTATACCATTACCATCAATAATTTAGTGTTGCAGAGTGAAACTACTTCAAGCCTGGCAGCGGGGGTCGCCCGGCTATCCGGGGTCTTGAGTTATTTACTCTATGTGGCCAGGAAATACAAATGGCATCTCACTGTGATCGGGAGACTTCGGCGCAGGTTCGGGATCGGCCTGGTTCTCGCGCACGGTACAAGGGCTCTCCACTGACTCGTTCAGCTCTTCCTTCTCACCTGCTTCTGAAATATGGACAAAAACTCCTTATTGCAAAGGAATAAGGTTTAAAATAGTGTCAGTGCACAGGATAGTCAACTTGTTCATGCTTTCCTACTCGCTTGCTTCTGCAATGTGGACAAATTTAACTCCTTATTGCAAACGGATAAGGTCTAAAATAGTGAGTGCACTAGATATTCGACTCATAAGTTAAAGGAGATATGCGGGTTCCAAAAACGGCCTGATATTCCCCAGTCAGTTATCCTTTCACCTTCTTACCCGGTTTTGAATACTTTGACTTTGCGAAGGTAACCATAATCTCCAGTGGATGCTATTAAAAATAATCCTCGCCTTCCTTAATCCTTCTCTTTTGCTGCGTGGCCCCGGCTTTAGAATTTCTCTTCCCGCGGGTGTCGTAAGAGGCGACTAAGGGATAAGGGATAAGAAAACCTCTGATCCCTACTGCTCGTGAGAACGCTGTGGTGATTAAATTAAATTAATAGTCATCAGCATGGGGGCGATGCGGTTCGCCACCCATCACGTCTCGTTCTTCACGGGGGCGAGAAGTGGCTCGTGGAGAGCCGTTTTGCTGCATTGATCGTAGCAAATGGAAATCCGTGATCTCTGTCTACCCCTTTTGGGATATAAGATTTATGTGTATGTATGTATGTATAATCCTCTTCGTATTGCTGTTTCTTCCGCCACAACGCGTCTACCTCACCTAGCTCAGAGTCAAGCGATAGACCTATAGGACCCATGCATTTTGGCATTGCCTTTGTCATTGAAAGACTTACCTGACCCATAGTCCTCTATAATGGCGATCATATCACACTGCTCATCCTCTAAAGACTCTGCGAAGGTAACCATGGTCTCCCGGGGATCCTGGAGGTCCTCCTTATATGCAACTGGCGGCTCTAAAGGGGCCTGAAGGGAAAGCAAGAGTATTTTATTGTGTTAATGGAGGTTTCCAAAAACTATGTACCATTAAAAAAAAATCTATACAAAAATTATTAGTCAGTTTTGAGACGGAACAAAAAAAAAAAAACGGACAAAAAACTTGGGGCACTTATTATTATTTAAATCGATAGTCTTCGTATAACCCAAAATCTACAAATGAAGAACAAATCAAATTATTTGTTTATTTGAGTAGACACACTGCTATACAGAATGGCCAAAAAAGAACTGTATTCCCATGGGCTGTAAGGTTTTGGGACGATACCAATCCTCCCTAGATGGTTTTGAAACCTCTCAGATCCATTACTCACCGCCGCCGCTCAATGTTTTTTTTTGGTATAAATTAAAAACTTATATAGATGTCATAACTGTCGTGTCGTTGGGCACCTGAAGCCTAGGTCACTTTTTCCTTTGTATATGACATCTATATAAGTTTATAACCAAAATCTACTAAATTTTCCAAAAAAGTAATAGTGGTAGGTACATATTTTTCTGAAAATGCCATAACGATTTCGACTTTATACCTTTCCATACACTTCAAAAGCTAGTACTTAATATACATTATGTCCTTAGGCGATTATCACACTGACGACGGATCCGCATACGGCGCCGGTGCGCGAGAGGGATAGCGCTCTGCATGTGTATAGCGCTGTCTCGCTCGCACACCGGCGCCGCATGCGGATCCGCACCAGTGTGATAACCGCCTTAAGCCTTGGACAAACAGGCCGGCGGGACGCAGCGCCGCGGTCGCGCCGCGCGACCGCGGCGTCCTTAAATACATGCTAACAGGTTAGCGACGTCAAACAGACTGCGTCCCGCCGGCATCGCGCCCCGCTTCTGTCCCGCCCCGCCCCGCGCGTCCACTCGGCGCGGGCGCAGCGCTGCGCCGCGCGGACGCGGCGGGACGCGGCGGCACGCTACCCCGCGCCCCGCGCCCCGCGCAGGGTCACAATCGTACGGGACGCGCGACCGCGCCGCGTCCACGCGCGTCCGCGCCGCGTCCGCGCCGCGTCCGCGCGCGCCTTGAGGGCGCGAGGCCGGCGCGATCCGCGCGCGCCCTGTTTGAACAGTCATCGCGTCGGCGTCACGCGCTGCGGACGTCGCGCTGCGCCCCGCCGGCTGTTAGCCCAAGCCTTTAAACTACGTCCGAACGCGGGTATGTCATTAAACTACATCCAAAAGAGAGATATGGGTGCTGCGAATGTCATCTCGCTATGTGTGGTAGGGCACAGCACAGCGAATGTCATCTCGCTCAAATCTGGAGCAGAGCCCGACTGGGGAAGTACCTCCACCTTACAGAAAACAACAGCCAAATAGCACTAGACCCTACTCATAGTGTTCTGTTCCTGCTGGTGAGTGAGGTTGCCAAAGAGCTCAAAGAGGACCCAGTGTGTTGACGACGAGGGGCCCTCTTGTTCTTTTAGCCCTCAACACAGTGAATCCTACTTCTTGTATAGGATATAGCATGTGACACCTATGGAGTTGCAGGCGTCCATAGCTGCATACCATCAAGCGGGCAGCTTGTTTGCCACCGTCGTGGTATTTAAAAAAATTACATACAGGTTGTGCTTCCTCGGCCATGGCTTCCTTCAGCTTCGTAAGTTCTAAGTCCAGCACTTCTCTTATACAGTCTTCTGGGAGCTCCTCTATAAACTGATATGGGTCCTCTGAAAATGTAGCAGCATGCCATCAACTTTGAACAGCATTAGCAATATAGTGGTAAGATGTGGGACACTCAATCCAAAGGGTACGAGTTCGAAACTCGGCTCGTACAGTCGCCATCAAATAAGTTGTTATTTGAAATGTGAATAAATGATTATGATTATGATCGGAGCGGCCAAGGTACTCAAGAATATCAGAACATGCACTTTATCGCTGAGAATAGAAACGTTGTTCAGATATTTGTGACCACCTTGGCCACTCCGATATATCTGATGACGACCCGATTGGACAGTCCCTTTAGTACCGTTTGGTAGCCAGATTTGGTAGCTGGCTTCCAAATGGGAAATATAGTCGACGTCAAAAATATGTTTACACTTTTTCACCTTACTCCATTGTAATAAGGTGCAAAAGTGTAAACATATTTTTGACGTAGACTGTACAATCGGGTTCTTAGAACCTGGGTAAAAACATAGACATACAATATAAGGTATAGACAGGACATGGTGATAATAATACCAAGATAGAACGGGATGGTCTTATTAAATTTGCAATAGGTATGACAGAGAAGTTGCCATTTTTTGTTCGTCCTTATCATAGACTCACGACTTTATGTCACCCTCCACCGTAAGTACTTTCTATGAGTGGAGGGTCATGAACACATTTAATTCGCGTTTTCTTGCAAAATATCTGTATTTGCTAGGTGAAACCCAAATATATTTCGTGGAAAGTTGTGCCAGCTACGGAAAACAATGGTTAATTGTTGTGTTTTGAGCTGTAGAAGTGATTATCGCCGATATTACGACAACATAACCTTTCACAGGTAAGTACCACATTCTACAGTTTACTCCTGTTGTTTAGTGTATAAATAGTATCCTACAATCTATTACGCGCTATAATCTTGTTAATAAATCTATTCTCGTGAAGAATAATACATAAAATCGTAAAGGTAAATAAAACATTCGAGAACATATTAACCGACTAATTTATGAACGCGGTTAGCCGTATAGCTGTCAGTAATTTAGAACCGCATAAGCAATTTAGTCGCATTACATACGCCTTAGGGATACCAGTCCGTGATTTTTATACTTACCCTAATATTGAGGTATTTTTTGTTTTAAAAAGATCATCATTTCATATCATTGGCCAAAATTTATCTAAATAAAGATGTTGATATCTGCCAGTAATAAAATTTACCTGTTTTATTTTTCCATACTAAAGAAATTAGAATTTAACAAAATTAATTCCTAGTGCTGGTTTTGCTATGGCTCAGTAAGTCTGGGCTATGCTTGGCATCCTAAGTCCAAGATTGGTACTAACTAGTTTTAATGAAAGCGAAAGATCTTCCACCTGATTTAATTTCCTTGCAATATTTTTGTTCACCGTAAAGGAACTGAAATAACAAATGAAAGTTCGATCATAAGTTTCGAAAATCTTAATGTACAAGTTGGGTTTGGAACAGCGACCTTAAAAATGAAATTGCTATACAGGATGTAGCAAAAATATTCATGATCCGTTCAAGGGCATTAGCATGGTATCGTATTGCGAGTTTGGAAAAGTAGGTTGAAGAAAAAAAAAAACGCGAAATTTTTTTTTATGTGCGGAACAAATTACTATTGTGTCCGTAGTCGACACAACTTTCTGACAAAACCATCAGGTTTTCTCGTAGTAAAAACGCTAATTTCATCTGTTCGTTACCCTCCACTGTCAAAAAATAGGTGAGACTATGACAAGGACTAACGATAACAGCTCGCTTCTCTGTCACACCTGTTGAAAGTTTGATAAGACCATCCCGTTCAATCTTGGTATTATTATTTATTTATTTCCATGTCAGGTCTATGGGTGGTATGTCTATGTTCACATCGCTCCGGGCCTGCCCGGAGTGCTCGGTGCTCGCTATATGAAATAATGGGGTAATTTTCTCTTACTGGTATCCCCACGAGTTAGACGTCATCATGACGTCATCTATGTCTATCCCTTACGGTGCTACGCGGTGTCAGGCCCTTGGGTAAAAAGGATAGCTTTGACAGTTATGCAAAGCAATAGCTCAACATTGGAAGGCCAGACAACTGAAGGATGAGCAGTCAGGGGGTGTGAATAGCACGCCCGTTGTAAAACTTAGTTTTCACGCTCCTTCTTCAGTCACTTAGTTGTCTAGCCTTCATAATATCAAGCTGCTTGATAAGATAACATAGATTTAAAGATATAATAAACGGCCATAGTCGTAGAACTTTTTGAGGATCCAAGTCTTTAGCGCCATCTAGTCCAGAGCGACCTAAACATAGCAAAAATGTAAGAGGAAACGTTACCTGCTCTGCTACTCCATGTAGTAACGACTGGGGGCTGCTACTGTGTCCAAGGTTTTCTATAAAATATGGAAATACATAGACACCAGTAGTATCACAGCGACATCTTTTGCTACTGGGTACCAACTTGTACCTTAACTATACTAACCACTTTTAACTGATTCAACCACGTCCCGTTCGTTAATGAATTCATCCCAAATTTTTGCTTCTATGTTTTTTAGCCTTTCCCGTCTAGATATTTTCCATGCCCTTGACAGCTCACCGCCCTCTATGAACTGAAATCAAAATTAAAACTTTTTATCTCACTTTTACATGTACTAAGGAAGATCGTGGGGTGCACGGCCTTAGAATTGTCCCCCACCATATCGTCCCGTGGTTGCAGTAGGAGTCTGCTAAGGGAATATACCGGGAGATGGCCTTAACAAGTGCATAGCACTGGCGCTACCTGAAAGTTTTCCCGGGTAGTTGTGCAGAGTTCCTGCAAGAGCGAGCCTGTGGCGATTTTCACGGTATCAGAACTTTCGTACTATCACACATAATAGTAATATAAAAAGCATTCATACTGGCAGTTTGTCCGGAAAGAGTTCTCTTTTCAAACATTACCACTACTTAGCGCTTTAGGGTACTATTTGAAAGCGAACACATTTATTATTAATCATAACTGAAAAATGCTTAAGTTCCATAGACATAGGATAAAAGGTATAGACATGGCATGGTAATAGTAATACCACGATAGAATAACCCTCCACGCGTTACTACTAGCAGTGGAGGGTCACAAACAGATATAATTCGCGATATTTTTCCTAGAAAGTTGTGTCGGCTAAGGAAAACAATGGTAAATTGTTCTGTTTTGTGCTGTAGATGTGATTATGGGCATCTATATATCTATCCCTTACGGGGGTACACGTGTGCGGGCTCTAGTTAATGCTTGCTTTGAGTTAATTTCACTTGATTCTTGTAAAGCAAAAGTAATGAAAAGGCTGAACGGAACGGAACTAACCTGCAAATCAATGACATCCACTTTATTTTCCGGCACGAAGGAAAAACCCCTCACGCTCTCTGAGACACCCTGGGCCATCTTCAAGTTATTATTTTGATTAAATATACATTAAAGCCCTTTAGAATGATATTTTCTAAAATCTTTTCACAAATAAGCTATCGCCAAACAAATGTCAAAACAAAATTTGAAATCTTGTATCTTGTGTTGTGTCACTTCTGACGTTTACAGCGCTTAAACGGAAATTGCTTCAAGTTCTCATTAGCTGTAATTTTGTTTCAATCGATATTTCAGCATCATTAAAATACCAATATATTAAACGCTAGAATATATACATAGACTTATGTGTTTTTATTGTTTAATTATTTGACGATTCCGAAAGAATTTAATTGAAAGTAATCATCTTGACTACAAATTGATAATCACGTTGCTAGGCAACGCATTTTGAATACTGTCAACAAATAGTATCAAATGCGCGATTTTATATACTTTTTTAGACCTATGAATCTTTATTCTGAGGTGTTTTCTTATATATAAAAAGTAAATGTGCCTTTATACTAATTAAATACTTCATGTGTTTGTAATACTATTTATTCAATATTAAAACGAATTGCTACAATACATTCACATAATAATAGTGCAAGTTTTACATTGGTTAAGTTCGAGTATCATTAATTTGATCAGTGTCAGAACTATGTTATTCGCCGCCCAGCCTTTAGACGGCATGGGAACGTCGTCTTTGCCTATACAGCCTATATCAAGGCTTTTCCCGCAATGGAGCAGAACTGCTATTTTGACTTACGGAGGAGGGGAAGATGAAGTCATTCAGGTGAGTCGTGCCGTCAGATTTCTTCACGAATATCACTATCTCATTCTAGCCAGCAGCCTCGTTCCTACTTACGTAGAACCCCTGTAAATCCTGTAATAGATTAATGGTCTAGGAAAATCCATCCCTTCAAAGGTGAAAGTATCACCAGTTTTATATAAAAAAAACTGATTTATACACAGATGAATGCCAATAAATTACCTGTATCAATTTCACAACCCGCATCATTTCGATTTATAATCTAATTTAATTACCTTTTTGTTTTTGATAATTTAACAGTATTTAGACCTAAATATAATGCAGCTACATTCCTATACAGAAATGGTCGGTTTCAAACAACATTCTATATTAAATTAAGTAAATGTGAAGTACTTGCCTTTTTTTCGTATAACCAATCCAGGTTTGACCGTAGACTTGAAGTCTACGTTTTTCTGAATTCCTTATAGTACGGGCGGCGGCCGTAGGATCTACTACGTAACGTGATACAAAGATAAGCCCTATGGCACATGTTCATAAAAGTGATGCTGAGTTCCGGAAAAATAGTTAAAAAAAATAGAATTGGCCGAAAGCACAAAAAAGTACCACTTCCGGTTTAAAAAATTGATGGTCTTTACCTACGTCATTGGATAAAAAGATGACACTGGTGGCAACAAATAGTAATTTGTATCACGTTACGTAGCAGATCCTACGGCCGCCCCCCGTACTATTAGGTAATTTTGTTCTATACTTTTCCCAATAAGTATATCATATTCTTCCATAGTTTCCTTGACATCCCAAACCCCTTCAGGTTATGGGTCTAGTACGCTTCCTCGCATAAACATAAACTAGGTAATCATCATTATTAGGAGGCGTGATTTCGTTAAAATGAGTGGTTTAAGCCCCTATTCCTAGGATTAGGTTGCCAAGCGGACACTAGATTACACTGAGACGTAGCAAAAGGCCGGGACCAACGCTAGAAAGTTGATAATTCCTAATTCACACAGACAGTGGGCCAACTAGGACTCGTAACCGGTTAAAGCAAAAATCTCCGATATAACCCAATATATTTAATTATTCTTTGGTTTTTATGTAAAACCCAATATTGTATTTATGTTTTCATTTTGTATTATTGAATTTTTCGATTAAATATAAAACGAAAAAAAGAATGGTTTTTACTATGAAGCAAATTCCGGTTTCCGAGCCCTAGGGCCAACGTCAGTCAATCCAGGGAACGCAGGGAATAAGCGATATTGCGAAACCGCTTGGCATGTTCGCATTATCCAGAAATACCTACGATAATACTAGGTATATTAATGCCGATGGTACCTACATTAATGAAAATTAACTAATAAGTTAAAGTGATGTCGCATGTTCTAGTCTCGGCGGCCATAAATTTTACATGTTGTCTCCGAGGTATTAAATTGTTATGTTACTTACTTAAGCATTTACCTAGTTATGTGATACTATATAAAGATTATATCATCTTTATACAGTTTTTTTAAAGTATAGTATTCCTTTAGATTAAAATAAAATAAAATAAATTATTGACGGTCAGAGATAGAAGTAGGCGTCGAATTATTTGTAGGCGCAAAAAAATGTTATTAGACATGTACTACTTTTCTGGTTTTAGCTAAACCCTTATCATTTGTCGTTAATTCATAGGAAAGGAACCCGATATTTTTATAGACGATTACTCCACGTTTCTTTTGTAAAAAAATTTATTCCTTTTTTCATCCAATAATAATTACTTAGTCCACAAATTTTCAAATCCGCAACGCAGGCTTCGTCGGGAGGATACAAAAAATCCATCCATCCTCCATGAATTAATTAGGTAGCAATATGTTATAAATAGATTTTACTTTAAGTACCTGTAGATAGGTACCTACCTGTCTAAAATTCAGGTACTTAGGTATATACGTATAGTCTGTAGGTATACGCATAGTTTTAATTTGTACCTACTCGTAAAAAGATACATGAATGCGAGGGCTAAATATGGAGCTAAAAATAAGTATAACAAAGGTGTCTAGTTGTCTACTCTATTGGCTCTGTTCTGTTCTCATGCAGTTTTGAAATATACGATAAGTCACCTAAGGGTAAATTAATATTGTTCCAGCGTTCAGAATAAGCTTTAAATGGTTAATAGCATTGTTGGAGCGCACGTTTTGTCATAACTTCATAAGCATTATTACCTAAGTTTTTTTGCTACCTATTTCCAAAAGCTATAATAATAGTCGGAGATGACTCGCAGAGCCATCAGCACAGTTGGCAGCGCGCCACGGCAGTGACAGTGAGTCAGCGATAGTGCGACGGAACCACCCGGGCGAACCACCTGTGACAAAGGATAATCGTCCTTCCGGCGCTGATATAGAAGCTCCGCTATCTATCTTGGTTATCCTTGCTGTTGTGTACGCCGAGTGCGGCGGCGCGATCGATACATTGCACCCCGCCCCTTGCAACCCGGGCATCGGAAACGAAAAACCCGGATAACAACTGAAAATAATCAGCCCAGTTCAAGGCCGGTCGGACTAGCTTATTGCGAATTATAGTGTGCAAGGCAGTCGCCAATGTCGGTTCAGTGCATACGCGTCCGTGCCCCGAGGTAGACAACAAAGGTTCATCTTACCGCAGCGATGGCTTCCAAGGTCCTGGTGCCGACTGGGCCGTTCACTAAACTGCAAGTAAGTACCCTGAATCAGATCTCTAGAAGTACAATAAGAACTTACATGTTTTTATAAATAAAACATAAGTGTTCAGATAATTCTCGCCGAAAAAACTTTTCAACTGGATTTAGAAGTGTTATGTGAGTTTGCTTCGATACGGCGCATATTTAACTTAAAATATTAATTATTCTAAATAAATAATGAAGATGGAATATTTTATTGTTAATAATAATAAATTTAATGTAATGTATTGATTGCACACTCTTGAACATGTACATTACTAAGTACCTAATACATGTACTCGAACGTACTCGTAGTTACACGTGAACATGCAAATGGAAAATCATAAAAGACATGAAAAAACACAGCTAGTGTCTGTTAAGTGGGTCGAAGTGCAACACAAAGGAAAACTGGACGATGACACTGGGTATCGGAAAAGCGATTGTGTATGGTTTTTCCCAGAGATGTGCTTGCTTTAGAAAAGCTTATATTTTCCCATGAAAATGCGTTTCATATACCTATACAAATGTACTCCGTTAAACTGAATCAAACGCAACAGACCAGAATAATCATTCATCCTATTACCTTTAATCCTTTATCATGGCTGTTGGTGATGGTAAGTATATTCGAATGAGCATTTGTTGACTCATTTAATAAGGCATTTATTTATGTATTTGTAAGTAGGTAATAACTCGTTCGTTAGAAAATGGATCTTGCCTGAAAATTTTATAGGTACCTAGTGTCTATGTAAAAATGTCGAAAAAGATTTTCCTAGGATTTCTGCTTCTATATTCATATATGTTTTTTATATCACTACATACCGCATATTTTTATGTTTCCAGCAGTAAAAATAAGTGCTTTCTCTATTTACATTATGTCTATATTTCGTTGTTCATAAAGTAAAAGAAATGGGTATGATATGATCCGAGCAACCGCTTCCAAAATCCGAATCCTCTTCGAAAGTGCTTGTTGCTATGCCTACTTGAATAAAGACAATATTGACTTTGCTAATAAGCACACTAGTGAAATCCACGAGAATATGAATATGACCACAATATACAATATCTTAATTATATTTTAACATGCAAAGTAATTGTTTGTAGCTCATGCTACTTCGCGTTTACCGCTTCTGTGTTTATACTACCGATTAACAAACATTTGCATAATAGAACTTATAATACATGTACCAAATTTTATAGAGCGCTTTGGCATTTAGGTCATTTAATTATATCTCAGTTATTCTAAAAGCAAATATTGCAGTATGTAATGCAACATGATACTCGTATTTATAATTAGTAGGTATTAATTTCCTCTATTTTATCAGCGTCGCTTAAAGAAAACCAAAGGAGTCTAATTGTTCTAAAAGCTTTTAAAAAAGAACCAGGTCTTTGTCTACCATTATAAATAAGGGCTTAGTTTTCGCTCTAACCATCCAATTTCGTTGCAAATATTGGATATCACCTGTATAATAAAAAAAAACATCCTAATTTAAGCGAGCTTTCTTAGGTAGCTAAATCACCTTTATAAAAGTACTCTAAGTTTTTAATTACTTTCGTATGTTTGTTTTTATTAATGTGCATACATTTTTGTCTTCAGGTGAAAAAATCGCCAGCTGAGCCGAGCAGCAGCGGTTTCGTATTAGCCGGCGATGCCGCCGCCAGGGTCGCGCATTTGGAGCACAGCGTGCGGTTCCTCCAGGAGCAGCATAGACTGATGCTGAGTGGGCTCCACACGGAGATTGAAGCGCTGAGAGAGAGAAATAGGGGTGTGTATAAATTGAGACCTGTGGTTTTAACCGATGGTCTACTGAAAAGAGATGATTTCTGGCAGCTTAGAGTCTTATTGTGGTGAAGTAGGTACTGCATTTGGTGCATGGTTGGAACTCTTACTAAAACAGCGACTGGTGTTCAACGGTTCTAAGGACAATAATATCTATGATACCATAGGTATGGTATGATGAGACTTAGATAAATTTATTTAGATAAGGAGCAATTTATAGATTTATACACATTAGCAGCTATTAAAAGAAAACCAGACATAGTATCATCACATTACAGATCAGATAATGATATCTTTTACTACTTAGCAACACCTAAACATCATTAGATAGGTAATTCATAATTACCTTCAACGGGTTAGACACAATGATACAATCATCTTTGTTGTTTACACAAACAAAGAAAAATAGTATAATATAGTATAGGGCTTACTGCATTGCAATAAAGTTGCGAATGGCCAGCCCACCAGGTCTTTGTTCGTATTACCTTATCTCGTTGAAGGCGGGACTGAATAATTACTTGATGTTAAATAAACAATATCTAATCGTGACTGCGAAAAAAACCAAATGAATATACAAAAGATTATTGGACCTTATTCCGTTGAATTCCATAGTCTTTATAGCTGCCCCGTTTTGGACGGACTTAAGGTTTCAATGACTATCAATAATCATGCCCGTGGTTAGAATAAAAAAACTTGTTTTAATATTTTGCGACTCATTGTTTGTGATTACGTCAAGTGCCAGTCAAGTCTACATAGAATAGTCATCGTCGGATATACATCTCAGAAAATAGTCCAGAAATATAATTACATGATTCTACGGCCAAGGGCATTCGTTTGTGTAAATAATTTACTGTGCCTTGCACTGTCACCTCGGTTTGACTTGATCTATGACTTTTGTCACATTTTATTTTTGTTATTTAAAAAAAATATAATCTAATGTATTTACATTTCTCAATGACAAGTTACCAGATTAGAAAATACTAAGAACCTATTTAAAATTACAGCAATGTGCTCTATAGTGAATCATTTATTTGAACTAAACACTATTTTAGTTCTACTAATTTAGAATACTCGTGAGTCAGTCTAATCCAATCGAGGAGCAAACAAATGACTTCATGTCAGTATTGTCGGTAGATTTTAGAACTACTTATAAGAATAGTGCAACATCAATTTAACAATACGTACGGTGAAAACCTAATGGTACTAAAATTTATTTATTTTTAATACAAGAAAGAGAAGTGAAGCGACAAGTGTCGTGTTTTACACTTCTCTTTCTGCATATAATCTAGTATTATTAATGTTAATGTGTTTATCCATATAGCTACAAATATGTAAACCTTTGAATTACAGCGTCTAACCTGAAAAATATAACCCGATTCAATATAATCGCGTGTGTCATGTCACGGCTGATTAGCCCCGTACATTCACATGTTGAGTCGATATCGATCCGTGTCTTTGAACTCCTACACTGCTTAAATAAATAATCCCGATAGGTTTTGTCAAACGATTTATGTTGCCAGAGACAAGCTGTGAGCGAGTTTAGATAAATTAAGTTTCAAGGATACTTCTATACATGAGGATAATTATCTAGACTCTGATTCTAGAGCCCTGATTAGCGATTTAAGATCTCGCAATTAACTGAGAATGTAAAAATCTTTTAACTGACAATGGTTTTGTTTATATTGAGTATTTTTTTTTGTCTGCAGATCTCCAATTTCAATTGATATTTAACAAGGAATCATCTTCGAAGGCAACTGCGCCTGCTGCAGCAGAAACTGTAGACAACGCTGAGGTAGGAATAGCAAGCAATCTACATATAAGTACCTACGTATCGTAACTACAAAAAATATAATTAACTAAGCATAGTCCGGAAAATCGCAAAAACTTTCGAAACTAAATGTCAGAAGCAAATTAGGTAATAAAATAATTATTACTTGGACATACCTAGTGATTTGCAAAAAAAATACCATGCTTAAAAAGCGAACATCAATTAAGTGACTGGATTTTAGAATTACGTTTCTGTTCACGAATTTGTCACAAATCATTCATAATCATAATCATAAATTCTTTTTTTGCATAAAATATGGTACAATAAGATGGTATTGACTAGATATTTCTGTACAGTGACATATTTTGCCGGTTAGGCATGCAAACTCTCACAAAAAACTTATATTTGGAAGTATGTAATCTTATATTTGTAAATAAATTCAATGCATGTCACTACATTTTTAGTGTATTGGACCAATAATTGAATAACATTATAAGTGTATTTATTTTTATAATGTAATAATCATTTATTAAAATAGGATTTGCCACAGACTATTTAGTGACTCGAATTCGAACTTAGCATGCGCTGGTGGGGTGAGCTGTTGACTCTACCTTTCTTCGTAACTATTAATGGTAATTAATATTGTACTTAACCTTTAAATGTTTTACAGGAGGCAAAGTTGAAGGCCGAAGTGTCTCGCCTCGAGCGCGAAGCAGCGGCTGCGCGAGGCGAGGCGCGGGCTGCCGAGGCGCGCGCGTTGCAGTTGCAGAGGCTGGTCGATGCTCAGACTGAGTAAGTAATACCATCTTACTGTTACCTGATGGGCAATTGTCCTCAGATGACAAATTGTATAGCCGTTTAAATGCTTTAAACAAAAACGTCACTCACACGCCAAAATCACTGGCGCAAGTTAGTCAATATAAACCTTGCGGGAAAGGGATAAGGTTACAGCTTACAGGATAAGGCATAATAGGTACTCTCGTGAGATTATAATATTTATAATATATTAAAAACTTTTAACGGGTCACTCACGTAATTTTGGTAAATTTTTGCTCAAGACCGCTCAAGACTATGATCATCGTAATTTGATCGAAACATGTCGACCAAAATTAAATGAGTGACCCGTTATAAATATTTTTAATAAGCCATAATAGTTAGATATCCTTCTCGGCATTGTGGGACTTGTGAGCACACGACTATTCTTGACACGGTATTCTTGGCGTCTAAAAGGTTAACATATGAAGCTAGAAGTAAATAGGTAGGTTAGGTATTGACCTTTAAGAGCTGCGATATTTCTTCGTATACTTAACTGTCAAAGAATTAAGTACTAGCATCTCTTTTTAAAGGCTTGCTTCCACGCTTATTCACAATACGCATATTCCAGGAAGCTCAAGTCTCTCTCCCTCGCCGAGTGCGCGTGCGACGCGTCGGAGTCGCGCGCGGAGCTGCGCGCGCGCCTGAGCGACGCGGAGCGGCTCGTGCGGCGGCTGCGCGGCGACGCGGAGCGCCAGCGGAGAGAGGTACACACGGGCGGCGCCGTCACTAACCTACTATTCGACGGCGCGCAGCACGTACGTCCCTCAACTACAGGGGGGTTATTATCTTACATGCGACCTCTCACTAAAAACTTGAATGAGAGGTCGCACTTGAAAATAAGCGCACATCAATTACGTGAACGCTTTTTACTTATGCTTAAAATTATTAATACGCATGAGCATGAATAATCTCGTCGATTGGACGTCAGGAGTGACAACTGATTCGTCGAATATATATGTTTCTATGAATTTATTACTTTTATAAGGATCTCATTCAAATTGTATGCCTCCATCCAAAAATATCAAAATATTTATATATAATAGACAAAGAAACCAAGGCGCCATTTTAAGAAATCACTTAGTAGGTTTTCTTTGTTCTGGTTCTCGACAAAGAGAGAACTATGAATTATCATTACTTGAATAACTATCCTTTAAGCAGGGGTTCCCAACCTTTAACCATATGTGCAGCGCCGGTGCTCGAGCGAAATAGCGCTCTGCATGTGTATAGCGCTGTCACGCTTGCACACCGCCGCCGCGTGTTGGTGGCGGCGCCAATGTGATAATCGCCTTATACAATAATATACTATTTAAATCTGGAGGCTCCAGATTTAGTAGCACGCTGCACCCCCTTTTTATCACCCAAGTGGGGCGCGCCCTACTGCATGGTTGGGAAACCCTGCTATAGTGGCAGTTCGCCTCGCGATACTCAAGCAGCTGAATTTTATTACTGCTAAAAATAATACCTTAATAGCTCAAAAAAAAAAATAATAAATTTGACACCCACTTAACCCTCACGAAATATGTACACAGCTGCAATGCATGAAGAACTCACTCCACGCTTCACTGCGAGCGTCAGGATTGGACGGCACCTACGGGTTCCACAATAGTTACTTCCCGCCTGTTAACGCACCGGATTTCTGGAGGGAACCCAGCAGAGAGTGAGTATCAGGCAACAGAGTATACACAGTTGCAATACATGAAGAACTCACTCCACGCTTCACTACGAGCGTCAGGACTGGACGGCACCTACGGGTTCCACAATAGTTACTTCCCGCCTGTGAACGCACCGGATTTCTGGAGGGAACCCAGCAGAGAGTGAGTATCAGGCAACAGAGCATAGACAGTTGCAATACATGAAGAACTCACTCCACGCTTCACTAAGAGCGTCAGGACTGGACGGCACCTACGGGCTCCACAATAGTTACTTCCCGCCTGTGAACGCACCGGATTTCTGGAGGGAACCCAGCAGAGAGTGAGTATCAGGCAACAGAGTATACACAGTTGCAATACATGAAGAACTCACTCCACGCTTCACTACGAGCGTCAGGACTGGACGGGCACCTACGGGTTTCACAATAGTTACTTCCCGCCTGTTAACGCACCGGATTTCTGGAGGGAACCCAGCAGAGAGTGAGTATCAGGCAACAGAGTATACACATTATAAAATAACACGGTTACACTCACGGCACTTTAGTCACGTCTTGCGACATGTTTCGGAGGGCCTAGGTCTCCATCTTCAAGCACTAGGAGTGCTACTTGAACCGGCCCGTGGCGCACTGCTGCGCCTCGCGTCGCCGACTGCCGAGCTGCGTCCGGCACGGCGCGCGGCGCGCAGCGCGCGCTCTGACACAACTTGTTGAGGATGATCTTGCGCCGGCGCTGCTAATATGTTTTGCAGCGTATTTGGTTCATCCGACATGAGCGACGACAAACAAACCCCACTCACTGTGTCCACTAAACTATCACAGCACACACTGAAGTTCTGGCCACGGATTACAGGCTTCCATGCTGGCGGTACGCCCCAGCCCCCGTCCCGATTAAAATTAAAAAACAAACATGTCGCAAGACGTGACTAAAGTGCCGTGAGTGTAACCGTGTTATTTTATAATGTTAATATGTCTCACGAAAGTTTAAATTTAATAGAGTATACACAGTTGCAATACATGAAGAACTCACTCCACGCTTCACTACGAGCGTCAGGACTGGACGGCACCTACGGGTTTCACAATAGTTACTTCCCGCCCATAGAAATCTGAATTATAAAGAGAAGTGGTTTGACAGCTGCAAGCTTGTCTCTGAATCTTGATCGAGGCGATCAAGAAACGTGATCATATATTGTCAGTTGCATGACAACCAATATGGTATAAATAGCAAAATAAAATGCCGATTTGTGCCATAATTACGTGTAAAAACCGCAGTACGACTGTGAATTTGCGAAACTGTGACGTTAGTTATCACTGGTAAAACTAATCACAATTTATTTAAATAAAGATACGAGCGAAAAATATTAAAATACGTTTTCCATTGCTTAGCATTCAAATGACATCGATTGCTTGTTTTGTGTACATTCCCCTTTGATGTTATCGAGGCTACCACGCAATGGACAATAAACATGTGGAATATGACAGTACTCGCAAAATTGAAATAACGTGTCAAAATATTGTCAGTGACGAACGAAATAGAGCTGCGAATAAGTCGATATGTTTAATTGTAATGTATCGATATTTTGGTGTACTAAAATAAGATATATGTAATTGTGACCATTTCAAGTCAAAGGTACAATCATTGTCAGTTGTTAATAAAGTTTATTTCTAAATGAACTTTTAAGACATTAACGCCTTATTGACAACCGATAATTATGTAAGTACCTTTGACTTGAAAACGTCACAATTATGTACTAATACGTAATTGATTTTAAATCAGTTTACGTGTCGTTTCCGTGACTATAGTATTTGTTGGTCACATTTTTTATGCTTTCTACCGGATGAGACCATATATTTTAGATACATTTTTGCGATTATGATATTTTAGGATTAATAGGTTGTCAGACACAGGTAGAATAAATATGATAATTACTTAAATCAGTGAAGACAGTGCTAACAAGGAAAAGAGTTAGCATTATACATTCTGCAGGGGACTTCAGTTTTGAAGTTTAGGTAAAAATTTAAAATATGTAGTCAGATGTACATAATTAATGAGGAAATTCACCGGGGTGTGATATTCATCAAATATAAAATAATACTTACCTTAGATCCTACACGAAGGCCGCAAATATATGTGACACGCTCTTATTTGTAGGTCTTCGTGTAGGAAGATACTATTGGTGCTGACTGTACCTACCTACTCAATTAATGTTATATTGTAATTTTTTTATAACATTAGTGAAAATCGTCGTTTGACACACTAGCGGATATGTTTTTTTTTTACCATTTTCACTCGTCTTCGGTCTCGACATCTCAGGACTTGTGAAGTAAAGATAAATGTCATGCTCTACATACTTAACTTAACTACTACTACTACTAGACGAGGTACGTACTGTACGTATGTTTACACTTTATTTTACACAAAAGAAGTAAGAATACAAACATGATGTAGGAAAGAAACAAAGTAGGTACAAAGGCGAACTTATCGATTCTAGTTAACCTTAGTAGGAGATAGTTTCAAAGTCGAAGTAAGTCTATAAAATTTGGTATCGATAGAAAATATTTTTGCACTTCCCATCTCTATCGAATGAATGAATGGAAGAATGAAGGTTTGAATGTTTGTCAAATTTCCATTTAAAGTAAAAAGTCGTATGTGATAAAAATATCGTATGAAGATATGACTTTTTGGCTCAAGGAGGTACGAACACAAACACGGAAGCATTCGTTGACATGGTTATTGTGTAATTATAATCCATGTATCTTGTATGTGCACCAACCACAGTATAAGACTCCACGTAGTGGACTTGATCTATGTGTGTGTAACCCTAATACATACAATATTATATATGTAGATGAAATGCACACATGTTTGACCGTGGCGACACTGGTTTCGGTACTAAATCGCGATGAGACCGTGTCTCTTTATTCCTAAGTCAGTGTTCCCGCCTGTGAACGCGCCGGATTTCTGGACGGAACCCAGCAGAGAGCGAGTATCAGGCAACAGAGTATACACAGTTGCAATACATGAAGAACTCACTCCACGCTTCACTACGAGCGTCAGGACTGGACGGCACCTACGGGTTCCACAATAGTTACTTCCCGCCTGTGAACGCACCGGATTTCTGGAGGGAACCCAGCAGAGAGTGAGTATCAAGCAACAGAGTATACACAGTTGCAATACATGAAGAACTCACTCCACGCTTCACTACGAGCGTCAGGACTGGACGGCACCTACGGGTTTCACAATAGTTACTTCCCGCCCCGCCTGTGAACGCGCCGGATTTCTGGAGGGAACCCAGCAGAGAGCGAGTATCAGGCAACAGAGTATACACAGTTGCAATACATGAAGAACTCACTCCACGCTTCACTACGAGCGTCAGGACTGGACCGGCACCTACGGGTTCCACAATATAGTTACTTCCCGCTTGTTAACGCACCGGATTTCTGGAGGGAACCCAGCAGAGAGTGAGTATCAGGTAATATAATATTATACATAGCATATAGGTAGGTATACAACTCTGGCTACGGCCTTGTTCGCAGACTCTAGGACCTAGATGATGATGATTAAGTAAGGACCAAGTAGTTAGATTTAAGTACTATTTTACTCGCACCTGGGTCTAAAGCAACATTTTGTAATGTTTCAGAGACTACGCCAACTCCATGATGGCGCGGCAGCAGCGGAACTCGCGCCGCCCCCTGACGCTACCCGAGCTGTCCGGCCAGCAAATACACCGTTCCACTGTTTATGCCAATCGTTAGTATCATTATTATTGCTATTATGAGGTCCAGGGTAATTTAAAGGCAATACAATCTCATACCTACATAAAGCTTGAAAAATAGACATAGACAGAAGAAATTCAAACAAATACCTACACTGAATATATTGGCTCAGTCAATTCCGTTTACACAATTGGTCACAATACCTATGGAGTACATACTCCATAGGCTAGCATAGCTACACTAGCCACATGGCTTGAATTATACTAATATGGATGTCAAGCTACACTTAGCTGTGTAGTCTTCCTTAAGTTGGCTTAATTTTAACGAAGCCCGTTCGGTCCTTTGTGACTGATCGGCTTCCTTCGTCAAAAGAGGTCGTGTAGGACCCCTTTTACCGTGATAATTTTGATTAGTTGATTACCTACTGATGTCAGGCGCAGAAATTTGGGGGGGGGGGGGGGGGGTAACTAAAGAAAATTTTTTTTTTTGAATTTTTGAGTGGGTCTTTTTTCAATTCGACACGTATGATTTTGGGGGGGGCATGTCCCCTGTGACCCCCCCCCCCCTGGGACCGCGCCTGACTGATGTACAGATTGAAAGCTTCCAAAATTGCGAATGGGAAAGGTTACAATTTAGCCAGATGGCGCCAGCAGGTCACTAGTATTTTTCTATGGGTTTTGGCTTAAAGAGCCAGCGTCCAGGTCAACAAATTCCGAAAAAAAAACAAGGTTTTAGCGTTTTGGCCATAGATATACCACCCATAGATCTGACACGGAACTAATAATACCAAGATAGAACGGGATGGTCTTATTACACTTTCGATAAATACGGCAGAGAGGTGCTATTTTCGTTGGTCCTTGTCATAGTTTCTATTACCCTCCACGCGTTACTTCTAGCAGTGGAGGGTAACAAACAGATATAATGCGCGATTTCTTCAAGAATTTCTGTGATTGCTACGAGAAAAGCTGTTAGTTTTCCTAGAAAGTTGTGTCGGCTAAGGAAAACATTGGTAAATTGTTCTGTTTTATGCTGTAGAAGTGATTATGGGCATCTATATATCTTATCTATCCCTTACGGGGGTACACGTGTGCGGGCTCTAGTTAATGCTTGCTTTGAGGTTTTGGCACTATTGGTAGGGACTGACAGAAACTCGCATGCTGGCGCCATCTATGAATAGGTACTGTATGTACCATATTCTTCCGATTTTCCGTATTTCTTGTGAAATTTTCTAGAAATTTCCGAGAACATTTCCAATTATTTGGAAAGTTTTCGCAACTTGCACATCTGTAATTTCGATTGTCTGTATAATATATGAGTCAACGGCAAATTAACCGCTCCGAATAGCGATGGTTGCAGAGCACACGAAGCCACGGAACGGGTACGAGAAGAAAAAGCAACTCAACGGGGACACCTGTACACACGAGGAACCTCCAGGTGAATATCATATCATACTTATCTTATCTTTTTTTTTTTTATTTCACTGTTGTAATATTTTTAAACTTGATTATGTGCAATAAAGTGATATATACATACATACATACTTAACACATTCACCGCTATGCTACGCGCGTAGCGCTACGCTGTAGCCGATAACATGGGTTTCCCGCTATGTAGCGAAAATGCTTCGTAGAGCCGTGACGACAACGTGTCGTCATGTGCACTGAATGGGTTAAGGCGGCCACCGACTATCAGCCCGCCTGAAGATATTGGCCTGTCAGTTGTTCGGAGCCGGCAATTTTTTGTTCAAACTGACACACCGAGATCGTCAGGCGGACTGCAGGCGCACTGATAGTCGGTGGTCGTCTTTAGGGTAGGCGAATTGGATCGCAGGGTGAAACTGATCGAGAAGTATTTTTAGGGCACCCAAAGGGTAAAAACGGGACCCTATTACTAAGACTCCGCTGTCCGTCTGTCACCAGGCTGTATCTCATGAGCCGTGATAGTCAGACAGTTGAAATTTTCACAGATGATGTATTTCTGTTTCTGCTATAACGAAAATAGAATAAAATAAATATTTAAGGAGGCTCCCATATAACAAACATGTTTTTTTTTTCTGTTTTTATAGATAATACGGAACCCTACGTGCGCGAGTCCGACTCGCACTTGGCCGGTTTTTATTAACTTAGGACCCATCCGACCTTCTCGCACTGTTTGTAGCAAGTGGTCCACCTGTTGTTTCCAACGTTTTGTTTTAATTATAAAAAAATATATCTCATAATTGCACTTTATTTTTATTTCGTTTGTTTATTTTTTTTATCTTGGTTACATTTCAGACAAGCACCGCTTAGATCCGATACGCACGAACGATACGAAAACCTCTTTACCGAAATTCGACTCTAGCAGTAGGTATCCAGAGTTGAAAATTGTTGTTACAAAAATTATACCACAAAGTTATTGGTGAGGATTTTTGATCTTATTTTGTTTTACTAACCTAAAAGCAACTTTAATTTTTTTAACAAATAAATACCTATATTTTTTTTACTGTTTTGTTGTGCACCATTTATGTTACAACACGTTAATTCATATTGATTTACTATGAAACGGGGTGGCTTTCAAATGTTGGGGTGACTTAGAACAGTAAGGCCATTAATGACACTGGCGCCGCAACCACATGCGTGACAGTGCTATAGATACTAAAAGCGTTTTATCTCGCTCGCGCACCGGCACCGCATGCGGAAACCGCAGCAGTGTGAAAGACGCCTTAACAACTACTTAAGAATTTTCAACTGCGCACGGTAGTGACACTAGTGACAGTCTGCTGTCTTGTTTTTTTCAATGACTGTTTAGTTACTATTTTCATTGATTTCAGGGTCGCGTTTAAAAAAGCTCCAATTTACGATCTAGCTATCCGCGTGTTTAATTTCACTTGCAATACCTTAGGACTCTTAATATTGATTGTTCCAGCGGTGTCCGGTACTCCAGCCGCCGCGGCGCCCGCGCAGCGCCCGCGGCAGCGGCGCGCGCACCGCAAGCACGCACAAACCGACCACACGTAATGCGTACAACCACACCTATGGACACAATATAGGATCCTTCGATGTTTTTAGTGAACGGTTTGCTGAGTGGATCGATAATGTGAACACAAGGGTTAAGTTCATTATTTTAGACTTAGAGCCGTCTTCTTCTGGATTTACGTTCGTGCGTTCACTATCATAGTTTGCACACCAAGTAGACTTGGAAAAAAACGTCTATGTAAAGTAATTAAACTTCATTATATTCATTCAAGGACCGTTGCCTCGACGGACATACATTATTTATCCACTAAGCAATCCAAAGACTGTAAAATAATTAAAGGTGGACCTTAACCTGATGTGACGAAAGCCCGCGCAAACGTCTAGTTTTCTTCGCAATATAAATTACCCACCACTCTATTTGTATTAAAAAATGGATGAGTGAAACGGGTGCATATTGCGCAATAAACTTTGATTGTCAGCGGGTTCATTAATACCTACTAGTACGCATTATAGGCCGCGCACTGACGACTAGCCAGGAATGCCATAAAACGCGATGTAGAGGGAAAGTCTCAGCTACCTAGGCAGATATAGCACAATTGATACACCAGAGAACTACACGCTAAGCTGAAAAGCGTATGTGTAAGTTTAATGGAAATTTATTTCAAAGAGATATTACGCAAGACGGGGTGAAAGGGGCAGATAGGGGCTAATTTAGGCTAAGAATAGATCTCAACGCATATTAAAATTGCTTAATTCCTCAAAGCACTGTAATTAGATTTTCAGAAGTAACTTAAGTACCTAACGTTACAATTTTACTTGGACTTGTGCAAGTTTAATGTGCGTGTAAATATTGATTCTCACGAGTATTTGCTAGTTGCACATACAGGTTAATATAGCTTTAGCCCTCAACCAATTTGCCCTGTGTGGTGGTAATAATCTCGACTTAGAAGTCATTAAAGGTCTTGCAGATCTCCATCTGCATTAGTTTGCCCATCCTTGTTTGCTAAGATGAGGTGCCAAGACTTTAGATATAAAAATAATACCATTAACGAGTAGGGCTGAAGATCACCGCAAAAAGCTTTAGACGGTCAGCATAGCATCATTTTGTAAGAGTATTAATATCTTAGCGTGTTTAGATCTCATGGTTGCCATGATTGAATATACGAAGCGAATTTGTGTGGAATCCAGGTTTAGGTACAAAGTGATTTGATGCGATTATTTAGTCGTATTCAGTTGAGTCGCAGTCGTCCGTGTGCCATAGCCCTACGTCGCAGTTCTCACAATTGTATTAAAGAAATTGTTCTCACAATTGTATTAATGTATGTAATGATTTCAGACTAATTTTAATTTTGACTGTGTTTGTATATGTATAGGTACATAAACATTGTTGTCTATTTATATGTACCCGGATAATCCATATCGTTGTTGTTAAGTACGAACATTTCACTGAAACTGATTCCAAAAACCATTCCTTATGTATAAGAATTGAGATTTTTTAAGAGAAAGTTTATATTATTAATCAGTGAATGGGGTGACTCTGAATGGCTCTTACATACTATCTTGTAGAACACATTTAACAGTACGAAAGTACCAAAAAGGCAAAATGGGACTCTGATCCTAAGTCGATCAATGTAGCCCCCCATTATTATCCAAAGTCACCCCGTTTGAGTTTTCCGTCGTTTATTTTTAAAATACCTATTTATTCTTCTTCCTATAATTCCATTTACTTAAACTTTTTAAATATTATAGCAACATTAAAAATGACTTACCTAATTTTAATCTAACCTAACTCTTAGGGACACGTACCACACACCTGAGCTGAATTAAGAAAATTCATAGACCAAATGCTTAAATTTGTCTATGGTTGCTATATGGAGGCCATAGACAAATTTAGCCATATTGTATATGATTTTTTCTAATTCAGCTCAGGTGTGTTGTGTCCCTTACTGAAAAAAAAGCCGAAGCAAAGCAAAAGAAAAAGGGCAAAGTGGAGAAGGTTAAGCAGGAAAGCGGACCCTGGCACTAGGCCGGGAAAACGCTAAGCCGAAGAAATCTATTAGGTATAAGTTTACAACTTTGTTTTGTGTAAATATACCTCCGTATGTTCATCATGACTTTGTAATGAATTTAAAAGTGGATTTACACCTTTGGACGTTTCTAGCACTGGTATTTACTATTATTAATAATAACCAGTTACTAGACTAATGAAGATCAGCCTTAACTTAACCTCTAGCGACCCACCATAAAAGAAAGATTGGAAGTGAAATTTGAACCAAAAGAGTTAGAAAATAGAATTGCATTTCTTATGTTTCGAAATCGAACGAAACAAAACAAAAGCAACTCTGTACAAATTAAAATATAATCGAATTTTCATTAAAGATATTTTGTACTAATATTAGCACTTTGAACCTCAGGAGGTTAACACATTCGCGGATGGTAAGTGACGTCATGTGTCATAGGCCAGAGGAAACAAAACACTACGCGAATGCTATAGCATTCGTGTCCACGAATGTGTTAACCTTTTCGACGCCATGACAATGTCATTCACACGTCAAACCAATAATGGGTTTAGTGGTTTAGACTTAGATTTCGAGCAAGGGTGTGTAACTGACAAAAAATTGAGTTTGACAGGACATATCCAATACGTTTGCATAAGTAGAGAGAACTTGTCGTGCGCTAAGGGACAACATGATTCGTGACGTCACAGTAATACCTCTGTATAGTAGGTACTATTATTTACTCTGTGCTTCGAGCAACAATGTAAAGGAGGTACAGATTTAAACAAGATTTACCGAAAATATGGCTCGTGAATTTTTTTTACCGGGCCAGTCTTATACCGTAATAAGACTGTCAGAGAAATGTACCACCCGAGTCATTCTGGCTGCGGTGATTCTGTATCCCTAGCATTATTTGATCAGTGGGTTTAGTTAGAGTGCAACGTTAAGAATTGTATGACGGATATATCCGTCGTTAGAGTCGAAATGGTTAACCATATTAACCCTTTAGTGGGTAACGGCAAGATATTTGCCGTCATACGACTCAGATATTTTATTTTTTTTCTCAATGAACGTGTTGTTAGTTAATATAACTTTTGGTTCGCATAAGAGAATATACTCGTACCAATTTACGAAAAAAAGAATAGCAGATAAACGTTATTCCAACCCATGTTAAATGATGATTCTTAGGCCTGAACTTAGATTTTTAACTATTCCTTACATTTGAACAAAAATCTTTGTAAATAAAATTTAGTTTGCTGGATTTATCCGATAGTCACAATTCTCTACTTTCAGAGACAAGATTGGCGATATAAAGTTTAAAGAAAAAAAATCCGTTATTTCATAATTTTAAAAAATGAAGACGGCAATATATTTGCCACTATCGGTTAAGTGTCTGGTGTTTATTAAAGGAAAGGGTGGGTTAGGCTACAATTGTTATTGATTTATATATGGAGCAATAGCTTAATTCAATACTTAAAATTTGCCTTTTACCTTTATTGCTGAATTAGCCGTGTTATTTAGAAATGACAACGGAAGTAAAAAAAGTGTTGATTGTTCGTGCGTGCAATCTTATCTATACTCTATACTATTATACTGACTATAAGCATGGCCCGATATGCTCTTGCCTGGTTATTTATTTGAAAGAATTCAGTTTTAAGTTAAATAAAGGTTTTAATTGTTTCTTATCATCTATTGGTTTTTAATTTATTTATTTTTAGATACGTCGTGCCACCGCACCCGTAGTTCCCCCGGCAAACTGACATGACGGTCTTGTCACTTAATGCCCTTGGCTGATAGCGGCAAACATATTGCCGTCTTATAATTCGGAAACCCTGCAATAATATATACATTTCTCTTTCTCAAAAATCATTAAAAAAATCATTCATGCTGTGCGTATCGTTAAAATTTTCGATTCATTGCTTAAAAAAAATAATGGTCAAAGGGTTAAACGAGTCTAAGTATGGCTTTAGTATAAGCATTCCGATACATTTGTGAGAACTGCAACTTTAAACAATATGATGTAGCCTTATCCATATTAACCTAAATACTATTATAATTATTAAAATATTAATAAAATAATAATTGATATGATATTATATTTATTGCGACTTAAATTGTTTTTTATTAAATTACCTAATGCCGTCAACATCTAAAATAGGTTAATGTTTTTAACCTTTTCCACGCCAAAGAGGTATATATCGGCAATACAGGTCCAACGCCAAAGACCGATATATCGGTCACCGACCACAGAGCAAAATAGACCTACATGCACACACATAAAGTTTAACTTCATTTTTGACATTTAGATGTCGTGGCGTCCGAGTGGTAGGTTTTGCGTTTGACATGGCGTCGAAAAGGTTAACTGCTTAATATACAGTCAGCAGCAGAAATATCTAAGCATGTAGGGTGTTCAAAATGAAATACACAGGCGTTTATTCTCATAACAAGAAGCCGTGTCCAGGTCATTTTGAATACCCTACCCGCTTAGCTACTTTTGATGCTGACTGTACTTACTTTACTATGCGGACTGAATAAACACCTTTAACCTTTTCCACGCCAAAGACGTAAATATCGGCACCACAGGTCCAACGCCAAAGACCGATATATCGGTCACCGACCACAGAGCAAAATAGACCTACATACACAAGCATAAAGTTTAACTTCATTTTTGACATTTAGATGTCGTGGCGTCTGAGTGGTAGGTTTTGCGTTTGACATGGCGCTACATCTAAATGTCAAAAATGAAGTTAAACTTTATGTGTGTGCATGTAGGTCTATTTTGCTCTGTGGTCGCCGTGGTCGGTGACCGATATATCGGTCTTTGGCGTTGGACCTGTGGTGCCGATATATACTCGTACGTCTTTGGTGTGGAAAAGGTTAACTCTTCAGCCATTCAGGTGTTTTTGTGAAATGAAATATCATTGTAGGTATTTTAAATATTGAAATATTAAATTAACATAACAACGTATTAAATAATTCATTATCACACTTATAATTAAACAAATTCCCCAAAAACCAGAGCACTGACTTTCCAATATCATCATTCATCATAAGAACTTTCTTCAAAGCATCAACTTTCATAATAAAACGTCTTGTAATAACACTACAAACACTGTCATTAAGGGTTACGTTAGCTAGCGTCCGAATTGCATATAAAAATTCTAAATTCTCTGTAACTTTGTCCATAGAAGTAGTGGCGTGTTCTAGAACGTTCAGTAGTAAATCTTCGTGGATTGTTTCATTGAAATCGTCGCGGCATGATAGTATGAAGAGTAGCTGTAGCGATGGCTGCGTGAGGCGAGTGTGAGAGAGAGCCTGAAGGATGGATAGCGCGTGCTCTTTCCTACAATAAAAAAATATTAAATACCTAGTAGTTCAATCAAACTGCAGAAGTTTGCAATGGAATAGGCTTTTTGATTTTTATTAATGACGTACAGTCGCGATTATATATATCGGAGCGCCCAAGGTACTCAAAAATATCTGAACATGCACTTTATCGCATTGAGAATAGAGGCGTTATTAAGCTATTTGTGACCACCTTAGCCGCTCCGATATATCTGATGGCGACTGTACACGGCGGCAAGTTGATAACTCGAGGTATAAAATTGAAGAAATTACAACCATATATACTTAATGCTATCTTAATGCTAATTTCTTCAAATTTTCGCCCCGACTTGTCAACTTCTTGCCGCCATGGACGCTTTGACTATTCAACCAACCGGACCGGCCATGTCTGTCATTTTCTATACAAAAAAAGTCTGCCGATTTTTGCGGGGGAGGGGAACGTCAAATGTATGCGAAACGTCAAAATAGCCACGTTAGATAAACGTCAGTCCATACAATGAGTATGACCACTGGTCATACATTTTCGGCTGAGGGGAACGCCTGTCAATGACTACTTCGGTTGGTTTAAAGCTCTAAGCGTCATTATGAAAAGCCATTCATTATGAAAATAATATCTAACTACAGTTTATAAAATGAAGGACTCAGCTAGTCTCCCAATCTACCGAGCTGAGTATCCAGAGTTCGAATTTGGCCCGAGCCACAAGCATTCCAGACACCCGTGACCATTAGCTGTGTCTTTTCGCGAACCCTTTAGTTACTGGCAATCACCTTTCAATAGGAAGTAGTGTCAGTAGATACCTGAAATCTTCGCCTGCTTGGTGCGCTATATGCGCTAGCGCCGTAGCAGCAGCTTCGCCAACGTTACTGTCGTGTGACGTCAGCAGGTTCGGTAGAGCGGCTACCGCACCCTGTGACGCGAGCACCGCCGCCGCCGCCGCGCCTCCGCCCGCCATATTGCCCACGGCTCGCGCGCAAGTCGCCTAAGGAAAAAAAAACTAAATATTTAGCAACAGTCTTACACCCATTAACCTTTTTTTTAACCTTTTGAACGCCAAGCATCAGACGGAAAAATCACGCTGGCGCTGACGGTACGACTTTCCATGCGCGTGATATGACGGCTTTGGCGGTCAAAGGGTTAATACCACGACAGTGGCTAACAAGCATACGACCCGCCTGATGGTAAGCAGAAACCGTAGCCTATGGACACCTGATTTACATGCGCGTTGCCTACCCTTTAAAACCCTATACACTTCTTTCTTGAAGAACCTCCCACTGTAGCCCTCGTAGCGGTAACCTAGCCCAAAGCTAGACAAAGGCTTTGCCGCAAGGCGCAAACCTGATATTCTGAGCAGTACGCGCGCTTTCGGCTTTACTGTCACAGGGTATTGGATGACAGAAAAAATTGTATAAAAATAACACATATACTATCAATCAAGCCCAAAACCTTCCTGCCATCTCTATATGTAAGTTAGGGAGCGCAGCAATGAGATATGTCCCAGCGGTTTCTTTTCTGCCAGCGGTTTTTAGTCGCAGTTCACCTAACACACTTGCTCGTCGTCGCACCTATGGCCACTCAAAGGACAGTTGAACTAGACATGTAACGAATGTCGGTTTTGGAACATTCGCGAATGCGAATGCGAATGCGAATATTTGTAATTAATATTCGCGAATGCGAATGCGAATGCGAATATTTGGGTTTTCATACATTTCGTAATTCCACAACATTTTGCTTGTATCGCGGTAACATTTTATTGACGCAGTTCATAACCGGGCGGCGTATCTTAGGCGATTATCACACTGGCGACGGATCCGCATGCGGCACCGGTGCGCGAGTGAGACAGCGCTATACACATGGAGAGCGCTATCTATCTATTGCAGGGTTTTAAATGTAAGCCAACCGACATAGCGGTAGATAGTGAGATACTTTCTTCCATTTTCGGCGCAAATAAGGTGCTAAAATATTCGCAAAATATTCGCATTCAATTGTGCGAATGCGAATGCGAATGCGAATATCTAAAAACATGCGAATATTCGCGAATGCGAATGCGAATGCGAATATTCGTTACATGTCTAAGTTGAACATCAATTGGGCGTAAGATGAATCGGACGCAGTGGGCCAAAACTGGAAAAGGAAAATCCGCGACCAGCTGTGATAGGTTTTCCATGCTGGAATGCTTCTACTGAGCTTGCGAGATCAGTTGAAAGAAACGAGCTCAACCTGTTCTGTGTTAAAATACAAAATCTTACCGCCATCTCTGTATGCAAGCTAGCAAGTGCAGTGATGAGATATGTCCCAGCAGTTTTTGCAATAGTAGTGCACGCGCGGGCGTCTCCTAGCGACAAGTTGCATATGCAGCCCGCTGCATGCAACGCGCGTTGGGCATTGTGACCTGATAAAAATAGCACATTACAGCAGAGACCATGTAATAGTGATTACTAGCCAGGTAAGTAAAGATGGCTAACATAGCTAGCATAAATTAACTAGTAGTTATATTTTGCTACCAACAGCAAATCAAGTTATTTTATGAAATAAAAAGCATTATTTATTTTAATAAAAAAGCATTATATGAGTATATCAGTTATTTATATAATCCAAATCTACATATAGAAGGATTTCCCAACCAGTGGGGTGCAGTTCACTTGAGGGTGTAGAGTGTTTCATGAAGGGGGTGTAGCAACCGCTAATATGCTGCCACCCGTTAACTAAAAAGTCGCTAAGCCACAATGACCCCCTGAGGGCTAGCATCCATTTAGTTAACGGACGGCAGTATAAGGCTGTATATGGCCTTTACCACGGTGCCCGATTTTGACCATCATTTTGGCGTAGTATTTTAGCATAATGTTGGGTGAGGTGCATAAGGTCGAGGGTTGGGAACCCTTGACATAAAGAATGTTTACCAGTCAATTCCCTCACCAGGCCCCGCAGAGCCCCATGGGTGTTCAGGACAACTTCAATATTTTTCTGGTCATCCAGAAGACAGTTCTTCAGCATCCTGAGCTCTACTGCAGTCACTGCCGTCTTGTTCTTTAGCCTTGTTGCTATGTCAGCGACGGCTGGCGGTGTTATACTGAAAATGTAAATAAGGGTTTAATTAATGGGGAAGGCTATTGTCAAAGGTTTTGCCAGATGGAGCCATTATAGGTTTTACCTGTCACTACTCTTGTTCTTTTTGGCTAAAAGCAAAAAAAAAAAAATATTGACATTATATGACAGAGAACATGAAGTTGGAAATGAAAAAAGAAATCTCTAACTCCTGTGACTCATCACCACCACCACCGCTTAAGAATGTATGGGTTAATGCGAAACGAGGTGCTTGTCTTGATAGTGGACCCATGGGACTTTCACAAAGTGATGCTGCACCTGAGAATATCTCCTTAATTGCCTCTTCAGTAAATACATTAACGGAATTTCGCGAGATAAACTACCCGCCATCAGAAAAACAAATAGTTAACAACAGCGCGGAGATGACGGCGGGGTCGGTAGGGGTGGCGGGGAGCGAGGCGGCTTGCACGGCCGGTCAAGATAACGCGGACGGGTCAATAGCCGACAATGCAAGCGAACAGGTGATTGCGGCGATTATGCCTATGAATGAAGCGCCTTTATTAGATCGATGCGACGTTGAGGATAGTGTCGATAAGAATTCGTTTGCTGACACTCTTAAAAAGGACGGTGAGTGGAAGCTAGCGCCGTCGGGATCGCGACATAAAAGTCAACAAATGAAAAACTATCGTTACATCGGTAAAATAGGTATCTCTTGTGATAACATCGGCAAGTTTCGAGCGGCCGAAAAACATGTACCGATATTTATTACTAAGGTACATAAGGAGACCGCAGAGCGAGATATAACTGAGTACATATATAAACAAACGAACGTACATGTAAATCTAGAGAAAATTCTTTCGAACAGAGAAAAACATTACCACGCTTATAAATTCTTTGTACCCGAAAGTAAGTTACCTGTATTCCTGAACGATAAACTTTGGCCCAAGGATATCATATTTAGAAGGTTTACGAACTTTCGGCCGAAGTATACGAGCAATAAAGCTGCATGCGGTCCGAGTAGTTTATTAAATGAAAAGAAATCTTAACTTAGTTAGCTTTAATTGCAAGAATGTTAAGCGGTCAGTGGAGGCAATTCGACAACTATGTAAAAGATCAGAAATAATTGCACTTCAAGAGACATGGCTGAGAAATGATGAAATGAGCTATTTAGCCGATATCGATGGTACATTTGGATACACTGGTACATCAGCTATGGATACGACGAGTGGTATGCTGCGAGGCCGGCCGTACGGGGGAGTGGCGCTTCTATGGAACAAAGGTGTATTTAATAATGTTTCGGTAGTGAAGTGTGATAACCCACGGGTTTGTGCGGTTCGTATAAACATTGCGAATAAATCGTTCCTCGTTTTTAGTGTATATATGCCGACGGACAATTTGGCCAACTTAGTGGATTTCACAGACTGCCTAGCCCTGGTGAGTGCGATTATTAATAACGAGGACGTCGATACAGCGTACATTCTAGGCGACTTTAACGCTCATCCTAACGAACTCTTTTACACGGAGATGTTGGACTTTTGTTGCGAACAAGACTGGACGTGCGCGGATGTTAATATCTTAGGGCTAAATTCGGGAACTTATAGTTTTGTTAGCGAAGCAAATGGTGCTAAGAGATGGTTGGACCATATTTTGACGACAAAATACGCTATAAGATCTATAGTTAATGTAAATATACTTTATGATGTTTTGTGGTCTGATCATTTTCCTTTGTGTATAGAGTGTAATTTAGATTTAGGAAATGTAAAATTGTGTCAAAATGTCAAACCGGCGACTGACAAAGTAAAATGGGGCGACAGAAAAACTGATCAAATATATTTATTTACGCAAATTTGTCAGGAAGGGTTAAGAGCCATTGATTTTCCAAGTGAATTTCGTACTTGTTGTGATAGTCATTGCGTTGAGATTAGCCACAAAAAACTTATTGATAGATTGTATGTGAATATAGTTGATATTTTATCCGATGCCGCCTTAAATAGTTATTCACAGATCCGTTCGCAGAGGAGGAAACCTGTAAGTGGGTGGAATAGGCATGTAAGCGAGGCCCACGGGGAGGCCCGGGAGAAGTTTAGGTTGTGGGATTGGTATGGGAGACCGGAGTCAGGTTATTATTATGATGAGATGCGGAGAAGCCGCAGTAACTTTAAAGCAAAGCTAAAATGGTGTCATAAACACGCTGAGCAGATAAAAATGGACATTCTTGCATCTCATCATTCTAAGCGTGACTTTCGTGGTTTTTGGAAATCCACAAGGAACCTAAACAGTAAAACTGGCCTTCCCGCGAGTATAGAGGGCGTTAGTGATCATAGAGGCATAGCCACTTTGTTTCAAAAGCAATTTACCATAAAGTCACCATTAATGCGGACGTGTTCCATACCTGAGGATAAGCTGAGTGAACAGGAGATTAAGATTAGATTTACAGCGAAGGATGTAGACAAGGTTGTGAGATCTATGTCACGCGGAAAATCTCCTGGTCACGACAGCCTTAGTATTGAACACCTCAAGCATGCAGGCCCTCACCTGCCGCGGGTGCTCGCTCTGCTGTACAACCTATGCATTAGCCATGCGTACTTGCCCGAGGCTATGATGAAGACGGTGGTAGTACCAATTATCAAGGACAAAGGTGGCGATTTAGGAGATAAGACCAATTACAGACCGATCTCTCTTGCGACAGTGATAGCAAAGGTGCTTGATAGTCTTCTTAGTGCACAATTGGACAAGTACCTGGATATACATCAAAATCAATTCGGCTTTAGGCCTGGACTTTCCACGGAGACTGCCATATTGTGCCTTAAGGAGACTGTCAAGTACTACACAGAGCGAGGCACGTGCGTATACGGATGTTTTCTTGACCTGTCAAAGGCGTTCGATCTCGTCAACTACGACGTCCTCTGGAGGAAGTTAAGGAGCACCAACATGCCAACGGAACTTCATAACTTATTTAAGTACTGGTACCTCAATCAGAGAAACGTAGTACGATGGTCGAGCGCCTATTCGGAGCCATACAGGTTGGAGTGCGGAGTGAGGCAGGGAGGGGTGACCTCGCCTAAGCTCTTTAACCTGTATGTCAACGCACTCTTGGAGGAGCTCAGCAGCACTCCTGTCGGATGCCATATTGACGACACGTGTCTTAATAATATCAGTTATGCGGATGATATGGTGCTGCTGAGTGCCTCTCCCTGCGGATTGTCTAAATTATTAAACATTTGCGAAAACTACGCACTCAGTCACGGTTTGACATACAATGTCAAAAAAAGCGAATGCATGGTCTTTCAAGCCAAAGGAAAAAAGCTACTGTCTGTACCACCAATTAGACTATATGGAACTCCACTGAAAAGGGTCGATCGATTTAAATACCTTGGGCATGTGGTAACCTTTGACTTGAAAGATGATGATGACATTGAAAGAGAGCGGAGAGCGTTGTCTGTTAGAGCGAACATGGTGGCCCGCAGATTTGCTAGTTGCTCCCCAGAGGTAAAAATAACGCTCTTTAGGGCATTTTGCACTACCTTCTACACTGCTAGTCTGTGGGCTCACTATACGCAAAAACAGTACAACGCTCTTCGTATACAGTATAACAATGCTTTCAGGATGCTGATGGGGTTACCCCGTTTCTGTAGTGCCTCAGGGATGTTTGCGGAGGCCAGGGTGGACTGTTTTTACACCACCATGAGGAAACGCTGTACATCCCTGGTGCGCAGGGTTCGGGCTAGCTCCAGCCGCATCCTGAAGGCATTAGCGGAGAGATTCGACTGTCAGTACCTGAACCATTGTTATATGATTCATGTGCTGACATCGAATCCCTAAGTGACATGTAAAGAAGTTCTGTGTTGTCAATTATTACCTATTTATTCATTTTACTTATTATTAATATTAGGACTGTTAGATCAATTTTAATGTCAATTAATGTGTTTAGTATTTTTAATATTTAATTGTATTTAAGTTATTATGTTATTTGAATTGTTATTTTAATTATTTTATGTACCTATTTATAATGAATGACCCACGTTGGTTGATGAATAAATGAATTGAATTGAATTATTTGGATAGGATTGACAGGTAAAACATGCTGGTGCCATCTGTAAAATACTTTTATGGGTCAAGTAATTGCTCTGAGAAAAACAGCGCAGTGATTATATTTTCTTTGGAGGAGGCCCAAAAAAACTCAGAACAATTGTCATTGGAGTTCTCTACATATTCGTGAGGGGTAGACATTTCAATGTGATATAATATAACTAAACATTGTCACCTATATACTCCTCTTCTTCTTAATCGATGTACTCTTTGCAGAGTGTTGTGGTCAATTAGCAGTATAAGGTAGGTACAGATGTTGCTTGTTGTACATTCTTCGCCACCTGTTGGCGACTGGCTGATTTGCCACGTTTTTATACCGTTCTGAACTTGAAGTTGTCATCTTATGGCAGTCTGCCTTTTGATTGTCAAGCATATAGATCGTTGTGATTCCTTGTGTTTAATCATATTAAATATCTAGTTTTTTACTACTTGTTTTCATCTAATATCCATTCCTACTTCCATACAGTCCTCACTAGCTATCACCACCTATATACAGGGGTTACAGGGCTCACCAAAGTCAGAAACAAAGAGTTGAGTAAAATCTTGAACTTACTTTTCATTAACGATGTGACGACGACTGTCGGTTTCATCGTCTCTTTGAGCTCTTCTACTGACTGTTAATGCAGCACGAGAGCATTCCCGGATCACGTCCACTGGCTCTTCCATAATAATAATAAATATATTCGTTCGAATTTAGCGTATTTTAGCGAATATCGAATTTCGATACAAATAAATAAATTCGTATTTAACATTAACAAGTTTATCTTTTATTTTGGTTTATTTTGACACTTTACCAGAAGCTGTTCCGTAACTTAAACATGTAATAAAATTTTGGAAGTTTTTTTTGGATAATATCATCATTTATTTTCGATTACGTAGACTAATGACAGCAAAATATTAAAAATAGTTCGTTTTTAACTAAAAAGCGTAAACTTAATAATTTATTAATTTTTTTTTACAATAATTAAGTTTATTTTACTTAAAACTGGCCGATAGCCGCGAAGCACTTCGTTCATAGAATCGAATATTTCCATCACTCTCTTTCGTATGTGCAAGAGCGATAGAGACGGGACCATCGTTTTGTCGATTTTCGAACTTCGCGGTAGGCCCTCTGGTTGCTTCTGAACACAACCGTATGTCATCTGTATTCTGTCGTTCAGCTTGACACTTGACAGCTTTTTTTCGTACAGTGTGTGTCATCACATGTGAAGTTTATTACGTCTTTACCATTTCGGCATTTTCGCATTAAAATTAGATCTCAACGTGACAAAGTCTCAGCATTTCGTGCACACTGACATTTAACAAAAGCAGTTAAACATGTCTGACTGGGATACGGTTACTATTCTTCGCAAGAAGCCTCTGAAGGCATCGGCCTTAAAAACTGAGCAGGCTGTGAATGCAGCACGCCGTCAAGGCCTACCCGTCGACACCCAACAAAAATACGGAGCTGGTACTAATAAGCAGCATGGCACTACAAAAAATACGGCAAAACTTGATAGAGAAACGGAGGAGTTAAAACACGAGAAAATTCCATTGGACCTTGGCAAGCTTATTATGCAGGGAAGACAGGCAAAGGGTATGAGCCAGAAAGATTTAGCCACGAAGATCTGCGAGAAGCCGCAAATTGTGAACGATTACGAAGCCGGTCGCGGGATCCCGAACAACTTGGTGCTTGGAAAGATTGAACGGGCAATTGGAATAAAACTGCGTGGAAAGGAACGCGGACAACCCCTGCAGCCTCCTGGAAAGCAATAGGATTACCTGGGAGGCGAAGACTGTATCCGATTGTTGATCGCATAAATTATATTTCTAACTCATATTGCTGTTAGGTGTGTTTCTATTCCTATCTATAAAACATAAATCTTGTATGGTGTAAGCAAGCATTTATTTTTCTTACAATAAAGATTGTTCTGTGATGTCTGTCATCAGGAAAATCTTTTCACAACCTCTTATGAAACCAGCAGTAGCTGCATAAGAATAGGCTGATGTGCAGTGACCGGTTATTTGGATTAGACATGGAGTGAACGACCTCAATCATTAGTTACTTAGATGTATTAAAGTGCAATAAAATAAACACATTGTATTTGTTTGACTTTTCTAAGAACATAAAGCCCGGATTCCTGTCAAACAACATAATGATTGCAGGTGTTCACTCCGTGTCTAATCCAAATGTTATTTACACTGCTGATGTGTAACAACTGAGTATCTTCTGATCATGCTAAAGGTCACAGCTCATTAGCCACCCAGCACCTGACCCACACTTGAGTGGTTAGTATTCTTTAACACGTTCAGTGCTGAGAACCCATCAGATTCTTTGTTTGTAGCTACTACACGCTCCATATGATGAATACCTGGCTATACGAGCATAGTATGTAGCACTAAGCGGCACTGAATGTGTTAAATGAATTTGTATGACCATGCGCTCACTACATCAACTCAACAATGAGTGGACACTGAGGCAGGTGATGAGGCAGTGTGGGTTGGGTGCCGGATGGCTCTAATGAGCTGTGACCTTAAATTTCACACCAAGTGCGACATTAATTTGAATTGGCGCGTCCACACAGGCCTAGCAGCCTCACTAGGAAATTGCGGTAGTAAGCACCTCAGGCAGTGTAAGCGTGCCTTGGCCGAGGCTGCTTGCAAGTTTGACTGCTGAGGTGAGACTACACTGCCTGAGCTCCTTTGTGCAACAATTTCTTCGTGAGGTTGCTTGACCTATGTGGATCTGTCTATGGTAAGCCTTAATTCCATACATTATCTCCACTAAGTTGGCCTCTAGTTTGTTTATGCCTTTGAGAGCTGGCTAGCTAACCATATGTACAGTCGCCATCAAATATATTGGATCTAGGGATAGGAGGTACTCTAAAATATCTGAACATGCACTTTATGGCCTTGACAATAGTGGCGTTCAGTTATTTGTGACCACTTTGGCCGCTCCGATATATCTGATGGAGACTGTACATTAAGTCAATTGAATTTGAAATCTAGTTAATGGATTTAAAGTTGTTATTCCAACGGCTTCACCTAAAGAAGCAATATAAAGCTGTTCAATCATTGGCTGATTCATTACAAATTTTATTGTAGGTATTGTTGATGCAAATTTATGCATTCATGGCAAACAATCGTTTTTATTATAATTTTAAACAAAAAAGAACCGACTTCACTTAGGATCCGCTATTCGAAGAGGAAGTGGCCGAGTTGCTGTAAAAAATAGTGAAATCACTATAGGTGTGCCTATAATAGTTGAAGAGTTCCCCCGATTTCTCCAGGACCCCATCATCAGACCCCGACTTGGTGACAATGGGACCATCTAGAGGTTATACCCGTTCGATTAAAAAAAAAATTTGAAAATCGGTTCATGATTCACGGAGATATCGAGTAACATACATACAAAAATAAATAATAATAATGATATTGATAATAAAAAAAAACAGTCCAATTGAGAACCTCCTCCTATTTTGAAGTCGGTGAAAAATAAGACTGGGTTTTGCTAACAAAAGGGTTTTGCTAACAAAAATACCTATATTTTTTGCCCTCATTGAAAACTGATGCCTATGCCAAGATTTAGATAGCTTTATTAGATGGTGCTGTACAGCCCGATACACGTGGTAACTTTGGTTCCGATCTTCAGATGGCGCTTGCACTGGTCGAGTAGCTTCGCGGAGCAATTTCCTCGCGAGGCGCCCATGAAGTTGAAGCGGGCGAAGCGGCTCATTCAGTGTTGGATCTGCCTAATTAACTATGGTACCAACAACTCGCTTTCGATACGCTCGTATTAGATATGCTATTGCATGCAACTTATTTAGACCGTTGCCGCCGTAGGGACGCCACTGTCGCAACCATATCCAATAACACCACCCGTAATGTTTAGAAATAAAGGAAAAGTAGAAAAATTCACTGCCTCGGGCGAGACTCGAACTCGCGACTCTGGGAAACATGCCCATCGCTCTGACTAACTGAGTTACTGAGACTTACCTGATGGCTGCGAATTTATCCACCATATCCTTTATTTATATTATGCGTCTTAGGGTGACGCCCAGCGACATCTGCCGAAGAAGTCTTACACTTCTTAACCGGCTATCGGAGTCCCCAGTTGGTAAGACAGGTACTTAAGTCTTAGTAACTCAGTTAGTCAGAGCGATGGGCTTGTTTCCCAGAGTCGCGAGTTCGAGTCTCGCCTGAGGCAGTGAATTTTTCTACTTTTCCTTTATTTCTAAACATTGTGGTGTTGTTAGTAGACGTTCTGCTTAATATAAAGATAAACCACAATTTAGAGGTGCGTTCAGATCTTATTAAGGCGGTCACCGACTATCAGTCCGCCTGACGATCTCGGCCTGTTAGTTAGAACAAAAATTTGCCGGCTCCGAACAACTGACAGGCCGATAAATCGTCAGGCGGACTGATAATCGGTGATCGCCCTTTTGAGGAGGATCCTAGTACTGATTTATAAGGAAGCTTCCACGATTTTCACTCTTTAAGTTTAATAAAACTGGGACTTAATATTTATATAAATGGTTCAGGTGGTTGTGGTAAGACCACGAGCGTTACAACACGGTTGAAACGTCAAGCAAAATAATAAAAGGAATTTGTCCAACCTTCGCGTTTAAGTCCCGTTCTTCTATAAACTGCCTACGAGTTACGCGTCTTTGCCTAAATAAATATTAAGGAATATGTTGTTTCGGATAATGATAAAAACCAACACGAAAACATCAACGCCCTTTATTTTTCTTATATTATCATATTATTCGGTATCTCGTATATAAGTTGAGCTAAAGACAGTTGTAACTAAGTTATTATTAAGTGAAATAGTATAAGCAGAAATGGCGCTGTTTAATATAAGTAGGTATATACAATACGTACGGTTTGAGCAATACAAATAGGCATTTATGGTTTCTGAAAGTGCAAGGGAATTTTGAATATTGCCCGTATAATAAAACGAAGCTAATCTACCTATATTATTCATTGTGTATAGTAGATATTTAAGTATTTTATTATTTACAACCAAATCGTTGCCGTTTCAATAAAAGGTACTTGCATCATTGTCGGTAGTCAATAAGGTACTGCCTAGGGAATGCAAACCGGTTATTTTTTGTATGAAATTACCGGTTTTCGGTTAATAACCGGTTATTTTCTTACAAAAAATAACCGGTTTGCATTCCCTAGTACTGCCATAATAAATTAATAATTCATTTAGAAATAAACTATTAACAACCGACAATGATATCCCTTTTGCTTGAAAAAGACACATGTATCAAATATAGCTTTTAAATAAATTAAGTAGATAAGTATGTCGCCAATAACTACCAGAATAAACAGGAGCATATAGTATGAAAGAATAAATTTAATAATTGCAACAAAAACACACAAATATACTTAGTTCCTACTGTCCTGGCTCAGAGCTCAACTTATATACACTATTCGTTTTAATTTATCTATGTACTATTCGCAATATATTTACCTATAGGTTTTAAATACACTTAATCCTAGTAAAAGGTATATTAGACAATTATATACAATTATCACTTATTTGTCTTTTGTGATATAGGTATATTTACACTCGGTTTATGTATTAAATTTAATATTTACAATATTTTTACACTTAAACAATATGATATGATATAAAAACTGTACATTCACAATAGTATTCGTTAAATATTTGAATAACTTAAATATGGAAGCGTTCCTTTTATATACCTACAGGATACAAATTACGATAATATTTCGTATATACTTATCGTAAGTATAGTAAGAAGAATATGTAGGTACTTATATTTAAAGTATGGAGTAGGTATTCGAAGATTAAACTACACCGTAATTTTTTTTATCAATATACGAAGATCGATCGATCGATGTAAAACAAGGAGTTACTTATTGATTACAGAGAAGTAGTCTTATACGAAAAAAATGTAGTTGAAAGCTAAAGTAAATGGGGCTGGTATGTTCTTGGAAAAATTGCATTACCTGCGTAATACTTGAACGCCCCCTTATTTCTTACATGGCAGAAAGGCGGCCATCTCAGTAATAAGTAGGGTCCGACCGAAGTTTCGGTTTCGGTTTCGGTTTCGGCCAGTTTCGGCCAAAAAACCGTGTTTCGGCCCAAGTTTCGGTTTCGGCCAAAAAACGGCCGAACCTTTCGGCCGCGCCGAAACTTACAACATTGAGCTTAATCGGTCCACAAGTTCTGTCTCAGTAATGTTTTTAAGTGATAATATTATAATAAATAAATATCAAAAAAGTGTACATATGTGTTTGGAAGATTACTTCATCAATTATAATATGATAATAACATTTAAGTATTAATTTTATCGTACATTAAACTCTCGAGTTCATGCAAGAGACTGCCCAAAGAAATGCGTCGGCCTACGCTGAAAATTATACACGAAGAAATCAAGTAAAAACACTTTTATTTGAAATACTGATTGTGAAATTAAAATAGTCCATGCAATCTTATTTTATAGAGACTTGTTTACAGCATTGATGTCTCAGTCGATGAAACTTTGCTGTATAACTAACTGCAGTATAACTAATGAATAACACACTAATTTAAAAAATCGTATTCATAATTTAAAAGAAAACATAACAATGTTAATAAAGCACAAATGTTTGTTTTTCCAACTCATATATTCTTTGTTCTTTTTTTTAACAAAACATATTACTTTAACCATAGAGATAGATGCTATAAAAACTTCAAGTATCGAACAAAACTTTCATATTTTTATTTTGTTTACTGATCGTAATTCTACTCTAAAAATACATCTGTCCAGTTTTAAATCGTGTGGGTTATTTTATTGCTAATTTCAACGTAGCAGATCCTAAATCCTAAAAAATACCAAAGTAAAAAAAACTGATGTCAGACATCTGTCTGTTTCCCACGTTTGCGTACATATCTATGTACGAAAACATGGTCGACTTGTGACAATGGTACTTTCAATAACGTGGGTAAAATTTTACGTTACAGTTGTTAAAAAGTTACATAATTATGTTTATTCATTCATATATTTCGTGCTCTGCATTTATTTCGCGAAAAAAAAGTGAAAAAAGAAACGAATTTAGGGATCAAAATACGCCTTACACCGAAATAACTTGGAGTTGTGGACAAACTAGAAAAAATCATGGGATTAGGTTGCCAAGTGGACCTCAGGCTCCGTTGAGTCCGTGGGAAAACGCCAGCACAAACGCTAGGAGGATGATCAATCAAAACTTACTAACCTTGTTCTTCTTATACCACAAATCCTGCACAAGTTACAACGGCTTATTGACATTTAACTCAACGATTTTAACGTGTCTATAAAAGTTTCGGTTTCGGTTTCGGTTTCGGCCGAAACTGCACGTAGAGCCGAACCTTCGGTTTCGGTTTCGGTTTCGGCAAAAAAACATGTTTCGGTCGGACACTAGTAATAAGACGTAATTCGCGGTTTGGTAAAGAAAATCTGATTTTTAAGTTTAAGTACCTAGTTCCTGCTTAAATCTAATGATTCGATATTTCAATGAGAATCATTATGATTATGATATGATGTAACCACATGATTTTATCCCATTCTCGATTCATATAAAAAAACTCGTGTACCTACTACGTAATATATTTATGATTGGATGAGTATAATTAGTTACCAATACTCATGATGATAGGTACCTACTTATGACTCAGGTTAGTACTATTAAAGTGCATTGGGGTATTCACGGCAAGTTTAAGGGAAATTTAAGAGTAAAGTAGACAGAGGTATGTTCCTGGTTGTAGTCGAAAGTCAAAATATCATAATATATATTTGATGTAGGTACACATACATAAATGTAGTATGGCATGTCATAATGCGTCACGTAATGTGTCCTAGGATTCACTGCGGGACATCAAGCTGAGTGAAGACCTTTTAGCACAATTCTGTTAATCCAAATGAATTTATGTTTTATGTATTAGTTTTCGTGCTAATAAATATTTCTTATTCTTATTCTTAAATGTTGAAAAATAAAAACATCAAACAGATTCTGGCTCTGAACTTCGTCTGATCTGACGCAAACATACGAGTGCACCTTCTGCTAGTGATCGAAGCGATCGAAGCGTGGCGTGGTGGCAAGAGTCAGGCGCGGTTTTCGTAATTACCCCAATTCACTTCATTGTGAATATTAGGTACCTACGAACAAAAAAATGTGCAACATTTTTAAATATGATAAAAAGCATTCTTTTACGCAACGAACATAAAGTAGGTACGTTGGTAGTTAAAAGAAATACCAATACTTAAAGATAAAATATCCAATTTCTGTTCAAATGGCTATTGGCTAGGGGGAAAAATCCAATCATAATTAAAACCTGCGTTGAATATACTTTTATGATATTTTGTAGGCCTATGTTTGTAATTATTTGGAGTTATTTTTATATTATTTAACAGGTTTATTTCTTTTAGCCATATTTAAATAATGATAGGTATATTTAGATACCTAGGTATAATGTAGGAAAATATGGTAGAGTTTACCTTTTATGCATTTTTCGTCTGGGATTCTTGCTTCCCAAGCCGTGCATATAACGAAAAGAATAAAAAGAATTAATCCATTGGTAAAACCCGTTCAAACAGTTACTCTTTGTTTTTGAGGTTACTTTTACTTGGCCAAGCTCCAAGTCTTTTCTTCAATAGGTACCTACCTACCTATTATTACCTATAACTCTATAAGTAGCTAATAGGATTTTAGTCTGATATAACTATACGTATTAGATGCTACGGTCACTTTTTGAACGGGCTTCACCTAAGGGTTTGTGCCAGGACTCGGAAACCGGAATTTGCTCCATAATAATGTCTTTCGTTACTTTTTCGTATTAAATAGAATAATCCTATAATATGAAGTGAAAACCTTAGTACAATATTGGGTTTTACATAATAACCATAAAATAATTATATTGGGTTATTTCGTGTTTTTTTTTGCTTTAACCGGTTAAGAGCCCTGGTTTGTGCTTTCATTAATTGCTCTATACGCTTCGGTAGAAAACACTACATGTTCCCATCCCAGGCGAAAACGCATTACTAAATTGTTCTTTTATAAGTGTAGCCAGTAGGTATAGTTCAGTAGGTAAATGTATGTTAATCAGTTTTAGATAAAGTAGGGTTGTACAGTCGACGTCAAAGATATAAGTATGTTTACACCTATGAGCTTTATTACAAAGGAGTACTTAAGGTGCAAAACTTTAACCCTTTAACCGCCAAACCCGTTATATCACGCGCGCGGAGAGTCGTGCCGTCAGCGCCAGGACGTGATATCACGCCCAAAATATAACCGGTTTGCCTCGCGCGCTCGCGCACGATTTTTCCGTCCGATGTTTGACGCTCAAAAGGGAAACATATCTTTGACATCGACTGTAGTGTAATTTTTTTATGTGAAATGTAATAGTTTATACAATAACCGGTTTTCTGGTCCTGCCCTTGCAGGAACACGACCTCCTCTTAAAAACATCATTATTATTTACTTTAGGGTATTCATTTAACGATTTCGTCGAATCTCGTTGCTATAATGCCTCTGGCCTGTTATTGATTATCTTCATGTTGCTAATTTTGTCTTCCTTCTCCTTCTTTTCTTTGCTAAATTTGTCTTCTTTCTCCTTCTCTTTGTCGACTAGTTGGCACGTTTGACCGTTGGCGAGCTTGATGAAATCTGCTGGCTCCGTCTGCGTTTCTTTATCGGCACATATCGCCCCTGAAAAGTTAATAGAAAAAACACCTTAGAATCAGAGGGATAAGTACCTATATAGTCTGGCAAACCAAAAAGCGCAGTAACAATCAGAGTAAACATGCTATACCCGTCCCGTTTTTTTTAGTAGTGAGAGTACTAGCATTAGAAAAAGACAGTATGATTTTCCCTGGCTATGCTTGAAGTGAAACAAACTCTGGCCAAACTATATATAATATTTGAGTATATATAAGGCTTTTTTATTTTTGGAAATTAGCTAGTGATTTTCTAACGCTATAAACGTTAGTGTTTTTTGACACTTTCGACCAAAAAACCGGTACAATGCTATAGAAGCCCTCTTATTCATAAACGTCTCTCAGACCTGAATTAATTCATTTATTTTTTGTATGTTTCTAACACAACTGTCAAAGTGACAGATAAGCACAAACATAAATTAACTAATTGAGGTCTGAGAGACGTTTACGAATAGGGGTTAGGGTGCAATCAGAGTGGCCGCTCTAGCGGTGACAAACGGAGGAGCGTTAGGCGCTGCGTCCATAGTATTCGCGTCCCTAGTCCCTACTTTAACAAATTCAAATGTATGGTAGTGTTCTCAGTGATTTCAGTGAACAGCTCAAATCTCTAGGAAGCTCGACGCGTCAACCACTGCGGCCGTACATTAACGGCCACTGCTCAGTGGGGACACTGAGGCCGTACACTTACGCTTGCTTGCGGAGCGCGGCACGGAGTGCGCGGGCGCCGGCTTCCTGCTGTACCGCACCGGCATGATGCTCTGGCGCACGTTGCGCTCCGGCCGGATCAGGATTATGTACAACTGGAAACAAATGACATCTAGTCAGTAGGATTGTTTTTGGGTCTCCACTTTAGGGTCAATCATTTTTTATTGCCCCTCGTTGCTATGGTAACGTCTATAGGACAACCAAAATTTTTCTATGAAAAAGTATGACGGTGTCCCTCGGACATCGGGAAGGGAACAGAGTAAATAATATTTTAAAGTCCATTTGCCTTTTATAGTAGGGGAGTCCATCTGATGCTAAATTATATCGTTTTTTGATGGGGCTAAGTTAGTATTGTGCGTTAGAAGTACCTAGGTCGAGTTTATACTTATATTAAATCTACAAATAAGTAACAAAACTCCACTGTGATGGTAGTGTGCTCCAAGATGCTTACTACATGATATGGGCGCCTGGCGGTTCTTCATTGGTAGAGGTAAGGTTGCGAACCAGCAAGCCAATTCTAAATTCAATTCCACTTACTTGAGCTAGTTATTATTGTTTTCTTTTCACAATTGGCAAAGTAACTTATTTTTTGTAGAGACCTACCTTCGGTGAAAACAGGCAGACGAGGGTGACGCTGGCACTAAGCGAGATGGTGACGGCCATACTTGTCACCCGCAGCGGCACGTGGCTGGCGGTACCGAAGTATAGCGGGACGAAGGCCAGCCAGATCACGCAAGTTGTGTACATTGTGAAACCTGGAACAATTTCATTGCATACATATAGGTAAGAAGCAGGCATTAACTATTGGGGGTTGCAGAGGATCTACCGGTTGTGGGCGCAACCCAGGTAGCAATGTGACGTCACTGACGAAACCAAGACGTCATTTGTAGGTCATTCAATTGACGTCATACATCAGTCGGTCTTTTCGACGTCAATTTTTAGTCACCCAATCGACGCCCAAAGTTCGACGTCCACCTCACGTCTCACAGACGTTGCCTGGCTGACGTCTCACTTTTGCCAACTGCAGTACGTCACCACGGCGTCAGTTTTAAGTCACCAAATTGACGTCCGAGGTTCAACGTCCATATCACGTCCCAAGACTCTAACTAAGTCACGTCATTTTTATGGCAACCGCAGTATGTCTTTGCGACGTCATTCTAAAGTTATCCAAATGACGTCCATATATTCTCGTCGCTTTTACGTCACACTGACTTGAAGTGCCTGACGTCTGTCTTAGAGCAGCTGCTGTACGTCATCACGACGTCAATTTTTAGTCACCCAATCGACGCCCAAAGTTCGACGTCCACCTCACGTCTCACAGACGTTGCCTGGCTGACGTCTCACTCTTGCCAACTGCAGTACGTCACCACGGCGTCAGTTTTAAGTCACCAAATTGACGTCCGAGGTTCAACGTCCATATCACGTCCCAAGACTCTAACTAAGTTACGTCATTTTTATGGCAACCGCAGTATGTCTTTGCGACGTCATTCTAAAGTTATCCAAATGACGTCCATATATTCTCGTCGCTTTTACGTCACACTGACTTGAAGTGCCTGACGTCTGTCTTAGAGCAGCTGCTGTACGTCATCACGACGTCAATTTTTAGTAACCCAATCGACGCCCAAAGTTCGACGTCCACCTCACGTCTCACAGACGTTGCCTGGCTGACGTCTCACTCTTGCCAACTGCAGTACGTCACCACGGCGTCAGTTTTAAGTCACCAAATTGACGTCCGAGGTTCAACGTCCATATCACGTCCCAAGACTCTAACTAAGTTACGTCATTTTTATGTGCAACCGCAGTATGTCTTTGCGACGTCATTCTAAAGTTATTCAAGTGACGTCCATATATTCTCTTCGCTTTTACGTCACACTGACTTGAAGTGCCTGACGTCTGTCTTAGAGCAGCTGCTGTACGTCATCATGACGTCCATTTTTAGTCACCCAATCGACGCCCAAAGTTCGACGTCCACCTCACGTCTCACAGACGTTGCCTGGCTGACGTCTCACTTTTGCCAACTGCAGTACGTCGACACGGCGTCAGTTTTAAGTCACCAAATTGACGTCCGAGGTTCAACGTCCATATCACGTCCCAAGACTCTAACTAAGTTACGTCATTTTTATGGCAACCGCAGTATGTCTTTGCGACGTCATTCTAAAGTTATCCAAGTGACGTCCATATATTCTCGTCGCTTTTACGTCACACCGACTTGAAGTGCCTGGCGTCTGTCTTAGAGCAGCTGCTGTACGTCATCATGACGTCCATTTTTAGTCACCCAATCGACGCCCAAAGTTCGACGTCCACCTCACGTCTCACAGACGTTGCCTGGCTGACGTCTCACTTTTGCCAACTGCAGTACGTCACCACGGCGTCAGTTTTAAGTCACCAAATTGACGTCCGAGGTTCAACGTCCATATCACGTCCCAAGACTTTAACTAAGTTGGGTGCGTCCCATAAGATATAACTACAAAATATATAATTTCATATTAATAACGTTCTCAAGATATAATGAACGTTTGCTATAACAACAAAATCAATATTTTTATTAGGAATAACGGTCAATTAATATAATACTCATTTTGTATAATAACTTATCATATAACACTCAAATACTCTAAATTTATTTAATATAATATACATAACGTATATCGATCATAATATATACTATCTTTTAATATAATAATTATAAAATATAATAGCGTATGATATACTAAATAGGTTATAACTCCATTCCAACCTTTTTCCCCGTAGTGTAATGTTTTCACGGATATCAAACTAAATCAATAGGTAGGTTAGGTTCGTTAGGTAGCTTCAGATGCCCGAAGGGCAAACCGCCCGGAAATAGGAGCCCCCCGGTCTAGTTAAGTTGAGGATTCAACATTTTGAGAATTTTAGAATAGCTAATTAGACGAGCTGCTACTTAAAAAATCGTGTAGACCAGTTGCTTTTAGGCGATTTGATATGTACACGAGCTGCGATTTAGACAACCCGTTATTCTATACGAGCATTATGTATTTTGGTGTTAGATGTATTGAATATTATACATTATAAATCTAAGGTATTATGAACGTTATACATTATGACCGTTATATACAACGATATTATACTTAAACAACGTTATACTTAACAAAATTAGATATTTTGATGATAATATCAAAATTTCATTATAGACTTTGAACGGTATACAAAACAAGCTTATACAATATGAGCGTATAGAATATGAATATTATACAATAAGTTCTTATATCTTTTATTACTTACCCAACTAAGTTACGTCTTTTTAATGGCAACCGCAATATGTCTTTGCGACGTCATTCTAAAGTTATCCAAGTGACGTCCATATATTCTCGTCGCTTTTACGTCACACTGACTTGAAGTGCCTGACGTCTGTCTTAGAGCAGCTGCTGTACGTCATCACGACGTCAATTTTTAGTCACCCAATCGACGCCCAAAGTTCGACGTCCACCTCACGTCTCACAGACGTTGCCTGGCTGACGTCTTACTCTTGCCAACTGCAGTACGTCACCACGGCGTCAGTTTTAAGTCACCAAATTGACGCCCGAGGTTCAACGTCCATATCACGTCCCAAGACTCTAACTAAGTCACGTCATTTTTATGGCAACCGCAGTATGTCTTTGCGACGTCATTCTAAAGCTCTCCAAGTGACGTCCATATATTCTCGTCGCTTTTACGTCACACTGACTTGAAGTGCCTGACGTCTGTCTTAGAGCAGCTGCTGTACATCTCCGCGGCGTCAATTTTTAGTCACCAACACGACACTCAAAGTTTGACGTTCACCTCACGTCTCACAAACGTTTCCTGACTGACGTCTTACTTTCGCTAACTGCAGTAGGTCACCACGGCCTCAGTTTTAAGTCACTAAATATCTTTGAGCTTTAAACCAAGTGGACCAGCTATTGACAGGTGTTCCCCTCTGCCGAAAATGTATGACCAGTGGTCATACTCATTGTATGGACTGACGTTTATTTGACGTGGCTATTTTGACGTTTCGCATACATTTGACGTTCCCCTCCCCCGCAAAAAACGGCAGACTTTTTCCGATAGAAATGTGAGCGCGTGTCGCATCCGTTTGGTTTAATAATCAATTTAATAATTACTACCAAACATAGTGGTACACTACAATTTAAGGCCATTCCTCGAGTAGGACAAGCCACGCTCATCCGTTACTTAAGCACACCAATCGATTATTCTTTGCGTATTATAGATTCCTTTGACATTTTTGATTATTTTGCTTCAACACATAAATCATGTTTCAAAAACATTTTGCGAACATAGTATGCATAGATAGGAAAATTTTGAAGTGCCACAGGAGTCATCACTGGTGAAAAATACTTTATGTCACACCTGGTCATAAAGCGTCTTTTTCCGCACGCTGCGCGTACCGAAAAAGACGCTTTCTGGCCAAGTGTAGACATAAAACGATGTACACAACACGGGAGGTAACAAAGGAAGCCCTCGATCGCATATTTACGTCCCTCGCTTGCAGCTCGGGCCGCAAACTTCTGCGATCTCGGCCTTTCTTTGTTTTACCACCCTAGTTGTGTAATGTACTATTATACATGTGTAAATGGGAGCCAATCGGTAGGCTCGGCGACAAATTACCTGTATGGTGGGCTCCAGCACTATCCGCTTATGCTGAACAAAAATCAACCTTATTGAGATTCATTAGAGTTGATCATACTTATTTTCGCTTACAACGATTAAAACGGGTATTAGACATTGCAACCTGCAGGGCCCAATCTGTTGTGTACCCTGACCCTCCCTGACTCTCCTTCACCTCCCTACGGGCTCTACCTTTAATTACACCTACCAACCTGACAGATTGGGCCCTGCAGGTTGCAATCTTAATAGCCGTTTAAAGTCTAGTTGTATCTATTATGTTTATGGAAAAACGTCCGTTCGTTTCGCGCCAGTTTCGCGCCCTCGCGCCCAGCTCTTAGTAGTGCTGGATCCGCCCATACTAGAAATTTATCAAAAAAATTACCGTTTTTCTTCCATATAGCGTTGTAGAGCCTATCTCGGAGATCATGAAAACATAAGTCTTAAAGGTCTTAAATGGCCACAAGTATGTATGGCGTCAAGTTGAAAATACAACTTTTGAAGTGACTTCTTATGTAACTTCCAACAAGAATGCGTTAAACGCTGACGTCACGTTTTTGTCGTCAACCTATCCAGATAAATATAGTGATCATGCCAGTGTTATTTTTATTGCGGGGGGCTTCGCCCCTCGAGCCCCCCCTGTTTCGTCTGTCTTCTCATGATAATCTCTATCAAGGCTTCCATTGCTTCCGCCTTAGACTTTTAACCTAACCAATCGCTTCTAACTTTTACATAATGAAAGCTTCGTGATGCACTCGAATTTAACAACCCATTTAATTGCAGTGACGTCTTTATCCATTTATTTGGTGGCTATAACTAGGGCTCGTCAAGATTTCGACGAAGCCGCGGTGCGCGGGGCTTCTATTTCCGCTCTGAGGGACACAAGGTAACTAACAAACCTATATCGGTAAGGGCAGTGACGTCTTTGACCGCTTATTTGGTGCCTATGCCTATAGCTGAGACCGGCCAAGATATCGAAAAATAACACAATCGCGAATTTCATTATTCCGAATATACAAAAAACCGAAATTCGTATTACCGAATCGCCAAAAACCCGATCGGTCATTAGTTTTTCGGAATTAAAAAAATCTGAATTAAATTTTTCGGGAAATTGACAATCGGGATTTTAAGGATTCGAGCAAGTAACAATCGGACTTCTAATATTCGGAAATATTGCATTCGGGATTTTCTACTTTCGTAATTTCAAAAGTCGGAATTTTGATATTCGGACTTGTCAAAATTCGGGATTATAAAAATCGAGATTGTAAAAATCGGGTAAATGTTTTTCGGGAAATTTGTATGTTCCCATTTTTTTGGCCTAAATTTATCGACGAGCCGGACGCTCCAAATTTTGACACATGATTTAGCCCGCATTAAGTAGCCAACCAATTTTAAGACCTATCCGGTAGGCGCATAAGATTTTAAGACCAGTTGAAGTTGCAAGTTTTTGGCCTAAATTTATCAACAAAATTTCGAGCAGTAGGCTCTACTGCTCGAAATTTTTACAGTAGTTAAAGGACCCATTCAACAAACCAAATCCTAATTTTAAGACCATTCTGGTGGGCGCATAAGATATTAAGACCATTTTAAGAATTAGTCGATTTCATAGAAAAAATAGCAAATAACTATAAGTCCGCTAAAAAAATAATACAAATATTCAAGGGGGTCTTAAATCACTAAACTTATTACTCATTTTAAACTTAATGGCACAAAACATTATTTTTAAATGCTGGACGTAATTCTTGTAGGCATTGTCTACCATAATCCTAAACTGACAAACGTCAGGTTCGGTTCACTGAGGATATGTACCTGACTGAAACAATGACGTATATTTATTTCTAATCCTACTGTTCAACATTTTGACACGCGGTTTAGCTCACTTCAAATAACCTACGTACCCATTTTAAGACAAACCACCGGAAGGGCACATAAGGTTTTAAGACCAGTTGAAATTTTTTAGGATTAATTTATCAACGAGCCTATACCGCTTCAAATTCAACAAATTCACCCACTCAACAAACTGAATACCAAAAATTAAGGCAATTCTAGTGAATGCATAGGATTTTAAGACAATTTTCAGAAAGGATCGTTTTCATACGAAAAAGAAAATAGCAAATTACTTTGTATAAATTCGATTTAAAAAAATTGTGCGTGGAGTCCCCCGCGCAGAAGAAGTGAAAACTTGTGGAAATGAAAATAGGAAGGGGTAGAAATTAGAATATAAAATCTAAATTGTGAAAACAGAAAAGACATGGAAAAATATAGTGTACGCTAGGATTCGAACCTCCGACCTCCGGCTCCGCAGTCAAAGCAGCGCCCGCTGAGTCACGGGAGTAGATATCTAATTGAACCAAATAGTCGACTACATTCAAGATGACTTAGATGACAGATGGCAGCGTTAAACGTGACGTCAGCGTTTAACGCATTCTTGTTGGAAATCGCAGAAGTATTTATTCACTTCAAAAATTGTATTTTCAACTTTTTTTTTAAACCACGACGGCGGCAAACAAGCATACGGTCCGCCTGATGGTAAACTTGACGCCATAACGCCATAATAAGAAAAACGGTAATTTTTTTGATAAATTTCTTGTATGGGCGGCTCCAGCACTATAGCGGCCATTTTGTCGTGGGACTCGCTCGACTCGACTCGTGGCGTGGGAATTTGCTCAATTTGCTTGCAGTGCTGTTTGGTGTTGTAGTCAATTTAATTAATCGGTCGACGTTGATTAATGCTTTATTCTCCCATTTGTGATAATGTATGGTGTGGTCCAGTTTGAGGCAAGTGAAGGCGGATCCATCTCGGTCATTGTGAAAAAATGGCTAACACCAATTAAATGAAGACGCATACTCTTTGGCCACCCAATGTTAAAGAAAGTAAATCCCTGGATAGGTTGCTAAAGCGATGCGAGTCACCAGATGAGACGTGGATTCCTTATGGAATACAGCGATTTTTCTACGAAACTGGTAAGTGAGACAACTAATGTATTGTGTTTTAACCTCTACAACAGATTTTTGTACATTGCGGCTAGTGACTGAGCCTCTGCAACGATTGTTTGCGTCTGTTGCACGCGGCCGACGGTTTAATGAAATGTGTGAGCTGAGCTGAATGTATGGTGTCGGCGTCTGTCTGTGAGCGAGCGATCGGCCGCAATGCAAAGAAGTCTAAGGCTGCACGCACGAAAACATGCGACCGGCCGCCGCTGCTAGAGGCGAGACGAGCGGCGGCATCAAAATGTTCAGCAATGTATGAACTTTTTATCAAACAGTTTCCGAAAACAGCGGCAAACCGCCGTTGATCTCGCCGCTCGTGCCGCCGCTCGTCTCGCCGCTAGCAGCGGCGGCCGGTCGCATGTTTTCGTGTGTGCAGCCTTAGAGGTTTGCCTGTTGACAGCGGCGAGCGCGAGGCAGGGCAGACTCCACTTCATATATTCGGAATGCTCCCTAAATATTAGTGTAGGTATCCAGGGGGCTGAGATGAACACCTTGACTGACTGACGAATGAGACTGATATCTATATAATAAATTAAGTGGACACAGTCAGTAATGAAGTTACCATCTGACATAATGATCTATAAAACTGGATAAAGCTGTCTTGCTTTCTCATTATATGTACCTATGTCAGCCCCTTGTATGACAGTAAATGTATGGGTTCACTGTTGGATTACTCTACTCAATGCTATCTCTATGAATTCATGTTAAGCCTGCTGGATATTATGATCAAGCTAGCGATCGATTAAGGAAAGCCAACCAGACTCCTTTGAGGCTGTGCGACCATCGCATTCATCATCACCATCTACAACATCCACTGTTGGACAAAGGCCTCCCCGCCCCTTAAAGGTGTATAATATATAATACTGTTTAACTCATCATGCTGCCTTCCAGATGATCTTGAAATGGCAAAAAAAAAGTTACGCATCCTAGAGTCTACATCTGACATTCAAACTGAGGAAGAGAATTATGCTAATGTAAATAAGAAGAGGAAACGCCAAATATACAAAAAGGGATCAGACTCAGACTCTTTTGATGAAGATGCAGGACTGAGTCGCCCGCCACCGTTGAAGAGATCATTTCTACTAAGTACTCATAAGTGCTTGTACAATTAAACAGGGAAAACATTATAAGGAGTGCTGTTTGTTTTTCGGAATTTTAGCTAATTTTTCTTTGAGAAAGTTGATCAGTATTGTTAACCTGTTACACTGCTCAATTTTACCCGCTATAATTACCAGTACATACTGTAAAATATTCACGTGTGTTGTGGTTTCTCTTGGGATTATGAAATAAGAGACTTCTGTTATTCAGAACGCCGAACTTAAATATTATTTTTATTAACTTATATATTATATGTAATTTCAGAAGCGGTCAAGGCAACTACTGCTAAAGTCACCGACAGAGAAATCGAAGACACTAGCTGAAGCACGCCCCGGAACGAGAAAAGAAGAGACTTTCCTGAAACGCATCTCAAGAAGAACAACAGGACTAAGGCGCTTTATTAATCACATTTGGATTTTATCTTTTAGCTAGATGTTAAGGATCTCTCTTTAATTCGGTAACTAAAAATATTATTTCAATGTGTGTTTTTGTAGGAAATATACCATAGTTCATAGAAATTGTTCATAATTTGATTCTCTACAAGTTTAGTCCTCTTCATTTATGCCGTAAAGTTGAAAATAAACGAGATGATGAAAATATTTTGAATTTTTCGCTTTTTTCATATTTAATTTCCAAAATATCGATTCTAGAAGAAAAATTGTAAGGACCAAACTTGTAGAGAATCAAATTTCCTACAATTTTTGTTCTCACGGTTTTACTGTAAAATCAAAAATGGCCGAGTTATTCAAAAACCGTTTTTCGAATATACGCAGGAGCCTGATTCAGTCTACTTTTTAACCGACTTCAAAAAAGGAGGAGGTTCTCAATTCGACTGAATTTTTTGTATTTACACTCCCAGCGACCCCGAGGGACCTACAAAAAAAATCCAAGAACAAATTATTTACGGGTAGGGAGGGTTTTTTGGGTATAATGACTGAACTATTTACATTATGCCTTTAGCAGCACCTGCCATGCCTTAGATTTATGAAGCATAATCTTGCTATCGACTGTTTAAACGACTTATGTAATTGCCCCTCTTTTGTATTAAACTTTTACCTATCTGAATCACTGATTGATTTCATTTATTTATTAAACACATGCAAGCATAATAGTGTACATGTACAAGTCACCAAATCGCTTACACACTAGTATTCATTAAAATGATGCTTATAAAGGTCGTAATTGTAGTATTACGAGTACGAGTATAATTTGAAACATTCCCATTATGATTATTGAATAACGATGTTTGTAGCACAACTTTATGAATATAACTTTTGTACTTTTACCTATTTAAAACACGACATTTGATTTTATATGACTAGGTCGTAATTGTCGTATTGTAATTTGAAACATTCCCATTATGTGATCATTATGATTATTGAATAACGATGCATGATTGTGACACTAAATTTTATGAATATAACTTTTGTACTAAATTTTGATATGTTTGATTGAACCGTCATTATTTGTGACTTCTTGAGTAACTTGTCTAATATATCGATCGTTCTCCGTTTGGCACAGCACATACCAGCGCGGAAGCGGAGTGAACGCGAACCAAAACTGCGGTGCGCATCCCTTTCACGCGCTCATACCTAAAGGTGTTCTCTCTGATTTCGAGCTGATGTAGCTGCTCTATTTTGGTTGTAATAAGCGCGACGTCGGTATTAGACGTTCTCAGGACGCCACAAGCAGACCTGCCAAGACGTCTGAGCTACGTCCATATTTGACCGTCTCAAGACGTTACAGTATATGACGTCTTGGCTACGTCAAAACTACTATACCTCGTGACGTCTTTAGGACGTGCCATCAAGACGTCTTGACGACGTCGAGATTTGGCAGTCTCAAGACGTAAGTATGTAACGTGTAAGTGACGTCTCGATGGCACGTACTGACGACGACATAACAATACGTCTTCGCGACGTAGAAATTTGGCCGTCTCGGAGACGTTAGTGTTTAACGTCATGGCTACGTCTCAAATTATGAGCATCGTGACGTTTTAATGGCACGTCCTAGCGACGTCAAATCAAGACGTCCAAATTTGGCAGTCTTAATGACGTCTTGGCTACGTCTGAAACTATCAGCCTCGTAACGTCTTGATCGATCGTCCTGACGACGTAGCCGGAGCCACGTCCAAATTTGGCCGTCTTAATGACGTCTTGGCTACGTGAGAACAATCAGCTGCCTGGCGACTTGAGGATACGTCCTTGTGACGTCGGTAACATGTCGTCTTGAGATAACGTCTGTGCGACGACAGGAAATGACGTCAGAAGTCGCGACATCACGACGTCATTTGCGACGTCGCAGGTACTTCGCTTTTATAACGTCATTACGTCAGAAATAACTTTAATATGACGTCATTACGACGTAAAATTGCTAGCTGGGAAAGTGCTGATTTCAGTGATTTCACGCATAAGTTGCTAAATTTGTGATAAACCCTAGGTTACTACACGCGTGGGAGCTTGCGTGATCTGTTATAGGCGTATTTATACAATTTGAGAGCTACATTTAAATTAATAAATTAATTTAAAACATCTAACTTAAGTAAGGATTGCTTTTCTTTTCATAAATTATGTAATTATATTCTATTTAACACCTTCACAAACATTAGCCTGAAATGTTTGACCGAAAATATATGATCCTCATTGTACTCAAACCAAATAGTAATAAGTGTTAAATTACTCTAAATATCAACTACCTATAGGTATTTTCGTTAGTCCAAGAATCTCGATATCAGTTTTCAAGAGCAGTGTCCATAGTACGGAGAGCTATCAGTTGATATCAATTATGAAGATTGAATAGTATGGCGTCGCTGTGCCCCAGGGCCTTGTTCTCGAAAGAAAATTTTACGTATCAAAATGATATCGAAATTGTATTTGTTGCGTGCGTTGCCTGCTTTACAGAGAGAACAATTTTATTGTATAGGCACCTTCGACGCTGCTGTGATATGATAACGCATGCAAGATTTGGGATAATGCAGCATTTGTGGTCCGATCTACATAAATATTAGGTGTAGGCCAATTGAAGGGACGTCACGTAGGGTAGCATTAAGGGGTGTGTTTGTCTTTAGCAAACGATATTGCAATCTCGTGATATGCATGGTTGCACTAGTGGCTGTGTACCTATTCGCCTACGTTGGTCTAAAGTGTGTGGTATGACAGATATATCGAACTCGATGCACCTCAGCACAGTAGTCTGCAATACCTCTCTCTTCTTCGTCGTTACATTCTTGACAGAGTGGTCGTGGCTGTCATATGTTAGACGTGGTAGTACGTTGCATTCCTTATCTGATCGATCCATCTCATAGTACGTGGTCTCGTACCATCAACACTGCCCTGTATTACAAGACGTTCGAGATTTTTTCCACGTCGAGTGACGTGACCAAAGAACGTCAGTATTCGCTTCTGAACTATGGAGGAGAGACGTCGATTTATTTGGAGCTCTCTAAGAATGGACTCGTTGGTGAGAAATGCTGGCCATGGAATACGAAGCATCTTCCTCTAGCACCACATTTCGAGAGCGTCGATATTGCGTGTCTCGCTTATCCTTAGCGTCCAGGTTTCAGAGCGTAGAAAAAATACCTAAGGATTCATAATGTGCACGTTCTTGCACCATCAAAATTAGCTTTAAGTTTGCAATTTTTGTAATATAACGCTGGCGGCAAACAAGCCTACGGTCTGTTTGATGGTCAGCCTATGGTCAGTCATCTGCCGCAGCCTATGGACGCTAGCAACTCCAGAGGACTCATATGCGGAAGTGCAATGCACAGACCTTTTATTGAATTGATACTGTACCTATTGGTATTAAATTTGCGTCGCAGAATGAAGGCTCAATTAAAATGGTTGCTGTCAAGCTGAATAGTTTTGTTTGACACGGAATTTTCTTGGACTAGGTGTAGGTAGGTACCTACTTCATTTTCTATATCATTGCGTGGTGAGTTCGATCATCTAGCCACGTGCAGGTAAATTTTAATTTGCGCCACAAATCATGAAGGAATAACAAGGTGTTGTTCCAATCCGCCATATTGAACGAGGTGATTAGGTAGGCCATACTTAACAACTTTTCCCCAACCAACCCTGATACTTATCCCAAAATATTTCGCCCTAGCATCTAAGTCTCGTGTACTGCGGGGGACATAAATAGTACACGTGAGTGCCCCCTGAATGAAAGCCTGGATTCGTGCTTGCCCACACACGTCGCGGCTCCCCGCGCCACATAGGCAACTAGTACCTATAGAGGTACCTATAATACCTACGTATTAGACTCCACCATACAGCCAAAGCGGCGGCACTTATTTCTATTGATTTACCTAGGGTTGCCAGGCCCAAAAACACAAAAGCCGGACATCGCGCTTAATTTAGCCGGACATTTTACCCTTAAAGCCGGACATAACATTTTTGATAGCTAATTTTAGCCTTTTATAAAGCCGGACAGTTGTTCGAAAAGCCGGACAACATTTTATTTATTTTTAGGGTTAATTAGTCAACCAGGAACTAGGAACCCTAATAGTTTCGCCTGGTCTTTCTGTCCGCGGCTTAGTTCAGTGGTCGATAGTACAGTTGACGTCAAAATATACTTGCGGTCGACTTTCGACTCGTACCACTCGCGTGCCAGTCAGACAAAAAGCCTAATAAAAGCCGGACAGGCCGGACGAGCAAATATTTGGCCGGACACGCCCGTAAAAAGCCAAACATGTCCGGCTAAAGCCGGACACCTGGCAACCCTAGATTTACCTATTTTACGAATGTACTAGTTTTTTATTAATTAAAAGAAGATTTGCACTATCCTGGAGTTTCTTTATTGACAACCACGTCGCTCCTCATAGCAAAAGTGGACATCCGACGCAGAAATGTATGAAAGAGACATTTTTTTCCCGAATTCACTCTTTCTTCGGTAAGGACTGCTGATGCTGCCTAATCAATTGGTATAAGTAGTAGTAGTCGTAGTAGTAGCACTTTATTGTAAGTACACAAAGAAGAAACACAACAATTTTAAGAGATATGGGTACAAAGGCGAACTTATCCCTATAAGGGATCTCTCCAGCTAACCTTAGAGAAACTGAGTGGAGAATGTTAAGAAATAGATAGACAAACTATTAACTCAGTAATAACATAATAATATAGCTAAAGGTTGAAAATAGTATTTTATACAATAGTGACATAATCAAGAGCTTTACAGTCGAGTACCGCGTTTAGGCCACGAAGCTTGCTGAGTGGCCTAATTAAGGTACGAGAATGAAAAGCTTAATTATGTCACTATTGAATACAATACTTTTTCTACGAGTATTAAGTAAGTATTGATTTTCTTTAATTATTTCTAAATCTTTCCCAATCAAACGTCAAACACTATTTTTCAAACCGGAAGTAATTGTATCTGGGCATTCGGTGCTACAGACACTACCGAAAAGAGATAGACATATAATTGTATCGGTAGTAGAAAGAGACGGCTAGAATAAACTGAGTCCAAGATGTCGTTGTAGTTGTGATTGGTCTTTTTATAATCCAATCACAACGTAGAAGCAAGTTTAAGTAGAAGAAAATTTGACAGATTAAGTACGTTCGGAAATTATAAAGTTGAGTCTGTCCGAAAAGAAAAGTGTCGTACAATGTATGAGCTCCCATATAAACCACGACACTTTTCTTTCCGGACAAACTCTACACATTTTACCGAGATGTGAATGAAATTCTCTTTTCAAAATTATTTTAGTTTAGTGGCGGGTTGTTTAATAAAATAAATCTTTTTAATGATCCCGGAAGTGCCATAGACTATCCAACATTTAAATGTGTAAGGTCTGGTCTATAAAATCCTAATACACAGATTACAGTCGACGAGTAGAAAAAATAACAAACTGTCTTATTTGTGGAGCCATAAGAACGTGTCAGTGGTATATAGTTTTGTGCTTCGGTGATCAACATACTATTTGTATTGTGTAGTATATTGAGTAGTATTATGTGTAGGTAGTCCCCTATTATGGAACGAGAACTGAACCGAAAGGACTAATATTAATAGGGATGGGAATGATGGGATAAGTACTCGCATACGTACGTTCTTTAATATTATTGTGGATTTGTAATGCGAAAGTGTAATCGTTTATGATCTGGTAATAAAATAATTAAATTAACTACATCTCTATCGAGAGGAAATTAAACTTTAAGCGAGATATGAAAACGCTATTCTAATTTTGAAATAGTTATGCGGATTTGTTATCAAAATGATTTCGTTTTGAATCATCAAAATATCAAAATGAATTCTTTTTTTGTCATCAAAATTATTCTTCACTTCCAAATATACATAGATATGTTGCCGTTGCATGGTCGGAACGAAATACCTAAACATTGCTTTACATTTTGAAAAGCAATAAATTTCAGGTGCAAGTATCCAAACAAATTCCATTACACACTCGTATGTCCATCTCTAATTCATCTATAGCTTAAGTCGATATGCTAGTTCACTAACTAGCGCTCATTGTTTGGCGCCATTGTGTGAGACAATGCTCTATGTTCACAGGAAAACCCCTCTTTAGGCTTAACCCTATCATTTCGGTAACCCAATCAATTTGGTAACCTCATGATACGGTTACCGTATCATGAGGTTACCGAATCATAGTGGTAACAGGTATTGAAGCGGTAACCGTAACCTCTAACACGGTTAACCTCAAAACCCCATTGCGATAGGGTTTTTGTTAAGGGTTTTCATTGGGTTATTGTAACCTGGGTTGTTTTTTCTTTACTACATTTGAATACTATTGAAAGCTAATGTCGAGATTTAACATTTAATGAAACTAACTAACTACCCGTATAGAGCTGTTATCGTAGTAGTCGCGTTGCTCAAGCATGAAAATAAAATAAAGTAAAAATAAAATAAAATAAAAATAAATGATTTTATCATAAGAATGAAAAAAAAAGTAAATTTTAATGTAAAATAAAAATAAATAAAAATAGAATAAAAATAAATAAATAAATGAAAATGTCATAAGAATGAAAAAAAAAAAAAATAAATAAATAAATAAAAAACAAAAAAAATTAAAAAAAAATTATAAAAAAATAAAAAATTTAAAAATTTAAAAAAAATTCAAAAAAATAAAAATAAAATAAAAAATGAATAAAAATAAAATAAAAAAAGAATAAAAATAAAATAAGAATGTTGTTTCTATTGCATGTCATTGAATATATTTTATTTTATTTTATTATATTATATTTTATTATTTTTTTTACTTATTCTATTTTATTCTTTTTGTATATTATATTTTATTATTATTTTCTATTTTTAATCTATTTTATTTTAATTTATTTTTATTTTTATTCTACTTTTATTCTTTTTTTTTATTCTATTTTTATTCTATTTTTATTCTATTTTCATTCTATTTTCATTCTATTTTCATTCCATTTTTATTCTATTTTTATTCCATTTTTATTTTATTTTGATTCTATTTTTAGTCTATTTTTATTTTATTTTTAATTTAATAAAAATAAAAAAATATATATATTCATATGTTATTGTACACATACATGATAATTACAACAATACATTTTAATTCATATGCACATTATGCACGAATGCCACGAATCCGTATCCGTAATTTCTCCAAAGTTAGTATAGTAATAATGTAAAAACAAAATAACCAAAGGAAATGCAGCCGCGCTCCAATTTCAACCTAAAAGTACAAATATTGTTAAAGATGAACACAATAAACGACGCGCGACGTTTCCGGCAAAACCTGTTTGTTTGTACTGGGAGCTTAGTTGACCAGCCCCGTGCTCAAAGCCACTACAGCAATTTAATAATGAGCCTAATCTGAGTGTTTGTAAAGATCACATTCGTTTGAGCTGCCTCAATACCCTATGATTCGGTAACCGAATTGATTGGGTTTTTAATGCGGTTAGTGTTACCTTAGGTTAACCTGATCGATACGGTAACCGTATCAATGCGGTTACCTCATCATAAGGTTACCGTTATATCAGGGTTTTTAAAACAACCTCAAAAATAACCCTATGAAATACCCAGGTTATGGTAACCGGTTCCGGTCCCTGGTTCACACGTGCATGTCGAGGGACTGATGTGATTGAGCTGGGACGAGAGAGTAATTAACATTGGAGGTGATGAAGATTCTTATTTTGTGTCTTTAACTATTATTTTTCATATAAGAAGTAGGTAAGTCTAAGTATCTAACCAAATACTATTACATACTCGTATGTCCATCTCTAATTCATCTATAGTATACGTCGATATGCTAGTTCACTAATTAGCGCTCATTGTTTGGCGCCATTGTGTGAGACAATGCTCCATGTTGACACGTGCAGGTCGAGGGACTGATGTGATTGAGATCGAACGAGGGAGTAATTACATTGGAGGTGACGAGGATTCTTGTTTTGTATTTCGTATTATCGGTAAAGTGTCTTAGAGACTGAAAAATTAGAGCATACGTCATGTATTTCATATTCATTTTAAAACAAATTGGTAAATGTATCTCAGTAAAGAGCTGAAATCGTGCCGGTTTGATTTGAGCTCACCGCTTCATAGTTTGTTCCAATTATTTTACCCGCCTCTGTTGTTCAAATAACCGCTTACTCAATCAATATGGCGCATCCCAATTTGTAAGATTTGCACAAACTGTTATATTTTAATTTTAACCAACGCTGAGTTTCGTGTACATAGACAAAGAATTAGTAAGACGCACAAAGTGGATAATTTTATTACAAATCTAGTTTGCAGACTATTACAGTTTGTCTGTCAAAGGCCTAGATTAGGTGTTAGGGGCTATTCATAAATTACGTCATTTCAAAATAGGGGGGGGGGGGGGGGGCTGGACATCGGATGATGGTAGCATAACGTAGGAGGAAACGGGGCCATTCGAAGCATAATCTTTGGATGATTTTAGAGGGGGGGGGGGGGGGACCTCAACTTAGGGTACACCGGAGCGAAAAAATGGCGCCGTATAGTGTCATCTATGTTAGCTCTGAAAATAATAAATTCTCCACTTTGTGTGTCTTATCGTTCCTTAGTCTGTTAAACAAACCATGAATAGTCAGCTGAAATACGAGTAATAATAATTGTTATATCGATTTACAATTTTCGGTACTGCTGTTTATATTTGGTTATGGTTTGGTTTGTCAATTATTGTTTCGATACGTAAAGTGAGAAGGCTATTTGCTTAGAGAAAACTATTCGCAGTGTTTAACATGTGACATAATACTTGTAGAATGTAATTTGTCTGTAAGTCTGTTGTATGCAAATGTTATCGAAATTTTCGAATTAAATTGTGCTGAAAATCATAATCATTTTATGATTTAGGTACAACTATCTACGTAAGAGTCTCAGACAAGGGGAGCACTTAATTCCTTAGCGATAAAGAAAGGACAATATTAAAGGATCTAATGTTTTTACACCAAGAAGATAGAATTTATATGAATAATAATATTTGGTAAGTATGGCCACAGGTTTGTGTATGTATGTTATGTACTCATGCATGTGTGTGCCGGCACAGAACGACCACGTTACGCCCCGCGCTCATTACGCCCCATAGATAGGGAACTAGTAGGTTAATCAATAATCAGTCAAATGGCAGCTCGTCAGCAAATTATTTGTTTATAATTTTTTAAATTTTAAGTGTGATTTATGTTTTATATGAACCACTGTGTTATCTACAATAAATGATTTTTATTTATTTATTTAAATTGTCGGTATTGTCAAATGTCATTTACGATGGCGGAAACAGAGCCCTAAGGACCGCGCACACATTGAAGCGTATACATACGAGCCGTGCACACATAGGCGCTCGAACGAGTTTTGTAGGATAACGTGTCCGCCCTGTTGTGCCGGTGCAAACTTACTGAAGGGTGCTCTTTCAGATTTCATACAATGAGAGTAAGGATAGAGATCGATGGTCCTTCAAAATTAGGCTTTTCTTAGGCAAAAGCGTTCCAACAGCTTAAATCTAGTCTTTTAATTTAAGGGTACTTTGGGTATTTTAACTACTTTACTCACCTATATGTTTGCTCTCATTAAACGCCTCCGGGATCTTTCTCGTGAGCACAGCATACACCGTGCAGACCAGAATCAGTACGATGGGGTAAAAGAACGCGATCATGTACGACGCGTCGACGTACGAGTCGCACACGAGCATGTTGTCTTCGCGGGTCGGGTAGTGGAACATGGCGCGTGCGGGGGCCACTATCATCCACACCACTACTATTAGCACCTGGAAAATTGTATCAAGTTAAATAAAAATAAATAATATAAATATTATGGGATATTATCACAAAAATCGACTTAGCCACACAGTACGGAGTGCTGTGGATTCTAGGCGACGATATGTAGGTAAATAAATACTTAGTTAATTGTGGTAATACATATTCAGAGGGACCTTATGGCGGCAGGCGTTTACGTTGTAGTCCTTGTACAGATTTAATCCAATTTTCAAGAAATAAATTTACGGATCATTAATTATTTCCATTACCAGGAATCGAACCCGGGTTATTCTGCTGCGTAGGCAGGGTCTCTACCGACCAGGCTAGGAGCCTCCTAGAATTTGCCTTTTGAATGAATTACAATCGTTACAAAGCTTACAAAAACGTCAAAAACATTGCGGTCTGCTCACCCAGATGAGAATCTAGGCCTTGCAGATATTAGAGCCGGTTTCTTCACAATGTTTTCCATAATCGAAAAGCGTTAAGTAAATAAAATGTCAAATGGTATTTTGTAAAAAAGATTCGAGAAAATCAGTGCTATACGAGCCCGGGTTCGAACACGAGACCTTCAGATTGAAAATCACATGCAGACTAAACAGACTAAATTGTAATGACCTATTTTATCCTGCTCCTGTCTTACAATGTTCAAATTTCACTTTAAAATTTACATCTCGTGGACTTTGAGCAAACTGCCAGTTTAAATTTACTTAGTGCCAGAGCGAATTGGTCTGGACACTTCAGCGACATACGCTACGTGGAACGGGAACAAAGGATCAACGTGACTCGTGTTTCTAGTACTTTTATAAAACTCGCTCTTTTTAGAGCAGATACTAGCCTTTCTCCATTGTAAGCAAACGTAAGCTGGACGTTAGTTTTACAAAATGCAATGGCAGTTCCACAGATCTTGATAGTAATTCTAGGAACAAATCAAGTTATTTTCTTGAATATTTTTCGATTTGTGGTTTTTAAGTATAAGCTGAAATATAAGTCATATACTTACTTCAGTTTACAGGCCGATTTTTACGAGATCTGTGTTTATCACAGTATTACTTCCTTTATCCCAAATGGTGCTTAGTATAAACAGCGCTCAACTGTGTGATTTAAAAACATTACCACGAGCGCCAACTCCGTCAATACCAAGGCCTAACACATATACACTACGGAGCGCTGCGAATTTGGTGATAAAAGAATAAGCCTTTTGGCTTAATGCTTGCTGGCGTTGAAGATGTCTGAGATGCAGCCTTCCTCAACAGAGCAGGTTACAGTGACGTCACATGTGTGTTAGTTACATTACCCGATCCAATTGTACCTACTTAATACAGCAACAAGCGTAGAAGTACCTACGTCAAGACCAAGGCGTATCTTATACCTGTATAGACACTAATCCAGCGCATATCGCGAGCTGCGAGCTGGGTGATATGAGGATTGGTCGTTTGGCTGAGTGCTTGCTGGCGTTGAAGATGCGAGAGATGCGGTTAGTCTTCGTCAGCAGGGCCGCGTAGACTACCGTGAAGCAGAAACCGGTGCCGAATCTGGGGAAGAAATGAGAAGTGTAGCAAAATAGGAAGTTATTCAAGGAATGACGCACGTAAACACCGGTGTACCGCAGGGTACTACTTTAGAGCCATCTTTTTTAATATACAACGGCGGTGGCAAATAAGCAAACGGCCCGCCTGATGGTAAAGTAGCTACCGTAGTCTATGGAAGCCTGCAACTCCAGAGGTGTCACATACGCGTAGCTGACCCTTTAGAAAGGATGATTTACAGTGTTGACAGTTACAGACAGAGACAAGTAGGACCCCGGCGTTAACACACTGCAACCTCTGACGCCTAGTACAGTCGCAATCAGATATAGGTATTGGAGCGGCCAAGGTGAGTGAGTACTACCTTGGCCGCTCCGATATATTTGATGGCAACTGTGTAGTACACGTGACACGGGTCAACGATAAATTTGTCAGAAACCGCAGCAGTGTGAAAGACGCCTTAGGATTCATTCACTTCGTTGACTCACATTTAAAAGGGTTGGTAGTTCATATATCATTTTATATAAAATATATTGCTGACTTGACAGCGGTGGGATTTATAGCCGAACCCCTAAAATATGGTTTATTCGGTTGACAGGTATTATAACTTTTTTCCATTACGAAGATGTATGGACAAAATTATGAGGAGATTACAGGGTGTTTTCGTATTAGTGGCAGTAAAACATTGAAATAAATTCGTGTTTAAAATTGTATAATTTCTTTTCTGTTTTATAATATTCGCCTGTCTCGCCGCGCCGCACCGAAACAAATGATTGCTTAGCGTGTCACAAAATCAATATTTTGATCCTCTAAATAGCGAACAACATAATAATTAATTGTTTTCTGTTATTAATGACTATTTAGAATAGAATAGAATAGAATAGAATAGAATATATTTATTATCTTTAACGTAGACACATACACAAACGAAATGCATTGAACAATAAAAATGAAAGTGCCACGAAACGGTCTCATCTCAGCATGGTGCTAGCGATTCCCAGCGCTGATCTTCCGATGCGACCATCAGGTGAGAACAAACACGACAGTTAACACGAAGGTAGAGATTAACATAAGTAGATACAATAAAGCAATAGTACATTGTGCAACATGGGGCGTAATATTCTTACGCCCCGAGTTACATACAATGGTTTTCATCACACTTGCGAGGAAAAAAAAGCAAAGATAAATTCAAGAAAGTTAATTAGGCAGCAAAAGTTGAGAACGTACATGACAGCGCTCAGCCCCGCGCATGCGCCGTTGCTTCGCAACGCGGTACAAACATTCCGTGCGTTTTGTTTTAATTATTAAAAATAATGAAGAAATTGAAACGTATAGATTGTGTGTGATATAATTTTAGAATATAGCTAAATTTTAAAGATGAAATTAAACTTTTTGAATTTTTGGCTGAACATCATACCTCCTTAGTTCTGAAATGATGTACGAAATCAGTTGCAAATTTTAAAACGAGAGTCATTGCTCCCGTGGGGATAATATCTCGCCATTACTCCCGCGGGAACAATTTAGGTCATTGTACTTCTGTATACGGGCAGAAATAACACCATTTACGAGCAGGTGTGATGAAAAAGAATAATTTAGATACAACAGTGGACAGAATACAACAATTTCGCAATTTCGTGTCTTGGCGCGTTTACGTTAATTTCTTGATTTGAATTTTACGATGTGTGTTGCGTATGCGTAAGCATATTATTTGACACTTTCACCGCTATTCTACGCGCGTAGCGCTACGCCGTAGCCGACGACATGGGTTTCCCGCTATGTAGCGAAAATGCTTCGTAGAGCCGTGACGACAACGTGTCGTCATTAGCACTGAATGGGTTAAATAGTAAGTAGGTAAACTGTTATAGCATGGGATAATCTTACACAAATCTTACTAGTCCCACAGTAAGCTATATTTATGTAGGTATTCAAACACGGAAACACATATTAGCTATATTGCCATTACCGTTCGAAAGCACGTGTTAATGCCTTCATTTGTATGTATTACTGCCTGGAATCTGCTTCGCAACTGTCGAGGTTGATTGCCTACCCATCTCATCAAGTGTATAACATTAGAAGCCAGATGTGTTAAGCTAAATAGTACCTGATGACGAAGACTCAAGAGCAATCAAAGAGAACACACTGTATAGATATATTAAATAAATAAATAAATACTAGGACAATCTTACACAAATCAACCTAGTCCCAGAGTAAGCTCAATAAGGCTTGTGTTGTGGGTACTAGGCGACGATATATATAATAGATAGATATAGATAAATACTTAAATACATAGAAAACATCCATAACTCAGGAACAAATATCTGAGATAAACACACTAATAAATGCCCTGACCAGGATTCGAACCCGGGACCTCTTGCTTCATAGGCAGGGTCACTACCAACTAAGCTAGGAGGCCGTTAAAAATATTAAGCATTGAGCATTGGTATTAATTGAGTGAAATATTAAGCAAAGAGTTAGGTATACATTTTATATCTTCTGAAAGTAAATCGTTTTCGAATTAGACAGCTGATACACGCAAATTATAGTCAAAAGCTGACGTTTAACTTAGTACCTAGTCCGCCTCGAACTGAGAACTCGCGATTTACTTGCAAACGAGATAACCAATATAACAAGACCCATATGATGATTTTTTCGCGCCTTCTAGCTCCATGACCTTTGATCGATCCTGCTCATATACGAACTCTCAAATTATATATCTCTGCTACAACTCCATCAAATTTCACGAAGATCAGAAAAACGTAACAAAAGTTATCGTGGAACAAACTCTCAAAATCAAAAAGCCATCGAAATGCCGAGACGTCCCAGTAGCCAGTTGTTTGTGGGTAGGTAATCCAGTTATGTACCCACCACAAATCATGTTTCGGGACTTCCGTTTGACAGTTAGTAATTTTTTAAGACTTTTCTGCTGGCTATAGCTATAAATAGCGTCTAAATTAGAAAAAAGAGGATTGGGAAAGTTTAGCCACGTATAATATTAAAACCTGCCCAACCCAACGGCCTCAAGCAAGTCTAGAATTAACTTGTTCAAAACGTGTTTCTCGCACCAACAGTGTTGTTATCCAGGGACCTTTTGTTTCAAAGCTCGTCCCGCTTCCCAGTTCCATGTTTATTTCAACTTTATTACACCAGTTAAGTAAATAACAAATTCATAATTCGATTTAAACTTGTAGATGGCGAGGGAAGTTTAAAGTGGTTTGCGCCGGAGCGGTCCGCGGGCTTAGTATCTCGGCTGTGTTTTGTTTGGTCAAATGAGATTGATGATGGGGCACCATTAATGCTTCTAAATAAAGAGTACAATTATCTGGTGTTTCTAATACAACAAACTCTTAATTTAAATCTCACCTTTAAACTATACGCTCTGATGACCGTTTAAAAGAAACTTTTTGGATGTTATCATCATTTATAAAGAAGTACATATGTTTGTGTATGTGTGTGGTTTCAAAACAAAACACTTACGTACGATACGTAGGTATTCTCATACCTGTTTTAGTGGTGAGACTGGTGAGGGTGCTAGCGTAAGAAAAAGACGGATGATTCTGTTTATGCTTGAAGTGAGATAGTCCCTGACCAAATTAGGTACTGTCGATAATTATAGCTCCCTCCCACTCACACATTAGGCGAAATCATTTACCTTTGAATGGAGCACAAGATGTCCGTGGGACGGAAGACCAGCGCGAAGGTAACGAGGTAGCACATCAGTATGCCTGCGAGCAGGACGTACGATAGCTCCCTCCCACTCGCGCGCACGACAGGCGTCGAACTGTGTCGGACCCATACGCCACACACGAATCTGAAAAAAAGTTGGTAATTAATTATGACTTATGACTGATCAAGTCTTATGTTTATTATAGGAGTTACCGAAATGGATGAACCATTGCTTAAGAGTCGCCAGGACACTCGCGTCCCCATACAAACGTATTACAAAGAAAATATAGCAAAAATAAGTTTTGTAAATATGTAAATCTGTAACTGCATGGGTGTATTTTCTTTGTATTACAATTTTTAGCAACGAAAACGAATTACCGACCTAAATCTGTAGGAACTACTAGAATGCCCATGCCAAATTTCGTGGTTCTAAAGCATGTCGTTTTAAAATGAGGCACTACGTTTGTATGAGAACGCGAGCATCCTGTGGCGACTCTTAAGTGTTAGTATAACTTGATAAAATTTTATTATTATTTGTAGGTACAATACTTATTGCTTCGGTGGCTTAGAAGTATATGCATGCAGAGGCATCCTTAATTCGGGATTCTGGGTTGGTATTCCAACGACAGCTCCGATCGCGAGGAGGAGACGGGTCACAGAATACGAGTCGAGTATATTTAATGAACTTGTGATTGGGCAGCGTGCTCCGACTACACACAGTATCTACCTAATATTAATACGTATTAAACATAAATATAAATACTCTTTATGGCACACCTCAGACCAAAGTTACGATTATTATATTTACGCTGTGACCAAGATGCCGACAGAAGAGAACGACTCAGCCCCGATGGCCCATGCGGAGTCGGGTCGCAGGTACGCCTCGGGTATAGGCATGCAGTGCGTCCTTGTGGGGTCAGGTAAAGTGCCTTGACTGAATACTGTAGGAAGTGTAGGATGTGTTATACTTATGCTGTGACCAAGATGCCAACAGAAGAGAACGACATAGCCCCGATGGCCCAGGCGGAATCGGGTCGCAGACACGCCTCGGGTATAGGCATGCAGTGCGTGCTTGTGGGGTCGGGCTGCGTGCCTTTAATGATACTATAGGATGTGTTATACGTACGCTGTGACCAAGATGCCGACAGAAGAGAACGACATAGCCCCAATAGCCCAGGCGGAGTCGGGTCGCAGATATGCCTCGGGTATAGGCATGCAGTGCGTCCTTGTGGGGTCGGGTAAAGTGCCCCGGCTGCATACGACGCACGCCGTCTCCACTTCTGGTGAACGTATCTGGTAAAAAAAGGTTCGGGTCGATTGGAGTGTATTTATGACAGGTTCTACAAGGGTACCTATGCACTATGTAGGTAATCTGTTTATATCAAACTATGGATGCATAATCACTATTAATTAAATAAGGTCACGTAATAGTTTACACCAAAAGGTACCATTTGCCGGAAGGCGCTACATCGCGCGTTGTACAGATTCGATATGGTATTTGAGCAAAAAAAGCGGAAGACAGGCCCCCAAAAGGTACCTTTTGGTGACTGTCACATATATTATATGGACTTACCATATTTTAACGAAAAGGTCATGAAGATATTTATGGAGAAGTTAGTAATAAAGTTGGTAAAACCGTAAATGGACTCGCCTCGGTTGTCGGTTGTCTCCGCAGAGACCAGTACTATCTTCCGGCCGTTAAGGCTTTATTTGCCACTAGCTAAGGGGGAAACACTAAACTAAACGTACATTTCAAACGTCACAAAGACTGCGGTGCCTGCATGACAGTGTTTAGTGCTTTTATTTTTAAGGATCCGTACCTAAAGGGTAAAAACGGGATCCTACTACTAAGACTCCACTGTCCGTCCGTCCGTTTGTCTGTCTGTCCGTCTGTCGATCACCAGTCTGTATCTCATGAACCGTGATAATTTAACAGTTAAAATTTCAGAGATCTTGTAGTTCTGTTGCCGCTATAAGAACAAATACTAAAAACCAGAATAAAATAAATATTTAAGGGGCTCATGGGAGATGGGAGTATGGACAACAGACATGATTTTTTTGCCGTTTTTGTCTGTCACGTCTCATGAACCGTGATAGTTAGACAGTTGAAATCAGGGATGTCACGAATATCGTTTTTCTCACATTCGCGAATGCGAATGCGAATGCGAATATTCAGGATGCAAATGTCCGAATGCGAATGCGAATACGAATGTTACGGAGTAGATTCAAAAAACTTAATCTTGTTTATCATTTTTATGCTTCCATAGTTCAAAAATACAGAACATGACATGTGATGGAGTCCTATATTAATGATCAAAAGGAGTCAAGTGATACCGTCGTTTTCACTTCCTGTGTATGAGCAAGCATATGACCATGGGCCGGGTCAGTGCGGGCAAAACAGGATGTGTTCTACAAACATTCGCATTCGAAAAATATTCGCATCATTTGATGCGAATGCGAATGTTGATACGAATGTCAAAAATGATGCGAATATTCGCATTATACGAATGCGAATGCGAATATTCGTGACATCTCTAGTTGAAATTTTCACAGATGATTTATTTCTGTTGCCGCTATAACAACAAATAGTAAAAACCAGGATAAAATAAATATTTAAGGGGGCTACCATACAGCAGACATGATTGTTTTACCGTTTTCATAGATATCGGTACGGAACCCTTCGTGAGCGAGTCCGACTCGCACTTGGTCGGTTTTTATACCGCGGTGGCAAATACGCTTACAGTTCGCCTGATGGTAAGCAGTTTCTGTAGCCTGGACGCCTGCGACTCTAGAGGTGTAACATGCGCGATGTCGACCAAATATACAGAGTGTTCTTTCAATAACGAGGCATATCGTGCGAGGTGATTAGCAGCATAGGCTGGCGCCATCTGTAAATACCAAGGATAATATAGATATGGATTGGCGATGTCTATACTAATTCTGTCAGCGTTAATCCCCGAACAAAACATATGATATGACATGACAATGGGACTTACTGTGTATGGTGACCGATAGATGACGCTAGTGCGTTAGCCTGAAATACGGGAACTCTATTTTGTATGGACATTGTCAATCCATATCTATATTATCCTTGGTAAATGCCGAGTGTTTAGTGTTCACCTCGTACTGCGTGCAGTTGAAGCAGTGCCAGCAGCAGCTCTCGCCCTCCACGTACTGCTTGGCCTGCCCCAGCTCGCACTCCGCGCTGCACACGGACTCCGGGGGCCGACGGGAGTCCATCTTAAATTGGATGTCTGTTGAAAGTAAATAAAGTTCTAATTCAACACCGTTGATTTTAAATTAACTAGAAATATCACACATGTCAAGTTTTTTCTAATAATATGTAAGCTGAAGGAAACTGGATCTACCAATAAGGCCTAGTTTCCACTCTGGGTGGGAAGGCCAGGTGGCATTAGCTTTCGGAAAAACTAGTGCCTACGCTAGTTCGTGGGATTTAGATTGCCAAGCAGACCCCAGGTTAAATGAAGCAAACTCTTGAAGCTAGAAGCTTAACGCTAGAAGGATGATGATGATGATGAATCATTGATAATCTACGCTTGTATTACGTAGAATAAATCACCAATTTCCTCAAAACAAAATTCTCTTCTCTGCTTGTTAGATCTGTATACCCCTGTACACTCTCATTAATCTCATTATCCTCAATGTCGTCATCATGTATGTACAGTCAACGCCAAAAATATGTATACACTTTTGAACCGTATTACAATGGAATAAAGTGCAAAAGTGTATACATATTTTTGGCGCTGACGTAATAATAAATAAAATATAAGCTTATTTATTATATTACTCCCCTAAACAACTTCTTATTATGACACTAAGATACTATTTTATCTACCTCACACTTGTTCCACTCAAGGAACATAGCTAGAAAACAATTGTAATTAACTAGAAAGTGTAAAATACTGCCGAGGTTACTCCACTACATCAAGCCTGAAGCACTTCGATTCTTTGAAGTGGAACGTACTATCCATTTGCACAGTGCATAGAATGGAATTGAATACAGTAGTCTAACTTAAAATGTGCTTCGAAATTCAAGTTTTAAAGTAATGCCATGCCACACCACTGTCAACTGTCATCGTGGCCCACTAATGGTCTCGCCGGAAGATCAGCGCTGACTATCGGATCAGCATTATGCTGAGGCGGGTCCATTTCGTGGTAAACTCTGTTTTATGTTTAAAATGCTTCTTCTTGTTGTGTCTACTTTTGTATACAGTTTACTACGAATAAAATGTATGATTATGATTAAATGTAAGGCCGCAGACTCGATGGAAGCGACCAGCGGAGCGAACTGCGGAGAGGCCAGCAAGACCGCCGGATGGCATGGATTTAGGCAAGCATATGATATTGTACTGGCCTTTATCGAAGCGGCTGTGTCTAGGCGCGCAGAAGCCAAGACTCAGGTTACCTTTGGGATGGCTTTTATTCGGATTTCGGATCCTACCTAGTCCAACTTTCGGTGTACCGCATAGGTAGGCATATAAAGTCAATTTTACAATCTAAATGGGAACTCCTAAACATTCAGAGTTAGTTTACTGTTTTACTTCTTATACTGTGGTAATTATGTACTATCTTCCCCTTTATCGAGTAGGTGGTGTTCCACACTTTTCTAAAACAGATTCTTTTAACGTTAGTGCATCCGACCTACATGTGCTAAGTTTAGATAAATCTAGGTTTACTCGTGTGTTTGCGCTTGGCAAAGACGGGTACGGCAATTTCATTTGTAGAGCAAATATTAAGAGGCTGGAGAAATGCTTTTGAATTATCTTCGATGGCGTCGTATATAGGTATCTGTCGGATATATCCGTGCGAAGGAATGGAGAGAATGGAAAATAATTAATTGATTTACTTTTTAAACAAAGGTTTATGGTCTCAAAGGCTGGCTTACAGTTAAGTACAATAAAATGGTATTTTAAGATAGATGTGATTCATCATCTCAGCCATAAGACGTCCACTGCTGAACATAGGCCTCCCCTTTGGACCTCCATAAGTATCGGTCAGAAGCGACTTGCATCCAGCGTCTTCCGGCGACCTTTATAAGGTCGTCTGTCCATCTCGTGAGTGGACGTCTTACGCTGCGCTTGCTAGTCCGTGGTCTCCACTCGAGCACTTTTCGACCCCTTCGGCCATCTGCTCTGCGTGCAATGTGGCCTGCTCATTGCCACTCAGCTTGCTAATCCTGTGGGCTATGTCAGTAACTTTAGTTCGTCTACGGATCTCCTCATTTCTGATTCGATCACGTAGAGAAACTCCGAGCATAGCCCTCTCCATAGCTCGTTGAGTGACATTAAGCTTTGAGATGTGATTATACTAGTTTATTTATCGAACTAATAAAAATTACCTGGGCACACTTCCATACGCCAATAGTAGATGACATAGAGGTAAATTGTTTTAGGTCAATCGAATAAGATCCATAAAAAGCGTTATGAGGAATTAATTCCCACCAGACTGGAAATCGTTTTAATACCTTAATTTGGGCCTAAATACCTGTAATCTGAATTTGCCCAATCCCAGATGTGGATAACGTTTGGTAGCAAAATAACTACGAAATCTTTGCTCTTTTTTCAGTTGTTTGCTTCAAAGCTTCAAACCGGTAGGTCCGTCGGAAAAAGTAAATCCGTTCAATGTTAAAGATGGTTAAATTCGGCTGCATTTATTGGGGGTTGAGAGGCCAGATTGAAAGTTGGCTTACATACATACATACATACAATCACGCCTATATCCCAAAAGGGGTAGGCAGAGATCACGGATTTCCATTCGCTACGATCAATGCAACAAAACGGCACTCCGTGAGCCCCTTCTCGCCCCCGTGAAGAACGAGACGTGATGGGTGGCGAACCGCATCGCCGCCATGCGGATGACTATTAATTAAATAAATCACCACAGCGTTTTCACGAGCAGTAGGGATCAGAGGTTCCCTTATCCCTTATCCCTTAGTCGCCTCTTACGACGCCCGCGGGAAGAGAAGGGGTGGCACTATTCTAAAGCCGGGGCCACGCAGCCAATGAAAGTTGGCTTATATGAGGAATTTTGAGAATACCTCGTGGTGTATTCTGTCAAAAGAGGTTTCATTGGCCTTAGGTGAATATAGGGCTACCGGAAATAGTCGACTACCTGATATGAGGTCCTCAGGTTCAACACAAGAAAAAAAATCCAAAAATAATGCACACCTCCTGGGATTGGGCAAACTCGGATAACACAACTTAGGGCCAAATGTAGGTAATAAAACGGTTTCCAGTCTGGTGGGAATTAATTCTTTGAAAAAGTCTAATTTGATTGCCCTATTTCAGTTTTTGCGTGGTAAGTAAATAAGTTTTCGATGTAGGTACTTAGATATAATTTTACATGTAATGCCTGAGACCCCTTATCCTCTCTCTTGTCAGTTTATAAAAAACATATTGAGTTTTATTATGGCCGTTATAAAAAAACCCTGATCCGCCACTATATTTATTATATTTTAGATTTGGATAAGTATGTTATTATTTACGGTATTTTAACTTAACATCACTAGTTTAAGTGCTTCGGTATTTTTAATCGCAGTGGAGAAGAATGTAGGTACTTATATTATAACAAGACCCCCTTGAACATTTTTTTCGCCTTTTAGCTCCATAACCCCTTGATTGATCCTGATTATATACGAACTCTCAAATTATATGTAGGTATCTCTGCTCCACCTCAACTAATTTTATAAAGAAAAAAAAAACGTTACTCAAGTTATCGCGGAACAAACTCTCAAAATCAAAAAGCCATCCAAATGCCTCTCAATAACCAGAAGTTGTTTGTAAGAACTCTCTTCGTTTACGCTCCGCGCGTTCGAATATTCAAGAAATAATAAAGTGGGATATACTTACAATTTTCTTAGAAAAGCTGACGACTGCTTTAACTAGCACATTTACATATTAAAGGCAATAATAGCGATGAAATAAAATCGATGCCATCGACAAAATGTAGCTTGAACTACTATCAAGTACTATGTAAATATGTAGTTTAAAAGTACCTACAGTGCAAATATAATTGAACTGCTTTTAACAGTCCATATTATTATGGCTTTATTTAGGTACATATAAAAAATATACGCGTATTTTTAGGGTTCCGTACCCAAAGGGTAAGAACGGGACCCTATTACTATGACTCCGCTGTCCGATCGTCCGTCCGTCTGTCCGTCTGTCACCAGGCTCATGAACCGTAGTACTTATTTAGACAGTTGAAATTTTCACAGATGATGTATTTCAGTTGCCGCTATAACAAAATCATAAAAAAACAATAAAATAAATATTCAAGGGGGCTCCCATACAATATACCTACATGATTTTGCCGTTTATATAGATAATGGTACGGAACCCTTTATGCTCGAGTTCGACTCGCAATTGGACGGTTTTTTTCATTTTCACGGTACAAATGCCATGTGCGAATTGGTTTTAAAAATGGAGCTTAAAGCAATTTTTCTGCTTAACGATGCAACGGTGGAGGGTTTTATTTTTTAAAGGCTTGGAATTTCTTTCGGAGCTTTTTATTTTGAACCGTAATTCTATTGGCGTAGATGAGTTTTTCCTTCACATGTGCTTGAAATATGTTGTCGTTGTCCAGAGGGTTAATGTATGAGCCCAGAGCCTCTCGGTGTCATTACGAGTAAAGTAGCATTGTTTTATAGAAAAAGGAGACCTTTGACTTTATTACATTTTATTTTTTATTATCTTTTGGACTCCGAGTGGTTCTTATTTTAAATACAAATGAATACGAGGATAACATTCAGAGCAATGACGCGTAGTTTCCTCTGGAGACCTACATGAAGCGTAGAATGTTGTAGCGCGCCGGGCCGACACCGTTGAAACCTCACCTTACCCTACCTACCAGGATAGTTAAAATGCTGTAAGTTCAGCTCTTAACACTCAGATTCAGTTTTAGGTCACCATCCAGGTACTCGCCGACCCTGAGCCAGCGATAGTTTCCTCTGGAGACCTGCTTGAAGTGTAGAATGTTGTAGCGTGCTGAACCGTCGCCATTGAAACGTCACCTTACCTACCAGGTAATTGGCTCTGGCCACCCAGATGGTTAAAATGCTGTATGTGCAGCTCTTACCACTCAGATTCAGCATCAGCTCTCCATCCAGGTACTCGCCGACTCTGAGCCAGCGATAGTTTCCTCTGGAGACCTGCTTGAAGTATAGATTGTAGAATGTTGTAGCGTGCAGGGTCGTTGCTGTTGACCTTACCCTATGCCGGGTAATTAGCCATGGTCATCTACTGGATCTTTAAAATTCAGTTCTTATCACTCACATTCAGTTTCCGCTCTCCGTCAAGGTACTCCCCGACGCTGAGGCAGCAATAGTTTCCTCTGGAGACCTGATTGAAGTGTAGAATGTTGTAGCGCGCCGGACCGACGCCGTTGAAACCTCACCTTACCCTACCTACCAGGATAGTTAAAATGCTGTAAGTTCAGCTCTTACCGCTCAGATTCAGTTTTAGCTCTCCATCCAGGTACTCGCCGACTCTGAGCCAGCGATAGTTTCCTCTAGAGACCTGCTTGAAGTGTAGAATGTTGTAGCGTGCTGGACCGTCGCCATTGCCGTCGAAACGGAACTTGTCGCCGCTTAGACCTGCACAGAAGACCGGGTTTTAGATGAAGTAGAAAACCGAGTAGTCATTAAAACTTGCTTAATAATAATAGGAGAGCCTAGCCTAGCACATAGCAATATTATAGCTAGAGCAATCGCCTAGTACATTTTAGACTCCATTAATTCTCAATAGTCCTTACACCATGGCGGGTGCTGTCTCTGCGTGCGTCCCATGACACGGGCAGGGGCAGCATACGCTTAGTGTACCCCTCACTTTTCATTAAATTGTCGAAAGGGCCTCTGCGCTTTGGCTTCGGCTCCGCATACGCCTCCCAAAGGTCCGGAACACCATTGTTCCGTGGTCGGGAAAGACATAGGAGAGGATTGATTCCTATATTAAACACTAACAGGATAAAAATTATATTTAAAATTCAAGACATATAAACAATAGTCAGACCTCGCCTTCAAAACAACCAGGCCAATGCTGAATGGCTATCTATCATAAACAACACAGTCGTTTTTTTCTATTAAAATAATATGAAACTTAACTACCTAACATAAAAATCAAACCTCTCGAGGTTCAAATCAAAACGTTACCATCAAAATGAAATCAACTCCTATAAATCCTTTTATTTGAAAATCTTGATAAAATGGGTATTTATATACTTAACTTATAGGTTGACCCATACCGAGATATTAGCTATGTTATTTTGATTAAAACCCGAAGTAACCCGTTTTTATATATATTTTTTAAATTTATATTAGTTACTATATTTATACAGGTGAGTTTCTTAGAGACTGATATAACTACTTAATAGGTTTTAATATTACCTGATTCATATAACGCTTTTAAGTACTGGTTTCAGTTGCATGTGAAAGCAACACAAAGTGTAACAAAAATGATGGTGATCCTTTTAAGGGCATTATTGGTATCGTATTCTAATTATGAAAAAAAAAAATCTCACGAAACAAAATTTGGTTTTGTATGGAGGTTTTGGTCAGCTGTGACGACATGTCACATACACATATTTTTTTCGCGTGCAAAAACCTTTTCTCCTACCTTTTTTTAACTCGAAATACTATACCAATTACGCCCTTAAACGGATCACCAGCATTTTTCTTACACCCTGAATGTGAAACTGACGCTACCACGACGGTACCAATTTTAATAAAATGTAAGTTTATAAATGTACATTTCGCTTGCTCTAATTAGTTGATATTTAAGATAAATTGAATAAGCTCAATACAGAAAATTGACTTTATTACGACTTGAATTAGATGTTAAATATTAGACCCTAATTCATTTTAATGAAACTTGTTAATTATCGCCTTCAACAAAAGTCGGCTTATCTCGAGGGTCTTATTTTAATCAGGATTATCTATAATCAATCAATCGATCCCTTGAGTGTCAATGTGACCAATGAAAAGCTTATTTTAAGATTACTTTAGTCCACGATTACATTTCAATTTCGTATGAATTGTCAGACGGTAATTAGTTAATTTATTCGTGTTTCTAATAAATTAGGTTTAGAATGTATTAATTAAAAGCGATATGTATGTACTGTAAAATTGTCAAAACATTTTCCCCACGATACTTAAAAGCCTTATCAAACGCTGTTATCACAATGACGCCGCAACCGGTTGGGTGAACGAGACAACACTATAAACAAAACATGGGTGCTATCTCGCTCGCACACCGTCGCCGAATGCGGAAACCTCAGCAGATTGACAACATAACAACCATTGGAATACACACAGTTTAGCTATAGTTACTCCTGTACCTATGTTCTAAAATAAGCCTTAATCACTCTACTCACTGGTAAGTACCAGTAAACTCCACTTTTCTTAGAAAGCGCAGCAGTTCCGAACCGCTAGCTGGCCTCATGGCCTCGCAGAGGGCCGGCTTGCCGCATATCACATACATACTAATTGCAGTGTGTTCCATTCTAAAATGAGCCTTTAATACTTACCTGTGAACTCCACTTTTCTTAGATAGCGCATGAGTTCCGAACCGCTAGCTGGCCTCATGGCCTCGCAGAGGCCCGGCTTGTCGCATATCACATACAGACTAATTGCAAAGTGTTCCATTTTAAAATGAGCCGTAATACTTACCAGTGAACTCTACTTTTCTTAGAAAGCGCAGCTGTTCCGAACCACTGGCTACCTCACGGCCTCGCACAGGCCCGGCCTGCCGCATGTCACACAGACTAGTTGCAGTGTGTTCCATTCTAAAATGAGCCGTAATACTTATCAGTGAACTCCACTTTTCTTAGAAAGCGCAGCAGTTCCGAACCGCTAGCTGGCTTCATGGCCTCGCAGAGGCCCGGCTTGTCGCATATCACATACAGACTAATTGCAAAGTGTTCCATTCTAAAATGAGCCGTAATACTTACCAGTGAACTCCACTTTTCTCAGATAGCGCAACAGTTCCGAACCGCAGGCTGATGCCTCATGGCCTCGCACAGGCCCGGCCTGCCGCATGTCACACAGACTATAGTTGCAGTGTGTTCCATTCTAAAATGAGCCGTAATACTTACCAGTGAACTCCACTTTCCTTAGATAGCGCAACAGTTCCGAACCGCTGGCTGGCCTCATTGCCTCGCACAAGCCTGGCTTCCCGCACACCTCCGCATGCATGTCTCTGAAGCAAGCAAAAAAAAAATTCCAATCTATCCAGACTTTACAAGACAGAGGAATCTTACTGTTTACTTAGGCATCTAACAATATTGATTGTGTTCTCATCAAAATAATAGTAGTTTTTTTAGAATTTCGCAGCCAACATCAAAAAATAACAGAGCATTTTATCTTTGAAAGCTTTTATCGTTTACTTCTCTTTATGTCAACAAGAAAAAGGAAATAAAAGGAAATTATTCCAAGAACACCCAGCTACTCAATATTTCACATTAACTTCCATATATTTTCAATTAGTCTAACATTAAAAGCAATTTCTAAAAACCTATTCACGGGGAAATATCGCATTACACATATACGTGTAATTTTCCGGTAATTAACGACTGGTTTGTTGAACCAACATGAAACCCTATATGGGTTTAAAATATCCGTAATATCAATTCCAACAAATTGGACAGACCTTCGATTTAATATCCGCGAGATTATCCCAGGAACTTAACACATCCATACCCTAGGGACGAAACGACCCAATCAACACAAACGTCTAAGCCATTATAGAGTTTAACCATCTAGCAATTAGCACGGTAATTCCTTGAACAATAAAACGGATTTGTGCCACTTCGGCCCTCAAGTCACATCTGAACTAGTTTAAATTATGAAATGTAAATTGGAGTCCCACTTACCCGCAAGGATTACTCCTCTCAAGGGACCGATCTATATATCGCTTCTAAAAAGGGTTTATGTGATACTAAAACTTCTTAAAACTTTAGTCCTTTCAATTTGAAAGGATAAAAGGGTTTATAGAAATTGAATTAGTAAACAAATTCATTTAAATGAGGGTATTTTAAACCAGTTAGTTGTAGGATGTTGTTGGTTTTGAAATAGGTGCTTGACCGTTTCAAAGCCCCTCGCCTTTTAGAAAAAGGTAATTCGCGCTGTGGTTTTTGTAGGAGTCTGGAGTGGCAATATAAGAGATCGGGTTTCGTAGAGAAGAATTCACAATTCAATGAAATAATCTGACAGCACTTTACACACATTTCACATCCACTTTGTACGACAGGAGCTGTCAAATTACTCCACTGAATTATGAATTCTACCTTAGTGCTTCAGCTGTTTAAAGCCAAGCAAGCATCGTGCGTACCAGAGACTATAGAGATATAGACGGCCACAGCAGCCAGCTACTAGTGTACTACCGCTATTTGTTACTAGGTGAAGTAGCAGTGCAGGTGACTTTTCTCTGACATTTTCGGTATCTTTAGGGGTCTTTGACATAGATGGCGCAATTGACTTGAGCTTCAAAAAGTTCTTAGGCTGTGGCGGTCTATATCTCTATAGTCTCTGTGCGTACTGTTGAAAAGTATACCTCCGAATTACTATTCAGCTTATGTATATTGTCAGCCAGCCTATTATCATTGCTTTATTTATTTAAACATACAAATATCAACTTACTTAAATAAAAACAACAATAATATCACATAAAATAAAACTAAACTACTTTAAATAATATTAAACAAAAAAGAACCGACTTCACTTAGGATGCGCTATTCCAAAAGGAAGTGGCCGAGTTGCTGTAAAAAATAGTGAAATCACTATAGATGTGCCGCCTATAATAGTTGAAGAGTTCCCTCGATTTCTCCAGGATCCCATCATCAGACCCCGACTTGGTGACAATGGGACCATCTAGGGGTTATACCCGTTGGATTAAAAAAAAATTGAAAATCGGGTCACGATTCACGGAGATATCGAGTAACATACATACAAAAAATTATAATAAAAAAAATCGGTCGAATTGAGAACCTCCTACTTTTTTGAAGTCGGTTAAGAATTAATATACATATCTTTGTCGACAACGGTAGTAAGTATTTAGTTTACTAAATTAAATTAGTGTCATAAATTAGAATGCTAGACAAAACGCTACTTAAGTTGTAGGAATAGGTACAGTTGCATAGTAAAAGCGCATAAGAGCAACTAATTGTTGTAAGTTACCGCTATTGTAAATTGTAACTACTGTAGAGTGGAGTGTTCCGCATTGTACAAGTTAGGTGGAAATTTTAGTCGAAACTTGGAAGTTGGCCAATTTGTTACATTATGTGTCTTGAAAATGTTGGGATTCGCATATAGTTTCGGAATTTAATTTTGTTAAATGTATTTAACAAGAATTTAGTAGTTATTGGGTAAACTCAGAACTTATTGATCGCTGGGGCCATATTTAATTGAAAAGAAATGGAATGCCAAACGTTGCGGAAAGATGTAACTTTGTCTAAGTGTATAGTTACTAGGAGATGACATCAACTAAGATTTTTTTTGTCCCATAAGTTGTCGTGAAAATCACTACAAGTTTCTATGTCACAGTCACAGCTGTCAACCGCCAAACCGGTGTTTATCGTACATATCAACTGGTCGGTTCTCTGCCTTTTCGCCGAAAATCATATTGCCAAATTTCACTTGCCAACCAACTTTTCGCAGAAGTTTCATTTGGCCGAATTTTATTTCCCAACTTTACATAATCCAACCTAACCTAACCCAACCTAGTAGGCAATTTTCATTTCCCAACTATCGGGTTGGGAAATGAAACGGTTGGGAAATAATTATTTGGTAAAAGTTATTTGGCCAAATAAAATTTCCGCGAAAAGTTGGTTGGAAAATGAAATTCGGCAATACAATTTTCGGCGAAAAGGCAGGATACCCAACTGATCATTACTGCTTTCAAATCTTTCTGTTATGAATCGTATACCACTCTTACATTTAGTGGAGTCTTTATGCTGGGTCCAGATAGATGAGCCTCATCATTGTTTTATTGTAGTACGAGACGAGTAGACGCGAGAGAAATCGTATAAAAAAAGTAATTCACAAGAAATATACAAGGTGTAACAAAAATACTAGTGACCTTTTTAAGGGCATAATTGGTATTGTGTTCTAAATATGAAAACTAAGGAGAATTTTTTTTCGCGTAAAAGCATTTTGGTTTTGTACGGAGGGTTGGCCAGCTGGAACGATGTGTCCCATACAAAAAGTTTTATTTCGCGTCCAAAAAAACGTCGTTTTTCGCCTACTTTTTCTTACTCGTATACGATACCAATATTGCCCTCAAACGGATCATCAGTTTTTAATTTCTCCTAGTTTGTTATCTATTGTAGAGGGAAGACATATTATGTAGGGTAACGTGGTAATTGAAATTCAGCAAACGTTCTGATTAATTTGGACAAATTTGCTAATGTTTAGCATTAGTACTTTATGATACTATAGTATTTTTTCAACATAAAAACGCTCGTTTTTATCACTATATAAAGCTCAACCTCTCCGGCGTCACACTCAATGAAAGGGAGCATTATACGCGATCCCGCATTCACGACGCTCCACTTTCTGAAAAAGGGTTGCTACAACCGCAAGGGTTGCCATTGCTTGATGACGAGCGACTCGAGTTTGCCAGCTTTCTAGCGGGCCTACCGTGAAACTAGATAAACGATAATTTCGTTGTCTCTCTCTTTCTCGCACTTGCTTATACGAGCTTACAGCATTTTACCAACCGGAGCGCCCATTGACAGGCGTTCCCCTCTGCCGAAAATATATGACCAGTGGTCGTACTCATTGTACGGACTGACGTTTATCTGACGTGGCTATTTTGACGTTTCGCATACATTGGACGTTCCCTTCCCCCGTAAAAATTGTCTGACTTATTTGTATAGAAAAAGACTGGCCGGTCCGGTTGGTTGAATAGTCTAAGCATACGAGCGAAAAAGATGTACAGTCAGCAGCAAAAGTAGCTAAGCGGGTAGGGTGTTCAAAATGAGCTGGACCCGGCTTTATTGTTAAGAGAATAAGAGCGTGTGTAGGTTATTTGGAACATCCTACCCGCTTAGCTACTTCTGCTGCTGACTGTAGATAACGAAATTTCGATTTACGAAGTTCACGGTAAGCCCTCAGTGTAAACTACGAACTTCACCGCTAATTAATCAATTTTAGGTTAAGTACAGTCACCGGCAATAGTATCTTCCTACACGAAGGCCGCAAAGATATGTGACACTCTCTTAAGGCCCTATAAATAAAAGCGTGTCACATATTTTTGCGGCCTTCATGTAGGAAGATACTATTGCCGGTGACTGTACCACCTAAGGAGGTCCAACGAATTCAATGAATTGATTAAATACCGCAGTAAATAATTACCCATATTAGAATCCTTCAGTCCGTTAATAAAAAAGTTCGAAAATGTTCTCGAAAAGTTTCAGCCAAATATCGAATATTCGTGACATTTCTAGTCCTGACTTACCCACAAGACTTAGAATATTTAAGCGTTGTCCCGTAAAAATAAGTAGGTACAATTCGTCAAATACCTACAGTAGATCGATCAAGATCGAGTTCCTATCAACTCTAGTAACTAGTACCAATGCGTAATCCGCGGATCTCTTTATACTGGCGCGCCTTCGGCTCGCTTGGTCGTTGGAATGACACGAGGTATCTAAGGCAGTTTTAAAAGATGTGTAGTTTTCCATAGCGAATGTGAAACGAATGCCCTGGAGGCTTTTCGAAGCAAGTGTACCTACGTTTGGTGTAGGTTGTGCTTATGATATTATTTATGATGCATAGAGTAACTTATATAATAGAGCAGCACCATCTAAGAACTTTTTGAAGCTCTGTGTCATCTGTGTGTGGGCCACTGACATAGGATTCAGATATGTATGTATGTATGGGGGGTTCTCTGCCTTTTCGCCGAAAATCATATTGCCAAATTTTACTTGCCAACCAACTTTTCGCAGAAGTTTTATTCCGCCGAATTTCAGTTCCCAACTTTACATAATCCAACCTAACCTAACCCAACCTAGTAGGCAATTTTAATTTCCCAACTATGAGGTTGAGAAATGAAATCGTTGCGAAATAATTATTTGAAATTTTAAATGAAACTTCTGCGAAAAGTTGGTTGGCAAATGAAATTCGGCAATACTATTTTCGGCGAAAAGGCAGGATACCATGTGTGGGGCCATATTGTAAGTTTAATGTTGAAACTGCAATGAAGAAAGTAATGTAATAAAAAATAGATTGTACAACAAGAGCATTCGATCCCTATTATTTGAGGCAATTTATCGGTCTCGAGCGTATCGAGGGTCGACATAGGTATTAGAGGGTCGACGACTATAAAATGGGTATTTTATGCTGAAGTTAAGTATATACTAAAGCACTCTGTTTTTTAGTTGACCAAGGATCGTCTATTCAAATGATTCAGAACTCAGAACTTTATTGAAAATATTACACGAATGCACCTGGCAAGGGCACAGCAATATAAGTATACAACAGTAAGGTGCGTTGGGGTAAGATAGAAAGGTATTTTTTTAGGGATAAGACAAAAAATCGTCCATATTCCGGAGCATTACAGACTACTTTTTAAGATACCCCTAAAAAAATACCTTTCTATCTTACCCCAACGCACCTTAGGTATATATACTCTCCAGAATATCGTGACGATAATTTGCTGTCAACGGCAAAGTGTGAAAGCGGTCATTCAATAACTCAATAATACTCGTAGATCAATTATTGATCTATCAAAAACAGCAATGCTGCTAAAGTTGTATACAAGTTCAGATACAATCTAAGTAGGGCTTTAGTCAAACGCTTTTGGTTTTAAAGATATTATAGGTATTAGTTTGTGACCTTACGTTTTATTAGATAAGTTGAACAAATTACCGTTTTCAACAAATATTAAAGTGAAAGGAAAGATAAGCGCGTTCCTGTTCACTTTCCTTTAAACACTTTCAATCTTATAATACTTAATTGATCTCTCCTTTGAGCTCTTGATCATTTTACGACGGAATCCTTTGATAGATAACTGGGTACTTTCAACGGTCACTTAACGTCGCAATTTTTAATCCCCGATAAGGTCAGAGCGGTATTTTAGTGCAATTCTAGTTAAGGATTAAAAATAAATATGAAATCCAACACGGACACATAAAACATTTTATCTACACCCATATCATAAACCCTCCATGATGCGTTCAAAAACCGCAGGTTATAACCACCATAAAAATAGATTGTTTCGTTAGTAGTTAGAACAAATGTCTTATCTGTAAAGATGTTATTATTATCAAATAATAAGCAAACATTCGATGTCATTATGAAAATCCGGGATGGGCCCCGCCCGCCGGCACGCGCCCCTCGACCGCCGGCACAATCGAGTTGGCCATGGCGATGGCGGTGCAATCCGTGTAATGGGAGTCATTCAATCATCATTTCGGGTTTATAATATGTGTGTAGATAAAGCAGTGTATGCAACTGTACGTAATTAGGCCTTCAAACACTCGTGTGATCTTATTATGAAACTCACTTTGTTCGTTTCATAAAACCACACTCGTGTTTTAAGGACCCCTATTACGCAACAGTTACATAAACTACTATTAAAGCAACAATTTAACATTCATTGCAAGAGCTCGTGACGTCTACTTCCATAGTTACATCCAATGAGTAAAGTAAGTATGTTAGGTTACATCGTTACGTTATATGCACCTGATATGGGTCTTTTTCTCTGGGCTCGTTTGGGCTTGTGAAAATCGTTTTTGTAACTATGAAATTTTTTAGGGTTATTTAGTTTTATATTTTAGTTAAGTTTTACTTTAATTTGCATTTATTTTTAATATTAGTTTTTATTTTTCGATTAAATAGAATTTAAATATATATGGCTGAGATATTTTAAAAATATTTTTTTACGCTAGCTTTATGCTATAATTTATTTTATCTACACCCATATCATAAACCCTCCATGATACGTTCATAAAACCGCACGTTATGACCACCATAAAAATAAACTGTTTTGTTAGAAGTTAGAACAAATGTCTTATCTGTAACGATGTTATTATTATCAAATAATAATCAAAAATTCGATTTCATTATGAAAATCCGGCCTGCTCCCCCACAGCCGGCACGCGCCCATCCAACCGCCGGCACGCGCCCCCCCTCCGACCGAAACAATCGAGTTGGCCATGGCGATGGCGGTGCAATCCGTGCAATGGCAGTCATTCAATCATCATTTCGGGTTTATAATATGTGTGTAGATAAAGCAGTGTATGCAACTGTACGTAATTAGGCCTTCAAACACTCGTGTGATCTTATTACGAAACTCACTTAAGAAATATAGCGCAATTAATAACGCGTAGGTATATAAAAAACTTATGTAAACAAATTAAAAATTACTAACTTAAAAATACTCATCATCATAATTTATAATTTTAAGAGCCTTGCTCTTGTCGGTGGAGTAATATCCATTCTGTCCTGTTCTCCGCTAATGTTTTGAGCTCTTGATACGTCATAATGTTGGTTAAAAATCTATTTCTAAAAGCGGCCCCTGTGGCATAGTTCCGAGGATGCTGGCAGCAGTTCCTGCGAATGCGTTGAGCGAGGAAGCAACCAGCTTGTATTTATGCTTGTATAGAAAATGAAGACAAATCCTAAACGCGGCTTACCTAGACATTGTAAAACCAACAACTTTACATTCATTGCAAGCTTTCAAAACTCGTCACATCTACTTCCATAGTCGTTACGGCAGGAGCCCGAGCATACTTATCATTATGCTGCAAGAGGGTCTTTTGTTTTCTTCCGCAGCTCAGGCAGCAAAATGTTACCTACTTTTTAAAGCTTTCAACTGATAAAAAGACTTTTATAAGCTTTATTTAACTCACTATTTTTGTTTTATAATTAGTTTCGATTAAATCTTGCCAACAAGATCTGATCTGATGTCCAAATAAGTTAAAATTAGTAGAACGGCTGTTAAAATCAACGTAAGCATAACTCGTTTTGGGCTAGTAAGAATCGTATCAATAAAAGTCTAAGAAATGTATAGGTGTCAATAACTTCATAACACAACAATTGACAACAGAACAAGCGTATTGAAAACAAATACGAAACCCTAAACACGGCTTAAGTATTTATTTATTTTATTTATCGTATGGCTTAAACATGTTCTCTACTTAAATTTTTAAAATATTAGAGTCTAAGTATGCAATTGCATCCGTCGTAATTATTTTTCTTATGTCGGGTCTTTCAGCCTCTGCGCGGACGAGACATAGACTGAGCGACTGGCTGACTGATATACTCTTCTGAAACGACGGACTTTAAATTCAATATTAGACACGACGAAACACTAGACCGTACAACCGACAGTCGGACACGATAAACACGATCCGACTCCTCGAATCAAACAGACGGTTCACCTTAGTTAGAAATTATAAAACTACTACCTCCATTACAAGTAAAATAAAAACTCGTCACATCTACTTCCATAGTCATTACATCGACGGCGCATGAGCTCAAGCACCCTAGTCATTATGCTGCAAGTGGGTCTTTTGCTTTGATTCTTGCTCACTCAGCGTTACTTTTTAAAGCTTTCAGCGGATGCCAAGGTTTTTGAATTCAATCCAACTTTTACCCCAGTAAAAATGTTTTTTACTTATAGGCTTTTGTTTAAGTTACAATGTTGGTTTACATGTTTTTAATACATACACGTCTGAAAATATATGGATACATTTAATCTGACAAAAATATTTAGCCACGTCTCGATTAACAAAGAGTGAAGTCATAGATATATAATATTGTCTACGGTTGCCGCGATAGTTATAAATTTTTTGTACATTGTAATTTTAGAGGGGGGTAAAGATATTTTTCCTCAGTCAAACCGTGACCACGAACGCTGTTCGAAATAATCGTTTAAAGATGTATTATTTCTTAGATGTACTCGTATGTTATTGTAACGTTAAATGTACTTATCCATATTTTCAGACGTGACCATAAAATCGTTGCTTCACGTATATCAAGCAAGATTTGAACCGATATCTTTTTTTCGTTCTCGCTCATTGAAAGTGTCTCGACAAGTTCATGACAGTCTAAAGAAAAGTAGGTACAGTCAGAGGTAAATGCTTGATCGTTAGACTTATTTTATTAAAGTCCAGTTTGAAGTTAATATAATTTATGTAAATTCCCTAAACTAATTGACTGACAATTTATTCATCTTAATCATCAATTAAGTGTCAGTTTTCAGAATTATCGAAAACTCAATTTGTCTTTAATTTTGTGTCTCCAGTTCTAAATTTATTATTTAGGTATCCAAGTCCTAATCAAGATTGCTTCAAACTTACTAATTAGGGATGGGACTTCTAATATAAAAAATGTCTCTTCAATAATTGATCGCTTATCAAATATATTATTTAATAATTTTCTCTAATAAAAATCAATGTCAGAAATCGATTTTTGTTATTTTGCTAAGCCAATATGGCAGAGAACAAACTCACACCTAAGGATGTCGAAGACCGGGCAAAGTGGAAAAGCCTTAGCAGGAAAGCGGACGGCACTTGGCCGGGAAAACGCTAAGCCGAAGAAGAAAAAGAGATTTTTGCTTCAATTTCAGTTTTTAAATATAGTAGATTGTTTGACAAGGGTCTAAAGTAAGCCATATACCCACGAGGTGGTTATTTTCCCGAACGTAGTGAGGTGCCTTTAGACCACAGTCATACATACTATTTTTCACTTCTCATGCTCAAAAATAATGAAATAATAAAACAAAATTATGATTATTTACGCACAATAACTATAAAATAATGGTTTAACTTGACGGTCTTTTTCAATTCAGATCGGCGCGGCGATGCGGGGCCCGGCCATGCGGGGCCTGGCATGCGGAGATGGGCCGGGCGCCGTGCATGCTTTACGAAATTAGACTTTAAGGACATAACAATAAGAACTATGAGAAGTGAAATTATGTATACATGTCCGCCTTCGTAAGCCTAATACGACAGACTTTTTGAGCATGAGAAGTGAAAAAATATAATATAATGGATAGAAGTGTTTGTAGAATAACTACACACGCATAAATTCCATGATTACTATACGTAAGGCGTAAAAAAATAATAGAACGGAACTGCACAATATTTTGAACTGCCTAGTTGTGCCCCCGAAGCCTCATCGACGAGCATATCTGCAGGGGCCGTATTCTAACTTTAAAACACGCAAAGACACGATCCAACTTCAATGCAAATCCAATGCAATAACAACACAATACAGCTAACGCCTACACGTCTGAATCAAAAATGACGGAATTTGCTTGAAAATTACTGCGATGCAACTACAATATGACTTCAATATTGGGTGATTATTGGTTGAGTGCCTGGAGTTATGTTTAAGACAGATTGTGTTGTTAATGTATTGTTTATACATTTTAAAATTAGAATACGGCACCAGCTGTTCCGTCAATGGACTGTTACGTACAGATCCACAAGTAGACATGTTTCATGATTGCTCGCCTACATTAGCATCCAGGTGAACGAACGTGAACACACACACACACACACACACACACACACACGCACGCACACACAGAGAGTAAATCTATGACTAGCATAAGATACTTTGTAAATATTTACTTGTGGCAAGTGTAATTGGTGTTAACCGTTCTTGTGATTAAATAAATACATGGATTGCCCAGTACCTGAGTACCCTAGACCTCCAGATTCGTAGGCAACGATAATATACCGCGGTTAAAATAATTACACATTTTAATCGTTTTTTATAATTAGAATATCTTCCCATGCCTATTACTAATCCTGCCTTCATTATTTAGACAAAGAATCACCTCTACCCTGTCATTTTGCCATTTATGCGCAATGAAACTCCAGACTATAAAGTTTTCTGGCTCATAATTATAGATAATTTTCTTGCCTAAGCAACTTTAGGGTAGTTAATTGAGTATTTCTTACCATTTGGGATAAATAGGTACTTTGCAACTTCTTTTCGGAGTAAACGGTATGTAATTACTATTTGTTTGGATTACGTTAATGTGACTAACGTTTAAGTACATATTTTTTAAAATATCTGCCCAGAATAAATAATGATATGTCATACAGAATGGCCACGCTACGCCCCGCGCCCCGCGGAATTACCTCACCCCGCGGCGGACGATTGGTAGGAAACTAGTAGCTTATCATATCAGCCGGGTTGAGGGTAACTCACGCGCATATTGAACTAATCACTGTACAGATGTGCTGTGTACACATAAGCGCTCAAACGAGACTTGTAGTATAGCGTATCCACCCTGTGTAATAAGTGTACGTCAAAGGCAGTTATTGATTGATTCTGTAATCAAAAGGCTTGTAAAAACGACACTGAAAAAGAGTAAAATCGTCGTCTGCAAAGTTCCACTTCAAAACAAATTGTTATATTGCTTAAACGGCCACCAAGCCCTCGCTAAATCTAAAGACACATTAAACGTCAGATACTTATCTCCGAGATTTATAATTCGCGACACCGCCACGCTTTATCGCGGCACCGTTAAATCATTTGCAAATAGGGCACGTTGTTTACAAAATATGTAACGATCCAATTTACAGGACCTTCGGGCACTATCCGAGTATACAAATCCATTATAAACTCAATCGGGAAGAGGATTGCTTGTTTACAGCTTCGATGATCGGATATGGGGTGCATTAAAGTTTTATGCGAAATGACAGCTGACAGTTTAAAAGGCACTGTAAAGAAAGGAAATCTGTCCATTGCTTCAGTAAACATAGCACACCTCCTAAAAGGAATGATACGAGTGATATTGACATGACAGGATAATTAAAGAAGGGTAAAATCCAGCAGTTGAAAATTATGGGACTCTCGATCGATACATTGAAGGACTCGCTACGAGGTTATAGTTGAATAAACAGAATCAGTACCTATATGGTAATCCTGGACACGGCGCACATAGTCCGGTAGTTCCTCTCAGGGGCCCTAATTACCAGCGGCTTGGGCCCTGCCCGTGCCCCGTTGCCGACGCGGCGGACTGCACCTTAGTAAAGATTTTCCACCATGTGTTCATAAATAGGAAAAACAATGTAGAATACATTGTTTTTCCCTATCTTATTTTACTTTTAAATAGCTTTAAAATAAATGATGTGTAGTCTAACTATTTTGGTTTCGCGATACAAATAGAATATTGAAACGAGAGTATTCCACTTGTAACGAATAGTCCCTTAGGTTTATCCTGCGTAACTTCCTTACGTTATTTTATTGAAGCTGAAATAAATCCACTCCCATTGTTTATCCTCAGAGATACCATGGCCGGAAAAATAGTAGGTTATGAAAGGAGTAGTTAAGTGTACTTAGTAAAAATTCATAAAATATAGTTTTCAAACTTGATTACATAAGAGAAGGATCAGATCCGGTTTTTGAATGATACTATGCATCCGAAAAATAGTCGATTGTAAGTCGAACGTCTTACTACTATGCTACAAGCGCTAAGAATTTCTGCGGAAACCTGGGAAGATTCTAGATTTTCCCAGGTTTCCGCAGAATTCTGGAATAGTAATAATATCCAGTTTTCTCACCTGATGGCATAAGCGAAGGCCATGACCGCATCGGAGACGAACTGCAGCTGCCCCTCAAACTCGGTGTTGGATTCCGACAGGCGCTCCAGCCCCGAGCAGCTCTTGGTATACTTCACGTTGTATGGCGTCCGGGGACTTTGTGGATAGCGGCATTGGAAGTGGTCTTCCCAGAATTCTGGAATAAAGAATGGACTTAATTAGTTCAACAGCAAGCTGAAAGATTTTTTGTTGGAATACTGATGTGAAGTAACATCATCTCAATTCACATGTTGTCAATTTATCAATGAATTCATTTATAAATTGGTCATGCAATTCTGAACTAGATGGTGCGTATTTGGTTCACTTATATAATTTGTATAAAATACTTACAACTTCAGAGGTGTCATTATTTATCATTATCATTAAACATCACTTAATACTAGTAGTCAAACAAGCTGACCAATATAACAAAACCCCGCGCCTTCTAGGTCCATAACCCCTTAATCGATCCTGCTCATATACGAACTCTCAAATTATATGTATCTCTGTTATAACCCCAGCAAATTTCATTGATTTCATAAAGATCAAGAAAACGTTACTCAAGTTATCGTCGAACAAACTCTCAAAATGAAAAAGCCATCGAAATGCCGAGGCGTCCCAGTAGCCAGAAGTCGTTTGTAAGAATTCGCTTCGCTTACCGCTCTGCTTGTGAGATAAAGAAGGATTCCCTATGTTGACGGCTAAAGGAATATGAGGGTTCCCCGTCGCCAACACAGTGCATTGAGCGGTCTGGTATTTACTGACCGGCGGGAACACAACACTATGAGTAAGGTCTAAGTGCAATTTGGTTGTGGTTTTCTGTAAGGCCTTAATTAGATTTGATGATGATGAGATTAGTAGTTTGTCTCAAAGCTAGTTTGTAACATGGTTGAACGTTATTACCTTAGACTACTTTGTAATTTTCTAAGTAGGCCAAGGGGTGGTTATTTTGTACGGTAATGTGATTAATTAGTTTCACGCGGATGAGCAAATATAAGTGGGCCACAAGGACGCTTATACAAGTCTGACATCTCTGAAGACTCTTAATGAGTTTACAAAACTGACCTTCAGGTGTTCATTAGTCTGTGGGAGATACATAATGAGTTAATGAGTCTCAAGCCTGTAAATGTACATGTCTGGTAAGGAGGTATACTTTTGGATAGATACAGGCGTATTAAATCATACCTTATGATCGTATTTTCTGTTTTTATCTACAGGGTGTTTTTTCAATTACTAACTATATGGTGGGGGTGATTAAGTAGGTCATACTGAATAATTTTGTCTATGGGACCAACCCTGAAAACCCAAAAAAATGTTTGGTGTCATCATAGAAAACGTCGACGTCTGATCGGCCAAAATGTAAAACAGCCAAAAAATTTTTCGGGATTTCGGAGTCAGCCCTATAGAAAAAGTTGTTCAGTATGGTCTAAGCACCTCGGTGGCTAGCTATTGAAAAATCAACCTGTACCTGTATGTAGTAAAGAGCTAACATTTTAAACTTCACATAATTTATATTTTTGGATCATCATAATGCATGATTTAAATTAAATAATTTTACGTTTTTATCCACTAGCCAGTTCAGTTTACTAACAGTTACACTTAACAACAAAATATAAGTATACCCATATGAATATTTCATCGTCATTAGGCGCTAATGTTCGTAACTTTGGTAAACAATGTTAGTTCGTGTTTGGGCTGATAACGGAACTCCGAAAAACCACGCGTTCAACATACAAAATACACTTTGAAACTGCTGATGTCATTTTAGATCATTATAGGGTTGCCAAACTTACAATATTCGAACGAGCGGAGCGCAAGCGAAGCGAGTTCTTTAGTCTTACAAACAACTTATGGCTACTGGGACGTCTCGGCATTTCGATGGCTTTATGATTTTGAGAATTTGTTCCACAACAACTTTAGTAAAATTTTTCTGATTTTTTTGAAACTTGCTGGGGTTGTAGCAGAGATACATACAATTTGAGAGTTCGTTTATGAGCTGGATCGATCAAGGGATTATGGACCTAGAAAGCGAAAAAACGGCTTGAACCCTCTGACGTCGTTGGCCTGCGGCTGCACGCTGATGGTGCCCTCCACAGCACGCTCGTTGCCGTCGGAGACCAGCGAGCGCGCGCTCCACCCGTCCGACCCCACCCACGAGAACGAGCCCGTGGCAACGATGGAGGTTTGCACCATAATTATGTAATATTTAGAGCCCGACGCACTTGTAAACTCGTTATATATTAGCCGCTCTTGAGTAAACCTATGTGCGAAGCGCATAGAACTTAGAGTGCGACGCACTAGTAAAAACAATAAGCGGGGTCTCTCAAAGTAGTAGCTTACCTACAAACCACGGGTTCCGCTTATTATCCGTCGGATTGAGGCTCAGGAAGTACGACTTGAACCCTCTGACGTCGTTGGCCTGCGGCTGCACGCTGATGGTGCCCTCCACAGCGCGCTCGTTGCCGTCGGAGACCAGCGAGCGTGCGCTCCACCCGTCCGAGCCCACCCACGAGAAGGAGCCGGTAGCGTTGATGCGCTCCACGGCTCGCATCACGCCGGCCACTTCTTGGTCGGAGCCGAAGATTATGGCGCCTGCGAAGATAATTGGGTATTTAATTATAGAGGTTAGGTGTGTAAATTACTTTTAACAAAATCAGAGTCCATTATTTGATGGTTCCACTTCTTTTATGCCTGTACATAATATCAGTAGAGTTCCAATTTACTACGATCTCATGTTAAGATCCAAAATTGTTAACTAAGTACTTAGTTAGGTACATTTTTTCAAGCTGGTGTATAAGTCTTTACGTCACTCGGGGCGGTAAGTGAGATATTACGCCCACGGGCGTAGCGGAAAATCTCACTTCACACCCAGGAGAAGACGTAAAATTGTGTACGCACCACGGGCGGTAGTAAAGAAGGCCTCAGATCGCTTGTCTATGGCCCTTACCTTCGGTTCGGGCCACAAATATCCGCGATCTGAGCCGTTCTTTATTTTACCGCCCTAGGTGCGTAATGTACTATTACAAAATTTGTGTTCATTAAAAAAAAATGAGAACCCAAAGCTTAGAGAACCCCGTCCTTTAAGTCGGTTAAACAATTAAAATTATACAATGTCACGTGCCTTAATAATATTGTTATTGATGAAGTGTTACCTAATTGTGTAGATATCAAGTTACATGATATAATCTTTACCTCTATACGTTCTTGAGAAAAAAAGACAAGGTCTGAAGGTATAAAAAAGTATAATTTTTTATTTTATGAGAGGTTCGTCACCCTACAACATTTTATTTTCAATAACACTCAAAATATTAAAAGTCAAGTGCCAATCAGAGTTGTGCCGGGGAATTAGGGTGAACGAGGTGAGAGCATATATTCCGAGTTTTAACAAATCGCTGTGCAAATTGATTTTATGATTAAATGGGATTGAGGATAAATGATTTATAAATATTTTTGATGGATATCGCTACGATAGCTTATTATGTGATGAGGCAATATCGTTGGGATATTAAGGTGTGAGCGTTAAAATATGTTTAATGTTTTATTTATACAAGGTACAGTCCATGTCAAAGATGTGTTTACACTTTTGCACCTTATTACAAAATTATGGCAAAGGAGAAAAGTGTAAACATATCTTTGACGTCGACTGTACAATGAGAGTGCGAATGTTTCTACAGAATGTAACACAAGAAGACTACAATTATACAAGGTGTTTTTTCAACTAGCCAGATTTTGAAAGGTGATTAGGTAAGTCATACTCAACAACTTCTTCTATTGGACCAACCCAGAAATCGTAAAAAAAATTGGCCTCCCCGTAGGTAACGTCGACATCTGATCGCCGAAATGTATGAAACAGCCAACATTTTTTTTGAGATTGATTTCGGAGTTGGTCCCATAGTAAAAGTTGTTTAGTTTGGTTTACTAAATGACCACGCATAATATGGCTCGTTATTGAAAATCCACCTGTATGACCTAATACCTACCTATTAAGCAGAAAACAATTAAGACATAAACATACAAAACTAAGATATGCTTATAAATCACAACTATAATGAAAATAAAGTTTCATCAAAATAAAAACTAAACTATATAAAAAATTGGGCGCCCGCGGCAGGGTCCCAAGTATTTTCCCGCTGTATCACAATAGTGAATCTGTACCAACCTCATATGTATAGGTACATAAAATGTGCCATGTTGTCTTAGTTAAGTTAACGATGGTATACTATACTTGGTTTAATAATACGTAGTTAAACCAACAGATTTCAAGCTTGTGGCTAGCAAGCGACTGAATAACAAATATTATTTGAGGTTGTTTCTCAGCTTAGCAGAAAGCGTCTTCATTTACAATCGTACAAACGGACTACTCCATTTATGTTAACAGGTACACGGTGTGCTTTTCAAGCTAAACAAACGTTTGAGCGGCTGAGACTTAACTTTACTATAAGGCAAACGTCCTACGCTTTAGCTCAAAGCAAATGCTTGACTGAGGATTTGCGTTTCGAGCATCGCGTGCATTGAGCTTAGCTAGGAAGTACTTTACCGCGGAGAGACCCCTCTCTCTTCGTGTCGGTTCTTCATTACTGAAGATCGTGACCAGGCGCAGTTTCTGGATTTCATTCAAGGGGGGGACATTTTCCTACTCAAAAAATCTTGCAGTCCGCATTTATGGCCATATGGGGGCAATTGTATCCGCGCCTGATCGTGACCACTCGGTTTTGCAGCTTTGGTGATAAGTCTTCAATGTCTCCATCGGTCTCGATCTCTCGTAGCCCTCACCGCTGGATGGAGTTTGCCTGAGGTTGATTTTTTAGCTTGGTCACACCATTTAGTTGTTGGGGGCCTTTAGGTCTTTGGCCTTCCACTTTTCGACCACAATCACTTGTTCTAAGCTTTCATCACCTCGACGCATAACATGGCCAAAAGTAATAAAGCAAACGATATCGGCAGATTGTGGACAGATGTGTTTGTTAATTATAACAAGATGAATAATTTTAAAACATTGTGGTCTTAACTTAACAAATAAATGACTTGTTTCTTATTTTTTACTTCTTTAGTAAAAATAACGATTTTGATCCATGTTTTTAGCCTGTGCACAGGCCCACTCTGTATATTAACGTTGAAGAAATTTTGGTACAGTCTGCAGCAGAATTAGCTAAGTGGATGGGCAGTAAAATGGGTTCTCCGCTTTTCGCCGAAAATTGTATTGGCGAATTTCACTTGCTAACCAACTTTTCGCACAAGTTTTTATTTGGTCGAATTTCATTTCCCGACTTTTGGTACATAATCCAACCTAACCTAACCCAACCTAGTAGTCATTTACATTTAAATGGTTGCGAATTAATTATTTGGTAAAAGTTAACTGAAACTTCTGCCAAAGGAAACTTCGGCGAAAAGTTGGTTGGCAAGTGAAACTCGGCAATACAATTTTCGGCGAAAAGGCAGGATACCAGCAAAATGACCTACACACGCTCTTATTCCCTTAACAATAATGTCGTGTCAAGCTCATTTTGAACACCCTACCCGCTTAGCTACTTCTGCTGCTGACTGTACATGACATGATAGTCAATAAATATTTGCGGATTAAATCAGCTTAGTCGGAATATTGCTTACGGCCGTAGAATATAATAAACAATATCGTATCTATTATCGTATTTGTACAGTCGCCGTCAGATATATCGGAGCGGCAAAGGTGGTCACAAATATCTGAACCACGCCTTTATTGTCAAGGCGATAAGGTGCTTGCTCAGATATTTTTGAGTACCGTGGCCGCTCCGATATATTTGATGGCGACTTCACAATATTAAAATTGGTGTATTGTTTTGTTTTTGTTGAAAAATGGTTTGTTGATGTCACTCCCAAGAAGGAGGCCCATACTGTCAAGGACCATGGTGGAACTATTTATATCTGGGGGCACGGCAGTGCCCCCGCCAAGTCGAGCGCGAAGCAAACACTGCCGTACCATCCTTTACTGGAACCATTTCGCCGCATTTTCAGGCCCCTATTTGAGAGCCTCTGGATAAGACTAGAACGCAGAAATTTTCGTCATCCAGTAAGCTATAATCACATACCTAAAATCCAAAATTTCAAGTCTGTAGGTCATTTAGTTCCGAAGTTAAGCGAAAGCAAAGTTTCGCATTTATGAAACTCACTCACTCACTCACTCACTCACTCACTCATGATCATCAAAATAGAACTAGTACTTCCCATATACTCAGAGAGCTGAAATTTGGTACAGAGTTATGGTTTAATGGCCACATAAAGGGAAAACTATAAAAACTAGAATAATCGAAGATCTGGAGTACCTGGTGACCCTCATTAGAAAACACAAGAGCCAAACCAAACTATTAGAGATCGACATATACCGCCTTTACAAAAAATATTCAATTTGGTGGGCCGCTTCATTTGATGTCAAAAATCGAAGGTCTGAAGTATGTGATGAAGAACCGTCAGCTGGTCTCAGCTGTATTAGAGATATGGTAATGCCCCCTTCTACTACTGATACATAAAAAAATCGACTGTCATTGAAAAAATCCAGCGTATAGTGGGACAAATCTTTGACTGCGGAGCCGAGCGTAGCGAGGCGACGAACGTCTCCGTTTTAACTCACAAGGAGAGGCCGCACGGGCGCGCGGGCCGCGCGGGTGCGTGTTGGGTCTGGGGTCTCTTACTGGTACGACGATTTAGCAGATTGATGTGTGTGTATTGGTTGGTCAGTGTCGGTTTAGAGGTCGCATTTTTCATCCGATTTCGATGAAACTTGGCATGTACGTTCCTTGATTTATTTGCCAAAAATTGTCGAGCCATTTTTTTATTGGGGGAAAAATTAAGGCGAAAAGGGGGAAGTTTGCCGTCGCGTTATTTATGGACGGATTTCGATCATTTTCGGGTAAAAAGTCAAGCTCACACTTCCTTAGAGGTTGTTGTAAAAAAAAGTTTCAAGGGTGGGGGAAAGGAGAGAAAAAGGGGTAAATGCTCCGAAGTCTACGGTTCACAGAACCACTAGTCTAATTTAATCTAGCCTATAGCGTCCCACTGCTGGGCGAATGCCTCCCCTTCTGCTTTTAATACGCATGAAATAGTAGATTGTACACCAAGGCATACAAATAAAGCATTGTTTTATGTCACGGCCGCGCTATTGAATCCTGATCGTAACGAAGGACTCTTGATTTACCTCCCGAGCGTAGCGAGGGAATGAAGACTGAGTCCTGAGTGTAGTGAGTGATTTAAGCGCGCCCGTGACTAACACAGCTTTATCCCCAAGGAATATACTCTACTTTTCTCACCTCTTGCGAGACAATAACAATACCAAGGCTACTAGAAACGGAATTTTATGAAAGTAAATCAAAACAGAAAATGGATGTTTAGTACGTCCTATTAGAATTTTATCTTCTACTTTAATAGTACTGAAGAGTGAAGTATTTCTCCGTATACTGCAGCGTCTTATGACACTCGCGGCAATTGTTTTAGGATTTAAAATCTTTTCCATTTTCAAATCAGTTCGGTGTGACGCCGCGGCTCGCGGGGATTAGCTAAGGCGCCGTCCGGACTTTGCGAAATTAGACTTTAACGACATAACAATAAGAAGTAAAATCACATTACTACCCGGCGGGTTATAATGTAACATTATTCCCCGCTAAAACCAAGAGCTACAATGATGTGCTTTCGGTGGCGTTTTCATGATACAGGTATAAAAATCCCAACTACAAAAAGAATACCCCGTCTAAAATATCCGCCTGCGGCATGGTCCCCATTACGCTGGCGGCGTTACCTCTCTGCACAGCTAAGGATATCCGCTGGGAGAGGTACGCGCCAGCTCTATGGTCCCCTGTAGTCTCGACCAATCGGGCCGCCAGGGCCTTCATAAAGTGCTTCATGATACATAATTTGGCATTGTCGAACAGGTGGTGTGAAAATAAAATTAAAAGAAAACTCTGGATAAGACTAGACTGGCTTTTATACTTAGGTATACTTACAAGTTTACAAGAAGAAATAGTCGAACGATTAGCTTTATTCTACCTATGATATATGTATAATAAGGGTTATGCACGCTCCAAAAGTGAAGCCTTTAAAATGAGTGAATTCAAACAATTGTCACTAGTCGCGCACCTGCAAGCGAGAGATGCGGACGTGCCAATGAGCTGCCGTCACCAGCGTGAGAAAGAGACAAAACTATAATTTTCTAACAATGAAAGTGACAAAGACGTAATGATTGTCAAAATAGATAAATATAACGGAATCATTGCTAAAAAGATATGAAATAAGTTGGAAGTATTTTTATGCACATTTTGTTAGAGTATAACCCATCCATAGTAAATATCATTGTATTCTACTCGACTCGAACATTAAAGAAATTAAATACCTAAACAAATTACACTAAAATATTAATTTCGCTCAAAATTTGGTCAAAATATAATGCATTGGACTAAGAGTGGCGGTGATACCCGCACACGTCGCTAGATGGCGCTGACTGTATTATAAAACGCGCTTACGTTTGTTTTTCCGATAACCTTATATGGCGAAGTGGTAACCGGCCGCGTTACAGTTCGTTTACGACATTCTTCTACTGCGCTTGAAAACGTTTGCTAGGGATTAGGAGGGATTATTTGCATTTCGTTGATTTCGCTTATTATTTCGTGAGGTTTGCTAAGGTTAATTAGCAGGTTGTTATTAAAACAACTCGAAGATTTGAATTTTATTACTAGTGACGGATTACTGATTATTACTTAATTATTAGTTTTAAAAGAAGTTTTAATTGAATAATTTATTTAATTGTTAGCTATTTAGTAGGTACTCTTAGTTTTCTAGGTTTAATTTACAGTTAGGCAGTACTTCGAATAGCGTTCGTGTTTATAAGTAAGTACTTTTCTAGAATTCTAGGTTTAGTTTATTTAGTTAGATACTACTTCGTACGTTTCTACAAAAAGAAGTGAAATCCCACCAAAAACATTCTGTAAAAAATTAGCCAAGTCTCGATTGAGCTGCTTGTTTATCTCTAAAAAGTAATGAAATCTAGACAATGTCGTACCAAGTCTAAGGTTCCTTACTGCGATTTCTTTATTATTATAGTTAATGTTGTGTGACTTGGCCGTTGAAGGGTACACAAGCGAGCCTGAAACAAAAAGTTTATAAAATTATTTCCAGTACAGACGTACTTCTAATCATTGATAGAAGTCCGTCTGTACGTCTATTTTATGTTAGATCGATGGTCGATTTGACGCTCCGAAAAGAAGTGTTTGTTTCAGGCTCGCCTATACATAAGTATTATTGAAATACGCAGCTTTATCAAGCCTACAATTGGCTAGTTATGGAATCAACGTTTTCCAAGTGGCAATTTTCCATCGTCAATGGGTAGCGGTTCTGGTGACAGACTGGTGCAATGGTGTCATGGAGCACCTGGTTGTGTACCCTTCAACGGCCAAGTCACACAACATTAACTATAATAATAAAGAAATCGCAGTAAGGAACCTTAGACTTGGTACGACATTGTCTAGATTTCATTACTTTTTAGAGATAAACAAGCAGCTCAATCGAGACTTGGCTAATTTTTTACAGAATGTTTTTGGTGGGATTTCACTTTACATTGGACATTTCATACAGTAAGTACCTATTAAACAAAAATGTTTTACTTCAAGCATAGACAGAGAGAATTATACTAAGTTACGCTAGTACCCTCGCTACTAAAAGGGATTAGTATAGCTTATTACTTCCACTGTTACTGCACTTACTGGCCAGCCAGACTATAAAAGCATGACCTTTGTTTACATTTTAAACCAAACTTTACTTTATAGACCATTTCATTAAGACGTCAACGGTAAAACCGGTAAACAGGCTTTATCTAACCGCCAGCACGTCACGTTCCGAAACCAAACATCCGTTTAAGAAAATTGCCGAATAAAGGTTTATCTCTTGTATCACGAGGCGCCGGGTCACTGCATTTTAGATAAATTGTGGCTGACGTACCCGCGGCGATACCAGCTGCGCGACGAAGACAATTTTTCGCTGAAATGGTTACAGAAATTGAATCTATTGGAAGCCGGGTGATCACGAGTTGTGCATTTGGTTCGATGGTTTTTATACATTTGGGCCTTGTTTCGGCGGAGATTGATCGATTGGGCTAATTTACGGTAATCGGTGGGGATTACGCTGGTTTGTTGGCAGTTTGCGTTCAAATTGCATGATTTGTTGTTAACTGTAGTTCATAGATGGCGCTGGCGTACGTTGCCCGCATCAATCTGCACGGCTTACGTTGTTGCGTGTCTCTCCATACTTCAAGCGCGACTCGAAGTATGAAGTGACAGGCGACAACGTAATGGCTCTTCCACAAGATGGGCCATCATAGAGACGCAGCTATGCGTTAGAGGGAGCTAACGATATTGCGATCTCGTTCTGTTGTATAGCTGAGTCCCTAAGATGGCCCATCATGTAGAGGCAGCCTAAGATAGGCTGGCCCGCCAGAACGCTCATTTTTAACTGATTTGAAAAAAAGGGGTTCCCAGTTAGACTGTATTTAGTTTTTTTATAATTTAGACCTTACGTTGTAATTGAGTGTGCCTACACTTCTGGTGTTATGAAATGTTTAATTGAATTGAATTGATAAAGCAATACTTTCATACATTAAATTAGAGAAATATTATGTGATTTTATTACTAAACTCTTTGAATAATTACGAACGAACCTTCAAGCCAGATGGTATAACTTAGTTAACGAGTTTCTTAATATTAGTAAAACTAAATTCACTTCTAATTGACGTCTGCGAGAAAGTCAGAACTCAATATCACCCGTCACTTTTGCACTGTAACTTAACTACCTACAATATTAAATAGAAATATTCGTTTCTATTATTTTATTAACCCTAAGGTTAGCGTTGACAGATCTAAAAAAATATATCTTGGTATATTTTCAATTAGACAGTATTTGAGCGCTAATGTCGTATAATAATAATATATAGCTACCTATTTAAAAATATAAATAGTTTATTTGTAAACACATACATAAAATAAATAAAAGGAACATAAAGATTATAGATCTACATGCACTTATATCCAAAAAAGCAAAATATTTGTAAAACAAACCACAAACAAAAATATCTGTCCGGCCGAACATGTCTTGGTCGTGCATTGGGCTAAGAACGCTGTTTAATGTTTGAAACTTCTACAAATCACGTTTCGAAGTCACATCTCTGGCCTCGACCCAGTCCAGTAATGCAGCTATGGTCCACAGGTTCAATACGTAAATTAATTATCAATTCTTTTAATACGCCTTAAAACCGCGTCTTTTAAATAATAGTCACCGCACGCTTAAACGAAGATTGGAATATACTTAGATGGTTTTAAGACAGTTAAATGTTTTTAAAACTAACCTCGAGCTCTGGGCTTGGTGAGCAACTTCTGAACGATGCCGTCATAAACAGTCTCGGCGGCGACACCGGAATCTTTGACCAGCTTCTCTTTCACTGCTATGCAGATTCCACTTCTCCCCAGCAGTGCTTCTAGTTCTTCAAAAGCCTAAAACAAAAGAAAACACATTATTGACAGAACTTAATAATTTTAAACAAAAAAAGAACCGACTTCACTTAAGATCTGCTATTCCAAGTTGCTGTAAAAAAATAGTGAAATCAGTATAGATGTGCCTATAATAGTTGAAGAGTTCCCTCGATTTCTCTCGGATCCCATCATCAGATCTGTACCTGGTGACAATGGGACCAACTGTGAAGTATACTCTTTCAAACAATAAAAGTATTTTCCAAATCGGTCCAGCCGTCTTCGAATAATCGTCATGAACATACATAAAAAAAAACAAAGATCCCGACGAATTGAGAACCTCCTCCTGCGAAATCTTGAATTTGGTTGAAAAGGCGGCAAAAGTAATGGCATTTTGCAACTTCAAAGGACCTCTCCGGCTGTTGAACTAATCAATTTATGTAACTTCAATCATTTATGTTATAGATGTTCAATATTTTTACCACGTTAACTTAGCATTGACTTAGCAGCGGCAAAATATGGAATTGCCACTGTTACTTGAAAACACAAGGGACTATGCGCAGAATATTTCAATAAAAAATTAAATATAATTGAAATGGTCTCTCATCGTATTAAATAGAGCTAACGTTTTGTATGTTACAGTTAAAAACTATTTTCACATTAACTGTTAGAAAATAAACCCAGCTTTAGTGCTAAGACAATCTGTAAACATTATTTATTTAAGTCCACCTAGCTCAACGCTTTAAAAACAATCTAGGGAGCTTTTAATACTGAAATTCCTAGTCTCACAACTTGTTTAAAGTTCTAAGCTGTTGCTCTAATAGCTTTAAACTTTGTGATACTAATACTGCTGACTTTGTGATGCTTTGTACAAGAAGACACTATAGTGAGGTTCACTTGTTAGAGGCAGTTCAAATTGCAATATGCTGAGTTGCATTAAATGAATAGTGTTCCATTATTTTCTTGTCATTAATACATACATACACGCTTGCAATTCATACCTACTCGTAATACGATGGAGTAATCTGAGAGAACTTAACATACATTTGACAACCGCTTTTTATGCTAGGAGCTGTCAAATTAGAATTCTACCTTATATTTTAATGTAAAACTTTTCCGTGAAAAACAATTGATACTGTACAAAGGTACAGTCGCCATCAGATATATCGGAGCGCCCAAGGTGGTCACAAATATCTGAACAACGCCTTTATTGTCAAGGCGATAAAGTACATGTTCAGATATTTTTGAGTACCCTGGCCGCTCCGATATATTTGATGGCGACTGTACCATAAACAATATGGCCAGTGTGAATGGTAACTTAAAATAAAATGCTTCAAACACCGAATGTTATTATTAGGTGGATAGAGTCTGTCCGGAAATAAAAGTGTCGTAGAATGTATGAGCTCCCAAATAAACCACGACACTTTTCTTTCCGGACAAACTCTAATAAAATTGCACATCTTGCTATGCAGCATCAATATTTTTCTATAAAAAAAATCGGCCAAAATCATGCGATTTTTTTTTGACAAAAATAAAATCAATTTTTCACGCCACCTGCTCGGAAATGTGGCAAAAGAAGATCAAAATCCAAGCTGGAAAGTAAGCAATTGCTGTAGCATCTGAACAACCACTACAAGAATTGCTATTTTGCAGCAATGAAATGTCATAGTAGAAAAGTAAAATCCAGATGTCATTGCATTGGACCCGCCAATGAGAATCATTTAAATCATTAAAAAGGTCTTTTTTGGGACCACTTTTTCATTCTAAAATAAAATAAGGTTGTTTATCGAACCAATTTACTTGTTTAAAAAAAAGAAACGTCAAAATCATTTAGATCACCCTTAAGGCGTTTTTACCTTTTTAACCGTTTGTGGTTTTCTATCAAAAAGTGGGTAAGGAGTGAACCGGCTATTAGACATGGCAACTTGCAGGGCCCAATCTGTTGTGTACCCTGCCTCTCCCTCTCCCTCCTTCAGCTCCCTACGGGCCCTACCTTTAATTATACCTACCAACCTGACAGATTGGGCCCTGCAGGTTGCAATGTCTAATAGCCGTTTGAGTCGGATTGAAGCAAACATCGTAAAACGCTCCTTAAAAGTGAAAAAAAAAGTAATAAAGGTGGAGCGAGAAAAATACATATTGAATTGGATAATGCTTGACTGAAAAACAAGAAAGTTGTATTTATGCAGTAAAAATGAGTTCAATAAGTGTAGAAAATGTTATTAATACGCTGGCGCCCACCGAAATTCAAGAAACTGCACAGGCGTAGAAATTTGTTACCAGTGAAATCGCGTCCTAAATAAGAAGGCCCATGAACAGTGATATTTTGTATACAATATAATATCCGACGAACAATTCATATTATGGAAGGATGGCGAAAAGAAGCATTTATTTGCAGAAAGTTACATGCTCGTTTACTTTATCGTGCTTGTGAAAAGCATATGAACCGTCAATATACCTATAAATAGTATCTATTAAAGTGTTTCTTCTTCTTCTTCTGCCTCGCCTTATCCCGTTACGCGGGGTCGGCTTTTCCAATCATGCGACGCCATCTATTTCTTTCTTGAACGTCTTGTTCGCGGAGTCCCAACACCTTCATGTCCCTTTGGACATTTGTCAACCAACTTGTTTGGGGCCTTCCTCTTCCCCTCGTTTTTGTGGCGATGGAAAGGCACTTCTTAACCACGTGATCGTCCGGTCTTCTCATTACGTGACCGTACCATCGTAGTCTAGCCTCAGAGATCTTATGGGTTATAGGAGCCACTTTAAAACTCCCCCTTATATGTTCATTGCGCACTTTATCTTTAAGGGTAACCCCGCCCGACCAACGCAGCATACGCATCTCGGTTGTGTGTAATTTCTGCTCGTGAGTTTTTTTTTGTCGGCCAGATTTCACATCCGTAGAGTAAAGCTGGTCTGACAGCGGTTTTATAGATTTTTCCTTTGGTCTTAATAGGCATTTTAGTATCGCAGAGGACTCCGGTTAGCGTACGCCACTTGTTCCATCCAGATGTTGTCCGATGTATGATGTCAGCTTCAATTGTCCCGTTTTCGGAGATAACCGAGCCCAGGTATTTGAAGTTTTTTACTTGCGGGAGGTTTATGCCGTCCAACTTGATGGAAGTATTAATGGAACTATTTGGGTCAAAGTTACAGATCATACATTCGGTCTTTGTTCTACTGATGCGCAGTCCATTTATTTCTAGTGACTCTCTCCATAGTTCGAGGTTTTCTTGAAGTTCATGTGAGCTTTTTGATATCAGGGCTACGTCGTCGGCATATAAGAGGTTCCACGGTGTTGGTTTTTGTATTTTTGCGGTTAGATAATTCATAACTACATTGAAGAGTAACGGGCTTAGTGCGCTGCCTTGGTGCACCCCTACTTTTATATCAAAGGCCTCCGAAAAGCCTGCTGGGCTTCTAACCCGAGTTTGGACATCTGTGTACATGTCCTTTATAAGTCGAACATAGCATTCATGGACGCCGTGGGCTCTTAAGGCTTGCCATATGATAGTTCTGGGCACACGGTCGAAGGCCTTTTCAAGATCTATAAAGACCATTGCCAAGTTCTCCTCATTATCACGGGCTTTTTCCATCACTAATCTTATAGCATGAATTGCATCTGTGGTACTTCTTCCCGGCGTGAAGCCAAACTGATTATCAGTTATTGTGATGAGTTTTAATAGGCGTTCGCTCAGGATTCTTTCCCAGACTTTCAGGGTGTGTGATGTCAGCTTTATCCCACGGAAATTACCACAGTCCCGAACGTCTCCTTTGTTTTTATAAAATGGAACAAGTGTACTCATACGCCATATGCCAGGCATTCTTTCACTTCTAAGGATATTGTTAAAAAGTTCACAGAGCCACGCCTCCCCATCTTTTAGGGTTTTCCAAACTTCAGCTGGTTTTTCATCTGGTCCACTCGCTTTGTGATTTTTCATCTTAGAAATGGCTCTTGTTACTTCTGCTATCTATTAAAGTGTTTGTATATGCCAATTAATTTTTTATTTTATTTCCTCACAGTAGTCGTGAAAAGCACTATGTAATGTCTCGGCCGAAAGCGCTATAGGTGGACTCGTATCTTCGAGGGCCTCCCCTGGCGGGTCGGCCCTCGAACTAACTCGATCCACCTATAGCTTACTTTCCAGCCTCTACAACAATGTACTATTTCTATCCCACTAGTCGATATTAAAATACAAAACGATTTATTTACATGACCATTTCCTAAGTGTTAAATAATACATTAAAAAACAATATGTTATAAAAAAATCGTTGTTTCCTATAGATAATCAATTCTTAAACCATCCCTGCCTGGTAGTAAATATAAAACCGCAAACACATTACGTGCCATGTGTTATTTTTAAGCCCGCGTTGAGCTCACAAATTTTCATCCTCTTCTGGACCGGAAGCGAGGGTTTCCCGGTCGCTGGTGATAAACGCGACTTAAGCTGGCTAGGGGCGACAATAGCTAAGTACCTACTATAGAATTTTTTCTCTTAGCTTACTTTGTAAACAAGTCGCTTACAACGGAGTTTATTTAGTTACGTAGTTTTTAACACTTGACACAAAAAGATGTTATTTTTTGCGTCCATAAATACAAAAAATCACATGTCATTTGTCATGTGATTTGTCGTGTCTGTTTTTGTTGTTGTTTTTTGCGTTAAAGTTTATTGACTCATAATTCATAAGAAATGTAGAACACAGTAGCGTTAAAACGGTGGAAATTTAAAAAAGTGTTTTTATACTTGAAAGCAGGCTTTTCTAGCGAGTGATGTTCAACCGTTTTGGAGGTTTTTGTATAGTTTATATTATTACTGGACCGCGATTAGAAGGGGATTAGAGTTGACAGATTTTCCATATGCTTACGTCAAAATTTGTATGGGTTGACAGCTAACTCAATCCCATTCTCATCGCGATTCAGTAATACCTATAGTTATATCACTACCTATAGTTTGTTCCGTCTGTGTAAAAACTTTCACACCCATTTTCACCCTTTAATTAATGATCCTATGGGGTTTAATTTCCCAAAATCCTTTATTTGTGGAGGCCATTGAGATTACAATATTATTTTTTATTTTATTAATTACAAAGTTCTACTTTCGGTTTTGGCTGCTTGCTATCTGTGAGTTTCTAGATAGGTAGCGCGATTCTTTTGCGTTTAAATTCAATTGTAACATACTCTAATTCCGGGAAAAATATCTTTTCAAAATATCCTCGACTATAACAGTCTAGTCGCTTTGGCTCTTTGATCACACAATCATTAGTTTTATAAATATTATCTTTTATCAATTAAACCAACACACGTGTAACTCACTAAATAAAAGCGGAATCATATACTACTAATTTCATTAATAGTTTTCCTGCGACACGAACTAATAGCATCGCTAATTACTTTCCTTAATGATCCTTTTACATGCCACACGTGGGTTTAATTTTCACTAATGATTTTAGTATTAGTTTAGATACTCGAACAATATAAGTATGTAATTCTATTATTCAGTGACATTAAAAAGTGCTGTTATGGACGGTAAAGTACCGTAAAATGGGGTGAGTTGGGTCAAAACAGACGTTCAAACCTCAACAAAAATATAAATTTTAAAATGTATAAATTTTAGTTTTTAATGATTTTGCGTAGTTCTATTATATACCTTTAACGATAAACACAAAATCCTACCTAACCTCGTAGTTGGGTGACTACGGGGTGAGGTGGGATATCCTACTAATGTGAGTTGGGAAAATTGTTGGATCGACACTTTTGGATAATGAAAATCACAATAGCTTGATATTTAAAAAGAATATATTATTTTTGTCGTAGTACCTAGCCTATAAAACCAAGTCACACCTCTGTCATCCCTACTCTCCTCATTCATGACCCAACTGCCCTCTTCATCCCTTCTCCCCCCATTTTACAGTACCTAAAGTAAGAGGAAAAGGTATCATATCATCCTAAATTCGTTTGAAGTTACGTTACACAAGACATTATGGCAGAAGCAGGGCAGGGAAAGTAGGGATTACCGGCCCAGTAAGCGATTCGAGGCCGGGAATCTCCATTTTTATCTCGGATATCTTATGTAAGGATAAGCTTTTCTAAATAAATGCGTGGAAATGGATTCCCGTTATGAGGCCGGGTGCCTTGTTCTAATTTTGAATGCATTAAAAACACAATCCATCTCAATCATAACTCCAACATACAACAAACAAGCAACCAATATTGAAGTTCTATCTATTGTAGTTGCATCGAAATAATTTTCAAGCAAATTCTGTATTTTCTGATTCAGACGTTGAGGCGTCAGCTGTATTGCGTATTTAATGCATTGTAGTTGTATTGAAGTTGGGTCGTGTATATACGTGTTTTAAAGTTGAATACGGCCCCAGGAATTATTCCCATCTCCGTATCCAAACCCGTCTGTACTTGGCCGGTAATCCCTATTTTACTGGCTTCTGCTAACGTACTATAGTAGCATGCATGGTAACATTGGTAACCTTAAGGTAAATAATTAATTTAACTGCCATAGCCACACTTGCGGACAAATGTCGTAATTATATCCACTCACGCAAACGTATCGTCTATAATTATACTTTAATATCGTTTTTTTGTCGGACATGGTAAGCATTTGTCCACAATCTCACCTGAGGCTGAAGCAAAAAATAAGTTTTATTGTTTTTTATTGGATCCAGAAAAGTTATATTAATACCAGAGACTATAGAGATATAGGCGACCACAGCTTAAGAATGGCGCAATGGACATGAGCTTCAAAAAGTTCTTAGGCTGTGGTCGTCTATATCTCTTTAGTAGTCTCTGTTAATACTATGAAAATACCTAATAATTGACATACGTAATGTTAGATTACTGGGTGTAGGTGTAATAAATAAAGAGGAGTAAATTAACTTGCAAGTGTTGACATATAAGTAATTAATATTGAACTTTATTGGGTGTGTAACCAAAGATTAGTAAATTATAATTAGCGACAAGGTCTGCCGTGAGTACGTGATTCGATTTGACAATTTCAATATCCGTGCATTACATTGAAAAAAAAAAAACAGACACAGACTTTAGCACGTTTGCGTAGATACGTTGGTATTGGATGGTGTATCTAAGAAGAAAATTGTGAAATAAGTCTCAGCTTAAGGACCGAGAGCAACAGCGCGTTGAAAAGTCTGCCCCCTTTTGATCTGAATTGAAAACTTAAGCTACTTTACGCCAACAGCTTTAGAGACGAACATGCACGAGCCCTAAAGAAGAATTTTTAATTGATTGAAGAAATCTGACAGCTCATGCTATACAAAGTGGTTTATAATTAAAGGTTTACAACAATAATAATACTTTTGCCTGTTTTAAGGTTTGCCGTCTAGTGAACTCATTTGCCAACAGATGCGATTTATGCGTGACTCTGTTACCGTGACCGTATTTCTTGTAGTGCTAAGGCACTTTGCGCGATTATTAGGGGGGGTCCTGGTACTGCCCCGTACAGTTAATACTTATCGTTTAGTTTATTCACCAATACGCGAATTAAAGCTGTGTCCTACGTGAGCAAATCAACGCGAACGCGAAGCGGTGCTAAAGAAACAAACAGTTGACCAGCGATTGAAGTGTCCTACGTAGCTAACCAATACATGACCGCGAAGCGGTGCGGCGTGAAACGAAGAACGATCGGTTTGTTTGATATTTTCCTGCGAATTAGACGCTTTAAAACATGGCTTTACACACTTTTAGAAGTTTTGCAGTGGTATAGCTAGGTAGTCGCGCGATACAGCAATAGCAAATTCTTATGGACCAAGATGGCATCATAATGCCACACGGTGGCAACTCCTTCTTATGCATAAGTCTCTGGTGTAATTACAATGAGTGGGATTACATCTACCCACGAGTAAAAGTTCTGTTTAGGTAATATGTTTACTTTGCCCATGTCATTAGAATGAGAAACTGTAATGAGATTCTTGCATTGAGCAGGGATAATTACTTATTCGTTACAAATCAATTCTCTGTAAAAAGGTAAAGGTTATGTACTAATTAAGTCCTATACTATGTCGACTTTGGGGAATGTTGTGGAGTTCTGATTGACAAAATCCAATTACCTATAAAATCGTTTTATTTAATTTAAACATATTTCCAGTAATTAATTCAGCAACTTAAATACACATTTGTTATTTTGCCGTTAAATTAATTACCCGTTCCTCTCGAACCTCATGTATGCGACCTCTCTCAAATTCACGTTTTGTTTCGGTTATTTGAGTTAGTTCCTTAAGTTCCATTCCTACTTGTACTGATTCTGTTTTTTTGGCCTTGATTTTGATTGATTAATTATGTTTTCATTAGACATATTTTAGGTCATAAAGGGTCCGTGCGCGTTGGAGTCTGCCATATTTTGGTCTGAAAACTCCAACATTTGACTCACGTACCCTTGCACGTTGTAGGTACTGCCATCTAGTGCACTAATTAGGCAACTTTAACGTGACATTTGCGCTTCGCGCCATTAAACACGGGCGTCCTGTGCTGCCCTCTTCAGTTTACGCATGTTCCCTATACGTATACGTTAATGTACGTAGTTATTTATTAAGACATCAAATCTCTATTATTATTTTAACCTTATGTAGGCACATAAACTTACTATAGTTTATAATTTTAATTTATTATAGATTGCGTTAAAACGGGATAAAACATTAATGTTAAGTTTTACGGCCAAGCTTTACCCAGCGTTATATTTAATTGCAAAATTTAGTAGTATTTCGGACTGTGCAGAAATATACATAAATCAAGTTTATACCTAGCAATAATAATGTTCGCCTTCCCACACAATTTCAAATTCGTCAGGACGTCAGCCACTCAGGTAAAACTGTGCGGAGCGGAGCGCCTTCAAATAATCACGTATTTATAAGGTAATATGGTAATCAAGTGCCAGTCAAGTAATGCGGCTGTAGTGGTATGTTTTTAGTCTGATAAAATAAGGTTGATTTTATATGACTTGGCTCAAAAATATACCAATTTAATATGTAATTGAAACCAGTATTCCCTACTTCAATTATTTATGTTGGTCGGGTCGAGATTGCTCCGTTAGGTATGCTTTCTAGATCTCATTCATCGTCAAAATATTTGCGCCCATAAACGAGAGTCTGTCGCTTTCTACACTGTCTTTATGCCAAATATTTATTATGTAATAAACTGTCTCATATAAAACTGTCACAAGACTGACCAAATTATAACAGCAATCTAGTAAGTTGAGAGTGCTTAAACATAATCAAAAACCATATCGTTAGACAATTGAGACTTTCGATTAAAAAAAAAACAACCTTAAATAGGCTATCCGTTTAGGAACTATAATGCCACAGGCATAGCCAAAAGACAGATGTACTTACCTACACATGAAAATTAATTAATCTAATCTCCCTCGTTTACATTTCTTTCGTAAATATGCTATTTTGAGTACAAATGAAGTCATCAAATTTTTCCATGAACTCAGTAATTAATTTGAGGGTATATGACATTTTTGTCAGGGGCTGTTTAAAATTCGCTTTCGAGTGTGTTGCCCGATTAAGGGCTAAAGTATATAAATTGGGGATTGCGTCGGCTGAGCCGGATTTAACAACCCTTTCTGTTCCGACCGTGTATTCGATCTCGTTGTGGGGAGAGACCAATCCCAAAATAAACCAGTGTACCATAAGTATGCTGTAAAAATAAGTGTATAAATATTTGGGGAGAATCTTACACATATCGACCAAGCCTTAAAATAAGCAAAACTTGCTTGTACTAACAGCTGCAAAATTGCATATCCAATTTAGTATTGAATTCATGTAAAATATTTGTGATAGATACTTCCGAGTACCTATACCAACTTTTAACTCTGTCACTATCTAGATGACGCTGCTGTAGCTAGCAAAAACCCTTTCTTTGTGTTTTCCCTCGATTTCTCCAAGATCCCATAATCAAATCCTGACCTGATAACAGTGATGACTATGGGATCAACTGTAAAGTACTTACACCCTTTAAAATAAAGAAAGAATATTCCAAATCGGTCCAGCGGTTTCGAAAACAATTGAAGATACTTAAAAAAAATAGCAACAAAACCAACAAAGATCCCGGGGATTGACAACTTCCTCCTACGAAATCTGAAAGTCCGTTGAAAACCATGTAGAGGTACAGTCACCGGCAATAATATCATCCTACACAACGGCCGCAAAAACATCTGACACGCTCTTATGTCCCGGTGGTCCTACTGCCGGTGATTGTACTGGTTTATGGGAGTGACAAACTCGCTGGAGAATGCGATTGGAATGACACCCTTTCTGGATTAGGTTCAGTGGGAGCGGGTCGTGCCGTTCAGCGCTGCTTAAAAATTTTGGCTTTGGGACATGGGTGTTTTAACTACGAAACGTGCTTAATTGGGGATTAACTTATTAAATTCAAAGCCAAAAATTATTATTAAAAAAATGATTTAAATATATATAAAATAGCAGCGTCACCTAGATAATCAGAAAATGTACACTTGAACAGCCTAAACCGTTTTAAAACCTTGAAATTTAGGACTTAACTCTTCAAAGGACTTAAAGCTCCAGCTGCGTTTCACCAGAGATAGGAGAGGATGTGGTGCGAGAAGTGTTCTAAAGAACCCATTGAATCTCTTGATTTACCTATCCACGCACAGCACAGCTCTGGGATTGGTTCTTAACCAACATTTCTCGCAACGCACACGGAGAGAAAAAAATTACTAGAAATAAGTAAAAAATAGTCATTCCCAGGACAAGTAAACGTTTACTAAAAACAAGGAAACTTTTACTAAAAACAAGTACACATTTACTAAAAACAACTAAACTTTACTAAAAACAGGGAAGCGTCTACTTGTTTTTAGTAAACGTTTACTTGTTTTTAGTAAATTGTTTACTTGTCCTGGGAATTACTATTTTTTACTTGTTTCTAGTAAAAATTTCTCTCCGTTTATCCTCGTTCATCTCTGATGGAAACGCAACTTAAAAATTAAATCTGTTTTGAAATTCAATCTCTAAGTAACTTGGTTGGTTTTACCAGAATGTAATCTTTAGTGTGAAAAATCTATACCAGCTCTGGAGTCTACAATATTTTTCACCGTAAACATTGAGATTTAAAAACGCTTGTTCGTATTTTGTGCTATTTGCACAGAATGTTCAAGAACTAAAAAGGCAAAGTCGCCTTTGTTGCGACCATTGTTTGTAGTATTGTGCTGTGCTTTTGTTTCATTTGCATGGGTAATTTATAGAAATGGTTTCCGTAGTCGCGGCTATTTTCACAAAATACCTTACTTCTCTGTGGTATTTACTAAGATGTTTATGGCGGCGTTTTCCTTTGCGTAAAACCTGCATGGAAGTGCATCACGTGTTTCTAGTCGAATAAATATATTCAATGTGTTACAAAAATACTGGGGAATTGTTATCGTATTCGGACTAGGAAAAAGAGGATATCTTTTACAACAGAAGCGCTGGTACCACGGCGGTTAGATGTCTCGTCTCGGGTTCAAACCCCGGCTTATACTACTACCGTCACGTGCTACAACTTTGCCTATGATCATTGAGTAAAAGGAGATGACATTCCTAATAAAATTTTTTGTCTCGCAAGTTGTAGCTCAGAAAGATCTTTCATTTGATACCACCCACAATAGGTTTCAGAAAAAAAAATGCTAAAAAAAGATGACGTCATAACTCCTCTCCTTTTTATTGGGGCTACGAGTCAAATTGATCCATATGGCCTAAAGATCCATCGTTCCATTTTTCATACTTTTAACACAATTTGCAGCGTTTTTTGGCGTGCCGCTAGGACTAAGAAGTAAGACTAGTATTACGTATTTTGTAGCCACTAGACGGATGATGCATAAAGTCGTGATGAATGGCGAAAGAGGGGAGGCTTTTTGCTCAGAAGTATTTACAATTTACGTTACTAAACACATTGAGTGCCTGGCATCTATTGGCCCCTTTTATCTACAAAATGGTAAAATGCTGGAAATCAGCTCCGAGCGCCTATCAAACTGCGGCACGGAAAGTGTCAAACAATATCAAACTTTTCCAAACATTTTTGGAGATAATACAAACCTTGATGCCATAGCTGGACTCCTCATAGATGATGGACACGTAGCTCCAGTTAAGCTTCTTGACGATCTCAACCATGGCCCGCACTTGAAACAGGTCCGAAGGTATGGTGCGAGTGAAATACTCGAAGCGGGCCTTGTTTGACAGCTCGGGTGACGTTGAGAAGAATGACACCTGTTAAAGAAGAAATAAAATTAAGGATTTTAAACTCGATATACTTAAAACAAAAGGGAAAAGTCCGAAAATCATTAATTTGTTCTTCCATCACAGAGATATATTTTTTGTGATAACAAACTTATTTGTGATTGGTAAACAAATCGCAACCTATGTTTTACACACATATACAATACACAACACACAACAGTTTTTCAAGGGCAAAGTCAATTTTTCTTATCGTTACAGCAATCAAATGGTCGGTCATCATCATTATTCTCATCTCAGCCATACGACGTCCACTGCTGAACATAGGCCTCCCCTTTGGACCTCCATAAGTATCGGTCGGAAGCGACTTGCATCCAGCGTCTTCCGGCGACCTTTATAACTTAATAATATGAAAAATATAGGCACTACATGAATAAGAAACGTACGTTTCAGACAAAATAATAATTTAATCATTAGTCATTCAATCATAAAGCTTTTGAGAAACGGGCCCCAGCTATCCGTACGCTAGTAATTTACTCATTACTTAATTAGAAATCAGACACTTAGTTATAATCTTACCAGCATGGCTATGTTACATTAGATGGCAATAATTAAAAGGTGTATTGTTCATATGATCAATATTAATGAGAATATGAGTCCTACTATACTTGAACGCTGCCTAATGGCACATACCTATTTGCTCAATAATACTAATGAAGTCGGTTAACAAGGATGTAAGTAGTAAGGCAATACGGGGTATATAAGACCTTTAAGAAATAAACAGGCAGGAGCGTTTATGAAATGATCATGTATGTTAATTAATTCGTTACGTTGGCGGCTCGTGTAATTAAATGCCATTAATTAAAGTTTGTTTAGCATAAAACGTCGAGTTGAACCCCCTTTTCAGTCCCTTTAGAAACGATTTACGAGAGAAAACGAATACCGTCAACTGCTGCAACTTTGCCTACGATGTACAACTTTGCCTGGCTTGAAAAACGTGTTTCTTCACCAGACAGCTATTTCCCCAACAGCAATTTTCAGCGGACTCCTTAATTCAAAAAATCTTTTAAATTTAAGATTAGTAAATAGTTAGGTAAGACTGAAATGTATAATTATGATTTATATCTTATGAAATAAACAGTTTATTTTTTTTTATCTTAACCCTGAGATGGCCGCCTTTCTCACATCTCAGGAATTTTATCATAATGGTTTAAGCGAAAAAAAACTAATATAAGTAATAATAGACTTTTTTTAACGCTGGGGAAATGCATTTACGCATGCCACCTGGTCCGGGGAAGCCAGGGGATAGGACGGAATAATCAATGAAGGACTACCGTCTAAAACCACCAACATGCCACCAACGATTACAGACTCCGCCTGGGAATGGGACGCCGCAGGATCACTATCACTATATACTTGTGTTCTGAATCATTCCATATGAAAACGTTTCAAATGAATTATTTTGTGTAGCCGCATGCTCACGAATTGTAATGAAATAAATGATGGCATACTATGAGATTTAATAACAAAACCGTAAATAACAATAACAAAAACTACGAAACATGTCGCGCTAAGTGACTACAGACAAGTGAGTGTAACCATTATAATTTATAGTGTTAGTATTTCTCAAGAAAGTTTAAATTTAATAAAAAACACCAATATCATACTATAGAATGTAATCCGATACTGTTGGCTGTAAATGATGTGTGTCTCCGGTAAAGTACTTAAATAGTTAAATACCCTAATTTTATAGCCTAATAAGTTTCAAAACTAAAGCTCAACTAAAATTGGTCCCTGCGCTAAAGTAAAGAACTTTATATATTATTCATTAACTAATGTCACATTCTAAACTGGACTTTGAAAGTCGCACCTGAGCCACAAGCTACAACTTATATTTGATAGACGCTTATTTAAACTTTGTCATAACAAATTGATTGATGAATATGAAATTCAACTTCAAAGGGTGCTAAATGTTAATACATATGTAAAGTTGGCAACGAAAGTTGGCGAACTAGATTACAAAAGTAACTAGACACATAAATGTTATGTAAGTTATATACTGAATAGCGCGTCAAACAGTTGGACAATTTTGCCTGGTGGAGTCGACCGTCCAGTGGTGCCTCATTAGGAGGATTGTGTTTCCTAATAAACGAATCAGTTTCAGTATAATCCCTCATGTTAAGTTATACTCCAACAAATTCCGCAACTTACTAATAACCACGAGGTGGCCGCGACCTCGGTACTACCGGTTATTAACCAAGGAGTAGTTAGGCGATTATCACACTGACGACGGATCCTCATGCGGCGCCGGTGTGCGAGCGAGATAGCGCTATACACATGCAAAGCGCTATCTCGCTCGCGCACCGGTGCCGCATGCGGTTCCGCGCCAGTGTGATAACCGCCTTACATGCGTTTTGAGACTAAGCACCCGGTTGCAAACCATCTTTTAACGTCAACGTCATCGTTTAAAAAATCTTTGACAGTTTTCCATGGGTGACAGCCTCCGTCGCCATATTTAACGTCGACGATTCCTTTAATTGTGCGTGGTGCAACCCATACTAGGGGTCGGTTGCACTTAACCGTCGGTCACCGTTAAAACGTTCACTAAATTTTATACAGTGTATGGAAATTTTCATAGTACCCTATCCGACCAGCTGATGAGTCCGACAAAAATGTTGTATTTTAATTAAATCTCATAATATTCCTTCCACTTTTCGGCCCTTTTTAGGATGGTTTCCGCGAAAAAAAATATCCTATCCTTCGGGGCTCAGACTACCTATCTATATAGCACCTACTTATGTACATTCAGGATCAATAAAAAAGCAAAATAATATAAAGAAACGCATTTACCTTCATTGCTTCGCAATCACGGACTTTTAAAGAACAACCTCGGTTTCACTTATACACGTTTTGTTTAGGGTTTCTGGTTTCTCGCCTCATTTTTTTTCTCGAGTCTCGAGAATTTTCGACCCCAATTTCTCGAGTTGTCTCGACTCTCGAGTCTTTGGTAAGAAATTGTAACTTTTTGCTTAAATTAAAATGAAAATCAAATAAAAGTCAGTCAATTTGCAGTACAAATACAAAACAAAATTAAAACTCTTCTTACAAATACACCAAAACTGAAATCTTACATAAAAATCAACTAGTAAAAGAAAACTATTTATAATCAACTTTTTCAGTCTTTTGATCAGACTTTAACTGGTATTTTTTATACAAAAAAGAGATCTTCTATAAAAAAAAACAATAACAAAGCTAGGCTTAAATTTAAATAAGATTAGGACTAGAAATCAAATGCAAATCATATTTTAATCATCACAACCGAAAAAATTCTTTAAAATATAATGATGTAAAATAAAATTGAGTAGTTTCAGCAATCATATTTAACAGTCTTTAATAATCTAAGGGCTGAATATACAATCGTCAGATAAGCCCTATTCGACCAATAACTGTATGGATATCAGTCGAATAAGTGTTTACCTGAGGATTGAAAAATCGGCCCTAAGTGAAATATGTACCTATCTACAATATATATATGTTAATCATTTGTAAAATCATTCATTTTTGAGTGTTATCATTTTTATAATTCAGTCATTAATGTCATTATTAAAAAGTTATTTTTGTCTTAAAAAGTAGGCCTTTAAGAATACTAGAGCGTTGATTGCTTTATCCGAAAGTCAGTTTCTGAGCTAAGGTAATCTATCTAAAGGTAATCTGAGCGGGAGACTAGCTGAGGCCAGTTTTATAAAGCTACAAGTTACAATTTACAAGCGGAACTCTCTTTCTAACCCTATGTGTTAGAAAGAGACTTCCGCCTGTAAATTGTAACTTGTTGCTTTATAAAACTAGCCTCTGGTTCGATGCGGTGCGGCGGCGAATTATAAAGCGTGCGAGTGAGAAGTCCACTGCACGTGTAGTGTAGTGTAGTGCGCGGCGCGGGTGCGTTATCATTATTAAAGGCGGCAAAATGGCAAATTTGACTTAAGCCCGTATTTCGTGTTAGCCGGAACTCGAGAGTCTCGAGAGTCGGCTAATTTTTTCTCGTCTCGAATGGAGGCGAAACTCTCGAGTTGTCTCGAGTTCGAGAAGTCTCGAGCAGAAACCCTAGTTTTGTTATTTATATTCATTTTTAGTAAAAATATCCGTTAATTAATATAATAATAATAATCCGTCCATGATAATGGCGCATGCAACTGTGCCGAAATATCGGAAGCTCACAACAAAAAACTCACATGGTAAATATCCCGTTTTAAATAGTTTTTGTAATATCCGTTAATTATTTATATTTCAGTGAAAAATAATTTCTTTAATAATATTTTGTCTAGTGTCAAGTCCTTTTTTTGCCTAAAAACACAGCCATATTTGTTTACAATATTAAAAAATATATTGACGCCGAATATGCAGACATATCATACACCACTTCATATAAATCGGTTGAGCGGTTAAGTACTAGTAGGCAAGTAATTGCATTTACAATATTCGCAGCGATTTAACGATATGTGGGGTGAGCGGGGTCATGTTTTGGTTAGCTAATTAATGACCAGTGAGAAAGCGGTATGAATTATTAGTAATGGATTACACGTGGTTATTCAGACGCGGGCACAGCTGTTTCCCAAATTGAAGATTTATCTAAGCAGAGAGTTGATAGATGATTACGAGTAAGATAAAATGGTATTTGCTTAACAAGCCCGTTTTGCATACACACATTCTTACGGACTTTCTTTTTGGCTCAACTTTTTAGCACATTAAAATGGCACATTTCGCCATACATATAGTGTTCAAATAAACGAGTACCCGTATGGGTGGTAAAAAATTTTACGTTTTCGAATATAAAATGTGTTTCAAAAGTAAAATATCCATAACAGCTAGGCGACAATTTCTTGCACTATGATGTGACAAAATAAAATGTAATATGGAGTATATTTCTATTCTTTGTGTATACAGGATGTTTGGCACATGTACCGACAAAACTTTTTGGGGGGTTTGTGGTGTCATTGCCTTCCCTTTCTTCCTTGGAACCTTTGCTTGCATTTTTTTATTTTTTTTCATAAATCATGCAAAATCTGATTTTTGAAGCCCCATAACTTTTTTTTATGGTCTTAGGCTAACCCCACACTTAGCGTCTTCCGAGCGTCGGCATCTGACCAGCGTCGACGCAGCGTCGACGCGACGTTGACGCGACGTCGACGCGACGTCAGCGTAACGTCAACCCCCCTAAGATCATTAAAAAAAGCTTCGATAATCAGATGTTGGATGATTTATAAAAAAAAAAAAAAAAATCGTATCTCCAGATCTGTGGCTCCTAGGACCAAGGTTCCAAGGAAGAAAGGGAAGGAAATGACACCACAAACCCCCCAAAAAATTTGTCGATACATGTGCCAAATACCATGTATTTTGGTCTAGTATTTTCATTTAAGCTATAACCTGGGTAATTTATAGAGTTAAAACTTATTTAAGAGCTTTAATATTTTTCCTGTCAAAATGCATTTATGGCGGCCAAATCTAGATAATACTTTTATAAAGTTTCATGTTCTTCTCACACGAACACGTGTTATATATCATCTGTAGGAACAAATTGCCGTACAGCGAGGAAGTTTGCTGCATTTATATTGATATAGGCCATTATAACTTTGTTAGAACAAATGTGGCTTAGTCCCGGTGACGGATCTCTCTGCCTTATGAGAAAACTTGAACTTTCTTTTAAGATCATATTATGTTAAGGACTAACACTATTTTTATTTATAGAGTGTTCCACTGCTAGGAAAAAGCCTCCCGTGTCTACGTAGTCTTATAAGTACATAGAAAGAGATAATGCAAGCTGCTAATGAACATTGCCTTACCTTAGGTACCTTAAAATCGAACAAGCGGAGTGGAAGCGAAGCGAAGTTCTTACAAACAATTTTGGACACAACCTGGCTACTGGGACGTTTCGGCATTTCGATGGCTTATTGATTTTGAGAGTTTGTTCCGTGATAACTGATAACTTTAGTAACGATTTTTTGATCCTTATGAAATAATGTTTTAGCAGAAATACGTATAATTTGAGAGTTCGTTTGTATTCAGGGTCGATCAAGGGGTTGTGGAGCTAGAAGGCGAATAAAAATCTTTATAAGGATCTTGTAATATTGGTCAACTCGTTTGCAAGTAAATAGCGAGTTCTCAGTTCGAGGCGGACTGAAGATTAGAGAAACGTTACCTACTAAAGTTACCTATCGTAGATCAAACATTCAAAATAAAATAAAACATTGATTTGCACGGAGGATCCGGTCGCCATTCTGACAGTTACGTTGTGTCCGAACAAGAACTTAACTTCCCTACGCTCCGCTCGTTCGAAAATCTTGTTGACGAAACAGAAGTTCCCTATTTCATCCCCTGCTCTTGTGTAAGGACTCTGCAGATTCCCCCAGAACCGCCGAAATACCACAACTATAGCCAATCAAACCATCCGCGGTGGACTCCAGAACATACGTACAGTCTGTGAGCTTTTAGAAGAACCTTCGGGAATCGGCGATGACGCACGAAGGTAATATTGCTGTTCTGCTTTTTCATGTGTCACTGTTGATTGATACCCGACGTCTCTTTCTAAAACTCGAAGGTTCTTCTGAGAGCTCACGCACTGTACCACGTCTTTAAAGCTTTATTTATTCATATACGGGCACGAATGTAAAAGTACTCCGTTTCCGGAAGCACGGAGATCGATTTCACTTGAAAATATAAAGGAACTCAATTTATTCGCAAATACGATTGTCAACAGTCACGTAGGTATACGAGAGACATTAATTCAATCCAATCGATAACCGCTGCGATATTTGCTTACGTATTCCCAAGTCGAACATGGAATGTGACAGACACATTGATAGATGGGATATCTGAAACAAATTTTGTGCTCTATTGTTTGGCGGTTGTCAGCTGTCGGTGTCAGTCGCTTGTTATCATGTCGCTGATACAAGGGTGAATGTATGGACCTTAAGTGCCGGTAACTTTAACTCACGGCGAAGACAACTTTTACGTCACTCTGGGTGGTAAGTGAGATTTGCCGCCTACGGGAAGCAGTGGAAAATCACACTTTACACCCAGAAGAAGACGTAAAATTATGTACGCACTACGTTTATTTTGATTCTAGGAACTTCCAGAAATTCAGAAAATATGGACAAAATGGGCGAAAAATAAATAATCACTTTACCAACAAGTTTCAAATAAAATACTTGAAACTTATTGAAATGCCAGGCCATAAGTGATCTATAAATACCCTGTATGTGTTACTGGTTTCCATAGCTCGGTTCATCGCAAAAATTAATTTTGTATGGAACAAGATGCACACTTTTGACACTTTTTGGGTTGTGGTTATGTATGAATGTAATTTAGAAATATATTATTAAAATACTGTACCTACATAATACAAATTTAATATATTTTGTTTTATTTCGGTTTTGCGACATTTTTGCGATGAATTGTCCGAGCTATGTTGGTTTCTACTTATTACGTTACTAATTACGTTCGAGTTGAAATGGATCTACGGTCGTTTGCGGTAACATTTCACGGTCCGTAGTTCAGTTTAGATTAATTCGTGTTTTATTTCATGATTATATTTATTAAAGAAACTCAATGAAGTGGCATTCTTTAGCGATCCACCGTTAGGCCAAAATGAGATAATAATATATCATGAAAGTTGTTTGATGTCTGTTAGTTGGTTGGAGCTATGATAGTTTATTTTTCTCAAACATAGGTACAACGAAATATTGTCGTTTCGTTGATTATAATATTTACAGAGACGATAGAGATATAAACGGCCACAGCCTAAGAACTTTTTGAAGCTCAATTCAATTGCGCCCTCTGTCCGAAAGCCTCCTAAAGATACCGAAAATGTAAGAGGCAATGTCACCTGCACTGCTACTCCACCTAGTAACTACTAATGTGCTACTAGTACGCTATTCGTTACTAGGTGGAGTAGCAGTGCAGGTGACAATTCCTCTTAAATTTTCGGTATCTTTAGGAGGCTTTCGGACAGAGGGCGCAATCGACTTGAGCTTCAAAAAGTTCTTAGGCTGTGGCCGTCTATAACTCTAGTCTCTGATATTTATAATAGACTGATGGACTTTTTAATAATCATGTTAGGGGAACAGCATCTGAAGAGGACTGTTGTTGGATTTCACCTGGGCCTGTAAAGTGATCGCCTTTTGTTTCAATGTCACACGCCACTCATAGGTACAGTAAAAATACCGGAAGGTTTAATGAGGAAGAGATTTTTTTTATTAATAATCCGGATCTCTGTGGTAACTGAATAAACAAAATTTACTTCATTAAAACCGGTATGATATTTTGGAGTCTTTTTTAATAAATTTCATTGCATGTTTAAAAAATATATTCTCGGCCTCGTATCAATTATCTACTAGGCCAGTAAACCCTCTTTTCCCAGCTTTTAGTGTAATGTACTATTGTGAACTAGGACTGATGAAAAATGAACTTTGTTAGTCTGCCAAACCTTTGTCGGTCACAGAAGATGACAATCCTTCAGTTTTTAAGTGATATAAGAAAAAAAACATTGTGTGGTTTTATGAAACCAGGATGCAAGTGAAACTTTACTATGTTAGCATGGCGCTTAGAAATTGGTGCCCAATTGCTTTGTCATGCTAGACGTACCTACAGAGCTGGAATGACTTGCCAAATGTAATTCATTAAATATAATCGAAACATGTTTCTAAAATTTAGAAAAAAATAATTCGTCCCATGGGGTTTGAACCCTCGCCCATTCGATCGTAAGTCTCATACCATACCACAGTGCCACCGCTGCAGTTACGCTAAGACGCGAAATATAAATTTGTATACCGAGGTTCACTGCCAACACGACATGAACCTTATTGCTTATGAAATAAGCCTCACCTTACTATAAACGAGAATCAGCGTTACAGCTTGTAACGCCCGACATGCAGAAGAGAGGCTTTAAAATTTGAGGCGATGGAATAAAAGTTTCACTTTAAAACAGAATAATTATCTCTGTATATGCACTAAGTAAGAAATTGGTGTGTCACCGATTCTTTTGGGCAAGCAAAAAATATTTACGATCAAATTCGCTCACCGCAGTCAGCGCTAGGCTGACTTGTTTGCCGCTATGTGAGTGTGAAAAAATAAAAACAAATGTAGGCATAGCTGTCACGCTGTCAGCTTCAAATAACACGCTTTGTCCAAAAATTATCAGCCCTGAAAGTTGAAAAGTCGGCCGGGTTTCCGTCTGACCCGGCCGTTTTGTATGACGGGGACTGACAGCGGCTACAACACACAAGCACTGCAAACACGTTTGGGAAATAACGTGTGAACGGATATCACCGAGTTTCCGCGTTCAAAACACAAATAAAAAAGATGTAGTCTAGTTTGATTTTTAAGCTGCATTTCCACGAATATGCGTTGCCAGGAATGTCTTTGTTAAGAACCACAAATAACCTCAACACTAGGTAGATCATAAGTACAACTCGGGGTCACCACGCATCAGTGCTCCCGTACTAATTTTGTATGAGAGCGCGACCGCGTATTTCAATTGAGGTAACGTTTTTGATCATTACTCATGTGGATTAAAAATATCCACAAAAATCAAGTTACAGGGGTGAACCTGGATTGTTATACTACAAATTGGTGTATAATACTATTGAGATCTGCTGTTCGGATCGTAGAAATTTACGGATGAAATTGCACTGATGTGTGGTGACCTCGTGCTCCCTGTAAAAGCTTAATGATGAGGTGTCTGTGTAGTCTGTGTTAAGAACCGATCCTATTCAGAGCTGCACTGTGCGAAGATGAAGATAGGTAGGTATATTAGTTCTAGTAGTTCTTAACAAACACATTTCTCGCAACGAATCCTCGATTATATTTATATCTGGTGGAAACGAAGCCTTAGGCTCACAACACACCTAGCGGAATTTTGGCAGTAATGTATGGAGGTTTGTCGATGGTAGATTAAATTTGTCTATGGCCTCAATATATTACTGCCTCCATTCCGCTAGGTGTGTTTTGAGCCTTAATCGGTAGCTGATATCTGAATACAAAATGATTACAGAGGTATCTGTGAATAGCTGTACGCGTTTATTGTATACATCTCTAAAATAGACGTACAGTGTTGCCAGTAACATAAAGTATACTACAATACTTAAACATAAATAAATATCGAACAATGAAGCGAGGAAATATAATCCTTATTTGCATGTGGCCGCGAAATCCGTGATAAATAGCTGTTTGTAATCGCAAATAGTGTTTAATGTTTGTCTAACAACGAAAGCTCGCCTGCAGTGGATGCGCAATGGGTATTAACTAATCTTCAACTTCGGTTTCAAGTGTTTGAACTCAATTTCGCCATACAATGACCAGTCAGAGGGACCAGCATTGAGCATTAAGCAAATTATCTCGATCAATAACATTATACCTTTTAGTTGACGCAGCATAAATAGCATTGATCATCAGACTAGTTAGGAGAAGTCCCATCAATCTCCTACAAGTCGATGTAACGATTTGGCTTTACGAAGGAGCGTAGCCATTGCCAAACGCTCCGTAGCGAATGAAACGCAACTGTCACTGTCGCACTAATATGGAAGAGTGAGAGAGCTGACTACGATACGCTACGGAGCGTTATGGGGCCCACCTACTATCAGTCGGCCTGACGATATTGGCCTGTCAGTTGTTCGGAGCTGTCAAATCTTTGTTCTAACTGACAGGCCGATATCGTCAGGCGGACTGATAGTCGGTGGGCCCCCTTAACGATTTGCACGTTGGTTACGCACCCTGGAATGTCACGTATATGTATGTCGTTTACCTAAACTTCCGTTATAGTCCTAGCGGTACGCCTTAAACATGCTGCAAATGGTGTTAAAAGCATGAAAATTGGAACGATTGATCTTTAGGCCAAATTAATCGATTTGGCCCGAAGCAGTAAAAAAAAAAAAAACAGAGTGCAGTTATGACGTCATCTTTTTTTTGTATGGAAAAAAAATAAATTTTGTTCTGAAACCTATCGTGTGTGGTATCAAATGAAAGGGCTTTTTGAGCCTATTCTAAAAATATATCATATCATTATATTTATGTCACTTGTTTCAAATGTAATATAAAAATAATTTTCAAAACATACCAAGTTTGGGCTCCTACAAATACGATAGGGTTGAATATTTTTTTGTAAAATATACCTTAAATGATACCTGATATCCTCATTTCAAACCCCAAGAAAGCAATTTTGAAAATAATTTCACTAAGTATTTTTTTTTAATTTTTCATTATTACGAATGTGGGATCTAATAATTCTCGGAGTAATGAAACTCTGTTTACACGTTCTTTTGATATAACGTGATAGGTGAGCTCGAGGAACCCGGGTTGCACATATCAGGATTTTTCTTACTTAAAGCGAATTAAGTTTATCCCATTTTTTGCGAACTTGAGGGTGGGTAAAGTAATATCGAGTTTTACCCAACATTGCTCAAGTCGATTTGCGCTTAAATAATGCGATTATAGTATTGAAACAAGAATTACAGCAAATCTCTAGGGTAATCCTATCATTCCCTTTAAATAGTTCAGCGATAAGTACGTGAACTTTTGTACAAATTAGGTGGGCAATGATAGGTACGCGTTTTTGATCTTTACGGTACAAGGTGCATACAAGCATTCCAAAGTACAAGGGTTGTCTCATTTGACTTAATTTTTTTAATTTAGTCATGTTTTTATTTTTCAGGCATTAGTATGTATATTAAACAAAACATAATTAAATGAGTTATATTTCATTATTTATAATAGAAACAAATCATAACGAACCTATCTTAGTAATGTTTACAAATAAATCGGCAGACCAAAGAAAATTATGTATATATTGAATACTATGGTTTCACATTAACAATTACATTAAAAAAATAAAGAAACAGTTCCAAACGTCATATATATATTTCAAAAACAATAATCACCTTTTTTCGTGCCGAGTGGTTAATACAAAAAGCCGATAGCCCTAAGATTTTTTTTTGTCTTGGGCAAAGTTGGCCATCACTAGTTGTTACATTACAACGTAACATTGCCCACATCAAGACTTCTTCATTCATTATCCTTTTGAAATCGAATTACGATATAAACAATCTAGAGTAATGGCAACTGTCACAATACTCTAAAATGAAAATGCTGAAGCAAAAAGGTATAGGGAAACAATTGCATAAGAAAAGCCTTTTAACTTTACATAGTTCCCGTACATTGTTAAGGACCATTCATCTTTTGTTTCTTTTCCTCATTGTATGGAATCTAAAAGAGCACCCTCTACAATAAGGTTTCACTGGCTTTCCCCATTGCCTTATTATATACAGGTATAAGTATAAGTATGGGTTTTACTCACCATGCTTTCCCATTTTGTGAGATTCACATCAACACTTGCCCGCACCAGAATACTATACTATGGGTTGGCTGGAAGAGATCCCTTTTAGGGATAAGCTCGCCTTTGTGCATATCTTTTTTATTTTTTATTTTACTGTTGTAATATTGTTAAACTTGTTTATGTGCAATAAAGTACATACATACATACATACTATAAAATTACGTAAATTAATGAATTTGTTCAAAATGTTGGGCAAAGTTTCGCCTGGGGGCAAAGTTGGAGGATATTACGGTACTCGTACTCGTATTGAGTAATACGACGCACTTTGTAAACATTAAAAATCAGAAAAAAATACTAAATGTAATTATTTTCAAAATTGCATTCTTGGGGTTAGATATGAGGATATTAGGTATCATTTGAGATATATTTTATAAAAAAATATTGCTTGGTGTCGTATCTCGAGGAGCCCAAACTTGGTATGTTTTGAAAATGTTTTTTATGTTTATTTCAAACATGTGACTGAAATGTAATGATGTGACATATTTTTGGAATTAGCTCAGAAAGCCCTTTCATTTGATACCACACACGATAGGTTTCAGAACAAAAATTTTTTTTTTCCATACAAAAAAAAGATGACGTCATAACTGCACTCTGTTTTTTTTTTTTTTACTGCTACGGGCCGAATCGATTCATTTGGCCTAAAGATCAATCGGTCCGATTTTTATGCTTTTAACACCATTTGCAGCATTATACTGAATTTCGGCGTGTACCGCTAGCACTATTAGCACGAATGCGAATGTGAATGGAAGTGAATACTCAAAAGTGAGTAACCACAGTAAATTGATTTATGAGTTTGTTAAGCTCACGTGTTTCTAGATAGTTTGTTGGCCTTACACACAACATTGCAATGGGCATTCCACTAGTATGATAACTTTTGCCGGTGACTCATCGCGTAGTTCTTAACAACCGCCATCTATATGGAAATTTTACAAAAGGTAGACCGAGGCAAATCGGATCGCACAGGGCGAAACGGATCAAGTAAATATTTTTGACAAATTCATAAAATCGCGTCACAGCGACGTGCATGGAAACCACATTGATATTGTTTACTACCTATTATTTAATTATTATTTAGGGTTATTATTTATTTATTTAATGTTTTTTAAAACTCTGATTTAAATAAGTAATTTCATTTACCATTCACAGCAAAAATTTAGCGTGTAAAATCTTGAATTAATAATCAGAGTACAAAATATTGTCATATCAAATAGGAATCGGCTTTTTAACTTCAACAAAAGTTTGTTTGCAACCCGGACATGCCAAGAATTATAAATTCTTTGTTCGTAGCCAGATACAAAACTATTTACTTCTTTCTTCAAACAAAGCAAAAATACAAGTGATAAGAAAACTTGGTTACGTAGTGGACGAAAGGGTGAGCTGATTTTGTTTTTATCGGGATCCCCATCATGTCAAGGCACCTGTGGCCTGGAATGATACAACGCAAATGTCTGTAGAGGTTTGCTATTTCGTATGTTACTCACAGCTGTGTGCTGTAAAAACCCAGCTGTCTACAAATTGCATAATACAAACTACATCATCTCGTGGACTTTTCGTGCTGTTTTTATTAGATACTAGTTTATCAGGGTATTTTTATTTCAACTTGTACTTTAAAGCACGACTTAAGTCGTGTTTCAGTAACGTCTAACCGTTACATTCCTGACAAATGTTTGGGATTTGATATTGACAGTCAGTTTCGTGACGATTGCTAACCGGCCGTTAATGGTACACAGTTAAGTAAACATGACCATTTATTTTATTAACGGATTTCATTAAACTGAAGTTACAAGTAAAAAATCAGTTTGGTAACAGCATTTGAGCATTGACTTCCGTTGTTAAAGTACATAGATACTTGCAGAAAGCTTAGTTTAACTAATTGGATACCCTATAGGATAGACTTAGGGAAGTCTTTGATCAGACTTAAGCTAAAACCCTAACTTTGCTCGATATCTTAGGTACGTCTTCGCCGGATCGGGTTAGCTTAAGATGGTTTTAGTGAGATAAAGTTTGGCGGTCGGCCAAATTCGTTTTTGACATCGGAACGCGTTCGTAAAAACGGCGTGATAAATAAAGATTTATGTGCCTTAAGGTTTGTAGCGAAATCTAACGAGATACTTGAGCTAGCTTTTAGGGGATTTGGTTTAGAGGCCGTTTATGTATATTTGTGACGTCCCACGGGTGAAAGTACCTTATGGCGGTTGGCGCTTACGTTGCGAAGCATCGCATTAGTATTTCAGCGTCGTTAGAAATAGCGTAAGTCCCAACCGCCATAAGGTACCTTTTCTCGTGGAATATCACATTTAACCAATTTTGTTGTTTCATAATAGTGTTGACTGTTTGCAGTGATCATATTTACCACGTTAAATAGTTTAAAAGGTTTTACTAACTATCACGAGCTAAGTAGAGCCCAAACTCACATTTTAGAATAGTACGGCCGATATACCTTTGTTGTTCGCAGTCTACTAGGTAAATATATATGTACGAGACTTATATGGCCCTTATCATGCCACATGCACGTTAAGGGTATTCAATTAAGGGGTCCAAAATAATGACTCACCTGTGGTATCTTAAACAGCCTGAGCAGGTTAGCAACCTGGACTGACGTCACGCTAGACGCCGCGCCGACCACGCCAGATATCACCTTCCGAACCGCCGTAGCATTGCAGGCGTATTCTGCATCGTCGATGTTGCTGATGGACCCTGAGAACAACCGTTTCGTATCTAATTTCTTTGCATGTGCAGTATTGCGAATGCTCTAGTGCGGAGCCGATTTATGACTCGAGTTTGGAATCGATTAATTTTGTACTAGGCGGAACGTCTGTTAATAATACCACAGTGTTTTTGAAAATAAAGGTAAAGTAGAAAAATTCACTGCTACTCGAGGATACAAGCCCGTCAACGAACATTAGGCGTCCCCCTAAAATGCATATAAAAAGGATATGGAAAAATTCGCAGCCGTCACTGTCTCGTAGCTCAGTTGGTTAGAGCAAGGGATATGTATCCAGGAGTCGCGAGTTAGAGTCTCCTCTGAGGTAGTAAGTGTTTCTACTTTTCCTTTATATCTAATAATTTTTCAATGTTCATCATCAAAAACAGGGATATCCATGCAGCCTGCTATATAGCAGGTTCTGCTGCGATGCGACATCCACCGAAAAAAGTTTTTCGACATTTTCAAATCGCCGGAAAAAATGTATAGAACTGAACCTGCTGCGTTAGAGACGCGATTGATAACGCTAGTGCGTTACCCTGAAGTATGTAAAGCGATTTTGTATAGACGTCGTTAGTCAAGTTTTATTTGAACAATGAGTTAGATCAAGCATTGATGCAAACTTGAACAAGTTTATTGCGGAGGATATGTAACTTTCCAGTTCCTTTCCTGGTCTGGACTTCTGGAGACTTCATGGAATTTGACAGATGTTTCGTAAGTCCTTTGTGCTGATCTGGATTATACTCGTACGAACTGGCTTAGGTCCAAGACAGTTTGAAACTTAAAGGATGGACAGTTATTTTCTTAGCAAGAATTGAAATGTTACAAGTTTAACATTACATAATGGTAAATATTGATGCCACAGAAGGATTAAGTAACACACACACAAGTGGATTATAGAGAAAAAGGGAATTTTTGATAGCTACCTTTTATGAAATCCACTGCCATCTCCAGTCCATAAGTATCTTTATCACAATCATCCAAAATATGAGTGCCCAAGGTCACACCAGGGATCAGCTTCAAGTCATTATTGATATAGTCCAACGTGTACAACATCGTCTCCAAAGCTTGGACTCCCCCCTGCGGCATCACCGGCCCACATGTCATGTTATCAGATCTTTCGTGTACCATCATCAGGCCTCCTAACACCAGATCCCCTTCGATAACAGCCTCCCTTTTGATAGGCCAGTGGAGATGTTTCTTATCCTTCATTTCACCTACTTGGTCGTTGGACATGTTTACCCAATCACGCTTTCTCTCCTCTAAAACTAAGCTCTGGTATGATAGGTCATCGAGGATAGGGAAGATGCCGAAGTCCTGGGCCTGGTCGGATTTATGTCGGTGCCGGTGGTGATGCTTGGGGCGATCATCCTCGGGCCTCATTTCGGTGTGGTGCAGAAGCAGCAGGAGCGGAAAGGTAGCCAGCCATCGGCCCACCATGGTGCTTGTCTCATGCCACTGATATCAAATGTTTGGTCCATGATGTTTGACGAAGCGTGTTCATTTTTATCTGGAACAAAGAAGATTTCATTGAAAATATTGGCCATTGCCATATTATGATAAGTTATGGACGTAGTTTCGTAGAATGGAAGTAAAAATAAACTTGTGATATAGAGATTTTGTTACTAAGGTTACCTAGCTATTTTTAATAGGTTAACCTAACCGTCCTGTTTATTACTAGGTTATTAACATGACTATTTTTACTAGGTTATTTACCTAACCGTCCTGTTTATTACTAGGTTATTTACCTGGCTATTTTTACGAGGTTATTTACCTAACTGTCCTGTTTATTACTAGGTTATTTACCTAACTATTTTTAATGCTAGTTTAACTGCTGATGTAGACCAGAACCGAACTGAATATAGTGTGTATGTCTAATACAGGTGGATCTTTAAACGGTGGTTATATAACATAGGAAATTACATATACTTCCTATTGCCACTCGAGTGTTGTATAATAGGTTTTGATTAATTACATAATAGGTTTTGTTTGTAATTTTATACGTTCTCAATTGTCGATTATCTTCATTCGAAGTAAGTAACGTAAAGTATTCTCCCAATATGTCAAGGATAATGGGACTAAAATATTGTAAGCATCAGGTTCTAGGAATCCTGTCGTAGGTAAGTCAACAAACATCATTTTGATTGTATTTATTTAGGCACAATTTGATCAAACTGAATTTACTTAAGGTGAAGTATTCTCAGGCCCGATCACGATGTTTCAGTTTCGATCAATATAAGTAAGCTTCATAAGTATAATATTTATAATTGCACACACTGCAGTGGCGGCACGTCGATAGAACACGATTCCCGTCGGCTTGCCTAAGTTTCAGTTTTCCTACAGCTCATGAGGAAATTTCAAGTCGAATTCAGCCCCGGCTTGCCTAAGAAAAATTTGACCCACCGTCGATATTACTGAATTTACTCAAATGGGTGGTCAAATTTAAACAAGGGCAACAACCGGTATTTGCTCCATATAAAATCCTGGTATTTTTCGATCAGTTTTCGCTCTTTCCTTATCATTATTTTTAACTACTCAATCTAATAGCACCAAGGCAATATATAAATATAATATTGAGTTCTACATAAGGCCATAAAATAATTATCACGTATTCTGTCCGTGATAATTATTTTACTGACAATAAAATGACATCACAATATCATTAGACACACTTAATTATATTTGTGACGGCAATGAAGAATATTAGGCACCTAATCCGATCAGAAACTATGAGACATATATGGTGACCGTGAACTCAGTCCTTGATATGAGTAATAGGCAGTAAACAATGACCAGAAACCTCTCGCCTGAGGGAATATCTTATTTACTCTGTTTGTGTTTCGTAAAAAATCGTCCTTATAAAATTTTCTTAGTTTATCTATTTTTTTTGTGTGTTTTATGGATGGTACTTTAAAGTAAGTTTTAACGAAATGCAAGTCAGGTTTTTATTAATTATAAAAACTTGATACTTCGGGTATTATCACAGTATTTTCATACTTAAAAACCTGGGCTGTACTTATTGCTTACTTTGAACTTTGCGAAATAAGGGTATTTCGAAAATATGGACTCAATTCCAGAATAAAAAGTATCATATAGTATCTTTCTTTCCTACTTATGTGCCAAATCCATTCTCCCTTTTTTACGTAAAGTCAAAATCCTAAACTTCTGGTATGTGACATTTTCGAGTCAAAGGTACATCATTGCCGGTTGTTTTTTATTGTGGCAGTAACGACTTATTGACAGCCGACAATGATGTACATTTTGAAACTGATGTACTTGAAAACGTCACATAGGTAATGAATTAATGATAGTCGTTGCCACGCTGACGAGCACTGGCACTATGTCTGAGCGATAATGTTTGACTCGACAATCCATGCCCATTAATCCGCGCTTAGTAGCTTTGAATTATCGGACTGTGCATTATCTGTATATAGGAATAATGCACGACCCAGTAATCGGAAGCCAGTGAAAGCGAGCGAGTTAAATGTACAAGACCTCCCGGGTCGTATACTATTTATTTAGATATGTTTAGATTAGTTTGTATTTCAATTATCCAGAAAATAATATTAATTAAATAATATACCGTCTGGTGACAACTAAAACTCACTAAGTACTTCCACAAGTTAATAGCCATAAGGAACCGTACCAGTCACAAAACAAGGTTGATTTTCATTTTTTTTTTGCAATTAGTGAGTTTTGGTTGTCACCTGACGATACGTCCATGAGCATTATCAGTTTGTATCATCTTGATTCGGTATAAATAGTATCTTTCCCTTTAAGTATGTCGGGTAATAAGACACGACCTTAATCAGCGAATCAGCCACTCAGAAAATTGGGCTACATTACATAGTAGTAGTAGTAGTAGTAGTAGTAGTAGTAGTAGTAGTAGTAGTAGCACTTTATTGTACACAAGGAAAAATACAAAACAATTTTAAGAGATAAAGGTACAAAGGCGAACTTATCCCTATAAGGGACATTATTCAAGAAAAAGAACTAGGTTCTTTATTAGTTAATTTTATAAAATAATATATATTAAATCAAATTAGTATTAATTCATTTTATATGTAATTTTTTAGTTGCAGTGCTTTTTGCAGTGCCTTGGTTTTTACTGTAAAGCTGTGTAACTTATTAGAATAAAAAAATTATGCATCCCATTTCGCTTTCAGTCCCAATCCGTTCCACAAGATCAAATCAAACATCTATTTCCCATCGTATAACAAAGTACCTTAAATCCAGATACGTCACGCTTTTCCCCCAAAAACACGTTCAATCGCGAAAAGGATGGTCTCCTGAGACTTTCACGTGAAAATCGTGAAAATCGTGAAATACGAGGAGGCAATTAAATAAAATTCCCGTACAGGAAAACGGGGGATTTGTCAAAGAAAGTAGCACGTTATGTGAGAGTGGAGATAATAAATCAAATGTAATTTTAAGTAGGGCGACAACGGTCACGTAGGTAAGTAGGTACAGTTGCTCGCATATAAAAGGTTAGTATTCATTAAATCCCTACCAGAAATATGGCCATTGTCAAGAGGGCGCTTGACAGTTCAGTTTAGTATGAAAAATGTAGTTCCAATGAAATTCCGCAACATGGCGCATGGTCACATATTCCTGACGGTCAGGCTGTAACATTCTATGGTTTGGCTGTCTCACTTCAATCATATTGTCTTTTTTAGGGTTCCGTACCTCGAAAGGAAAAAACTGAACCCTTATTATAGGAATACGCTAGTATCTAATCCCTCCATTAAAAAAGGGATGATTATAACTTATTACTCCTACTTACTCCACTTTTTAGTTAGCCAGACTATATTCTAATTTTAAAATCGATCTTTTTACTCATATAAATGACGTATAATCCAATTATGATTCCACATATCAATAATATAGGGATACACAATCTGTCCAAAAAAATAGCCCCATAAAAGTGCTTTAAGAACGACTCGTACAGCACTTTCTTTGACACTTATTATAGTCAGGCCGGTTACAAATTTTCTTGAGCCATATTTTCAGTAAATCTTGTTCGAGTCTGTACCTCCTTTATATTGTTTATCGAAGTATGATTCTGACAATGTCACTAATACGATTGACATAATTATCGTGTTGGTGTTAAGCATTGATATTTTTTGGTCTGAATTTGATATTTATATTGATAGTAAGCAAAGGGATGGTTTGAATAATTTAAACGTTACTTTTTAGAAATCTAATACTGTTTAAAATCAAATAAATAAATAACAAGATTCCTCGTAAAGGCACCAATTTTGTTAAGCCTCTGCTAAAGTTAAAATAAAAGTTAAAATCAAGGCTTGAAAATGTAAACCTATAAGCCAATATTTTTGATTGGTTGACCAATTTGACAGTTGATCAGCAACTGATTGGACGGTCCACCACAAGTTGTGGTGTAGAGCCAATCGCAGAGTAAAAACAAGTTTATCTGACAATTTTGGCTGGCGTACAAATTTAAAAATAAAATGATTAATTTGGGTAACTGTTCATTGAATGAAAATATAATTGAAATATTTAATGTAATGTACTTAATTGATTGTTATTGTATTAATTTCGTTTAATGTAATTAACACAATCATTATCATCGCTAGACGATTATCCTGTTATGTAACTCAAGCTTTTGGATAGTGCTAATTCACGCATGCACTTATGTGTTCATCAAATTAGTTGTAATCGTATTAATCAAATGCGCTCAATTGGTCTAGCATCTAGGCGAAAAGCCAAACGTACGTGGTTTAGCCTATGGACGTTTGCATTTTGTATAGACATTGCGTCCAGTATTATTTGCTCTAAGATGAAAGCATCTTAGAGCAAATAATACAAAGGTATTGAGCTTAAATTTACTTGCTTAAAGAAAGCGTATCACTGTTAAGAATAAAATAACTGTTGCATTTTTATCTCATACAGAAGCGTCAAAAGAAAAGAAGCGCTTACCATGCTTCTGCACAGCCCGCTTAGCTCAGACGTGCCGTTGACTAAAACGGCTAATAAGATTTATCAGAACTTTTTATATTTAGTTCTTTTTTTATCCTACATTTAGATAAGATAAAATGAGTTAAATTTTATTGGTAGCAACCGGGTACAAATCAGGTAAAATTTAATTTAATTGGTGGGACCAAGTCTAGTCACTCCGCTGGTTTGGACACGTGGGAGACAATCGTGCAGTGAAGAGAGCGTATGTTGGACGCCCAACAGGCAGATGTCCCGCCGGACGACCTAAATACCGCTGGAGCGACGAAGCCCTCAAAGATCTGACCGCCCTTGGGATATACAATTGGCACGAAGCGGCGAAAAATAGGAAGGGTAGCGATCTTTAGTGTCAGAGGCCGAGATCCTCCTTGGGTCACTGAGCCAGCGCAGTTAGTTAGTTATTTTGTAATAATATAAATATTAACATTTTAATTCTCTAAAAAAACTATCGTGAGACTAGCATAATAAAAATATCTATAACGGGTCACTCACGTAATTTTGGTCGATTTTTGCTCGACATGTTTCAAAATTACGTGAGTGACCCGTTATAAATATTTTTAATATTAATTCTCTATAAAAATCTATAATATTATAGTTTTTACATTGTTAGTGGTAGTGTCATTTTGCTAAAAGTTAAATCAATCAATAGATTAGTATAACTCAGTGCTCTTATCGGTTTTAAGTTACACAAAGTTTGCTCTGTTGAAATTTTCTACAAAACACTTAACTCTAAATATTAGAACAAGACGCCGTCCGCTGCATGCAGGTGCGATAGAGAACGCACGGCAAGCACGTGAAGCGAGTACTTAACATTGAACGAGTGATTAAGTGCTACATCTATAATGAACCTGACTTAGTTAGATCCAGTCACAGTTGTCATCAGCAAGTAATACATTCTCCTTTGTTCCGTACCTATTTAATAATGTACTAAGGTTCAAACGTCTCCGTTTAAAAATGCGATGCCGACTGTACTCTGACGGGTCGTATTAATATTTTCATAGTACCCCTTTTATACAAATTGGGTCAGAAGGGCGTTGGTTTTCGTGACGCCTGAACGTGGGACATTTAGGTACTGTGAAAACTGACACCTTGTTATGAAAAGGGTTTAACAAGAGTAGGTATTTTCTTTTGAAATGAAAGTAAAAGGATAACTAGGGTAAAGTTGGTATGTAGGTATACGCGTGAAGGAGTTAACGTTAATGATAATAATAATATATATATCATAGTATGTAATTAATTTATTTTCTATGAAGGAAAACATCATTAGGAAACCGGACCAAATCCCAACCGATTCACCGTTTATCATCTGTAAAATTATGTAACTTAATCAATCAAAGGCATTGAGTTATAATATAATAGAGGCGCAGACACAAACAAGATTTTCCGAAAATATAGCACAAAAAAATGTGTAGCCGGCCAGTGCGAATTATTTAACATCGTTAAGGTTGTATTACAAATTAGAAGAAAGATATGATAAAATGTCACCTGTCATTCATCTGGCGTTCAAAAATCACATGGCACATAAGAGCAATGGAGTCGCTCTTGGATCAATTACTTTATTATGTATACTTAATTTGTTTATGAAATTTTTGTAATAAATATTGATAACTTCAAAATTATATCTATTTCGCGTATTAGTTCGTTTTAATAGATTTAAAAAATATATATCACAAGGTCGTATCTGCCTATGTACGTAGTCTTTTGGAGATCACTCGAAAACTCCTTAACCGATAATGTTCAAAATATTTTTTTTAGCAATTTATTTCACTAGTGGCGCATAAACGTCACGTGACGTACGACGTAGCGAGCGCACGTATCGTATAAGCGGACCGGTCTGTTATGTGAAAAAAAATGGCATCAAACTTTGTAAAGTGCAATAATTGCAACATAGTGATAAATGAAGTGTTAGCTTTCATACAAAATAAATGTGGATTGATGGACGAAGAAGGCCTAGTGCGTATTTGTGCAACGGCTTTTTCGGTTGAAGATATCGAGTTGTCAAAAAACTTGTTATTTGAATCCGTTCCCAAGAAGAAACGGAACATTACCCGGAAAGGAGAAGGAAAGGCTCAGAGGGACCTTTTTGATATTATTTATCTTGTGAAAAATACTAAACCTGACGACATCCCAATCTTTGTAGCGAGACAATTGCACAAATTACCCCGGGTAACATGGGATCACATTGACACTACAAGGTTTTTAAGGGACATTACGGTCTTAAAAGAAGATATAACGTTATTGAAACAGAGCTACGTCACCTCTGATCAATTACAACAAGTGAAAAATGAGCTTGATATGTTAAAGAAGACATCGATAGTGAATAATTTTGATGACTACGTTAACACAAAAAGAGGAGCGGGCGCAATGTTGTCAAACAGCTATACTTGTGATAGTGGTCCGTGTGGAATGTCGCATATAAATACAAATCAGAGCAATATGATAACAGATGTTGATGACTCATATCAGCAAAGACCGTTGAACGAGCCCAACGACCTCACATGTTCTCAAGCGGAGGGTATGCCGGGCGCGCCGTTTTACGAGATACCCGCGTTAGCTCAAACACGTCCAAACGTTCAAAAGATAATGTGCGAGAAAGAAACATCTGAGCATGGTAATGGACTAGAAGAGAGCAGCAATCAGCGATCACTCTCGAACATAAGGGCAACACTGAACCTTAATGAGCACCCCGGTACCACGAAACACACCGAGCGCCCTAGTACCACGTCATCATACAATATGGATGTAAACACAGCTGTTATGTCATCTGGAAATCAAAGTCAGTCATCACCCCAATCACGGACCATGGCTGACGTTGTCAAGGTAGGCGTTTGGAAACCTACACCTACACCATCCTCTGAAGAATGGCAGGATGCTAAAAAGAAGAAAAATAAGAACCGGTTTGTGGGAAGAATGGGAAAAGCGCAGATTAACAGTCAAACGAGGTTTAAAGCCGCGGATAACAGAACGGAGCTGTTTATTTCGAATGTGCATTTAGATACAACGGCGCAGGATATAAGCGAGTATATACTTGAAACTACGCAATTAAATGTAACCCTAGAAAAGGTACCTATGAAAAGGCAAAAAAGACACAATGCGTATAAATTTAGTGTGCCTTCCTATATGTTACGACTGTTTTTAGACGATAATCTGTGGCCTGATGGCATTTCTTTTAGGAAGTTTATTACTTTTAGACCCCGGATAAGTGAAAGTAATCCAACCCTTCGATAATGGAAAGTACAAATCAAGAAAAACAATACCCTGACACTGTGTTAGTGTCCTTTAATTGTAAATCCATTAAGCGGTCGCTTGAAGGTGTAAGGTCACTCTGTAAAATAGCCGATATTGTAGCTATTCAGGAATCCTGGCTTTTACCTACGGAGCTAACATATCTTACGTCCATCGATGAAGATTTTGGCAGCACGGGAACGTCGGCGGTCGACACGGCGCGGGGAATTATGTCAGGTAGACCTCACGGAGGAGTGGCCCTCCTGTGGCGAAAAAGTGTATTTTCATGCGTATCTGTTGTGAAATGTGTTAACCCACGTATTGCCGCGATTAAAGTGATGATGCGAGATAAAACCGTGTTGATAGTAACTGTGTACATGCCCGTTAACTGTATTGACAATTTGAACGAGTTTACCGATTGTTTGGGCCAGTTATATGCCATAGTCGAAGACAGTGGAGTTGAATCTGTAATAGTACTAGGGGATTTTAACTCGCACCCAAATGAGCTATTTTATAAGGATACGTCTCAAAATGTCTGTGACATACGGAGGGACGGACGGACGGACAGACGGACATGACGAAACTATAAGGGTTCCGTTTTTGCAAATTTAGCCACGGAACCATAAAAAATGATTCAACATTATAAAATATAATATAATAATAAAATTTACTAAATAAGTTTTAATTATTTTCTGACTTTCGTAATTAAACAAAAACAACAACTACTCCACTAGCCTTATTCCTCAATGCTGTCAGTTCGGTATAAATTTACGAAACCTTCACTTCCTATCGCCAATTGTGCCTATATTACGTTGACCTTCATGCTGTAGCATTTAAGCTTAATCCCTAGTCTCGCTTACACTGGTAATATTTTAACGAAACGTTTGTTAGTCCTTTGTAAATAGACTCCTCGGAACGATCGGGCTTCGCTCGGCTCGGGCTCGGTTCTCTTCGGCAAAACTTGTCGCGTTGCAACAGCTTTTACTGTGCCACATTTGGAGTGCTGATTTCTTATCTAGTATATATAAAATCATTGATCATAGGCTTACGTCATACTTGTATCTAGTAGGTATACCTAAATCGTTTGTTATTTTCTAACAATTTTCCCAGTTAGCACAACTAATTATTAAGGATGCCTATTCTCTATCTATATAACCATCTAAAGCAGTCTTTAAAGCACCCGTTTTCGGACATAAACCTCCTCTTTACACTTCCCCGCTTCTCGATCCATTGAGCCTATTGACATTATGTCATCTTTGCTCATAAAAGGGAGGAAAAAACTTACATGACCAAAATCTCATACAACTAAATCGTTAAAAAAATAAAAACCGGATAGCGTGGGATAAGCCGTCGAATCTATCATACGTGACGGATAAAAGTCGACGAGGATTTGAGGAGGATGCCAATATTCGATTACAGCTTAGTTGTAATATATTGGACAAATAGTAGATACATTTTTTCCATACAATTTACATTAAAAGTTAAGGTAACCTAACTTGAAAAAAAAGAATATAAATCGTCATGTTTTCGGCCACCACCAAGCGTATTAGCGCCTCTTTAAAGTCTTTAAACAGCAGTAACAATTACATAAACTACTAATAAGTTATACTTACTTAGTTGTAAGCTTTACTTATTAGCTTTGCTATGTACACATTGCTGTGCCCTTACAGGGTTCGTATTACTGTATTGTAATATGTTTGCAATAAACCTTTTTGAGTTTGAGTTTGAGCCATTTGCATACGGTATTTGGACTGTGGACTGGATTATTTTAGTTTTTCATTAGACCTGTAGAGTGAACAGCATAAGTAGCCAAACGGGTGAGGTATTCAAATTGATCTGGCATGACCAAGACCGTGTAAAGGTCCTTTTTAACACCGAACTCGACAGGTACTTACTTCTGCCGCTAACTGTAGTAGTAAAAATTGAGCAAGATTTTAGGTATCTAAGATCTAAAATCCTGCTCCGACTGCCATCGACAAGAGCTTATTAGGGCGTGTTTAAACTGCCATTTGCACACGTTCTACAGCCATTATAGCGCCAAATATAGTTACACAGTACAGTGTTAGTGACGACACAAATCCACATAGTATATACCAACAACCCAACACAGTAAATAGAGTTAATAAAGAAAGAAATTACTGCGAGATATATTAACATCAGCAACGAAGCATCTCTATATAGGTATATCAATTTCTAGAAGATTGCATCATATTCAGACAGTCAGAAGTGCTCACTCTTACCATGGCTCTAAAGAAAAGGAAAGCGAAATAGGACACGTTTATGCTAAACGTGTTTTCACCACGGCGCCACTGATGAATGGAAAGCGTGCGCATCAGTTATTTAAGATCTGTTATTTAGCGGACTTATTTAGAATCTTATTTATGTGCGTACGAAGTCGCAGGCAAAAGTTAGTAAAAGTCATACATTAAATTGTCCTGTTTCCGAACACCGACAAGCTTATTAGGGCGTGCTTAAACTGCCATTTGCACAAGTTATACAGCCATTATATCGCCAGACGGCAGCCGCGTGCGCGCAATTGCCGCTAATTGATGCCGGATCTAGGCTATAGCTTTAGTGGCGACACAACCCCACACACTATAGTGAAATACTATAAAAAATACTAATATAATATTTATAAATATATTTAAGATACTTATCTGTAGAGTTACATTTAATGGTTTTCATGTAAGTAGTGTGTAAGTGTCCATGATACTATTCGCTGTCTCAACAACTATTAAAAATACGTAAGTTTTTTGATTGTTTCTTTTTCTTACAATCTAAATATTATTTTCAATGTACGTTAAAACCCGTCAAATTGACATTGCTTGTCAGTCTTATCACCCTACAGACATAATATGTAAAATCAATTTCGGAACACATTGCGTGTTCAGCACGCCTAGCACATGACTGATGCGACAGTATCTCGTGCGCGAGGTTGACTACCCGTCTCTTTTTAATTGACACAGTCAGAAAAGGACGGATAGACTATCTCACGCGCGAGATACTGACGTGTCAATCATGTGCTAGGCGTACAGGTAAACTTTAAAATGTAGGTACAGTCGCCATCAGATATATCGGAGCCGCCAAGGTGGTCACAAATATCAGAACAACGCCTCTATTGTAAAGGCGATAAAGTGCATGTTCAGATATTTTTGAGTACCCTGGCCGCCCCGATATATTTGATGGCGCTGTACTAAAATAAAATCATAAGTTATTTTTAAAAGTCGCTGACCAAGCGTTGTTTAGTTTGACGAGTATTTATACATATATTATAAACCTTCCTCTTGAATCAGTCTATCTATTTAAAAAAAACACATCAAAATCCGTTGCGTAGTTTTAAAGTTCTAAGCGTACATACAGACAGACGGCAGGAAGCGACTTTGTTTTATACTATGTAGTGATAATGTGAGATTTAAGCTTGGGATGATTTATGATAATATTAGCTACTGTGGCTACAAAAGTCCCAAGAAGGTCAGGGATCCGATTAAGATATGGGTATGGTTAGTACCTAATTCAAAGACTATTTTTAACATGAAGAATAATTTTATTCGCTTGACAACATTAGTACTCATGAATCATAATAAGGTTTATTTTCCTTCAAGTATCAACTTTGGTATTATTGGAACATATTGTTTTTAGACGGTATTCTTAAAACAAAGCGTATTACTTAAAATTGAGAAAGTTATTGTTTTCTTAAGCGGCTCTTCGAGACTTTTTTTTTGTCTAAGTAAGTATGATTTAGTTGTTGAAATGAAATTTCTTAGAAAAGGGGAACTTATATCAAATTGCTGAAATAAAAATAACGAAGTTAAATAAAAAATTATAGCTACTTGTATGACAATCGATACATTACCAAATTGTAAACCGTAATTGCTCTTGTCAATAAAACTTATTATTTTTAGGGTTCTGTAGCGCAAAAGGAAAAAAGAAACACGTATAGGATCCCTTTGTTTTCCGTTTGTCTGTCTGTCTGTAAATACACTTTTTCTCAGAAATACGTGGACGGTATTAAGTTGAAGTTAACATCAAATACCTACATATAATACGAGTATATCTGCAGTCCCTAGAAGCTATAAAATCAACCTTCAAACTAAAAAAGTCAACAACATGATCCAAAGATAAGGCCATTTAATCCTTATTTATTTATTTTATTTTTTATTTTATTTCATTTGGGGCATCAACAGCAATACAACCAAACATACAAGTTTAGTTTCCAACACTTCGCAGGTGATTTAAAAGTACCTATACCTATAGTGGTGACCTATAGGATACTGTCCATAGAGCTAGAATCATTAAAAGCGAGAAGGAAGGGCTTACATCATAAGTAAAGTAAAAAGTCCAAAAATCGACAATTTACCTACCTACATCACCAAAAAAAGTGAATACAAAGCCATTTGTAGTTGGTTAACTATTTGCTACCGTTGCTACCTATGTCTATTTATGGAGACAACAGTTTTTCAACAGCAAAGTTACAGTTTGCCCCTCAATCCAATTTTTCTTTACGTTCCAGCATATTCGGCGATTGTTAAAGTTGTGTGATGTACAGTCGCCATCAAATATATCCGAGCGGCCAGAGCACTCAAAATTATCTGGTCATGCATTTTATCGCCTTGATAATAAGGGCCTTGTTCAGATATTATTGACCAGCTTAGCCGCTCCGACATATCTGATGGCGACTACGAAACACTCAAGGCGCGAGTCCGACTCGCAGCTAGTCGGTTTTTTGTAATAGACGTTTCGTCCCAGCAGGTAATTTTTTTTGCTTTTTCTGTTCACTTAGAAACTAAAGTCATATCGTCACTGCTTTTAAAAATCTCGTATTTCACACTTCTTCTTATAGTTAAAACGCAGTAACTCTTATATGCATCGCATATGTACATAATTACCACATTTTTCTTTTGAGTGTCAGAACAAGATACAAGTTTTTTTACAGTAGTGACGATATCCCTTACGGATTATCAGTATCATTTTACCTACATCCAGTTGCCAGCAGCATGGATTATTCTAGCGACTTCACATACGCGTTTCTTCCAGCTCGATATGCTGCACAATATTGGTTCCGCACATTAGAAATTCACCACAATCGTATTTTTACTTCTCATGCTCGTAAAGTTTCACTTTATGCTGGGTATAGGCTGACTAAAACTCAATTTTATGCACAAGTGCATAAAAAATTGCCATTGTCAAAATAGCCTTAGAAGAAGTCAATTTTTTATGCACTTGTGCATAAAATTGAGTTTTAGTCCGCCTATACCCAGCATAAAGTGAAACTTCTTATGAAAGAAATTCCTATTCTTTTTATTTCCTCACAATCGAAGTAAAAAGTAGTTTCCTCACAGTCGGAGTGTCTATACAAACGCTTTTTTCCCATTCGCATTTATTTATGTTATTTTCATTTGAAAACAAAATGTTTACCTTGCTTATATTCTGAGTACTACATGGAAATGCCAGCTCGATACAGATTAAAAGATAAGATGAAAAAAGCCTTCACATATTAGAATTCCTATTCCGTTGTTATAAGGTTTATATTTACTTGAGCCGAGTGAAAGGTTAGTAAATTATTCCTGAATAAAATCCGTAGCAGTTATAACATTTCGAACGAAAATGAAGGCATTTATTCAGATTATTGGTGAAAAGGTTCGAGTGAAAAACAAATTAATCGAAGATAAAAGCAATTGGGCTAAAATTATGGTTTTAAAAATTAATTGTTCGCTGTAAAATGTGTGTATTGGACAATATAATTGCACTTCAGTGAAAATGGAATCTCGTTTTTTTGATTTGTGGAATATTTAAAGTGTTTACTTAAAAAGTAATTTATTCGAAGTCAAATCAATAAATAAATTTTGATTCGTCAGTTATAAATATTATGGACCGTAAGCTAGGAACAAATTTCGTGACCAATCGTGTCCGGTGATAACTTGTGAAGTGGTTAAGGACGATGTATAATTAAGCCTTGTGTGCTTCAGCTGACGCTCCGTTGGTGGGTTGAGCATCGGCAGCCATTTAACCCCTTAAAAACCGGCCAAGAGCATGTCGGGCCATGCTCAGTGTAGGGTTCCGTAAACTGAGACCATTAATTCAAAAGGTCGTTTCTTACGGGAAATTTGGCGGCGCTTAAGTCATTTTTACTTACGTCCTTTCACTATGGGTTTTTGAATGATAACTTAAAAACGGCTCAACTGATTTATTTCAATATAGTTTTCATTGAAGGTACTCATTAGGCCTCAGTTTTATGAATTTTTGCAAAATTTTAGGACCCACGATTCAAAAGTTAGATGGGGGGGACGCCCTGTTTTAAACTTTCGGAGCTATTATTTCCGAGAGTATTAGTTTTATCCAAAAACTGTTTTGAAAGACCCTAACTCTTTTTAAAAGACCTATCCAACGATACCCCACACAACTTGGTTGGAACGAAAAAAAATTTCGCCCTCCACTTCACGTGTACGGGAGGTACCCTAACAAAATATATTTTTCGCGTTTTTATTGTACCGTTTTGTCGGCTTGGTTAATGCACATATTAAAACCAAATTTCAGCTTTCTAGTGCTAACGGTCACTGAGCTAGACCGCGGACGGACGGACGGACGGACGGACGGACGGACGGACGGACGGACATGGCGAAACTATAAGGGTTCCGTTTTTGCCATTTTGGCTACGGAACCCTAAAAAACGGTCATCGCTTGTATAAAAAGATGAAAGTTTTTATGCTGTTACAAACATTAAAAACCGTCAGTTCGATGTATCGAGGTGGAGAGACCGTCAGACGGTGCCCTGAAGACCGTATGTTCACTTGAACAGCTGACGGTCTTTTCACTACGATAAGACCGAATGATGATTTTTAATATTTATTATAGGATATAAACTATCACCTGATAAAGTTTCAATAGGGACGCGTCGACAAATTTTATTTTGGGTCTCTATTGGTTCCCATAATTTTTAACTTCCGTTTTTGTCAGTCCATAACGTTTTCGATCATAATTTTTATTAGTCATATTGTCAATAGTCATAAAATTTTACAATCTAAATTGCTGGTCCGATTTTTGCAGGTCATAATTATTGTTAGTCATAAAATCTGTTACTCATAATATTCAAAGTCCAAATGGTGTCAATTACATAATGTTGAAGGCAATAAACTTGCTTATAATAATTGTTTTAAGTTATTTAATCGTAGATTATAATGATAACTAGGGGTGTATATCGGTTTCCACAAATTTTAAGTTCCGATTTTTTATAGTCCATAACCTACCTATCTCTGGCAGCAGTTTCATTTTTAGGGTCATAAAAAAAAATAACCCTAACCTACCTATCTCTGGGAGCAGTTTCGTTTTTAGGGTCATAAAAAAAATAACCCTAACCTACCTATCTCTGGGAGCAGTTTCGTTTTTAGGGTCATAAAAAAAATAACCCTAACCTACCTATCTCTGGGAGCAGTTTCATTTTTAGGGCCATAAAAAAATTACCGTAACCTACCTATCTCTGGGAGCAGTTTCGTTTTTAGGGTCATAAAAAAAAATAACCCTAACCTACCTATCTCTGGCAGCAGTTTCGTTTTTAGGGCCATAAAAAAACCCTAACCTACCTATCTCTGGGAGCAGTTTCGTTTTTAGGGTCATAAAAAAAATAACCCTAACCTACCTATCTCTGGGAGCAGTATCGTTTTTAGGGCCATAAAACACTAAGTTTATGGAAAACAAAGGGATGACATTAAAACGATATGATTAACGACTATTAGTCCGATAAAATATATGCCTTAAAATATTTCTGAATAATTATTGATAGACCTTAGAATGTTATACTTATCAATTTTATGCCTTTTGCGATTATAGTGTTTAATATTATAGATCTTTATTATTAGAATTATGAAACGTTATGCTTTACAAAAATTATGACTATTGATGTTTATGCCCATAAATTATATGGATATCAATTTCTGAGTATCGAAATTCGAAACAACAAGTTTATGGGAAACAAAGGGATCCCTTTTATTTTATTTATCAAATGGCTGCCGTTCCTTAACCCACCAAGGGAGGCAGCTGACCTGCACGAGGCTTCATTATACATCGCCCTGAACCACTTTACAATTTATCGCCTGGGATGCGATGACTAACGAAATTTTTGTTCCTGGCTTACGGTCTTTATCTTAAGCTAATAATTCACAGTGTACCTATTTTTTGAAGCAATTAGTACAAAAAAAGTTTGTTGTACAAGCTTATTAAGAGGAATCTGAAGGTCATAACGATAACCTAAATAACAACTTTAAAAAAATAAATAAGGTGTAGCATAGATTCATTTGCATTTATTTTGTTGCATAATTAATTTATTGTAGTTAAGTCGAATAAATAGCTCACTTTATGTTGATAGATTTAACATAAACACATTATAAAAAACCTAACCTAGAGTGCCGCCGGCAGCAGGGCAAGGCCCAGGATGCCGGTGGTCAGGGCCGCAGAGAGAGGAACCTTCGGACTACACGCGCCGTGTCCAGGATTACCGCCTTCTGAATCTGACCCTTGATCCAACCACAACCCCGTAGCGAAAGTCTCTCAAGATGTTGGTCGAGACTCTTCGCTATGAGACCGTTCGCAGAAACAACTATCGGCACAATGATCGTCGAATCGACCTCCCACATGGCGGTTACCTCGTGAGCCAAGTCTAGGTACTTGCTGGACTTGTCCTTCTCGGCTTTCACGTCACATGGGACGGTGATGTCAACGAGCATGGCCCGGCGTTGCGGTCGATCTATTACCACGATATCAGGTTTATTGGCTACAATAGTCCTGTCCGTGATAATAGATCGATCCCAATAGAGCGTGGCACGACCATTTTCGAGAACTAGCGCAGGTGTGTACTTGTAGTACGGCACTTCGTGGTCCACAAGACCGTATAGGAGAGCAAGCTGCTGGTGTATGATCCTGGCTACGAGGCTATGTCTACCTATATTAATTACATGGAGCCTTTGTGTCCCACTGCCGGGAAAAGGCCTCCTCCAAATCGTTCCACCGATCCATATCCTGCGCTGTGTCTGACTATTCCTTCAGATTTAACATAGTAGTTCTGTACAGGGATGTCACGAATGTCGTTTTTGCGAATACGAATGTTACGGAGTAGATTCAAAAAACTTAATCTTGCTTATCATTTTTATGCTTCCATAGTTCGAAAATTCAGAACATGACATGTGATGGAGTCCTATATTAATGATCAAAAGGAGTCAAGTGAGACCGTCGTTTTCACTTCCTGTGTATGAGCAAGCATATGACCATTGGCCGGGTCAGTGCGGTCAAAACAGGATGTGTTCTAGCAACATTCGCATTCGAAAAATATTCGCATCATTTGATGCGAATGCGAATGTTGATACGAATGTCAAAAATGATGCGAATATTCGCATTATACGAATGCGAATGCGAATATTCGTGACATCCCTAGTTCTGTATATTTCTTTGTACCGGATTTCGTCTTTTAACTGTTTAAAAAAATCTTTGAAAAATATTTCCTGGTATATTTTGTTACAAGCACTTATATATTTGATGTTCTCATATAAGTAGTTTTTTTAATCCATGAAATGATTAGTATAGTCTGGCAAACCAAAAGCGCAGTAACAGTCAGAGTAACATGCTATACCCATCCCTTTTTTAGTAGTGAAAGTACTAGCATTAGACAAAGACAGTATGATTCTCCGTGTCTATGCTTGAAGTGGAACAAACTCTGGCCAAACTATAGTAGCGGCATCGTCTGGAGGGCTATTCGACTGTGCATAAATGACAGTGTCATGCAATAGCACCACAACACCTCCGCCATATCTCACTTTTGAGTGACGCAAAGCTTCACTAAAGTGAGATAGGTACTTACGTCAAAATCACAGATCAGCAATGCGCATGTGCGAGCGCTGGTAGGACTAGATACGTGGTTGGACCTAAGATGCTTGTATCACTCTTGCGCTTTGCGCCCCGTTAGCGCCAGTGTCAGTTTGAGATTTGCGGAGCTAACATTATCAGATTCTAATCAAGAGAATAATTTTATATAAATGGATGAAGTAGGTATATCATGACAAAAGTTCCATAAATACTCATTATTATACAAACCCTTGTTACATTTAGTTCTTGCATAGTATTACTGCTGAATGATTAGAATGATTTTTCAGATTATCTCATCAAAATATGTATAAATGTATCGATCTGTGTACCCCAACGCTATTAGCACAGATATCTGACAGCTAAGACAATTATTTGTCAAATATACTAACACGGTCGATTCCTATAGAAACTATAGACAAGGGCGCCTCTATCCTAAGAACGACTACGCATAAAGAGATCGGTCCTCTGTGAGCGATACCTACTGTTAATGTGACAGATAAAACCAACAGCAATACCAACGCAATAGAGCCGCAATACAATCGCAATAGAGGTGACATATGTTGGTGTTACACTTAGTCGAGTCGAATAGAGGTCCAGGTGAGCTAACTAAACGCCATGTAAGAAACATCTAGACATTAAAACAAAGTGATACATACAGATATGTTAAGTGTCACTTTAGTAAAGAACTACGACAGAGTTTAGAGGTCAATATTTTGACGCAAGCCGTTTAAGATGCTGAAACGCATATATAGATATTCAGTTCTAACAAACCCCCATATTATTGCACCATTGCACCGTAATGTCTAGTCAGCAAAGTTCATTACTTCGAACATTAATCAAGCATGGGGCCGTTCGTCAAATGCCCAAGAATTCAGGCCTCCGGCCGAACGCCTTTCAAATGATTAACGGAATTCCTGGCTTCTAACTATATTCCCATTGATTTCGGCCAGTAGGTACAACTAATTGTGAACTTAATAGTGAAGAAGTAAGTAAAAGAAAAAAAAACAGAAAAGTTTTCTCAGAACCCTTAGTATAATCGTTTCACGAACGTAACGTAACGATTGCGTTTACGTTAGGTCTTAATTTGTATGGGATTTTTAACACAGCACATCAAGCAGCATATATATACTCGCTGATTTAGTTTTCAATACTTTCCGCTTGGTTTGCTGTGTTAAAAATCCCATACAAATTAAGACCTAACGTAAATGCAATCGTTACGTTAAGTTAGTGAAACAATTATACTAAGGGCTCAGAGCTATAATAATTATACGAGAAAGGGTGTAAATGGAATGGTGGCAATTTGGTTGTTTAAGAGGTCTTTATAATGGTTCTCTGAGACGATTTCATTAAAAGCCATGGGAATACAAGCTTTAAACATTTCAGTGAGGCGCAGCACATTGACGCAACGTGCAGCGTTGCATTGCAAACTGGCGTAAAATACGATCCAGCCATCCGTACAGCGATATAAATCTATCCGGCCGTGTCTGCGTATGGCATGTCATTAATGATTCGGCAGTGGTAAAAGCTAAAAATTGTGATTGTGTTAAATCGGACCATGATCATCCTTACCCCTGGTTCCCACTTGTCGGATGTCGGGTCCGGATTTTAATCGGTCGTTCCAGTGGCAGAACATTTCATATGAAGCTATTCACACTTCAAAATCGTGTCGGACGATTTTGTATGAGGCGCCGACACCCGGTTGAAAATCGGACCAGACATCCGACAAATGGGAACGGGGTCTTATTCGTTATCCTAGCCACGGCTGGCTTAGAGACCTAAGATCCGCTCGACAGTCTTATCCTCATTATCTATTAGAAAGCGATTGCCATTTGAACTTCAAATCCAGTGAGAGAACTAAGTCGTTTTGGGCTTTAGTTTTCATGAGATGAGTTTCCTTAAGATGTTTTCATTCCCCGCTACATGATATTTCGATGATACACTAGTGATGCTGGTTCATAGATAAGTTTCTTCTTCTTTCCGTGTTGAGGTTTCCTTAAGTTTCGTATTTGAGATGCCCAGGAGGCGGCGGTGTTGACGGCCCTGGGCGTTGCGTCCATCAGGTCGAGCTCCGAACAATAATATGGGCAGGCAGAGCAGGCCAGTAGGTGCGTCATGGTTTGCGATGCCTTGCCGCAACCACATTGGGTCGAAGGGCGACGGAACATCCAGCCATGTTGTCCTTAGGGGGGGGGGGGGGGGGCACCGACTATCAGTCCGCCTGACGATATTGAGCAGTCAGTTAGAACAAAAATTTGACAACTCCGTACAACTGATAGGCCAATATCGTCAGGCCGGCTGATAGTAGGTGGGCCCCATTACAGCGGCCAACTTGGTAGGTTTAAACTTGGTAGACGCTCTTTTTAATTTAATTTAATTTAATTTATTTATTTCAAAGAGATACTTAAGTGGTAGGTACATCTTTTTTTTTTTCGCCAAACTGAGGAGTAGTGTTAATTTTGTACGAGTTTAAAAACACTTAATTTATTCCTATGAATAGTGAAAACATATGCGATGCTAGCGAGTTAACAAAGCTTTTAATTATACTAAATTGCTAACGGGAACTTGCTACTACTATTATTCTACTTTCACATTAATTTTAATTAATGCATATAGTCTTGCGGCTCGGGAAAGCGGCACCACACCGCTAGGTGCAGAGTTAATGCAAATGGCGCTTTGTTTTAGTAAGGGTGTATTTTAGTGACCGGGTGGGAGCGGAAGCGGGTAAAGAATTAATATAGGTGCATTATATTAATACCTAAATTGAAGAATAAATAAAATACAATAGAATGCGGCAATAAGCTAGCTTTGATTAGTAGTACATGTTAGCCTATAAGTAACTCATGACTGAGCACATGCCTTCTCTCGTGCAAAATAATTTTGGATTAATAAATTGATCGCTATTGAATGATATAATAATTATTAATATGTTAGCTTATAGGTATTTGAAGCTCAAAATTGGTCATGCAAAAATCAGTTTAAAATGGTGTAATTGTTACATAGAAACCTACTTTAATGAAATTATAGAGGTATTTGCATGTTATTTGGAGTAATAAAGAAATACGTAAAATTTTGTAACATCCATATTTAGATTTTTTTAAACTAGCTATTGACATAGTACTGTGTAGATTACTTGTAAGTACTTCTATAGAAGAAACTATTGCATGATCTGTTTGGTAAGTAAGATTGTGTCGTAATCTTGAAATAATGATAACACGATATTTATAAACAGCTTAAATATTTATTACATCGGATTTATTAAAACGCCCCGCCTATTTCAAATACCGCTACCGCTCCCGCTGTCCAAAAATACAGCCTTAAAGCGAGCAACGGAGTGAAAATTAGGGGCTGACATATCAATGCAACGTGCTGCTGCGCCTGCACCGCTTCCAAATGTTACCACATGTGATGGTTTTAATGAAAACGATGAAGCTATGATGTTCTTAACTGATGAACCCTATTTTAAAATACCCTATTCTAAAAAGACCAATGAGTATGGGAAAAGGCTCTGGTCAACATACCTACCTAATACCCTGAACAGCTTACCCAAACAAGTAGTTGAAAGTTTAGTAAAATATCCTGATAAAGTAAAGAGTACCCTTAAGAAAACACTGATTAATAATAACTAATGTACTTCTTCCTTTTTTTTTTTGTTAACCTTACTTAGCTAAACTAACAAAATAGCACTAATTACCTAATTAACATAAACCATAAATAATTAAGGCTATACCTACTTAGTTAAGATAATCTCAGAAATTAGAGATTGTAACTGAGTCCAGAACAATGTACTTACTAACCCTAAATTTAAAATAAACAGTTTAAATTTTAATTTTTAATTTTTTTTTTTTTTGATAATGTTGTTAGACTTAGACCACGTATAGTAAGACTTTGCGGCGGCAAAGTATGGGGACTATGATCATGAATCATGAACGTTATTTATTTTTAATGTCGAACTCTTTTCGCTTGCAAAATCGCAGCCAAATTATTCACGAGATGTTTTGGCGCTTGTTTTTTAGAAAATGAAAATCAATGCAAAAATCTGTGCCCACCGGTTGGGTTAGGTTAGCTAACCCTTTGACCGTCAAAGCCGTCATATCTCGCGCACGGAAAGCCGTGCCGTCAGCACCAGGACGTAATATCACGTCCAAAATATAACCTGTTTGCTCTGCCCCAGGTCCCAGTTTCTATGCAGGTAAGTATAATAATATACTATACTATAGTAACAGCTTGCATTATATTTATAATATTTTGCTCACTTACTAAAATGCCGTAATTTTGAAGCATAATAAACTAAGCGCTTTGAATTGCTGAAACAACGTTACTCCGTAAACAGTCTTGCTCGGTTTAGCAATATGAAATAGCAAGATAATTGTAATACTAGAAACTAGTTAATAATAACAACTTACAATCTCCAGTGTCTCGTTTTCTGTCGATGTTGTTGATAGCGCCAACACTCGCTGTTAATAGTATGACCACGTTAACTCTGCACAGAATTTATAGTGGCAATACGTGTTGATTTGGCATTAGTTCGTCATTTGTAAATTGCTATTTGTTTTTATGTACTAAATTTGAAATAAATAAATCTGTTTTATATAAATATCTCTGGTTTGAAAGTCACACGAAAGCTCTAAACCACGGGAGCAGGTGCCCTTTGTCATAGCAATGGGAATTCTGCCAATGACGACGTTTCACACTTTTTTATCAGGTAAAATAAAATATAGGCAACGTTGTTCGGTAAAGGCCTTGCTGATTGTAAGGTGATAGCCTCCCTACAAACACGTGGGCGGCCGAGACCCCGGATAACCGTTCGTTCGACTAAAGAGTGGTTACGCGCATTTTGAGACTAATTCTTCATTAGCTGCCACTTGTTCGTTAGATCACCGCACAATAAGCTATCAATATTACACACTGAACTACGTAAATGAGCAAAAAACAAAGAACTACTTCACTAATTACTAATTGTGTCTCACTGCGGGGTAAAGGCTTCCCCTCTTCTCTTTCACTCAGTTTTGTTTAAAGTATTTTTCCGCTATTCCAAAGAAAACGCGTTCAGAAGGCCATCCATGGTTGTCATTTTATCGTCTATCGCGTCATGCGTCACTTTCACACTCTTGTTGGAACGTGTCAGCTATGGTGACAGGCGATAAAAACCCGACCATATTAGCCTAGCAGGACATCCCGTTCCTGCTCTATCCAATTATTTGTAATACATTGTATACAACGTGTTTTTTTATTTGCTTTAATTTCAGCACATGGTTAGGTACGATTTAGGAAACAAATTGGCATAGTCAGTTTAAAAATAACATGCTAAGTATAATTGTCAATAGGACACTTATGTAACTAGGGTATTAGGGTATTATGATCAACTCAACCAAACAATTGAAAATTATGACTTGTCAATGTAATTTCGTACATTAATACCCCGAGATACAAAGGAAGCATATTTTATTGGCGTATTACACACAGGTGAATCATTTATTACGGTGTCGCAGAGTCCAAAAGTTATGTGTCGCTACCTTCTGGTCTCACACAGTTTGAAACCATCGAAATGAGAAGAAAAAGAGTCCAAATATAATTTAATGGAGGTTTACAAAATCATAAAGATAAAATTAACTATATATATCTCAGAACTGGAGCTAATTAGGACACTGGTGTCTTTGAGAAATATAGATACCATTGGCGGTGCGTCAAAAAATTTCTTAGGCAAGCCGGATCTAATTTGTTAAAAAAAATCATTAGCTGTAGGAAAACTGCTTAGTTGACTGAAATATTCAGGCAAGCCGACGGGAATCGACTTATATGGACGCGCCGCCACTGATAGCTACTTAATTTAACCTCAGGAACATACCCTTGCAATTAAATCAAATAATAAAAAACATGGTGTATAGTTAGAAACTAGGTACAGAAAACTAGTCTTTTATTTTACTTGTCTCTGGTCATATGAAATAGTGAGTTAATTGAGTAGCAGCTGAATTACCTCAAAACTAAGCTTATTTACTTGAATTTACGAGTGTTAGAAGTGAGTTTGTACTATTCACTGTTCTTGAGAAGAGTTATTTCGACGTAATATAGAAACACAACAGTCAGCTGAAGGGGCTAAGTTGATATGTTCCAATTGTTCCAAATGATACTGACACGCTCTTTTTTTCTTAATAAAAATATAAATACGTCGTACGAGTAAGGATGATTCACGGTGTCCATTCCCGGGTCCGATCCGACACTTCCGATACTTCATTTTGTATAGAAAACATCACGTGACCTCCGAGTATCGTAAGAGACTCGCTACGTACCCGGAACGTCGACGGCACGGTCATGTTTTGTTGTGTGACGGCCGTTACTAGATACAAACAACGCTCGGACCTGGCTCGCCCCATGCACGGTCCGTCGATCAACGATGTACCTTTGCAACGATGTGTCGGAATATATTTGCCAAAATATGTAGGTAGAAAAATGACAATAAATTGTATCGTCGCTGCGCGTGCAAAAGTCGCTATGTGAATTTTGACGATTTTTGGTTTTTAATGCCATTATGATCCTTATTTCAATACACATATGCTCCGAAAATCCTGTCAGGCTAATTTCAGTATTTCAGGATTTGACAAATCTAGCTATGTGATGTCCATACATTGAATGCGCCTACTATAATCGCTAAGTGAAATAAATCACATAGCGACTTTCGGTCGCCATAAAAACCATTTTTAGAATGCGCCTGATATGTGATTCTTGACACATAGCGATATTTTTCGCATAAATTTACCAGAAATGTTCACCCGCTATGTAGCATTTTGCACATAGCGATATTTTTGTACTAGTTTGGATCGCTATTATGTTCGTAGACGCGACGCGAGACGTTGTTTTACGGTACATAGCGAGATTTTTCTATTGTACCTATATTCAATCTACCGCATGTTACATTTGCATCTGCTTGTATCTACCTTCAAGTAAAATAAACATGTTTTCTAGTAAACCATTAATGCCATCACTGGCAGTTCAATCGAATTATTTTGGTAAATAAAAGGGTACTTTGACAATATAGTTGCTGTGGGTCTACGTTTAAAAGTGTTTGTTACTCGTAGCAGTTTAAGGTAGGTATTATAAGTGAATGGTAAATCACATTTTTTTTTAATTTTATTAAGATTAAAATGTAATTTTCTTGAACTTATTTATCCAAACCATACACTAAATAGTTAATCTTCTTCTTTCCATATGACGGGATCAAAACTTTAAACCTAGTTATTTTTTACCAATTATGGTTAAATGGTGTGCCACCTCTTATCTCCGGGAAGTAGCTTTTATGAAGTCTTCTATAGTACACATACTTGGATACTGGGAACATTGCATTACTATGTTGCGTTGTTTAAAGGTCGTCATTTTGCATCTCTGTGTTCCGGGCTGATTCCCTATTTCAGAAGATTGCCTTTTGATCGGCCAACTCTCAACCTTAGTCTGTTTAGAGACTTCTATGCCACCGTTGGATGTCAAGAATCCCGCCGTTTCTTTTCGCGTTCTACAGTTGTGTCAAGTCCTTATGTATGTGAGGAGGATCTATTCCGCTCGTTTGGTAGTGATGATCGCATTTGGTAAGTTTAATGCATCCGGTGATTAGTCTACAGGCTTCGTTGAGAGCAGTATCTATCTGATTCACGTGTGCAGAATTCTTTTTCACTGGGTATGGATACTCTGCAACAGAGAAACTTGACGCAAGTGCGGTAGTGCTGAGGGTATGTAGAGGTAAAACCCATGTGGTGTCAGTGATCCGAAAAATGATGTTATTTGTTGCCGCCACTTTCTGTTTTGTATCAAGGCAGTATGGTATTATAGTCAGGGATCTGTCTAGCGTTATGCCCTTGATATTTGGGAGCGAAGGTGATAATCCAGTCGGCAACCCTCCCAAACAATGCATAATTATTTATTGCATGTTTTTAAAGTGGGGCATACTACTCAGACAAACAATCGACCTCCCAAACAATGTTTAGCTGTCTCGTGCCTGTATATTTTTGAGTTGAAAAGTATATACCTATGCCTAAGCTGGGTTTGGTCTGAGTTGATATCTCCTGGTAGTACGCAGAACGTCTCTGCCTACTCGAAAGAGTAGGAAGGGTTCTCTGCCTTTTCGCCGAAAATTATGTTGCCGAATTTCACTTGCCAACCAACTTTTCGCATAAGTTTCATTTGGCCGAATTTCATTTCCCAACTTTACATAATCCAACTAACCTAACCCAACCCAGTAAGTAACTTCTGCGAAAAGTTGGTTGACAAGTGAAATTCGGTAATACAACTTTCGGCCAAAAGGCAGGATACCAGAAGGGTTTGACGTTAGCCTTTATGGGTTGACCGTTTCTAGAAATGTTGAATAATGCTGTTCAAATAATAATTCAATAGGGTGATTCAAGTAGGTACGAAACATATATATTACGACAAAAAAATCCTTTCGTACGTGTACACTCAAAGTCTTTCGGATTTAATTATTATTTGCCAGGCCAGAACGTATTGAAAACGTGTCTAGAAGGAAATGTTTGTATTTGATAAAAAAATACCTTTTAGCTACGGATTCGTTCTAATTATCGAAAGACATAGGTAATGAAAGTAACAAGAAAATCCGAAGATTGATCGTACTTACTGATTTTTCATTATAACTATTTGTCTAACCATAACTTTCTGGTTTTTTTTTAAATACCTAATATCATTTCATAAAATAACTATGTGACAATAACGCATACAAATTGAATACGCTCCTAAATAATTTAATATAGCTATGTGATGGCAAGACACATAGAGATTATTATGACTCAAACAAAAATCGCTATGTGCCAGATTTATCAACATATATTTATTTTGATTTATTTAAACACGATTATTTTTCCAGAACAAACGTAAAGTATGTAAAAGACTGCTTATTTTTACCAAAAAAATATTCATGTACTTATGTGAAAGCAGTATCAAGAAAAATAGTTTTTGTGTCTCCTGTAAAGTAGGTTAAAAACACATGGCGACTTTTGCACGCGCAGCGACGGTATGTTAAATATGAGGGCGTAGCTTATTCGCTACTCGGTCAGTTTATAATTACTAGAAACAAGAAGCAGTGACCACGTGACGATGTGTCGGACCGAAAACAGCCCGGACTCGGCTCGCTTCGTGCCCGGAAGCTCGACGGAAGCTCTCATATATAACAGGGCGGTGTCGGAAGGCTCGGGCCCGGAGCCGCCCGGTATCGGCCCGTCGACGTGGCGGACCCGGGAATGGACACCGTGAATGGACACCGTGAATCATCCTTAAGTTTATTTAACGGCCTAGTCTAGTCGGTATAGTGAAGGGTCACTATACCGACTAGACTAGGCCGTTAAATACCCCAACTAGGGAGTTGGGGTTCAAATCCTAGTCAGGTGCCGTATTCTAATTTTAAAATATATAAACAATACATTAACAACACAATCTGTGTTAAACATAACTCCAACACTCAACCAATATTTAAGTTGAATTGGAGTTACATCGGAATAATTTTCAAGCAAATTCCGTCATTTCTGATTCAGACGTATAGGCGTCAGCTGTGTTGTGTTGTTATTGCATTGGATTTGCGTTGAAGTTGGATCGTGTCTGTGCGTGGTTCAAAGTTAGAATACGGCCCTAGCACATTGATTTGTGTGTTTATCACGGATATTTGTTCCTGAGTTATGGATGTTTTCTATGTATTTAAGTATTATAGGTATCTATATTTATATATATAATATCACCTATTATATATATCGTCGCCTAGTATCCACAATACAAGCCTTATTGAGCTTACTCTGGGACTGGGTTGATTTGTGTAAGATTGTCCCATAATATTTATGTATTTTGAACCCCAAGAAAATCCACATAAAATGTACTACGTTTCGTACACATACTAACTAAAATACCTTCAATAAGCGGGTTACTAATTCTATTTACGTCTCTGCAGAAAACTTACTAAAAAGTAGGAAATGCAACCAATAGATATCAACTATGAAAATTACTGATATTATATAATTTAATTTAAGAATCTAATAATACATTATATGTCACAATCTTAATACTAAACTAAACTATCTTAGAAATAATTACACACAGCTACAGCTTACAGTTTAGCTTAATAATTACTGATAATAATTTAATTTCTTTAGGTATAAGATATACTTAAACGCATTCTTTATGCGCAAAATATCAAAAACCCTCCAAAAACGTAAATATTTCTTCCATATAGTTCGCCGCAGCCACGCGGCCTGTGACGTCATGTTTAGAAATAATATTGAGATTGTACTTAAAAATTACCGTTTTAAGTCAACTTTCTTACCCTTGACCTTTTGTTCAAAATTAAATACGGCACAATATCGGAAATAAAATCTTCATAAAAGCTCCTTTGATTTTATCAGTAAAATTTTCCTGTAAAATATGGCACGTGGCAGAAATTTTGAAAGATCTCTCTAGTTCAATAATTTGATTATTTTTTACAATTTCAAATCGAATCAGTAGCATCTAATTTGAGCGATTCTTAAACATGACAACATCAACTGAAAGAACGTTTTGATAAATGCAAACATTTATCGTAGTAAATTAGTTAGTCTCCTCATTACCAGTATTGTGTTGTGTATTACTGTTTTGAAAATAAAGTCCCGCCGAGTTTCTTACCGGTAATAATACTTCTCGGGTTGGAGGTGTAGAGTTAGAACCGGTGGTAGTAGTTCTTTTTTCTCTTTGACGTTCATACTGTTATGTGCCTATATTGAAGAATATGTCGGTTCAAAATGGTCCAATAATCTGCACAATTTTACATCTCCAGTAGTTGAGTAGTAGATAATGCTGTAACGGCCTCCTAGCCTAGTTGGTAGTGACCCTGCCTATGAAGCAGGAGGTCCCGGGTTCGATTCCTGGTCAGGGCATTTATTTGTGTGTTTATCACAGCTAGATATTTGTTCCTGAGTTATGGATGTTTTCTATGTATTTAAGTATTTATCTACGTACACACAAGCCTTATTGAGCTTACTGTGGGACTAGGATTGTGTAAGATTGTCCTAATATTTATTTATTTATTAGGCATTAAATCCGCCAATTGTACTTTTTAATTTGTTTTGTGTAATAAAGTTTAAATGAATAAAATGTATAAATCTGTTTGAAAATCGCACGAAAATTCTAAAAACGGGAGCATCTCTTTGTTGCGTAATATCTGCTCACACTATAGTAATATCCGTAGATATACAGTGTGTTTCTGTAATAGGAGCAATAAATTAAAACGTAGATTCTACTCCTCAAACCTGGAAGCGTTTGTTCAACGACTTTTAAAAATAACGTATGGCTTGATTTTCAGGACACTTTAAAGTTTTTTCGAACACGCAATGTATTTCGAAATTTACTATGTCTGTAGGGTGACAAGCAATGTCAATTAGACGGATTTCAACGTTCATTTAAAAATACTATTTAATTTGTATGAAAAAGAGACAATCTACAAAATACATTTTTTTTAAAGTTGTTGAACAAAAAGTTTTGTAGTTTGAGGAGTAGAATCTATGTTTTAATTTATTGCTCCTATTACAGAAACACATTGTATTATTATTCAATCTGAACAGGTACGCGTCGTGAGATGCACTTCCAGTATTATCGCCCATATAATTAATGGATTGTATTATTTAATGGTGCGATAACCAAACATCGTAAATCTCGTAGCATTTCCGAACTAGGCATTGTCGGGACTTCCAACCTCTGTGCCGACGAGACAGATTGACCGACTGGCTGACATAATCTTCTGGAACGACGGACTTTTATTTCACAAATAGACATGACAAAATAATAGACGATGGTAGAACAAAACGCCAAATTTTCGTCACGAACGAATGAATAATGAATAGTACAAGTGTAGAAGGTTCTCCTTCCTGAATTTGACATTTAGCTACAGAGATGAAAATGTTATCTGTGAAAAAAAAAGGTTATCAACGTGCTTCATTCCGTGCACGTGGTATCTACAGATAAAAAGAAGTTTGATATGTGAACGCAGCCGAAGTAGTTCAGTATAAATCAAGGGGTCTACAGATGTAAGTGACTAGTCAATCTACCTCAATCTACGTAATCTATCCGTAATTTTAAATACAAAACTAGATATATATCAGATTTAATACCTTATTTGCCCAATCTAATTATTATTTTAGTAGAAAACTACTACTATAAACTATTCAAATATTTTATCTTTTCTGAAATGAAACTGTTCTCGAACACACCCATAAGATAATAAGCGATGTGCCAACGCTGCCCTCATTAGGCCTCGGGAACGGGACGCGCAACGTCAAAAACAGGTACAATGGAGAGAGAGACATAGTGATGAAACCCCCCTGACGAAACTGAAATTAACGACAAATTAGATGATAAAGGTACAAGAAATGGACCCATCTAATTGTATGTCACACGTCACACCTGTAACTGTGAATAATTAGTTTTAAGATGTAGGCATACCCGTCATGTTGAGCTGGCGTTAAAATAAACCGAATTTTCTTCCGAATGTTTGTATCTTTGTCGTACGTGACCGGCATTTTGATGCAGTACTGTAAGATGGCTTTTCAGGATATAACTTAATCGTCCTTCGTCAAGCTTCCGTCTTCGTTTTCCCTGAAATTTTATTATAAAAAGCCTTACTCTAGGTAGCGGTATGCGAAACGTGATTTTTATATTTTTCGTCCAAAGACAGACATTCAATGACAGGTTCGTATATTAGGGGTGGGTGTACGCGATGGGCCGCCGGCGGTGAATAAAAACACGTAAATTATTATGTACAGTTTATATACACGGGAAAAGCACAGTATTTACAAATATTTACACATAAAATTACAACAGATGTGCAAATATACATTCGTTTCTTATTGACAGCAATGCGCAACTGAAAAATTCAACTTTTAAACAAAAGACGCGCGCTGGCAGCGGGGGCTGCGACACCCAGGCTGCCAGCCCGCGTGCACCGAGGAGGTTGGTAGGCCTGTCGCCTACAGGTGGGCTTGGGAAGCAATTTTTTCTTTACTTAGGCATCCTTAAGTAAATTACGCGCTTAAAAATAACTCAAATAACGAAAAGGGAGTTAAGTTTCGATACGACGTAGGTGGCAAACAAGCGTAACTCCCGTCTGATGGTGAGCGTTTGCAGTTGCCTATGGACCCTTGCATCCACGAGCGTTACATGGCCGTTGCCGACCTTTTAAAGGCCTTTAGGTAAGTTTCACTTTTGCAGAATCTCATACTGTAGTTCCCACGACAGCGTTCATTCCAGAGTCGTAGCGTTAGTGGTTGGAAAATCTTCTAATGCTCAGATCACATACGCGTGTCAATAACGAGTCGCATGACGAGGCGAATGGCGCGCCACTGATCAGACATGCGTATTGCCAATCACGAGCTCGCGTCGGGGATTTATACGGAGAGACAATGTTAAGGGACATTCGTGTTGGAACTCGTACGCGAATGATTCGTCGAACTAATCGACGAACTTCGACGCGCATACGCACACGCTGGTGTGATCGCCGTATAAAACTTTACAGTGCGCGAATATTCATTTTTGCTTTTTAAACCGTCGGAACGGCAATTATGCATTTAAGTAGGGTAAGAGACTATTGAAAAGTTCCCATTTAAACTCCATACATAGAAATACATATGACATATTTTTGACATATACAACATGTATATATATATATAAATTTTTTTACAATTGTATCAATATATTGCTCTTAATTATTTAAGATAAATTGTTACTGACGATTCGAAAGTGCTTGTTGCTATGCCTACTTGAATAAAGACAATATTGACTTTATTGACTTTGATACAAAATTGATTGTCCGACCAACCATATGGTTGCAATTTTGGTCAAAGGTTAGGTCGTTTGACTACAGTGTGATAATCGCCTAAGGGAATGCAACGGCGCATACTGTGTTAGAGCGTAGGTTTACCGCGGTACACCACACCCAACAACCGTGTAATGGGACTGACGCGCCCCGGCGGGTTTACTTCTTACTGAAACAGAATACTAGGCCAATAAAATTACACTTTTTCGAAGAATTAATTCCCAGCAGGCTGGAAATTGTTTTAATACCTTCATTTGGTCTTAAATTCGTGTCATCCGAGTTTGCCCAATCCCAAGAAGTGTGCATTATTTTTGGGAAGTTTTTCCTCCTATGTTGATCTTGAGGACCTCATTTCGGCATGTCGGCAATTCCTGGCAGCCCTATATTCACCTAAGCCCAACGAGACCTCCTTGGACAAAGTCAGCCACGAGATATTCTCAAAATTCCTCATAAAGTCGAATTTCAATTTGGTCTCTCTATCCCCTCCCCATCAAATGCATCCGAATTTAACCCTCCTTAAAAGCGGTATTACACATTGCAACCTGCAGGGCCCAATCTGTTGTGTACCCTGCCTCTTCCTGCCCCTCCTTCAGCTCCCTACGGGCCCTACCTTCAATTACACCTTCCAACCTGACAGATTGGGCCCTGCAGGTTGCAATGTGTAATACCGCTTTAACATTTAATGAAGTGACTTTTTCCGACAGACCTATCGTGTTTGAGCTACAAACAAACAACTGAATGACAAAAGAGCAAACATTTAGCAGTTATTTTGCTGCCAAAAGTTATGCACACCTCCTGGAACTGTGCAAACTCGGATGACATGCCTTTAGGACCACATGCAGGTATTAAAACGATTTCCAGCCTGCTGGGAATTAATTCCTCAAAACGCTTTTTATTGGTCTTATTTTCTAGGGTTATACTCACAAACACAATTCCATATTTAATTTTATTTTAATACTTATACTAAAACTGTAATTTTCCTTACTTTGCCTCCTTACAGTAAATTTATAAACCCCATTCCCGAAAGCTAAACGCGTTGACTGATTTCAACTTAATTATCCCAATTAAAATGTCGTTAAAACAACTTCTGACTGCTATTAAGTTTCACTTCGAAAGACTATTTGTTACCGAATTAAATTTCATTGCTAAAAACATCTATACAATCGCCCAAAGTTTCGAGCAGTCGATTAGCAGTCCCGAGTCCCTTTCCATAAATTATTAACAATTTCTCAAAGAGATTATAATGCTATTCCAACTTGTGAAATTACTTGGGAGTTGTTCAGTTTTTGTGTCGCCAGATGAATGTGGAATTAACCTCCGAACGCGACCGCGTTTGAGCATAATCCTGAGGATTTATTAATAAAAGTTAGGTTAGACTATGTTTAGGATACCTGTCTGTTTTATCGTCATCATCATCTATTTAAGAGCTTTGCTCTTATCGGTGGAGTAACCGCCACTCATCTGACTCATCTCGCCTCTCCGCAATTGTTTTAAGCTCCCGATAAGACACTACATTAGCCTTTTCCTTAGCCTGAGTTATAAACGCCCGTCTAGGCCTCCCACGGCGCCTTCTTCCTTTAATTTTCCCTTCTATTATGGTTTTAATGTAATCGTCGTGCCGTATAAGGTGCCCTAACATATTGCCTCTCCTGTTCTCAATCGTCTTCATAAGAAATCTCTTCTCTCCTACCAAATCTAGAACTTCTTTATTCGTCCGTCGTTCTGTCTAGCTGATGCTTTCCATTCTTCGCCAACACCACATCTCAAATGCACTCAGTCTCTTTCTGTCTCGCTTTGTTTGTTTTTGTTTTTGTCACCTGTCTGTTTAGGATGGCTGATACACATGTCGCACTCGTGAAGTTTGTGGAGGCTTACGGGAGCTGAATATTTATGTAACTTACTTTCGACCACGGAACAATGGTGCTCCGGACCTTTGGGAGGCGTATGCGGCAGGCATGCATGATCTCCGAGCAGGGTCACTACCAACTAAACAATTAAGCATCAGCCTACCGTCCAGTGGCGCCCTCATTAAGGGGATTGTGTTTCCTAATATTAAACGAATAAATTTCTGTATAATCCCTCATGTTAAGTTGTTAGTCCTACAAATTCCGCAACTGATGATTTATGTTAATACAGTTTTATATTACTTACTTTTGGCTCCATCACCTAAACGGAAAAAAGTGGCCACCATTTGCCTAAACGGCAAATGGTGGCCACTTTTTTAATGAAGCAAAAAATACGCAAAATGAAACTATGTGACAAAGACCAAAAGTTGCGGAATTAGTTGGACTACAACTTAACATGAGGGATTATACAGAAATTGATTCATTTATCGATAGTTCAACACAGGCTTAAGATAGTCTACGTCAACGACGTATTTATACTTTTACAACTGCAAAGGAGTAGTTACAGTCGACTAAGAAAGTGGTCTACCAGTTTTGACAAAAGTTTCTGTGAGATCTAACGATCGCTAAGGTTGACATTTCTAACGGAGTTTAAAACATGCACGACCTTGTTGTCTGATGACGTACAAACGAACCTCAACCGTAGGGTCACATTTTTGGTCGACTGTACCTAACAAATATATTTATATTATTTAATATTTAATTACTTAATATTATTGGCCCCGCGACCAAAACAACTAAACTGCAATCAATCTGGATTACCACACAAACAGCAAATAAATTCACCAGAATCCACTTCGTTAAGCGACATAAAGTATAAACAAATATTAACACCGGTTTCTCTTCTAATTCAAACTCTAAATGAATGCATATAGCTTCCATATTCAATTGTACTCCCTAATCTGTCTTTGAAAGCAATTTAAACAACGCTTTAGGTCTATATGTATTAGGTACAAATTTGAGTGGTTTCCCGAATTGTGTCTCATGTCTTCATTTATAACCAAGCCGCCTCATTCCCTCGTCACGCCTGCGGTTATAGATTTAGCAGTAAAAAGACGTAACTACGTTAATATTTGAGGGTCGCTTAAGTCTTTTATGTTTAGAGTGTGGTAGGGTACCGTAAGGCACCCAAATAAATTTTCGTCAGCGAAACCGTTTGACAGTGTGACTTGATAAGATTTAGGGCACGAGCTAACCTGTAACCAATCTTGCTGACAATTAAGTGAAGAGGCTGCAATATTTGGGAACAACTAAAACTTAATTTACAAAGCCAAGTGAGGCTACATGCAGAGACTATAGATAATATATACAGCCATAGTCTAAGTCTGAAAGCGCCATCTACTCGAGAATCACCTAAAGATAGCTCGAATTGTCATTCTTTTCTTCCTATTTTTATATTGCGTCACAGCGACATCTAGGAAGGAATAGCGTGCCGTAGTAAAGCTAGCTTTTTTCCTAGTTACGAGCTACCTTTAGGTAGCTCTCGAGTAGATGGCGCTTTCAGACATGAGCTTCAGAAAGTTCTTAGACTAGCTAAAGCTCTATTATATAAGTTACTCTATGATGTGGTGTTGTACATACAAGATGCAATAAATCTCATTTTTGCCAGGTGTGACTGTACCTGGCAAAAATGGTACAGTCACGGACTTTAATTAACTGTAAAACTTTCGAAAAATACCAATATTTATAAATTAAAGTAGTTAGGAGAGGTCTTCGAAAGGCCACCAGACACTGTCAGTAATAATGTCATTATTTCTACACCCGTCCTTTTCTATGTATATGGAGGATGACAAGGATGAGTAGAGAAATAATGTCATTATTACTGACAGTGTCTGGTGGCCTTAAGACCAATTTGCGTAGCGGCACAGGATCTAGTGTCTGCCGTAGAAACTGGTTAAAAATAACTTCTCACTTAATACCCCTGTATATAGCTAATTATGATGTACAGGAGAAAACCATTAAGCCAACATGAAACCTGACTAAATGTCCCCTTAAATCATGCCACATTCATGCTCCCAAGCCAAGTGCTTTGATGTGTTTGTGTTTGCGTATCCTGTCACCTTGCTTGTATACATGTGTTATAAAGATGAAGCCTTTCGAGGCTTTCCATTAACAGTCACACACCTTATGAAGCCTACTACTTATGCTGCGGATGTGTGTTATGTTCGATTATTTTTATATATTTTAAATGTGCCTTCATAGAACCAAAATATCATGTAACAAGTCCGTGTCGGACCACGCATAATGGAGGGTTCCGTAGGTACCTACTAGCAAAAATAGACTTACAGTTCAATAGTTGCATGGGAGGGCACAATGTTTTACACTTTCTGAGTGATGATTTTTGAAAATATCGATTTAATCATAATGTTATGGAAATCCGTGATCTCTGCCTACCCCTTTTGGGATATAGGCGTGATTGTATGTATGTATGTATGTTCAAAAAAACCTCAATGTTATTTTTAAAGACCTATCTATTGATGTGCATCATATTCATATTTAATAAATAATAATTTTAAACAAAAAAAGAACCGACTTCACTTAGGATCCGCTATTCCAAGAGGAAGTGGCCGAGTTGCTGTAAAAAATAGTAAAATCACTATAGGTGTGCCTATAATAGTTGAAGAGTTCCCTCGATTTCTCCAGGATTCCATCATCAGATCCCGACTTGGTGACAATGGGACCATCTAGGGGTTATACCTGTTCGATTCAAAAAAAAATTTCGAAAATCGGTTCACGATTCACGGAGATATGGAGTAACATACATACAAAAAAAAAAAATTATGATAAAAAAAAAAAAAAAAAATTCAGTCGAATTGAGAACCTCCTCCTTTTTTGAAGTCGGTTAAAAAATTGCCAGTTAGTTACATGTATGGAGTGCACCCCCTAAAAATATTTTTTTCATCAATTTCACTACAAAGTTAAGTAGCGGCACACAAAATACACCAGCACGCCTAGCACATGACTGATGCGACAGTATCTCGCGCGCGAGATAGACTACCCGTCTCTTTCTAGTTGACACAGTTAGATAAGGACGGATAGACTATCTCGCGCGCGACGTGTCAATCGTGTGCTAGGCGTGCTTATGTCTAAATTTTATAAAGATACGTTTCATAGATTCCAAGTCAAATGGCTGTGACATACGGACGGACATGACGAAACTATAAGGGTTCCGTTTTTGCCATTTTGGCTACGGAACCCTAAAAACAATAGAACTATAACTATCAAAAATACACGTCCAAGTGTTTTGTATCATCACACGCAAATTAAAATTCTGAAGCCTCCGTTTATTGTCGATAAAAAAGAAAAATGAACCGTAATAATGGGCCATTTGCAGAACGGTTTCCATGCACTTACAAAAGTGTGCCAAAACGTGGGCGCTTTACCGCAGTTGCTATTGCTACGAATCTGCGGGTAGAAAGTCTGTAAAATTAACGAAAAACTTGGCACATTGCACTATGCTTAGTATCAAGATCCATAAAGTACATAGACTGATAAGTACACAAAATCACGTTATATCAACATTCAGGTTAAACATTGTAGAAGGTGTCAAGTGCCGCAGAGTCATCAATCAAAAGGGACCAGCTGTATTAATGATGCATAGATGGCGCTATGAGATGGCGGGATGACTTGGACGCGTTCTGTAAAGAGTGGTCGAAAATGTCAGCCAACAGGGTCGAATGAGCAAAAAGAGGGGAGACCTTTGCCCAGCAGTGGGACACTAAATAGGCTAACGAAAAAAAAGATGGCGCTAATGCGTTTGCTTAAATAACGTCAATTATAGACAACAGTCCAGTTACTACGTGGTCTTTGTTTAGCATCTTAATACCAAATCTAGTTTCAATTTCAACTTCGGGTATTTCTAATAGAAATGGCCTTTTAACCGCCAGCTAAAGCAGTTGAGGGAGACTATATCGGTAAAATAAATAGGTACACAGATAATGATATCGGCGGTTTCATAAAAATACACTTTTCCATTACTTTCGTTTCGCATGTAAACTATCAGTATACATGCTAAATTATCCACAAGTATGATTAGATTCTTTATCGCTTGATAAATATGAACCTAAACAAGAAATATGAAAACGTATAAGTTGTAGGTAGATAATAATGAAATTTAATACATTTAAGTCAGGGTAAAATGTTCTTTTTGCATCACAAAGCTGACAAGCTGAAAATCAATAAGTGGAAGAAAACCAACATACCTACCCTAATACGCAAGCATAGCTATTGATTGACAACTCACAATAAAAAAGTTTCCATGTATTTCTAATGTGTAAAGGAGTGTATAGGTTCTTAAAGGGTAGGCAACGCGCATGTGAATCCTCTGGAGTTGCAGGCGTCCATAGGCTACGGTAACTGCATACCATCAGGCGGGCCGTATGCTTGTTTGCTGACGTCGTGGTATAAAAAAAAAGTATCCTAGGCATACATTATACCGAGAAATCCCGCGACTTGGCTTTAAGTATTGGATTTTAGGTATTATTTCCCCACATCTAAAAAAAAAACATAACATGCCTCGATTCCAAAATGGATTCCCGGCTTCGTATCCCTATATTCCATATCCGTCTATAGGTCTTCAGAATTGCATGGCCAATTTATCAATGAATGCATTCATAAATTGGTAATGCAATTCTGAACCCGATGGTACCCTGTTTGGCCGGTAATCCCAGATTTCCCGGCTTCTGCTCTAATGTACAGTCGACTACAAAGAGATGCATCAAAGGCCATGGCAGTGTAAGGAAACATCTTGTGCCTTAATAGCTCTTCAAGCTGTTTTTTTTGTGATTATGGGCCCTACTGTTAGTAACTCCTATACAAAATAACAGCATTCTCCTCTTCTTACTTTCCAAGAAAAATAATACTTAAGAAATTGTTATTGTACTGTAATTTTTTGGAATATGTGTGTTTGTAGCTATGTTTTATTTGTGACCCCTTTTTTCCGTTTGATTTTGTATTATAATTTACTAGTTAGTTTAAGTTAGATCTTTTTGTGCTTACTTTAAAGTTGATTTGTATTTGTATTGTATTGACATTTCTCTAATAAAATAAATTTGATATCTTACAAGTAAAAAAAAAAAAAAATTAAGAAAAATAATTTTTCGTGAATATTTTCGCTTCTGTAGATTGAATTAATTCGTGCTGTAATAAGGTTCGAAAGTGGATTCATATCTTTATACTCGACTGTACTATAAAAACATTGTCGATTTCCACTAAATAATAGCACGGTTCGCATCAAAGTACAAAATTCACGGTAAACATCTTGAACGGATTGTAAATGAGCTAAGCAGCTGGTAATAAAGGAAATCCGTGAAAGCCTTCAGCCCACCGAGAAGGAAAACATTTGCAAAACTAATTTGCACAAAAAACACCCGCTGACAACCGGTAATCTTAGAATTACGAGGAAAAAGCAGAATTAATTGGAATTACCCTTTTCCGGACTTCCTGGCCCCTTAAATTAAATAACAAATTAATTCGCCATTTAGAAGTCAACCTTAAAATTTCGGTAAAAAGATTAAATTCAAGTAAACACGTGACGTGAATGGGCTTTGCGATTTGAAGCCTTAAAACAATGGAAAAAAGGTATGAATTAATATGGTTAAGCTTTATTAGGGATATGACAAAGTTAATCCATTACGCGTGGATTTAAAACCCGGTCGTCCGGTTATTAAGTGGTTTTACGGTATATGTATTGCATTATTTAGAAGGAAAGTATTTTAAATTTGAATTTTAACAATTAATTTGGTTAGTAACCCTTTTCGGTTCTGACACGTCCTTTAGCATTTATTAATTTAGCATTTTAATATGCATTCTTCAGGTATGCGTCTGGCCTGGTCGTAGAGTCTTTCAAGCTAAAGCATTTCGAAATAGGAGTGGTTTTTTTAATAGATATGATTCATTTATTTTTCATCAATGTTGTATCGATAGCAGACATCATTTAAGTAATTTCTTGATCAAATAAATAAGTTGGAGTAACGCCTTGTTGTCTTTTAAGTCCCAAGGTAACTCTAGCCTTTTTGAATTTGGAACGTTATTTTATTTAATTAGTTCAAATTTAGAGTCTAAACTCGATTATTAATTTCTACTTTTACAAGTGCTTACGCAGAGATTGTAAATATGATTTAGGATTCCGATACCGGTAAGATAAGATGTCTAACACACGAAGGATCATCATGTTCCTAGTGTTTTTTTTTAATTTGAGTTATTATTTTAAGTTTTTTTGGTAGTACAAAAAGTGTTTGGCCCCCTATTGCTTCAAAAACGTACGAAAAACGAACAAAAATCAAGATATTTTAAGAATAAACTTTAAGCGTAATATCGTCGCAGAATATCTATAAGTACTAAATTATTTTTGATATTTTGGCATACCTACTTCATACGGTATTCTTCCGACAAGGGTGCAGATTCTTTTTTAAACACTGTTTATTCTTTCTATTCAAAAGACCATCTCGTAGAGTTTGGATTGCACATTAGAAAAAGCTAAATTGAATTTGACACTTAGAACTTGGCAGTTTATTATTGAGTAACAGGATATGACATCCCTAAGATTTTTTGTCCCGAAAGTTATAGTGAAAATCAATGCAAGTCTATAATACTCTTTGATTCAGATACATCTAACCGTCAACTGCCAATAATGGCGCACAATATTTGTTCTAGAACTCACCTATAGAATACACAATAAATCAATGCAGTTTATAAACTAAACAAAGATTCGTTCCTACACGGAAAAAAAAGCTTCCAGGATATTCTCAATCTAAGACATTATTATATTATGTTGAAAATATTTCCTCGTGACAAGCATTTATTTCCTTTAACGAAAATAAATTAAAGTTTTAAATATAACTAAGCGAATAAAAGCGAATGTGTTCTTACAGATTTTCTAGTTTTCTTTTACCTAAGATAATACTTGTTTCATTAAAGTGCAATCTCTTTTATTTACTCAATATACTCTTGAAATTTAATAATACTACAACTTTTTGTATTTCTATTTTAAGAAAACGTAGTTTTATTAAGCGAAGAATCATATTTTTGGTAAATTAAATACCCTGGCATCCTTACCCATTCGGAGTGGTGGTCTTGGAGTCCGGCGCGCACGGGATGTAAGTCTACCAGCATTCTTGGCATCGGCTGAGGGGGTCGCAGGCCTTGTCACTCAAATTTTGGGTTCGGATGGTGACAGGGTAGCCATACCTTATGCTGCCGATGCTCTGATTGCTTGGACTGCTCTAAATCCGAATGGAGTCGTGCCTGAAAAACCGGACGTTCAACGGTTGTGGGACGACGTTGGAGTTAAACGGGTGTTCGATGGCCTGGTGGAGAGATCGTCGGGAGTGAACAAGGCGAGGCTCCTTGCAGGGGCGAGGTCGGAGTCGGGTGCATGGCTGCATGCCCTTCCCTCTCCACATTTGGGTACCCTCCTCGACAACGATTCGATGCGGGTGGCGGTTGCTCTTCGTTTGGGCTCGGATGTTTGTGTTCCTCATTTATGCATCTGCGGCACTATGGTAGAGAGCAACGGTCACCACGCACTGAGTTGTTGCCGATGTGCAGGAAGATTCCCTCGCCATCACTCTCTGAACGACATCGTTCGCAGGGCGCTGGTGTCAGCAAACGTACCATGTGTACTTGAGCCCCCCGGCCTTAGCCGGTCAGATGGCAGGAGACCAGATGGTATGACGTTGGTGCCTTGGCAGAAAGGAAAGTGCCTAATTTGGGATGCAACTTGCGTCAGCACTTTTGCTGCGTCGCACATTGGTCGGACCTCTGGGGAGGCAGGTGCAGCTGCGGAGGTGGCCGCTCATAGAAAACGGGAAAAGTACGCGTGTTTGGGTGGCTATTTGTTTGTTCCGGCGGTTGAGACCACTGGTGGTTGGTGTTCAGAGGCACGGACCTTTTTTAAGGAGATCGGGAATCGGTTGCGCGAGCGAGGCCTTGATCCCCGCTCCGGGTCATTTTTGTTGCAAAGGTTGTCCATCGCGGTTCAACGTGGAAACGCGGCGAGCGTGTTGGGCACCTTTGCACCTGGAACGACTCGGGGTGGGCTGTTTGACTAGGGTTGTGGTTGTTCTGTAAAATTTTGGAATATGTGTGTTTGTAGCTATGTTTATTTGTGACACCTTGTTTTTCCGTTTGATTTTGTATTATAATTTAGTTACTTTAATAATGTAATATCCATTGTATTAATTTGAACTATGTTGTAAAATATCATAACTTATTCGAATAAATATATTACTTTTAATTAAATAAATACTTGCCACGAGGAAATATTTTCAAGAAAATAATAATGTCTTGAATTGAGAATATCCCGGAAGCTTTTTTTTTCATGTAGATTATTATCAAATAAATTTGGGAGTACGAGTATTTTTTGAGCTTTTTTGTATAAGAGTACTATTTTTTTATATCCTAAAGATTAGCGAACGAAGATTAAGAGACGTGACTAAAGTGCCGTGAGTGTAACCGGGTTATTTTATAATATCCTAAAGATAATATTAAACTTACTTACTGTGGAGCCAACATGTGGTTTACTTTGTTTACTTAAGTTACCCGAAACCCAAACCCTTTTTACCATTAATAAGAGAAATTGGTAAACTGCCGAACTCTAAACGCGAGTTTAAAAGTCATTAATTATAATTTATTTGGCATTCGCGTATTCGTATCGCTAGAGGGCGCTTTTGAAGTGCAAATTGTATTAAGTTAAGTCTTTCTGCGCGTAATCTTCACGGTTAGGGTTAATGAAAGGCGTTTTGTGGTTTAAGTGTTTTGTGAGTTTATTAACTGATAAAGACTTTATTTAATTCAAAATGATTGTTCATTGTGATATGAACAATCATAATGGACCACTGTGTTGTCTGCACTAAATGTTTTTTTTTACTTTCCAAAACAAGTAGTTATAGCTTTGTGACTGTTTAAGTAAAGTCAACTTAAACTTAAGTAAAGAACTTTTTTAATTCCGATACACGATTGAACGAAATTAGCTCGATAGAAAATAATTCCTAAGTTACATCTTAAAATTGGCTTTAAACAGTTGTATGTCTTTAGTTTCTTGACGTATACGTCTGTAATTAAGGACAAAATTTCACCACACTAATACTAATAACTTCATTGTCTTATTTTTCTCAATAGGGGATATTACTGCAATATTCTGCCACCAGAGTGCAGCGCTAGCACTCCGGTAAACCATAGAGTTCTTAATACATACTAGGCCTTAAACAGTTTTTTACAAGTTTTCATAGACAATTTATAACGATAAAACTTTCGTGAGACTCTAACATATTAAAAATATTTATAACGGGCCGCTCGTGAGAATGATCATCGTAAATTGATCGAAACATGTCGAGCAAAAATCGACAAAAATTACGTGAGTAACCCGTTATAAATATTTTTAATTTATAACGAATACATATGTCATTTGTGCACCAAGGCGGTTTGTTTACAAAGGGCCTATCGTGAAACGAGAGAATCGAAATTTTGACATGTGCCTCTCTATCGCTCGAATATGAAAGAGTGACAGAGAACCAGGTAACGAAATTTTTATTTTCGTGTTTCGTGGTAGGCCCTCTGGATGTGCTAGTGCCGCCCCCTACGCAGAGTTTTGCGTAATATTTTGAAAAATTTGCAGCGAGCTCGTACGTAACTACATACGTTCGATACTAATCGTAACGCAGTGTTTCTCTTTCACTCGCGCCGAAAAATATGAAGATGGAATTTAGTTGTTGCCATCCTATTAATAGTAAAGTCTGGACTTTACCTAGGCATTCGCTGGACACGACGTGTTATAATGTATTATTCATTTATTTGTTTATTTTATTTACTTATTTGTTTTTTTATGTATTTATTCGTTTGGCTCGGTATTCATATTCATAATCCTTATATTACATTTTGATAAAGCTTCTTAAGGAATGGATGTTTTGACCTAGATCAAACCTAGGCTAGGTATACATATTTATAATCCTCATATTACATTTTAATAAACCTACTTAAGGGACGGATGTTTTGACCTACATAGATCAAGCCGATAGATGATTTTTGTTTCACGGTAACTACAGTCGCTATCAAATACATCGAAGCGGCCAAGGTACTCAAAAATATCTGAACACGCACATTATCGTCTTGACAATAGAGCCGTTGTTCTGATATTTGTGACCATCTTGGCTGCTCCGATATATCCGATGGCGACTGCACATGAGAAAACTCCAGCCATAAATAGGAACATTTAGGAATTGAAAGCCCTTCCTAATGACTCGGGCCGGCGATCGGCACATCGACCCGCAAAGGGCCTAGGCCGGGAAAAACTCAATTACCCCGTGGAAGGCTCTTTAATCTATTTTAAATGCAAATGGCAGCCAGGGTTGTCCACGGCAGAGTGTCATTCGATTACGTTTTAAATTGGTTTCGCCATGACGTAATGATGATGAGACTATAAATATGTATGATTTTTCCCATGAGGAGTTCATGGAAGATCTGATGAAGACCCTTGATTCTGTTGGCAATTTTCTTTGATCAAGCAAGATAAAAATAACAAAATGTGTTTATTTTTCCCTAGTCGTTTAGAAAATACGGCGACGTGATTGGACCAAGGCCCCAAGGAAGTAGTGTAGACATTTTTATGCAGTAAAAAATGCCTATAACCTATTATTCGAAAATTTGGATTACTCTTATAATACGAGGAGATTTCTGGGTCATAAAAAATAATTACAAAATGGTACTATTTGATCGAAATAGAATTAACCCAATTTTTCTTACCTTCAAGGTCACGATCACATCTGAAAATATGATTACATTTACCTTGGTAACAGAGCCCTACATATCTACTCTACATATTTTTGTCACGTGAAATGTATCCATGTTTTCAGACATGACTGTACAATTTTTAAACCAATTTTTTTTATTTTTGTAAGAGATTAGTGGAAGCCACAGGTGACCGTAGAGCTGGCAGCTTCCTTGCCCAACGTATTGGTATTGCCATACAAAGGGGAAATACTGCCAGTATCTAAGGTACCCTGCCGCGGGGGTATGTTTTAGTTTAGTGTTTTTTGATTTAAGACAGCTTTTAATTTATATTTAAGTACCTAGTTTTAAAGCTTATATTTACCAAATATATTTTTAAACTAAAATAAAAATAAATCATGGTCATCCTATGACTTTTGACATTATACTGTATGGGAAGTGATAAGATGTCACACTGAGTACGGTGTTCAAATTGAAACAAGAAAATGTTTTTCTGCTTAACATCGGGAAAATTATTACCAATATTGGTGGTAACAAATTGATGTCCAATTTCATCAGGTTAATCTTAATCCTTGGCTTTAGCTTAACGAAACCGGAATCACCCTTTATTATTCATACAAGATCCGAGTCATACTCATACTCATCAGTGGAATGCTATGAATTCTAGAGTAAATGGACGCACGCAATGATTGCGGCATACATATTTAAGAATAAGATCTATATAAGTATGAAGAAACTACGTTACGCGGAACAAGCGCTGCTAGCCTAGCGGTAATACTTTAGACTTACAATCGTGAGAGTTTTGAAACTTACGTACGAAATATCATTTCATATTTACCAGTAGCTTTTCGGTGAAGAAAAACATCGTGAAGAAACCAGAACTAATCCCAATTGGCTTTTTAAACTCTCTTTATATATTACAGGGCCGTGGGGTGCCCGGCCTTAGAATTGTCCCCCACCTTATCGTCCCGTGGTTGCAGTAGGAGTCTGCTAAGGGAATATACCGGGAGATGGGCAGTAGCATCTTCCGAAAGCCTACAAACAATAAACAAAAAACTGCGCGCGCCAACCCGCCTGCCAAGCGTGGCGCGTCTGGCAAACCCCACCCCCCCTTTAATAATGGTCCAAAGGGAAGGCCTATGTTCAGCAGTGGACGTCTTATGCCTGAGATGATGATGATGATGATATTACAGGGCCAGATATACTTGATAAAATAAATTTTGTGGCAACCCTATCCTCAACAAAAACTGTCGTGTGATGAGAAAAACACTTTGCAGATTCAGGTCAGGTCCAATCTTAAGTGGATTCCAATCTATGCACGACTGTAAAGAGAGATTATCATCAGAGTTACAAAGCGAACGAGTTTGCTATCGGTTTTGATACTTTTGATCGTTAGAGATATGCAAATGAAACGAGAAAAGCCAGAGAGAGGCGGGAGATGGAATAATGAATGCACGATATCATACATACAGGAAAATATTATAGTTAATTATTAATTTATTGTTATTCGATTGCTTTACTTTTCATACACGGAAAAAAAGCTTCCGGGATATTCTCAATCCAAGACATTATTATCTTGGAAATATTTCCTCGTGACAAGTATTTATTTCCTTTACCAAAAATATGATACTTCGCTTAATAAAACCACGTTTTCTTAAAATAGAAATACAAAAATGTATTGTTTCAAGAGTATATTGAGTAAATAAGAGAGATTGTACTTTAATCAAACAAGTATCTGTAATCTGTAAGAATATATATTCTTACAGATTTTTTAGTTTTCTTTTACCTAAGATAGCGAATATTCGCTTCGTTATATTTAAAACTTTATTTTATCTTCGTTAAAGGAAATAAATACTTGTCACGAGGAAATAAGATCATCATGAAAATTTAAGAAGTTGATGTAACTTTCAGCCCAGGATGACAACAGGGAGTGTTTCAACTTACAAGATTTTAATTAGCAAAGCAATTAGCAAAATTAGCATTTTTTTTATATGTTAGAGTCTCCCGAGATTTTTATAGTTAAAAATGAATACTATCATTGAAAAATTCAATTATTTATCTTATCTTCTTTATTTTTTATCGGGGTGGGGTGTGTGTCATATTTTTACAGTTAGTTTTAGTGAGCATGGTTATGTGGTTGACGAAGCCTGTTGTGAATTTGTGTTGTGGATTTGACGAAGCATGTTGCAGATGTTTAATTTGTGTTGCAAAACCTGGACAAAGCCTGCGCGGTGGATATTAATAATCACTGTTTATTTTATTTTGACCAAATAAATGAATTATTATTTATCTTATAGTTCGAAGTAAAGCGCAAATTTTACGATTTCAAAACTTACCAAATAGTCTCATACACAGATATTTTAATACAAAGATTTTTATTACGTCACAAAGCCATTAAAAATAGCACATTAAGCTGTATCGTGCAACGAAAGAAAACACGGACCATTTAACGTAGGAACTTAATTCTAAACATAATTTAATTCTGCAAGCTATAACAGTGTCTCGAGGGAAATTTAGCAAACCTGAACCGTAAATACTGTAAGAGCTATTACTACTGCAAAACTGGCTTTAAAAATGTTATAAATTATCACAAAATCTCGATAAGTTACGCTATGCTCCATAAATATTATTTTAATCTTAGCTCAGTAAATATGGCTGCTATACTGCCTACATTCATAACGACCGTAAATAACATTGGAAACGCAGTTTTGTACTTTATTCCGTGAGTTTACGGCAAGCAATTGCATGACATTTCGAATGTTACATGCGGTTTTTATGCGAAGCGAAAAATAGGCGAATCCGGGAATAGCTTATCTATAAGAGTGAAATAGAACCCATAAAAGAGCTATAATCTTTCAATAAAGCTAGACTGATAATCTTGGGTAAGGCCGTGGTCATTGTTAAGCGGAAGCTAGCATTGCGTAAACTATTGAAGAGGTATATAACCGGATTGAGAATTTTTGTTTATGACGACCGAATCGGCAGTAAAAGCTTCAAACGTTTGTTAAGTTAGTTGAGCTTTTACGATCCCGTGCTATAACGTTCGTGTTTTGGTATTTCAATTTATACATAAGTACTTTTACATTATCAAAGTTACCATCTAGGTGATAAAAATAATACGTAATTCCTAAACATATATAAGTTTTAAATTGGTTTTAAAATAAGTTTAAAATAATTGCCTTATATCCACTCCACGAGTTCCACGATAAGCGATGTACCTGTAAAAAAACAGAATATGGATTTTAATCTTGTAGACCTAGAACTTACGTGTTAATAATCTATATTTTAAGATAGCTTTTTTAGTAACTTGATCATACAAATGTAAGTTTAAAGATTTACGTACCTACTTATTAAATTAAAACAAAATAAAACGAATAGGTACGGGAAAATATTAAATGTATACCGCCAAGTAGGTAGCCAGGCAAAGTTGAGCATCGTAAGTAAAGTTGTAGCAGATGACAGTACTTATATCTCTAAAACCTTATAAGTACTTATAATCTATTTAAAAAATAATATATTCAACTGTTCTTTTCGTAATAAAACTGACCATTTTTATAGGTCTGAGCACAATGTTATATATTGACAAATATCTAAAACGCTTATCGCGTATGCAAATACGTATCCTTAATCTCAAGATTTCAGTAATAAAATAGTAAAATATCAGTAGGAATACATATAAATATTGCCGGATTATATTCGTAGATAGTAAAATGTTATTTTTATTTCTTTGTTCGTGTGCCATTATCATGGATCGTACATTTTACAGCAAAACTTGTACAATAATTATCAATCATCTGTACATTGTTACTTAGTTCTAAATGGCTCTGATTTTATTGAATATTTGGTTTAATAATTTCATACCCTCAAAATAATAAGAAAAATGCTGGAAAATGTATGATCACTCGTCATTACACACCTATTCTCACTTGATAATATTTAAAAACTATAAAATATTATGGAAACCAATTGACTTCATAATTTATGATTTAAAAAAATCATTTAGTAAGATTTTTTAAGATGGCCGAATTATAGGAAGAAATCTGTAGAAAGATTCGAACATAAAACAATACCATAACCAGACCTGTCAGATAAAATAAAGTTAAACATTCATCGTCATCATCATCATCTCAGTCATAAGACGTCCACTGCTGAACATAGGCCTCCCCTTTAAGGGGAGGTTTGCCATACTTAGCTTTGCTTGGCAGGCGGGTTGGCGCGCGCAGTTTTTTTGTCTATTATTCTTTAGGCTTTCGGAAGATGTTGCTGCCCATCTTCCGGTATATTCCCTTAACAGACTACTACTGCAACCACGGGACGATAAGGTGGGGGACAATTCTAAGGCCGGGCACCCCACGGCACGGCACGGCAGTTAAACATTGAACTTATATAATATCGGGAATCACAAGCAGCACACAAGAAGTGGCAAAGTAAAGGCATCGCAGCTCCATTTGCAGAAGGACAACGTCATGTTAAATGTTATGAATTGTACCTACTTCATTGAAAAAAATTGTGGGGTAATTTTTCAGAGCTACGAGTAAGACGATTTCTATACTTATATCGTTCTCTGCTGTTCTGGTTGTGATTGAATTACCGGAAAGCGGTAAGTTACTGATCATTCTCAAAATAAATATTTGTAAGTAGTTAAATTAATCATGACTATGCCCTGCGTGAAGTAATTCGTCCAATCACGATTATAATGATAAATAGTACACGGAAAATAAAGCTTCTCAATCTAAGACATTATTATATTATGTTGAAAATTATTTCCTCGAGACAAGTATTTATTTCTTTTAATGAAAATAAACTATAGTTTTAAATATAATGAAGCGAATATATTCTTACAGATGTTCTAGTTTTCTTTTACCTAATATAATACTTGTTTATTAAAGTACAATCTCTCTTGTTTACTCAATATACTCTTGAAACAATACATTTTTGTATTTCTATTTTAAGAAAACGTGATTTTATTAAGCGTAGAATCATATTTTAGGTAAAGGAAATAAATCCTTGAAATATTTTTAAGATAATAATAATGTCTTGGATTGAGATTCCGGAAGCTTTTTATTCCGTGTACCAGCCACCTGCTTCAGTGTTCAGAATTTTCAAGAATTGGAAAATTGTTACGGTTTATTTTTATTACCTTTTGCCCCAAATTCTAAACGACAAAACGTAAAGAAAACATCTCAATTTATAATACGGTAAACTCAAATATCTAACGAAGAGATCCTTTGAATCATTCAAGTCGGAAAAACATTTAAATATTAAGTAGCTTGCAGAATGTAAATGAAATTTAAATTGATTTGAGCTAATGTTTGTATTTCCTTTGTCAATTCTTCAATCCAATTTGGAATACCAATATTTCCTTAACAATGTTCAGTCGCCATTAAATATATCGGAGCGGCCAAGGTACTCAAAAATATCTAAACATGCACTTTGCCGCCTTGATAATAGAGGCGTTGTTCCGATATTTGTGACCACCTTGGCCGCTCCGGTATATCTGATAGCGACTGTTCATTACACAGAAATTTGGATTAGACCAACATTTTCTCGCGAATTTATGTTAAAGTTTCCTGTTTCCTTATTTTCTGTATTTGTTTGTTTAAATAATGTTACTTCATAATCGAACGAGCGGGAGCGGAAGCGAAGCCAGTTCTTACGAATAACTTCGGCTACTGGGACGGCTCGGCATTCCGATGGCTTTTTGATTTTGAGGGTTTGTTCGACGATAACTTGAGTAACGTTTCTTTGATCTTTAATAAATTTGTCGAGGTTGTAATAGAGATACATATCATTTGAGAGTTCGTATATGAGCAGGATCCATGAAGGGGTTATCGAGCTAGAAGGCGCGAAAAAAATCATCATATGGGTCTTGTTATACTAGTCAGCTTGTTTGCAAGTAAATAACGAGTTATCAGTTCGAGGCGGACTACTAGTATAGGTTAGAGTACGAATTTCAGTGATACGTTCAGACTGGGGTGAGAGTTACTGATTTAAACTCACACGATTTTCACTCATTATTTTGCAAAACACGGGACTTAATCGCGTACACTTACTTTTAATTTTCCTGACGTTTCGAGCGTGTCATAACGCTCGTGGTCGCAGGCAGACAAAAAAAAAGTAAAAAAGTAAGTGTACGCGATTAAGTCCCGTGTTTGTCAAAATAACGGGGTGAGAGGCACTAGAACATAATATATCAAATTCTTTTGAATGCAAACACGGAGCATAGGTATGCAGTATTATAATTATAACTATAAATTACATAAACAATACATTAAAAAAAAAGATCCCGACGAATTGATAACCTCCTTTTTCGAAATCTTGAAGTCGGTGAAAAACAATCTATCTTAAATATAACTCCAACGCACAACAAATAATCAACCAATACCTAACTCAAACTTAATAAGCAACTTGACCACCGTAACGTTACACTGATTCTGACTTCCACAATCCGTGCCTCCACCCACGTGCAACCAGTGGGAGCGCATCAAGGTCTTAAGGCGGTCTTTAAGTAAGAGCGCCCTCAGTAAAATCGCAGCAAAGTTAGATTTTGTTGTTTTTGTGATGAAAAATTTATAATGCCGTCAAAATAACACGAGATTTAACATAAATACGCTGAAAGAAAATTAAACAGCTGGAAATAAATAAGTTTTTGCTTTTTATACCCCGGTTACTCGCATCGCATGGAACCTGCAAAGTTAGTTGCTAAAATCAAAGAAGTCGACTTGGCTAACGTACGTTTGTAAACACCATTAAATTTGTTGAAAAGTAAAAGTTATATTTACTAGGAAACTTATTTGGATTCAAATTAGTGCTTGCTTAAAATAACGAAGAACGTTTAGCAATAATTGCTTGTTTGTAATTAACAAAACTTTATTCCGTGTTCTAAATATGACTTGGTTGTATTCAACTAAAAATATCTTAATCGAGCCAAATTGGTACTTTGCTAAAGCTAATTTTTTTCGTGTAATATTATTGAACTATTATTATATTTTTTATATTATGATCATGCGAACGTGTGCCCGGGGACCTCATAAAGGACTCAATTATTAAAAAATAAAAAATAAAACCATTCATAAAATGGCATATTCTAAGAAAGCGTCGCCTTAAAGCTTTTCTTTATACGTTGCAATATGCTACTTTTTAAAGCTCTAGGGAGAAATAACACTTTGCTGCAGAAATATAGCGAAATAGGTACCTAACACCAGTCTAACGAGCTCAGACTCGAGCGATTTAAAAGCTAACACACGAGATGCATAATGCAACGGCTACGGCACCCTACTTTTACACACACGTGCGCACGCCACGCCACTTTTATACGATGAAACTAATGATGTTGGTATTTTTTCTTTCATCAACAACATTTATATTTATTTTTCAGATAAAAAGGATTTTTTTTTATAAAATTTGGTCACCCTACTCAATACGTCACGTCGGCGGCGTGACATATTGTAGTTTTCCATACAGCGTATTTCAAAAGTAATAGGGTGACCATGATTGACTTAATATAAGATTAACTAATTTGAAAAATTGAGTAAAAATTTGTTCTGTTCTGATCATACATATAATACATATGAATTTGGTGATCAGTTACAGAGTCAGAAAAATTGCTTCGATTTACCTACCGCATTCAAAAATCGCGGGCAGAGCCTAGTTGTTATACACATGCTTTGGGTGTACAAAATGAGAAAACTTAGGCCATTTTTTAACATCGACAATATAAATTCACTGTAAGTGCTCGATAAGTCTGAGACCTATCGAATTTAAGTCCCGAATGACCCGTTTATGTTAATTTTAGCTTCGTTTTAACGCTGTAAGAATTTAAAAAACACCTCGAGTGCTAATATAAAGGGCGCGTAAGCCCTTTTGAACGTCGATAAGGTAGACCCGTAAAATGAAAGCACGATCTCCCAATCTGAAAAATATTGAGACATTATCGACACGCATTGCCATCTCATGACCTTAGTCCCCGTTCGGTTGGCACTGAAAATATTTGGGTTGATAAGAAACTATGTAGGTAGAAAAGGTTCATGATTGACGTGTAAATTATAATACTTTATTTAAACGTACAAATAACAAACTTAAACGTAACTTAAATAAAAACAATAATAATATAACCTAAACTACTTAAAAAACCCTACAATAAAACAACCTAAATTAAAACACCTATAAATCTATTTCTGAAGCCCCTGTGGCATGGTGCCAAGGATGCTGGCAGCATTTCCTCGCTGGACCGTAATAGTTACTTAGACGTTGGGCGAGGAAGCTGGCAGCTCTTTTATCCCCGGTTGTGTCGACCAGCCGGTAGAAAAGTATTTGTTATTTTATGTAACTACATAATATACCGGGGCAGAGGCAAACCAAAAAAGAGATGGCGATGGCGGGATGACTTGGACGCATTCTGTAAAGAGTGGTCGAAAATGTCAACCATAAGGGTCGAATGGGGACAAAGAGGGGAAACCTTTGCCCAGCAGTGGGATACTAAATAGGCTAACAAAAAAATACCTGTACATTTGAAAACAAATAATTTATACTATTTTCGCTTTTGCGTCTGATTGGAACTACTTATCAAGTTAACTTTGGAGTGAATTATTTATTTACTAATTAAAAAGGTTTAAAAATCTAAAGTAATAAACTAACACTAAAAACTTAATATTAAACTAAACAAAATTTAAAACTACTTAATAATAAATATAAATCTAAATTTACCTAAAAAATGAACCCCACTTATAAAAAGAAAACCCCGTCCAACAGGTCAGCCTGCGGCATGGATCCCATTATGCTGGCGGCGTTTCCTCTCTGTACCGCCAAGGCGATACGTTGAGAAAAGTATGCGCCAGCTCTGGGATCCCCTGTGGTTTCGATCAGCCGAGACGACAGTGCCCTCACGAATCCTTGTAACCTTGCTCTAGCTTTATGGTAGGGACCTATTACCACCATTCTGTAAAGTAGTTTCAATGCAATCGACTATGTAAAAACTCTAAAGTATACCAGGCTTTTATACTTAAGCCATTCAAACCTTTTCACGGCCCAGCGTTTCCAATACTTTTTCAAATCCGTCCGCAATCTCCAATCATGCTCAAGACTGGAAAATTCCGTCCCAGCGAGAGTTGCCTGATTGCATTTTAAATGCGAGTTGACGCGCGGGCGATCGGACGATGTCGCAATCCCAGAGCTTCTGAGTCTGCTGACAGAGAATTATCTCAATCGAAAGTTAGAGCATAATAGTTAGGGATACACGCAAAGATGTGCCGCCGGATTTGTCAGGCGGATAGGCACGGCGGACAGATCCATCCGTGTATGGCGCTATTTAGATGCGCAGACAAATCCGTGTCCAATTCGAGCCATACACGTACGGATCTGTCCGCCGGGCATTTCCGTCTCATCATCAAGACTCATAGAGATCACCACACATTGTTCTCCTGTACTAATTTTAATATGGAAGCGCGACTGCTTAGCAAATTCGACAAACATTTATTAAAAAAAAATTATAACCACCTGATTTATAACAAGAGTTTTTTACTCGTATTAGGCCACACTTTATATATCAACGCTTAGAATCTAAAACATGAGCCATTGAGCTAACTGTGGGATTAGGTCGATTTGTGTTATGGAGCCCACCGACTATCAGTCTGCCTGACGATATCGGCCTGTCAGTTAGAACACAAATTTGACAGCTCCGAACAACTGACAGGCCAATATCATCAGGCCGACTGATAGTGGGTGGGCCCCATTAGATTGACTCATTTTTTTAAAGAGCCAATAGTGTCCTACTGCTGGGCAAAGGCCTCCCTCTCTTTTTTCCACGTAATCTGGTCTTGAGCAGTCTCATAACATGTAATATTTTTTCTTTTTTATTATGATTAGTTAAGTAAACTTGAGCCTGTTTTCTATTTGTAAATATGTACATATTTTAGGATTAATTTATCAACTTATATATATGTTATTATATACTTTTATTTTAATAAAACGTTTTTTAGATCTTAAGTAAATAATTGTATAATAATAAAGAAACTGGAATCAGAGACTGAAACAGCTGTCAGTACTGTAACTACACCACTTGCAATAAAATGGCACTGTAAAAACTACGAGGAAACGTTTCTTTTAAATGAAGGGTTAAAATGTTATGCTCTGTAGACATAGTAGTGGTTTAAAAGTTGAAGTTTTACACGCTTTTTATGGTCAGTTTGCTAGTTTGCAGTTGAAGTCGAGTGGTGTCAAGTGGGTAGTATTACTAGTTTTTAAATTACACGTTCTTTGAAAATACATAGTTGATCCTACGTATTAACCCTTTATAGGGCACCTGTCTCAGAAAATACCATTTTTAACATCATCTTTTTGTATTTTTTAAAAGGGTTAAATGTTAAAATAACTAGTAGTCCGTCTCGAACTAAGGACTCACGATTTATCTTAAAAACGGTTATTTCATATTTTCTTGCAAACGTGTTGACCAGTATAGGAAAACCCCTACGATAATCACTTTTGGACCTTGGGCCGTATTCTAACTTTAAAACACGCACAGATACGATCTAACTTCAATGCAAATCCAATGCAATAAAAATACAACACAGCTAATGCCTACACGTCTGAATGACGGAATTTGATTGAAAATTATTTCGATGCAACTACAATACAACTTCAACATTGGTTGAGTGTTGGAGTAATGTTTAAGAAGGATTGTGTTTTAAAATTAGAATACGGCACCTTGTACCTCCACAACCAGCAATAGTAACTTTGTTATATGCTCATATTTAAATTAAAAATATACTTACCCCAACTCTATTAAAGTTAAATAAATTAAATTAAAAGATAATTTTATACAAACATATTGTTCTGCAGGACATCTACAAACTAGTCCACACTACCAGTAATATGCTAATGCACGTGAAGTCTCACCGCATTCTGGAGTTACATCCACAGCGTACCAGCAACTATGTTTTGTAAACAGACAACTTTGACGTGGAACTAGGTGTTGTTTATAGTTTGACCCGTATTCGTTTGTCTGAATGCCGTTAGACACAGAGCCGACGAGGTGCAACTTAAAGAGATGACCGATATAGTGATATTTTGAGTACCCTGGTGCCATATTCTAATTTTAAAATATATAAACAATACATTTACAACACAACATAACTCCAACACTCAACCAATAATCAACCAATAATTGAAGAAGTATTGTAGTTGCAACGCAGTAATTTTCAAATAAATTCCGTCATTTTTGATTCAGACGTGTAGTCGTAAGCTGTATTGTGTTGTTATTGTATTGGATTTGCATTGAAGTTGGATTGTGTCTGTGCGTGTTTTAAAGTTAGAATACGGCCCCTGGCCGCTGCGTTAAATTTGATGGCGACTGTACCATCACTTATTCAGTGAATGGCATTGAAATACCTACCATAATATTGAGAAACACAATCATACAAACAGTGGCACACTATAAGATGTTGCGCAGGTCGTCTTTTGCCGTAGACAATCAATTGTTCTAAGGGAATTGCTAGTCACCAAGTATCTACAAATTACATCTAGACCTGTATGTATTTATTATTTTTAAAAAAATTTTTTATCGACAATTCCTTCGACTAAAAGTTGATCTTTAAAACCATAAATATAACCATGATTTATTATTAAAAGTGTATCGATATTTTTTTCTCACCTACAAAAACACGTATTATCTTTCCATCTTTAAAATCACGATCTTACCCGCCTTCATCACGAATTTAAGCACGCAAGAAACCCGGGTTTCGCAATTTACGAGGCGCCACAACAAATCTCCCATCACGTCCAGCGCGCCACGTATCTTGCCTTCATCTAAGTTTATACCGTTTTTACAGCAGCGCGTAAAAAATAACAAAACAAGTTTATACATGTATTTGTATGTATGCATAATGTGGGCCTAAAGCTATCATGGACTAAGAGCTGGCTACGTCAGATATGACATAATAATGAGAGCAACTAATTTTTCTTAGACCCATTTGGTTAGATTGCTGTACTATTATTGCTAGATCCGGGTATCTGGCAGCTTTTAATGGGTGGAAGTCAGAGTTACAGGCTAGCAAAATCTTTGAATTGAAAAATAGTACCTACTACCAAAATAGGTCAAAATTGTCGAAGGCAAAAATTTTCACATTAAAACAAAAAACATTGCATATGATTGCGGAAACAGAAACAGTAGACGGCCAACTATGAATTATATTTTTCGTCGTTTGTAACTATTTTTCCCCAACAGAAACTTTTGGCAATGATATAATGTCATTATTTATATAATATCTCATAATATTGCATTAAAACCAGAAATCTAGGATTTGTTTTCTATAAGTTGTTTGCAGTCCTTGACCTCTATAAATAAGCATAGTGTAGCAAACTGACTAAAGGGGTTTTGTTACCTTTATTATTGTGTGGCTAGCTCTCCGTCTATCACACTGAGGTTGATTTCGAACGTTGGGAGTGAATCCGCCCCAGAGAAAACTTGGAAGCCCGTCTATGGGTTATTTAGTGTGTTTTTCCATAGGTTGAGTCATGTCATGAGTGAGTTGGAGTCCAATATTAATCCCGTTTTTGTCAAAAGAGTGAAAATCTTGTGAGTTTGAATCAGTACTGTCTAAAAGTATACTAATATTAAAAATAGAAATCATTTATTCATGGCAACACAATTGCTACACATGTGTAAAAACAAACGAATAAAATAAGAATACAGCAAATCTGTGCACATTACAGAACACATCTTTTTCCACGAATTTAATTATTTATTATAAGTATTGCACATGAACTGGATAAACAAATAATATTTAATCAAAAAATCAAATGATCTTAATCAAGGAAGTGATAATTAAGATGACAGATCAAAACCCATTCAAAATCCAATTACTTGTGTTATACCTTATATTTATTATAAAATTGAAAACAAAATTATTCACAGGCACCCATTTTCAACCGACTTCAAGATTTCGAAGAAGGGAGGTTATCAATTTATCGGGATATTTGTTTTTTCTTGCTTTTTTTATGTGGGTATGTCCACCGATAATTCGAAGATGGCTGGACCGATTTCTTTTATTGTTTGAAAGAGTATACTTCACAGTTGGTCCTATTGTCACCAGGTCCAGATATGATAATGGAATCCTGGAGAAATCGAGGGAACTCTTGACTACTAGTACTACTACTATAGGCACACCTATAGTGATTTCAGTATTTTTTTATAGCAGCTCGGGCATTTGCACTTAAAAAAGCGGATCCTAAGTGAAGTCGGTTAATTTTTTTGTTTAAAATTATGTACATACACTGTAAGCAATTGGAATTATTCTAAACACAGCCAAGTGCGAACCTTTTTATGCAAAGGAGCTCGTAAAACTCCGACAGAACGTATTTTCATGATTGAGGATTGGGTAGGAAAGTTACGACTCAAAATATCTAGGCTGACAAAGTGGGCTATTGACTATTGCATTAATATAGAGTGGAAATATATTAATGTAGGTCTACATAATTTAATGATTCAAATCATAAAAGACCAACGAATTTTTTTTCATATTTTTTCCCACAAATCTTGTATTGAAATAGTTGTAAGTAATATACGTACGTAAGCTGTAAGAAATGAGTGCTCAATTATGCAACACTTAATTAAAAATACTTTATCGTTAGCAAAGTATGAATACTAACATAGTTTTAAATAAAATACTAACTCAAAATGTGGATCATGTTGTCTGTAATAAATAAATAAATAAATAAATATCACATTACATATTATTTAAGGGATTGTGCTTCAATATTATATTTAGGAACATGCAAAGACTATCAACAACAAATTTAGATATAAAACTAAAATAATTTTATATAAAAAACTTAAATAAACTTGTATATAAAACTAAAATAAACATGGAGATTGTGCTTGTCCCATTTATTAACTAGCTAGCTAGGAGGCCGTACAATAGAGGCATTGTTCAGATTTATGATATATGATTTATGACCACCACTCCGATATATCTGGTGGCAACTGTACCGAGTTTACGCTCTCACGGTCCTATGCAAGTATTTTGGGTATAGCAAAGGTGAATTTATTTGAAAAATAAATAATTTTCAGCAACCAGTATTTTTTTCAATTACTTTTATAGCGTACCAAAACAAAAAGATATGTACATTTAATCATAAAGGTACAAAAAAATTAACATTGGTTGTAGGTATAATATTTTTTAATTAATTTTATATTACATATAAGTTGAAGCGCTTGGTAGCCTTGCGGTAAGACGTCAGACTTTCAATCCGGAGGTCTCGGGTTCAAACCCCGGCTCGTACCACTGAGTTTTTCGGAACTTATGTACGGTATATCATTTATCAATACCAGTCGCTTTTCGGTGAAGGAAAAACATCGTAAGGAAACCGGACCTAATCCCAAAAAAAGCCTAGTTTCCCCTCTGGGTTGGAAGGTCTGATGGCAGTCGCTTTCGTAAAAACTAGTGCTATGCCAATTCATGGGATTAGGTTGTCAAGCGGACCCCAAGCCGGGATAAACGCTAGGAAGAAGAATTTTATATTATAAGTGTGTAGGTATTAACTTTTATTTATTAGCCTGGCACCAATATTACAAAATTTGCTTAGTTTGGATCTAGGTCGATGTGTGCAAAATTGTATCCACAATTATTTATTCTTACTAGCTTTTGTCCCGCCTTGGGGTCCGCTTGACAACCTAATCCCATGAATTGGCGTAGACACTAGTTTTTACGAAAGTGACTGCCATCTGATCTTCGAACCTAGAAGGAAAACTAGGTATTTTAGGGATTAAATTCGGTTTCCTTACGATGTTTTTCTTTACCAATACGCGACTGATAAGTATCAAATGATATTCCGTACATAAGTAACTCAGTGGTACACACAACGCCTCACTAGGTATACACTTTTGAACCTTATTCCGCTGTAATAACGTTCAAAAGTGTATACCTAGTGAGGCGTTGTGTGTACGAGCCGGGGTTCGAACCCGATACCCCCGGATGGAAAGTCGGACGTCTTACCGCAAGGCTACCAGCGCTTCTCAATTAAAATAAATATTGCTGTAATAAAAGTAAAGAATTTGAAGGTTTTTTCTTTGTTTAATCTTCTAATGGAATAAATTAGTCTTAATTTTAACAAGACCATAAAATTAATAATGGTTAGCCCATAAACACTTCATGTGCTTAGTACTTAAAATTACAAGTATATAATCAAACTAAAATGTTTAATTTAATTCTTTTTTTTATACTGCCGTTTGGTAGTGTTCATACTTTCCTAATAATCAAATCAATTTCTTAATTTAATTTAAAATACTTTATGGATAGTATATAAGTAGTAATATAGTATACAATCGCTACATAATTAAGAGCTTTTCAATCGAGTACTGAGTGGCCTAAGTAAGGTAAATCTCAGCCATAAGACGTCCACTGCTGAACATAGGCCTCCCCTTTAAAAGCGGGGGGGTTGCCATACGCGTTTTTTTTGTTTATTGTTGTTTAGGCTTTCGGAAGATGATGCTGCCCATCTCCCGGTATATTCCCTTAGCAGACTCCTACTGCAACCACGGAACGATATGGTGGGGGACAATTCTAAGGCCGGGCACCCCACGGCCTAAGTAAAGTACGAGATTGAATAGCTTGATTATGTCACTATTGTATACAATACTTTTTCTACGAGTGCTCAATAAAGGCAAGCCGGTAAGAATGAGTTCGACGAAAGACCTGCTGCCTCTATACAATCGCCCGACAGATTGTGCAACGGCTACAGTGTTACAATATTGTATGAAAAGCCTTTTACTATCGTTGGCGATGCTACAATAAATATGGGACCATAAAATTGAGCTATATCGAAAAGTATGCGCTAGTAGTTCCGTTTACCAATCTCAATTTAAGTATTACAGTCGACGAGCATAAAAAAGTATTTTCCCCAACACTTCCCAGCAAACTACGTAAGTCAACTTTTCTGATCATATGAGTATGGCTGGGAAATGAAAAACAATATCTTACAGTTTTTACTTCCAGCTTAAATTTGGCTTCACATCCAAGAATGTAACTCCCATTGCACTACAGCGCAAGCGAGCTATTACTGCGACCAGAAAATTCCCTATTAAGTACTCATATTTTGTTACCCATTTTTGAGGTGCTAACTTATATTGGCGACCCTCAGTCGAACACTCAGTAAGGTTTGGGAATACCGACCCAGTTTTCTATCTACATGCAAATTCGGATTTGTTCAATCCGTGGTTTCGATACTTGGCTGATAAATATTTTTCCAATCTTAGTACCTCCTATATTTACAGGACAAAATAGAAAATTGTTTAAAAATACATGGCTATACTGGGCCTAGCAAGCGCAGCGTAGGACGTCCACTCACAAGATGGACAGACGACCTTATAAAGGTCGCCGGAAGACGCTGGATGCAAGTCGCTTCCGACCGCTACTTATGGAGGTCCAAAGGGGAGGCCTATGTTCAGCAGTGGACGTCTTATGGCCGAGATGATGATGATGATGATGCCTTACTGGGCCTTGGGAGCTGACCCAGTGGATATATATATTTTGTCACTTTACAAGAAGCATACGGTAAAAATGTTCTTTGAAATTATACGGCACACTTATCTAGATTTTTATACATTAAAGGGTAGCCTATTTTATGATTACCAATATCTTCGACTAGCTAGCTATTATCGTATCTATAGGTAAGGCTTCCGTAAGAATATACTTCGATCAAGCGCGAAGCCAGGCATATTCGGTAAAATTGTAATAATATCGACTCGATATTGGCATACATATTAATGAATAGGAAACCTGAAAATGATAGATATTGGTAAGAAAGCAGGAAAGAAAATTGCTTTATATACATTGATAAAGACGGGTCAGGACAGGACAGGGATACGTGTAAGACGAAGATGGAGGTCTTTGCCCAACAGTGAAATACTTTATGTTCATCAGTAGCGGTGGGCGGTGGGTCAAAATTTTTCTTAGGCAAGCCAGTGCTGAGTTTGCCTCAAAATTTCTTCACGAGCTGTAGGAAAACTTCTTAGGCACCTGAAACTTAGGCAAGCTTACGGGAATCGTGTTCTATGGACGCGCCGCCACGATGCTCATATAAATAAGTAAATTATGTACATTTGAGATTGATGACGTGCCCATACTGGAGATATAATATTACTTTTTAAAATTATGGTGGATCATCAGGATCGCAGACCAAGAGAACAAATCATAATACAGGAATGAAAAATGAACCCAATAGGGAAGATGCAGCTATAATATTTACCATTCTTTTGTGATCAAAACGTTAAAAAAACATAAAATAATAGGTATTGTAACGTTTTTACTTTAGTTTATACAAATTTCAAACAATAATTACGATTTGAAGTCACATGAAACGGAACGTGTTTTAATCCACCAATCAGCGTCTGGTGACGTCACACCTGTATGACGGCTAATGGGGTTGGCATCTGTCACTAGTTTTGTTATATGGGATTTGGCATTAAGGGCTAGCATCCGGGTCAAAAAAAAAAACAGAATTTGACACTGTTGGCAAGTTTGACAGGGACGAACCAAGGACGAACAAATATGGCGAATGACACATACATGAGTGATGTCATAGGAACTGTAGATCCGTTTAGGCGCGAAAATTTAAATTGTCAGTTTGTAACAGCATTTTTTGACTTTAAATTATAGTATTTTCATTTTTTAACACACTCGTGGTCTATTTTACGTGCGATTCTTTCAAATGGAAGCATAAATGAAAACACTGCATCTTGCCTATTATATTGGTCATTAATTTTTATCATCGATATTAATCATTATTTTTGCCTGTAGATATATATGTCAACATTATAGTGAGTTGGTATATAATTGTGTAAAAATAAGCATAAAGGGAAGCAAACAATTGTTGGCAGTCCTTTTTCTGATAATAATACGAAAAAGGTTCATCTAACTAACTTTTTCCAGACATCGACATAGTTCCGCCTTTAGTTTTGTAACTACGAATCCCGTGAAAAGGAAAACGCCCTACATATTTCAGATAAGTAAATATCGCCGGTATCAAGTCTGTTTAAATCTGTCCCTCCGGGCATTTAATTTCTCGTCAACTGAAGGCTCTGATGCTATTGAGATTCAAACTTTCCCAAACTTGGGAGTCCTGCTTCGTCCCTTTTTCGTATCATTTGTCGATAAAGCGATCGAGCGTTCAAAGGATTCCTTGTTTGACGTAACGTTCGCTATACGGGTGTTTTCGGTCGTGAATTATGTTTCGCAGTTTTAAGGCGATAGAAACACTTGGTTTCACATTGAAAATAATGTGAAGAATGTGTAACGGAAAGTACTTTTTACAAGTGTACTTGTGAAAAGTATTTAAGGGATTTTAACTCAACTACTTTATTAGTACAGTCGCCATCAAATATATCGGAGCGGCCAGGGTACTCAAAAATATCAACTTAAAAATCGAGGCGTTGTTCAGATATTTATGACCACCTTGGCTGCTCCGATATATTTGATGGCGACTAATTAGATCTCTTCTTATGATATTCTACTCCACTGCTAGTTTTTAATAAACACAGGAAGTAAAATGACAAAAAAAAATGAAAATTAAAAACTACTTAAAAATAAATTAAAACTAATCGAAACTAAAAGACATCTGAAAAAGGCCCCCGCGGCATCGTGCCAAAGATGCTGGCAGCATTCTCTCGCTAAAAGGCAACGCTGATACGTTGCGAGTGAATGCTGCCAGCTCTCGGTGCCCGGTGGTGTCTAATTACTAGTTACATGCCTTTGTCATGAATTTTCTTGTTTTTCTTAGATCGGCATTTCTGGGCCAGGAAAGTCGTATTTCTAATATTGTCCGACCATCTGGCTCATGGCTTTTCAGCATTTCGGCTTTTCCTTCGGGGTCTCTATAATAGAACTCGTTGGATCCATCAGAAGAAAATCAGGCTGTCGATATAGCTAAGGATTGTTGCATTTTGCATCATTGCTGTTCGGTGTGATGCATCGTCAACAACCCCCGTACCTCTTTGACAAGCTCACATTCTCCACACGGCCAACTAGAGCAGCCATCCGTCTAATTTGTCCGAGACACGGCAAAACGGCAGCATTTCGTGGTAGTTTTCGCTATTCTGCCACGAAATGCTGGAATAACATACCCCCTCCTATACGAAATTCGAAAAATATTTTCACTTTCAAACGCAAATTTAAGACATATCTCTTCAGCCTTCAATTGCCGTGATCTTGGTCGTGACACTGAATATGTGACTTTGCAATGCAATATAATATAGTGTATAATACTTATTCATATTTATTCTTCCTTTTGTATAATATGTATATTTATTCTTTCTTATGCTAACACCACTATTATCTTTTATAACTACCACATAATTGCTTTCACATTTATTTATTACTGTATTTAGAAGTAACACCTATTTCATCCCATATGTTTGTTGTTTTGTTCTCTATGTTATCTGTTTCGCACTACCTTCCGTCTCTGGGCTCCACGGAAGACCAGCGCTGTGGCATCTTAGATGCCAGGGCACATGCTGAGTGGCGTCCTTTTGCACCCACTACAACGGCATCAATATTGTAATTATTTACTTTTTGATTTCTCCTCACTAGTGTTTTCTCTTTTCTATGTTTAAAATAATGTTAGTCTTAAGTACTTAGTATTTAAGTTTAAATTGTTGTGGTGCTGTCTGTAGTTTCTTTGCAATAAATGATTTTTCATTCTTTCTTTCTTAAGGCAGTTGCTACTTTCAAACAAATAGGTTGTTTGTCTGTAGAGCCAATAGCTGCTTAGGGTGTTTTGATCCTGCAAGCTCCGGCCTGCCTAGGCCCTTAAAAAAAGAGAACCGATGAACAGTAGGGATTCCAAGTAGGAAAAATATCCAACGATTGCGACCCCAGAGTATCTAGATTAGCAAGGATATTTAAGTTTAACCACTCGCAACGAAACTTCTAGTGAAATAATTTACAACGAACCAAATGTTACGTAATTAATCAAGTAAAGTTATGCGAAGGTTTAACAAACAACAAAGAACCATCCAAGCGTAAACGCCCATTTTAGAACAAAGTTTCTTGTGTATCTGTCTGTTTCCGAAATAAAGGATCAAAGGTAAAAAGTTATTCACTTACACAATAATTGCATGATTATATAATTACAACGGTATTTCACTGAATTTCATATACTCAAGGTCTAGTACATGTACCATTTAATTCAAAATTAAATTACTTATAAATTTATGAATGAATACATTGGCCATGCAATTCTAAACCCGATATATAGTATATGAGAAGATCTACAAAGTTGCCCGAATTAAATGGCAGTGGGCGCAGCATATTGCTGGTAGAACATCCACCTACCACACCAAGACATCCAGTAGACACTGGAGAAGAAAGGTTCTTGGGTAAGTTGAGGGCAAATCTCAAAATAAGAGAATGCAGTGAGAAAAAGTTTTAAACAAGGTGGATTGACTTTCAATAGCGCGAAGATTGCTCGGAGTAACGGTTAAAGAGATCCGTGGTGCTCAATTGCGTAATTCACTTTTTGATCAGGATCGTTAAGAACCAGATCAGACTATCACAGTATATGTACAATGTAAAGTTAACCATATTGCTGGAATATTTTATATTAATATTTGCAACACTGATGTACATTCCAATTATGAATCTCTATGTTTTTTTTTTCATTTTGGTTGTCATGGTGTCAAAGCGTATTATGATAATCTATACATATACAGGTGTAACAAAAATGCTGGTGATGCTTTTAAAGGCATAATTGGTATCGTGTTGTGATTATGACAAACTAGGAAATAAATTAGGGATGGTCAGCTGAGACGACGTGTTCCATTTCACACAAAGAATTTTTTTACGCGTATTTTTTTTCTCATACTTTTTATTACTCGCAACACGATACCAATTATGCCCTTAAACGGTCATAAATGAAGGGTACACGGATAGAACATGTCTAATCCCTTTTTTCGTAAAATGAGATTTTTGTATCAAAATGTAGAGCTTGCAATGAACTATTAGCAACAACTTCTGTAACAGCTGGAAATTTTAACATAAATCCACTTTTTAATTCATAAAAACAATCTAGTTACGAAAATAATATGGTTAATTGAATCGTTCCAAACTTTAAAACCGCTATAACTCAAAATGTTGTCAAAGTGACTAGACAATCTAGACATGTTCTTTCCGTGTACCCTTCAAATATTTTTGTGACACCTGGTGCCTTCTTATTATAATGTTTTCCTTAAATAAAACGAACTAACAAACAATCTTGTAAGTTTTATTAATATTTTAACATATGTACACAATTTCGCAACAAAATTGAAACATTTTCTTCTACATTATCACAGAGCAAAGAATATATGAAAATTTCGGAACTAAATAGAAGTGCCCAGAGTTTTCTTTAGGAAAAACACAATTTACACGAGCCAGCCGAAAAGACGCTGACAAAAATGAAGGTTGATCTACATTTTAAATAAGTTTTGCGGCGAAGGATATATTTAATAAAGTCGGGGGTAATCCAGACGTTCGAGTAGCTCTTAATAAGGCGTGGGTGGCACGTTTTACGTTATTATTGGACCAAATTATGACGAGCTGCTGAATTTTTGGTAGCTCGTTAAGGTTTAGTCGGTCTGGTGAATAATTAAATGATTTGGGGCGTGGGTTTTAAGAATAAATTGATTCAACACTTCAGATGATCAATAAGGAAATCAGCGAGAAGTGAGTGGCATCGACTGATTTTTTTGGAAGTTTGTTTTTATTCTTCTTCTATGGAACGGAGACGGTATTATGCATTTAGGACAAAAGGCTGTTTGTCGGTTTATGTTTCTGGGTAATAACGAATGTTTCAATTTTTCAGAATCGGCTTTACTGAATTTAAACTTTCGTGAGACATATTAACACTATTATCACTGCATGCGGCTGTACTCACTTGTGTTTAGTCACTACGCGCGACATGTTTGCGAGAGCTCAGGTCTCCATCCTCAAGCACTAAGAGTGCTAGGCGAACCGATTCACGACCCGTCGTTACGGCGCCGTGCCATCGACTGCCGGTGGCCGGCAGCGGTTGGCGCGACACGCCGCTCGGCGTGCGCGCTCTGATAGAGCTTGTTGAGGGTAATGTCGGATGTGCCAAATACGCTGCCAAACACTCTGGCAGCGCCAGCGCCGGCGCAAGATCAGCATATAAATAGCAGACGTCAGTTCCAAATTAAACGCCTTCGTAGAAGATAAACTACTGCATATTACTCTACTCTAACAATGTCATCTATTTGTGTCTACTCAAAATGCACTTTAGTCTCGAGTAAGTGATAAATCAAGTTAACCGAGGTATAGCCGCAGGTATTTTAGACAAAATCTTTTATGGACTTCTGCACAATGTGACTTTAACGAGCTTCAAGTTAGCTTGCGAAGCACTTTCGTGGAATCACTTATCCGAGGGCCACGAAATGAGGGCTCAGAACATGCACGCTTGACGCTGTAGTGATACACGCACAGATCTGCCCGGCGGACAGATTCGTCCATGTATGGCGCTATTCAAACATGACATGTCCGATTCGCGCCATACATAGACGGATCTGTCCGCCGGGCATATCCGCCAGACGAATCCAGCGGGCAGATCTGTGCGTATAGCTCAGTAGCTCCAGCTACTGGTTCGAGCTTGGCCATGACTTTAAATGATGGTCCGACTTTCGAATTCAACTACCTACATAATTATGGCCGTCGCTCACCGTTGACGCCATCATGTGAACTTGGTCGGTTTGATGGTCTATTTGCATCACTGTCTTGCGAATATGCAAGAGCGATAGAGACGGGGGTAATGAAAATTTTGATTTTCGACGTTTGCGGCATGAATTTATATAAAGTGGATCTAATTCTTACACTTTTTCCCTAACCACAGTTGAACCTTATTACCGAGCATAACAGTTGATTACAGGAGACTATTAAAAAGTAGTAAAAACGTTCCCATAGACAGCATACAGTAGGGGGCGGTGTCCCACTCGCACTCATTACAAAATTTTCACATTTGATGGACATTTGACACATATTGACATTTTGATTGTCTGATGACGTCATTACCTCCTTAGTCAAAACGAGACACAATCCCCTAGATAACCTTCTCTTTGAGCCTCACTTTTTGACCGAAGTATTTCATCCACTTCATATGCTTATATCCATGGTTTGCGGTAGGCCCGCTGGTGTGATATGGTTGGCGTTACTCGCAAAATGCGTGTTTTTTATGGCCACATAGCAACCATGATAATACAGAAATTATTCAAATAAATGCCGAGCGTTGCTGATAAATAAATAAAATACCACTCCACAAAAAATACTGTCACACATTAATATTAAATCAATCCAGTCCTCTCGATTGAAATTAAAATGATATTCAAATAAGAGGATTAAAATCTGTTGAGCCATTTTATATCCGCTGTTCACCAGCTTATAGTTCAGAATATTCTTTATCAAGCAGATTGGAGTTAAATCGGACACGTATCGTAATGGTAAAGATAAAGCGAGGTTTAGACTAGCAAGTTTACTTGCGGCAAGTAGGGACGCAGCTATAGTTCAGAATGAGACATGAATATCACTACTTCATTCTAGCATATAGCTGCGTCCCTACTCGCCGCAAGTAAACTTGGTAGTCTAAACCTCGCTTATTAATATTTTTACTTTTTATCTCATGTACAGTCAGCAGCAAAAGTAAGCGGGTAGGGTATTCAAAATGAGAGCTGGACACGACTTTATATCGATGGGGTAGCCCTATTATTTGGATTACCCTATCGTTACGGTAACCGTTTTAATAGGGTTAACCATATTCATATTGGTTTCCCTATCGAAACGTCTTAACGATAGAGTTTACAGTTTGATTGCGTTCTAAAAACACTTGATATGGTAACCTCATTGGGGTTTTTCGATTCGGTAAGCGCTTACATTTGGGTAAGCCAATCATGTGCTTACCGAGTTGATAGGGTTTGTAAAAACAACCGTATCAAATACCCTATCTAATACCCCTTCATTGGTAACCGGTTCCGGTTCAATAAGTGAGTCGAAGTTTCAATTGTCAAGAGTACTGGAACTCGGTGCTGGTAGACGCCTGCGAGCTCGCTTGCATTTTGATCCCCCTAGATTTTATCCCGGCTCTTTGACACGGCTCAATTGAGTCTGGGGTCTTCTCTGAATGAAATGAAATAGCAATGCTAGTGGATATGCTAAGAGGAATTTTATTAACCGCCTGGTGGCGACCCTCCGCATTCCATAGATACTATCTACTAGAGACGTAACAAATAGGTTTTGAACATTCACGAATACGTATGTAAATGCAAATACTTGCTAAGATAAATAGTTTTGTTATTATATGGAAAGTTTTCTTAGATAGTTGAATAATTTATACCTCTTTATTTATTTTTCGTCTTAGGTTAGGTTTTATAATATTTTTACAAAAGTAAAATACAAAAATACATCAAAAACATACAAAAACAATAAAAACATTATAAAAAACCTAACCTAGGGTGCCGCCGGCAACGGAGCAAGGCCCAGGCTGCCAGTGGTCAGGGCCGCAGAGAGAGGAACCTTCGGACTATACGCGCCGTGTCCAGGATTTATACCTTATTATTAATTTCCAAATGAAAGTATTTTAGTACGACATGCTTTAATATATTGTGTTTGTGTGAATTACTTTATTGTAATTTGTATACTGTGACGATGTATAATTTAAATTAGTACAAATAAAAATCTATCTATTTATCTATTATTTTAAATGGAATGTTAAGAAATCGACTTTTGGTTAATAACTTCTGGGTGTAATTTTTGAAATCGTGGTACAAAAAATGTGTAAGTATTTTTTGTAAACAATATGATAAAAAGCCGTTTGGAAGGATTATCGTTTTACGTTGTAACATTTTATACAACAAAACACACTCTAAAATTGTTCGCTTCTCTGCAATTAAATTTTTATTATAGCTATACTACTATACAGGGTGGAAAGATAAGTCGGGCCCTGGAGGGAAACTACCTTAAAACGTTGAGATAGCTCAATACACTGAAAGGAAACATTCCATTATTTTTCCTAAAAAGTAAAACTGCATTCACAGATTTTTTTATAATTTTCCCTTTTCTCCATACTAAAATTGTATGATTTTTCTTTTTTCATTATTTATGGCTTCTCTTGTGCCGTAAATTTGGTTGGTATTAAGAAGTTTGTATTCTTGTTGGAAATAGGATCGTTTGTCATGAATTGTCATAAAAATTGTTTTTGACAAAAATTATAAAATGAGTAGTTTTTTTGTGAATTGTACATTTTCTCGAACATATGTAAATGCAGATATGTCTCTTTTTAAAAATAAAAGAATGTTTCCTTTCAGTTAATTGAGCTATCTCAACGTTTTAAGGTAGTTTCCCTCCAGGACCCGACTTATCTTTCCACCCTGTATATCTATTATATTTTTTTGTACGCATATAAACTAACTTTTAACCCATTTTTCACTCCCTTAGGGGTTGAATTTCAAAAGTGACTCTCAATGGAGGTCCATCACATTTAATAAATGTATGTTTTCATATTTCAAGGTTCAACTTGAAATTGTTTAGGCTGTGCATAATCTACCTGTAACGCAACTGATTTATATTCTTTAACGCGGCCAACGATTATCAGTCTCTATCTATACTATCAGATCTCGGCCTGACAGTTAGAACAAAAATTTGCCGGCTCCGAACAACTGACAGGCCGATATCGTCAGGCGGACTACAGGCGGACTGATAATCGGTGGCCGCCCTTAAGCGCAAGTGATTGTCAATTCATTATTTAAATCAATTTAAAATCAGCAATTCATAAAAACAGTCAACCAAGATACGGTCGCGCTACCATACCTCATTACAATTCTGGTAAGCGCGAGAAATTTTAAATGCTCCATCTATTAAAAGTAAGTGATCTATACATCGGTATAACGAAACTGTAACGTTGCCTGAATCGCAATAAGGAATGTGACATGAATATTCAAAAAAGGCAACGTACAGTCAGCATCAGAAATAAATGTATTTTCTAAATAGCTAAGCGGAGTAGTCGTTTTTATTTATGAGGTTTTTTTTTATCGTATGGCTTCAATGTCACTGGATATAGCACAAATAACACGGTATGGATATTATTCCGAAACCCCCCTTGTTCATAAACGTGTCTCAGACCACAATTAGTTAATTGATGATTTGTCTGTTTCTAACAAACACAACTGTCAAAGTTATAAGGATAAAACATACATTAATTAATTGAGGCCTGAGAGTCGTATATGAATAAGGGGGGTAAGTCATCATCATCATCATCATCTCAGCCATAAGACGTCCACTGCTGAACTTAGGCCTCCCCTTTGAAGGGGGGGTTTGCCATACGCGCCACGCTTAGCAGGCGGGTTGGCGCGCGCAGTTTTTTTGTTTATTGTTGTTTAGGCTTTCGGAAGATGCTGCTGCCCATCTCCCGGTATATTCCCTTAGCAGACTCCTACTGCAATTATGGGACGATATGGTGGGGGACAATTCTATGGCTGGGCACTCCACGGCTCCAAGGGGGGTAAGTACAAAAGTTAAAATTACAATGTTGCCCTTCCCAGCTAAGTAGCTGCCGCTTCTGACTTCTTAAAGTCGTCTGTAAGACCTCTAGTGAGGGAGTGGGTAGGTTAAAAATAAAATAAGCTTAATACGTCTTGACAAGAAAACGAGCGCTTCTAATAAATGCGCCCCTAATGCTTTAAAATGTACTTAGTATTGGAGAAAGTCTGTAAGACTGAATTTGCCTTGATGTTGAAATGTATACATTTAGAAGTCAGGTCCTCGCAAACTGTAAACCATCGTTTCCAAGTAAAAGGTACAAACATCATTGTCGGTTGTGAATAAGGCATTACTGTCATAATAATTCATTTAGAAATATACTTTATTAACATCCGACAATGATGTAGCTTTTGCTTGAAAACGCTACATATTAATAAGCAGACCTAGGAATCGATGGGGCAAAATTTTATGACAGGTAAGGAGTTCCCACATCGATAAACTCAGTTATTGATGCTTTTTCCATATACTAGTGATCGCCCCCAGCATTGTATATATTTTATGTGAGTATTGTTCTGAAGACGAGTATAATGTTCTAACAAAGCCTATTTTAAATGATCGCTAGGAATAAATAATATCGTACTATGGAATAGTTAATATTATGTCTTTATCAAACCTTTTTTAAATAATTAAATAAAGATAAGTTACACTTATTATTGAGTTTAATTTATAATTTTTAATAAAATCATATTTTGACAAACAAAACTTGGAGTTGTCACTTGTATATGGAACAAGTATCGATACTTGAATTTATCGATATGGGAGTTCCCTACCTGTCATAAAATTTTGCCCCATCGATTCCTAGGTCTGTAATAAGTAAAAGCTACTGTAAAAAAAACATAAATCACTATAGGCGTGCCTATAATATTTGAAGAGTTCTCTCGATTTCTGCGGGATCCCATCATCTGGTGTATAACAATTTTTTTTTAAATGTCCAGCCGTCTTCGAATAATCGGTGAACATATAAAAATAGCAATAAAACAAAAATCCTGATGAACTGAAAAATCTCCTCCTCCGAAGTTGAAGTCGGTAGAAAATGGATAAGTATGGTTGGTTTATACCCTAAACTCTGCATTCGCGGCTTGTTCGTGTAACATAATCCCACATCTCATGCATTAGCTGAGAGACGTCTTTCGATGCTGGCATTTCACTGACAGACCAAGAGCCGAGTAATTCTCACTTTAAAATGATGACGTATTTTAAAATATGTTATCAAAATGATTATTCTTTTGTCATCAACATGACTTTTAAATAAATTATGATTCACAACCTATGACACTATAACGTTTAACTACTCGCTAGCTCAATATTATATTACATTTTTATCAAATTGAAATTAGGGTATTGTCATAGTGCCTACTCGTCTAAATTTGACTAACCTGACAATGTCATTATAGATTAAATATATTTATTATATCCCTATCATTTTATTCTTATTTTTTTTAATCTTGGAAAACGTACCATAACAGTAATCTTGGGAAACGTTGGTACTTAAGTATAATAAAGAATTTCTCAAATGTCATTAACATTCAACGATAAAATCCAAACAAAAATGGCTTAATTTCACAACTTAATGTAAAATCCGATTGAATCACCCAACACAGAAACTTGCTTATAATATTTGACAAATAAATGGCCATGATAACTATATTAATAGATATATACTAGTCAAGCGTATTCCATATTTTTTTTTAAATATGATCCTTAGTGTTTATTATTTTTTACACCTAAGTATATTTAACTAACCTACACTAGGTATTATAAAAAGTTCATTATGAACAAGTAGTTTTATGAAGTTACCTATAAATAAAAACTGAAGAGGAATCATTGATTGACCTTGAAATGTCACAAATAACACTCAGATAAATAAAGGTGCAATAAATTGTATTTACTATCATTAGTATTAATGGGTGAGGCGTGCCGAGGTGCGGCATCTAATGAGGTCAGTGGTCTCTGGTTACTTTACAAAAGGAATAAAATTGTCTAAACCTTTAATGTTTATTGTTAGCAAAAGCGTCAAATACCTATTTATTTATTTAGGATGACCAACAGATAATACATCTTACATGCTCTTAAATCTATGTTACAAATGAGTTGCATGCTTATCTAACCACAACTTAAGCCAATATCTTTTACGTACGAATATGCAGAACAGAAGAATTAAAGTTAAAAATAAATTATGACTTGAAATACATTAGGTACATTGTAATACATACTAACACTAGTGCTTAAATGGGAAGACAATGTTTTTTTACAATTCAAATTCAAACTCAAATTTACTTTACGATGTCCAGCGAGGCAAAACATAGTTATGTGAGTTTTAATAGTTATTACAATAATTCCTTTCTTATGCATGCTTAATTGCTTATAACTATTATAACACGAAGATTTTAAAGAACAGGGAAGCGTCCTTAATTTACCTTTTCATCATGTAACTCATTTTTACACAATTACTATGTATGTTGTTGTTGATTCACTTAAAGTTTTTCAACCACTTCCCGTGGTGTGATTGAGCTGAAATGTGGTATACTTAATTTACATGACAATGCAATACTAAATTAACACGGAGCCGATTTGATGATGCAATCGTAACTCGTAGGATAACTTAAGTGACTCCTAGGAAGGAATGCAACCATATCGAGAGAAGGCTCATTAGAAAAGTCTCGACAAGCAATCGATAGACGTGCAAAGAACAGGGTTCTGCAGATTTGCTGACAGTAAACAGTCAGCAATAAAATTGTGTATCAAAAATCTAATTCAGTTGTTTGTAAGCTGAAAAAGCTGAAAAGTCATAAAGGTAAGCTGAAAAGAAGTAAGTAGCGGAAGTAATTTAGTTGTGTGAATTTAAAATATAAAATTACCGTCCCAAATAAATCTGTGATTGCGTATCTGCGTACCTGTAAAGAAAAGATAAAGATCGTTATTTGTATAAGACTACTAGCCTAATAGGGTCGGGGTTTTATCGTCTGTCACCATAGCTGTCACGTTCTAACAAGTATGTAAGTGCGAAAGTGACGCATGACGCGATAGGCGATAAAATGACATCTATGGATGGCCGGTTAAAAAATTTCACAAGCCATATTTTTAGTCAATCTTATTTAAGTACCTCCTTTATATCGTTGTTCAATTGAGCACAACAAAAGAAATCTAGGTAGGACTTTATAAACCGATATCGTAAAAAATAAAATAATTAAAAATTAAAAAACACGACTGCGTTTGTTTTAAATGAACTGAAAAGTTAAAAATAAGCTCTAAACATGATTGAGAATGTCTTTGAAACCTTATGGTTGAGACTGTGCCTTCCTACACCCTGACGTACGCTGGATCTTTTAAAATACATATTTTACTTCGATCGCAGTGGGGGGACCTTTTAAACTGTATAACACAATACCCATAAAAAGGTCCCCCGACTGCAATCGAAGCAAAATATGTATTTTAAAAGATCCAGCGTACGTCAGGGTGTAGGAAGGCACAGTCTCAATCATAAGGTTTCAAAGACATTCTCAATCATGTTTAGAGCTTATTTTTAACTTTTCAGTTCATTTAAAACAAACGCAGTCGTGTTTTTTAATTTTTAATTATTTTATTTATTTAAAACGTTTTCGTGACATAGAATACTTAAGCGAACTTTGGATTAGTAATCGAAAGTATAAAGACGTTTTTTTTTTACACTTTTTCACTTAAAAAGCGCTGGTAGCCTGGCTGGCAGTAAGACGTCCGGAGGTCTCGTATTCAACCCTCGGCTTGTACCACTGAGTTTTTTGGAACTTATGTACGAAATATCATTTGATATTTACCAGTCGCTTTTCTAACTAACTAACTATTTTGGCTCAACGATCCAAAGAGAATCTTGGCCTCCGAAATGAGAGCCCGCCACCTATCCCGATCCTGCGCAACTTCTTGCCAGTTGTTGACGCGAAGCTGCAGCAGATCCGCCGCCACACTGTCTCACAACTATATCTGGGCCGACCCACCGGACGGCGACCAGTCGGTCGTCCCAAAAACGTTCTCTTGACAGCCCGATCCTCACCCATTCTCTGTAGGTGACCGAACCAGCGAAGTCTGTGGGCTTTTGTTTCGCCGATGATACCAATAGTCGGACCCAAGTCTGGCCACCAACTCTTCGATCTCGACATTCCTTCGTGAGTCGCTTTTCGGTGAAGGAAAATATCGTGAGAAAACCGAAGCTAATCCCAAGAAGGCCCAGTTTTCTCCTCTGTGTTGAAAGGAAAGATGGCAGTCGCTTTCGTAAAAAACTAGTGCATACGCCAATTCATGGGATTAGGTCGCCAAGCGGATCTCAGGCTTAAATGAGCCGTGGCAAAAAGCCAGGATAAACACAAGGAGGATGATGACTTTTTATCATGTACAGTCAGCGTCAATAGTATCTTCCTACACGAAGGCCTCAAACATATGTGACACGCTCCTATGGCTCTACAAATAAGAGCAGGTCACATATTTTTGCGGCCTTCGTGTAGAAAGATACTATTGATGCTGACTGTACATACGTATTTACTTGTTTTTTAGGATCCAAGAGGCTAATTGCATGACCTTATACGTGACTTAGCGGGACATGAGTTGGCATCTTGGCATATATCTATGGCAATAAACTTCTTGGTGCCAAGATCGAAACCAATTTTGTTCAGCGTACCTAGTTTATTTTAGCTTGTGGTCTGTGTCTTCAATAGACAATAACACACAGTGCACTGAGAGAAAAAACAACCAGAATTCACGTTCGTTCAACCAAACTCTCATTTTAAAATAGCGCCTACAAGCTCTTTGGTTAAAACTACAAGTTCGATTTTGTTAAGTTTAATTAGTTCATTCTACAAGTTACTTGTCATTTTAGTTTAAGTGTTATTTAAATCAACAACTCGATTATATAAAACCAACATGGCACATATTGTTTTAAACATATATTTGGCTGATTCAATCCTAATCTTTTAACAAGTTTAACCTTGTTGTTCGTACAAATTCGACTTGTATTATCAATATTGGTGATCGATTCCGTTTACTAAAATACTTTAGTTTCAAACTAATAAACACGCAACAAGTCGAATTTGTTGGACTCACAAAGCAAATTTCTCTCAGTGTGTGTAACAGAGGACACGCCAGTCTATTTAATCTCTCTACGCATAAAACCATACTGTCCTAGCCTCCAATTTTTCTCCCAGAACTACACCATGGCTACGCTACAGTATTGTTGAATATAGGTAATTTTATCATCAAACTCCACAAGAACTAGCTTCTTTGGCTCAAAGCGGCGTAGTGCAACACATTTTTTTACGATACTGGACGTGATGTTGTAAAGAAGTATCTTAATACCGCGAAGTAGAACATTTCATTACATTCAGAGCAAGGACGCGTCATACTACACGTAGTCCGCGAGGCAACCGGATGGCTCGCGGTATTAAAGGTCACAGCTCATTAGAGCGCCTCGGCAACCGACCCACACTGCCTCGTCGCTCAGCGTCCACTCGTTGTCGAGTTGATGTAGTGAGTGCATGGCCATACAAATTCATATAAAGAATAACTAACCGCTCGAGGTGAGGCTGTGAGGGGCGGGTGCCGAGGCGCTCTAATGAGCTGTGATCTTTAAGCTCCCTACGTGCTGTAGAACCACCCTATGCAACCCGAAATGACCCACGTTGGACCTTGGCTTTCATCCTCCTCCCCTCAATTTCCAGTACTTTATGTGATCCAGAACGAGCATGCAAATGGCCATGTGCACCGGCTGGTCGGTAATCGTTTCGTCAGCTGTTAGAAAAATGAGGGGGGGGGGGGGGGGCGATGAAAAACTAAGTACAACGTGGGTCAATTTGGGTTGCATAAGTTGATTACACAACACGTAGGGAGCGTAATATACCGCGAGCCATCCGGTTGCCTCTTGGACACTATAACAACGCGCCATTGCTTTAACTAATATTATTCCTCCCAAGTCTCTAATACCTACTTATTACAATTAAACATGTAAGTTTTATATATCTTTCGACTCAATTTCCAACCTATTGTTTTAATTTAATTTCTAAAATGTTCGTATTAACGAAAGAATATTTTTATATATGTGTCATATACATTTTTGTAATCAGCGTGAAAAGCTCTTCATTTTGATAGGTTCATTTTCTTAGGTTTGCGCAATCTGGAATATTTTGTCCGCCATATTGTTTTTACGGTGACGTCACATAGCCTATGTTTCTTGGGATAACGTAACGATTCTAATGATACCCCATACATCTAAATCGGTTCAGCCGTTCAGTTGTTCTAGTGGAACAAAGAATTTTATTTTAGCCACATACATACATGAACCCTGAAAACAATACACTCCTTTTTTTGGGCAGTCGTGTAATAACATCAAAATCGACCAACGCGTTTTGCCTCTAGAGGGAACTAAAATACATACTTACATACATACTGGTAAACACATTACCCTCTTTAGCATCGAACAGTCGGCTAAAAGTACTCCTTCCTCTCAAAGTTTCTATCTAGATCATATTTAATCACAGCTATCTTACTCAAACTTTCCAGCGATTCCAACTAAGATATTAATTAAATGTTCAATCGGTACGTGCGGATTTCTCGTAGCTTTGGATTATAGACTAAAAAAGCTTAGCGAATGTTTAATTGATTTTTGAAGTGTCGATAGCATTCGATTTTTGATGGAGTCACATTTTAATCCGGTCTACGTACTTGTGAAAGTTAAAAACGGAGATGGCGCTCAGTGATTTTAATCGAACGAGCGGAGCGTAAGCGAAGATCGTTCTTACAAACAACAACTGTCACCTGGCTACTGGGACGCCTCGGCATTTGGATGGCTTTTTGATTTAGATAGTTTGTCCGACGATAACTTTAGTAACGATTTTCCGATCTTTATGAAATTTGTTGGGGTTGTAGCAGAGACCAACAAAATTTGCGAGTTCGTATATGAGCTGGATTGAGACGGGGGTTCTGAAATTAGAAGGCCTAAAAAGGTTTTGTAAAGGGGTCCTGTTACATTGGTCATCTTATTTGCTACTTTTACGAGCAAGTATGATTGAGTTTGGTATCAAACGAAAGGTATTGATTAACACTCTCGTCAAATCCTTATTAACTGCTTACTGTTTCATAACAATTAGCAACATAAAATTGATTTCAAAAATATTTTCAATTATATTTTGATTTTGCTGTAAATATTATGACAACTGGCTTTTTTTAAATTTATTAGAGCTTTGGCTGCTAGGGCCATCAGCATACTGACATTAACGCATTAGTTAGAGAGAGAGAGTTACCATAGACGCATAATGATGGTGACCGAAACCTATATAGGTGGTCCACAGATGAGAACGACATGTCAAAGCAACAGAGTGAGAGGCATGTGAGAGGTGGATTTAAATTTAGATGAGACAAAAACTGTCAAATCTGAAGCGATTTCGTCGCGGTAAAATTTTGCGCATCAACCGCACAATTTAATATGGACATTTAGTTTCACCGTGATGGTTAGTTGAGAAAAAAACACCCGATACCTATTTTTGGTTTTTTGTAGTAATTCTACTATTGCACATTTATGGCGAAACACAAGATTCGCGAGTCACAGTTCGGGGCGAACTACTAGTTTAAGTAACATTGAGAGTTTTTAGAAGAGATAAAAGTAATCTTTCTTGTCGAACTCGCGGAGCGTAAGCGAAGTGAGTTCTTACAAATAACTTCAGGCCGAACCGAACTGTCACCTGGCTACTGGGACGTCTCGGCATTTGGATGGCTTTTTGATTTCGATAGTTTGTCTGAAGATAACTTTAGTAACGTTTTACTGATCTTTATGAAATTTCTTGGGGCTGTAGCAGAGATACAAAAAATATGTAAGTTCGTATATGTGCAGGATCGATCAAGTGGTCACGGAGTAGGGTTTCTGGTTTCTCGACCTTTTTTATTTCTCGAGGCACGGGAATTCTCGACCACGATTTCTCGAGTTTCTCGAGTATCTCGAGAAATTTTAGAAGGCCTTTTCCGACCACGGAACAATGGTGTTCCGGACCTTTGGAAGGCGTATGCGGAGCCAAAGCCAACGCGCAAAGGCCCTTTAGACACTTTAATGAAAAGTGAGGGATACACTTAAAGATGCTGCCCTTGCCCGTGTCATGGGACGCACGCAGAGACAGCGCCCGCCATGGTGTAAGGACTATATTCAGTTAATGGAGTCTAAAATGTACTAGGCTACTGGGTGAATAGTATGGGCTAATTACTGGGCTATTGGGTGAAGAACCGGACGCCTGCTTAATAAAACGGTATCCAATTTTAATTCCGGCAGACGGTGACTCGCCCTCCGCAAGATGGGATCCCATAAAAAGCGACATCAAAGATGGCTCAAGGGCAACACCGGTGCGGGAGCTGGGGGTAGAGAGGTGTCACTGGACTTTAAACATATAATATAGCCAACTCGCCGCTTAGGTTTCCACATCTACCCTCGAGAACGCAGCTCTAGCGACCCCACTCTGGACTGGACAGCCGGTCCTACAGCCCCACTCATCCGACAGGTTAAGCACAGAGCACAGACAGCATAAGCTAGACGCATTAAGTGTTAAACACGTGTTTTTTTTACTTATCGCTCTTGCGATTTATTTCTCGAATTCTCGAGGCATTGCGGTTTTTTTTCCCGTCTCGACAAAGGACAAATTTCTCGAGATTTCTCGCCTCGAGAATTCTCGAGCAGAAACCCTATCACGGAGCTAGAAGGAGAAAAAAATCCACCTTGGGGTCTTGTTATATTGGACCACTTGTTTACAAGTAAATCGCGAGTTCTCAGTTTGAGGCGGACTACTAGTTAATTAGAATTTGATTTATTCCAGGATTGGAACTGAATTTGATTGCAATGTTTCAGAAGGGGCATATTCCAGCCGTGCATCTAAAAATTTAGAATACAAGCCAGAGCTGGCTGATTGAAACTACCGGAGATCAGAGGGCTTCCTCTCACAGCGTATCAGTATTGCTATACAGAGAGGACATGCTGCCAGCCTCCTTGGCACGATGCCGCGGGGGCCATTTTTAGACATATTTTAGCTTAAGTTAGTTTTTTATGCTGTACATTGTTATTTAATCGTATTCCCAAATAAATACACATCAGCCAGAGCTTAAAAAACCACAAATTGGAAACAGATATCCATTATAATAAAAAAATCAACCATGGAGAACATTGGGGTCTGACAGGATTCGAACCTGACACCTTCGGATTGCTGGTACGATGTGTTCCTATTACACCACACAGTCTTCTCAGTCCAACCCGGTGAATTTTATCATTATAATAGTGAACAACATCTGCCACATAGGTCTCCCCTTAAGAGGGGGGGGGGGGGGGGGGGTTGCCATACGCGCCACGCTTGACAGGCGGGTTGGCGCACGCAGTTTTTTTTGTTTATTGATGTTTAGGCTTTCGGAAGATGCTGCTGCCCATCTCCCGGTGTATTCCCTTAGCAGACTCCTACTGCAACAACGGGACAATATAGTGGGGGACAATTCTAAGGCCGGGCACCCCACGGCAAGGAACCGCCGCATGCGGATCCGTCGCCAGTGTGATAATCGCCTAATATGTGGGAGCGGTCCTGGTACTCAAAAATACCTGAACACGCACCTTATCGCCTCGACAATAGAGGCGTTGTTCAGATATTTGTGACTACCTTGGCCGCTTCGATATATCTGATGGCGGCTGTACAAGCACCACACTCTCATATCCGTTGTAAAATTTGGTTTAATGTGTAGTTTATTAAATCCTGGTTCGAGCTTGTGTATCCCGCCTATTCCATTGTTTATATTAAAAAAAACCTGAGCGGCTTTTTATGCCCTCCCTTATTCAATCATGTTAATTGAATATCCAATATCTTTCTGGTTTCGATGGCTAAAAATCAATAAGCTTTCACTTCCCCTTCGATATCAGTGACGCTCTGGGGACCGCTTTGCAATATTAGGCATTCTTTGTTTTAGCTCGATAGTGGCAACACAAAGGTTTAGTACGAGTGAAGTTATAAATAGCGGGGGCGTACATTGAATCCCGAACTTAGGTAGAATCCATAATTCCCCGGGGTGATTTGACAGCTCCTTGCCTACAAAGCGGTTGTCAAATGTATGAAACGAGCTGTCAATCACTCCGCGGAATTATGGATTCTATCTTAAGTGAGGTATTCTAAAACAGAGCGCAAAAAGAGTTAAACATATATTGCCTTGTACTGGGTATTAACGTAATTTTCAAAGCGCGGTAAGCTAGCCCTAAAAACTGCTAAAAAAACTACACCTATTTTTTCATATCAGAGACTATTTTAAGGGGGTAAAAGTTAGGAAAATTGGAAATTCATGAAAATAAGCACACCCTAATTATTATGCGAGAAAAAGAAGCACTTTCTGAGCGTACGAGTATGTATTGTAAAAAATATTTAAGTAACTATAATCTGCAATGTAACCAGTATCAATGTGTTTTGTTTTTGTAATTAATTTTGTACGAATGTGCTATATCTTTACAAAGAATATTTGTTTTTGTACCTCACATTTTACAAACGTAGTTAGAAACATTAGTTTCGAAATAGTATACCAACTTTATATAATATATATTTTGCAATTATATATAAGATATTTTGAATTAAAATATTTGATTATAGAATTATTATTCTATTTACATAACTAAATATACAGAGGTACTACAGTACAAATACTAAACTAAATTAATAACTAGCTCAAATCTAAACTAGGCCCTTGCGGCATTGTACCAAGGATGCTGGCGGCATTTCCTCGTTGTATCGCAATGCTGATACGCTGTGCGAGAAAACCGCCAGCTCTTCGGTCACCAATTACATCAACCAGACGCTTTGCGATTTCTGCAAAAAACTTGTGTGCGCTGGGACCCCATGGACCTAGAGTTTCAACTCCAAAAGGTACAAAATGGTACTCTCTACCGAGACTTTTATATTTGTTACGTTTTTTTATTAATATTTATTATTACAAATTATATTCTATTTAATTTATTAAGTTTAGTTTAATCAACCCCAAATAGACTCTGCATTCAGGAAACAAATAGATTTGAGATCTTTTTTTATATATTTAGAAAATATAACAAGAAGTTAATGTCAACGTCACACGTATTTTGATACATTTTTTCTAATTTAATTTATTAAAAATGTATTTCAATGCATTTCTAACACCATCGTGATGAAATCACATTAGGGTGCGGTCCTCCAGCAATTCGGGGGTTGTGCAGCGGGTTGACGACCCTCTTACGTGAAAAACAAATGTTACGAATACGACACGAAGAAGAAAAGTGTGATCTCTCAATACCAAAAACTAGATGCGTGGCCAAACGGAGCTCCGAATAGCATCATGGAACGTCAGAAGCTTGTACAGACCAGGTGCCTTGCACCAAGTGTCAAAAGAACTACAGCGCTATCAAACAGATATAGCGGCCCTTCAAGAAGTTCGATGGCCTGGAAAAGGAGAATGCAGGCTAGATGATGGAAGTCTGCTACTCTATAGCGGGACCGACAACGGGCAGCACATTAATGCATCAGGTCGTCCTAGGTACCGCTGGAGAGACCAGGTCGAAAGAGATCTAGGCGCCCTACAAGCAGAAAACTGGAAGGAGATCGCACAAAACAGGACGCTTTGGCGCCATCTCGTGTCGGAGGCCAAGACTCACTTCGGATCGCTAAGCCAGAGGAGTTAGTTAGTTAGTTAGTTAACAAGAAGTTATTCTCTCCGTCTTTATACTGGGTTTATTGGATTTTGGGTTGCATACAATTTTGAGTCGTGTATTTTTATCGTGCATAACTTTTGTGTCCGAATAGTCATTACCCAGTGAAAAGTCACACTGTGTTATATCATACTTTTAAACTTTTAATATACTACTAAATTTTGTCCGGAAAGAAAAGTGTCGTCATTTATACAAGGTATAACAAAAATACTGGTGATCCTTTTAAGGGCATAATTGGCATCGTATTCTTATTGTGAAAAACTAAGAAAAAAATATTTACTCGCGTAAAAAAAAATTGGTTTTGTATGGAGGGTTGGCCGGCTGAGGCGACGTGTCCCACACATTTTTTTTTTTTGCGCCCAAAAATTTTTACTCCTACTTTTTCCTACTCGCAATACGATACCATTAATGCCCTTAAACGGATCACCAGTATTTTTGTTACACCCTGTATGGGAGCCCATACATTCTACGACACCCACCTACACGCTACGCCATATCCGCGGCCTTATTACAAATTCGTGACCTCATCAGTCCTGACTTCCATTATTAACAGAAACATATTGTATTACGCCTTTGATGTCACGATTCATTTACAAACTTATCACTATACTTCTCCATATTGCTTCATACTCGTATTATTGACAAGGATCCAAACATGATCTCAAAGGACTGGTTGCTATAGTGATTCTATTCAATACACTAGTGACTATAGTTATTAGCGCCCGAAATAATACAATAAGTTGGATATAACTTATATTATGCTTGGTTTGCACGAGTTTAGTAACTAAAGCTTAGTGATAAGTAGATCTGCAAGTTCCAGTGGTATTTAGTTAGAAAAAGTAAGTTGATGGAGAGCTAGCCACGTCAGGTTTGACACCCCGACGAAACCCCTCTTGTTAGTTTGTAATACTATTATTTCTAGATCTGGGCATCTGGCAGCTATAAAGTGGTGGAGGTCAAAGAATAGAGACCACTTTAAGAATAAAAATCCTAGAGTTTTGGTTTTGATGCAGTATTATGAGAAATTATATAAATAATTAGATTATATTGCTAAAAGCTTCTGATGCACAAAATGTCGTGTAATACAAATTTATAGTTTGTCACCTACTGCTTCTATTTCCAAAATAATACGCAATAATTTTTTGTTCTAATGTTAAGATATAGTCCCCGTCCTTTATAAATAAGACAACTTCGGCAGTTTTTACCTATTTCGGTATAACTTTTTTCCAACTTAAAAATTTTGCTAGTCTGTCATTGACCTCCACCCATTAAAAGCTGCCACATGCCCATATCTAGCAATAAGGATAGTATTACTATTTTACTAGTCAGGTTTCGTTGCTCTCATTATTGTATCATATCTGACGTGGCCAGCTCTTAGTTCAATTGTCATATTACGTGAAAAAAATTGAAAAGGCATAGGCCCAAAAATAAGCGCTTACTGAACCACAACAACAGCCTTGTTTTAATAACATTCTCCAATACACTTACTTATATACATTACAACTTGTCATTTATATACAGATTTGTATTGACAAGTGACTAACAAAGCCACGCGCTACTGCAAAGCTACTGTGAATAATATATTAAGCTCGTGTAAACGAAGCATCATAGGCGCAATAGTTTTGCGACCTAATTACAAATGACATACGGTTCCAAGTTGAGTTGGAAGGCAAACAATACGGGTTCCGTGGATATGTTATTAAGGTTTGTCGATAACACACGTCGAGTCGAGTTACATGTTTGTCGTCGGAAACCGGAAACTTTGTTTTGGCAGGCTGTATTGGAAACATGGGATACTCGTGTTTACATAAGAAAAAGCTATTGAATCCGCTTGTTGATTTTTACATGTTAGTGGATCCTGTTTTTGTGAGGATAAATGTCTGTGATAGGATCAATTGGTATAGTCGCCATCAAATATATCGCGGCCAGGGTAGTCAAAAATATCTGAACATGCTCTTTATGGCCTTGACAATAGAGGAGTTGTTCAGATATTTGTGACAACCTTGGCCGCTCCGATATATCTGTTGGCGACTGTCCAATCACCCGTAACAGCATTTACAGATATTTATCTTAACAATAAGATATATACCTACCAGGTGTTTTCTGTAATAATAAATTAAAACGTAGATTCACTCCTCTAATCAGATATAATTGGGATTGTTCATATTTTTTTACCCCCCATTTTGATAATTTATTCTGAAATTATAGGCCATTTTAAGATATCAATTTGATTTGTTTAGCTTAAAACAGCTTAGTTATTTTATTATAATTAAAATAAAAAATCTGATACGATGTCTTGTAAGTTACAGTCTACAGGCTGAATAGCATTGACAAAGTCAATAATTCGTATAAAAAAAACCTTGCTTGTCGTCAACTGTCGCTGTCACGTGAAGATTGAAGTATTGGTACATCACTTCGCACTTCTCTTGACCGCGAAAAATATACAAATTAAAATTTTATTTGTAAAGCGCAAGAAATAATACACATGGCGCTTAATTTTGTAAAAGCCGACTCAAGAAACATACCCAAGTTGGATAATATCTGTATGCTGGAGTAAATCGCATCAAGTTCAAACTATAATTTGATTGAAATAAGATGAACCAAAATACTTATGTGAGACAGGACAAGACGATTACTTGTAAGCTTTTATACATTTTAAAAGATTAGTCATTGATTATTATTGCACTTTTGGCTTAATTTTTGTAAATAATACTTAGTTTTTCACTTAAATACGTAGGGGCAGTGTTTGTTTACTAATTTCTGTTTACATATTTGACAATGTCGCAGTGTATGACATTGATTTTATTTTTATAGGAATGCTTACAAAGGGTTTACAAAGAGGTTTTACATGGTGGTTGTGAGGACAAAGTCAAACAAAGGTCATTCATATTTTTGCGAAAATATCCGAATCCACACATTAATTTCGCGAAATATGAATCAAAAGATGATCGATAAACCTAGACCTCGAAATGGTTTTGGAAATATACATTTCCAAAAAAAATGAACAATCCCAATTATGGACCTCTATTATAATATTATGGACTCATGCTTCTGTCTATAATACCTATATTTAGAACTTTGGAACTTTTGTTGATCATAAAATGTTTATCAACCGACTTCAAGATTTCGATTTTTTTAAATGTATGTTCACCGATTATTCAAAGACGGCTGGACTTAACGGATTTGTTTTTTTTAAAGAGTAATTATTATATACTTCACAGTTGGTCCCACCAGGTCCGGATCTGATGATGGGATCCTGGAGAAACCGACGGAACTGTTATACACCTGTAGTCGTTTCAGTATTCTTTACAGCAACTCGGGCGGGAACTAGAAAAGCGGAGCCTAAGTGAAGTCGGTTTTTAATTGTTTAAAAGTATTTTATACTCGAATCGTAGTTGAATAATATATTATGTACAGTCCGTGAGCTTTGAGAAGAACCTTCGGGAATCGGCGATGACACACGAAGGTAATATTGCTCTTCTGCTTTTTCACGTGTCACTACTGATTGATACCCGACGTCTCTTTCTAAAACCAGAAGGTTCTTTTTAGAGCTCACAGACTGTACCTACCGGTATTATGTATTTAGGTACGTAAAAAATACGCAATTGAGTAATGCAACTACAAATTAACTTTATTAACAAAATAAAATAAAAGTGACAACAGATATGTACACATTTTGCATATAATTATATATAAAACACTAAAGATTTTACACAACTCATATAAGTCTTTTTTAAATCTAAAATCTTGATAGTTAAATATGCAAATAAGCTAAAATAATAATATTAATAGTTGAAATTGATATTTAAATTGATGTGCCGATATGAACACAAAGAACTTCTTAGAAGCTTTCAGAGTTTTTTAAAAGGCCTCTGGGTGTTAAAAGGTTCTAAGCCTAATTGACTTGTACACAGCCGATCTCAATAGCTTAATCATGGATTACTTACACCAAGACGAAGCCTATTTTAGGGGTGCAGTGTCCTCTATACTTACTTTTTATTCAGGATTAAAAAGTCGTGCAGTTTAGTGCAGAGTAGTCGACGGGCCTTGCACGGGACGAGCCAGGTCCGAAGGTTGTTTGTAGCTAGTAACGGCCATCAAACAACAAAACATGACCGTCTCGTCGACGTTTCGGATACGCAACGAGCCTCTTACGACACTCGGAGATCACGTGATGTTTTCTATACACAATTAAGTGTCGGAAGTGTCGTTTCGGGCCCGGATACACTGTGAATCCTTAAAGGGAACTTTCATAAGCTTACAATTCCATTTACTACAGAACGGATTCAACGTCACTTTTATTTACATCGCCCTACAATAGTACTTCACATTTCAATCTTCGCATAATATGAAACTTCTTACATTCGACCTTAACATAACGGAACAGGGTCGTAAATTGTAAGACACGCAAATCTCTGATGTTTATGTTGTATGTCGCATTTAATAACTTTCAGGTATACTAGCGTATAAATAGTTTGCACTGGCGGCGTAATATCGTTTTTTGTATGAGGTAGAATAGAAGACATATTTCTTAGCGAAGAATGGGCCACGCAAAAAGCGACTGTATATTACTTATATAGATGTCATATACAAAGGAAAAATAAACTTAGGCCTCCGGTGCTCAGCGTCGGGATCGAATCAGCGTTTTTTTCTACGTTATAGCGTTCCTGTGTTTGAGCTAGCTTTTCCTTTGTATATGACATCTATAAGTATATAAGTTTATAATTTATACAGTAGTGTGTCTACTTAAAATAAACAAATGAAAGTATTCATTATAAAAATATTTTCTTTGTTCTTCAGTTCGAATGTATATTAACTTTTATGATAATAATAATTTATTGGTTAGGTACATAAATAGGGCCCATATCAAACTTAAACCCTGACACTATAAGTTAATACAACTTTTAACTTAATAAAAGAAATAATCTATGCTATCGGCATGGTACTTTTGATGCTGTTATTGACGTTAATTATTCTTGAGTTTTTTCTTGATCCTTATATATATATATATATAGATTTAGATATCTTCAAAGATCTTCAGATTGATGGGTGGATGTTGTGAATGTAATGTTGTATGTCGGACCGCTGATTACCTCACATTAAGTGTAGTTCGTTAGGTTTTATTTTGCCTTTCCCATTCGTTATTGTGCTAGTTAAACACTCGTATCTCTGATGACGTTAGCTAGGCATGTACGCACAGATCTGCCCGCCGGGTTTGTCTGGCGAATATGCCCTGCGGACAGATCTGGACTGGACTGGAATTGGACTGCAGACACATCTGAATAGCGCCATACATGGACGGATCTGTCGGCCGGGCATATCAGCCGGACAATTCCGGCGGGCAGATCTGTGCGTGTATCCTTAGCTATTAGCGGGGATGGCAGTTGTTATGTTAAAATTATTAGTTTTAGTTATAATTAGTTAATACCATATTGATATCGAAGATTTTTTTTTATCATGCTGTGTACCTTCCTTTTATAAGTGAATTGACTGCCATTCTGTGGATTTATTTACAAGTATTATGCAAGTAAATCATATAATATATACCTATTTTAACTAGAAAATGTAAGGATATAAAACCGCGCAAATATTTCTAAAACAAAGAGATCTTCACTAAATAACTGAATGTAGGCAAATATTAAAAATGGGAAAATGATAAATACATATTTTTCCGGCTTTTTCTTCCATTACCTACAAAAAAAAATTAAGTAACCGAAGTTGAGAATAAAAACTGGTTCTTTATTTTGTTTATCCTATTAAAATCAAGAGTCCAATGTCTTCCTCAATATTCCAAATAGAATGTTTAATAAAAACGTTTCGACACAGTCGAAGATTTATACTTTTTCACAGAAGTATTTGTACCTACTTGTAAATTGGCCAAGAGGACTCTAATGGATTTTCAAGCTGTATTTTTTATCATATTTTTAGTGATTGCCATATTAAAAATGAGATAATTATCTTTATTATCAAGCACCTAGTGCCTCAAAAATAAATACCTTAAAACTAGCATAAATATTACACAAGATAAATATATACTATTTTTTTGCGCCACTTGTAAGCATTGCAATCGGGTAACGGATCCGGTAAAATTTGTACCAAATCCGGCCGGATCCGGCACTATTTTGGTAGCGGATTGCAATCCCTAGCCACCTGCTTCGGTGTAGGAATCAGCAGTCCCCCGGGACACACCTTTCAGCCAAACGTTCTCGAAACAGGATAAACAAAAGAATGAATTGACTCAAACGCACAACTTTATTAGCTTGTTTCCTGACTCTTCTGAAAAAAAGGTCGAAAGATGTACATACAAACCTGGAAGAGTTTGGACTTTGTATCTATGTGGAGAATGACCAAACTTGAAAAAGGAAACGTACCAAAAAAAGCAGCTATTAATTTTATATCAAAATGAATAGTGACACCTAGTGACACACATCAGTAAACCTAACTCATCTAATTATGAATCTGTGGTTTAAAAAAATAGGGACTGCCGAAGGAAGTGAAAACTTACAACTTTTACTACTTTAGGAAATAAATGATTTAAATTTTCACTTTTAACTTTTCATTTTACATTTCATTTTACATCTTTCTCAATTGTATGGCTTGTGACGGTGTCGATGACGCGAACCCATAAGATTTTTCCTTTCAAAAAAGTGCGCAAAGCGGCCAAAGAAATTTTCACGTCTAAAATTAGTCTGTTCTGAATCTCGTACCGGTCGTTTCATTTTAATAGCAGCCAAAAGCCTAGCAGCCGAGAGACTTTAATACGACCCTATTACTGATGTATTACCAAAAAATATTTGCCAGATTTTCACTTCCCAAATAATGTTTCCCAAAAACATAAATACCAAATAATCATTTCCCAACTAAATATTACGCAAACATTTTTTTGGCAACTCAACAATATGCAAATAAATGTTTAGGCAATTCCTTATTTTGACAATTTTCACTTCACCAATTCTTAACTAACCGAATGCATTAGTTGCCAAAACATACGAAACGCAAAACAAGTCATGGCAAACGTATCATTCAGCAAATATATTTTTAGCAAATGACCCGTTTGGTAATTTTTCATTTCACAAAATTTCATATGCCAAATCATCATTCAGTAAACTAATTTATCCCAAATCGTCATTATTTAGGCAAATTATTTTTTAAACAAAAATCCGTTTGCTAGTTTTTTCATGTTACAAAAAAATCGTTAAATTTGAATTGATTGATGATTTCAAACAAATTACGGCAAATAATAAGACAGTTAATGTTATCGTTTACTAGGATTTATGACAGAAATTAATTTCCGTGGGGTCGCGGTTCTAACCTAACCTAACCTACTTTTCTGACAGAAGTTCATTTCCGTGGGGTCGCGGTTCTAACCTAACCTAACCTACTTTTCTGACAGAAGTTCATTTCCGTGGGGTCGCAGTTCTAACCTAACCTAACCTACTTTTATGACAGAAATTCATTTCCGTGGGGTCGCGGCTCTAACCTAACCTAACCTACTTTTCTGACAGAAGTTCATTTCCGTGGGGTCGCGGTTCTAACCTAACCTAACCTACTTTTCTGACAGAAGTTCATTTCCGTGGGGTTGCGGTTCTAACCTAACCTACTTCTCTGGCAGAAGTTCGTTTCGATGGGAGGTCACAGTTCTAATCTAACCTAACCTACTTTTCTGGCAGAAGTTCGCGGGCTTCTATTTCCGCTCTGAGAGGCAAAAGGTATCTAACAAACCTACATCGGTAATGGCAGGGACGTCTTCGTCTGCTTATGCCCGCCAACATGTCGACGAAGCCCCGCTTCGCGGGGTTCTATTTTCGCACTGAGGAACATATTCAAACTAACACACCTACATCGGTAACCTAACTTAACCTACTATTCTGTGGGGGTACTTTTCCTTTAACCTTAAGGAACAAAATATTATGTGAGCATTGGTTTGGAATGTTTGGAGAGTGTTTGTTTTGTTACTGTCATTTATTTGCCAAAATAAAAGTGGCTTGTTCAAGTACATTTGACAATCACTATTAGCTAGGGGATACACGCACAGATCTGCTCGCTGGATTTTTCCGGTAAATATGCTCGGCGGACAAATCCGTCCATTTATGGCGCTATGCATCATTCATGCGCTGGCGGATATGCGCCGAGCATATCCGCCAGACAAATCCGGCCGGCAGATCTGTGCGTATACCCCTAGCTATTTGACTAGAAATATTACAAAACATAGAAAGTAAGCCTAATAAAATAAAATATATAATAAGGAAGGAACTCAATAGCAAAATGTAATATTATTAAAATGCCAAGCATCAGAATATAACATATAAATATATAATTATATGCATAGATACATAAACATACTATAATTATTGTATAAGCTAACACTGATCTCAATATCAACTTAGTAATAATAATCTTAAATGTTAAAGATTTTAACTAAGTTTCAATTAATTGTAAGTTACATAAGGTACTGAAATAAACAGATTTTTAATTTAATTTAATTTGACTAAACATTGCTTTGGATTTAAATAATTTGTCCAGTAATTTATTTGATAAAATAAAAGTTGAGTAAATATTGTCTGTCCAATAGGGGATATTACTGCAATATTCTGCCACCAGAGTGCAGCACTAGCACACCGGTAAACCATAGAGTTTTTAATACATACTAGGCCTTAAACAGTTTTTTTACAAGTTTTCATAGATAATTTATAACGAATAAATATGTCATTTGCGCACCAAGGCGGTTTGTTTACAAAGGGCCTATCGTGAAACGAGAGAATCGAAATTTTGACATGTGCCTCTCTATCGTTCGACTATGAAAGAGTGACAGAGAACCAGGTAACGAAATTTTTATTTTCGTGTTTCGTGGTAGGCCCTCTGGATGTGCTAGCGCTGCCCCCTACGCAGAGTTTTGCGTAATATTCCCTATTAAAACATTTAACAAACAATATTTGACTAAACTATGCTTTGGATATATATCATTTGTCCACTGATTTATTTGACAAAATGAGGGTTGAAGAAACATTTTTTGTCCAACTAATACTTTTGATAAACATTTTTTGTCTAAACATTTATTTGGATAAAAATCATTTGTGTAATCATCTATTTGACAAAATTAAAATTGTGAAACATTTTTTGTCCAAGTGAAACATTTGGCAAAACATCAGTTGGTCTATTGAAAGTTGCTTGAGTAATAATTTGGGAAATGATCATTTGTCGAAACTTTAATTTGACAAATAAGTATATGAGAAAGATTGGGTTGACAAATGTGCGGTTGCGAAAGTTTGGTTGGGAAATGAAATTTGGCCAAAAATATTTTGGTCAAATGGCAGGATCCCCTAACAAATACTGACTGTAATTTTCTGTATAATATCAGTTGAATGAGTCAAGAGCATAAGGGCCGTTGAGTAATGTCAGCATACGATCGGTTTTCCTTTTATTCCTTATAAAAGCTTAAGAGAGGCTTTTATCAAACAGTAGTGTGTTTCGTCTGATGACTGATGTTTTCTTTATGAGAAAAGACACGAGTACACCGATATAATCATTATAATTGTGGCCCAGTGATCGTTAGAAGGTTTAATTAAATGATAAAAGGCTTTTCTCGGCAACACATTACAGCGAGAGGGTTACTCTGGTACCCACCAGAGTAACCCAGGAAGTTTAAATGTGTCTTATAATATAATTGTAGATGTATTTTATTTGTAAGTAATTTAGGTTTGGAGGTATAGCGCGATTTTAAATACGGAAGTGTAAATAAAAATCCTAAAAAGTATTTCACCTGACATGAACATAAGTAAGTGTACAGTCTCCATCAAATATATCGGAGCGGCCAGGGCTGACAATAGAGGCGTTGTTCGGATATTTGTGACCATCTTGGCCGCTTCGATATATCTGATGGCGACTGTATCATAAATTGATTGATTCTCTACAGTGTAGTAATTTTTCTCAGTAACAATACCCTGCAAATTGACTTGAGTTTCGGTTTGCGAAATAAAGGAAACTTTATTGGAGGAAAGGCGACTTTTTCCTGGTAATTTTTGATTTATTCTTTCGCCAAATTCTGGTAGTTATATTGAATCGTTGTACGCTGTTAATCACGTTTGCACTCGTAGTTTCTCGTAGTTTTTTTGGTATTTATTGCACGCTTCTGTTTAAATCACAGTATTTTTGAGATATAGTTTGTTGTTCAGGTAGAATCTTATGATTTTAATTCAACAAGTGAGGTGATTTTATAGATTCGACTGCACGAAGCTGACATTTCAAACTCTGTCTATAACCAGGGGGGTGCAACTCAGTGTAAATCTGTCAAAAAAATTGAGTTTGACACGACCTATCCGTTACGTTTGTATAAGAGCGAAAGAGAACTTGTCATGCGTTAAGAAGGGACAGCATGATTCGTGACGGCACAGAGGTTTCTCTGTATAGTACTATTTTACTCTGTGCAATAACAGAGGTATCAATTTAAAATCATGATTATTTAAAATATTTATGTCATTTTTTTCATGTGAAAATTATGGCGACAAACTTTTGTGTGCGATTATTATCGATCTTAATTTTTTTGAATTTGTGCGCTCGCAAGTCAAAAATCGCCCCTCAGGTCGTGATGCCCGATCGACTTGAAATTTAGCATCAGTACAGTGTAATATTTGGGTAACATCGAGTTTGTCTGATGATGGAGTAAAAGATCATAAAAACTGCGATAAATTAATGGAAACTGATTGTGATTGGGTTTTGCAATCATCTCGTTAAGCAGTTTAACGGCCTCCTAGCCTAGACGGTAGTGGCCCTACCTATGACAAAGTGGTCCCGGGTTCAAATCCTGGTCAGGGCATTTATTTATGTATATAAGTATTTATCTATATCTACCTATATTATATATATCGTCGCCTAGTACCCATAAAACAAGCCTTATTGAGCTTACTGTGAGACTAGGTTGATTTGTGTAAGATTGTCCCATATTTTTTATAAGGGACGTTCTTAGGGGCGGTGCTTAGCCATTAAAAATGATGATGATGTTATTCGGCTCCATTAAAAACTTAGCTTTTCATTCCATTATGCGAATAGGAAAGATAAAGAAAATGCATCTTAATTAAAAACTTGATTATTATGTGAAAGGTTTTTCTGCTGACTGTATTTTTTAATTACCTACTTTGTTATCAGATCTTTGCACGCGACTAATAAGCGCTTTCAAAGACAACTCGAAGTAGGTCAGAATATAAATGAGCAAGTTTAACAAAATTATACAATGTGGCAAACATTTTTTTCAAACATCACTCAAATATAGTAGAAACGGGATGCATTATAAGATAAAAGATGTACTCCTTAAATAAATATAAATATTATGGGACAATTTTACACAAATCGACCTAGTTCCACAGTAAGCTCAATAAGGCTTGTGTTATGGGTACTAAACGACGATATATTATAATAAATAGATATAGATAAATACTAAAATACATAGAAAATATCCTAAACTAAGGAACAAATATACGTGATAAAGACACAAATAAATACCCTGACCAGGATTCGAACCCGGGACCTCCCGCGTAAGCAAGGTCACTACCGACCATTAATAATATACTGTTCCTAAAACCCTATTCTTCCTTAACCTATTTTAAGAAATAAGGCACCAATAAAAATCGTACTGAAAGCATCACCCTTTTCTATTTCGCGTGTCTGAAGTCCCAATATAAAATCATCCTAAGTAGTAAAAGACGAGTTGGACAAAATTCTCACAGTTTAGGAAGGAAAAAACGAAGTAGGCGTGGTCGATTTCTCGATCCCTTCTGTCTATTAAACGACAGAAAAAAGGTTGGCTCTAACATTATCTGTCTGCTGGTTGCCTTATACTAAAACCTAGAAAAAGATAATATATTACAAAAAACGAGTATAAAAATACTATACATATATTAAAGCCTGACAAGTTCCTTTTTAGCCCTGATATAGTGGCGCTACAAACTGCTTACATATAGCAACAATACGTGTACGTCATGAATAGTCGGGACAGTGTGTATTGGCATCGTGCAAGAGCGAGAGAGATATACACTATGTACTTGGGAATTGTAGGTAGGTGCTTTTTATATTTGAACCCCATACTGTGCAATAGCAATCGCAGAGTTTTTACAGTTCGTACTTGCTTTCGCACAGCATAAAATTCATGAATTTTGTGCCTAATGGCACATTTGCCGAAGTTGTCTATTTTTATAAATATTTTTGAATGTAGCACTAGCAGGGAAAATAATAATTTAATAATTAATATACATATATAGTACCAAACTAACTAGTTTATTACAACCGCAATATGAATATCAGGACCCGTCATGTCAACAACTAATTTCACAACATTGTTTAATGGAGTGCTATTGAATCTCTCATTTTCTGTCGCAGGTATTTTTATGTATTTAAAATTATTGGTTTTGCATCGGTGTACAATTTTTTGGGCATTTTGATTGCAAAATCTATTATTATCCTGAAATATTTACAATTATTTTCGATTTGTTTACATCGGTGACATTCAATGACTTTCAACGTCTGTTGTCAAAAGAAATCATTGCCATTAAAATAAATTAGTTCCATCAAAAATCCGCAACATGGCGAGGGCTAAAAAGGAACTTGTTAGGCTTTACAATAGTATTTTGTGTACTCGTCGACTGTAATGCTTGAATTGAGATTGTGTAGACGGAACTACTGCCGTGGGGTGCCCGGCCTTAGAATTGTCCTCCACCATATCGTCCCGTGGTTGCAGTAGGAGTCTGCTAAGGGAATATACCGGGAGATGGGCAGCAGCACCTTCCGAAAGCCTAAAAAAATAACTGCGCGCGCCTGCCTGCCAAGCGTGGCGCGTATGGCAAACGCGAAAAAGCATGCATCCACTTGATGATTTAATATAATAAATATCATATAAATAAGGGTAGGTAAATAATTAGATGTACTTAAAAAAAGCTATATTCGTGTTCGTTCTACAAAAAAATGCCCTTACTGGAATATGATTTAGACCCAGAACTTCCAGCTACGTAGACTAAATAAAATGTATGGTGTCTAGATAATTAAAATAGTTGAAGAATGTAAAAAAAAGTAGAATATAGTTTTAGGGGCACTAAATTAGCGAAATACTCATACTAAAGCTCAAAATGATCAAGCAAGGTAGTGAAAAATTACCGGAGATTTGCTAAACTTTATTTTCGTTTAAGAAAAAGGCTTTTGGTAGGTTTTGATTTGGGAGAGAACCCGGCCTCAGCTAGCAATTTGTCACATGAAGGATCCCGTAGCTTCTCGGCCATGTGACTGTCTGTCTGACTGTTTGTCATGATTCTTTTATTCGGATTAGGTAAATGTTAAGTTGGTTTAATTTTATACTTATTTACACTGAAAAGCAGTTGTTTAGCCTAAAATTGTTTAACTCTCATACCAAATATCTCGTGGCAATAATACTGAAGTAAATATGGGATACTGAATTGTTTAAGGCCGTAGCTGATAACATGACAAGCTATAACCAAATAAATAAGTAAATACTAACGTAATATAACTCCTACTAACAATCTGTATGTGTCTTTTTAGTTACCCGAAATAAATGCTTCTATTCTATTATATTTTATAAAAGTATTATAAAACTGATCGAAGGTCATTGGCGCCAGGCAGCCCCTTAAAACCGCATATTGCGCGACGATCTTAAAGTTTCAAGGTATGGCAATGAACATTCTGCTGGCGGTGAGCTATGCGGTGGTAGAGTGCAGCCTTCAGCATTATGTGAAGGGCAATTGCCATACCGTACCATGAGATCTCATTTAGTATCATAAGAACTGCATTTTTCCATGGTATAATCTTTCTATGTATATATTTCTTTAAAAGCGCACGAAAACAGCATTTTTTGATACATATCAAAAGACTACACCATAAGGTTCTTCACAAAAAGAGTGTACAGAGATTCTAAAGGGCTGGCAACACGCATGTGATGTGGTGTCGCAAGTGCCCGTAGGCTGCGGTAGCTGCTTACCATTAGGGGGCCGTAGGCTTTTTGCCACCGTCGTGCAAACTAGAAAGACGAGCAAATGTAATCGGAAGTTATTGGCGTTATTGCGTACGATAACTTGCTAACTTCAAGAAACATTGTTAAGAGCATAGACATATAAAGTAGGAAGACGTGGTGCCGATGCCGTGAGGACGAAATTGTGATTCTAATAGTGAGCCGAGTTCTTCGTATTTACGCGCAACACGCACACATGTACAACTGGTGGACGAGCGGTGATTGGTTCAAATGTCAAAAATGAGTGTTGTCAAAAGTTACCGCGGCATACTATTGAATCACAGTTTTGTCTTCGTGGGATCACGTCTTCTTATTTTATATGTCTATTGTTAAAGGTTTACTATAAACGCTTCACAATTTCCCTAGGTTTTTACTTGATCAATTAAATAGTCATCAGTCGCTAATGTACCACTCGGCTGCTAACGTTCACAATCTAATACACATTAAATCAGAATTAAATTGTATTAGAGGATACAAAAAAGCGAAGGGTGCTTTCCGTTCCCAATAGACCGCTTTGATAAAATCGTTATCCTAAATCGACTGAATTGTGGCTCCTGTGAAAAGGATTTCTACGTATATTTAATTTTTATGGCAGTATTAAAGATAAAATGTGGAAAATTTTATGAACATTGACGTCTATATTGGAGGAACGCTTAGAATGAAATTACGTACATACCTATGAAGATAGTTTAAGTTTTGATAAGGATATATTCATCATCATCATCTCAGCCATAAGACGTCCACTGCTGAACATAGGCCTCCCCTTAAGGAGGGCTTTACCATACGCGCCACGCTTGGCAGGCGGGTTGGCGCGCGCAGTTTTTTTTTGTTTACTGTTGTATAGGCTTGCGGAAGATGCTACTGCCCATCTCCCGGTATATTCCTTTAGCAGACTCCTACTGCAACCACGGGACGATATGGTGGGGGACAATTCTAAGGCCGGGCACCCCACGGCACAGGAAACACGGTACAGGATGAGGATATATTATCTAGTTTTTATCTCAGAATCCATGCATTAAGGAGCCCACCCACTATTAATCCGCCGGACGATATCGGCCTGTCAGAATAAACATTTGACAGTTCCGAACAACTGACAGGCTGATATCGTCCGGCGGATCCCTTTAAAGGGATGAAATGGGAAGACAAAAATTTACTATAAGCAGAACTGTTAATTCTACACAGACAAAGTCGCAGAAAGACGTAGGCTTAGTGTAAGGCCTGAGTGGACGCTCGTGGCGGGGCGTGCAGCGGGGCGTGCAGCGTGGCGGGCGAGCGTCCATACACTTTGTGCAGCGTCGACTCAGGACACCAGTACGAGTGTCCTTTGTTTGACATGCACGCCGCCCGCCCCGCCCCGCTGCACGCCCCGCCACGAGCGTCCACTCAGGCCTTAAACTTAGACTGAAAGTAAAATGGGGTCCCAGCGCAAACAAGTTATTTGCAGAAATCGCGAAGCGTCTGGTTGACGTAACTGGTGACCGAAGAGCTGGCGGTTTCCTCGCACAACGTATCAGCATTGCGATACAACGAGGAAATGCCGCCAGCATCCTTGGTACAATGCCGCAAGAGCCTAGTTTAGATTTGAGCTAGTTATTAATTTAGTTGTGCTGTAGTACCTCTGTATATTTAATTATGTAAATATATGTTATGATGTTTTGAAAAGTAAAATGTTTATCAAAAAGCTCCATGAATATTAAATTGGTGACCTGTAACCTATTAATGTAATTTTAAGTTATTAATGGATTTCAGCTTTGCTCACAATATGGACGCGCTGAATAATTTATAGCATTCCTCTGAAAATATTGTTAGTTTTATTTTTTATAGTGTCCCACGGGTAGGCAAAGTTGTATTAGTACCTATTTTTTAAATTTAAGTGAACTACTATAATAAAATTTCTTTATTTCGGATAACCAGAGGATCCATAGAGTGTTAGTAACATACGAACAAAATCTTAATCTAGTGTTAATTTAATTTAATACAATTTACAAACATTTACATTACATTTACAATTAAAACTACCTACATAACTAACTGCGCTACACTCTTGATCTGCTCAGTCCAATGTTTTAAGATCGGGCACTCAAACCTGTCAGCAATTTCCTTTAGAATGCTGTTGGGACTACTACGCACACGACTTAGTAATGAGACAATATTCTTTCGTATTATAGCCTGAAAACCATCCGTGCGCGCTGCCACGAACATGCCCGATGCAGAACACCGGCTAGGCAGTCCCATCAGCATCCTAAAGGCATTGTTGTATTGTATGCGCAAGGCGTTATAGGCCCGTTTCGTGTACCGTACCCACAGGCTGCTCGTGTACAAAGTTTGACAGTAAGATTTAAATAGTGTAATTTTTACATCACGTGAGCAACGAGCAAACCTGCGGGTAACCATGTTACTCCGGACCGCCAACGCCCTGCGCTCCCTTTCCAAATCCAAGTCATCCCTTAGGTCACTCGTGAGGATGTGCCCCAGGTATTTGACCTTATCCACCAGTTTTAATGGAATAGAGTTCAACACAATGTGTGGCACATGGTACGGCTTGATTTTGCCCGCCTTAAATACCAACACCTCACTCTTTTTCGTGTTGTACTCCAGTCCATGTGCCAAGGCGTAGGCTTCACAGTGGGCAAGCAGCTTCTCCAGCGCGCTGACAGACGGGCTCAGCAGCACCATGTCATCGGCATAACTTAAGCTATTGACACAAGTGCTACCCACATAGCATCCCGCATGCATACCACTAAGCCCCTCTATCAGCTTGTTAATGTATAAGTTGAAGAGCTTAGGTGAGGTAATACCACCCTGCCTTACCCCACATTCAAGCTTATACTCGCTGGACAGCCTACCCGCCCACCTTACCTGATTTAGCTGATTGTTGTACCAGTGCTTGAACAGGCCCACACACTCCGTCGGTACACCTGTCTCACTTAGTTTTTGCCAAAGCAGATCATAGTTAACTCGATCAAATGCCTTGGACAAATCGAGGAAACAGGCATAGACGGGGGTTTTTCTATCGGTATAATACCTGACCGTGTGCTTCAGACATAGAATTGCACTATCCGTGGACAGCCCTGCTCTGAACCCGAATTGGCCGTCATGTATCTTCAAATAATTTTCTAGTACATTGTCAAGCACACGATCAAGTATCTTGGCTGTAGTGGAGGCGAGCGAGATAGGCCGATAGTTTGCCTTATCAGATAAGTCACCCGTTTTATTTTTAAGCACTGGTACCACAATCGTCCTCATAAGCGCCACAGGAAGGTATGAGTGTCCAATACATAAATTAAGCATCAATGACAGTACTCGAGGTAGGTGCTCCCCCGCATATTTAAAATGCTCTATACTGAGGCCATCGTGGCCAGGCGACTTACCCCTCTGCATATTATTGATGGCAAGTTTAATTTGTTTAGAGGTAAAATAAGTAGTACGCCCGCCCCCGACCGCCCCCACATTTGTTTTTAACTGGGAGGCAGATTCAACATGTAACAGCGATTTCACATCAAAGTGTTCTCTAAATAAGTTAGCAATCTCCCCGCAGTCCGACTTACCCTGAATACTCACCGGCAGGCACTATAATTGCAAAATTCTTTTAGGTTACATCTGGTACAATGGTCAGATCTCGGGCTCGGACTAATCACGGGACTAATGTAAAATTTGTTATTGAGGTTTGACTATGAGTTAAAGTTTTTTAATCCGCATTACGTAATCGTAGTATGACGACAGCCTATCTAAGGACTTGACCCGACATGTATACTCCCTACACGGAAAAAGAAGCTTCCGGGATATTCTCAATCTAAGACATTATTTTATTATGTTGAAAATATTTCCTGGTGACAAGTATTTATTTCCTTTAACGAAAATAAAATAAGGTTTTAAATATAACGAAGCGAATATATTCTTACAGATTTTCTAGTTTTCTTTTACCTAAGATAATACTTGTTTGATTAAAGTACAATCTCTCTTATTTACTCAATATACTCTTGAAACAATACATTTTTGTATTTCTATTTTAAGAAAACGTGGTTTTATTAAGCGAAGAATCATATTTTTGGTAAAGGAAATAAATACTTGTCACGAGGAAATATTTCCAAGATAATAATAATGTCTTGGATTGAGAATATCCCGGAAGCTTTTTTTTCCGTGTATACATTTCAGGCTTCGCTCGGCTACCAAATCCGTATTACTGCTGACTACATTGCTATATAAATAAAAACGATTAATGTCATGTGTCCAAGCTTTTTAATTACTGCACGAAAGTCGGGCTGGAGGTAGTAAAAAAATAACATGCGATAGTAGTTGCCATGAGATATGACCCAATTATAGAAATGGAAGACACGCAAGCTGTGGGGGGCTTTATCGACTGGCTTTCAAAATAAATCTTTAATATTAATTTTATGACCCTCTGGCGTCATAGTCTGATGTTTTACGACTTGACACTTGGTAAGGACATATTTTGTGAGTAGGTATGATAAAGACATTATGATTATTTGGTCTCCGAAGTTAAAGGCGATTTACCTTGACAAAAACTATACAAACAATCATGGTTAGAACTTTTAGAAGACAGGTATGGTATAGATGGTGGTTGATAGGTTAATATAATTTACTTTTTAAGTAAAACTGTTCATTCTATATTATGTATTTATATCATGTTTTTAGCATAATTCTTTTTTTTCGATTGTATTTTTTTAATACACTATAATAGGTACTTCTTGTCCAGCGACTTGCGAATTGGTATGAACACATTATTAATGAATATACTTTTATATATTGTCTTTGCAATTTTTGAAGCTAGGTGTAAAAAAAACTGATTAAAACGAACTAAAACAGTCCTAACACGGGTAATGCAGTAAAATTAAGATTTTTTTAACAAACTTTAGGGACTTATCTCGTAATCTAAGTGCCCCAGTATTTAGATGTTTCTGTAGGTTGTTTTTTCCAGTGATGAATGAACGCGCTCGGCTCACACTGTAAAACATGATTAATTGTAATATACCCGGGAGTCGCAAATATCACAAAATAATTACCGGGGCCTAAGGTGCACCTCCCTGCCGGCAAGTATCGACTAAGTTGGAAAGAAAATGAAAAAACTAGATGATATAAAGTAGCTTCACTTAAATTATAGAATTGAGAATTCATGACAGGCATTTAACCCAAAAAATTTGATATTTAGCAGTCGCTTTCTTATGAGGAAAACCATAGTGAAGGAACCTGCATATATACCCGCTTATTCATAAACGTGTTTCAAATCTCATTTAGTTAAATTATTTTTAGTCTGTTTCTAACAAACACAACTGTCAAAGTGACAGATAAGGACAAAAGGTGATTTAGTTAAATGAGGTTTGAAATATGTTTATGAATAAGCAGGTTAGTGTGTACATCTAAAACGGGCGAATCACTTAACGGTAATTAGTATAGCACATAAGAAATGTATTTAGATGACTTTTACTTAGAATTGCAATTAAAATTGTATCTATACAAAATAATTCGGCCTGCAATGTAACGCAAACACACTTGATTTTATCGCTCGTTGACAGTTACTTTAAGTACCATGATTACTGTAGGTACAGTCACCGGCAATAGTATGTTCCTACACGAAGGCCGCAAAAATATGTGACACGTTCTCATTTGTAGGGCCATAAGAGTGTGTTACATATTTGTGCGGCCTTCGTGTAGGAAGATACTATTGCCGTGACTGTACATTGCTGCTGACAAAATTTTCAAAAAATAATTATTGGGCCACAGTTAAATGTAACCTAAAAAAACATCTAAATTAATGATTACACTAATAAGTTCTATGTCTGGTTTAATTTATTACCCGTATTAGATTTAAACACTGTTTAGGAGGTGAATTTTTACGGTGAATGTGAAGTCCCCAACCAGCTTAAGGACAGCGCGTGGGTTACCGCCCGTATCTAAGTACATAAAATAAGGCTATACCTACCCAGCAGTGGGACGTAGAAAAGCTGATACAATATAATTGTATTTTATTACCGTGATACCTGAACCCAAATGCCGTGGGCGATTGTGAGAAATATTAAGAACATTAAAAATAGCACGAGAAAACCATTTTTAACGTTGCGTATTATACTCGGGACATTTTATCGGCCTTAGTGCCCTAAAGCCCCGGCCAAAATAATCTCGGCGTTCACCTCAAACCCACACGTAAATACAATTTATAATGTTTACAAGCCGAGAGCAAATCTGCCCAAAGCCGGTTCTCTTCATGGATGATTTCCATTGCCACGTCTTCGCGCTTCGGTGAGCTCTGATCTTTGAATAATTTTATGGAAGCATTCTTATTTTATGAGATGTCAAAATTCCTTTCATTATGATCTTTCTCGCTTAAAGCCGTCGAATTACAAATTACTAAGGCTCGTTCCTCTTTTTAAAGGAATATGCCTTATCTGAAATTTCCTGTTATTTAATTATTTAGGTTTACCTGTTTCATGATTTAACGCGCATTAGGATTTATATTTATAAAATGTTAAGCCATCTTAACTCTCCTATGGAGTTTAACTTCGTAGATCCCACCTTTAGTTGTTTGTGATCTGGCAGCTTTCATGCGGTGTTATTTGATTGTATTTAAATTTTGATCCATGATTATTTAACAAATATGAAAGAATTATAAAACTCTCGTGAGACTCAGACATATTAAAAGTATTTATAACGGGTCCGTCACGTAATTTGAGTCAATTTTTGTTGATGATTACGATCATCGTAAATATCGAAACATGTCGAGCAAATATCTACCAAAATTACGTGAGTGACCCGTCATAATTATTTTTAAAATGAAAAATTTCTGTGATATTTTCATTTTTTTTATATTAAGTAATAATGTAATTTAATTAGGCTCTTTAGCCTTTAAGTTTATGCATTTTAATACAGTACTCGTATTTCTGCAGCATGTGAAAATGTTATGTGTATTTCATTTGATGTGTGCTTATTGTTTAAATGAATTCAATTCTTAAATAATTTAACGTGCAGACTAAATCACGGGTCGTAGTTATGTAATTTTAGTCGACAGTATTCGCCAATGTTCATTCCTCATCTAAAAGTTTTGCAATAAACGGAAGGTTTCTCCAGTATCTTGGTGGTACAGCTATCGAACCCTGTCACTACCGATCGTTCCGTAATTTGTCCAAAATGAAATGAAGCGTTTAGCTCAGCCTGAAAATAAAAGCTGCCAAGTTGGAGTCATACTTACAAAAAGTTGCGAGTCATCGTTCAGGATCTTTTTAACCGACTTAAAAAAAAGGAGGAGGTTCTCAATTCGACTGAATTTTTTTTTGTATGTGTGGTACTCGATATCTCCGTGAATCGTGAACGGATTTTAATTTTTTTTTAAGTAAACGGGTATAACCCCTAGATGGTCCCATTGTCACCATGTCAGGGTCTGATGATGGGATCCTGGAGAAATCGAGGGAACTCTTCAACTATTATAGGCACAACTATAGTGATTTCACTATTTTTTACAGCAACTCGGCCACTTCCTCTTGGAATAGCGGATCCTAAGTGAAGTCGGTTCTTTTTTTGTTTAAAATTATTAATTATTTTTTAGATAAAGTCTGTTTGGACCACGAAATAATAATAAATATAAACCATGAAACTTCTCTTTCCGAACGAACTCATCATATCACAAATACAGTTAAAAAAAATACTTTTTACTTCTCATGCTCGTAAAGTTTCACTTTATGCTGGGTATAGGCGGACTAAAACTCAATTTTATGCACAAGTGCATAAAAAATTGCCATTGTCAAAATAGCCTTAGAAGAAGTCAATTTTTTATGCACTTGTGCATAAAATTGAGTTTTAGTCCGCCTATACCCAGCATAAAGTGAAACTTCTTATGAAAGAAATTCCTATTCTTTTTATTTCCTCACAATCGAAGTAAAAAGTAGAGTGTATAACTCGTCCATAAAACCCATTTTACGCTCGTACTTTATATCCATCCTCGCTCGCAAGCTCGCTCGTATGGATAAACGCCTCGCGTAAAATGGTGCGTTTTATGCACTTGTTGTACAATCTACTATTTCTCAGCGCGTATACTTATTAGGGTACTAATTAACTATTGACATTAAAATACATCTAAAGAAATTGACAACACAGTAGTCCAATGACCAATGTCAAAAAAACAATCTGAGTACTATAACCAAATAGTATTTTATACAATCATGACATAACGAAGGGCTTTTCAGTCGAATACCGTGTTCAGGCTTGCAATCTTGCTGAGTCGCCTAAGTGAGGTATGAAAATAAAAAGCTTAATTATATCACTATTGTATAGCATCACTTTTATGATCACGTTTCATGCGGTTTCGGAAGATGCTGCTGCCCATCTCCCGGTATAATCCCTTAGCAGACTCCTACTGCAAACACGGGACGATATGGTGGGGGACAATTCTAAGGCCGGGCACCCCACGGCCCACAAACAATAAACAAAAAAACTGCGCGCGCTAACCCGCCTGCCAAGCGTGGCGCGTATGGCAACCCCCCCCCTTAAAGGGGAGGCCTATGTTCAGCAGTGGACGTCTTATGGCTGAGATGATGATGATGATGATAATATTTATTGACAGATATTTGACATGTGTTCGATAACTAATATAGTTGTAATGTGTGGTCACACACGTTAATCTAAAATAAAATCGTATAACTTATGAACAAGAATAAGATGGTGCAAATGAGCCATCTAATATTATGTCTATAATTATAAAAGTCAACTCGAATAAATGACAAAATAATATTGTTTGAATAGGTCGCCGCCGGGGCTTGAACATCTATTCAAAGCAGAATAGATGGTTTTCCTTTAAGTTAACAGTAGCGTTAATTAATTGGATGTTTTTTTCTTTACTCTTCTCTGAAAAAAGTTTCTTACAAATATTTATTGAAAAATTCCACAGAAACTTGTTTCCGTACCTGAAAAGTACCTAGCAACGGGAACACAACTTTTGCAACTATGTTGGACCTAAGAGCACTCTAGTGTAATTATATTATATACTGGGTGATTCAGGAGACGTGAGCAGGAACAACCCTACATACTTAATTAATCGGCCGCCATCATGTTTAATTGAAACAATAACGGCTTTTTTAAACTTTTTGTTACGTAGATATTTTATTCTCTGTAATCATGGTAAAAACAAATAAAAATTGCGCTAATTACACTAATACTGATATCAAATAATAGCTTGTTATTGACTAAATCCGTAGTGTTAATCCTGCTCACGTCTACTGAATCATCCTGTATAGTTCGCCTCTGTAGACATTTTAATTATATTTATCAGAGACTATAGAGATATTATATCTCTATTAGGCGACCACAGCCTAAGAACTTTTTGAAGCTCATGTCGATTGCGCCATCTATGTCAAAGCCCCCTAAAAATACCGAATATGTAAGAGAAAAAGCTTCAAAAAGTTCTTAGGCTGTGGTCGTCTATATCTCTATAGTCTCTTATATTACCAAAACATGTGAATTCAGTTTAGGAAAGACCACATAAAAGAAGAAGTTGGTTTTTCAATAAATTAATTTAATCTCAGAGAACTTCAAAGCCCAATTTTCAATCGGGAAATTCCGTAGTCCGGTTAAGATCCAACCAAGTCGGTTTGTCGAATTCCCGACCAACCCCTTATCGTAAGTCCTCAAACTATTTCAAGTTCCCTTTATCGAAGACCCGTTTCCAGCCAGTGATCTTTGCCTCTGTAATCAGCTTATACCATAGACAAAGTCTGAATAGATCTCGCAAAGTGGAATAGTGACCGCAACATGCGCCCAAAGAAGACAATGCCAGTATACCTCCGACACACTAATGCATGTTAACAACTTAGTATGATTTATGCTGGGCAAAGGCCTCTCTCTCCTTTTTTTTATGTACACACAACGCCTTACTAGGTACACTTTTGAACGTTATTACAGCGGAATAAGGTTCAAAAGTGTATACCTAGTGAGGCGTTGTGTGTACCATGTCTTGAGCAGTCACCCACCAGTGAGCACGAAAGGCGTCAAGTTTAGCTCTTTAACGGTTCCTTGGTTTGCACTGAAGCGGGGTTCTGTCTTGTCAGCGACTCAGCATATTTCTTGATTATATCCCACACACGTTCTTTTATTTTTGTGAACCTACTCACTAATATTTTTGTATGAAGAGTGTTGAGTAAAACTTCAGTTACCTAGATATAGATTCTACATTAAAATCTTTGTATTTCCTTTTCGGTGTGATTGTACATTCGTATTGTACTGTATAGTGTACAATTATAATTATATATTCCTCTTAATAATACTTGCCGTAAGTTATATTTGATTATAATGATTTAAGTTAAAGATGAATTTACTACTTAATAATAATATTTGTTGTGCGACGATACTTTGCTCATATCGAAATGTTTGAACAAAACACCTATGACTTCTATTCAAATAAATGTCCGTACTCATACTATTTACATTGGCTTTGAATTGAAACCAACGTGGACCCTAAATCAGGACCAATATAAGCTATTCCATTTAAGGGGCGTATTCATGGAGCAATGATTAATACTTCAAAAGGTCAGTTATCAAAGTTATTGACGTTACATCTATATTGTCTGAGGATTCAGTGGTCAAAATTTTAGTGATTCAATTTAAGGAATGTTATTTAATATTGGATCCATAATATGACTGTATATGACTAATTAACTGATAGTGTGTTATCCAAGGCCAAATTTTATAATTTTCATAATTCTGATATTTGCCCTCATTTTATTATGGCTTTTGAACCTTTTAAATAGTTTGTACCTCGACTATAATTTGCGAAATCGAGCCCTAAAGTTACATAAATTAACTTTTTAATTTTTTATTGGACCATAAACTTCGCCGCCTAATTAACGTCGCGGGACAACTTAAAAAAAAAATTGTGTGATTTTTTCTTTGTTTTTGATAATTACAATATGAAAAAAATTATGCCCCTAAAGTCCTTTTTGTTACACCTTGAGTTACCGAAAATTCAATTCATTTTTGAAAGGTCCACCTCACCCAACCAGTCTAATCTGCCGTCCCCTAAGATAAGAACCATAAAAAAACCTTAAGTACTTTTTATTCTAAAAGCATTATTACATTCAGTTCTCATTTTTGCCACTCACCTAAAGGCCTGGTTACACCTAACGAGTACAGTGGCGAGACAGCAAAATGCCACTCGGCCGAGAGAGTAAAATGGCCCGGCCCAGTACTCGGCGATGTGTTTACACCTTGCGAGTACTCGGTCGAGAGTACTGACTCGCCACTGTACTCGGTAGGTGTAACCAGGGCATAACTGCTAAAAACATTTGATGAACTTTATTCATTAATTATTTTTGTTTTCATTGTAAACATTCCGCGAAATTCTTTTGAATTTTTAAAATGTATGTAATACTTTTAATTAGTACAAGAGGATTAGCGTACGTTCTTTTTTAATGACTACTCGCTACGGTTATTTGTTTCTTTGCTGTACTTTCACGGAGTTAGTTGTTGGAGGATTTTAATACCTTTTAAGTAGGACAAACACTAATGGACTGTGTTTAACAAGTTATTTAATTACAAACATACGGCTTGCGAGTGTACTGAAGCATAAGGTAGATAGGTACGTAACGAGTGTTTTTTAGAAGATTGATTGGAAGGTTATACCTATGAATGTGATTGCTACCTAACAAGTAAATTTTTTTTAGGTAATCTTCTTCGGTTTAGCGTTTTCCCGGCCTAGTGCCAGGGTCCGCTTTCCTGCTTAACCTTCTCCACTTTGCCCGGTCTTCGACATCCTTAGGTGTGTGTTGTTTCTGCCATGTCCGCTTTCACGACGTCCAGCCAGCGCATCTTAGGCCTGCCGCGGGTAATATTATAAAAAAAAACTTTTAGTCATGTATGTATTTTATGTTGCAAAACTGAATTATGGTGTCTGAGGCGTCTTTAAAGCGAGTTGTTTAAATATTGTAATTACGACTTTTGATTAAATATTGTAATTACCTTTTTTTAAATAATAATTTATAGAAATTATTTACTGTCATAACTTTACCAGTACCAACACAGAAAAAACAATCATCAAAACAATGATTTCCAATCAAAAACCACTTTTGAATAAATAACGTTGGAGTAGAAATTGATGACGACTCGATGAATCAATCACGGCTGGGACGACGTTGTATGATTGATTAGAATCGTGACATGGGGTAAGTAATATAAGCGATTTTACTCGCAGTTGACATCGAACCCGTCAGAGAGAAAATTAACATCTAAATACTTATATAAATAAAACAGTTACGTTCAGTAAGTAGCAGTACGCTACACTATACACCGCTGCGTTGAGAAAGTACCGAATCTAATTTTAAAATACACAAATAAGTTATAAAAAACACAATCGTTTTTTTATTACTTTGCCTAATTTAGTGTCCAATACTGGGCCTAAGGCGTGGTGGCAAAATTCTTGACCGCGTCGAGTGGAGAAACATAATACCTATATACCGTCAACTGGGAGAAAAGCGGCCATCTTAGGAATAAAATATAAATAGCTGTTTGGTGAAAAAAAACATGTTTTTCAAGCCAGGCAAAGTTGTGCATCGTAGGCAAAGTTGTAGCAGTTGATGGTAAACAAAATACAAGCATTGAATTTTAATTGGATTGCGTCGGAATACTTTTCACGCAAATTCTGATATTACTGACGTTTAAGCGCTAGCTGCATTGCGTAATTAATGCATTGGAGTTGTATATATAATCTGTGGTTGTATTGAAGTTGGATCGTGTCTAAACGTGTTTTAAAGTAAATCCGGTATTTTTTGTTTAGCCAATAACGGAATCCGGTATTGGCCAATTGACCATACAAACAAAAATACCGTTATTGCGACACTGACCGACAACCTAGCTATGTAGAGCATTAAAAGTAGAACCTCGAACTTTAGACCAGATTTTCTTCGATTGAGCTTTAGTGAAAAAAATTTTGGGTCTTAAATTCCTGGGGGTGAAAATAGGTTAAAAGATTTTAACAACTTCGATGCAAAAGACTTCGCGGGCGGAGGCTTTATACATACTCGTACAGTTCGTGAGCTTTAAGAAGAACCTTCGGTAATCGGCGATGACACACGAAGGTAATATTGCTGTTCTGCTTTTTCACGAGTCACTGTTGATTGATAACCGACGTCTCTTTCTAAAACGCGAAGGTTCTTCTGAGAGCTCACGGACTGTAACAATGACTACGTAGTATACTGTAATCTGCATATGGAAGATATTTAATATGGTAAAATATACTATTAAATTAAAGTTTTATACATTCTGCCTTTGACCAAGACGTAATACTTACTAAATCAATAATAAAAACGTTTATTAATCAAAGGTTGCATGAAGCTGAGTATAAATACACATAGGTACCTACTTATTAGCCATGTTTAAAGTTAGCACTCTTTAACTTAGTAACTCGTATCTATATGATGAAGGTGAACAAACATTTTTCGTGTATTAGGCATATAGAAGTCTGTGGTTTCACTGAAAATAATTTTAATTAGGAACCTTACAAAACGACTCCGAACTTCTTTGCAAATTCATAATTGTGTTTCCTTACAGTGTTCCTCTTCATCCAAAAGTTGTGGTGTTCAAAAGATATTTCGTACGAAAATTTCCTAAAAACTTTTTGGTACAACGTGAGGTTTCGGTTTTAAAATTCCATCTCCATATTTCCAATTAGGAACTGTTAATATCAAATTCGCCGTGGGGTGCCCGGCCTTAGAATTGAAGGGATGTTTACAAAAACAACATAACTGCTTAGAGCGGTTGACACTTTTTTAAGAACATTGTTAATTGTTTCAGGTGTCAACCAGTGTAGTCAGTTATGTTGTTTTTGTAAACATCCCTTCAATTGTCCCCCACCATATCGTCCCGAGGTTGCAGTAGGAGTCTGCTAAGGGAATATACCGGTAGATGGGTAGCAGCATCTTCCGAAAGCCTAAACAACAATAAACAAAAAAAAACTGCGCGCGCCAACCCACCTGCCAAGCTTGGCGCGTATGGCAAACCCCCTCTTTAAATGCGCAGGGAGATGCTGGATGCAAGTCGCTCCCGACCGATACTTATGGAGGTCCGAAGGGGAGGCCAGCAGTGGACGTCTTATGGCTGAGAATGATGATTGATGATGATGATGATGAATATCAAATACAAAATATAATGCATGCATATATGGTTCATCTTTGCACCTTGCCTCTTTGTAATCAATAAAATATATTTACAGTAGGTATAAAACATACTACAAAGGGGCAATGTGCAAAAGTATAAAATATATTTTCAAAACTCGTGTAGAAACATCTGTACAAGATACGTAGTGTTTTCGGATTCAAATTTAACAATATTTACGTACCTACATAAATTGAATGCAACAAAAATCGTTCCATATTTTTATAGTCAAGAACATTTTTAAGATCTCTACCTACCGATTTATTTTCAAAGGAACTCGTGCTGCAAATATTTTTATCAGCAAACACTGTTATTATTTGCAACGTCATTTGAAGTGCTATCAAGATTGGATCGCGATTTTATAAGGATTCCCATTTCAAAGAGTACAGTTTTTCTTGATTAAAGAAGTTTTTTAATTTTTTGTTGTAAATTACACGAGCAGAAGAGCTTCGATACAAATTAAGAGGAGTTTTCTTGAAGTCGGTGTTAAAGGAAAAATATTTAATTTTTTGCAGCCAGATTTGAAAGAAAGAAAAAAAATATTTTACTAGAAATAGCAACAAAAAAACGGAAGATAAAAAGGAAGCAAGTCGCGGCGCTGATTTTTAGTGGGGACCTAACTTACATCTAACTTATGACATGTCAGACTTATTTCTATAACATAATGGTGTCTAGTTTCGGCTCCTACCTGGTCCGAAAGTGCCAAAAATGCTGGCAGCATTGCCGCGTTGCACAGCGAGTGAAATTTGTTGGACCAGGTAGGATCCGGAGCGTGGGTCGCAGCCCCTATCTCTCAGACGCCGCCCCAAAGCTCTGACCAGTGTCTTAGCCTCCGCTCACCAAGGCCCAGCCGTTTCTATAGCGACGGGGGCAAAGTCATATGCTGGCATTAGGTTGCAATATTTGTTGCGTTTGAGTTTGGCAGCATTTTCGGCAGCTGCACCTGATGTTTTGGTGGTATGGGTGATGTGGGAGGGGGCAAACGTGCACACACAAGTGGCATCCCAAATTAGACTGCGGCCTTTTGACCAAGGTATTAGCGTAAGCCCGTCCGGTCTCTTGTCATCTGTGCGGCTTAAGCCTTGCGGCTCTAGAACGCAGGGCACATTAGCCGATACCATCGCGCGACGTATTAACTCGTTAATGGCGTGGTGTCTCGGTATTCGGCCTGCGCACCGCATGCAGCTTAGGCCGTGGTGCCCGTTAGCCTCAACCATCGTCCCACAAATGCAGTGATGAGGTTCGCACACCTTACATCCAAGTCTTAGGGCCACTGCTATTCTAAGAGTATCGTTATCTAGTAAAGTACCCAGTTGCGGTGATGGTAAAGCGTGCAACCAGGCTCCTGATTCGGGTTGTTTGACAGCTTTTAGTCTGGCCACGTCTTCTGCTTTAATAGCATTATTCAGTAAGGTAGAATACGTACGCTCACACAATGTGTTGTCCCATGGTCTTTGCAGATCAGGATTGTCCGGTCGCGATGTTCCAGGACAGCGGGTCGTCCATTCAATTAGAGCCTCTTCCACAAATGGAAGACGGATCCTGTCACCGTTTAAAGAGAGTATCTTAGTGACAAGATCTGTCGACGCATGGGAAGAGGCAAGGAATGCAACTATCCCGACATCGTGGATGCTACGGATCCCTAATCCCCCGTATCGGATAGGGAGTGTTGCCTGAGTCCACTGTGCTTCATTGAATTGGATGTTTAGGACAATTTCAAGACCTTGCCTGAGCAGTGTCATAATCTCTTAAATCCTGCTTGAACATCCAGGTTGGAGCCGTTCGTAGGGTATATGTAATGCGTGGCATTGTGAAGCAATTGCGCAGGACCACGAGGGAGACGTGCGCAGATAAATGCTTTAGGCGTTCGAATGAAGATTTTAAAGCCAACGTCTTTGCCTGAAGTACCGAAATCACCCCTTCTGGGAAGATCGGTGCACCGAGGAGGCAAAGAGATGACTTATTTAAGACTTTGATGCCCGGCAACAATGGTTCGAAATTTGACACGGAATTTATTGCAGCGGGATTGCAGATATATAATTCGCACTTTGAGGTATTGATTTCAAGACCGATAGATTTCAAAGCTGGCAAAAGCCTGGTGACGTCCCTGAGACCTGCGTCGGGATCTCCCCCTACGGTGCCATCATCTAAATACCACACGTTGAGAGGTGACTCCAATGTAGAAATCAGGTTTTGTATGGCTAGGCAAAAAACGAGGGGGCCTAATGGATCGCTTTGCTGAGCGCCGACCTGTGAGCTTATGGTGCTTTCACCATAGAAAAGGTTGCTAGGAGATGAATAGCATTGGAATAGGAATGGGTACAATACGGGAGTATGATCTAGCACTTGCTTTAAAATTATATCTCTTTCGACACTATTAAACGCATTTTTTATGTCTAGTTTGATTATCACAGAATCGCTATTTACGTGTGTCATTAAAAAGTGCCTTGTTGCGTGGATTGCCGCCTCGCAGCCTAACGGTGTGCCGAAACCCATTTGAAAAGGCTGGAGAAATGCTGCCATCTCATCTCTCACGAAACGGCAACCCAATTTGGCAACAAGTCGTCTCAGAGTAGTGCCAATATGGGTCTTACTCCACCGTCTTTTTTTTCCAATGCACACAGAGATGCACCGTACAGGTAGGGACAGACTTGTGGGTTGAGCATACCGCGCAACAGGAAGTTACATAGTTTGGTCAGCGATTCAAGTAGTTTAGATCCATTATCACCTGCATTAGGAGACACGAGTTCTTTTAAGTGTTGCGGGCGGAGTCCGTCCAACCCTGAAGCAGAACCGTTGTAAAAGGTGTCAATGGCAGTGGCTACATCTGAAACTGAAACCGTAAGGAACTGACTTGATAGGTTAGGTTCTGGAGGATATGTGAGAGGTCTGGATGGTGACGGGTGTTTTTCTGTCAATGCTTTTAAAGTTTCGGCGTTCGACGGGGCGAGGGACGAGTCGGACATTAATATACGAACTGCACCCCTTAAGTCTCCATCGTGTACTTTGGCCTCGATTGTGCGGCAAAGCGACCGAGGCTTTTCGGGCAGTGCAGGAGGAAAGTATATATTAAGGTCGTAAGTGCCAACATTTTCCTTGACTTTTGAAGTTAATGACTGGCCCACTCGGGTCTCGGGAACCCTCAATGCATTAAAAGAGAACGATAGTAGCGTGAACCAATCATCAACTTCGTTGGATCGTAAACAGGCTTCAATTAGGGAGGACAGTTTACCTGCGGCAACGTTTCTTGCCCCCTTAGGAATGTGTTTCAAAACACGCACATTTTTTTTAACCAGGGGAGACTATGTAGTCCTAAACTGTTTGGATTATTGCTTGAATTAGAGAAAGTAGCAGTTACCGAACTCGTTGTTGCTTGTGGTGTTTGTGGTAGGTCGATAACTTGGCCATGGCGGGCTTGCGTTGTGCTCGCTGCAGTCTGGTTGCCATGGACTTTCCTGATATGGATGTTTAGACCATGTTGGCCCTTAAATTGGCGGGCTTGCGGGCAGTGCGGGCAGTATGGGCAGACGGTAGGCGTTGGTGTTACTTTGGGGGCGGCATTGGAAGAGTTATGTAAAACCGGCATAGAAAAATTATACTAAATAAACAAAATAAAAACCTATGGCTCAGTTAATTATAGTTAATGTAAAAAAATCACTGATTTTCCCGAACTTCACTATATACAATGTTTATATATATGTAGCTCTTGAGCGACGGCACGGGGTGGGTAGCCGCTATCACCGTTTCCCACGGGGCGGTGGCCGGCAGGTTGGGATGTCGGGATGCGTAAAGCACTAGCACTAGACGTACACAAGACGTATTAACACAATCACGAATAAAGCCACATAATTTTTCGCAAACATTTCATAAATTATTTGTTTACTTGATTTTGACATTCAACTGTCATGCTCGTTGTGGGGCTTCTTTGATCTCTGCTCGGGCTTCTGCCTAATGATTATGATTTATACTGTCTCTATTAGTTTTTCTTTCAAAATTAGGTACTTCAAACCTATTTTCTAAAATTATACAGTAATAATTGTCTCTCATTCTAAACTAACAAGTATATTTACAGCCTAAATAATATAAAACAGTTGAGCTACTTACATACAAACTGACAGTAGAACCATAACAATTGGAATTATAATAAATCTTATATCTTAAACACAAAACTTCCGTGAGAATCAGACATATTCAATAAAATAAATCACGGGTTACTCACGTCACGAGCAATATTCGACTTAAAAGACGTGAGTAACCCGTGATATATTTTATTTAATAAATCTAATATTGTATATTTGGCACGGTTCAATTTATACCACCTTTTCCATAAATGTGACCAGGAAAATTCCAGTTCCATGAAACTTCAATTCCGGAAATGTCAAAGTTATATGTGTAATACAATGGAAGCGATATTAAAATGTATTCAGAAAATTCAATTCCAGACGTTTGAATAACGGATTTATACCAAACGGCTAGCAATATACAATGTTTCTTTTATACAATTGAAATTTTAATCGATTTTGACACTTTTATTTTGAAACTGAGGAGTATTGGGTGGTTTCTGGTTCATCTCAATATTATGTGTTCATTCAGTAGGAAAGGAAAACTAGACAATTAATTATTGAGGTCCCGGGTTCGAATCCTGGTCAGGGCATTTATTTGTGTGTTTATCACGGTTATTTGTTCCTGAGTTATGGATGTTTTCTATGTATTTAAGTATTTATCTATCTATTATTTATATATATTATATCGTCGCCTAGTACCCACAACACAAGCCTTATTGAGCTTACTGTGGGACTGGGTTGATTTGTGTAAGATTGTCCCATTATATTTATTATTTATTTATTTATTAATCGATTTATATTTTAATGCAATTAGATTACTCCGTTTGATTATTTTTATTACAAAAATTTACGGTAGATCGATTTTTGATGTCCACTTAAATAATTGATTAAATTTTTAAAAAATTTAAAAATATTGGTTTTGTTGCCAAACAGAGAGCAGTTTGTTGACGACAGGACCCTCTTGTACAGTCGACGTCAAAGATATGCTTACACTTTAGAACCCTACTCCTTTGTAATTAGGTGCAAAAGTGTAAACATATATTTGACGTCGACTGTACCTATAGCCTGCGTTTCCACCAGAGATGAACGAGGATGCGTTGAGAAATGTGTTTGTTAAGAACAAATCTTAGAGCTGCGTTGTGCGAGGATAAACGATTGAAGTGAATTATTATAAACTTGTATAGTTGTCATATTATACAAAGGAGAAGGAAGGATTTATGTAGGTACGTAAATATTCATATTAAATAAATCACGGGTTACTCACGTATTCACGTTCGACTTAAAATACGTGAGCAGCCCGTGTTTTATTTAATATGTCTGATTCTCACGGAAGTTTTGTGTTTAAAATTACGTAAATATTCATTAAAAAATAATTTGATTTGTTCTTTCAGTTCGATTGAAGTGACTCTATTGGTTTTCAAAAACACATTACTCGCAACATATCCTCGCTCATCTCTATATTAAAGGGTCAGCAACGCGCATGTGGCACCTCTGAAGTTGCAGACGCCCATAGATGTTGCACTGGTGGTGACCGTATACTTGTTAGGTATAGTCGCCTTTTAATTCTGCGGATACTACAGTTGTTTGCTACCATTGTGGTACAGTCGCCATCAGATATATCGGAGCGGCCAAGATGGTCACAAATATCTGAATAACGCCTCTATTCTCATGGCGATAAAGTGGATGTTCAGATATTTTTGAATACCTTGGTGATTTCAGTATTTTTTACAGCAACTCTGCCTCTTCTTCTTGGAATAGCGGATCCTAAGTGAAGCCGGTTCTTTTTTTGTTTAAGAATATTAGTATAAAATAACTGGTTTATATATATTCCCTATCCCTAACTAAAGCGTACTTATTCACATCACACAAGTCTGAACTTGAATTGTGGATTTTACTTGTTCTCTGCTTTAGTCGAACGAGCGGAGCGTAAGCGAAGATCGTTCTTACAAACAACAACTGTCACCTGGCTACTGGGACGTCTCGGCATTTGGATGGCTTTTTGATTTAGATAGTTTGTCCGACGATAACTTTAGTAACGATTTTCCGATCTTTATGAAATTTGTTGGGGTTGTAGCAGAGACCAACAAAATTTGCGAGTTCGTATATGAGCTGGATTGAGACGGGGGTTCTGAAATTAGAAGGCCTAAAAAGGTTTTGTAAAGGGTTCCTGATACATTGGTCATCTTATTTGCTACTTTTACGAGCAAGTATGGTTGAGTTTGGTATCAAACGAAAGGTATTGATTAACACTCTCGTCAAATCGTTATTAACTGCTTACTGTTTCATAACAATTAGCAACATAAAATTGATTTCAAAAATATTTTCAATTATATTTTGATTTTGGTGTAAATATTTTGACAACTGACTTTTTTTTAATTTATTAGAGCTTTGGCTGCTAGCGCCATCAGCATACTGACATTAACACATTACATTAGTTAGAGAGAGTTACCATAGACGCATAATGATGGTGACCGAAACCTAATATATAGTTGGTCCACAGATGAGAACGACATGCTAAGGCAACAGAGTGAGAGGCATGTGAGAGGTGGATTTAAATTAAGATGAGACAAAAACTGTTAAATCTGAAGCGATTTCGTCGCGGTAAAATTTTGCGCATCAACCGCACAATTTAATATGGACGTTTAGTTTCACCGTGATGGTTAGTTGAGAAAAAAATACCCGATACCTATTTTTGGTATTTGTAGTAATTCTACTATTGCACATTTATGGCGAAACACAAGATTCGCGAGTTCACAGTTCGGGGCGAACTACTAGTTTAATTTAACTTTGTAACAACGTTTATCTTTTTTTAAGTGGAATGAAAGTATGAACCCGTTTTAAAACCAGTCAGTTATTTTTAGTATAAAATAACCGGTTTATACCTATTCCCTATTCCTAACTAAAGCGTACTTATTCACATCACACAAGTCTCAACTCGAATTGTGGATTTAACTTGTTCTCTGCTTTAGTTTAATTTAACTTTGTAACAACATTTATCTTTTTTTAAGTGGAATTTTAGTATGAACCGGTTTTAAAACAAACCAGTTATTTTTAGTATAAAATAACCAGTTTATATTCCCTATTCCTAACTAAAGCGTGCTTATTCACATCACACAAGTCTCAACTCGAATTGTGGATTTAACTTGTTCTCTGCTTTAATTTAGTTTAATTTAACTTTATAACAACGTTTATCTTAAGTAGAATCGAGAACGATTTCAACTTCATTGTGGATTTTCTTTGTCATTTTAAGTGAAAACATCTGTTTTAGCTACCGTTATACGTTTTTTAAGCTGCTTTAATAATAAAAAGTAGTATTAACTTTCAATCAGATTTTTAATAGAGATTTTCTAGTACAACTGCCCTCCACCTATTATAATCGAACGAGCGGAGCGTACGCGAAGATCGTTCTTACAAACAACAACTGTCACCTGGCTATTGGGACGTCTCGGCATTTAGATGGCTTTTTGATTTAAATAGTTTGTCCAACGATAGCTTTAGTAATGATTTTCCGATCTTTATGAAATTTGTTGGGGTTGTAACAGAGACCAACAAAATTTGCGAGTTCGTATATAAGCTGGATTGAGACGGGGGTTCTGAAATTAGAAGGCCTAAAAAGGTTTTGTAAAGGGGCCCTGTTACATTGGTCATCTAATTTGCTATAATATAATATTTTCCATTATATTTTGATTTTGGTGTAAATATTTTGACAACTGTCTTTTTTAAATAGGGCATATTACTGCAATGTTCTGCCACCAGAGTACAGCACTAGCACACCGGTAAACCATAGAGTTCGTAATACACACTAGGCCTTAAACAGTTTTTTACAAGTTGTCATAGATAATTTATAACGAATAAATATGTCATTTGTGCACCAAGGCGGTTTGTTTACAGAGGGCCTATCGTGAAACGAAAGAATCGTAATTTTGACTTCTGCCTCTCTATCGCTCTAATACTTATGCAAGAGTGACAGAGAACGAGGTAACGAAACTTTTATTTTCGTGTTTCGCGGTAGGCCCTCTGGTTGTGCTAGTGCCGCCCCCTACGCAGAGTTTTGCGTAATATTCCCTATTTATTAGAGCTTTGGCTGCTAGGGCCATCAGCATACTGACATTAGAGTGAGTTACCATAGACGCATAATGATGGTGACCCAAACCTATATAGGTGGTCCACAGATGAGAACGACTTGTCAAAGCAACAGAGTGAGAGGCATGTGAGAGATGGATTTAAATTTAGATGAGATAAAAACTGTCAAATCTGAAGCGATTTTGTCGCGGTAAAATTTTGCGCATCAACCGCACAATTTAATATGGACGTTTAGTTTCACCGTGATGGTTAGTTGAGAAAAAATACCCGATACATATTTTTGGTATTTGTAGTAATTCTACTATTGCACATTTATGGAGAAACACAAGATTCGCGAGTTCACAGTTCGGGGCGAACTACTAGTTAGCTTAAGTGCACACAATATAGACCGTGCGCGCTGGAGAGTCAGCCGTCTAGTCGAACTCGCGGAGCGTATGCGAAGCGAGTTCTTCCAAACAACTCCAGACCGAATTGTCACCTGGCTACTGGGACGTCTCGGCATTTGGATGGCTTTTTGATTTCGATAGTTTGTCCGACGATAACTTTAGTAACGTTTTTCTGATCTTTATGAAATTTCTTGGGGCTGTAGCAGAAGTACATAAAATTTGTATTGGTTATGGAGCTAAAAGGAGAAAACAAAATCCTCCTAAGGGGCTTGTTATATTGGTCAACTCGTTTGCAAGTAAATCGCGAGTTCTCAGTTCGAGGCGGACTACTAGATTTACTTAGTCGAAAACTGAAACTTCAACGCCAATAGTGCAGCTTCCAACATTGCCCTTGCACGTTGTAGCGCACAGAGGACCGACCTCTTTAGCCGTTCTTGGATAGATGCGCCCTTGTCTATGGTTTCTATAGGAATCGACCGTGTCAGCGTATATAACAACTAATTGTCTTAGCTGTCATATATTTGTGCTAATTGCGTTGGGGTACAGGCCGATACTTTTATAGCTATTTTGATGAGATAATCTGAAATAACTGAATCATCATTATAATCAATCAGCAGTAATACGCAGGAACTAACTGTAACAAAGGTTTGTATAGTAATAAGTATTTATGGAACTTTTGTCATGACATACAAGCATCTTAGGTCCAACAACGTATCTAGTCCTAACAGCGCTCGCGCATGCGCTTTCCTGATCTGTATTGTAACGCCTGATACCTAGTGGACTAGTTTGGCAACTTGAATGTGTTATTAGAACTTCATGGCAATAAACAGGAGCGTCCTAAGCTGCCCTTTTCAGTTCACGCACGTTTCTTATTAACGATATGGATTAAACATTAGGCTAGATGAATTTTTTTCATGCGTGGTATCATTCGATTCGTTTTGTAGTGAGGATCAAATGTCTATATGGGGCCAATTGCCTTAAATCAACATAAAAGACAGAAAAGAGACTTAAAGTCTGTGATTAGCTTTTGTGTCTCAAAACGCTCCTAACAAAATGATATGAAGCCGTGACGTCACGGCTTCATAGTTGCCCTGTTTGAAGTATGGAAAAATTATGAAATTGCTATTATTACATTGAAATATTGCGTTTGCGTGTATATGGTTGCCGTACAATTTATTTCACAATAAAATGTTAGAAATCGAATGGTACCATTGGTTTTTTAAATATCGTACTTTAAAAATTCCAAAAAAATTGAAAATTTGAAGCCTGATTTCTTTGCAACATTTCAATAGATTTTTTAATCTTATTTGGATATTTTGATCATTTTGCATCCTATCAACTAAATTTTATTGCCTAATTCAACATGTGTCATCATCCCTATTAGTGTGACGCTAGCTGTCAATGTAAAACGCTAGTTTCAGCACTAATAAACCTGTCATCGACTCATAATCGCTCAAGTTCTTCCTTGTTTTAAATCTCCCGTATGTGCATTAGACAGGTATTTTAAAAGTGAACTTTACAGCACGGGAACTAAGTACAAAGTTGCTTGAGTCTTTAAATGGACATAGGTACGGTGACTATGTTAGGAGGTTGTCCCTCGAAGTTCGAAACTATACAACATCGTCTGTAGGGAACTCTTAGGTTGTCAACTTCGGGGACAGGTACTTAATCTGACATATTGATTGCTTTGGGTCTCCTAATCTTAAGGACCGTAAGCCAGGAACAAATTTCATGAAATCGTGCCCCAGGCAATGGTTTCATCATCATCATCATCTCAGCCATAAGACGTCCACTGCTGAACATAGGCCTCCCCGCGTATGGCAAACCCCCCCTGGGTTTGCCATACGCGCCACGCTTGGCAGGCGGGTTGGCGCGCGCAGTTTTTTTGTTTATTGTTTGTAGGCTTTCGGAAGATGCTGCTGCCCATCTCCCGGTATATTCCCTTAGCAGATTCCTACTGCAACCACGGGACGATATGGTGGGCGGCAATTCTAAGGCCGGGCACCCCACGGCGGCGCCGGTGCAGTGGTTTAAGGCAGCTTTAAAAAAAATGGCCACCGCGTCCCAATTCAAACTTTGTCAGATGATAGTTTATATAGCATTTAATGTAAGTACTGTAAATGGCTGTCGTTTCTCAACCCACTAAGGGTGCGGCAGCTGATCTCCAAGAGGCTTCATTAATTACATCTTCCCTCCCTTAGCCGAACCACTTCACAAATTATAACCTACGAAATTTGTCTATTTATATTATAATCAATGCCTCACGTAGATAATGGACGCCCTCAAAAAATAATATGGATATTGCAATTAAAACGAAATGTTTATTTATTGCAACATTAATTCTACGAAAATAATATTTAACACATTCCTGTGATCATGTAGGTAACATTAATTAAGAACCTACTATTTTCGTAGAAAATGGATTCATTATTTTGATGGTAGGTAAATACTAGGATATTATCAAAGAGCTGCAAATTCATTAACTAAACGAGAATAATTTATATATTCAAAGTAATTAAAACCTACTCATACTCATACTCATACTCATTTATTCATAATATTTCAAAATATTACATGTCAAAAGATTTCATAGCATATTGATTGCAAATTATGTACTATTAAATATACAATTAGAATTATTCATTAATTTGTTATGTCAGCTTACAATTAGTAGGTACTTAAATTTACTTTATTTCTGTCAAGAAATTCAGTCACAAAGAAGAAAGTTTTTTCAATTAGCCATTTTTTAAGTCTGTTTTGGAACAAGTTGCTACTCTCTAATAATTTGAGTTCAGCGGGTAACGCGTTATATATATTTGGACCCACGACTAGCATTATTTTGGAAAACTTGGTCAGTCGTTGGAAAGGGGTCAACAACCTCTCCTTGCTTCCTAAACGGGTACTGGAGCCTGCCTATGGAGCCTGCATGTACAAGTCAAATATGAGGCACGAAATGTGGCTATACGATGACGTTGCTTTGATATTCTCGTGTCTTTCTCCGGGGTGATAGAATACCCGGGGTGAAAATATAGTCACGAACCCGAATTCTTGAGCCACTTGCCTTTATTAGTAATTCAGCCGTGTTATGAATGACCGATGTTACCGACTAGCTGTCAACTGTCAGTTCCATCATCATTTATTGAGCGTTTTCACGAAAAGTTGTTAGTTTTCACATTTTTGAAATTTTAAGAATTTTTTGCATATTCCTACTCAGAATCGTGAGTACTATCAACTCCACTATGAAATTAAAAGTGTCCTGTTCCTCTTACGCTACTTTTCTATGGGCACTTATATGAAAGTAGCGTAATGGAACATAAAAATTGTATGAAATTTTTGGGACACTTTTCATTTCCTAGCAGAATGAATAGTATTCTCGATTCTAAGGAGGAATATCCAAAAAATTCTTAAAATTTCAAAAACACGAAAACCAACAACGTTTTGTGAAAACGCCCTATTACTCGGCTGCAAAAAGAACTTATGGTTTATATAGGTATGTTAATATTTAATACCCGAAAACTAAATCCTTACAGAGCTGCTTTCTAGTACAAAAAAATACACGGCATTTACTAAACTAGACGATTGTAGCATCATTTCCGATACTTGCAAAATATTGATCCTAATAAGTATGAGTACGGTTTCATTCGATTCGGCGTAAAAAAATACATCGAAAATGATAATAAAATCATCTAGTTTAGTAAATGTGTATTTTTTTAAAGTGTCTCCCCCTACCATACCCACCTGATACCGGTAGGACGCATACATTTTGATAGGACTCAGTAGATCCTCATTCCTAGTGCCAAGCTAAAGTTACAAAGCAAACTTCCATTGATGTACATATTTTGCCGCAAAAATGGCATATCTAGTCTTACTTTATCTATATTATTTAAGCGAATTCAACGTTACTAAACTGCTTTTAACAAAGCACGAAGTCTCGTCTCGTCTCGTCTCGTCTCGTCTCGTTTCGTGTCGAGAAGCAAAGGTGTACCCAAAAACATTCCTGGCAGTTACTCCATTACCTCTACTTTCTGGTGCAGTTTTTTTTGTTTAACAAAGCCTTGATTACCTGAAACAAATTACGAAATGTCATCAAATAAAATAATGAAGGTAATTTTTCGGGACTCTATATTAATGCCCAAGGGTTTCATTCAATGACATGGTGCCGTATTCTAATTTTAAAATGTATAAACAATACATTAACTACACAATCTGTCTTAAACATAACTTATTACACTCAACCAATAATCAACCAGTATTGTAGTTGCATCGCAGTAATTTTCAAGCAAATTCCGTCATTTTTGATTCAGACGTGTAGGCGTTAGCTGTATTGTGTTGTTATTGCATTGGATTTGCATTGAAGTTGGATCGTGTCTGTGCGTGTTTTAAAGTTAGAATACGGCCCAAGTAATTTTCAATTTAACAGAGTATATTTTTGTCGTTCGATATTTAAACAAAAGAAATTCGATTAAGTATACCTTTTCCCAACGATATTGGTTTACATATCTACAGGTAATAGAACTGCTGCTACCACCGACAAAAATAGAAATGTTATTTTCTCTACCTTTTTCTTATACGTACGTTTCATTATTTTTTGATTGAATGTTAGCAAAATTTTAATCCAGATTTGTTAAGAAGAAATATAAGAGTAAATATAATTAGTGTGCCGCGCGATGCTAACGGTCTAGTGTCATCATATGGCATTTCGCTCGAGTCGAGTCGATTCATAAAGATGGCATAACGTATGTACATTGTAACGTTACGATAAGGTCTAATTTTGCGCGGCATAACACGGAATTAGGCTAGAAGTTATTGAGTAATCAGGACAATGCTTTATTTTGTAACATCACACCAATTAATTATGTTGTACAAACTCCTTTCAAAAATACAACAACGTAGGTATTAAGTGACACGATCAGACAACAAACGAGTTTTCAATAATACATGAAGCAAGCCGCGGGCGAATAGACGGGAATTCGGGGGCGTTCGAAATTTCATTACAAACTTTGGTACTGAATTTGATGGACTTATTAAATTAATTTAGGTGATGTGTTTTTGTTTATAAAATCGTTTATCAAACTGTGCCTTAAACAGTTTACAAGATCAAACTTACGCTCACCTCCGTACTTGTTTGTTTATATATACTACGTGAGCGCTATATTAAAAAATAAAAATGTTTCGTTACTTACTAAGTACATACAAAAAAAACTTATGTTATCAACCGACTTCAAGAAGTTCAAGATTTCGAAGGCGGAGTTTCTCAATTCGTCGGGATCTTTGTTTCTGTTTTGCTTTTATGTATGTTCACCGATTATTCAAAGACGGATGGACCGATTTGGATTTTTTTTTTGAAAAATTTGTCCCATTGTCACCAGGTCCGGATCTGATGATGAGATCCTGGAGAAATCGACGGTACTCTTCAATTATATCGATTTCACTATTTTTTACAGTAACTCTGCAATTTCCTCTTGGTAGTAAAGTCAGTTTTTTATTTAAATTTATTTGTACCTATATGTAAATTCTGAACGCATAATTTATTAAATTGGAATTTACTTACCTGAATAAATGAGAAAATAAAGACGACAAGTTTAAGGTTTTAGTTTTCTCATTTTCGTTACTATAATTAGCCGTATAAATGCATAGTTTATTTTCGTAACTAAGTTGAGAAGATTAAAGCCAGATTAGATAAATGTACAAAAAAAACTATTTACCCTACAGATGAAAACCATACGTAAATTTATATTTCTCCGTGAATAAATATCATCCACCCCGTAGATGCTTATTACTTACATGGTAAATTTTAATTAATATAGTAAACATGCAAAACTCTGAAGTCACTGATGCCAATCATGGACACGAATTGACTAATTTATTTAATTAAATTTTGAGACACAATGTGTTTTGACTTGAATTAAATGCAAAATATATTTTCCTGAATTTGAACATTTAATGTAGCACGCGTAAAATTCTTCATTGTCGTTTTATTTTATCTATCGCTGACGCACTTGGTACAAGGGTAAAATGTGATAACTATTAAAGTGCTTAATGTACAAGTAGGTGTACAGCAATAGGTACTTATTAAACTTCGACGCCATCAAATATTTAGAACAAATTCTGTGTGCTTTTTTTACTAAAGACAAAATGGTTTCCCGGACATTCAAATGGCGTTAGTATAAATTTAAAGCCAACACATTGTGAAAACACGTTGGAATGGTAATGCGACTATCCCCTTACATTGGTAATTCTCCCGCCTAATGACGTCAACGTAATGGCTGCCCCTTCGTTGCGAAAAGTGCAAATTTCATTCAAACTGTCCACTGCACCTACACGTGTGTGGTATCAAACGAAAGAAGATTAAATGTGTCATATTTTTGTGGTACATTATATACTAAAATGTTTATTTCAGTTTAACAGCTATTAACTCAAAATCAGGCTAAAAAATATTATTTTACGACAAAATTATAAGTGAAACTTTAAAGCAATGTAGTATAATAATAAAACAGGCTTATTAAGCTATACATTGCTATAAAACTAATAAAATCTGGCAATAATTGTGGCAGCTATGTTAAAACTAGTTAGCGCTGCCGAACTATTCCCTTAGGGTGATAAGTTAACAATTTTCTCAATTTACGGTCGTTACGGGTACGATTAATTCTTGAACGTTTATTATAATTGATAAAGGGTACACTTTGTAAACAAATTAGTCATCCTTGCTATATTTCACAGGCTCGCCCGAAACTTATCAACACCGCGTCGCAAGTTACTACAAATTAGTTGCAAAAACAATTACAAATCTAATAACACTAATGAATCCGTAGCCATGATTAATCTTAGCGACAATCGGAAACAAGCCTAGCTGTTATTCAAAGTCGTTAGACAGACCAGTATACAATTTGAATCAAGTCACGTAGAAACTATGCGTATAGTCAGAGTTCTTTTTGGTATTGGTTTTGGTGTTTGCCTGCGCTTGTTACGATGGTAATAATCCTTGGAAACTTAGCAATCGTAATCAATTAAGTAGTGTAGTGCTGAGGTTTGAAACATCTGAAGTGTCAGAGATTTACGCGATATATTTACTTGTTTGCGGTATTGTAGTTTTGAGTTTGTTAGTAATTAAGGTAAAATTGAAGGTAAAACATACCTAAGATACGTTGCCAGGCAGAGTTTGACAATTGAAAGGTTGCAAGTCACTGCTGTTGATATTCTCAATATCAAGGCATGTGAGACTGAAATGATGTGTTTATGTGTGAGTACTGTGATGTCAGGGGGGTTTCACTATGTCTCTCTCCATTGTACCTGATTTTGACGTTGCGCGTCCCGAGCCCGAGGCCTAATGAGGGCAGGTTTAGCACATCGCTTATTATATTATGGGTGCCTTCGAGAATAGTTTCATTTCAGAAAAGATAACATAGTTGAATAGTTTATAGTAGTAGTTTTGTACTAAAATCACTTACATCTGTAGACCCCTTGATTTATACTGAACTATATCGGCTACGTTCACATATCAAACTTCTTTTTATCTGTAGATACCACGTGCACGGAATGAAGCACGTTGACAGCCCAAAAAATAAAATTATTTTTTGCACAGATAACTTTTTCATATCTGTAGCTAAATGTCAAATTCAGGAAGGAGAACCTTCTATACTTGTACTATTCATTATTCTGTGGTGATGTGATGTAAATAACGATTAGTGGAAATACATTTATTTACATAACTAAATATACAGAGGTACTACAGTACAAATACTAAACTAAATTAATAACTAGCTCAAATCTAAACTAGGCCCTTGCGGCATTGTACCAAGGATGCTGGCGGCATTTCCTCGTTGTATCGCAATGCTGATACGCTGTGCGAGGAAACCGATTAGTTGTAGTTACTGGATATCAATCCGATTTTCTATCTCGCTATCTTTGTGTCTCTCTAACTTACTTCATTCCAGAGAGAAGCGAATTCACGATTTTGACCGTTGAGAGTGCTTTTGGATTAGTTGGATAGGAATACTGTTTGTCTACTTGAATCGGTATACCAGAAGATTCGTGTGAGTTGCGTTGGGCATAAGGATATTATAAATGCAAAGTTGAACTTTGAAATAAAGTACAAATAATTGTGGTAAACAAAATAAATCCTTTGTCTTACAAAGCCTAGTAACATCCAACCTTTTCGATAATAATTTTAAACAAAAGAAGAACCGACTTCACTTAGGCTCCGCTATTCCAAGAGGAAGTGGCCGAGTTGCTGTAAAAAATAGGTGTGCCTATAATAGTTGAAGATGAAGAGTTTTCTCGATTTCTCCAGGATCCCATTATTAGATCTGGACCTGGTGACAATGGGACCAACTGTGAAGTATACTCTTTCAAACACAAAAAGAATTTTTCAAATCGGTTCAGCCGATACATAAAAAAAATTGCAAAAAACAAACAAACAAAGATCCCTACGAATTGATAACCTCCTCCTTTGAAATCTTGAAGTCGGTTGAAAAGGACACTATATTACAAGCATTTTCTATCTCAAAGTCAAATCCTCGAAAGGCAAAATTTTAGAGAGCTCAAGGTGGCTATATATTTCCACCTCTCTATCCAGCGAAAGCCTAATCCTATAGAGGCTGTAACAAAAATACAGTCGACCAAAAATTGGAGGTTGAGGTTTGTTCGAACATCATGAGACAACAAGGTCGTGCATGTTTTAAACTCCCTTAGAAATGTCAACCTTAGCGATCGTTAGATCTCGCAGAAACTTTTTGTCAAAACTGGTAGACCACTTTCTTGGTCGACTGCACATGTCGTCACAGATGGCCAACCCTCCACACAAAATCTTTTCTTTTTCTTACCTTTCCATAATTAAAATACGATACCAATTATGCTGTTAAAAGCATCACCAGTATTGTTACACCTTGTATAGGGTAACCCAATAGGATAGCCATTTAACAAGGTTTCCTAAGGGTTTCCCTTTTAAATTGGTTAATCAATGGTGGAGCTTTCCGATACTGTTTATGAGCATGCGTTTATACGTTTATAATATAGTTTTTATCCTCAACCTGTGGCTAACTAGGTCAATTTTAACGATAATTAAGAACGGTACATAAACCCAGCTTTGTGTACAGCATCACCGTAATCAATTAGAGTTACTAATGATCTCACTGACAAAGTAAAAGTACAAAAGTAGTCCATCAAAAAAGTACGAGCACAGGTTGCTTGATAAATACATGATGATTGCAGTACGATCGTAAACCTTTTCGCATAGGTGTGCGAGCGGGACTTCTATACACACGCATAGCGCTGTATCGTTTACGCTCCAGATCGGTGTGCGGATCTGCCCCACATCCAGATCGTGAATGGAGAAGGCCGGTGAAAACTTATTGTAGAGGTTGCTCTTCCAAATTACACACAAAATACAATGAGAGAAAGAGACAAAAGATGAATGGTCCGGCGCCTTAACAATGTAATGTTATTTCCGTACCTACATAGTTTAGGCTTTTCTGAGGCAAAAATCTTCCCTATTGCATAATCCTACCGTATTTTAACTGTACTTTTAGAGTATTTCAGACACCGGCGCTTTCGCTAAAATAATATAAAAACTTCCTGCTAAAAAAAATTTTTTTCAAGGGCCAATTGTTGCAAATGTCATTGTAACAGTTGCCGTCCCCATTCGTAAATGAACGGAGATAGGTTACTGTCTTTATTAAGTACTAGGACACTGCTCGAAGAGACATCGTTAGTCACTCTGAAAACATGGCGGATATTTTCAAATATTTGGACTAAGTTTGTACGAAAGGGTTTTAATGTTTCAGTAGCTGTCATTCTAAAAATAACGGATGCGATACGCTAACAACTAAATTACACTCGAGAGCAAAAGTTTCGGGTCACTAGCATTTTCTTGAATATCTTAAAAGATATTAATTTTAAAGATACCTATTTATTTTAAAGATATTTAAGTTTCTGTTACTGACCCCAAATTTTTGCACTCGAGTGTAGTAGTCCGCCTCAAATTGAGAACTGGCGATTTACTAGCAAAAAAGCTGACCAATGTAACAAGACCCATGTGATGTTTTTCGCGCCTTTTAGCTCCATAACACGTTGATCGATCAAGCTCATATACGAACTCTCAGATTATATGCATTTCTACTACAACCTCAACAAATTTAATAAAGATCAAGAAAACGCTACTCAAGTTATCATCGAACAAACTCTCAAAGTAAAAAGGCATTGAAATGCCGAGTCGTCCCAGTCCCAGTAGCCAGAGATGTTTGTAAGAACTCGCTTCGCTTGCGCTCCGCTCGTTCGGTTAGGGTTTCCACCACAGAATATTATAAGTATTTTTAGTTATGTGTAGTATGTAACATATAGATTGTAAAAATTGTTTTGTATAAAATAAACTACGGCGGAATTGGTATCGAGACAAACCACACCGGTTTACCGATACTCTTGTATCAAATGTAATGATTTTGTTGTAATTACCTTAATAAATAAAATAACAATAAATAAATGACAGTAGTAACACCAGTAACAGTAGTCATTGTCGCGCCATCTGTTGAGGCATGGCCCCAATTTTTTTCTTTTTTCTGAATGCGTTGTACTTTTTGCTTATTCGCTATGTGCGAAGTGCATGGTGGGGGTAACGAGAACGATCGCAGTGCACAATGTGACAAGAAATGAAACTGCAAAAGCCCCTGTCAGCGGTCAAAATAGTGAATCAGCCAGTGACATTTCATATAAGCAAGGAATACAAGCTATTTATAAAAATGAAAAAAAAAAAAACTGAACACCTGCCCCAGAGATGGCGCCACAATCATGTACACAGCGAATATGAAATGACTCTTGCTGATTCACTATTTTGACAGTTGTACGAGTTCAATTCAATTCAATTTTTAAAATATGGCATTCTGTCCACAATATTGGGACAATTTTGCCAATGTCGAAGTCGCTCCAAGAGCTGGACGTTGTACGGTGAGGTTAGGCTTTTTATAAGGAGATAGCTACTCCCTACAAACAGCACGTGGACTAACGGATATCTAACTCAAACAGGGGTTACACATGTTTCGAGACTAATTCTTCATTAGTTGCTCACTAGTTCGTTAAATCACTGCAGAATAAGCTATATATTACACATTGAATCACGAAAATGAACATAAAATAAGAAGTTTTTCCCGAAACCAAACCACCTTGCTCGACAACCTCACCTTGCTTGCTTGCTTGTACGAGTTGATTTACGTCAATTATTTTGAAGTTTGTTATTGACAAAAGCCCTTACTTACAGTATGGATAGTAGAATGTAAGGATGACAATCTCAATATGAGAACCGTCTAAAAAGTGTCCAGCGGCGGGAAACAGCAACTAAAAGTTCTAAATCTCTCCACGTAGCGCCATCGTAGCGCTAGTATTGCTTTCGTGTATGAACCCGGACTAGCTAAAGCTAAAGTGGCGCCACTAATTCCACGCCTTTTGGTGGACACTTTTGTAACAGAGAGATTGTCATCCTTACCTTCTACCATCCATAACCTACAATTTCATTTCTTGTCACATTGTGCACTGCGATCGCTCACGTGACCGCCACCATATATTTCGCACACTGCGAACATTACAATTACAATTAATCGATAAATTCTTACATGTGGTGCATACCTATAAATCACCCAGACCCAGCATTATAAACCCATGAAATGACGTCATAATGGTTAATTGTGCTAATAATGTTTGCCGTAATGTGTGGATATTAGTGTCATGTAGATAGTGCCCGTTAAATGTAATGTTCGCGAGCTCAGGGTCCGTACTGAATACTTTATTGTATAGGTACATGTATAGCAAATCATGAGTATTAGTAATGCGAAGAATATTGTTATTTGAAGGCATAACAGATAAGCAGAATTCGCTGCGCAGTAATTTAAAAGAATGATTCTCAACAACACCTCCCGATCAACTAATTATGCCCCGCCAGAGGCAACATATTGTCTCGAAAAAAACAACAGATCATAGAACCATAGAACCATAAGAAGAGAGGGGAAGAGAACCATTGGTAACCCTGCCTACGACGCTGCAAACAAACAGATATGCTCATTGCTCACTGGGATAAAAATCCAGGCCTAGCTCATACTCCCAAAAGTTTCGTAGGCAAAGTCACTATCACTACCGACTAAACCTACAGATACCGTTTCTTCCATTTTTAGCTACCTTTGTACCCTACCCATAGTGTTGTGTTCCTGCTGTTGAGTAAGGTTGCCAAAAAGCTCAAAGAGGACTCAGTGTGTTGCCGACGAGGGACCCTCTTGTTTTTTAGCCGTCAACACGGTGAATCCTCCTCTTTGTAAAGGGTCTACAACGCGCATTTGATACCTCTGGAGTTGCAGGCGTCCATAGGCTTGTAGCTGCTTACCGTATGCATGTTTTCCGCCGTCGTGGTATAAAACAACCTTGTTAAATATTCCCTGATTTACCTCAATAATGTATATTAAGATAAGTCCTCTGATACCCCACACCCCGTGTAGTCATTAGTAATTAACACTCCCATTACCCGTTTCTGACGCCCTTAAGCAACGAAAATTATAATGAGCTTAATGAACGTACCTACTATTAATTATTCATAACAAACTCAATTAAGTTAAATAGAAGATTTACTTAATTACTGTGTAAATCTAATACGAACGAATCTCTTAACGGTGATTAGTATAGGACATAAGAAAAATTAGATAAATTGCAGTTGCAATTAAAATATTGTCCATACAAAATAATACAGCCCGCAATGTAATGCAAACACACTCGCGTTAAACGCTCGTTGACAGTTACTTTTAATACCATGTTTATAGTACATTGCTGCTGATAAAATTTTCAAAAAATTATTATTGGGTCACAGTAAAGTGTAACTTAAAATAATTTTAAACAAAAAAAAACAACTTCACTTAGAATCCGCTTTTCCAAGTGGAAATGCCCGAGTTGCTGTAAAAATACTGAAATCACTATAGGTGTGCTTATAAAAGTTGAAGAGTTCCCTCGACTTCTCCAGGATCCCATCATCAGAACCGGACCTGGTGACAATGGGACCAACGGTGAATTCAAACAAAAAAAATATTTCCGAATCGGTCTAGCCGTCTTCGAATAAACGGTGAACATACATAAAAAAATAGCAAAAAAAAATAAGCAAAGCTCCCGACGAATTGAGAACCTCCTCTTTCGAAATCTTGAAGTCGGTTGAAAAACATCTTAATTAATGATTACACTAATGAGTTCTATATGTGAAAGTTGAAATTTCTGTCGAAAACTTATTATTACAGGCTATCGGTAGCCGGCGGTAAATAAATAGTTTCGATCTGTAACTCACGGGTTCTAACCCCCGCTCATGTTACAAAGTAAATAGGTATGAGGTATTCCAGGGCCCATTTCGTTGAAACATCGTGCTGGTAACCTAATCTCAATAAGACCTGTAAAACTAGCCGCTATTTCTTGGGAATAAGGTTGCCTAGCGAAACCCTGGCTCCATTTGATCCGTGGATATAATAAGTCGGGACAAATGATTGTACCTAGCATAAGGATGTACCATTTTCATTAAAATAGTAAGTAGGAGGATCAAAGATTGTACTCTTTTAAAAATGAATCAACCTTCTAAAGTTTCAGGTTCCATTGGCCATTTTACCAACGGTACCCTAAAATACTTGATGCGGGTTAAATACAAAATTAATTTCCATCCCGCAATGCAAATGATTTCAATGGCTAACCGATTGGGAATTCGATTTCAATCAACTTTCGGTTCGGCTAGCGATGCACGTTATTCTCGATTAATATCCAACAATATGCAAATATTAACATGCATGTGAATTCTTTTATTGCCGTGGGGTGCCCGACCTTAGAATTGTCCTCCATCATATCGTACCGTAGTTGCCGTAGGAGTCTGCTACGGGAATATACCGGGAGATGGGCAGCAGCATCTTCCAAAAGCCTACATACAATAAACAAAAAAAACTGCGCGCGCCAACCCGCCCGCCAAGCGTGGCGCGTATGGCAAACCCCCCTTCATAAAGGGGAGGCCTATGTTCAGCAGTGAACGTCTTATGGCTGAGATGATGATGTGAATTCTTTATATTTCATTTCATCGCGTGGCTATTTTATTGAGTAACATTGAGTAACATCAGTTTTGAACTTCAACTGAAAATCGGATCGTCGATAATCCCTCAGTATCGAAACTTTGAGTCCCTCCCAATCCATAATACCCTAACTTTGGGTTTTAAGCCAATCTAGAATGTATCTAGTATTAAACAGAGACGTCTGCTAGCGATAGTCTCTAAATTAAGGAAACCTACCTATAAACATTGTCTGCCTCAGGTGAGACATAAGATTCGCCACCAACAGTTAAGTCTCGGTAGCTATGTTGGTAAGACAGTGATTTTTTAGGTATCCTGCCTTTTCGCCGAAAATCGTATTGCCGAATTTCACTTGCCAACCAACTTTTCGCAGAAGTTTCACTTGGCCGAATAACTTTTACCAAATAATTATTTCGCAACCATTTCATTTCCCAATCCCATAGTTGGGAAATGAAACTCGCCTACTAGGTTGGGTTAGGTTAGGTTGGATTATGTAAATGGGAAATGAAATTCGGCCAAATGAAATTTCTGCGAAAAGTTGGTTGGCAAGTGAAATTCGGCAATGCAATTTTCGGCGAAAAGGCAGATAACCGATTTTTTATTATGTAATTAAAACAAAATCAAGGCACAGCGGGACTAAAAATCCCTATGCTTCTTAGACAACGAAGCAGTAGCTGATGCAACTGATACGAGTATAGTGAGGGAGAAAATATTTCTAAATACAATAAAATAGTACGTAGGTGTAGGTAGTAGATGAAGCATTACGCTCTTAAAGCTAGGATCCGAAGCAAAGTTGACGAAGTCCTATACATATATACTTCGCGGTGACGCGCTCAATCACTAATAACTGTGCCTACTTGCTATAGGTACTCCTTAGGACTTAATGTATGTTATGACATTACACGGTAGCCAAAATGACCGTTATTGTAATTGAAGGGATGTTTACAAAAAAAACGTAACTGACTACACTGGTTGACACCTGAAACGATTAAAAATATTGTTAAAAAAGTGTCAACCGCTCTAAGCAGTTATGTTGTTTTTGTAAACATGCCTTCAATTAGTTATGACTAGTGAAATTACGCATTTTGTTCTTATGCAAAGCACGTTGAAAAAATGTTATTTAATATGACCATAGAGTAAATTATACAATAGAGCAGTACAGTCTAAGTTCTTTTTTAAGCTCAAATCTGAAGCTCTTACACGAGAGCAACCTAATGATATAAAATCGTATGAAAAAATTATAGTGCATCGCAGTGACACGGGGTAACAAGTAGCGTACCGTAGTAGCTTGAGCTTCAAAAAGTTCTTCGACTGTGGCTATCTATATTATTTATAGACTCTAAAATGACTATAAATTCTGTTAGCGTTAAATTCAACCGCAGCCCTCATGAATCACTTCACTATAATACTACTATTGAATATTTGATTCTGAACACGGTTCTGAAATCAAGGTGGCCACGCTCAGATTGAAATGGGCCAGATTGGCTGCATACATCACCATAGAGGGTGATAGATCGAGCCGTTAGGCAAATCCCACATTTGTCAACGTTAGACAATTTGACAGAGCGATGGCGGCGGCGTTAACTTTGTACTAAGAGGGTTTTACACCATTCAATTTCCTACGAAGATGCCGCACTTAATTTGGAACTGACAAAGTGTAAAGAGCCAACATCAACGTCTTTATATTAGACAATTTGAATGAAAACCCATATAAGCCCATATGAAGAAACACTAGGCTAAGAAGTATACCTAATGCACTTAGGTCGTACACAAAAAAAAGCTTTCGGGATATTCTCAATCCAAGACATTATTATTTTCTTGAAAATATTTCCTCGTGACAAGTATTTATTTCCTTTACCAAAAATATGATTCTTCGCTTAATAAAACCACGTTTTTTTAAATAGAAATACATAAATGTATTGTTTTAAAAGTATATTGAGTAAATAAGAGATATTGTACTTTAATCAAACAAGTATTATCTTAGGTAAAAGAAAACTAGAAAATCTGTAAGAATATATTCGCTTCGTTATATTTAAAACTTTAATTTATTTTCGTTAAAGGAAATAATGCTTGTCACGCCACGAGGAAACATTTTCAACATAACAATTATAATAATGTCTTAGATTGAGAATATCCCGGAAGCTTTTTTTTCCGTGTACTACCAGCGATTAAAAATGTTTACGGAATGAGAACTTATATCTACATTGTTACAAAAATCATAGGTATATAGTCTTCCAAAATACAAAAAGATCTATTCCTATCTACCTAAGTATAGGATCTTAGAATGATTTTATGCCTTCCAAAAATCTTGTCAACGCTTAGTAAAAATGTGAATGCTCTGTTAGAAAAAATACCTAATCATAGCCAGTTAGTCCGAACACTTCCCAGAGGGGAAACTAGGCCTGAGCGACTGGTAAATATCAAATGATATTTTGTATATAAATTCCGAAAATATTCAATTGTACGAGCCGGCGTTTGAGCCCAAGACCTCCGGATTGGACGTTGGACGTCTTACCGCCAGGTTACTAGCGCTCTTAGTATATATTTTCTAAATCACGAAAGTCAGAAAGAAGAAAGAAAGAAAACATTTATTCGTGACAACACATACAAGGGAAATAAACTGAAAAAAACATACACTTGCCACGAAATGGTTGCAACTCAGCGTTAATGCTGGCAAGGCCAGCGCTGGTCTTCCGTTGCCACCATTTTCACGACACGGCATAAAGACGCCGCGATCACACACGCTTTTACAAAGGAAAAGAAAATAAGACGAGTAAACTAATTCAAAAATTGAAATAAACATAAAGCTAAATACTAATCAAGTTAAACATACAGAAAACCGCCTAATTGCTAAACACACCACTGTACTGACGGCTGACAAGAATGACAAGTACACAATACTATTGCCGCCACGTTCCATTCCGTAATAAAATACCAAAGTAAAGTTAAGCAAACTAACGTACCAAAAAAACGGTGTACTGCCTTTTTGCCGAATTATGTTTCGTCAAATTTCATTTAGCAACCATCTTTTCGCCGAAGTTTAATTTCGCAAACCAATCCTTGGCATAATTTTACTTCGTAATTTTTTTATTTCGCAAAATTTTTATATTGCAAAATTTTATTACGTCAAATTTTATGTGGTAAATAATTGTTTAGCAAATGATTTGTTAAGGCAAATAACATATTGTCAAAGTTTATGTGGTAAATAATTGTGTAGCAATTAGTGCTGCTCCCAGAGATAGGTACGTTAGGGTTATTTTTTTATGACCGTAAAAACGAAACTGCTCCCAGAGATAGGTAGGTTAGATTTTTTTTATGACCCTAAAAACGAAACTGCTCCCAGAGATAGGTAGGTTATGGGATTTTTTATGACCCTAAAAACGAAACTATATATACTCCCAGAGATAGGTAGGTTAGGGTTATTTTTTTATGACCCTAAAAACGAAACTGCTCCCAGAGATAGGTAGGTTAGGGTTATTTTTTTTTATGACCCTAAAAACAAAACTGCTCCCAGAGGGCAGAGATAGGTAGGTTTGGGTAATTTTTTTTATAACCCTATAAACGAAACTGCTCCTAGAGATAGGTAGGTTAGGGTTATTTTTTTTATGACCCTAAAAACAAAACTGCTCCCAGAGATAGGTAGGTTAGGGTTATTTTTTTATGACCCTAAAAACGAAACTGCTCCTAGAGATAGGTAGGTTAGGGTTATTTTTTTTTATGACCCTAAAAACGAAACTGCTCCCAGAGATAGGTAGGTTAGGGTTATTTTTTTTATGACCCTAAAAACAAAACTGCTCCCAGAGGGCAGAGATAGGTAGGTTAGGGTAATTTTTTTATGACCCTAAAAACGAAACTGCTCCTAGAGATAGGTAGGTTAGGGTTATTTTTTATGACCCTATAAACGAAACTGCTCCCAGAGATAGGTAGGTTAGGGTTATTTTGTATGGCCCTCAAAACGAAACTGCTCCCAGATGACTTAATACTTTCGTTACGTATCACTTTAACACACATAAACTGAATTATTGAAATTGTGGGATGTAGTAAACAAAAGTACTACCATTGAACTGCACAGTGCGAAAAACTACTTACCTAACGAAATATAATGCTTATGTAACTTTGCACCATAAGTACTATAAGATTAGGGTATATTAGTATTATGCATCATAATATTATGAGAAAAATTACTTACGCCAATCAATACATTCGACAAAACATTAAAAGAGATTTAGAACCATGATCAAGTAAATATTTTGCCAAATAATAATATTCTAAATAATCATTTGCGATATGTTATACATGCCAAAAATTGGTTTGTCATCTGATGATTCTGCCAAATGAAACTATGGGAAAAATATTTTGGGAAGTGATAATATGCCATAAAGTTTTCGGCGACATATTAGTAAACCCAAAAAAACTAGTAAACAACGATCAAACGCGCCATTGCCGACGTAAATTATATGAGATTACGAAGGTTCCCACCCTGAAATTGCGTAGGTACGTACCGTCATTCAAGTAATCCCTTCTAATAAATAAATCTGAGTAAATGCTTCAGGACTCGTTAACAGGGAATGGGTTATTTAGTTTTCTTTATTCATGTATGTAATAAGGTTTTTGTTTGCAAGGACTCTTTATGAGGGACAAAATCAGTTTAGTATTTTTGTTACATAATTTTTGAAAGCGTTTTATTTTTAGGGCATTCGTGACTGGAATTTTTTGAATCTTAAATAGGATTCATAAAATGTTTTTCTTTCGTGTTTATTGGAATACTTTTAACATGATAAATTGGTTTTTAGTTTGATTGTTTGTTATAATCTAAGTCTTTTTTTCGTGTACTGAAATCATTAGTATCCTATTTAACTGTTATAGAACTCAATTTATTTGCAAATGTAGTACTGTCACGATACAAGTTGACGATAACTTTATTTTAATTTTTTTGCGAAATCATTTGTTTCGTACAGTCACCGGCAATAGTATCTTCCCACCCAAAGGCCGCAAAAATATGTGACACGCTCTTATGTCCCTACAAATAAAAGCGTGTCACATATTATTGTGATCTTCTTGACAGAAGCTAATATTGCCGGTGACTGTACCTAAAAACTCAACTTCTGAACCGCGCACCTAGCTCGTTAATTCTTTTGATAACGTGGCAATTCAATGTAGCTCTTGCAAAAAAGCCACTATTTCGTTTTTTTATCACAAGCTCTTGACTGTCCATATCCTCTCAGAATTTGCCACATAAAGCTCAGTTTTATTGAAATCTTTCCATTGAAATGCATTCCGAGCATCCTTAATATTTCTCGACTGATTGGCATCGCTGCAATGGAGGATGAAAGCAGAGAACGCAATCGATAGCTCTTACACCACCGCAAGTTGATGTAAATTGGAATTGAAGAGATGGTGCCTGTGACGTTAAGAACTCTAGCTATGTTTGGATCGATAACGCATTAAGTCTCGCCGTTTTACGTTGACTTTCAACTCATTCACTTCTAATTACATAGAATTAATTTAAATTTTAAAGGAAAATTGGGAATTGATGGGGGAGAAGTATGTGGAAGGCGACGAAAATTTTACGTTGATGGGAATGCGAGGAATTTTTGATCGAGTTCCAATTTTTAAAGAGATTGTTATTAAATTTTTTTGAATGTTATTCTGAGAAAGTAAAAATGTGATTTGTATTTTTGTTAATAAAAAACCAGCCAAGAGTAAGTTGAAATCTCTTTTTTCTAATTTAAAATTAAATAACTTTTATATTTAAGTGTGTGTGTGTGCTGTTTTTTTTCTTTGTTAAGTTACTTTCTCGTAATATAAGATAAAGTTACGTTTATTAATTATAAATATAAAATATAATCAGAAAATACAGAATTACTATAAGAAAAAACATAATTATATCCAAAGGCATATTATATAAAATATTGAGGGTTAACAAAAAAATAACAGTCAATAGTGAAGTTTTATACATATACTTAATACTGCGTATATCTAAACATATCAATTTCAGCGACTAATGTAATATTATATTACAGTACCTAATAATAATAATTTTAACATACTTAATTTTCATACTAAAATTCTAGAAATGGCTATATAAAACTGTCTAATAAATATAAATAAAATTAGGTGTTCATAAAAATATAACGTTTCACAGCTTAATACGTATTATACTCCAACACTGAACAAAGGTCTGCACGCAACCAGAAATTATAGCAATTTCCACAACCTAAACGATCCATCATAATTAAACAATTTTCGAATCAATTAACCAATTTGATAACTTCCTACATTCCCTAAAAATAAGTAGGGAAAGTTTAATCGAATTGTCGACAATTTACAACGAGGAACGCCTTGACTATGCCAATATTTAAGGGGTATTTTCCATTGAGTTAACTTTATGTAATGAACACTTTATGTATATAATTAGTAATGTCACTACAGCGTTTGAACTAAATAGCGGCATCGGCATTACTACACTCGAGAGCAAAAATTTCGGTTCAGTAACATAAACTTTAAAATCTTTAAAATGAATATCTTTAAAATTAATATCTTTTGAGATATTCAAGAAAATGCTAGTGACCCGAAACTTTTGCTCTCGAGTGTAAATTGTGACACAATTATCTGTTATTAGTTAGGGATACAAGCACAGAGCTGCCCGCCGGATTTGCCCGGCGGATTTGTCCGGCGGACAGATCCGTCCGTGTATGGCGCTATTCAGATGACATTGTGTCCGCAGACAAACCCGTGTCCGATTCGCGCCATACATGGACGAATCTGTCCGCCGGGCATATAAAAAAAAAATATTTTAGCCAATTAAAATTTTGATTGAAATTGCGTAGACCTTAGGTCATATTTAAAGCTGAGAAAGGGGGAAGGGATAACTATGAGGGGTACATCAGGCCCGCTTTTGAGAGTTTTGTTTGTACTGAAGATGCCCGTAATGTTTCATTTTATAAAAAGACTATGTATCATAACAATTTTTTATTTTATAAACAGACTTCGTATCATAACAATAACAGTTTAAAATTCAAAAGTTTAAAAGTTAAAATTGACCTCATATAGAAGTTCCGGGTGGAAGTTTGAAGAAAGAGCCGGAGTGTGAGCACGTTTCTCTTTAATCACCTGAACATTCTTATCAAAACAGCCGCTGGACGTTATTGGACTTAGTTTTATAAGTCGAGTTATTGTTTTCTTTCGAGTTTTCCTGTTTTATCGAGGAATTAAAGTAATAAGTCGATGAAGGTCTAGAGGGCTAAGATAGCCAAGGGGACAGAAAAGGGGAGATGAAATAATTAATTTTACTTATAAGCTATTTTGCATGCATACATACCTTCTCATAGCTCCTCTACATGGGCCATCATAGGGATGCAGCTATGCGTTAGAGGGAGCTAAAGATATTGCGATCTCGTTCCGTCGTACAGCTGCGTTCCTATGATGGCCCATGCATCATGTAGAGCAGCCATCAGGTTTGAGCCAATCATCACTTAGCGCACATTTGTGAATGTATGCGTCTCGCACATGTAGGAAACGCGAAATAAACGGCTCATATTAGAATCACTGTTTTATCACAGTAATCCAACATACCATCATCACATTGTTAGCTTTCAGCTTTCTGCCTCTACTCAGTAGCGCCTGGGGTCCGCTATGAAACCTAAATCCATGAACTGGCGTAGGCTAGTGATTACGAACGCGACTGCTCACCATCTAACCCTGAGGGAAACTAGTTCTTGTTCGGTTTAGGTCCAGTTTCCTAACAATCTTTTCTTTCACACATCGTATATTACGCGGATAAGTTTCGAAAAACTCATTGGAATGAGCCGGGATTTGAACCCAAAAACTCCGGATTGGGAATCGTATCATTTAGGCTACCAGCGTCTTTTTTTTGCTATGGTACATGCCTGTGGAGTGGTCAACAAAGATAGATAGATAGATAGATAAAGTATTTATAAAAAAAAAGTTTATTTCTAAGGTAAGATTACATTACATTTGAGCTGATCCCCACACTAGGCATGGCCTGTCCTGTGGGGAAAATAATAGTAGATACACGTTTTAATTAACTTGTTTAAAGGATATTAGGATACACATTTTATGACACGGTACAAATTGCCACAAATAGTGAATGAAAGCAGGTCCCACAATCCTGAGAGATGATCATGGTCAGACATATGAAGGAAGAACCTAACAAAGTGCCTTGAAATTTCATCGTACACAAATCTACAATCATCTCCGCTGTCTTCTCCAGTTAGCCACGATCCAAACGAATTTAATCAAGCGAATGTATAGACGAGGCAATAAAGCTCCGAATTCTAGACAAAGTGGGGTGCCGTGGGTCGGGCGAGGTTGACGTGTCAGCGATAAATAGAACAAGATATTACTTATTGGGTGCCAACTGTGTACAGGACTGTGTCGTTGCCGTTGCTCTAAAGGAAATGGCCAATCGTAGCGTTTTACAATAAGCTTACTATTAATAATCAGGAAATGTAATCGGCAACGCGACATGCAGCAGTGCGGTACGGGCCGGTTCAAATAAAACTCTTAGTGCTTGAAGATGGAGGCTCTCCGAAACAGGTCGTGTGAAGTGACTAAAGTAACGTGAGTGTAACCGTTATATTTTAACCATAATGTTAATTTGTCTCATGAAACTTCAAATTTAATAAAATAGTTAATATTATACTGCGAAGATGATTCGTGACGCCCTATCATAAATTTCTTTTATTCAAACTAACTTAATTTCATTTAATCATTTTAATGATTTAAGCGTAAAAAGGTAACAGAGAGAAAAACAGGCATAGAATAGATATAGAACAATAAGTTATTAACTATCTCACCTGCAGACAAACTGTGGGAACAGTTTTGCAGGGCAATGTATAAATTAATGAATACTTTTGAAATAATAAATAAATCAAATCTATAGTTACTTTCACATGCATAATATAAATAAGGAAATTAATTGTAGATACAGTTTAAAATTCAGTAACGATAACTAGCACTTGAAACCTATTTTATAACGTCTACTGTTTGTGGTTTTAAACAAAATATTGGAACTTCTCCAGCCGATAATCAGAGGCAATCGCCCGCCTAAACTCAGTATACTATAGGAATAACAGAACAGGAATTACGGGTCGATACTTCGTCAAATTATTTCCCAGATCGGACGGTACGGTACCTACCTATGCCGAAATTGTAACTTTCGGTGAAAATCATTGCTTGACTGAAGTTTGGCAGTTTGGCATCGGGTGACTGATTTGTATCTTGCTAACTCAAAACTAAATACTGGAATTAGATTTAGCTACCCAACTAAGTTACCTTCTCCTTGGAAATAAGATCGTGTAAGATATATTTGCGGATCGTTGTTGAAGATACTTTTGCAGGTAATAACTGTTGTAGGCTACCGCGTATTAATTAGGTTATACGTGACTAAAGTGTCGTGAGTGTAACTGCATTATTTTATAATGTTAATATGTCTCACGAAAGTTTAAGTTTAATAACATATTTAATATCAAAGCGACATCCATTAAGCCAGGGCAAAAAACAGCGGACTTACCGCGAACGTGGAAAATCTAAATTTGATTATCTTCCTCTCTATCGCTCTGGCATTGATAGGGAATATTACGCAAAACTCTGCGTAGAAGGCAGCACTAGCACAACCAGAGGGCCTACCGTGAAAAACCATAATAAAAGTTTCGTTACCTGGTTCTCTGTCACTCTACACATTAGAGCGATAGAGAGGCAGAAGTCAAAATTTCGATTCTTTCGTTTCACGATAGGCCCTCTGTAAACAAACCGCCTTGGTGCACAAATGACATATTTATTCGTTATAAATTATCTATGACAACTTGTAAAAAACTGTTAAAGGCCTAGTATGTATTAAAAACTTTATGGTTTACCGATGTGCTAGTGCTGCACTCTGGTGGCAGAACATTGCAGTAATATCCCCTATTGAAAGAGAGTAATGCAAATACACTAATATCTCCTATTAAAAGACAGCAAAAGTTTCGGGTCACTAGCATTTTTTTGAATATCTCAAAAGATATTAATTTTAAAGATATTCATTTTAAAGATATTAAAGTTTACGTTACTGACCCGAAATTTTTGCTCTCGAGTGTAGATGTACGAACGAATGCACAAACGCCAGTTGGATGATGATAGTCAAGAGTACTTTAGGCTATTAGCGCCTTGCTTACTGTTGTCACTTCTTCCTCCTAGCGTTTGTCCCGGCTTGGGGTCCGCTTGACAACCTAATCCCATGAATTGGCATAGACTGTTACTGACACAATTATATCAGTAATATGACAATTCGTAAACATTAATGCTGCGGATGCGGAATAAGGACGATAATGGTATGTGTTAATACCATTTTGCCGAAGAAAGTTCTTTAATTAATTCTTTCGAAAACTTAACGCTAGCTAAGCAACTGAATATCAAGGGCTAACTTCGTTACGGAAGTTGTTTCCCGAAGGCACCGAAAGTTTTATTAAATTAGTTGGTGGTTAGTGCACTTAAGGAGGCAATATTCGGTGCTCCGTAGATTCGGAGAAATCGAAGGATAAATTAGGATATGAGTAGGTAGGTATTAGAGAACATCGGAAACTATTAATATTTTCATATATTGTACGTGTTGTGATGTGACTATACATATATTACATACTTAACTTCATTGCCGTGAAAATTTTGAAAAAGAACCACGGTATCTTTTCAGAGTCCAAACAGATAATCATCATCATCAACTTGGCAGGCGGGTTGGTGCGCGCAGTTTTTTGTTTATTGTAACCATGGGACGATATGGTGGGGGACAATTCTAAGGCCGGGCACCTCACGACACAAACAACAACAGAGGATATAAAATATTAAATTAAGTGAGAGTCATACAGCACGCACTAGCGCTCATGCTGGCATGACCCTCATGTCCGTATTTGGGTCATATGCAAATAAATATGTATGGCTAAATGTATGCATTTTAATGGTTAATTTTCGTAACAAAGTTGAGAAAATATAAAAAGATTAGACAAAGTTACAAAGAATTTGAGAGACGATATCCAGGCATATTTAACCCCGCTACATTGAGGGCTTATCAATAGCCTAAAGAACGTCGATATGAAACATTATAAGTTAAAGGACACTAGCCTATTGTAATTATTGTGCTAAGTACTTAAATGATGCCTAAAATATGTTATAACGCCTTTTGCTACAAAATAGTTAAACAACCTGTACTAGTACAAACAACAAATTTTAAGATTTGTCGGTTGTCTTATTAATTTTAAAACTAAAGTAAGCCGTTGTGAGAAAGCTCGACTTATATTATTTATGAATACTATAGGACGCAAACTGATTGCGTATCGCCTATATGCGCCTATATTGCGTATGGAACAAAATATGAGCGTAATGTAAACTTATATGTTCTCCCATACTGCTATTATATAACTGGAATGTGGGAGCGCAATTAGTCTATATTAAAACCTAACATTTATTAAATCGAAGTTGTTTATAGATCTAAGACATTTAAACCACATTTTCTTCGTAAAATGCTTGTAATGCGTACTTATAAATTATTCTATTTTTGTTTTCCTATCTACTTAACTCTATTAATTTGAGTAAAAAAGAACAAAGAAACAAATTATTAAACCAAAATGATGTAAAATCTTGTGAGTTACAAACGTAACAATAATATGCTCTTCATAATAACGAAACGTAAGTATATTTATTAGTGAAATATACTCGTATTTCACAAAACCATGCCGAATTGAATTATACGTCCAAAGGCGTAAAATACATTTTGCAATAAGTGTCGAACAGGTTTTCCGAAAGTCGTGACTCGTGGTTATGTCAAGTCATACGTTTTCGATCGTCGCTCAGCTTTTAAGTCTCATAAACAGCTAATACTCGTTAAGAGGCTTTCCATTGTTAGTAGGCTTGTAATGATACCCTTTGTTTCACGTGAAATGAAAAACCGAACGACAAAATGAGCTAACGACGAAATACTGATTACGAGGGAATGTTTTGCAATGTTTGAAGATTGATGCTTGTCAAAGTAGCCTGGAAATTCTACATTTTGTAAGGGAAATTTAGTTAAAGTACTTTTTCTATCGATCTATATACTTAAAATTTTACCTATCGTATAAAGTTTAGAATTGAGTAGATGGTAAGATATTCTTGTTAATCCGTAAAGTTTACACCTTTACTTTGCAAAGGACACAATAACTATTTTCTTTTAAAACAATAAAGGCTGACTTATTTTTAAATTCCAATGGCGTATGGGGAAATGTAATAAAGTCTTGATGTACTTTTTTTCTTATTTAGATTGGTGTAGAAAAAGATATTTGAAAGTGTATAATTATGTAAGAATGATATTTATAAGTCGAAAGTTGATATTAGTGATTACCTAAGTGTTAAAATAAATATTTGTTTCGTGATAAAACTAAAAGTAGCTTAGACATTTGAAGGGATGTTTACAAAAACAACATAACTGCTTAGAGCGGTTGACAATTTTTTAAGAACATTTTTAATCGTTTCAGGTGTCAACCAGTGTAGTCAGTTATGTTGTTTTTGTAAACATGCCTTCATTTGTATCATAAGATATTTACAGTGTCCATATAATTTAGCAAAGATATGGCGATCGATACTAAGAAGAAGAAGAAGAGAAGAAGATGGCGATCGATACTAAAAACTTCGGCGTCAAGCAAATTGAATCGGAGCATTTCCAGGCTTTTTACCCGAAGGGTTGAACCGGTACCTTAACTTACACGGTCTGTCCGGTCCACTTTCCAACTTTATAATACTGTAACTTGGTATTGACCAAGGCAATCAAACTTCTTCAAACCCGAGCAATATCGCACTGAGTACTTTATTTGTGAAAAAGGCAGGAGCTGCGGCTACAGTTGCGGAGCAGCACAAACGGCGCAAATATTCCGTTCTCGGTGAGGGCTATATATTTGCGCCGTTTGGTGTTGAAACCCTAGGGCCGTGGGGGCCCAGTGCAAAATCTCTCTTCAAAGAGATCTCCAAGCGCCTCGTGGATGTCTCAGGCAACCAGAGGGCTGGCAGCTTTTTTGGTCAGAGGATAAGCCTGGCCATCCAAAGAGGCAACGCTGCCAGCCTTCTGGGTACCATGACTCACGAAGGCGACCTGGGGAGCATATTTTATCTGTAAGTTTATTTTAGTTTTATATATAAGTTTATTTTAGTTTTATATATAAGTTTATTGTAAGTTTATATTTAAGTTTATTTTAGTTAGTTTATTTAGTTTTATTTTTATATCTAAGTTTGTAGTTGCTAGTCTTTGTATGTTCCTAAATAAATATTTTTCACCTTTGTGAAAAATAAAACAAAATATGTAGACTAATGAAATAAATAGACAAACGTAAGTAAGTACCTTACCCACCTAACTTCCAAAAATCAGAACTAAACCTAGCGATGACTGAGCTTAAAGTCTTAAACATCTATTGATATCTTATGTTTCATCAGTTCATCACACGTAGACACAAAGCGAGACATTGTTCGCATACGTAGCGGGAATTATAGAAAATGGGACGTAACTCATTAAAAAAAATCTTAAAACATTATTTCAAACAAAATAATATGCCATGAAATGTAGTTGGTTTTTATAATGAAAATCACAGGTAGTGCAACAACATTTATTAAATTTTTAACTACGTAAAGTTGACTTAATACTCAGCATTGGCTGTGAACACTCTTACACTGCTCTCCCTTCAAATCCTAATTCCCTAATTCATCATAACTACAGGGTTTGTGCTTACAATTGGTCAGTACATTTTCAATCAGAAACGTCTGCAAACGATATTTCAATTTTACAATTGAAAGGAAAAATGGAAAAATTCACCGCGTCGAGCAAGACTCGAACTTGCGACCTCTCGGAACACCGGTCCGATCGCACTGCCAACTGTGCTATCGACGCTTACTCAACCCCGGTGAATCTTTCCATCTGTTACTCCTTTTTGCTTACGTCAGAGGGAGACGTGTAGCGACATCTACCGTAAGTGCATATACACATTAACGGCACCGAGTCTTGCTCGACGCGGTGAATTTTTCCATTTTTCCTTTCAATTGTAAAATTGAAATATCGTTTGCAGACGTTTCTGCTTATAACAACAATTAATTAGTACATTTTCCACTGCGGAGTCCCGCACTAACTAACCGGTGTGGTACTTGGCTTTACTACGGCAGGCCTACGGCTGTCTGTTATAAACATTGTGTGTAGGAGGCTAAGAATATTGCAAACTCGAGTCTGTTGCACAATGTATTATTATTTATTAGTCAACAAACATAAATATAAAAACCAGCCAAGTGCGAGTCGAACTCGCGTATGAAGGGTTCCGTGCCGTTATCTACAAAAGCTGCTAAAAAATCATGTGACTTGTATGGAAGCCCCGTTAAATATTTTTCACCTCACTAGCTCGGAAAGCCCTTTTTGTTTGTTTAATATCTATTGTGAAAATCGCTTTTTATCCACATGTGGTGAAAGAGTTTTGACATAAGTGACAAGTGGCTTAAGTGACATTTGACAGCTAACAAAACGTAAAACGTTAAAAGTGCAGAATTATTAACATCGCAATTAATGAATTGCATCGAGTAAAAACACTTAATACAGTCTTACAACTTTATTTTAATTCATAAATATCAGCATTCAACATTAATCTTCATTCTTTTTGTAAAAACGGATAAATTGTTCTGACAGCCGAATAAGTCTACGTACGAACAAAACGCATCTGACATTTAATAAAACCTTTTACGTCAAAACTTTTCATTTCAATTCATCCATCATATCAACGTTAAATATTCGCATGTTTCTCTAGGTTGTTTTGCTAAAAATTAGTGATTCGAATGATGAAGAAGTATTAAACACCTGAGGAATTACGGGAAACCGAGCAAAATGCACCCTTTTTCTTATTTTCCTCGCTGTAGTGAGGTGAAAAGTTTTGTGTTATACACGGGTGAAAGTTATTTTACGTCTCGTGTATTAAAGCACTCGCTACGCTCAGGATTCTATTTTTGAACCACTCGCTTCGCTCGTGGTCAATAATAGAATCCTTTCGCTAGCTCGTGTTTCAAATAACACTCGCACGTAAAATACAACTTTCACCCCTTGTATAACAAATAACTATATTTTATTCTGTTTTTTTTTTTTAGTATTTGTTGTTATAGCGGCAACAGAAATACATCATCTGTGAAAATGTTAACTAACTTTCAGACACTACAGTAACTGTCTGTGTGTATTTAATGAGGTACAGCCTGGTGATAGACGGACAAACGGACGGACAGTGGAGCCTTAGTAATAGGGTCCCGTTTTAACCTTTGAGTACGGAACCCTAAAAACCACCTTTAAGAAAAAAATTATGAAATTAGAAAACTACTTATACAAATTAAAAAGGAAGCAGGAACGAAGTATTAATCTTCATATTCATTGCACGAGTAAGACTTGAAAGTAATGAAAACTAGTTACATTTAAACTAGACTTCCGGGATAAAAATCTACTTCATATAAAAATATTTCGTTTAATTTAAAGGACAGACTTTGTAGAAAATTAAATGCAGGCTCTAGCGCAATGTCATTTTCTTTTCTCAGATACTTTATTCAGTTCCTTTACTTTTACCGACATTTTAAAACTACACTTAAACAATCTCCAGTAAGTTGTGAATAAAATTGCACTTGAACTTAATTAAGTTAACAACTACGTTCAAAGTTTGCGTCAAGTTTTATTCAGCTTTTGTTTTACTTGCTTGAATAGTTGTGTGATTTTAAGAGTCGCCAGGACGCTCGCGTTTCCATACAAACCTAGTTTAGCTCTCATTTTAAAACGACATGCTTTAGAACCACGAAATTTGTCATGGGCATTCTAGTAGTACAGATCTATGTTGGTAATTCGTTTTTGTTGCTAAAAATTGTAATACAAAGAAAATACAGCCAGATACAGATTTACATACAAAACTTATTTTTGCAATATTTTTTTTTTGTATTACAATTTTTAGCAACCAAAACGAATTACCGACATAGATCTGTACTGCTAGAATGCCCATGGCACATTTCGTGGTTCTAAAGCATGTCGTTTTACGAGTTCACGCGAGCGTCCTGGCGATTCTTAATAGAAAATTCTTTTTTTTTAAGACTGTCGGTACTCCTGAGGCACTAGGTACCATGAGTTATGACATTGACGTTTTCCAGAGTCGAGTGTTCAATCTGTGCATCTTGCTTGTAACATATTAGTGTAAACGAGATGCACAGATAGAAAATTCGTTAACGAAAAATGTCAATGTTAAACTCATGGTAGTGCTACTGCTCTTTGCACGTTTATCAATTGCTTCTCGATGATTTTCTAATGATGCGTCACTCCATATGGTTTTCTTTCCTTCCTTGATTAGTTCCTTATGTCATATTACAACTACATCATTAGATTAGCTCCTTATTAGATTATTTTAAATTGTTCTGTCAATTACAGAAATATGCCAATTTTCAACTCAATCAGATACGGGAAGTGGATGAAATTTAACTAAATGTGACCCAAACAAACAAACAAAAATCAAGATAAATTAGTTAAAAGCATGGAGTAACTTATACAGTATAGTATGTATAGTAGAGCAGCACAGCCTTCGGAGAGAGGGCGCAATTTCTTAGGCTGTGGCCGTCTATATCACTATATTCTCTGATAAAAGTGTACAAAATGTGTGTACAAAAAAACAAACGAAGTCAACTTAAATAAATATTATCTAAGTACGTAACAATGTTAGAATCCCTCACAAAATTCGTTATTTAAAACTGTAATCACATAGGGATATGGAAATTTACTTAAATTGGTTCCAAGCGCAACGCAAACTCACCCTTCTCTTTACTAAACCCTTTCTTCTATTCACTTCTCTATATCGCTATTTTTCCTTTTCTACTCGGCAGCCTCGCGGCCCTACAGGCCGCGAGACTGACCTTATCGCTACCCCAGACTCGTAACTGGCCCTCAAGGTGGCCAAACAAGTTAGTCATGTTTAAAAAAAAAGCGCAACGCAAAAAACATAACAAGGCGCAAATTCTCAATCACCCTTATCGTTAACGGGTATGTGCGAAAAATGTAAAAAACGGCTTACCGCGTTTTTCTTGCACGCAACGTACGCATATAAAACAAGTGGGTCACAGTTATGTAGAAACAGATATGGTACAGTCGACGTCAAAAATATGTTTACACTTTTGGAGCTTATTACATACGGTTACAAAAGACGATAAACCAAACTAAGTTTGCAACATCGTCAATATTATATATGTTATGGACCAAGTGATTAATGCGGGCATTATTTATAATGCCAGGGCATTATGAATAATGCCCAGTCGTATCAGGCCAAGTGATTAATTATTATCTAAATTTCATTATTTATCACATTGCCTGGTCATTATGAATAATGCTGCGTGACCATTGGGCAATTTGATAATATACAGAGGAAGTTTAGACATTTGAGTTTCTTATAGACTTATAAAAATAAGTATATGAAGATAAATTATAAGTATATGTCAGTAGTCGTTAATTAAAAAAGTAAGGAAAGGTCTCTTAAGAACATTTTCGCGTAGCATGATGAATTCTGGTAGCTGTCATCACTGACCCATTTGAAAAATCCATGCGATAAAGCAGCTGAAATCAGCATTAAAACAAACAAAAAAAAATATCTGTTCAACACGATGTTCCTATCATGTTTGTCAGCCTCTCGTGTGAGCTCTGCATGCCGCGTGACCTTTAAAAATACTGTAAAATGAGGATGTAAAGAGTGAAGGAGCGGTATCGTTACATTAACACATTCAGCACCGAGAACCCGACTGTCGGGTTCTCTGTTCGTAGCTACTACGCGCTACATACGAGCAATAGCTGGCTACGCGCTACGAGCGTAGCACGTAGCGCTACGCGGGACGGAAAGTGTTAACACTTTCACGACCAGGAACCCGCTAGGCGGGTTCTCTGTTCGTAGCTACTACGCGCTACATACGAGGAATACCTGGCTACGCGGTACGGAAAGTGTTAACACGTTCAGTGCCGCCTAGTGCTACGTGCTACGCTCGTAGCCCGTAGCCAGGTATTCGTCGTATGTAAGCGCGTAGTATCTACGAGCAGATCCCGACAGTCGGGTTCTCGGCACTGAATGTGTTAAAATCCAGATTCTTTACGGATTTGTTGTCATACAGATCTTCTATAAATTATCAAAATGACATGTAAACAAATTGTGTCTATGGCGTGATGACATACAACACGACCTAGTCTCACATGAAGCTCAATAAGACTTACGTTATGGGTACCAACGGGAAAATATCCATAAAAAAGAAACCAGCGCCGGTTTTTAAGCTGGCATTATGCTGAGTTGGGTCCATTTTGTGATGCACGTTCATTTTTTTTCTGTTTTTATTGTTATATTGGGCCGTATTCTAACTTTAAAACATGCACAGACACGATCCAACTTCAATGCAAATCCAATGCAATAACAACACAATACACCTAACGCCTACACGTCTGAATCAAAAATGACGGAATTTGCTTAAAAATTACTGCGATGCAACTACAATACGACTTCAATATTGGTTGATTATTGGTTGAGTGTTGGAGTTATTTTTAAGACAGATTTTGTGGTTAATGTATTGTTTATACATTTTAAAATTAGAATACGGCACATTGTCTCTCAATGTATTTGTAGTGTAGTGAGCGTCACAAATAAATAAATGATTTTACTTACTTACTTAAATACCCTATAATAATGAAGTATATTGTCTTTATAAGTTATATAGAAATAGGAGCCCTGACCTGATTCAATAAATGAATAAAATACACATAACACTCTAGCCGAGTTGAACTAGACAGCATGACAGGATCCAGATAAATTGCACTCAGCAAAAATATCCAGAGAAAAATGTAGGTTACATTTTCCATTCACTGCTATGTATCTACACTTTTTAATACTCTACACACGGATGTGTGTAGAGTATTAACAACCATTTACATAATCGCTAATCGGTAGTTTAGTACCTAAGACATCCGGTTTTCAATCCGGAGAACCAGTGCTCAAATACGGCCAAAATGTCACTGGTATGGTCACGTTGGTTATTGTTGAGCCATTTATATTTATAACGGATAAATCCTGACCTAGTAAGCAGCGCAAAAACTACTGAACGTAGAATATTGCTTTATTATGTCGGTAGAACCTACTAGATCTGACATCTAGAACAAATTTTGTGCGCCAAGTTTGGCGGTTGACAGCTATGACTGAATCAAAGAGCAGTATAGACTTGTTGTAATTTTCACTACAACTTTTGGTACATATATACAATTTCTTAGGAATGTCATCTCCGGTTACTCAATGACGTAGAAGCTTGATTTTTTTAACCAAAAGTTACTTTTCTAACGCAACCACTCGCTAAGAAGGGATTTTACGAAATTCCAAAAAAGGGGATGAAGAGGAGTTTGGCCCGGTTGAAGGGTTGTATGGTATAAGTAGCGTGGCGACTTTGCTTATTTACGCCGATGAGCCCTAGGATCTCTCAATTTACGTGCGCAAATCTTATTCGGTAATCGGCTGGTATACATGTCCGCCAAGTTAATAGGTGAACGACAAACTTAACTTGTAGCTATGTTAGGGAATTATTATAATTATAACTAACCATCTGGTAGTTTCAGCTCATCCTGTCATTTTATTTTATGGAATATATCAGGGATGTTACAGAGGTCCGGTTCCGTTTAGTTGGAACTTGCGATTGGTTTAAAACATCTGCTTCGGTTACGGTTCTGTTACGTTCAAAACAGAAGTTATATCCGCTTTGTGGTCAAATGAGCCCACAGACACTTAGCTCGCGTGCTGAGTTGATATCGGATGTCATAGCAACGCAGCGGGGGAAATGAGTAGTGTACATAAAAAACAAACAGGTTTATACCTGTTATTTGCTCATGTCCCCGCTTGCCACCAACTGCTAACACTCGGGTTCCGATTCTGGTTCCGCTTCCGTTTTCGGTTCTGATTCCGCTTCTGGTACCGATAAACTAAATTTAAAACATCCGATGCCGTGCGATGCCTGGAATATATAAGTACCTAATATAACGGGGCTCTGTAGCTTTCGAGCTCGTCTCAAGAGAGTGGTATATAAAGAGAGGCTTGTGTTAAGAGGCTTAAAAGAGAATTTTATAATGGGTCCCAATATTTTGAAATATTTAAATACGACGAAACTGATAGTTTTAGGCTACAATCTGTAACGATTTTGGTAATTCAGTAGATCCTTATTTGATTGCTATCACGATACATTTTTTTTGTTTTACAAGATACCTATTTAATTTCTTTACATACATTTTGTATAAAAACATTATGTTCCAAGTATTGTTTAATCAGCTATTAAGTCCATTGACAAAGTATGTTCCACCAAAACTAGTGTATCATCAAAATGAAAGCGCCAATTTTCATAAAAAAATTACCACCTTAGACTACTTTTTCATGAACATGTAAAAAGGAGGTCACACTATAAATTATGCGAATTCTTGCTATGATTACATAATTTCATTTATACTTTTTCACTAGCCGTGAGCCAGTTTCAGATGCCGCATTGCCCGTATATTCTTGACCACTCACATTTCGAGAATGCCTCCGCAAAACTGCACTGAATGCATTACATACCGGGCTAAAGGTTTCATTCCAATTACCGACGAAGAGCAGGGGAGTGCGCTCCGATTACGTATAGTCATTAAGAACTGTACTACGCACAGAAGGTTATCTTTGCTACAAAATCAATGTTTGACAGCCCTTTGACAGATAAACGTTGATATACGAGGACTTCTCACAATTTTGTAGGATTTTGTTCGATTTTATAGGGTCGCGTACTCGTTTAGTTAAGATTGGCTGGACCTGTCCTAATCTTATTCAATCTGCCGGATCCAGTAATCATTTTAATACAAATCGACAAAAATATATCTCATTTATTACCTAATCTGCACTATTCAACTGTTATTTTACTTACTTTTTCATCCAACTCAGTCCGTTTTAGGTATGTTAGTTTGTGGTTGTCCTGCTGCCGCCGATCACATGTCTCTTTCTCACTAGTCTATATATTATCGTTGGTCTTTGCAACCGTTTTAATTAAATATTAGTAGCTCAGCTCACCAGTACTGAATACTTGCTAGCGACCAGTAAGCGTTGGGAATCGGCTCCTTACACTATAAAATTCGAGGACATTTTTCTCTCTTTCGATATGCATGCCTTCTCCACGTTCTATTATTCGTATATATCTCGCAAAAACTTGATGCATTTCTATACAGAAATGAATACGGATTTTGAGTTTGGATATTTTTGGTATTGTAACACTGGGAAGTGGAATGGTCTGACTAGTGATGTAGCGTTGCGGTTGTGGTTTTTTGAGGTGAATAAAATTTATTTAACATTTAATGTTAAATGGATTTTTCACAACGCTTGGTTGTTCGATACTTTGGCATCAACGTTTCTGGCAACATTCTCTTGTTTCTAATATATAAATTTTTATGAAAAATAGTTTTACCTATCAAATTCAGTCTATTTGTTTATTCGGAGTTGTAGAAATCAAATCTCATCCTTGTTCTAGAAAAACCCCTCCAGTATATTTAATTTTTACGAATATCTTCTGAAACTAGACGTATCTACATGCCCAAACTCATGTAATATTCATAAATAAAAATACTATTTTACTAGGTAACTACCAACTCTAAACTACCTACTACTACTACTACTTACTACTACTTACTTACTTACTTACTATTTTTATATTTTAAAATAGAAATAGAAATAGAAATCATTTATTCGTGGTAAACGGGTAAGTATTAATTCTAATAAAATAAAACAGGTAAAGAATAAAAACACAAAAACGAATTATAAAATAAACTAATCTAGCATTTTGGCTCATGGAGGGCTGCTTTGCTGCATTGATTGTAGCAAATGGAAATCCGTGATCTCTGCCTACCCCTTTTGGGATATAGGCGTAATTGTATGTATGTGTGTGTATGTATGTATGTATTTAAAAAAAAAATTTTTTTTTGGTGATACGTATGTAAATATCGTCACATCTCTAATCAAGAGCATTGTAAACTTTCAATCAAACCCATGCTGGTCGTTTTAGTTTGGATCTACGCCAGTTGTCGAAGTGATGAGAGTACCGACCAACCAGCCACGTGATGAATAGTTGCTGTATGCAATTAGAGACCAAGTACACTGGTTTGCTTGAGATGGTTGGTTCTTTCAATACAGGACACAGCTAATGAGAGTTCGCTGGTGTTTAGTGGTCACCTTTATAATATGTACTTACTTATATAAATACAATTAGGGTCGTTAGAGACTAGGTTAATAAGTAAGCATGCTTTAGCATTTGACACGCGTGTAGTGTTGCTGCAATAATTTAACTTCACACGGCCTCCTAGCCTAGTCGGTAGTGACCCTGCCTATGAAGCAGGAGGTCCCGGGTTCAAATCATGGTAAGGGCATTTATTTGTGTGTTTATTACGGATATTTGTTTCTGAGTTATGTAAATAAATAAATAAATAATAAATAAATATTTGGGGACAATCTTACACAAATCAACCTAACCCCAAACTAAGCAAAGCTTGTACTATGGGTGCTAGGTGAAGATATACATACTTAGATATATATATACATACTTATATACATAGAAAACATCCATAACTCAGGAACAAATATTTGAGATAAGCAGACAAATAAATGCCCTTACCAGGATTCGAACCCGGGACCTCCAGCTTTGTAGGCAGGGTCACAACCAACTAGGCTATGGAAAAAGGCCGTTAAAAGTAATGGATGTTTTATAAGTATGCATGTAGGTATTTAAGTATTATCTATATATATTATTATGTATATAAAGACTGTGCACGTTGAAATCCGGCCGCGCATGGTGTGATACATCTTTTTATTGAATGTGCATATTCAACCAACACTTCTAATTAATAATTTGGGGTTATCAAGCTACATAATAAAGTTTAAAACATAATATAAACGTTACGTTGTCTATGAGTTTGATCACTATATATTCCACAGTGCCTATATTTTTTTGTCCACAGTGTTCTGACAGTGTTTACCAAATTTTCCTGTTAAAAATAGTTTTTTATTATAAATAAGATGAATCAAATGATACCTTATTAAATTCTCTTTTCACCATAGCTAACATTTTTCTAAGTGTATTTAGATTGAAATAGTTCGGAGGTGTTCTAACTTTGGTGAGTTTGACTTTTTGACAAAAAAATGGCTGCCATATAAAAATTACTTTCAGTGCTTGGAGTAGAAAGTTTTCCTGACTACCTCAAGTAGAATAGAGTTTCAAAACATTTTTTTTTTGTAAGATGACATTCTATTGACCATAAAACCGGTTGTGAAAATATAAATACAATTGTGGTATTGTAGCAGGAAGCGAGTGAAGATTATCAAAAAACGCTGGACAAAACATTAAAGATATGATGAAATACCTTCAGTAAAAACTGAGACAAGCCCATACAATTTTAATATGATTCTATTTTTATTATATACTACTATGATTAGAGATTATTTATAAAAAAGAACTGCTTGAAAATGTGTATCCGAAAGGGAGATGTACCATGCCATGCGTGGCCGGATTTCAACGTGCACAGTCTTTAGTACCCACAACACAAGCCTTTTTGAGCTTACCGTGGGACTAGATTGACTCGTGTAATATTGTCCAATATTTTTTTTTTAAATTTAAATTCATCATACCAGAGTCAACCAGCGCACACTCATTTTACTAAGTACTCTAAAATATGTAGTAGTAATGAAACCTTTATTTCGCAATCTGTATGGTTACAGCTAACTAGGACCCGTAAGGCTTGTATCTATAATCTCCGAGACGTGATCTGGAAGCCAATCGATAGGAAATTTGATAAGTTAAGGCTTCCGCGTGTTCAGTACTATAAGGTAGGTACCCTGTTAGTTAACTCTAAGCATATCAGCTTAAGAAGTTTTCTGTGAAGATGGGGGCTAATGGGACTTTTATCGCAAGCTCTCTAATCCACGCTGAGAAAACTCCTACAAGAAACAGCTAGGTTAGATGCGGACGGCTGTCGGAGAAAATGGACATTTTATACTTAAGACTGTGCGTGTGTGAGTAGCGCCCTCAATGGGGGATTGTATTTCTGTATAAAGCGGCCCACAGATTACCAGTCCGCCTGCAGTCTCTGATCCTATCAGACGGCCTTCAGTCCTAGGGCAATAACCTCCGCACACTAAAACGATTATTGCCTGCTGATATCGGCCTGCTGCCACCTCCGCGAATACAGACTAGCAGTTGAGAGTCGTCAGTTTCAAATCATAGGATCGTCCGCCGGCAATGGTCTAAATCAGTTTAAACATTAAGGCCGGCCTCAAACAGCCGGAATGTCTCTCTGAATTAGTCATGTTATTAATTCATAATTCCATACAATGTATTTATGTTTCAAAAACAATTTGATGTTTTCAGATTATAAATTTCTCAAATCGATCTGTAGAATTAGGGACACCACATACTTGGTCTGAATTCAGATCTTAATTAAGCAAATTAAATTTGTCTATGGCCTCCATACATTTGAATAAAGCCGCACACACATACTGGAATCAGATTATGAATTAGTGCCATGTGTGAGGCATGGTGCCGGAAATTAGATTATTAATTCAGAGACATTCCGGTTGTGTGAGGCCGCCCTAACAGTTCGCCGTGCGATATCAGTCTGCAGTTCATCGCAATAGGACCACACACATACGGTTCCGTTGCAGGTTTTAGACTGACGAATAAAGAGTGTGTTGCTGACTGACAATTCGGGCCTGACAGATATCGATCTCGCAGATTTCGGCCCGACAGTCCGTGTTCTATAGTCCAAATGAACACACATTAACAGATTGTCAGCCGGCGGCCTGTCGATCGTCATCTTGTGTCAGTCGAGCGCCTTCAGTTTTGCGTTTTTCAACTTGTTTAATTTTTGACCAATGACGGCGCGCGATAGAGAGAGAGGGCATGCTATTAATGCTATAGCTATACTATTCTCCTTCTGTCTTCCCTTCATCGACTCGACCATCGTGCAATATGGCGGATAGAACACATATGTCTTTATTTACTCTTTCTCAAAACCTCATGATTCCAGAATTTATAAAATTAAAAGATTAAAGAAATGCAACTTTGGTGCGAAGTCGACAGTTTGTTGTCCATTAAATCAAGACAAAAAGAATACAAAAACACGTTAAAAATGAGGTTAAAGGAGTGAAATTGTTTTTGGAATCAGTGTTTGTGGTTTATTTTCAAGAATTTGCAAACTTCCACACTCTGGAGCACGTATTCCATATTAATAAAAACAACGACAATTAAACAAAACCAACAACATTTCTGAAGGCCGGCCACCAAAGAAGTCTTAGTTCTGACTGCAAATAATATTACAGCTTTCTAAAACACAGAAGTTGATTGCAGTTTCTGTTCTTGAAAGTAAGTAAATTCTCATTTTATGCTTATACAATCACAATTTACAATGCCTGCAATCATCAGATATTGTTTTTTTTTTACATAAGATAGGTAATATAAGTATAATGATAATGACAGCAAGAATGTCTGCCAAACTTATTTCATAACCTAGCAATGATTCTGTTATGTTTATCTATCTTTGGAATCCATTATATCTTTGTCACTGTAAATGTTAAATATTAAGTCTTGGGAACTCACCACAGTCCAGAACCCTCAACTTCAGCGACACATTTTAAACATTTCACTTTTGGAATGTGAATAACTTAGCTATAGTAATTACCTACATATTAATATGTCACTGATTGACAACAATGCTAATCAATTTTATTAACATTAACAAATCTTTTGTTACAGGTTGTTTTTATCTTATGCACTGCTAGCATGACAAAGAATATACCTAGACTATGGAATGGACTACTAACTTCTTCTAACAATGTCAAAGACCATTTTCACCTTTACCAGGATTTTCCATCGTTGAAAAATCAAGACCAACTTCACTTTTGCTAGGATGCTTTTTAAATATAAAACTAAGACCGGATTCACCTGCGGCACCTACTCTTCTGATACAAAACCAAGAGCGGATCCACCTAAATATACCAGGAGGCACACTAAGCACATAGAAAGTTAAAATAAATAAGATTCAACAATAACATCTTTTATTTTCCTCTAAGGTTATGTGAAAAGCAGTGTGTGTTTCATAGGAGCAAACTTGTGTCATTTTCAAGTAAAAGGTGCATCATTGTTGGTCACGAATAAGGTGTTACTGCCATAAAAATCAGGGTTTGAAATTATCAAGATAATTAAGATCATTGATAGATATCGCGATAATTAACCCCGGTATGGGTTTTTTCTCTTATACATATACTTTAGTTCAACTACTGGTGTCGAAATTCGAGCCCGATATTTTTTTGTAAGTACGTTCAGAGGCCAGCTTTATAAAGCTACAACCCAAGTAACACAGGAAGCGTTATAACATATGGATAGTTAACTTATTTAGAGCTTAAGGTCCGCATAAAGTCTTATATACGTTGAACGAGTACCTTGAGGCATTATATGATGCTTTACGCCGTATAATGGCATATCTAAATGCTTTTGTAAAGCCTTCAGCTATAGTGCAGCAATCCATAATGCAACTGTACAGCTTTCAGCTGTTTTAGGTTTTCTTAGTGCTTTAGGCTGTACAATAGCATTATATGATGCTTTACGCTGTATAACGGTTGTACAAGGGCATATCTAAATATTTTTGTAAAGCCTCCAGCAATAGTGCAGCAATCCATAATGCAACTGTACAGCTTTCAGCTGTTTTAGGTTTTCTTAGTGCTTTAGGCTGTACAATAGCATTATATGATGCTTTACGCTGTATAACGGTTGTACAAGGGCATATCTAAATGCTTTTGTAAAGCCTTCAGCTATAGTGCAGCAAACCATAATGCAACTGTACAGCTTTCAGCTGTTTTAGGTGTCCTTAGTGCCTTAGGCTATACAATAGCATTATATGATGCTTTACGCTGTATAACGGTTGTACAAGGGCATATCTAAATGCTTTTGTAAAGCCTTCAGCTATAGTGCAGCAAACCATAATGCAACTGTACAGCTTTCAGCTGTTTTAGGTTTTCTTAGTGCCTTAGGCTATACAATAGCATTATATGATGCTTTACGCTGTATAACCCTTAATAGGGCATAGCGTGAGAGTTAATATTAGAGTATTTAAATGATATGTATATTTATTTATGCATGTAGGAGATTGAAACAACATACCTAATTAGATTTTATAAATTATTTATTATTCTATTAAAAAAAACATTTTGAAATATATTCCCTTACACCTCTATTGGCGACCGGTTTCCTCCTAGTAAGTATTATATATTATAGGTACTTATTTATATCACAAGAATTTACTTTTTAATCGGGCCAGATTTTTGTGAGTGAAATTTATCAAAACATGGAGCAGCACATAAGGGAACAAGGCATAGCCTGCAAAAAAATAGGATCGCTGCTCTTTAGCTCGTGTGATGCAGACACGGCATCTTCTATTATGGCAAGTTTGGGCATATGATTTTCCAACATCTGAAAAGCGCAACTCTTCTGGCATTGATGATACTCCTCCTTTGTTACATTTAAATATAAGTGCATGGCGCTCTCGGCTGATAAAATTATCCATAAGGGCACGTCCGGTTTAACCGATAATCCTTATGAGTGTTATTGAGTGTCCTGGAACAAAATACGTACACAAATTAGTATGAGTACCTATGTAACAATACATAACTAGTGGTTCTGTGAACCGTAAACTTCGGAGAACATAAATAACGCGGCAGCAAACTTCCCCCCTTTTCCCTCTCATTTTCCCCCCAATCAAAAAAATGGCTCGCCAATTTTTGGCAAATAAATCAAGAAACGTACATGCCAAGTTTCATCGACATCGGATGAAAAATGCGACCTCTAGACCGACACTGACCAACCAACCAACCAACCAACCAATACACACACATCAATCTGCCAAATCGTCGTACCAGTGAAAACGGAGACGTTCGTCGCCGCGCTACGCTCGGCTCCTCAATTATTTACAACTCCGGGTGCATGGAATGATGATCATGATTTATAGAAACTATTCTATATTTTTAGTAAAAATATCTCTGTACAAATTTTGGCATATATAAGTTCAGCATCTTAAGTGTACAAGAGGAAACACAGACAGACATTTATTTAATGAATCTATTTAATTTTAAATATTTCTTGATCTTTTTGGCTCCGTTCAAGAAATCTTCTTGTCACTACTGTTGTTACTATACTCTATGCCCACAGAGTTTCTATAGTTTCTATAACAGGAGAATCCACTATACTGTCATTTACTAAATCTACTTCAAAACTAGAGGCTAGAGGCTATGTATGAGGACATATCTAGAGCCATGCATAGTTCCAAAACCTACTTCACCGTTGTGATGGGGGACTTCAACGCGAAACTGGGTAAGAGAGACGGTGACGAGCTGAAAGTGGGGCAATTTGGAATTGGGAAGCGGAATCATCGGGGACATTTGCTGGCCGGCTTCCTGGAGAAGGAGGGACTCTTTATGATGAACTCCTTCTTCAGGAAACGTGAGCACAGGAAATGGACCTGGATGAGCCCCGACGGTGCAACAAAAAATGAGATTGACTTCATCATGTCGACGAAGAAGCATATATTCAATGATGTATCTGTGATCAACACAGTCAAAACTGGGAGTGATCACCGATTGGTAAGAGGCACATTGAATATATGTATCAAGCTAGAGCGCTCTCGACTGGTGAAGTCTACGCTCCGTCCAGCACCTACCGAACACCAAAATCCCGAGAGCTTTCAGCTGGAACTTCAAAACCGTTTCGATTGCCTAGGCGGCGATGTGGACGAATATAACGACGGGTTCGTAGAAGCTGTCCATTTCACTGGGTCCAAGTTCTTTAGAACGAAACGCACCAGTAGGACTAAGAGGCTCTCTAACTCTACTCAGAATCTCATGAAGGAGAGGAACGAAATGGTTCTAAAATCTTCAGTTGATGCGATACAACTCCGGCAGCTTAATAGACGGATCTCCAAGTCCATTACCTGCGATCTTCGCTTATTTAATACGAACCGTATTCACGAAGCTATCGAGCGGAACAAGGGCTGTAAAGTATTTTCAAGAGATCTGTCTATTAGGCAAAGCCAGCTCGCTAAATTACGGACTGAAGATGGTAGAATGGTTTCATCTAAACCCGAGCTACTGAGAGAGATAGAGCGCTTTTATGGGCAGTTATATAGATCAACTCGTGGACCCGAAGTTAGCCTGGCGAATGACCATAGAGCTAGGCTTACCCGACACTATACCGATGACATCCCGGACATCAGCTTGTACGAGATCAGAATGGCCCTGAAGCAGCTCAAAAATAACAAGGCGCCAGGTGAAGATGGAATTACAGCCGAACTCCTGAAGGCGGGTGGAAAACCGGTCCTTATGGCCCTTCAGAAGCTGTTTAATTCCGTCTTACTTAAAGGGAGAACGCCAAAGGCATGGAACAGAGGGGTGGTGGTGTTGTTCTTCAAAAAAGGTGATAGCACCTTGCTGAAGAACTACCGACCCATCACACTTCTGAGCCATGTCTATAAGCTGTTTTCTAGAGTCATTACAAATCGACTCTCGTACAGGTTAGACGACTTCCAGCCTCCCGAACAAGCCGGTTTCCGAAGAGGGTTCAGTACCGTAGACCACATTCATACGCTGCGTCAGGTTATACAGAAGACTGAGGAGTATAACCTGCCCCTCTGTTTAGCGTTTGTGGACTACGAGAAAGCCTTCGATTCGATCGAGACTTGGGCTGTACTACAGGCTCTCCAGAGGTGCCAAGTGGACTACCGTTATATCGAGGTAATGAAGTGTTTGTACGAGAACGCCTCTATGTCAGTCCGACTCCAGGACCAGAACTCGAGATCCATACCGCTGCAGCGGGGAGTCAGGCAAGGAGATGTAATTTCTCCAAAACTGTTCACCGCTGCCCTGGAGGACATTTTCAAGGGTTTGGACTGGGGAAGGCTTGGCATCAACATCAACGGCGAGTACATCACTCATCTTCGATTTGCCGACGATATCGTAGTCCTGGCTGAGACCATGGAGGACTTAAGTACGATACTCGACGACCTCAGTAAAGGCTCTGAGAGGGTTGGTCTAAGGATGAACATGGATAAGACGAAAGTCATGTCTAACGCCCATGTAGTACCAACCCCTATTACAGTCGGAGACTTTACGCTCGAAGTTGTAGACGATTATGTATACCTCGGACAGACAGTCCAGCTAGGTAGGTCCAATTTCGAGAAAGAGGTCAATCGTCGAATCCGTCTCGGTTGGGCAGCGTTTGGGAAGCTGAAACATATCTTTTCGTCCAATATTCCGCAGTGTCTCAAGACGAAAGTCTTTGACCAGTGTGTGTTGCCAGTGATGACCTATGGCTCTGAAACGTGGTCGCTCACAATGGGCCTCATTAAAAAGCTTAAAGTCACCCAAAGAGCAATGGAGAGGGCTATGTTAGGAGTTTCTTTGCGTGACCGTATCAGAAACGATACTATCCGTAGCAGAACCAAAGTAACCGACATAGCCCGTCGGATCGCTAAACTTAAGTGGCAATGGGCAGGGCACATTGCACGGAGAACCGATGGCCGTTGGGGCACTAAGGTTCTCGAATGGCGACCATATACCGGAAGGCGAAGAGTTGGTAGGCCCCCTACAAGGTGGACTGATGACCTGGTGAAGGTCGCTGGAGTCCGCTGGATGCGGGTGGCACAGGACCGGTCATTGTGGCGTTCAGTGGGGGAGGCCTATGTCCAGCAGTGGACGTCTTTCGGCTGAGATGATGATGATGATGACTTCAAAACTATTAAGCTCAGCAAAAATACTTAAATTGTTGTCTGACGGCCCGGAGTGTTTGGAGCAATACTTGCAATTACTGCTTAGTTTTAATTCCTTCTCCTCCAGCTGCTGCTCCAGGTCCTTGATGCGTTGCAATGCCTGTTCAAGTATCTCCTGGCATTGCTCAAACTGGTCTATGGTAGCTTGAAGTTCATCCCTCTGACCCCTGGGCAAGACATCCAGATGTCTTCATACTGAATGTCCTGGTTGGCAAGCTGAGTTTTGAGAGCTGTGTTTGCTCGGACAACGCACTCGATTTCCTGTTCACTTTCTTCCTGTTCTTGTAGTTGCTGGACTTTAGCAACCAAAACATCCCTGTGGGTTGTCATTTTAGAGGGTTGTCCTGAAAACATATTGACAATGTAAGAAATCTGAGCCTAGCAAGTATGATTAACAAAGAATTATACTAACAGAACAAAGTGTTTAAAAACAAGAATTGTAGTGTTTGAATTTAGCTTTTAAGCAAGAATTTACACAATCAACTTTATAATTTACTGAAGGGCCACTTATAATAGCGGTTGTTGAGTACATCTGTGTTATTGCTGAGTTGATTAGCATTCCCTTAGGCTACTTTGGTAAGATACACAACTGTGTTTATAAAAGGAACTAGCGTGCCTATAGAACATTGATAATTTATTCTGGACAATCAGACTGAAAGTAAGGCTTTAAGTATATTTATAAATGTGAAAAACAATACTCCCCTGTATGTATTCGACGAAATATAGGCATATTCGGTGTAAATTTAAATCTTGGAACTTTAGCCGTTGACAGTCAGCTTATCATTTGTAGTCATAATAATTTGCTCCTTAGAGTAAACTAACACTAAGGATAACACTGTTACACTTTAATTACATTGAGATATTTGCATTTTACACAATAACTTGTTATAATTCACTTTAAAAACATAATTTTTCAATAATTAAATACGCTAGACCATTTTGACGTTTGTTCGCGGCCCGTGTTGCCAGACGTGTTCGATTAAATATCTCGTATTTTGGCTTTCAAACCTCGTACATAAGAAAAACAAACAAACCGGCCAAGTGCGAGTAAGACTCGCGCCCTGTGGGTTCCGTACATCAAACAATGTAAAAAATCATCGAACATTGCTGTAACGAAAAGAATAAAATATAAAACGGGTATTAGACATTGCAACCTGCAGGGCCCAATCTGTCAGGTCGGTAGGTGTAATTAAAGGTAGGGCCCGTAGGGAGCTGAAGGAGGGGTTAGGGAGAGGCAGGGTACACAACAGATTGGGCCCTGCAGGTTGCAATGTCTAATAGCCGTTTAACCCGGGACCTCCTTCTTCGTAGGCCAACCAACTACCAACTAGGCTAGGAGGCCGTTAAGTCATTGACTCAGGAGCCGAGCGTAGCGAGGCGACGAACGTCTCCGTTTTAACTCACAAGGAGAGGCCGCACGGGTGCGTGTTGGGTCTGGGGTCTCTCACTGGTACGACGATCTGGCAGATTGATGTGTGTGTATTGGTCTGTTGGTTGGTTGTTCAGTGTCGGTCTAGAGGTCGCATTTTTCATCCGATTTCGATGAAACTTGGCATGTACGTTCCTTGATTTATTTGCCAAAATTTTTCAAGCCATTTTTTGATTGGGGGGAAAATGAGGGGGAAAAGGGGGGAATTTTGCTGTCTCGTTATTTATGGACGGATTGCAATCATTTTCGGGTAAAAGGTCAAGCCCACACTTTCTTAGAGGTTGTTGTAAAAAAGTTTCAAGGGAGGGGGAAAGGGGGGAAAAGGGGGGAAATTCTCCGAAGTCTACGGTTCACAGAACAACTAGTTATTATTAATTAATGTTTTTTTTGCACAATAATAAAAAAGTAGGTACAAACTGCGGACTAAAGGCTTAGTCCCATAAATGCCCTGATCGGGATTCCCTCTAACCCATAACTGCGTCCCTATGATGGCCCATGATGTAGAGGAGCCATCATGTAGCACATCACGCCAGCGTGTAGTTGTGGATAAAATGAAAACCCATAGTAAAAAAATCTGCTTATAAAATTGTATGAGTCAAAATCTCGTACAAAAGTGTATGAGATCGATGGTGTCCTCGTACCTCGTACAGAAGACCACAAATCTTGTATTTGTACGAGAATTCTAGTACGGTTGGCAACCCTCATGTCACACACACAACGCAATTGTACAGCTTTTAGCTTGTTATAGTTGTTTTTAGTGCCTTAGGGTTTACAATAGCTTTTTTAAGTCTTCTCTCTGGCCTCTGGCTTGATACAATTTTACGTGTCAATACTTATACTGCTGTAGGCATTAATTAGCTTTTTTAAAGGGTCGCTGGGCTGCTATAGACCAACGCCATTTTGTAAATAATTTATAACCTATAAATTAAAACATTCGGACCTTTTTATAAAAGGAAAATACCATTGTAATAATAAAATAACTTAATTTAAGACTGCTCAACCAACACTATTATGTTTATTATGCAAAATTCGTGCTATACAAGGATCACACAATTGTTTTGGTTATTTGACGCATATCTTTAAATATATAATTTTCACCTCACTAGCTCGGAAAGCCCTTTTTGTTTGTTTAATATCTATTGTGAAAATCGCTTTTTATCCACATGTGGTGAAAGAGTTTTGACATAAGTGACAAGTGGCTTAAGTGACATTTGACAGCTAACAAAACGTAAAACGTTAAAAGTGCAGAATTTTTAACATCGCAATTAATGAATTGCATCGAGTAAAAACACTTAATACAGTCTTACAACTTTATTTTAATTCATAAATATCAGCATTCAACATTAATCTTCATTCTTTTTGTAAAAACGGATAAATTGTTCTGACAGCCGAATAAGTCTACGTACGAACAAAACGCATCTGACATTTAATAAAACCTTTTACGTCAAAACTTTTCATTTCAATCAATTCATCCATCATATCAACGTTAAATATTCGCATGTTTTACTAGGATGTTTTGTTAAAAATTAGTGATTCGAGTGATGAAGAAGTATTAAACACCTGAGGAAATACGGGAAACCGAGCAAAATGCACCCTTTTTCTTATTTTCCTCGCTGTAGTGAGGTGAAAAGTTTTGTGTTATACGCGGGTGAAAGTTATTTTACGTCTCGTGTATTAAAGCACTCGCTACGCTCAGGATTCTATTTTTGAACCACTCGCTTCGCTCGTGGTCAATAATAGAATCCTTTCGCTAGCTCGTGTTTCAAATAACACTCGCACGTAAAATACAACTTTCACCCCTTGTATAACAAATAACTAATTTATAGCAGAACCAAAAAATAAATCGGAGGCGCGTGAAAATTTTGAATGAAACTTATATAAGTACACATTTACAGTAAACTACATTGCGCAGTAATATTTGAAGGATATAGTAACATAAAAGACCAAAATCTTTTATAAATATTGTTACCATGCAAACAAATATGGTGTCAATGGTGTCATGTCACTCATTCAGTTTTTGCCTTAACCGGTTACGAGCCCTGCTCTAGCGGTGAACGTTATTGCGCAGAAGTCGAAATTTGTAGTGATTATGATATGACAAAAAATAAAATATATCGCTACAATATTTTGCGCTAAGTTGGCAACACTGAGACTAACAGAAGATAACAGTCGGTCGTCAGGCCGGCTGTGTGTGTGTTCATTTTAGCCTGAAGGCCGTGGACTGTGCGGCCGATATCTGTCAGATCGATGTCTGTCCGGCTGGAATCTTAAATCGGCCACACACTATCGGCTCGTATTAGTCGTCAGTCTGAAATCTGTAATGGAACTGTTAGTGTGTGATCTGTTGCGATAAACTGACAGATTAATATCGTACAGCGAACTGTTAATCTGTGGGCCGCTTAAAGCCTCAGTGTAAGGTTGTAGTCCTACTGATTACGCTACTTTTTTTCTTTGTCACATAGTTTAATTTAGCGAATTTTTTGCATCATTCATTACCTAAACGGCAAATGGTGGCCACTTTTTTCCGTTTAGTTGATGAAGCCAAAAGTAAGTAATATAAAACTGTATCACATAGATCATAATTTGAGGATTTAGTAGGACTACAACTTAACATGATGGATTATACAGAAACTGATTAGTTTATTAGGAAAAACAATCTCCCTAATGAGGGCGCTGCTGGACGTTCGACGAAGATATTTAATAACGTCTGACGTCACAATATTGTGGGGATAAATATATGCGATAGTATGCAATCGCATTTATTTACAGTAAACTACATTTGGCTTGCTCCATACATACATTTGGCTCCCCAGTTATATCATGACAATAAAGACGTCTAACGTATAATATAGTAATTTAAATATGGTATTTTTTTAATAACTTCAAATTACCCACTTTACGCTTTTAATTTTAAGGTCGTGTTACACTCTGTCTTCTTTGACTGACCCTGTCTAGTAGGTTTTCATCTACCTGGTTTGTGTTAATCTCCGTCAAAGCAAACTTCTAATTATTCCCTTTGCCACCCCTGCGTGTTATTACATAAAAATGAACTTTTTAAAACAACGATTTTCGCCGACAAAAAGGGTTGAAACTCATTTTTCTTTACTTAGCGCTACTTCATTCCCTTTTTTGTAAGAAAGTTTCTTTATTATTAAATCTATGCCTTTATTTACCTACTGATGAGGGATTTGTAGAAAAGTAAAAAAGGCCTGAAAGTTAGTTTATTTCTAAATAATATGAGACCTAAAACTTTTGCAGTTGTCACGTCCAAAAAAATTAACGCGCTTTAATAAATGAAAAGTTGAATTAAAATGGAAAATAAAACCAAAGTAAAATAAGTATACAATTGGATTTATGTCTCAAAAATCAATCATTTATTTGAATGAAAATAACTCAATATTATAAATCAAACTAATAGTCGTACAGTGTAGGCTGTGAAGCATGTAAAAGTTATACATACATTAATTCACATTCGAAAAAAATACTCTTTCAGCAGTCGCATAAAAAACGCAAAACCCCAAGAAACTAAAAAAAGAACACACAGGATTTATACACTCATTTGTTTTGCAAATTGTCAGGCGGCATGGAAGCCCCAAATCGATGTGTGCGTGCAATTGATTTATACGAAACTGGATGGTAACGACAGTATTTTGTTCTGCAATGCGCCCCATTCGGTCTGGTGCCTCTCACGGCTTGTGGAATGTTTGGACAAATGTCAGGAACCAGTTTAAATGTGATTGATGTTGTCGCCATGACATTTTGGCAACAAAACGACCACGATTCCCGACAACACTGCGCGTGACGTACATCCGGAGATGTCAAACAGAAAGTCATAAAAGCGCCAGCATGTGGCTGGAGCGACCACTTGCCATCTAGCTGCCGCCAGGAACGGACTTATCACGGTATACTCAGTGTATCGGAATTCCAAGTATAGATAATTTATGATTTAATTAAATGAGTGATTAAAGTGTAGTTCCCCTACCGTCATTTGTAATCGTATTAAGTATAATATGGTTTACATACTATACTTAATACGATGAGTTTGTTACCTCTGTTTGAATATTTGTGTAAATTATGGAATAATAAATAAATGTATTAATATTGCTTGGTGTTTATTTTATTTTGAGATTAGTGAAGATTATTATAGGAACAACGATAAGCGTGTAATGTTGAATGTAGGTACGCCAGTGACGGGTATGTCGAAAATGTTCTTAGACAAGCGGAAGCTACGCTTTTTACTTCTCAATCCATAGGAAAAGTGCTATGCGTCTAAAAAATAAACAACCCTAGTCGAGTTTTATGGACGCCCTGTCATTTATGACTTACTTGGCCCATGGGTCTATAATGTATAAACTGGTTTTAAGAAAAAGAAATACTAAGAGCGCATTGTTGTAACTTCCTATGTAATGTAATTACGACTTTTGAAAGACCGGGACGTCTGAACACAGGCATTGCAAGCCTAAGGAGAGGTCCCAGCAAATGTGTATTGAGTACTTGTCAACAGTTAATGAAGATATTTTTCATGTATTATTTTCATTTATTGATAGTTTGCTGGTTGAGAACAAAAACGCTAGCTTGGTAAGCGTTGTCAATATCGCATTGATATTTCATTGTCGAGTTCGGTCATAAGAATATTCGCGAATATTTTGGTAAGTTTTTTTGTTCAAATAAAATGGAAGCTTCGATAGGACTGCATGTGGTGTGCGTGAAAATTGTTTTGTATTATTTTAGGGTACTACGGGGTTTTAATTTTGGTTCAAATGATATTGTTTGTTTTTAGTTTAAAGTAGTTTTATTGATTGCATCATTATATTACTTAATATTTAATAAATTAAGAAAAGTAAGTTGAAATCTTGTAATTAATATTTTTTCAATAAAATTAATCAAAATGTTATTAGCTTGTAAAAAGTTTGAAAAATTAAAATTCTTTCAGTTACTTGACGTCTCACCTTTTCTGGACTTAAATTTTAATAATCAAAATTAAATCTTATTTAAGTAACTATTCCAAATATTCATAAACTTAGATAATCTCTGCTTTTTACTTCATAAATAAATAAATTTATGATTTTTTACTATAAAAATGTAGTTAGAAAGGTCTTACGATGAAAAATCCTTAGAGATAAATGATATAATTTGCCAGTCGATTCTAGCATCTCTGCAAACAAACTTGAAAGTAGTTACCTGGAACAAACAAAAAATAATAATTGTCAGTAACATCAATAAGCTAGAAGTTTTAGATACTTATACAAAAACCCGAATAGTCTCGGGGTAAGCATTTTTTTAATAACATTTAAGAGTCGCCAGGACGCTCGCGTAAAAAAGATAAAAAAAAGATAAAAGATATTTATTCTTCAATTTAGGCACATTACAATGCACTTATGAAAGTCAGAGAGAAAAGAAACTACCACCGGTTCTAACCCTACACCTCTGACCCGAGAAGTATTACTTATTACCGGCAAGAAACTCGGCGGGACTTATTTTTTCAAAACAGTACTACAAATACATTAAAGATACTATATACAATAATGCGTAGTTCTTCAAGAAGGCATATCAAAACAGCTTGAGAGACAGACATGTACCTGCCTATTGTGTAATTAAAATGAAAAATAAAAATAAAATCCAAATCTGACTGCTTCGCAATACGTTTGATATTCTTTCTTACTTGAACTGTGTCCTCTAAATGTTAGATGATTTTATAGATTCTGGTTTGGGCCATGCATATATATGTCTGTCATATAGTCCTCGACCCTGTAATAACCCTTTGACATTAAAGTTTTTTTCAAGTATTTCTTAAGAGCGGGAAATGATAGATTCAAAACATCGACGGGTAACTTGTTATAAATATGAATACCCTGGCCAAAAAATGACTTATATGCTTTGCGGACACGACATCGTCTAGTAGCAAGCTTGTTTTTATTTCTAGTGTTATAGCTGTGGATGTCACAAAAATAATATTATCATAGATATATTGGGACGCAAGAGTTAAAATATTAATTTCTTTAAATAATTCTCTAATTGATGTACCTGCCTTTAAGTTATACATAAAGCGAATGGCTCTTTTCTGTAAATCAAAAATAGTCTGTATGTCAGCTGCTTTGCCCCATACCAGAATTCCATATGACATTACACTATGAAAATAACTATAATAAACTAAGCGAGCTGTCTCAATATTAGTCAGTTGTCTAATTTTTCTAACGGCATGAGCGGCTGAACTTAGTCTAAGAGCGAGTTTTTTTATATGAGGACTCCATTGTAAATTTTTGTCCAACGTTGAACCAAGGAACACAGTTTTATCTACTATATCTAAACATTCACCATTTATAACTATATTAGTGTCCATTGGTGCCACGTTTGGCAAAACAAATCGAATACATTTAGTTTTCTTAGCATTAAGTAACAGATTGTTAGTAGTAAACCAGTTTAGTACGCCAGCTAGTGTATTGTTAATTACAGATAAATCATTGGATTGCCGTTCAACTTTGAAAATTAAAGATGTATCATCGGCAAACAAAATCATACCACAAAGGTTTTGTACTACACAAGGTAAATCATTTATATAAACCAAAAACAGGAATGGGCCCAGAATGGAACCCTGTGGCACTCCTAATTTTACTAAAGTCCCTTTAGACTGGGTTTTATTTACAACAACTGTTTGTGTTCTATTGCTAAGGTAAGAAGACATGAGACTCAGGGCATTTTCTGAAAGACCATAGTGTTCTAATTTAAGAATGAGCGTTCTATGATCTACACAATCAAAAGCTTTTGAAAGGTCACAGAATATACCAATTGCATCATAACGTTTGTCTCGCCAAGCATTGAAAATATGTTTAATGAGTTCTGCAGCAGCGTCGGTTGTGGAACGTCCCTTTGTGAAACCAAACTGATTGCTTGTAAGCAGTCCGTGTCTGTTGAAGTGCCCCAGTAGATCATTTAACATTATCTTTTCAAAGACTTTACTTAGTACAGGAAGTATCGATATCGGTCGGAAATTATTTAGATCACTAGAATCACCCGATTTAAATAGAGGTATGACTTTACTACATTTCATTAGATCTGGAAAAACACCTTGTGAAACTGAATTGTTATAAATGATGGCTAAGTAAGGCGCTATGTCGTCTATGATATTGCTGATGACTACAACTGATATTCCCCATAAGTCCTCAGTTTTCTTTAAATTGAGTGATTTGAATGACTTTACAATTTTTTCGGAATCCACTAGGTCAAATTCAAAGATCGTATTACATTTCTTAATATTAGCGCAAAGTAAGGAATGAGCTTGAGACGAAGATGATTGTAGGCATTTTGTGGTATTTAATGCTATGTTAGAAAAATAATCTTCGAATGCCGAGGCAACATCGTCATTTGACATGACCTGTTGTTCCTCCGAGACAATGTTGACTTGACAATCGCGTGATTTACATTTACCAGCTTCCTTATTAATAATATTCCACACTGTTTTCACCTTGTTGACCGACATTTTTATTTTTGCACTAGTATAGTTCGCCTTAGCAGTTAAACACACCTTCTTGAAAATTTTTGAATAGTTTTTTACATAGTCCAGAAAATCTGAAGTTTTGTTCACTTCTCTCTCTCCATAAAGTTCATAAAGCCTCTTTCTACTTTTATGAATACCTACAGTAGCCCATTCACTAAACTTTGCTTTAGCTTTAGTTTTTGACCCACTAATAGTTCTCAGTTTGAAATGTTTATTAAATTGACAAAGAATCATACTAAACGTTCCCATACAAACGTAGTTTAGCTCTCATTTTAAAACGACATGCTTTAGAACCACGAAATTTGTCATGGGCATTCTAGTAGTACAGATCTATGTCGGTAATTCGTTTTCGTTGCAAAAAATTGTAATACAAAGAAAATACAGCCAGATACAGATTTACATACAAAACTTATTTTTGCTATATTTTATTTTTATTACAATTTTTAGCAACGAAAATGAATTACCGACATAGATCTGTACTGCTAGAATGCCCATGCCAAATTTCGTGGTTCTAAAGCATGTCATTTTAAAATGAGAGCTGAACTACGTTTGTATGGGGACGCGAGTTCACGCGAGCGTCCTGGCGGCTCTTAATCTTTCACCACTGATGCAACAAGTCAAAAAAAGGAGCAAATCGGGTTAAATATGTATGGTTATAAACTTAAATTTTTGAGCCATTTACAGTTCAAACTATTTTTAACCGACTTCAATTCCATAGAAGAAAGAGGTTCTGTATTCAGTTTGGTGATTTATTTTATTCACTCGTTACTCTGTGAAATGTCGAACGTAAAGTAAACGTCACCAAACTGTGACTGTACCAAAACGATATCATGCACACGGGAAATAAGTATAAGTAGCCGGGAAACATTTCTAAGGCATCCGACAAAATCTTGTTAAACAAATTTCCTTTGGATCCTTCAAATCAAAGAAACCATCAACCACCGATATAAGCACAACGAATTTTTCCTAATCTATTATTGAAAAGGTCACCGTGACAGATTTTTTATAAGAACTTATGTCTTTTCGATACTAAGCGTTTCAAATGTAATTGCCGTTAGAGAAGAAATATATTTGGGACCGACGTTTGATGTATTATTTGTAATAGCTTAGTCTAGAGATGCTTGTATCACAATATTTCTTTATAAAGGCCAATATTGGATTCGTAATGGTAAAATGAAGAAAGCAAACGGCCCAGGCCGGCAAAAAAGTTAATGAGTAGAAAAACTTGGGTCGCATTTTCAAAGGCAGTCATAATTTGTTATTTCCTCTTTTTTTAAATAAGTAGTTTTTATGCGGTAAGTGAGATTTGCCGCCCGCAAGCACCGTAGTGAATCTTACTTTTCACCCAGAAGACGTAAAATTTTTTACGCACCACGGGCGATAATAAAGAAGGCCTCAGATCGCGTGTTTATGACCCTCACATTCGGTTTGGGCCACAAATGACCGCGATCTGAGCCGTTCTTTATTTTGCCGCCCTAGGTACGCAATGTACTAAATATTGCAACTTTTGTAAGGAAGTAACGTTAATACGGGGTGTTACAAAAATGACGATGCTGATCATTCGAACGTGGTTTGCCCTGCGGGGTCGACGTATTCTATACATTACTTTTTGTGTCCAGAAAACTTTTTTCCTTCCCCTAGTCGGAAAACCAATTAATGCCCCTTATATCAGATTACTATAGTATCCGCAGAATTAAGTGGCGACTGAGGTCATAAAATTTCTCTTTCACACTTGCACCGCCACGGCAAGAGAGAAGGAGACAGCGATATGGACTCAGTCGCCTCTTAAGTATAGCATTTTTGTCACTACTTTTACCTACCTACACGACCATTTTAAATATGACCCCATGGTCATGTTGCCAATAACTTATTTATGGTCTGCTCGTGATTAAATCAGCGTAGGAACGTTTGATTTATTTACCTCCATGTAAACGTAATTTTATAACTTATTCTATTTAATAATGTTAGCTCTTCTTTAAAAGGACTCGAGTATAAAAGGAAATACAGTATTTTTATACAATAATAATATAAATATTTCCTTTTCATAATAATATTATCTTCTTGTCCTTGGGGTGTCCGGCCTTAGAATTGTCCCCCACCATATCGTCCCGTGGTTGCAGGAGGAGTCTGCCAAGGGAATATACCGGGAGATGGGCAGCATCTTCCGAAAGCCTAAGCCAAGCGTGGCGCGTATGGTAACCCCCCCCTCCCCCCTTAAAGGGGAGGCCTATGTTCAGCAGTGAACGTCTTATGGCTGAGATGATGATGTTGATATCTTCTTTAGTAAATGAGTGAAGTTGTTTATATAAAAGGATTTTTCTTATCCTAAAGGAAGATAAACACTTGAAATCTGTACTTTTCCGCAAACATCGTGACAATAATACTGTTAATAGAAAAAAAAATATTAGTCTTAGTAACAAGGATACCTAATATTAATAATATTTTCCTTATGTTCGTTAGGATAAGGGACGCTTGGAAGGTTTCGTGTTTGTATTATTCGTTAAGGTATTATAAGCCACAATAATCCAATAAATTTATAGGACCTATTATTACTGAACCGCGATCAAAATAGGATTAGTGTTGACAGATCTGCCATAAACTTACGTCTCAATTAGCAGCTATTTGAATCGAATTCTCATCGCGGTGTAGTAAAACAATGCCCACTCCCTTTAATTGTGGGAGCCATTTACTGTTCAAGCTATTTTTTAAATTATTATACAGGGTTGCTCATTCAAATCGGTCAGTATGGGAATGTCTGAAACCATAAGACATATGAAGATTTGTTCTTAGGAACCATGTCACCGATTTTGATAAAAAGAAAAACTACTTTCATACATTTGAAAAAAAAACTGTACCCAGCTCGGTAATCGAACCCGGATGTTTTGAAAAAATAAACTTACACTTTTTTATTTAAATATCGATTGTGTAGGTCTTAAGCTGTAAATGTCTCTAAGAAACATGAATGCATGTCTAAAATGAATAAAATGCATTGTTTAGCATACTTTAATTTATCATAGTATCAACAAAACTTCCTTAAAGATTTAATGCAATGCTAATGCCACATGATAAGGTGTATGTAACAAGTGGAGAGGTACATACAAACAGCCATAGAGACAATTTTACATGCCTGAACTTGTTGAATATTGTAACGGTGGTCACTTCGAACACCTACTATGATAAATTAAAGTATGTCAAAACAATGCATTTTATTCATTTTAGACATCATGTTTCTTAGAGACATTTACAGCTTAAGACCTACACAGTCGATATTTAAAAAAAAGTGTAAGTTTATTTTTTCAAAACAACCGGGTTCGATTCCCGAGCTGGGTACAGTTTTTTTTGAGAAGTATGAATGCAGTTTTTCTTTTTATCAAAATCGGTGACATGGTTCTTAAGAACAAACCTTCGTATGTCTTATAGTTTCAGACATTCCCATACTGACCGATTTGAATGAGCCACCCTGTATATACAAATGGTTTAAATATTAAAGCCCATGATCGTACCATTGATGTCACCGATAAAAGTAAGTTTATACGTACATTATATATACATTTTTCTTTTTACAATGTAGTCTTAAAATGGTGTAGATCCTGATGACGCTCGAGAGACTAAATTTAGAAATATTCGATGAAAATTAGTTTGAATTATTTTTATCTCAACGAAATGTTTGAAATACAAAAATAGCGTATTAAAATAGACTTAACTGGAAATCGTAGGAACATTAGTACAGTCGCCATCAAATATCAGAGCGGCCAGGGTACTCAAAAATATCTGAACATGCACTTTATCGCCTTGACAATAGAGGCGTTGTTCAGATATTTGTGACCACCTTGGCCGCTCCGATATATCTGATGGCGACTGTACGGGACCGTCAATGTTTGAGACTACTTAAGTTTTTTTTTGTATTTTCTCGCTCATTTTCCTTCTGATTATTAAACGAAGAACAACAGCCGTGGGCGAGATTATTGCGTTGTACAAATACCACAGATCACTTACCTTTAGCATGAGTATGCCGTCATATGCGATTACATACTTAAAGTATCGCGCTTGACGTATGGAGTCGTTAGCCGTGTGTGACGTTTCTCATGCTAGCAGGGTAGATTAAACTACTGCTGCTCCCCTACAAATGTATTATATGCGAGCCATATCACGGTGCTGTCACTTTAGGATTTATTTGCCCTCATATTGATATTCGTGTCGAATCTTTTCTTTACTATGAAATAAGAAAGAGACGTAACACGAATATTTGGACTAATACGCCAGGTGTGAAGTCGGTGGTAACTTTCAGTCTGAGCTCTCTCCCACAACTATTTTAACTAGAGTCTCCCTCTCTGTTAGTACTTTAAAATACCAGGCCTTTAATGCGAGTAAAAAATTAACTCGGTAGATTCTTCTTCTTAAACAATAAAACTTCTTTAATAACTTAAAAAAAATCTTTATATCGTTTCTTTTTCATACAAACTAAATAGTATTTTCAATGTACGTTAAAATTCGTCCATTTGACATTGCTTGTCCGTTTAGTCACCCTATAGACATAAACAATTTGGCAATACATCGCGTGTTCGAATACATTATAAATGAAACCGAAAGTTATATTTCAAAGTCGCTGTACAAACATAGTTTAATTTGAGGAGTAGAATCTACGTTCTAATTTATTGCTCGTATTACAGGAAACACTCGCTGCGTATATCAAAATTCTCGAAGGAACGCATGGAACTTCGACATGGATTGACTTCCCAATAGTAAGTATAGGTACAGAAAAGTATTTGGTATAAAAACCGTCTCGTGGCATAAGCCTTTCTCTGGTGACTGCGAGACTCGACCATAGGCATACCACCCATAGTCCTGACACGGAAATAATAATACCAAGATTGAACGGGATGGTCTTATTACACTTTCCATAGATATGACAGAGAAGGCGCTATTATCGTTGATCCTTATCATAGACTCACCTTTGTGATTATTGCTTACATTCAAAAGGACCTAAGTACAATAGAAACGTTTATTACCCTCCACCGCTCTTTGAAGGTTAACAATGAAACCGACTAAATTATGTAGGTTAGTTACGGTATGCTATCAGCCATGTTTTAAACGTGTTTTAAAATCAGTCACGTTGCGTATGTTCTGTACATTAGGGTGTGTCGCGTATGCGGTCTCTAGTTAAATCCTTGCTTTGAGGACTCGACCCAGCTTCTTTCTGCGGAGTCTGAGTGACGTCATCCATGAAAATACATGTAACAGAGAATCCCCTGTACCAATATTGACAATCAACAATATACCCATTTTTTCTTATTATTGTTGCGATTTTGCTTTGGTGGTTTCATTTTATTATCCCGGTATATTGAGGTTATAATATCCGGTTGTTTGGCCTCGCTTAATATTTTTCTTGCAAAAAAACGTAGGTAATAGAGTCGAATTCAGGGCGGTTTTTGAACGTTATCATCATGATTTTATTATCAAAATGATCGTCTCTTGAGATAAAAATGATATCTAAATAATTTATAAATTTCATTTTTTAAAGGATTAACTATTTGTATTTATAAAAATATTTCCAGTCCAAAATGATGTAAGTGACATAAGAAAAATTACGACGTAAGTATGACTTTTTTGCATCACCTAATTTTTATATTTTCGCAATTCATATTTTTTATGGAACCCTCATCATTTGTATGTATGTATGTATTTATGTTTGTCAATAGTGGGTGGGTTGTGGTGGTAGGTATGCACTTTAACAGTTTTGATATTTATTTGGCATGAAATTGATAACATTAAAATTTCTAGGCAAACGGCTAAAGCCGTTAAATCACGCGCCTGGAAAGTCGTGCACTCAGCGCCGGGTCGTGATATCACGTCCAAAATATAACCGGCATGATTTTTCCGTCCGATGCTTGGCGTTCAAAAGGTTAACTACGCAATACAGCTAGCGCTTAAACAGCTGGATCAAAAATATCAGAATATGCTTCAAAAATATTCCGATACAACTCCAAAGTTTATTGAATATATGTTGGAGTTATGTTTGCGATATACTATGTTTTGTATTGTAATTGATGTATTTTAAAATTAGAATACGGTATATTTGATTGTGACTATACCATATGGTACCAGTACATGTCAAGTATGAACTTTAGACGTTAAGTAAAAAAATACAAATATTATTATTAAATATTAATATTAAATGTATTAACCAGCGGATTTCAAATCTCTTTCGACAGTTGCAATGAAATAAAAACGTAATTAACAAATTGTGAACTAAACGATAAATAAATAAAATAAGCTAGGTCAATAGTTGTAACTACAGCAAAGATTTCATAAACATGATTATTAAAAGAAATGCTTCGTAGAGCAACCCCTTTTTACGCTTGAACGCTATCTTATTTTATAAATGGCGTTGGTGTTGACTCTTTTATTATCTGTAAAATATTCCACAATGGTTTACGATCTCTGCAAACATAAACCACTTTGCTCAAAGACCTTTAAAAACTTTCACAAACAATAGCCCAAGACAGGTGTCACTAACCTTTCGACCGAAACAATAACAAAAACTGACTTCGGAATTTTAGATTAGTTACGGTACATCAAAGACATCAAACTATGTAAATGTAATAGAATAATGTACAGTTTAAAATGAAATATAAACAGTTTTCACCTTCACATAGTTATGTATAGCAAGCCATGCAATTGCATAGAATTTTATGAATGAATTTATTCATAAACTATCCATGCAATCTTGCATCTAGATGTACAGTCATTATATATATCGGAGCAGCCAGGGTAGACAAAAATAACTGAACATGCTTTTTATCGCCTTGCCAATAGATGCGTTGTTCAGAAGTTTGTGACCACCTTGGCCGCTCCGATATATCTGATGACAACTGTTCCCATACTTATCTCATGTCTACATACGTTTCGTAACTATTTATTCCTCTTTATGTAAATGCTTCCGAACGAAAATATGTGAATCTAAAACTGCTATTCGTAACGTTCGCGCGAACGTTTCGAGTTCCGAGCATTTTTATTTGCTACGGCTGACTGTCAACTGCACAGTTAGCAATAAAATACGACTGCTTCGGTGGTTTTCATGAGGCAAAATCAGACAGCTGGTATCAGCCGGGTCGGAAACCGGTATTTGATCCATACTAAAATACCAGTATATTTTTTCGTTCTTTTCATTCATTCGTTTACTCATATTTAATCTTAAAATCTTACCTAAATATAATATTGAGTGCTATATAAAACCCATCCTAGGACGCTCAGATGTTCTTCGACAAGTCGGCTCTGGCCACTGTATGCTCTCCACTGGAAAGACGAGGTGTTGAAGGACCTCACCGCGCTGGGCGCCGTTGACTGGACAGAGATGGCTGTGAACAGAGAAGCCTGCCGATCTTTAGTATCGGAGGCCAAGATCCACTTCGGGTCGCTGCGCCACTGCAGTAAGTAAGTAAGTGTATAAAAACCATAAAGTAATTAAAAATATTGTGTTATTTCGTTTTTTTTCTGGCAAAAAAACCGGTTCCTAGCCCTAGAAATCGTATTATTAGTTACTATAAATTATTTTATTTATTCTTACACTACTTTTTTATATCTTAACTATGTTAAATCCTTTCGGTTTTTGAGACACGGGTACCTATCCTATTAAGGTTTTTTTTTGTAATTTAACTTTTTAAATCACCTTGTAACGAAAGCGGTGTATTTATGAAATATAAGTTTAATTTCCTTTAAGATGCATCTTACGTTTTCATAATTTTATTTAACAATTTTTTCTTAAATTTCCCTAACACCGAGTTAACATTTTTAACGATGGCCTGTCAATTCGGGTCCAGGTGGCCTTTCTCGGAAATGTAAAACAATTTCTAAACTTTCAAACCTTTAATCCGTTTAATAAAACAATCCGTCTCCTCTCCTTTCCTCAATTTTATTATCGGTGAATTTTTTGTACGTTCGACGAAAAAAAATATAAAATTAGTTTTAATTTTACGAACCACAGATGCGCGACGTCTGGCTGGCCACAGATTAAGTTCGATCCATATTGGAAATTGGGAAACTTTGCAGATGGGACTGGGATGAGACACGTATTTGATACAATGGTATTGTTTAACTTTAGAATTGGTATTGAAAAACTAATTTAAACGTGAGAACATTAGAGAAAGTTTTTGGGAGAATTAACGGAAAAGCTTTTCAATTAAAAACTTTGTTTAATAGTTAATTCGAAATAAATAGTCGCCATATTATTATGTAAAATATATATGAAATATATATGATGTACTTTAAAACCTCTTAAGAGGATGGCAACAGATAAATTCCATCCCTATCTTTTTCAGCGCGAGTGAAAGAGAAACACTACGTTACGATCAGTATGGGAGCTCATTGCAAATTTTGCAAAATGATGAATGCAATTTAAGAAGCGCTGCTGGTGGCCTGCCGGCAGTACGTCAGGATTCCGAAAATCGCGGGTTCAAACCCCGGCGCGTACTACTGAGTTTTTCGGAACTTATGTAGGTCATCATCATCATCATCATCATCATCATCATCTCAGCCATAACACGTCCACTACTGAACATAGGCCTCCCCTTTATTAAAGGGGGGGTTTGCCATACGCGCCACGCACCCCCATGGGATCATGGCATTCATGGCATCAGGCGGGTTGGCGCGCGCAGTTTTTTTTTGTTTATTGTTGTTTAGGCTTTCGGAAGATGCTGCTGCCCATCTCCCGGTATATAGGTACGGTACGGTAGGTACTTATGTAGGTACGAAATGTCATTTGATCCAGTCGCTTTCCGGTGAAAGAAAACATCGTGAGGAAACCGGAACTAATACCAACAACGCCAAGTTTCCCCTCTGAGTTAATAGGTCAGATGGCAGTTGCTTTCGTAGAAAACTAGTGCCTACGCCTATTCCTGGGATTAGGTTGTCAAGCGGACCCCAGGCTCGACAGAATAAAAATCTGACGAGCGTTACGACACGCTCGAAACGTCAGGAAAATAACAAAGGTAAGTGTACGCGATTCAGTCCTCTTTTTTTTATACAACGGCGGTGGCAAACAAGCATACGGCCCACCAGATGGTAAGCAGCTACCGTAGCCTATGGACGCCTGCAACTCCAGAGGTATCAAATGCGCGTTGCCGACCCTTTGAAAACAGGAGAATTCACTGTGTTGACGGCTAAAGGAACAAGGGAGCCCTCATCGTCAACACACTGGGTCCTCTTTGAGCTCTTTGGCAACCTTACTCACCAGCAGGAACACAACACTTAGGTGGGGGTATTTTGTCAAAATAATAAAATCTTAAAGCCTCTTAAGGCCGTTCCTCGATACGGACAAGCCACGCCCATCCGTTAGAGACACGTTTATGGCTCCCGTGCACGAAAGAAAGAGATGCAGCACCCTTAAGGATCAGACTTTTTGACTAAACTACGATAAATAAGCGAATCTATAAAGTTTTGTCCAATTTTGTTTCTGTGACTTTTTAGATAAACCAGAATACCATACTTTTTACTAATTTATATTGCTTAATCGCTTATTAGTTTACTAGTAATACTTCGGATTTTTTTTCTATCGAGGCAACTTTCAGCAATCGTGTTTCGACTTGTGCCATGAACAAGAGTATATAGTCTAATAATATATATTCGAAAATAAATTCAGTCCCTTTTCCCGTTTAGTCAATAGAGCGTTTGAAAAAACCTATAATTTTTCAAAGTAGCCCCTTAAACGCTTTAACGTAAAAGCTCTCACATTTCTACATCATAGAGATGTATAGAATGGCGATAGATAGATAATTGCAATGCTTTAACAATATGCGATAACGATAAGACAATATGTGATAAGAGTGTATCTCAAAGCTAATCTTCGTTATAACCCGTCCTGAAAGGAGCAAATCCGAAAGAAAGACCCTATTCATTAATCTTAACTTTCTTTATTTAGAATGCTATGTAATTCCCAGTAATTGGTTCGGTAAGGGTGCTGACACACAGTTCTGGGCTTTTGTGTTGGTCATGGTTTTGTTTTACACTAATTAAAGGGCCGAATATACCATTGTTGTACGCTACAAAACGTAATGAGATACTGTTTAGCGATAAGTGACAAAAATAAGAGGTTCCAATGCCTAAAACAGGAAAATCCATGATTATTATTTACTTTAAAAAAAATGATTGAAATAATGAGCATTTTACAAAATAAATCTTGTGCCGTTCGAAAGAATTCTTCAATTTTTGAAGGAAAAAATACTAAAATGTCAGGTCTGCGTGTAGCTCACCATTATTTTGGCACTTCTCGATGAGTACTATCCAATGGACCACCAGTTTTTGTCAAAAAATGTGTTAATTTTTTGCTGACTGTACAAAATGCTCCAAGTTTTTTCTTAGGCTACCAGGTACAAAATATCTCACACAATCTTAATTGCAGGGTCATAAGAGCATATCACGTATTTCAGCGGTCTTAAATTCGTTATGCAAGATACCATTGCAGGCGACTATACTGGACGTTGTACAGTCGCCATCAGATAAATCGGAGCGGCCAAATATCTGAACAACAAGATAAGATAAGATAGGATAATTTATTCCATAACGATTTACAATCGTGTCGTAACAGCTCTATTGTCAAGAGGATAAAGAGCATGTTCAGATATTTTTGAGCACCCTGGCCGCTCCGATATATTTGATGGCGACCGTACCTATACGTATACGTATGGTCACTTTAAAAATTTACTAGAATATTCACGCCCTGGTCTCTTAACTTCTAGTAAATTATTAAAGTGACCATAATTTTTGAAGAACATGTGATAGATTTTTTTTTGTACTTTTCTGATAACTGTTATAACTTGGTCTATCATCCATTCACGGCTTGACGTCGATTTCTGGGACACCCTGTAAAATGTGGTATATATTATTCATTTTATTTAAGAATCACTTCAAAACCGCTGATTATTTATTAGTCAACACTCGGTACCGAGCACACGAATAATAGATTCAATGATTTGAAATTCTGTTCACGATAGCAAATGCGATACACAAAATGCGGCAATGCGTGTGCCAAGCTTTGTTCCAGCTGTGTGTGGTATTTATGTGTTTTTAAAATAAAAATTGCTGGACTGTAACGTGTCGCATAACTCTGCTATTTTAATTAAAAACTGGCCAAATGCATGCGTTTAGGTTTAAATTTTATACAATTTTTTTTTCGTGACTTACAAATACAATTGAACATTTTATTTATTTAATGTTATCCTATTATAAATTCTAATATACGCGCGGTGAAGTTCAAAAGTTATAGGAATCCAATTGTCGTCTTTATGTACCTACAGAAACTTAACGCACGAATCAACGTTACTGTGTTTTGGTCAAAAATCATTTACGTCACTCTGGGCGGTAAGTGAGATTTGCCGCCCACGGTCGCAGCGGCAAATCTCACTTCACACCCATAAGAAGACGTAAAATTGTGTACGCACCACGGGCTGTAATAAATAATAGCTTGTTTCTGAGCCATTCTTTATTTTACCGTTCTAGGTACGTAATATACTATTATTTGATTAGCTGTCATGTAGCTTAACATGTAATTACTAAAACGTCACATAGTTACTGTTTCATTCTAGTTTTCCACCAGTTTTTTTCTAGAATTTTGTTTACGTGTACCAAAAGTGTGTTTATCTGTTAATTAGAAATCTACTCGTATCTTTTTCACCGTAACATTAATTAATGGATTTATTTATCAGTCTGCTCGCAGAAACATTTTAAAATTCAATACGTAAAAAAGTATCCAGATAATGTATTAAAGCAAACGCTAAAACACACTATCTGATCTTGCCTTAACGACAGTAGCCATCAGAGATCTTTTGATCCCTTACAGAGCTTTGGTCTCAATCCAACCAGTAAATGAGACCTATAGGTTAATAGCAAGCTCATGATATCGTAGATCAAACGTAAACTGTTTCACCTTATCCAAGTGTTCAGTAAGCTTTAGGAATACAAACTAAGGGGGTGTGGCTTTGATCACAGAAGGTCATAAGAGGCAAAGGATTCTTATGGAAATCCGTCTATTTTAAATAAGCCGGTTGTAATGACTGTGCATGAATTGCAAACACATGACCCACGTAACTGAGACTAACCCTCCTACCGGCCTCGGGTAAATGTATCATTATAATCTCTTTCTGAACGCGGGCGTGCCCTTTTCTTATGGAGGTGCTGGTCGACAGCTACAGTCACCTGATGATGAAATAGACGGATGGACAGAGGAGGAAAAGTTTTGCGTTTCACTTACACTCTTGAAACAAGAGTCCTTCTACTCTTTTTAGTCCCTTTAGCTGTCAACACAGTGAATCTTCTTTTCTAAAAGGTCAGAAACGCGCATGTGAAACTAGCTGCTCTCCATGGGCTGGCTATGTGCTTGTTTGTAAAAAGAGGCCTGAAACCCTGAACAATTTTATATCTCAGATTCGCTATCACCAAAAGCGTAGAGAAAAGAAAACAACATAATAATGTTGATCCAACTTTATCCACAATCTTCGTTTAATTCTAAGTGGCTGGCTGTTCCCATGGACCGTTCAATTTTTGGGGCAAAATTTATTCCATGCTCGCCATGGCATTATGTAAATCCGTGCAGATTTCGAAGTTGAAAAAAATCGACAAGAGAAAAACGAATGAAATATAAGGGTTTTGTTTATGACGTTTTAAACAATAAAATTCAGGGTTACTTAAAACTTCTTCGAGGCCAGTTTTAAATCATAGAAAGTCGGATAATAATAGATTTTTAAATAATTAACAATTTCAGTATTACACTACTAACAACAGCGATAGTTATTTTCCGTAGAAATAATCGTATTCTCCAAAATGCACGACCTTTGGTGCCGTATTCTAATTTTAAAATAGATGAGCAACGCAATCTATGAACTATCACCAACGTAACTCCAATACAACAAATAATCAACCAATATTGAAATTGCATAGGAATAATTTTCAATCAAATTCTGATATTTCTGATTCAGACGTTTAGGCGTTGGCTGTATTGAATTGGAGTTGTGTTTGAAGTTGGATCGTGCCTATAGTGCTCTAAAATTAGGGGGCCTACCGACCGACGATATTGGCCTGTCAGTTAGAACAACAATTTGACAGCTCCGAACAACTGACAGGCCAATATCGTCAGGCCGTCTGATAGTGGGTGGGCCCCATTAGAATATGGCCCTTGGTCATACGATTGAGCAAGTAATATAGCACTGGCAGAGCGTCCATGAAACTAGTATATGTAAAAGCTTATATGTAAAAGCTTGTCAATGAAACCATTGTTGTTTTTAAAAAGTGCGTGACTGCGATGAAGATAAATGAATTTGTTTACATTATTACATATTATATTTCTTTTGACGCCGAATAAATAAATAAATGTCTTTAAAATCTAAAAAGACGTTGATAATAGTACATAACGTACCTAGGGCGGTAAAATAAAGAACGGCTCAGAGGGCCTACCGCGAAGTTCGAAAATTGACAAAACGATGGTCCCGTCTCTATCGCTCTTGCATATACGAAAGAGAGTGATGGAAATATTCGATTCGGTGAACGAAGTGCTTTGCGGTTATAGGCTAGATCGCAGGCATTTGTGGCCATAACCGTAGGTAAGGGCCATAAACAAGCGATCTGGGGCCTTCTTTATAACCGCCCGTGGTGCGAACGAAATTTTAAGTCTTCTCCTGGGTGTGAAGTGAGATTTGCCGCTGCGCCAGTGGGCGGCAAATCTCACTTATCGTCCAGAGTGACGAAAACTTTTGTTCGTAATTGTCATTTTTATCATTAGCGTTTCTAAGGGCCGGTTGCACCAAACTGTCTGTAAACGTAAACGTAATCGTAAAAAAAATCTTGTATGAAAAGTTTGTCAGTTTTCTATGGGATGACAGCTCCCTCGCCATATTTAACGTTGATGAGTCTGTTAATTGTGCGTGGTGCAACCCACCCTAAGTGAGAGACAAAATTCAACCGTTTGCTAAGTTTTATGAATAAAGGGGGTCAATTATGACCATGGAATAACGTAAAGTTTAATTTAAAATTCAATTACATTTTAATTTAAAATTCATTTGTTTTACAACTCCAAGGGAACTCTGAAAAAGCGATGGCATGACTGCCGTGATCCGAACAATACGCTCTGATTGCATACAATTATTGTTCCATACTTTTCAACCTTCAACTTGCAAATATAGAAGTAATTACAGATCCATTATATTACGGTTCAACTATGCCTAATATATATAGCTATGGATCTGCAAATTATATTTATAAGATATTATGATTCCTTATAAATCTTTGGGGAATCGTTACTAAAGTAACGTTCCTATGTACGTAGTTACATACAAAATAGAGATCTTTGTTATTTGCTCATCAGTTAATAAGAAAACAATTCCAATGTACCTACTCGAACCTTCATTGTATTTTATTTTACAGTGCGCATTTTTTTTATTCGACGTTTTTCTGATTTTATCATGAGCTCCCATACTAATCGCTATACAATGTTTCTCTTTTACTATCGTTAAAAAGAGAGTGACTGAAATTGTTTGTTGTCTGCCTCTTAACAATAAGGGTGCACCCATATTATTTTTAACATGTCGCTTGCTAAGCTACCTCGGCTATTGACTGAAATAATATTCAGCTATCATCCTCAAAACGTGCAGCACGGGAGGTACCAAGTTATAAATTACGATTTTATGCTCTTTAGCATGCAATATTCCTTTATCATGCCCGGCATGTGCCAAGCTTTAGCAACTTTCGAATCTCGTTTCACACCTTATTATCTCTAATACTGGAAGAGCAATTTCACGGATCGCTTGAGACTCATGAATCACTATAATATGGCCAATGCTGTACTAATCTACATCGTTTGCGGGCTAGATGCGTTTACAGCGCCATATAGACTAATTGCGTGTTGTAAACGGTGCTTACACAGCTTCTATACGACCATAATCGACCTGTAGAGATCGACCTGTAGAGTCTGCACTGGTTCCATTTTCGTATGTTAGTCTTGTTTTCTTATAGGGCAGATGACCCGGTTGTGGCCACTGTGCCGGTTTTGGCCATTTTAAAATTTATCAAGGTATAGACAAATTTACAAGTCTATGGTGCTACGGTTTAAGCTGGAGATGTTTAAATTAAACACAATGGCTCACTTAAAATAAAATAATTTATTGTGCCTATTCCGCCGCAAGCATTCGTAGAAGACGAAAGGTCAAAGGTCCGTTATAAGCCGTCTGATTATTGCTCCCGGATGAAGAAGGTAGTCGCTGCCAACACGCTAGTACTCCCCTGGGTAACAATGTCTCCGTGCGTAGGCGGTGGGATAGCTGAGGGACGTCAGCTGTGTTCAGCCAGGGGCAGCACCAGGTCCTCCAGGTCAACGAGGTGGAGAGAAGTGTGGCATTCTAGCCGAGCTGTAGCACCCTGGAATTTATTTTCTCCGTCTTAATAATTTGAAAATAACGGCTCCGTTGACTGTGACCGGCAGGAAGCAGAAGAGCAGAAGCGAAAGAGAAAGTACTGCGTGAAGTTGGTAAAAGTGCCTTGGTGATGTAAAAATGTCACAGTCAGACGGAGTTTACAAAGGCGGAATAACAAGCGTTTTAGTTTAAGCAAAACTCAATTTAAATTAATATCCAAAAAGTATTACATTCCACATTGTGCTAAGCAAGAATATACATAACCTACGCTGCAAATAAGCTAAGTCGAACAAAGGAAAAAAGTCGTTACAACATAACGGTAAAATATCCGTTGAGCACACATTCAAATTTAACACTCCCTAAAGCACATTTAAATGTTCAACACTTACCCAGTTTAGGGGTCAACACTGGCTTTAAAAATACAGTGCCAAACAAGCACAATAATATCGCTTTACCAAGCAAACTTTTAAAATAATGATCAGCTGTGCGCCGGCGACGTATGAAGACGCTGCAAGAGAGCGTGCGTGCGCCCGCGCTGATCTCTAATTCGGTACGGAGGCGGGAGGGCCGCGATGCCCGCGACAGCGCGGGGAAGCGCGGCAAGAGGCGAGGAAACCGGTCAGCCGGCCGAGACCAAGCAATGCGCGATAAGTACAGCCCGCGCGGAAAAAAGGTAACAACTTGAGATTAAAATCATATTTACTATACATTAATAATTTTAATCCTAGATATATATAAATACTATATTATTCTTGTTAGGTAAGTGTTATGTTTAGAATCGTGTAATAATATATAATATAACGTATAATATCTTTTATGTAAAATATTAAAATACCTAAGAAAAGGTTCATTTATAATTAGTATTAAATATTAACCAAGGTTATGTAACACCTATGTTACAGTACCCCGGCGCGCCGCGAAAGGATTTTATTACCCTACCGAAATAAAATCCGCGAATCTAGGTACTCGTAATCACCCTACCATCAGTCATCTTTCATGCTTCACACTTACACTATTACGTTAGCAACTGTCTTATGGATCAGATTACAACGCTTCATTTAAAAAAATAAGGGGTTACCTGTTACAAGAACCGGAAACCATACAAGTACCGCCACTAGAAGATGTTAAGGCGCAAAATCAATAACCCTAACAGTACCCAAATCTGAAGTGTGACCAACGGAGAATAGGGAAACAACACAAAATCTAATATTACTTATTAAGACCAACCAACTTGAGATCCTTTACGTGCCAAGTACCAAGATCTTTACCCGATAAATCTTGTAATACGTAAACCAAAGGTGACTTTTTACTAACGATTTTAGCCTTTATAAACTTAGGAGCCAGTTTCTTAGTGAACTGCTTGCCTTTATCACTCAAAAAGTAAGCCCGTTTCATTACTACATCACCGACGCTGAATTCAACAGGTTTCCGTCTGAGATTGTAGTGTGACGTACTCTTTTCATGCGCATGCCACAGTTTCTTCTGCACATCATCAAAAATGACAGAAAGACAACCTAAGTTCTCAGCGTAAATATCGCGCGGTAAGAACAACACCTCGCCTCCGATGTCGTTGTCCGTATAATGAGTTCCACAAGGTACCAACTCGCGACCATACACCAAAAACGACGGTGAATACTTCGACACCTCATTGACGGCACTATTTATGGCAAATTGCACTCTAGGAATAAACACATCCCATGATCTATGGTCATCCTCAACAAAAGTAGAAATGCAAGTAATAATTGTGCGATTGTATCGTTCTACCAAATTTACCTGTGGACTGTATTTAGGTGTAAAGAAGACGTTTGGGACATTGTAAAATTTGAAAAAATTATGCATAACCCTGCTTGTGAATTGCGTTCCGGATGAAGAAGGTAGTCGCTGCCAACACGCTAGTACTCCCCTGGGTAACAATGTCTCCGTGCGTAGGCGGTGGGATAGCTGAGGGACGTCAGCTGTGTTCAGCCAGGGGCAGCACCAGGTCCTCCAGGTCAACGAGGTGGAGAGAAGTGTGGCATTCTAGCCGAGCTGTAGCACCCTGGAATTTATTTTCTCCGTCTTAATAATTTGAAAATAACGGCTCCGTTGACTGTGACCGGCAGGAAGCAGAAGAGCAGAAGCGAAAGAGAAAGTACTGCGTGAAGTTGGTAAAAGTGCCTTGGTGATGTAAAAATGTCACAGTCAGACGGAGTTTACAAAGGCGGAATAACAAGCGTTTTAGTTTAAGCAAAACTCAATTTAAATTAATATCCAAAAAGTATTACATTCCACATTGTGCTAAGCAAGAATATACATAACCTACGCTGCAAATAAGCTAAGTCGAACAAAGGAAAAAAGTCGTTACAACATAACGGTAAAATATCCGTTGAGCACACATTCAAATTTAACACTCCCTAAAGCACATTTAAATGTTCAACACTTACCCAGTTTAGGGGTCAACACTGGCTTTAAAAATACAGTGCCAAACAAGCACAATAATATCGCTTTACCAAGCAAACTTTTAAAATAATGATCAGCTGTGCGCCGGCGACGTATGAAGACGCTGCAAGAGAGCGTGCGTGCGCCCGCGCTGATCTCTAATTCGGTACGGAGGCGGGAGGGCCGCGATGCCCGCGACAGCGCGGGGAAGCGCGGCAAGAGGCGAGGAAACCGGTCAGCCGGCCGAGACCAAGCAATGCGCGATAAGTACAGCCCGCGCGGAAAAAAGGTAACAACTTGAGATTAAAATCATATTTACTATACATTAATAATTTTAATCCTAGATATATATAAATACTATATTATTCTTGTTAGGTAAGTGTTATGTTTAGAATCGTGTAATAATATATAATATAACGTATAATATCTTTTATGTAAAATATTAAAATACCTAAGAAAAGGTTCATTTATAATTAGTATTAAATATTAACCAAGGTTATGTAACACCTATGTTACAATGGTTTATGGTCAATATAAGAGTAAAAAATGGCAGTACAGATGGCACTGTCATCTGTCATGTATAAGTTGTCATTTAGCTGTCAGGGGCCATGGAAAAAAGTGGCCAAAACTGGCTCCTGGACCCGTTTCTGACATTTCATTAAAGAAAAAAAATAGATCTCATGTCAGAATCTTAACAGCGGAGATTCATATAAATAAAGTAATATATTTTCACTGACTTAGTACAAAAAAAGTGTCATAATTCCTTATTGACACAAAATGATGGACGTCTGAATAGACAAACTCTCCTTAAAGTGGCCAAAACCGGGGCATCTGCCCTACACTCGAGAGCAAAAGTTTCGGGTCACTAGCATTTTCTTAAATATCTCAAAAGATATTAATTTTAAAGATATTAATTTTAAAGTTTATGTTACTGACCCGAAATTTTTGCTCTCGAGTGTATTTATTAATAATGCCGGCTTTATATAAAATAATTTACGGTTATTTAATTGGTTTTAACGCACCTTATGAAGTATTTTGTTTTACTAGAGAACAAATACAATTAAATTATTCATAAAATTATTGATTTGTTGTAGGAATTTTATTTTTAATTAAACACCACATATGTGTAACGTCTACATACATGTATGTGATATCTATTTTAGTTTATTTCATATTACCAATACCATACTATAGTTGAATTATCGAGAGCGTGGAATTGCATATGTAGTGGTTGTACCGTGTTGTGCCTCTTTGTGTGCGGATTCAAATATAGAATGCCTGTACACAAACAATACTACTACATATGCAATTCCACGCTCTCGATAAATTCATCTATACTTATATGTACAATATGAACAATGTTTATTAAAATGTATCCATGTTTTATTTACGTGATGTTAAATGAATTTTCCATACTGTTATGTACATAAATACTTTGTTTACAGCAGTATTTTATCTATAACAAAAAAAATTGTATTTTATTAAACAGATCAGATTTAAATGAACATTGAAAGTTAAATAATAAATTGAAAAATAAAAACATACATGCCACCAACGTGGAGGTTTCCGATTTCAAAATTTTTGCTTGTATAGTATAGCTCTGGTATAGCGTACGTGGTATTTTAGCGATATTTTTTCGTTTCTCTTTTTTAATACCAAAGAGCGGCGTACTTTTTGCGATTTCGATTGAAGTCGAATTGAAGTGGTTTCCGTGGAAAGGCTACACAAACGATGGGGCACATGTTATCCTGTCCAGCGTGCGCGCATGCCTGCTCCGGACGGGACCGAGAGACAGGGCGTTAACACATTCAGCGCCAAGAACCCGACTGTCGGGATCTTTGTTCGTAGCTACTACGAGCTACATACGATGAATACGTGGCTACGGGCTACGACCTTAGCGCGTAGCAATAGGTGTGCACTAAATGTGTTAACACTTTCCGTAACGCGTAGCGCTACGCTCTACGCTCGTAGCGCGTAGCCAGGTATTCCTCGTATGTAGCGCGTAGTAGCTACGAACAGAGAACCCGACAGTCGGGTTCTCGGTGCTGAATGTGTTAAGTGTCGCCACCTGGTCCTGCACAGTCTAAAACCATCGACACGAGAAGAAGAGAAGTGTCTGTTAAGTGTAACAGAATCCTCGTGTGTATAGAATCTGGGATAAAAATAATTGATGGGATAAAATTATCTTTATTCATAAAAAATAAATTTTGATTTGATACTTTGTATTACATTTAAGTGTTATATAAATATCTAATCAGTGATTGAGTTTAGAGTTTAAAAATACACGTAAGTAAATTACTTGTTGTTGATTTAGAACAATAAAATTAAAGCAACCTTCGATTAACCTCCAGTGAATGATCACTGGACATGAGTCCAACTTAAAAATAATAATGGCAGTCGTCATAAAACATAAAAAATATGGTACCCATATTTCGATTGGAACCCTCGCAGCCTAAACCACATTCTCGCTTCATAGTAACGTTTCAATGCCAAACCTTGGTTCGATACAAGCGTTTTTCAACCCAACGTATTCAACCATTGGGCTCAAAACTTTTTGTAATCAACCTAGTAATGGTAAAACACAATCTTTCATTACACTTCATGATGTCGGTACCAAGTACGGGGGTTATTTCAATCCAGAATTCACGATTATGCTTTTGAAGCCGCTTTAACTGCAACGATTTAAAGTTGAATATTACTTGATTGGGCAGCAAAAACATTTCAAATGTCGCAAACGATAAAAATGAATGATGGTTTTGCTTCAGATATTATGCGACGTTAAAGATTGACGAGGTGTAGTTGCACTATCGAGAACTCGCAAAATTAAGCACACTATCAATAATCAGAACTCAATTTTATGCTTGTGAATTTCGTGTTTGTCTATGTTGTGGCTTTATATCCACAAATTGTTCCTGAACTTAGGTAAAATGAGCTTTATTTTTTTATGGTTTATAAAACGATATATTCAGGAAGAAATTAAGTGTTCTAATGCAAATATATTTTAATGAAACGTAATTCTTTTAATTGTATGTAAGATTTTATTTTTTGTAACTGATGTCTTAATAATAACCATATGTCGGCATAGTTTTAACCAGTATAATAAGTCAACGCTGATATAAGGATATGACCACTCGAACACCCACTGTTTTTCACCAGTGTAATCAGTCAATACATGGGGAGATCTGACGATTCCAACGCCCGTCTTTCACTTGTTTTAACCAGTGCAATCAGTCAACGCACTGAAAGATATGTAACTACTAAAATGCTCACTGGTTTTCATCAGTGGAATAGGTCAACATTCAACGAGGGAAGTCATACCTAATATACCTATTCTTTATAATGATATTTACTTAAAAAAAAATTACTTTTTCTTGAAACATCGACAATTTTTCATAGAAAGTTTGCCTCATTCATTGTATAAACGCGATAATGTAACTATAAATATTAAGTTTTTATAAAACTTCAATTTTGTCGTCAACATGAAAACTGAACTATTAAATGAACAATTTATGCAGCCATCATAGCTTAGTTGAATGCTAAAGCCTACAATTACGCCATTGAAAGTCACCTCGGTTCCATTTTAATTAGGACATTAACATAAACACAATTTCAGCAACTCGTGACATGCTTGCCCTACTTTATACGAGTGTAATGTGCATTGTAATGTTAATTAGGAATTTGGAGCAATAACTCTTTTGTCGTGTTCGTTTGAGCTATTAAATTTAAAAAATATTATATAACAAGGTTTATTTGAAAACTAAAAGCGCTGGTAGCCTTGCGGTAAGACGTCCGACTTTCAATCCGGAGGTCTCGGGTTCAAACCCCGGCTCGTACCACTGAGTTTTTCGGAACTTATGTACGGAATATCATTTGATATTTACCAGTCGCTTTTCGGTGAAGGAAAACATCGTAAGGAAACCGGACCTAATCTCAAAAAGGCCTAGTTTCCCCTCTGGGTTGGAAGGTCAGATGGCAGTCGCTTTCGTAAAAACTAGTGTCTACGCCAATTCATGGGATTAGGTTGTCAAGCGGACCCCAAGCCGGGATAAACGCTAGGAGGAAGAAGAAGGTTTATTTGAAAACTATTTTGTTGTGGTTAAGGCACTTAAAATTGCTTATATTTATGAATTATAATTACTAGATTTTGCCCGTAAACGCTTGGTGGTCTGGTGGTAAGACGGACTTTTAATCCGGAGGTCTTGGGTTCAATACCCGGCTCGTACCACTGAGTTTTTCGGAACTTATACAGCGTGTTTTTTTGATATTACCTCATACGCCAAGGGTAGTTAGAATAGACCCTAATAAACATACTTCCATATGTTTGATTAAAATTTTACGACTTTTATTATTCCATATAAAATATTTCAGCACGCAATGTATCGCTACCTACATGATTACTTTGCCCTAAAATGTCACATTTGATGATGTGTCAAATAAGTGTATACGCAATACATTGCGTACCGAAGAAATTTAAAAAATCAATTGCTCTATGTTAACTAAGAGTTAACTCAATATTTATTACAATATCGATTTATAATTTCAAAACTTGCGTCTGGCTTCCATTTGAGGTAATATCAAATAACGCGCGATATACGGAATATTATATAATATTTTACCAGTCGCTTTTTAGTGAAGGCCCCCAAGGCGGACCCCAAGACAAACGCTAGAAGTAAAACTAGATTTCACCCGTGATCTGTTATGCAACTAAATAAAATGTGTCAGTCTGTTTTGGTACGTACAGTCACGAACCCGGATTGTTCCGGTTGTTCCTAATTTAGCCGTGTTATGAATGACCGATGTTATGACAAGGTGTCAACTGTCAGTTTCATCGGTCATTTATCACACGGCTTAATAATTACGAACAATGGCAAGTGGTTTAACAATCTGGGTTCATGACTGATACCATTTGGCGATAACGTACGCTTCTATTCTGTACAACGTATGACGTAACACCAACCTTCAAATGGTACCAGTACCAAAATAATGTCACAAATATTCAATTATAACACATAATATTCCTTCCGTTTCCCCCCCATTAGGAATAATTTATGTAAAAATATCGAAACGATATATCTTTACACGGGACTCAATATAAATCACCAATTACGTACTTGAGTGAATATATAGTTTTTACACTAGAGCAGAAAATCCAATTAGGTATTTTCCAATTTGAATATGAATTTGCTTTATTCAGCTCAGGTGTTACGTACTCGAGTGAAAAATATATAATTTTTAGAAAAAAAGTACTTAAAGCGTTGGACAAGCGTCATTGTAGTACTCCCTGATTGAATTTTAGATTAAATTGATCCCGAATATCAATTAAACTCCGAATATGTTAAATCTAAAGGCATATCTGATAATCAATTTACGCTTGATTGAGGAGTCCACTATAAAATTCAGGTCTAATCAGACCGATACGGGGTCGGGCATACACAGATATAATCTTAATTTTGGGTAAGGTCAATGTGGCGGTATCCTGCCTTTTCGCCTAAAATTGTATTGCCGAATTTCATTTGCCAACCAACTTTTCGCAGAAGTTTCATTTGGCCGAATAATTATTACCAAATAATTATTTCGCAACCATTTCATTTCCCAACCACATAGTTGGGAAATTAAAATTGCCTACTAGGTTGGGTTACGCGTTAGGTTGGATTATATAAAGTTGGGAAATGAAATTCGGCCAAGTGAAACTTCTGCGAAAAGTTGGTTGGCAAGTGAAATTTGGCAATATGATTTTCGGCGAAAAGGCAGAGAACCCAATGTGGCTCTAACTCCGTCATTGGACCTATTCCGTCCACGAGCGTATATTTCTTTTTATTTTAAATCGTAGTAAAATAAACCATTTGCTTTTGATTGCTGAGAGTAAAGTAAATCGCTGCTTTGTCGATGCTGTTTTGTTCGTTTTTCGAGGAAAAAACAAATGGACGGTAAATTCGAGGGCTGGGAGGTCAAACCCAATAACTACCAAAAAACTGATTTTGAGAAAATCGTATTTGAAAGTTTAGAAGTCTACACATCTACTTTCTGAGGGAATTACTTAATGAACGTGTGTTTAATGGAAACTAGTGTTATTAACGTATGTTTTTAAGACCAACACACATGTCTAAATTAATTTTACTCGGTTTTCGATCAGGGTTAATTTCGACGGGAAGTAATTTATCGGGTTTTTCTACTAAATAATAGGAAAATTTGCAGAATTATCGGTTTTATTGAAATTAAAGAACATTTGAACTACAAACAAAAATAGTTAACATTTAATCAGAGTCGCAACTGTCGCAATAAGTTGGTTCCATGTCATTAACTGCAGGTAGTCCACGAATCCAGGGATGAAATTCTTCGGGGATAATACCCTGATTGAACATTTTTTCCAGGTCTTTTTTCTTTGAAAGCTTATCTTCAGAGGATTATCGTACAATAAATTAATTTATGTTGGATACTCAATATTGACCACAGAAGGTGGACTAGAACATGGCCGCTTTCTCGTTTTTGGCGCATTGCTATATCTGGTAAAAGAAGCGCGAGCTTTCTTTCTCGGACAATCTTTGCACTCTTCGAGTTTTGATTTCCTGTATTTGAATGCAGGGGAGAATGTAATTATTTTTATTAAAGAAGTCCAGGCTGTAAATATGTCTACACAACGTATTGCATTCTTCAGAAAAAATATTGAGCATTGAAATTTAAATTTTTGGTAAGGTTTGGGTAATTTTGCTGGCTGCAATTTTTCTTTCGACATAGAAGCAAGTCCATCGGCCTTTCTAAACTTATTTATATTTATTTTCCACTCGCCGGGGTTAGCTTTCCTGCGGCGACTTATAGGTTTGACTGTTAGCCATAGGTACTCTCTGTAAAATGTCTTCTAGAGTAAAGATTGCTATTTCTTCGTTTTTATTTTCAATGTCAGAATTCTCTTCGTCTGAGTCGGAAGATGATGCAAACTTACGAGCGCTGCCGTTTTCTGAGGCGTCATTTTTGTCTTCTGTATAATCTGGATCTAAATCAGAATAGTAGTAGTAGTAGTAAAACACTTTATTGTACAGGAAAGCACACCAGAAATATATAACACAGCAAATATGTACAAAGGCGAACTTATCCCTTTAAGGGATTTCTTCCAGTTAACCTTTGAGCAGTTGAGAGAGATTTGAAAGAGCCACTTCCAAACAAATTTTCGTCGTCGTCTAATTCTCTAAATGCCTCCATATCGAGACCTAATTATCGCTTGACTACTGGTTAAAGGACCTGCAATCAAAATTAGGTATAAGCTCTAAAACAGTTAACTTTAGGTACTTATCACTTATTGTATTTTCCGTCTACGTGAAATTCGGCCTGTATCATTCAGTCTCCCACTTCACCGACCGGCTGATACAAAAATAAAAATCGTCCCTAGCGTTAAGACTTCGGTTATACCTAGGAGTGGGACGCTACCGGTAAGTTACCAATTTTAGTATGGTGGTTCCCAAATGGTAATATTCCCCATACTAAAACTGGTAACTTACGGGTAGCGTCTCATCCCTAGTGATACCCATGTATTGGCAAATATTCTATTAAAATACAATGAAATAAATAGATACTTAAGTAATCGTAATAAAATGCCACCAAATTTTAAACTAGACGCCTAATATTGTAAACTAGACGTAGCTACTCGTAGTAGTTAGATTTCGTACTTAACTAATTATGATTAACTTAAGCTTAAGCTTTTTACACAATGAAGCTCAGCTACTCGCGGACACGGGATATTATAGTTACCTACCACCGGCCCGCGCCTAAAATATCTGTAAGCTCGACGCTGGTTAGGTAAATCAAGTGATTTATTTTATTCAGGTACAATACAATAGGCTATATCAATATAAGTATATTGACGCATTTTTCCATCTCGTTAACAACACTCATTTGCGTATCATCCAAATCCGATGAATCGTTTTCATTATTAACACCAGTTATTTGTGAAAGCCCTAAAAAAGAATTAAAAAAATGTCGTCAGTGCATAAAGATAAAACCAATTAATCAATAATATAACGATTCATAGGGTTTCAGCACAAGGATTTTTGTCAGATGTGCATTTAGTTTAGTACCTGCTACTAAATTACTTACGTGGCTGAACTTCCTTATTCGATATTTCGGGATCAGTCTCATCGTCAGAATCATTAGTCATTATTAAGCCTGAAAATAAGATTTTAGTATTAGTCGCAAATAAAAACAGCAACAAGTCGTAAAACAAATAACAGCAGTTATAGGATTTTACTACGGAGACCTTGAAATGCAAAAGTTACGAGTCTAAAACGCATGTAGGGACAGATAATTAGTTTAGATACAGTATTTTTATGAAAACAAATGCTGAATAAGTTCAAAGGGTACATAAAATTAATATAAACAGTGTCAGTAAACGTCAAGTAACCCGTAATTAAGTATAATTACTGCTTTTCAATTCGTTTGAGGTTAATAATAATTAAAGAATAACTAACTTACTGGATTCCGAACCGTGGCAGGCCAAATTTATATCTCCTCGCCCAATAACTCATTTTGATTTAATTTCACTATACACTTCACTTTAACTCACCTTTAACTATGTAGTTAAAATATTTTTTTTTCGTTAGTTCCAAAGCGCTGCGCGAGAGCATCAAAGCGAACTGACGAGTGACGACACGTTCATCGTCCGATGACGTTCCGGTGCGGCGGTCGAGCGCGATAAGTGCACTTAAAGGATGTTTCCTCTAAAACATATGATGACAGTGTCGCTAGTTTAATGAAGTAAAATCCCTTATGTAATTTTACCTGTATTATTGCAAAGATATTCTATAGGAGAAACCATATATTTATAGTTACACATTTTTACTACAAAAAAGTGTGCGAAGATTTTAAAATCCTCTCCGTGCTAAATCCGGATAAAAAAATATAACTGTTCTTACTATAATATAAAATAGTCAACGCGAAGATATACATTTTATGGTAAATTCCTATACAAGCAGATATAATGTTTTTGTTCAAATCGATTTACAAAAAAAGCAATTTATTACTACTTAAATGATTTTATTGCTAAAAGTTATGAGAAAAATTGGAACTTATATGATTACTGCAGGAACAAAAACACAGGTGCGGGTTTAAATGGCGATATCGGTATAGACCACTAGGTAAAGCTTAAAAAGTAGTGTATGAAAACGTAATTAGTTCAAATTCAAGATTTTTTCGACTTATCGGGTTTGACCTCCCAGCCCTCGGTATAGTCCCTATGACAGAATTAGCCACATTGACTTGACCTGAACTGTACTTAATTTTAAATTGTAGGTGTTTAATACACATATTATAATAATTTTATAAGTACAATAATAAATAGCGTCACGATTTTAAACAAACTAATGCAGTATAATAAAAATATACACACAATAGGACGGAAAGAGGCAAAGGACAATACGGCCAAAAGTGTTTTAATTTTTTTTCTGGTACAATGGTATAATAGTCAGTATACCAATTAAATTTTAGTTTAATCATAATAAGAATAAGAAATATTTATTACCACGAAAACTAATACATAAAACATAAATTCATTTGGATTAACAGAATTGTGCTAAAAGGTCTTCACTCAGCTTGATGTCCCGCAGTGAATCCTAGGACACACTACGTGACGCTGATTTTCAACTGTCATTTCAACTGCTTGTTACCATACAGCGTTGTTAACAACTATAGTTATGTAAAATTGTCGTCTATAACTAAGTATCTACCTATATATAAGACTGTCAGACAACACACTACCTAAAAATGTACGAAGGCTGATCCAAAACTATTGATAATTTACATATATGCTGAGCCATATTTGAAAAGATGTTATGTCACTTCTTATTAATAAATTATAAGAGTAAAAACAATAATTGATAATGTTGCTTTTTGCGATTGCTAAACAGTGACAGTAATAGAAAAAAAATACTAATAACTTCGGCGAGATTATGGCAATTATAATTATCATTCGTTTTGGATCACCCTAAAGGTAAAGAGCTGTTCAAGGGAACCTTGAAATTGTAAACATATGTATAAGTATTTCAAATACCTTTAAGCTTCGCTAAACTTTGTTGAAAATCAAGCTCAACAAAGTGGTTGAAGGTTTTAATTTCCGTACCTACGAAACCGAGAAGCGACAGCTAGCTTTAAAATACAACGTACGACGAAAGCGCCTTCCACGAAATGGTATCCATTTTATAGACTGTCACAAAATTGTACACTATTCATGACCTGAAAATGTTGAAATAATTATGATATAATTTTCCATTTTGTTCTAACAAGCATGAGCGATCCTAAAGTTATAAAGTAAATCAGTCCGTCTGAGTTCCCAAATTAAATATAAACCAACCAGAATTAAACGTTAATTAGCAAACGAGCCCTTTTGTAGGTCCCTCCAATACGGGCGTGTAGATATGTACTTAACTCACTTCAATAAAGACATTTGTTTGCAAAACTTAACAAAGTTGACAAATAGACAGAGAGCAGGCTACGTAATATCCACACTATCATCTTTCAGTAAATTCGTCGCCATCATAGTCAACAGTATTGTAATTCATAGTTTGTCGCCTACTGTTTTTGTTTAGGTACGCCATAATACGCAATGGTTTTTGTTTTAATGTTAAATTTAGACTATGTCCAGTAGGCAGTTTTAACTTATTTTGGTAGGTATTACTTTAACTGAAAATTAGTGAGTGGACCCGTTAAAATGTATAAGCCAGCACGATGCCCAGATCGAGCAATAAGGATAGTATAACAATCTAACTAGATGAATTTTGTTGTTCTTATTATTGTGTCATATCTGACGTAGCCAGCTCTCAGACTATTACAAACATTTGTTTGTGGTGGAACTTAACAAACTTTTCAAACCACCGGAAACAAACACGGAAGTTCTTTAATTGGCGGCTTCGTCTCAAGAAGCAGAGGCTTTAGAGATATAGACGGCCACAGCCTAAGAACTTTTTGAAGCTCAAGTCAATTGCGCCATCTATGTCAAAGACCCCTAATCTACTAGGTGGAGTAGCAGTGCAGGTGACATTTCTCTTACATTTTCGGTATCTTTAGGGGTCTTTGACATAGATGGCACAATTGACTCGAGCTTCAAAAAGTTCTTAGGCTGTGGCCGTCTATATCTCTATAGTCTCTGCAAGAAGGGAGCGAATTCCTAAAAAGGCTCAATTTCCCGTTTCCTTAACCTTGTGGATCTTCAATGGACTTTAGAGAAGTCGTAAATTGTATGTTTGTTTGATCTTATTTTTTTGAGACGAATTGCTGTTTGGAAACCTACAATATCGTCGCATTTACTCTCGTTAAGGTCGAATTTAAACCGGGAAAAACTCCACGCGATATTTAGATCGGCAACAAACGTCTTGCATAATAGGGAAGGCACGAAAACTGAAGAGGGCAGCACAGTACGCCCCTGTCTATTATCGCGATGTGAAAATGACAGATTAAAGTTGCAAAATTTTAGTTGTTTTCTCATGTTTTTATATGATAACACGTTTAAAAACCGTTGTACAGAACTAAAACTCTATAGGTAACGGTAAAAAACACTTATTTTTTATTTTGCCATAATTTATTTCACACAGCGATTTAAGATTTCCCGCTGTACAAAAAGTTAAAGAGTATGAAAAACCTTTCAAATGACATATGGCTTGTCATTATTCGTTTTTAGGCCAGTGTCCATACAAAACAGCCCACTTTCCTTTGTTTCGTTTAAATTTCAAGCTTAGTCTTAGTATACTTAAGAAGCGCTGGTGGCCTGGCGGTAGAACGTTACTTAGACTAAAATCCGGAGGTCTCGGGTTCAAACCCCGACTCGTACCACTGAGTTTTTCGGAACTTATGTACGAAATATCATCTGATATTTACCAGTTGCTTATCGGCGAAGGAAAACATCGTAAGGAAACTTGACCTAACCCTAATAAGGCCTGGTTTCCCCTTTGGGTTGGAAGGTTAGATAGCAAGTGCCTACGTCAATTCCTGGAATTAGTTTGCCGAGCGGGCTCCAGGCTCAACTGAGCCGTGGCGAGACCGGGACAAACGCTAGGAGAATGAGTCAGTCATCATCATCATCATCATCATCATCATCATCATCATCTCAGCCATAAGACGTCCACTGCTGAGCATAGGCCTCCCCTTTGGACCTCCATAAGTATCGGTCAGAAGCGACTTGCATCCAGCGTCTTCGCCTTTATAAGGTCGTCTGTCTATCTTGTGAGTGGACGTCCTGCGCTGCGCTTGCTAGTCCGTGGTCTCCACTTGAGCACTTGAATGAGTCAGAAAGACATCATAAATGTTTTTACTGTAAGCAACCGTTAAAAAATATTCACGAGCGTCTTATATCAAAAATTAAATGGTAAACATTAAATATTTTTTTTCTCACACTCTAAGAAAACCCCTTAATTTCTGAAATATTTATCTATCTCTCGTAGTTTTGCCCGTTTGAATTGTTTACCCCGTATAAGTTCACCTTAATATAGTCCACCCAAGTAGGCAGCAGACTCCCATGAGTGCCGATAACTGAGATGGATGCTCCGATTCATCTTGATCAGGGCTGTATCGCCAGTTTTATTTCTTTCTAAATCTTCTTTATTTCCGAAGATTGGGGAGATTTATTTATATCGTTCCACTGTTCAGTTCTTTTTCAATGGGACTCGAGATCAAGGGCTAGTTGTATTTTGAAATACTAAGGTTTGTGTTCCTATATGTTGTAGTTCAGTCTTGAGGAATCCGGAGTTAATCAAAATAAAGCCTAGTTTTTCTCTGGGTTGGAAGGTCAAATGGCAACCGCTTTCGTAAAATGTGTGTGTGCCTACGCCAATTCATTGGATAAGGTTGCCTGTTAGACCCCAGGGTCAGAAACTGAGCCGTGAAAAAAAACCCTCTATAGACGTTGATAATTGACAAAGAGTGAAATCGGATACTTTCGCCTATATTAATTGACATTGATTGCTACGAATAATTTGGTCAAAGTAAAGGTCTTAGCACACTATATCAACTCCACACCATTGCGGCATCAGCTCACACATTTGAAGATTAGTCAACTAGGTGATCCACCAAATAGTTAATAGTGGACAACGTTTTGTCCATGGACAATGTGCACGAGTGGACAATAATGCTAGCGCAATGCAAATGCCCGGTTGTCGCAAGCGCGGGGCGAAGCCGCTGTATCCGTATGTATCCGCTCATATGGGAAACGCATGATCTACACGGTTCTACAGTGTACGACGCGTGGACGACGCGTAAACCACAAGCTATACACTACAATCACATTTTTTTCTCGTAGCCTATACTGTGTCCCACTGCTGGGCAAAGGCCTCCCCTCGCTTCCGCCACTCGTCACGGCCTAGTGCATGCTCTCGCCACTCGCTACAAAATGCGTCCAGTTCATCCCGCCATCTCCTTCTTGGTCTGCCTCTGCCCCGGCCGATTTGTTAGGTCCACTCAGTTATTAAATCACATAAATTTTGGACATTTTATTACAGGAAATACGACATAAAGCTTTTTCAATATTTAACTTTGAGTCTCAAAGGCCTCCTAGCCTAGTTGGTAATGACCCTGCCTATGAAGCTGGAGGTCCGAGTTCGAATCCTGGTCAGGTTCACGGGTTCGGATCGGACTAGTGCGTGAACAATATCCGAATGCGGTCCGAGTTTCTAGTCCCATATTTTGACGGGTTCGGATCGGACTAGTGCGTAAGCAATATCCGAATTCAGTCCGAGTTTTCTAGACCCATATTTTCACGGGTTCGGATCGGATTGGGATCGGACGTAGTGCGGAAACGCTCTTATTGAGCTTACTGTGGGCCTAGGTTGATTTGTGTAAGATTGTCCTAATATTTATTTATTATTTATTTATTTATAATGGATATTGAGTTGGTATAGTGTGCGACTTTCCGGTATGCTCCATCTAAATGGTGAATCCACGGGTTCAATAGAGAACACTATATTCCAATGCGAAATATCGGGTGATAGATGGGTACACTTCGATATTTAGAATCTAAATTTATTGTCGTTTGCGATCAATTTAGTTGTTTCGGGAGACAATTTATGGTTTGTTGATTTTATGGTTTTAGTTCGTGTTTGTTCGCTGTTTCAAGAGAAGTTTATCTTTGTCAAAAGCGAAAGTGTAGTTTTTGTGCTTCTGTTTCGGTGCTGAACTTATAGAAAAATGTAATTGTCGTTGTATTTTCAACCGAATTCAAGATTTTCAATTTTCAATTCGTCGGGATCTTTTTTTAATTTTTTTATAATGTATGATGGGATCCTGGAGAAATCGACGGAACTCTTCAACTTAAAACTGAAATCACTATCACCTATAGTGAACTCAGTTTTTTTTATAATAAATGTTTACAGCAACTCTGGCACTTCATCTTGGAAAAACAGAGTTTAAGTGAAGTCGGTTCCTTTTTTTGTTTAAAATTATTATGTATCAACATACATTTTTTTAGTAATAATTATTTTCTTTTTCTAAAATGATTAACGGGACCTTATGTCATTTTTTTTTAGTAGAGTCCATTTACGGAAATTTTGTGACAATGTATGGAAGCGTTAAAAAAAACAACAAATATTTAATATTTTTACCGCCGTGCTAAGCAGTGATATATATTGTACACTTATTTCACAATTCAGACAGCTTGTCAAACAACCGTTTACTGAGCAAATACTGTTTCAAAAGTTTTTTCGTTCCAAAGTTTTCGACAACAAACGCACAAAGGGCGGGCAAAGTTTTGCAGACGCCCGAGGGAATTGTGTCAGTTCATCTGTTTACAACACATACTTGCCTGTATCATAACCACTATAACAAGACATGTACAGTCACCGGCAATAGTATCTTCCTTCACAAAGGTCGCAAAAATATGTGACAGGCTCTTATAGTTCTACAAATAAGAACGTGTCACATATTTGGCGGCCATCGTGTAGGAAGATAATATTGCCGGTGACTGTACGTCACAGACTTTAACTGGTGAACACTTTACATTGGACATTACATAGAGTGAGTATTAAAACAAAAGACGTGACACACTCAAAAAAAAAAGAAAGTCAGTGCGTTGACGACGAGGGACCCTCTTGGTCCTTTAGCGGTCAACACAGTGAATCCTCCTTTTTGTAAACGCGCAACGCGCTTGTGAGGCCTCAGAAGTTGCAGGCGTCCATAGGCTACGGTAGCTGCTTCGTCAGGCAGGCCGTATATTTGTGATGCGATCATTGGAAAAACATTTATCTTTTTGGATGTGTCAAATCTCTGCACTATAATAAAAAATATATAAATTTATTTATTCGGTGGTAATACCCTTATTGGCACAAATGTTACGCTCAAAAGGTCTACCCAGTATTTACAGAGCTTTTACCCTTTTCCGGGTCCAAGAGGACTAGGATACTTCCTTTCATAAAATATGATAAATTAGAGGAAGAAAAGTACTGGTTTGCCCAAAGAGAAACTGTTGGTAAGCTTTGTGAATAATTTTGACATGACGGGTGTACAGAATGAGAACAGTTCTGTAGATTACGAAGTGTACTGCCTGCGCGTCATGTGCTTGAGTATAATAATGGTACGGGATGTTTTTCCTATATGTTTTATGCAAATATGAGTACCTATCTATTTATTCGTGAAGGAATTGAAGAACGTTAAGATTGAAAAGAACAGTGAAGGATAGGGGAAGTTCCTGTTTACTCTCCGATATGTTCTTGAATAAATTGCTAGGCGTAGTTTCCCCAAAGGCGATCTGATGGCCACTGTACCTACTTACTCGTGAAGAAATTGAAGAAAGTGAAGATTGAAAAGAAAAGTAACGGATAGGGGAAGGTTTTGTTTACTTTCCGATATGTTGTTGATTAAATTGCTAGGCGTAGTTTCTTCAAAGACGATCTGATGACGACTGTATATACCTACTTACTCGTGAAGACATTCAAGAACGTGAAGATTGAAAAGAACAGTGAAGGATGGGGAAAGGTCCTATTTGCTCTCCGATATGTTGTTGATTAAATTGCTAGGCGTAGTTTCCCCCCTGGATTGGAAGGTTAGATGGCAATCGCTGTCTTAAAAACTAGTGCCTACGTCAATTCTTGGGATTACGTTACCCGCGGACTCCAGGCTTTGGCACGCAATAGAGCCGTGGCAAAAAGCCGGAACAAACGCTAGTAACGTTAAACGTTTTTTAACATTGCCCGATTCCAGCTGCTTGATAATGCTTTTGCAATATCATCTCATCTAGGTATTGTACTAGATGTGACATCTAGAACAAATTTTGTGCGCCATGTTTGGTGGTTGACAGCTGTGTAAAAATCAAAGAGTAGTACCTATATTGACATGTAGTGATTATCACTACAACTTTTGGGTGAAAAAAAAATCTTAGGTATGTCATCTCCTGTTACTCAATGATTTTGTACGAAGGTTGATCAGTCAGCAGTAGTAGTAGTTAAGTTTGCTAGTTAATTGATTGATATTGGCACGACCTTCTTGGCAAGACAATAATCTAATTACGAGCGTCTCGCTCGCCTAATACCTAATTACATCTGTTGCTGACAGTACATTGAATAGTATAAAGGTAAATTGCCTATTACTGGCCACCCTCCAATTACTAACCCAATCTTAAAAATGCGTCATATAGGTCTAGATAAAATCTATAAATTCTAACTTCATAACATGGTCAAGAACTACATATTTATAGTTACATATGAAATATACATAAAAATCATATAGTAAATGACGATGAAATATTTGGCCAGTAATTACATAAACAGCAAAGTTATTGGCGATTTAACTTACACGTATCATTCTAGTGTAAAATATGTAAGCAAAACATAATAATTAATTTCGTTGCGTTCATGCAATATATTTGGCATACAGATTGATTAAAATTGAAATACAAAAAAACTGTTGGTATTATGTTCATGCAAGCTTTATATTATGTGAATTAATTGCATGGAAGTATTGGAATTAATATATAAGTGAAAACCTGCAATTGGCTTTATAATTCTACCCTGGTTTACAGTAATGTATTATGCTGTTGGTTTTCCATGTATCTAAAAAAACGGACGAGATGAACATACAGACACACAGACAGACAGCAAAGTCTTAGTTAGTAATAGGGTCCCGTTTTTACCCTTTGGATACGGAACCCTAAAAGTTTACCCCCTACCACATTCGGATCTTTAAAATTGTATACAAAATTAACTCACAGACCTATGTTAAAAAAAAGACCGTCAAGTTACAACATATTTTCACCTTAGATTAGTTATTGTGCGTAAATAATCATTATTTTTATTTTATTTTATTTCATTATAACCTCGCAATCGAAGTGAAAAATAGTATGTATGACTGTCTGAAAGCCATATTACTACTCAAACAACTATTCCTCACTTCGTTCAGGAAAATAACCACCTCGTGGTAATGTGGCTTACTTTAGACCCTTGTCAAATAATGTACTATATACTGCGCGTGGCAAATATGAGTCCCTTGAGAGGCTAAAGTGGAGTAATGCACTTGACCTTGGAGTCCATGTCCGAGCCCGTTAAAGCCAATTAGGTTGAGTTCAATGCCATCAAAACATAGACTTGTACAAAACTTTACAATGGGTTCGCATCTCTGAAAAGTTCGTATGTGCGCAGATATTGGAGTGTGACAATACGCCGATGAACGGCAGTGAGGTAAAGGTGAGCGACGTATCAAGGTGTAGCAAAAATGCTGGTGATCCGTTTGAGGGCATAATTTATATCGTATTCTAATAACGAAAAATTAAAAAAAAAAATACGCGAAAAAATTTTTTTATATATTGTAGGGCCTCAGGCTTGAACGACGGGTCCCATACAAAAAAAAATTCGCGTCAAAGAATTTAGAAATTACCTATTTTGGTACCTATTACCTTTTTTCAACTGAAAAACTTTGTTGGTCTTGTCATTCTGACCTCCACCCACTGAAAGCTGCCAGATGGCCGGATCTAGCAAAGGATGGTAAAGCAATATAACTAGGTGTAATTGCTCTCATTGTTATGTCATATCTGATGTGGCCAGCTAGACCATAAAGAATAAGTTGCATAAAAATGCAGTTCGACAAAAATGTTGTAACTTATTATTGAAAACTTGCACTGAAACACGTAGGTACTCAAAACTTCAACCCTAAAACATAAATTCTGATGCAATATCACCAAACTCAACAAATGGATGTTATTTTCAAACTACAACTTGCAACACGTCGTTATCGCTTTCCGTTTGATGTCACCACAACACCAAACTTCGGAATGGGTATTGTTGCTTGAACTAAACCTAGCATCTTACAAGACTGCCCTGTGCTTGCAAGCCCAAGTTTGGAACAATCTACTTTAAGTTTTAGACTTCGACGGGTGAGTGATCTGCTATTAGTTTGGGGAGACACGTATTCGTAAATTGTTAAGTCGTATGAACCGTGGGGTGTAGTCAATTCATCATCATCATCATCATCATCTCAGCCATAAGACGTCCACTGCTGAACATAGGCCTCCCCTTTGGACCTCCATAAGTATCGGTCGGAAGCGACTTGCTTCCAGCGTCTTCCGGCGACCTTTATAAGGTCGTCTGTCAATTATTACAATACAATTCAATACACATAATACAATTCAATACACATAATATAACTGATTGTTTACCTCTAAACAATCGATTGTTTTATCACTAAAAAGCGATTTCTTCTAGACAACCATTCCTGATCCTTAGAATATGTTTAAATACATAAATACCAAAAGTGAGATTGGTGATTGAATTGTGACAATAAAGCTAAAAAATAGTTATAAAGATGTTCATTAACAATACAGGTGCTTTAAACGGATAAACTAAATTTTGGGCCAGTACCTATAGTTTGAACTAAATGTTATATTAGACGTTATCTATGAAAAGGGACCTCATTGTCGATGCGCTTACGCCATTGTTAACGACAGTGCAACGATGCTGCGCGACATAAGCGCCATCGACAATAAGGTCCCTTTTCATAGCTAATGCCACATAATAATAAAACCACTACTTGACCTATAGAATAAGTTGACCATTTTATTGATTACCTTTATCTTTTTATTTGACTATACCCAAATGGAACTGTATAACTTTAAACTTGTGACTTTATTAATTTCTAATTATTCTGTATTCTTGATTATTGCTGTAAACCTTGACTTTTATTTTGTATTCTTGATATATTGCTGTAAACCTGTGACTTTATCCAATTATTAATTATTTTGTGACATTAATTAGTTAGGTACTTTTATAAATCATTGACATAATATAATAATATAACTGTAGTAGCGGCATTCATGTTATTGTTTTACAACTCATTGACACCATTATAATTTCTGAATTCAACTATATTTAATGCCAGTATTTAATTTTTATTTGCCTGTGAATAATGTATATATATTGTATACTCATTGCACCTATGGGCGCAATTACCTAGATGTATAATTGTATAAAGAGCATGTTAGAACATAAGTATAAATACAGATTAGCACGTAAGGTATAACTGTCAGTGTTAATTTTCATGCAATAAATAAACAATAAACAATAATATGGGTGAGGCTAATGTAACTGATTCAGTGCATATCTTAAAAAATATACCAATTGAGGCCAAATTAGATTGACCAGAATACTAGTTAGTCCGGTAACATAAAGAAGAGGGAGAAAGATAGGCTTACTGTTTAGTGCTTATTTTGTTTACTACACTACTGTGGGTTGGCAATTAGAATTTAAACGTTTTCTTTGCCAAGTGGCAAACTGGATAGTTGCCTAACGATCTAACATTAAAAAGCTATGAAGAAAACAATTTATATTGTAAATATTTATAGAAAAAAATACGATACATTTGCGAATGAACTGTCCTCGAACCGATTATACATCTGGGATAATTTTTGAATTGGGTAAGTCCTCATAAAAAAAAAACATTAGTTTTGTGGTATTTGAACAACGAGAAAGGAAGAATTATAAACCAGGAAACCAGTGAGTAATCTTTGTCTTTTGTCAGGGTAGCGACTTTGACAGCAGTGTTATAAAGCTGGATTGGTACTATATAGGTACTTATTGAGGACATTCCTAATCTCTCTTCTCTTCCTCTTAGCGTTTTTCCCGGCTTGGGGTCCGCTTAACAACCTAACGGCGTTGGCACTAACTAGGTTTTACGAAAGCGATTGCCATCTTAACTAAAGCCAGAGGGAAAACTAGGCCTTATCAGGATTAAGGTCTGGTTTACTCACCATGTTTTCCTTCACCGAAAAGCGACTGATAAATATCAAATGATTTTCCGTACATAAGTTCCGAAAAACTCAGTAGTCCGGTGTTTGAAGCTCAGACCTCCAGTGTTTGAAGCTCAGAGCGCCAGGTTACCAGCCCTCTTATTCCTTATGCGAATTTCATTTTATAATAGTAGTTTATGTAACTGTTACGTAATAGGGGTCCTTAAAACACGAGTGTGGTTTTATGAAACGAATGAAGTGAGTTTCATAATAAGATCACACGAGTGATGTTTTAAGGCCTAATTACGTACAGTTGCATACACTGCTTTATCTACATACATATTATAAACCCGAAATGACGCGTTCTAAAACTGTTAAAATGGCTGCCATTTCACAGATTGCATCGCCATGGCCAACTCGATTGTGTCGGCGGGGCGCGTGCCGGCGGTCGGAGGATCGCGCGGCGCGGCTGTCGAGGAGCAGGCCGGATTTTCATAATGATATCGTTACAGATAAGACATTTGTTCTAACTTCTAACAACAGCAACAGTCTCTTTTTATGGTGGTCGTAACGTGCGGTTTTTGAACGCATCATGGAGGGTTTATGATATGGGTGTAGATAAAAGTACTATAAACTTATTTTGCTCATAAATCATGTTGTATAATTTGTATCTAAAAAACATATTAGGTAATATAACTAGTCTTGTTAATTAACTTTATACCTATAAGACGTCTAGTATCAAAAATATTTCTTACCTACATCTACATTTGTATATTCCGTATAACTCTGGCAAAATTTGATATAGTCTCGAGTCAAAAATAAAATAACATGGTCCCACGCAACTGCGCGAGATAAGAACTCTCAAAACGGCGAAGATAAAGAAGTTGCGCAAAATATTTTTTGCGAATACCGCGTACGTTTTAGAGGTCCCAAGGGGGCCTTGGTACTATACGGAGGTTTGTGGAGTTACTTCACTTTTGAGGATTACTTGCTTGCAATTGGAACAGGAGTGGGTGAAATATGTGCGAGAATTATGCAAGAAATTTTAAAATAAGTTAATATGTCTCAGTGCTGAGAAAAATGGTCCCACTTTGTTGGAGTTTTTAGTACTTACCTACTTCCTAAAGCTACTCGTGAAAAACTACTAGTGGAAAAAAAAAAAACCATAACCACCACCGGTTCGGTTTCCTAGCTATGTTTTTCCTTCACCGAAAAGCGACTGGACTGTACATAAGTTTCGAAAACTCAGTGTTACGCGCCGGGGTTTGAACCCGAGACCTTCGCCGAATTGAAAGTCGTTAGACCACCAGGCCACCAGCGCTCTACAAAAAGGGTATTAAAATATATAGTTTTCTCGCTGCCGTGTACCTATGTACTGTGTTACAATGCAAAACATGTTCCCAGATTTTGCAACAGCATAAATGAAGCCGGGTAAATTCACTTTAATATTCATTCCGCTTATTTCCGGATGTTATTTAGTACTGTGAAGTCTGGTATTTTTAACATAATATATCTGTTATTTCCTTTCTGTTATGCTAATCTGCATATTTTCTATCCGTTAACCTAGATTAAACCAAGCTTATTGCTAATACTAGCTTACTAAATGGAAACGAGTTTTTTTAAGTTTCTAGTTTACAACTAAAACTATTAAGAAGTTGTAATACATGTGTACATCAAACATTTTATTTTATTACATAGAAAGTTTTATAAGTTCTTATTTAGAACAAAAAACTATTTGCAAGTTGTAGAAAATGTATTGCCATTGACAGGCAATTAAAAAAAATTGGTAATAAGTTTCGGATTGTTTAATGAACTGCCAATCACATGACCTATTGTTGGAAACTAGAAATCCATTTTAGATAATAAGTGCTTGCTCGACCTTATGTAGAATTTTGAAATATCTATATCGAGGTGTATTTTGTATAAGACAGTATTTACCTGACACGTAAACTGAACTTTTGCTTTGACCCTAACTCATATTAAATTCACACGACAGAAGATAAAATATGAGAAAGAGGCTCCTCATATAACTTCTTTATGGGTCCCACGTATTCAATTATTTGTAGCTCGCAGCCCTGCCCTATATTGAACACCACACTTTGAAAGAAACTGTCGAACTAAAGTTGTTCACTGTCACACACTTTAGCCTTGTTCACATTGCTGCGAGTTCGCGAAGCAGTCGGGTTCTGTAACTGGTTCTAGTCTGGTCACAAGAGAAATCGACTCACAGGAGCACATAGTAAATAGATCTGTTCACTGTGTTTACTTATATCACGCTACAATAACTATTTAATACGGGATATTTACCATGTAAATTTGTTTTGATGAGCTTTCGCTATTTCGGCACAGTTGCATGCGCCATTGTCACGGAGTAACTGAAGTTGCTGCGAGTTCCAGTTGTGGTCTACCCACACACCATACCGATCTACCCTCTTTCGAGTTCGCTTTTTTCGTCCGTTGTCACTGCTACTACTAACGTCCGCATTCTCACTTGGAACTCGATCACGGTTACGACACACTACACTTACGGTATCAACTCGCGCGATTTTTGCCGAAATAGACTGACAACATGAACATCAATAAACTTAATAGCTCATGACATGTTATTTATAGGGCCATCGAGTTATGTGAGAGTAAACACGACAGCTCGAACACAACATTTAAAAGCATTATTTTGGTAATATCATAGAATTTCTTAATATAAGCTTTGATATCGTAGGTATATTCACGAGAGTTGGCGCGAGATTTGACAGAATTTCTATGAAAATGGCTATCACTCAGTAGAAATCTCGCGCCAACTTTGGTGAATATACCTGTAAGTAGGGGAATAAATAACGTTGAATAAACGCACTGGTGCCGTATTCTAATTTTAAAATACTTAAACAATACATTAAAACACAATCCATCTCAAACAAAACTCCAACACTCAACCAATAATCAACCAATATTGAAGTTGTGTATTGTAGTTGCATCGCAGTAGTTTTCAAGCAAATTCCGTCATTTTTGATTCAGACGTGTAGGCGTTAGCTGTGTTGTGTTGTTATTGCATTGGATTTGCATTGAAGTTGGATCGTGTCTGTGCGTGTTTTAAAGTTAGAATACGGCCCCTGTAGTTGTAACTCGAATTTTCAACACTCGTGTGCAATCTACCGGTTAACTTGAGCTTTCACAACGCTTGTACTTTCTAAGCGATTGGAGCGCCCATTTACCTAAAAACAAAATTAGAAAACTTTACCTCACCAACTATTTCAAAGTGTTACTCTTCATGGTTTTAACAGTTCTATTTTGTGCTTTATGTGCTTGCAAATAAGGTTGAGTTTATATCTCAGCTGCTTGTTTAAAAACCGTTTTCGATTTACGAGCCAAGAATTCCGTTAGAGGGAATGCAGTTTTTACTATCTTTATCGAACCGATTAAATTACTCAAGTAATTAAAGCAATGGCGCGTACTTACAGTGACCAAGAGGCAACCGGTTGGCCCTCCCTCATTTTTCTGACGGCTTCCAAATCTGACGGATCGTTAACTGACTAGACGGTGTGAATGGCGATTTACATGTCCACATACATATACTGGAAATTGAGGGGAGAAGGATGAAAAACCAAGTCCAACGTGGGTCAGTTCGGTTTGTACAGGGTGGTTCCACAACACGTAGGGAGCTTAAATACCGCGACCCATCCGGTTGCCTCGCGGACACTGAAACTACGCGTCATTGCTCTGAATAAAGGGAAACATTGTTACACAAATTGCGTTACGAGGAAAGTTACACACCACTGGTCCTATAGAGCGATTACTTTTTGTGATTCGGCACTCCTCAGTATTTATTGACATAGCTCGTTGGCCGTACGCGTATAAAATACTACATATTGCTGTAATAAAAGCTAGTATGAAAGTGCACAAAGTTTGTACAACGGTACGGCAAATAAATATACGATCCGCTATGTTTAGAAAAAAAGGAAAAGTAGAAAAATCCACTGCCTCAGGCGAGACTCGAACTCGCGAATCTGGGAAACATACCTATCGCTCTAACCAACTGAGCTACTGAGATTTACCCGATGGCTGCGAATATCTCCAGCATATCCTTTATTTATATTATGCGTCTTAGGGAGACGCCTAGCGACATCTGCCGAAGAAGTCTTACACTTTTTAACCGGCCATCGGAGTCCCAAGTTACATTGAGAATTCAACCGATAACGATGCGCTATTTTGAAAGTCGATTCTTTTTGCAATGGGATACGAGCCATATTTAAATGATTTTCGTAATCACCCACTTTTCTAAAAGAACCCAATGCACCCTATGGAATAGAACTAGATTACTTACAGAAGAAGTTACAGCCCAACTTAAACTTTCTACACGTCAAAATCCATTAAATTGTTTACTGATTGATTATCACATTTATGACACAGAAGACGTTTGAAATTCGAATGTACTTATAGTTCAGTCATTATATTCAAAAAACCGACCCTACCCGTGAATAATTAGTTCTTGGATTTTTTTTCGTAGGTCCCTCGGGGGGGTAACTGGGAGTGTAAATTCAAAAAGTAGACCTGCGTATATTCGAAAAAACGGTTTTTCTTTAATAACTGGGCCATTTTTGATTTTACAGTAAAACCGCAAGGACAAAAATTATAGGATATTTGATTCTCTACAAGTTTGGTTCATACAATTTTTCTTCTAGGATCGATATTTTAGAAATTAAATTTGAAAAAAGCGATAAATTAAAAAAAAGCTTCCGGGATTTTCTCAATCCAAGACATTATTATTTTCTTGAAAATATTTCCTCGTGACAAGTATTTAATTCCTTTACCAAAAATATGCTTCTTTGCTTAATAAAACACGTTTTCTTAAAATAGAAATACAAAAATGTATTGTTTCAAGAGTATATTGAGTAAATAAGAGAGATTGTACTTTAATCAAACAAGTATTCATCATCATCAGTATTTAAGAGCTATGCTCTTGTCGCTGGAGTAATCGCCACTCTTTTTTTTTGCTGGGCCAGCCTTTTAACTCCCTCGTACGACACGACAGAAACTTTTTCTTAAACAAGTTTTAGTTTTAGTTTTAGTTTTTTTTTTTAAACAAGTATTATCTTAGGTAAAAGGAAACTAGAAAATCTGTAAGAATATATTCGCTTCGTTATATTTAAAACTTTAATTTATTTTCGTTAAAGGAAATAAATGCTTGTCACGAGGAAATATTTTCAACATAATATAATAATGTCTTAGATTGAGAATATCCTGGAAGCTTTTTTTCAGATAAAAATGATAGCCATATATACCAGCTCTGGTCGCAAAAACTAAATTTCCATTACCCACGTCCATCGCAGAATAGAGACAGCCTACCTTAAAGAGGACAGTAAGGTTGCTCGGGTCAAAATCAAATATTAAGCCATCCATCAAGGTACCTGTCTCAAGTTACATTGATAAGGGGCCCTCAGGCAGTTAATTAAGACCAACATATACCTCCCTCTTTGAGATGTACAGTCGACATCAAATAAAACGGAGCGACCACGGTACTCAAAAATATCTCAACATGCACTTTATCGCATTGAAAATAGGTACGTCGTTCTGATATTTGTGATCACCTTGGCCGCTTCGATATATCTGATGGAGACTGTACCAAACCCCAAAAAAGGGGTCCCCATAGAATATGTCGACGTCTGACCGGCCTACGTAAATGTGTGAATTTTTTTTGTGATTTCAGAGTTGCTCATAGTAAAAGTTGTTTAGTATGGCCTACCAAATTACCTCGCACGTTATGGCAGTTATTGAAAAAAAAAGTAACATAAATTGTTTTAGTTATCTCATGATAAATAAAAAGTATTTTGAATTCATTTCATTTAGTCCAGGAACACTAACTACTAAGGAACTTTTATTTTGCAGAAACACGGTGCATACGCGAAATTAAAATGAGTTTATACTCAGAGGATAACTAGCTACACGAACTCCAGTACTATTCCAATGTAGCTGGAAAACTTTAGGTTGGCGTTTATGAATATATTACATTACGATGTTCATGAATATTTACAGTGAAACATGCATTCCAAAATTGCTGGCATCTATTTCCGGATTTTCACGTACGGCTTTTTCTACTAATATAGGATTTTTGCTGGTCGTTTTCGTTCAATAAATACTGTATTTTGGGAAGGATATTTTAGTTTTGATTATGCTTATTTCAAAACAACCAGTTATGATTGTTTTTCCGTATAGAATTCATGGGCTTGCAGAGTCGCCATCAGATATATCGGAGCGGCCAAATATCTGAACAACGCCTCTATTGTCAAGATGATAAAGTGCATGTCCAGATATTTGTGAGTACCTTGGCCGCTCAAATATATTTGATGTCAACTGTAAATCCCTTTCTTTTGACAGGCTTAAGTGGGGATACAGATCCAACATGCAGTAGCCGAAAACCCATTTACGGTGAAACTGTCGAAGTAAAGACAGTCACGAGCAACATGGTTGTGTGCGGCTCAGAGTGACGAAAGGTGTGTTCCTTCTACCCTAGGGCTAACAGCCACTCTGTGTCAACTCGCGACTTAAACATCTTTTACTTCCACCCTGCGAATATGTAGCTCTGACAGCTCTTTTATGCATGGCCAATTAAGGTAATACAGAGTCGAGGGTCCTACGCGTTGCGGGTCCGACCTACAAAGTCACGTCGGAGACGGAGAGCCTGACCGACTCTCTGGATCATTCAGGTCTGCAGAGCCATCACTCCCCACCAGCTCGCCACAACCTGTCCTGTGGTCTTATAATTATTCAACAGTATGTAATCTTGGTCAAATACCTTAGTCCTTTCACTTTGCTGGATCCTTTTATTCTTATTCGTCCTCTGGGAAGTTGTTTAAATATAACCAAGTTTTCTCACTAATAAAGGTATATTTTTTAAAATTATCTCTATAGCTTTGGCATTTCAAGAATTTAGATTCCGAATTTAAAGTTTCTACTTTCCACGGATTAAGGTAATAATGCGACAGTCACTGTTTAATTTTAGATAATGTACATTAAATTTGCCTTTTAGCGTACCTAATCTGTAAACCGTTCTTCAAGCTAAATGTATATTTTACATAAAAGGTTTACCGTAAATCGATTAAGCTGAAACAGTTTTGAATAATCATTTTGTAAGCGCGACCGTGTTTCTGATCTTCGGGATTTGGATATCATTTCCATAAAATTATGCCTGAGACACTAACTACATACATATAAGGATATGTATATTTGGGCCTTAAACTATGAAATTGCTATATAGTACCTATATAAATAAAACATTCTAAGAAAACTGTTTTAATATTTTAAAAATATTGCTTGTTTTATTTTTGTGTTTGGTTAAATGCTGTTAAGCGAGTGCAAATATATGATTAATTTTAGCTTTGATATAGCTTCCTATTCCGTAAAATAAACTTGCTTATTAATATCTACACTGAAATAATTAATCAGCTACACTTAAATAAGATTTTACTATTTACAACCGAGTGGCTCGCTTCGCATGGAGCCTGAAAGTGCGTTGCTAAAATCAAAGAAGACAACTTGGCTAATGTATGTATGTAAAACTCAGGTAAGGGTTATATTTATTAGGACACTTATTTGGTTTTAAATTAGTGCTTGGTTAAAATAATCAAGAACATATAGCAATAATAGCTTGTATGTCATAACAAAGTTATATCCCGTGTTTTAAATATGTCTTGGTTGTATGCGACTAAAAATATCATAACTGAGTCAAATTGTTACTTTTGTAAAGCAATTTTTTTTCCATGTACCATGTCGAATATGATATCAATATCACTGCTTTATGTACTGTGTCTATCTCATAAAAATCCAGCTAGTCCAGTAAGTATACTCAATAAGGCTTACCTTTGTTGGGGGTACGCAACAAATATCATAATAAATATAAAAGAAAGGAAGTTTCATTTCAATGGACTTACCCAGGAATTAGTTGTTGAATTTGTACTTACATTATTGATATCAAAGACATAAAAGCGCCCTTGAGACCTTCTTGCGGGATAAATGTTTGAATTCTGAATTCTGTTTTGATGAGTACAGTCGCAATCAAATATATCGGAGCGGCAAAGGCACTCAAAAATATCTGAACACTATATCGCCTTGACAATATAGGCGATGTTCAGATATGTGTGACTACCTTGGTCGCTCCGATATATATCTGATGGCGGCTGTATTTAGAAAACGACTAAAACTTAGGAATTATCCGTGATCATTTCCGTACCGTCAAGTCTGGCAGCTTTGCCAAGGGTTACTAACTTTGCCACCAGCAGAGTGCATAAGGTAATCCTTTCATACCACCGACAACGTATATTTTTTAGTGTTGTGCCTACTTTTAGTAGAAAATATGGTTATCAATTGGCAAAATTATTGTGAATGAGACAATACCACGGCAACCATTTTCTTACCATTTCAGTTCCAAATTCGTCACTCACATAATCATAAAAGTTAGTGCTCAAGAACTTTAAAAAGTTTAGAGTATAAACATCGCATCCAGGTACGTAAATTTTAGATATTATGTTATTTAAATGGTAAGGAATGAATTGATTACCTTATAAATGCCGTAGTGTTTGAACTGAGTCCCATAATTGTTTTGGCAAAGTTACCAGACCACGCCGACTAATATGGGAGGGCATCTTTGCCATGTTTTGTAGCGGCCTAGGGTTGGTACACAAGCAATAAAATTAAATTACATTTTTCATAAGATAGATACTTTTTAGGGTTCCGTAGCCAAATGGCAAAAAACGGAACCCTTATAGATTCGTCATGTCTGTCTGTCCGTCCGTATATCACAGCCATTTTACTCGGAAACTATACGAGGACAACCATTATAGTTAGGGAGGCGAATAGGGGAATTTTCGGCAATACTCGAGCGTGGCAGTTTAAGATATGAGAGATACCTTAGACCTAATAGAACAACCTTGTAAAGTATTTAGCTCTATATGTAGTGACGCGCGCCTAGGATAGACGATCAGATTAGTAAAAAAAAATGGATAGTCTGAAATACTCGAGCGCGTCAGATTAAGATATAGGGGGTTGATTTTAGTGTTTAAAGACTAAATTTAACTAATCTGACGATAAGTCCTTGACGCCGCCGAGTTATAGGGTCGCGAACTTGTAAAAAAAAAACGTTAATCCGGCATTCTCGAGCGCGATATTTTATTTTTTTATTTTGAAGAATATAATCTATACCTTTCTAAAAATACAAAATCTGCCGGTGTCCGCATGACCGGAAGTATGGAGGAGCCATTTCGTCTTCCTAAGAACGCGTTACGGCATATAAGTCGCGAACGATACATTTTACAAAAAGAAAGTTTAAATAAACAAAAAAGGTAATTTTATTCAAAAAAGGTCTCTTTACATTTTTGTCCAAAGTTAAAACTTTTTGACTTGAAGCATCATAAAAACTCAAACTCCCGGTCAGATTAAGAGAACCCACCAACATTTTTGTCAGATTAAAAAAATATGCTTTCAGGATACCGAGATAAACCTCCCCTATGAAAATCTGACGCGCTCGAGTATTTCAAAAAAACTTTTTTTTTTGCATTTTCAAAAATTCATCGCAACTTATCGTCACGCCGAAATCGTCAGTTTTTTTAAAGGGAGCTTCCTTGGGGCCTACTTAACACTCCTTCCGAAAATCTGACGCGCTCGAGTATTTTTTTTATTTTTTTTTGCATTTTTGACTACTTTATATGCCTACCCCCAACACGCAACCGGCAGCCGGCTGCCGCCACCGGCAGATTAGTATACCGTTGTTATCAGAGGCACTCGGAGCATACGTAGTATGAATATCTGACGCGCTCGAGAATGCCCAAGTAACTGTTTTTTTTTTTTACATTTTTGAAAAACCGTACACGCCAAACCCACCGCTAAAATGGTTTTTGCCATACGACCTTTTCTTTTCGAAATTATTTTATCTTTCGATTTTGATAGGTCTCGACGGCGCCGTTGAATTACGCCATTTAGCTACCTCGCCTCCCTAACTATTAGTGTTAGGTAAAAAGTGAATTCTCAAAAGTTGTAGAGAACTTTGTCAATGTAAATCTTCGGTTCTTCTTCTTCTTAAAATATTTGACCTTATCATGTCGTGTTTCCACAACTATTTAGGTACAGTCAGCAGCAGAAGTAGCTAAGCGGGTAGGGTGTTCAAAATGAGCTGGACACGACTTTATTGTTAAGAGAATAAGAGCGTGTGTAGGTCATTTTGAACACTCTCTACTGCTACTTCTGCTACTGACTGTACTTGTCCGGTCTTAAAAGTAGGTTAAAAGCTAAATTTTATAATTGGCTGTTATTTTTTTGTTGCCGCTAACAGAATATTCCCGAAACAAAGTTACTAATTAATTTAATCGGTAAAATATTCGTTAATTAACAATTAACGCCATGGTAAACATTATTACGTTTGTGGTCACTTCAGGAAAATAACAAGTTTATTGAAGTTTCATGTTTATTGGATCTATATCTGAATCCCTAAAGTTTTTTGTCCTATTTTTGTATTCCCTAATGCTATTTGTCTTAATGATCATTTGCCCTAATGCGGTTTACCATTGAATTGTCGACAGACATTTAATCAGATATTATTTCAAAGACAACGTTTCAAGTATTATCATTTCATCGACAAGTCATTGCGTCGAGGACTCGTTACTAGGTAATTTGAACCGAGGTTTTTTAATTGGTAGTTGACTTATTTCAATAAAATTCATGTCATGGCTTTTCATTTCGGGTTTTTTCAATTCTTTTTTTTTACATGTGAAAATATTTATTCCGCATAAAATTATTTCAATTGGTAATATTTCGTTATCGAAACTAAACGCAATCACGTCAGTTGGCTCTCTCTGCACGATTATAGCTATGTGGGTAGTTTCAGATATGAAATTGTTTATCTGATCGGATGGTTGATCGTCTGAAGTGATTAAATTACTTGTGTATATTATTGTATTGTGAAAAATTAGTGATACAGAGGAGACAGTTGTGTGCGAAATATTTAAATCAAATAGCATTATAGCTGTCTGTTTTCTTGGGAGTCGCAGTTCTAACCTAACCTAACCCACTTCTGGCAACAGTATGTTTTCTTGGGGGACGCAGTTTTAACCTAACCTAACCCGCTTCTGGCAACAGTTCGTTTTCTTGGGGGTCGCAGTTCTATCCTAACCTAACCCACTTCTGGCAACAGTTCGTTTTCTTGGGGGACGCAGATACGACGTATCATTATCAAATTTTTACATAAAGTGTATTGTGTGTGCAGCTACTTAGATTTGTGGAGAAATTGCTAAAAAAATATTTTTAGGGGGGCACTCCATATGTGTAAGTAATTATCAAAAAATTTTTTTTTGCCAAATATCAACATGATGCACATCAATCGATAAGTCTCTAAAAATAACAATGTTCAAATAACTGAGGTTTCTTTGAACATTTTTTGATTAAGTGGATATTTTCAGAAATAATCGCTCCGAAAGTCATAAAAATTGTGTCCCCTCCCCCTGTAACTTTTGAACCGTAAGTCCAAAAATTATGAAAAAATTCAAGAAGATACACCTTTTAATATTCTTTCAACCAAAATTATTTTGAGCATTATCGGTTTAGGCGTTTTTGAGTTATCTCTAAAAAACTACGAACTTTGGCAGATACGACCTTGCGATAATAATTTATTCGATATGGTCTAAGAGCTCCACGCAAGAGGCCACGTCAGATGTGACACAATAATGAGAGTTTTGTAACCAGTCCAATCAGATTGCATAACAATCCCTATTGCTAGATCCGGGCATCTGGCAGCTTTTAATGGGTGGAGCACAGAGTGACAGACCAACAAAGTTTTTAAGTTAGAAAAAAGTTATACCGAAACAGGTAAGAACTGCTGAAGTTCTATCATTTATAGAGAACAGGGCCTATATTTTAACATTAGAATCACAATTATTTGTGATTGGTTTTGTTGTTAACAATTGTATACAGAGTGTATGTTTTGTTTAAGTAAAAAAAACATAAAGTTAACTGTGACATACTTATTTTATTGGTAATAATTACTACATATAAGTGTTTTGTTTCGATAATACTTTTGTTAAGAGGTGACGAGGCAGTTCGTGACGAAGCCCTTTTTTAAATATCTATCGTCAAGTTTAAATAGGTACCTAGGTAATCACAATTATTTACGACTGGACCTGTGATCAGTGGCGTGCATAGCGTTTTTAGTTCGGGTAGGCAGATTTTTTTTTGAACTGACCAGTGTGTGGACAGGGGACAAACAAGTTATGTCTAGTAGTAAGGCACGTCAACGAATACGGAATAAACTGTTACTAAATAAAACAATGTTAGCACTTACCAACGTTAAGTATTTCGACTAAGTGAGTCGGCTGTCAATTCAGTAATACCTATATGTTGTGACTGTTAGCGAAGCTGCGCCAGCTGCGGCTGGGCTGAGAGCACGAAGAACTTTGACTAAATTTATTTGACCACCACGATTATCTAAGTAAATATTTGATATTATTTGAACAGGTTACTTACAATTCTCGTAATACTTTACGTGAAATTGGCGTGTAACATTGCCCTGAGTTTGAGCTAATTGCAACTGCGGCATACACCTACCTTGCTGCTTAACTACTTTTATTTTATTATCATAATGTTAACTTGCTAAATTCGCCGCTAGTTAACTTTTTCAGACACACCTGGTCAACACATTCATTACAATAAAAACTCATAGTTAATAATTAAAACTACTTATGCTAAACACAATTTCACCACAAATTAAAATGAAAACTTCAGAAAATCGCTCCGAACCGAACTATAAACAATGATACAGGAAATTTAAATCTTATCAAAACTCTGTCGTGTCGCAACTTCGCAAGAAAAAATCTGAAAAGAAACAACCCAACCCTGGCATATTATAACGCCCCTCAGTAAAGGTAAAAATCATAGCAAAAGATACTTTCTTTTTTTACCGCATTATATTTCGTGCTGCATGGACAGTTCAATACGTAGAAACGCGCTGTGACTATACGCTGATTGGTTGAAATTTGAATCTAATTGATGGCGGGGCAGTGATTGGTCGAAAATGGCGACCGGCGGCCGGTCCTGAGCTTGTATGTGTGCGTAATTTTCCTATAGCTGTGTGTACTAAGCAAATCCGTATATAGTTCACGTACGATATTTGACATGCGCATAGTGAGAGTGTGTGCGTGTATATCGGCAGCGATAGCGGTTGTCTATGCCGGTCGTGCCTTCCTTTATTTGCGGCGGTGCCCCGAGCGAGTCTCTTTCGCGCGCAAATTTAAATCGTAGCGTAAATAGGTGTTTTAAGAAATCATTACATTAGAGAAGAAAGATGTCTGTGATGGTGTTATGTATTATTTTGTTAGGGTAGGCAGTGCCTTTTTGCCTATATGGACTGCACGCCACTGCCTGTGATAGGCCTCTTAAAGAGTTTTCTATGTTTCGTTTTTGATAATATTTTAATTAAGGTGTCTTTTATGTTTTTCCTGAGTACTTATGTAACCTGATTACTCGTATGTAACAAAATAAATAAGTACTTAAATAATTAATATTTTTTCATTTGTGTCAACCCTGACCACATTCACTGACTTTCTATGAAATTTTCTTAAATGGGTGATCAACTTTGCCACTTTTGCTGTATCTTTTTTTGTAATAATATATCATTTAGGATCAAATTCCGAAACTATTGTATCCTAACAACTGAATATTCTTTACTAATATTGTAAATACAACTAAATTACTATACAACGTAAAAATGCAGTTGGCAAAGTTGCCACATGGTATAGGTAACTTTGCCAGTTTTTTTTTACTCGTAAAAGCTTATTATCCGTCATTTAATTTATAAACCATCTTATTTATGCACTCGTTGATAAATATATTATGTGTCGCGTCATTCATACTTCAGTGGTTTCATATGAATTCTGGTTAAAAATGTACTATGACTTTTCAACACCTGTGAAAAGTGGCAAAGTTGCCAGACTTGACGGTACCTTATATTTGCAACCATGGTCTCCGTTTTGTGAAAATATGGATACATTTAATGTGACAAAAATATGTATCCACGACTATTACCAAGGCGTAAAGTCTTCTAAATGTCTCCATTTCAGACTCGACCGGATATAGGCAAAGTCTATACCAACTAGGCTACGGATGTTGCTAAAATATATAAATATGGCTACCATGAGTTTAACATTGACATTTTTCGTTAACGAGTAACGAATTTTCTATCTGTGCATCTTGTTTATAATGTTACAAGCAAGATGCACAAATAGAACACTCGATACTCGTTCTCGAAAACGTCAACTCAGGGTAAGCGTAATGGTCTATTTTAAAAACATTATGTAGACTCTTTGATGTTTTTAATAACATCACAGATGAAGGTTTCATTACCTCGCTAACCTAATAAAGATTTTCTTTTTTAATGTATATTTTCTGCGAGAAGGAAGTGAAATCGAGCGAAGATTTAATTATATTACCCATCAAACGATCTCTAACGTCGATTTTAATTAATAAACTGCTATAATGTAAACATCATTTATATACGGTTTATATAGGTCTTCCGTATCGTGTTTTGCGAAAAGTAATTTAGGAGGAAAACGTTATTTTTCGAAATTATAAAAGTACAAATATGATAAAGAAAAATAACACTCAGCATGGTGCCAAGTACCAAGGTGAGTTAAAAGTACTGCTACGAACAAAACTAATTCTTATTATTTAATATTTTAATTTGTGATGTGACAATTTTAAGTACAGACGCCATCAAATATATCGGAGCGGCCGAGGTACTCAAAAATACACACCTGGCGGCTTAGCATGACATGCGTTGTCGAGCGCGACTCCATACTTCGAGTCGCGCCTGAAGTATGGAGAGTCGCGCGATAACGTAAGTCATGCTAGACGTACTGAGCATGTACTTTATCGCCTTGACAATAGAGGCGTTGTTCAGATATTTGTGACCACCTCGGCTGCTCCGATATTTCTGATGGCGACTGTGCTTAGGTCGTATCTACTTCGCAGTATCTTCTATAGGTACGTTAATCAATTTCCCTTTTTTTCGCTACGAATAAAGTTACGAAATACCATACATTTTTCATTTCTGTAAGTGTTAAACCACATATTTATTACTTTAAACTGCGTGGTATCTTTGGTTAGACTTTTAGATCAATCACAAGTTCATTTTTAGGGTTCCGTACCTCAAAAGGAAAAAACGGAACCCTTATAGGATCACTTTGTTGTCCGTCTGTCTGTCTGTCTGTCTGTCAAGACCATTTTTCTCGGGAACGCGTGGAGGTATCAAGCTGAAATTTATGTCAAATACTCAGGTCTATTGTCCCTTGAAGCTGTGAAAAAATCAAACTTAAAAGCCAACGCAATCAAAAGATACAATCGTTTATGCTGCAAATTTTAGAGTTTTCAGCACTCGCAAAACCTACGGGGTACTTCCCGTGAACTCAGAAACTTGAAATTTGGCACGAAGCAACGTCATATAGCATAGACAAAGGGAAAATTATAAAAAGTAGACATTTTTAGTAAAATCATACAAAAATAATTTTTTTTATTTTAAACTTACTACTTGTTTCCTCGTAAACGAGTAGAGGTATTAAATTGAAATTCATATCATATACTCAGCTCTATAATATCTTTCTGCTTTAGCAAAACGAAACGTTTATGTCCACGCAATCATATGAAATAGCAATTGTTATAGGTTTTTACGGAACCCTCGGTGCGCGAGTCCGACTCGCACTTGGCCGGTTATTTTGTGTTGTCTATCTAATTCTATAAAACATCCTGTTTACTTTCGATTTATATGTTGACTTTCCCGAAATCAATCTCTCCAGATTTCCTTATACGCGATACGAGACTAAATCGTTTAAGGAAAAGTGACGTTTACCTGTAACGTACTCCAAAGAAATCCAAAGCGTATTAAGAAAAGTACTTATTCCTGATCATATTAAGAGATTATAAAATGTACCTACTATAAACTGTATATACCTACTATAAACTGGAATTCCCGTAATTTTCGAGGTAATACAAATTAAAAGAGAACGCTTATTTGATGGCGATGTCGCCACAATAGGATCCAGTCAAGACGTTCTTGACAGACATCAAAGTGACAAAGAACACTTTGCATACACCACTTTTTAAGAAAAAAAGGTTTAATTCGTTTAAGGACCTGACCAAGAATATATGACCAATGCGCCATGTTGCACAATTTCATTGGAACTAATTTCTTAAACTGGCAATAATCTTAATGATAGGTTATCACTGTTGTAAGTTTCATTGTGGCGGTTTCCTTAAATAATAGTAAATTGTTGAATATTAAATAATAAATCACAAGAAACGCGCAAAACTATTCTTAGTCAAGTGCAAAACATTGTGAATAATGTATGTTATAAACTGCTTGAAATAGAACGCTCAGGGAATGAAACAATACAAATTAACATCAGAACTCAAGCTCAAACAAATCAAGATGACATTATACCATCTAAATTAAAATACCTTTTAACTATTATACCGGGTGTTTCCTGTAATAGGAGCAATAAATTAAAACGTAGATTCTACTCCTCAAACCAGACAACGTTTGTTCAGCGACTTTTAAAAATAACTTATGGTTTGATTTTTAGGACACTTTAAAGTTTTTCTGAACACGCAATGTATTCCGACATTGATTATGTCTGAAGGGTGACAAGCAATGTCAAATAGACGGATTTTAACGTACATTGAAAATACTATTTAGTTTGTATGAAAAAGAGGCAATCTACAAAATACATCTTTTTTAAAAGTTGTTCAACAAAAGTGCTGTTGTTTGAGGAGTAGAATCTACGTTTTAATTTATTGCTCGTATTATAGGAAACACTCTGTATACTGAACTGTTGCCATATAAGTGAGAATAATAGCGCCCTCTTGAAAATAGTCATAATATTTCTGGTCAGGCTTTACTAATGACCGCTACATTTGTACAAAAAGCATTTAATAAGTGTGTGGAAAGTTGCACTTTATCCAATAGAGTGAAAAGTAATTTCGTATAGGTGTTGACTTGCTTTACATGCGTCAAGCTGCGTCTACGCTAGATGAGCCGAGCACGAGCGGAGCACATGCATTACTCATGCTCGCTCAGTTTGTTAATTTTATTTTAAGTCCACACTTGAGCCGCAAACTACGACGCCCAGGACGATTCCGCTCGTGCTCGGCTCGCCTAGCGTCACAGATAACCTCAACACAAGATAGATCATAAGTACAACTCGGGGTCACCACGCATCAGTGCTCCCGTACTAATTTTGTATGAGAGCGCGACCGCGTATTTCAATTGAGGTAACGTTTCTGATCATTACTCATGTGGATTAAAAATATCCACAAAAATCAAGTTACAGGGATGAACCTGGATTGTTATACTACAAATTGGTGTATAATTAATTTTGATTACATCTGTAATATTTTTACGGTTTCTATTTTCCTTGCATTGGTGTAGTGAAAACTGTTATATTACACTCAACGGAAAATTTTGTTCAACCTTGAGGCCCTCGCACGCCCAAGATTCCACTTTTTGAACCACTTGCTGACTCAATTTTGGAATATTGCGCTGACTCGGATCTTACGCACGAGCGTTTAATCAACAATGTTGCTCCCTTGTATAATAAATAACCAATGCATACGGTATTATAGTAAATTTCCAATCAACTGAAATATCTATTAATAACTAATTATTATTAAATAAAGAAAGCGTAATTAATTTAGCTCTAAAGCTCATTATCGCGTAAACAACTATAATAAAATAAAACAGCGCGGGATTAATTTGTGGTTGATTTGTTTATACAAGGTGTAACAAAATATTGGTGATCCGTTTAAAGGCATTATTGGTAGCATATTGCGACTAAGAAAAAAAGAAGAGAAAAAAATTTTGGACGCATTTTTTTTTGTATGAGACAAGTCGTCCCAGTCGATCATCCCTCCATACACAACCAAAATTTCCAAATTTTTATGCCTAAAGTAGCTACTTAATTATGCTATAATAATTGTTATTCTACCTGTAAATTCATTAAATTTTAATACACCCAAAACATTTACACTAAACTTAAAACTCACCTTTTTTAAGCACGCCGAAAAACCATGACTCCAAACCCAATGTCAATTGAAACTCACTAAAAACAAAACACACACTTAAACCAAGAACGAGGTAAAGTCACGATGTTTTTGAGAACGAGAGACGCGGCCTTCCAGGCGAGGACTCGCGGACCGACTGAAGGGTAGCATGTAGTAGCCTAGTAGGGCACCGTGCCGACGCAAAGCCTGGCTTTGCTGGCTTAAGGTCCTGAGGGAGAAAAATCGACATTGTTAAACGGATTCCGAACTACTTATCATTAAGGCGTCAGTAAATGTTAGGATTTTGAAAGGATTATTGAGGATCGTAGCAAAGGAATTGGTGCATGTCAAAAATACAGAAAACGGAACTGGTTCTTGCATTTCTACAGTGTGTTTCTCTAATAGGAGCAATAAATTAAAACGTAGATTCTACTCCTCAAACCAGGAAACGTTTGTTCAGCGACTTTCAAAAATAACGTATGGTTTGATTTTTAGGACACTTTAAAGTTTTTTCGAACACGCAATGTATTCCGAAATTGACTATGTCTGTAGGGTGACAAGCAATGTCAATTAGACGGATTTTAACGTTCATTGAAAATACTATTTAGTTTGTATGAAAAAGAGACAATCTACAAAATACATATTTTTTTAAAGTTGTTGAACAAGAGTTTTGTAGTTTGAGGAGTAGAATCTATGTTTTAATTTATTGCTCCTATTACAGAAACACACTGTATAATAAAAGGAAATAGTTTATTTTAATTTTTGCGATTTCCTACTATTGTATCTACATATAAATTGGATCGTGTCTAAACGTCGACAATATTCTAACTTTAAAACACGTTAAGAAACGATCAAACTTCAATACAATTCTAATGCATTAACAACAAAATACAGAGCGCTAAACGTCTGAATCAGAAATTATTTGCTTGAAAATTATTCCAATGCAACTCCACTACAACTTCAATATTGGGTGATTATTTGTTGCGTGTTGGAGTTACTTTTGAGATGGATTTCGTTTTTCATGCATTATTTAAATATTTTAAAATTAAAATACGGTGCCTGTGCCATGTTTTAAAGTTAGAATAGCTCCTGTAATGTTGGCTACGGCGTGGCGTAGCGCTACGAGATTAGAGCATTTAACCAACCGGAGCAGCCATTGACAGGCGTTCTCCTCTGCATGAAAATATATGAGCAGTCGTCATACTCATCGTATGGACTGACGTTTATCTGACGTGGCTATTTTGACGCTTCGCATACATTTGACCTTCCCCTCCCCCGCTAAAATCGGCAGACTTTTTGTATAGAAAATGACAGACTCATACCGGTCCGGTTGATTGAAATAGTCTAATGCTACGAGCGTTGCTATAAATAGCGAATCTTACATGAAATTTGGTTGGAAATATAGGGAAACGAATACTACTTAGTTCGAAGTGGGCTACTAGTTCTCAATTGAGTAATAAAGTAGATGAGAAACAATAGTGATTAGTATTACTTTTGAAAGAATATAAAACCGAGAACTCAGTTCATAACTAGTTAACGTGATCTAATAACTATCTACCTTCTGATAACTTTAACTTTGCATCATTGCATTTTCTCTAAGGACTTGTAAAGCTCTAGTTCCCGTTCATTTTAACTTTAAAGGCATCTAGGGATCGACTCTGCAGTAAGTAAGTACTAGAAACTGCTGGAATATTATAAAGAAAACGGTTTTGTTTAAATTGAAGACTAACTTTAACAGTTACTTTGTAATCTTAAATGTAGATCGTACCAATGAGCACGAATAGAGACTTTGATAAAACTAGTTCTGATTAAGTAACTTTAAAAATACTCTTATAACTTTTAATTGGTGTTCATAAATCATTTAAAGTACAGTCGCCATCAAATATATCGGAGCGGCCAGGGTACTCAAAAATATCTGAATATGCACTTTATCGCCATGACAATAGAGGTGTTGTTCAGATATTTGTGACCACCTTGGCCGCTCCGATATATCTGATGGCGACTGTGCATTCACTTTACGCCTCTCTTGGCTGGTTCGATTTTCATTTGGCTAGGTAACCTAAAAGTTAGGTTAACTAACTATAAAAAAGGTTATTTCGTAACACTGAGTATCCGATATTTAATCACATTTTGGCCATCACTTTATACGTGGTCAACTGATTCTGTTTAATCTTATTACTTAGTCTATTTTTCATAACTTACATTTACATATAAAATAGGAAAAAATTCGCAACAATCCTTCTCTACTGGTCGAATAAAGTGCACTCTTGAGCCAATATGTGGCACAATATTATAGGGTACAAAGCAAAAATCCTATACTTGCTCGCAACGTTAAAAAGAGGTATTTGAATCGGCATCTTTATCGTGTATTCCAGCTCATTGGCTCGACGCCTTAGCTAACCCAATATTACCACATACCAGTTAAATTAAATGTGGCCTACACAATTATTATTAACAGCCTTTAAGTAATGACGTAACTGTTGGTGTTGACAGATTATTTATAGTAATGAAAGGAATGAATGATAAACTGGAATAAATATTACATAGGTAATTATAAAATAAATTGTCCCGAAGCGGCCTCCAAAGCCTAAGAGCGTTATCACACTATTGCGATTTGCGAGACAGTTTTGTACCTATAGGAGCGAACACGCCGCGAGTTCGCCGCGTACGAGTTTTGTATAGAAATCGCTTTCAAATCACTCAAGTGTGACAGGGCCGTAAAGAAGAGATTCATGTATTTCTGCATTCGCAGCAAACGATAATCTGACCACTTAAATGAAATCATGCAAATCATCATCTCAGCCATAAGACGCCCACTGCTGAACATAGGCCTCCCCTTTGGACCTCCATAAGTGATCATTAAAGGGGGGGGTGGGGGGCCGGGGAACATGCAAATGAAACTATTTAATAAAAATATTAAATTTTCTTCCTCAGTTATGTGAAATTAATGATGATATTAAATATAAAAACACCTAATTTCATTGTTTTCTTACTCAACTGACCAGAAATATTGCCAATGTTAAACTTGACTAATATTTTGACGAGTTGAACAGTCCCTAGCCAAGTGTATCTACAAGGTATACTTATGTAATTTACTTTACTACGTCATTCTCTTCAAATATTTTTTACGTCACCAGAGCTATAAAAAGCAATTACCACCCGCTGTGCGCGTAATAAGTCCCTTTCTTACTCGATAAACACTCGAATCAAAGATGATTTTATATTATAGAAAAAGGTATTAATTGCAAGATACAATACCTAACGAAAACCTCATTCATCATTAATGAACTAGCGATTAGTAATTTTAAGATTGTATTAAAATAAATGGGGTTTTTAAACATTGAGTGTGCGTTAAGTATTTAATGTCAATAATGAAAATCATATTAATCATTAATAAACTAATGATTAGTAAATGTAAGATTTGATATTACAAAGTAAATACAAATCACTAAACTAGTAAACATAACGGTATTTAAAGTGAATTCTATTTAAAAAAATGATTTTATAAACATCATGTGCTTTTATGTGAAAAATCTGACTAGGCGACGCCAAATTCTTTTAAAGAAACATATAATTTTAAACATAAATATGTCAAATTCATACAAGAATATGTAGCCATATACATACAGATCTATCTGCTGGACATGCATCAGGACAAATCCGTGCTCAATACGCGCCACACATTGGCGGATTTTTTTGTCCTTCGGACATATCCAACAGACTAATCCGGCGGACAGATCTGTGCGTATATGGCTAGCTATTGACAAATAAGTTTTGACACTTTTGTTTGGTTCCAATACTTGGATCCTAATGTAATATGTGGGTTTTTTAATAAACTGGACACTATAAATGAAACGTTACAATATTGGCTAAGGTTGTTATTAAACCATTTATGTTTAACAAGCTATGATTAATTTTATTATTAAATTAAATTCGACATGATAGACTAAAAAAGTTCATTATACAACACGTTAATTTCGGTCAAAAGACTCCTTGACGCAAGTTGTAAACTCGAACGAGGGTATTTGCATAATTTCGGCGGTTTTTTGTCGGAAGAAAACCTGCCTTATCGAGACTGACAAAATTGTTTGGTGGTCGGTAATATTTTTATGAGATACGGCCGCCGGGTAGGAAAAGTCGGGGTGAGAATTTTTGCGCCCTGAGAAAATAAGTTATGGAAAAATTATTCAAGGAAGAGCTCTTCCTGTCAATTGGCTTAAAACTGAACAAACGATATACAATCCAAAACTATTTTGTCATTTACACAATAGTGAAACTAAATTTAATGTGAGTATTGTGAGTAGAGTATAAAGTGTGTAAGATTTGCTCAAGCTAGACTTAAAATGACTAACCTAATTCACAATAAAACACCATTTCTATAAATAAGTACGTAAATAAGTTTTAATTAGGCTGACACATTCTCTACTTCGTATGTTAGTGTCACAAAGAGAAAGTTTTGCTGTTGGTATTTCCCCTATTTTACACTAAACAAAGTTTTCTGTGCACAAAGCTAATATTGTAGCTTACTTTTAAAATTTTGCAAAACAGGAACTGAACAACAATCATTGTTTGTTACATTATGAGCTTGGCTGAATACATTTGTGAAATTGTAACAAGTTTACTTAAACTAAATATGCAAGCAGTTATATTAAATGTTACTGTAGTTTTGGACAAGATTAGGTACTAAGAGAATGTGTGTACGCATGCTTGCTTTAGATTGCGCGCTTAATTAGTGCCACGTATGCAGAGCTCGCAAATAACAGGCAACGTGCGCATTAACGGCATATGTGAGCGGACCTAGTTACACTAATACCACAGAAAATTTTAAAATAACTACGGCTCCAAAAAGTAGAATTAATTTTAATTTTGTATAAAGCAGAACATCTGGTAATGATACCACAGTTTTTAGAAATAAAAGAAAATTAAAAAAGTCCCCGGCCTCAGGTGAGATTTTAACTCGTGACTCTGGGATCCATGTCATGTCCGTCGCTCTGACTAACTGAGCTATTGAGACATTGTGCTTATAGAAGTGACTGTTTAGTAAGGCTGCCTTCCACTGAGGTGGGGATGATGGCGGTTGATGCTATGTTTAATTCCCGTTACAGAGTGTTTCCTGTAATACGAGCAATAAATGGATGCTGATAAGCAATAATGTGTTAACCCGCATGCGCATCATTTCGAGAAAATGGCACCTAAATATTTTTTCGTGGTTTCTGACGATTTGTTCTAAAATTTTTCGATTTTGTTATAAATTTAATGTTTTACAGGTTAAATATGAATAATTTTATTGATTTATGACTATAACTTTAGAAATTAATTTGAATTTAACGCAATAATCCACTTTTTGTTTATTGCGAATTGTATTAAGTCGTTAATTCTTCTCAAAAACATGTCATGATACTTAACATAGTGTTGCGAAATGTATAAAACTAACATTATACTCTTAATAAATATGTTATAGCTCATAACATTTTTTTGGTAAATGTTCAACTGATATATGAATCTTATTAAATAAGAGTTAAGTGACATAATATAATAATTAAAGAGGACAAAAACGACAATGTCGTTAAATGGTAGTTTATGTGACTAGTACATAATAAAGGGTATTATTAAAGTACGAGTGTGGTTTTGGTGAAATGAAGTGAGTTTCATGATATTATTATGAATGACACGAGTTTTATTTTAATTTCTAAGTATGCACTACCTTATCGCTTTATCTAAAGACATTAAAAATCCTCAATGACGTGTTCGGGAACCATAAAAATTACCGCCATTGCACGGCCATGGCTGAATTTTGTCGGCGGGCATGGGAGGAGGACGTCCTCCTCTCCGACTACACCACAATTCATGACCAACTGTATTGATTTTGAATGTAATTAAAGCATCGGTCATCGATACTGCAAAGTAAACTTTACGATGTACCACAGATACAGTTTTATATAGGCTTAATATAGGCCTAACGGCCTAAGCTAATGCTTAGTTTCTGAACATATTATAGGGATTTTATGATATGGATGTCCCTTCTTCTTAGTCGTTGTATTCTTTGCAGTGTCGTGGTTAATAAGCAGTATCAGATACAGATGTTGCTCGTTGTACAATTCTTCGCCATTCTAGCCGGTTTGATGTCAATCTAACAAAGGCTGACCTGTTGGACGGGGTTTTCTTTTTATAAGTGGGGTTTATTTTTTAGGTAAATTTAGATTTATATTTATTATTAAGTAGTTTTAAATTTTGTTTAGTTTAATATTAAGTTTTTAGTGTTAGTTTATTACTTTAGATTTTTAAACCTTTTTAATTAATAAAATCTAACAAATTTGTTCAAGGGTCCTTCCATAGCGGATTTGATCTGGTCAGTCCATCGCATCGGTCCTCTGACGTGGTCTTTCTCCGTTTGCTGTACCCTGTACCATCAGACGGTCTATAGAGTCATTCTTTTGCCTCGAGACGTGGCCGAAAAACCTGAATATGCGGTTGTTTAGATAGGCGTTGCTTGATGCGGAGTTCTTTGAGGATGGAGACATTAGTCCGAAAGTCGGTCCACAATATCCCCAGCATTTTCCTCCAGCACCTCATTTTTAAAGCGTCTATCTTTGCTCTTTCTGTCATCCGAAAAGTCCAAGTCTCTGCAGCATATAAGAATATGGGAAAAATGAGGGCCCGAACAAGCCGAACCTTCGTGGTGTTTGTAACGTTCCAGTTCTTCCATATTCTTTTTAACTTTTCCATTGCGGTTCTAGCCATATGCCTTTTTATTTCATCTTCGCATCCGCCTGTATCCAGATAGCTCCAAGATAGCTGTAGGATTGTACCACGTCACAGTTCGCAATCTTGGTTATTTTGGGCGAGTCTTTGTCAACGCGGTCAATTACCATTATTTTCGTCTTTTTTTGGTTAATCTTTAGTCCAAACTCCAGGCTCACGCGTTCCATCCTGATAAGTAATTCTTCCAAAAATGCGAATTTTTCTGATTTGATATTGTTAATTGATAATGATATTTCAAAGTTCGTAGGAATATGCAACAAGGAATGTGTCATGCCTAAATCGAAGTTAAGAGTTCGTATTTACTGTTAGATCTGTTTTACCACTAGCTAAGTTCTTGTTCATCTAGCATATGGCAACAGCCTTAATTAAGATGTGCTATCTAAAATGCTCGTCATTTCGACTATAGAACATAGGAGACTCCTTTTGAATTTGTTTTATATATAGCTTCTTTGCGGTATTACTTCAATAACAGATCCTTGCAAAATCGCACTAGCAGCTCGCAGCTTCGTCTGAACCAGCACTTCAATACTTTTCAAATTCCTTCTGTCGTTTCGTTTCTCACTGGTCTCTTTCATCGTCTTTTTGGTCGTCCAGTTTGTGTTACATAAACTAATCTATTCATTATTTTCGGGAAAATAATCAGGATTCAGGATCTGCAGTACTTACTATCGACTAGATAATCAAGAGCGTCGTTTAATGCGTACGATTATTATTTACAACTAAAATATACCTAGGTACTTAATACCAATTGTACCAGTTAAGACCGTTGAGTGGAAAATATATGAACATAAACCAAACAAAGTATAAAATACTAATTGATAATGTATTTCAATAACATTCAAACCTAAAAACATAATTTAGTAATATAATGTTATGGTTATTAAACCACTTAATAACAATTTATGGCCTTTATATAGTTTAACAATAATGAGTCAAGTCTTATAAAATGGATGAAAATATAAGACAACAAGTAAACTTAGTTTACCAATAACCGATCAAGCCTCTTAATGCATGAGTACTATATTATTTTCGTTTCGCAATATTAAGTCAAGTGCAAGAAGTTATTTTTAATCAGTATAATTATAAAAGTAACATGAAAAACGGAATGTACACAAACGTATATTATTCATAATGGTTGTCTTAATTCATTTCTAAAAAAAAATATATTTTACGGTTTCATTTGTATATTTTTCGGCCATCTAAACTCAAAAACACATTTCCTTAAATTTTGTTTGATAACTCTTTATAAATACTGTATGTCGGTGTTTATCTAATCAAAACTGAATCGAAGAATAGGTTTATGCACAAAATGTACTTAAATTTCCGAAATACACACTATTTTTTGTAACATTTACTTTCACAGCACTTTTGCAAAATTAGCACTAGTGGAATGGGAATCTCGCAATAATGAGTTAACCCCACATAACACATTATTGACATTATAGTATACACGCTGTCTATTTGTGTAATGAGTCAAGATACTAAACGCATTATTGCAAAATAGGCAACGCGTGTTAAAGGAAATGTGTTAACCATTTTTCCTAATTTCATACGTTTGGAAATTTCAAATCACTTAGGCCATTTTTGCAAAAGAATGGGAAGTGAATAAGCTACAAAATGACACTAAAATCTCAATTTTCGTATTTTTGTGGGTTAACACATTATTGCTTATCAGCATCCAAATTAAAACGTAGATTCTACTCCTCAAACAACAACACTTTTGTTCAACAACTTTTAAAAAAGATGTATTTTTTAGATTGCCTTTTTTTCATACAAACTAAATAGTATTTTCAATGTACGTTAAAATCCGTCTATTTGTCATTGCTTGTCACTCTACAGACATAATCAATGTCGGAATACATTGCGTGTTCGGAAAAACTTATAGTGTCCTAAAAATCAAACCTTAAGTTATTTTTAAAAGTCGCTGAACAAACGTTGTCTGTTTTGAGGAGTAGAATCTACGTTTTAATTTATTGCTCCTATTACAGGAAACACCCGGTATATCTACTTCTCGGTACAAGTACACGGAAAAAAAAGCTTCCGGGATATTTTCAATCCATGACATTATTATTTTCTTGAAAATATTTCCTGGTGACATGTATTTATTTCCTTTACCAAACATATGATTCTTCGCTTAATAAAACCACGTTTTCTTAAAAGAGAAATACTAAAATGTATTGTTTCAAGAGTATATTGAGTAAATAAGAGAGATTGTACTTTAATCAAACAAGTATTATCTTAGGTAAAAGAAAACTAGAAAATCTGTAAGAATATATTCGCTTTGTTATATTTAAAACTTTAATTTATTTTCGTTAAAGGAAATAAATATTTGTCACGAGGAAATATTTTCAAAATGATATAATAATGTCTTAGATTGAGAATATCCCGGAAGCTTTTTTTTCCGTGTAGGTATGCCAACATATTTGTTCCTTATTTCCTGTACCCCTCTATCGAGTGGGTGTCTCTTATGGTAGTGTAATAGAAGAGCCTCCTTCGGGTATTACAAATACTTCTGACTATCGAAGGTGCCCTTTGAAATATACCAGGAACATAAATTCACAGGAAATCTGAGGACTTCACTTGGAATACCATTAATTTAAACGGTACAATGCATTAAAATATTACAGTTAATGACGATTGATTTATTTGGCATTTGGAAATTATTAAACGAAGGTTTTATGAGCCACATTTGCCAGAGTTAAAGACGAGTGGAACATTCTAACAGGTTAATCAATAAATAAATAGCGAAAATAAAGATTTCATAAGTAACGCATGTCGGCATTGGTATTACGCGGAGTAACAACTAGTATTGTGTTGTTACAAAACTGAACAACTTAAAAACAGTGCCAACTATCAAGTTAACTAGAGAAATAAGTAATCATAATTTTTCACTTAATCTAGTTGATTCCTGAAACTCTCATCCAATAACACGCATTTTAGCTCTGTTGGCAGCTTCAAACAATTTCGTACTCAGCATTTTGCCAGACGCGTATTTCTGCCCATTCTGGGCACGTGGCCACTCATATATTATAGTACGGGTATTACAGCCCTCAGTCCCTCATAGAATATCGCCACGGGCCTCCTTAACCGACGTTTAAAAGGGAATTAATTTACAGATTTATGTGCGGGTTCTCTGTATTTTTTGTTTAACTGCCCGCAAATTTTGGGCGCGCATTTCCGTTGTGTTGGTATGTAAGCGGTGTAAAAAGTTTTGTTGTGAAATGTACAAGTACACATGATATCCCGTTTGTTTTTTTGTTTGAGTTAACACGAACAGCACATATTAAGCGGGTGAAGCAAATTACGAAGGTAATTTTCAACTCTACACTCGAGTATGGATAATATATAAAATGAAAATCTTCATTTAATGTATAAAAAATGTCACTCTACAAAATATGTCAATTCATGTTATAATTTAACTCTTAAAAAATACCCAATCTTTTCAGCTTGTAGCTGATAGAATCATTATCACATATTTTGAAGCAGCCAATGTGCTCAAAAACACTTTAAAATTATCAATATTGGCGTGCAATGTGGGGATAAGTAGAACCAAGCTTGGAAAAAATTAATTCTGAGTTCTGTTAAGATTGGCCTAGTTCACATAGTAGGTGTAAGGAATTTTTAATTGAGCTGAAGGGTGTACATTGCACCGTGCACTGAATAGTGGGGACGTGGAGGCAGGATTCCTTTACAATAGGGGATATTACTGCAATGTTTTGCCGCCAGAGTGCATCACTAGCACATCGGTACCTTAAACAGTTTTTTACAAGTTTTCATTGATAATTTATAACGAATAAATACTAGTAAATAGGTATGTCATTTATGCACAAAGGCGGTTCGTTTACAGGGAGCCTATCGTGAAACGAGAGAATCGAAATTTTGACATCTGCCTCTCTATCGCTCAAGAGTGACAGAGAAGCAGGTAACGAATTTTTTATTTTCGTGCTCTTTTGCTAGTGCCGCCCCCTACGCAGAGTTTTGCGTAATATTCCCTAGACTTTCTGAACAAACGAACTAGAACCTAGGGCTAACAAGACTGGACCCTAAACCGAATTTGCTTGCGCATGTCATAAACGAATCCGGATTCCGGTCATCCAGGACCCGGCCGCGGCTGCTTTGATTTATTATTTTATTAATGGTGACTCTGAACTTGTGACTACAAAAAATGACGGTCTGTCTTTCACAGAGTCGTTTATCACATTTGCTGGTTTGTAAAATTGTGTAGGCACTTATTTTTAACGGCCTCCTAGATTAGTTGGCAGTATCCCTGCCTATGAAGCAGGGGGTCGTGGATTCGAATCCTGATCAGGACATTTATTTGTGTGTTTATCACGAATATTTGTGTGTAAGTTATGGATGTTTTCTATTTATTTATCTATATCTATCGTCGCCTAGTACCCATAACACTAACCTTATTGAGTTTATTTACTGTGGGACTAGGTTATGTACAATATTGTCCCATATTTTTTTTTTTCGTTAGCCTATTTAGTGTCCCACTGCTGGGCAAAGGCCTCCCCTCTTTTTCCCCATTCGACCCTGTTGGTTGACATTTTCGACCACTCTTTACAGTAAGCGTCCAAGTCATCCCGCCATCAATAAATATATTAATATTTTTTTTAAATCCAAAAATAATGCACGTCTCATAGGACTGGGTAAACTCGGTTTACACGAATTTAGGACCAAATGTAGGTATTAAAACGACCCTCTCTCCTGTTTTTATAAACCAATGTTTATATTTTGTAATATACGTCCTCAGTGACGAGCGACTGACGGCGCATTCGGCAGCTATTGATTTATTATGTATATGTATTCTACTCGATGTGACAGCTAGAACAAATTGTGTGCGCCATGTTTGGCGGTTGACAGCTGTAACAGAATCAAAGAGGAGTATAGATTTGTAGTGACTTTCATTAGGTACAGTCGACGTCAAAGATATCGTTACGGACAAAGTTACAAAAATATGTTTACGCGACTTTATGGCTAAGACAATAAATATGTATTTTTGTAACTTTGTCCGTAACGATATCTTTGACGTCGACTGTACTACTTTTGGGACAAAAAAATCTTAGCGATGTCATCTCCTATTACTCAATGTCGGCAGCTCGACAAACGTTGCACCGAGCTTCCAAGGGATTGAGCAGCGTTTACTGAAGTGCGGCCACTCTCATACAGTCAGCAGCAAAAGTAGCTAAGCGGGTAGGGTGTTCAAAATGAGCTGGACACGACTTTATTGTCTAGAGAATAAGAGCGTGTGTAGGTCATTTTGAACACCCTACCCGCGTAGCAACTTCTGCTGCTGACTGTACTACATAATACGTTTTCATTTGTTTGTCATGAGCATCTCTCGTCCCTGTCGTTCGGGCGGTCACTCTAGGCTAAGCAAATCAGACCTATAAAAAGCGTTTTGATGAATTAGTTCCCACCAGGCTGGAAATCGTTTTAGCTTCATTTGGTCCTAAATGCGTGTAATCCGAGTTTCCCCAATCCCATCAGGTGTGCATAACTTTTAGCAGCAAATTTACTGCAAAATGTTTAATCTTTATTTAGGTATTTGATTATAGCTCGAAAATAGTTTCGTTGGAAAAATTCAATCAATAAAATGTTAATGAGGGTTAAATTCGGATGCATTTCTTGGGGGTAGAAAGGCCAGGTTTTATGAGGTATTTTGAGAAAATCTCATGGTGGATTTTGTCCAAAGAGGAGGTATTCACCTTAGGTGAATATAAGGCTGCCAAAAATAGTCGACATGCTGAAATGAGGTCCTCAGGATCAACACGATCAACACATGAGACAAAAACAACAAAAATAATGCACATCGCCTAGGATTGGGCCGACTCGGATTACACGAATTTAGGACCAAATGTAGGTATTAAAACAAACTCAGTACAAACTCTTACATTCATCATCATCATCTCATCCATAAGACGCCGGCCGGGGGGGGGGGGGGGGGGGGGGTTGCCATATGCGCCACGCTTGGCAGGCGGGTTGGCGCGCGCAGTTTTTTTTTGTTTATTGTTTGTAGGCTTTCGGAAGATGCAGCAGCCCATCTTCCGGTATATTCCATTAGCAGACTCCTACTGCAACGATATGGTGGGGGACGTGACCACGGGACGATATCGTGGGGGACAATTCTAAGGCCGGGCACCCCACGGCTGACCCTCTAATATACTCTTACATTACATATACATAATTAATATAATTATAGATAGTATTTGAGGGTAGGTTACGACCGTGGCCCTGCCAAGACGAGAAATGACTATTAATTAGTAGGTATCTCTGTGCGTAGTAATTAAAACACATATGAGTAAAACCGTAAACTTTTATAGCGTTTCACCTCAGTGTCATAAAAAATTTACAGTCGTGCATAATATTACCATTTAAACACGAAAGTATGTGGTAGGTATTAAGTATATATATTTAGTGGGTTAGCATTAAGTACACTCAAATATAATAAAAAAGGTATCACTATAATAAAAAAATCTAAATTTAAAACGGCGGGTATTATTTTGACGGCCTCCTAGTCCAGTCGTTAGTGACCCTGCCTACGAGGCAGGAGGTCCCGGGTTCGAATCGTGGTCAAGGCATTTATTTGTGTGTTTATCACGGTTAGTTGTTCTTAAGTTATGGATGTTTTCTCTGCATTTAAGTAGTTGTCTATTATATATATCATCGGCTAGTACCCATAACACAAGCCTTATTGATGTCGACTATGTCGATTTGTGTAAGATTGTCCAATAATATTTATTTATGTGTTCTAAATACAGTGATAATCATTTTTTATTTAATAAAATAAAAAAATCGAATATAATAAAATACAGAGTTGGAATTTTGTTGGCTCGTTTTACTAATTAATTACAAGTTAAGTAACCCTGACATTCTGAACTCATTCAGCGCTAATCACGACACGTATCGTCACTAATTCGCTACTTGCGCGTATAGTAGCATAGCGGACAATGTGATCTTAGATCGTCTTTGCATTTGAGTTTACAATCTGTAAGTACTAGTACAAATATCAAACCAAAAGAACTCTTCCTTAGATCACAGGCTTCTAAAGAAACTAGCACAAAACCTTTGTGAACTAAACGAAATATTTTCTGTCCTTTGGCGACGTTAAGTTTACAAAGGACCGACTTTCATCAAATACGTTTCATATTTTTTTCATCTTTCCCAAATGACTTTGATTTACAGCATAGTTGATAAAAACGTTTTTTCCTCATTCGGTACACAATGCCGAAAATCGACATTGTCGCCGTCGACAAAAACATGGTGTCAATTCTATCATATCAAGCGAAATGTAATATCCGGGGAAAATTAAATTTATTTCGGCCGCTCACCAAATTTATTTCCGCAAACATCTTATAAATGTAACAGTATTATTTAATACAGGCAGGTTTCTGCAATTTCACTATTGACACCTTTTTAACGGACTTCAAAAAAGGAGGAGGTTCTCAATTCGACTGATTTTTTTTTATTATAATTTTTTTGTATGTATGTTACTCGATATCTCCGTGAATTGAGAATCGATTTTCTATTTTTTTTGTTTTATTCGAACGGGTATAACCCCTAGATGGTCCCGTTGGCACCAAGTAGGGGTCTGATGATGGGATCCTGGAGAAATCGAGGGAACTCTTCAACTATTATAGGCACACCTATAGTGATTTTACAGCAACCCGGCACTTCCTCTTGGAATAGCGGATCTTAAGTGAAGTCGGCTCTTTTTTTGTTTAAAATTATTGTTGTCCATCTCAACTCTTCAAGAAATTTTTGCTTACTTGATGTTGAGTGGAACCTCAGTGAGATTCATCGGAAATCCGGGGTGTTAAGCTTTTTATGAAACTATTAGCAAACGAGCAGACGTGCCGCCACCTCCGTGCGTTGCCTCTGTGTGACCAATTCTTGCATTCTTATTTCTATCACCATATCAGAGGCTGTTATTTAAGAACGTATGTATGACAGTATGTTTTTATTTTTGTTTGTTCTTCATGCAAAAATGGATTACAGTCCGTGAGCTTTAAGAAGAACCTTCGGGAATCGGCGATGACACACGAAGGTTATATTGCTGTTCTGCTTTTTCATGTGTCACTATTGATTGATATCCGACGTCTCTTTCTTAAAACCCGAAGGTTCTTTTGAGATCTCAAGGACTGTACCTGATTTAATTATATTTTCCGCATCCCTATGAAACTGGTAACGACATGTACAGTCGGCGTCAAAGATATGTTTACACTTTTGAACCTTATTACAAAGGAGTAAGGTGCAAAAGTGTAAACATATCTTTGACGTCGACTGTACTTTTGGCGCAATGGACAATTGTTGATTTATTCGTCTTCCTTTGTCTAACGTTTAGTGTTCAACCTGTCAATAGTTTGTTGTTCCAGGTACCAATACGAAAACAGCTAGTGATGTGCCGTACCTGGGAATATTCTTTTTTTATAGGTCTACGACTATATTTGAATATTAGTAAATATCGAATACTTTATCGGATACTTTTTAAAAGCAAACATATTTTGTACCCTCTTTCACAACAAATTTCATACCAAATTAGTGGCAAAAATAATTTAGCGCACCGGGAAATCTAAGGGTGCATTCACACATACATACTACAAGTGCGTGGCAGGCACATAAAAATCTGTACAGTCGTTTTTAAGGAACGCCATACGCAGCATCGAAAACGTCGACAGGGAGCTCGTTCCACAGCCGGCATATGGAATTATTCTCATAAATATAACAATATACTATGTTTTTTTGGTATGTTGATAAATTCACATGATTTTTACTTATTATTTATATAAAAATGGGAGTTTTTCCCGTACACTTACTTTTATTTTATTATTTCGCATTAATTCCTGTTTTTATTAAAATAATGAGAACTTATTTGTTAATCATTAGAGGTGTTATTGTAGGTCATATTTAACATTTATTACTATATTTACCATGCAACCTAAGTTTACAAGAAAGAGTTTCATGTAAAACATTTTTGCCAAAGTTCATAAAATAGTCAACATTTACCAATTCTTAAGGTCATTCCTCGATTTGGACAAGCCACGCCCATCCGTTAGAGACACGTTTATGGCTCCCGTGCACGAAAGAAAGAGATGCAGCGCTCTTAACGATCAGACTTTTTGACCAAACTACAATAAATAAGCAAATCTATAAAGTTTTGTCTAATTTTGATTATGTGACTTTTAAGATAAACCAGAATACCATATTTTTTACTTGGTTATATTGCTTTATCTCTTATAGTTTACGTAAGCTAAGAAAAATAAGGGGAAAAAGAACCCAACTTCGGATTTTTTTTCTATCAACGCAACTTTCAGCAATCGTGTTTCGGCTTGTGCCATAAACAAGAGTATAGTCTAATAATATATATTCGAAAATAAATTCAGTCCTTTTTCCCGTTTAGTCAATAGAGCGTTTGAAAAAACCTATCATTTTTCAAAGTAGCCCCTTAACATAGAAAGCTTGCATAATATTAAAATATTACTGGAATTAGCTAACACTTTAGAGTCTGCTTGGGAAGAGAAGTGTCGTGGTTTATATGGGAGCTCATACATTCTACGACACTTTTGTTTCCGGACAGATTACCCGATATGGTGAAGCGATCGCAATTTTGTACGTTTCATTAGATCAACGTGTTTTGAGTTTTTTTTAATACACGTTCATATAATTACTTAGGACAATGATTTGAATTTGCGATGGTATTAAATTGGCAATAAAATATGTAGATATTATGTCGCCGCAATGAGAATAGGATTAGATTTGACAGATTTGCCATACACTTTCGTCAATATTAATACTAATTGACAGCTGTCTCAATCTTATTCTAATCGCCGCCTGGTTATAACACTTATAACAAATTAAAGTATTCGGACTTTTTTCATTATATTTAAAAAAACCTTTATACTTAAACCAAAGATTGGCAAAGTAAAAATAGTTGCTGGGTATTAACTTAAATTACATTTCACAAACTCAACTAGTAGGGTACTGATACCAAAGTTAATATTGGGGAAGTTTTTTAATACCCGTACTTTGATGATGATAACTTTGCAGAGAAGGCTGGGCGATTTTACTTGTTACTTTGTTTATTTTTACCTCATAAAGGTTTCAGGTAGGCTTTGTCAAACTTCGGAGCTTTGGCATATTTTTTGTTAATTATTAACCGGGAAATTTTTAACTTTTTTATGTGTTATGGGCAAACAGTGTAGTCCTACAATTTAAGTTACCCTAACAATGATGGGTTTATTTTGATGAAATTAGCTTTAAGGGGATGATAACAGCTAAATTCCATTATCTTTTTTAGTGCTAGTAAATAAAAAAACACTGTATAACGATTAGTATGGGAGCTCATTGCAAATTTTGCTAAATCATGAATAAATTTTATTTTTTTGTATTAGTGTGGTAGATTTTGTCCTTAATTACTAAAGATATACAACTGTATAGAGCTAATTTTAATATGTAACTTTGGAATGATTTTCTATCGAGCCGATTACGGCCAATTGTGTATCGAAATTAACAAAGTTCTTCAAAATAATAGCTGTAAAGTGGCTGAGGTCAAAGAAAACAAACCACTTCAAGAAAACAAATTCTAGAGTTCTGGTTATTATACAATATTATGAGAAATTATATAAAAAAATTGATTATATCAATGCCAAAAGTAATAAAACCAAATCAGATGCTATCAAGACACTGGCCTTGATGTCACGCGCGCTCGTTACAATAAAAATCTAAATAAATACATGAAGACCTCAAGCTTTACCCCCGTGTTTTACTGAGCTACACCACCCCACCACATATATGGTGGAGGTGCGGGGCCAGATTGACAGTGTTCGAGAAGAGAGGTGACACGATGGACAGACGACCTTATAAAGGTCGCCGGAAGACGCTGGATGCAATTCGCTTCCGACCGATACTTATGGAGGTCCAAAGGGGAGGCCTATGTTCAGCAGTGGACGTCTTGTGGCTGAGATGATGATGATGATGATGATGAGAAGAGAGGTTGTAAAGGTAGTGAACCTTTACAGTACTATGTTCCAATTTAAAAAAAATTGCAGGTCGTAACTCTGACCTCCACCCATTAAAAGCTGCCAGATGCCCGGATCTATCAATAAGGATAGTATAGCAAAACCAGGTGGGTTTTGTTGCTCTCATGATTGTGTCATATCATATCTGACGTGGCAAGATCTTAGTCCATAAAAGGCCGGGAATGATAAAGAATCCTGACGCAATCTGTCACTTAGTACATTTTCCCTTTCTTAATAACACTAAAAGAAAGTGGTTTCTTGTGACCTACATTTAGAGTGCGCAATATGACGATGTACGGGCCACTTAGAAAACTATTGTCCCTTCTAAATCCAGGGGCCTTTCTTGAATGTGCCCGTTATGTTCAAATGGCGAGGAGAACTTATTGGTAATTGCACTTGCTAGGTTTCTAGCCACGGCTTCACGCCCGCAAAAGTGTCGTACCTACAATAGGTAATCTTTTAAGCATTCCACATGTTAAACTGACGTTTTAGTGAAGCGAAGTGAGTTCTTACAAACAACTTCTGGCCACTGGGACGTCTCCCAACGAGTATACATGATTAAAATCTATGTATACACGTGTCAGCCAAAATTGAATGTTTAATATTTAAAAACTGGCCAAGTGCGAATCGGACTCGCGCACGAAGGGTTCCGTCTTCTATAAAAACGGCAAAAACATGTCTGTTGTATGGGAGCCCCCTTAAATATTTATTTAATTCTGTTTTTTATTATTTGTTGTTATAGCGACTAAAGAAAATACATAATCTGTGAAAATGTCAACTGTCTAACTATCATGGTTCATGAGATGACAGACGGACAGACGGTCGGACGGACAGCGGAGGTTTAGTAATAGGGTCCCGTTTTTACACTTTAGATTCGAAACCCTAAAAGAAAAGTTGGTCACTGAAATATTTTCTACCATGCGACGATTACCGCCCCAATAAAGATATATTTTCCACACAATGACACGCGTAAAAAACTTCAAAGAACTCTTCGTCGCCTAAAACAACAGCGAATACTCGAAATTTGTATAAAAGGACAAAGTAATAAAATAAATACCATCTACAAATAAACGGCTGACTTATTCTCCTACATGCCTCGCCTACCCCGGAACATAAGAGAAAATTGTAAGCAAGGAATTTTTTGGACGCTAGGCTGAAAAAAATGTTAGGAACGATTGTTAGAAAAACAGAACTGCGCGTTTTAAATACCTAATTTTATGGATAATCGTTTGAGCTCAAGATAGCTGCGAGCTGCGGCGTCTTTAGAGTACTTTTGCCTTGACTTGGCTACTGCACTCCTCCAAGAACAAATACCTGTAATAATAAAAAAAAATGCTCAAAATCCTCGTAAGGCCCAGTCTATTTTATGATAAGTGAAATAACGATCCAGTGTGCTAAAATATGATATTATACCTATATTGATATAAAAATATGTAAAAAAAAACAATGAATATCCTGGTGAATTGAGTAAGTATCTCATTCAACATTTTGAAGTCGGCAGAAATTGTATTGTATTAACTTATGTTATTTAATTGTAAATTACTGTATAAGAGTAAAATATGCCAAATAAAATTTCGTTATCTTTATCTATTGTAAAATACACGAGGTTGCCATTATCTTAAGAGAGGGCGGGAAAGAATTGAGACACATATGTCATATCAGTTTATCTGCGTAAGCATTATCCGTTGTTACCGTCAAAACATTTTTTTTCTACCTTTTCTTAGTCGCAATATGATACCAATGATGCCCTTAAACGGATCACCAGTATATTTGTTACACCCTGTATACATAAAAAGGTAAGAATAATGAAACACAACAACACCTCCGTGGTTACTGAAGAGCAATTTCCCATTACCAGAAAGGGTGCACAATTATTTAATTAAACGGTAACAATGGCTAATGCTATCTAATCTGTCCGATAATTAGCCACGTGATTGTACTCGTATGGCTAATTTTCTTAACGAAACTGAGAAAATTAAGAAAAAAGATTGGACAAAGTTACTAAGCAATTGCGATTGACCCAGATATCAAACTTGGAGCCTCAAAAAGTTCTTAGACTGTGCTCCTCTATTTATTCATACTCTTTGATAAAACATAACGTGATATCGAATAACTATAACAAATATGTGGAATGTTTACCAAAGCGCGAACACCTTACTTACTTTCTTTGTTGACCTAGCCAAGAGAGTAAGAAAAGAAAAATTACGTAGCTTTTCTTAAAGTCAAACGGGACGGGACCGAAGAATTTTCGTAAAATTGTAAAATGATTAAAACATCCACACTGTATACATTACTGCTTTTACAAGGTTCAATATTAACATTACTGGCAGAGTAAGAGCAAATTCTCAATGAATATCGTTCTATCTTATTCGTTCAGTGTCAGCGACAGTAGGTATATTTAGAAGTACGGTGTTTTTTTGGTATAATAATTTCTGTGACCGAGTCTTAGTGATTAAATGAAACAAAAGTACAAATCCCTTTGTTTTAATCTTAATGAAATAACGGTGACACCTGCCTTCTCTTTTGTAAATTAATTGCTTGAATCTTATTCAACCGCAAACAGACTTTAATGAAAATGTTTGCGGTCGCGCGTTCAATTTATAATACTTTTGATACAGACAACTGAAGATTTTTGTCATTCAGACGAACTTCAACTTTTAACCATTTAGTATTGGCGCTTGTTCAGAAATGAAAATGATAAAAATGAATAGAAATTCTTATCTAAAAGCTGAAAAGTTCTAAAAAATAAAATAAAATAAACTAGTAATGATTTAACCTGTTTAAGAGTCCAGTAAACTTTTTTTTCGATTTCGCTTAATTTTTGATGCTATTTTGCAGTAACTAACATAACTTCTATAAATTTGTATACATATTATGAAAGATCATTTTCTTTTTAAATGGAATAAATTACAACGATTTTTTTATTCAATGTTTCATTTATAAATAATTCACCCTAATCGAACACCTGTTTCGCGATTTTTGCTAGGAGTGGTGAAAAGAGTAAGGATTTTATTGATTAAATTTAGGTTATACTAGTACTTTAAACATATAATTACGTTGGAAAATTAGTCGTCTGAGGAATTAATGTAACAGTTTTTTTCATTTTCATATATACTAGTTTTTAAAGGAGAGTATGTTTTGCTAGAGCAATTTTTTGAGAAAATTGTCGAAGTTTAGGTGATATTTTCGGGAAGATATTAAAGTATTTGACAAGAATAAAAATTCAAAAATTAATTTCACTTCATGCTGTATACAAATAATTTAAAATATATTAGGGGCCATAACAAATAATAATTAAAAATCAAACGACAAGATTGCACGAATCAACGTCCTCACTAAACAAGCTTTGTAAGAATTGAGTTTTAGGGTATTAAATATTAATATACAGGGTGTTTCCTGTAACATGAGCAATAAATTAAAACGTAGATTCTACTCCTCAAACAATAAAACTTTTGTTCAACAACTTTTAAAATATATGTATTTTTTAGATTGTCTCTTTTTCATACAAACTAAATAGTATTTTCAACGTACGTTAAAATCCGTCCAATTGACATTGCTTGTCAGCTTTGTCACCCTACAGATTTAATCAAATTCGGAATAGGTACATTGCGTGTTCGAATAATGTTTAAAGTGAAATAAAAATCAAACCATAAGTTATTTTTATAAGTTGCTGAACAAACTTGGTCTGGTTTGAGGAGTAGAATCTACGTTTTAATTTATTGCTCCTATTACAGGAAACACCCGGTATATAACCCAAAAGTACTTTTTCGCAATAACAAGATTTCAAACTATCTTATCAAATACGATTCATGTGAGTAAATTCGTTATTAACGATTTTCATTTTCAAATCGTTACCGGACTCTTAATAGAATCTACTTAACCGACATTATATAAATAAACAGCTTTTTTGTACCTAATTTTAATAAATTCTGGCCTTTAATAAATAAAATATGAAGCAGAAATGCAAATACTTATGACTTTTTTATTTTAATAACATTGCGCTCAGGTGTGGCGGTTCTCTTGAGAAATGAAAAAATATGGGGAGACGTAGACTAAGAAAATATCTTTTGGCGGTAAACCGTAATTAGACCTGAGAGGGAAAATAAAAATGATCAAAATATCTCACATGGGCTCGGACAAAATCCATGAGTTTTTTTACAGCTCATGATTTAAAAAAAACCTACCTAAAGCGTTGTTATAGACATTGATTTATTAGGTATTCTACTCGATGTCACAACTACAACAAATTTTGTGCACCATGTTTCACGGTTGACAGCTGTGATTGAATCAAAGATATAGTGATTATCACTACAACTTTTGGGACACAGAATGTCTTAGGGATGTCATGTCCTGTTACTTATTGCTTATAGAACAATAATATATACTCGGTATAGAGAAGGATTCGAGTGGAGACTACAAACTAGCAAGCGCAGCGTAGGACGTCCACTCACAAGATGGACAGACGACCTTATAAAGGTCGCCGGAAGACCGATACTTATGGAGTTCCAAATGCAAAGGGGAGGCCTATGTTCAGCATGCAGTGGACGTCTTATTGCTGAGATGATGATGATGATGATTAGAGAAACAAACATTATTTTTAATTATTTCATGATTGTCTTACCACTCGATAAAATAATATGGTTCCCTACCTTGAATGTTATTAAGCCTTTGGTAATTATTATCTTTATAAAATATGTTTTGAATAACATATTTCGTTTAATTACCTATCTAACTTAATTACCTTTCTACTTACTTATGGAGTGGCGCTACACGGAAAAAAAAGCTTCCGGGATATTCTCAATCCAAGACAATATTATTTTCTTGAAAATATTTCCTCGTGACAAGTATTTATTTCCTTTACCAAAAATATGATTCTTTCGCTTAATAAAACCACGTTTTCTTAAAATAGAAATACAAAAATGTATTGTTTCAAGAGTATATTGAGTAAATAAGAGAGATTGTACTTTAATCAAACAAGTATTATCTTAGGTAAAAGAAAACTAGAAAATCTGTAAGAGTATATTCGCTTCGTTATATTTAAAACTTTAATTTATTTTCGTTAAAGGAAATAAATGCTTGACACGAGGAAATATTTTTAACATAATATAATAATGTCTTAGATTGAGAATATCCCGGAAGCTTTTTTTTCCGTGTACGACTCGTAGTGGATCTTGGCCTCCAACACCAAAAACTGCCAGGCTTCTGTGTTCAACACCGTTTCTGTCCAGTCGACGGCACCTAGCGCAGTGAATTTAGTAGGTCTTGGGATCCTTAATAGGGACTGGTGGGATACGGGTCAGAACCAGGATACGTGGAAGGAGAGAAGAGAGGCCTTTTTCCAGGCTATACATTTGGAATCAATAATCTTCATTTGGTTTTGTATTAAAATAAATTGTGTTCTATTAGATATTAAAGGACATACTAGTAGTTGCTAGGCTAGGCAAAATAATCTTTTGAATAGCTTTATATTTTACCCCACTTATTTCAACCTATCGGTAAATTATTTTGACTTCAATAACATTTTCGAAAAATTCTTTAGCTATAAGTACTTAGCATGTATGTCCTGTGTATCTAAATTTCCAAAGACGTTTTAGCACGACTTTTTTCTTTTTTGAGTTATCCTATAGATATAATATAATCGTACTATATTTACCTTCAAAATGCAATAATATAGGTTAAAATTCAATTAACTCAATCTTATAACAACAATAAATATAATTTAAAAAGAAATTGTATTTGTGTTTTGTTTTGATTTTGGCGTTTACGCCCTTTGAGCCTTAAGGTATAGATATAAGGGGTCCTATAGCAACCTTTGTTATATCATTGGTCTTCATTTGACTCTGACATTTAATTATGTTAGATTAATATAAGAACCATTGAAAACAAAAATTTAATCACGGTCTACTTAGGTACCTACTTGACATTTTCTGTCAACCATATTAATTATAAAAAGCTTTCCCTACCAAAGTGCAGTTAACAAGTTTCGCGTAAATTATTTACACCAAAAATGTTCTAATTAATACCCGGAGTTTTAAATAAAGAGCCCATTGTGAACATACGTACAATGTTTCTAATGTGCCAATTGATTTTGTAATTTATTTCTAGGAAGTAAGATTGCATATTGTTCGTAAATCATTGTGAAATATTAAAACAGCATAAAAGTTCCTTAACTTTTTGCGGACATACGACATTTTATAGTGAAGTTGCTTTAATGAGCGTACCAAGTTTATAATTTACAGTATACTTATCTCAAAGTTCTCAAGGGAAATTAGGAAGGCTCATGGTTCTCGCCACGCCCCTTTTATGCATCACTTACTTATTACGAGCGGTTGCTGTGACATTTCTGAGAGTTTTCAGGAAAAAAAATTACCATACTTGAAAAAAAAACCTGCAAATTTTCCATACTAAAATTATAAGTTAGTTTTGTAAACAGAATAATATATATGGGAAAATGGGTCACAAATCTGACAAAACTATCTTGAGCACTTTTTTTATTTCAATCGATTCTGAATTTACACACTAAAATTTGTTAGATTTTCCAAAAATCTAAATGGTAGCTACACTTTTTTCTGAACATCTAACAAATATGCGTAAAGATAGATGAATGGTTTGTCAGAGAGAAAAGGAATACAGTATCAAGCCCTAGCCCCCCTATAGAGCCCCTTTGTTTGAATTTCGTGACATTTTGTTAAGAAAAACGTTTAGTCATATTAATTATACAAATAACTAGAGAGGACCGCGAATAAAATTGTTTGTGCATGTTCGATGATGTTACGACGATATCTAGGCCGACCCACCGGACAGTGTGGCGGCGGATCTGCTGCAGCTTCGAGTCAACAACTGGCAAGAAGTCGCGCGGGATCGGGATAGGTGGCGTGCTCTTATTTCGGAGGCCAAGATTCTCTTTGGATCGTTGACCCAAAATAGTTAGTTAGTTAGTTATGCTCGATGATGTTGGACAATGTCTTCTTTTTCATCTTTTATTTGTAAAGTATTTTTCCTTCACGTAGCTTGCCAAACTATTTCTACTCGCAAGAGTCGCAAGTATTGTAAAGTGAAAAGGGGGCGGACTGAAAACCAGCCTTGTGCGGATGGACATTTTCACTTAACTATGTACCATTAACGGCCGGTTAGCAATCGTCACAAAACTGACGGTCAATGTCAAAATACATTTTGTCAGGAATGTGACGGTTACACGTTACTGAAACACGACTTAAGTCTAAAGTACAAGTTAAAAATGCCCGGTTTACCTATGCAATGGCCGACGTAACATATTTGTCAAAGGTTAGTAATTATTATTATTATTTATACCTTTTTTGACCTTATAAAGGTCGCCGGAAGACGCTGGATGCAAGTCGCTTCCGACCGATACCTTATGGAGGTCCAAAAGGGAAGGCCAATGTTCAGCAGTGGACGTCTTATGGCTGAGATGATAATGATGAATGATTATTATTATTTATGTAAGTACCAACCTACTTTTGTAACTTACTCGATATTTTTTTGTGACAATAAATGATTCCTTCTTAATATATCACGCTATCCCGCGACAACCTGCTGCCATCATAGATCTACTGTATATAAAATAATACCATAAATCGATCCAAATATAGGAACCGTGTACCTTATATTTACATCATAACGTTCAAATGACACGCGTTCGAAGCAAAATATAGTAATCCAATTACTTGCATTTGCGTTGAATAGACGCCGCGGCCGCGGAACGAAGCTGTCATACCTGATTGGCTTACACAGCCAATCACAATTTCCATACTGAATGATACTAGTTTTTGTGCAGGAAAAAGTTTTTGGAATATAACATTTCTTTACATTATTAAATATACAGAGGCACTACAGTACAAATACTTACTCCTCTGGCACAGCGACCCAAAGTGTGTCTTGGCATCCAACACGACTGCTCGCCACTGATCCCGGTCCTGTACAGTTTCTCGCCAGTCGCCAGCCTGGAGCTCGTACAGATCCGCGTTCACCGCATTCGCCCATCTATACCTAGGCCGACCGACCGGATGACGTCCTGCCGTTTTCCCCTTATACGCTCTTTTCACCGCCCGTTCAGTTCCCATTCGCTCTAGATGGCCGAGCCACCGAAGCCTTTGCGCCTTAGTTGCCGCCGAACCAACGACATTTGGTTCAGCGAATATTTCTTCGATTTCGGCGTTTTTACGGATTCTCCAGCTGCCATCGGGTCTGTGCGTTGGGCCGAGGATTTTGCGGAGAATCTTTCTCTCAGCCACCAAAAGCTTATTTTCCTCCCTCAAAGTGAGTGTCCAGGCCCCACATCCATATGTTAAAATAGGTCGAATTACGGTCTTGTAGATTCGGATCTTGGTTTTTCTGCTGAGAAGCCTGGACACCAGAGCTTTGTGCAGAGCTGCACCGCACCGCAAGGCATTTTGAATGCGAATGTCAATTTCCACGTCACGGGTATTGATGTAATTAACCGTACACCCTAAGTATTTAAATACAGTACAAATATTAGGCTAAATTAAAAACTAGCTCAAATTTAAACTAGGCCCTTGAGGCATTGTATCAAGGATGCTGGCGGCATTTCCTCGTTGTATCGCAATGCTGATACGTTGTTCGTACAACGTGGTACAACGTTTCCTAGTGGAAAGGAAGGATTTTGTAATCAGATGTACAGTCACATCACAAGTGGGAGGTGTATAACGATCAAGCCATATCAAACTCATTCTGAACACCTCACTCGCTTAACTACTTCAGCTGCTGACTGTAAATAATACATTAATATCTGGGTTTAAATTGTAATAATTAGTCATAATTAGCATAGACTTAAATATATAGTAGACGGCCATAACCTAAGAACTTTTTGAGGCTCCGAGTATTTAGCGCCATCTAGTTCAGAGCCACCTAAACAGAGCCAATATACTAGTGTACTACTAGTTCGTTATTAGTTACTAGGTGGCGCTGATTTTATCTCATACATATTGGCTCTGCTTAGGTGGCTCTGAACTAGATGGCGCTAAATACTCGGAGCCTCAAAAAGTTCTTAGGCTATCGCCGTCTTCTATATATTTAAGTCTATGTAATTAGGATGTGGCTAATTGACTATAATTAGAATATTTATTTGAAACTCATAGTTAAATTCTGAGTCTCGGAATAGGTACTCGTAAATTCCGAATATAATGTTGATTTTATTAATAGTATCACAAATTACAGAAGACTTATCAGAAAACTTTTGATATTTAGAAACTCCAGAATATCAGATTGCTCGTTTGATATTGGATGACGTATAATTGAAAGTATAGTTTAAGACTACACCATCACACTAATTAGAATCTAACTGTAATTTAATATTTTTTAGGGTTTCTGTTTAAATTTTATTTTAGCTAAAGCATAGGACGTAAGGCATTTGCATAATAAGGTCACTGTTTTGTAAATGATTCTATAAGAGAAGATGGGCGTAATTGGTGTCATATTCTGGTGTGAAAATCGACTCTTAAAAGCAAACCGTGTGTTTTCCTATTTACTCCTAGACCATCTACTATACCAGAGACTATAGAGATATAGACGACCACAGCCTAAAAACTTTTTGAAGCTCATGTCGATTGCGCCACCTATGTCAAAGTCACCTGAAGATACCGAATATCGCTAGCGAGGCCGCAGTTTCAATAACACAGCGAAAAATATATGTTTGAGACAGAAGACTTCGAGCCAAATAGTGTGGCTCGAAGTCTTCTGTCTCAAACATGTATTAAATGTCGCCAGCCAGTGAGCCAAATTGCCTGCTAGCCGGATGACAATCACTACCACATTCTGATTGAATTTTATAATCATTATCTGAACAAGTTGTGGTTCGGACGACCGACCAACGTACAGTCCGTGAGCTCTCAGAAGAACCTTCGGGTTTTAGAAAGAGACGTCGGGTATCAATCAACAGTGACACGTGAAAAAGCAGAACAGCAATATTACCTTCGTGTGTCACCGCCGATTCCCGAAGGTTCTTCTTAAAGCTCACGAACTGTAGCCAATACGTTTTAAATATCGTAATAACAAAACAAACTCATTTCGATATCTTTTTGATATGAACATGACAACAACAAAAGGAATGAAGCCAATAAGGATTGAACCAAACGGTCTCTAGGAGTCTGTGAATGAATAATTTCAATTTAGGTACTATTACTATTACAAACGGAGTATTTACTATATAGGTATATTTATGTTGCCCCGAGTACCTGATATTTTGGCACAGTTACAGGCGTCATCTCTGACGAAGTGGCGAGTTGTTGTGATCTACCCACACATCGTAGCGATCTACTCTTTCGAGTTGGCTATTTTATTCGCTGTCACTACTACTGTTTGAGCTTCTAATAGTAGTGAGTGCTGCGTTCTACTAGTAATTTTAACGTTAATGACTATCATAGCTTGATAATAAAAGTGCATTTAATTTTATCGAAAATTATTAGCATTTTATTTTTAAACACAATTTTTGACACTTTGTCGGAAAAGATAACATTTAGCGGAAGGTGCTTACGTAGTATATTATCCAGATTAAATACTGCTTATTCTTCTTCTTAATTCTTCTTTGCTTTAATACCATTATTTGGAGTCGGCTCTAGGGAATGCTCCCGGTACTGGGTTTGTATGGCGAGACCGGGAATTTCCGTTTCCGGTACTGGATCTGTATACAAAGTATTACAAAGTGTAACAAAAATACTGATGATCCTTTTAAGGGGATTGGTATCGTATTCTTATTGTGAAAAACTAAGAAAAAATAATTTTCTCGCGAAAAAAGTTTTTGGTTTTGTATGGAGGGTTGGCCAGCTGGGACGACTCGCCCCATACAAAAAAAAAATTATTTCGCGTCCAAAAAATTTTTCTCCTACTTTTTCCTACTCGCAATACGATACCAATTATGCCCTTAAACGGATCACCAGTATTTTTGTTAGACCCTGTAGAAATCGAGTACCGGGAGCATACCCTAGTCGGCTCTCCTCATTCTCATGCGCCAGGACGGTCTGTCCTGAGTTGTCATCGAAGTAAGTTGGGCTCGTTCCAAGTATCTAGATTCAATATTGCATTCGAGCAATAAAACTATAAGCGCCCTGTGTCAATGGTACCTTTTCCGAAAAATCATCACATTTATACGACTGAATTAATCTAATATGGCTTCCCATGTGATTTACATCAGTTTTGGTGGCGTAATTTGTTGTCGTTTTTGCGTTTGACCAACGGTTTTGTTCCACGATTTATGAGTCATGATAGGATGGTCGGAACTGATTTATCCATGTTTTTGGTCTCGATTATGAGTTATAAATCAGAATGTTGAAATTAATATTCTCGAATGGTTTGAGCGTAACTTATCGTACTGAAACGTATTCATTTGTGTGTGTGTTACTGCCGAGAAGCTTCCAGAAGGACAAAAAACCTATACATCTAAACTATTTGCTTAGTGTTGTATGCGTCTGTAATCCACCTTCAAACTTTAGTATTTTCACCGATTTGTAAATAGTGCGCGCATCTTACGCTGCGCGTTTCAATAAAAGATATTTATTCTTCAATTTAGGCACATTACAATACACTTATGAACGTCAGAGAGAAAAAAGAAACTACCACCGGTTCTCAACCAACAAAAATAAATCCAATCTTCCTTCCAATGACCAACAAAATAAATGTAGTCCCTTATTAACTTGCACCCTCTTTATAATCGCGCGCAGAATGGCGATGGCAGGTACATATTGTCTTTATCATTTGGGAATGATTAGTATGAAATAGTTATTTGTGCAACAAGAGAGGAAAGTTGGTTTTTCTTGCGAGTGTTGATTTAGAGTCCCGAGTAAGCGAAAGATTCTATAATTGAAACACGAGCGTAACGAGTGCTTCTAAGTTTGAATCTTGAGGTAACGAGGGATCTCAAGAACACGAGATGTAAAAAACTTTCCTCTCGTGTGACACATACAACTTTTCACCTCAGTAGTGAGACCATATTAAAGTTAAAAAAACACATTTATTTACATTCCTGAATGAAAGGCATCATCATTATGACGAAAAGCTTCTAGAAACAAAATTTCACTCCCTGGAGTGAGGAAAGTCGCAACTTTCGTCACTCCCTGGAATGATGAAAGTCGCGCTTTCGTCACTCCAGGGAGTGAGGAAAGTAGGCTTGTTCGAACTGCTGAGGTGAAAAGCCTATTTCTAATCTGTCCCCGGCGGGTGCAAATGGAAATACATCCAAAAATAGGTATAAACTTTCCCGATGGAGCGACACACGTGGCAACTTTGCACTTTGCAGAGTGGCAGAAGCTGGGAAGGTCTTAATGTACTCCGAACTGCTGCAAAGGCGTTGTCGTTGGAGGTCAACTTGGTGGGGAATTGTACTGAAGACACTTAATAAGATTAAAGCCAAGTTTATTACCGAAATACCGGTATCCTTCGAAGTTTTATCGCAGCCCGTTGAAGGTCACTTGGGGATCCAAAAGTTCCGAAACCTCTCGATTACCCAACTTTATCCGTCGCTCCAAAGATCCGGATCATTCATCTGATCTTGCTCTTGGATTTATGGATTTAAATCATTGGCAGCAAAAATCGTACTTAATCCGGGTAAAGTTTCCTAAAGTATTTGTCAGGGTCTGGACATTAGTCACGTGCGAAGCTTCGGGGCTAATCGGTAACCATCGGGAAAGTTCGCAGAGCTATTAGAAATCTGGATTACAGTGTAATAAATCAGCATTTTAACTAATATGAAGGTTACACTTACGTTTTGTAGCCACAGAGCGTGTACTCGCTGTGAAATGGAGGCATTCAAAATATGACTGTCAGAGCAATAGTAACTATAGGGAATTCATCCTTACTTGCCTTATCATGTGTCAGTCTAGACATAGTAATGTCAGTTATTTTAGCTGTTATATAGTATACATATTCGAATTTTAAAGTATGAACTTGATTTTATATTGATGATATCAATTGCCCTGTCTACGCGCATGTAATACGCATTGTGAGCCACCTCATGTTCGGATCATATCAATAACAAATCCAGTTAAGGTTTTTAAGTTCTCTTTTACAACTAAGATAGTAAAATAAATGATGTTTAAAAAAATACATTATTTTGTAATTAAACAAGGTACTGTCTAAATAGTTTCATTGTGTAAGGGTCCAGTTGCGTAGGTACTTTGTTGAATCCTTAGGTTCGGACTTAGATCTTGAGATATGGTATGGTACCTTTTTGGATTAACACATTAAGCACCAAGAACCCGACAGTCGGGTTCTCTGTTCGTAGCTACTACGCGCTACATACGAGGAATACCTGGCTATGGACTACGAGTCTCTTTATAGTTATGCATACATTGAGTCGGTATAATTGTAATACCTAAGTAAGTAATTCTTTACTGGTGATTGACGGCTTTACCAAAATAAGTGAAACATTATTAACATTTTTTTTAACACTTTCACAACCAGGAACCCGCTAGGCGGGCTCTCTGTTCGTAGGCGCTTTCCGCTACAAAGCTGGAAAACGCTAGGATCGGCTACGAGTGTAGCGCGTAGCGAACCACGGTACGGAAAGTGTTAATAAACCAGACAGGCTCTTCAATTAAAAAAAGGATATAACCGAACTACTTCGGTTATTCAAAAACTAACCATAATTTGGTAAGGAGTTAATCAAGTTTATTTGATTATAATACAAAGTTTACCGTGAAAATTAACCTTTAGGAAATTTTGGGGCTATTTTGATAGTTTTCAAACGGTCATAAAAGCGGCGTTATTTACAATTTTCATAATCTATATTATTAATGGCTAGAATGTTATACATTCTTACATTTTAATAGACGTCTAGAGATTGAAAATCCATACTTTGGCAATTAAGTCGATTTTTCAAAGTCGCCCCTGTATTTTAAAGTCACCCTGTTTCACGGTACGTATAAAAAACAAAACTTTTGGTAACTATACGCCTTATTTTTGTAGTAACAATTTGTAAGTTACTGGTAGACGAATTTTGGTTGCTGGTCACAATTTTTTTGTGTTGTCTGGAAGTGATCCCTTCTCTATCTATTACTGTTGTTTTGATGTTATACTTGTTTGTGTACAATAACGTGATACGTACAGTCAGCGTTAAATATATTGGAACAGCCAAAGTGATCAAATAGTTCATCACACCATATTTTGTACGGTGTGAGGAACGATTTGACTACTCTAGCTGTTTCAATATATTTAACGCTGACTGTACATACATACATCCCCAACACCTTGTGCCACTCAACGAAAACTAGCTTAATAAATAATTGAATTAATGCAGAAATGATGTCTGAATTCCTTGTAACCTGTCACACTCCATCACAAAAGCACTTCGAGTGGCACAATTTATTTGGGGATCAATATTACTCTGCGTCCGTCAGAAACAACTTAGATAACCCTACACGTGATCCCTGGAAGGTGTTAAATGAGTAACAATCTTGGCAGCTGCACTGTCCCATCTGGACCCGCAGCACTCACTGGATTTTCTTCACCATCTACTTTCCCACAACTATAAACATCTGAGAGAAGAAGTGCCTATCTATATCCATGACGTGTAGCCATACGATAAATAATAAAGTGGCACAATACGGCAGTTCTCATATTTATCGTAGAACGAACGAACGCGCTACTCTGAAGCAATCAAAATACTAAGTACTATAACCTTCATAATATCATATCTGTTCGAAAATATTTTGGCAAAAGCACCCTTAGATCAAACACTGTAAGTCCATATTGCAGTAACGAATAAGGAGACGATTTTGAGAAATTTATCCCTGGAGTGAATGAAGTAGTTAGACGTACGATGAAGCGTATAACGTATGAATATGAATGACTGTTTTGTGCTTTTATATAGGTACATTGTGTAACAACAATAATGGCGTATCATACTGCAAGTAAGGAAGTAAATATAGGAAAAAAATATGGACGGGATTTTTTTTTGTATGCGGCACGTCGTGTTAGCTGGCCAACTCCATACAAAACTATTTTTTTTATTTGCAAGATTTTTTTTTTACAATTTTGTCATAATTAGAAAACGATACCATTATGCCCTTAAAAAGATCACCAGCATTTTTGTTAACCCCTGTAAGGTGCCACATTAATTTAAGTATGTGTCGCTGAGACGAATTTCAATGCACTCTCTTTTATTAAGCGTCACTGAAGAATAGAATTGATTCTGAAATATTTTATGCAACCGTTACATAATAGGGGTTCTTAAGATTCGAGGGTTGAAGTTACAAAGCCGAAGCCTCTTGCTTAGTTTCCCGTGCTGTGAAAAACCATGTCACCTGCTTGTTGATTCCAAAATAAATATGCCTCTTTCCAAAATCTATTGGTGTGTCAAAGTTCATCCAATCCGTTCAACCATTCTGTGTCAAGGAGAAACAAACATCCTAACATCTAAATATTTAAATATCCTCATTTGTAATATTAGCTAGTAAGAAATCCAACTTACTCACAAGTGTAATTCATGAGGAACAATTACCTCCACTACTCAGATTCCACCTCCACTATGCAAACTAACGAGAACAGTGAAGCAAAGTCATCTATAAATAAATCCTCGCTTACCTGCGCCATCTAATGGCGTATCATGTGAATTAATTATAATATTAATAATGAACTAATGGAGTACAGATTGCGTACACTGAATACAAGTTTATCAAATGGCTCCAGCCTACCCGATTAAGGCTAAGAGCCTTGTGGTCCAAGTATCAGAAGATTGTTATTGATATTTACTGGTTGCTCCCTGCAGTGCTGCTTTCGTGGTTTGTGGCGAGCAATGTCAGAGATTTTTATAGCAATAATTAAAAAAAAGAGAAGAATCGATTATCGAACTTAAGCTTTCTTCCTATATAAAAGCTAATTTCTGAGCTACTGTAAAAAATGCTCAAATCAATCACATTACAAGTGTGGCTATAATATTTAAAGAGTTCCTTTGATTTCTCCAGGATGCCGTATTCAGATCCTGACCTGATGACAACTAAAATTTTATACCTTTGAAATAAAAAAAAAGAATTACCAATTTCTCTGTATATCATTCCATCTTCGAATAAATTAGTGATCAATGATCATATTTAAACAATATTAACAACAAAAAAGATCCTGACGAATTGAGAACTCCGAAATCTTTAAGTCCGTTGAAAACTTTTGATTGTTGAGGTCGCTGTCATCGATATCGAATGGGTGGGCTATATGTTATATGGTTTGGTATCATTATCATGTACAGCCTTGGCCAGAAGTATTGAGCATAGGTGTTTTTTGTTTACAATTTTGATGTTAAGCATTATTTCCCTATCCTAACAATGTACGGTAACGGTAAATGTTATATTTTATTTATAAATATAGAAAACTTCACTTAATAACACTTTCAAGGTACTTAAAAAATATGAAAACAGAAGGTACCAAAAATGTAAATTTAAGTCGGTGCGACATATTGCAAATATTCTATGCAGTTACTACTAACTTCAACAAAACATGCCTATTAGTTTAAATTAATTGACAAAATCACTTAAACAAAGATGCAAACGATGGACTAAACTTTCCAGTTTTGTATGAAAATCGCATTGGTGCTCAACACTTCTGGCCAAGGCTGTACTAGTGCTACTGTACAGCTGTCACTTCCTCTTGGCATACTGTGATGTGGTATGAGCATTAAAGGGGTAAAAATGCCCTTATTTGTCCCACATATAGGCCCGTCAGTGATTTAGTTTAAGGCTAAAGTCAGCTTTATTCTGATGAATTTCACAGTTCATTTGTTAACTTGTGTAAATGATTTTCTAACAAAAACTTAGTAGGTACCAAGAGTTGGTAGGTAGGCTACCAAATACTAAAATACATAACTTTCCACCGTGCATTGCCCTACATAAGCCGAATTCTGCTATACTCAATGAGGTAGGGTTACCTACCACCTACTCTTGATCTATAAAAACTATTAACAAAATTACTTTAAAGTTTACATTTCTTCAAAATAAGGAAACATTGGAAGATAAGCATGTTACAGAATTCAAAAGACTATAATAGATTTTATTATACTTTAATTTTCTTCTTACTCTATTTCCAATGTGATTGTAAAACGCTGGCGCCTGTAACTCAACTGCTTGGATTGTATACAAAATAACAGTTAACGTTACTGTTATGGAGACTAAAATAGTGAAACAGCGCAACCGTAGGATTAAATGGGCCGGAAAATTTCCTATAACTCCCTAGGTGAAGGAGGCTCGGGGATTTTTGCTGAGGGATTAAAGTATTTGTGGCGACGATGGTTTTAATTAAATTGCGGGTTTAAAGGATGGAGCCACGCAAAAATGAAGCTCGAAGATGTTGCGGGTTTCGGGCTTAGCCAGTGAAATCACGAGCGGAATAATATAAACTAGTACGATCCAACCTCTCGAAACGCACGCTCTCGCTCTAAGCTAGTCCGTAAGTAAACTCCGAAATTACCTACCTACATTGTATCGTTAAAGCTGTGCTGAACGGGCATCAGCTAGCCTACTATGGTCGGGTTTTTATCGCCTGTCACCATAGCTGTCACGCTCTAACAAGTATGTAAGTGTGAAAGTGACGCATAGCGCGATAAGTGATAAAATGGCAACCATGGATGGCCTTCAGGAGTTTGCCGCAAAAAAACTGGCTGGAAATTTGATAAAACCCTTCACTGGTGCTTAAAAAATCACTTTTGAAGAACTTACGGCCAGATATGGCTTGGCAGACTTATTCATTCTTAAAATATCAAAAAGTTTGTACCTAATAATTTTCATCAAGATGTCACATGACGCACAAAACGTATCCAGTGGCCATCTTTGGCACATTCAGTCAATTATATTACTTTCGGTCACTTCAGAACTAACAGTTTTCGTTTACCCTCTCTACGATTAAAAGGCTAAATGATACCACATGTCTTGTACTGATGTCACATGCACATGACGTGTGGTTTTGTGTACCCTTAAAAGTTTGACTAGCATTAAAGAATTTTCTCAAATTTCCCGTCAATTTAATTTGTGACCCTGTGCCATGCATTTTATCGTGATGTCATATGACGTAGGCAATATTGGAGTAGGCTTACGGACTCAGAGTTGCCGCCTGACGCTCAATCAATGCTATTTATGGTGAACGTCAGACACTTGCAGACGCCGACCGCCATACATTGGACGAGCGTCACGCTCACGCAGTAATACTCGGAACGTGCATTTAGTGAACGAGGCAAGCATCTAAAGCGTGCGTTTCGTGAAATAGGCAAGCGTCTAAAGCGTGCGTTTCGTGAAATAGGAAAGCGTCTAAAGCGTGCGTTTCGTGAAATAGGAAAGCGTCTAAAGTGTGCGTTTCGTGGAATAGGCAAGCGTCTAAAGCGTGCGTATCGTGAAGCAGGCAAGCGTCTAAAGCGCGCGTTTCGTGAAATAGGCAAGCGTCTAAAGCGTGCGTTTCGTGAAATAGGCAAGCGTCTAAAGCGTGCGTTTCGTGAAGGAGGCAAATGTTTAGTTTCAAGTAGCGCGGCATATACCGATTCTTTTAAAAAGTAGTACGAGTAAAATAAAAAAATAGTTGTATTTATTCCATCTAAAAATAAACGAGTTTTCATATTAATATGTAAACACAATTATAGGGGTTATGTTAGTTACTGCAAAACAGCATCAAAAAGTTAAACGAAATCGAAAAAACAGTTTACCGGACTCTTAACTCTAAATAAAAAAACCGGACAAGTGCGAGTTGGACTCGCTCACGAAGGGTTTCGTACCATTATAATATAAATAAACACGGCAAAAAAATTATGTCTGTTTAATGGGAGCCCCTTACATTTTTATTTTATTCTCATTTTTAGTATTAGTTGTTATAGCGGCATCTGTGAAAATTTTAACTGGTTAACTATGACGGTTCATGAGATACAGCCTGGTAACAGACGGACAGACAGACAGACGGACGGACGGACGGACAGCTGAGTCTTAGTAATAGGGTCCCGTTTTTATTCTTTGGGTACGGACCCTAAAAACAGCTGAGCCAACTATTTCGTGTGACTTTTTATTAGAAAAGAAGAAGGAAGGAACGTATGTTGTATAAATAATCTCAATGAAAATTAAATTACGTTACTAGCCGTAAATAATTAATCCAAAAAAATATGCCACACATGTCACAAATGAGGTTTGATGTTGACTTTTTGACGTGATAACGTCTTATAAATTGATGAACACCGGTAGCATGCGTCCGTTCCATTCCAGTCACGTGGGCAGATCTCCATGGTAGCGCTACGGCCATAAGCCACACGATTGAGAATCATGTAAAATGACCACCTGGTTATAAATATCTGAACAACGCCTCTATTGTCAAGGCGATAAAGTGCATGTTCAGATATTTTTGAGTACTTTGGCCGCTCCGATATATTTGATAGTGACGGTACTGCATTTTATTAGATTCTTTTCCTAAATAAATTCAGTGATAATAATTCTATTCAATTGAAAAATAAAAGTATGCAATCGTTCATCAATGTTTTCTTATGACGTTATCATGGAAAATTGTCGTCCGTAATCGACTTTACAGGCAATCATTTATTTTAAAAGGAAGTAAACTTTAATTGACAATCACAGATCTGTTTCATATTCCACGCGATAATTTTATCGCGCCGTTGCAAGTAAGTATATATGTATACGACCCCTTAGTATAGTTATAGATCCAGACCGAAATATATAGAAAAATCATTAGACGAGGGTGAGGGAGACGGCAAGTTAAGTATACCTAAACGAGGATTTTATTGGACAGTGAACGAAGATCGGCAAAGATCGGATAGCAATTTGCTGTAATTGCTTGGTATCTTCGCCGACTGACTGTCTTCGCCGAGTTGACCTTAAGTTTCTATTATTATTTTGTGCCAATAGTCAAAACGATTTATTAAAAAAACACATGTGTCGCGTTTTTTAAACGACTTCAAAAAAGGAGGAGGTTCTCAATTTGACTGATTTTTTTTATCATTATTATTTTTTGTATGGTATGTTACTCGATATCTCCGTGAATCGTGAACCGATTTTCAAAATTTTTTTTTAATCGAACGCGTATATCCCCTAGATAGTCCCATTGTCACCAAGTTGTGGTCTGATGATGGGATCCTGGAGAAATCGAGGGAACTCTTCAACTATTTTAGGCATACCTATACAGTGATTTCACTATTTTTTACAGCAATTCGGCCACTTCCTCTTGGAATAGCGGATCCTAAGTGAAGACGGTTCTTTTTTTGTTTAAAATTATTTACATTTTAAAGTAACTAGGACTACGAGTCACATACTACCGCAGTAGGATTTATGGATCCCCAGAAACAAAATATATAATAAACCACTTTAAAACCAACTTAGTTTCCAACTTGGGCACATTGCCAAGATTTAGGAAAATGTATTTCTTAAAATTTAATAAAGTACATGTCCGCCTTACGTAGTGAACTGCAACGTCACTTATACTCTCAGTAACTTCTATTTTTTCAACATGTCGGCTATTTCGCTCGTCGAGTCTTAACAATTAAAAAAAAATAATTGCTCTTTACACATAAATATGGCGCATTTCATGTAATTAAAAAAATGTGCCTCTATTGTTCGGCCAATCACATAACCTTATTTTAGATTAAACATAAATATGAACCATAGAGTCTGGGCCGATTTGAAATATTCTAGATTTAATCTTCTGTGAAAAGTTCTTGAAGTCATGTTTAGGTAAATATATCATACTTAATGTGTAATGTCATCACATGAAAATTAGGCATTCTCGCTTTAAAATAACACAATACAATACAATATTCTTTATTGCACCAAAAATAAAAAATTGTACCGTAAAATGCGGTGAGTTGGCTGAAATTTGACTTTCAAACCTCGATAAAATTTTATTGCTTTATGTGAAAACTGAATGGTGTATATAATAAGTGGTTCGGACGTTTGTATTTTAGTTTGTATTTTATTTTGGGTAGTTCCATTTCATAACTTTGACGATAAAGGGGAAAACCCACCTCACCCCGTAGTGCCTCGTATTTGGGGTGAGAGGGTTTTTCATACAAAGGTGATTTTGGAAGATTGTTGGATCGATTTTTTTTATTATGCGTATTACTATAGCCCCATTTTAAATTCGAATACATTATTTTTGTAGCAGTAGCCTTAAAATGCCTTCTCACCCCCCTCTCAAACCTTCTCTCCCCATTCATAACCCAACTCTCCCCGCGAAACCTATTCACCCCGTTTTACGGTATAGTAATAAAAAGTTTAGAATCTACATAGGTAGCAACAAGCGGTCTTATCGCTAAAAAGCGATCTCTTCCAGACAACTTTAGGGTAGCAGGAGATTTATAATAAAAGCTAGGAACGTGGTAGTGCACAAACAACAAAAGGAAGAAAAATAACACTAACATCTTAATTTCAAGCAAAAACACACATAGATACAAAATAATAATAGATACATACCTACATATACCCATATACATAAAATACACATATAAATAAATAAATAAATATCTACATACATATATGAAGGCAACTTAAGGGAGCGTAAAGTAATGTTGTTTCAATAACCTTCTCTGCAAAATCTTTATGTCGTTCGTATAGAATTTACGTATGTCCCATTAATTTTCCGTGATGTTACGGGATCCCAGGATCGCGGGTTTGAAACCCCTAGTACCAACCATAGCATTTCGAAGGCAATGTAAGCTTGGGCCGATTTGAAGCATATTAGATTCAATATTGTAGGTAAACGTACCTTACCGAATTTCGTTAAACAAAGATTAGGCCAAGATCTTTCACTTTATATTCGCGTTCTTACTCAATGTTCCTTTTTACATAATTTCCGTAGAATATACCATTCTGCATTCATTTCCTGTGGTCCAGATTCTACAGTGAACCAAACGATCTCATTTCGCGCCCACAATAATAAGGAAAAGCGCTTTTTTCAGTCCTTTAGAATTAAAATGGAAGCCCGCAACATTCGTTTACTTCGAACGTTATATTTAAGTGCAATTCTTTGTATCCGACATTCGAGGAATTAAGCGCAGTCTCTCACATCTCTAACTCCTGTGAGGGATTCAAAAATTATATCGAAAATGAATTGCGGCCTACGCATGTCTGCTTGCTTAAAGCAACGCAATGAAATCGAAACTAATCCATATTCGTTATGGTTTAAAATATGGAGAAAAAAGAATAATAATTAATGTCACTTTATCTTAATAAGGGTCCCTTGTTTTACTTTTTCTTCTTCAGCGAGTATTTGCCCACTGTTGGGCTTACTTACTTGTTTTACTATGAATCATTAAGTACCAAATTTAAGCTCATTTCTTTATAATTTACTGGTCGCTATAAGTTTTTTATGAGTAATAATTTTATACTAATTATAAAATCATTTTAACAAATGAAATACAATTTGAAACGCTAATATTAATTTCGATGTAACCAGTTAATTTATGAAGTAACAATCATTACATTACCATCAGAAAATATTCAATAAATTGATAGGTAAATTTTAGTTTATAGATTTTAGTAACGTGATAGAAAAGCAAGGATAGTTTTTATGTGTATTAGATCAAAAAAACCTCATAGAGAGGAAATTTTCTAAAACAATACAATACAAAAGCGCTGGTAGCCTTGCGGTAAGACGTCCGACTTTCAATCCGGAGGTCTCGGGTTCAAACCCCGGCTCGTACCACTGAGTTTTTCGGAACTTATGTACGGAATATCATTTAATATTTACCAGTCGCTTTTCGGTGAAGGAAAACATCGTAAGGAAACCGAACCTAATCCCAATAAAGGCCTAGTTTCCCCTCTGGGTTGGAAGGTCTGATGGCAGTCGCTTTCGTAAAAACTAGTGTCTATGCCAATTCATGGGATTAGGTTGTCAAGCGGACCCCAAGCCGGGATAAACGCTAGGAAGAAGAAGAATACAATACAAATATTATTTATTTACACATCAACAAAACATAACACAATTGGCAGAAAACATGCGGTCTCATCGCCAGAGCAATCTCTTCTTATAAAACTATTCAAAGGTATTTGTATGAGGAGGTAGACAGGCAGGGAGTATTTACAAGTTCATATTTTGGGATCCTATTGGTATTAAATAAAACTTTTCTGAATACGCCTGCGGAGATTGGCTCGTTCGGACCCCGCTCACGCACTGCGCATTGCAGTTCGGTGCTTCCAAACGAAACCATTACAATATTGTAACAATGTGTTCTGACGCAGAAAATAGGATACGTTTCCAAGTTCGTGTGCCAAGAGGAATGTCACACCGACCAGAAGAACTCAGAGAAATTATAGTATAAGATCTTGAAATAAAAAAAATATTAATGAAATTAAGAAAAAAACTGAATAAATACAACAATTATTTATAATAAATCGTACCATATACAACAAAACATCATTATGGAAGTATTATAATGTATTCACGGGCTCACGGGACGTAGACGACAACTTTCACTCGAGTAACATCAGTTGACAAAAAGATTAAGTGTATATATCTTCGCCGTTTTACTGCAACTTAAAAAACCGGCCAAGTGTGAGTCGGACTCGCGCACGTAGGGTTCAAAAACGGCAAATAAATCAAATCTGTCTGAATGGGAGCCCCCTGAAACACTTATATTACTTAGTTTTTTTTTAATTTTTTTGTTATAGCGGCAACAGAAATACAATCTGCGAAAATATCAACTGTCTAATTATCACGGTTCATGAGATACAGCCTGGTGACAGACGGACAGACAGCGGAGCCTTAGTAATAAGGTCTCGTTTTACCCTTTGGATACAGAATCCTAATAAGGCAGGAACATCCTAATATTTTAATAATTAGGTATTTAATCTGTAGACGCCATGATTTGATGACCGAGTGGACCCAAGAAATAAAAAGAAAATTGATTGAAGTTCAAAATGACGTAAGCATACCTACATTATTCTACTGGATAACCTATATCGCAACCAACAATAATTAGTTGAGTAACGATCTGTTTATGCTCTGGAGAGTAAGAACTCTTGTTGTCAAGTCGGAAACCAGTTTACTTGAATATTCCTTAATCCAGAGTTACAGAGCTTAATTTAAAACTATTTTAAGTGGCAAATTCAGTCCACTCATTTGTTATAATGCCATAATAGCAAGCCCTGGGTGATGGCTTGTGGTGCAAGTGAGACTTTCGTCAATGGTTATTTTTATTTTAAATAAAATATTATGGGATTATGATGTAGGGATTATTACTAGGATGGTGAAAAAAATAAGTTCTTTATCAGTATTTTAAACTTATATTCCTAACAATAACAACAACAAAAGCTGTCTACCTGTCTTTTATAACTTTTTAAAATGGCGGGAACTAATTACAAGGCAAAATCAAATAATATAATAGTCCCTTTAAAAGGTATGCTAAATAAAAAGTAGTCATTATGAAAGGATAAAGTATACAGAAAAAAAATGTCTTACAATTGTATATTACGAGTATATAAGGCATGTCATGTCATGAGTAAGTACATGACTCATGTACTTACTCAAGGGCAGTAAAACTGGTAGCATCTTATAGGAACTACCATACAAGACGATCCGGGTATTTCCTTAAACTATGTCCAAGAGAGAGGTATGGGTACTGCAAATATCAACTCTCTTTGTGAGGTAGGGCCCAGCTCAGCGAATGCCATCTCTAGCGTACGGACAAGTGGTGTCATTACTGAGCAGAGATGGCAATGGAGTCGCCTAGGTTACATTTAATAGTTGAATGACTAATTATTAAATTATCTTTTGCCTACTACATACATTTATTATTAAAATAGTGCCAATATTTTTGGATCAAATAAGAAGATATTAAAATCGAACGTCATTTTTGTATTTAGTTTTCTTGCGACGTTTCAGAGAAGAAATATAGATATTTGAACCAGCGAGATAGATTAAACAGACTCCCAAAATCATACGTTCAATCTCAGCCTGCAATGTGCTTTTTCACGCCACCTGCTCGGAAATGTGGCAAAAGAAGATCAAAATCCAAGCTGGAAAGTAAGCAATTGCTGTAGCATCTGAACAACCACTACAAGAATTGCTATTTTGCAGCAATGAAATGTCATAGTAGAAAAGTAAAATCCAGATGTCATTGCATTGGACCCGCCAATGAGAATCATTTAAAACATTAAAAAGGTCTTTTTTTGGCACCACTTTTTCATTCTAAAATAAAATAAGGTTGTTTATCGAACCAAAATACTTGTTTAAAAAAAAAAAAACGTCAAAATCATTCAGATCACCCTTAAGGCGTTTGTACCTTTTTAACCGTTTGTGGTTTTCTATCGAAAAATGGGTAAGGAGTGAACCGGCTATTAATAGACATGGCAACTTGCAGGGCCCAATCTGTTGTGTACCCTGCCTCTCCCTCTCCCTCCTTCAGCTCCCTACGGGCCCTACCTTTAATTATACCTACCAACCTGACAGATTGGGCCCTGCAGGTTGCAATGTCTAATAGCCGTTTGAGTCGGATTGAAGCAAACATCGTAAAACGCTTCTTAAAAGTGAAAAAAAAGTAATAAAGGTGGAGCGAGAAAAATACAAATTGAATTGGATAATGTTTGACTGAAAAACAAGAAAGTTGTATTTATGCAGTAAAAATGAGTTCAATAAGTGTAGAAAATGTTATTAATACGCTGGCACCAACCGAAATTCAAAAAAACTGCACAGGCGTAGAAATTTGTTACCAGTGAAATCGCGTCCTAAATAAGAAGGCCCAAGAACAGTGATATTTTGTATACAATATAATATCCGACGAACAATTCATATTATGGAAGGATGGCGAAAAGAAGCATTTATTTGCAGAAAGTTACATGCTCGTTTCTTTATCGTGCTTGTGAAAAGCATATGAACAGTCAATATACCTATAAATAGTATCTATTAAAGTGTTTGTATATGCCAATTAATTTTTTATTTTATTTCCTCACAGTAGTCGTGAAAAGCACTATGTAATGTCTCGGCCGAAAGCGCTATAGGTGGACTCGTATCTTCGAGGGCCTCCCCTGGCGGGTCGGCCCTCGAACTAACTCGATCCACCTATAGCTTACTTTCCAGCCTCTACAACAATGTACTATTTCTCCACCTTGACAAAAATGTACTATCAAATTTTAATTTTATACGCTGTATGTTTTTAACTTGGAGTTAAACTGCAAACTTGCAAACTGCTTCTGTATTAACAACTGCAGACTCACTTACTAAACGTAATCACTCCGTGAAATGCTTAACGGGACGAGAATGACTTACATTTCTGTTAAGGAATTGTTGCAGTGTTTATTCTATTCATCAGACACAGTATTTAAACTGAATACTAACAAATAAAATTATACTAAAAGTAGAAGTTTGTACATATAATTTTTATATATTTTTTTTTATATTTATTTCATATATTGGTTTTACAGTGGGAGGCAATACAGTGATCCCCGCAATAGGCTGAGCCTGTGACGTGGGGATCTTAACGAAATACATGAATATTAAAGCTAAAATATCGGAATAGTTTTAGGTTACCACCCGAAAGCCAGTAAATACTTCGTTTTTTTTTTTAGATTAGAAAAATCGTGCGATTGTCGTAGTTATTGCGAATTTTGGGATATTCTTAAATTCGCCATTTTGCATCTTATTGGCTTGAGCGTATCACTATTACTGGAAAAAAGTAGTTTCATTTAGACTTATGCCTGATATGGCTGAAAAAAAAGATACATTGGCATAATTTACCGTTATTTTTCAAATTGAAAAAGAAACGAGGTATTGTAAATGCAGGCGACACTGAATACCGTCGTTTACATGGCGTGTTGTGTGTCGATCAAGTGACATCTCTATAGAGATGTACATAATTTTTAATTAAGTTTAATTTTAATATATATATTTACTTTTTTATTTAGTGGAAAGTTTGGATTGTCGCAATCCAAAGGAGGTGGGTTTGAATCCCCTGATGTTTCGTGTTCTTTGCAGTTGATTTTTTCACTGTAGGTAATGTCTGTTTCCAATTTGTAGCATTATATTTAATTAATAAATAAATATTACGGGACAATATTACACGAATCAACCTAGTCCCACGATAAGCTCAATAAGGCTTGTGTTGTGGGTCAGTACCCACGCGATGATATATACCTATAATAGATAGATATAGATAAATACTTAAATACATAGCAAACATCCATAACTCAGAAACAAATATCTGTGATTAGCACACAAATAAATGCCCTGACCAGGATTCGAACCCGGGACCTCCTGCTTCATAGGCAGAGTCACTACCAACTAGGCTAGGAGGCCGTTTGACTTAAGTTTATATACAAGGCCATGTGTAAGTAGTAACTACGAAAAACTCCCGTAGGTAGTAGGTTAATTATGAAATTACAGATGGGTTTAAGTCCTGTTTTCTTTATAACGATGTTTAGAAACTATAAAAAAATTAAAAAATGTGGTACTGAGTTTAGAATCTGGATTATTTTATAAGATACTTCTTCACCGAAATAAAATTAAAGGTGAAAGTTACCACAACAGTTTAAATGGCTGGTAGGAGCATTTTCCTACTTTAATACAGACAAAGTAAGATAACTGATTATGAACAAGTGCTGGATAGCCTATCCTTCATCAACTCACAAAACCTCAAGCATTTACGGCACACAGCCACCCCTCTACAAGCCACATTCAGGCGCTGATGCCAGATGGAAATTGAGGGTTAATGTTTGGGTAAAGCCCTTGCGTTGCCTGTCAGACTGGCAACGCAACTGTGTCATATATTATTTAGATTCAAAATAATCATTCGCCGTTATAACTGGGGAAACATATTGTTCACAAGTTTTGGGTAAGACGGGAGTAGCAACCGCTACTTGGCAGGCTTATGAATAATTTGTCACATTTAACTTTTGGCCAACGACGCGTCAAAGTTTGAGAACCTCAGAATTCCTCGAAACAAAAATAATACTTTCATAAATATTGAGCTTGGAAATATATTTAAATTTTATGATACTTTTATCATGTTGCTTGGTCCTATTTTCGGTTTAAGCTGAGGGTGGTCTATTAGTTTATAAGTAACAGAATAATTTTATAAACAGTTACTTCCTGCATAATATTACTGCTGATTCATTATAATGATTATTCAGATTATATCATCAATATATATATAAAAGTATCGACTCCTGTACCCCAACGCTATTAGCACAGATATCTGACAGGCAAGACAATTGTTTGTCAAATATACTGACACGGTCGATTCCTATAGAAACCATAGACAAGGGCGCCTCTATTCTAAGATAGACTAACACATTAAAGAGTTTGGTTCTCTGTGGTACCTATCAATCCATTGGACTTGGTGAGAGTACCTAATCATTACTAACATTTTTGTAAAACCCGGGACAACAAACTTTTTGTAATCGCAAGAAGTTCATTTGTGGAAATTACAAAGTTTTATTAAATATAACTACCAAAGTATTGTTAAAGATAGCTAGCAAATGTAATGACAACTAAACTTTAGTGTTAATGACAAAAAATTTAGTTGTCACGCCGTTTACAAACATTTGATTTACAAAAAAAAACCGTGCACTTACGCAGTTATAGTCTGATGTCAATGTGATGACAATGTTGAAATTTCAATTCGATAACAGTAAAACATAGAACCTTGTAATACTGGAGCGGCGAAATGTCTATGCACAATTGCACATAGGAAAGTGACCAAAAATAATTAGATTCCCGTTAGCTGTGAGGTTTTAGGACGCAACCAATCCTCCCTATGTAGTTTTGGAACCGCTCAGATCGATTTGATTTTTAGATTTTTGTATGGCCATTACCCACCGCCAAGAGCCAAATGCGTCACATCACAGCTATTTAAAATTCAGAAATGAGAGTTTCATATTCGCACTTTCCACTTTTAAGAAATCTTCGGAATATTTGAATCATGTTAATAGATTTTTATAATTTCAGTTTTTTAAGATAGTATACTGCTCACTTTATAAAAACTACATTTTGTTACAAAATTTAGCACGTGAGATTTTTGTATGGCCATTACCCACCGCCAAGAGCCAAATGCGTCACATCACAGCTATACAAAATTCAGAAATGAGAGTTTCATATTCGCACTTTCCACTTTTAAGAAATCTTCGGAATATTTGAATCATGGCAATAGATTTTTATAATTTCAATAGTTTTTAAGATAATATACTGCTCACTTGATAAAAACTACATTTTGTTACAAAATTTAGCACGTGTCATCTTCCCTTTTGCCGTTGTTTCATTGTATTTCTGGCTGTCATCAAATGACGCTACATAAGTTTAGTATTATAATGGAATCCACGAATATTCGCAATGATCCCATTTCCCGAATGCTTTCCCATCTTGAGAACTTTTTGTTCCATTAACACAATTGGTGTTAAAATGAAACGGATGGAAGGGATTGCTTTGTACCCCAAATCCTTTTGACAGCGGTTCTATTGCTTTCAGAAAGGCTTCTTTGAGTGTTGGCCGTACATTTTTAATTAACTGCTACGGAGTGAATAGTCATAAAAGATCTGCCTTGCTTTCCGGTATATTCTGTACGCGAAAAAGGGGTTAAGGGGGGGGGGGAAGTGGTTCCGTATAAGTAAATGGCTAACAGACGTCACAGTTTACAAATGACAAAGACATCATGTGCATAGGATTGAAACCAAAATAGAGCGTCTACTTTTTGTAATAATAAAGTTTTTAACTTAATGTATAAATAAATAAAATTTTACTTAAGTAGTTTTATGCAACTCAGAACTAGGGCTCACGTTCCGTTTTCCGATTCGTTTCTTCGTGTATCTGTGTTATCGTGTACCCGTGCACTCGTGTACCGTACCCGGGTTCGTGTAGTTCGAGTTGTTAGCATCGCCGTGCTTAAGAACTCGGATACCGTGTGTGCGTGTATACGTGTATCGAGAGCTCTACTCAAAACTCACGTGTATAATCGTATACTATAACTTTCAAAATCATCTAAACCACTTATGTATATCATGTATGAGTGTAAATTAAACTTAAATTATGCTCATAAAAATTCTTCATCATCATCAAAATTTTAAGAGACTGGCTCTTGTCAGTGGAGTAATCGCCATTCTGTCCTGTTCTCCGCTAATGTTTTTAGCCCTTGATACGTCATAATGCTGGCTTTTTCTTTGGCTTGGTCTAGAAACGCACGTCTTGGACTTCCTCGGCCTCTTCGTTTTGATATTTTCCCTTCAATAATCGTTTTTATGTAATCATCATGACGTATCAGGTGCCCTAACATATTTCCCCTTCTGTTTTCAATTGTTTTGAGTAAGCATCTGTTTTCCCCTACCACATTCAACACTTCTTCATTGGTTCTTCTCTCTCTCCAGCTTAATCCTTCCATTCTTCTGCGCTACATTTCAAATGCGCTTAATCTATTCCTATCAAAAATTCTTATTAAGTACCCAATGCACAATAACTCACGCTAAACCTCACTTTAATGCACCATAGGTAATTATTTAATCTTGCTCTCGCATAAAAAAGGGCTTTTAAATTGCATAAGAAATTGTACGGAGACATGCCAAGAGGCTATTAGTTAGGCAAAAGAATAAATTTTGCGCAAAATACTGTGCTTTTAAACTGTTTAAGTACAGTCAGAAGTAGATGAGCGGTTGCGATATTCAATTCAAAATGATCTTGGCATGACTATTTGTTGTTAATTAAAAAAACGCTGCGCGAACTACTAAACCTATAAATTCGCTTGCTTATTTAAAAAAATAGAAAATAGAATACATCTTTATTCGTGACATTAGTAAAAGAACAAATATCTTTATTCGTGACATTAGCAAAAGAACAAAATGTTCACGAAACGTTTTATTTTCGTGAATTTCGTCATGTTTTTCAACACGTCCTACTAACATTAATAATGTAACTAATCTCCGCTTCCTTAAGGTTGTCTGGAAGAGATCGCTTTTTAGCCATAATAACGCCTGTTGTTTTCCTTAAGTTTTTGCAATTTTTCTGTCTTAATTTCATATTGTATCGAGGTGTGCAATAAAGAGTAAGATTTTATTATTATTATTTATTTTATTAATGCTCGGGGCGCTCTTTTGTGATTGATTTATGAAAGTCATATCGCACAAGCTCAGTTCAACTGTTATTAATTTTTCACCTCAGCAGTTCGAACAAGGATACTTTCCTCACTCCCTGGAGTGACGAAGTGCAACTTTCATCACTCCAGGGAGTGAAATTTTGTTTCTAGAAGCTTTTCGTCATAATGATGATGCCTATCACTAAGGAATGTAAATAAATGTGTTTTTTTAACTTTAATATGTTCTCACTACTGAGGTGAAAAGTTGTATGTGTCACACGAGAGGAAAGGTTTTTTACATCTCGTGTTCTTGAGATCCCTCGCTACGCTCAAGATTCAAACTTAGAATCACTCGCTTCGCTCGTGATTCAATTATAGAATCTTTCGCTTAGTCGGGACTCAAAATGAACACTCGCAAGGAAAACCAACTTTCCTCTCTTGTTGCACAAATAAATATTCTTCTGCTGCTGACTGTATTCTGGGAAACGGTTTTTGTGCACATTGTTAATTCCTACGAGCAAAAACTGAAATGAGGTGTTTGTCGTGTTTAGCCTGACTTTATAATTTCATTAGCGTTGATTTTGTAATTTATGGCGTTTCATTTGCAGTTAAGTTTTTAAATGACTATAATGCGTGTTTTTTATTTTTTATAATAGCAAAAACGGAATTTAAGTAGGTATTTCAAGCAAAGTGTAGGTATTTACTCAAACATTTATTAAGAATTATATTTGCTAAAAAAACATCATGAAACGTGTGAGAAAATACGGGGTGGGTTACATAACGAAGTTATGTGCCGACAGCTCGCAACGCTGTACAACCTCTATGCAATCACGGCTCGTTCAACACGCAAAAAGAAGTCGATTTAGTGCTGCAATTAAGCTGTTTATTGTTGAAAATAGCGGACTGATTGCGAAACACAATGCTGGTAAATTACAGAAGCGCCTTCTGTGTTTGATATCGCTTAACATGCCTGCAAGCTTATAACTATGCCAAACTAAGTTTGAACTGGTAGAGAAAACAAAATGTAATTGAGAACTGCCAGTAAAAAATTTGTAGTAGCTGGTTTTAAAGATACTAATGGTCCGAATAAACAAGTTTTACTTTTCTGGTTACAACATGTTTTAGAAAATATATAATTGAACAATCGAGAAGCGCTGGTAGCCTTACGGTAAGACGTCCGACTTTCAATCCGGAGGTCTCGGGTTCAAACCCCGGCTCGTACCACTGAGTTTTTCGGAACTTATGTACGGAATATCATTTGATATTTACCAGTCGCTTTTCGGTGAAGGAAAACATCGTAAGGAAACCGGACCTAATCTTAAAAAAGGCCTAGTTTCCCCTCTGGGTTGGAAGGTCTGATGGCAGTCGCTTTCGTAAAAACTAGTGTCTATGCCAATTCATGGAATTAGGTTGTCAAGCGGACCCCAAGCCGGGATAAACGCTAGGAAGAAGAAGAAGATAATTGAACAATCGGAGCGTAAGCGAACCGAGTTCTTACAAACAACTTCTGGCTACCAATGGCTTTTTGACTTTGAGAGTTCGACGATAACTTGACTAGCGTTTTCTTGATCTTTATGAAATTTGTTGAGGTTGTAGCAGAGATACATACCATTTGAGAATTCTTATATAAGCAGGATCGATCAATTACATAATACAAACCAATAATTCGTAGTCTACAATTAAGATATGGATCAAGGGCTGCGATCCTCGCTCGTGGTCCTTCTTTTTTCAGCACGTCTCCATTGCTGTTCAGCGGGAATAATGGGGACCTTTGAGCGGGGTACGATTCAAAATGGGCTTTAAAAAATGCGGTTTAATTTTACATTTCATTATTTTGCATAGATATTACGGTATTAAAGTGTTCGTGAAATTGTGAAAATAGCGCCTGTTACATGATCATCGTCGTTGAAATGACAACGAACAATTTATCGCATTTCTGTGAGAATTCTAAAATGATAAGGCCGCTTATATTTTCGCCCACGCTGCTTTTAACCGATAAGAATTTGGAAAGGAAGACATGCCTGACTATTTTAATTAAAGATAAGAATGTTCTGAGGCATTTTTATGACATTATCTTTTAATTTGCTCATTACAAATGCCTCATCTCAAAATTGTCTACAGAGATACTTGGGCTAAGAGTAGACTTTGTCAGAACAGCGAGGTTATTAACGAGTTTAAAATGCATTTTTGCAGTGGTTAAACCGGTAGTTTGTTGGTTAGTGGCTTGCCAAAGAGCTCAAAGAGGACCCAGCGTGTTGACGACGAGGGACCTCTCTTGTTCCTTTAACCGTCAACACAGTGAATCCTCCTGTTTTAAAGGGTCGGCAACGAGCATGTGACACCTCTGGAGTTGCAGGCGTCCATAGGCTACGATAGCTGCTTACCATCAGGCTGGCCGTATGCTGGTTTGCCACCATCTTTGTATAAAAAAATTAAGCCCAAACATAATCTAAATATCTCTAATTAAACCCGGTTAGCAGTTATGTTGTTATGTCACTAAGAAGGAATAATAAAAAATATAAGAATACAAACAAGTAGGTACACATGACCCGTCCTTTCCCACAATTTGGTAGCAATAGAACTGAAGAGATCCATACCAATAGGTACTTACGACTCAATATTTGCCAATTGATATACATATGTAGAAGGTAATAAGGCTTCAGGTAATTTCGCTTCCCTACAAACCAAAAATCGGAGACCTCCAATTTACAATAGTTGCTACTAAAGTAGGGGTCACAATTAAATAAAACAATACTGTTTAGCAATAGGGCGAGGGCAGCATATACGACAACACCCACCGTCCATTAGTAGCGCAAATAATGAAGCCCTCAGTGAGGCAATGAAAGCATTCTCTGTTAATGGCATCGAACAATTTTGGTCGACGATTGAAAACCAATATGGCATAAAAACCAGTGATTTTACCGGTACTTATGTTTTTATGGGTGTCAAGGGAATGCTTTGGGCAACCGTGGTGCTTCCTTTAAGAGGAAATGCGGGAAAAATGCCTTTCAGAATGCTTTAGTGAATGCGATCGCTTCGCGCTGTAAATACTAAACACTCTACAGAGTGCCCAAATTTGTAGCTATTCAGGATAGAATGTAATTACCTAATAAGTCGCGCTGTGAAAGTAGTAGCATATTTCAAGTAGTCTAAAAATTTTCATTTTTCCAGTTCCGTGAAACGAATAGGTACTTAATTTTATAAAATAACGACTTGTTCATATAGAATAAATAAAAACCCTGTTCTGTTTACACTTTTTTGACATTACTTATTTTGAACACGTCATTATTATTTTAACATAATCAAATAAATTTATGCGTAAATAAATTGACAAGAGTCCCAATTTTTTATGTTTAAACCTTTCTGATAACACGCAAAACCAAAAATCCTTATTAAACCACAATAAAAATCACCTTATTCAGTGTATTTTATATCCCTTCCAATGGTATACTCGTACATTATAATAATTCAAATTTCATGAATCCAGCCTAAAAACTTTCGGATCAGCCCTCGTATACATATTCCAATGTAGCAATACAACTATTGTAAATTGAGATTTTCGACTAGCTAACAATTAATATAGTACTTAATACTAAAAGAAAGTAAATATCTCTTGTCTAAATATTTTACCGAATATCGACTTAGGCCCACCCGCTTTTCAAAACTGTACTAATATATATATTTTTTTTAAATGAAACTAGGTTATGTAATATATTCTGATATTCTAGCTTTCAGGAATTTAATCTCAGTGTCTTTAAGAACATTTTGGAAATGGAAAACCGAAAAATATATTTGCTTACTGCTACTGATACGAAGTCACTGACATTAAACAACGCTCCCAGAATAAACAAAGACTATTCCATATGATACCGCCTTCATCCACAAAATAATAAAAATAAATGATCCGAAATTGCCCCTTATGTACGTATTGATTCGCCATGTAGGTGTTTAACGTTTATCTACTATCGTAAGGAAAAAAAACAGTATTACAAGAAGTTTTCTTGGTACATACAACATTTTCTCCTAGAATAGGTCCATCGTTAGGTTTTATGTTTTCTACGCTCGTTTTCTTTGCGTGATCGGATCAGAAATGAGGAAATCAGTAGGAATAGCAAGATTAGAACATAACTAATCACGCCAAAACTGTTGGCAAGTAGTGGTCATGAAATGACGCAGATTTGTCAATGACTTGACTTAATTGTTCTTTTAAGTAATCTAGTAGATTTATGAAATAAAACAACTTTGAACGGATTATATCGCGTATACTGGTCGGGTCGACCCGTGACCACGAACGCTGTAAAGTGTTCGAAACGTCGGGATGTAATTTAAAATTCAGTATACGCGATATAATCCGTTCAAAGTTGTTTTATTTCGTGAATAACTATCGCGGCAACCGTAGAAGATATTATCTAGTAGATTTATTTTTAGGAATTGATTGCACGTATAAAACTGTTCATTTTGTCGAAACTTGGTTATCTTCGTAGCGTTTGTCCCGGATTAGTGCCACGAGTTAATGGAGCCTGGGTGTGACCAGCACCCAGATCCCATGGATTGACTAAGCACTAGCATCGTATACCCTATCCATCCTTATTTGTCTTATCGTGTAAACACTTTCCAGATAAATTATCATTCTTTTCTCTGGGATTATACGCGTGAGGTATCTTAATTCATTACATTTATGTTACTTAATAAATGCCATAGTTTATCTTTTTGAAGGCTGGATAACACATACAGTCATGTCTCATGTACTTACTTTAAAGCTATAGTCTGACCGGGAACTGTCTTACTTCAAGCATAATAGAGAGATAATTAAAGTCTTTCTTACAATAGTACCCTTACAACTAAAATAGCGATGAGTATAGCTTATTACCTCTAATGTTACTGCACTTTTTGGTTAGCCACACTATATTAAAGTTGCTCAGTCTATACCCTATTCATACTTACTTTTAAACAAATACCTACTTCTAATGGACATAAATACACTTTTCTCTGGTATAATCACTCCTAATGATGTTATATACTTAAAGATTTTTTTAAATTCAACTCTTTGATAACACAACAACACAACATATGAAAAATATCATTTCTGATAAAATGTTCCTCAATAATCGAAGTAAACAACGAATAACCTCAAAATTAAATTACATTGACTAGATTGATAGACGTTTGTTTACATGATAACAAGTTATGATGAATACAGTATAGGAAAAATATTTCGTCAGGTACCATACTCTGAAAATTATTTGCATAAAAGGAACCCTAATATGAAGCCGCGGTCTCTGCTTCAGGATAAAACAGTAGAAATTGGCATTTTGCGCTTATCATGCAAATGTTATGTGGCCTAAATAGGGCCGTAAAGATATCACGAAATGCTGCGTCACAACGAAAATAAGCACAATGACTCGCTGATTAAGTGACTCGAGTGTATACTTTTATATTTTTTATGGGTCTTGCATTTTTATACACAGACTAACTGGCAATATTAACTCGCTTGATAAAGCTCTAAAACAATATTTTGTTAACACTGAAATCAGGTTTACACTGATATTTTTTGTTACCAGCAGCCAAACATAAGTATTGGGACTTCAGAAGTTTCAGAACTAATTACTTATCAAAATGTTTTGTTATTTATACGTTAACTTTGAGTTGTAATCAAATAAACATTAATAACTCCGTACCAAATTTTGGTTATTGATGAAATAGCCGAACGCTTGTCCTTTTTTTCAGTATAAGAGGCGCATCCCTGTTTTAGAATTTAATATATTATGCTCACCATCACATTTTGTCACATAAAGCTTTGAACATATTAGATAAAATATTGACTTCTGACCGATAATGTTTATAAAAATTATACCTTATGCCGATTTGTTTGGCAATTTTTTTTAATGAGGTGTTTATTTTTTGTCTGGAGTCTATCAATTTACTTAGATTGCTTAGTTCATGTTATGTTATTCATTAATCACAAATTAATTCATTAACATAAAAATTTATAGTGTTGATCAGAGCATATTATGAACGCATTTAATTCAGACTATCAACAGCAGCAACAAATAATAAATAAGGCAAAGAATCAATAGGGGATATTACTGCAATGTTCTGCCGCCAGAGTGCAGTACTAGTACATCGGTAAAGCATAGAGTTCTTAATAGATATTAGGCCTTAAACAGTTTTTTACAAGTTTTCATAGATAATTTATAACGAATAAATATGTCATTTGTGCACCAAGGCGGTTTGTTTACAGATGACCTATCGTGAAACGAGAGAATCGAAATTTTGACACCTGCCTTTCTATCGCTCGAATATGTAAGAGTGACAGAGAACCAGGTAACGAAATTTATATTTTCGTGTTTGACAGTAGGCCCTCTGTTTGTTCTAGTTAAGTGCCGTCCCCTACGCAGATTTTTGCGTAACATTCCCTATTATGCATTGTTTTGGTAAGTATGAGTATTGTTTTATAAACTATTATACCTTCTTCTATAGTATTTTGTGCAACAGTTACATAATAAGGGTTCTTAAGAATCGAGGGTCGAAGTTACAAAATAAGGCGAAGCCGAATTTTGTAAAAACAGACCCGAGAATTTTAAGACCTAATTATGTACCGTTGCACACAATAGTTTTTCTACGAGTGCTTAAGCAAGTCGGTAAGAATTGAGTTCTTGGAATACCGTGCACAACCTGCTGCTTCTATATAATTGAGTAACTTCGATCTCCCGGTGGATGTGCCAGAGGCGCTCGCCCGAGACGCGGGGCGCGCAGCTCGGTGCCCGGCTACAGTGTCACAATATTGTATAGAAATCCTTTCTGTCATTGTTATGGATGCTACAATATGCGACCATAAAAACTCTATCGAAAAGTATGAGCTAGTAGTTCCGCCAACACAATCTCAATTCAACTATTACAGTCGCCAAGTATAAAAAAAACTTTAATTGCGATCTATTTAACTTATTTGAATTTGTTCGTGGCCTTCTAATCTCGTTGATAACTTTTGCGTCTCATCCGCATAGTAATGATGCATTACGTGACGTAAGAAGTCTTTATCATGACTGTCGTGACGGGTAGGTAATTATTTGGATTATGTATTTAATTTCTTAGAAGCGCTTATAATATAATACTTATAATAATACGCTATAACGTAAAAATATAACCAAAATAGGTAATTTATAGGTACGAGGTGCATATTCAAATTTACTGATTGCTGTCAAAAGGATATCATTTTATTTAGTTCAATGAAATTGAATTCAATTAGAATTAACGTCAATTGTAACTAACATATATTTTTGCGAATAACTTATAATTAAAGAGAAATAATTTCCGTCTCTGTCAAAAATAAAATCTTTTAAAATAGTGTCTAGTGTACATTTAAAAGATAATTGATATTAATAATTAACTCAATACGTAAATAGATATAGCTACGTGGTTCTGATTTTATCCCCGGACCCCTTTGTTTCCGGCTACCTATACATCCGGGTCTATATCCGGAAACAGATCTCTTCAAGTGCGAATTCAATTCACACTTGGCTATTTCTCTATTGTACTCGGATTTGTAGTTAATCTTCCAGAGTAAAAATTAAAAAAAAACAACAAAAAACACGGGGCGCCGAATACGACACCGCTTCGTAAAATGATTGGCAAAGTATTACACAAAATTTGATATTGAAATTTTTTTTCAATATTATCTTACAAAATATTTCCACTCTAGTGTAAATATTTCATCCAACGCTTGACTGACTAGTCACAGCTAGACATTTATGTTAAAATGATTTATGCTCTGTTTGTATAACTGATAATTATCTTTGTATGTGATAAAAGATGCAAATATCTATCTCGAATGAACCCAATTTAAACTGTACGCATTGCTGAACAAAATGCCCAACTGTAAAGGTGTATATAAAAATGTGCCGATATCGGAGAAAAATAGCGGTATGTACCAAAATACAAGCTAGTTTCTTTATCACCGAAAATATTTCATACATAATCTCTTTATTTGTCTTTTCTCTTTAGTCAGGTTTTTTACAATATTTTTATAAAAATAATACATCTAAAACATACAAAAACAATAAAAACATTATAAAAAAAAACCTAACCTAACCTAACCTAGGGTACCGCCGGCAACGAAGCAAGGCCCAGGCTGCCGGTGGTTAGGGCCGCAGAGAGAGGAACCTTCGGACTATTACGCGCCGTGTTCAGAATTACCGCCTTCTGTATCTGACCCTTGATCCAACCACAACCCCGTAGCGAAAGTCTCTCAAGATGTTGGTCGAGACTCTTCGCTATGAGACCGTTTGCAGAAACAACTATCGGCACAATGATCGCCGAATCAACCTCCCACATGGCGGTTACCTCGTGAGCTAAGTCTAGGTACTTGCTGGACTTGTCCTTCTCAGCCTTCACGAGGTTAACGTCACATGGAACGGTGATGTCGACGAGCATTATACATAATTAAAGAATGTACTTATACTAATAAAACGTTGGTATCGTCAACCATGGTACATATATTTACGTACCTTCTGTGAAGTGACTATCCAATACTTACTCTAATTTAACAAGAGAATATGATATTAACTTACGAGTATCAGGGAATCATTGCATAATAACTGTAACTTTGGAACTATTTACTATCAAGCCGATTTCGTCCAATCGTGTATCGGAATTAACAACGTTCTTCTAAATATAATAAATATAATAATAATATGATAGCCTCTATACGTCCCACTGCTGGGCACAGGCCTCCTCTCATGCACGAGAGGGATAAGGCTATAGTCCCCACGCTGGCCCAAAGCGGGTTGGGAACTTCACATACACCGGATGTATGCAGGTTTCCTCACGATGTTTTCCTTCACCGTATAGCGATTGGTAAATATCAAATTATATTTCGTACATAAGTTCCGAAAAACTCATTGGTACGAGCCGGGGTTTGAACCCGGGACCTTCGAATTGAAAGTCAGACGTCGTTACCGTCAGGCTACCAACGCAAATATAATAAATATTAACATTTTTTTTTGCTTACCCAAAACAAGTAGTTGTAGCTAAAAAACTGTTTAAGTAAAATATTAAGGTCATCGGATGTTGTCAGCCCCTTAAAAAGGTATAAACATTTTTCAGAGCCACCCGAATACGAAGCTCCGCGGGGCTTCGGCGCACGTCACAGTCAAATACTCATCCTCTTTATCAGCCTCTCCGTCGGTTTCACCATCAAATCGCATCTCAGCGTAGCAATGGTTGCCATGACTACTCATGATAATAGCTGTGTGAGAAATAGCTCTAGGAATGAAACAGATGAGTTTAATGCAACGAGTGTTGAATGTCGCACGGAGAAATCTTGGAGTGTTTTTCAGGTATGCTTACCTTTTTTTCATCAGCGTTGTAGTCGGTTTTTTCCATTACTGCTCATGATACAGCTGTCCGAGAAATAGTTCTGGGCATAAAACTAGCGAGTTTAATACAACGAGCGTTGAACGTCATTTGGAGAAACTTGGAGTTTGTTCCAGATACGGTTGCACGAAAAGAAAAAAATAAAACTATACTACCAGTACGATTAGTAAAATAATTTATTGTAACCGATATTACAGTTTTGTAAGGAAAACTACTTTATTTTTACGTTTACTGTATCTTGAAATAGAACTATTTAAACATTAATGCGCATTAAAGTCTAGCCCGCTTATTCATAAACGTGTTTCAAACCTCATTTAACTAAAACAAACGTAGACGTCCTCGGACACCACGGTTTGTCTTGTCAGAGGAGCGCTGGGCGCTTCTCCAGGCACGCCGCACTCAATGACATCCTACGCCGGTCTCTTGCCAGCGTTAATGTCCCGGCTCTTTCATACTGGGCATTCAATCTGCGTCTATGGCAACTCCTTCAAGTCCAAAGACTATTAGTGCTTTGACGCCAGATCTGATGCTTCGCCTATTACTGGACCCGGTACGCCCCCGGATACACCGACACCAGAACCTCCGACATACAAACGTCAACTACTTACACCAAAAAAGAGGCGTAATTTTAAAAATATATTCTCCGGTGAGTCGGATTCACCACCTAAGAAATTTAAAGAGTTGTCATCGTTCTACGATGGTAACGAATCAAGTGATGAAAATATTTTTGACTGGTTATTATTTTCTGTGGACAAACGAAGTCTTTCCTGTAGACATTAAGATTTTTGAACATGTAAGACTTTATTGATATTATATTGTTGTCTAACTTGTTAGAATTTATTAGATTGTATAAATCAATCACAAATCATTATGAAAATAAGAGTAGTTTTTGTTATGAGACTGATTTCATTCCCTCCTGTGGAATAACGGTCACTTCTGTGGTCATGTTATTTTAAATAATTAAAATATTTTCCTAAATATCTAAAAACGATCTAGTTTTTTATATCCATATTGATGCTAGTATTGGTATTAAATAAATAAAAGTTGATTAAAAGTAAAAATGAACTTTTTTATTACTTAAATTTTTCCACCTGTTTTGAGTATGACCCGACTATACGCGCCGTGTCCAGGATTACCGCCTTCTGAATCTGACCTTAGATCCAACCACAACCCCTGTTTATTATTAAAAACTTAAAATATTCAGTTTACTGTTGTTTCAGACTTACGACTGGAATAAAAAACAGCAGGAAATTATGTTGTTTGCGTTTTTCGTCGGCTATACGTCAATGATGCTACCCATGGGAATCCTGGCTCAGAAGTTTGGAGGCAAGATTCCCATCATGATTGCTCTGGCCGTCAATGGTGTCACCTCTATAATAACGCCTTGGATTCCGAAGTTTGTAAGTATCAACTATTTATTAAAACAAATGTATAAATTAGTACAAAAAAACTATGTAAACTTATCTAAAAAAAGTTGTCACTCATTAGTCGCAAAGCCAAAATAGAAAGACGTATGAGGCTAGCTAGACGTAAGAAGTATACCTTATCGCAGTATTAGATATATCGGTTCAAAGTCATACTAGGAATTCAAATCCATCAGTGATTTTAAAATAATTATATAGCTATCATACTTATTTTTTTATTTACCGCAAACTACTTCAACGTATTCAGCACGTAACATGGTACCTAATTCCAAGATAGTTTTCAGGTTTTTATCTTGATAAAACTGCAACCATTAATTAGTATTGAACTTGTGCACCATGGTTGTACTGCTGCATAATAGTTTGATGATTTTACGATAACTAATCTATAAGTATTGAAAAAAGTATGTGTAAGTATGTGTAACTCACCAAACCTGCTCCTGCTTCTCATAGCCTATTCAATCATCACAGTGAGAACATTCTGTTAAAAGTTGAGCAAAAGATTTCACCACAGTCATAGGATTATTTGAATTTTTTTTTCAGGCCGGTTGGATAGGGGTGTGCATATGCCGTTTTCTGCAAGGTGCAACACAGGCAGCGTTCTATCCCAGCATTCACGCGATGTTAGGCAAATGGGCACCCCTTAGCGAGAGGGGACGGCTCAGCACTTACGTGTACACAGGTAAAACAAAGGCGTTGTTTTTTTATATACTTTTTGAAAGAACTGCATATTTTAGGAAGGTTTAAATAAAATGTGACTGCGTCGACTGAGATTTTATAAACTTTTCTAACAGAAGCGAAAAATGAGAAAAAAATATTGCGACAGCAACGCTTAAAAACATTAATATGTGGCGTTTTTAAGTCAAAGGTTGTTAATAGAGTTTATATCTGAATGATTTTTTATGGCAGAAACGCCTTATTGACAACCGAAAATAACGTACCCTTTAGTTGAAAATGAGAATAACGCTAATTTCACTGAGACTTCATTAAAATGGCCTAATCTCGCGCTTCAATTTTATCTTCTACCTATATGAAGACTCCATAAGTTTTACTTGTTAAACAGTATAGTAGTTCTCACACATATAATTACGAATGTATTCACAACATTTAAATATTTACATGCGGTACGCCCCAAAGTACTCTCGAAAACACTAATTCATAAAATATATTTCATAAAGTACCTGCAAACACTTCATGTTACTAAATTCTGGTGAAAATGATTCACTTCAAACTGAAGAGCTCTCAACAGCTCTCTGAATTAAAACATTATGAACAAAGAGTAAGATTCTAACCACCCCATAGAATGCAAAGAAATGTAAGCTGTATGCGTAATAACAATAGATCTCAAATTTCTATAGCACGAAAATTTTACATGCAACCACGCTGTACTGTTTGACTGAATTATCGGCACGGTATTCGGCGTTCACTTAATAACCACGTAACTTGCGATTCTGAAGCATACTTCAAGAATAAAATTCCGTTATTCAATTGCTTTTCGATAATGTTGTTAAGTAATTATACATGGCTGAACATGTTAGTGACTAAATTTTACTTACAAACATAACACACAGTCTTGCCCGAAACTTCTACTTGTGTTAGTGGTTGGCAAATTATAATTCTCATCAAAATCGCTTTAGAGCCAGCGTCAAAAACGAAATAGCATTAAACTGTGATTAGGTAAGCATTAGTTTAACGTACTTATTTTTATTAACGTGGAGGAATGTATTTAGGCATCCCGCCTAGCCGGGGAACTAGGTAGGGTATGTTGGACTCGTTAGGAAGGGTGGCCACTACCAATTAAACCATCCACGGTATGCCCGTCGTGCAGCGTTGGTGGCGGTGAACGGGACCGTGTAAGCATTCCTTGCTGTCCCCTCACCGGGGCCAAAGCTTCCCCTCCAGAAAGTAATGTGCAGGGTTACACCACACGCTGGTTCCTCATGCAACGTGCACGCCGGGAGTGAGGGGGATTTTTTATAGAGGTGGTCATCCCCGTAGCCAACATCCCAGCACCGTCTTGGTTCCCCATCCCGTCATCATAGGCCGTCATCACAGAGAGAACTCCTGAGCGTTGGCTGGACGGGGCCTTCGTGCGAGATACAGGAATGCCGATCTATATAACACTACGGCCCCGCAACTTGTCTAGGCTCCTCAGCCTAGACAAGCTGCGGGGCAACACTCAGCAGTTCTCTCCCTAAATGAGAGTACTCCTTATGTGGAACACCCCGTCCTTCCTTGGGGTTCACCAAGAGATCGTTTACCGTTGCTCCCAGGATGTGCCGTCCAGGAACCCTTCCCTTTCCTCGGGATCAACCAGACCAATGAGAAGGGCCTGGCACTCGAGGAAGTTTCCCGTCATAGCACTCCACGCATTTATTTACCTAATCTTACTCCGATCTATATTTAAGGAGACCTGCTAAGGATGGACACTAGGGAATGCAAACCGGTTATTTATTGTATGAAAATAACCGGTTATTAACCAAAAACCGGTTATTTTCATACAAAAAATAACCGGTTTGCATTCCCTAATAGGCACGTTAGAAACTTATTGGTACGAAGATCAAATAATTTCAGTTGAGTAATTTATTTTATTAATGCTCAAAATCTGTCCCAAAATATAGAAGCGTTCAAAGCAGCCATATTGAATACTGAATAAAATTAATATGTTTAAATCGGACTTTATTTACCGTTCAACGTTATTGGAGGCTATTTCATCAGGGAAGTTGGAAATAAAAAATATCTCGTAATATTCAAATATGGTTCAGTTAACAACATACAACTAGTAGTAATTGGAATGGAATGAATTTCCAAAACTATATTAAATAGCACGTTGGATATTTTATTTATGATAGCTTTTAAATCGGTTTTTAAACTCTTTTGATGAGTTGCAAATTCTTAACTAGTCAAAAATGTTGCACAATTTTTTTCATTTTTCAGGATCGCAATTCGGGACGATTATATCTTTCCAATTATCCGGTTTCTTCTGCGGCAGCCCCATCTTTGGATGGCCGTCTTCCTTCTGGCTTTGGGGAGGTTTGGCCTTGATTTGTTTCTGCATGCTAGCCCATTTTGGATCCGCCAGTCCTCAGCAGCATAAGACCATTAGCACTGAGGAACTAGCTTTTATCATGGGGGATAGTGCTGCTGACGCTGTACCAAAGGTAAAATTGCTAGAATAATTGTATAAAAGGCTTTTGCTATTTGAAATGACGTAGACAAAAAACATTGTGTGGTTTTATGAAACCATGATGCAAGTGAAACCCTTCTATGTTAGCATGGCGCTTAGAAATTGGTGCCCAATTGGTTTGTCATGCTAGACGTACAGAGCTGGAATGACATGCCAAATGTAATTCATTAAATACAATCGAAATATGTTTTGAGGCGATGGAATCTAGAAACAAACAGTCTTCTATAGTTGTATATAACACTAAACATCACTCTAATATGTATGTAATGTTTGACACTACATGATTTTTGCGTTGTTTGTATTTAAGTCTTTTCATTTGTACAAAGGTAATAATATAATGCGAATACATATAACAAATGCCCCGCAAACAAGGAAAACAAAATACAAAATGTTTAATCCTGACAATAGTGGGAAAAATTCTTAAATATATTTGAAGAATTTAAACATAAGCTTGCTTTAAATCTTTGAATACTAGTAAGAGTACAACATTGAATTTGAAGTATCATAGAATCTGATAAAAACAATGATTGTCTATCGCCAGAAGTGGCCGACTCCTTGGAAGTATATCCTAACAAGTCCAGCGGTATGGGCGTTGATAACAGCACATGCAGGCTCCGCCGTGGGCTATTTGTTCGTCCTTACCCAATTGCCTCTTTATATGAACAAAATACTTGGAGTTGACATTAAGAACGTGAGTATATCTAAACTTTTTTTAATCAAGGGTTTTAATCTCATATTCTACTAAACTTATCTTAAGTAAGTGACGGGGCCGAGGAGCGTTTCTATGCATCAAAATATTACTGACCAAAATCATAAAATTTGGCTGTTTTATGTAAGTTTCAGAATTGATTATGATTTCTTATTTAAACGGATTACAGAATGGACTGCTGTCATCTTTACCATATATTTCCATGTATTTGATGGCATTGGTTTTTGGAAATCTCACAGATTTCTTGAAAAACCGCAACTACATGAGCCTTATTAATATCAGAAGATTTTCAAACACAGTTGGTAAGTAACCGTTAATTATTTTATACCTAGGCTAGCCAATAATATAAATGGTAATGACCAGCTCCACAATTTGCCAAAAATTGTTACCGAAGATGATAATCAAGCGATTGAAACCAGCAAGGATGGTGGAGAACCTCCACAAAGTCTGTAGGTTATATCCTATACCTAATGGTATAGAGTATAACATATTACTAGTAGTAGAGCGGTTAGAGACCGTAAATGCTTCGCATAGTGTAGTTTTTCACAGGATGGTTATTAGATGCCAAAAAAAAACTAAACTAACGAATGATATTATCGACCAGTGTTGAAAAAGAATTCATAATCTCGCGATCCTTCGACACTGTTGTAGATGATGATCTGTGACAATCGACACGTGAAAAAATCATATTTGGTCTTCTCTACAACTGGCAAAATGTGTCTCATTCAACCCACCCTATTAATATTAACAGAAGTTTATTTGTTTTTTTTTTTTTTTTTTGTGTTTTAATACATTTAATTACAAACTTTAAAATGGTACATATAACGACTTAAAAATATCACTAAAAATATAACTAAACTACATACTTATAAAATAAACCCTACAATAAAATAATCTAAAACTAAAAATCTAAATCTAAAGTTGGCCCCTGTGGTATGGTGCCGAGGATGCTGGCAGCATTTCCTCGCTGGATCGCAACACTTATGCGTTGGGCGAGGAAGCTGCCAGCTCGTTTGTTTATTATATTTCGATATTGATAATTTGCGTAGTTGGTGTCTAAATGTTCTCAATAGTACTCGTATTTTGATGAGATTGTCTTAGTGATGCCCAACTAATTTATGTATATGTGTCATTATATCCAATATTGAAATTTATTACCAGGTATGGTCCTGTCTTCCATATTTTTCCTGTGGATGTGCTATGTCAATACGACATGGTTAGCCGTAACCTTACTGGTTATAAGCTTTGGGCTGCATTCTGGAGTTCACGCCGGTTTCCACGTAAGTCGAAAATTGTCGTAAATGTTCTACTTTTATTATATTTCCGTTATAAACCAACCAGCCTATTTGCCAAACTGGAAAACTTAATTGTCTGTCTTTTAAATTGTTTTGATATGGCTTCGGGAAGAACTACGCATTATTGTGTATACGCATGACTAAAGATAGAGAGACATATAGACATATGGTCGCCGACCTCCTGGACGGAGATGGCACATGAAGAAGAAGAAGAAGTTTCCAGGTGTAGGGTTAGAACCGGTGGTCGTTTCTTTTTCCTCTCTGTGACGTTCATAAGTGCATTGTAATGTGCCTAAATTACAGAAAACTTAAATATCTTTTTCGCCACCTCACCTTGGAAACGCACTCTTTATCCTTTGAAAGCGGTGGGAAAAAACGCTTTGTCTTGTGTTTTTGCGTTATCTGGCAGGATTCACATAATTTTGACAGCATTCATACGGCTTCGATTTTATAGTTTACATTTTTACTGTGGTGGTGTAGTGAAAAATTTTGTATTACTTTCGGCACCAAAGCTTGTTTAACCTCTCTTGCCTTGAGGTCCTCGTACGCTCAAGATTCCATTTTTTAACCAATTTGGAATCTTTCGCTGGCTTGGGTCTCAATAAAGGCACGAGAGGTTAAACAACAACTTTGCCCCCTTGTATTGTAAATAAAATAACTACTTATTACATTTTTGTCTTTTATCATTATTGAAGTTTAGTGAATAAGCAAAAACCTTGGATGGATCTTTGTAATTTAGAAGAAGAATGTTAAAATATTGAAAAATTCTAACACTTTCAGATAAACCAGATAGATTTAGCGCCTAATTTTGCAGGCCCAATGATGGGGCTAGGCAACATGGTTGCCAATTTATCAGGCCTGTCCATACCTTTTATGGTCTCCATCATCGTGGGAGATGACGTGGTAAGCATTGTCAATATCAAAATTAGCTTTACTAAGTACAGACATAGACATCATTTTTTGTATATTTTTTCTGTACAATTTATTCCGGATATGCGAGGATATTTCGGAAGGTGTATCTATACCGAGCCGAAGCCAATGCGCAGACGCTTTGCCCATTTTAATAACATGTAAGGGATCAATTCATAAAGCGCAAAAGTGCAATAAATAATCAACTATGTAATGATGTTAATTTATTCATGATACGCATATAATTTCAAACTCTAGTTTTTTTTTTTCATTATCATATTAAATTTTAGTGCAAACCCCTTCCTTTTCACCTCCATTCATAGTAATATTATTACTTTAATATTTTAGACAAATCATCACAAGTGGCAGATCACATTCATAGTTATGGCAGTTCTGCAGATCGTGACCAATATGATCTTTGTCATCTTTTTGAGGGTTGATCTTCAACAGTGGAACTTTTATGGTGACGACGAAAACGGTGAGAAAAGAACTTTTTCACCTCAGCAGTTCGAACAAGCCTACTTTCCTCACTCTCTGGAGTGACGAAAGCGCGACTTTCATCACTCCAGGGAGTGACGAAAGTTGCGACTTTCCACACTCCAGGACGTGAAATTTTGTTTCTCGAAGCTTTTCGTCATAATGATGATGCCTTTCATTCAGGAATGTAAATAAATGTGTTTTTTTTTAAACTTTAATAATATATGTTCTCACTACTGAGGTGAAAAGTTGTATGTGCCACACGAGAGGAAAGTTTTTTTACATCTCGTGTTCTTGAGATCCCTCGCTACGCTCAAGATTCAAACCTAGAATCACTCGCTTCGCTCGTGATTCAATTATAGAATCTTTAGAACTCGGGACTCAAAATCAACACTCGCAAGAAAAACCAACTTTCCTCTCTTGTTGCACAAATAACAATTTCCAACAAAAAAATACAAAACAGTAAGCAAAAAGCAATTCATTATGCTATTCATTCATTCGTTCATTAGTGTATCTCACTACATTTACAATGAGCCTTAATACAACTAGTGTGCAATTAAAGAGTTACTTTGATTAGTTTATGATCATCATCATCAGTCACGCTTTTACTAGTACATAAGTAACTTATTGGCCTTAAAATGGAACAAATATTCGAAATCGCAATACAGGCAGTAAAATTATTCACAACTATTATCACTACATGCGGCTGTACTGACTTGTGTTTAGCGCGCTTTGGCGTGGCGCCGCAACGACGGATCGTAGATAGGTTCGCCTAGCACTCTTAAAGCTTGAGGATGAACCTAAGCTCTCCGAAACATGTCGCGCGTAGTGACTAAACACGAGTAAGTATAGCACATGTAGTGATATTAGTGTTAATATGTCTCACGAAAGTTTTGATTCAAAACTGTTTTAAAATCACCTAGGGCTTGTATTTTTTACAGAAGGTGCTGATTCAAAGGAAATGCATCTCATTAAGGATAAAAACACAGTGATCAAGGCCTAGACACACGATGGTGTTAATTAAAGATTCCACTGTAGGTGTTCTAATTACAAAGTGCAGCATCAATGGCGGTTGGTCAAAAATTGTATTAAGCAAGCCGGTGCTGAATTTGGCTTAAAATTCCTTCATGAGCTGTAGGTAAACTGCTCAGACGCCTGAAGCTTAGGCAAGCCGCCGGGAATCGTGTTTTATGGACGCGCCGCTATTGTGCAACATAGTATTTTTTGTTTTGATGATAAAAGTATATACTAAAAATCATTTCGATTTCGTAGTTACGAGTATATTAGGAGACGTAGAGTATTATGGTAGTCATATAATAGTATTTTTTGTGTAACCAATTCTATTCGATTTCTTTAATACTAAATACTATTAACGAACATTTTACACTTTTCTCAGCATTGATCAGCATTTATAAATAGTCTTTAGGTTCATATTGTAGTTAAATTTAGTTCTTATTATAGCAATACCTAATATTATGTAACGACGTATGTACAAGATGTAATTTTTTTTTAATGCTGGTGATCCGTTTAAGGGCGTAAAAACATTTTTTTCACGCCAAAAAAATTATTTGTATTTAGGGTTGGCCGGCTGACATGACATACATACATACATACAAAAAAAAATCACATCCAAAATTTTTTTCTCCTACATTTTCTTAGTAGCAATACGATCATCATCATTGGCCTGTAACGTCTATGGCAGACGATTAGACGCAATGTCCAATGCCATGGAGATTGGGAGAAGCTTGCTGACGACAGGGACCAGTGGCGTAATATCCTCAGGGAAGGCCAGAAACTGCATGATGGGATCTGGTTCGACAAACTAGCCGATAAGAGGGCGAAACGGCAGGGTTGTAACACCAGCACATCAGTTGCAACTTTTAACTGTGCAAACTGTGGGCGCGCTTGCCACTCCCGTATTGGTTTGTACAGTCACCAAAGGAAGCAATACGATACCAATTTGAAAACTCTAACGATAACGCTAAGCAATTATGTTAATGTTAAGTGCTAAAATGTACGCATATTTATGATGCTCACTGTTAGATAGCTAGGTAAAATGTATAAAATATAAGTAAATACTTAGTGATATTGTACGTTACGCTTATAGTTTTAATAGTGGAGCTGTTTTAATATTATTATGTTGTGTCACGTTCATGTTACATTTTCGACTTTACGTGTCTTTGTTTTGCGCAAATGTTTATATTAAATCAACTGTTACGTTTTAAAATAAGAGTGTCTATATAGCATAGTTAACTATGAAAATATTATGTAACAGAAAATATTTAATAATTTTAATATAAATTAATACACTACTTATTTTATTTTTTTGTTTTTCATTATGTCCCATCAAGAACCGTTGGTATCCTGGCGGTATAACGTCAGACTTTTTACTTCCGAAGTCTTGGATTCAAACCCCGGTTCTTGCTTATGATTGTCACAAAACTTTAATAAAAAAATCATCTGAAATTTGACCATTCTTGCCGGTGAAGAAAAACATAATGAGAAAACCTATAAATATTTACGACCAAGTCCAAAATATCATACTACTTTGAACTGGATGTGTAATGTTCAGTACTTATACACACAAACAAGCACATAGTTTCACTTTACATAAAAACGGCAATCCGTTTATACAATTTAGCGTCACTGTGCCTATAATATTTGAAGAGTTCCCTCGATTTCATCATCAGATCTTTACCTGGTGACAATGGGACTATGGGACAACCCTTTCCAAAAAAAAACAAAATTCCAAAGCCGCCTTCGAATAAACGATTATGCATAAAAAATTGCAAAAACAAAAATCTCGACGAAGTGAGAACCTCCTCCTAAGTGCATTGAAAATGTATCACGTCTATTAGTTTGTTACTGGAGACGTATCAGTCTGCACTTATCGTACGTAGTCTACGCCGTTTCGCCGCTTGGCACGTTTGTTCCTTGGATCAAACTAAGCCGTCAAGCCGCGTAACGAAAATTATGTTAGTCGGTTCTGGCTGTACAACTCTGAGTAAGTATCACAAGTAAATTACAACTACTGAATCACCTATTACCATGTTATGGTAGTAACATTTTGCACCTTTTAAACAGAATATGCTCTGTGCAAAAAAAGTGTTGAATATTTACTTGAAAATAGAAATGTAAATCATTATATAAATATATTCAAGTTTCTTTCAGTTAGTATAGTGCGAATAAGATACTTTAATGAGTCAACTAATTACTACCTATCTTTCAAACTAAGCATTGTATTGAAAAAGGATGTTACCACTCTGTAGATTTTATATCGCAGATTACGAAATTGTATAAATATCATATTTTGACAAAATAACACTTAGTCGGTATTGCAGTAATGAGACGATTTGTAAATAATTATGTTACCCGGTACACTTATATAACGTAACAATTAGGTATTCTCATTTGTTACATAGGTACTATAATCTATAAGTAATTATTCCTCATATTTTACACCGTCCCAGATAAGATAAAATAATTAAATAAAATGCATCGTTTCTATATGCCATTGCTACTCAAGTCATTGACTTTAGTTTAAATATTAGTTTTAATTGGTTAGTGTAAAAGCACTGCATACCTCTTGGTAATTGGTTGGTAAAATGTTATATATATTATCATTTGTAGTTTTAATATTATTTGCTTTGTATCTCGCTCGCACCGATGTATAACTGCGATGGAGATGCGAATAAATATTATTATCAAAATAAGAAGCGAGTCTTTTTTTTAGTTTGAATGTCGTTCCCAGTCTTAAATCTTTTTTTACAACAAAAAATCTAATTTTTGATATATCAATACTTACAATTAGTTATTTATTTTACACTGTAGTTTAATAATTTTAAACAAAAAAAGAACCGACTTCACTATTAAAGTTTGTTCGGTGGTTTCAGGAAAAAAATATCCTCAAAACGGGGCCCGAAAAACTAAACATTTTAAATAGGTAATATTTTAATATGGTAGCTTTGCAGGCCAAATCACTAGGCCTATTACTGTAGGTACGGTGTGTCACCTTTTTAGGGTTCCGTAGCCAAACTGGCAAAAACGGAACCCTTATAGTTTCGCCATGTCCGTCCGTCCGTCCGTCCGTCCGTCCGTCCGCGGTCTAGCTCAGTGACCGTTAGCACTAGAAAGTTGAAATTTGGTTTGATAAGTGCATTAACCAAGCTCACAAAACGGTAGAATAAAAACGCGAAAAATATATTTTGTTAGGGTACCTCCCGTACACGTGAAGTGGGGGGCGAATTTTTTTTTCGTTCTAACCAAGTTGTGTGGATATCTTTGGATAGGTCTTTTAAAAAGAATATTAGGGTCTTCTACAACAGTTTTTGGATAAAACTAATACTTTCGGAAATATTAGCTCCGAAAGTTTAAAACAGGGCGTCCCCCCCCCATCTAACTTTTGAATCGTGGGTCCTAAAATTTTGGAAAAATTCATGAAACTGAGGCCTAATGAGTACCTTAAATGAAAACTATATTGTAATAAATCGGTTGAGCCGTTTTTGAGTTATCATTTAAAAACCCATAGTGAAAGGACGTAAGTAAAAATGACGTAAGCACCGCCAAATTTCAAGTAAGAAACTTTCGACCTTTTGAATTAATGGTCTCAGTTTACGGAACCCTACACTGAGCATGGCCCGACATGCTCTTGGCCGGTTTTTTCTCCTTTTTGTGATTTATGGGCCTTTATATCTCTTTTTATAAGATTACATACTTACCCTGTATTGTTTTATTACAAAAAGAAAAGATAATACAGTCAGCCGCAGAAGTAGGTAACTAAACGGGTCAATGATTTTGAACACCTCTCAAAAGTAATGTCAAGATCATTTTGAACACCTAACCGCTTAAATATTTACTTTTGCCGCAGCCAGTGTAAGTATAAGCCCACTTTCCTACTAATTATGGATTAGCGAGTAATCCACGCTGTTATTGTAATATAGCGTAAAATGGTATTAAGTGATGATAAAACGATATCAACATTAAAGCTGTTAAGGTGTGTTGGGATACATCCGGGAATGGGAAATTTCTATTAAACGTTATTTGTGGTAGGTAGGTACACTCACTCCAATATTTGTAGGAGTGGTATTCTGAAATCAAATTTGTACGCAAATAGAATTTTGGTATTTTTTTGAGTTCCTAAACTTACCTTTCCAAAAAAAAACCTTTTTAACTTTTTATAATATTAATTCATCAACCTGCTATAATATGAATCTTATTTCATTTACCTGTAACATTTTTTTTAACGACAGGTGATACATTAGGGCCAGTTCCGTTTTTCCCCCACCACGTCCATTAACTGTAGACTCATATTTCCTTTTTATTTGAAGGAGCACCCAAAACAAGTGTATTTTTTACATCGTGTAATTTAATAGTAGAAGTTTTATATTAATACCTATTTCTAGCTCAACACATAATCTTTCACCATTATAGATTCATGATCAATAATCTTGTAATTTATAAGTCCAATTAATAATTTTAAACAAAAAAAGAACCGACTTCACTTAGGATCCGCTATTTTAAGAGGAAGTGACCGAGTTGCTTTAAAAAATAGTGAAATCACTATAGGTGGTAGGCCTATAATAGCTGAAGAGTTCCCTCGATTTCTCCAGGATCCCATCATAAGACCCCGACTTGGTGACAATGGGACCATCTAGGGGTTATACTCGTTCGATTAAAAAAAGAATTTTGAAAATCGGTTCACGATTCACGAAGATTTCGAGTAACGTACCTACATACAAAAAAATAAAATATAATATAATGACAAAAAAAAAAAACAGTCAAATTGAGAACCTTCTCCTTTTTTGAAGTCGGTTAAAACATAAAAACCTACTTAGTATATATAATTTCCACTCATTCATTTTCTTTTCGAAGTTTACCCATCGCACTTGAAATCGAATGACAAAATAAATATTATACTAGTCCATTTAGTCGTCGGGGCATTGACTTAAGTTTATAGATTACAAACAGCGATCAAAAATAGGACGTAAAATATCAACAAGACTCCTTTTTTCGTAGATAAATGTCGTGTAAGACGCGAAACGGTACACCGTGCACTTTAGAAACTTGGGCCGTATTCTAACTTTAATAAGATGTAACTCCAATGCATTAACAACGCAATACAGCTAGCGCCTACTTAAACGTCTAAATAATCAGAAATATCAGAATTTGCTTGAAAATTATTCCGATGCAACCCCAACAGGGGCCGTATTCTAACTTTAAAACACGCACAGACACGATCCAACTTCAATGCAAATCCAATGCAATAACATCACAATACACCTAACGCCTACACGTCTGAATCAAAAATGACGGAATTTGCTTGAAAACTACTGCGATGCAACTACAATACAACTTCAATATTGGTTGATTATTGGTTGAGTGTTGAAGTTATGTTTGAGATGTATTGTGTTTTTAATGTATTGTTTAAGTATTTTAAAATTAGAATACGGCACCTCAACTTCAATACTGGTTAATTAATTGTTGTGTTGGAGTTAAGTTTGAGATAAATTGTGTTTTAATGTATTCTTTATGTATATTAAAATTACAATACTGCACTTTGTTTTAGTGGTGGTTTAGTGGTATCACGTGACAATTTTATACGTGGGGAACAGTTTTATTGCAAGATATGAGAGCAACACGCACTTTATCCGACCGGATGGTGAAAGGGTTGTCTTGCAGCTCGGGCGTAACGTCTACGAACTGTTGTTGTACTTAGGGCCTGTCCGGAAAGAGAAGTCTTATGGTTTATATAGCAACGCGTACATTCTACCAGACTTATTTTTCCGGGGTACCTACAGGGGTTCCTAGGTTCAGTAGTGTGACATAAGAAGTCCTTTGCTGTGATAGGGTCAGCGGTTGTGTCCACATACTAGTGGCAGAGGTGAGCAAAAAACTTGTTTACCTATTCGCCAACCGGTTTGGTAAATTATAATGCAGTCTGCAATTTTATCCTCTCCCTTAAGTTGCGGCTGCACAAATTAATGGTATATTTTCGGCGAGTTTAACAATATGCCACACACGACTTGTGCCAACATACTATTGTGAGTTAGATATTATCTATTCATTCCAAAGCTTGTCTCATTTTATGTGTACTTCCACGTCTGATAAGAGTTATCTCGCTATTCTTTGCGTTACTTTGATTTCCTTGTGTATATATTATAACGTTTGTGAGTAAAGTTAGTAAAGCGGCACGATTTATCTTCAAAATGACATCGAAAGAGAAAACTCTAGTGTACGAGAAAGTTCCAGTAAATGAATTAGTTAGTGAAAATGGTAAGTTGCATTTTCACTTTGTTTTCCTTATTTGATATCTTTGACGTTTATAAAGTTGTTGCTTTATTTTTTTAAGAAACTGAGGTACCCCCTTACGGTTATGGAATTCGCCACGTCCAAGCAGTTATCATGTTCATCTGCATGGCTGTCGGGTACATCGCAAGAGCCCACTTAGGAGTATCAATAGTAGCAATGACCAGTACCATTGCTCATAATAAAAATGCTACTTTTAATACAAGTATGACAGCTATAGAAACAAATGGGACAGAACTAAACACGAGAGCTGATTTGAATGTCACCGAAGTTGGTTTTGAAATAAATCTTACGGATATTGATGTTTTAAGCATTGATAATGAAGACAACATTTGGAATGTTTATCGGGTAAGTTTTAATAGTAAACTCATATTATTGATTGATTAAATAGAAAATATATACACAATAATAATATATTGCCTCTGATCATGTGAATTTACATAAACGTGTCTTGAGGTTTATTGTTAAATATTGATAATACTCAGTACGAGTATACCGGGTGTCCAGTAAATAATGGATAACCTTCTAACCACCAATAGGCCACCTTAGGCTGGTCCAGAAAATCCACTTTAGGGTTTAGTAAAAGTTCCCTGGTTTTCAATATTTTCACACTTTTCATAATTTTAAGTATTCGGTTCGGTTATGAAAAGTGTGAAAATCTCGAAAACCAGGGGACCTTTACTAAACCCTAAAGTGGATTTTCTGGACCAGCCTAAGGTGGCCTATTGGTGGTTAGAAGGTTATCCATTATTTACTGGACACCCTGTATATAAAGCAACAGTATTTTTTTAGTATCAGTGATTTACAGTTTAATTTTTTTAATAAGTATTTGGTTACGGTATATTTAATTTTATGGTATGGTTAATAATTATTTCTGGAATTTCACTTACTTTAAATTTTCATTATGTTCCAGACATACGACTGGTCAAAATCCATACAAGATATGATATTAGGCGCTTTCTTTCTGGGGTATTGCGTAGCCATGTTCCCAACTGGCATGCTCTGTCAACGTTTTGGCGGGAAACTGCCACTTCAAATATGTCTGCTGACAAATGGAATCGTAACTTTAGCTACTCCATCAGTTGCTGTTTGGGTGAGATATATTTTATTAAAAAACATTAACCACAAATTAAATTATTTGTCGTACTCGTAGTCTATAAGTATCAGCTTTATATTTTTAAGAAATAAATAGAATAGAATAGAATAAAATTTTATTCAGACAGCACATCATTACAAAGCAAATTTACAGAAATGTTACATAACAAAAAGATGTGAGGCTGAAATGCAATGCAGTTGGCACGACTTAGCGATGTCAACGGTGCTGTAAATTTGGTACTTCCTAAGCTTTTTTTAAATAAAAAACGCTTATGCTCGTATAGTATGATTTTTTTAAATGTCGGAGTTATAGTTAGAAATCTCCAAAAAGATTCAGAAATCATAAAAAAATACTGCTTTAACTTTATATAGCGGATTAGTTGTCATTTATTGTGATTACCACCATCAGTATGTGAACTATGACGATGATGATGAACTAAACAGTAAACTATGGCTGGTTATCATTTGCAACTTGCAAATTTTACTTGAATACATATTTTATGAGTAATTGATACGCAGACTTAGAAATTTATGTCCAGCATAAGATTTTGATGTTTTTTCCCTGTAATCATGTCATATACGGCGGAGAAAAATAGTATAGTTATTACCGTACCCATTATTCTTTTAGCCGTAAATAGAAAATGTAATATTAAATAAAACAATTCTTCCTGTTACAGGGTGGCTGGAAAGCAGTGTACTGTTGTCGAGTCATACAAGGTGCAAGTCAAGCCGGTTTATATCCTAGTGCTCACACCCTTTTAGGAAAATGGGTTCCTGTCAGTGAAAAAGCTTCACTTAGCAGCTTCGTATATACTGGTAAGATCATTTATTTTATTAACTTTATGGTATTCTCCTAAATCTTAACCAACCTTACCATACTCCGTGAGCTAAATGTATGGGTCAATTAACCTATGGGTTCAATAAAAATCTGTACAGTTCGGTTCGGTTGAGCGAAAGATGATTTCTCTTATTGTATAAGTTCATTTTACTAGCGAGAGTTGTTCAGTATTAATTTACCTCAAAAAGTACAGCAAAGTATTAAAAAAAAGATAATAGATATTTATTCTTCAATTTAGGCACATTACACTGCACTTATGAACGTCAGAGAGAAAAAAGAAACTACCACCGGTTCTAACCCTACACCTCTGACCCGAGAAGTATTACTGCAAGAAACTCTGCGGGACTTATTTTTTCAAAACAGTAATACATTCAATCTTAAAGATATATACAATAATGCGTAGTTCTTCAAGAAGACATATCAGCTTGAGAGACAGACAATGTAAGCTACTAAACCTACTACGTAATTAAAAAGAAAAAAAAAAACAAAAAGTCCAAATCTGTATGCTTCACAAAACGTTTGATAGGCTTTCTTACCTGAACTGTGTCCTCTAATTACTAGATTATGTTGTACAGTCGCTATCATATATGTCGGAGCTGTCAGGGTGCTCATATACATCTGAACATGGACTCTAATGCTATGAAAATAGAGCCGTGTTCAGATACTTATGAGTACCCTGACAGCTCAGATATATCTGATGGCGACTGTAGTAGTTTCTGGTTTGAGTTTGAGGTTTGAGTTTGGGTATGAGTTCAAAAACAAAATGTACATTATATATTTTATCGAATGAAAAAAAAATGTTTTGGATTCCTTTTCGTTTTAATTTTTTTTCTTTTACACTTGTTCTCTGTTCAAACGGAGCACTGTCTACAACATAACCTCCTATATTTATATATATGACGGTGGAAATCCTTAAGATTACCAAGAATGTTTTCTTAATTCCAGGAACATTAGTAGGCACAGTCATAGCCTTTCAAATAGGAGGGCTACTGGCTAGCTCAGCTGCAGGCTGGCCGGGTACCTTCTGGCTCACAGGCGCCCTCTGCATAGGGACTTTCCTAATGCTAACCATTTTTGGGGCTGCGAGTCCCGCCTTTCATAAAACCATCAGTGACGACGAAAAAAACTACATTTTAGGCAAGATAGACAACGGGTCAACGAAAAAGGTAAATGTAAAAGAGTATTCCACCAAGCATCTTTTTTAATGCTTGATTTGCAGATAATAATTGCAGAAGGGGGCCAGAAGTACAGGTAAACAATATTTTAGGAGTCCCCACGATTCCTAATGTAACTAATCATGGTCTAATCAAATACAATATGTTGCTAAAACTCTTAGTTGCTAATTTAAAAAAAGAAAATAGCAATTCGATTGTGGACCTCCAAATTATGTAAATGTCATTTTTGAATGTATCATCGACTTAAAAATCTCTCCATAGTTTGTCTCGAAACTCTCGTATAACAAACTAGTTAAATAATAGCTACGTATAAAGAGGCTCAGTAGTGCTTTTAGTTTTCTCAAAATTGAAATTGATTGAAATTCTTCTTTTAAATTATACCATACTAGGATAATGAAAGTATTTGTCGGATTTTTGGTTATCTTGTACTAATTATATTTTTATTAAAATAAATGTACATAATAACATATATATATAACTTAATAAATTAATCCTAAAATATGTACATAATTATTTACAAATAGAAAACGGGCTCAAGTTCCAAGCCCAATGGGAGGGTGCCCGGAAGGCTGGCCGAGTTACCGGTTGTACTAATTGTTCCTTTCTTGTCAGTTTTTTCTAAAAACTATATACACATAATAAGTAATTATTACAGGCGGCTAAAGCACCTTGGAAACGTATCTTCACATCCATACCACTCCTGTCTACGTTCGCAACTCACGCTGCTGCCGGGATCTGCTTCGTCTTTCTGCTAACGCAAATACCATCTTACTTGCACTATATCCTCGGTTATGACATCAAAAATGTAAGTATTTATACAAATCTGTTTTAATATTTTAAGAGGATATATTGTTTGTTATTAAATAAATGCGAACTGTAAAAACATTGAAAAAATAATCAACCCGTCAGGACTTGAACCTGCATCGAGACACCTTGCCGGAGCTCGATCGCTTCACCAATCAAATCAATCAAAGCTATCGGTGCAGTTACTAAGTAGACGAAATATTCAATGATTTCAAAAATCTTTTTGCATTTATTTTACAGCGGCTTTACAGCAGCTCTAATTGACATCTAGGTACTATTAGATGTAGGCACATTTCCCTCTTTCCTTCCTTTTTCATATATTTTTCTTTTCTTTTTCTTTCCTTTTTTGATGTTTTGAAGGCATTGAAAATTTCGTCAACTTAGTAACTGAATCCATAGAGCTCCAGCAAGGCGTATCGATGCAGGTTCAAGTCCTGCTGGGTTGATTATTTTGTTCAGTGTTTTTAAAGTTTGAATTCATTTCATAACAAAATATAGTTTGAGTGGAATGCACCACTTTAACAACATATAAAAGTAATTAGAAGAGGATATATTTATATTACAAGGATACCGTAATAAAATGATTTGTTTCCACAACAGAGTGGACTTCTATCGTCATTACCTTACATAGCAAGTTCTATCACCAACATTGGCTTTGGGGTCTTCTCCGACTTTTGCATCAATAGAGGCTACCTGTCTACGAGAAACGCGCGGCTCTTCTGCAATTGTTTTGGTATGTTTTTTTTCCTTCAGAATCAGACAAAATGTCGAGTCAGAAGATGTTGGCCGTCGTTTGTCGACACACGGCAGTGTGTCAGTTATTAACAATTAAACGTTTCACTAGTTACCTGCTATGGACGTTCAGGTATTGTTCAGTCGACGTCAAAGATATGTTTACACTTTTGCACCTTACTCCTTTGATACGGTGCAAAAGTTTAAAGATATTTTTGATGTCGATAAATAAATAAGGCCAAAAACGTAAGCTACTGTAATATTTTTGATCTTGAATGTACCTAATCTGTGTTAACCGAAATCAAATAAATTAATAATGCTTTGGCATGCGCAGAATTTTGCAAACACGTGTGTTATGCTTAATAAAGTAGTACCTAGTAAGTCTAGACTGTTATTTATTAGAACAGGTGTCTAAGAAAATCGTAAAGGAGACGACTTATGTTTAATTTGTCTCTAGGCTATATATAGGTAGACCTGCGGTTATTGTTTATTATGTTCATATTCTTTTTTTTAAATATCGTCAAGTAAATTCAACGGTGTGCTGTAATAAGTAATAGAACCAAAACTCTTTGTTTTGTTATTATTTTGTTGTTGATACTCAAAACAATTTAATTAGTCGTACTTCTGTTTGACTTGAATATAATTATCGCTTCTTTAAAATATTTAAGTACCTACGCATAAAATTTTATCGAAAATTATTAATTTTAAGATGAGTCTTAGGATTAATTATGGTAATTAATTTTATTGTTTTACAGATAACTTTAATTGAAATATGTTTTTGTAAATAAATATTACAATTGTGTCCAGCTCAATGGGGCCCAGCAGTATGTTTGGTGCTGGTTTCATTTACACACAACAGTGGGTTGGCTGTGTTCCTAATAATTATGGCAGTGGGATTATATGCAGGCATGCACTCGGGATTTATGGTAAGATTTTTTTCTTATTATATTCTTTCTTGGTCAATATAATTGTTAGCTTTTATTGTATTTATTTGCGCAGCTGGCAGAACCATTAAATAAATAAATATTATGGGACAATCTTTCACAAATCAACCTAGTTTAGGCGACGATATAATATACATATATATATAGATACTTAAATATATAGAAAACATTCATACCTCAGGTACAAATATCTGTGATTAGCACACAAATAAACGCCCTGACCAGGATTCGAACCCGGGACCTCCTGCTTCATAGGCAGAGTCACTACCAACTAGGCTAGGAGGCCGTTACCATTTTCTTGAAGCGTTTATTTTCTGTTCTCACTTTTTTGCTACTTACCTCTTCTCTTAAATATTTTTTTGTTGATAAAATCGTTACCTATCAAGAAAAACTAATATGCTTTTTTATATCTATTTCTAGGTCAACTATATTGACTTGTCACCTAACTTCAGTGGATCCTTAATAGCTACGGGCAATACCTTTTCAACAATAGGCATTGTTTTTCTGCCTATACTTGTATCTAACGTGGTCACCGACGTGGTATGTCCATAGATAATTTTCTTTTGTGGAAAATCACATTTTTGACATTTGAGTTATATTTATTTTCCATTCCAATCGACAGCAAATTTTGACAATAAAGTCAATCTTGACGAAAAAGGTTTTAACTATTTTTATGTATGACGCCGTAATCTCTGATATTTTTTAGTATTTTTCTATTACCTCATATTTTTTTAACTTTTTAGTATATTTGAATCAATCATAAACGTGACAGTGGAATCTTATACTATAATAATTTTATGATTTAATGTTCTAGTACGACCGACATCAATGGCGCATTGTAATGTTCATCATGGCTGCTTTAATATCCATCTGCAATGCATTATTCGTGATCTTCTTGTCTGCTGACAAGCAATCATGGGACCAAATCGACGGTATGGCCAATACTTAATATTGAGTTCGATGTTTAACAGCTCTTATTGTGGAAACTTTATTTTCCTTTAACCAATGTTTTTTGAATCCTATTTAATTTAAACTCATTCTGTTTTATAACAGAAAGTAAAGCTTTGCATTATTTCGACTTTTCTCAAAAAAATTATTAGGTCAAAAAATTATCCTTAACGAAATATGTTTTTTTATCTTTGAATTAATTACCTACACATATGATATGATATACATATTAATTATCATGTAGATAAAACATGCAACCCTTGGGCAAGGCCACATACTAAAATCAAATTGTATCAAAATTATGTCAGCGATTTCTTAGTTATATTTTTGTCGTTAGTGATTAAATCAGAAATGTTTGAGGGGGAATACATTATATAATCAAAATTATACAGGTGTCGCCAAACTATTTATGAGATTTTTTTTTCAGATTATGAAGACGTAGAAAAGGAGAAGTCGGTCGAAATAACGACTGCAAAAACATGACGTGAATGACTTCAAATATAAATGAACTTTAATGATGTATAACTTTATTATCAGACGTCTAAAAATTTTAAAAAATCTTAAAAGTATAAAAAAAGTATTTTTGTCTTTTTTTACGTACTTTAAACCCCTGTGCTATCTACATTAATTTATTTCATATATTAAAATAAATGCAATGCTGGAATTGGCCAATCAACTATTTTTTCCGTTTTCACAACCAGCGAGTCAAAGAAAATTATATTTTTTTTTAAAGATAAACATTAAAGAGCTACTTGCATTGAAAAGAAATTTTGCAAAAAAATTGGTACAATAAACACATTGGCATGGACCAGAGATTTGAACGGATTGAGATACAAACTTTTAACCGCCAGGCTATCGATGGTTATAAAGGAAATTATAAAAAACTTAATAATTTAAAAAATGTTATTCTAGATCTAGATAAAAGAGATTACAATAAATTGTTTTTGTACCATTTCTTTCGCAATCCAGTGAGTTTCTGTCATATGAGCATTTTTTTAAAATTTAAAGCTGTCCCTTACGGCTACAGTAAGTTTTCTGAAAAGCGTAACATACAAAGTGACAGACAAGTTTTAAATGGAGACATTTTTCTTTTTGTCGGGCTCTATTCTTGGTTTCGTAAATAAGCATTTTATGGCAGATTAATACAATACCGTCAACTGGGGTGCATAGGGATGGCGAGGTGAATAGGGACAAAAACCGGAAACGACATGTACTTAATAATATCTTAATAACTACTCCACACATATTTGTACGAGCGTTTAAAAATAAAAGTAGATTATATTATACTTATGTCAATGGCAACACTGGACAGGCATGAAGGTAGCGTTAGGTGGTCGAACTGACAATTCAAAGTTGACGCTGTCTCTGACCCGTAAAAATGTGCTCCTGTGCTGGGAGTCTTGAAAAAATATATGCTTTTAACAAATTTAGACAGTTCTGGCAGTTATAAAGTGATTAACCATTTAATTAAACAGGTGTTTAAGTCACGGTAAGTTGAAATTATCTTTGTTTTGATATCAAAAGTGGGGAAACAAAAACCTAAGAAAGTTTTGAAAAGAAACAGAGGTTTATGGGGACGCCTTGGGGGTCGATAGGGACGGCTTGAGGGGTCGATCGGGTCGGCTTTGACACTTAATAGGGACGTAATTAGTTCAAATAAGGACGATAAAGTACGTATTGGGACAGGGTTGCCAAAATTATTATTGAATTTCCATAGTTTAGCAATACCTACTGGGTAGAAAGGTACCTCTGTAAGCTTTTTATTTTTGTGACAACCCTAGCCCTTTAAATAGCCTTTTCCCTATTGATCCCTTATTCGTTGCTATTGATCCCGTATGCAGCGTGAATAGGGGCGGAGGGGTTTTTTAAAGAAAAAGGGGGTTTTGATTGATTGTATGGTAATTAAACAATCATAAATAGGTTTTCTGACATAAGATTTAAGTTTTAAAACCATAACATTGGGGTTGTTCATGGAAATATTCCGTTAAAATCTTACTCAAAGTTCAAAATTGTCCCCATTGACCCCGGTTGACGTAATTAAAGCTACAAAATTATTCGAAAGTGTCCGGTTTTACGTAGTTAAAAGCAAATCAAAAACCCTAATTAGTTATTATGAAGAACAAAATATCAAAATAAATAACATAATAACTAATTAAAATAAATTTAACCATCTATTTCGTAAGTTTTCTTCAAATTTCAAACAATGAATTAAACGAGTAATAAATTCGGAAGCCCTAGTAAATATTTTTACATAAATATACCTCGTTACTTCTATGTAAATACGGTAATTACTCATCAAATAAGATAACTCCAAGCACATCATATCACTGGCACAGATATAATGTAAATAATACATGTATCTTAAACCCATTTTATCTTCGTCCATTAGGCTGGTAGCTATTTTGCACAGGATTTTGTCACAAAATATTTATTTCAATATTAATTGGTGGTTGTGAACGGATAAAATGAAGGAAAGTGAAAAGGAAAGTGAATACCAAAAGGTTCCGACAAGAGAACTTATTGATGATAGTGATAGTAAGTAAAAACAAAGACATTCGGTAGGTATCTCACGATGACTAAATAACCTATCCCCCCCCTCATTTAAAAGAGTAGGTAATGCAACTGTGTTGATTGTATTGTCTTCAATATAATTTGGCTATTCTGCTTTTTTACTTAGTATATACAGGTGAAATTTTAATCACGAGATTCATATTAAATGAGGCTGTAGGCTATATTGAAAAACTTTTTCTATAATGGGACCAAGAACACAATCGTGAACTTTTTTGGCTGTTTCATACAATGTGGCCTACCAGATGTCGTTATTTTGAACATCTCATTATAAATTCAAGTAAATATAAAACTAGATTAGTTTACTAAAGTAAGGTACTTACTTCACGTATTTATATAACCAATAACACCATATAAAATAGTAAATCAACAATAGCTTAAGACTTAGATTATGACAAAATACCTGGTCTCTTTCAGATATTCCAGAAATACCTACTTCTTATGGATATGGAATTCGTCATGTACAAGTAGTCCTCTTACTGTTCAGCTTGACAGTAGCATATGCAGCACGGGCGCATTTAGGTCTAACTGTAGTTGCTATGACCAAGCACTCAGTCAAAGCAAATATAACTATTAATGTAACTAGTGGTTTCTTAAATGAAACCAATTACAATAATAATGATAATATCAGTGCTATATTAAATGGAAATGACACGAGCACGATTGGAGATCAATTGAATCTAACTGTGCTAAGCAATGATAATGAAACAGATGGGAGCATTTGGAATGTTTACGCGGTACAGTATCTTTTTAGATTTGTTATTATTTATTATTGTTCATATCCTAGAATTGACCATATAGGTAGATAAATCTCTCATAAAAATTGTAAAATATGTGTATTATATTGGTCAAATTCTTATACAACAAGAAGCTGAATAAAACATGCCACATTCAGAATTCTGAAAAATATATAAATTTTTGTTTTTTTTAGACTTATGAATGGCCTAAATCAATTCAAGAGTTGATTTTGGACTCATTTTTCTTAGGTTACTTCCTGATGATGTTTCCTATGGGCATGATTGCCCAGCGCTTTGGAGGGAAAATACCTCTACAAATATTAATGCTAGTTAACGGAGTCGTTTCAGTGATGACTCCCTCATTAGCAGCTTGGGTAAGACGCTTTTGTTATAATCGACTTAGATTGTAATCCACTAATTTATTTGATAACAGTAAAATTGTCTGTTTCCCTAACTTTACCTGGGAAAGACTATTTACTAGTGAGTAAGACCATCTGTTTATGTTGAACATTTTATTGTGTTTTTTTCGTGGGAAGAGCTAATTTTGAATTTGTCATAAAGGGAGTCTTGGCGGGTATCTATCCTGGATTCGTGAGTTCGAGTCTTGCCTGAGGCAGGTTTCTTTCACATTTCCTTTATTTCTAAACATTGTGGTACCATTAGCACTGCAGATGTTCTGCTTAGTACAAAATTAGATGCCTTGATCATTTATAACTTAGAGACAAAATCCAAAAAATAAGAAGTATGTAATTGGAATGGAACTAAAAGTTGTTAGGAACAATAACAGTGAGGGGCTTGTAATGAAAGATTAATAACGTATTCCTTATCAATTTGCCAGGGAGGATGGAAGGCAGTCTGCTGCTGTCGAGTATTACAAGGACTGAGTCAAGCAGGACTATATCCTAGCATCCAGACTGTAATCTCCAAATGGGCGCCAGTTAGTGAACGAGGCAGATTTGCAAGCTACATTTATGCAGGTACATAAGATTGACAAATGTATGGTCTCGTTAAGATAGCAAAATATCAGCAGATGAAAGCAGCAACGTAGCTTCAGCAAAGTATCAGTTCCAGTATCAGGCAATAATTGCTCCCGTTGCGTCCTTTATAAGTATATTGAGTAGATTTTGGCAATTAGTAGTTATAAAGATTATAAGGTAAGGAATATGTAAGTACAACAGTTGAGGTATTGTATTGCCGGTCTGCAGTATTTGAGAGTCAGCAATTCCCCACAGCCATAGGGTTGCTGAGTCATGGGAAACGATATACAGGCATTATAAACTGATTCAGTACTCACACTACAACAATTATCTGTCAAGCGAGATATCGTGGCCAATAACAAATAGGATCGCAATTAATATTTGTAGCGACACAGTTACAAAAATGCTTTCTAGATTTAAAATTAACCGTTGTTAAAAAGCAGTAGGTATTATTAATTAATCTTGTCATAATCTTTCAGGTTCTACATTGGGTACGGTCATTGCATTCCAATCAAGTGGTGCATTAGCATCTAGCAAAGCGGGATGGCCTTCTACTTTCTGGCTATTTGGATCAGTTTGTATTGTGGCTTTTATTTTAATAACTTTGTTTTCTGCTGCATCGCCAAATGAACACAAACTAATTAGCGACAAAGAAAAATCGTTCATTTTGGGGAGAATTGATACTAGCGTAAAAAAGGTAGGTATTCATTTAAATATGGTTTGTTCATAATGATTACTTTATGCCTTTGCTTGTGCCATGTGCTTCTTTCTCGTACTTATTGTTTCAGAGGACGAAAACTCCATGGAAACAAATCCTGACTTCTAAACACGTTTGGGGGGCGTTTGCAAATCATACAGCTTCTGGAGTCTGTTTCGTCTTCTTTATGACGCAAATACCTACCTACATGTTCTACATACTCGGCTTTAACCTCAAAAATGTATGTATATGGTAATCTGAAGTAAGAAAAAAACATATTTTATGTATTATTAGTTCGTTTCGCTTTAACATATTTTCGAATTTATTGTATTAAATACTTTCTGATTATGCAGTGATTATGTAAATAATTTATTAAGTAATGAATATTACGAGATGTGTTGACCAAGCGACAGAATTACGTTTAAAGAGATGTATAGATGAATTATCGAGAGCGTGGAATTGCATATGTAGTAGTATTGTTTGTTTACAGGCATTCTATATTTGAATCCGCACACAACGAGGCACAACACGGTACAACCACTACATATGCAATTCCACGCTCTCGATAATTCAACTATAAGAACGGGACTAACAAATAATATACTGAGTGATTCCGGGGTCGTGAGCCAGCGATCAAGGCATAATACACAAGCCCACACTGAACAACTTTTACTATCGTACCAATTCCGAAATAGCGAAAAAAAAATTGGCCTTCCCATAGAAAACGACAACATGTGATCGGCCGAAATGTATGAAACTACCAATTTTTTTTTCGCGATTTCGGAGTTGGTCCCATAGTAAAAGTTGATCAGTATGGGCTTGTGTATCATGCCTTGATCGCTTGCTTCACGACCCCGGAATCACCCAGTAGATGTAGATTGGATTTTAATTGTTTTTAGAGTGAGATTTCACATTTGTATTAAATTCAACACATTCAAATCAATATTCATTAATGGAAATTCTTTTTCAGAGCGGTATTTTGTCTTCCTTACCATATATTGCAAGTATAATTTTATCTATCGTCTACGGGATAGTATCCGACTACTGTACAAACAGAGGCTTCGTCACTTTGCGGACGGCGAGAATCGTCTCTAATAGTATTGGTATGTTCATTTAAAAATATGACATGTATCATGTATATGACAAATTTGAATGCAGTATCGTAATTGTTATTTATCATTTAATTCAATGCCTATAAGTTCCATAACTATGTTATATAAGAACATAATATATTTCAACGGTAACCAGACTGTTCCATTTTCAAAAGTTAATACACTTTTATCGGCTTTCTAAGATTCGGTTAATATCAAACTACTTGTCACATGCGGTTTTCTATATTTTTTGTATGGAAAGTTTCATAAAAATTCTGCTATCTAACGTTGATCAGTCCAGAGGCCGGAAAACCCCTTCATTTGATTAATCTTTTCGATAGGGTAACCCAATGATATTATACATAGTTTAACGCCGACGACCAGACACTCCTAGTGACACTAACTTATTAATTTAAACCGAGTTAGTAATAATTTAATCCGAGTGATTAAAGTGAGCAAACGCAGTGCGTCGTTTAACTTACAAGATGTGAATTGTGGACAGTGATTGCTCGAAAAAGGTGTGAGCTTGTGGTGCTACAAAAGTGATTTGTATTTCGGCAATAAATGATATCATAACGAAATTAAAAGCAAACAAACGCCAGTTATTTAGGCAATCTACAATATTATCGCCGGTGATTCTGTTTTTTGTTGGCGTACCCTCACTATATCGGAACATTACGTAGCTGCATCTACTTGATATTTTCGTACGCAGCCTACCAGGATCGGACAGCGCGGCGGAGAGAGAGGCGGTATTTGCGAAGCAACCCACTAACTCGGGTTCGAACCTCGGCCAGGAAACTACTTTTTTTTATTTTATTTTTCTGTTTTAATTATTAGGAAGTTTTTTATTCTGCTTTTTAATTGTGTACTTTAACTTATACGGTTTTTTTTTATTCGTTTTAGGCACTCCGTTTCTTTTTGTTCGGTTTTGACACCATTTTTGTTTACTGTGTCTTTATATTGTTTAAAAGAGGAAATAATTTTAGTTTGAAGATTCAAAATCATTTTGGTGTATGTATTTTTATTTTATGTAAATTTACAAATTTGGATTTATTTTTATTCTTTGTCCTGGAATTTGCTGTTTTTTTTCTCGTTGTAAAAAACTGTAATTTTTTTTGTTGTAACTTGTGAATTATATATATATATTTTTTTTTGTTGTATATAATAATTATAAAGTGAGTTATTTACTGTATCTGGCTAGGCATGTATTAATTCCGTATTCCGACTTAAGCCTTCTTTTGGATTTATGGTATTTTAAATTAATAATTATAAATGTTGAACTCCCCGGCATCGGCAGCCCAAACTGGCAGCCAAATGAATAGTCATTCCCCCATTGAACTCGTGCAGTGCCCGTATTGTCAAGAACCAAAGTTTTTTAAAGGACAGCGGGGCCTGCAAATTCACGTAGGCAAGGCGCATAAATCTACGAATAGTCAATTGCTTCCTCAACCACAGCTTCCTGTTGACTTATTGGGTGTCCCTGCCTTTCACCAGTCATCGGTTTCAAGTACCCCTCTTCACGTCCCCGTTCCTAACCATCAGTCACCGATCCCGAGTACCTCTCATGGCGTCGCTGTCACTTTGCAGCCGCCGATCCCTTGTCCCCCTCATCACGCCCCTGCTCCTCATCATCAGTCACCAGTTCCTGATACGTCTCCTCATATCCAGGTTCCTCTTTCTACCATACTTAGTAACTATAAGAAAGCATATCCTGTCATAAAACGAATTCCAAGGGGCGCGAGGTATACCGTCGCGACAAGCCTATCGAGGATCATTGATGACTGTGTCAATAAGAACTCGCCATCTAGTTGGGAAAGTTTGCTCTTATTCGCTTTTAATACCTTACATGTGACTAAAAAAGACCCCCGCCGTTCTCTCACTTCCAAGATTAAGTTAAATTGTACTCGTTCAAGTGATCTTGACGTATCGCGAGACAGTGCTGACCACAGGTCCAAGCCACGGAATATTTTCAAAGTGGTCGAGGTTAAAGTCAACGATGGCGACCTCAAAGGTGCTGCGCAAATTCTATTCTCGAGCGACACGTCAGCTCCTGATACACCTGAAACACTTGCATCTTTGCAGGCTAAGCACCCACCAGCGCCCTCTACGCTTAACTACCCTGATTCGCCAAACCCTGCACAGTCTTGCTTGCAGGTTACTGCGGATGCGGTCATGGCCGCAATCATGTCGTTCAAAAGTGGCTCAGCGGGGGGGCTGGACGGCTTAACGCCCCAGCACCTAAAGGATCTCCTGGTGGGTGCTCCTGGTGGTAGAAATGATGATTTGCTCGCAAGTATCACTCGCCTTGTGAACCTTATGCTAGCAGGCAGGGTCGATGCTCAGGTTGTCCCTACTCTGTATGGTGCGAATCTCTGCGCGTTGCGGAAAAAGGATGGCGGCATTCGTCCTATTGCCATAGGTTCCACTTTCAGGAGACTTACATCCAAGGTTTGCTGCAGGAGCATTGTCCAGGATTTGGAGCCCATTTTTCAGCCAACCCAGCTAGGATTCGGTTCTAAGGGCGGATGTGAAGCGGCCGTTCACGCCTGTCGAACTTTTTTGCTTAATGATAGGGATCAGGTGCTTGTTAAGGTTGACGTCCGGAATGCCTTTAACGCAGTGAGTCGCGAGGCAGTGCTGAGGGAGGCCCAGAAAAATATACCCGGTTTATACTCTTACCTGTGGCAATGTTACAGCCAGCCATCAAACCTTATGTACGGGGGACATAATATTCAATCTGCGGTCGGTTGCCAGCAGGGTGACCCACTCGGGCCTGCCATTTTTAGTCTGGCGATACACCCCATTATTTCAGCACTTCACTGTAAATTTAACGTTTGGTACCTGGACGATGGTAGCCTCGGGGGTGAAGCGAGCTCGGTACTGGACGATTTGGTCTCTCTTACCTCTAAGTTCAATGAGATAGGCCTCGAACTAAATACGGGCAAGTGCGAGCTGTTCGTCGGCCCTGACAGTGAAAATAGATCCCAAATTATAAACGACTTTGAAAATGTCTGTCCAGGTATAAAACTGGTGAGTGAGAGTTCGCTTCACCTTCTTGGAGCCCCGGTTTTAGAGGAGTCAATACCTGATTTCATTGAAAATCAAATTCAGCGTTTCTCCCAGCATTCAGAGTGCTTACTTAAAATCTCCTCTCACGTTGCGTTTTTTATCCTGCGATTTTGCCTTTTAGTCCCGAAGTTTACGTATGCTCTGCGTTGTAGTCCCTTTTGGAAGTTTCCCCAATTGTGTGAGAGAGTTGATGGCGTAATTCATATCCATATCCAGAGGGTACTCAACATCACGGTTGGGGAGAGACAGTTCGTGCAGGCTACATTGCCTGTCCGGTTTGGGGGCTTGGGAGTAAGACGTGTCTCCAGTGTAGCGCTTCCAGCTTTCTTGTCGTCCGTGCACAGTACGCTATCCCTCGTTGGTAAGATCCTTTTGCCATCACTTCGTGATTTTGAGGTGGCGTACTTGCCGGATGCTATTAATGAGTGGAGTGTGGCCTGCCCGGACAGGGAATTGCCGACTAGGAGGGAGGTGCAGAGGATGTGGGATGAGCCTCTTTGTCGGCAGGTCCAAGCCGGGCTCCTGAACTCTGCCACCTCCGCGGTGGAGAAAGCGCGTCTGCTAGCCTCGTCTGAGCTAGAGTCAGGTTTCTGGTTGCAGGCTTACCCCTCTAGTAGCTGTGCCACCCTGCTAGACAACAATTCACTTCGGTTGGCTGTCGGCCTTCGTTTGGGTGCTGAAATAGTGGTGCCCCACCGTTGCCTTTGCGGGGCTGAGGTGGACAGTTTGGGCTACCATGGCCTCTCCTGCCGTAAGAGCGCTGGTAGGTTCTCACGCCACGCTAGTCTCAATGACGTCATCCGTCGGGCTTTTGTTAGCGTTGGTGTGCCGGCGGCATTGGAGCCACCCGGTCTGTTGAGGGATGATGGCAAAAGACCCGATGGAATGACCTTAATACCCTGGCAATCGGGTCGGCCGCTTATCTGGGATGCCACGTGCGTGCATACCCTGGCTCCGTCCCATGTAGCTGCTACGTCTGTTCAGGCTGGCGGGGCGGCGGTTGCCGCAGAGGCCTTAAAACGGCGCAAGTATGTTGACCTGTTGGGCAACAACGACTTTGTGGCTTTCGCTGTGGAGACTCTTGGTCCGTGGAGTCCGAATGCCCATAAACTCTTTAAGGAGTTGAAGAGGAGACTTTTGGATTCCTCAGGTGATCGCAGAGCTGGCTCATTCCTCGGTCAACGACTTGGCATTGCCATACAACGGGGGAATGTGGCTAGCATAATGGGCACCTTACCTCAGGGGACTGACTTGGGGGATAATTGGGGACCTGGGGGCTAAAATGTTGTGTGTTTTGGGTTTGTTACTGGATTGTTTTGTGTATTGTCTTTGATTTTGTATTTATTTTTTAGTTTAAATTTAAAGAGTACCTACTGTTATTTCGGTTTCCATAATTGTAAAAATTTTTTTTAGATAATTAATTAGGTTAAGTAAAAATATCTAAATAATAATTAAGTATGAATAATGTAATATCAATAAGTACCAGTGCATTGTAATGTAATTTGACATGTCTAAAAATTTAAACCTTTATTACATAGTACGTTGAAAGTAATTAATGAGTGCTTTGGTGATAATTTACATCAGCTATACTTAAGTAAATGTTGTTAAGTATATCGTTAAAATGAGTACTCAAACAAATATGACTTCATTAGGCTGTTAAAAATCTTTAAGATTATTTACGGCGTTTTTTCTCTACAATTAAATATTTGTTTTTAGCGATAAGACTTGTTGTTGCTAGTAAATCGCAAACTTCTAGTTAGTAAAACTGGTTATTCATTATTTTGTTTCATTACGTATGCAATATACTCTTTTTTCTTATCTTACTACTTTGCAGCATATATATTTCTTTTTTCTTTATTTAGCACAAATAGGACCAGCGTTGTGCCTCGTGGCAGTGTCGTTTACTGAAAACAGTATATTGGCAGTTATTTTCCTGATTTTTGGAGTTAGCCTTCTTGCTGGTGTCCATGTCGGTTGGATGGTAAGCTAGATTCTCGTTTTTATTTTCGTGTTCTTCTTTCATAAAATGGGTAGGTAGGTAAGTAGGCCATTTTATTTAAAGTTGTACAGTCGCCATCAAATATACCGCAGCGGCCAAGGTGTTCAACAATATCTGAACATGAACTTAATCACCTTGACAATAGAGGCATTGTTCAGATATTTATGACAATCGTTTTTTTGAATTTGGAAAATTTTAGGTGATTTCGACTCAGAATCACAAGATCTTTCGATTTACATTATAAAATAACACGGTTACACTCACGGCACTTTAGTCACGACATGTTTCGGAGAGCCTATCTATAGTCTTTCGATTTTATTAGGACTAAAAATGTGTCCCAAGTATTTTTGCATACCGTTACTATTTGTCCATAGACTTCTTATGGCGGTAACGGCATAGTAGTAACAAAAAATGTTTGAAAAATTTGGGACACATTTTGTGTCCTACTCAGATCGAAAGAGCTCGTGATTTTGAGTCGAAATCATCTAAAACTTTCGAAATAAAAAAAGTGTAGGGTACAAAAATAATAAAAAGGCCCAGCTACCCTCTCAACATTTACCATTTTCTCAACTATCAAGTTGTATTATTTTGTGTGTTCAAATTATGTGAAATCAAAACTTAGATTTAACGTCATCCACCTCTTTCTAGGTGAACTATATAGACCTATCTCCAAACTTCAGTGGTTCTCTGATGGCACTCGGTAATACAATGACAGCTCTCGGTTCGCTCTCACAGCCATTACTAATCTCGAATATCGTCACTGATGTGGTAAGTGTTCAGATACATAAACTGTACATACCTACATAAAATTAATTTTAATCGAAGGAGCGGAGCGTAAGCGAAGTGAGTTCTTACAAACAACAACTTGACAAATTCTTTTTTTTTCTATTTATTTAAATCCTAAAAACATCTCAACTAACAGAGTTAGAATATAATAAAACATGACCTAAAACTATTTAAAAAATTATATTCTAGTACCTAATATTTAGTAGGTATTTTTTCTTGTTATATTTTCCTTTACTTTAAATAAATAGAAAAGTAATAAATTTAAAAACTAAATACCTACAATTCTTTATTACAGTCACGATATTCAAATAATCTGTATTCCACAGAGAAACCGCTTCCAGTGGCGTATCATGATGTTTCTGATGGCCTTTATCATCGTCGTCACAAATGCAGTTTTCGTTTGGTTCATATCAACGGAAGCTCAACCTTGGGACCAAGTTGATGACACAGGCAAGAGACATTTTATTAGGGCGGCCTCCGTCTATCAGTCCACCTGACGCTATCGGCCTGTCAGCTGTTCGGAGCCGGCAAATTTTTGTTCTAACTGACAGGCAGAGATCGGCAGGCGAACTGCAGGCGGACTGATAGTCGGTGGCCGCCTTTAGGGTTGGTATGGGGGTAAAAAGAACCGATTATGAAGAATATCCATTCCTTCCATAAAGTGTAAAAAGTAGGTAATTAATATTTTTTTACTCCTTGGAGACAAACAAACAAAACAAAAACTTAAAACAATTTTTTTACACACTACGGTGGATTTTGTGTTTATCGTTAAAGTTATGAAATGGAACTACTCGTACACAAAATCAATAAGGAACAAAAATGTATAGGTACTTGTAAAAATACATTTTTATTGAGGTTTGAAAGTCGGTTTTAACTTAACTCACCCCATTTTACGGTACGATTTTTTGTAATACCAATGCCTGAAGAGGATTATAACACAAAGTACGGGCTACTATCGTATTAGGCCTGATTTACACTTGTAAGTTTTGCTTTCGTAAGTAGGGAAGGGACGCAGCTATGGGTTAGAATGAGATACGAATATCTCCATCTCATTCTCGCCAATAGCTTCGTCCCTACTTACGTAAGTAAAACTTACAAGTGTAAATCCAGCCTTAGCTAATGTGCGTGATTTTTGTAAATAAGTAACAATTTATTTTTGTTTTTCAGAAACCAGCGACAAAGAAAAAACGAAACAATAATTACTCATTTGCCAAATTATAATAGGGTTTACACGACGGATCTGAAATGTATGGGGCATTTAGTGGATCCAGATCCAGATCCGGATAATTTCATACATTTCGGATACAATGTTAGATATTTTACTTTGATTGTTAACCTTTTGACCGCCGCCGCTCGTCTAATATACGAGACAAAGTGTCAACGTCAATGACACCTTCATAAATTATGACAAATTGAATGTTAAAATTTTGACGTAAGGCGATTAAAAGGTTAATCATGTTATTCTTAAATAGTCTTTCAAAGTGTATTGAATTTTAAATTAAACTATTCGATTAAAATAGAATAATAGTTTAACTAAGCTTTCTTTAGAATTGTCCCTCAATACAGCGACAAACAATGAGAAAACTTTATAGTGAAGCCTTAATATAGCCGCCCAGCCTTTGTAGGAGCCTGTAGGCAATCGAACTAATTTGCATTTGAAGTGCCAAGAGACTGTAAAAACGACAAAGAGTGGGGATTGGTGGAAAACAAAAGAATCGCTGAAAGCCACACCGACACCAACGGCTATGCAACCCAGGAACGCACACAAAGGCGGACCGAGTACCTACTTTTACTAAAAAGTGAGGCTAAGGGCCGGTTGCACCAAACCGTCTGTTAACGTCAACGTTATCGTTAAAAAATCTTGTATGAAAATTTCAACAGTTTTGTATGGGATGACAGCTCTGTCGCCATATTTAACGTTGATGAGCCCGTTAATTGTGCGTGGTGCAATCCACCCTTAGTCTGCGTTTCCACCTGAGATGAGCGAGGAAGCGATGTTGCGTGTAATGTGTTTGTTAAGAGTCGCCAGGACGCTCGCGTGAACTCGCGTTCCCATACAAACGTAGTTCAGCTCTCATTTTAAAACGACATGCTTTAAGAACCATGAAAGTTGGCATATGCATTCTAGTAGTACAGATCTAGGTCGGAAATTCGTCTTTGTCGCAAAAAATTGTAATACAAAGAAAATATAGCAAAAATAAGTTTTGTATGTGAATCTGTAATATTTTCTTTGTATCACAATTTTTAGCAACGAAAATGAATGTCCGACCTAGATCTGTACTAGTAGAATGTCCATGCCAAATTTCATGGTTCTAAAGCATGCCGTTTTAAAATGAGAGCTGAACTACGTTTGTATGGGAACGCGAGCTTCCTGGCGACTCTTAAGAATCAATGAAACAAATGAAACGCCACACGCGTGTGGCTCACGGAGAGCCATTTTGCTGCATTGATCGTAGCAAATGGAAATCCGTGATCTCTGCCTACCCCTTTTGGGATATAGGCGTGATTGTATGTATGTATGTATGAAACAAATGAAGTGATTCTATTGGTTCTTAACAACACATTCCTTGCAACACACCCTCGCTCTGGTGGAAACGCAGCCTAAAAGAGAAGTCAAATTAACGTATTCCATCTGATTTTGACGAAGGGAGTAACAACGTCATCAGACAATAATGTCAACATAACAACAATTCGAAACGTTAATGTTGTAACGAGTGCGAGTAAGACACCGCTATTCTCTCTCATTAATGCTCTCTTTCGGTTAATTTTCTCTAATTTCTTAGGAACAACTTTTTTGTTCAGTTATAAGGTTCAATTTAGTTCGGAGAAAAAATAATAAAAGAACTTTCCGCCTCCGCCTAGGTTCGTGATACAACCACAATACAAGTTAAGCTCTGGTAGTAAATCTTGTTTTGTTTTTTTAATTCTTTTGGCCTCTCAATATTACAGTCACCATGCAAACAAGTTTTAAATTCTAGTAAGTACCTTCATTCAAAATCAAAATTCATATAAAGTGGAAAATGCGTTATTTTATAAACAAAATAAACAACACCTAAAGATTAGAATTCTATTAGTTAATTTATCTTTTGTCCTTCTCTGTCTCTTTGACAGTTCTGCTTGTTAGAAACAGACCAAACATAATTGATGCCTGAGAGAAATTTATAAATAAGAAGGTAATGGTGCAAACTCTGGGCAGAAAAGATAAACAGTTTCCTTGTTAACTGTTATAACCCGAGTTAACTTTAGCCAACTGCTTACAAACGGTTTTATCAGAGAAATCCCTTGACAATAGATGTGGATCCATTGCAACTATCCACTCTGTTTAGTGTTCGATCGACCTCGTGCTAGAGAGTGCTAGAAAATTTGTTACAGGATTTTATAAATGGGTCAGTGAATGCAGTAACTAATACTTTATTCTTATCCTTGTGCCATCAAAATGTTCTATATACTATTTATATCAAACACTTAATAATGAAGGAAATGAAATGAAATTAATTTAATCCAGAAACACATCTTCATATCGCTGTTACATAAGTGCACTTAATATAATAATATAATACGAACGGAGCGCAACGCAAGTGAAGCGAGTTCTTAAAAAAAACATCTTCAAGGACGTCTCGGAATTTCGATGGCTTTCTGATTTTGAGAGTTTCTTCGACAACTTAAGTAAAGTTTTCTTGATCTTTATGAAATTTGGGGTTATAGCAGAGATACATATAATTCTAGAGTTCGTGTATGAGCTGGATCAGTCGAGGGTTTGTGGACTTAGAAGGCGAAAAAAAATCTTCATGTGGGTCTTGTTATACTCAATTCGTTTGCAAGTAAATCGCGAGTTCTACGTTCGAAGCGGACTACTAGTTTATTATATGAAATGAAAAGAAAGAAATGATGAGGTGACGGGAAACAGAGAAGTGTGGAAGAAAAAGACATGCTTCGCCGACTCCGAGTAATTGGGAAAATAGCAAGCGAATGAGTTTGTTAAAAATATCACGTGCAATATTCGTGTCAGCAGTAACTATAAAGCATATGGTAGGTAACTATTGCGTTGTTAATTTATCGCTATTAATTATGAGAATTATATTTGACCAGATGTATCATGTGAGTAGGTACATAAGTACCTAGAGTTCAGTCGCTATCCTAACCGATGAGGGCAAACACATTGAGTTAAAGTGAATATTTTCAAATGTAAGTATTAAATTGAGTTTTATACTTTTTAACGAGTAAACTATAAAAGTAAGTATAGAGGTACATTTATTTAGCATTTTATTTTGATTAGAATATTGATAAGTACAACTTTTAATATGGAATACCTTATAACCTAGAAACGAAATCTTGACGAGGTTGTGACAATTTAATGGGCACTTCTAAAATTCATATTTAACTTTTAGCGTTTATTTAACGTTTAGTAAATAATAACATTAATAACTTCAATTTTAAGTACTCCCTAGTTTTAAATATTGCAGCACAGAAAAAAAGAGAGAAAGAAAACTTTATATGGAAGAAAATGTCAAATATGATGAAAAAACATCATTTTACAAACAAGCATTATACGCTGAAACGGACGAATGTGATTTCGTTGGGGGGAAAATCGCTAAATTTACTTTATATGAAAAATCAAATAAAATAGGTAAGCATCAAATACAACTGGCATGTATTTTTCTAATTATTTTTTATGTCCTACATACAGGTTGGATTTTCTTTTTGGGTCAGTGAGGGCAGCTAGCAAATCCCGTGCTGCTACGTAAAAATGGTCTTAGAAGACCTTCCCTCTATGTCAAATTAATGAAGGATGGCATTTACAAATAATTATTTGTAATAAACGGGACTTAACCACGTATAAATTTTTTAAAATTGCCTAAAAAAATTGCATGTGAAAAATAAAAGATTTCATTTTCATACAAAATGTATGGGAAAATGTTTCCGCGATTCTAGCCGGAAAATTTTTTTGGTCCCATACAAGCTTTTAATCCTGGATAGGAATAAAAAAAAGTTTGGCAAAAATGACCTTTTTCTCGCACCCTGTATGTTTTTTCCAAAATCTGTAAATGCCATTTTTCGTTAATTTGAAATAGATGCAAGGTCTTCTCAGACCATTGTCACGTAGCAGCACGAGATCTGGTAGCTGCCCTCACTGACCCAAAAAGAAAATCCACCCTGTATAATCTTAGTGCTTAAAAGACAAATTGTTTTATAAATAATCAAATGGCACTGTATTCCTTATCGATTTATACAGGTGTGACAAAAATACTGGTGATCCGTTTAAGGACTTAGGTATCGTATTGCGAGTAAGAAAAAGTAGGAGAATATGTGTTTGGGCATGTTTTTTTTGTATGGGATACGTCGTCACGGCTGGCCAACCCTCCATACAAAACCAAATTTTTTTTTCACGAGAATTTTTTTTCCTTACGTTTTTATAATTAATAGAATACGATAGGTACCAATTATGCCCTTAAAAGGATCATTTTTGTTACACCTTGTATGATTGATATGGTTATAACATACATACATACATAAAATCACGCCTATATCCCAAAAGGTGTAAGCAGAGATCACGGATTTCCATTTGCTACGATCAATGCAGAAAAACGGCTCTCCGTCAGCCACTTCTCGCCCCCGTGAAGAACGAGACGTGATGGGTGGCGAACCGCATCGCCGCCATGCAGATGACTATTAATTAAATAAATCACCACAGCGTTCTCACGAGAAGTAGGAATCAGAGGTTCCCTTATCCCTTATCCCTTAGTCGCCTCTTACGACACCCGCGGGAAGAGACGGGGTGGCACTATTTTAAAGCCGAGGCCACGCAGCATTATAACATATTGTATGTATTTTTACATAGTAAGAAAATATTCTATATCTTTTTTGTTTTCAGGATACGGCTACCGACATCAACAAACTGTGTTGTTGTTTTTTTGTTATATGGTAGCTTTTAGCTTGAGATCGTTTATGGGAGTAGCACTGGTAGCCATGGTGTATGGTCACCAGAATCAATACAATAATACTTCGAATTTAACAACCTTTGAGGGTGATTATAAAAATGAAGGAAACGTTGGAGTTTTCAATGGAATATTTTTTACTGAACAGGTAAGATGATCCTATCACCATCCTCCTAGCGTTTGTCCCAACTTTTGCCATGGCTCGATTGAGCGGCTCGGTTTGAACTTGAGAGCTCCGGATGGAATGTCAGACGTCTTACCAGGCTGACAGCACCAAAAATATTTTTCTAAGAGCTGGCCACGTCTGATATGACACAACTGTCTGGTTAGATTGATGTACTATTCTTATTGTATCCCGGATCTAGCCGGGCATCTGGCAGCTTTTGATGGGTGAAGGTTAGAGTTACAGACTAGCAAAATTTTTAAATCGGAAAACAGTACTACCAAAATATGCAAAAACGCATTAGAACAAAAACACAACAAAGACAACTATCAATTATATTATACGTCGTTTGGCACTATTCCTCCAACAGGAACCTTTGGCAATTATTATAATCTAATTATTTACATGATTTCTCATAATATTGCATTAAAACCAGAACTGTAGGATTTGTTTTCATGAAGTGGTTTGCTTTCTTTTACGTCCACCACTTTACAGCTGCCAGATGTCCAGATCTATAAATAAGCATAGTATAGTAAACTGACAAGAGAGGTTTCATTGCTACCATTATAGGGAAATCATTTATTTAGACAGAATATCTCATTATTGTGGCATATCTGACGTGGCTAGATCTCCGTCTATATGAGGCTTTTGGCAATAATAGCAACTAAATATAAATCATTTTTTTTCTTTATTGGATAAACAACAGAAGCATGCGACAATAAGAGTTACATTCGTAATATAAAAAAAAATTGAAGTAAACACACCTTCCTTAGGCGTTCTCACTAAGACATGCAATAACAAACACGGACTTAACTAGGCAAGTAACCGGCGAATATAAGCATTTGAACATGAGTAACCGTTAGGAATTATATTATCTTATCATGTGTATCTTTTACATTTAATTAAGATGACATTTAATATATTTCAATAGTTTATGATTTTTTTGCTGAATTGCTATTCGTAAAAGTTTACTTCTTATTTACATAAAAAACCTGGGTATTAAAATTTAACACATTACTCTGAAGGTACCATCGGGTTCAAAAATGCATGGGCAATTTATGAATGAATTCATTGATAAATTGGCCATGCAATTATGAACCCGATGGTACATGATTTTTTCCAGTTTCCAACAATTCAATGGGACAAAAAGACTCAGGACTACGTGTTGGCTTCATTTGCATGGGGATACGTAATCCTTCAAATACCAGCAGGCCAAATAGTTCACCGATTTGGTACGCGGTATCTTCTTACTAGCGCGTTGGTTATAAATGGTCTACTATCTTTTTTTACGCCATGGGCGGCATGTTATGTAAGTACTTATGAGTAAGTTTTTCTCGTAACATTTGGTCTGTAATTGGTACCTAATTAATATTAACGCCCACCCCACTATTCGAATCTCAAATATCGCCCCCCTGCACGCTTGTCTTAAGGTATATTATTGGTTTGGTTTTATGTAATGCATCAATTATTTTCAAGTCTATCTCGTAAAAGAATATTTCCTAACTTTCAGGGTGGTTGGATATTTGTCTTGATTCTCCGGATAATTCAAGGCTTAAGCCAGTCTTGTTTATTACCTGGCATGCACACGGCATTTGGAAAATGGGCGCCATTAGAAGAACGAAGCCGACTGACGGCATTCGCGTTAGGAGGTCAGTACCATTGCATTTATAGTATTCTCATTATCTTATTTGTTATCTTTAAAATAAACTTTAGCAGTGACTGCTAACGAAGCTGAAGGCCTGGGTTTAAATCCTGGTAAGGGCATTTATTTGTATGTATATCGCGAACGTTTTGCTATTGAGTTGTAGATGTGTGAATGTATGTCTATAGATTTTATTTTTAATTTAGTTTTAATATAAGTATATTTCTAAGTAGTTTTAGTTGTGGTTCAATAAATTTTAATTTAGTTTTAATATAAGTATATTTCTAAGTAGTTTTAGTTGTGGTTCAATAAAGACAAATGTCTATAGATATACTTGTAAATATATTTTTGTATTGTTGCCTCCTATCCACGTTAAAACCTTTGCTTTCTTTGAGGCTTGTTAATCTATGAATATTGTCTCCAAATATTCAACATTATAGCTGAAGTATTATCCTACTTCAACACGCCTGAAAACCTTGGAAGACCACGAATGGTCGATTAATTAAAATATTACGTTTGTTGCATTTCCAATAAAAAATGTTCAAATTCAATTTGGAATATTTTCGTTAAATAATAATGATTTATTTTTTTAGGGCAACCATTAGGCACTGTCTTGGGGATATTAGTAACAGGATACTTAGCAGCTTCGCCTGTGGGATGGCCAGGGGTTTTCCGCTTTTACGGTCTTTTATCACTGGCCATGGGAATAATCTTCTGGTTCCTTGGAGCTGACTCACCTGCTCAGCACCCAAGAATTTCGGTTGCTGAGAGACAGTATATCGAGGAAGCACTGAAACAAACTGGACGAAATGGAAAGGTAAGCTTTAACTTAAAATAAACACTTGTTATTTATCAAGACCACATAAAATATCATCATCGTCTTGTCCCGTAAGACAACGGGAGCCACATTCCTGCTAATCTTCAGTAACTTCGATTTATCCGGGATATTAGATAAAATAAACATTGTATTGGAAAATTTGATTCATGTCGTTTCACTCATGGGTTTCTATAATGGGGTTGGCCGGTCGAAAGTATTTACAGATGGCGCCAGCATAGCTGGTACCTGTCAGTCCTACAAATAGTGTCAAAATCTTGTTTTTTTTTTGACCTGGATGGGCTAGCCTTTAAGCCAAATCCCATACAACAATACTAGTGAAAGGGACCTAGCTATGCTGGCGCCATCTGGCCAAACCGTTGACGGTTGCCAACTCCATTGTACTTCTTGCCTAGAAACTTGTCATGTCACTTTTTCCGAAGAAAAGTTTTGAAATAAGAGCCAGTTCACTGAAAAAAAAGGACCAACGTACTACATAGGCTATTTCATAAATAGGTGACCAAAATGCGGTAAGGAGTTAATAAAATGTATTTGCTTATAACTCAATGTTTACTTATAAAGAACATAATATTTTGGTGAGTAATATGCCTTAGTTTTGAAGTACCAATAATTAAGTTAGTATTAGACGAAGTTTGGTTACTGGTAACAAAAGAAAATTTTCAATGTTGCACCAACAACAATTTACCGACTGATCAATCATAGTCAGCAGATTTACATAAAGTTCAAGCGGAATAACATTTATCAAACGTTTTAACGATGAAAAATGGTTTAGTACGACTGATCACACTCAATTATTGTACGATAGATAGAGATTTTCGCAGTGGTGTAAGGTGTAATGTAAATCGAAGTACACAAAACATATCAATTTCAAATTTCAGAAAAATCTCAAAGTACCTTGGAAGAAACTGCTATGCTGCAAGGGGATTATCGCTATCGCAGCAGCCCACATAGGTCAAGGTTGGTTCCAGGTGACAATGTACTCGGAAATACCTTCCTTTATGGCCAAAGTTATGAAAGTCAACATAAAAACAGTGAGTGCATAGTAACTTGTGCTGAATTACCTAGCTTTGGTAGTGTTAAGTAGTATAAAAGGGACTTTGTCCGTATTTAACGTACAAAATAAAATTTATTAAGTATAGTAAGTATTCCACAAAAGATTATATATCTTGAACCCTAAATTAGCTCAATAATCATAGTCCGTTAGTGTACTAAACAGGCTAAGCAAATAAAACCTATAAAAAGGGGTTTGGGGAAATTATTCCCACCAGGCTGGAAATCGTTTTAATAACTTCTGCATTTGGTCCTAAATGTGTGTAAGCCGAGTTTGCGCAATCCCAGGAGGTGTGTATTAGTTTTGGCTTACCTTACCTGAGACTTACCTGATGATGACTTATCCTTTGTTTTATATGCGTCTCAGAGGGACGCCTAGCGATATCTGTCAGTCTTACACTTTTCAATGCAATTTGGGACTCCGATGAACGGGCCGGTTGGCTGGTTCGGCCTGAGATTTTTCTACTTTTTCTTCGTTTATAAACATTGTAGTATCGTTAACTGACGTTCTATATACTTGTTTTAAAAAAAGGATGTTTATTCCATCGTTAAGCCTTCGTGCCTATAACCCAGTATTAATAATATACTAAATATTGATTTTAGAACGGACTTTTGACAGCACTGCCTTTCCTTGGTATGTGGTTTATCAACTACTTCTTCAGCTGGCTCATCGATATGATAATTGTCAAAAAGTGGCTTTCTGTCACCAATGCTAGAAAATTGGCGCAAACTATAGGTGAGCACAGTTCTTACCTATTGATACAGTTCTATATTTATCTATTTATAAATTTAATCGTATTGCATTAACATTTCTAAATAAATTCTTCGCCAAACAGCCCAAGTTGTAAAAGAGAACAGGTTTTCAAAATATGTTGTATAAATCTCACCTAAATATAATACCTAATTGATGTACTAGTGGGTTCAGAATTGCACGGTCAATTTATCAATGAATTTATTCCTAAATTGGTAATGCAATTCTGAACCCGATGGCACCTACACAGGAAAGAAAAGGACTTATTTTGGTTAGTTAGTCTCTTTTTTTCTTCTTGTAACTATTTTAAGTTCTTGTAGATAAATAATTTCTCGATATTATTGTAAATTATTTAAAATTTGTTTTAAAAAAAGTCGATAAATTAATTTTAAAAGAGGGTATTGTGTCCCACTGCTGGGCCTGGACACAATAGGCTCATAATAATGGTAAATTAATTTAAATTAATTATTTACTTTTCTATATTTTTGCTTTCTCAGGTACTATCCCAACGATGTTGGGGCTGTTCTCACTAGCCTATGTTAAGAAGGACATCGTTATCGTAGAGACGATTCTTATTCTCACTTGTGCCTTTGAGACGGCAGTTTTTTCAGGATTTTATGTACGTACATTTTATTTTCAATAAATATTTATAATGCATTTCTTTTCGTATTTAATTTTGTAGTTTCGTATTTAATTTTGTAGTAATATTTTTTTTCTAATATCTCACATGTGTGTACACTCTATTCCGTAAAGTGGAAATTTGAATGTGTTTGAGATGATTGTAATTGTCAATCAGTGTATAGTAAATTTAATTAATTTATATCTGTTTACAGGTAAACATCATCGATTTAGCTCCAAACTTTGCTGGAACTATAATAAGCATTAGCAATTTTACAAATTATGTGTTTGCCTCCATAGCACCACTTGTCGCGGGACTCATACTTAATGAAGATGTTGTAAGTATTTTAAAATGATATAAAAACTGAGTGAATTTAGTCAAATAGTGAAATGGTAAATCTAATATTTGTAATTTATAGACCAGTGTCTGGTGCTCTATGTTTTTTATGTGTGTTGAATTTTGATATTAATTAATACAAATGCAAGAATAAAATACAACTTGGTTTTCGCAAAAAAATAGTTTGTTTCTGTTAGCTAAATTTATTTTGAATCCTAGTTATTTTTACATTAATTGTTATTTATTACATCTTTTTCAATTTTTATTACAGACTAGCCAGAAACTTTGGGGAGAAGTGTTTTTCATAGTAGGAGGAATTTATTTTGCAACTTATATAGTTTATATGTCGTTTGGCTCAGCCGAGATACAAAAGTGGAATGACCCTAAAGAAGAACCGAGAAGAAATATAGAGAGCGCCGAGCAAAATCCAATGTTACACAATTAATTTTAAACTGATATTTCTAATTGAATATTTAATAAAGAGTTAGAATTTGCGGTGTCTTTGATTTAAATATCTAATCAAGTAAAAACTTGTTAACGAGTAACATTACTGTAATATTTGATATTGTAGAATAGCTCCATGACATTGAGCCTGTTGGTTTGTTGGATAGGTCTCCTAGATGATTTATACATACATAATTAGTAAAGTTTTTAATGGGGAAACACAAAATTCCGATGCTGTAATACAATAAACATGGCGATGGCGGCGTATTAAAAAAAAGTTCGGTTTCTAGTATGCTGATAAGACTCACTAGGTTTCCTTTATTCCTCGAAGCAGAGTTCATTGCTGCAAGCCCAAGGACTTGGCCTAGTCAGGGGCAGCAGCATCATAAGATTGTAGATGTACGAAGCTCCTATTTTATATGATAGCAATGTACTATATAATACGTTGCTATCTCGGGATAACGGTATTGAGCCCTGCAATAAATACCGGCAAGTATTGCGTTCTCTAACCAGGATGCCAATATAATGAGCGGATAGACTTTTTAATTTTCTATTTACAATAAAAAACTAATATTAATCCTAAAAATAAATTACAGCTAAACTAAACTAAAACCTACAAAATAAAAGTTACAAATAATAAAAAATAGGCTTCAAATCAGTGCCAACCGGAAGGGTGCCCGGCTAACGGCATTGGCGCGCTGGGCAGCAATGTCGAGGCGTTGAGCAAAGTATGCCCCAGCCTTCTGGTCTCCCGTTGTTGCGTCAATCAGGCGCTTGGCTAGGTCTTTGCAGATGCCACATGAGCTCCTAGTCCCCAAGGTCCCAGTGTTAACCTAAGACTAAAAGATAAAACCATTCGAAAGAACGCATGAATTATTAAAGAAATAAAAAAAGTCTTATATCTATAATGGCTTGCGTGTGGTTACCATATTTTTTGGCGCTTGGATGAGCACTATCGAATGGGCTACTTGTCCACTTGCTAGTCGTTGAAGTAGTTACTAACTACATAAGTCGAATTCTGCTACCCACTCGGTGAGGTAGGGTTGCCTTCTGCCTACTCTTGATCTAATCCGTATCCAATTCGCACCATACACGCACGGATTCGTGCAAATCCGGCATCTGTGCGTGTATCCCTAGTTATTGCTCAACGAATAATAGTAGATTGTGTAACAAGGGAGCAAAATGAAATATTTACGGCGAGGGCGCACATTGAATCCCAAACGAAGCGACGGAGTCTATAATCCTCGCTGCGCTCGGGATTCTAAAATAGACTCCTGAGCGTAGTGAGGGATTCAAGTGTTAACGCCCAAGGTGAAAATAATTTTGCTCCTATGTGACACATACTGCTTTTCACACCCCCTTAGACGAAAATAAAAGACGTTATTGTTGAATCATATTTACTTTCACTTTATACATTTGTGCTTAGTATGCTTCCTGATATAGGAGGAGCCATGCTTGGTATTGTATCAGTAGGATAATGTCGGCACGGGTTAAGGCAATCTTAGTTCTATAAAAAAATATCATAGCAAAACTGAAGTTAGTCTTAATTTTTCATCAGTAGAATATCCTGGTAAAGGTGAAGGTGGTGTTTGGCATTATCGGAAGAAGTTAGTAAGTCCAGACTCCATTTACTCGACAAACACCGCTGAGCTCATGAGATAAGAACAACCTAAAACAAAACAAAAAATATGTTAATTGATTGCACTGTTGGGGCTGATCACAATGTTAATAACTAATAACTATACTACCTAGTTATAGTTATTAGTTAAAATAACCTTATTAGCGTTCCGAAAGTGAACCATTTAAAATGTGCAAGTTGCTTAAACCGAGTGTTGTGGACACACTGGCGAGTCCCCAAGACTATTGCAAACATAGATAAACATAACAAAATCATTGCTAGGTTATGAAATTACAATTAGTTATTGATGTCATTAGACTCTAACAGTTAGAGTTATCTTAAGTTAAAAAAATCAAGAACAGGCATTGTAAGCATAAAATTAGTCAATTTACTTACATTCATAGGCAGAGAAACTGAAATCAAATGCTGTGTTTGAATGTTTTGATATTATTTGCAATCAAAACTTGAGACTTCTTCGTTTGGTGGCCTTCAGAAATTCATTTCAGAAATGTTGTTAGTTTTGTTTTGTTTAATTATCATTATTTTTGACATGGAGTACCTACATGCTTCAGGGTAGAACTTGGAAGGTAGCAAATCCTTGCAATTAAATCACAAATACCGATTCCGAGAACAATTTTTATATCTCTAGGTAACCTCAAATATAACGACTTTTCGTATTCCTTTTGTGTGCTTCTAGATTCTTCTGTCTTGATTTGATGGCAACAAATTGGCCATATTACGCACCAATGTTGCGTTTCTTTTCATTCTATAAATTCCGACGTCATGTTTTCATGTCTTAATTATCGATCGAATACATTTTATTTTTTCAGAAACAGAGAATAAATATCAGACCACACCACAGACAACGTATACTTAGATCGAATCGATTGCTACGTCTATTCGTTATTAATTAAAAAATCGATTTGGAAAAATAATATAATGATGCTAACTATTTTTAATCATTCATTATAGTAACGCACCTACTGAATTGAAGTATATTTATGATAAATATGAGTAAAACAGAATTTTATAACGTATAAAAATAGTAATAAATATAAAAAAAAATGTATACACATAATCGATTATAATGAAAGTGTAATCGATTAATATAATAAGACATTTTGTTGCCATGGCGGACTGGCTGGAAAAAAAAAGTAATGTCCTAGAACAGAAAAGTGCCACTTTGTTCCCTCCTAGGAGGGAAGAAAAGGCCCGTATACGAATGGGTGGTGTGAAAACAATTTTATATACCTACGTGGCCACGTAGGTATATAAAATTGTTTATTGCCACGCGTGGCAGAGTTGTCGATTCAAAAATATTCTGAGGAAAGGTAAGTGGGTAAATTTAGGCTATCATTTTCTTGATAATCTATTGTAAATGCACTCCACTAGATACAAATTAGGTAAGCCGGAGGGAATCGTATGAAAAGAGTAATAGTCATTACACAACTTTTGCAATTCTACGAGTAATGAAAAAATATTCGTTTCATTTATGTAACTGCAACATAATCATGATTATTTATGACAAGGAACATTTACTGATGAATTATAATTTATCTGATTTAAAGATAACAAGATCTGACGTGACGTGATATTTCATAATATTAAGAATCTTGAGAAACTTCATATTGATGGTGAATGTTAAAAATTTTTGGAAAGATTTTAGTATCAGCAATTTTTTTTTTTACATTAAATAACCTCCTGTCTACTAACCTGTTATATTACATAGGATTTTAAATCACCACAAATTATAAGTTTTATTGCTATGCCCTCTGCAAAGACACCAGAATTTTAGCATAAAAATTAAATGACAAAAAGATTTTTTTTTATTCTACGTCCTTTGAAAAGAACAGAGATAAGCTGAGCAGGGAGTTGAAGAAACCGAAGATCTGTCACATCTTCTTGGACATTTGCTCTTCTAAGCCTGTTTGTCTTTCTTATCAAGAAACTCATATATATGTAAGATTTAACAAATAACAATAAGACAGCTACTTACGATAAGAAACTTGTATATTATGCGACAGACTGCGGAAATACTGACAGTAAAATAAACGGGCATATTAATTGTGCTCTTAAAACCATTCTAAGATCCAATATGTCTAATACAGAAAATGGAAATAACCACGAAAGTTATCCTCCTCAAAGTAAAATAAATACCGAGAAAAATAATAGTGAAGACACGATAAGAAATGGCGCACATTTGACCATATACGAACAACCGAAAAAAATAGGTTAGTTTTAAAGTGCAATGAATAAGACAAATATAAAAATCCCAAGAATGTTAAATATCCGCATGGAAAAACAAAAGCTCCGTTCCCAAGGAATTAATATATGAGACCATTGTTGGTGAAGGACCATTATCACCATTAACATACCATGATCGTCCTTGGTCGTATACGGTGAATTGGTGATGTAATTTTAATAAAAAATTATATTAAATTTTGATTTCCTGATTTTTTAGGCTATGGCTACCGACATCAGCAGACTGTTCTCCTATTCATCTGCTTAACGGTAGCTTATAGCATGCGAACATGCATGGGAGTAGCTCTGGTGGCCATGGTTCAAGGTATTCGTGATAAAAATTCTACTCTTATCAATTCAACAAATGGTTTTGAAGAAAACAATCAAACGGAGAGTGGAAGTGTTGGAATTCTAAATGGAATTTTGTTTATTGAACCAGTAAGTACCAATAAGTGTTTTTTTACTACCTAAACTTTTTATATATATGTACTTATTACTAAGGTGTTATACAAAGTGTCCTTAGCCATCGGACATAGCCTGAAATCCCACATAGGTAGGGTTACTTTTCAGGAATGTTCCAAAGTAAAAAAAAAAAATATTAGACCAATATTAAAATAAAAATCTAAGAAATCGTAAAGTCAAATTGTAAAAAGATAAGCAAATAGGTTGAAGGACGTTTTATACTGTTCAATGAGCATCTATTTTCTCATGACCTATTAATTACATACATGCTGCTCCAAATGAAAAACATCGTAAATTGTCAATTTCTTTTTAACCACTGGACCGAATGTTAAGACACTTGATATACTGGTTCTTAATACTTTAAAATATATGTACGTTTCCCCTTTCTCCAACGAATAAGGAGATCCTGTTAAATATTTTGTCCAATTTTACTACACATTTATGAAAGGAATTTTGGCTGAGTTTTAGGTACTAATTAAAGCACCAAGTCTTATTAGCATCCAATTGTAAAACATAATTATCTTTACGTATAATTAATTGTAGCTTATCATCATTATATAAATAAAATTAAACAAAGGCTGACAGGTTGTTTCAAATAAAGATTAAATAATTCCGCGTTTGTTATCAAAGTATAATATTTCCGGAAAAGATTCTTAAATGAATGAATGAAAATGTAACTTTGTTTGCGCTTTAACATGCAACATTATAATAGTATTAATTATATGTTAGATATAGAGTGTGGTGCCATCTCTTGAGCAGGGGGTTAAAGGGGTTTCTTCTTTTTTATTAATGGCATATACTCCTTGCTTATATGAAATGTCACTGGCTGATTCACCATTTTGACAGTTGATCCTATAGGTGATGTCGAATATTTTGAAATGTGATATTGACAAGAGCCCAATTTCTTGCCACGTTGTGCGCTGCGATCGTTCACGTTACCCCAACCATGCACTTCGCACATAGCGATTTTTGTCCTTTTATTTTTCTATATTAAAAACAAAAGAAGCAAATAGAAACAAAGGTCCAAGTTTCCATGTTACTGGGTCTTTAATGTAACACGAATAATAAATTTAAACGTAGGTTCTTTTCCTCAAATAAGACAGTGAGAGGTTCAGTAATTTTTAACTTTGAATCTTTGTGTTTTTAATTAATTCAATTCAGTGAAGCTTGACATCTGTAATGTCTATTAAAATAAAATTTGAGAGTTAATTTCGATCCATTTTTTGGGACAAAATATGAGTTTTCTTTTAATATTAATTAAAAGTATTGCTTGGCGTACTTCCTTTATTATTATATTTCCAGTTCCCGACATTTGAATGGCGCAAAAAGACCCAGGACTACATGTTGGCTGCATTTTCGTGGGGTTACATGATATTGCAGATACCGGCGGGCCAATTAGCCCACCGATATGGTACAAGACGCCTTCTCACCGGTGCACTTCTAATAAATGGTGTGGTATCATTTAGCACGCCCTGGGCGGCGTATTATGTAAGTTTAAATTATATTAACTCAGACATTTTCCTTGTGTCAAAACGTAAGGACTACGGTCAAGTCGAACCAAGATCAATTTGAACATATCGCCGTACTAGTTAGCTTCTTAAGATGATTGTTCATGTTAAGGAACTGACGTTTTATTATTATTTTTAGGGTGGTTGGATATTAGTTGTGATTTTCCGAATGCTTCAAGGCCTCAGTCAGTCTTGCTTCATACCAGGAATGCATACGGCATTCGGTAAATGGGCCCCATTGGAAGAACGGGGCCGGTTGTCGGCATTTGCATATGGAGGTAAATGTTACTGTTTAAAAATACAAATAACGAACTACTTACAATTATAAATATGTTACAAAATGTCTCTATCACTTGAAAATGTCAGACAGTTCTGTTAGAACTGTTAGCACTGTATGACCTCGCGTTCTTCATGTACGTCTTATAAACCTCATTTAATTAATTATCGTTTTTCCATATTCGTCACTTTGAGGTTGTATTTGTTAGAAAAAGTCAAAACAAATTAAGTCGGTAGGTATATGAGGCTTTTGAGAGATTTATTAATTACGGGGTAAGTGTTTCATTAAAGTAATTAGTTTTTTTTGCATCCTATCAACCAAATTTTATTACATAATTCAACATGTGTCATCATCCCTATTAGGCCTTAAAACACTCGTGTGATCTTATTATGAATCTCGGCGGCGGCTCGTTTCATAAAAATACACTCGTATTTTAAGGACCCTTATTACTTAATAGTTACATAATAGTTACCAGTAATTAGTTTAGTTGTCTTATAATGGTAGAGGCAGCTATTTTTTGGAAGACTTTCGGTTGAAATTAAAGATGGCGAAGGCGCCATAGGAATAGTTTTTTTGTTATATTTTTTCATTTACGTAGTTCAGTCATTGAGTGTGTAATATTAATAGCTTATTGTGCGGTGAATAAATGTAAATGTAATGTAAAAACTCTTTATTGTATAAAACAAGTAAAAAACAATATAATAATAGGAAAACGCAAGTACAAAGGCAAACTTATCCCTTTAAGGGATCTCTTCCAGTTGACCTTTGAGTAGATGAGAAAAAAAGTAAATAAAGGTAATACCATACGATACATAAATAAAAAATTATAGGATAAGCATATATATTACATCAGAGGAGTGATGAGACAATAATAATAAAAACAGAAAAGGAACATCTAAGACAAATACAAAACAATACAAAACAATAGCAACAAATTAATCAGAGTCAGGTAACCACAACTTCCTTAGGCTTAAATGTGCAGCCAATGAAGAATTAGTCTCAAATTGTGTGTAACTCTTTGGGTTAAACAACTGGTTCTCCTGGTCATACCCACCACGTGCTAGGGAGCACCACTCGAATAACCCTCCAAAAATCAAGGCTTTTACCGGACAACGTCTAACTCAATGAGAGATGAATATAAAATTAAGTATCAACACAATTTTTAAGTAAATTAATTTTAGTTAATAAATAGGTAGATGTTGAGTTTATAAACATAATAATATAAAGTTTTTTACAGTTACATGTACCGTCACCTAAATTAAGAATAATAAACCAGCATAACTAGAAACTCAATGAGCAAACTTTTAACCGTGCTTTATTTTTCACGCTACTTGAAACCGGAGAAGTTTTGTCGTAATAATGGTCAGAGACCATTATTCCTAAAACATATTGGTGTCGTTTTTATTTCAGGGCAAGCATTGGGTACAGTCTTAGGCTTACCAATAACCGGCTTTATAGCATCATCCCGTCTTGGTTGGCCCGGGATTTTCCGCTTCTATGGACTTCTTTCTTTAACCGTTGGAGCCATACTGTGGTTTCTTGGCGCTGACTCGCCAGCCGAGCACCCACGAATCTCTACTGCTGAAAGACGGTACATCGAAGAGGCTTTAGGCCAGACTGGGATGAAAGGAAAAGTAAAGTTAACACAGTTTTTTATTCATAAGAACGGCGATAGGTATTCATTAATGTTTGCCAATTTAAAAATGTAGTTAATAATTGTTTCTAGAAAGCAAAATTTTACTGAGATTTGCTAACTTTTATACAACATGTGGTTATTACGACTACAAACGGGTGTTATCCTTAATTTGTAAATTGGCCAATTGTTATGAGTTACGCAACATTTATCTAGCATAATGCAATATGATTATTTAAGATATTCTGGACGGCAAAAATAGAGGCTAGATTTCATGTTATAAACTGATGTTTGAGTATGACGTAAACACTTTAATTTACAGAAATATCTAAAAGTTCCATGGAAGGAGATGGCACGTTGTAAGGCACTATGGGCCATTATTATAGCGCACATTGGCCAGACCTGGGGCCAGCTGACGTTGTATACCGAAGTACCTGCCTTTATGGACAAAGTCATGAAAGTTAACATAAAAGCTGTAAGTTGATTTATTTCAGATCCAGTGTATTATATATTACGGGTCACAGAAGTATTTTTCCCAGGCTGCTTTCTTTCCACACACCTCGATAGTTCTAACCATAGCGTATAATGAATAGTATAATTAGTTCTAACGCTTTATAGAGACAAAGTCACGTAAAAATAATTTAAAACAAAAAAAGAACCGACTTCACTTAGGATCCGCTATTTCATGAGGAAGTGACCGAGTTGCTGTAAAAAATAGTGAAATCACTATAGGTGTGCCTATAATAGTTGAAGAGTTCCCTCGATTTCTCCAGGATCCCATCATCAGACCCCGACTTGGTGACAATGGGACCATCTAGGGGTTATACCCGTTCGATTAAAAAAAGAATTTTGAAAATCGGTTCACGAGTCACGGAGATATCGAGTAACATACATACAAAAAAAAAATTATAATAAAATAAAATCAGTCGTATTGAGAACCTCCTCCTTTTTCGTCAAAGTCTCAAGTCGGTTAAAAATCTAGGTAATAATATTGACTATTAATTTTCTTTCTCATATATCGTCCACATCATAATTATAACCACATAATTAAAAACCTATTTTTTTTTTCAGAATGGGCTTCTTACGGCACTGCCTTTCTTCATCATGTGGTTTACCAACTTATTTTTCTCCTGGTTTACCGATATGTTTATTGTGAAAAAGTGGCTCAGTGTCACCAATACCAGAAAGATGGCACATTCAATAGGTCAGAATTTCAATTTAACTGAATTAATAACTTCAACGTCTCTTAGTGGTAAATTATATATGTAGTTCCATGTCTTGTATTCAATTTCATTTGTTTCGAGTATGTATACTTTATATTATTTTAAATTTTCAGGCTGTGTAGGGGCTGCAATCGGATTGATATTGTTGGCATACGTTAAAAAGGATATTGTAGTTGTTGAAACAATTTTAGTATTCACATGTGCTTTAAAAATTGCCGCACATTTAGGATGGCATGTAAGTTATTCTTTATTTTATTAGCTAACTTGAGTGATATATACCAGACGAGCTTTTTCAATTAAGTACACATTAAATATCTTTGTAAACTTATTAATTTCATGTCTGATGTTTGAGAGATGTGCAAGCTAGCCTAGTGAGTCTGTGACTATCGTTTAATGATAAAATCAATCGAGAGTTACAGTGAGTTCGTCCTTATTACACGACTGCCCAAAAAAAGGAGTGTATTGTTTTCAGGGTTCATGTATGTATGTGGGTAAAATAAAATTCTTTGTTCCACTAGAACAACTGAACGGCTGAACCGATTTAGATGTATAGGGTATCATTAGAATCATTAAGTTATCCCGAGTAACATAGGCTATGTGACGTCACAGTAAAAACAATATGGAGGACAAAATATTCCAGATTGCGCAAACCTAAGAAAAAAAAAATCTTGCAAACCTTTCGAGTGGGATATCAAAATGAAGAGCTTTTCACGCTGATGACAAAAATGTATATAATACATATATAAAACTTTTCTTTCGTTAATAGAAACATTTTAGAAATTAAATCAAAAGTCAAAAGGAAGGGCGTTGGAAATTGAGTCGAAAGATATATAAAACTTACATGTTTAATTGTAATAAGTATTAGCTAGGGAGGAATAATAATAGTTAAAGCAAATGGCGCAAAGTTATAGTGTCCGAGAGGCAACCGGATGGCTCGCGGTATGTTGTACGTGTTCTGTAACAACCAACCTGTGCAACCCAAATTGACCTACGTTGTTTGTACTTTGTTTTTCATCTCCCCCCCCCCCCTTATTTTTCTAACGGCTGATGAAACAATTACCGACCAGCCGGTGCACATGGCTATTTGCATACTCGTTCTGGATCACATAAAAGTACTACATAGGTACATAAGTAGATATTGAGGGGAGGAGGATGAAAGACTAAGTCCAACGTGGGTCATTTCGGGTTTCGGGTTGCATAGGGTGGTTCCGCAGCATGTAGGGAGCTTAAAAGGTCACAGCTCATTAGAGCGCCTCGGCACCCGACCCTCACCTCGAGCGGTTAGTTATTCTTTATGTGAATTTGTATGGCCATGCACTTACTAAATCAACTCGACAACGAGTGGACGCTGAGCGACGAGGCGGTATGGGTCGGCTGCCGAGGCGCTCTAATGAGCCCTTGATGTGACCTTTAATACCGCGATCCGGTTGCCTCGCGGACAATGCAATGCAACTACGCGTCATTGCTCTGAATGTAATGAAATGTTTTACTTCGCGCTATTAAAATACTTCTTTACAACATCACGTCCAGTATCGTAAAAAATGTGCTGCATTACGTCGTCTTGAGCCAAAGAAGCTAGTTCTTGTGGAGTTTGATGAAAAAATTACCCATATTCAACAATACTGCAGCGTAGTCATGGTGTAGTTCTGGGAGGAAAATTGGAGGCTAGAAAGAAAGAAAGAAAGAAAGAAACATTTATTCATGACAAACATATACAAAGGAAACAAACAGAAAAATACACACACTTTGTCACGAAATGGTTGCAACTCAGCGTTAATGCTGGCAAGGCCAGCGCTGGTCTTCCGTTGCAACCATTTTGACGACACGGCATAAAGACGGCGCGATCACACACGCTACACGCACGCTAGGACAGTATGGTTTTATGCGTTGAGAGATTAAGTAGACTGGCGTCTCCTCTGTTATCAATATTGACGACACAGACCACAAGCTAAAAGAAAGTACGCTGAACAAAATTGGTTTCGATCTTGGCACCGAGAAGTTTATTGCCATAGATCTGCCAACTCATGGTGCGCTAAGTCACGTATAAGGTCATGCAATTAGCCTCTTGGATCCTAAAAAACAATGAAATACGTTTGTACATAATAAAAAAGTCATCATCCTCCTAGCGTTTATCCTGGCTTTTTGCCACATGAATTGGCGTATGCACTAGTTTTTTACGAAAGCGACTTCCATCTTTCCTTTCAATACAGATGGGAAAACTGGGCCTTCTTGGTATTAGGTTCGGTTTTCTCACGATATTTTCCTTCACCGAAAAGCGACTGGTAAAAATTCAATGATATTATGTACATAAGTTCCAAAAACCTTAGTGGTACTAAGCCGAGGGTTGAATTAGAGACCTGCGGACGTCTTACTGCCAGGCTACCAGCGCTTTTTACGTGAAATAGTGATTAAAAAAGATTAATGTCTTCATACTTTCGACTACTAATCCTTAATTATTCTATGTCACTATAAGGTTTTAAATAAATAAAATAATTAGAAATTAAAAAACACGACTGCGTTTGTTTTAAATGAACTGAAAAGTTAAAAATAAGTTCTAAACGTGATTGAGAATGTCTTTGAAACCTTATGGTTGAGACTGTGCCTTCCTACATCCTGATGTATGCTGTATCTTTTAAAATACGTATTTTGCTTCGATTGCAGTCGGGGGACCTTTTTATGGGTATTGTGTTATACAGTTTAAAAGGTCCCCCCACTGCAATCGAAGCAAAATATGTATTTTAAAAGATCCAGCATACATCAGGATGTAGGAAGGCACAGTCTCAACCATAAGGTTTCAAAGACATTCTCAATCACGTTTAGAACTTATTTTTAACTTTTCAGTTCATTTAAAACAAACGCAGTCGTGTTTTTTAATTTCTAATTATTGACCTATTATATAAATAAAAGTGACATCAAAGATGATCAAATGATCATATTTGTTGAAAATGTCGATACATAAAGTACGAACGATTACATCACTTATAATGTAAAGAGAAGGTGTATCAAAAAAAAAAAAAAAGATAAAAGATATTTATTCTTCAAGTATCTGATTTTGAGAAAGAATATAATGTCAGATATTTTTAAGGTTATTTCTTCGTTACTTCGATTACAGAAGCTAATCTTATTAGAAACGATAATCTAATTGACTACTTAGTTAATATGAATACTTCGTGAGTTTTGTAAAAAAAAAAAAAATTGTGTTTGAGAAATGTTAGTTTACATAATAGGACACGTAAGTATGAATAAAAACTGTAAACAAAGTATGTGAAATTATCACGTAACTTATTCTTCGCGTCTGTATTCTGATATGTCTTCCTTCTTGATTGGCGTTGTCTACAAACTATAATCATCGTGGCTGTGGCCTTTAAGAGTCGCCAGGACACTCGCGTGAACTCGCGTTCCCATACAAACGTAGTTCAGCTCTCATTTTAAAACGGCACGCTTTAGAACCATGAAATTTGGCATATGCATTCTAGTAGTACAGATCTAGGTCGGACATTCGTTTTGGTTGCTTAAAATTGTAATACAAAGAAAATATAGCAAAAATAAGTTTTGTATGTAAATCTGTAACTCGCTGTATTTTCTTTGTATTACAATTTTTAGCAACGAAAAAGAATGTCCGACCCAGATCTGTACCACTAAAATGTCCATGCTGAATTTCATTGTTCTAAAGCATGTCGTTTTAAAATGAGAGCTGAACTACGTTTGTATGGGAACGCGAGCGTCCTGGCGACTCTTAATAAATCATTGCAAATTGATTTCTCTTGGCAGGTAAATCACATTGATTTAGCTCCAAACTTCGCCGGCACTATGATGAGTTTTAGCAACTCCGCATCGAACTTGTTCGGATCTCTAGCACCTGTGGTCGCTGGCTTCATACTTGCTGAAGACGTTGTAAGTTTAATAAAGTTACTTTTGTTATTGCCAAATGATTGAAATTGATTGATAACCAAATTATTAAATGAAGCTAGGTTATCTTTCTGAAATTGAGCAATCTGTTCTTACCGGTTCGTACGAGTACACTTTTGCGTAGTTCGCGAACAAACTGATTTTCTTCTTACGAGTTTATTAAATGTATATAGAAGATAAAGGGGTACCCTTTAGAAGGTTGTATTCCTTTGTGTATGTCATCATCATCATCTCAGCCATAAGACGTCCACTGCTGAACATAGGCCTCCCCTTTAAAAGGGGGGGTTTGCCATACGCGCCACGCTTGGCAGGCGGGTTGGCGCGCGCAGTTTTTTTTTGTTTATTGTTGTTTAGGCTTTCGGAAGATGCTGCTGCCCATCTCCCGATATATTCCCTTAGCAGACTCCTACTGCAACCACGGGACGATATGGTGGGGGACAATTCTAAGGCCGGGCACCCCACGGCTACGCAATAATATATTTTTTCATTTATCTCTCGAACAACTAAGCTCAAAATCATATGGTATTACACACCAGTGATGGTTCTTAATTGGTTTTTACGCGCTAGGTGGCGCTCTTTGTCTTTTGTCACTTTTAACTTATATTTTAAATTACATTTTGGGCCAAATCAGGGTCTACTGGTGTTGACTATTATTTTTATTGATTCATTAAAGCTTTCTTAATTTTTTATACAATGTATTTTTATTTTTTTACAGACGAGCGAATTGCTTTGGAAGAAAGTATTTTTGGTAGCGGCAGGATTGTATTTGGTTACTGATCTAGTATACGTCACAATTGGCTCAGCTGAGTTACAGAAGTGGAATAATCCCGAAGAAGATACAAAAGAGAATATGGAAAATGGAGAACAAAAACCTATGTTAAAAAATGAGATGAATAATTCTTAGTGGCAATATATTATACCTAAACCTAACTGTAAGCTCTCGTACTAGTCTTAGAATTTTAGATGAAATTAAATCAATTGAATTAGTAAATATTTTTTCTCATTTATGAATTTAACCTGTGGATATGATATAAATTCATAATTTAGTATGAATATTTGGAGTATAAACTCACGTTAAGTAAACTCCATAGCGCTAGCCAAAAAAAAATTACTTGTCTTTTTTGGGTGTCCAGATAATGAAATATAAGAACCCTACATTCCGATGGAATAAAAAGACTCAGGACTACATGTTGGCTGCGTTTACGTGGCGATACATGGTACTCCAGATACCAGCAGGCCAGTTGGCTCATTGTTTAGGAACGAGGTATCTTCTTCTCACTAGCGCATTGGTTATAAATGGAGTTTCTTTCTGCACGCCATGGGCAGCTTATTATGTGAGTGTTCTCTTAATTAGAGCGGAGAGCATAAATCAAGAGTACTCTTAAGTAAACTCTTGATTTATGATAATTAGCGCTCGAGATTTCCAATTCATACATTATTCTATTGCATCTCGCTCGCTTTTATTAGTCGCATGAAAAAGATGAAACGTCTGTACCTATAATAGTATCAGTTTTTTTAATCTTCTTCTTCGTCGTTACACTCTTGACAGAGTGGTCGTGGCTGTCATGTGTTAGTGGCAAGCTTTACCACCCGGCGCCATTCTCCTCGTTCTTGTGCGCGCCTGGAGTTTTGGTTCACGCGGTAGTTCGTTGCAGTCCTTATCTGATCGGTCCATCTCATGGGAGGCTTACAACGTGGTCTCCTACCATCAACTCTGCCCTGCATTACAAAACGTTCGATCAAGAGATTTCCTCGTCGTTTTTTTAATATTTACATTCTTACCTGATTTTTTATTGTAATATATAATTTTCCGATTATTTTTAGGGAAATTGGGTGTTTGTCGTAATTCTGAGAATAATCCAATCTTGTTTTATACCAAGTATGCACACGGCTTTATGGTAATGGGCACCTTTAGAAGAAAGAGATAGATTGACGGCATTTGCATCAGGGGATAAATATAACTATTTTATATAGTTCATGTATTGTACCTATACCGGGTGAAATAAAAAACATCAAATAATGTACCTAAATAAAACTTTCATACACAAAAAATAATAATAGTATTGAATTACATTATAACAAATTAATAAATTGTTCTCGGAGTTTAAGGAAGTAGTAAATGAATGGTCAGGTAAAAGATATATTTTGATCAGCAAAAAAAATTTGGTCGCAAGTAGAAATTTAAATAAAAAAAGGTTTTAGTGATAATGATCTATACCCTTTATCTGATCACGAGTATTCTTGTTGCAGCCTGTATTGTCAAATGTCATGCTTAAAATTTTGGTGTATGTCCATCTATCCGCGCCTCAATGGCGCGCAATATAGCGATGGAGACAGACGGGAATTATTACTATCATAAACTATATTCTCATCCGTCCCCGGTGGCACAGCTAGCAATAAACCCAAACTGGTTTGACACAAATTATTCGTTTTATTTTTATCTTCATATTTAGTGTCGTAGTTTAGGGGTAAGAGTTTCAAAAAATTTGATATTGACTTTTCATTATATTAATGCAATAAAAAATATTGCATTGCACCATAAACACTGTTTTTACGCCATTTTGAATAAAACTTAATCAGATGTTTTCTTTAATTAACTACTACGATTAATTTTGTAAAATTACATTTTCGTTTCTAAACCCGTTATTATTTTGTAGTACATTTCGATATTAGTGCGGAAAGTATGTCATTACTTCACGAGTACCGAGATATCTCGACTCGGGACGAGTGAAGAATGACATTTACGCACGAGTATCGAACGACGTTTTTTAATACAGTAAGTTGCGAAAAAATTATAAAATTGTCAATTATTCACTTTGAGGTTACTTTAGTACATGTATCCGAACGCTCCGCGCGGTGCGGTGCGGCGCTGTGATTGGCTGTCTGTCACTGTCATTAGCTGTGATTGGCTGGAAAAGTAAAAAGCACTAGTGCGCGATATCAAACTTTCCGCACGCTAAACCACGACAAGAAAAGCACTTTTTAAGCAACTGTATTAAAAAATATTTTAACATAACTCACACGTATACACATTTTATTTCCACTAAATACAAAGTGTAACAAAAATACTGGTGATCCTTTTAAGGGCATAATTGGTAGCGTATTGTAATTGTGAAAAAGTAAAAAAAACTTTTTCTCGCGAAAAAATTTTTTCGTTTTTTATGGAGTGTTGGCCGGCTGAGACGACGTGTCCCAACCACAAAAAAAATTTCGCGTTCAAAAAACTTTTCTCCTGCTTTTTCTTATTCACAATACGATGCCAATAATTCCCTTCAACGGATCACCAATATTTTGTTACACTCTGTATACATGAAAACTTCTAGCAGACCTTATTACTTACGGTTCCGCAGTCGGCCCCTACTAAGCAGATACGATTAGTACTTGGAGGGTTTTTGTACAGAACCCTAATTAACTCAGCCATGTGTGAACAGATTGCCTTATCTGTAAATGTCAAGAACTTGTGATGAGTTGAGACTAAATTATGGAACATCATCCTCCTTGCATTTATTTTCGGCCTTTTGTTGGTTCCATTGAGCCCGGGTTCCCCTCGGCAACTTTATCTCATGAATCGGCGGAGACACTTGTTTATACGAAAGCGACTGCCATCAGTCCTTCTAAACCCAGAGGGGAGACTATACCGGTTAGATCCGGTCTTCTCACGATCTTTTCACTGAAAAGCGACGTGTAAAATATCAAATGATCTTAGAACATCGGTTCTGACAATTTCTGATATGTTAGGTATATAGGGTGAAATCTGGATCGTGATCCTGAACCACTGTTTCTGACTTTGTAACTTACCACTCATAAGAGCACTTATCATATAGTATTTGATTAAAACGGTGTAAATTATTGCCACCCAGTATTATTAATTTTGACACACCCTTAATGGAAAACGACAAGATATTACCTAAAGTAGGATGTATGCCAATTATTTTTTCATCGTATCATCTGAAAAATTAATCTCTTTTGTAGAAAATTATTTGTGGATTAATTAGTAGAAGAACAGTTTTTCGTTACTGAGTTATTTACGAAAAACCATTACAAATTCTAACCCATCGAGTGGCAAATTGAACCGTATGCTGTTCGAAAGTACTAATCGGCCCGGTAATAACAAAGAATGGTAGCCGATCATCGATGGGTTATACTCTAACATAATGAGCACAAAAAATGCTGCCCAATTTATTTGATAACCTAACAAAATATCTGTTATTATTATTGTATGTATCTCTGCTACAACCCCAACACATTTCATAAAGATAAACGATACTAAAGTTATTGTATTGTCGAACAAACTGTCAAAATCAAAAAGCCATCGAAATGCCGACACGTCTCAGTAGCCAGATGTTGTTTGTAGGAACTCGCTTCGCTTACACTCTGCTCGTTCGAAATAGTTAGGTATTTGTGATCCGTCTGACACATGACTTCTCAACCTGGTTTTCTTCCTAACTGCCAAACCTGAAAAGTAATTTTGCCATTTACACTGAAAGGAATTTTTATCCCTGGAAGATTTAAAAGATAAATGGTGAAAATACAATGTACTAAAAGGCGGTGAAAAATACAATACAATTAATTTAAACAGACTTTATTTTATTAAAGGTGCACCTAAGCATGTTTTCCTTAACATTTTCCTCATTTTAAAATTAGCCATTGCAAAATAAAGCAATTACTTACTTTGGTCGCAACAGACGGTTGCAAAGTACAAACAAATAATAGGTACAGTCAGCATCAGAAGTAGCTAAGCGGGTAGTAGTTGTTCAAAATAAACTACACACGCTTTTATTCTCTTAAGGCCATTCCGCGATTCCGACAAGCCACGCCCATCCGATAGAGACACGTTTATGGCTCCCGTGCACGAAAGAAAGAGATGCAGCGCTCTTAAGGATCAGACTTTTTGACCAAACTACGATAAATAAGCGAATCTATAAAGTTTTGTCTAATTTTGCTTCTGTGACTTTTTAGATAAACCAGAATACCATATTTTGTACTTAGTTATATTGCATAATCTCTTATAGTTTACGTAAGCTAAGAAAAATAAGGGGAAAAAGGACCCAACTTCGGATTTTTTTTCTATCGAAGCAACTTTCAGCAATTGTGTTTCAGCTTGTACCAAAAACAAGAGTATATAGTCTAATAATATGTATTCGAAAATAAATTCGGTCCCTTTTCCCGTTTAGTCACTAGAGCGTTTGAAAAAACCTAGAATTTATCAAAGTAGCCCCTTAACAATAAAGTCACGTCCAACTCATTTTGAACACCCTACCCGCTTAGCTACTTTTGCTGCTGACTGTACTACCGATTGTATTAAACTCCCACAGTGGACAGAAAATCGATCGCGCAAAAAGTTATTACACGTCACTTTTTTTAAAGCTCAATGGAGCTAAATGTCCATCCAAACGTCAAAGCGAAAAATCACTGTAAAATATTAGCGCTGATTTTCCTTGGCAACTTGTTAGTGTCAGTTTGATCTAATTTTCTACTTGGGACAAGTATAATGTTTTGTGAAAAAGATTTTAAGTGACACATTTTTATGAACTGCTAGCATAGTCGGGTTTTTGTCACCAGTCAGCATAGCTGTCACGTTCTAGCAAGTATGTAAGTGCGAAAGTGACTCATGACGCGATAGGCGATAAAAAGACAACCATGGATGGCCTTCTGGGGCCTTAGCATGACATACGATACTTCGAGTCGCGCCTGAAGTATGGAGAGTCGCGCCGCAACGTAAGTCATGCTAGACGTACTGGATGAAGTATGATGTGGCATATTTAATAGAAAAAAGCTGCCTCACATTTTCTAAGTAGATTATCTTCTTTCATATTATGAAAGTTATTCATCTAGAGGTCAATGTGGTGAATACCGCCATATACTAGAAAATACTGTCAAATTAGGCTATTAAGTAACTAAATCTGTTGTTACGTTTACGTACAGTGGGCCAAGAAAGTGGGCTACCAGTTTTGAAAAAAGTTTCTGCGATATAACGATCGCTAAGGTTGACATTTCTAACGGAGTTAAAAACATGCACGACCTTGTTGTCTCATGACGTTCAAACGAACCTCAACCGTGGGGTGGTAGACCACATTTTTGGCCGACTGTACGTACCTGCCTCGCTTGAAAACGGTCCATGTAGCAAGAAAAAACATTACCGTCAACTTCTACAACTTTGCCTACGACTTACTTTGCCTGGCTTGAAAAACATGGTTTTATTCACCAAACAGATGTTTATATCTTATTCCTGAGATGGGAGTAAGGCGGCCATCTCAGAAACGCTGCGTTTATTTAGGTTGTTAGGTTAGGTAGTCTTTTTTTTAGTTCTTAAGTGTTGTTTGTTGTTTACACATTTTAACTTCCAAAACTATACAGTCCGTGAGCTCTTAAAAGAACCTTCGGGTTTTAGAAAGAGACGTCGGGTATCAGTCAACAGTGGCACATGAAAAAGCAGATCAGCAATATTACCTTCGTGTGTCATCGTCGATTCCCGAAGGTTCTTCTTAACGCTCAAGGACTGTACGTCATGTAGACACCAAGTCGTTTTTGGGGAATGAATTGTAGACTTGTCGTCAGATCAATTATGCATGTTCTTACCTTATCTATGTCATCATGAATGTATAAATGAATAAAAGTACTGGACTAGAAAAACTTACTATTTAGTCTAGTCTAAGGGTGGGTTGCACCACGCACAATTAACAGACTCATCAACGTTAAATATAGTGACGGAGCTGCCATCCCATAGAAAACTGTCAAACTTTTCATTTAAGATTTTTTTACGATTACGTTTACTTGCACAGACAGTTTGGTGCAATCGGCCCTAAGAGATACCGCCGTAAATTCAACAAACTGTTTATAAAAACAAAAGAAGCTTAACTATACTTTTAAGCTTTATTGGGTTCCTCTCGCTGCTTACTTGTATCGGGATCGCCGGGCGCAAAGACTATGAGAAGTGCGCAGAATATTAATGCACCCTTATTTTTGTTACCTTTAAACTACTGACACCGATGTAAACTATACAGGGTGTAACAAAAATACTGGTGATCCATTTGGACTCGCGCTGTATGTTGTACGAGAGCCCCCTGAACTATTTATTTTATTCTGTTTTCTAGTATTTGTTGTTAAAGCAATAGTAGAAATACATCATCCTGTGAAAATTTCAACTATGATGTTCCATGAGACACAGCCTTGTGTTGTGACAGACAAAAAAGGCAAAAAAAAAAATTGTCTGTTGTATAGGAGCCCCCTTAAATATTAAACTTATTCTGGTTTTTTATAATTTGTTGTTATAGCGCTAACAGAATACATCATCTATGAAAATTTCAACTGTCAAACTATCATGGTTCATGAGATACAGCCTGGTGACAGACGGACAGCGGAGTCTTAGTAAATAATAGGGTCCCACTTTTACCCTTTTGGTACGGAATCCTAAAAACGAAATGTAACATAACGTGGTCATATTTGTTAACATTTCCCACTAAGTTAATATCGAAGAAAATGAATACAAAGTCAACAAATTTTTTTCACCTCAGTAGTTCGAACAAGCCTACTTTCTTCACTCCCTGGAGTGACGAAAGCGCGACTTTCATCACTCCAGGGAGTGACGAAAGTTGCGACTTTCCTCACTCCAGGGAGTGAAATTTTGTTTCCAGAAGCTTTTCGTCATAATGATGATGCCTTTCATTCAGGAATGTAAATAAATGTGTTTTTTTAACTTTAATATGTTCTCACTACTGAGATGAAAAGTTGTATGTGTCACACGAGAGGAAAGTTTTTTTACATCTCGTGTTCTTGAGATCCCTCGCTACGCTCAATATTCAAACTTAGAATCACTCGCTTCACTCGTGATTCAATTATAGAATCTTTCGCTTACTCGGGACTCAAAATCAACACTCGCAAGAAAAACCAACTTTCCTCTCTTGTTGCACAAATAACTATTTATCTTGACGTGAACGAAAAATCACATAAATGTCGAGTCTGCAAAAGCGTCTTTTTACTTCGTTTATCTTAGTCACAAGAATGGGATTTTATCGTCTGCGCACAGTTTTCGAGCTCTGTTGATTCTTTTTGTTAGTGTTCCTAATCGGATCAAATTCTGCTCTATAATAGTCTTAAGAGACATCGTCTCAGACAGTAAGACTACGTGCAAGTGGAAATGTTCAAAGGAAAAGTAGCGTTTCTCATAAATACTTGATCATGCTTCGACTTAGCAGTGTAATGCATTTTCTAATTCTACTAGTATTAGATCGAGAGTAGGGCGTAGGCAACCCTACCTCATCGAGTAGCAGAATTCGGCTTATATAGGCCGATGCACGGTGAAAAGTTATGTATATTTTATACTTGGTAGCCTAAGCTAAACTTGAAGCATTTTATACAGTCAGCAAAAATATCATTACATGCATTTTTACAAAAAAAACCGACGTCAATATGCCTAAAACAAATCATTATATTATTTATATGCGTTAACAACTGATATGTTTGAAGTCGGTACCAAGCCAAAAAGTTACAACCGGTCAAAGCAGCTTCAAAATCTGAAAATCACTGAACTGAAATTACTGTGTGACTTTGCTACTTTAATTCAATGAAATTAAGTACTCAGAATGTTTGACCTGGAAGTACTCAGGTTACCTAGTTTTTTTATCTTCAAAAGTCAACTCCAAGAACTTGAGTAAGCCATCAACAATTTGTGTAGCTAATTAAGTATGTAATTCTATAAATACTGGAAATACTGGGGGTACAACCAAGTTATACAATATTTATAAGTAAATGGCTGAGACTTAATTGATGAGTATAACCCTGTGATCTATCATGATCTGGCGTTAAATAATCATCATTACTGAGCCATCAATCTGTCTAGCTATGACGTCATCCATCATAGTGTCTTACAAGGAACAGGCTAAATCTGGTACGTACGTTAGGTGCAAGCTGAACCAGTTTCGACTAGTTTAGGTATACAGAATAGTGCAATTCTAGGGACTATGCTGAAGGGATTGTTATTTATAAATGTTTTACAATCAATTTGTTATAATAAGCCCTAGCCATTAAAAAAGACAAATAAATTAGACTAACGTTTTTTTATATTGCATTGCCAACCCTAGTACCTACTCTTACCACACTCTTACGACTCTGATAACATTACTTGTCAGTCATGTAAAGTTTGTTTGTTTACTATTAAGGTTATTGAACCCGTTTACTAATTAGGGTTGTAACATGCAGTATTTTGCACTTCAATTTCAGTAAGCTCTAACTTGAAAATGGTTAGGAATATTAAGATAGTTCATTGATTTAAAAGTTATTACTAAAGCTAAACAATCCCCCATTTTTTGTAAAATTTCATCGTTATGTTCCACCCTATATAAGTATTTGGGTATGGGTATTAAAAATAAAGTGATAAAGGATGGGGAAAAATGGCTAAAGGTTCTGGGAATCATTCCGAATAAAAAAGTGTTAAATCAATTCGCAGTTGGACTCTTATTACAATTGTGATACTGGTAGTTTTTTAGTGTTACCCGAATTTAAGAATACTCGAACACTAAATATTTTAGGTATTTTATAATTAAATAATTACTCCCTGCCATCTTAATTGTCAAGTAATAGTATTTTGTGCAACAGTTACATAATGAGGGTTCTTAAGATTCGAGGGTCGAAGTGACAAAATGAGGCGAAGCCGAATTTTGTAAAAACAGACCCGATAATTTTAAGAACCCTTATTATGTACCGTTGCACACAATAGTTTTTATACGAGTGCTTAAGCAAGCCGGTAAGAATTGAGTTCGACGAAAGCCGTGCACAACCTACTGCTTCTATGTAATCTCGTAACGTTCGATCTCCCGGTGGATTGTGCCGGCGGCGACACGCAATGCGGGGCCCGACAACAGTTTCACAATATTGTATGGAAATCCTTTCTGTGATTGTTATGGATGCTACAATATGCGACCATAGAAGCTCTATCAAAAAGTATGCGCTAGTAGTTCCGCCACCACAATCTCAATTCGAGTATTACAGTCGCCGAGTATAAAAAGTATTCTTGTGCATCCTTCTAGTGTTTTATATTCATCTTTCATTGCGTCTACGTCATTACGGCTGGCTTTCGACCTTGAAATTACTTGTACAACAAGCCAGCCGTCTGAAAGGCCTATTTCATCCTCAACGATTTTCCTCAGACGAATCTCGTCTGACGGTACGTTTCGTGTACGCAATTTCGGTGGGTAACATCTTAAGCTCATTAAAAGCGTGAGCCTGCTTTAGGAGAATCCTTTGCTGTGGCTACATACGCTAGCAAAGGATAGAAGATAGTGAATATTAGCTAACGGAAGCAGTGTTTCTTGAAGAAAGGCGAGTTTAGTTCATTTAAAATTAATCCAGACTTTCTCCAATTGATGTACGATGAAATGAAATGAAATTTAAATAAAAGAAAAAGAGTACCGTAATCCTTGCATTTTTAACTGACTTCTAATAGATGAAAAAAACGTAATTTTCATAAATACGTGTTTTTAACGTGGTGCATTCCAAGAGTTTGTTATCAAATCAAATACTTACAAACTTTGAAAACATTGAAAAAATAATCAACCCAGTGGGACTCGAACCCTACATCGTAAATAAATATAAAAATACGTAATGGTATGTAGGTATCATCGCCTTCAGAATTGCATTACGAATTTATGATTGATTTCATTGATAAGTTGGCCATGCAATCCTAAACCCGACATTTGTTTTATGGTTCCATTTTCAAAATAAGGTATTATTGACACTGGGTAGAATAGTCATACGATAGAGAAATAAATGAGCTTAGAGTGTACACTCCATACAACAGGTTATTAGCCGTGTTTAACATCCTACATACAAAGTTTAACAACGGGCGCCTAGTCACGTCCCCTGTCCGATATTTAATTCTCTAAGTACCTATTAAATTAATAATAAAAATCCATGAAAATTGGCAAGGGTACATAGAAAACTAGAAACTGTTTATTTGAGTGCAGTTCTGTGTGTAATTTAATTCGGGTTATTAAGTATGAAGATGTCATGTGGTGTTTAATATGTAACTGGTTCATCGCGATACATGCGGAGCCTAGTGCGGATACCCCGGAAATTTCTGTAAATTTTGTGAAAAAAAGATATATCTTTTTTCTAATCTTATCTATCTAGTTATGTTGTCAGAGTGTAGTCAAGTCCGTGAGTCACAGTCTCTCCAGTAAAAGAATACGAAACAAAAGCCACATCAGTAAAACGGATGGAATACCCGTCAAATGCAAGTTAATTCAATCTTTACTAACATACGTTTAAAGTCCACTTTTGTTCAGCTCAGCTAAGGATACAAAATTAGGCCATTCGTAGGTCCTCAAAAAGAAGGTTACCCTTACCCCAGATAACAAGATTCTTTAATATTGTGCATTTTATAATATAAGGAGTTAAATGTTAAATGAATAATGAACAAGATTAAGTTGTCGTAAGTTTCTCATGATACAAAAAAATTGTTTAATTTTTATTTCTCTTACTGTAGGTACGCTATATTAACTGTCTACGTATCCGCTTGTCTGTCATCAGGCTGTAGTTAATAAATGGTAGATTATTAATCATAACTGTTTATTGCATGAAAGTGAATGGGTACAAAAGGTGTAATTATGTACAAAAGTACATCACAATCTGCCACAAAAGTATTTCACTTAATATAAAGCCTAACAAGTTCCTTTTTAGCCCTGATATAGTGTCGCTACAAATAGCTTAGATATAGCAACAATACGTGTACGTCATCAATAGTCGGGACTGTGTGTATTGGCATCGTGCAAGAGCGAGTGACATATACAATTATGTACTTGTGAATTGTAGAAGTGTGTTTAGTACCATACTAACCAGTTTATTACAACCGCACTAACCCGTCATGTCAACAACTACATTGTTTAATCTGCTACTGAATCCCTCATCTTTTTTCTGTCGCAAGTATTTTCATATACTTAAAATTATTTGATTGCACCGGTGTGAAATTTTTTTGGGCATTTTAATGGCTAAATCTATTATTATCCTAAAATATTTACAATTATTTTCGATTTGTATACATCGGTGACAAACAATGACTTTCGACGTCTGTTGTCAAAAAAAATCATTGCCATTAAAATAAATTAGTTCCATTGAAAATCCGCAACATGGCGAGGGCTAAAAACTCTAAAAAGGAACTAGTTAGGCTTTAACCAATAACAATAAAAACAGCGGACCTTCCTCGAACGTCGAAAATCAAAAAAAAATCGTAATGTCCCTCTCTATCGCAGTGAGTGAAACTGATGCAAAGTATGCAGACGAAATTCAATCTTTCCATACAAAGTGACCCACTTTCATTGTCTTTGAGTATATACCGATTAACACAAACAAACACGCTACCCACGAACAAAAGAATACAATTCCAGCACATTTCTTTCAATATTTTTTTCTTCTTACTGACAAGCTCTCAAGAGACAGCTGTCAATTAATTTCTAAGTTTCACGATTTTATGTCAACAAATGTTTGTTGTCTGTAAAAATGGCTTGACCTTAGATAAGTACGTGTCTTCGTCGAATAATTGAATAAAAAAGCGTAAAAGATTCTTATTAAGATTAATGAGATGTTCACAGGCAAATGGAACCACTTGTTTGCTTTGTCAATACAGACGTTAACACGTTTTTCATTGTAGTGACGATGTATTCAAATAAGTATATATTTTTGTAACAATTGTATGAGTTCTTTTCATTGGTACATTATTTATGAACAAACCTCATGGTGGATGTAACAAAGTAACATTATTGCGGATAAACTAGCTATTTCTAATTAGGTATAAACATTTTTGTCTATTTTGAAACAATGCTTTGTACCTATGTACAAAACATTGTTTCAAATGTATACCAGACCTATGACTGGTATATATTTCTTAGCCAGGTTGTTAATCTCTTAGAGGAACGAATTGGGAACGTAAGACTAGGTTGTGTCTCGAATCGGTGCAAATTATGACAACCACAAGAAAACAAATTATAATAACAAAAAATATTATTTCTACCTATTACTAGTAGAAAAGACGTACTAATTGTCTTACGTAAAATAAAACAAATCTATAAAGCTTAAGTAATAAATAACCTAAAAATTAAACTACATACCTATCAATAAAGCTTATTAAAAATAATTACCTGCTAAAACCACACTAAATTTGATCCTCTAGGCAAGGTGCCCATCACGCAGGCGGCATTCCTGCGCTGAATAACGATGCGCCAAGGTCACCTGTAGATTATTAAATGGTCAATATTCGTTTAAGTGCAGTGGCGTCTTTACGCTGTAATTAATAGTAGGATAAATTTATTCAATAAGGTGAACAAAGTTTCCTTGCCACATTCTATAAACCATTAAAAATAAAAATGCGTGTTATTTTGTAAAGTAGGTAGCCACTTTTAATTTAGAAAATTTATACTCCAAGTTAAAAAGCGAAGCAACGGTGATTAAAAACAAACGTGTGATTTATTAATGTGCCAACTTTAACAATGACGCCCGTTCTTGTTTTTAAAGGTCTTGCTATCCTTTGTCTCTGAGTGATTAATACGTTTTGACAATAATTACATCAAAAAAGTGGTTTTAAGCGTGAGTTAAATACGTTGCTTTTGCCTGAATGAGTTGGCTTACTGCATTGGGGTGGGACGTAATGTGACAAGTAAGTCAAGAGTTACGTAATTTAGCATATTTGTTCCAGAGCTAGTACCTCCATGTTTACTAATAGGTACTGCCAATGGAATAAAACTGTTTTGTTGAACGCACCTGCTGCCAGAAATATGAGCAGAATTGTGCCTAACGACTCGGCCAGAAAAAAATGCCGCAAAGCAATATCATTCGACCGCGCAAAACAAATCGGCATTAAGAGTCGCCTGGACGCTCGGGTTCCCATACAAACGTAGTTTAGCTCTCATTTTAAAACGACATGCTTTAGAACCACGAAATTTGGCATGGGCATTTTAGTAGTACAGATCTATGTCGGTAATTCGTTTTCGTTGCAAAAAATCGTAATACAAAGAAAATACAGCCAGATACAGATTTTCATACAAAACTTGTTTTTGCTATATTTTCTTTGTATTACAATTTTTAGCAACGAAAACGAATTACCGACATAGATCTGTACTGCTGGAATGCCCATGTCAAATTTCGTGGTTCTAAAGCATGTCGTTTTAAAATGAGAGCTGAACTACGTTTGTATGGGGACGCGAGTTCACGCGAGCGTCCTGGCGACTCTTAAGCCTCGACTACAAAACGCACCTTTCGAGAGTGGAAGCTCAATTAAATACTCGTCCAATGTTATCAGTCATGTATGTATGCAGCACAGTATTAATTAAACTTCAATTCTCTAACGCATTTAAACTATAAAGGCTTCAAAGGAACACTTTATATGAAACTACAATAGTATCCTGCTTAAAAGTTACTTAGGCAGACTTACAACAGAGAGACCGTATCCTATAAAGTTATTTTGGAAAGTTCTACCCTAGCTGAGTAGCTTCGACCGTACCTGTACTTTGTAAGAGGCTTAGGATATTATACAGGTGCAATATTATTATTGTGCATCGAGGGGAGTAGACCCCGCGAGGTACCAGTGGCGGTGCGTCCATAGAACATGATTCTCGTCGGTTTGCCTAAGTTTCAGGCGCCTCCAACAGCTCATGAACAAATTTTAAGCCAAATTCAGCATCGGCTAGCTAAGAAAATTATTGACCCACCGCCCCACGAGGTATATAAAATGTTTTTTATCATCCTTGTAAAAAAAACAGGCGAAATTAAATTAGGTATATATGGCGACGAAATTAGTCAAAATGTTTATTTCCCTATCAGAAAAACGAAATATTACATCAGTTAGAAAAGCCGTTGGATACCGTTGAGGTGTGGGCAGTCGAAAGGGCCTAAGTCGTAGACTGCGAAGTGAATGAAAGTATCATACAACTTATTAAGCATTTCCAGTAGTATGGCACATCATCTGTAAGTCTCCATAAATTAGCCGAGCCATTTAAACTAGAGAGAAGCCTGAGAGCTATTTGAAGCTCAAGTCAATCGCGCCATCTGCGTGAAAGCCGCCTAAAGATACGCAAAATGTAAGAGAAATTGTCACCTGCACTGCTACTCCACCTAGTATCGAATAGAGTACTAGTAGTAGATTAGTAGCTACTAGGTGGAGTAAGTAGTTGGCAGTGCAGGTGACAATTCCTCTTACATTTTGCGTATCTTTAGTTACTCTATGACAGTTCTGCGTAACAGTTACATAAACTACTATTATATATAACGACGCATATAGATTAAACTAATCCTGTCAAACATTGGGGCATTCCACGAGCTGTCCCGTACAAACGCATCTGTATCTCTGTCATTAGAGTTATCTTTGCAATTTTAATTGGAATAGTATAATTCTGCCCATAATTTGACTCTATTGACGCAGATAAAGGATCTACGAAACCTACCAATTTTCTGAAAATTCGTGTTCGTACGGGACAACGGTGGACTTTTCCGTGGAATGCTCCTTAATGTTATATAAATAGATAGTAGGTACAAACTTTTGAGCGATGTAAAACCTAAGGTACAGTTTATTAACAATTGAACAGGGATAACATTTCTCTCTGTTCTCAATTCATCATTTAACAAGTAATATTAATGCCGATGTTGTTTCAAACTTTAAATAATAAATATTCTCTCCATCGGCAAGAAATTATATTTTAATGTAAACTTCGAATTCTGTACTTTCCAGAGTCCTAAGAAGATTGTGAATTATAAATTAACGAAGATAATTTCAAACTCAAGCTTTAAAGCTCAGCGAAATCATAACAACCGTTTGTAATGTTAATACCATTTTAATTATTTAAATACCAAAATTCAGCAATATACACACGAAAAAAAAAGCTTCCGGGATATTTTCAATCTAAGACATTATTTTAGTATGTTGAAAATATTTCCTCGTGACAAGTATTTATTTCCTTTAACGAAAGTAAATTAAAGTTTAAAATATAACGAAGCGAATATATTCTTACAGATTTTCTAGTTTTCTCTTACCTAAGATATTACTTGTTTGATTAAAGTTCAATATTTACTCAATATACTCTTGAAACAATACATTTATGCCACACCTGGCCATAAAGCGTCTTTTTCCGCACGCTGTGCGTACGGAAAAAGACTCATTCTGGCCAAGTGTAGACATAAAACGATGTACACAATACGGGAGGTAACAAAGAAAGCTCTCGGCCTTTCTTTGTTTTACCACCCTAGTTGTGTAATGTACTATTTTGTATTTCTATTTTAAGAAAGAATCATATTTTTGGTAATGGAAATAAATAATTGTCACGAGGAAATATTTCCAAGATAATAATAATGTCTTGGATTGAGAATATCCCGGAAGCTTTTTTTTTCCGTGCGGATTTTCCCCCCTAGTCGGCAGTTAGTGGTGTTCGCTCGGTGAGCTAAGGTAAGGCAAACACACTGCTGCGGTTTCCGCATGCGGCGCCGGTGTGCGAGTAAGATAGCGCACTGAATTTGTTTAGTGCTGTCACGCTTGCACACCGTTACCGCATGCGGTTGCGGCGCCAGTGATAATCGCCTAAACTCATGTATTTTTTTTGTTACTATTAAATATTAATCAAATAAATGAGTACAATTTAAAATAAATCTTAAAAACTAAAACCCGTAAAAAACAGTAGGTATTTGTGCAAAAGTAAGAATATTACAACTATGGTTAAATCGGCTTTGGGCACTGAAAGATAAGTCCCTATTTCTTAAATATATGATATCTAATTCAGTTCATAGTGAACATTTAAGTTCGTGAATCAGTCAGTCTTCTCTATAGCAAAACATATCAAACTTAATACCAAGTATGTCTATTGCAATACGGTTAGCGTAGATAATCGAGCGTGTCCCAGACGGGGATATATCGGCGGTCGGTCGTTGTATGCTCATTTCTTTGTCCGCGTTCCAATCCACAACACTTTAGCGGCATGAGTAAATTTCTTTAGATGCTTATAGCAAACAGACAACACCTGATTTGAGCAACATCACTATAGCCTCTATGAAATCCTTGATTTTATATTAATGTGCATTTTTATTTCTGGCGCCTTAACCGCTTGCGACGACGTTGTGCAAGCGTGACTGCACTATACACAAGCAGAGCGTTATCTCGCTCCCGCACTGCCGCATGCGGAAAACACAGCAGTGTGAAAACCGCTTATATCGCCAACGCATTCGATCTCCGCAAGCTATAGTAAATACCTACATTAATTAAGCTGCTATTTAATCTTCGACGGAGCCAAGATAATAATGGTGCAGGAAATTTTCTGATCTTTTAATATAAGTTTTCATCTGCCTTCCCTATTTGATGAAACACCGGCTTTAGAACTCATTTTCATTGAATAACACCAGCGTCCAAGCTTCGACAAAAAATAATAAGGTTCGCTAGTCACTGACAGCGTCTGAGCGATGGGCGGGACAAAGACGTGCTCGACACACCAACGTTTCGGCAAACGTTTGGTCAAGTCCTGATTGATTGTGTTTTGCAACAGACACTTAATTCAGAATTAGATATTGCTGCGTCCGAAGGAACTCTTGGAAGTGGATACAGTGTAAGGGACGTGGTAAAATGAACCGCAGATTTACAATATAAAATATACGGGTACGTGAATGCGAGGAGTATGCGTCATCGTTGTAGCGCGTAATCAATAAACTTGACTGATCTCCGGACAACCCATGATATACTCGTATCTCCGTATTGTCTTTCCCCTCGGCCATTCCCATGGGTCGCCTACAACCGGCACATATCACCTTGAAATTTGTGGCATCTACACTGAAAAAATTAAACAGCTAGCAATAAATAAGTTTTTGCTATATACAACCGAGTGACTCGCTTCGAATGGAGCCTGCAAAGTTCGTTACTAAAATCAAAAAACTCAACTTGGCTAATATACGTATGGAAAACCAGAGACTATAGAGATATAGACGACCACAGTCTAAGAACTTTTTGAAGCTTAGGTCGATTGCGCCCTCTGTCCGAAAGCCGCCTAAAGATACCGAAATTATAAGAAGAAATGTTACCTGCACCAACTCCACCTAGTAGCTACTAGTGTACTACTAGTACGCTATTTGTTACTAGGTGGAGTAGCAGTGCATTTAATTAGTTTTAAAATAAATTTACCCTTTGAGGTATAAATAGAACCCTAAAAGGACATGAACAATCATACACAAACAACCAAAGACAACCCAAGGATTATTACTCGTAAAGTGTTTGCAAGGGAATTTGTTGTTCGCTACCAACTATACTGTCGTAAAATATTAAACGAATAGTGCAACTGCGCAAATCGTGTTGGGAATTCAATCCGGAGTTAGACGTGTTCCCAAACAACTGCTGTGTTACGGACGCTACAATTTTGACAAGTCAATTATACAAGTGCTGCCAGATTGTAGCCCAAGCAATCAAAGAGTACTAATAATATGAAACAAAATGGAATTGACTGCTCTTAGCCTCCACCTTTCCAAGAGAAAATGCTCGCGCTACTGTAAAAGGGATGAGCTATTGTACAACGGGACCCACTCTGAAGTATACACTTTTTCAAAAGAAAAAAAAGATTTTCCAAATCGGTCCAACCGTCGTCGAATGATAGGTAAACTCACATAAAAAAAAGAAAAAACAAAGATCCTGGCGTATCGAGAAACGTTGCCTCTAATTGGACCTAGAATATACAGGTCTAATCACATAAACGAGTTGCTTCGGATCTCAAGTCCATTGCAGCCGCGACATCCCATTAAAAAAAAAAAAACATATAATCGCTGAGAAATAATTTAATGAGTTTATTAGATTGATTTGTGGTAGACGCAATGAAGCGTAAAGTTCGCCTGTCGGCACACAGTTAATTTAGGTGATTGTTTTTAGATAACGTTAGGATACGACCTATTTAATCGTGTGTTACCGATTAGATAAATTATAAAGATTAGATAGATACTATGGTGAGAGCTATAACCTATTTAAATGATAATATAAATAATAAAAAAATACAACCATGTATGTTTTATATCTCACCATGGAATGGTGCCAGATAACCAGACGGTCAATCAAGTCACGTGCATATGTTTACATTATTAAAAAAAAACTATACAGAATTGACTCATATACAGGGTAATTTCGACGTGTTATGCAAAGTAATCACCTGATCACGCAAGTCATATTGGAAAATAAATTAAGTCTTTCATATATTCAGACCTTTTTTGAAACTTTACAGCTCATTTACTTTAACTTTGAGCTTGAACTAAATTTAAATGTCCATTGCAAATCTTTCAAATGATTTAAATGTAAATTTGCCGTTTAGCACAAATTTACTCGTCCAACACAACTCTGGCACTGAATTTAAACTTTCTATGAAGTCTGATTCAGAGTTCATAATTTGGAGTTGGGTAAATCTTAAGTGTTGTGATTTAATGAAGTTATATTTCTTTTACTTTATGTAATGATAAGGTGTCGAAATATAGTACAGTCAGCGTCAGAGATATGTGACCCCCCTCCAGCAATAGACAAATGTGGTCGCTAGTTCGAACCCCAGCATAAGAATCACACTTTTTGCTTTTTTTTTAACTTTTTTTTATAATCCTGGTTTTAATATTTTTTACATTACCACAACTATTTATTCGTTTTGATATTCCTTATTACCGACTCAGTTATTAACTCGGTAACATTAAAATTACCCCTTTGAACAATTTTTAACTAGAACAAGAATTTCGTCGACTTCACAAGCGTCCGTGCAGCGTGATGGATAGTGTAACAGACTAGTAAACGCGATGTTCGCGGTTCGAATCTGCGTAGAGGATATTTTTTGTATTTTTATACTTGTTCTTTTTTATCAATAATTTATTAACTTCCTATTTAATATAATAAGTTTAATTAAAATAGGAGTTAAAATCTTTTTTTAAGGACTAATAATGAAAATTCCATAGTCACTGGTAACTTTTTATTAACTAAGTGGGTATTTAAATACTATTATTAGATATTATTTACGAACTGAATAATGGGGGTAATATATATATATTATGCGTGTTCTGTAAACTGATTACTATATATTTTACAGCTAAATATTTACTAGTTAAATTATAATGACAATGTGTAGTTAATTTAATTTAGATTCTTCAATTATACATCAGTTAAATTTCAAATTAACAAGTAAAATACTTTTAGCTTAACTCTTACTCATAATTATTTGTAATAAACGGGACTTAACCGCGTATATAATTTTTAAATTACCTTACCTTAATTACGGGGACAATGTCGTCCTCGAAACGTCGAAGGTAATTTAAAAATTATATACGCGGTTAAGTCCCGTTTATTACAAATAATTATGAGTAAAAACCGTGAAAGTCTAAATCAGTGTTTTAACTCTTACTGTTTAAAATTGTGGTATTGGTGGTCTGCATGCTATTAAACTTTATAAGGCATTACACTTTGGTTGTTTACTTTATATAGTAGAACCGTAAAAAAAAGTTGGGTCATAACTTTTTTTATAAGTAAGTAATACCAAACTACTCGGTTAAAAGTGAAGTGTATATTTTCCCTTTTCTTTGATTTTAAATTAATATTCTTATTGCATTTAACACAATTTTTCAATTTTATTTTAGACAGAGATGGCGGGACACAGCGGTGGGAGTTGTGGAAATTGCGGGAAGAGGCTTTTAAGTATCAAATGGGCTATTCAAAAAACAATTTAAAACTGAGTATAGGTTAGACCGCCCCTCACCCTACCAGTCTGTATGCCATTATCAATATGTAATACGTAATCTAAACCAGCTATTTAACGTTGCAAAGAGAAACGACACGTTATCAAAGATAACAATAATTCATCTCTTGCAATGTTAACATGTTACCAATGCAATGCAACCTTACCACAATCTTAAGCATGGGGTATTTCTCCACTAAATGGGTCGAATTCAAACAGCTGCCATTAAAGTTACATTGAAATTTCCTTTAACAGAAATAAGTTTATAATTTTGGTTTGGTTTAAGCTTTTTACGATTCTGAGTGTGCTGATAATTATTACTTACTTATAAAATAGGTATAGGGAACTGCTTGTTTGAACCCGCAGGGCACTTTATACAATCATGTCACATCAAATTGACTTGAAATAATACTAATGAAGAAGAATCCATGTTAAAAAAACTACATTAAATGGCTAACAATATATATGGTTTTTAAGGTAGAAATTAACGAGTTACCACTTGGAAAAGCCTACTTGTCTAAGCACTATTTTGTTATTTGCAAAAAAACAATATAATTTTTAGACACTATACTTATACGATAGCGTCATTATACCTACTCATTATTTTAAAACTTGCATGGAATAAATATTTGCCCAATAATGGAGAAATACCAACAACACAAACATTTTTTTTACAATTTTTACTAATAACGTAGAGGTAAACCTTCTCTATCTTCTACCTGTTTTAGTCGGCTTTTCATGCTTGAAACCATGTTTGAACATACATATTGGTGTTCCTCAGCAATACCCAAGTTTTGTCTTGATTTGACTAGTGTAGGGTCCCAGTTAAGCACCATTTGACCCCATAAATTCTCAATAGGATTGAGGTCAAGGCTTTTAGAAGGCCAATCTCATAAAGTGATGTCTGTTTGTAAGGCTAACCACTCTTTCACTATACGGGAACGATGCACTGCACTATTGTCTTGCACTAAATAAATTTGTCCTTCGGGGTAGGCGACGCGAACGGAAGGCAACATGACGTCACGTAACACTTCGAGGTATCGCTCGCTGTTCATTCGGCCTCTAACTTCAACGAGCTCCTCGGGCACCATAGATGACATCCAACCCCAATAAGCTAAAAAAAAATCTCATAAGCATACCATAATTTTAAAAACGTAAAACTGAAAACAATAGTTTTTTTTAATCTGCAGGTAATGAAAATTGCATACTTAATATAATTTACCTACCTAATGATATCCTTCCGCTTGTTCTAAGGTCTAGCATATTTTTGGGGTCAAATCGCTCTCCTCTGCGCCACAATATTTACGTCCCCCCTTCGTTGGTAACATCTCACCCATCCGCGAATCGTATTTCTCTGCAAGTAAAAATACGTATTAAATTTCTCAGTCTCATATTTCCAATAGGGAACTTACCCCACCTGATCTCCATGAAAACTTCAATACATTACTTATTTAAATAAAGGAGACGTTTATGATAAAACTTAAAAAACTCGGATAGCTTTAAAAATAAACATGGCTCTAAGACTATACCTATTACTTCACATAAAAAAAACTGCCGATTAAAAGACTTTCCCGTTAAATAAAATTTTCTATCTTATCCCATATAAAGGTATCCCATATAAAACACTTGACAGTAAATCCTCACAACAAAATCTGGTGGCTTAACTTATTGATAACATTATAATTTTTTTACTAAAAAATAAATCTCTCAATGGAGTCACAGGTTACAAACTTACTGTTATATTCAGTTCTCGTGCTATTTGTTTAATACTTTTGTTCTCTTCCCAAAGAACCACAATTTTATCAAACCATATTGTCGTGAAACACAAAAAAACGGACGGGGACAGTTATTCAATTGCTTGAAAATCAAAAGGATTAAAGAAGTCGAGAGATCGTAATTGCGTAGGCACACCAAACACAGTTATGATTCGCACACTCAAATTAAGACTTACCCTCAAACAAATTTTCTCCATGAAATAACTAGACGCATTTACTCCAGTAAATTAAAACTTAAAATGTAATTGGTAAAAGTCGTTGTTAGTCGTCTGTGGAAATAAAATGAGGGTAGGAAAATATTGATAAACCAAAGACATTACTAATATGATACAAGACAAGCTTGCAAAACAGGGACGAGTATAGATATGTTGGAACAGAATATCTATGTTAAGGGACCTCGATGTCGATGGCGCTTACGCCATTATCAGCGATGCTCCAATAAAAATGCAATGCTGCGCAACCCGATGCGGCGTGAGCGCCATTGACAATAAAGTCCATTTTTATAGATTTTGTCATAGTTCTCAATTGCCGGTCGGCCTGCTAAGAACTGGTTCAAATTTTTGTTGTGTAGTCCATGTGTTACGATAGCCCAGCGGAAAAAAGCCGGACTAATGTATGAGTGAAGCGAATGAGTGTGAGCCGAGGCCCCAGGATCGATCCCAGCTTAGCTGACAAGCAGATTGAGATGTTTCATTTTTGAAAGAATTAAATGACAGTGTGGCAAATGCCGATTCTCGTGTCGAACGAGATTTCCAGTTTTACACCTAGGGGGGTCACATATCTCTGACGCTGACTGTACCTAGTATTACGTCTAACTAAATAAAAAAGTCGGCGCTGATAACTTCATGTTAACCGGATTTATTCTTATTTCATATGGGTTGTACAGTCGCCATCAGATATATCGGAGCGGCCAAGGTGGTCACAAATATCTGAACAACGGCTCTATTGTCAAGGCGATAAAGTGCATGTTCAGATATTTTTGAGTACCTTGGCCGCTCCGATATATTTGATGGCGACTGTATATGACATAAGAATAATCCAAATGCCATTCGAAAAAATAAGAGTAGCTTTGAGTAGTAGTTTTATTGTTTTTCCAGAAGTATGAGGTTTATTTTTACTTAATAAGGCTAATTAAATTTTGTTGCAAATATAGTTTGCTTTAAGGTATTTATAATAAATTTTGCCAAAGCACACGTCTTTTATTTACAATTACAATTATAATACCGTCAAGTCTGGCAACTTTGCAACTTTTCACAGGTGTTGAAAAGTCATAGTACATTTTTAACCACAATTCATATGAAACCACTGAAGTATGAATGACGCGACACATAATATATTTATCAACGAGTGCATAAATAAGATGGTATATAAATTAAATGACGGATAATAAGCTTTTACGAGTAAAAAAAAACTGGCAAAGTTACCTATACCATTTGGCAACTTTGCCAACTGCATTTTTACGTTGTATAGTAATTTAGTTGTATTTACAATATTAGTAAAGAATATTCAGTATTTAGGACACAATAGTTTCGGAATTTGATCCTTAATGATATATTATTACAAAAAAAGATACAGCAAAAGTGGCAAAGTTGATCACCCATTTAAGAAAATTTCATAGAAAGTCAGTGAATGTGGTCAGGGTTGACACAAATGAAAAAATATTAATTATTTAAGTACTTATTTATTTTGTTACATACGAGTAATCAGGTTACATAAGTACTCAGGAAAAACATAAAAGACACCTTAATTAAAATATTATCAAAAACGAAACATAGAAAACTCTTTAAGAGGCCTATCACAGGTCCACTCGTAAATAATTGTGATTACCTAGGTACCTATTTAAACTTGACGATAGATATTTAAAAAAGGGCTTCGTCACAAACTGCCTCGTCGCCTCTTAACAAAAGTATTATCGAAACAAAACACTTATATGTAGTAATTATTACCGTACGGTATAACTTTTTTCCAACTTAAAAACTTTGTTGGTCTGTCACTCTGTGCTCCACCCATTAAAAGCTGCCAGATGCCCGGATCTAGCAATAGGGATTGTTATGCAATCTGATTGGACTGGTTACAAAACTCTCATTATTGTGTCACATCTGACGTGGCCAGCTCTTAGACCATATCGAATAAATTATTATCGCAAGGTCGTATCTGCCTAAGTTTGTAGTTTTTTGGAGATAACTCAAAAACGCCTATACCGATAATGCTCAAAATAATTTTGGTCGAAAGAATATTAAAAGGTGTATCTTCTTGATTTTTTTCATAATTTTTGGACTTACGGTTCAAAAGTTACAGGGGGAGGGGACACAATTTTTATGACTTTCGGAGCGATTATTTCTGAAAATATCCACTTACTTAATCAAAAAATGTTCAAAGAAACCTCAGTTATTTGAACATTGTTATTTTTAGAGACCTATCGATTGATGTGCATCATGTTGATATTTGTGAAAAAAATTTTTTTTGATAATTACTTACACATATGGAGTGCCCCCCTAAAAATATTTTTTTAGCAATTTCTCTACAAAACTAAGTAGCTGCACACACAATACACTTTATGTAAAAATTTGATAATGATACGTCTTATAGTTTCCGAGTAAAATGGCTGTGACATACGGACGGACAGACAGACATGACGAATCTATAAGGGTTCCGTTTTTTGCCATTTGGCTACGGAACCCTAAAAAGTATCTATCTTATGAAAAATGTAATTTAAATTTTATGCTTGTGTACCAACCCTAGGCCGCTACAAAACATGGCAAAGATGCCCTCCCATATTAGTCGGCGTGGTCTGGTAACTTTGACAAAACAATTATGGGACTCAATTCAAACACTACGGCATGTATAAGGTAAATCAATTCATTCCTTACCATTTAAATAACATAATATCTAAAATTTACGTACCTGGATGCGATGTTTATACTCTAAACTTTTTAAAGTTCTTGAGCACTAACTTTTATGATTATATGAGTGACGAATTTGGAACTGAAATGGTAAGAAAATGGTTGCCGTAGTGTTGTCTCATTCATAATAATTTTGCCAATTGATAACCATATTTTCTACTAAAAGTAGGCACAACACAAAAAATATACGTTGTCGGTGGTATGAAAGGATTACCTTATGCACTCTGCTGGTGGCAAAGTTAGTAACCCTTGGCAAAGTCGCCAGACTTGACGGTACCTAAAGTGTTTTTTTTAAGGATCCTGTGAATTTTCGAGGTTGTTAAAACAAGTTTTTTTCATCACTAACAACAGTTCAAAAAATATCTACCATGCTTGATGTGATGTAGAGGCAGAACCATTTCAATGTATAAATTAACAAAAGGAAACAAATATTTACAAGTTGGTAAGTATAAAAAAATAACAAATTAAATTGACATGTATCAAAATATAAGTAAATTTATACTGGCAAAATATGTGTAAATATAAAATGTTGCCGTTATTCGAAGTGCATTTTATCAAAGTTTATAAGTATGTTATGCGACACAGTTACATTATGTAAAATGTAAATATCAAACGTCTGGCGCCTTGACGCTCCATTATTCAACGTGCATTTTAAAAACTGTATCGTCTGTTATAAATACAACTTACCACTGGCACCAATAGCATAACTGACGTTGAAAAAATATTTTAATACGTGAAAATTACTTGACGTTTCTCACAGAACCGATAACAGTAATTTTTCCTTGCCCATATTGTTACAATAAAAAAATGCGGGGTCTTACGCCACAAAAGCGAAAATCTATTGTGGACAAATGGTGTTCGGTGAAAGGTATTACTTACAGAAAGCTTGCTCAAATGGAAGGTGTTAGCGTAGGAGCCGTCCAAACTGCAATCCGTAAGTACGGTAACGAATATACCTTTAATGACCGACAACGACCAGGTCAAAAACCAGGTCCTTCGAACCCAAAATTGGACCAAAAGATCGTAAAGCAGCATTTATCTCTAACAAAGAGTTGTCTGTGGGAGATATTGCGAAAAAATGGGTACGAGTATGGGGTGCAGGAAAACAACGTAACTTGCTTTTAACACGTTTAATTTTGCTAATGGTACCGAAAATAATATTTTAGACATCTATTGCACACCATATAAAAAAGGAAGAAAAACGGCACCAAGAAAATAACGGTACCGAAAATAATATACTAAACGTCTATCTACTTTAACGCATTAAATCATTAAATTAACTGACATTAGCACGCCATATACAAAAGGAAGAAAAAAACGGTACCAAAAAATAACGGTACCGAAAATAATGTTGGTAGTCCCTGGCGCGAATACGAACAATTTTTAAGTTCACAAAAGTTCATAAAAGGATATTGTATACAAAAGGATAATTTCAACAAAGTAACAAAAAAATCAAATCCGGCCCTGGACTAAGTGACTAAGTACAGTCGACAACGAAAGTGTTAAAATTGTTATTAAAAAAATTAGCACTTGGTTTATATTAACACAGTATTTATAGTTCTGAACTAAATACAGTCGATAACAAAAGTGTTAAAGTTATTATTTAATATTATGTTAATTAAATATATTGAAAAAGTACGCAATTGAAATAAGATGTTTTAACCCCGGAAAAATGGGGAATATTGCTATCCGCACTGCAAAAATGACACGGTCGAAAATTAACTTAAATAACTTGATGGAAATGGAAAGCGAGTGAAATGGATGATGGTGACTGATTCGGTGGATAAAAAATAGCCTAAACTTTAAACCAAAGAACTAAAAAAAGGCCCGACAGGCGAGGCAATTAGAATTTAGAGAAATTTTGAATTAATATAAGAAATGCGGATTGTAGATACTAAAGAACAATAAAGATAATATGTAACTACAACACGCACGATAATCCGTTACTAAATTTAAAATAAAATTAACCAAATCACTTAAAGTCTATATGTAAATGACGAGAAAAATGCCTTCGCGATGTGAAGTCCGAAAACACTAGTTCTACACCACTTTTGGCAGCGATACGCTGCCTTCACCTTGATGGGCCACACGGGTCGTGTAGCCCTTGAATTCCTGGAGAACATGCCGGCCTCAGGCGGCTGTTAGTAGGGCCCGGCGACACTGCTGGACTGGCCACGCGAATTGGATGGCCTCGAGGGGAGCGACTATACGCCCTCGGGGTAGGTTGGAGATATTAACGCCAATACGGCGGATGAACTAAAAATACGATGTTGAAGACTTCTGCAAAAGCAAATTATATCGAATTGCTCTAATTCCAGGCAAACTCTGGAACAATTCCGAGTATATAGTTTTACGGTATTCCTATATATCTTCGTATTTATCACAACGGAATCCACTATATTTTTGGGTTTATCACATGAACTACTCCAAAATCTAAGCTTCAGTTGAAAAAATACTGCTTTTTTTCTTCCTTCAAAACCAAATCTGTCACAATTTTTCTCTCTCATTCTGAATTTAAAATTCATTCGAATCTTTTCTTTTCTTCGTGGACATGTTTCTCCAAAAATAGAAAAAAGGTACATATGTTGCGTGCCGCATATAGGCGGCATGCTACAGGGGATGGTGCAACGTGCAAAGAAAAGAAACAATTTGAAGGCATTTAAAAAACAGAAACAGCCAAAACGAAGTGAAAAACAAACAGAATCTGTTAAGAAACGAGTCCAAAAGTTGTCCGACTTGGTTTTGTCTAAAAAAGGCACCTGTGTAATAATAGCCGACGAAACCTATGTGAAACTGGACTACAAGTCTTTACCAGGTCCCCAGTATTATACGGTGCGTGATGGAACAGAGGTTATACAACGTGAAAAATCTATTTGCTTTGAGAAATTCGGCAAGAAAGTTATGGTGTGGCAGGCAATTTGCGAGTGTGCAATGAAGTCGACTGCATTTTTCACTACCTCTTCAATGAAAGCCGATATTTACATGAAGGAGTGCCTTCAGAAACGAGTATTACCAATGATCAAAAAGCATAAGTCTGAAACTATATTTTGGCCCGACTTAGCGTCTTGCTATTACTCAGCTAAGGTGGTAAAATGGTGTAATGACAAAAATGTAATTTTTTTGACCAAAGAATTAAATCCGCCAAATTGTCCAGAACTTCGCCCGATTTAACACTTTTGAGCTATAATGAAGGATAGATTACGGAAAACAGGCCGACACAGACCAATAGCTTCGTTTGGATTGGAACAAGGTGGCTCGTACTTTTGACAAAGCTGTTGTCCGATCATTAATGGGCACTATGAGACAAAGAGTCAGGAAACTAGCCAGAAATGAATAATTTGGGGTTTTCTGGCCATGTTTAGGTTTTCTGTATTATTTTGTTTTTAGTTTAGTATGATTTGTATGTTTAAATATAAATCATTTAAAAAGATATAGAACATTTTTCTTGTATTTATAACAGACGATACAGTCTGTAAAGTTGTAAACTTTACATTTGTAGCGTGTTTGTTAAAATAGTTCGCAAAATATAAACAAGAATCGCTAGTCATTAAAAAAGAAATTAGTTCCTACAGAACTAAGTAGAAAAGCATACCTACACAGGTGTCCCACGCCGATTCTAACAACTCATAAAAAATTATCAACTTGTAACGTTTTTAGAAATATTAGAATACTAGGCATCAGGTTTAGGACACAACCTTTGCGTCTAATCTTAAAATATAATATTTAGGTGACAGAGAATTTAACTGATGAACAAATCAAATTATTACGAGTATAATAAATATTTGGATTTGTTTTCTTTTTATATTTATTATAAAATAATTCGATTTGTTTATCAGTTGTACTGACGGCAGTGCCATCTCTCTCGCTTTTATTAACTCCCAAGTAGTTCGGATTGGAGGTACAGACTCATAATATTCTACCTTAAATGATTGGCTAAAATGCGCCTTCGCATTTACAAAGATTGCATATACACGGGAAAATTCGACCGATGTCTTTGTGACTCAGGTGGCCAAATGGTGAAGGCGTCTGCCTCGAATGCAGAAGACGCGGGTTCGTTCCCAGCCCTGCGTACCGGAGGCCTATGACGCCAAATTCTTATAAGGATGCGAATCTAGATAATTATATTATGAATATCGGTTCTTACTCTTCATTTTCTTTCAACGTAGGGTTTGGCGTGAACAAGTTGGTGGTAAACATTATAATTTCCAAGTCCTACCTGAACGTCCAGTCACCGCATGGTGACCTTTTATTTGCTTCGCTGCGCTATAATATTTTCCTCGGGTGCCCGGAGTTCATTTCCACCGCCTGTTGATAGAATGGAATATAAGCACTAGGTATAGACAAGGTTAACTCGAGCATTCAGCTTCTTTACATTACTACAGTGAATATGATATACATAGCACTTGGGATCCCATTTACACATGTATTCGTCATTACTATTATCAGTAATTGTACTGTGACTGTTATATCTTAACCCGGTCTAATACTTAGCTCAAGTTAATCAGCCTTTCAGGATCCAGGAATCAGCTTCTGAATACTTTGTGCACCAGCACAAACTTGTTCTTTCCAACACCATCTTCTTTTCCGTCGACTCACCAATGGCGCCAATCTATCTGTCATCTAAATGTTACAAGCTACTAATTTATAAGGGTTAGTTCACACGACTTACCACAGGTTCGCGATGATCCGCGACAGCCTAGGTCACTTTTTCCTTTGTATATGACATCTGTATAAGTTTATAGCAGGGGTTTTGTTTCATAAAACAAGGCGTTGCAATATCGTTTCAACTTTTTTGTGACCTGTCGCCGTTCAAGCTGTGAGTCCTAGCCGGACACGCCGGCCTACAAACAGTAACTTTAGAACTTCAAACATTAATTATGCAAAGTTTGTGCTGAAACATTTGAAACAAAATCAACTCGTAAGATGGAGTCTGTTAATTTCCTCAAACAATGGATATTTCCGTCTGGAACTTAACTCGTTAACTGTCAAATTAGCTACTGAAATACTTTTCATAATGCTTGATGATTATGGTCGATCCCCTTGTGGTTTGAATGCCAACTGTTGTTTAAATGACTTTAATGGCAATAGGAGATTGCTGTTTTCAAGTTCAAATATTATTGTCATTTTACTCGTTTGATTTTACAGGTTGGCGGCGCAAATTGTCATCTAAGTTCCTATTACTTATCCTGTCCTAGCAATGTACAAGTTGCTGAACATTCTCAAAAATTCAGTAACATTCTCGGGGAATTAACATTAAATTTCCAATAAGAACATTCTCTTTGAGAATTACGAGTATCAAAAAATGAAATAATAATATTATTTATTCCTTTATTTATCTTTTTTCTCGGGTTAGGTTACTTACAATATTTTTATAAAAGTAAAATACAAAAATACATCAAAAACATACAAAACGATAATTTTTTTATAAAAAAACCTAACCTAGGGTCCACCGGCAACGGAGCAAGGCCCAGGCTGCCGGTGGTTAGGGCCGCAGAGAGAGGAACCTTCGGACTATGCGCGCCGTGTCCAGGATTACCTCCTGAATCTGGCCCTTGATCCAACCACAACCCCGTAGCGAAAGTCTCTCAAGATGTTGGTCGAGACTCTTCGCTATGAGACCGTTCGTATAGTATTATTATTTATAAAGACAGTCAGTTTTATTATTAAAATTAAGTCGAATTTTTCTCTTAGTAAATGCGAAGGCGTTTTGGTCAAATAAGAACTGGAATATTGTTTTCAGCTCCCTTTTGAAGCCATACCACTCATTAGCAACGAAAATATACTTAAGCCTATGCATACTAAGGGTATCATCGCCTTACGAATTACCAACTTTATTTGAAGAGTCTTATTCTGGTAGCCTTTTGAGAGACCCTTAGCTAAAGGAGTTTGTAAGATGAAACTCCTCACACCGCAGAGTATGTATAAACCATTTAAATTTTGAGGATGTCATTATAAAAATCTTGTAAGCGGCAAGTGGTGGCCGAAAAAAGGCATAGGATTTATATTAGAGTTTTTATTCGTTGTTACTTGTGTTTTAATTTAGAACTCTGAGTAGCAAAAATTAGTTTATTTTAATATGTTTGTTATTATTATTTTGACAAACACGGGACTTAATCGCGTACACTTACTTTTGTAATTTTCGTGACGTTTCGAGCGTGTAGTAACGCTCGTAGTCGTAGGCAGACTGGCGAGGAATCGTATCAGCATCTAATAGCCGCGCGGGTTTTCCGAACTACCCGCACTTGTTTGCTATTAGTTTTGTATCTGCGTGTACTTACCTTAGGTATAGTCAGCAGCAGAAGTAGCTAAGCGGGTGAGGTGTTCAAATTACCTTCACGCGCTCTTATTGTCTTAGCAATAAAGTTGTGTGTTGTGTGAAGCTCATTTTGAACACGTCACCAAAAAACCAATGACCAAATGACCAAAACCGATGACCAAATGAAGGTATTAAAACAATTTCCAGCCTGGTGGGAATTAATTATTCGAAAAAGTCTATTTTGATGGGCTGTATTAAAACTTCCCTATATTATGTTCAGAAACGATAAGTTAACGGCCTATATTAAGAAACCTATATCTGTGATGTATCGTAAAATTTACTTTACAAAATCGATGGCCGATACTTAAATTACTTTCAAATGTATATGTCTGGTATACCGACTCCAGAATGTTCGAAATTTGAATATTTGTAAATTAGATTTTGATCTAGACTATAAAAACTATCCAAACAATTTTTTTGTTGCGACTACTTTTAAAGCCTGACCAGGAATATATGATATGACGTATGAAAAATTTAGTTCCAATGAAATTCCGCAACATGGCGCATGGTCATATATTTCTCTTCAGGTTTTAGGTACGTTAGGTACCTATGTAGATTCTCATTTGCTTGATGCTTGTTGAATATCCTGAAGGATCAGGTGGTAAGCGTAAAATAAAAGTTTATTATTATTGTTTTAATTCTAAATCCACTTTACAATAAAACTTATTTTATTTACATTTTTATTTACAATATATCTCGTAAGCTATGTTCATAAATATATAATGAAAAATTATGCCCTAAAATAATAAAAGGATCATAAAATTTGGACTACGAGGGATCTTTGGTGTGGTTAGTTGGATAGTGAATAAGTGACTACGGTTATTTTTCGAGGTCGGTCCTCAAATAGTTTATGATCACCATTTTAAATAGCTTGTAGACTAAAATTTGAAATTTCATATTACAGGAATTCCACGGGTTTTTGTCAGGAAATTTCTGAACATATAAAATTTACTATGACCCTTAAAAACACGTAGGCTAAAGTATTAACTTTTTATTATATAAATGTAGCTTACACTTGAAGAATGGCGGGAGTGTGCATTAGATAGGGCTAAATGGTGGGAAGGAGGGGAGGCCTTTGCCCAGCAGTGGGACACCTTAACAGGCTAATAAAAAAAAGTAGCATAAGCAAACGCTATTTTATACATTTTATAATACACATGCCACACTTGACTGTAATGCCATGCAATACAATGCCATTTCAGAGCGCCTAAACCACTAAATAGCGATATAGATGATTGAACAGAGAGTCCTCTCCATAAAGGCATTCACTTACGCTATTATACACTAATGACCTCGATTCTATCTTTGTGTAGTTTTCAGAATGAAGGTACCACATATTTTGACTGTCCGTACGTACGTACGTAGTTTTAAATTGCGTCTCTGAGACAGCAGTGCCATTAATATAATGACAGGTAACATCACTACGCATTATCTAAATCTGTATATATTTATTATAGAACTCAGTGTTCTTTGCCGATTTATTAAATTTTAACTGCTTAAGAGTCGCCAGGACGCTCGCGTGAACTCGCGTCCCCATACAAACGTAGTTCAGCTCTCATTTTAAAACGACATGCTTTAGAACCACGAAATTTGGCATGGGCATTTTAGCATTACAGATCTATGTCGGTAATTCGTTTTCGTTGCTAAAAATTGTAATACAAAGAAAATATAGCAAAAATAAATTTTGTATGTAAATCTGTATCTGGCTGTATTTTCTTTGTAGGTATTACAATTTTTTGCAACGAAAATGAATTACCAACATAGATCTGTACTACTAGAATGCACATGCCAAATTTCGTAGTTCTAAATCATGTCGTTTTAAAATGAGAGCTAAACTACGTTTGTATGGGAACGCGAGCGTCCTGGCGACTCTTAATGCTTAATTCAAATGATCGATACAGATAAAGTCAAATGTATATTATAGGTTTACAGCGTTACTTTATGGACTAAAAACCTGAAAACTAATTACAGTATATTGTAACACTTTAGAGTGTTAAACCCAGAGCTGGAAGCCGTAATATAGTATTTGGTAGGATAGATGTCGAGAGTTTTGGTTAGTACGTATAAGATAGGTAATTAGTCGTTTAGCGTAGTGGTAATGGTAAGTAATTCGAGATATAAACCTGTGGTATTGTTGTGAAACCTCACCGTTACAGTTGTGGCTGTATTTAAAGGATAATACTCACCGAAAGTAAAGGTCATCCTAAGCATTCCAACAATCGCATCGTATGCGCACATTTCTCGTTGAAGCGTTGAATTATGGCGTGGAAGCTTTGTTTGTCTCATCATTCACATATTCACAATTGAAATATAGTTATAACTTTGGTCTACGAGGCTAAAATAACATGGATTCCTAGATAAATAAGCGAAGCCGAACGATTTGTTGACGACGAGAACTTGGTATAAAGACATCTGTCAGTGTCAATTGGTTTGTTGTCTATGCACCAGCGTGATCGAACGTGTTTTGTATTCTTGGATTTTTCATGGAGGTTTTTCTGTGTTTTTATAATTCCTAGTTATAAATAATAGGCATATTTTTAGGTGTCGAAATAAACTATTCTTTTTATTTTCTATGATTAACAATGTTCAGAGAATTTGACTCGGTCACTCGCTGTCAGAAAAACGAAGGTCCAGACTTTCTTTGTCTGTGGTTCATTTTCCGGCTATTCATTTCATCGACTGGCACGAATCTTGCGTGCGTCGACATATAATTTGGCTCCGGTATGTAGTTCAACTGAGGATTGGTAATTCCTATATTATCCTAACTTACAACGTTGTGATCATTATTTTATTTGTTACAGCGTAATCCTAATAATGTCGGGGTGATTCGTGTCGCACGGATCGCCGGAATGGCGTTCGATTTTTCCTTTCTTGATTAAATAATTTGGTAAGTTACTCACGGTAATATTGTACGAAGTGTAAAACGAAGTATTTAGTATTGTTTTCATTTAGCTAATGCTGTTTTGTATGTGGTTTTCTAGCTGTTTCCTTGCACCAAGCAAACTCTGCTGTGTCGAGGCACGTGGCCCATATGTCGCCATAAATGTTACAAGCTGAAAAGGACCCGGTTTAAAACCCGGTAAGTAAGTTGAGATTTGTAATTCTCACCACTTGGCCCATGTTAAAAATACAATTTAGGCCATTTTTGAAATATTAGTAACCTATAACCTAGAACATTATTTTGTTCTTAGGGTCCTTATTACGGGTGAAGAGTCCTTATTTCGGGCGAAGATTCCTTATATCGGGCGAAGAGTCCTTACTTCGGGCGAAGATTCCCTGTTTCGGGCAGACATCTCTAAGCCTATGATCCTGTGTGATGTCAGCGGGGCAGACTACTCTCCGGGGTCGGTGACGCACCTTTCCTGGGAAGTCCTACTCATCTGGTGAACCCGTTGCTCGGTAAAACCCTAACTCGGGGTAATTTCTAACCAAAAGACTGTGAGTTAAACTTTTACTTTAATTTAGTAATCAGTGTTGAGTGATAAAAGAGTAATTGAACATTTAAAAACTTAGTGTATCTTGTAATCTCAATTATAGGTTATATTTAAACGTGGTATAAAACCAAAAAGGCAATCAACGTTGAGATTTGATATAGTGATGTTGTAATGCAGCCTAAGTTGGAGCTGCATGTAGATTGTAAACTATTATAATATAATATCTGTGGTACTTTAGCGTTCCCAAGACATATGTAATCACCGTGATGCATCACTGGGTAGATCCGTAGTAGCGATTACTATAAAGTATTAAGGGCAATTACTTAAAGAATAAATTAAAGGTGTGAATTTGTAAATATAATGTCTTTTATTTGGAAACGTCATACGTTTGTCGAGATTCTGGTCATGGCGTCCTAATTTAAATTTTGGTCAGTACTCTCGCTCCATAGTGGCCTGAACCGCGACCCTACTTAGACCCTTAGTTAGCCGTGAGCATTTTGCATATTTTGTGTTGAATTGTTTTTCTGCAGTAGGTACAAATTGGGAGTTGTAACTCACCTTGGAGGTTTACGGGAACTTAATTCCCCAATTTTTTTTTTATAATTTAGATTACCATAATAGCACACCCGCAGCTATTACAATATATTAACATGTTTTTTGTCTACAGTTTACCATTGTATCAAGAGGTTAGGAGATACCTAGAGGTGAAATATTAATAATGGCTGGTATCGTGACAAATTTGTTTTTCATTGTACGAAGTGTCATGTAGGTTGTCATTGTCAAACTATTGTTTTTATTACCATATGTATTATGTTAGTAGTTTGATAGAATTGGATATTGTAAAGGTTCTTAAAATAACATATAGAATTGTTGAGCTATTGATTATTTTAAATTAAATTAATTACATGACTAGTAAGCTAACAAATAAATTAATTAACACTTTACATCCTAAAATTTCTCTTCGCCGTAATTTGAACTGCTGTTCTTCTTTTCTCGTTTTTCTTCTTTACTTTTCACTCCTTCTTCTGTGAAATGATCATAATTTCAATAACGAAAAAACTTTCAAAGTAAAACGTAGCACTGTACAACTAATGCATAATAACTGATATTAACTTTTTGGGAAATATTCTTCCAAAACAGTGCTTTGTCTAAACCGAAAAATTATGAAGTTAAGGTTGAAGACATTATATGAACTTGACAACTTACCTAAACTTTTATTTTCTCTGTTGGGCTCATTCCATGGCTGGACGTTACCAGACATGAAGAGGACATAAAACAAGTTACTGAGGAAGTAGAAACCAATGGACATGAAGAACACCTTTCGCCATTCCGCAGCGCTTGTCTAAAACAAAAACAAAAAAACGTTTTGAAATGTTTTTACAGTGCACGGCCTGTACCCCGAGTAAAAAACTAAAAAGTAGATTCTACTCCTCAATCGAAAAAACTTATGTTCAACAACATTTCAAATAAGTATATGTAGTCTATAGATTGTCTCTTTCCAATACAAACATGACATTACTTGTCAGTCTTGTCACCCTACAGACAAAACAATTTTGCAATACATTGCGTGTTCGAATGAACTTTAAAATGTACTAAAAATTAAACAACAAGTTATTTTTAAAAGTCGCTGAACAAATGTTGTCTAGCTTGAGGAGTAAAATCTGCGTTTTAATTTTTTGCTCGTGTTACAAACCCCACACTGTATAGTATCCCTCTACAACACGGCAACAAACACTTTCAACCCTTTTATAACCTCATTATGGGTTAAATAAAACAATTTTTTCCACTATAGCATTAGAAAAATATATCTGTATCTGTTTACGCTGTGTGTTCTCTGGTAATCTCTAGTTGACGCGGCTATTGTTTTGTGAATTTCCAGCACTATTTGGAATATACTAAATTAAATCAAATTACTAATTTATTATTGGAAAGCTTAGAAGAAAAAAAGATACAACAAATATAATTACCTCATCTCTGACTACAGCCGAGACACTGAGAGGTGCCAGGATGGAGAAAATGTTTCCAAAACCATTGGTAATACCCATTAAAGTGCTGGCATAGTTCGGAGAGATATCAATATGCGTGATCTGTAATACAAAAGACATACAACATTATCTTATAGCTCAGCTAGACCTACAAAATAAATGTTATGTTTAAGATTACATAATATCGAAATACCATTAAAAATAAACCTCTTTGTAAGAGTCTTAGGAATGCACGATAAACTTAAAACATAATAATAAGTTGATGGGATTTGGTCTTCCATTGATTTATTATATTGACCCTGCAGTTAAGATGTATAGACTGTAACTTTTTATTACTTATTAGAAATACTTACCAAGAACCCGACGTAATGAGCTCCGTTCAATCCAACAGTGAATGTAAGAATCACAACTGCCAATGTCAAGTGTCCCGGTGGTAGATAAGAGAGTACCAGCAAAGCGGCTGCGGGACCCCAGAATGCTGAAAACATAAAAATTGTTAAGTAAGTCAGCATTCATTGCATTTAGATTCTCCATTTTTATTCTAAATTAAGGAAACATATACGTCGGTGAATGGTTGCTTGTTGGAACTTGGATCAACTAAAGGCCCATTTAGACGATACAAGTTTCTTGAACATTCAATACAAAAAAGTTGAGGCAACGAAAAAATTGCACTGTATAAACATAACGTTCCATTATTGTATTCAAGCAGCAACTTGAATTCAATACTGGTATGCATGTAAACAAAGCCTGGGTAGTTAATTGAATACAAGAAATGTGAATCAATCTTTTGTTTTCACAATGGATTCCGTGCGTGAAGGTGTGCTCCTTGTCGCTGCTGTAATAGCAACTGTGCTACGGGAAAAACTAGTCCAAAAACGTCGCAAAAAAAGATTGTGGACAAGAAAATGGATACACAGAAGAAGCATGCTGGGGGCTTCAAACACTCTGTGCATGGAACTCAGAGCTGAAGATGATGCCGAGTTCAAAAACATGTTTCGTGTGAACAAAGCTCAGTTTTCATACTTGCTCAAAAAAATTACTCCCACAATTCAAAGACAGAACACAGTCATGCGTAATGCAATTCCGGCTCACGTTAAACTAGAAGAGACATTAAAATACTTGGCAACTGGAGATTCATACGGCACTCTGTCCCAGTTATTTAGAGTACCTAAGTGCACCATAAGTACTTTTTTGGTTGAAGTACTAAATGCAATTTATCTGGTGTTAAAGGATTTCATTCAGGTAAGGCCCATTAAAACGAATTATTTTTGTAACAAATCATATTTATTTTTAGTTATTTAATCAATATTATGAATTATGTACTTTGATTAGGGTACATTATTCTTATTTATTCTTAATCTTTTTCATTATCTCTTTTGGACCGAAATCTTCTACCCCGAATTCCTAAGAAAAAGCTGCAAGGGCAGCGTCACGAGCCTCATGGTTTTTATAGTTTTTATTTTCTGTGTCCCAGAGACATTCGTGACCTCTATAAATTTCTATTAATTTAATTATCTCCGAACTACCAAATTTGAAATTATTTTTGCTCATCGTGCTACCTTCAGCGAACGTTCAATATTGAATGAAAATCTGCCATAAGAATATATCTATTTAATATGATAGTTTATGGTTTAGTAATTTTTCATCAACATCTTCAATTCAACTCCTGTCCAAATCTCAATATGATTAATTGGTTTTATGAAGCAGTTAACATTGACAAAACATAAATTATTATACTTTGCAATTTGATAATAATACAGTTTTTTTTTCTACGTTTTTAACAGACATACCAATAGTATTGAAGATTTTGCGTGTAGTGGACACTGAGCATATGTTTCTGTTGACGAGGAAGTCTGCCGACCAGCTGAAGACGAAACTGAGAACGTACATGGCAACATAGGGAAGGGCAGACAGCATCCCATTCTAAAAATAAAATTTAATGCTGGTAAAAGAGAGAAGATATTTACGTTCATTAAAAGTATCTTAGGACTAGTACACCAGCCACTTATGATGATGACTCATCAGCGATGTCCGGCAAGGTACTAAGAAAATGTACATACAATATAATTTAGCAAACGTTTTAACGGTGACAGATGGTTTGGTGTAATTTACCCTTTGCAGGTTGCATCACGCAAAATTTAAGAATGTTCAACGTGTAATGTGGCGGCTTAGCTGTTATCCCATAGAAAACTGTCAAACATTTCATACAAGCGAATTTATCGATGACGATAAAATTAATAGACTATTTGGTGCAACCGGCTCTAAGTAGGTAGGTATAATAAACAACAAAGAACATTAAATTTCTACTAAAATATTCATCAAAATAAATAAGAGTAAAATAATATAAGTTAAACTTACGCTTTTAATATCGACCCCAAGAACCTTAGCCATATAGGAAGGCATTTCAGTGAGAAGGGTCCAGAAACCAAGACTTTGGCCGCTATGAGCGAGTAAGATAGCCCAGAAGGGAAGAGAAGTCCAAATGCTTTTCCATGGAGTGACCATTTTCTGAAACATGAGATTAATTATAATAATTTTAATGCACATAAGCAATGCACTTTTTTATAAACTTTAGGTTCTCCACCAGTTAACTTTATGAATACTAGGATACTTACACAAAATTGTATCGTGTAAAAGTATTTAATTTTTTTTAACTTAATTTAGTACTCATTCGTATGTTTAATATTAACTTATTAACAATAGGGGGATAGCACAAACAAATATTTTTTTGTTTTATTCGTGAACCAACATTTAAAGGCGATACAAGATTATGACGACGAGACTTGACTATTTTTACTCAAAAATCTTCGTATCGCAAAGTTTCGCTAATATCACCACTAACATTGGTTTTGATAATAGCAACTCTGAATCCCTCAGCTGTCGCGACCTTAAAAGTGATCTTGTTATACTTATAGCACAACGGTGACATTCTTAGTTATTTGCCCAAATGAACAAAATATTTACCTTAGTTTCACTGATATCAGCCGAAGCAGTATTAGTTTCAATATATTTCCTCTCTTCCTTCGAGATCCACCGACTCATGCCTGGCGTAGAAGCTCCGAAGAGGATCCACAATAGAGACCATCCTAAGCACGTGATCCCGGTAACGTAGTATACAGAAGGCCAGCCCCACTTGCTGGCTGAGAGTACTCCAGCTGACATCATCTCGATTATGGTGCCTAGTTGAGCTCCTTAAACGAAAAAAATAGTTTAATAATTTCGTACTTGATAAAAGCTATTATCAAAGAGTTCATGTATACAACCTTGTTCATTATTATTAAAACATAGTTTTTTTAATTATATTATTTTTACTTTTTACCCTTTTGCTGTGTTTAAGTACTTTAGTTCTTTTTTTTTTTTTTACAAAATATACATTTTACAAAAATTTACGCGAACATCTCGCTCCCAGCCGCTCCCGGCACGAAGGTGCCCATAACACTTGCGGCATTACCACGTTGGATTATTATGGACAGCCTTTGTACCAGGAACGATTCGGAGCGAGGGTCCTCGCCCTTTTGCCGGAATCGACGGCCCAACTCGCGGATGAATCGCTTTGCGTCAGCCCCCAGCAGCCCGCGGTTTCCACTGCGAAGGGGACGAAAATGTACCCTGACCCTAAAGGAGCGTAGTTTTGGCGCTTTAAGGCCGCTTGTGTCTCGGCAGCTGCTCCGGCCGCGCGTGAGGTACGGCTGATGTGAATTCTTAAATTGATTGTTTGTTGTATTTTTTTCTTTTTCCTTCTAGTGTATTTTTTTTTCTGTTTACTTCTAGTGCATGTTACCAGTCTGTATTTTGTTGTGTCTATTTTTATGCGAAAATTAATGCATTTTTTTAAACAGCTCTGCCATAATTAATATTCAATTGTAATCTAAATCCATACCGATGTAGAGACTATCTTGTTTTAAAATTTGCAATTTTGTATCCAAACTAGACGAGTCGAATAAAAAGCTTGTAAAAATTTAAATCCTTTATTCTTTGATTTAAGTAGGTACTTTACGACGCTCTAATAAATGTCGAAAAACTAGTCTGATCCGATGAGAATTATTACTGGCAATAAACTCTGTGTATCTGGAGAGTTTCCAAACAGTAGGTATACATTATACTACTAACTTGCAACAATATTATGGTTTTATGACATACAGTAGTAAGTTTAGTAGTAGTAGTAGTAGTAGTAAAACACTTTGTTGTATAACAAATTAAAAACTACATAAAGAAAAAATACATAACATTCGTACAAACACGCATTTATCCCTTTAGGGATCTCTTCTAGTTGACCTTTGAGTAGTTGAGGGAGAATTAGAACTGTTAGATAATATACATTGAACAAAACGGCAAAAATTCAAAATAAAAACAGGTAATAAAATAATAGTTTATTTAACTGTTACGTAATAAGGGTCCTTAAAATACGAGTGTGGTTTTATGAAATGAGCCGCAATCGTGTGTAAAATCAAACTTACCTGCGTATACTATGGTACCCATCCGACTTCTTTCTGACACTGGTGACCATTGGCCAAGCAAACCGTGAAGACTGGGGTACAGAAGACCTTGGGTGAGACCCATTAGGATGCGGCAACCGCAAACCGCTATCCAGCCTCCCTGAAATGAGACAAAATTACGCCAGACCCTTTGAGATTGGAGCAAATCAAAATGTTTGAATGGAATTGCTGTAAGTTGAATAAAACGGCAGTCAAGGATAATGAAAATGGGTCAATGGAGATTTTTATACAAACTAATACGTTAACATTGTCTTTTTATGTTAAAGATTTAACTATAAACGAAATACATGGTAGTAAAAGATTGCGCTAATTATAGTATTTATACTACATCGCTTATCCTACAAAATTTATACTTCTATTTATCTTCACTGTACATTCCTGTAATTTTCCATCATATTCTAAGAGATTAAGCCTGATTTTTATATGTTATAGGCGTTTTATATTTCTTAAATACACATAGCTAAAGAAAGAAAACAATAGACTATTACAACAATATTTATTTACCCATAGAGTTGAAGCTAACGAAATGTTTCATCGCGTTAAGTTTTTATATAACACTTACAACGTTTACTTGCTAACTTGAAAGGTCATTCATTACTTTCATTAGAGTCATAATACTTTATTTAACAAAGAAGTCAACTGAAACGGAGAAGTGAACATGTGCCGTATTCTAATTTTAAAATACCGGGTGTTTCCTGTTATTTGAGCAATACATTAAAACCTAGGTTCTACTCCTCGAACCAGACAACGTTTGTCCAGTGACTTTTAACTTATGGTTTGGTTTTTAGTACGAGCACGCAATGAATTCCAAAATTGATTATGTCTGTAGGGTGACAAGACTGACAAGCAATGTCAATTAGACGAATTTTAACGAACACTGAAAATACTATTTAGTTTGTACGAAAAAGAGACAAGCTATAAAATTCATTTTTTTAAAGAGTCGTAGAAAAAAAAAAGTTGTTGTTTGAGGAATAGAATCTACGTTTTAAGTTATTGCTCCTATTACAGGAAACATCCGGTATATAAACAACACATTAAAAACACTATCTATCCTAAATATAACTCCAACACGTAACAAATAATCAACCAATACTGAAGTTGTATTGAAGAAGCATCGGAATAATTTTCAAACAAATTCTGACATTTCTAATACAGACGTGTACGTGCTAGCTTTATTGCGTGGTTAATGTATTGGAGTTGTATTGAAGTTGGATCGTGTCGAAACGTGTTTTAAAGTTAGAATACGGCCCCATATAAATTAATATCTGATTAAACACAATTATAACCAACAACAACACTGCTCTCCTAGAAATGTCGCCTCCTTATAAACTTTGATAGACCTCTTCCAATTCATCTCGGAAATGTTGGAAAAAGCAACGAATAATTTGCACCCCGAAATTATTATTCAACTCTAATTGAAACTTATTACCATGATTTAAGGCTAAAATTTGGATGGCATTGAGTGTTCTCAAATTTTGCCGGCGGCAAAATTGTTTTGGCGCATTTCTTTTGGAGGGGTTTCTTTTAACAAATTGCTGTCATTTGTTTTCGCCCGCAAGTTTAGTCAAGATGGATTCGGTGATTACTCCGTTATCCAATGTTTGTGTTGGATACGAGTAATTAACATAAAAGAAATCATTAAGTGATTTGTTTTTACAATTGATCATATCACAATATAGTAGATTGTACAACAAGTGCATGAAACGAGCTATTTTACGCGAGGCGTTTATCTATCCGAGCGAGCTCGCGAGCGAGGATTGATATAAAGTCGAGCGTAAAATGGGTGTTTATGGACACGTTGCACACTCTACTTTTTGCTTCGATTGCGAGAAAATAAAGCAATTTCAGGTTGTAACACAAAATTACAATGAAAAATAAATGCGGTTCCCGCGTGTTAACTTTTTTTCAGTAGGTAGTGAACAAAGGTACAAAGGTAGTGAAGTTTTTAAAATAAAGTTTAGGACGTTGTTTGCGTGCGGCTTTTGGACCGACTGCCTGGGTGTTCGACGAAGATTTTACTTTGGGCCCAAGTGCATTAAATAAGAACTTTTAGAGCAAGAGAAGTAAAAACTACACTACTAGCCTGTTCATGCCTTACTGCTGATATCTGTTCCATTTCCTGTTTTCTCCTTAGGGTTTCGACATTTTCTGTTATATTTTAATTTAAATTAAACTTTACTGAGCTAGTTTGCAATTTACTATGTACACTAAACTATAATAAATACATAATGAAAGCTGAAGAATAAATTTCTGCCAGTAAATAATTCAGTATAATGTGCAAAATGACCGCCTAGAAGATAAATGAGATAGCCTGAAAATATTACTGCTGATTCTTGTTTATTACCTGGCTTATAATGGATAAACCTTGGTTTCATTTGCAGTAACCATATTTTTGATTACCTACCTCATCAGGCTCCTTACAATGGTTTATGTCATAAAAACCTATTACTTGTGTACTTTTACTCTTACTGTGGGTAATAATATTTTTTTAGGGTTTGTTGATCCTTAAAAATGAAATGGTGTGGGTGACACAATTGTGTTAGAATCATTTTGACAATTTCATCTTGAAGAAAGATTTTGAAGTTCTGTGTGATCTTCATTGTAATCTACAGCCGATTTCTAAATAAAAATGTGGAGGTTAATTGTTTACATGTATTTTTTAGCTACTTTATTATGTTTGGACTGATTTGGAAAATTATTTTTGTGTTTTGTTTAGTGAATATTGTTGTCATAACTTTATTGCATTAAAGACACGCCAATTAAAGTTAACATTTTGTGTTAACGTAAAGGTTCCTTACCAAAATAAGTTGCAGGAACAATAATACTTAGGGGATCAATCTCACATTTAGCCCTAAAATAAGTATGATTATTACTATGGGCACTCATAGGGCACCTTCCTCAGTCCCTTAGTCGTATAGCCTTAAGACTGCGTCGATCGTCCAGTGGCGCCCTCGTTAGGGGATTGTGTTTCCTAATAAACGAATCAATTTATGTATAATCCCTCGTGATAAGTTGTAGTCCTGCTAATTCCGCAACTTATGATCTATGTGATAGAGTTTTGTGTGAGAGAGAAATAAAGTGGCCACCATTTGCCGTTTAGGTAATGAAGGAAAAAATACGCAAAATGAAACTACAGACCAAAACTTGCGGAATTAGTAGGGCTATAACTTAACATGATGAGATTATACAGAAATTGCTTCGTTTATTAGGAAATACAACCCCCACAACGAGGGCGACACTAGACGGTCGACAGTGTCGACAAAGTCTTAATCATTTCAAGCTTTCGGTATAATAACCAATTTTATGGACTTAGCACACTATACTATGTGTGCTATTCGACAATTCTTAGATCCAGCCACTGAATTTTTTAGAGGGTTACGTTCAACCCGGCAGTACATCAATCACACCAGTTGTTGGATCAACTAATGCCACCAGTAATGGGATATCATTTTTGTGTGAAGTTTATTTTACGTCATTGATTATTTGAAAAAAAAGAGGTTCAATATTGTTTTTTTGATCTTATTCTATTGGAATATTTTAAGCGTTTCCTTTTTTTACGAATTCCTTCCTATTTAATAAACATCTTAAATATATGGAATTAATGATGCTCTATAACTTCTTTATCGTCTAGATTTGATAATTCAATAAATATTCAACTAAAAACGATTAGATACCTTTTGGGCTGCATATGGCACGAACAGATTAACAACCCCGTTGGAGAGCATCGCAACCAGAATAAGGTTCTTGCCCCCAAACTTCCCGGCCATCATGCCCGCTGGGATCTGAAGTACAATGTAGCCCCAGAAGAACGACGATAGAATCAGGTCTTGGATGCTGCGCTCCCAATCAAACACCTGGAATGAAAAAGAATTCTCAATAAAAAATAATACTTGTAGGTATATAGAAAAGTAAAAACATGGTCTAACGCCCAAACTTTATGCAAACTTGTCCGTAAAATTTATCATCAAGCATCAATTTTTTGATCAATACATCTTCATAAAAATCTCCCGAATACATTTACCCTTTCGACGACCCAAGAAATCTATTCAACTCACGTACAAAAAACATACCTCGCCATTTCCTTATCCGCGGTCTAGCTCATACTTACACATATTCAAATAAGACTGAGAGAGACGTAAGCCGAAACTTTCAAGATTCGCAATAAACAGCTCAGCTTTAACAGGGTGGTGGAAAATATCCTCTATACATTACGCAGGATTGACCTGCCAGTCAGCGGTTAGGTCGGAGTGACAGCGCGACTTCGGATGCCGATCACGTCGATGGAAACGTAAGAGAGATTAGGTAGCGATTTAGTAGAAGGTAACATTGGAGTCGGAAACTACTTAGGTTAAAATGGTCTAACAAATGCCCTACTGGGTTAGAAAAATATGGAATCATTTATAAAACTGTCATTCGGTAGTAGTTATATTCCGACCAAAAAGTGTAGAAATTAAAAAGTGGCAATATCGTAGTGTCGCCCTTTCAAATCAATGTAAGAAAACGGGACGACATTACGATGTTGCCACTTTTTAATTTCTACACTTATATGTTTAGGGTGTCAGCTAAGAACCTCAGACAGTATATTGTTACTTTAAGAATATTTATAAAATTACATTAGTAAATTTGTGAAATGAACTAGGGCTTCTACCTGCGACATTAAAATTAAAATTAAAGGAAACACCCGGTATAATTATGTACATTTTTAGTAAGAGTCAAGTTTGACATTTTTGTTACATAACAAGCTTTATGTATTACTATTTTGAAAAAATAAGTCTCGCCGAGTTTCTTGTCGGTAATAAGTACGTAATACTTCTCGGGTCAGAGGGGTAGGTTTAGCACCGGTGGTAGTATAATTTTCTCTCTAACGCTCATAAGTGCATTGTAATCAGAGATGGGCAAAATGTAATCAACTACGATTAACGATTAAGATTACAAAAATTAATTGCGACGGACGATTCAAAACGTCGATTGATCAATCTTAGTTGTATAGAGTGCAACTAATGTAGTTGCAACTAAATTAGTTGCCGATTGATTTCGGATAACTAAATTTTGTAATCGACTAATTAGTTAGACTATTTTCTCGCGACTAATGTTAGAAGCAAATTGAATAGAAAACCTCGGTATGGCTATGTTTACAGACTGATTAGGACATCTTAACGGCTATTTGTCGTTACCAATACCAATATATCGTTCCCCTGCCTGACGATGCCTGTGTTGCAGATATTATAAATTGTTAATTGTGTTTATTATTTGAAGATTTGACATATGTTGTTATTGAATAAATGATTTTCTAGACATAATGAATATATGTCATTACTTTATTTATCAATATATCGTTATAATAATATTATGGCCGATAATATTACATCGTCCTTCAAGCATTTCAAATAAAACGTGTATACATAATTTTCGCTAAATTTTTTTGTATTGAAAGATAAAAAATGCAAAAACGGGCGATTACGTAGTTTTAATATAGATTTAATCGTGAAATCTAGTCGATTGAAACTAAAACTAATTTAGTTGTTAGTCGAATATTCTCACAACTAATTTAATCGCAACTAAATTAATCGCGATAAAAAAATGACGATTGATATTTTTAATCAATGGATTAGTTAACTAAAAGATTAATCGATTAATGCCCATCTCTGATTGTAATGTGCCTAAATTGAAGAATAAATATCTTTTATTTTATCTTTTATGTAATATGTAATATTGATGGACCGATCCGGTGCAGTCTAAGACACTTAACGGCAAGCACGCCAAACATTTGGATGAGGTTGCCTCAGAACCGGGACAAGTGGCGTACACGAAGAGAGGCCTATGCTCAACAGTGGGCGATAAAGGGCAGAAATGAATGAATGAATGAAAAACGCCAAACTACTTAGGTATAAGTATAATAATTTATTGAATCCTAAACACACCAAAGTGAATAATGTTTCAAGGGAAGATAAACACGTTTATTGAGTAACGTATATTTTATGAAGAAAAATAAGGGCCGAAAAGGGTGTTATTGATTTCTTTGCACCCTGACTTACATTGTTATCCTCAAGGATCGGGCAGGGTTGAATTAATGTAGGCTGTTTGTATTAAATGAATGAAGTGCGTAATTAATACAAGAATGGGTTTAAATGTGTGTATTATGTTCAGTGTTGTGATCCAACAGAGCAACACAAAGACACTACATATTGCAGATACCTAATTTATGATTAATAATATTAGGCCAATTTGATATAGGTAAGCGATAACTTCGTTCAGCAGGGAAAAACTCTTCCAGGGTAGCAATAATATATCAATAAAAAGAGTTTTTTAACTAAGTACTAGGTTATTATAATAGGTAATATTAGACACCGCAACTTTGGTGGCAGAACGGTCACGGAACGGTTTGGTAGCGTAACATCAAAATTTTCTGCATCAAAACATTAAGTTACGTTATATTTATTTCTATAATTAAGATTTTATAATGAATAAGATAAGATACGTATGAAGTTTTGGTTAAAATATATTTATACTTCAATTAGAAGTCAGTAGAGTCCGATTACGCTAACTCCCAGTGGCTTCGCAAAAGTCGAATCGCGGCTGCTGGGGGGCCGACGAAAAGCGTTTTATACATAGGTAACCGGGGCTGACGATTCTGCCAAAAATAAATACCAAGGAGAAGGAGGAGAAGGAAGAGGATAAGGTGAGGCCAAAGAAGAAGAAGAAGGAATATAAGGAAGTCCCCCGGCTTCGAGTCGTTCCTAGAGCAAAGGTGGTCTAATATAATAGTAAGTAATCCAGCCGTGAAAATGCCGCAAGCTTTATGGAGACCTTTGCGCCGGGAACGTTCGTGTATTTATTTGTTAATTAGCCATAATATTATATTAAATAAATCACGGGTTACTCACGTCGAAGTCGAATATCAAAATCGGATACTTGGTACGCCGGAGATATGGCATCAAGACGATTTTCCGTCCTCATATGCAGCTAAGACGACTTATGCGTTCGCCGAAGGACAGAAGAGCCATTGAATAGCCCAGGCGTACCTTGCTCCTGTGGGAAGAGCTACATAGGAGAAACGTACCGTAATATTTCCACCAGATTATCTGAGCACATACGCTGCATGAGAAACAGGGAGAGCCGGGGTTCTGCAGTGACGGAGCACATATTAGACTCAGATTCGACACACTAATACGTTTCGATAAAGTAGCCATACTGGCGAGAGAAAAATATGCGGTTCAACGGAAAGTACGGGAGGCTATCGAAATTAGTCGGCATCCGACTTTTAATCGCGATTGTGGATGGTAGTGCCCCCCAGCTGGAAAACTGTGTTAGGTAATGCGTCGGTGCTCAGTGTGGACGATCCTTTAGAACATGACGTAGTGAGTGTGGTGTGTTACCCTACATTTGACAATGATGCTGAAAACGAGGGTAGTTTCTCGCCTACCCCGCCGCCACCACCGCCCGCGACGAGCGCTCGCGAGCGGAGAGCCGTGGCCCGTAGTTTGCGTCGGTTAGCCAACGCGAATGGCTCATGAATAAGCTCCTCGTTATGGAGCGAAACATGTTGAGCAATATTCGAAGAGTTGCTTAGAATTTGAGTGATTTTCACTGTAACTTTCGGCGCAAAGAATGTCGTCTCCTGTTACTAAATATTTTGCGCTATTTTTCTATCGCTTCTTAATTGTAAACATTAAAAAAAATAAAAAAAATGTTCATATTCGACTCACCGGGTATCCGTAGTCGTTGGAGCTGGTCATGGCGACTATGGCCATACTCATGCTGACCCGCGTGGCGTAGGCGACAGTGGTGCAGAGGAACAGTAGGAGTACCATGACGTGACGCATTCCGAACATCGCATCTGGAACAGATAAGATGAATGATGGGTCATTTTTTTGTTCTATACACCAGTGGAGGCTTAATTTGGCTTAAAATTTCTTCATGAGCTGTATGAAAACTGCTCAGGTCCCTAAAAATTTGGCAAGCCGACGGGAATCGTGTTCTATGGACGCGTCGCTACTGCTATACACTTATTAAAAATTTTGGTAAGTTTTAGATGATTTCGACTCCAAAGTAGGACACAAAAAGTGTCCCAAAATTTTCTTAATTATTTTGTTACTTCCATTCCATTCCGTTACCGCCATAAGAAGTCTATGGAAAAAGTAGGTAACGGAATGAAAAAAAAAATTGGGACACATTTTTTGCCCTAATTAAATCGAACGAGCTCACGATTCTGAGTCGTTATTTATTTATAGGAGCCAAGAGTGTCCCACTGCTGGGCAAAGGCCTCCCTCCTTCCCTTCCACGTGTCCCGGTCTTGAGCCGTCTCCCACCAGTTTCTATCGAAGGCGTCAAGGTCGTCTCGCCATCGCCGTCGAGGTTTGCCGCGGCCCCGGGTTCGGTTTTGTGGGACCCATTTGGTAGTTACTTTGGCCCACAAATCATCCGGCATGCGACAAACGTGTCCCGCCCAGTCCCACTTCAGCTTAGCGGCTCTTTCCGCTACGTCAGCTATTTTAGTCTTAGAGCGTAGTATAGTATTTTTAATGCGATCGGTTAGTTTCACGCCGAGAATACTACGCTCCATAGCCCGCTGGCAAACCTTGAGGCTGGATTTCTGAACTTTTGTCAAAGACCAAGTCTGTGCTCCGTAGGTCAGGATGGGGAGAATGCACATGTCCATGAGTTTTCTTTTTAAAGATATGGGAAAGTCGAGTGTCGTGGGTGAGTCGTTATCACTTAAAAATTTCCAAATTGAATAAAAAACGTGGAATATACAACTTTAAATAAAATGGCCCTGATACTGGGAACTATTTAACTATTGATTGGACCACAGAACTACATAATAAATATTTAGAAATGAATTCATTATATTTCAAACGAACTTATCACTAAAACTTTTAATGATTTTCTAAATCTATAATAATTAAGAAGTAGTACTTTTTAAACATTTATCTTAACGAAATAATTATTCTGCTTTATTTTGGTTGGAACTACGCACATATTCCGACCAAAAAGTGCAGAAATTAAAAAGTACCTGTTTTGTATACTGTCATAAAAATTAATTTGAATGCAGCTGGGAATTTATGCGAATTCTCTAGAAATATTTATAGACGTAAAATGAAAATTGCATTTTTTAAAGAAAGAAAGAAAATACATTTATTTACGCCACACCAGTTCAATAGTTACAAGAAATAAAGATAAAAAAGATAAAAAAGATATTTATTCTTCAATTTAGGCACATTACAATGCACTTATGAACGTCAGAGAGAAAAGAAACTACCACCGGTTCTAACCCTACACCTCTGACCCGAGAAGTATTACTTATTACCGGCAAGAAACTCGGCGGGACTTATTTTTTCAAAACAGTACTACAAATACATTAAAGATACTATATACAATAATGCGTAGTTCTTCAAGAAGGCATATCAAAACAGCTTGAGAGACAGACATGTACCTGCCTATTGTGTAATTAAAATGAAAAATAAAAATAAAATCCAAATCTGACTGCTTCGCAATACGTTTGATATTCTTTCTTACTTGAACTGTGTCCTCTAAATGTTAGATGATTTTATAGATTCTGGTTTGGGCCATGCATATATGTCTGTCATATAGTCCTCGACCCTGTAATAACCCTTTGACATTAAAGTTTTTTTCAAGTATTTCTTAAGAGCGGGAAATGATAGATTCAAAACATCGACGGGTAACTTGTTATAAATATGAATACCCTGGCCAAAAAATGACTTATATGCTTTGCGGACACGACATCGTCTGGTAGCAAGCTTGTTTTTATTTCTAGTGTTATAGCTGTGGATGTCAGAATTCTTCTTGAATGTGTGTATATTCTTTACAACAAAAATAATATTATCATAGATATATTGGGACGCAAGAGTTAAAATATTAATTTTTTTAAATAATTCTCTAATTGATGTACCTGCCTTTAAGTTATACATAAAGCGAATGGCTCTTTTCTGTAAAACAAAAATAGTCTGTATGTCAGCTGCTTTGCCCCAAACCAGAATTCCATATGACATTACACTATGAAAATAACTATAATAAACTAAGCGAGCTGTCTCAATATTAGTCAGTTGTCTAATTTTTCTAACGGCATGAGCGGCTGAACTTAGTCTAAGAGCGAGTTTTTTTATATGAGGACTCCATTGTAAATTTTTGTCCAACGTTGAACCAAGGAACACAGTTTTATCTACTATATCTAAACATTCACCATTTATAACTATATTAGTGTCCATTGGTGCCACGTTTGGCAAAACAAATCGAATACATTTAGTTTTCTTAGCATTAAGTAACAGATTGTTAGTAGTAAACCAGTTTAGTACGCCAGCTAGTGTATTGTTAATTACAGATAAATCATTGGATTGCCGTTCAACTTTGAAAATTAAAGATGTATCATCGGCAAACAAAATCATACCACAAAGGTTTTTTACTACACAAGGTAAATCATTTATATAAACCAAAAACAGGAATGGGCCCAGAATGGAACCCTGTGGCACTCCTAATTTTACTAAAGTCCCTTTAGACTGGGTTTTATTTACAACAACTGTTTGTGTTCTATTGCTAAGGTAAGAAGACATGAGACTCAGGGCATTTTCTGAAAGACCATAGTGTTCTAATTTAAGAATGAGCGTTCTATGATCTACACAATCAAAAGCTTTTGAAAGGTCACAGAATATACCAATTGCATCATAACGTTTGTCTCGCCAAGCATTGAAAATATGTTTAATGAGTTCTGCAGCAGCGTCGGTTGTGGAACGTCCCTTTGTGAAACCAAACTGATTGCTTGTAAGCAGTCCATGTCTGTTGAATTGCCCCAGTAGATCATTTAACATTATCTTTTCAAAGACTTTACTTAGTACAGGAAGTATCGATATCGGTCGGAAATTATTTAGATCACTAGAATCACCCGATTTAAATAGAGGTATGACTTTACTACATTTCATTAGATCTGGAAAAACACCTTGTGAAACTGAATTGTTATAAATGATGGCTAAGTAAGGCGCTATGTCGTCTATGATATTGCTGATGACTACAACTGATATTCCCCATAAGTCCTCAGTTTTCTTTAAATTGAGTGATTTGAATGACTTTACAATTTTTTCGGAATCCACTAGGTCAAATTCAAAGATCGTATTACATTTCTTAATATTAGCGCAAAGTAAGGAATGAGCTTGAGACGAAGATGATTGTAGGCATTTTGTGGTATTTAATGCTATGTTAGAAAAATAATCTTCGAATGCCGAGGCAACATCGTCATTTGACATGACCTGTTGTTCCTCCGAGACAATGTTGACTTGACAATCGCGTGATTTACATTTACCAGCTTCCTTATTAATAATATTCCACACTGTTTTCACCTTGTTGTCCGACATTTTTATTTTTGCACTAGTATAGTTCGCCTTAGCAGTTAAACACACCTTCTTGAAAATTTTTGAATAGTTTTTTACATAGTCCAGAAAATCTGAAGTTTTGTTCACTTCTCTCTCTCCATAAAGTTCATAAAGCCTCTTTCTACTTTTATGAATACCTACAGTAGCCCATTCACTAAACTTTGCTTTAGCTTTAGTTTTTGACCCACTAATAGTTCTCAGTTTGAAATGTTTATTAAATTGACAAAGAATCATACTAAACAAATCTTCATACAAATTATTTGACTCATAAAAATGTGAATAAGGCAGTGTGGAGAGATGATTTTGAATTTCTTTTTTGAATAATTCCAAACGATAACCAGTAATGGGTCTATATGTTATAGTTTGTGGAATTTCCTGAATTGGCTTTATAAAAGATGCCCTTTGACCGCTGTGATCAGAATTAAAACAGTTAAATATTTCCTTATCCAGACATTCACAGTTACAATAAATATTATCAAGGCATGTTGCACTAGTGACACCCACCCGGGTAGGTTCAAAGAACAAATTAAACATATTAAACGACTTAAATAAACATAGCAATTTAATAGAATTAATAGAAGATTCAAGCAAATTAACATTAAAATCTCCACAGACTATAACATGCTTTCGGCAGTTTCGGTTATTAGTCACTAATTTCAGCACATTTTCCATGGTATTTTCAAATGTGTTGAAATCAGCTGCGGCCGCTGTTGGTGGTCTATGTACACAAATAACAATATAACTTTCTAATTCTACACAAGAAATTTCTACAATTCTCTCTATGGAATATTTTACAACATCCTTCCGTTCTTTACATCTCAGGCCATTTTTAACAATTATAAGGGAACCACCATGAATGGCAGATTTTCTAGCATAGAAACTGATTATTTTAAAGTTAATAAAATCAAAAATTAAATGTTCTTCTTTTAGCCAATGTTCTGTAATACACATAATTTGTACATCATTATTATCTAAGAATAAACCTATCTCTAACTCTTTGCTGGAAAAACCCTGAATATTCTGATGCACAACATTCATATTCAGATGTTTTCCCGCTGTCCGACAATCTAGTTTAAATGTGAAAAAGTCATTGTGGCGCTGTTCGCTTGCCGAGATCTATTTATAACACTATTATTTCTATTTGGCTCAATATTAAAGGCCAACAAATCAATAAGAGTCGTAGTATATTTCTTCGGCAAAAATATCTTCCCGGGGATTAGCCAAAAGCGCTCAATGAATTTATTTAAATCAAAGAAATGATACTTATTATTGAGAGATATGGAGTTGCACATTAATGAGTTGTAGCGTGATATTTTACTATTGTATTCATAAGGCATATTCTCTGAATATGGCAGTGCACATAAAATAATTTTGCCCACTCCAGATCTCTCAATATCATTTAAAGTTGACATCAGCTTATCTATGCTTTGCTTATCAACATTGAGACTATTTCCCATTAAAATTACCAATGTAGTGCTGTTATCATAACATCCCTTTGAAATAAGGTCACATAAATGGGACAAAGTTATGTTGTGGTAACAGTAATTTGACACTTGTTGTTGTAGTCTAAAGTTCAATAATGGGCCCATTCCTAACCCAATCTCATCAGAGTAAATAACCGTCTTCTTGACAGGTTTATGAACTGCTGGCACAGCAAGCTTAGAGGCGTTGAGGGCCACACTTGGTTCATCAGACACTGTTGGTGGTGTTTGTTCACAACTACAAACTTTACTATTAAGAAGCATCTTGCAACGCTCATCTAAATTATGATTTTCTGCCAACAGTTTTGAAAAAGCCTTAGTATGCTCCTCAACTTGTTTATTACTAGATTCATATCTAGAGGATATTACCGCAAGCTCATCCTTTAACCTATTTATCTCAGCATGCAATTCCTGTAAATTACTTTCTTTGGTCACAAGCTCTAAATGGCAGTTATTTACCCTATTTTTTGTTACCGACAATGCTAATTTAATTTTTTTAATGTTTTTAATGCATGCTTGGCTTTTGATAAGCTTCTGGGTTCTCCTAATATACCTATTTATCTTAACATACTTCTTCAGCTTTTTGCTACTGTTAAAAAACAATCCACCATTGTTCAACTCTTGATAAACATTATGGAGCCCCGAGGCATTATAGCGCTCCCGTTCACTTCTAAGCAAATCAAGTTCTTCATTTGCGTCACCCAGCTCCTCTTCCAGGCTTGCAATACGCTCTAAGGCCACTTCATGTGTAGATGCACAATGATTAAAAGAGTCCACTATTTTTTGTAGACGGTCCACTTCACAACGAGCCTCAGTCAGCTGTACATCATTGTCTGCAAGCTCCCTTCTCAGTGCTGTGTTTTTGTCTATGATACTCTTGAGCTCCACTTCGCTATCATCCCTTTCCTGCATCAGCTGATCAGATAAGGCCTGGGCCGCCCTAAGGTCTTTTGATGTAGCCTTCACTTGCATCTCTAACTGGCGCGTGTGGGCGCGTGCGGTGGCTTTGCGATCGTTGTCCATGTTCACTTCTCAGGTTAACTAAAAGGTGTTTAAAAAAAAAAATTAGTTGGTTCCTATATTGATAATGAAATGTTTTTAAGATGGTAAGTTAGAGTAGAGTGCAAGAAGGTACGAATGATAATGTGTGCAGTGTGTCAGTAGTGGGTATTGTCTGTGGCGATTGTGTCGTCTCAACTTATGCTTCCACAAGTTCGTCAAGCAAAGAGAAACGGTACTGTGCCAATGTAGTAGGCTTGACGTTGCTCACGGCCGTAACAGTGAGCTTTGCATGAAAATAATATAAATTACATATAACATACGATACTCTAATCACAACAATGTGTAGCTAGTAACAACGAGAAAAAGAACGAATACTTCCTTTGTTTCAAAAACCAAATTCCAACGGTGATCACTTTTGCATTGACAGCTGCTCCGGTTCAAAGTCCAATTATGCGATTTTACGCTGCCGTTTTCACAAAACTATCGATGTATACACACTATATAATCACTTATGTTGCTTTTAATGCACAATACGTCTAGTTTAGGACTAGAAATATAATAAATTTTAATTAATTTAGTCAGCTGTTTCTAAAACCAACTTGACAGTTCGGCAGTGTTGCCAGTAATAGTTAAACAAAACAGAAAAAAGGAACCCCCCCCCCCCACTCAGCGTAATGCAAGCCGCGGCACTGATATTCAGTGGGGACCCAACTTATAGCTAACTTATTACTAGCGAGTGACGACACAACTACAGACAAAATATAGAAAATGAAAATTAAACAGGCAACACAGAAAAAAAAACAATAAGGAACAATAATGTACCTCCCGCCATAACGACTGTGCACTTATCATTATACCGAGTTTAATGGCGGCAAATGACCTCACATTTTACAGATATATGAATTTAACAACAAGTTCAATATCTCAAATTTGCCCTACAGTGTGTGAAAAGTAAATGTTTCGAAAACACACGACTAAAATAAGAAATATTTGTACCTATGAAAAGTTTTGCAATTTTAAGCCAATCTCTGGTAGCACAGCGATATGCATAATAAAAGCAACCACAAAACGTCCTATTTATGGCACCCTTCCGTAAATGTCGTTAAAATGTATATCTTCATGCGAAATTCTTAAGACAATGACAATGTTTATCCTTGCCGCAACATTACCGAGAGACATAACCCTACGTCTCACAGATTGCGAAACCGTGTCATGAAATCTCACGCCAAACAATCTTCATAAGAAAACACATCAAAACCGTATCACAAGAGCTGCAAACGAGTTCCACACTCAGTTCTTCGTAACTGCATTATAATATATCTTCAAAAACTAGTTATTTGCTGGCAGAAGTTTGCACGATGATATTAGTTCATAGTTGCAAAAGGAACATGAAAATTATATGATACTTATGTCAAAATGTCCAACGTACTGTAAGTTGTTGCAAAGAAAATGAAAGATATTTCGTTAGTATTTTAGTCTTTGTAATTTGTTTAAGCGCTTGTGGCTTAAGTGGTAAGACATGTAAGAGAAATCATTTTCTCCAATGTGCTCGGAAATTTTCAGCTTACTGTAGCAAAATGAGTACGTGAAGTTCTTCATTTTTTACCAAAACGAATTAAAAAAAATAAAAATCATTATTTACCTGTTTTAGCGGCCGTGAAGTAATTTGTCAACGCCATAAATATGTATACACTTTTGCACCTTACTCCATTGTAATAAGGTTCAAAGTGTATACATATTTTAGGCGTTGACTAGTAAAATCCATTACTGTATTGTTTTTTACCTTTTAAACTTTTCATCCGTCTAACAAATATCATTTCAAACAGCCAATACTTAAGCGACGTCTATACACCGTCTGAACGGCAATCCCTTCAAACTGTAGGATAGAGCGAGATAGTTAGATCAAAAACCTTGGTTGTCTCGTTCTTTGTCATAGCACCGCGTCTGATCGTGCGAATGAGGCTTAATACAATCATAGACAAAACAACTATTTTTAAGGTTTAATCTTGTATCTGTTGCATAAAAGGAGCATATTTAATACTGTCTTAAATAGCTTTTGACGAAAATTTCTTTTTAAATATTATTTGAATGAAAATTGGCAGTATACATAGTTCTTAATACTATAAAAAAAATATAGAGGGAAAGTAATTCATGACATTGAACGCTAATAACGTAACCAAAATCTGTAATTATTTCATTTACTTTACTTTATTTCCTCGCACTTTTAGAGAAAAGCACTATATATGTCTCGGCGGGAATAGAAATTCGTGGACTCGTCTTATTTTTTCGGACTCAGCTGCGCTTCGTCCGAAAAAATCGCTCATCCACGAATTTCCCTTTCCCGTCCTCTGCAATAATGTACTATTCATTTGGTATTTACCAGTCGCTGTTCCTTGGGGAAATATCGTGAAAAACCAAATCCCAACAAAACCATTTTTTTTGGGTCGGAATTTAATTTGCAAAGATAGAGAGTTTGAACAACGGTTCATACTACTGTAGTTTCTCAGGTTTTATGTAAGAGAAATCATTTCATTTGGTATTTACCAGTCGCTGTTCCTTGTAGAGAAAATCGTGAAAAACCAAATCCCAACAAAACCATTTTTTTCTCTGGGTCGGAATTTAATTTGCAAAGCAGTTTTTTTGTCTGTTGCTGTCTGGTCGGACCCCACGCTCCATTATGCCGTGTCAAATATTACATCATGTCTATTATATCTTGTACCAAATGCAGCACATATTTTATGTAGATTTTTCTAATATGGTCGAAGTAATAACTAGGAAGGTAACTTTTGCCACACATATATTATGATAATAGATACACGGCATACTCACGTCTATCTCACTTCAGATTACTACTCCATTAGAGATATTGCTTAGAGAGCCGACCTACATTTTTATAACATGAGGATGTGCGTTCAGTTAAAGGGAAGGCAAGGGAATAAAATTGTACACATCATTGTGATGAAGGGTATTCATATTGTCGAATTGAGTTGGTGGAAAGTTTAGCTCAGCTTTCCAGATTTTAGTTTATAGTCGAACGAGCGGGAGCGTAAGCAAAGCAAGTTCTTGCAAACAACTACTGGCTACTGGGACGTCTCGGCATTTCGATGGCGAGAGTTTGTTCGACGATAACTTTGGTAACGTTTTTCTGATCTTTATGAAATTTGTTGGGGTTATAGCACAGATATATACAATTTGAGAGCTAGTTTATGAGCAGGATCGATCAAGGGGTCATGGAGACTAGAAGGTGCGAAAAAATCATCATACGGGTCTTCCTATACCGGGCTTCCTATCCTGTAATAGGAGCAATAAATTAAAACATAAATTCTTCTCCTCAAACCAGACAGCGTTTGTTCAGCGACTTTGGAAAAAAAACTTGTGGTTTAACTTTTAACGCATTTTAAAGTCTATTCGAATAGCAATGTATTCCAAAATTGATTACGTCTGTAGGGTGACAAGACTGACAACTTGACAAGTAATGTCAATTAGACGGATTTTAACTTACTTACATTGAAAATACTATTTAGTTTCTATGAAAAAATCTAAAAAATACATGTTTTTTTTAAAGTTGTTGAAAAATTATTTTTTTTTGTTTTAGGAGTAGAATCTACGTTTTAATGTTTTAATTTATTGCTCCTATTACAGGAAACACCCTGTATATAGGTCATCTCGTGTACAAGGAAATTGCAAGTTCTCAGTTCGAGACGGACTACTAGTTAATTATCCCGAAATAAATTACATGTAGATATCCCCGTTCATGTCATGGAGCCGTAGACTTGAAGCACGCGGGAGTTGTCAAAAGGCGCAGGGTATCTGAATCACGTCCATGTAGCCCTTGAGACAATTCTAACTCCGCGAGAGGGATCATCCTGTCGTACACGTACGACAACAGAAAATAAATAACAGTAGGGCCAATGGGGTTGGCAATAACTGTCAACGGTTTGGCCAGATGGCGCCAGGATAGCATTTACCTGTCACTTGTATTGTTGTATGGGATTTGGTTTAAAGGCTAGCCCATCCAGGTCAGAAAATTCCTAGAAAAACAAGATCTTGACACTATATGTAGGACCGACAGATAGGTAAAAGCTATGCTGGCGCCATCTGTAAAGGCTTTCGACCGGCCAACCCCATTGAAACGTACTTTATGTACAGTCACCTTCAGATACATCGGAGCAGCCACGGTAGTCAAAAATATCTCAACATGGACTTTATCACCTTGACAATAGAGGTGTTGTTCAGATATTTGTGACTAGCCTGGCTGCTCCGATATATCTGATGGCGACTCCTAACTTTATACATTTCTTTGCTGTCTCCTTGTGTTGTATTGTCTTAAAATATTCTACGGAATTGTCGTAAAAACGTGTGATTATATTTATTCAGTCGTACAAATGTCAAGGTCATTATCAACGAGCGAATTTATTTTTACCATAGGTACTTAAATAGCACAAAATAAACGTTTATTTCTGGTTTGTGGCTTTGAAATTGTTTGCTATATTTGAACTCCGTATAATAATAATTTGGCAATTTCATCTAGGGAACTTCCGTGTCTATATACCTAGACAGGTAATTGACTTATCGCTATAGTTTTATGAATTTAAAATGACAATGTTTTTCATACTTAAGCACTGACACAAAAAATATCTTCTTTGGATGTTCATGAGTAAAAAATCCTTTTTCAATTTGTGGTAGTCATTGGTTTAAAGTATAATACTGTAAAGGTGTAGCGCTTACTTAACTAATCTATCTTCGGCAAGACTACCTAAATATTAAAATTAAATAACCCTACGTATATGTATATGTGACTTAAGAATCGCCAGGACGCTCGCGTGAACTCGCGTCCCCATACAAACGTAGTTCAGCTCTCATTTTAAAACGACATGCTTTAGAATCACGAAATTTGGCATGGACATTTTAGTAGTACAAAGCTATGTCGGTAGTTAGTTTTCGTTGCTAAAAATTGTAATACAAAGAAAATATAGCAAAAATAAGTTTTGTATGGAAATCTGTGTCTGGCTGTATTTTCTTTTTATTAAAATTTTTAGCAACGAAAATGAATTACCGACATAGATCTGTACTACTAAAATGCCCATGCCAAATTTCATGGTTCTAAAGCATGTCGTTTTAAAATGAGAGCTGAACTACGTTTGTGTGGGAACGCGAGCGTCCTGGGGACTCTTAAGCTCAGGCATGCCTATAGAAATAACTATAGGTACCTTCGCGTCGCTGCTATTGCGTACTTTCAGTTTATTGTTATTTTTTGCGACATTGGCACTCATCACTTATGGTGTTTATGCTGGTTGAACGTGCTGTTATTTTCTTACTGTGTCAAGTACCAGACGACAAGAGGAGCGCGGTAATTTACGTTACTTCGGAGAAATGCGAAACACATTTTGTTATACTAAGGTCTTTAACAAGTTTTTAAAGGTCCTTGATACGACTTGCTGAGGCAAATATACAATTAAATTATCCTTTTTGTTAACTTAGAATAAATAAAATAGAAGAACATGTTTAAAGGAATACAGTTCCGTAAAACTACACAACTATAGTCTAGTACTGCAACTATGGTCCACAGCTTCAATACGTAATTTAAATATCAATCCCAGTCATCTTTTAAGTTTTTTTTAATTATTCATTTATGAATTTTTTTTTTAAATTAAACGCTTCATTCAAATAAAAGTAATACCTAATCGTAGATATTCGAGTCAGTTTTGGACCATAGTTAGGAGCTTTTGGACTATGGTTGTGTAGTTTTACGGTTGTCATTTTTCGATTGGGCAATTTTTTTGCATTTGTTGCTCGTCACTACGAACTACCGCTTTTATAGCCTAAAAAGTGTTCGGAGCCTCGGGCGCAGACATAAAAGCGGTGTAGGATCACCTTTATTGCAATTGGTGCTAATTAAATCATTTATTGACTGAAAATTATTAAAACTTAGGTACTTAAATTTTGAGAAAACTTCAAACTTTAAATTCCGAGAGCCAGTAAAACTTCCAGAAATCTAATATTATTTGAGTGACATTTTTATTTTATAATCTAAGTGCTGCTAACTAATACAACTTAGGTGTTAGCTGAGCCAAATTAAATAATTACTTCTTTAAGTTTATTTAACTTTATCTAATCCCTTTATTTGACTTTTAACTTTGACTATTTTAAATCTAAATTGTGTAAGTATAATCAACTGAAGTGATACGTTCGCTGAGAATACGTCGACGGGTACAGTCAGCATCAATAGTATCTTCCTACACGAAAGCCGCAAAAATATGTGACTCGCTCTTATTAGTAGAGCCATAGGAGCGTGTCACATATTTTTGCGGCCTTCGTGTAGGAAGATACTATTGATGCTGACTGTACTTGTAGACCTAACAAGGCTTAAGACTGCATCGATCGTCCAGTGGCGCCTTCATTGGGCGGATTGTATTTCCTAATATACGATCTATGTGATACTGTTGTATATTACTTACTTTTGGCTTCATCGCCTAAATAGAAAAGAGTGACCACCATGTGCCGTTTAGGTAATGAAGCAAAAATACGCAAAATGAATCCATGTGACAAAGACCAAAATTTGCGGAATTAGTAGTACTATAACTTAACATGAGCAGGGCTTGTAACCGGTTAATGCAAAAAGCCCCGAAATTATCCAATATATTTAATTATTTTATGGTTATTATGTAAAACCCGATGTTTTATTACAGATTTCACTTCAAATTATAGGATTTTTCGATTGAGTGTAAAACAGTAACGAAAAGAACGAAAAAACAAACCGGTTTTTTACTATGGATTTCGGTTACGGTTACAAGCCCTGAACATGAGGGATTATAAAGAAATTGCATCGTTTATTAGGCAACACAATCCGCCCAATGAGAGCGCCACTGGACGGTCGACACAGTCTTAACTCTAGCACTGTCAGGGAAAGTGTTAAAATACAGGGGTAGCTTTGAAATATCAATTATTCGCCAAAGTGCTGATTTTCATCATCCAGCTTTCTCGTAATACGTTACAGTTTATATAGTTCTAACCCTTTACATAAAGGGCTCAAGTAAATTACTAAAATTGCTGCTTTTATGACTGTCTGAAATCTATCAAAGTAGCTCCAAAATCCTGAAATCACCCTAGTTTACGGTACCTAACAAACTATAAAGACTTCTTTTTAAACTGTTTTATTTTTATTTGGCTTTAGAATGCTACCATAACTCTCATGCTACTCATGTTACCAAGTCTAACTTATACTTTGCAAATAAACATACATATATAGGTTGTTTCCTGTAATAGGAGCAATAAATTAAAGCGTAGATTCTACTTCTCAAACAATAAAAACCTCAAAACCGTGTAATTTTTATATTGTGTGTTTTCATACAAACTAAATAGTATTTTCAATGGACGTCTTATCACTTTTACTTGTAAATCTTGTCACCCTATGGGACATTATAAATTTCGGAATACATTGCGTGTTCGAATAAACTTTAAAGCGTACAAAAAATTTAACCATAAGTTACTCTTCAAAGTTGCTGAACAAACGTTGTAAATATGGTTTGAGGAGTAAAATCTACGTTTTAATTTATTGCTCCTATTACAGGAAACACCCGGTATAATATGTGATAGGTAATCCTAATCAAGAGGGTCCTAATGACGACATGCGCTTATTACGTTGTAGTAAATAAGGAAGTAAGTGAAGGCTACAATAAGAGCCAGTCTAATTTGGATTATTGCCTATACCTATTGCGATATGTGACTGGGCGTTATTTGCCTATAAAAAAGCGGTCAAAATCACGATTGTCCATTTTAATTGCTGTCGTACAGGATAAAACAAAAGATGGAACAAAAAAACGCTAAGTGCGAGTCGGACTGTGTAACATGGTCCCGTTGGTTTTCTTTGATTTCGACTATTACGATCAAGGGCCTGACACCGCGTAGCACCGTAAGGGATAGACATAGATGACGTCATGATGACGTCTAACTCGTGGGGATACCAGTAAGAGAAAATTACCCCATTATTTCATATAGCGAGCACCGAGCACTCCGGGCAGGCCCGGAGCGATGTGAACATAGACATACCACCCATAGACCTGACATGGAAATAAATAAATAATAATACCAAGATTGAACGGGATGGTCTTATCAAACTTTCAACAGGTGTGACAGAGAAGCGAGCTGTTATCGTTAGTCCTAGTCTCACCTATTTTTTGACAGTGGAGGGTAACGAACAGATGAAATTAGCGTTTTTACTACGAGAAAACCTGATGGTTTTGTCAGAAAGTTGTGTCGACTACGGACACAATAGTAATTTGTTCCGCACATAAAAAAAAATTTCGCGTTTTTTTTTTCTTCAACCTACTTTTCCAAACTCGCAATACGATACCATGCTAATGCCCTTGAACGGATCATGAATATTTTTGCTACATCCTGTATAGCAATTTCATTTTTAAGGTCGCTGTTCCAAACCCAACTTGTATATTAAGATTTTCGAAACTTATGATCGAACTTTCATTTGTTATTTCAGTTCCTTTACGGTGAACAAAAATATTGCAAGGAAATCAAATCAGGTGGAAGATCTTTTCGCTTTCATTATAACTAGTTAGTACCAATCTTGGACTTAGGATGCCAAGCATACCCCAGACTTACTGAGCCATAGCAAAACCAACACTAGGAATTAATTTTGTTACATTCTAATTTCTTTAGTATGGAAAAATAAAACAGGAAAATTTTATTACTGGCAGATATCAACATCTTTATTTAAATAAATTTTTGCCAATGATATGAAATGATGATCTTTTTAAAACAAAAAATACCTCAATATTAGGGTAAGTATAAAAATCACGCACTGGTATCCCTAAGGCGTATGTAATGCGACTAAATTGCTTATGCGGTTCTAAATTACTGACAGCTATACGGCTAACCGCGTTCATAAATTAGTCGGTTAATATGTTCTCGAATGTTTTATTTACCTTTACAATTTTATGTATTATTCTTCACGAGAATAGATTTATTAACAAGATTATAGCGCGTAATAGATTGTAGGATACTATTTATACACTAAACAACAGGAGTAAACTGTAAAATGTGGTACTTACCTGTGAAAGGTTATGTTGTCGTAATATCGGCGATAATCACTTCTACAGCTCAAAACACAACAATTAACCATTGTTTTCCGTAGCTGGCACAACTTTCCACGAAATATATTTGGGTTTCACCTAGCAAATACAGATATTTTGCAAGAAAACGCGAATTAAATGTGTTCATGACCCTCCACTCATAGAAAGTACTTACGGTGGAGGGTGACATAAAGCCGTGAGTCTATGATAAGGACGAACAAAAAATGGCAACTTCTCTGTCATACCTATTGAAAATTTAATAAGACCATCCCGTTCTATCTTGGTATTATTATCACCATGTCCTGTCTATACCTTATATTGTATGTCTATGATTACGATTGACATGTAGGCTTAAGAAGATTACGATCATATCGTCAAATTACCTTTATGGCATCAGTTACAGAATTGCCGATCACAAGCCAGCTTTTAGACGTTCGGGAGACTCAGTTTGCTAAGTATTACACATTCGTCCCTATTTCGCCTCGTCACTGAATGGATAGCCATTCAGTTGCTTTGGGTAGCTCTAGCTACCAGCCGTCTCACTTATTACCTGGGCAATACAGTCTATTTAAGCGGTTTACATTGCAGTGCCAACTGTACGCGGTTGTACAAAACGCCATGGACAGAAGCCGTTGGAGAAGTTTCATACACACGAAGTACAAATCATCCGGTGATGACCACGATCCTCAGTGACCGACCGAAGAGAGACATTGCAGTGCCAATTATGTGTGTGGTAGAATCAACTTCAATGTTTCAAGATATGCGAATAATTTTATAGCTTACTTTGTTCTTGCAATATTATAATTTGTAATCCAAATATGAAAGGTAAGTATCTAAGTTACTAAGCCTTAACGGTTGGAGGTAGAAATTCAAAATTCGCAACACATTCTTCGGATGTTGAAAAGAAATGATGAATTTCAACCTCCACGAGGGTAAAAGCAGGGGTTGAAAGTTTTAATGTCTTCTACGTTTCCGAAGCCAGGGGCGGGGACTATGTAGCTTAATACAGATTTTTGATAAAGTATCGATAGAAATAGGATATCGCTTTGCGATCTCATTACTCAATCAAGTGAAGGGATTGGTCATTTACTGAGCGCAGACATAGTAGTGTATAATGGCTCCTCTACATGATGGGCCATCATAGGGACGCAGCTATGCGTTAGAGGGACCTAACGATATTTCGATCTCGTTCCATCGTATAGCTGCGTCCCTATATGGCCCATCATGTAATCTAGAGCCAGCCTAACGGGTATGTTTGCCTCACGGGTTTTTTCGGCAATACCCGATGACATGCATATCCTGTAAAAATTTTTTTTTTGTCTGATTTTAAAGTTAAATACCTACTCCTCTAGGTAAATCCCTCACGTTAGTTGTTATAGTTAATATTTAAACAGTCATCGAAAAATAAGTAAACATCAAACTAGTTGAATATAAATCCGCAGTAATAAACCCAAACTAAAAATGCAGAAATTCCTCTTTTCAATTTTTTGCCAGTATTTACGCAATAGGGGATTAAAGGAAAGCTCTCGCGACTGAGTTTTTTTCGGATTCCGGCTTTGTTCGTCCAAACCAAATCATAAATAGTCATGTTCGGTTTTTCCATGCTTTTATTTAACTTTCAATATTGCAGACTCACTAGAGCCACTATGATTTTTTTTTAAATTTATGTGGAAAGCTTTTACCTATCAATGTTTCTGTAGTAAAGTCAAAACGTACACCTCCATTATTTATTTAGTTATAGAACAAGCGGAGCATAAGCGAAGTGAGTTCTTACAAACAACTTCTGGTTATTGGGATGTCTCGGCATTTCGATGGCTTTTTGATTTTGAGGGTTTGTTCGACGATAACTTTAGTAACGTTTTTCTATTCTTTATGAAATTTGTTGGGGTTGTAGCAAAGATACCTAACATTTTAACGTTCGTGTGTGAGCTGGATCGATCAAGGTATTGTGGACTTAGAAGGCGAAAACATCTCTTCATATGGGTCTTCTTATATTGGTCAACTCGTTTGCAAGTAAATCGCGAGTTCTCATCAAAAAGCCATCGAAATGCCGAGACGACCCAGTACCTAGCCCGAAGTTGTTTGTAAGAACTCGCTTCGTTTACGCTCGCGCTCGTTTGAAAAAACCAGACCTACCTACCGCCGTGCAAAGTACATTACTAACACATTAACTTGTATGGCAACACTTACACATTCAAGTTGTGTTTAATGAACGTGATAGACAACTTTGTCACGTACTCAATGAGCCATTACTTGTAACATCAAAATTGGTTAAATGTGCCCATTCTTATGAAGAATGGATAGATTCTTTATATTGTTTTTTTAGGGCACCTGTGAATTTTAGTGTTGTACCTAAAGACTCCGTAAAAATTATATTAAATAAAATCAGTGAAATTTGGAACATTAATAAGTTCAAGTTAAATACATCGGGTCGGGTGACTCACGATCACAACCTCACGAAGATTTAAGTTTAAAATTGATTAGTTTAAGATTGAAACGAGAAAGGGTAATGTTTATTAAAAAGGAGTATAAAATGTAATGTTGGACTTTGCTTTAAGACAGTGTCGATAAACGAATCAATTTTTATATAATCCCTCATGTTAAGTTTTAGTCCTAAATACTTATTCCGCAACTTTAAGTCCTTGCCACATTTTGCGTATTTTTTTGCTTTATTACCTAAACGGCAAATGGTGGCCACGTTCTTCCGTTTAAGTGATAAGTAATATAAAACTGTATCACATAGATCATACTTTGCGGAATTAGTAGGGCTCACGTAGGGCTACAACTTAAAATGAGGGATTATACAGATCCCCCTAATGAGGGCGTAAATATAGAAAACCGCTTTTTGAAAGACCAACAACATTTGTAAATTATCAAGTTTGCCAAAAACAAAAAAGTTGCCCAATATATACCGTCCTCATCCCTACTTGTCTTATCATGTAAACAAACGTCTGTCAATATAGAAGTCGCAATGTCATTTATTTTTGAGGTTATTCGTTATTTACTTCGATTATTAAGGAAAATTTTATTAGAAATGATATTATTCATGATTCATTTCATTTTTCAATTGGATTGAATTCAATAAAAGGTAAGTTTAATTTTAAGTGCTAATATCAGAGAAAAGTGTGATAATGTCCTTGAGAAGTGTTTGTTTACATTATAAGACAAGTAAGGATAAATACGGTACAGAACTAACTGCTTTTTCCTCCTTACTGCTACAAAACAAAAAACTACAAATTTTAGGTAAACCTTGAGATGATTTGTTTGCCAACTATTTGGCCATCTTAAATAATAAGTGAACTATTTTCCTGGTTCGGAACAAATATTTGTAAAAGTTGACGTTTTACCTCACTAAACATAAAATTTGTATTTTAGATCAAAAGATATGGCGATTTTTAAGCAAATTGAATGATGAATGTACCTAAGTACTGTAATACATACTCTGTAATATTACTTTGTGAAACATAATAGGTATCGTATTATATTCTACGCGCGTTTCAATTGTAGAATATAATGTATGAAATGGATGTCGGCCTATTTATTTCAGCTTTCTTTGTACATAAACTCCTGCCTAGAAAATGTGTTTTTAATATTATACATGATATGAATTTTTTGTGCCTATAAAATACAAGTTTGTAGTCACTTTTACTTGACAGAAATATGATAGGTATTAAATTAAGGCAGCTATCTGACGCATTTTTTAGGGTTCCGTATCCATACTATGGATTCCATAGTCAACTATTAGAAACCCTTATAGTTTCGCCATGTTCACCTGAAAAGTGTATCGTGTGGTATATAAAATAATAACCCGTGATATAAGAATTTCAAATAAGTATATTTATTGTATTAGGTATCATGAATGGTTTTGAAGATGTTTAAAAAAAGGTGAAACCTGACCAGCCCCCTTATATCGGAAACTGCTGTATCGAAAATTAGAAAAAAAAATACAGATAATAATCATTCTTTACGTATACATTACAGGAAAAATAATGAGAATGTGCAGTCAAGCGTAAGTCGGTCTTAAGAAAAAAAAATGAAATTGGGGCTTGATTCCGATTCGCACTCGGCCACCCAATAAATTCTTTTGAAATCATGCTGAAAGTGTCTTTTTTCAAAAAAATAATATGGAAAATCAGTTGACGTGACATATAATGAATTATTCCTATCTTATTCCTGAGATGAGAGAAAGGCGGCCATCTTAGGGATAAGATATACATAGCTGTTTGGTGAAGAAAACCATGTTTTTCAAGCCAGGCAAAGTTGTGCATCCTAGGCAAAGTTGTGCCTCCTAGGCAAAGTTGTGCATCCTAGGCAAAGTTGTAGCAGTTGACGGTATCCTAAATAAGGCACCTAACCATGACCTGTCTGTATAAACAAAATACTTATATAGATATGATATATCATTATCAACTACTTACGTGAAGTATTGACTGACGATTCAAAGCACTTGTTGATAGCGAAATTTCAAAACCTCTTATTTAACTTTAAATAATTTTCTGAAATGAGTTTGTATATACTTGGATATAAAGATCAATTTCGCTTGGTAAGATAAATCAGATAGGTACTTTTTGTAAATATAACGTTGACATGTGTTTTGAAATGCAAATATTGATCTGATAAATGGCAGCTTTGTAATAAGTATTTTTTATTAGGGTCAAGTGTACAACAGTGGGCAACTTTTTTTATTCACTTCTGCTTATTTAATATATTATTTAATTTTTAAGCCTGTTAAGCGTGGGTATATTGGTCCACTCAGACCTACCCACTTCAATGAAGTTACTTACTTTTTTTTAAATATCAATTCATAGAAAAACGTCTACAATTAATGAAGTACCTTTACATAATTATATGTAATAAATAGTTCATTAACTAGTTAGTTGGTTGAATTTAATAAAGTCAAGTTGCAGAACCCAGACCACTTATTTAAGCTTCGGTTTTAAAATTCATGGAAAAAAGTTATCTGCCCTAGAACAGTTTAACCATTTCGTAAAAAAAGCTATGCAGAATTTGCTGTAATTGCTTGCTATCCAATTTTCGCCGACTGACGGTCTTCGCCGAGTTGAACTTACTTATTTTTGAAATATTCTGAACTGTTTGAAGTTAATATATTATGTTATACATATCTGGAAGCATAAATGCATGACTTAATTTATTATTCATTAAGTTTTCACATTGGATACCTCTGTGTGCGAGCAAGACATCGATACACTCAACGATGGGTGAACAAATTGATATTATCGACACTCATAGATAGGTATTATCGACAATACTGGAACTCCCCAGTACTTGAGATATCACACGTGTAATCCTAGTTTATCTCTAGGATTATGACATTCCTTCTGAAGTGTCTTATAAAATATTTTCGTAGTGATTTATTGTTGTTGGCAAAAGTATCGCTGAGTGTATGCATTTAATATTTTTTGAGGCTCCAGACGAGAGCAAACTAAAATAACCGCATAATGTAGGGGGACCGTACAGTCCGTACAGTGCCATCTAGTAACGCTTTCAATTATTGATAGCCTTTAACTTTGGACTTTTGCATTTAGCGGTAACTTTGGTATGCTCTCGTTCAGGTGACGCTTCAAACTTGGAGCCACGGAAAGTTCTTAGACTGTGTCCTCTATTAAATATATAGGGCGTTCTAGGACTATGGGACATCAAGGGAAAATAGGGTCAAGGACTTTGAAATTGCTGAGCCATTTAGGGTTCACTTTACATTGGACATTTCATAGAGTACGTATTAAACAAAAGAAGATAGCTTGGACCGTAAACCATTGACCTAGTTCTAATCTATACATCTATCTATATATCTATCTATACATATAATAAAGGTGAAGAGGGTCAAAAATTTGTACATTGGAGATATTAGCAAATAAATGAGTTAGTACCTAGCTCTTAGAATCGATAACAGAACACGTTTCGGCGATTTTTAGAATTTTTGTCTGTTTGTCTGTTTGTCTATTTGGATGGGGAGAGTTGGCGTCAAAACGCCTGAACCGATTTCGATAAAAACTTCACTAGCAGGTTCTACAGACCTCTGGTCAGGACATAGGCTATAAAACATACGAACTTTTTGGATTTAAGGGGGTTTAAGGGGGTTTAAACTTTGTATGGGAAATGCCTTTATATGGTAAATAAATAAATACTTATGCATTTGTATTTCAACTATATATTTTTTAAACCACGGCGATGGCAAACAATCATACGACCCGCCTGATGGTAAGCACTTAGGGTAGCCAATGGACGCCTGTAAATCCAGAGGTTTTATGTGCGCGTTGCCTCCCTATAAGAATCTTTTTTTATTTACACTATATTGCACGAAATACAAAACTGTGAGACTAAACGGCGGATATCATACCAAATGGTATTTTCCACCAGTCAACCATTGGGTCTATACAACAGACATGTACAAAAGGTGCAAGAATAAAAGTTAAATTAACTAACTATAAAAAAACAAACGGAACATAGTGAAACACGGAAATCGAAAAGTACCGGCACACCCTACCGAAAAAGAGTTTAGATAGAGTTCACCGCGTGATGGGCGTCAAAGAGAGGGGGGCGCAAAAAGAAAAAAAGACACCACACTATAGCTAAATATATCGAAAATTGTTACGTTGAACATTTGAGATGGGAGAAGAAGAGTTTTGATAGAGTTCACTACGTGACGGGCGGTAAAGAACGGGGGGCTAGGGGGGCGGAACCCCCGCACTTAAAAAAAACGGTAATATTGCAAATTATACCAAAAACTGCTACGTTGAACATTTGAGATGGGAGAAAAAGAGTTTTGATAGAGTTTACTACGTGATGGGTCGCAAAGAAAGGGGGGCTCGGGGGGCGGAGTCCCCCGCATAAAGAAAAACCACACCGTACTATTGCTTATTATACCAAAAACTGTTACGTCAAACATTTGAGATGGGAGAAAAAGAGTTTTGATAGAGTTTGCCGCGTGACGGGCTGCAAAGAAAGGGGGGCTCGGGGGGCGGAGCCCCCCGCATAAAGAAAAAACACACTGTACTATTGCTTATTATACCAAAAATTGTTACGTCGAACATTTGAGATGGGGGAAAAAGAGTTTTGATAGAGTTTACTACGTGACGGGCCGGAAAGAAAGGGGAGCTTGGGGGGCGGAGCCCCCCGCATAAAGAAAAAACACACCGCACTATTGCTTATTATACCAAAAATTGTTACGTCGAACATTTGAGATGGGAGAAAAAGAGTTTTGATAGAGTTTACTACGTCATGGGCCGCAAAGAAAGGGGGGCTCGGGGGGCGGCGCCCCCCGGATAAAGAAAAAACACACCGCACTATTGCTTATTATACCAAAAATTGTTCCGTCGAACATTTGAGATGGGAGAAAAAGAGTTTTGATAGAGTTTACTACGTGATGGGACGCAAAGAAAGGGGGGCTCGGGGGGCGGAGCCCCCCGCATAAAGAAAAAACACACCGAACTATTGCTTATTATACCAAAAATTGTTATGTCGAACATTTGAGATGGGAGAAAAAGAGTTGTGATAGAGTTTACTACGTGATGGGCCGTAAAGAAAAGGGGGCTCGGGGGGCAGAGCCCCCCGCATAAAGAAAAACCACACCGTACTATTGCTTATTATACGAAAAATTGTTACGTCGAACATTTGAGATGGGGGAAAAAGAGTTTTGATAGAGTTTACTACGTGACGGGCCGGAAAGAAAGGGGAGCTTGGAAGGCGGAGCCCCCCGCATAAAGAAAAAACACACCGCACTATTGCTTATTATACCAAAAAATGTTACGTCGAACATTTGAGATGGGGGAAAAAGAGTTTTGATAGAGTTTGCCGCGTGACGGGCTGCAAAGAAAGGGGGGCTCGGGGGGCGGAGCCCCCCGCATAAAGAAAAAACAGACCGTACTATTGCTCATCATACCAAAAATGGTTACGTCGAACATTTGAAATGGGAGAAAAAGAGGTTTGATAGAGTTAACCACGTTATGGGCGGCAAAAAGTAGGGGGCTCAGGGGGCTCCTCCCCCCGCATACTGAAGAAACACACCGTACTATTGCTTATTATACCAAAAATTGTTACGTCGAACATTTGAGATGGGGGAAAAAGAGTTTTGATAGAGTTTACTACGTGACGAGCCGGAAAGAAAGAGGGGCTTGGGGGGCGGAGCCCCCCGCATAAAGAAAAAACACACCGTACTATTGCTTATTATACTAAAAATTGTTACGTCGAACATTTGAGATGGGGGAAAAAGAGTTTTGATAGAGTTTGCCGCGTGACGGGCTGCAAAGAAAGGGGGGCTCGGGGGGCGGAGCCCTCCGCATAAAAAAAGACCACACCGTACTTTTGCTTATTATACGAAAAATTGTTACGTCGAACATTTGAGATGGGGGAAAAAGAGTTTTGATAGAGTTAACTACGTGATGGGCCGCAAAGAAATGAGAGCTCGGGGGGCGGAGCCCCCCGCATAAAAGAAATACACACCGTACTATTGCTTATTTTACCAAAAATTGTTACGTCGAACATTTGAGATTGGAGGAAAAGAGTTTTGATAGAGTTTACTACGTCATGGGCCGCAAAGAAAGAGGGGCTCGGGGGGCGGGGCCCCCAGCATAAAGAAAATACACACCGAACTATTGCTTATTATACCAAAAATTGTTACGTCGAACATTTGAGATGGGAGAAAAAGAGTTTTGATAGAGTTTACTACGTGGTGGGACGTAAAGGAAGGGGGGCTCGGGGGGCGGAGCCCCCCGCATAAAGAAAAAACAGACCGTACTATTGCTTATTATACCAAAAATTGTTACGTCGAACATTTGAGATGGGGGAAAAAGAGGTTTGATAGAGTTTACTACGTGACGGGCCGGAAAGAAAGGGGGGCTTGGAGGGCGGAGCCCCCGCATAAAGAAAAAACACACCGCACTATTGCTTATTATACCAAAAATTGTTACGTCGAACATTTGAGATGGGGGAAAAAGAGTTTTGATTGAGTTTACTACGTGACGGGCCGCAAAGTAAGGGGGGCTCGGGGGGCGGAGCCCCCCGCATAAAGAAAAAACATACCGTACTATTGCTTATTATACCAAAAATTGTTACGTCGAACATTTAAGATGGGGGAAAAAGAGTTTTGATAGTTAACTACGTGACGGGCCGCAAAGAAAGGGGGGCTCGGGGGGCGGAGCCCCCCGCATAAAGAAAAAACACACCGTACTATTGCTTATTATACCAAAAATTGTTACGTCAAACATTTGAGATGGGAGAAAAAGAGTTTTGATAGAGTTTGCCGCGTGACGGGCTGCAAAGAAAGGGGGGCTCGGGGGGCGGAGCCCCCCGCATAAAAAAAAACACAACGTACTATTGCTTATTATACCAAAAATTGTTACGTCGAACATTTGAGATGGGAGAAAAAGAGTTTTGATGGAGTTTACTACGTGATGGGCCGCAAGGAAAGGAGGGCTCGGGGAGCGGAGCCCCCCGCATAAAAAAAACACACCGTACTATTGCTTATTATACCAAAAATTGTTACGTCGAACATTTGAGATGGAAGAAAAAGAGTTTTGATAGAGTTTACTACGTCATGGGCCGCAAAGAAAGGGGGCTCGGGGGGCGGGGCCCCCCGCATAAAGAAAAAACACACCGTACTATTGCTTATTATACCAAAAATTGTTACGTCGAACATTTGAGATGGGAGAAAAAGAGTTTTGATAGAGTTTACTACGTCATGGGCCGCAAAGAAAGGGGGGCTCGGGGGGCGGAGCCCCCCGCATAAAGAAAAAACATAATAGCTTATTATACCAAAAATTGTTACGTCGAACATTTGAGATGGGAGAAAAAGATTTTTGATAGAGTTTACTACGTGATGGACCGTAAAGAAAGGGGGGCTCGGGGGGCGGACCCCTCCGCATAAAGAAAAAACACACCGTACTTTTGCTTATTATACCAAAAATTGTTACGTCGAACATTTGAAATGGGAGAAAAAGAGCTTTGATAGAGTTAACCACGTTATGGGCGGCAAAAAGTAGGAGGCTCAGGGGGCTCCCCCCCCGCATACAGAAGAAACACACCGTACTATTGCTTATTATACCAAAAATTGTAAGGTTAGACATTTGAGATGGGAGAAAAAGAGTTTTGATAAAGATTACCATGTGATGGGCGGGATAGAAAGGGGGGCCAAGAAAGAAAAAACACACCGCAATATTGCTTATCATACCAAAAATTTCTAGGTTGGACATTTGAGATGGGAGAAGAAGAGTTTTGAGAGAGTTTACTACGTGATGGGCTGTAAAGAATGGGGCGCTCGGGGGGCAGAGCCCCCCGCACAAACAAAAAACACACTGTACTATTGCTAATTATACCAAAAATTGTTACGGTGAATATTTGAAATGGGAGAAGAAGAGTTTTGCTAGAGTTAATCACGTGATGGTCGGCAAAAAACGGGGGCTCGGGGGGCGGAGCAACCCGCATAAACAAAAAACACACTGTACTATTGCTAATTTGCCATGGCTGACACAGTCAAATCTCAGACGCTTTCAGTCGATCTTTTGGGATGTGGAAGTTATATGCACGAAGTCAATTTTAGCTAAACTTCTAAACATACTGTATGAAATACATGTAGAAAGCGTTTAGCAATGGACTGTTGAGGGTAACGAAAAGTGACAGAACCTACTGCAACGCACGCGAGCGAAGCCGCGCGGGTACAGCTAGTTCAATATAAAAATGATTGAATATTGTACTAGTATGCTAATATTAAATTTGTTTAACTTATTACTTACTTAACTTTGGCCTTTGCTTACCTTCGTTAGAATATTGAACTGCATACCTATGTTTAAGAACAAAGGGAAAATGGTAACAGAAGCACTATCTACTGTTAATACAAATATAAGTCATTGCCTTCATTTTATTTAATGGTTAAATATCCCCTCAGCTGTGGGAACGCCTCTCAGGTGGTCATAAAAATGACGGGTAATCTGTGGCTCGACCTGCCAGGTTCGCTGCATTCGCGTGTAGACTTTTTGTAATATAACCGTTAAACGTATATTTGCCTCGCTCTAACTTATTTCGTCGTGGAGTGAACGAAGCAAGACAGCTAGCAAGCGAACATTTGAATGTTCAACGGTGGAAATAGTCGTTAAATTTCGTCAGTCAAAAACAGTCACTTGGATGAGTGAGTTCTTACGTGTTTTAAGGTTATAATTGTTGATTTTTATGGTGAAACCTTTAGAAATCTGTGCAAATGTAAGTAAACTTTTGTTATTATTATGTTTGAGTGTGGTTTTTGAGTAATATCGGTGTTAAAACTGTGAAGAAAACAACATGCTAAGTCATAGCCGGAACTTTCATGCTCGATTTCTTGTTGTTTTCTTATGTTTTACTATGTCTCATAACAATCATTATCTGACGTAGTTCGTATATGTTTTATTTAATACAATGAAATTAGTTTAAAATCTGTTTAAAGTGATAAATAGCTTACAAATTAAATAACGGTCGGCACATGACCTCTCGGGCTTCGCCACAGACTAGACGAAAACCTGCAAGGCTGTCGCCACAGACTGAACGAGAACCTGCGAGGCTGCCGCCACAGACGGCACAGTCATGTTACTAACGCACGTTTTCATAGCATGGACATGCCACTTACTAAGAAGCAGCTTTTATTAATGTAGATCAAAATCTCAAAGTATGTTGATAGATTTATGTCATATAATAATACAAATATTCTAAAAACAAATGTGTTTTTCTTCACTTATTTACAAATATCCCTTCAATTCACTCACCCATATCACTTTCACGATCTAGGTATGTCCATATTAATCAAACCAGAGATATGTGATTAGGTCTATATATATCTTGTTTTCAGATTAAGTTTTTTGGTGTTTTTTGTTAAATAGGAGCAAGTGCAGTTATTTTGTTTTAAAGTCTGTTTTATTAATATCCTGGGAAATTAAATTTCTTTGGAGCAAGGCTGCTGGTTGCTGAGATTTTTCAACATTTTGTGGGCAATCATTTTGCATGAATAAATAAATGCATTTTTTAAACTTCTCTTACCTTTTAACTACTACACCTGCAATAGTATTGCTTTGGCCACAGATAGTTCACAACGTTAATTTCTTGTTTATGTATAAATTTAATACCTAGGGTGTAGTAAAACTCCACAACGCATGTAATTCGAAACCCACTTACGTGCGCCATTTCTAGGACAGACATAATTTCAATAAAGTTTTCAAATGGTGTATTTTGTATATTTTATTAATAAGCCTTTTAGTTTATGATTTTTTGATGTGTATAACTACATTATGTACATAATTAAAGCAACAGATGAGCCTCAAAACCGTTTGCTTTTTAATTATTATCGAAAATAAGAGATAATTTTCGGTACCCTTATAATGAACCCAGCTGTACACTTTTTTGATGCAAGTTTTACGGTGGTAATTTCAAGGTAGTGTTAGATAATTTAATAAAGAGTAGAAAAAATACAAACTATAGACTGTATCATTGTAAATAAAGGAATTAATCGCAATTTTCCACCTGCATTTCGAACTGGAAACCCTGTCTGTGGGGCAGACCCCGCAGGCTGCCACAGATGGGGGAGAGCGGCCATTATCATCTCCCACAGCTGAGGGGATATAATGGCTTCACGACTGAAGTGCAGATATAGACGGAGAGCTAGCCACGTCGGATATGACACAATAATGAGAGCAACGAAACCCTTCTAGTCAGTTTATACTATGCTTATTTACAGATCTGGACATCTGGCAGTTGTAAAGTGGTGGATGTCCAAGAATAAAAACTACATAATAAAATTCTAGAGTTCTGGTTTTGATGCAATATTATGAGAAATCATATAAATAATTAGGATTATACCATAGTCAAAATTTCTGTTGGGGGAAAGTATTGCCAAATTCATAGTTTGTCGCCTACTGTTTCTGTTTCCGAAATACATAATATGCAATGTTTTTCATTCTAATGTGAAATTATAGGCCCAGTTCTCTAAAACTAGGACAACCACTGCAATTTTTATTTATTTTGTTAGTACTTTTTTCCATTTCAAACATTTTGTAAATCTGACCTCCACCCATTAAAAGCTACCAGATGCCCGGATCTAGCAATATGGATCGTACAGCAATCTAACCAGACTTTTTTGCTCTCATTATTGTGTCATATCTGACGTGGCCAGCTCCTAATCTAATAGCTTGGCGGTAAGACGTCCGACTTTCAATTTGGAGGTGTCAAGTTCAAACCCCAGCTCGTAAGTTTTTCAGAACTTATGTACCTACATAACATCAGTTTGTGTACTAAAGTTTCAATGTCAATGTTGCAACTTGAAAATTTAAGACTGCGTCGACCGTCTATCGGCGCCCTCATTAGTTGGATTGTGTTTCCTAATAACCGAATAAATTTCTGTATAATCCCTCATGTTCAGTTCAATCTATTTTTAAAATAAATGGCATTCTGTCCACAATATTGGGACAATTTTGCGAATGTCGAAGTAGAGACGACAAGTGTACGGTTAATTAGTTAAAATTTCGCTCCAAGAGCTGGACGTTGTACGGTGAGGTTAGGCTTTTTATAAGGAGATAGCTACTCCCTACAAACAGCACGTGGACTAACGGATATCTAACTCAAACAGGGGTTACACTTGTTTTGAGATTAATTTTTCATTAGTTGCACACTAGTTCGTTAAATCACTGCAGAATAAGCTATATATTACACACTGAATCACGAAAATGAACAAAAAATAAGAAGTTAATCACAAAACCAAACCACCTTGCTCGCCAAGATGGCCGCAAGTCCTCATGTTCAGTTTTAGTCCTACTAATTCCGCAGCCTATGATCTATGTGATACTGTGTTATATTACTTACTTTTGACTTCATCACCGAAACGGAAAAAGTAGCCACCATTTGCCGTTTAGGTAATGACGCAAAAAATACGTAAAAAGAAACTATGTGACAAGGACCAAAAGTTGCGGAATTAGTTGGACTACAATTTTACGTGAGGGATTATACAGAAATTGGTTCGTTTATTAGGAAACACAATCCCCCGAATGAGGGCGCAATGGACGGTCGTCACAGGATTAAGGCCAAAATGTGGCATATCCTCCACGCATTGTCCCTGTAGGGTGAACTTAGAATCTCTCTTATCATTGGTTCCGTATGGAATTCAAGCTTCGACCTTGCCAAATCGCAATGCGGACCTCTCTATTTCTTATTTTCGAATTAATAAGCAATCAATGTCATTGACCTTCTCTTGTACAGTTAGTTATCAGTTAACTGTGTTATAATTTAATTAAAGCATTTTTTGGTAATGTACAAAATCTTGCACATAAGTGTAATATCTGTTTAAGTCTTTTGGGCATGAAATAAATTTATAAGTATTTGTGATTAATTATATTAGAGAGATTATACGTATATTTAGTGAAAATTTATTTAATGATATGTGTAAGCTACATTAAGTAATTAAATAATTTTAACAAAAAAAGAACCGATTTCACTCAGGTTCCGCTATTCCAAGACGAAGTGACCGAGTTGCTGTAAAAATAGTGAAATCACTTTAGGTGTGCCTATTATAGTTGAAGAGTTCCCTCGATTTCTCCAGGATCGAATTGATAACCTCCTCCTTCGAAATCTTGAAGTCGGTTGAAAATACTTTGTTTCCAGAAAATCATTCCCGATGGGCTTTCAGGTCTATAATCGCGAACCAGTTCGTTCGTTCGTTCGTCTATTTGCATCACTCTCTTTCGAATATACAAGAGCGACAGAGAGGAAGATACATAACGAAATTTCGATTTAAGACGTTCGCGGTAGGCCCGCAGGTGCATTCAACGAAAACTGTGTAAATGTGTAGGTGTAGTATAATGTTAATATTTTAAGCTCTGTTGTTGACATGACTATGTGCATTATAATTCCATGCAAGTGTACTCGACCACGCGTGAAAGCAACTAGTTTAGTACAAGGTCAAGTACTCGACCGAATTCGCAATTCAATTTAAATTAATTAAAAAATGTGTGGTGACGATGACGTTGCTTTAATATCGAGCTAGTACTTACACATTTGTCCAAACTAATTTGAACTTTATTACCGAGCAAAACAGGTGTTTATATAGGAGACTAAGAAACTGTATGATAGAGAGCAAAAAGAAGGTGTCTAACTTGAACTCGTTACAATATTCAATTGACATATGGACTTAGGTGATTATCAGGGATCCGCCGCCAGTGTGATAATCGCCTTATTGTCATTTCGCATCTTAGAGCTTTAAACCAACCAGAGTGGCCATTGACAGGCGTTCCCCTCTGCCGAAATATATGACCAGCGGTTCATACTCATTGTATGGACTGACGTTTATCTGACGTGGCTATTTTGACGTTTGCATTTGACGTTCCCCTCCCCCGCAAAAATCGGCAGACTTTTTTTGTATAGAAAATGACAGACGTGGCCGGTCCGGTTGGTTGAATAGCTTTGACTATTTTGGCATTATTGTCCAACGATGAATATATTCGGCCTCGTTAGAAAAATAAAATAAGGTATAAACAAATAAGGCCGCGTTTCTAAGCAAAATAAGTATTTGACACATCACAAAAGATTATTAAAGAAATTCGTTTTCACTGAAATATAAGTAATAATTTTACTAAAAATGTATATCAATAACAAGTTTATGTGTATAAGCAGACAATAAAACCATGGTTGTTCTTTAAAAGTGCGTGATAGCCAAGCAATGAAGGTAAAAGTGTTTGTTTACATGTGTTTCCAAGTAAAAGTCCCCAAATCCTTTATTCCACAAAAAAACAATACGTCAAAAACATTACATAAAAAACCTACTTAAAACTATCATTAACTTATATACAAAAATCCTTAAACAAAACAAAACACAACTATCCTAAACTAAATCTAAAAAAGGTCCCTGAGGCATGGTACCAAAGATGCTGGCTGCGTTACCCCGCTGAACTGCGAGACTAATTCGTTGAGCGAGGTAACTGCCGGCTCGCCGGTCCCCAGTTGCATCTCTGAGTCTCTTCGATAAATCCCCCCGAAATTTTGTTTACATTACATATTTCACTTTTCTATTAATCCCGAATTTAATGAGCAGCACTTTGGCGAGAGTCTAGCTGTCATAATCCACCATATGTAGGGAATGCAATGAAAAAACCCGGGTATTACCCGGAAACCCGGGTTTCTTCATACTAAAAAAACCCGGGTTGCATTCCCTAAGTCCATATGTCATAACCAATCATATTTAATCATCCTTTTTTGATTGGTGGATTTTGACAGCTGCTGTCAAAATACCTCTCGCCACAGTGCCGCCACCTAGGATTCAAGAAACCCTCATTACTCCCTCGATCAAAGCGAGATGCAATCCTCTACTTTGATTTGTCTTTTTGCCTCACTTTTGGTCGAAGTACTAGCTCCACGCTAAAAAAGTTAAGTCGTGCCACGTAAGATCAAATGATATTTCATTTTGTTTGAAGGATGTAATTAATTGTTTTTTCTACTCCGGTACTTTATCTGTCAATTATATGGTCCCGCCAACGAATATAAAAGCATGTCTTATGCAATTTCAAAAAAGTCTATCTAGTCTATTCTTCATAAAGACCCTGGGGTTATTATGTGATAAAAAGCAACTGCTAACAGTGGTGCCCTCTGTGAACCCAACAGATAAAAAAGAAAAACAACACTAAATTTACAACGAAAATCAAAACTGCCAACTTAACAAACAACTGAATTCATATGGTTTGGAACAATAACAAAACTAAAATAATTGCTGCCAACATAAGGAAAAAAGCAAGTAAGTTAATGTCATTTCAAAAAAATATATTACCGTGTCTATGATTAGGTTCTCTCAACTGTCATTTGCCACTTTTCAACTTCTCGCTATTTCTTAAAGCAAACTGCGTTTAATTTTGTGTTTTATTTAATCACTAGTCGTAGAAAAAGTAATGTATGCAACGTTGTATAAGTAGGTCAAAAAAGGCTCATGGCGTCTTTATTAACAATTTTCGGCTTCGCCTCAAATGGTTACACACGCCACTCACCTTTTTTGAACCCTCTTATACAACTATTGCATAAAATACTATTATTTGGGATAAATGAATCCGTTTTCAATTTGAAGTTAAAAGGATTCTATTATGATTTATTTTCTGTTTAAAATTGCAAAGTGATCCAATTTAAATTTATTTAGATACTAAATTCTGAGTAAAGGTAAAATTTCTTGTGAATGTAGCAAGTAATTAGAATTTCGTGAATGCGTTTTAACTTGAATGGCAGGTAAATTATTTTTCTCGAAAAGAACGATCGATATTCATCAAGGTAAAATTAAAATTCCAACAATATAAACAAAATATTAAGTAATCGGGAAATATTTAGGTGGAACTCTAGGTGCAATATTTATCAAACGAGCGGAGCGTACGCGAAGCGACTTCTTAAAAACAACTTCTGGCTACTGGGACATCTCGGCATTTCGATGGCTTTTTGATTTTGAGAGTTTGTTCCACGATACATTTAGTAACGTTTTCCTGATTTTTATGAAATTGGTTGGGGTACAGATACATAAAATTTGAGAGTTCGTTTATGAGCTGGATCGATCAGGGGGTTATGGACTTACACAGAAAAAAAAAATCCGGGATTTGAACCCGAGACCTCCCGATTGAAAGTCTAATGTTCTACCCGCCAGGCCACGAGCGCCTTAGCGGTGCTACGTGAAAATATCAATCAGTATTTCAAAATTGTATTACAATGCGTCAATTGTTCAGATTACGATATATATTGTAAATAACACAAATATTTTGTATTTATTACGGTAGCATCTCTATTTATACAATGCAATTGTTAATGTTGCTAAATTGCGTTTAACTAGACTCGTCCAGTAACGTTTCCAAACAAAATTTTACCAAAATACAATATTTTTTGTTATCTACACCACATTCTAGTAACAATAACTATATTTTTCACAACAACACATTCTTGTAGTATTGTAGAAAAATATTTTTTTCGGCGTAGAAGGCGAAAAATCTTCAAATGAAACTTGTTATATTGGTAAACTTATTTGCAAGTTAATTGCGAGTTCTCAGTTCGAGGCGCACTATTAGTATAAACTACAAAGCAAACAAAAAAATTAAGGGAACCTTCGTTATTCTTACTCGTATTATGAATTTTATAATGTACAAATAATTATAATTAATCCGTTAGAAATAATAGTGATACCTATACAAATAAATGTATCTATTTTGATAACGTTATAGTGAATGGGTTTTGAAAAAATATGGTAACTTTATCTCACACACCGCGCAAAAATATCTGACGCAATTAATCTTATACAGGGTGATTTCTTGCTCGTGATCCGGAAAATCTTTTTCTGACTCTGTAACGGATCTGACGCTGTATCGGAAGTGACAAGACATCACAAGAATGATGAATGCATGACAGCCTAGATGGCTAATAAATAGAATAATTAGCTGCGCGGGCGCTCGAGCGACGACGTCTACGCTCGAAACTCGAAAGACGCTAGTGTAGGGTTAGCTAGTCCCTAAGCTGTGATGTAGCTTTGGATTTAAATTTAAATTTTAATACCAAGTGTAACTGGTGCAATCCGATCTTGTGAATAATAAATAAATAAATGGAAATGTCATAGGCAATAATGTATTTTTTTATTAAAGAAAAGGTACTATATAAATTTTATTAAATAAAACATGAAACACGGACATAATGTATATTTTGTATTTATAATCTGAAAAAATATTATCATTATTCGTCAGATTATGTATCGTATCTACTTATATTTGTAAAATTATAAAACTCTGGCAAACATTCCTGTCTTTATTTTATATATATAATATGTCTCTGTTTGACACCGTAGTTGATTCTGGTATAGAATGCCATTTGGCATTAAATCCGACATTTGTGCAAACAGTTTTAAATATTCAAAAAAGTTGTTTAAAATTTTATATTATTGCAAAGATAAGCAAAAAAAATTTATGCGTAGTAAACTTCATTGATCCGGAAAACAGTCTACATCACAAGTTCAAGGCCACACTAGTTGAGTGTCATCCATTGGTCACGCTACGATGTCAACTTCCCGACCGGAAGCGTTTTTATAGGTTTGAAAACATTATCGTTATGCCTATTAGATACGCCATATTTACAAGTTATTTTAAAACAAAATACTAACGTAGATTATGGGAGTATTGCGAGTTTGGATAGAATATACATATTTTAGTTAGTTCCTCAGTGGCGCCTAAACTATTTATCCAATTTTTAACCGACTTCAAACAAAAAAGGAGGAGGTTCTCAATTCGACTTTTTTTTTTGTATGTAAGTATGTTACTTGACATCTCCGTGAATCGTGAACCGATTTTCAAAAAAAAATTTTAATCGAACGGGTATAACCCCTAGATGGTCCTATTGTCACCAAGTCAGGGTCTGATGATGGGATTCTGGAGAAATCGAGGGAACTCTTCAACTATTATAGGCACACTTATAGTGATTTCACTATTTTTTTACAGCAACTCGGCCACTTCCTCTTGGAATAGCGGATCCTAAGTGAAGTCGGTTTTTTTTTGTATAAAATTATGATGAATAAGATGTTAATCGATCGATTCCTCATTAAGCTAGGACACGCACAGATGTGTCAGCCGGATTTGTCCGACGGATATGCCCGGCGGACACATCCATCCATGGCGCGAATTGGACAACGGACAGACAGCGGACAGACGGCTGGCGGACATATCCGTGTCCCATTCGCGCCATACACTGACGCGACTGACATATGCCCGAAGGACAGATCTGTCGGACAAATTCGGCGGACACATATGTACGTGTATCCCTAGCCTAGCTATAGTCCGTGTCATAAGCCTACATTTGGTCCAACTTTAATATAATATGTTAAGTATTTTTATTCCCTAGTCGGGTAACAGTTTTTCAAACTTATTATTCATCATAATACAGATTTGAATTAGCGATTGTATTCGTATCAATTGTTACAATACTAAATTACAAAAGTCCTTCACAACATAACACAACATATTCCAAAAGAACACACAAGTTAACAACTTAAAAAAAAAGTCCAGTTTAAAGTCCAGTGACATCTCTCTACCCCCAACTCCCGCACCGGTGTTGCCCTTGAGCCATCTTTGATGTCGCTTTTTATGGGGGCCCATCTTGCGGAGGGCGAGTCACCGTCTGTCGGAAGTAAAATTGGATACCGTTTTATTAGGCAGGCGTCCGGTTCTTCATCCAATAGCCCATTAATCAGTCTATACTTTTCACCCAATAGCCTAGTACATTTTAGACTCCATTAATTCTCAATAGTCCTTACACCATAGCAGGTGCTGTCTCTGCGTGCGTCCCATGACACGGGCAGGGGCAACATCCGCTTAAGTGTACTCCTCACTTTTCATTAAATTGTCGAAAGGGCCTCTGCGCGTTGGCTTCGGCTCCGCATACGCCTCGCAAAGGTCCGGAATACCATTGTTCCGTGGTCGGGAAAGACATAATAAAAAAAGTTTATTTTTGTATAGTAGTTAAAATATCATTCTCAATAAGGAAGGTAACCATTCGCCCTGCGCTATAATTTTTGGGAGATTCTCACTATTTTTTATGTAGCACGTAGTTTTGTGAGATAAAAAATGTATCCTACAAATCCCATGTCGTGCCAACTGAAGTGTGACACATCATTACTTTCAACACAATGAGTCCTATGGAGAATACAGGGAGTTCCGAGTATACAGAGTGTCCCAACACCGCTTGATGTCTCTTGACAGCTTAGGAGCCGTTTTCGAGTAAAAGCTACATCATTGTTGGTTGTCAATAAGGCGTGACTGCCATAATAATTAATTTAGAAATAAGCTTTATTAACAAACCTTTTGCATTAAAACGTCACATACAATTAAAAAATAAACTTATATTAATAGTAAAAAAAATCAAACTTTACGTGGAGTTGCAGATTTCTATAGAAAACATTCAAGATTATTTAATTTTGTCACCGACGTGGTTACTATACACATATTTTTTACATCCTGTATACCGTGAAATCCGTTATTGTGTCGCTCAGCCTGAACATTACGCTGCTTTGTAGTTTTGTTAGGGTTCCGCACAGGAATGGAAATCGGAACCCTATTTCTAACATTACACAGTTTGTTTATCCGTCTGTCTCCCACTTGGATTCTTTTCAAGGATCGTAATAGGTAGCCGAAACTACCACATAATTTGTATTTAAAACTAGAGGACCCATCAAAATAATTTGATTTGTTTTTTTTAGCAAACACACTACTATATAAATTACAAACATAAATAGAATGTGCCCTAGCATTCACAAAAATTGCATAATATACAAGAGAGAATTTGAGACTGGCTCTACATGATGGGGCATCATAGGGACTCAGCTATACGACGGAACGAGATGACAATTATAGTTAGCTCCCTCTAACGCATAATTGCGTCCCTATGATGGCCCATCATGTAGTGGAGCCATGACGGGTCCCTCGACCCTAGCCTAGGAGTTTGGGCGTCTGGCGCAAATGCAACAGAAACTGGTTTGAATTCGTGTCCTGGGCATGGGCTTGGTCAATTATTCTTCTGTATGTGACATCTATTTATAATTTGTTATTATGATTTTAAAATATATTCAAGTAAAATATATCTAAAATAGTAACAATTTAATACAATTAAACAACAACTAATTTAACAATAATATGTACAGCGTAAAAACTAACTTAAGCTAAAATATGTCTAAAAATGGCCCCCGCGGTATCGTGCCAAGGAGGCTGTCAGCATTTCCTCTCTGTATAGCAAGACTGATACGATGTATGCAATCTGTATGCAATAAAATATATTGCATATAAAATAATAAAATGAAATTTTACCAATCGTTTTTCGATTGAAAAAAAAGAGTAAGTAAATTATTCGAACGGAACCACTGGAGCGCGAATCAGATTCGTACTGGTGCGATTTTTCCCCTTCGGATTTCTGATTGACTGATCTAGAATAACAGTAGTTGGAAAATTCGTGTGTTAAAAATACAGAATGCTGATGTTTTGGCATTTATTGTGCTCACAGCTGTACAATAAACTGATAGGATAGACAGACAATATGACAGGAGATAGTATTATTAATATGTGGTGAACGACATTTGATTACCCGACTACTGAAAGAAAGGAAAGGAGGCAAAACATTTCTTCATGACAACACATAACAGGGAAACAAACAGAACAAGTAACTCACAAAAATGTTTTTTGGTACACAGTTTTATTGCTGACTGTACCTAGTAGCATTGTCACGTAAACTACGGAAGTATACCAAATTTCAGCTCAATCAGACACCGGGAAGTGGTTGAAAAACTTACAAGATTTGATGCGTATAAACAAATAATAGAAGTTTATGTAACTGTTACGTAATAGGGGTCCTTAAAACACGAGTGTGGTTTTATGAAGCGAACGAAGTGAGTTTCATAATAAGATCACACGAGTGTTTTAACGCCTAATTACGTACAGTTGCATACACTGCTTTATCTACACACATATTATAAACCCGAAATGATGATTGAATGACTGCCATTGCACGGATTGCACCGCCATCGCCATGGCCAACTCGATTGTGCCGGCGGGCGGGGCCCATCCCGGATTTTCATAATGAAATCGAATTTTTGATTATTATTTGATAATAATAACATCGTTACAGATAAGACATTTTTATGGTGGTTATAACGTGCGGTTTTTGAACGCATAATGGAGGGTTTATGATATGGGTGTAGATAAACAAATAAATATACGGGGTCAAGCTAAATAAAACTGTGTAAAAAGACATACACTTGTCACGAAATGGCTGCGCGCTGGTCTTCCATTGCAACCATTTAAACGACGACGTTGGTTTGTACGATTTCCAAAATGTTGTACCATTTTTTAAATAGACTATGAAATTTTTCTACTCGCTTTTATATTTGTTACGTCTTGTTTATATTTTATTAGGCTATTTGTGGCAAGTAATGAGATATTTTAATTGAAATTTTCTACTTCTCGCTAAGCAAAATTTCTATCAGCAAAAGAAGTTTAACAAATCGCCTTATTTAAAATTTTCCCGTATCTGATGTTAAGGCGAAACAGATACAAAAACCCTTTTACCAGAAAAGGAATCTTATGTTATCCAATCTTATCTTTATTCACTAGTAACAATACCGCATGTATTTTTTATACTCGTCGACTGTAATACTTGAATTGATATTGTGTAGGCGGAACTACTAGCGCATACTTTTCGATAGAGCTTTTATGGTCGCATATTGTAGCATCGCCCGCGATGATACAAAGGATTTTCATACAATATTGTAGCACTGTTACCGAAGCCCGCCCTGCGCCGCCGCCGTCGCCAGGGGGGACCGACACAATCCGGCGGGAATTAAAAGTTACGAAATTGTATAGAAGCAGCAGGTCGTGAATGCTTATCGAATTACTTATTATGAGTGCTCGTAGAAAAAGTATTGTATTTACAATAGTGACATAATCAAGCTTTTCAATCTCGTACCTTACTTATGCCGCTCAGCAAGCTTCGTGGCCTAAACACGGTACTCGACTGAATAGGTCTTAATTATGTCACGATTGTATAAAATAACATTAGTCAAGAAAGATAATGCTCTATGCAGTCTCCGTTTTTTTAAACCACATCGGCGTCGGTTGCCCGCCTGATGGTAGGCAGGTGTCGTATCTTGTGGATGCCTGCCAGTCTAAAGGTTTATTTATATGCGCTTTGGAATTGAGAACCTGCTCCTTCGAAATCTTGAAGTCGGTTGAAAAGGGGGTTCCGTTCCTATATGTTTATAAATTGGCAATCGGGTGTATTTCGCCTTAACAGAACCTGGAATTACGTTCTCTGATTGATCGTTTTATATCTAATTTGCTGACGTCACACTTAAAGTGGTACGGATTTGCTGAGTCAACCCTGAGCCAGATTGATGGAGCTCAAAATATAGTGGCCACTCTTGCAAGTGTTGGTAGAAACCAATTTACGAAGACCCGCATTTCTTTGAGCTACCTTTAAGGTAATGACTTGCTTTAGACTGGACCATTAATTATTCTAATGTTGATGAATATTAATATTTTTACCCATCTTGGGTATAAGGTCTGGTCAATGAAAAGTAAAAGAGAATATTTTTGATGAAATAACTAGGTTATTTATACTACTGAAATAACTAATTTGAGTAGTATAAATAAATAGCTAGGGATACACGCACACAGATCTGCATGCCAGATCCGTCCATGCCTGCAGACAAATCCCGCCAATATATAATACGAGTATAAAAAAATATGCAGGTCATTTTGAACACCTCGCCCGCTTACACGGAGAATTTTTTTTACTAGAATCAAGTAAAAAATTTTAATTCTCAGGACAAGTAAATGTTTACTAAAAACAAGTAAACGTTTACTAAAAACAAGTAAAAGGTTATTAAAAACAAGGAAAGGGTTTACTTGTTTTAGTAAACGTTTACTGGTCCTGGGAATTACTATTTTTTACTTGTTCCTAGTATAAAATTTTCTCTATGTAGCTACGTCTGCTGACCGTACGTCGGTAACCTTTACTATACAAAACCCAGCGGTGGGCAATGCAAATGACATCCTTTGTTAACTTAAATGTCAGTTAGGAGGCCCTTAGGATTCAATATCGAAGCTCGATCTGACCCTTTCAATAGTCTTTAGGGTTAAACATGAAAATCCATCAACCAAACCTTGATTGGAACGCCAAGGTTACTCAGGTGACCTGCCGAAACCAAATTGAGAAATGTAAATTCAATTACTTTTCATAAGAAGTCGTTTTTAGCTTTTGTTTTTTTGTAAAACCTTATATAGTTCGATTTTTTTAGATTAGAAAAAAGTTGAAAAGCGCATGTACAGGGTTCTTTATCAGGCACGATACGGCATGATATTAATGTCACAAGTGTCAAAGTGTCAATGCGGCCAATAAAAAATATTTAAATATATTCGTATTTATAATAAAGCCATGCGTAGGTATTTGTAAATGTTATATTGAATAATATTAATTATTTTACAGTATTGTAATGGTAGCCATTATTACGAAATAAGCCATTATTACGAAATAATTTATTCTTATCATTGTTAATGTTTTAGTGAATGTTGCACAATAAAAAACCTGGAGAAAAGGAGGTTCGAAACATATGGTTTTCGATTTATAACGTATACGTGTGTCACTGACAGTTTTTCAATTGTCATGTGCCTCTAACGTGATAATCAAAACGAAATTGTATTTTTATTGCTGTTATGGATTATAATCTGCAAATTGTCTTTATTTATGTACAAATGTGAACTCTTCATCATGTTAACAAATCGTTTGTTGGTGTGCTTGCAGTGTGTTTAAATTGAAAATTCAAACAGAACAAGTTAGAACAGGTTGTCAACTTCTGTTTCTATGTTTACTGAATTTCTAATCTCAAAAAAAATTAAATATAGGTAGTTCATTAATTTTATTAGCATCAAAATTTTATAAATAATACTCATACTTTTTGCTCATGATATGAAAAGTGTAGATACATGATATGAATAGTGTTGAATTTAATATAATAAATGTACTATGTATAAGGAAAGACTTACAAATTATAATGTAAAGATATATAATATTTATTTACAACTGTATGACTTATAACAAATGTTATGAATAAATTTTTCATTTTGATTTACTAAGCAAATACGTATAACGATTAGTAAATTATGAAGTATCTATTATGGTAGGTAGTATTCATAATTAACAGAATAATTCTCCTAGCATTTTTTCTGTCTTTCGTAATGACTCAGTTGAGCCTGGGATCCGCTTGGCAACCTCATCCCTTGAATTGGTGTAGCTATCCCGTCCTCGCAAAAGAATATCAGGAAAGATATACCGGAAGAATAATATACATTATCTATGTTTACAGTACACGGATACATTAAATTTAAGAAGTTACTAAAGTAGAAAATAGTTTGTTTATTTAATATTTTACAGTTACGTGAGCAGTAAGAGAATGAGATGCAAACATAAAAATATTACCATTTACTGCTATTGGATGTAACTATTCAAATTGAATAGGTAGGTAAATTGGTTACGATTCTAATCTTCAATAAACAATTTAAAAAAATGCAAAAACGAAATAGCATATTTCTGAGGCTTTATTTTACGTAAATATACTTCATTCTTACAGGTTTTTTACGTTCGATATCAAAGGAACTTCTATTTTTTTAGTTAATACCTGCTTTTTACTTTGAAGATGAAAAAGTTATGAGTGTTATGACTATAGAAAGCTCGTTTTTAATAACGAGTGACATTGCAGTTTTATGAAAACCTAGTTTTTGTTAATTAAGTTTTATATTAGTTAGGTATTAGGAAAACAATGGTTCAGAAAAGTTCATAGACTTTTTTTACTTTCAAGCATTCAATAAAAATTAATGAAGTAGTTTTCTTTGAGGGATCTTAGGTGAGTTTAAATGTAAGTAATTGAAAGTAACGATGTGCTACAAAGTTCTATTTCTATTGGCTTACCTAAAACTGCCTTTTACGATCATTCTGTGACAAATTCTTAAGTGTTCTTAAACCTTGGTAGTTCTTTTTGTAACGATATTATCAAAAAACGGTATAGTCTACCAAATGGCAAGCGAACAACATACTCTTTATAAATAGATATCTTCGATTCTTATTTTACTTAAACGGCCTCCATAGCCTCATTGATAGTGACCCTGCCTACGAAGCTGGAGGTCCCGGGTTCGAATCCTGGTAAGGGCATTTATTTGTGTGCTAATCTCAAATGAAGGGTACATGGAAGGAACATGTCTAGTCATTTGGACAAAATTTTGAGTTATAGCGGGTTTCAAGTTTGGAACGATTCAATGAACCATACTATTTTCGTAATCATCTGAGTTTTTATGAATTAAAAAGTGAATTTATGTTAAAAATTCCAGCTGTTACAGAAGTTGTTGCTAGTAGTTCATTGCAAGCTCTACATTTTGATACAGAAATCTCATTTTACGAAAAAATTGACTAGACATGTTCTTTCCGTGTACCCTTCAAATATTTGTTCCACAGTTATGGATGTTTTCTACGTACATACGCATGTATTTATTCTATCTAAGTAGGTATATCGTCGCCCAGCGCCCATAGTTACAAGCTTTGCTTAGTTTGGGGCTAGGTTGATTTGTGTGACATTGCCGCCACTATTTAATTATTATAATTTTTTATAAATATTTACATTAATCCTTGCTGAAGAAGTTTAGGAAATGGAAATGAATAGCATTTATGGTTGCCATTTATCGCCTATCACGTCATGCGTCACTTTCGCACTTAGGTATGTACAGTCCGTGAGATGACACACTAGGGTAATATTGCTGTTCAGCTTTTTCATTTGTCACTGTTGTAAACACCCGACATCTCTTTCTAAAACCCGAAGGTTCTTTTGAGAGCTCGAGGACTGTACAGTCGACGTCAAAGATATGTTTCCACTTTTTCAACTTACTCCTTTGTAATAAGGTGCAAAAGTGTAAACATAATCTTTGACGTCAACTGTACATACTTGTTAAAACGTGACCGCTATGATAACATACGATTAAAATCAGTTCAGTTTAGCAGATTTATAGTCGCCACGTATGTACCTACGAAACAACTGTAAGGTTAATCGGATTATGAGAACGGATGTTTTCCTACGTGTATGAAAGTTACTATGGAGAAAAAGTCAATCTCTAGATGCTTTTCGTCCAAATCTCATATATCTTTTTACCTGCGTCGTAATATACGTCAAAACTACTAAAGCAGTTGCTGTGGCTATATGTACGGTAATATTGCGCATTCCGTAGGCTCGCTATCGCTCTAGTCCGATAGGAAAAACGTTAAAAACGCACGCAATTGTCGTTGCAGGAAAAAAGGCGAGTCGTGTTTAACAATACGTAACCTTGGAGTTGGACAATGCGATGAGCCGCACCTGTGAAAAAGGGAAGAATGTCTTTGTGCAACGTATCATTGCCTATGTTGGATAAATAGGACGGTCCTACAATGGATACGTGTTTTTGAGTCGACACTAATCAAACCAAACCTGCATGTGTTAACACTTTTTATCATTAACTAAATCGCTTCAATTCACTGCAGTACAACCAGCTAAATAAGTGAGGTTTCCACAACAATAAACATAATTTAAAACGGGGTATTTACCACGTGTGTTTGTTTTTGTGAGTTTCCGATATTTTGGCACAGTTGCAAGCGCCATTATCACGGAGTAACTGAAGTTGCTGCTAGTGTTGGTACAAAAAAAATATTTCAGTACAAAAGGCGGACTTAATGCTGTAAGGCATTCTCTACCAGTCAACAAGGCAAATCAGAGAGATAAAACCTGGTATCATTCTCTGGGTAAGTACTACATATTTCAACATACTACTAAATGTATGTACAGTCGACGTCAAAGATATGTTTACACTTTTGCACCATAATATTCCTTTGTAACAGGGTGCAAAAGTGTAAACATATCTTTGACATCGACTGTACATGCTGCTTTATTGTAAGCCTAATTAACTAATTCCCAAAGTGACCTACTACATCCTATGCAATATGTTTAGTCAACCGTATAGCATACTCTAATCTTCACATCGGATACAGCGACATTGAAACAAGTACCAATCGAGTGCAAACGCAATGTTTACTAAATTGTATAAAACACATGTGCCTTTTGAAAAAGGAATATCACGTGTGCCTACATGTGCAACGCTATGAATATCGTACGAAGTTTATATTTGGCTTGTTTAAGTAAAATTATCACATCAAAGAGGAAAATCTTTACTCTACAATTCAAAATAACTGAAAATTATGACATGTCATTGTAAAATAACACGGTTACACTCACGGCACTTTAGTCACGTCTTGCGACATGTTTCATGTCATGTGTCATGTGTCATGTGTTGTGTTTATGGGGCCACGGGCCGGTTCAAGTAGCACTCCTAGTGCTTGAAGATGGAGACCTAGGCTCTCCGAAACATGTCGCAAGACGTGACTAAAGTGCCGTGAGTGTAACCGTGTTATTTTATAATGTTAATATGTCTCACGAAAGTTAAAATTTCATACATGTCATTGTAATTTTAAACATTACACTACTACGAATATAAAGGAAGTATGGTTTTATTGACGTACCACACAGGTGCATCATTTATTACGGTGTCTCAGAGTACAAAAATAAACTACTATAGGTTTACGCAATCAGAAAGATAAAAATTAAGTATCAATTATATCAGAACTGGAGCTAATTGAGACACCGGTGTCTTTGAGAAATATACTTAATTTAAGCTCAGAAATGTACCCTTGCAATTAAAGGAAATTTAAAAAACACGGTGTATACAGCAGCTACGATAAGTTCCGGCAAAAACTGTTTTTTTTTTGTAAACATCTAATCGTTGTTATCACTACATAGTATAAAACAAAGTCGCTTCCTGCTGTCTGTCCCTATGTATGCTTAGATCTTTAAAAGTACGCAACGGATTTTGATGCGGTTTTTTTTAATAGATAGAGTGATTCAAGAGGAAGGTTTATATGTATAATTGCACCCGCGCGAAAGCCGGGGCGGGTCGCTAGTAAATAATAATATACAATTTTTAATGCATAGTCCTACTTGAAACATAAAAATACAGTTTAAAAGGGAATAACGAGCATAATAAAGATAATACATAAACACGAATAATATTATTATCTATTGTCAAGAAACACATAAAACGTTTGATAGGTATGTTTTTTATGAACAAAACTATTCTATATTTCTAAATGTATGTAGGTACAATTTCTAGTTAAAATAATCCCAAAATTTTAAGTTGGAGAATCAAATATTGCTTCCATGGCTAAACTTTCTTGTTTCTAATACAATTTTGGATAAAACTCATACATAATATAATTCGTTTAAAACAGTGTTCCTCGATATCTCATTGAACATTGATCCCAGCAAAAAAGTGTAAAAAATAATTTTTGTAGAAAATTTTAAGTGGTAGAATTCAGTAAAAGAACATTTTTTTCATATGAGCCACCGTTACGGAGTTATTTACGAAAAACAATATAAAGGGATCTTACACCCCGTTAGCGGCGCCCCTATCCATACTTTGAGTGAGACAACTTACTCAAAGTATGGATAGGACAAAGTACAGCATACGCCCATACATTGAGTAAGACAACTTTGTTTACAACTACACCAAAATTCGGCTATACCTATACGAACTATTTCTTCTAAGTTTTCCTTCGTTGGGCGGGCTATGGGAGGATGATAAATAATAATAATAGGATAATAATCTACGTAATAATCTTCTCCGTCGTCTATCTATGTTAGTTGCCTAATGCCTATCTTAACTAAATTTATAGTTACTATTATAGACCAGTTGGCTGATCTATCTAATTGTATATGTTTGAACATGCAGTTCCATATATCGGCCCAGAATTAAGGAGTCGAAATTTTTCGGATCTCGTTGTTACTCCCGCGTGTACGATGTACCACCGACGCGTTGGTTTTGCGAATTATGGCGTAAAATTCCGCAACATCCGCAAACATGCCGGAAGCACTACAGTACCGCGGAAGCCTCAACAGGGCCCTGAAAACATTATTATACCTACTGGACCCGCAGGGAGTCGAAGGATCTCTGCTTAAAATTGGCCCAGAGGCCGCTAGTATAAAACATTGGCAATCCGCACGGAACGGAGTAAGCTTGACCTCAACGCTCCTGTGTGCCAGCATACCGCCACGAACCGACATTACCGACAACGCTCTGCATTCCCTTTCCATCTCCATAATATATCATCTTTCTTCCTCTGTATGTGGCCTATGTATTTGAAATGCTTTTTGAAGAATAATTGCATCGTCCTTCTGAGTACCAAGTATCTCAACATGTAAATTATTAAGGGAAATAATAGTCCGCATATCAAAACATCCTTACCGCATAACAACAAAAGAGCAAAGCGATGTTTTGATGTGAATATGGATTTTTTGCTGGGTATGGTAAATTTTTTTCTGTGCCTTTAAAAACTAGCTAATTATTAATCAATTTACGTACAATTTATAATTTAATTACAAGTTACCTAAATATATTATTGCTTTCGTTCTAGTTCCATTCTGTTTGTCAGCCATTTATATGAAATGGATTGAGAAGTCGTCCGCAATCTTAATATAGAAGAAATCAGTGTAATATCTCATAATTATCTTCAATTAGCTTCTCACTGAACAATTATAAATCTAAGGTCTATTGTGATAACATTGATATGTGTTTATATTATGGTTATGTGTCATGACAGGCAAAGGGGATTTTACTAACAGGTAAAACTGTAGACGAAGACTAATGTGGTTCTAACGAATATTAAACTTTATTTCCTTATCAACTGATGTACAACTAAATTACTCACAGGGGACAAACAAGCTGGCAGCTTCCTCGCTCAACGCATTAGCATTGCGATTCAGCGAGGAAATGCTGCCAGCGTCCTCGGCACTATGCCACAGGGGCCGTTTTTAGAAATAGATTTTTAGTTTTTAGTATTTTTAAGTTAGTTTTAATTGGTTTACATAAGGTTTTTATTTATATTTATTTTAATATAAGTATATTTCTAAGTAGTTTTAATTGTGGTTCAATATAGTAGTAAATTTTATAAAAAAAAAATTACTCAAACTTAAATATGTATTTGTTAGTATTTTAATTCAAAATATTGTTTATTTTATATTTAATTTGGTTATATTTGACTAGATATAAATGACACTTATAGGTTAATGGGAACCCTTTTTGGGTAATAATAATCCTACAATTTACATAATTAGGTTAATTTTCCTATAACAGTGTTATGGCCACTTTTCTAGAACGGTATTCTTTTAAGCATAACTTGCTACGGATTTTGCGGGAGGAAATTCCTCTTTAACCGTGCAGTACGCGACCCTTTAGGCTCCAGGAGTTCGATTTTTGAATCTCACCGGTGCCTTTTTTTGTATGCAGCCGATGACTATTTAGTACGAAATAAGTCACCCGGTGAGATTCAAAAATCGAACTCCAGGGTGTGAGGATGAACACCCTGCCGACGACGAGCGGTAAATAAAAAGTGGCCGTGGGCATCATATCAAACAGTTCTTCAGAACACAACCCGTTGCACAAGCGATAGAACACACATAATGAGGCGAAGTATCAAAATGATCTTAAATTATCACCAAAATGACTCGTAATGGTTTTCATGCCTAGTGATTTTTGTACAGTCTAAGTCAAACACATGTTTACACTTGCAACTTATTACAAATTACTGACTAAGAACTTTATGTCAACGAAGTATTTTAAGGTGTAACTTCAAAAATATTAGTCCCAATTCTCAAGTGTGTTTTATCACTGTGAGCTGTCACTCGCGAACAATGACAGGAGTGACGTACGCTCAATAAATCTGCCACCGATTTGGATATCATATCTAATCGAGCAACATAATCGCGGCCTTAAGCGTTTTATTGCTCTTATATTCGAAGTTTAGAAATGTCAACCTGATTTGATTTTTGATATGATACGAGCTTGACAACTGGTAGCCTGGCGATAATTCCGACTCTTGAATCTGGAGATATGTGGTTTAAACGCTGGCACGCATCGCGCAATTAATCGAGACTTACGAATAAGTACAATCAATATTATTTGATGTTGTAATTGTTTCAGTATTCACTTTTCGATTCAGGCAAACATCGTGAGAAAACCGGAACTAATCCCCATAAAGTCTAGTTTCCTTTCTATCTTTGAAGGTCTGATGGCAGTCGCTGTCGTAAAAACTAGTGCGTACGTCAATTCAGAACGTAATTTTGCCGGTGCCTAAAGATTATGATGATTTGATACAAATGACAAGTAATTTTTCTTGCAATTAATGTGCACCTTATTAATAACAAATCGAGTTTACATGTAGAACTTTGGATAGGCTTCATATGCTCCAACTATCAGCTGGTCAGCTGTTTGAATAAATATGCGGATAAAGTCTAGATAGTTTGATTTGAAAAGTTGTTTTGAAATTTTTCCTTTTTGGGTATACACAAACAGAGTTACTTTGATTAAAGCGGGGTTGATTATTTACGGTTTTCCGTTCACAAATATTAATATGTGATAGCCTAGATCAAAACACAATATTGAATCTGTGCAACGTAAAATGTAAGCGACTTCCGCCAACTAGTAAAAAAAAAATGGTTGCCTATATAAATACCATCTATTTTTGCAGAACTCAACATCACTTTTATGAACATGTGCCATGGGGCTTATCTTTGTATCACGTTACGTAGCAGATCCTACAGCCGCCGCCCGTGCTATAAAGTCGGTTTGCGGACGATAATTTTGCGTGTAACGTCATAAGAAAATAATTGATGATAAATTGCCTACTTTTATTTATGAACTGAATTTAATTACTATCACGTAATCGCCTTGAGCTTGAAAATAGAGGCGTTGTTCAGATGTTTATGACCAGGTGGTCATTTTACATGTTTCTCAATCGTATGGCTTGTGGCCATAAGGTAATGGAGATCTATCCACGTGACCGGAACGGAACGTGACACTTTTTCGTGCATGCTACCGGTGTTCATCGATTTATAAGACGTTATCACGTCAAAAAAGTCACATATTAAAATGAAGGTAGACATTATTACTCATGTTTAGATGTTCCAATATTTAACGGATAAACGACAACTGGGATTGGAAAACAAATAGCATAAATACTAAAAGGAAAGGAACATGGTATAATTTATCTCACGTTTTCAAAGCAATTTTCAGTAATTTCACTGCATACGTTGCGTGCTCCCGATATACATACGTGTACCTACACACGAAACTCGTGTTCTTAAATCCATCAGTACGAGAACCCGAACTACACGAACCCGTACAGATTTGGAAACGTTTACACGGGTTTACAAGTAAACCCTAGTTTGACCCTTGACCGTATTCTAACTTTAAAACATGGGGCCATATTCTAACTTTAAAACATGTATTCTAACCTCAAAACACGTTTAGGCACGATTCAACTTCTTTACATAACTTTGGATTTTACAATACAATACAATACAATACAAATACTCTTTATTGAACACCTCAAAAAAGGAAACAGTACAGAAAATACTGCAAAAAATTGCTATTATTATTTTTATTGTCCGAAATAAATGAATTTTATTTTATTTTTAATTTTATTTTTATTTTACAACCCCAATGCATAAGTTAACTATACCTTGTGCAACCTAAGCGGTTTTTGACACCTGTCATCTCAGTACATTTTATAACCTAAAATCGATTTTATTCAGGTTACGAAATCCTGAATGTCTGAATCAGAAATAACAGAATTTGCTTGAAAAGTATTCCGATGTAACTCCAACACGACTTCAATATTGGTTGATTATTTTTGTGTTGGAGTTCCGTTCGAGATCGACCGAACAGACCGAACTGTCACCGGGCTACTGGGCCGTCTCGGCATTTGGATGGCTTTTTGATTTCAATAGTTTGTCTGACGATAACTTTAGTAACGTTTTTCTGATCTTTATGAAATTTCTTAAGGCTATAGCAGAGATACATAAAATTTGTAAGTTCATATATGAGCAGGATCGATCAAGTGGTTATGGAGCTAGAAGGAGAAAAAAGATCCTCCTTGGGGTCTTGTTATATTGGTCAACTTGTTTGCAAGTAAATCGCGAGTTCTCAGTTCGAGGCGGACTACTAGTGTATTTTAAATTATAACACGGCACTTTATCCATTCGCATAGACTTCATGCGCAGTTAGCTTCAAAAAGTTGATCATTCTGCTTTATTTTTGTATCGATTTAATTATAGATAAGCTATATTGATATACCTACATATCTTTTAGGTTTTTTGCAATAAAGATAGGCGGAGCGCGCCATAAAATTAATAATTCATCGAATTTATTATTCGTCTTTTTTGCTTGTTATTTTTAAGTACAGTTGACGTCAAAAATATGTTTACACTTTTGGACCTTATTAAAAAGGAATACGGTGCTAAAGTGTAAACATATTTTTGACCGTACCTATATCCGTATATAATTTAATTTATTGAAAAAAAAAACATTTTAGTAATTATTTAATGATTTGCATTGACGATTATAAAATGGTTAATTACGTAATAAGCGCGGCTACGTATGTGTCGTAACTAATCTCATGTTTTGCATATAAAAAAATATTTTAAAATGTGATAAGGAAATTGACGTGAAGACATTTCGTTGTTATTGCCATGATCATAATCCATCAATAAGTGAAAATTATATTAACTATACGTGTATGCTCCTTTATAGAACACAAAAGCCAAAGACAAGAAACGGACGTTTATTGGAACAAATAAAAAACTTTACAGTAAAATGATCATGGTGCCGTATTCTAATTTTAAAGTAAGTATACAATACATTGAAAACTCAATCTATCATAATCATAACTCCAACACACAACAAATAGTCAACCAATATTGAAGTTGTATCGCAGTTGCATCAGAATAATTTTCAAGTAAATTCTGATATTTCTAATTCAGACGATTAGGCGCTAGCGTTGTTAATACATTGGAGTTTATTGAAGTTGGATCGTCTAAATATGTTTTAAAGTTAGAATACTTACCTAACTATGTATGCCTAAAATGGACTTTTTTTACCTACCTACATATATACCTACCTAAGAAAAAGTGTATTAAAGTAATGAAATAAACGTATTTGTATTTGTATTTGTATTTGTAATACTGCCCATGGTCTGTGACATAATTGGTCGCGTTACATATGACCAGATCAAATCGTAAATATATTATCATTATTTTATATCTTCTTCTTTCTTCTTCTTCGTCGTTACACTCTTGACAGAGTGGTCGTGGCTGTCATGTGTTAGTGGCAAACTTTACCACCCGGCGCCATTCTCCTCGTTCTTGTGCGCGCCTGGAGTTTTGGTTCACGCGGTAGTTCGTTGCAGTCCTTATCTGATCGGTCCATCTCATGGGAGGCTTACAACGTGGTCTCCTACCATCAACTCTTCAATTTTATACATTATGTGATACTTATAACTTTGAAGTATATTGCTGTTATTATTATTTTCCATTGAAAGGAATTACTCTGATGGTATATTTTAATTTCTTATTGGATTTAAAACATAACATAACAAATTGGTTTGTATTTTTTCGGGTCTGCTACAATTCCCGCGAGCCCTACATCTTCTAGAGTCTAAGAATGAAACCAGCTTAAAGTGGATGACCACAACAAGCTGAACTCTAGTTTGACCTCTAGATTAGTACCAACTATGCGCTCTTGGAGGTCAGAATTAAACTGGTCCGCCTACAGTTGATTTTGAGTAATTGCCCTGATGTTGACAGTGTCAGTTACATCCGGTAAGTAGGAAATAAACAAGATAAATGTTTGTATATATCGTCAGGTGACAAGCAAAACTCGCTTATTAAAAAATAAAACGAAAATCAGCCTTGTTATGTTGCCAGTATGGTTCATTATGGTTATGAACTTGTGTTAGTACTTAGTGAGTTTTGCTTGTCACCTGAGTATGTACATGAGCGCTCGCCGAAAGTCTAGGAAAATATTGACACATAAATAAATTTCTTTTGAATTCTATTAATGACTTATATGTTTATTGTGTAATGGTTTAGTTTATTCTTTTACTTTTTTAAATAGTTTCTTAGGCGATTATCACACTGACGCGGTTTTGCGCGCGCGGTGGCGGTGTGCGGGCGAGACAGCGCTATGCATGTCTATAGCGCTGTCACGCTCGCGCACCGCCACCGCGCGCGGAAACCGCGTCAGGGTGATAATTGCCTTAGTATCGAACTTTTTAAAAATGAATGTCTAGTTTTGTGTAGTTTTGATTCAAAGTTGACTTAATTTATGTATGGTAGGAAAGTTATCGCAAACCATTTATACTTATTTCAATGAAATAACCATAGTTTAGTAGTTCCTACAATATCAATTAAACAATTATTTCTTTAATTTAATTTAAGTACCTGGTTTTGGCGCTCGATCCTGTTCCGATACAGCCACCATTTTGAAAACTCAAAAACACAAGCACTTAACAAATTCCAATACAATTTCAAGTCAACAATTGAAATTTAAAATTGTCATTGAGTGGTCACATAACAATCGTTTTATTTTTTTCGTTTAAAATATATCGCTACAAATCGATCAGCACTGCATCGCGGTCGCGATTTTGCATTCGCTCAAGGCATTGCCGGTCGAGCAGGAAGCGTGCGTTTGCGCAAGTTGCTATTGAAACTGTTTTTATATAGCGAACGGGTTGACAGCGCCGACTGATATGCGCGGCCCGTGCGAATCTCCGCGGTTTTACCGGACACATCGATGATTTCTCATAGACTCGGCAGCCTCTTATTTTACCGCTAATGAAAATGAAATGAAATGAAATAAAATACTTTTATTTTCAGGCAACTAGTTGTCCATAGACAAATACCTTAAAGTCTAGGATATCACTACATAGTATAAAACAAAGTCGCTTCCTGCTGTCTGTTCCTATGTATGCTTAGATCTTTAAAACTACGTAACGGATTTTGATGCGTTTTTTTTAATAGATAGAGTGATTCAAGAGAAAGGTTTATATATATAATTGCACCCGTGCGAAGCCGTGGCGGGTGGCTAGTATAATATACTTATATTATGAACCAAAACTATAATTTTGTATGTATCTTGACATTTTAGATTTGGAAACATACATTATTATTTTATGTTACAGTTTTGTTATTATCAATCAATGTTAAATTTATAAAATTTATAACGTATCTACGCATGTTGAGATTAAATAAAATAAATAAAATAAAATACTCTTTATTGCACACCTCGATACATGAATTAGCTATATTAGTAAGTTTATCATTGACTAGTACCTATCATACAAGTTTTGCTTAGGTAAGGGCTATATTGATTTATGTAAGACTCTCCTTAAATATATATTTCCAGCTTAGTTCCCGCAGCTAAAGAACTTTATGCAGTCGCTGTAACCGAAATCGGCTAGGAAGAAGAGAGATATTTAGTAATATTTTATTATGTTTATATTATATGTATTGCCGTATGCTTATTTGTAATCATAGTGGTATAAAAACATGCACACAAGAACGTTACTGAAATAAGCTATTGTGCCTTGCACACGTACTTTTTTTTTCGACGTTGCTGCCAGCGGCTTTCTTGTTCTTGGTCTAACTGCGCAAGTGATCTGTGTCCGGGCAATATTTAATACCACAGTCTGCTTATCTCTGTACGAAACTGAATTCCACTGCAATAGTTTATGTATTTTCTATTCTTTCTAATGCGTAACTTTTGAATTAATATTAAAAGTTTAAAAAACTTGTTTCATGTCCATACCATTTTTGAGCTGACAATATTTATATTAAAAAATATTGTACAGTCGTCGTCAAAGATTATGTTTACACTTTTGCACGTTACTCCTTTGTATTATTACGTCCGAAAGTGTAAATATATTTTTGACGTCGACTGTATCTAAGTAAGTAGGTACATAATATTCTTGTTTCTATTCTTCAATGCCCTTTGACTTTTGCAAAGCTATAAATTATAATTATTTTGAAAATAAGTAATAAACTTTATTATGTAATCAATAATCATAAATATATAATCAGACACTACTGCTTTTTATTATTATTTTATGTCTACTAATTTGAAGGCAAAAGTTTGCTAACGAAATGCTAAGAGGCCTATTAATTTTACTCACTTAAATCCTAAGACGAAATTCTAAACAGTTCATAAAAGTTTTCATGAGCCAATTATTTAAGGGCTCTTTTAAACCACGCCTTCTCATACAAATGAAACTACACCAATAATTATTTTAAAAATGCTTGTTTTTTGAAGAACCTACGAAATATATCGTATAAAGATATGAGACGAAGAGCGGCATTCGAAATTCAACTAATTGCTCCTGTTTTGATTTCCAACTGACACTGACGCTCAGTGAGTGAATTTTGAAGCTGATTTGACCGGTTTTGTAATTTATGGCACCGACTTCAAACACAGTTGGTAACGCATATAAATAATATTTATCCTTTTTGAAGTCAATATCTTTTTTTTTAGTAAAAAGTTTTTATTGTTTAAAATTATTTATATGTGAAGATGCAGAACTATCCACGTTCGTTTTGTACGGGAGGTCGGGCTCAACCCAGCTCAGAGTGGCTAAGTAAAGTCGTTTATCACTGGATTTTGTTCAGCGTACTTAATTGCCCCCAATTATACTGGATGTCATCTTGGAAAGGGCTGGAGATTATATTCTTAAAGCTAGCATAGCTCGAGGAAAATTTTTTTTGGTAATTTTTCACTATAAGTAGCTGTAGTCCGATTCTTAACTCCTGTTATTTTATTTACTGAAAATTTATAAAATAATGAGTACCAATGTAACTAGTAGATTTATTATGTCTCACCTATAAATTCTTCTTTTCATATATATCACCCATTTATAACGTTAAGGTATACAAGCGCTGGTAGCCTTGCGGTAAGACGTCCGACTTTCAATCCGGAGGTCTCGGGTTCAAACCCCGGCTCGGACCACTGAGTTTTTCGGAACTTATGTACGGAATGTCATTTGATATTTTACCAGTCGCTTTTCGGTGAAGGAAAACATCGTAAGGAAACCGGATCTAATCCCAAAAAGGTCTAGTCTCCCCTCTGGGTTGGAAGGTCAGATGGCAGTCGCTTTCGTAAAAACTAGTGTCTACGCCAATTTAATTCATTGGATTATGTTGTCAAGCGGACCCCAAAACCGGGATAAACGCTAGGATGAAGAAGAGAAGAAGATAACGTTAAGGTATAAAAACGAGAAAAAAACATACAATGCTTTAAAGTCGAATAAATAGCTTAAACATTATTTATCTATTCAATACTTTCAAAACAAATCTGCTACTCTTTAGGAAACGTCAAATCGATTTGTTATAATATAATTTTAAACAAAAAAAGAACCGACTTCACTTAGGCCCTGGGTTTTCTGACCACCCGTCGCCGGCGGCCGGCGACCGACGCCATACAAACATCCGATCGAATCCTATGATTTGTATGGCGTCGGTCGCCGGCCGCCGGCGACGGGTGGTCAGAAAACCCAGGGCCTAAGGATCCGCTATTCCAAGAGGAAGTGGCCGAGTTGCTGTAAAAAATAGTGAAATCACTATGCCTATAATAGTTGAAGAGTTCCCTCGATTTCTCCAAGATCCCATCATCAGACCCCGAATTGGTGACAATGGGTCCATCTAGGGGTAATACCCGTTCGATAAAAAAAATATGAAAATCGGTTCACTAAGTATTCACGGAGATATCGAGTAACATATCTACATACAAAAAAAAAGATAAAAAACAGTCGAATTGAGAACCTCCTCCTTTTTTGAAGTCGGTTAATGAAGTTGATACGGGTGACTAATATTGTGACGTCACAATACTGTATGATGAATACATCTCCTTTATAAAAGTTTTAACCATTAACATGTTTACACTTGGATTTTCCCATATATTTTTAGAAGTTTGATTTTATGAATGCAACGCAACAAATAAGTTTATCTACTGGAAAGTATTACACTATTGCGTCAAGATAAAGGCTTAGCCTAGTTTGGAGCTCTCCGGACATCATCTGTAAATTAGGTAAGCATTTTGCCTTGAATATAACAATATTTACTTTACTTAATTGTAATATTTAACACAGTGAAACAAAACATAAATGGTGGACTGGGCATTTTCTAACTGTATTAATGCATAAATTATAAACTTATATAGGTGTCATTATGGCAAACCCTCCCTTTCAAAGGGGATGCCTATGTTCAGTAGTGGACGTCTTATGGCTGCGATGATGATGATAGATGTCATATACAAAGGAAAAAGTGACCTAGGCCTCCGGTGCCCAAGGCTGGGAGATAAACAAATCAAAATATTTATTTAAATAATTTGATTTGTTCTTTAGTTGTATTAACGCGTTAATAAGTTTCTGTAAAAAGTAATGGTTAACTTAATTATGACTACCACACATTGGAAGCAGATATCTAGTATGTATAATGAAAAATCAATGGAGAACATTGGGCCCTGACAGGATTCGAACCTGAGACCTTAGGATTTCTGGTCCGAACTACTTCCAATTACACAATCATTATTAATTATGATTATTATCCCTCTTTCATCATAACCAAGTAATAGGCAAGGATGACACCACGGAAATGACACAATGTCAGTCCTAATATTTTCCTGTCTGTTATCCTGTGACCTACTAATGGCTATGTATGGCTGAAGGATGGCAAGAGGAAACTGCCAATACCTGTCATGACTATTAATTAGGCAGTAAATTTATGATAGAGTTTCCTTCATAGCATTTTTGTTCCATATTGTTCTAACCCGGAAGTCGGGTGTTATATAACTTACCTCATACCAAAGACCATGTTATTACTAATATAACCTGCTGCGTAAGGCCTTGGGTTTTCTGACCACCCGTCGCCGGCGGCCGGCGACCGACGCCATACAAAACATCGGATTCGATCGGATGTTTGTATGGCGTCGGTCGCCGACCGCCGGCGACGGGTGGTCAGAAAACCCAAGGCCTTAGAGACGCAATAGATGGTGCGTGTGTCTGCATAATATCTGGTATTGGTCTGTGAAATAAATGAAATGAAATTAATTTAATCCAGAAACATGTCCATGTGGTTAAAATAAAATTATACAATATACTAAAAAAAAAAACTATATTAAAATTGAAAGCTTTAGTGTAACAGATTACCATGGTAGGTCTTCCGTCGCTCGTGAAGAGGACTTGCGTCCCACTCTCTTACCACAGACAAGAGTTTGTTGGAGGAAGCATTTATTTATTGCCTTTCTGGCGATGGTGCTCCTCGCTCGCATGCATCGCGTCCTATGCGCGTTCTATGTTCTTACAGTAAGTTTTTCGAACTTAAGTACGAATAGCAATTTAATTTCGACATTATATTTATGCCTTTGTATATGATTTTTACGTCACTCTGGGCGCTAAGTGAGATTTACCGCCCTAGGGCGCAGCGGCAAATCTCACTTCACACCCAGGAGAAGCCGTAAAATTATGTTCGCACCACGGGCGGTAATAAAGAAGGCCTCAGATCGTTTGTTTATGGCCCTTACTTTCGGTTCGGGCCAGAAATGCCGGCGATCTGAGCCCTTCTTTATTTTACCGCACCAGGTACGTAATGTACTATTATGGGCTAGCTATTAATCTTCATTTAATTACAGCGGTGGAACAACATTACTTAGTGCACCTCGCTTGCTAACACAACCAATTTGACCAGGCAATAGTGCGAATACTGATGCGCCGAAGGAAAGATCACAAAATTGTGGAATTTTCCACATATGAAAATTTCTATTTATATTTCCAGAATTTTCCGAAATCTAATTATTTGGAAATTTCCGCCCGCAACTTGTAAATACATGTGTAAGTGCAATTACATACTTGTTAGTAGCGCTTAAGTGGTAAAATACAGAGTGGATGTTATCTTTAATCAGATACGTACCTATATAATATTAACCTACGTTATACAAAACAATGATAATAGATCAAGAGTAGGCCGTAGGTTCTACCTCATCGAGAAGCAGAATTTGGCTTATGTAGGGCGACGAACAGTGAAAAGTTAGGTATCGTCCTAATAGGACGCGAATGGGCGATCATCGTAGGTTCGCACGATTGTGCAATTGTCAGTTAGGACTATTCGAGTTCAATATGTTTGATCGCGCGTTCGTACGAGTAAAAATCGCGCGAACCTACGATGATCGCCCATTCGCATTATATTTGGACGATGCCTGATGTATTTTAGTACTTGATGTAAAAATCAAGATCCTTACTAGTTTTATATGTATCTCACAATCCTGGAAACATCTGGAGTCAGGTGCCGCACGCGTTTGAATAAATGATTTCATATTTGACGTCGTTATCGGCTAACGTCGATAGACCGGACAGGGTCGGGCCGTGATGGTTTGCAGTTCCGTATAATATTTTGTTTTCCGGTAGTCGGAATGAAATATATCATTATTATTTATTTATTTATATATTTAAACTTTATTGCACAATAAAGGGAGTACAAACGGCGAACTTAATGCCAAAAGGCATTCTCTACCAGTTAACCGTCGGGCCAAATAGAGATAAAAAGAAGGTAATAGGTGCGGGAAATTATAACAAACGTGGGAAATTCTAAACTGAATATAGCTGCTGCTATTATTATGGTACCTAAAGGAAGGTACCATTTGGCGACCGGTGCTAGAATTAGTAGATTGTGTAACAAGGGAGCAAAATGAAACATTTACGGCGAGGGCGCACATTGAATCCCAAACGAAGCGATGGAGTCTATAATAGAATCCCGAGCGCAGCGAGGGATTCTAAAATAGATTCCTGAGCGTAGTGAGGGATTCAAGTGTTAACGCCCAAGGTGAAAATAATTTTGCTCCTATGTGACACATACTGCTTTTCACACCCCCTTAGACGAAAATAAAAGACGTTATTGTTGAATCATATTTACTTTCACTTTATACATTTGTGTTCCTGATATAGGAGGAGCCATTATTGGTATTGTATCAGTAGGATAATGTCGGCACGGGTTAAGGCAGTCTTAGTTCTATAAAAAAATATCATAGCAAAACTGAAGTTAGTCTTAATTTTTCATCAGTAGAATATCCTGGTAAAGGTGAAGGTGGTGTTTGGCATTATCGGAAGAAGTTAGTAAGTCCAGACTCCATTTACTCGACAAACACCGCTGAGCTCATGAGATAAGAGCAACCTAAAACAAAACAAAAAATATGTTAATTGATTGCACTGTTGGGACTGATCACAATGTTAATAACTAATAACTATACTACCTAGTTATAGTTATTATTTAAAATAACCTTATTAGCGTTCCGAAAGTGAACCATTTAAAATGTGCAAGTTGCTTAAGCCGAGTGTTGTGGACACACTGGAGAGTCCCCAAGACTATTGCAAACATAGATAAACATAACAAAATCATTGCTAGGTTATGAAATTAGAATTAGTTTTTGATGTCATTAGACTCTAACAGTTAGAGTTATCTTAAGTTAAAAAAATCAAGAACTGTTTACAGGCATTGTAAGCATAAAATGAGTCAATTTACTTACATTCATAGGCAGAGAAACTGAAATCAAATGCTGTGTTTGAATGTTTGATATTATTTGCAATCAAAACTTGAGATTTCTTCGTTTGGTGGCCTTCAAAAATTCATTTCAGAAATGTTGTTAATTTTGTTTAATTATCATATTACGCACCAATGTTGCGTTTCCTTTCATTCTATAAATTCCGGCGTCATGTTTTCATGTCTTATCGCTCGAATACATTTTATTTTTTCACCTGAATCCGTACAGGGAATATACTTGAATCACTTGCAAACACAGGATGCAGGAACACGGGATTTGTTTTTTCCAATTTAACTACTTTAATGTGCAGTTTCTTTATTAAGATTCATCATTTTATGCATGAAACTATCGTAATGTAATAATAAAACAGAGAATAAAATATCAGACCACACCACAGACAACGTATACTTAGATAGAATCGATTGCTACGTCTATTCGTTATTAATTAAAAAATCGATTTGGAAAAATAATATAATGATGCTAACTATTTTTAATCATTCATTATAGTTAAAAGCACCTACTGAATTGAAGTAAATTTATGATAAATATGAGTAAAACAGAATTTTATAACGTATAAAAATAGTAATAAATATAAAAAAATGTATACACATAATCGATTATAATGAAAGTGTAATCGATTAATATAATAAGACATTTTGTTGCCATGGCGGACTGGCTGGAAAAAAAAAGTAATGTCCTAGAACAGAAAAGTGCCACTTTGTTCCCTCCTAGGAGGGAAGAAAAGGCCCGTATACGAATGGGTGGTGTGAAAACAATATTACAACGTCTGTACACCTTTACCAAAATAATCGTATAAATAAATTTGCAAGTTCAGTAGAATCGCACGAGCGCTTTGCAGTCTTTGGTCGTATATGCAACAAGAAGGCGCGGAAAAATATCTGTCCAATCCTATTGTAGGGCTATAAGAGTGAAGGATAATAAGCAGAGAAATCGTACTAGTTCTGAAAAACAACCCTACATTTTTGTGGGCAATCGGAGGAAGTCGTTTATTTTAGTTCAACCCCGCATGACCTTTGACGCATCAATTTTATTTTAGCCGATTAAAAGTTTGATTGGATATTCACAATTATTTTTAAAACCGAAAAATTAGGTCGTGGGTCACATTCAAAACCAAGGAAAGGGCTGAAGCAATAACAGATCAAGGGAATATCAGAACCGTTTTTTGAGAGCTGTGTTTTAATGAGGACTTTGTCCATTTCGGCTATTTCAAGTTTGTTTCACATTGTGCGGTGCCCTTCATCTTTTGTGGTTGGATGTTTTTACTGAAAATAAGTACAAGGATGTGGATGAATCCCTCTATCGATGCTAACTCACGCTGTGCCTATCTATATGGCGCTACTGTCCTAGTAAGAGAGAAAGATATTCATAAAATGGCACCCCTTAGTGCCATCTCTCAATAATAATATATAAAGTATCGCTTGTAGGTAATAGTGTACCAAGGAACCCTGAATCGGGTCGGAATCACGAAGTTATAAAACCTAACGACGGGTCGATAGTAGCGGGCCGATATCGAAGGCATGCGACGTATGTTTCAACCTTGTTTCAACCGACTTCAAGATTCGTCGAGATCTTCGTTTTTGCATTTTTTTTATGTATATTCACGGATTATTCGAAGATTTGGATTTATCTATTGCAGCTTTATAATATGTCAATGAAATAGTTGAAAGTTATATTAAAGAAAGGTGCTTTATAAACGTTGAGGTTGAGCAGCGGGTTGTAAGGTGTTCGTCGAACACAATTATTGCCAGGTTACTTTATTTGAGTACCGTAAAATGGGGTGAGTAGGGTTCACAGGGAGAGTTGGGTTATGAATGGGAAGAATGGGAGGGAAGGGATGAAAGGGGGGTGAGATGAGATTTTAAGGCTAATGCTACAAAAATATCGTATTCCAATTTTAAATGGAGTTATACTAATAATAAAAAAAATCTAAAAACACCTTTGTGTGAAATCCCATCTCACCCCAATTACGAGGGAATACGGCTTGAGGTGGGATTTCCTGTTTATCGTTAAAGTTAAATATTAAATTGAACTAGCCAAATTAAAATAAAAACTAAAATACAAACATCCGGAACACTTAAGTAATATGTACACAATTCAGTTTGCATATGTGAAAATAAAATTTTATCGAGGTTTGAATGTCAGTTTTGTCACTCACCCCATTTTACGGTACTTACGATACGGTACGGTATTTTACTTATAGAAAAAGTAATGTATACAATTGTGACATTTGAGATTTTCAATCTCGTACCCTACTTGGGCCACTCAGCAACCTTCATGGCCTGAATACGGAAGTATACCTACTCAGCTGTCACGATTATATAAAATAATATTTCACCATAACCCTCTAACTTTTGATCTTTTTGCCAAACGGACTTCAGGAATCAGAGCAGTTAGTGCTGGTAATAGATTCCTAAGGGTAGTAAGGGTCCCACAATAGCTTTGTGGTGACAACGGTGAGGATCTTACTACTAAATGGGTCGCGTTATAGGAAGGGTGACCTCGGTAGCGGAAAGGGAAAGATAGATTATTGGCTAGTGCTCCGTAGATATAATTAAGATATACACAGATGGATCATTGCCTGGAGTTTTTTTTTCTATAAATATGTATAGACGTTGCGTATTCGCTGTGTGCATGATTGTGGCGCCATCTTTTGGGCCAGGGCTCATTGTTTTTTTTCTTTTCTATGACTTTTACTCCTTGCTTATATAAAATGTCTCTGGCTGATTCACTATTTTGACGGTTGACTGAGTTGAGGTAACATAGGTGATGTCCCTTTGCAGTTTCATTTCTTGTCACATTGTGCACTAGGACCGTTTACGTTACCCCACCATGCACTTCACACATATACAACACGTATGGTTGCGCGATGAGATCAGGTTAGTAGACGAGATCAATGCGTGATATTTCTCAGGCCCCTCACCGTATTTCATTGAATTTTGAATGAAAGTAATGCAAGATTTTTGTTATACAACGACGGTGGCAAACAAGCATACGGCCCACCTGAATGTAAGCAGCTACCGAAGCCTATGGACGCCTGCAACTCCAGAGGTGTCACATGCGCGTTGCCGACCCTTTAAAAACAGGAGGATTCACTGTGTTCAAGAGAGGTCCCTCGTCGTCAACATTACTCACCAGCAGGAACACAACACTATGAGTAGGGTCTAGTGCTATATTATGAAATTAAACTAAACGGTGTAAGTGGCAGGTTCTTGAACTTCATAAAATCCTTTTTTTCAAAACAGAGAGCAAGTAAGTAGTATCTGTTTATAGGGGCAGAACTAGGTCGAAGGCGAAGACACTAGGAGAGTTGTTCCACAGGGTTTTGCGGTCGGGAATTGCTAGTTTTCTGTAATGGTGAGTGACCTCATAGTATGTTTACGAACGGGGATTTTCTAAAATTCACGGTTTATGGATGTGCTATTGTTTCTGGTGACTCGCTCTCTGACCTGAAGGAAAACACATTGCGTGTTCTAATCAAATTGTGTGACTAGTTAAAGAAGAACGGTTTTCTCAATTAAGAGGCTGAGAAGACCCGATGACCTTCAAATTGACTTTACTTAAACAGTCATATAGCTACAACTACTTGTTTTGGAAAAGTAAAAAAAATATATGTTAATATTCATTATATTTAAAAGAACTTGGTTAATTCCAATACACAATTGGACGCAATCGGCTCGATAGAAAATAATTCCAAAGTTACATCTAAAAATAGCTTAAAACAATTGCACGTCTTTAGTTTCTTGGGTTATATGTCTGTAATTAAGGACAACATTCCACCACACTAATACTAAAAACATCGTTGCCTTAAATTTCTCAATTAATGCATAGTTTTTTTTCAATCCATCAATTTGCAAAATTTGCAATGAGCTCCCATACTAATCGTAACGCAGTGTTTCTCTTTCACTCGCGCTGAAAACGATAGGGAGGGAATTTAGCTCTTATGATCCTCAAAGAATCAATTGGTATAAGTATATTTAAAAAAAACTAAAACGTTCCTTATATATTTTTGATGAAGGGGACAATAGTTCACTCCACTTAATATTATCATGGATAATACACAACTGCCCCAAGTCCAGGAGACACGTTTCTTATAGGGCCCACCCACTATCAGGCGGCCTGACGATATTGGCCTGTCAGTTGTTCGGAGCTGTCAAATTTTTGTTCAAACTGACAGGCCGATATTGTCAGGCGGACTGATAGTCAGTGGCCCATTAGGTTTTCATTTTGAACATTGGTATGTAAATGCAAATGATTGCTAGACGATAATGTTTTCTAGAAAACTTGATAACTGTTATAATTTACTAGAACACCATTTATTTTTAGACTTATTTTTCCAGCAACGTAATTGAAAAAAAAAAAATAATTTTGCTTTAATTTCATCCTCACCGGACTTTAAGTACCCTACCTAATTTCTGAGACAAAAATTGTGCTGTATTTATTTTGCCAAATTCGTAACCGTGTAAATATAACGTATAAGTTTTGAAAACTGATTTAGCCGTCTGTCGCAGGCTGTGCATGTCCCTTTATGGACAAATGGGGTTATCCTTTTCATATATAATATGATAATGTCCGTGAAATAAGATGGACGCAGTTTCTTACCGGCAGTGACGAATTTTAAATATGAGGAGCAAAGAAATATTATGTCATGGTCCGCTTATTTTGTTTTCTTGTACATTATGTATCAGAATATCTGATTGAACTAGGTATATATATTAGTAAATAAGTAACCTACCTACCTACCTAAGAGTAAGACTTCTTTGACATCTGTCAAAGAAGTCTTACTCTTCTTAACCGGCCATCGGAGTCCATTCAATACTGGTTGCAATAATGGTGGTCATTACGTGCGGTTTTCGAACGCAGAATACAGGATTTATGATATGGGTGTAAATAAATAATTCTAAGCGCTGTGTTATTGACTTTTGTTAGATATTATTTCGTAATACTTTTCAAGGTAAGCAGCCCATTATAAAACCGCAACAAGAGAAACTATGCGCTTTTGTTCGTATTTTGAATAAAGTTCTTTTAAAGGTGAATTAGGTGAATATCCTCTTCACATTGTGAAAGAGAAAGGACACACCCACGTTGACCGAGTGTAGGTTGAACACACAGGCTAGACTTCAGACGAATATAAACATTTGCATAATATATGCAGCTTTCGAGATGGGTTTAAGGTTAATTAATTAGAATCAGAAACGTTATTGAAAGGGAATTTGAATACAAGTTGAACTCATAAAAAATAGATAGAAGTCTCATACCAATACGAAAACATATTAATCATACAAATAGAGAGCACCTGCACTGCTACTCCACCTAGTAGCCACTAGTGTACTACTAGTACGCTATTTGTTACTAGGTGGAGTAGCAGTGCAGGTGACATTTCTCTTACATATTCGGTATATTTAGGGGGCTTTGACATAGATGGCGCAATCGACATGAGCTTCAGAAAGTTCTTAGGCTTAGTGGTCGTCTATATCTCTATAGTCTCTGCTAAGACTAACACAAATTTAAAACTAGCTAAAACGAAATAGATACACAATTACACAAAAACAATAAAACCTAAATATGAATTAACTCCCCGAAATCCTTAGTTTTTGTTTGTAAATATTGACTTCATAATTTTATTGGTCCCGTTTATTATCAGGTCAGGATCTGATGTCGGGATCCTGTAGAAATCTCCCTCGATTCAGACAGCCTTAAAATAAGTAGTATAGGGCACACCCATAGAATAAAGTATTACGTGAAATAGAACGGACACACAGTCTAAGAACGTATTGTGACTCTAAGTCCGAAGCGCCATCTGAATGAGAGCTAACGAAAATTACCAATAATTATCAATAACTCGCCGTGGGGTGCCCGGCCTTAGAATTTTATTGTCCCCCACCATATTGTCCCGTGGTTGCAGTAGGAGTCTGCTAAGGGAATATACCGGGAGATGGGCAGCAGCATCTTCCGAAAGCCTAAACAACAATAAACGAAAAAACTGCGCGCGCTAACCCGCCTGCCAAGCGTGGCGCGTATGGCAAACCCCCCCTTAAAGGGGAGGCCTATGTTCAGCAGTGGACGTCTTATGGCTGTGATGATGATGATGATGATCAATAACTTCCATTCAATTTTAATACTTTCTTATATTACACAAAGATAAAACGGCGTTGCCCGTCTCTTTCTTTAGCAAGTGAAGTAGTTGCTACGAAGTAACATGCATATAAATCCAGTCTTGGTGCGACTCACATCGAAATCAACAGGAATTTAGCTTTGGACACAAGTTTGCACTTCGCCTTTACTCTATGCGTGCGATGCAGTATAGAAGATCTTATAGTAATAGGACTATTCAGGCGCTTACAACCTTTTTATTGGAAAATGCAGTTGCAATATTTTTGTATTACGTGTCATTGTGGCTGGTTGAAAACTACTGCTGATTTACAATGGACATAAACTGACTTATCTTACTTATTTTAACTTAAGTTAGAGGATAGATTTTAAGTTTTTAGCATAGACATATAAAGGGGGAAAACGTGGTGCCATGAGGACGCAATTGTGATTCCAATAGTTAGCTGATTTTCTCGTGTTTACGCGTGACACGCACACATTATACAACTCGTGGATTGGTTCAAACGTCAAAAGTGAGTATGTGTGCAGGAGTGGTTTGTCTTCGTGGGATAACATCTTCTAATACTATAATGACTATGGTTTTTAGTATTTTTAAGTTTGTTAATTTTAGTTTCTTTAAGGTAGTATGCCCTAGATTACATTAGATTAGATTTGTTTTATTTCACGAAAGACCATTATAAGTTTACATCAACTTATACCGATCTTCTTAATCAATCTTAGGAAATAAAGATAGGTTCATTAGTTTTAACTTAATATACAACTCGGCTAGTTTCGGTATATAGTAGGTAAGTACGTACCTCCTTACAACGCACAGATTTTACTCATACACACGTATTATTTAAATGTTTTTTAAACAAATGAGAACCGACTTCACTTGGCCTTCATTATTCCAAAAAAAAAATGCCTAAGCTTGTGTAAAAAATACTGAAATCACTATAGGCCTCAGTATAATATTTGAAGATAGTTACCCTCCAGGATCTTTTTAAAAGCTTCTCGCAGAAATTTCCGAGGACTGAATACATCCGAAAGACGTGTGACTACGTAATTCTGGCACACGTCTATCCGTCGTGTCCTGAGTTATAATATTCGCCACTGTTTCTATTATCTCTGGACTGATGCAGACTTCACTTGAGGGACCTTAATACATCTCGCGGCTTGAATACTAAAGGGGAATGCCATAGAGTAGAACAGTTATAGCACTTATTACTTAACTATTAAGGCCAATGTTTTGGAATATAATTAATCGATTGAATACAGTTAATATTAAACAGTTACTCTTTATAAACACGTATGAAATACAAAATAAATTACGGAATTGAAACAGTCACCATTAAAATACTAAGAAAATTAAAAAAAAAACTTCAGGCTATGTAACAAAAAACAGTATTTGACTTAGCGAGCGCCAGTGGCACTTGGCAGCCGGAGTCGGACTCGCGCACGAAGGGTTCCGTGCCAGAGCAGGTGGCACAACAGAAAACCGTCGTGTAACCAAAATCATAGTTTTAGTTTATAATGTAATATGTATGCTAGTCTTTAAGGTGTCTTATGGGCCACTAGTTGCCTCAAAATAAACGTTTTTAATACAGTGGCTCAATAAAGTGCTTTTCTTGTAGTGGTTTAGCGTGCGGCAAGTTTGATATCGCGCACTAGTGCTTTTTACTTTTCCAGCCAATCACAGCTAATGACAGTGACAGCCAGCCAATCACAGCGCCGCACCGCACCGCGCGGAGCGTTCGGATACATGTACTAAAGTAACCTCAAAGTGAATAATTGACAATTTTATAATTTTTTCGCAACTGTATTAAAAAACGTCGTTCGATACTCGTACGTAAATGACATTCTTCACTCGTCCCAAGTCTGGCCACTCGCCTACGGCTCGTGGCAAGATATCTCGGTACTCGTGAAGTAATGACATACTTTCCGCACCAATATCGAAATGTACTATTTTCATTTCATTCATTAACTATAAAAATGGCAAAAATATCATGTCTGTTGTAACGGGGCCCCGTATTTTACTTATTTTATTATGTTTCTTAGTATTTGTTGCTATAGCGGCAAAAGAAATACATCACCTGTGAAAATTTCAACTGTCTAACTTACACAGTTCATGAGATACAGCCTGGTGACCTACGGACAGACAAACAGACAAACAGACAGACGAACGGACGGACAGCGAAGTCTTAGTACCCGTCTTAGTAGTCTTAGGTCCCGTTTTTACCCTTTGTGTACGGAACCGTAAAAATTGTGTTACTACATATTATAAAAAAATCTCATGCACTGTATTGGCTGTTCTAATCTTTTCTTTGCTTGTCTTCATCTCTATGTCAAAAGTGATTTACATAAAAACAATACTTCGCCGTCTGTAGAAATTTGAACTTTTAAGTAAAAAATATAACCATAGAACCGAAATCCCTTACAATGAGTTTAATCATATCAATCTTTAAATACCTATCGAAATCAAGTAAAAACTTATTTGAACCCTTAGTGTAAATGAAGTGCTCAAAATTGCTAAATACAGGCATAAAGCCACCACTGACATCAAAATTAACAGGTACATCAAAAACAGGGACCAAGTTCTGTTAACTGATAGCACACAAATCAGACAGAGATGGTATGAATACTATGAACAACTGCTAAACGAAGAATTCCCGCACGAGGACCCCGCACCGCTTGAACCCGTTCATGGACCAATACTTGAACTCGATCCCCATGAAGTAAAGCTCGCTGTGGCTAAAATGAAAAACAGAAAAGCTCCAGGCCCAGATGAGGTTCTGAGGTTGAGACTTGGCCCGGCAGCAGTCAATTGGCTGACCAAACTGTTTAACATCGTCCTGACCACAAAGAGAATTCCAGTATCATGGCGCCAGAGCTATCTGCTACCATTTTATAAAAACAAGGGAGATGTGGCTGAGTGCGAAAATTACAGAGGAATTAAACTGACTTCACATACTCTAAAGATATGGGAACGAATTTTAAACCGCCGCCTCGTGCCCCTAACTGATATCTCGCCAAATCAATTTGGTTTCACGGCATCCAAATCAACCACGGACGCTACACAGGCGGTCAGAATCCTGATGGAAAAGCATAGAATAAACAAAGAAGACCTCCATCTTGCATTCATTGACCTCGAGAAGGCCTTTGATAGGGTGCCCCGTAAACTGGTGTGGCAGGCTCTAAGAGCGCAGAAAGTGCCAGAATATTATATAGACCTAATACAAGACATGTACAACGACGTCAGTACAAGAGTCAAAACCTTAGCAGGCCTAAGTAATGCGTTCGAGGTCAAGGTGGGCGTTCACCAGGGATCTGCACTGAGCCCGCTCCTGTTCAATCTTGTTATGGACTACCTCACAAGCCACATTCCGGCACCATTACCGTGGACGATGCTGTACGCCGACGATATCGTACTGGCGGCTAATACTGCACAACATCTGCAAGTACTTTTAAATACCTGGACACATTCTCTCGAGAGGCATGGACTCCGAGTGAGCAGGAGCAAGACAGAGTATCTAAAATGCCCATTCAGCGGGAACACAACCCCTGAAGCAATCTGCATCGGATCAATACCCATCCCTACAGTCAACAAGTTCAAATATATGGGTTCCATGCTTACGGCGGATGCCAATATAGATGCCGATTTTACGCACCGAATAAATGTAGCGTGGCAAAAATGGCGGACGCTCACTGGAGTTTTGTGTGACCCCCGCATGCCTATAAAAACGAAGGGCAACGTCTATAAGACAGCAGTTCGCCCGGCATTACTGTACGGATCGGAATGCTGGACAGTAAAGAAGGCACACGAGCAAAAAGCCCACGTAAACGAAATGAAGATGCTGCGGTGGGCGGGAGGAGTGACCAGGATTGACAGGGTGCGCAACGAGCACATACGGGGCAGTTTTAAGGTCGCGCCTATTACTGACAAAATGACAGAGCGTCGCCTTAGATGGTATGGCCATGTCATGAGACGCAGCGAAGACCATGTAGTAAAAATCGTTTTAAACTTACCAAAACGCAAGAGAGGTGTAGGCCGCCCGCCATCGACCTGGTGGTCTAACATCGAGAGAGATCTTAAGAAAGCCCAATTGCCAAAACCGACAATCCGGGACTGACGGGCCTGGCGCAAAAATGTGAGGAGACCCGACCCCAGATAACGGGAATAGGGACGGACAAAGAAGAAGAAGAAGAAGTGTAATCGTTTCACTAACGAACGCTACGATTGTGTTATTTGTGTTTGCGTTAGGTCTTAATGTATATGGGATTTTTATCACTCCATACCAAGCGGAAGGTATCGATAAGTAAACCACCGAGTATCTATAGAAGTATCTCTACGCGGTGATTTAGTTTTCGATACGTTCCGCTTGGTGTGCTGTGTTAAAAATCCCATACAAATTAAGACCGAACGCAAACGCAATCGTTAAGTTACGTTAGTGAAATGACTACCTACACTAAGGGCTCTGGTTGAAATATAACAACTCAGTTGGATTGGTAATAGTTTTAACCAGTGCCCCTGCCAGTTCGAGCTGGCAATGTTGAATGGCTATCCATTGCAGGCGCCTAAAATTTGCTACGTTTTTTCGACGCATGACCCTAATAATTTACTTGAGCAATTTTCTACAAAAACTAAGTTAGATGTAAAATATTTAAATTGGACGTCGAGTATTTTGTCGCCTGGTCCGCTTACTTAATGCATTTTAAATTTTCATGAGCACACATGGACCAATCCTCGTGTAGTGCTTGTCCAGGGTTCTCTCTCGAAGATATTTTATTTATAATTCTGTTTCAACATATCATTGAAATACCTTTAAAGACTATACAAGTCCTGTATTTGTATTTTAAGCCCATCAAATTAGACTTTTTCCAAGAATTATTCCCACTAGGCTGGAAATCATTTTATTATCTTAATTTAGACCTAAATTGGTATAATCCGAGTTTGCCTAATCCTAGGAGGTGTGCAATTTTCTTGAGAATTTTTTGCTCCTGTGTGATCCTAAGGACCTAATTTCAGCAAGTCATCTATTTCTGGCAGCTCTATATCCAGCTAAGGCCAATGAAACCTCTTTGGCCAAAATCCACCAGGAGATATTTTCAAAATTCCTCATAAAGCTAACTTTCAACCTGGGCTCTTTGCCTCCAACAAATGCAACCGAATTTAACCATATGAACAGGATGTGGCAATAAGAGTTTGCAGCCAAATGGTATAGCGCGAGACTTTCAATCGGATGGCCACGGGTTCCAATGTGATCCTGCCTACAAAGCAGCGGCTCCCGGGTTCAAATCCTGGGAAGGGCATTTATTTGTGTGTTTATCGCAAACACTTGTTCCTAAGTTATTCATGTTTTGTATGTATCTGAGTATTAAATTTATATCTAAGTATTTATAAACTTTGCTTAGTTTAGGACAGGGTTGTTTTTTGAAGTGAAAACTTCTTTAGCCGCGATGGGCAATTTTTCTTAGGGGAAAAACTTACGAGTTCGAGTCACCGACACCGTCACGAAAACAAAAACGCATCACAAGCCAAACATGTAAAATGCATATTTACTAGGAGCGCATAGGTTGCCTTAGTTTTCACTTCTATCGGCAGTCCCTATAACTGCCAATTTTTTTTTTCTAGATTGATTTGTGTAAAATTGTCCCCAAATATTTATTTTTCTCGAACTGGTAATATACCTTAACCTAGAAGCCTGGCATCACTACGAGTTAATATTTAAACCGGCACCTCACCCTGGCACATAAATAAGGGACTACATTATTATTTCACGCGTGGGTTTTGTTTGGAAACGGAAAACGTGTCGCATGCCAAAGGTTTAGCTAGATAATTTTGATATCGAAGGGTTTTGGTGAGTTGAATGAAATAAGTAGGAATAGGGATGATGAAACTGGTAGTCTGGCGGTAATACGTCCGACTTTCAATACAGAGGTCTCGGATTCAAACTCTGGGTACCACTTTGATATTTACCAGTCTTTTTTGGTGGTAGAGAACATCGCGAGGAAACCGGATCTTAATCCCAATAAATTGTTTCCGCTCTGGTTTGGAAGGTCGGATGGCAGTCCTTTTTCTATAAACTAGGACCTACGCTTATGGGATTAGGTGTCCAAGCGGACCCTATGCTCAATTGAGCTATAACAAACCCCGGGACAAACAGTAGGAGGATGATGAACTTTATAAACCTCATACAAAATGTCGACACCCATGGCGACAAAATGTATGAGTCTGGCAAAAAAAAACTGCGATTTCGGGGCAGGCTCCATAGTGAAAGTTGTTCAGTATGACCTATATAAACTACCGTTAAAAGGTTCTCCCTTATTAAATTTACACATTTTATAAAGCTGTGATGCCACTGTAATTATTTATGACTTTTGTGGTAGTTTCTTTTTATCTCTGACGTTCATAAGTGCATTGTAATTAGGGAATGCAAACCGGTTATTTTTTGTATGAAAATAACCGGTTATTAACCGAAAAACCGGTTATTTTCATACAAAAAATAACCGGTTTGCATTCCCTAATCGTAATGTGCCTAAATTGAAGAATAAACATCTTTTATCTTTTTATCTTTTGATACTACATAGATAGTCAAATGACAAGCAAAACTCACTAATTACAAAAAAAGAAATCAAATGAAAATCAACCTTGTTACGTTGCCAGTATGGTTCATTATAGCTATGAACTTGTAGTAGTATTTTGCGAGTTTTGCTTGTCACCAGACGAGATATTCGATCATCACAGCAAAAAATATCGATTGATACCATAAGACAAAAAAAACATGATGCCTATTCCTATAAAAATATAACACAACAAGTAAAATTAACGCTTATATTTACATTATCAATATTTTTTCAGGTACAACGATAAGTAAGTATAAATTTTCTTCTGTTATTAGAATTTGTTCGTTATATTTTCCGACTTTTCTGTGATCCTCATTTCTGCGAACAAAAAAAAAACACGTTTACTAATTTATTTCAATAAAAATATTGTGCAGACAAGTATAAATTTACAAAGAATTTTCAGGAGTTTGTTTTGAAACATATATACTCGGATAATTAAAACGGGTAACCTTCAATATTATACAAATTAATTTACGAAGTGATTAGTTTTTTGTCTTTGAATATGTTCCCCAGTCGGTTTTGTTAGTAGGCTAAAAAATTAAAAATTTATGTTATATGATAATGGCTGCTCTACATGATGGGCCATCATAGGGACGCAGCTATACGACGGAACGAGATCGCAATATCGTTAGTTCCCTCTAACGCATAGCTGCGTCCCTATGATGGCCCACCATGTAGTAGCCATAATAAATATTCTCCTACGGAATAGCCTCTTTGTTGTTCAGTCAACGCTAAAAATACTTGCACCTTACTCTATTGTAATAAGATTCAAAATTGCATTGACTTGCACGCTATAGAGACAGATAGAAAATTAAGACAGCAGCAGTGTATTTTTGTGTAATATCCCACCTGCCGATTATCTGTCAATTGCACCGTAGCTCTTGTAAATAGGTCGTGTAGTAATGTATGGCAAAGAGAAGCAAGGAATTAAATCAGCAGGCAGACCTGCAGAAAATTGCAAAAATGGTTCAGTTTTCCATATCTGATTCATATTATTCTCATCCTGCATTGATAACACTGAAGACTTTATGGCCCCAATGCCAAATTTTCTAAAGATGATTGACGCTGTAACGTTCCGCTTCCTACGCGTCTCTGGCCGAGCCCTTCAACACCGCTCTATTACATATTTACGAGTGTCCGTCGAGTTACCGGGTATGCTCCGAGCAGAAATCGGGCCGTCGACGTTCCGGATATGTAACGAGCCGCTTTCGACACTCAGAGATCACGTGATGCTTTCTATATATTGAAGTGTCGGAAGTGTCGTATAGAACACGTAACGTTACAGGGCGAACGATCTTTAAGTAAAAAAAAACACGAAATTGGCAAAACCTATAAAAATTACCAATGTCTTTGTCTTCGGGCTCGTTCCACGGCTGTTTCTCTGACGTACTGAAGAGGACGAAGAACAGATTCGTAGCGAAGTACACCCCTGATGCCACGAAGAATACTTTGCGCCATTCTGCTGGGTCCGTCTGTATTTTAACATAGAAATATAAATATTTTACGAGTATTCGTGACATGATTGAAGGAACAAATAAATTACAGATAATACAGGCACAGTCTGTGCAGAAAGAGAAATCCCGCAGAATGTATAGTTCCTATATAAAACCCTATAAAAACAGAGCATAGGTGAGACAAGTGTCACGAAATGGTCTCTCAGCATGTTGCTAGCGTGAGCCAGCGCTGATCTTCCGAAAATACCATACGGTGAAAAATTCACGGCAGGAACATAAATAAGAAATTAAGCAAACTACGTTGAAAACGAACGTTATACAGGGTGTAACAAAAATACTGGTGATCCGATTAAGGGCGTAATTGGTATCGTATTCTGGCTAAAAGGAAGAAAGAAAATTTTCTTCTAGACGCATTTTTTGTATGGGGCACGTCATCCCAGCTGGTCACCACATTATACAAAATCAGTTTTTTTCGCGTGGATTTTTTTTCTTACCTTTTTCATATTAAGAATATGATACTAATTACCTACGTCCTTAAAAGGATCACCAGCATTTTTGTTACAATTTATATAACTATTTATGTTTCTTGAAATCTTTTATTAAATATGGCTTCTATTTGTGAATTCGATCTCGAAAATATCGTGAAATCGTCAAACCGTCTCTCTCACCCTCGCCTCTTTCGGTTTGCAGGTACTTTGTTACTCTTGTAACTTTGAAACCTCATAATTTCACCCTGAGTTATTTCGGGATAAAAGTACTCTGTATCGCTTTTTAGGTTATATCTATCTGCGGGCCATAATTCATCCTTATACAACAGTAAATTTTGCGTTAAGTAGAAACAGAAACTTACAAATATACAACCGTACAAAGTATGGGTCGGTCGCTAGTTTGGGACGCTACTTGCGTTGATCTATTCCAGGCAGCAATAGTTATTTGTGCAACAAGAGAGGAAAGTTGGTTTTTCTTGCGAGTGTTGATTTTGAGTCCCGAGTAAGCGAAAGATTCTAAGTTTAAATCTTGAGCGTAGCGAGGGATCTCAAGAACACGAGATGTAAAAATCTTTCCTCTCGTGTGACACATACAACTTTTCACCTCAGTAGTGAGAACATATTCAAGTTAAAAAAACACATTTATTTACATTCCCGAATGAAAGGCATCATCATTATGACGGAAAGCTTCTAGAAACAAAACTTCACTCCCTGGAGTGAGGAAAGTGGCAACTTTCGTCACTCCCTGGAGTGATGAAAGTCGCACTTTCGTCACTCCAGGGAGTGAGGAAAGTAGGCTTGTTCGAACTGCTGAGGTGAAAAGTTAATACTGGCGCTGCGGCATCCTCAGCTGAAGACCTCAAGCGCCACAAGTATGTTGCCCTAACTAGGAAGTAGCTATATATTTGCGCCGTTTGGGGTTGAAACTTTGGAGCCGTGGGGGCCAAGCGCGCGCCGACTATATAAAAGATCTGTCAGCGCGCCTCATAGAGGCCTCTGGTGACATGAGGGCTGGCTACTATTTTGCACAGCGATTAGCTATCGCTATCCAACGTGGAAATATAGTCAGCCTTCTGGGCACCTTGCCCGTTGACAGCGATATGGGCTAATTTTTTTTATCTCTACACAACTACATTAAACTGTTAGGACGGGCAATTTGTTCATTATGTTTTTAAATTATTGTATTTTACCTTAATAAAAACCTCAATTACCTACAAAAAATGCGATTCTGTATATTCGCATTTACCAAAAATCGACTAGCTTATAAAACAACTTAACCGCCTATATTTAAATATAAATTACCTCGTCATTAACAATGAGTCCGCAAACAAGAGGTGCGATTATAGAAATTATATTGGCTGCGAAGTTCGTGATGCCCATCAGATTAGCACTGAAGTTGGGCGCCAAGTCTATGTGGACCAGCTGAAAGAAAATAAGTAAACGATTATTTTATAGATACATATATTTACAATTACATGCTTCAAAGATTCTTTTGATAAAAATAATAATTAATTATATTAAATGCCAGTCCAGTCAAGTCCAGTCCAGGACAGTCCAGTCCAGTCAAGTCCAGTCCAGTCCAGTGCAGTAAAGTACAGTTCAGTCCAACCTACTTAGTAAGTAAGGCTCTATCAGTCCCTGTCTGTCATGTTACTCTACATCATAGATCTCTATCTATCTCCAATTTCTATCTAAATATAATTGGTTTTACTATTTATATACGCACTAAGATATCGAAAGCTTAAATCGAACTACTGCCTAACGGAAAGTTTCAAACTAATTTGTGTGCTTGCTCACCTCGAACTAAACTGCTTAGTTGTGGCAGCATTGAGGTTTGAATGGTTTTAGAACTTACAAACATATATCTGGGGTTATACTGAGCTAACGAGCGAGCGAGTTTTAGGCTAGAAATACACTTGTAAGTTTTGCTTGCAGTAGGAATAGTGCTATAGTTTTGAATGAGAGATGAATATCACTACTAATATTATTCAAGCAAATAGTTTTGTCTCTACTTACTGTATAAAATTTTACGAATATGTAGCCTTATGCAGTGTTATATAATTATTAATTATTCTACGTTCCCACATAAACCGCGAGCGCCCCGCAAGCAGTAAATAATTGCATCCAAGGTACAGTCTTTTATAGAGCTAAATTCACATGAGTACAGCCAAAAACGGGACGCAACTGTAATAATCATTCAAACTCCCATAATAAATCATTGTAGCGCTGGAGCGCTTATTATGTACATATGTACATAGAAGAAATGTCACCTGCACTGCTACTCCACCTAGTAGCTACTAGTGTACTACTAGTACGATATTTGTTACTAGGTCGAGTAGCACTGCAGTTGACATTTCCTCTTACATTTTCGGTATCTTTAGAGGGCTTTCGGACAGAGGGCGCAATTGACTTGAAGCCTCCAAAAGTTCTTAAACTATGGCCGTTTATTATATCTTTACTTATCACAACTTATAAGCTCCATCTGTCAATTAAGGTTATCTCTGATATTTTTTACAATATAATACTAACCATATATCCGGTGTACTGGCCAGCGTTGATGCCAACAGCCAGGGTTAGCATGGTGACAGCCACCACCATATTGCCAGCTGGCGAATATGACAGCCCAATGAGAGCTATTGCCGGGCCCCATAAACCTAGAAGAATTTTTTGGGTTACTATTGAAATTATACCAGTAGTCCGCCTCTAACTGAGAACCAGCTCGCGATTTCCTTGCAAACGAGTTGACCAATATAACAAGACCCATATGATGATTATTTCGCGCCTTCTAACTCCATGATCCCTTAATCGATTCTGACCATATACAAACTCTCAAATTATATGTATCCCTGCTACAACCCTATCAAATTTCATGAAGATCAGAAAAACGTTACTAAAATTATCGTCAAACATACTCTCAAAATCAAAAAGCCATGAGATACAGAGACCCCAGGTCCCAGTAGCCAGAAGTTGTTTGTAAGAACTCGCTTCGCTTACGCTCCGCTCGTTATTCACTCATCAACTTAATTGACTATTGATTATTGGGGGATCAATGTTACTCTGCGTCCGTAGGAAACACCTCAGACAACCCTACACGTGATAAATAAAATAACTTCATTGGCGCAGTATCGCATTCGCATTCGCATTCGCACAATTGAATGCGAATATTTTGCGAATATTTTAGCACCTTATTTGTGCCGAAAATGGAAGAAAGTATCTCACTATCTACCGCTATGGCGGTTGGCTTACATTTAAAACCCTGCAATAGATAGATAGCGCTCTGCATGTTTATAGCGCTGTCTCGCTCGCGCACCGGCGCCGCATGCGGATCCGTCGCCAGTGTGATAATCGGCCAAGATACGCCGCCCGGTTATGAACTGCGTCAATAAAATGTTACCGCGATACAAGCAAAATGTGGTGAAATTACGAAATGTATGAAAACCCAAATATTCGCATTCGCATTCGAATTCGCGAATATTAATTACAAATATTTGCATTCGCATACGCGAATGTTCCAATACCGACATTCGTTACATGTCTAGTATGTAGTACCTAGGTATGAAATACGAATTTTGTGTGCTTTGAGGTTTTTCCCATAAAAATAGTATAGGTAATTAGTACTCCATGTATTTTATCCGTACCGTATTGGTACCGTAGTATATGGTATATTTCATTTAAAAAATGGAATGCATAACTTAGATGCAAGGAGACGACAAAACAGTTTCGTTTTATAGTAAAATGTTATATTTAAGTAGTTTACAGTTTACGGAAACAGATAATAGTTTGATCCTGGATAATAATAAGCTATCTTACAAACTAGATAGGAATTTTCTGCTTTATAAACCGGGCAGTTCAAACTTAAACACAAATTGAATATCATGCTTTGGAAACAGCATATGTCCATGCTAAAAACCAGACTAAATTCAACCTTATGTGTCGGGTAAAAGATTGCAATTGAAAAACGAACAAAATAGAAAATAAGTAAGTTTTAATACTCAATTTGCGTCGTTCATAATGCATGCGATGCATTTTCCGTAAAGTTTGAGTAAGCGATTTCTAACTATGGAATTTAAATGATATGCACGTTTTCTGCGCGATCTTGTGGTTTAACTGAAAAAGTTAGGTCAAAAGTTGATACTTTATGCATAATAACTGGTACCATATTTTTCGTACAAACAAAATTCAATACGTCAAAGTTGAGCTGCAAGTTTATGCAAATAAAAAAGTTATATGACACATGCATTTTGTGCGTTATAGTTATATTTTCTGGTTGTTTGGTATAACATTAACAGTCTAGGTATAGGTACACACGGAAAAAATGAGCTTTAGCAAAGTGCCAACTTGGCTTGGTTATTTTTAGTTGCATACAACCAAGATATTTAAAACACGGTATAAAGCTTTGTTAATGAATAATGACAAACAAGCAATTATTGCTAAACGTTCTTGGTTATTTAACCAAACACTTAATAAGTGTCTTAGTAAATATAACCCTTACCTGGTTCCCTTATTTATTTTTAACAAAACTGGTATAGTTTTACATACATAAGTTGACTTCTTTGATTATAGCAACGAAACTTTGCAGGCTTCATGCGAAGCGAGTCACTCGGTTGTAAATAGCAAAAACTTAAATATTTTTAGCTTAAATTTTTTCAGTGCACGTACAGTCTACCAAGAAAGTGGTCTACCAGTTTTGACTAAAGTTTCTGCGAGATGTAACGATCGCTAAGGTTGACTTTTCTAACGGAGTTTAAGATGCACGACCTTGTTGTCTCATGATGTTCAAACGAATCTCAACCGTAGGGTAGACCGCATTTTTGGCCGACTGTACCTAGATAAAGTTCACATACCTATAGAATTAGATAGTTTTCTGGTGTTGGAGACGCTGAGCCAATTACGCCTGATGATGAGATCTGTCATGGCTCCCATAGGGAAGCTTAGTAAGTACATCGCCAGGTAGGGAAGAGCCGATAGCATACCATTCTGTAAAAAAAGCATAAAATTTTCTTGACTTAAAGAAAGAGGTATAATGGCATTAATAAATTTTGCGATTCGATTTTTTATCAAGAGAAGATAAATAAGTAATCTAATAATCAAGCATAAATTGCAGTTACTTTCGCCATCAGATATATCGGAGAGGCCATCAAGGTGGTCATCAATATCTGAACAACGCCTCTATTGTCAAGGTGACAAGGTGCACGTTGAGAACCGTGACTGCTCAGATATATTTGATGGTGACTGTACAAACTAGTGACATTGCGTATATTGTACTGGCTCCTCTACATGATGGGCCATCATAGGGACGCAGCTATGCGTTAGAAAGAGCTAACGATATTGCGATCTCATTCCGTCGTATAGCTGCGTCCCTATGATGGCCCATCATGTAGAGCCAGCCTAAGGTAAAACGATCGCATCCAGGCCCGGACCAAGTAAATAAGTAACAAATTATTAAACACTAAATAAATCCCTCTGAGTTTCATGAAAATAAACCTAAAATACAAAATTGTTTTTTGGAGTTAAATAAGGTTAATTCTCAAGACCAAAAATATCAACATTTCGGGTCAGTAACATAAACTTTAATATCTTTAAAATGAATTTCTTTAAAATTATATATCTTTTGAGATATGCAAGAAAATGTTAGTGACCCGAAACTTTTGCTCTTGAGTGTAGTTTTCCGTCCAGGTCCAGTTTACCGTCCACTTGATTCGATTGCTGCAAATATACGGCAAAAACGTTATAAAGTCAACAAATTATCTATTTTTAATTTTATTATTTAGTATATTTTTTATGAATATATAAATAAGCATGGACAGAAAACTGACGGACTTAGGAAGCGCTGGTAGCCTTGCGGTAAGACGTCCGACTTTCAATCCGGAGGTCTCGGATTCAAACCCCGGCTCGTACCACTGAGTTTTTCGGAACTTATGTACGGAATATCATTTGATATTTACCAGTCGCTTTTCGGTGAAGGAAAACATCGTAAGGAAACCGGACCTAATCCCAAAAAGGGCCTAGTTTCCCCTCTGGGTTGGAAGGTCTGATGGCAGTCGCTTTCGTAAAAATGTCTATGCCAATTCATGGAATTAGGTTGTCAAGCGGACCCCAAGCCGGGATAAACGCTAGGAAGAAGAGAGGACAGAAAACTGACATATGTGGACAAAAACTAGCACGATCACACTACTAGCTCTCCTCCTTTGTAAGCGAACTACAAACAACATACCAAAATTTTGCTCTAGGCTTACAGCAAATCAAAACTAACCAAAGATCCTCATTTACGTTTAACAAAGCTGCCCAACCCAATCTCTTATTGGGCCGCATTCAGTTCATTCATTGGTATCCGTAAATAGTCGGAATGGCTATTGGTGTACGGCTTTATTACGAGTTGTCAAAGCCCATTCATTGATTAAATGTGATTTCTACGATATGTGAGGTAGAAGTAATCTGTAATAAGATATTGACGCCCACTCTGATCCTCTGATCTTCTTGTAAATAGTTATTATGATCAAATCAATAAGCCGATCTTTGGAAGGAGCCGGTGTTGTAATTTTAAAATCTTCATTTGTTACAAATCTGTTATCAACGTGGTCTTTCACCCATACAGACAATTTAAGAGTCTGAGAATGACTTAAATGCTATCAGGATCACATTTTGACGCGAAGTTTTGAATTCGAGGAATTTTCTTTTGATATTTTTCTGACAGGTCTTAATAACCGAATTGACATCAATAAATATATCATATTTATAAGGCTAACTCACTTCTGACAGGTTTAATCTTGATCAATATCAAAATCAACAAGAAAATATTTCTTCAAATGCTGAAGACACTTCGAATAAATGTTTTCAGATTATTTTTCTTTCAGAACGACGGCAGCAAACAAGCATACGGCTCGCCTGATGGTAAGTAATTACCGTAGCCTATGGACGCCTGTAACTCCAGAGGATTCACATGCGCGTTGCCCTTTAAGAATCTATACAATCCTTTTTTGACGAACCTCATACTGTAGCCCTTAATTTTATGAGCATGGCTATCTTAATACTTCTGAAACCGACTTGTAAAAACCTAATCTTCTATAAAATACACACATTTTTCAAGTTAACACCTAGAACGTTGGCCATGTACGTAGGTATTTCCGTCATCAATGTGAAGAATCCCCAGTTTTGTCCGCAGTGGGCGACTATCACTGCCCAGAAAGGAAGCGACGTCATAATCTTCAGCCATGGCGTAGGGTGTTTCTGAAATGACACAAATTGCTTAATAATCAGTTCTAGGCACTAACATAATATTCTAGCTACGAGTCTTTAGCTTAAATTACTTTTGGTCCCATACGGCACAAAGCAAGAAGCCAAAACACTTTATCGATATAATATGTACCTAAAAAAAAATTTAAATTCGTCGAATGACTTTTTCTTTCTTAAAGGTTATATTCTGGGCGCCATTGCTGTTGACTACTTAGTATATTAGACGTCCGAAATACATCTGTAATTGCCCTCACCTCATGAGCCCCAACTCTGCCAAGTGACTTCTGGATATACTTGAGCTCCTCTTGCGAAATGATCTTCGAATGTTCTGGAGAATTTGACCCGAAGAACATGTAAAGTGCTGTCCAAATCGCACCCAGAATTCCGTTTACGTAGAAAATAGATTCCCATCCGAGGTATGTCGCCAAGAAGCCGGCTGCTATAAGCTGGAGAGCAATACCCAGTTGACCGCCTGCAAGAAAATAATTAGTTAATTATTCAAATCGGACCACGGGTCTCGGAGTAATCGGTGAACATACATTTAAAAAAAATACCAAACCGAATGCAGAACCTCCTCCTTCTATGGAATTGAAGTCGGTTAAAAATATATGTCGATGATCATCGATTGCGCTCGGACATTGAAATGCAGTTGAGCTTCACCTGCTCACTCATTTCAACTTGTGTTTTAAATTTTCGGGGTATAGTATTAGATAGTGCTTCCATTATTGATATTTTTCCGTAATGCGTATTGTCAAAAATGTTTGATAAGATCGGCGCTAAAGAAGAAAATTTCATAAAAATCCTATTATGTAGGTAATGTATTTATTAGAAGCGCTCCTGGTCCAAAATAATTATTGACATACATAAAGTAAGCAAAGCAATATCAAACGGATCAAATAAAAGTATTTTGGCCTTTTACCTGCGTAAATAATAGTGGCCAGCAAACCCTTCTCCTCAAGAGGGATCCACTGCGCGACCAGGTGGTGCATAGACGGGTACACGAAGGCCTGTGTCAGCCCCTGAAGGACCCTGAACCCGCACACCATTTGCCAGCCTCCCTGGAAGAACACTGGAGATAAAACAGGTTGGAGAATACTAAGATGCAAAGATAGGACTACCCACTAAATTCTCGGTATGCTGAGAATCCCGAATCGTTACTGAAAAAGTGGCTCAGTTAATGGTGCCAAAAGGGGAACCCCCTTTTCCCGAAGGGAGTTGATTGTTCCAAGTACCGAATAAGCGCTTCGTTAACATTAGATCAGTGTAAGCAAAGCTACTGAATAAGCGTAAATGCTCCGAATATAGATGTCAAGTTATAGTAGTTGTGGACCATTAGGTTTTGTGAATATAACCGGAGTTGACTGAGCCATTTTTTCGTTTTAACCTTGTGTCTATGCATCTTCCGTTTTCTCTTCACCAGGCGGAACTAAGTGAAATCACGTCAATTGTCATCATATGCTTGGTTTTGCAATGTACTACCTCAACAGCATGGCATATAATGAGCATATTTAATATTTAAGTATGTCAATGATATCCACAGTGAATGTAAATTTAGAAATCGTATAATTTTGCACATGTGTAACTAAATATTTATAATGCGCTTTAAATTATCTTACTCGTTGCCTACAATATCTCTTTTCCGTAATTGCTTTTAATTTGTATAGGTTCATAAACATACGACCCATAAATCTGACACGGAAATAACAATACCAAGATTGAACGGGATGGTCTTATTACACTTTCCATAGATATGAAAGAGAAGGCGCTATTATCGTTGATCCTTATCATAGACTCACCCTTGTGATTATTGCTTACTTCCAAAAGGACCTAAGTACAATAGAAACGTTTATTACCTTCCACCGCTCTCTGAAGGGTAACAAAGAAACCGACTAAATTATGTAGGTTAGTTACGGTATGCTATCAGCCATCTCGAAACGTGTTTTAACATCAGTCGCATTGCGTATGTTCTGTCCTTTAGGGTGTGTCGCGTATGCGGTCTCTAGTTAAATCCTTGCTTTGAGTATAGGTTAGTCTCGAGAAAAACTTGAACATTAGCTAAACCACGTACATAATTACAATAATACGCTACTAAAAGATACAACGCCATTGAGATCAGAAGCAAAACTCATTTATTCCAACTACCTTCAGCTGTCATTACAATTCAATCCTAGAGGTACCCATCTAAATACATAACATACCTTTCCACCATAATCAACAAGTAGGAATCAACATATATTCATCAAACAATATTATTAATTTTAATAATTAACATTCATTAGGTATGCCTATGATGTCACGCCATAACTCTGGCGGTGGTATTTCAATAAGAGGGTCATCATCAGTAGTAGAAGACTGAGAGCCAAATTCAGGTGATTGTTGCTCGCAATCAGGAGCTTCTGTTGGCTGTGCTCGAGCTATGATTTGATCTGCGTGGCGACGATGCAGCTCTCCATCTTCCGTTCTCACCAAATAAGTGCTGGGCCCCTCCACTGTCTCAATCTGGCCCTTCGCCCACTTGGCTCCCGGTGTGTACATGCGCACAAGCACGGGCTGATGCAGACGGAAGGCGCGCGCGCAAGGCCGCTGCGCTGCCTGTTCCAGCTGTTCTTCTGCTCGGCTTGGTGTGCTCACAGGGTGTAAATTTGAGACAGCTGTTCTATATTTGCGTCCGTTTAGCATTTCCGCTGGTGTTTTATTGGTAGAGCTGTTAGGGACGGTACGCAAAGCGTATAAAGCTTTCGCCAGTTTTTCACTCCAGGGCATGGTTGTAGTTGCCATTTTCTTCAATTTATTTTTGAAAGTCTGTAAGGCCCTTTCTATTTGCCCATTCGATGCCGGGTGGTAGGGTGGGGTGAATAAGTGTCTGATATGGTTCCTCTTCAAAAATAAATTAAAATCTTCAGATGTAAAAGTCCTGCCATTGTCCGACACCAAAACGTCTGGCAAGCCTTGTGAGGCGAAAACGCGTCTTAAAATTGTAATTATAGAATCCGCGCTCATTGATGGAACGATTTCTGCCTCTATCCACTTACTGTTGTAACAAGCGGTTTCCACGGCCGGCTATGACAAACGTGGAAATGCCTATTGCAGTACTTAATGATATCTTAATTATTACTCAAAACTAAATGCTGAAGTAAGGTACTAACTAGAGAGCATTCCATCAAATTCGGGTCGTCTAAATTGGGAGATTAATAAAAGGTTAGTATTTCTTGTGACTCATATATTTTATTTAGCGAAGGTATACAACAACAAGCTTACTGTGTAAAACCAATCTTATGCTATTAATATTAATTACCTTACATTAAAGCTTAAAGCTCAATGGTAGAGTTGGGTCGTTGAAGTTACATATTATTTTACACAGTGCCTAGCAGGTGTTAATCCCTACCGTTTCAATGCCATCATACCACAGATTCTCTAAATTAACTATGGCCCTATGTTTCAGGAAAGGAAATATTCCACCAACCTCAGATCACACGCATACCGCTGGGACCCGGAAGCTTCCAAGGCGACATTGACTGAGCTACCAACACGTGGCTCCTGCACCAGACAACACCGGCAGCTTCCCTTCACCGCGACACCGCCATAGGACCCTGGCTGCAGCCGGTGGACTCCTTCCCTGCCTCACACGGCAGCCGGAAACTTGAAGTGGCTTAAGGCCATTAGGCAAGCGGGAGACGCCGCCTTATAAAGAAGACCACGTGGTTACGGATAACGAATATGGATACAAATAAAATACACCCCGCCAGCTGAAAGAAGAAATTGCTTTCATTAGCCATGTGGCAGGATTAAACTCATTAAACTTGATCCAGCAAATATCTGGCTTCTTACCAGCAGGAGATACGAAACGTGTATCTAATTCATTGCTGCAGGCTTCCCTCCCTGCCCTCAGGAATCCCCACCAGCAGACTGGAAAGGAATGATGAGGTCAGAACAGTACCATGGACACCAATGATGAAAGGAATTGAAGCAACACTATTCTCTACTTACAGCAGCCGCGACAAATACTTCAATCCATCAGCTATTCTGCCTCCGTGGCAAGGATCCCCGCTATCCTTTTATCAAAAACAATCACTACATGTGACGATGGACTTGGCTAGATATTGTACCGAAAAAAGTAGCCTATCTCGGCTGGGAACAATCAAGGAAGTGACCTCCATACGACCTGATGCTGGGGATGTCAGCATCCAACCAAATTTAATTATGACACTAATTAACCATTTAATTATTTATCTTTATATTAGACATAAAAATCAAGAGTCTCTTTCTATTGATATTTTGACTATTGTTGCTATTTATAACCATGTTTTATTCCAATATTCTAAATACATGTAAGTTTATAAACATTTACTTTATTTTTAATTAGCAACCCCACTAATTACTTTTTGTTTTGATTGGTTAATTAATTGTCATTCATATTGCTGCCAGTTCAAGACATACTTGCTAGTTATGAAAACGAAACTATTTGAGAGACCTTTCAAAACGCATTAAAGATTGAGTGATCAAAATCACAACGTTACACTGTAAGAGTCGATTAGTAGCAAAAAGGTTTTTCCCTGGAAGGGTCCTGCAAAATCGATATGGACTCGACTCCACGGTTTATCAGGCATGACCCATATTTGCGGATCTTTAGGTGGGTTGTTCCTTACAGACTGGCAGTCCTCGCACTCAGCCACCACCTTCTCGATTTCCTTGTCCATGCCGGCCCACCAAAGGTACCCTCTAGCGTATGCTTTGGTTTGTACAATACCTGCATGAGGGGCATGTAGCAACTTAAGTACCTTTTTGTGTAGCGAAGCAGGTATAATGACTCTGTTACACCACAATAAACATTCTTTATTGTGTGAAAGAGCCTCTCTGCGGATCCAATATGGCTGCATTTCAGGATCTGTATTGGCGGGCGGCCACCCATGGAGTACGTTGAACAATACCCTCTGTAGCACCTTATCTTTCTTGGTTTCTTCGGCAATAGCTTTTACATCAAGATTCCATCCCAGTGGTTGCTCTTCTAGCAAAAGCACCTCGCCTAAACAGTCCATATTCGGCCCTACAGAAGAAGTTTCTGGTTCCGTCCACCTGCTCAAAGCGTCCGCATTTCCAATTGACTTGCCGGGTCGATATTTGATCGAATAACTGTATCCGTTAAGCTTTAGCGACCATCGTAACATTCTAGGCGATATTTGGTCCGGGATTGGTTTTTCTGGATTGAACAGGCCAACCAAGGGTTTATGGTCGGTGATAATGCAGAACTTACGTCCGGCCAGAAACTGATGATACTTAGCCAGTCCGAACATTATCGCGAGCGCTTCTTTATCTATTTGCCCGTAACGTCTCTCGTGTGGTTGTAATGTCCGCGACGCCATCATCACCGGACGTTCGGATCCATCTTCCATGACGTGAGACAATACGGCTCCCAATCCGTAATCAGACGAGTCGCAAATCAGTAACAATTCTTTATTTAGGTCATATCCGATTAGTGTACAATCCGACAACAACAGAGTCTTAGCCTTATTAAACGCCGTTTGTTCTTTGTCGCCCCATGTCCACGGTGTCTTCACTCCCAGCAACCGGTACAGTGGTTCAAGCAACGTTGCTTTGTCGGGTAAAAATTTCTCGTAAAAATTGTATAAGCCCAAGAATGCCCTTAACGTGTCTCTGTTTGTGGGTGCCGGTTTACCTTGAATCTCTTGTACTTTATCCGGAGACGGGTGGAGTCCGTCTGCGTCCAGCATATGGCCCAAAAAGGTAATACTCCGTGAGGCAAATATGCATTTTTCAATATTTAACCGAAAACCCAAGTCTTGAAGTTTTCTCAGTACTGCGTCTAATCTCTGATTATGCTCTTCCATATTTCTTCCTGTGACAGCTACATCGTCCAGAAGGCACGCGACTCCTTCCATATCCGTCAGTGCAGAAGACATAACCCTCTGGAAGATGCCAGGCGCACCGCTTACCCCATAAGCCAAACGATTCACCTTCATTAACCCGATGGGTGTATTTAGCGTCAGCAGCATCGCTGTGTCATCGTCAACCTTGATCTGGGTGTACGCCTGTTTCAAGTCCAGTTTGCTAAATATGATTCCCCCGCTAAGCTTCACGAATGCCTCTGTCGATGTAGGGAGCGGGTATGTATCTACATCTATTGATGCGTTAACCGTCGATCGATAGTCGCCACAAATCCGCAAAGAGCCGTCATCCTTCTTGACAATTCTTAAGGGAGTAGCCCACTTTGAATATTTGACTGGTGTTAAAACACCAGCCTTAATCATTTGACGCAGCTCGTCCTCCACTTGACGTTTCAGCGGGAAGGGTACAGGTCGCGCTTTCATGAATCGTGGCGCGGTCTCCGGTCGCACGTGTAGTGACACTAGTGGTCCCGTGTACTCTCCTAAACCCTCCATAAACAAATTCGGGTATTTATTTTTCCACGTAGCTACTTCATCTTCTGACCAACAAACGCCATCTACCCGGAGCCCCAGCTTCTTATACCAGTTTCTACCGAGTAAGCTCGGTCCTCTGCCCGCGGCAACAACAAGGTCACACTGAGCCTCCCTGTCACCTAAAACCACTCGTACGTGTGCCAATCCTAAGATTTTTAAAGGATCACGGGTCCATGTGCAGAGGGACCTTTGAGGGATTTAATGGGGCGGGTTAGACCACATCTTTTTATATGTTTCTTCCAAAATGATAGATCTCGCTGCACCGGAGTCAATTTCCATTAATATTTTCGCACCGCTAATATCCACATTCACTTTAATTGGTGGACTATGATCTTCAGTACATACATAAATACCATTAATGTCTTCTTGATCCGAGTTGGAGTCACATGAACATTTCTCCTCGGCCTGATGAACCTTGCCCTGTTTCTTGCTGCAGGCCGTAGCAATGTGCCCATGGCGCTTGCAAAAAAAACATTGAGCCTTACTAAAAGGACACCGCTCATTTGGTTTATGAACCCGGGTACAATGTTTGCAATTCATTGTTTGTATTTTGTCAATTTCCATCTGGTCACTTTCCTTCTGTGCTTGTGGAGTTTGCTTGGACGTACTAGCACTAGCCTGAGCTTCAGGGTACAAGTCAGGAAACGTCGCCTGGTAGTTAAGACAATACTGCACAGCCCCCGTATATGTGAGGTCCTTGGTCTTCAACAATTCGCGGCGCAGGCGGTCGTCGCGCACCCCAAGTACTAGTCTATCTCTCAACTGTCGCTTAAGATCGGCAAAGTTGCATTTAGAACCGAGCAAACTTATCGCGCCGATAAACTCTTGCACGCTCTCTTGTTGTAATTGTATGCGTTTATGAAACTTTCCCGCTTGTAAAATTTCATTTACTTCCGGTTCAAAAAACTGGTCCAAAACTCTGATAATGTCATCAAATGAAACACTAGTAGGCCTCAGTGGGACCAGAAGTGATGCGATGAGTGAGTAAGTATCCTTGCCACACTGAGAGAGGAACAATGAGCGCGCCCGCGCAGGGTCGAGCGCCACACCGGGTGCGTCCCATAAGATATAACTACAAAATATATAATTTCATATTAATAACGTTCACAAGATATAATGAACGTTTGCTATAACAACAAAATCAATATTTTTATTAGGCATAACGGTCAATTAATATAATACTCATTTTGTATAATAACTTATCATATAACACTCAAATACTCTAAATTTAGTTAATATAACATACATAACGTATATCGATCATAATATATACTATCTTTTAATATAATAATTATAAAATATAATAGCGTATGATATACTAAATAGGTTATAACTCCATTCCAACCTTTTTCCCAAAAAGTGTAATGTTTTCACGGATATCAAACTAAATCAATAGGTAGGTTAGGTTCGTTAGGTAGCTTCAGATGCCCGAAGGGCAAACCGCCCGGAAATAGGAGCCCCGCGAAGCGGGGCTCCGTCTAGTTAAGTTGAAGATTCAACATTTTGAGAATTTTAGAATAGCTAATTAGACGAGCTGCTACTTAAAAAATCGTGTAGACCAGTTGCTTTTAGGCGAGTTGATATGTACACGAGCTGCGATTTAGACAACCCGTTATTCTATACGAGCATTATGTATTTTGGTGTTAGATGTATTGAATATTATCCATTATAAATCTAAGGTATTATGAACGTTATACATTATGACCGTTATATACAACGATATTATACTTAAAAAACGTTATACTTAACAAAATTAGATATTTTGATGTTATATCAAACGTTCATTATAGACTTTGAACGGTATACAAAACAAGCTTATGCAATATGAGCGTATAGAATATGAATATTATACAATAAGTTCTTATATCTTTTATTACTTACCCCGCCACACCCGCTACGTCCAAAGCACATAGTAATTGTTCCTTATAATCACACCACTTGTCAGTTTTTGGATTAAACTGTCCGAGAAGCACAACATTTGAAAGATTACTGTTCATTTTCGCACCAAATTACGTTAATTTACCGCAGTCGCCAATAAAAGATACAACGCCATTGAGATCAGAAGCAAAACTCATTTATTCCAACTACCTTCAGCTGTCATTACAATTCAATCCTAGAGGTACCCATCTAAATACATAACAGCTACAAAAGCGACTCTTGCGGAAAATGTATTCGACTTAGTCCCCATTAGGAGATGGTTGTAGTTTTATAAGAAACCCAATCATAATAAAACTTGTAGCACACAAGTTCCAACCGACAAACAACAGTGTTCTAAATAGAATTTTATATCTACTCTTAACTATAAAAATTATGTTTTGTTCAACAGCAAATAGTGATTTATATCACATATTGACATAAAACGTATAATTATTGCTACTTAAACAAATGCCAAACAAACTAAAATAAAGATAGTAATGTTGTTTAGCTAATCTTATCGGTCTTCGGCACTTCGACGTATAAGCTGAAAGGTTATGACTTTATTACTTGATGAACATTTATATCATTCTTTCTTTTCAGTGAGCAATTCCTTTAAACATTGTTAGAGAATTTGTCCAACTAAACATTAAAAAGAATCGCGTTACCAAGAGGCTGACTGTGAAGTTGGTTGTTGAACTTGTGAAGTTATATTATAAAATTGTTATAGATAGATATTAACATTTTTTATGGAATTTGGTGAAAGTGGTATGATAGTTTTTTGGCAATTTCCAAGTAGACGAAATGGGAAAGTTTATTTATAAGACAGGTATATTAGGTAGATACATTATTTTAAAGATCCAGAAAAAAATGGATGCATATATATTTTTTTATAATATTATTGTGTTTAAAAAATACTTACATAAGTGGCTCCAATGGGTATCATGAGTGACAGCGCCGAATTGACACTTATAGCTATGGCCAAAAGCATCTTCCCTCCAAACCGACTTGCCAGCTCACCAGCAGGGATCTGCAGCACCACATAGCCCCAGAAGAACGATGATAAGATCACAGACTGCTGCACGTGGCTCCAGTCGAAATACTGTAAAGAACATATAAAATTTTCGTAAGACGGACATATAGCAAAATTAAAACGATTCACTCACAAGAGTTACAAGCAAGAAACGGGTCACTCACTTTATTTCAATTGAATACTGCTCGATGTTTCGATCGATTTACGGTGCCATTTTCAAGTATAATTGCGACTGATATAATCTTACGTGAGTTACTCGTTTTAAAATTTATTAACTAGAAATATAACAATGCAAATTACAACGGCGCGCGGGCTCGAATACTTTCTCGCTCGCACACCGCTACGTCACTCTGCACGGCCGCCGAGGATCGCCGAGCGCACGCGACGACGTCACCGAGCGCCCGACCGGACCGTATAAAAGCCACCGCCTGCGCCGCATTAAATCACTTAGCTAGCGACTGCCTTAGCGATAGGTACACCTCTGTCCTCTGGCTAGTCTCTCTGAGTCGGGAGTTCGATAGCTACCTGCAGTCTTCTCCCTGACTTCCCTAGGTTAGCTAGTGCCCTGGCGATAGGTCCCGACTGTCTCTTGGCCCATTCCACCGGAAGTCAAAAGTGCCCAATCCAGTACATTGGCGCCCAACGAAATAACTACCCGCTCGTTTGGAGAAATAAGTTACATCTACCCGACATTTTTTTTTTTGTAAAGTACCCTACAAGCAAAATGGGTCACTACGATGGAAATAAAGAGGTAGTCAGCGAGACATCTACAAAGATGGTAGTCACAAATCAACTTCAGATCCTGACACAACTGATTTCAGTGTTACAAACAGTGTACAGAAGATTTATCCAGAATTTCGCTGAAATGTCTAGACCATTACCCAACTTAACAAAATCTTATGAACCTCTGTCAATTTTGAAACAAGCCGACTTAGAAGCACGAACCGACACAAGTAGTTATGCCACCGGAGCAGCTTCACTTCAGGGGGAGGGTGATCACCGACACCCTATTGAGTATGCGAGTCGCTTGTGGAACTCAGTGGAGGAAAACTACACTGATACAAAAGAAGAGACTATAACAATTCGTAGTCCTGGTACTCTCACGGGACGTCATCCAGCACCAGAGGGGAAGACTATAACAATACGTAGTCCTGGTACTCTCACGGGACGTCATCGAGCACCAGAGGGGGAGACTATAACAATGCAAATTACAACGGCGCGCGGGCTCGAATACTTTCTCGCTCGCACACCGCTACGTCACTCTGCACGGCCGCCGAGGATCGCCGAGCGCACGCGACGACGTCACCGAGCGCCCGACCGGACCGTATAAAAGCCACCGCCTGCGCCGCATTAAATCACTTAGCTAGCGACTGCCTTAGCGATAGGTACACCTCTGTCCTCTGGCTAGTCTCTCTGAGTCGGGAGTTCGATAGCTACCTGCAGTCTTCTCCCTGACTTCCCTAGGTTAGCTAGTGCCCTGGCGATAGGTCCCGACTGTCTCTTGGCCCATTCCACCGGAAGTCAAAAGTGCCCAATCCAGTACAGAAATAAATACTTTATGTAAATAAAATATTATACTCCTCTTCTTGTCCGAGACGTTTTTACATAGGTAGTCCGCTGTCGCTACAGCGCCGAATCACTATTTCAAAGCTAAAAGAAAAAAAACACCTCTGGTTTGACAGGTGTTTTGACAACCATTAGTTGTCTGTGATGGCGCCGATCATGTTGTTAATTCTTGATAATAATTGGGTTTATGCTTATCCTTGCATAAAGGAGTGGAGATTTGATGTGTATAGTGCTTTTTAAAGTGTAATTAATAAGTGATACATGGTTTTTTGTGATATTTCGTCGGTATGTATGAAAAATACGCGCAGAGGATTGGATGCCGGTTGGTAAGCTATTAATCAACATTAAAAGGTACGTGATAAAAACACTACGCTTTTGTTGTTCATTTCAACATTATATCTAGCTGCTAATGCTGCTATTCAAGTTGTAACTGTTGTGATTACATAAAAAACAACCAAATTTAGGTTACCAAGATGTTTCTATTGGGTCATAGACAAATACAAACTATGAACAATTTACTTTCGTAGTGACGTACGACCGTGCGTATGACATTGTTTTGGCGCGATACCGGTAAATTAGGTATGACTTTTCTATCTGTTAAGTTGGCCCTACTCTACTTTTATTCCTTCATTGACAATCTATAGGAGAAGAAAACCGTTTTTTCTTTCATTCAAATTGCTTGCTATTAAAAGACGCGCATTGTGAATTGGTGAAATTCAGTGCAAAAAATCACGTCAGTCATCAGTGAAACGGAGACTGATTATCTCAAAAGAAAATTACGTCGTCTGCAGAAGAAAATAAAGAAGTTACCATCAGAGTCAACATTGCCGATGCCGATCCAAGCTGATTCGCAACCTTCGTCGCGGGAGTCATCGCCACAGTTAGAATCGACACCGAAGAAACAGGAGGAAACCAATAACGAAACAACTAATCCTGAGGACCTCATAGGTTTGTTATTGAAAGATTAAACATAACTATCTTACTTCAAACAACTGGGTAGTAATACCTGGTGGTACTATGTTGTGTTACATATGGTGGACAAAATCCTGGGCCTGTTTTTTTTCCTTTGGTTCTCCTTTTTTGTCTGTTAAACCACCTTGGGCAAGCTAGCGCTACCACACAGCGGGTAGACCTTGACCAACCATATCTGAGATTGTACTTTATTGAATTGAAAGATAACATTGAATAACATAATATTCATACCTTACATACATGGTATGTAGTGCTATCACCTGCGGATAGACAAACATTGTATCTTGAGCTAAGCGCTATCATATAACGGATAGACATGCTACCTCATATTAAGCGCTATCACTTAGTGGATAGACTACTTGAGACATGAAGCCTTCAATATCATAACATTATGTTATAAATTTCAGAGGATGAGGACGTGTTGCCGGAAGAATTTCTACTTGCCCTCGGTACAGAAGGAGAAGAAACGGTAGAGCGAGGTCAAGAGATTCGACCCGAGCTTGCTGCTCGATGGACTAAATTGATGTGTGTGGGACTGGATAAAGAAGCACAAGAACAACTTGTCAAGAAATATCCAGCCCCTACAAATTTTCAGAAAGAAGCACCCAAAATAAACCCGGAGATTACAGCTTCTCTTTCTGAGATTTCCCAAAAACGGGATAAACGCATAATCCATCGACAGAATTTAACGCTCAAAGTTATGTATGCTCTGGGAAAAACCCTAACGAGTGTTTTAAAAGGAAATATTAATTCGAAAGCGGTAATAGAAGAGGTGAATGATGCGGCAAAATTATGCTGTCAAATTTTTCATGAAGACTCTTCCTCCAGAAAGTTCTTTGCCTTATCAGGGGCTAACCAGACAATTAAAGAAGCAGTTAGAGGAGAGAAACCAGATGAATATCTATTTGGGAAAGACTGTGGAGAAAAAATAAAAGCGGCTCAAGTCATCAAAAAGACCGGAGCACAAATAAAAGCCCCTGAAACAAATACCAACAAAAATCCTGTTATAAAACAGCAACAACCAAGAAGGCAGGGAAACTGGAAGGGCCCGCCACCGCAGTACCAACAGCAACGCTCACGTGGCGGGCATCGGCAGGCACCAGCGACGAGGAGGTACCAGGCCCCTCACAGAGACCAGAAACGGAACCACCAACGGAGCCGTCACACACACCGCCGCTAATACAGGTACATGCGGGTAGAATAAAACAATATTTCAACAATTGGTTAGAAATAACAGACGACCCAATAGTATTAGACTGGGTACAAGGGTATAAAATCCCCTTTAATCTCACACCACCACCATATGAAGCTGCTAAACAGAATTGGTCTAAAAAAGAAACTGTTTTAATTAGCCAAGAAATAGAAAAACTTCAAGTGTTAGGTGCAGTTTCAAAGTGCTCGTATACAAAAGACCAATTTACTTCACCAATATTCCTGGTTCCCAAACCAAACGGTTCATATAGATTTATCTTAAACTTAAAAAAGCTAAACCAATATATTAAAACTGAACATTTTAAATTAGAATACATAAGGACTGCATGCAAGCTAATGACAAAAGACTGTTTTTTAGGATCTGTTGATCTTCGAGAAGCTTACTTCTCTGTCCCTATATCAGATAACTTCAAAAAATATTTAAGATTCAATTTTAATGGACAGTTGTACCAGTTTAATGCTCTCCCATATGGTTTATGTACGGCTCCTTATGTATTCACAAAAATAATCAGACCAATAAGTACCTACCTCAGAAGTAATAATGTAATACTGACATGTTATTTGGACGATGTTCTGTTTTATGGGAATTCGGAAAAAAATTGCAAAGATAATATAACTCTAGCTTGCAGTATTTTAGAAGATCTAGGTTTTGTTATCAACTTTGATAAAAGTGTCCTAACACCAAACAAAAAATGTAAATTTTTGGGCCTTATTTTAAATTCTCAAAATATGTCTTTAGGAGTACCTGAATTGAAGCAATTGACGTTATTACAAAAAATTGAGTTGTTTCAGCATAAAACCTCTTGTAGCATAAGAGATTTTTCACAATTGTGGGGATCACTCAATTCTATAGCTCCTGCTATCCCATATGGTTGGGTATATACAAAGTTACTCGAAAGAGAAAAATATTTAGCGTTATTAAAAAACCAGGATAATTATGACGCAACAATGACTATCTCACAGACTATAATTTCTGAATTAGATTGGTGGTGTAGAAATATGGATAAACCCAACTTACTGAAACAACATAAATTCATCTGTGAAATTCACACAGACTCCTCACTCACAGGGTGGGGAGCCGTCTGTGAGGGTAGAAAAGCATCAGGGTCTTGGTCGCATTCAGAGAAACAAAATCATATTAACTACTTAGAATTAAAAGCAGCGCTATTAGGCCTTAAATGTTTCACAAGAGAATTAAGAAATTGCGAGGTACTTTTAAGAATAGATAATACTACAGCAGTAGCATATATAAATAAATATGGAGGAATTCAATTTCCACATCTTAACAGTATTACCAGAGAAATTTGGCAATACTGTGAAGAGAAAAACATATGGATCTTCGCATCATACATTAACACTAAAGATAATCTTGAAGCTGATACAGAATCTAGAAAAATTAACATAGAATGGGAACTTTGTAAGAGTGCCTACAGAAAAATACTAAACAGGTTTGGAAAACCAGAAGTTGACTTGTTTGCCTCAAGAATCAACACTAAATGTGATAAATTTGTTTCTTGGAAATGTGACCCTGATGCTTTTGCTATAGATGCCTTTACCTTGAGCTGGAAAAATATGTATTTTTACGCCTTTCCACCCTTCTCCTTGATTCTAAAATGTGTTCAAAAGATTATGACAGATAAAGCCACTGGTATCTTAGTCTTTCCGTTATGGCCATCTCAACCATGGTTCCCTCTTGTAAAAAGCTTAGCAATTGGTGATCTTTTAATATTTAATCCTAACAAAAATCTATTATCATCAAATTTCAGAGAGACCCACCCACTCCACCAACAGCTTACCCTGGCTGCAGCGAGGCTGTCAGCGAAGCATATGTAAGGCGCGGCACCCCCGCCTCAGCCTTACAAATAATGCTCAAGTCCCTGTCTAAAAACACCATGCGACAGTATAACTCGCCATTAAAGCTGTGGTGGAAATACTGCAATGATCATAGTCTAGATCCATATCAGGTTTCAGTTCCACATATTCTTAGATATTTAAGTGAATCCTTTAAATCTGGGGCTTCGTATGGAACCTTAAATTCTACGAGGTCTGCATTATCCTTAATTTTGGGTCCTAAAATAGGAACGGACGACCGAATAAAAAGGTTGATGAAAGGCATATATCGATCAAGGCCTCCAAAACCGAAATACAATGCTACTTGGGACCCAGGAATAGTTTTAAACCATTTGAGCACCATACCTATGATAAATAGTTCTCTAGAAATTTTAACGAGAAAACTTGTAACACTTTTGGCTTTGGCTACTGGTCATAGAGTTCAAACATTATCGTTGATTGATATTAAAAATATAGTTTTTTCTAGTGACAAGGTCAATATTTTTATACCTGACATTATAAAAACGTCCAAATATGGTACACCACAACCATTGTTACAACTTCCAATCTATCACAGAACAGAAATTTGTCCTGTAAAGACTCTAAAGACATATATCGAAGCTACAAAAAGTATAAGAAAGCAACATGGCAGGTTAATTCTTACCTTTAAAAAACCACACATCCCTGCGTCCACGCAAAGTATAAGTCGGTGGATCAAGAAAACCTTAAACGAGGCAGGAGTTGATGTGAATATTTTCACAGCACACTCGACCAGACACTCCTCTACATCCGCTGCACTGAGAGCAGGTCTGAATATTGACCAAATCCAAAAAACTGCGGGTTGGTCTGGAACTTCAACCACATTTGCCAGACATTATAATAGACCGGTCACAGAGACCTTACACTTTAGTAACGCAGTTCTGAACTCTACCCGAGTGTAATCATAGAGGCTCAGAACAAGGATGATTAATATAATATATAAGTTAATAAATAATTAACAGCAGTATAACTGCCTGTAACGCTAATGATTATTTAGAAGTATTGTTATGTTGTTTTGTTTTTAAATTGTACTCGTTAATAAAACGATTATCCTTTCTTACTTTTGCTTATTACTCACAACCCTAGCTTCAAACAGCTACCTATGTAAAAACGTCTCGGACAAGAAGAGGAGTATAATTATATGATTAAACGAACTTACCTTAAGTGAAGTTCTATCATAATTATACGATGCTTCTTGTCCGAGACGTCGGTCCCGTACCCTCCCATAAATCCTGATGTATTTATTCCCAAACATATAGGGTTGTTCATAATATAATATCTTTAAACTAATGATTGTCAAAACACCTGTCAAACCAGAGGTGTTTTTTTTCTTTTAGCTTTGAAATAGTGATTCGGCGCTGTAGCGACAGCGGACTACCTATGTAAAAACGTCTCGGACAAGAAGCATCGTATAATTATGATAGAACTTCACTTAAGGTAAGTTCGTTTAATCATATAATTAATAATGAATGCACGAGATTTGATTGCAAATTACTGATAATGATGAATTTTTGACCTATGGCGCGATCAGGCTATCAAAGCTCAACATGCGGCGTTTCCTGTTTGCAAATATGCATTTTCTGGTTTTATACTGTCAAATATCGAAGTGAACAGTAGTCGCCAATCTGTCCTATCCATGTTTAATTTAAAGTGCCCACACGCACGCCACCAATCGATCCTCCTCCTTGATTCGTGTTCCTCAGTACTGAGGGTCGTGACCTCCCTTCTGCATCTCTCTCTCTCGTGAGATCTTTCTCCATCTGTTCCTGTCTCTCCACCACCCAATCGATAGTTACCATCATAAATCTCCATTAGCAAACATAATTAATATTTTTTTTATAAACACTAATTGAGGTTTTATAAGCTTTGCAAGCTTCCATGGAACAACAAGTTACAAGTTAAAGCGCCACGAGTATGTCCACAATCGACTTTGTATCCCTGAAACCTAAGTTTAGGACTTTATTAATAATAAGATAACCACCGTCCGGTAACAACAAGAGTAACAAAATACGAACTTGCACATGAACGCTAAACTTAGTTACCTAAGTTCTCTGGTTAGTAGTCTCCCATGAGAAGTGTATACTGTAATCTTAGATACATAAAATAACAAAAAAAATACACCGTGCCTTGATTGAGTAAGACTGTCTTCGAAGGTGGGAGGTCGTGGATTTGAATCTCGATAAAGGTATTTATTTATTCATTTATTTATTTATTAAGTTTAAGGAGTACCTACAGCTAGAATAAAAATAATAGAAACTTAGATAACAATACAAAGCCAATTATAGGAACTCACAGATAGAAATTAACTAAACAATGTAACAAACTTTGCGCGCACCATATAATTCCAACCACCCCAAATCAATCATACTATTTTTTCCGATATAATTTATCTGAGAGCGACTGTACAAGCTATGCCTATATTGGGGTTACATTTACGTTAAACTTACGTGAGACACTATTAACGTGACGTGATGTGACGTGACGTGAGTGTAATCGTTATATTTTATAGTGTACGTGTACGAGTAGTTCTTTGTTTCTGATGATTAGACTACAAAACAATGCGTTGCTGGCGCTACAATTTTCATCCAATACCTATCCCGTCCCGATGTATGTACCTAACTTGTGACGTTTTTTTATTTTTTTGCGATTAAAAATTACTTTTACCTGAAGTATCTACGACTCAATCATAAAATTCAACGACAATTAAATAATATCTAAGACGAATGACACTACAGCTATCTGTAAAGTGTTTTAAGTTTTATAATTATTTAAAAGCTTCATAAATCAAATCTCAAATTTTAGTTTCAGTATTGTTTTAATTAAAAGACGGACAATTTATCTGAATGACAGAAGTATTCCATCATCCCATTTATTAAATGTCAGTTTTAAGTGAACATTACTTAAATTATTTGTTTAGTTTTGCAACCCAGCGATATGATTTTAGGGCTTAAGAGAACGGGATGAATGTAAAAAACTGGTCGGGACGTAACTATTCATCATCATCATCTCAGCCATTAGACGTCCAGTGCTGAACATAGGCCTCCCCTTTAAGGGGGGTTTGCCATACGCGCCACGCTTGGCAGGCGGGTTGGCGCGCGCAGTTGTTTTTTTTTGTTTATTGTTGTTTAGGCTTTCGGAAAATGCTGCTGCCCATCTGCCGGTAGCTTATTTCCAAAAGCTATACTATTAGAGTTCAGGTGCAAACTGGACTAGATTAGCTTTTGTTTCTGCAAATTAATTGAAAATATCTAGTCTATCTCAGTTACGAATGTCACTCAAATAGATTAGTTTTTTGCCGGCATATTTACAGAGATTATGTATCAACAATACCTAGTCGAGTTGAGATCACGAAAGTTTACATTGTAGAAAACAAATATGCATAAAGTACAAGTAGGTAGCAAATTTATTGGTTCTGCTAAAAAGTGGGTTAGGTTAGGTTAGAACTGCGACCCTTAACCAAATCAAACAGCTGCTTAAAAAGTGGGTTAGGTTAGGTTAGAACTGTGATCCTTAACTAAATCAAACAGCTGCTCAAAAAGTGGGTTAGGTTAGGTTAGAACTGTGACCCTTAACCAAATCAAACAGCTGCTAAAAAAGTGGGTTAGATAAGAACTGTGGCCCCAAACCAACTCAAACAGCTACAATAAAGTGGGTTAGGTTAAACCTTCTACTAATTGGGTAATGTACTATTTCTAAAGATCATAACAGTCTAGCTTTTGTAGCTGCAATATCAGTATGAATTTTATTCACAAAGTCTATGCGATTTAAGTCAATTTCAAGACTGTAATCGGTTAGGGATTTGTGAACTTTTTGCAAAATTAAAGCTAATCCAGTTCAGTTCGCACCTGAACTCTAATAGTATAGACTTTGTAAATACGCTACCGGGAGGCTATATTCCCTTAGCAGACTCCTACTGCAACCACGGGACGATATGGTGGGGGACAATTCTAAGGCCGGGCACCCCACGGCAAACTATTGGTGGTTAACAAATATACAACTCTTAGGTACTCTAAATACTGGTCAAGCCGTTGCGTCCAAATACTACCTTGTACCTACCTAGTTAGACGTATGTTTCCTTTATTTATCTGATTTCACAACCCAAGCTGCAATAAAGGTACGAAAATCATATGCATCTTCCTTTACAAGGGAAACCGTCGGCTGCTGGAAACTGACGACAAGAGTTCCATTCTACGCGTGTACCTATGTCTAGATTCTCTAGCTATTTAATAATAATAATTTATTTTCTTATGCTTTTTTATTTCCTTACTTAAATAAACACGTTATATCATTTATCTACTAAATACAGCAAGTGAAGTGTCTGATTAATTGCTATTAGTATAAACACCGGCCGGGTATCTAATTATCACCGCGGAATCTTCCATTTGGCTTAAATCATTATTTATAATAAATCAACCTATGAAGTGCCAGTGAATTTTCTAACATTTTTTGACACGGGACATTTTAGGTAAAACGTGATTATCATAAACTCAGCCACTTAAAATATAGGCCAATCGAATGAGATCCATAAAAAGGGTTTTACGGAATTAATTCCCAGCAGGCTGGAAATCGTTTTAATACCTTTCCTAAATACATGTAATCCGAGTTTGCTCAATCCCAGGAGGTGACATTACACTAATTTAGGACCAAATGAAGGTATTAAAATGATTTCCAGTCTGCTGCGATTTTTTTTTAAGTCTAATTAGATCCATAACCTAGCTACAATAAAATGTATGGCAGCGATTTGTTTTTTAGCTCTATGAATAGCAAATAATAAAATCATTGGGTGGGCGCAACCAGGTACTACTTTATAGCCAGGTGTTTTTTTTTCAATATTCGATCGATATATAAATACTTTACATTTGTTTGGGGTTATTGATCTACCAACGGTGCAGCATCAGATCTGATGTTCCCGGTTACAGGCTTTATATCTCTCATAACGAATTCAAAAGGAATTTGTTCGTAAGAATCTGTTTATTATATTGAGAACCGACATCCTGGTTTTACGCACAAGAAGCAACATTCTTAATGGTACAGGTATATTCACGAAAGTTGGCGCGAGATTTCTACTGAGTGACAGTCATTTTCATAGAAAATCTGTCAAATCTCGCGCCAACTCTCGTGAATAGACCTGCACGGAGAGAAATTTTTACTAGAAACAAGTAAAAAATAGTAATTCCAAGGACAAGTAAACAATTTACTTAAAACAAGTAAACGTTTACTAAAAACATGTACGCGTTTCCTTGTTTTTAGTAAAGTTTACTTGATTTTAGTAAACGTTTACTTGTTTTTAGTAAAAGTTTCCTTGTTTTTAGTAAACGTTTACTTGTCCTAGGAATTACTATTTTTTACTTATTTGTAGTAAAAATTTTCTCTCCGTGTGTACGTCGGGGGACATTATTACATAAGGCATAAGGGCAGTCAACTGTGGGCGATTGTACATGACCGATTATAGCGCGCTAAACTTTCCTCTCAATTAATTTGTATTTATAGGTACCTACGCACTATAAATACATTTGACCCCAAACAGGCAAGCCCCTCAGATAACTGACCGATAACTTCTAGTGCTATTATCTATAGGTCATTGATTACAAATGAATAAGTGAATTCAGAAACGTCTTAAGTAGGTTTCTATGTAATACAAATATATGTCGTACTGATATTGATATGTAATATTGTTGAAGGGTATTAGTATTTATTTTACGATTGCATATTGATAATTTTGACATTTGTAACTAAAATATTAATGAACCATATCAGTCCATTTCACGGTAACTAATTAAAGTCTGACCAGGAATATATCACGCCATGTTGCTGAATTTTATTGGATCTAATTTCTTACACTAGCAATAATTTTATTGATAGATTGTCACTGTTGTCAGTGTCATTCGTGTGTCAGTTGTATTGTATGATACGTGTTTGTGCATGTGATTCTGATTAGGACTTGACTTCAGGTATTCCGGAATTGGCTATAAATAAAAGTGCGCAATTGAAAGCCCTATGTGTACGATTATTTAGTTTTTTTTTCTTTCATTGTTAGGCTAACCCCACACCGCGTCGGCGCTGGCGATACGCCGACGCTCGGGCGACGTCGCGTCGACGCTGCGCGAGCGCTCGGGCGACGTCGACGCTCGAAAGACGCAAGTGTGGGGTTAGCCTTAGGTTTAAATAAATACCGATGGTTAAGGAAATAATATTAGTAGCCCAAGAAGTTCTATTAGCGTTGTAAGAAAATATGCGATACGTAAGGACAGTCTTGCAAAAGAGTGTAAGTGGGGAAGGGAAAATTGGAGAGCGGATGCTGAGCTCAAAAGTAATACTGGATTAAACGATAAGATAAGATGACAAGGACTTAGATATACAAACGTAATTTTATTTTTGTTTAGAATTACTTATCAGTAGGTTATAACACTAATATTTAGTTGCAATAAATATAATAGGTATCTACCTACTTCAGGCCTAGTTTGTTGAAATGAAAATAAAATATTATAGCAAAATTATATTACTTATATCATAAATTCTTGGATGAAGCATACTAAATAATTGTATTACCCAGAAAAATATTTATTTGTTACAGTATTTAAGATTATGGACGTTTAGTACGATTTTTACAACAACATTCGTTGCAACTATTTTAGAGATCGCAAATCAAGATTTTTTAATGTTGAAGTTTTACTTATTTTAACTGTAACTTTATTTCATGTAAAAACAGCAGGTATAAATTATACATTTATAAAAAGAGTAAAACCAGTGGACAACGGAGGTGATTTCTTCAATCGATCAGTACAAACAGCAACACTCAACTGTACAGTCGACGACGTCAAAAATATGTTTACCTTATTACAATGTGAAGTGTAAAAGTGTGAATATCTTCGACGTCAACTGTATATCGGTGGACTTTATTACAAAAAACATAAGGTCCATTGATGGGCAGTTAACAGTGTGGGTAATAGTACAGAATTCCTGCACCATCTTTGGACTCAAAGGCTCTTGATGCCTCTTCTAAAAAGTCTGACCTAAGGCTAACCCCACACTAGCGTCATCCGAGCGCCCGCGCAGGGGGCAGAGGGTTGACGTCGGATCGACGCCGCCGCCCGATCGTCGGCGTCTCACCAGCGTCGACGCGGCGTCAAACCCCCTGCCCCTAAGTTTTAGAAAAAAAAGATTAGTACCTGTTCATTAGTCTCATCCGTCATGCCAACGATTGCCATACTCATATTCACGCGCATGGTAAAAGCTAGCAGCATTGCTAGGAAAAGCAGACCCGTTTGTGCATGGCGGACGCCGAAACCCTCTGAAAAAATAATATTGTATTATTATATTTGGTATTAGTTAAAGCAATAACAACAACAACAAGGCTGAGACAGAATAACAGCGTTGCAAATTTCTCACATGCAATTTGTAACATTATGCTTTTGACCGGTTTTTTACTGTGCACATTGTGGAACCAGATTTTTTTGATTTATTTTAGCTTCTATTTTCAGGTGTGTTAATGTTCTGTTTCGTGTTTTATTTTATATCTTGTTCATATTTCATGTTTGTTTCCATATCTTTTTTGATCTTCGGTAATGTTTACTTTTTTAGAATAAATGTTTAGTTCGTTCTTTCTTTCAATAGCGCGTAGTTACAGTGTCCAAGAGGCAACCGGGTGGCTCGTGATTATTGGGCTCCTGAAGTGTAATTTTTTCCAGCGTCCAACTCTGACGGTTCGATAACTGACCGGGCGGGGTGAAAAACAAAGTCCATATTGGGTCAGTTCGGGTTGCACATGGCGGTTCAACAAAACATCAGAATCGCACATACTCGCGTTGCCACGTGGACACTGCAACTACACGTCATTGCTCTGAATATGTATACTTTAAGGCTGCATTTCCACCAGAATTTAAGCGAGGATGTATATATAGCGAGTAATGTATTTTTGAAAACCAATACAATCACTTCATTTGTTTGTCCTCGTACAACGCAGCTCTAGGATTGGTTCTTAACAAACACATTCCTTTCAACGCATCCTCGCTCATCTCTGGTGGAAACACAGCCTGAGATGAGCATTGGTAGCCTAGTGGTTAGGTGTACGAATTTAAATCGAAAAGACGCGGGTTAAAGCACGGCTTGTACCGCTGAGTTTCTTGCAACGCATGTATACAATTTAATTTGGAATGAGCAGACACTTATCTGTTTCAGTAAAGCTAAATACATACTATTTATAAATAAAATTATATCTTAATGTGATATCATGGTTGACCAAGGTAAATAGGCTGATTGTTTAATATGTAATAAGACTAATAAGTATTTCGCAAACAACCTAATATTTAAAGATCAATTCTTCCGGTTATGTTAGCTTACTTAACCCGTTCTTAAACACTATTTAAGAAGCGTCAATACTATATTAAACATACAAATTGGCTTAAGACATGTTTACATAATTGTAAACAAAAAAGAACCGACTTCACTTAGGATCCGCTATTCCAAGAGGAAGTGGCCGGGTTACTGTAAAAAATAGTGAAATCACTATAGGTGTGCCTATAATAGTTGAAGGGTTCCCTCGATTTCTCCAGGATCCCATCATCAGACCCCAACTTGGTGACAATGGGACCATCTAGGGGTTATATCCGTTCGATTAAAAAAAAATGATAATCGGTTCATGATCCACGGAGATATCGAGTACCATACATACAAAAAATTTTTAAAAAAAAATTCAGTCGAATTGAGAACCTCCTCCTTTTTTGAAGTCGGTTAAAAATACTATTTGTGACTATTTTTACGTGCACGTGATATTAATCTTATGTTATGTTCATTGAGAGATTGCCTTTCGACCCGGGACCTTATCTGACATGAGTTGACAAGTTCAATCATCATTGTAGAGTCTGTCTGAATAGAGAAGCGTCGAAGAATGTGTGAGTTACCATATAACGACACTTCTCTTCCCGAACAGACTAGCTAATATAGCATGAACGCACAGTTAGCCAATTTGACTCTTGGGCCAATATAGTCCATATCATTATTTAAGCTTCGAGAAACAATGTAAAGGAGACACAGAGTCAAACGAGATTTACTGAAAATATGGCTCGTGAAAATTTTTAACGGGCCAGTCTTATACCGTAAAAAGGCGGTCGAAGAAATTACCGCTCGAGACATTCTGGCGGTATGATTGCGGGGCCATTTTTTGGGCTAATTGTGTATCTCTAGTACTTTTTGATCGGTACATTTAAGCCATAAACACATACACTGAACTAATAAACCAGCCTTTGTAATAAGGTTCTATACACTGGCCTAGAATGGTTGACTGTACCCCTAAGGCAGACCGACCAGTTCGATCAAAAAGCACGACCGGAAGAAGTCACATACACTATGAAATTTATTTTAAAAATTACTCATACTCATACTCATACTCAAAGAAATATTACACTAAGCTTATAAGCTATCATGTGTGTCATTTAGTAACTAGTTTTTCTGTGAACCAAACTCCCCCCCCCCCCTTCCTCCCCATTTTCCCCCTAATAAAAAAAATAGCTCTATTTTTTTTGGCAAATAAATCAAGGAACGTACATGCCAAGTTTCATCGAAACCGGATGAAAAATACGACCTCTAGACCGACACTGACCAACCAACCAACCAACCAACCAACCAACCAACCAACCAACCAACCAACCAATCAACCAACCAACCAACCAACCAACCAACCAACCAACCAACCAACCAACCAACCAACCAACCAACCAACCAACCAACCAATACACACACATCAATCTGCCAAATCGTCGTACCAGTGAAAACTCATTCGTCGTCTCGCTACGCTCGGCTCCTCAGTCAAACAGACATTTAGTTTAGCAATCCAGAGAGGAAATGCTGCCAGCTCTTCGGTACCATGCCGCAGGGGCCTCATTTAGATATATTTTAGTTTTAGTTTAGTATCATTTTAAGAGGTAATTATTTTGATTTATTTAAGTTTTAGTTAGTTTTATTTGTCCTTTATCCTTTATCCAAACAACCTCACTAAATTATAATTATAATAAACTATGTTTTATTTCTACAGGGTTGGGCAGAGTAACTGTCCTAGTTTAAAAGTTGTATACAAGTTTAAAAACAATATAATATGAGATGTTATGTTATTAATTATATTTAACACACTCTATATATTCCACATTAATTGATATGTTTTATTCTCTCTTCCTTAGCTTGTATAATTTTAAGCATCTTGCCATAAAAGGAATTTCACGCGGCACGGCAGCCATTATGCAAAGAAAATACGTTTTAATTACAGGAGATCGACAAGCGACAGACTAATGGAGTGTATAGTGTCTTATTAAGAGATATCCTGGAGGATATATTAGCCATAAGATGATTCCAAAAAGCCAGGCAGTCAGGGTATAACTTCATGGTGAAATGTACCACATTAGTCGGAATTTGAGGCTGACTCTTTACATTACAAAGTACGCTATACGTATCCTTAGAAAACTAATTAACTATCGATATTTCAGTATGAGGATATATGCAGAGCTTTATTAAGATGACATAAGGCTAGTTATTGGGTTTATTCTAGGGTCGGGTAGTCAAATATGGGACGACTAAGCAGAAGAGGACTTGCGTGCCGCGTGAAATTCCTTTTATGGCAAGATGCTTAAAATTATACAAGCTAAGGAAGAGAGAATAAAACATATCAATTAATGTGGAATATATAGAGTGTGTTTAATATAATTAATAACATAACATCTCATATTATATTGTTTTTAAACTTTTATACAACTTTTAAACTAGGACAGTTACTCTGCCCAACCCTGTATATACCTACAGTATGTATTACGAATGTGTATTATTGCTGTTTAGGATCTATTTACAAGCAATAAAACTAAATTAACAACATTAACTAATGCGAAATTTGACAGGCAATCAAATAACTATACAGTGTGTGTCTTTCATAACGACATTGGTTTTAAATAACGATAGTTTAAATTGCTGTTAACAGTTTTATCAAAAGAATATAACGATTACCTTTTATAATTAAGAGTAATTAATTTTAAAAAAATCTAGAGCAGCAATGCTTCGCTAAGTATTTCGCGATAGCAGGGCGGTTAAGTCCTTTTCATACGAACAAGGTCACTTGTCATGATTTTGACGGTCTTGTCAGGATGTCACTAAGAGCGAAATTTCAATGAAATCACATGTCAATTGGTAAGTTTAATTTATTACGAATACATTGCGTGCCTAATTTAATTGTATGAAATTTTATTTTTTTATTTTTTAACTAAATTATGCTAATTTCAGTTCATTGGGAGTTATACTTTCAGCCCTTAAAATTAGTGTCGTTATGAAAGACACACACTGTATAAAACGTATATGCAGAGGGTTAAGTTACTTCACGGCTTTTAATAATTTAACCGCCATAATACATACATTTTAAGCTGTCTTAAAATACACCATAATTCATTGAGATAAGGTTTAATTTACATCTTAAATGTCAAAAAAACAGTCGTTCCGGTTAAAAGGTTACGAGCCATGCACTTACGTAAACTTTGTTATGTTTGCAAAAACGGATAAAACTGTTTTTTGATGTATTCATTGATATTGATGTGTTGTTTTTATTTATGCGCTCCATTTAGTTGTCAAGGTTGTTTAACTGGTTCAATGATTAGTAATTTTTAGGCATCATGCTCTGATATTTAAATGAACACAATTTAATAAAAAGACAAATATGATTATATATATAATTTCCAATGCATACTAATTAACGACATTTATTGAACTTTTAAGAAAATATGTGTAAGAGTCTATTGGATTGTATGAATTTAAAAATTAAGGTAATGTTTTGATAAAAGTAATTAAATACCTAGTCTATAATTTTTGTACTTACATGTAAAGTACCAAAAAGTAATAAAACCGTATTAGGTAAAGTAATTATTAAGGTTAATTATCTAATTAAATAAAAAAGCAAAGCAAAATATACAAAATTAATTTTTTTATAACTTTAGATAGTTGTGTTTTTTTTTCTTGTCCTATCGGTTACTACTAAGCTTAAAGATGCATAATAATATGAATTATGAATATATATGCTTGTCCAGACTAGCCAGTAACATGAGCTCACGTGTTACATAAACATAAGTAATTACTTACTAGGTCTCACATTTTCTTCATTCGCACCCATGTTTAATAACTTTAAGTGCAAAGTGTCATCCGCGCGTGCGTCACTCACTGATGCGGGATCGTATCTGTCAGATGCGATTCGAAGCTGTGAAGTGTAGTTATCCCTTATCAATATCTTCTCAGTCGTTCCGACCAATAAAATAATGGTTGAATCAGGAAAATTACCAACACAGACCCCTGCAACCGTCACCAATCATTTTATTTTACTGAGATTTGTTTTTTTCCTTAGCCGGCGTGGCAATTGCAAAAAAGCACTCAACGTTACATTTAAAGGCCGGTACATACGGACTGCAACCGAACTGCAACTTGAATTGGAACTGCAAGATAATGCAAACTAACTGCACGAGACGACTGCACAGCTCCTATATGAATTACAGGTTGGTTGCAGGCCGTCTGTATCTGCCGTCACTTAGTAACTTAATCATTTTAAGTGTCAAAATATTTCTGGTAGTGTGGAAATAAAATTAAAAAGGCAAATTTATTGAAACAGAAAATCTGTGTTGTCTATCATTCTGCTACTGTATTGCATTGTACTGTGGTATAATAACTATTATACTTCGCTCACTGGTTTAAATAATACACTTCCGAGGCATTTCATTTGAATACATGTTGGTCATACCATCATTATCTAACTAAAAATGTTTTTAAATTGCACATTTCAAATTAACTACTCGCTCGGCAGTCTAGAAAGATTTAAGTTGTGAAAGTGAGAATCATTTGTTGTTGTAGTTTTATATAGTTTATTATTTATAATTGTTATCCTTTAAGCACTTGACGATAGCATAAGTAGTTTCGTTTTTAGTAGGAACAAGTTTTTTAAAGAAGTAATCCAAAAAATGTTTTGTTTGTCATTAACTCTAAAATGACTCTTGGTGTAATCGATTCACTGACGTAACGTAAGGTCTTAATTTGTATGGGATTTTTAACACAGCACACCAAGCAGAACGTATCTAAACCTAAACCATCGAGTATCTATGAAGTAGCTCTACTCGGTGATTTAGTTTTCGATATGTTCCTGGTCTATGCGCTAGGTCTTAATTTTTAACACAGAACACCAAGGGGAACGTATCGAAAACTAAACCACCGAGTATAGTTGAATTATCGAGAGCGTGGAATTGCATATGTAGTGGTTGTACCGTGTTGTGCCTCTTTGTGTGCGGATTCAAATATAGAATGCCTGTAAACAAACAATACTACTACATATGCAATTCCACGCTCTCGATAATTCATCTATATCTATGAAGGGTCTCCACTCAGTGATTTAGTTTTCGACACGTTCCGCTTGGTGTGCTGTGTTAAAAATCCTATACAAATTAAGACCTAATACAAACGCAATCGTTACGTTACGTTAGTGAAACGATTACATTATCGACTCAGGTGGGCCTTCGAGGTCGATGACTACTGTACTGTAAAACATATATATATACACGTGTATACTCGTGTAAATACACGTATATAGGTATGAGCTAATTATTTACTGGTAATAAATAGCATTTTGTTCTTTTCTGTTGGTTACAGCCAAACGATCTCGGTGGGGTTTTGCGAGATTAAATACAAATACTTTATTGACGTGTGGATTTGTGTTATCGTGTTATCGATATTACTGACTTTGTCATTTTACAAAATAGGACATTGACATGATAAGAAGTGACATAATCGAATATATTGTTATGTGTAAGGGGGGGCATTGGGGTGTTAGTGTTTTATTAGCTTCAAACACTCATCTGTGTAAAATTTTGTTCTAAAGACATACTAGCAAACATATTTTTAAGATAGAGGCTATTATAGCGGTTCTCTGCTATTGTTTTGGGAATTGATTCTAAATAATGATGAGTGTTAATAAGTAATTTATTACAGCCACCAATATGAATATGAAATATGAAAAAAAGAAGTCTTATTACGCTAAGTGGCCGGTTACAAATTTTCACGAGACATATTTTCGATCAATCTTGTTTGAGTCTGTACCTCCAGTATATTTTTATTCTATGACTACAGTATATTATTACGTAAAATGTACCTAAATTTTTGTAAATAAACAGTACTTACTTGAGCATAATAAACTCCATTTGCAGCCCAAACAAGTACAAGTAACTCCCAAAAAATTTTTTTGTACACAGTTTTGTTGCCGACTGTCCACTAGGTACCTTGTCATGTAAACTACGGAAGTATACCAAGTTTCAACTCAATCAGACACCGGAAAGTGGTTGAAATTTAACTTACAAGAGTTGATGCATACAATTAAAGGGTTTACTTGTTTTTAGTAAAGATTTACTAAAAACAAGTAAACCCTTTCCTTGTTTTTAGTAAAGTTTACTTGTTTTTAGTAAACGTTTCCTTGTTTTTAGTAAACGTTTCCTTGTTTTTAGTAAATGTTTATTTGTCCTGGGAATTGTTGATGAATTCCTGACGGGTGTTTAGAATAACTTATGCAATAGGATTAAGATTAGGTTAATTTTGACATTAATAGTCCCATTGACATAAATAATGTAATAAGATTGTTAAATAGTTTTTGATTGGCTTTTGTTTGAACTAAATTTTAAGTGTTTTTGTTTTTATTGTTAAGTTTTTAATATTTATTATGTATATGCAAATTTCAAACACAATGTATATTGTTAATTGAATAAATAATAACAAAATTACTTTTTTTTACTTTTTTCTAGTAAAAAAAACTCTCCGTACCCCGCACGGAAGCTAAATAACACTGACAACACTGTGTAAAAAATATACGGGGTCAAGTTACCTAAATAAAACCATTTAAAAAGACGAAATCGACGAGCATAAGAAGTGAAAATATCCTCAAATTTAAATTTCCCAAAATAGGTACGTTCTATTACAGGAACATGAAATTCGTGTAATGTTGAGACACGTTTGAAGTAACAAGAATATGATTTCAAGCGACTCTAATTTTGTATACTGATAGAAGCTTAATTTAATAAAAGCGTGTCATATAAGTGCGTTTCCAAGTAAATCCCATTAGCGAGAATGTATTTTATTATCGTGTATAGTAAGAATTTTTCAAGATGTCGGAATTGTAGGTAGAAATCCCTAGTAAGATTCCAACATCTTAAGAAATTACTACCTTACCTAATCTAACGTTTAGAGCGACAAATCTATTTATTTTTGTTTTATTATACTAACGGTGGGTAAATTAAAGCGGAAAATCTAGCGGTTGATATGGAGAGCTCGTATTAATTCCTCATAATATTTTCATTCCAATTTAAACGCAAAAATCAAGACCAAAATATAAGTTTATTTTTTACAAAAGATACCGACCTACAAACCATGGACGTATAATATAAGGACGAGTAAACGCAAGCAAAGCTCATTTCATGATCCGTTTTCACGTTTACAAGACTATAATGTCTTATGTCTTGTTAACCAATCAAGTACCCATCCTGCAAGCATATTTTTTGTGTTAACTTTAATTCCTCAAAGGTTTTATGCCATTTCACCAATAAGAAAAGTTGCCGTATTGTATTTGGTCAAAATATGTTTGACAACGTTTTAATTGGGCAATAGTCAAACTAAAATAACTGAAATGTCAAGTTAACGTGTAATAAATACGCCCAAGTTTGACAAGTTAGTAATATCAGAGAGTATACCGGGTGTTTCCTGTAATAGGAGCAATAAATTAAAACGTAGATTCTACACCTCAAACAATAAAACTTTTGTTCAACAATTTTTAAATAAGATGTATTTTTTAGATTGTTTCTTTTTCATACAAACTAAATAGTATTTTCAATGTACGTTAAAATTCGTCTCATTGACATTGCTTGTCAGTCTTGTCACCCTACAGACATAATCAATTTCGGAGTACATTGAGTGTTCGAATAAATTTTAAAATGTCCTAAAACTTAAACCATAAGTTACTTTTAAGAGTCGCTGAACAAACGTTGTCTGGTTTGAGGTGTAGAATCTATGTTTTAATTTATTGCTTCTATTACCGGAAACACCCGGTATAATTAATAAAGCAGGACAGTCTAAGAACTACTCATAAAGTTCTTAGACTGTGGCTGTATATTATAGTCTCTGGTCATACAGTACCGGTCAAAAGTTTAAGTTCACTCTGTAAATTCGGTTAAATGAAGCTATAACACAATGTACTAATAAAAGTATTTAATAATCTTTTATTACATAATAAATAAAAGGTAATTCTCTAATTTAAAACCACAATTAAATAAAAAAGATCAGTTTTTGCCAACTTTAGACTCTTCAAAATATCCGCCTTTTGCTTTCAATGCTGCCATACACACTTTCGGCATTCGCGTAATTAGTTTTTGCAGTGTTGATGTCGAAATTTTATTCCAACAAATGTATAGGTATTCCCAAAGCTGTTCTTTATTAGTTGGCCGCATTTTTCTCACACTCCTGTCCAATTCATCCCATAACAACTCAATCGGATTGAGGTCGGGCGATTGAGGAGGCCAATCCATATATTTTAATTCTTTTTGGTTCTCTTTGGTTGAAATGTAGTTTTTGCACAACTTCGATGTATGCTTGGGATCGTTATCTTGTTGGAAAACAAAACCTCTGCCTACAATCCGTTTTCCAGATGGAAAAGCGTGACGTTGCAAAATGTTATGATACATTTTCTTATCCATTATGCCATTGACTCTCACGAGATCACCAACTTTATCACCCGCAAAGCATCCCCAGACCATAACTGATCCTCCACCGTGCTTCACTGTTGGCATCACGCATTGCTTTATCATTCGTTCGCCTACTTGTCGTCGAACATATTGACGACGTCTCACTCCAAAAATTTCAAACTTCGATTCGTCAGAAAATAAAACTTTAGACCACTGTTCAGACGTCCAGTTTTTGTGTTTCTGGGCCCATTTCAACCTCTTAACTTTATTCTGACTACGTAACAAGGGTTTTTTGGCAGCAATACGACCTTTTAGACCATAGTTTCGCAGACGCCGTTGCACTGTCGAAACCGATACTCGCTGTTCTCGGGTGGCGTTGAGTTCTTCGCAAATTTCTGGAGCAGTTAGAGTACGTTGGCGTTTGCTCTTCACGCAAATAAATTGGTCTTCGCATTTAGACGTGACTTTTGGCCTACCTGATCGAGATCGAGTGCAATTAAGACCGGTTTTTTGTTTTCGTTTCAAAGTACTCACGACAGCGGTTTGAGAAACCTTCATTTTTCAGCGATTTTCCGCGTCGTGTAGCCCTCATTTGACAGAGTTACAATAACAGCACGAGTTTCGACACTAAAATCGGCTTTGCGACCCATTTTAAATGATTTCTAACTTCACGAAATCTCATAGGAAATACGGAACAAAAATATTAAATGGATCAACTTTTCCGAATAACATAAAACGATTCCTCCAAGAGGTATTTTTATTGTTATTTGGTAGTCGTGGAAACAATTAAACGTTTGAAATTCAAAACATATTCTATATTTGAACATAATTAAATATGATAACCTTATTTCGCAGAGTGAACTTAAACTTTTGACCGGTACTGTACACCTGACCACAAACAAACGTCTTGTGAAACTAAGTTGATAATTTGTGTTAAATTATCCCAACAATATTGATTAAGGAACAATTTATTATTTAAAGAACAATCTGTGATACTGTTGCTACATATTGCACTGATGTTATATAATGTTTATAAATCACAGTGTAATAATGGTGTTATTATGACATTATAACGGCATCCTTGTCACACTGTGTTGTGTTAACAAACGCGCAGTCATTGACACTGCAGCCCACGACTCGCTTCTTATATTTCGATAGAGTTTGTTCGAAAAGTGAAGTGTCGTGATTTATATCGGAACTCAGACATTCTACGACGCTTCTTTTTCGGACAAACTACCTACAAATTAGTGGCGTCGCAAACAAGGAAAATGTTTATTGTTTAACTAAATTAATTCTGATCTCATACGGGGAATACCATTGAATTTATTAAGATAAATACACAATCAAACTATGATGTAGTATCATTATTCTGCATAATTATGTCGTCGTTATGCCAAATTTATGACAAGAATGCAACGCTATATAACTACTTATGAACCGACATTGCAATTTGTAAATAACTAGTAACTCAGAGAAATGGTTTAATAATCAAAGGTAAATAAGAAGAATAAAATGACAATATTTTATGAAAATGTGGCGTTTATGACATCATGGCAGTTCCAGCGTGATGGGCACCTTTGCGGCGGGAACGGCTCGGAATGGTTTCCCTAGTTTAGGGTAGTTTTATAATTTTAGAATATTTTATTTTTAAGTTAAGTTTTAATTTCGTTTAATATATGAAATCTAACGTTTGTATGATTAAATAAATATCCATAAAAAATGATTTTTACGATTACATAGATTACAGTACATTGTGTACAGTCTAAGAATAAAAAATCCCCGAAATTGACGTCTGGATATGATGATGCTGTTCTGGTGACATAATTAACCTTAAAACACATTGTATTAGGAAAAAGCGCTATCTACACAGACACACGCACACAAAAGATAATTTTTACAGTCACTATCCAGAATCTAGAGACACATAGGTATTATCAAATATTTAAATGCAAAAAAATTGCCACGCCATCTCAGTAAAATTTCAATGCATGGCAATATCTCTTTGCGATGCATTGCTATTGAGTTTTCCAATAATGCTTGGAGTTCGTATTCAATATTTGCGAGAACTATATTGAACTACATATATATTGTATGAACATTTATATTGCCATAGTTTTGACGTTGAAATTTCGACATTTTCAACCGACTTTCGATGGAGGAGGTTATCAATTCGTCGGGACCTTTGCTCTGCCTAAAAGCTCGGTGTTTTTCGTAACAGTAATCGGTATACTCGGGTCCTTAGAGCTTTATACCAACTGGAGTGGCCATTGACGGGCGTTCCCCTCTGCCGAAAATATATGACCAGTGGTCATACTCATTATATGGACTGACGTTTATATGACGTGGCTATTTTGACGTTTCGCATACATTTGACGTTCTTATAGCAGGCAGACTTTTTTTGTACTTATAGAAAATTACAGACATGGCCGGTCCCGATGGTTGAATAGTTAAAACTCTGGTCTCTCGGAATAATTTTAGTTGGCCATCGTCGGTTGGGAGTTAAACAAGTGATCAGGTGCACTTTAAAATTCATAAACAATAAGTTAAAAAACCGGCCAAGTATGAGTCGAACTCGCGCACAAAAAAAATCATGTCTGCCCCCTTAAACATTTTTTCTACTCCTGCATTCTAATTTGCCAATAAAATGACTGACATGTATATTCAAAGCATATACTATATGAACGTTGTCATAAGATGATTCAAAAGTCGATTCTTAGGGATATAATGGGTCTGCTGCCGGGGCGGGCCCCGCACTGGCGCCACCCGCCGCTGTAGACAAGGGAGGCGCCGGCTCAATCCGCCGGGAGATTGAAGACAATTGTATAGACGCAGCAGGTCATTCGTCGAACTCAATGCTTACCGGCTTGCCTAGCACTCGTAGAAAAACTATTGTGTGCAACGGTGCATAATTAGGTCTTAAAATTCTCGGGTCTGTTTTTACAAAATTCGGCTTCGCCTCATTTTGTAACTTCGACCCTCGAATCATAAGAACCCTTATTATGTAACTGTTGCACAAAATTCTATTATTTAATTTTGTTTTTTTTAGTATTTGTTGTTATAGCGGCAACAGAAACACATCATGTGACAAAATTTCAGTTGTCTATCACGGTTCACGAGATACACCCTGGTGACAGAAGGACAGACGGACAGACAGACAGGCAGACGAATGGACGGACGGCGGGACAGCGGAGCCTTAGTAAGAGGATCCCGTTTTACCCTTTGGGTACGGAACCCTAAATACACAATCCATCTCCAGCACACAACAAATAAAGAACCAATATTTGAGTTGTATTGGAGTTACATCGAAATAATTTTCAAGCAAATTCTGATTTAGATGTTAAGGCGTTAGATAAATTATGAAAATCAATTATCTTCATCAAGTACTTATCATTAAACCACCCGAAACATAATGTTTCCAAGCCAGTCATCGATGTTTCCGTGGATGTTTGAGAAAGGTCTATACTTCCTGGATACCCAATTCCAACTATCGCTTTAGTAATTTAACAATAAAAAAACAGATAAATAGATTCAGCTACGTTCGTATCTTTGACTCTTTATTGTAAATCAAAACTGATTTAATAAGATAAAAGATTATGAAACACGGAACCAACTAAAGTTATCTTGTCACAGAAAGTAATGTTGCTGATTTTATCACGAATTGGCGATAAATTCAAAAGGGTGTCCTAAGTACAAACAGCAACACACTGAACTGTACATCGGTGGACCTTATTACAAAAGGCGTAAGGTCCATCGATGGGCAGTTCACAGTGTGGCTGATGATACATAAGGCGCTGGTGAACTAGAGTATATTTTCCACAATTGGGTTCACGATTTATCTTATTGACATACGACCATCTTCTTGGTCGTCATCTTATCTTATTGGTCGGGTTTCAGAAGTATTTCTTCCTTTAAATACTCCATCCGTCATCCGTAGAATTAGCTCCATTTTGAGATTTTCTTTAGCTGGTCTTAACGTGGGTAGTCGTATATTAGCATTAACATATAGCAAGTAAGCCTCTAGATTTTTTAGTAACATTTGCATGACTGTCGACCGACGACGACCGACGTATGTGTCGGCACTTTTTATTCATAGTTTAGCTTTAGTTTTAGTTCTTAAGTCAGGTCCCCCCTGAAAACCAGCGTCGTGGTTTATTTGCCGCGGCATCATGATACAACCGCGTAACAACTTTGTTACCAACAGTACAGCCACCATCAGATATATCGGAGCGGCCAAGCTGGTCACAAATATCGGAATATATTAACGCCTCTATTTTGCAAGACAATAAAGTGCTTATAATATTTTTTTGTACCCTGGCCGCTCCAATATATTTGATCGCAACTGTACCTTTGATTATTATTTACGCCACCGGCAAAAGCATTTATCGCCTGCGGGTAGGATATCCCACTTCCTGCCCTAGGGAAAGCGGAAAATTACGTGGATATACCCTCCGCGTGCGGTAATAAAGAAAGCCTTGGATACTGGCTGTCGCTATTGTGTGAGCGGGTATGAGTAGGGTGGACCAGTAAATCGTGATCTCCCATTACGCATCGATAGGTAAGTACGTATACATATTATCGCCTTGACAATGGAGATTGTACCTCGTTCATTTGATTTTTTTCAAAGAAAAATCGGTCATAAAACCCAATTAGGCCTCGTTTCCTTGATGTTGGAGTGCAAGATGAAATATCAATGTCCAAGATGCTGTGTTTTATCTTCGTCAGCTATTACGCCTGGAGATAAGACGGCGCAAATTCACAGACAGATAGACAAAACTCTCAAAATTGCTGTTTAACGTTTATTTAAGTTAATACCTAATACTTTAAGTTTTGACAGTACATACAGATTACTTAGGTAATAAATAATATCAAAAATACGAGTACATACATCCCTAGCTTACTATCCCATTATCAATGGTCCTAAGTTTCTATGGATCCTTTGTGATTACTTGATTAGAATTGAAAATTTTCTAAAATTGAATCCATCAAAAATCGTTCTCGAACTTGAAAATTTCATGAACGCTATCAAATATATCGGAGCGGCCAAGGTGGTCACAAATATCTTTATATCAATAATATAAGTGCATGATCATATATTTTTGAGTACCCTGGCAGCTCCAATATATTTGATGGCGACTGTACAAAAACACATTTTCCCAAACTGAAACAAACTGTGCTCGCTTAAGGCGGTTATCACACTGGTGCGGATCCGCATGCGGCGCCGGTGTGCGAGCGAGACAGCGCTATACACATGCAGAGCGCTATCTCTCTCGCGCACCGGCGCCGCATGCGGATCCGTCGTCAGTGTGATAATCGCCTTACTCGCTCGCTCAATAAAGGTTAATAATTTTAAACAAACAAAATAAAAATTCAGTCGAATTGAGAACCTTCTCCTTTTTTGAAGTCAGTTAAAAATAGAACCGACTTCACTTAGCCTCCCCCTTTCCAAAAGCAAATGCGCGAGCTACTGTAAAAAATACTGAAATCACTATGGGTGTGTTTATAATATTTGAAGAGTTCCCTCGATCTGGAGAACCAGATGCCATCATCAGATCCTGACCTAAGCAATGGGACCACATATGAAGTACTCTTTCCAACAAACAAATAATCCAAGCCTTCTTCGAATAATCGGTTAACATACATAAAAATAATGAAAAACAAAAATCCCGACGAATTGAGAACCTCCTTCGAAATATTGAAGTCGGTTGCAAAGTCACGACGCATCCGAATCCGAACCCTTAGGTAATCGTTTCACTATTATTATTGTTTTGTTGTGGGCCTTGAGTGTCGCGTCGACCAGCAATGATCTATTGTGACAACCCTTTAAAGTTCTTTACTAATGCCCGTTGCCTCCAGAAAGTTCCAGATTCTTTGGGCCGTAATGTTGTGTTCTTTCACTAACGAAACGAACGATTGCATTGGCGTTAGGTCTTAATTTGTACGGGATTTTTAACAAAGCACACCAAGCGGAACGTGTCGAAAACTAAATCACTGAGTGGAGACCCTTCATAGATATAGATGAATTATCGAGAGCGTGGAATTGCATATGTAGTAGTATTGTTTGTTTACAGGCATTCCATATTTGAATCCGCACACAAAGAGGCACAACACGGTATAACCACTACATATGCAATTCCACGCTCTCGATAATTCAACTATACTCGGTGGTTTAGTTTTCGATACGTTCCCCTTGGTGTTCTGTGTTAAAAATTAAGACCTAGCGCATGTAAACGCAATCGTAACGTTACTTTAATGAAACGATTACACTAAGAGTTCTGGTTTCCTTGAGTCGAACGCGACTGTGACTTGAGAATATACCATGTTTACTGCCAGCCATTAAGCATCTTATCTAGAAAATGTCCATTAAGCAAGGAATGACTCTGAAGGAATTGTTCGCGTGTACACGTTTACGTCGGGGGTGATGACACCAATCAAATGGTACCGCTTTTGGCAATGTGGGCATTAAATTAATAGGGTAAAAACCTACTCACGATATTTATCTGGTTTCTTAACAGGCTGAGCTACGACGCCAACTCTTGAATATGTTTAGTGTTATGTAGATATTAATATAGCTATGTCGGCGGCCGATTGTAAGATCAGGCATATCGTGAAACATGAAAATCTTTGACTCGTTCCCTGAGTCGACGGAGCCCCGCTATACGGGGCTACTATTTCTGGGCAGTTTGCTCTTCGGGCATCTGAAGCAACCTAACGAACTTAAACTACCTATACATTGGTTTCATGTGACTATCGTTAAAACATTACTCAGGAACATTACGATCTGCCTGATTTTATACAACAACTAAACTAGAACTATATATACAACGTTTCTAGCAGATGTGGACAAGCTTAGTGAAAGGCACCACATTGTTTGCTTCATTCTATCACTAATATGTAGATATCAGGCCTGGATCCAGGATTTTGTTCAGGAGTTCGATTTTTGAATCTCACCGGTGCCTTTTTTTGTATGCAGCCGATGACTATTTAGTACGAAGTAAGTCACCCGGTGAGATTCAAAAATCGAACTCCAGGGTGTTTTGTTATGATATGATCGGCCGCCGATTGCTATAAGTACAGTCAAGGAATTTGATTCGCGTACCGTTTCGTTGATTTATTGCTTGAAATGTCAGAATATCATAAGGCTTATATTTCTTTAAGCAAGCGAAGAAACATAGCCCTTAGTACTATTAATTGTCATCACTGTCATCAGTAATTTATACTTAAGACGGTACGTGAATCAAATTCCTTGACTGTACAAGAGACTAGAAATAAATGATTTTATTTATTTAAAAAATGGAAGTGAGCTATTTTGACAGCATCAAATCACCGTAAGATTAGTATGGAGCTCACATTTGCTGTGTTAGTGATGGAATAAATAATGTTGGTGCGGTTTTGTACAAAAATTGTCACTCCTGGTAATCAAGTGGTAGACTTGACGTGAAAATGTATATTTTATGAATAAACGATTCAATTTAATTGAATTGGTATTATAAAGATTCTTTATATACAAAAAATACAGCTATTCACAGATAATTCTATTCTATTCTATTTTTTTCCCGCACAATAATCCGACATTTCTCTCGCGCGATGACTCTGCGCTTCACGTTGGGAATTCCTTTCATTTGTTTGTACCGAGTCGAGTGTATTGATTTATAGATAATAAATAATTGACAAAAGAATCTATAGTTAGTACAGTCGCCATCAGATATATCAGAGTGGTCAAGGTGGTCACAAATATCTGAACAACGTCTGTATTGTCAAGGCGGTAAAGTGCATGTTCAGATATTTATGAGTACCCTGGGCGCTCCGATGAATTTGATGGCGACTGTACCTAATGTCAGTAATGACATGTCTGTTTCAAATGAAAGAAATCCCTGGCGTCAGTTGACTAGTTGGGTAGACGACATTCGAAAAGTTGCGGGTCACTTCTGGATGAAGGCACAGGATCGGAGCAAGTGGCGTACACGAAGAGAGGCCTATGCTCAGCAGTGGGCGATAAAGGGCTGATGATGATGATGCTGATGATGATGATGATGATGATGATGATGATGTGAGTAATGTCAAATACAATTGTTAGAGTCTGTCCGGAAATAATACTGTCGTAGAATGTATGAGCTCCCATATAAACCACGACACTTTTCTTTCCGGACAAACTCTAGCTTGTTGTATGGTTAAATTGGTTAACCAACTCTAACATTGAAGCATTATAGTTGCCCATGACTTTTGCTTGTTTAGAAACAATGAAATTAATAGTGTTTACTATAAATTTTAGGCGTTTCTGTCTTTATCAATTAAGCCTAGTCTGATCTGGGTCATGAAATTAGCATACAAATGAACAATTCTAGAGTTTAACTGATCACGGTTATTGCCGAGTAGGCATAGTTAGGGATGACAATAGGTTTCTAAATACTTACCCCTTTATTTCGAATAAGATTTTTTTTCTAATTGCTGACACCTATAGTTATTTTTTAATCAACTCTTCATCAGGGTAAGCGATGAAAAACACCAATAGTTTAAAAAAACTCCCTAAAACTACTTTAGAAGATCTTATTTGTTTACTGCTTGTAATTAATTGAATCTAATCCTGCTCACGTCAACTGAATCATCCTGTTGAAGTATTGTAACTATAGTTACCTACCGTAACTTTTATGTAACTGTTCGATTTCCGTAAAACCCCGAATTACCTGAATGGCCACAGATAAACTCAACCACTAGATAGATCATAAGTACAGTTCGAGGTCTCCACACATATGTGCTCCCGGAATAATTTTGTATGAGAGCGCGATCGCTTATTTCAGTTGAGTTAACGTTTTTGATCATTACCCATGTCAATTAAAAATATCCACAAAAATCAAGTTACAGGAGTGAACCTGGATTATTATGCTACAAATTGGTGTGATGTGATGTTCAAATCGTAGAAATTTACGAATAAAATTGCACATTATGTGTGGTGACCCCGTGCTCCCCTGTAAAAGCTTCATGATGAGGTGTCTGTGTAGTCTGTGTAGAAAAACAAATGAAATTATTTTAATAAATATTTTTATTTGTTTAACGTAACTGGTTAGGCCGTCTGCCGCAAATGCAGAAGACACTGATTCATTCCCATCCCTGGGCACTAGAGGCCTAGGTCACTTGTGCCTTTGAATATGAAATGTATAATAAATGGCGCCATGTCACTGGGTCCAGATAGGCATTTCTTCTCCCAGGCACTAAGTAGTAGTGGGAAAGCAGTTGATGAAGAAATCCCAGTGAGTGCTGCGAGGTCCAAATGGAACAGTGCAGCTGCCAAGTTTGTTACTCTTTTAGCACCACAAGGATCACTTGTAAGTAAGTCTAAGGGGTTTCGTACGGACGTAACATTGATCCCTCGTATAATGTTCAATACCCGGAAATAATGCCGGTATCCGTTCTACCTGAACTCGCAATCCCTACAATTTATTCAAATATCTTTGTTATCCCCTTGTTATCTTTGGAAAGGAATTCGCACTTTATTGGTCATTAGAAGCGCGCCATCTTGTTAAATATGCGTCAAGTTAAACTAATTTTAATTCGTTATTTTACTAGACTTAGCCTACGACTTTGTTCACGTAGAAGTACTTAGTTAAAACTTTCAACCTTATTTTCAACTCTTAGGGGTTGAATTTCAAAACACACTTTTTACTGGAACTTTACGACACTTCACATTATGAAGTTCTAATAAAAATAGTACATTACCTCAGAGGCCGTGAAGTAAGGGATTGAAGGACGAGATTGCGGTAGACGGCCGAGTCGTAGACGAGGTCGGATAAAGCGAGTCCTGCAATCCCTCTTCCGGCCAAGGATTGTATAGTGCTTTTCTCAAACATTGTAAGAAAATATTATAAAATAACTACTTAGTAATCAAGTAAAATGTTTACATTGCGCCTTTTTTATTTTTTAAACTTGACATTTGAAAAAGCTATTCGAGCACCATGTTTAACCGCTTATAAATATAGTTCTTTTTTAATTTTAATGTCGCAAGTATGTTTTGATAGAGAGTCAAGTGGTCGTTGGCTGTATGTAATATTTCCTTTGTCAGTGTAATCTTAGTAAGCAAATTTAAAAAGTTAGAGCAGCGGACAATAATGTACGCTTCATACTACTTAATTCCATACATTACTATTATTGGCCTTAGGCCAAGAAGTAATGTAAGGATCCTTAAATGAACAACTTCATGTCTTCATTTCGTGACATTAACGCATACATTTTGGAGTAAGTTTGAGAAAAAACATGTAATAGAATATATTTTATCATTTTTAACCCTCATTTAAATCTTAGCAAACCTCTTTTAAAATGTATTCTTAATTAACAATAACATTATCCCAAAGTAGCAAATATTATCTATCAATATTTACGTTTGACGAATGTTTATAAAATAATTCTATAAGAGTTCATGGAAGGAGTAAATTGAATCTTTGTAATACTGACCAGCATAAATATCATTAAAACTTCTCAGGCTTTAAAGACTCATTTGAATTTGCAAGGAAACTGTTTTCTCGACCAACTTTTTCGTTTAGCATTAACATTTAAGCGACTCCTTGGGTTAATGCAATAAGATAACTACATTATGAATATTAAGTTAAGGAGAACGAACGTTAGCGTATATAGCTCCTAGATTATTTAATGAAATACCTCTGAATTTAAAGGACACAATAAATGAAAAGAATAAAAAGAACATCCTAAAAAAATATTTTTTCGATAGAATTTAATGGAACTATAAATAAACAATATCCAGTAATACTGATAACTAATACTAAATAATAATATCATAATTGGCTAATCACTACGACATACATTTTGTAATTATTGGCAAATAATATCTATATCCAAAACGTACTAAAATAGCTAAAACTAACTAATATTTGTTTGGAGTCGACAGTTTAAATCAACCTGTATCTCGCAACTAGCCCCACTCGGATTATGCGTAAACAACTTCGGCCTATTGTATTGTATCCTGCCTGATTAAGGGCATTCTTGTTAAGGAAAATCAAGCCGCTTAAGACGTTCCTGCCATGCACACTGTTTAGCGATAAGCAAATGCATGGACGGGACGGCTGAGTACCTACCTTCATACCTGAGTGAGGCTATCCAACAATTACCTCCCTTCAAAATGATACCTAAGTTTATATTTTATCACTTTGGTTCCTAGTTTATCATTATTTTATTTTTAAATTGTCAACTTGTTTTAAAAATGTATATTCATTTCCGCGAATGAGGTGTCGATACAAACCCGATATGGGGTTTCACGGCGCTTATCATTATGTAAATGTGTATGAAACTTTAATGTAAAATAAAAAAAAAAAAAAAAAAAGTGTTAAGACGTCCCAATTGAAATTACAAGAGTGAAGTAAAATGAAAATTAGAGAACGGGTCGAGGTTCGTTACAGTTTCAACCTAATGTATTGTTACCCTAAGAGAAGAAATGCCTATCTATACCCAGTGATGTGTAGCCATACGATAAATAAATAAAAAGTTACCCTAATGTCTAGTTATTAAACAATTATGTTGTATAATTGAGACCAAAAACGACACCATCATTTCGAGGATAGAAGGCTCCTACCGGCAACTTGGCCAGTGCACAGTGGCTAAATTATTTTAGACCGAAATGTCGAAAAAGGAGACGGCAGGCGATTTTTGAGATTTGAGTGCTCAACTTTTAAATTAAACAGGTAACTCTTAAAACTATTTTTTGGTACACACTTTATTGCTGATATTACTTCCTGCTCTTTACAGGTTTGTCAATTCCACGAAACCTTTCTAATGAGCCTTCTGAGCCGATGAGGAAAAATCCCTGACAATGCATACATTTTTCAATCCACGACTGACAGGACCCAACTTAAAAAAATCATGGTCGGCGTTAGCGTAGTAGCTCGGAGCGTTCGTTTCATTTCAGAGGTAGGAAACGTGACGTTAACTCACAAAGGCTTCATACACCATTGGGGCATCGTAAGGCATCACCATCAAAGAACATGTTATCCTATTATGCACGCACGTCAATGTACAACTGCTTTTACGTGTAACACGGGTATTGTTTGGTGGGATCAAATGGGTCCCGAGGTGAAACTAGCTACATAAAGGGATCAAAGTTGCAATCGTAAACGGACAGGTTGATCTGGATAGTGCCAGTATTGCTCAAACTTTTAGTATCTGTGTTAAACAGTTTCCATTATGCTTATGCATACCAGTGACGACACGTCCACAGAACACGATTCCCGTCGGCTTGCCTAGTTTTCAGGCACCTAAGTAGTTTTCTTTCAGCTAATCAAGTAATTTTAAGCCAAATTAAGCTCCGGCTTGCCTAGGAAAAATTTGTCCCACCGCCACTGATGCATACATACATTTTCATATTTATTTTTTATACTACGACGATGGCAAACAAGCACGCGGCCCGCCTGATGGTAAGCAGCTACCGTAGCCTATGGACGCCTGCAACTCCGAAAATCTCAAAAATGGATCATCCATTTCGTAAAAAGTCGGTAACGCGCATGTGTTTTACATGTAGTTTATTTGGAGTAATAATTATATTAGAATATTTGGAATACATAACAATCCACATCGAGACACGTAAAAAGTAGACGCAGTAATTTTTTGTCGTAATTTCTATCTTATAATGGAAAAAACAACTACTTTACTAAGAGTATAGACACTTATGTGACGTGACATCACTCATCCATCTACGTTTCATATAAACATTTTGTTTGAGAACAAAAACTGATTTGACTTGGTCGTAATGTAAACCAAGAATAATAGGATCATGCAATTGTTCTATTGTTAATTGAGGTATATAATATTATAAAACAAAGTCTCAATGATAAACAGTATGTAGCGCACACTCAGAATGAGAACTCCCTATAGTTTATACGCAGGTGGGCAGTATTTAAAGTTTGAGCATCCAGCGCTGAGGTTAACACCGACGTTTTACGACGACTAGGTGTCAAACATTGTGGGGTTATGGCCTAATTGGAATAGTACTTACTCCCGGACTTACGAGGCAGGTGGTGTGTTAAGACTGGATACGCGAGCACGAGCGACAGCTAGTCTTGGTGAACCAGATGTGAAAACGCTGCGCTGTGAGGCTGTGACAGAGTCCGTCATAATTTACTACAAAATAAAAAAATACTGACTTATGATATACTTTTTTATGACAGATTAAAATCTAGACAGATTTTTTACACAAAATATTTTTTACATAATGTTCAGTTATATACAGGGTCAGGTGCTACGCCTATCAAAACAATGTCTCCATATTTAAGATTTTTTTCGTTAGTGAAATAAAAAACATTATAACTCGAGGGATGTGAATATTGCAAACTACAGTCATTAGATAAACCCTCTTTTGCAACATTTCACTTATCCCCGTCGATGCAAAATGTACATTCTAAACGCTTCCTTATGTACAGTCGCCATCAGATATATCGGAGCGGTCAAGGAGGTCACAAATATCTGAACAACGCCTCTATTGTCAAGGCGGTAAAGTGCATGTTCAGATATTTTTGAGTACCCTGGCCGCTCCAATATATTTAATGGCAACTGTACCTATGGCGATTATCACACTGGCGCCGCATGTGGATCCGTCGCCAGTGTGATAATCGCCTATCTGTTTTTAATGGACTCTGACTCACTCATTGGCCATATTCTAACTTTAGAACACATTTAGAAACGATCCAACTTCAATACAACCCCAGTGCATTAACAATGCAGTACTAGCGCCTAAACGCCTCTTCTTCTTCTTCTACCTAGCGTTATCCCGGCTATTGCCAGGGTCCGCTTTCCTGCTCGCTGTCCTCCACTTTGCACGATCCTGGGCGTCTTCTTTCATGAGCCCGTTTTCGCTCATGTCGGCCTCCACGACATTCAGCCATCGCTTCTTTGGTCTTCCGGGACCGGGTCGAGGACCATGGGGGGCTAGGTCAAGGCATTTGTTCCCTATGTAGGCATTTGCGCCTAAACGCCTGAATCAAAAATATCAGTATTTGCTTGAAAATTATTCCAAAGCAACTCTAAACCAACTTCAATATTTGTTGTGTGTTGGAGTTATGTTTGAGATGGAATGTGTTTTTAATGTATTGTTTAAGGATTTTGTAATTAGAATACGGGACAAGGGGCCGTATTCTAACTTTAAAACACGCACAGACACGATCCAACTTCAATGCAAATCCAATGCAATAACAACACAATACAGCTAACGCCTACACGTCTGAATCAAAAATGACGGAATTTGCTTCAAAATTACTGCGGTGTAACTACAATATAATTTCAATATTGGTTGATTATTGGGTAAGTGTTGGAGTTATGTTTAAGACAGATTGTGTTGTTAATGTATTGTTTATACATTTTAAAATTAGAATACGGCACCATGTTTGTAAAGCAACTGAAATAATTCCCTGCAGTAAACTGTAAGCGTTCGATTGTAAAGCACGTACCGGCATCGTAAAACTAGACGTAGGGTTTGAAAAGTTCCTCGTAAACGTAAATTTGAATGGCGGTGATTTTTAGGCAACGAGGTTTAAGTTTTATTTGGTATGTCAATTGTAATTGTTGAGGTCATTGAATCACAACTAATCCATACATTAATTAATTCGTACATATATCAGGGTGTCCCAGAAATCGACGTCAAGCCGTGAATGGATGATAGACCAAGTTATAACAGTTATCAGAAAAATACAAAAAAATCTATCACATGTTCTTCAAAAATTATGGTCACTTTAAAAATTTACTAGAATATTCACGCCCTCTTAACTTCTTATGTTCTTGTATATTAGAACTGTTCACGGGGCTATAAAGCTCCTGTTTATATAAGGTCTTGCCCAATAATTTCCAAGCGTCTCTCGTCGGAACATGCGGATATCGTAATGCCATAGAGCTATGTTATTAGTCATTACGATATTTGCATATTCTGATTGGAATCTCTAACTAAAGTAGCATTTTTTTTATTGGTGGTGGCGGTACTAGCGTGACGAAACGACGCCCCTGGCTGAAAGTATGCTCATTATTTTAAAATTTGAATATTTGAAAAAAAATTGAGATATTTAACCGAAAATTCCGACAATCAATTATGAGAAATCTTCTGTCCATTGCCTGACGATAAGTCGAAATAGTTTTTTTGTACAAATTTAATACATTTCTAATGAATTATTATTAAGTATCTGTTCTGTAGATCTGATCTATATTTGAAAGCCATTTTTTTATTCCATTCATATAGTCAGCAGCAGAAGTAGCTAGTGAACACCCTAGAGTTCAAAATGACCTACACACGCTCTTATTCTCTTAACAATAAAGTCGTGTTCAGCTCATTTTGAACTCCCTACTTAACTTTTTTGCTGCTTACTGTACCAGAGCGTCATAACAGCAAAGCTCCCTAGAACTTAGGTACCTACTTGCAACTTAGCCTTGTAAACTAGCTATAATTAATTACCCCATTCTCACCAATAAAATATTAATGTCTAAGATATTGTTATCACTGTTTGATGCACGATTAGAGCTCAAACTTCAATTCCTTAGGCATTAGTAACTTGTTCATCATCTCAGCCATAAGACGTCCACTGCCGAACATAGGCCTCCCCTTTAAGGTGGGGTTGCAATACGCGCCACGCTTGACAGGCGGGTTGGCGTTTAGTCTTTCGGAAGATGCTGCTGCCCATCTCCCGGTATATTCCCTTAGCAGACTCCTGCTGCAACCACGGGACGATATGGTGGGGGACAATTCTAAGGCCGGGCACCCCACGGCACCTTGTTAGTTTCAATTATAATACTGGCTTCATATTGATTAATGCTAGTTTAGTGATTGAGAGGATAACTTGTGAACATTGATAGAATATAGTCGGGGATCCCTTTGTTTCCCATAAACTTGTTGTTTCGAATTTCGCTGCCCTCCTAACGAAAAGTGCAATAACTAGGGTCAAGCTACTTTCGAGAAAAACGCGGTAAAAGATTTTAAATTTGTTTAGTTGATATCTCCAATATTACACATCCTATTGGCTTGAAACTTTGACCAAAAAATAGATAATATTATTGAGTTTATTTGTACGTACCTTATAATCATTTATTTACTTATTAATACTATAAAAAATTAGCAAACGCACTTATGCTTAGGATGGTCCAATACAGACATGATATAATTACAAGCCATAACTGCAATAAGTAGTCTACTTATTGCACTTATCGTAAGTAATTCAAGATATTACAATTATTTTAAGCAATTATAGTATGGTGATGTACTGCATGCTTGAATCTTAAGTACAATAAGTAGTTTACTTATTGCAGTTTTTATTAGTAAAACAAAGTGTTTAATTTTTTTTTTTCTATTATGGTTGTTGCAAAAGAGTTTTTTTATGAAATAAGATTACAATAAAAAAAGTAAAAAAAAAAGTAAATAAATAAAGTAAGTAAATAAGTCTTGCGATACAAAGGGGAAACGCCGCTAGCGTGATGGGGACTATGCCACAATCGGAGCTGCTGGATGGGGTATTCTTTTTATGACTCTGGTTGGTAGGTAGGTATATTTTTCTTGTTTTTATTTCAATTTAGTTTTATTTATAATTCTAATTTAGTTTTATATAGGTGATTTTGTAAGTATATTTATACATATTGTAATTAGTTTGTTTCATACTTATAAAAAAAATAAACATTTATTTTTAGAGTACTTTTGGTAAATAATACTAGTTTTTCAATACTGACTATTGCATCAAACAAAAGTCGCGTAACTCGGATTTTAAGATCCTATTGCAAAATACATTATACACGGTGTAACATGAGGAAACAGAAAGATTTGAACCACGCATTTCTGAGGTCAATAGAAGAAAAAAACTATATGACTATAAGTCAAAAACGCCAAAAAAAAATTTTTTTATGTTTTTCTTTTTCGTTTTTTGAATGCTTTTGTACATAATAAGTAAATCAGTCTCATTGATAAAATTATCGGTTTAAATGGATTTCTACATTTTTTTTATAAGAAAAAGTTTATACAAAATGTTTATTGTCACTTTGGATTGGATTATGATTTTTGTAACTTTGTAAATTTCGCCGTAATACAATATATCTTATTGAAATTTAACCCTTTCTCGGATCGCATAAAACTGGGAAAAGAAGTGTTGTAACCAATATAGAGAAGTTTACTATGTGACACAATTACATACATATTGAACATAAATTACGAATTAACTTTATTCCAAATAAACACACATGTGTCGTCACACCAAAATCGTCGTGAAACACATGGGATCGACCGGCTCGTTGGCACCGCCGCCTGCGTCTAATGGGTGCTCGTGGAACAAAATGGCAACTTATCCGTACCCCTCGCCCCGCAGTGAACAATGAACATTTTACTACTCATAAATGCGATAACTTGACATCATATTGCACCTTGATTGGTAAAAGTATACTGTCTTTGCCCCATCGTCCTAAACATAAATGCAGTAACTTAGTTGTATTACCTTGTTATTAAGTAAACTTATCATAAAAATTTAGACAATCCTAAACATAAGTGTAACAACTTCACTTATTGCGTTTATGATTAGTTATTGGACTAACTTTGTTATTACAATTTTACTAAGCATAAGAGCGATAACTACAGTTATGTCGTTCTTCATAAGTAAATCACTAGTCATTGCCTCAGATATTGCAGTTTTGAATAATAAAAAACATGTTTACGTTACAGATACCTTAAAACTGTCTAAGAAGAAAATATAGAACTCGTTATTCTGAACCTGAATATGTATATAACTCAATTTGACCCAAAACTCGAGTTGTTGCACTTTTCGTTAGGAGGGCAGTTCGATAGTCAGAAATTGATATACATATAATTTATGGGCATAAACATCAATAGTCATAATTTTTGTAAAGCATAACGTTTCATAGTTCTAATAATAAAGATCTATAATATTAAACACTATAACCGCAAAAGGCATAAAATTTATGTGTATAACATTCGAAGGTCTATCAATAATTATTCAGAAATATTTTAAGGCATATATTTTATCGGACTAATAGTCGTTAATCATATCGTTTTAATGTCATCCCTTAGTTTTCCATAAACTTATTGTTGTCCCAGAGATAGGTAGGTTAGGGTTATTTTTTATGGCCCTAAAAACGAAACTGCTCCCAGAGATAGGTAGGTTACGGTTATTTTTTTTATGGCCCTATAAACGAAACTGCTCCCAGAGATAGGTAGGTTAGGGTTATTTTTTTATGACCCTAAAAACGAAACTGCTCCCAGAGATAGGTAGGTTAGGGTTATTTTTTTTTTGATGACCCTAAAAACAAAACTGCTGCCAGAGATAGGTAGGTTAGGGTTATTTTTTTTGATGACCCTAAAAACGAAACTGCTCCCAGAGATAGGTAGGTTAGGGTTATTTTTTTTTTGATGACCCTAAAAACAAAACTGCTGCCAGAGATAGGTAGGTTAGGGTTATTTTTTTTTTTGATGACCCTAAAAACGAAACTGCTCCCAGAGATGGGTAGGTTAGGGTTTTTTTTATGACCCTAACAACGAAACTGCTCCCAGAGATAGGTAGGTTAGGGTTATGTTTTTTATGACCCTAAAAACGAAACTGCTCCCAGAGATAGGTAGGGTATGGACCATAAAAAATCGGAACTTAAAATTTGTGCAAACCGATATACCTACACCCCTAGTTATCATTATAATCTACGATTAAAGAACTTAAAACAATTATTATAAGCAAGTTTATTGCCTTCAACGTTATGTAATAGACACCATTTGGACTTTGAATATTATGAGTAACAGAATTTATGACTAAAAATAATTATGACCTGCAAAAATCGGACCAGCAATTTAGATTGTAAAATTTTATGACTATTGACAATATGACTAATAAAAATTATGATCGAAAACGTTATGGACTGACAAAAACGGAAGTTAAAAATTATGGGAACCAATAGAGACCCATATAGTCGATATCCAAGAAGATATATATTATCGTTAAATCAAATTAGGACCTAGTAACGTAAGTATCGTATAAAATAAATTATTTTGAATTATCCAGATTAGTCTTTTTTTTTAAGAAGATTATCGAACGAGTGGAGCGTAAGCGAAGCGAGTTCTTACAAACAACCGCTGGCTACTGGAACGTCTCGGAATTTCGATGGCTTGTTGATTTCGAGTGTTTGTTCGACGATAACTTTAGTAACGTTTTTCTGATCTTCATGAAAGATGAGGTTGTAGCAGAAATACATAAAGTTTGAGAGTCCGTATATGAGCGGGATCGATCAAGGGTTCATGGACCTAGAAGGCCCGAAAAAATCCTCATATGGGTCTTGTTATATTGGTCATCTTGTTTGCAAGGAAATCGCGAGTAAGTTGTCACTTCGAGGCGGACTACTAGTAGTGTTACATAAAAACAAACATAAGTTGACCTCCTATGTAGATAATCAAAACACAATCTTAACACATTACGATAGTATGACATGTTTCATTCTGACACAGAAATCACGTCAAGACCAAATGTTATCAATGATTTGCCGATTACGATCTTTACAGATTGCATTGACTACCTTGTGACATGTCAGTTAAGAGAAAACAATAGTTAGTCTATGCGCAGCGCTATGCGCAGTCTCTCGCGTAGTTAGAAAAAGTATCTCGACTATTTTGATGTAAATTCGAGAGAATACAAAAGTATTTGATATTTGAATTCTAGTCATCAGGGTAATTTTATTGTAGTGAAAATGCAGGAAGTTAAAAAACCTAGTAAGTCTTGATGTTATTATGTTTTCTTACTGAAGGAATGGGGATCTTATACAGGGTGAAACTGGGTTCATGTAGCAAGCGATCAAGGCTTGATACAGAATCAAAAGAACCTAATTGTGTAAATAATACATTTTTGTCACTAATATTGAAAATTATTTTTCAGATTGTAAGTGTTAAAAAAACTAGCATACAATTTGGTCACCATACCTTCTCAATGTGTCCTTGTCGTTTTCCATAAAGCGCGTGTAAAAACTAATAGGATGACCATGATTGCCTTAGTCAAGGATAACTTTTACTTAAAAAAAAAACTGTTTTGATCAAATATTATCAGTTACAGAATCATAGGAAGCGGTTTGCGAACCAGATTTCATCCTGTATAGGATTTGGAGTGAGAGGTTTCATAGTTTATGCTTACGAACCAATGTTCTCATTTATCTAAAAAAATGCTATTTGGTTGTCGTTTTATGCAATGAACGTGTAAAACAAAAGCGAAGAAATAAAAATAAAAAACATACCTATGTGAGATTACTGAAACTAATAACTTATATCTCATTAAAAGAAAACTCTTAAAAAGAGGTTGAAATATAGATTTGATTATAGAATATTAAAAAAATCTTATATTTAGTTGATAAATTTAAAAAAAATCTTTAGGGGGGCCCACCGACTATCAGTCCGCCTGACGATATCGCCCCGTTAGCTAGAACAAAAATTTGACAGCTATATTACTGCTCGAAATAATTTCAAAACATAATTAATCTGTGTTAATTAACAGTTAACAAAAAAATTATTGCGATATCGATTTATAATTTCAAATCCTGTATCTGGTTTTGTTTTGCGGTTATATCAAAGATAAACGCAGTATAATAAAGTATAAACAAGTATAATTCGTCGCACGAGGTCGAAAATAAACTTTAATCTCAGAACAAAACCAACAGCGTGAAAGAGAGCCCCTAATCCTAAATAAATAGAAATGATTTTCAACTCCCTAACTTGAATTGAAAGTTTACAGACGGATAATCTTGTAAGATACGATTAATCTCGGATCTTAGGGCATTCCGACATCAATTTCCGACAATTCAGTTTCAGGTATAGACGAAATAATACCTAAAATTACTGTAAGTAAAGTCAATGGTTTGATGTTTGATACTTGAAGGTTTTCCATTGCAAGAAAATGTAAGCAAAGATATACAGATGTGACAAAAATACTGGTGATCAGTTTAAGGGCATTGGTATCGTATTGCGAGTGGGAAAAAAGAGAAGAAAAAAATTTTGAGGCAAAAAAAAATTTTATGGCACACGTCGTTCCAGCCGGCCGGCTCCATACAAAATCAAATATTTTTTCGCGAGGAATTTTTTTTCTTAATTTGTTATAATAATAAGACGATACCAATAATGCCCTTAAAAGGATCACCAGTATTTTTGTGAAACCTAGTATGTCTTGTAAAAAAAAAAGTATGCAATCGTCATACTTCTTGGGTTGAAAAAACCTTTGAAAAACATAATTTTGATCGACTTATGGTATTGAGCTAATTTGTATTTGTTAAGTAAAAATTAAATAGGGAAAGTCGGTAGGTATCTAATAACCCAAACAATTTTGCATATCGTTTTGTACTGAATAGCGATACCAATATGCTGGGCAACGAAGGAGATAGAACTCTGGTCACCAGTGGCGTTAAAGTTACGAGATGCGGCCAGAGGGTCTCGTCTTCAAAAGCTAAAATGTGAGTATAAATCTAGCTGGATAATTGTACCATTTGAAGGGCTTATCTGCAGTGTTCGGGTACTGTGGCCGTCCGTTCCAATCCTAAACGAAGTTTCTGGGAGGCCGAAAGGTGCACGTGGCGTCCCGAAATAAAAATCTTCTCATCTCCAACTGACCAAGGGTCATTAAACAATGACTACAGTATGCATGTTCGTATAGTGTACATAGCACAGGCATTAGGTAGTATTTTCCCGGGAATTTTAAGGTTTTACCCTCAATTACTAATATCCCGCTAATCTGTTTAGGTTAGTATTATTGTTCCAATAATAATAAAAAAATATTTTACGAAATCAGAATTGTGCCTGAGAGTGGTATCAAAACGACGAATTAATAAAGTAGCTAAATAGGATTTACGTCTTTTTATTTCTGGAATGTATTTACGGTAAACTAATTGCCTATTGAACGACAAGCGATATCGACTGATTATTGGAAAACCTTGAAACATTACCGCACCGCTTTCCGTATTATGAGTACCTACAAGGAAAACACGATTTAGTGTAATTCATACTTTTTAGTGAAATAGTTGTACTGCTGTGACTTTATAATTTATTTGCCGATTTTGTTTAAATTAATGTAAATAATTGTAATTTATTAAGGGTTCATTTCAATGTAATGGTTGTTCAGTTACCTAGAATTCAAGTGAAAATAGTGCGATGTGTCAAAAAATTTACAAAAGTGTTTTGGGCGTTCGGGAAATACAATCCACTACCCCAAGGTAATACAAAAAAGTTTAAGCTTACTCGTGGACATGTGGCCTTAGCCTTAATTTAATTTAAATTATTAAAAGGTGTGCTTTTATAATCAAAATTATAGCAATTGCGGTTGTGATCATACGTATTAATTAGTGATCAGGTCGCGTCCCCACTTTCGGGAACATAACTCCATGAGGCGACGGCAGCGGCACTGACAGACGGTGGTCATAGGTGAGAGCGACATGCCACGCTCATCTCTCCTTGTTATCTCCGGTGCCGCTGCCGCGCCGCGCGTATTCATGGCCAAGTTCTTTGATTGCTAATTTTGATTACCACCGACCATTGACTGATTGATTGACTCATACATCAAAAAGTTTGACTTCATTCAGGTGACAAAAAAGTTAACATCTAGATAGTTGTGTGTTAATAATTAAAAAAAAAATGTAAAAACGTAGTATCAACGTTTATGAAATTGTCCTTATTTTTGAATAGTAGGATAGGAATTCATTTAAACACTTCATCATACAACTTTGTCTGCAGAAGCGGCGCTCGGCATCAGGCACGTACAATGCGTGATGCTGTTCTTTGCGATGCTGTTGGCCTTTGCCATGAGGGTGAACATGAGCATGGCCATTGTCGCCATGACAGACTCCACAATGGAGAACGTAAGTACACTATAATTTTAATTTACCAAATAATTGAAGAAAACGAACGAGAGAGCATAGCGAGGCCTTTTTATAATTAACTTATGTCACCTGGCTTCTGACACGAAGTTGCTGCTGCATTACGAAGTTTTTTTGATTTTATATAGTTTGTCCCGCAATAATTTTAGTACGTATACAGTTAATCGAATTATAATGAAAGGTAAAAGTGTAGGCAATTATTTATTTGTACCTCTTGCTTTCGAGACGACAGGGTGTTGGGGGTCTGAGGCAATAGCCTTTGTTAAGGAACTAGGGCGCCGTATTGCCGAGAGGGGGTCTGATGTACGCGCGGGTTCTTACCTGGCGCAAAGGTTGTCCATCGCCATCCAACGTGGTAACGCCGCCAGTGTGATGGGCACCTTTGCGCCCGGTACAGCTCGAGGGGGGCTTTTTGAGTAGGTAGTTTATTTTACATAGGTATTTAAATTTAGTATTGTTTTTATCTAAGTCTTCTGAAATATTTAAACGATTAATTTTATGCGAAAATAAAGACAATTCATTTGATTTTAAAAGTGTAGATAATCTAATTTTTTTTAAATTGAAATATGAACAGGGCCGATCAACGGTGTTAGAGAGCGGAAAAGAGAATTTCTTAAAAGTTTTTATTTATTGCTCAACACATTTCAATGGAAATGGCGAGTTCTTATTTTGAGGCAGATTACTAGTTAAAACTAAAGTTTTAGCGCCAATTATCAAACGGACCAAAGACACCATAACGACTACCTATAAGTAGAATCAGATGTGCCCAAATTACAATTGGTTCCATACCTACTCGAAGCTTCACAATCGGAGTCAAATTCACTAGTCCGTAAATTAAGAGTTAAATTTTCACAAATCCAAGGTTTTTTCAAAATATACCGTGTGTGGCCTGTACCACGAGCAAAAAATTAAAACGTAGATTCTACTCCTCAAACAATAAAACTTTTATTCAACAATATTTTAAAAAGATGTAGTGTTTAGATTGTCTCTTTCCCATACAAACTAAATAGTATTTGCAATGTACGTCAAAATCCATTTAATTGACATTGCTTGTCAGTTTTGTCACCCTACAGACGTAATCAATTTCGCGATACATTGCGTGTTCGAATAAACTTTAAAGTGTACTAAAAGTAAAACCTGAAGTTGTTTTTAAAAGTCGCTAAACAAACGTTGTGTAGATTGAGGAAAAAATCAACCTTTTAATTTTTTGCTCGTGTTACAGTTACAGGCCACACACGGTAGCTATGTGTTTTTATTCAAAACAGAATTAGTAAGTTTTTTAATCAATTAAGGGGCAGTACGACGTCATGTTCAAATCTTATTTATATAAGTATCGCTTTTATTGTTCTAAATTCAGTGCCAATGTTTCGTCTTAAGTAAAGTTTAACTTTACACCATTGTCTTGTTTATCTTACGTTAAAAGTACTTATTGATCTCGTCGTGACCTTTTTGCTCAGCTTTTTATTTTAACTTAAAAAACGCGATGAGCGCTCACTCAACCAAGAAAATGCCGTGACGTTTATTTATAAACTAGACTCGGCAACTCATCAACGAATTCAGACCTAACTATAAGCATGATGCCGCAGAGGCCTTTTTTAGATGTATTTTAGTTTAGATTAGTTTTAATTTATTTTTAATTAGTTTTTAATTTGTAGGCAATATTTCTTTGTTATTTAAGTTCTTGTGTTTTATAGTTGGATATATAAAATGTATTGTTTCAAGAGTATGTTCAGTAAATAAGAAAAAAAAACTATAAGTAGAGACTAAAATCGTTGCAGATTATTTCCTCAGTTTACTTCGTCGATGTTATAAATAAGCATGTAGATAATGTATCTATGTAGGTAAATAGTTTTTCGTTTTCTTCTAAGTAAATAATTTTAAACAAAAAAAGAACCGACTTCACTTAGGATCCGCTATTCCAAGAGGAAGTGGCCGAGTTGCTGTAAAAAATAGTGAAATCACTATAGGTGTGCCTATAATAGTTGAAGAGTTCCCTCGATTTCTCCAGGATCCCATCATCAGATCCCGACTTGGTGACAATGGGACCATCTAGGGGTTATACCTGTTCGATTTAAAAAAAAATTTGAAAATCGGTTCACGATTCACGGAGATATGGAGTAACATACATACAAAAAAAAAATGATAAAAAAAAAAAAAAATTCAGTCGAATTGAGAACCTCCTCCTTTTTTGAAGTCGGTTAAAAAGGGGTTAGTTTTGTTTACAATTTAGATGAAGCGACAGCCATTGCTGTTATATAATGTGACTCCTTAATACAATGAATGCCATTCAATTCCTATTTTAGAAATATAGTTATACTTACTTAGTGGCGCAACGTCCCAAAATAAGTGTGGGCCTCTGACACACGAGCACTATATTTTGCTTGGTCCTGCGTAGTTCGTACGTTCTGTGACAAGGCTACTTTTCTTCTTGAACGTCAGTATTCAAACTTCACATCCATATTATAATTTATATTGGGTGGCCCCTATTTATGGGGGCGGGTTATGGTCTTATAAAATCTGCAGCCGAGTCTGTCTACTAGAAAGCTTCTGCAGAAATACTTTATGGAGCGCAGCGCAACTGCGTATTATCTTGGGTTCCTATTCTTACGGATATATTAATTTCATCCTTTCTTATATATGGGTAATCCCTTATCGTGGGCCCAAGATTTCCGAATTTGTAACATTATACTTCCTTGTAAGAACTCACTCAACGAAAGAAAAATGGGATATCAGTTTGTGGGTTGATGTATTTTCACAAAAAAAGAAAAAAAACTAATTTTAAATACATTAAACACTTAGGTATACAAAAATGGAAAATCCGTTAATAAAACAGAACAGGAGCAGATAAAGATTTTGTTTCGGATAAATACTTAGGCCTGTAGTATACAAAACACCTGAAGATAATCACAGTAAGTTCGACTTTAGCACGTGATCTAATTTGAAGTAGGAAGCAGTAAAAACAAAAGTCATTCTTAAAACAAAGTGGTGATGTTTCTTTCTGAACAATCGGAATCAAACGGACATTGACTTAGTTGTTTTCTTTTTCAATTGACTTATTAGAGCTTGTTTATCTTGATCAATATTTATTACAAAAAAATCATAATTATTTTTTAGTTACATAAAACAGGAATAGAAAAGAAATAAACAGTATACAAATAATTGAAACAAACAAACCTGGGAGCCCTGCCGTTCCCGGTGCAAAGGTGCCCATAAGGCTCGCTGCATTTCCACGTTGGATTACTATGGACAGCCTTTGCACCAAGAACGACTCGGAGCGGGGATCCTCCCCCTTTTGCCGGAGTCGACGGCCCAGTTCGTTATGATGAAGAATAATAGACCAAAAACCTGTGAAATATCTAACCTACTTCTAGGTGACTTAGAATCTTGATATTTGACATCGCCGTACCGTACACTGGCATATACAAAAACATCTGAAAACTAAAAAATATTGGTAATTAGGTAGTATAAAAAGTAATGTTTTGCGTGTGATAAAATCTTGAGTCAGTCCGTTTCCCGTAAAAAAGACAATACTTATAAGTCAGAATTGGGTGCAGTTCTCGTAAACGGCAACAATATATTAAATTTATTAACACATTTTTTTTCAGACATTCGACTGGAACATGCAGATTCAAAGCGTGATCCTGTCTTCTTTCTTCTGGGGCTACGTGATCCTGCAGGTCCCTGGCGGCCTCCTCGCCGACAAGGTCGGCGGAAGTCTTCTTGTCTCCATCAGCATTGGATGCAATTCCATTATCTCTCTGATTTTACCTACTGCTGCGAATTACGTAAGTTGATTTAGCTTCATAGGCTTCTTTTTTACGTATTTCACTTACTTTTGCAATAATTATTCTTTTTTCTATCTTAATACCAGGTACTTATAATAAAAATTTCGTTTTATAGTTAAAACGTTTTCAGTACAAGAAGGAAATCCCAATATTAACTGACTTTATTTGTTTTCATAGAGCTGACAAATATTGTGACGCATATAAACTCACGTGTCAGTGTAGGTACAGTCGCCATCAGATATAACGGAGGGGTCTAGGTGGTCACAAATATCTGAACAACGCCTCTATTCTCAAGGCGATAAAATGCATGTTCAGATATTTTTAAGTACCTTGGCCGCTCCGATATATTCGATGGCGGCTATATACAACAGCATACGTGAGATATCTCTGAGATATCTGCATACTCGTGCTTAAGTGCTCTCATGCTCAACACTCTTGAAATGTCAATCTTTTATCTTCTAATCATCATCAATCACATCAAGCCGTCGGTAGCTCGCGTGACTGGGTGAAATTTAAGATTTTGTTTATATTTGCTGCTAGACTTTGCTTATTAATATGTATATAGATAAAAATATGAAAAAAATTAAGCAATATATATTGTTTTTAAACTTAAAACATTATAGTGTCTCAACCTTACTAAATTACATGAGCTTAATATTTAGAATTGTAACAGTTTCAATGGGATTCAGCTTCTATATTCTGAACTAGGTGAAGACCTGTATATATGTATAAACCTTCATTAACAAACTCATATATTTCTCATTAATTTTGCTAATTTAGAATAATATATTCCTGATTATACACAATTAGCCATTGAAAACATCTGACTAGAGATAGACTTACCCTGAAAACAATTTCTGAACGATATTCCTTTGGATTCAAGTGGTCATAAATCTCATAATCATAGTTATATATAATGTTGTGACTGTCAAAATGCAGGGTGTTTTTTCAATTAATTAGCAATATTGTGCGAGGTTATTTAGTAGGCCAAAAAAAACAACTTTTACTATGAGACAAACTCCGAAATCTCAAAAATTTTTTGGCTGTTTCATACATTTCGGCCGATCAGACGTCGACGTTTTCTATGGGGAAACCAATTTTTTTGCGAATACGGGTTTGGTTCGCATAGAAAAAGTTGTTCAGTATGACTTACCTAATCACCTCTCACAATATGAGTACCTAGTTATTGAAAAAACAACCTGTAGAGAATCGAACGTAAGTATAGAAAGTGTGTAAGGATTAGATGTCGAAATTTACATTTCAGGGTAGTTGGTACGCTGTGTGCGCATGTCGTGTGCTCCAAGGCTTAGCGCAAGGCTTTGTCTATCCAAGCATGCACAACCTTATCGGAAAATGGGTGCCTTTGGACGAAAAGAGTCGATTGGGAACACTTATTTATGCAGGTATACATTTTCACAATGATTACAACCCATAGATTATAGATCCAACCATACACATATAAAGTAGGAAGACGTGGTAACGTGAGGACGAAATTGTGATTACAATAGTGAGTCGATTTCCTCGTGTTTACGTGCGACAAGTACATATTCAACTCGTGGACGAGTGGTGATTAGTTGAAACGTCAAAAGACTCAAAAGTGAGTGTGTGTGCTTGAGACCGCGACATACTATGGAATCAAAGTTTTGTCTTCGTGGGATCACGTCTTCTTATTTTATATGTTTATGGATCCAACTGGCCATACAGATACGACCAATTGGTTATGGATTATATTTCGGTTGAATATCATAATTATTTGATTAAAAAAATCCAATCAGATCTTATATTAAAATTGCTGGAGGCATGGGACTATTGACATTATGCAGATATTGTACTCCACGTTTTTGTCAAGCCTATATTTTTAGTAAAAATACGATACATTTCATTATTCATCAATACACAATAGGCAGGTACATGTCTGTCTCTCAAGCTGTTTTGATATGCCTTCTTGAATAACTACGCATTATTGTATATAGTATCTTTAATGTATTAGTATTACTGTTTTGAAAAAATAAGTCCCGCCGAGTTTCTTGCCGGTAATAAGTAATACTTCTCGGGTCAGATGTGTAGGGTTAGAACCGGTGGTAGTTTCTTTTTCTCTCTGACGTTCATAAGTGCATTGTAATGTGCCTAAATTGAAGAATAAATATCTTGTATCTTTTTTATCTTTTTTTTTATCATCAAGTTAAAATTTTAAAATGACTCCTTTGTTTCTTATTTGCCACCTATATTTATGTATAAGTGGGATAATAAATCAAGATAGTGGAAAACCATTCGATATATAATTGTTGGTAACAATGCACTACATAAGCATTGTGTATTTCAAACTTATACAACAATACGTTATACCTACATCAAGATAAGTGATTAGAAACTCGTTGTAGCTCGTAAAATTTTTATGCTTCCCGGTAAAAAGAACCTCGTAATCACAAATTACAACGCGTGGTGACAAAATGAAAATTGACTGATGTAATATTTATGTTGTCAGCTTTTATGACTATTTTGTTCGTTGGGTAGCACAACAAATAATATACAGGATGTAATTAAATTCCGGTGATCCGTTTACGAGCATAATTGCTATCGTATTGCGAGTAAGAAAAAGGTGGAGAAATAATTTTTGGACGCGATTTTTGTTTATGGGACACGTCATCTCAGCCAGCCAACCCTCCATACAAAACCCTTTTTTTTCGTGAGAAATAATTCTTTTCATTGTTTTTCATTGTTAGAATACGGTACCAATTATTCCCTTAAAATGTTCATTTGCATTTTTGTTATATATGTGGTGATCAGGAAATTTAATATTAACCTGATAACAGTGATACCGTAGTGATAACGTATTAAGATACTTCAGTTTTAAATTCATATGTATAAACTCTTCATAACATAAACTTTGTGTATTGTGTGTTAAGGTAATAACTTATTTTCGACGAATTTATTATACTTTTAATTGACGTTTAAGTTTATTGCCCCCTGAAGTTACTAGTATAACTGGGTTCATTTTTTTAAGTACATATGCTACTACTAAGTAATTACTAATATGGTCAGTGTACACGCATGTAGGGGTGTACTTAATTGTTTTGATGCTTGGGGTTGTGGATGAGGTGAGTAATAACACTCGTAGTCCAGTACATGCACATATAATGTAAAAACTTGGTGATACAAAGGTGTTAGATCACTGATTTTAAGCGGACGGACATGTCGAGCCCGTTGTAAGGTTGGTTTGCGAGTGGCGGCTGCGCCGCCCCTCTCATGCCTCGCCCCGCACCATGCGCTGCGTCGGCGACGGCTTCCGAAGATGCCCGAACAAAGACGAGGCGTTAACATCCTCCGCGGCGTTGAAAGCATTCTGCTTTCAAGGGATTAGCTGCTGAAGACTGATTATTGACGATCGGTCTGATCGTCCGTTGACTTCTTGTCCTCGTCATTGGGTTCAGGATCCGTTGGCAGAAGACACATTTTGTTTACGGCCCTTTTGATTGGACCCTTTTCAGTCAAGATATCGGCGACACGACAAACGCCGTCAGGACCGTTGTAGAGACGAATGACACGCCCCATACGCCATTGTAGCGGCATCAGATTGTCCTCTTTAAGTAGCACGAGATCTCCAATTTGGATACCTCTTTGGTGGGTCTTCCATTTTACGCGCTGTTGAAGCTCCGCCATGAACTCACGACGCCATCTCGCCCAAAACTGCTGCCGGAGCTGCTCGATACGCTTGTATCTAGTGACTGGATTGCCAGTGACGGGTAGCGAAGGCACCGATGACGTAAGTGGCCGGGTAATCAAAAAATGCCCTGGGGTAAGGGGACACAGGTCGTTGGGGTCTGATGAAAGAGGGGTAATCGGACGACTGTTCAGGATAGCCTCTATTTGCACAAAGAGTGACGACAACTCCTCAAACGTCAGGCTCGCGTTACCAGCAATGCGTTTTAAATGATATTTGGCTGCTCGCACGCCTGCCTCCCATATGCCACCGAAGTTAGGCGCGTATGCGGGAATAAATTTAAAGTTAATAGCTTCGTTAGCCGCAAAATCTGAAACTGGATGACGGCTGGACCGTAAGACCCTACCCAGCTCATTGTGGGCGCCTACAAAGTTTTTACCATTATCGCAGTAAATTACGTCGGGTTTGCCACGGCGAGATACGAACCTGCGCAGACACAGTATAAAAGCGTCCGTGGACAAATCGCTTACCACTTCGAGGTGAATAGCCTTGGAGGCAAGGCAAACAAAGACACATAAATAGGCTTTAGAGTTACGGCTGCCACGTCCCTTCTTACTTGCTATCATAAAAGGACCGGCAAAGTCAACCCCAGTAGAATGGAAAGCGGAACTTGTTTCTACCCTAACGCTCGGTAAATTGCCCATTATAGGCTGAACTGGTTTTCCTCGTAACCTAACACAGTCCACACATTTTGTTGATATACTACGAGCTAAATTCCTACCACCTACTGGCCAGAACTCTTCACGAAGAGACGACAATATTAACTGAGCACCTGCGTGATATAGTCGTAAGTGCTCGTAAGTCATTAGAAGTTTTGTAAAGTGATGCTTAGCATCTAACAGAATTGGATGTTTTTTATTATAATGGTAATCAGAATTACCTATTCTCCCTCCTACTCGCAAAATACCACTGGGATCTACGAAAGGGTTGAGAGATAAAAGTCTACTTCGGTGATGAAGTGGCTTACCCTGGCTTAAATTTTGAATGTCCTTTTGAAATGACTGCGATTGACATTTTTTAACTAAAAAGGCCAACGAGTCTTTAAGCTCCTGAACTGATAAAGGTCCCTTTAGTTTATCATTTCGTTTCCTACAGTTATGGATAAACCTGAATACATAAGCGTAAATCCTTTTTAAACGTACGTAACTTGAATGTCGATCAAATGATACGACGGGATCATCAGAGCTTAAGGCTTCATTTTGAGTAGTTAGTAAAGCCTTCACTTCAGGCAAGACTGAAGGCGTGTTAGGTTGCAAGGGCCACTCGACAGGATCCTTCTTTAGGAACGAAGGACCTTCCCACCAGAAAGACAAAGACGGCAGTAGCTGCGGATCAACGCCACGCGATGCTAGATCTGCCGGATTTAAATCAGTAGGTACGTGTTTCCACTCGTACCCTTGAGTCAACTCATTAATCTTGTTAACTCGATTGCGCACAAAAGTTTGCAGAGTTTTAGACTGCGTTTTGAGCCAACCTAGAACGACCATACTATCGCTCCACATTACATGTTTTACAATTTTTGTTTTTATAGCCTGAGCTACTTTAGTGCACAATTGAGCTCCCAATAAACTGGCACATAGTTCAAGCCTTGGAATGGTTAAAGCTTTGATTGGCGCCACTCTCGCCTTGGCGCAAAGTAACCGAACTGTAACATGATTATTTTTATCAACTGACCTCAAATAAACACATGCACCGTATGCCTCTTGGGACGCATCAACAAAACAATGGATTTCCGTTCGCTCAGTATTAGGTAAATCGCAAAGAACATGTCTATTCAAGTTAATATTTGACAAGCTATCTAAATTGTTGATAAATTTCAACCATCTTTTTTCAAAATTCGAAGGAACTGGGGTGTCCCATTCCAATTTTGCAGACCATAAATTTTGGAGAAGAATCTTAGCCTTAACAATACAGCAACACAGAAGCCCTAAGGGATCAAATAGTTTACAAGTTGTAGAAATAATAGTTCGCTTTGTTATTTTATCTGGCGCTTCAAAATCTATTGGAAAATGCAACGTGTCCGCCTGAGGGGACCATTTCAAACCTAAAACGCTAGCGTCACTATTTAAATCAAGACTTTTGAAAGACCCGGACTGATCTTCTAAAATTTGCGGACAATTAGTGCGAAATTTACGCAGGGGAAAACAAGCCGAATTTAGAACTTTGACAACATTTTCATAAATATATTTTAATTCTTCGGCTGTTGATGTCCCTGTATTGAGATCGTCGATATAAAAATCATTTTCAATGACATTCGAAACGATTTCGTCTTGACATTCGAGGGCTAATTGCTTGAGACACCTTGTACTGAGAAAAGGCGCCGAAGCCATCCCGTACGTAATAGTATTGAGCTGAAATATCTTGACAGGCTGATCAGCCTGGTCTCTCCACAGAATGAGCTGAAGATGGCGCTGTTGTTCACTGAGAGAGATCTGCCTGTACATTTTCTCAATATCGCCTGTCAGAACAAACCTATTAGTACGAAACCGCAACAGTATTGAAAGTAGGTCACTTTGAACGACTGGACCTACAGCCTGAATGTCATTTAGAGACTTCCCTGTGCTCGTGGACGCAGAAGCGTCAAAAACGACCCTCAACTTAGTCGTCTCTTTCTGCTCACGAATAACACAATGGTGGGGTAAAAAGCACCCCAAACTTGGCCGCTCAACTTCAGACATGTGTCCCAAGTCGGCGTATTCCTGCAAGAAATGACGATACTGATCCTTAACATTGGGATTCTTACCCAACTTCTTCTCCAAATTTATAAAACGTCTCATAGCTATAGGGTATGAGTTCCCAAGAGACTCCTCGGGTTTTTCCGTGAATGGCATCTGTACGGAGAATCTACCATCAGGTAAACGACTTGTATTTTCAACGTAGTGAGATTCACAAAATTCCTCATCAACAGATAAAGACTTACAATCGGAAGGTAAATCTTCCACCTCCCAAAAACGTTTTAAAGACTTATCGACATCTTGTAGTGACGTCTCGTGCCTTGTAGTGGCTAAATTACAATTAACATTCGACTGATAGCAGCTTTCACCCGTGCGACCAGCTACCAACCATCCTAGTTTACTATCATGCAGTAATGGCTTTCCTTTTCCTAACTTTATTTTATCAGACTTAAGAATGTCGAAGAATATGTCTCCAGACAACAATATATCAACCTGTGCCGGCTTATAGAATAGAGGATCAGCCAACTCAACATTTTGAGGCAAATCTAATTTTTCGACATCTATTGCTACATTGGGCAAGTCATCTGTGATTTCCGGGAGAACCCAAAAATTGGCCTCTAGCATATACGAACTAACACGAGACTTTACCCTTAGCTGGACACTTTCAGTAATTTCAGTCTTCTTTTTATTGATCCCATTAATATTAAATGGTTTTATTTTATCGGTGGGTAGTTTTAACTTATTTTTAAAATTTTCCGAGATGAAACACGATTGACTACCGTTATCTAAAAACGCACGAGCGAGATAAGTAGTGTTACTATTGGGCTGATAAACTTCTACCTGAGCCGTACACAACATTACCTGACCCGACCCTGTGCGCGTTGACACGTTAACATTTACATTTTCTGATTTGTCGGTAGTTGCAACATTATTGCTGCTGACGCTCTCGCAATGCAAGAGCGAATTGTGTTTTTTCTTGCAACTACGACAGGAACCCTTCAAAGTGCATTGAGAACCGTTATGCCCCGCGCGCAAACAGTTGTTGCAAAGTTTGTGTTTTGAAACCTCAATAAGCCTATCTTCAAGACTCATTGTTTTGAAATTGGCGCACTGAAAAACATGATGGTTCTGTCCGCAAACTAGACACGTTTTAATGCGCGGTCCCTCGCCAGAAACAACAAACGACTTTGTGTTTTTATTTTCCTTATGCACAGGTTTATTTTCATTCGATCGACTGCAATACATTGTCTCTAAAACGTTGGCCCGGTTACGTAAAAAATCCTTAAAATGTTCTAAAGTGGGTACTTCAGGCGATTTTTTATTTAATTCACTTGAGGGTAGGCGTGAAAAACTGCCCTTGTATTCCTCCCACTTTCCATTCGTTTTGGGATCTAACTTCGCCGAGACCAAAAAAATCACTAACGGGTCCCATCCCTGAGTTGAAATACCTAAAGTGTCCAATGAACTTAAATTTCTCGAAACAGTATCGATTAAATACCTTATTGCCTTAAAAGACTCCTTTTGTATAGGATTAACATTTACGATCGCACTCAAATGATTATTTATTAAGATATTTTTATTATCATATCTTTCACACAATGTTTTCCACGCAAGCTCGTATCCGCTGGCAGAAAAATCAATTGACTTTATTGCTAAACTAGCACTTCCCTGCAGTGAAGTGAAGTATAACACGACACAAGTTATCATAGTAGCCTATTTATTATCACAGAAATGATATAAATTTATAATCAAATAGGAAAATAATAATATTTAAAATAACATCACAGTAAACAAACAAAAGATTATAATTATAATCAATACAAATGAGATTTTATCAATAATAAATTAAATTATTAAATTAGTAAAATAAATTAAAAATTCAAATCATAAAGTTGAAATTATACAATTAATTATAAAAATTAAATGTCAATTAACAAATAAGGCTTAGTCCCATATTTCTTTATATCCGTAAAATGTTATACAATTTCCAAACGTGATTTTTGAATAGTATTTAAAGCTGTTTTTTAAAAGAACTTAATATACACTGTTTCTTTGTAGCACAAAGTGTTTTTTTTTTCAATAGATACGATGTTTCAAAAGATATTTTTTTTTCTTATTGAAAACGTTGGCATGATACACGAGGAAGGCATGAAAATAGTGCTACTGATAGTAAATAAAATTTAAAAAAAATTAATGGAGGTATACAGACATCAAAATCCTGATAAAATCGTGTATGATTGTTTTAATTAAAACTGTCTTTGTAATTAAATTTTGCACAATTTTCTTATTTCAGGGGCCCAGTTAGGAACAGCACTTGAGCTGATGTCCGCTGGCTTCTTGGCCGACTATTGGGGCTGGCCTTCGATATTCTACTTTGTAGGCATTTGTGGAGTCATCTGGACTATCATCTATTTCTTCATCGGGGCAGGAGAACCCCAAAACTCGAAGTTGATAAGTGAAGAAGAGAAACTGTATATACAGTCTTCTCTTGGTCAAGTTGGAGGCAAAAAGGTAATTTTGTAATTGGAATTTTAATTAAAAGCCAAAAAAGGCGGCCAAAAATAGCAGGATTTTAACCTGCATCGATACGCCTTGCTGGGGCTCGATCACTTTACCAATTAAGCTACCTATGGGTTCTATTACTAAGTTGACGAAATTTTCAATGCCTTCAAATATATTTTTGCATTTATTTTTACATCGGCTACCGTAAAATGTTTTCAATGTTTTCAAAGTTTGTATTTATTTAATAAATAACAAACTTAAAGTTTTCTCATTTTGTTTTAGACACTGTCCATGCCATGGAAGTCATTGCTGACTTCCATGCCATTCATCAGTCTGATCATCGTGCACTGCTGCCAGAACTGGGGTTTCTGGACCCTCATGACTGAAACACCGTCTTATATGAGCCAAGTTCTTGGAGTCAATATCAAAGCGGTAAAATACTCTAAGTATACAGTGTGTAAATCTAATACGGGCGATAAATTAAACCAGACATAGAACTCATTATTCTCAAAAGTTATCTAATTACATTTCTTATACTAATCACCGTTAAGAGATTCGCCCGTAGGTATTAGATTTACACACTGTATATTGCTCTCTGCTTCTTTTTTGTGTACGTACCTTTTGTATTCTCTTAAATGTTTTCCTTCATTGTAAATTTTTCTTTATTTGCGTATTCTGTCATGGACTCAGCAATCTCAGCATCACCAAGATTAAATTGGCCTTACATGGACCAGTGTTTGGTTGACTTCTAAGATAGCATTATTCTGATATTATAACAACTGTTAAAAACGGAGTATTAACTTTACTATATATATCGGGAACTTGCAAAAAAATACAACAAAAATAAATACCTCGTTTTTAACAGTTGTTGTAATATTAGTGACCATGTCAGCTTAAACTCGTACATTGTGTTTGTGTTGAGTTCGAGTCTTGCCTAAGGCAGTGGATTATTCTACTCATCCTTTATTTCTAATCATTGTTCTGATGTTTCCCATAATAATAATGTGTGGTATTACTTAGTGATTAAAATTTATTGTGATATCATATTTGAATATACCTGAGTTTCAAGAGATTTTTTTTTCTTTTTTACAGAATGGTGTATTATCAGCCACCCCTTACGTCGTGATGTACATCCTTAGTTTCCCAGCAGGATTCATGTCTGATTATGCTCTCGCCAAGGGCTGGGTCAGTACTACCGCTGCTAGGAAGATTAGCAACAGTATCGGTAAATCTACTTTTTATTCTTTCGTCCGAATTCTCCAAAGGCTATATACAAAATTTTAAAATCTCGGTCGTTTACTTCCCGATATTTTGTTTGGCTTATGTGGGGATACAGAACCAACACGCAGATAACCTTTGAAGAATTTTGATATGTAATACATATGCTAGAGCCCACTCACAAGTAGGTACATCAAAACATACCAATAAACCGGTCCCAGTAGGCGTTGGGGCATTGTAAATAAAATGGAAAAAATAATGGACTATGTTGTTGAAGTTTTGGCTCAAAGATTAATTTTATTTTTGTCGACAGGTTTCCTGGGCCCAGCTGTAGCTCTGATTGGTCTGGCATACGTCCCAGCTGGTAATATAGCTCTTGCTGTCGGTTTACTTTCTGCTGTGGTGGGCCTCAATGCGGGGCATTACACTGGCTTCATGGTAAGGATTGTATCTGCATTAAACATTAATTTAGTAACAGTGTCCCTTAGCATATTTATTTAAAGCGCTGAATGGTCTTCCATTTTTATCGTAATATAGTCTGCTTGATAGTCATCGCAATGGAGTTAAAATTGTTTTTTGTAGGTGCTAAATTAGTAATTAACCCCCTTATTCATAAATTCTGTTTCTAACAAACACAGCTGTTAAAGTGACAGTTAATAAGGAAAAACCAAAAATTAACTAATTGAGGCTACTAGTTGTAATTGAAAATGAATTTGCAAGAATTAAAAATATATATCCTTATTTGCATAGTGAAGAAGAAGAAGGTACTTCGTAAAACTACATAATATACGATTTTTATTCGTGAAACAATGAAGTATCCATGTGAATCGAAGAAATGGGCGCTTTCACTGAACTCGTCTACATATGTATAGCGCAGAAAAGTACTGAAGCGGGGCTATAATAAAATAGCAGTTATACGACCAGGAATAAAATATTTATACTTTTGTTTATTTTTTCAGCTTGTGCATCTTGATATGGCCCCCAACTTCGCTGGCACCATGCTTGGCATCACTAACTGCCTCGCTAACCTCATATCAATCATAGCGCCCTTAGCTGCTGGAGTTATTATTAAAGATGAGGTGACTATAATAAACGTTTGAAGTATTGGAAAATATGAGCAGGTTTAAAAGCTTGATGTAAAATAAATGTGACATTATTTTAGTAAGGGTACCATAATACCAAGCCAACACTTTCGCTTTCATTGCTCAAAGAGGTTAAGTACCTACACTTAAGTAATATTCATTTTTTTTTCAGACTGACGCTGGTGAATGGCGGAAGGTGTTTTATCTGTCCTCATTGATTTACATCCTGGGAAACACATTCTTTCTCATCTTTGGAACTAGTGTTCGGCAATCTTGGAACGAGCCGAAGCAAGACAAAAACGTTGAGAACGCTACTACAGGTAAGCAATCTTAACCATATATGAAGCGAAAGAGGATCGTTTATCGAGCACGCCTATGGTTAAGAGTCGCCAGGACGCTCGTGTGAACTCGCGTCCCCATACAAACGTAGTTCAGCTCTCATTTTAAAACGACATGCTTTAGAACCACAAAATTTGGCATGGGCATTCTAGCAGTACAGATCTATGTCGGTAATTTGTTTTCGTTGCTAAAAATTGTAATACAAAGAAAATATAGCAAAAATAAGTTTTGTATGGAAATCTGTATCTGGCTGTATTTTCTTTGTATTACAATTTTTAGCAACGAAAACGAATTACCGACATAGATCTGTACTACTAAAATGCCCATGCCAAATTTCGTGGTTCTAAAGCATGTCGTTTTAAAATGAGAGCTAAACTACGTTTGTATGGAAACACGAGCGTCCTGGCGACTCTTAAGCTGATAAGTTTTTGACAAAAAAAAAATACGATCTTTTAACGACGACTGTTTCTAGGAAAAGTCTGATGTAAAATCAACAGGATGAATCTAACAAACCTATATACAATAAGCTTCCATTGTTTTATCACTGAGTTTTTGTGGTCACCTTTGGTTTCCATCATCAGACCAGCTCAATGGTACCAAATATTACATTGTAATGTCGTTCAAGTTACGTAAACTTCAGCTAAATTGGACAAAAATAAATAAACCAAGTGACAAAAACTGTGAATTGAATAAAAACTTGTAAAAATGTGTCGGAATGTAATTTGGTAACGTAATAAATAATATCATGACTCATGAGATTTTTTTTTTGTATTTGTAAAGAAAAGATCGTTACCTCTTGGTCAGTACCAGCCGATGATTCTACTGATTGCACTAATAACTAAACCATGTCTTTCTTTTCCAGACGCTGAAAAAACTGAAAAAGTTACATAAATAAATAAATATTATGGGACAACCTAGTCTCATAGTAAGCTCAATAAGGGTTGTGTTATGGGCACGAGGTGACGATTATATATAATAAATAGATATAAGTAGATAAATACTGAAATACATAGATAACATCCATAGCTAAGGAACAAATATCCATAGTAAACACACAAATAAATGCCCTGACTAGGATCCGAACTCAGGACCTCCTGCTTCATGCCTATGGGCAGGGTCACTACCGACTAGGCTAGGAAGCAGTTAAATTAAATAAATAAATCCATTGAAAAGACTTAATAGACTACGAATAACTATATTTTTAATTTATTGTTAGTTTTATTCAGAATAATTGTTATTGACATGTAATTGTAGGTATTAATAAATTAGTTTAATTGAACATATTTTGCTTCACTGTACTTACTTTACTACCTTTGACATTTTAGGCAAACTTATATTATTCGAGTAGGTACCTACTTTACCCGACGTCCACTGCAAAATCCCCCGAGCGTTACTGCTTGATTATTAATTAATTTAATATCCAGCACGATTAACACAAGAGTGAAGCGACAGTATTTCGCGGTCGAGATAGACAACTGTCACTTTCTGATGAATACAGTTAGACAGTGACAGATGAGAGTGCGAGATACCATCGCTTCACGCTTGTGCTAACCGTGCTGATCAAAAACTGGTTCCGCTAAACTTCCTTCTCTGAGGAGTTACAATAATCTTCAAGTAAGAATATTTCCGAAGACGTCTAAAAATGGGTTATCGTACCTTATCGAGCCTATCGAACGAACTATACCTTGTGCAATCTAAGAAGCGGTTTTTGACACCTGTCATCTCAGTACATTTTATAGCCTAAAATCGATTTTAGGTTATAAAATGTACTGATATGACAGGTGTCAAAAACCGCTTCTTAGATTGCACAAGGTTATAGTACATTTAAGATTTATAAGTGGTCCTATACAAAGCACGTAAAATGCAATTTGGTAACCATAAAGGCGATGTCTTTTCTAGGAATTTAATATAATGAATTTTCTACCTAAGTCATCTAAAAGTGACTTGAATCGCATACTGCGGTGGCTTTCGTGGAGTCTACCTTTATGAGATGCATATTAAAATTAAATTTCAACCAAGAACTATCATATCAAGAGGACTGGCAAATTCTAAACGTCATGACACAAACTTCGACAATCTGTTGTCGGGATCCTTAAAACCGCGAATGCATAACGCTGATTCATGAAAGTGACCAACCTTTTTTTTCGTATATGACATATTTTTGAGTAAAATAGATGGAACTTAGACCAGGGGGGTGATTTTCGAAATCCAGCACTCGAATGTGATATTTAAAACTCTGAATAAAACGATGAAATTAAGTTTTAAAAATAACAGCGATGGGAATTTAAAATGATGAAAATTTGTCATTTAAACTATTAATTTCATGCGAAAAAATTGTCTACGAACTTTTGTGTGAAATTATATTCGAGCAAAAAAAATGTACCTTTACTTTTTTTTTTATTTGATATGGGACAGTTGGGAGATTTTTTAATTCTATCAGACTCGATAGAGTTCATGATTCTGCATGCGATAGACTCAAAATATATATCAAATAAAAAAAAAGTAAAGGTACATTTTATCTGCAAATTACCCTCGAGCGCTCAGTCAAATATGACCCCCTGTTACGAATAGGTAGGTACGTTAGTGTCACCATCAATTTGCCTAGTTTTTTTTTCATAAATGCAATTTTATACAGACATTGGCAGTCCTCTTGTTTTATTTGTTCATGGTTTCATCGTAGAAGATCCTTTGCGGCGTAAGTAATAACTATTCTATATTCCTTATTAAAATTGCATCTCTACAGGGGAGCGGAACTGGTTATACGGTGTAATAATATTTCGGATATCTTCAGACTTGTGCTATAAGAATTATTTTGTTATCTTTATTTAATTATTTATTAAATAAATAAACAATTAAACGAAATTGACAATTATTAATTCAAAAAATAAAAACAACACTATTTCATAAGAAGTACCTGTTGTAAAAATAAGAACGTTGAGGTACAGATACTTGCCTTGGTTAAAAAAGATATGCACTGCAGGGCACAGGCCTCCTCTCTTACGCGGGAGGGATGGGTTATTAAACCGCTTTCAAGATTGTCAAAACGCAGTTCTGATGATGGCATCCATAAGGAATCGAGGGAACTCCTCAAACCTTAAGAATTTTCATTCATTAAAGTGACATTTGTTGCGAATGCGACTGCTGATGATGATCAGAACGGACTCTTCAACGACGCATAGTTTACGTTTGGCGATTGGTCCTCTTCACTGTGTTAGTTGTGTAAGTTAGGTTTTCAAAACATTTTTTTACATTAATTTACAATAAACTTTTACCGGCCCCCCCCATTGAAGTTAGTTTCTTTTTCTTAAAAATGATTAGTGTCCATCTCGCTCGCCTAAAACAAATATAAAAAAAACATTACCTGTCATTAGTTTGGAACTATTCTGATTTTATCACGCTATTATTATATGCGTATCCATGTCAAGCAAGCCAATATATCATTCATAAACTGACGGTTTAGTTCTAGTGACAATGGGAGGTGTCACTCGGGAAATCGATAGTACCTGATTTATTTACATTGTATTGTTCAGTGAATTGTCAATGTTTGGTGGTTGTGTTATGTGTATATGTTGTATGAACCTTCAAATTTAGATGTCTTCTCTTCCCTTGGCTCGGCTTGGGGTCGGTGCAAAATATTGCGAATGCGAATATCGAAAAACATGCGACTATTCGCGGATGCGAATGCGAATACGAACATTCGTTACATCCCTATGTACAGTCTTAAGTAAAGTAAGTACCTACAATGTAATCCGTCCATCAATCCAAATCCTGTTTAATTTTATCGTCACCGCCCGAATAGAGTCCCGACTTGGCTATATGTTTTGATAAATTAAGGGACTCCGAGGCAAGAGAAGTTAAATCAACTTAAGCTTTGTATTAATTACACAGACCCCTCTTAAATCGCATTTTAGCCAATCAAGTGAGGGTCTGTAATTAAATATTGTTATTGAATGCTGTATTAAGCAAGGTTGATCGGATTAGGGACCAAATCGAGCTATAAACAACACTTGGCCGTTTTGAATTCAGAAATGGAATATGGGTTTGATCCGATCGATACACATCAATTAGAATATATTTGTTTGTAGATAAAAAAAGGTTACAATATCATCGTACTTGAATAAAATTTAAAAGTAAAATATCTAAGCAAGAGCCCTTTCACAAGTTTTGTACAGGATACTAAAAGTAAAAACAAAACTACAAATAAACTATACCATTTCGAACCAGGTGTTGAAAGATACATCAAATTAAAAAAAAATACATTCAAATGCGTTGAAAATCATAGCGTCAATAAATTGTGGTGGATCAAAAGCGATATTTCGTTTTCAGGTAATTAATACCAAATTCACGATTGTAACATTACTTAATTCAAATGTAAGGGTGCTTTAAGTATATTTGGTTCCATCAACGTAGGTACAGTCGACCAAGAAAGGGGTCTACCAGTTTCGACAAAAGTTTCTGCGAGATCTAACGATCGCTAAGGTTGACATTTTTAACGGAGTTCAAAACATCCACGGCCTATGTCTCATGACGTTCAAACCAACCTCAACCGTTTTATTTTATTGTACAATGTTTTGCCCTTTTCAATTCCAAGTGTTGCTTACAAAAGGAAAACTGTTTCAACTCAATTACTATTGTATGAAAGAATGGATGTGTAGGGTCCTCCTGGAAGCGTTGTATGTATGTATGTGGTTAATTATATGATTCACAAATTGTCCCGAAAATCACTAGATTTTCTTTTTTCTCCGTGTACGTGAAGGCTCTGCTTAAATCCGTCTCGCTTTTAAAGGCATAATTGGTATCGTATTCTTATTGTGAAAAACTAAGAAAAAAGGGGGTTGGCCAGCTGGGACGATACGCCCCATACAAAAAAAAAATTTTTTCGCGTCCAAAAATTTTTTCTCCTACTTTTTCCTACTCGCAATACGATACCAATTATGCCCTTAAACGGATCACCAGTATTTTTGTTACACCCTGTATAAGACACATGAGTAAAAGTCTCATTTAAAGACAAAAAACAATACAGCTGTTAAAAGTAGAACTTAGAAAGGGACATAATATTTTTAAAATGTTTCACTAAGAAAGGATTTTTAGAAATGCAACCCCGAAATGTGTGAAGGCGGTTGAAAGTTTTGAACGACCTCTACGTGTTTCAAATAACGGGCAAAGAGAGGCAAGTATTACAACAAAATTCGCGAGAACAGCCAGCATCCTTTTACAAACAACGACATTCGCCAAACTTACAAATATTTGTTGTATGTCGTTACGTAACTATCCCACAGCGACAATAGTTACGTTGCAACGAGAACAGATGCCCGGCTCACGTTGATTAGTTTATCCCTCAGTCGCATTATTAGCCGGGACAGCGACAAATTGCGAACAACGGTTATTCTTGGCAGTAAAAACTTTGACAGTAAAACTACGCTAGGATGCCGGTGGGATGGCTTTACTTCCGTACGACCAGTGAGGGCAGTGAGTCAACACAGTGGTGTTGTTAGATGTGTAAACTTTCGCGTAGCTTGAGATTAAAGTTTTAAGTTTGACTTTCGATTGTTTTTAACCATTTATGCCACGACGGTTAAGGTGTCCCTTATAAGGATTCTGAGACATTTAAGGGGTAAAGCGTTATTAATTTCTCGAAAGCACACACGGAAAAAAAAGCTTCCGGGATATTCTCAATCTAAGACATTATTTTATTATGTTGAAAATATTTACTCGTGACAAGTATTTATTTCCTTTAACGAAAATAAAATAAAGTTTTAAATATAACGAAGCGAATATATTCTTACAGATTTTCTTGTTTTCTTTTACCTATGATAATACTTGTTTGATTAAAGTACAATCTCTCTTATTTACTCAATATACTCTTGAAACAATATATTTTTGTATTTCTATTTTAAGAAAACGTGGTTTTATTAAGCGAAGAATCATATTTTTGGTAAAGGAAATAAATACTTGTCACGGGGAAATATTTACAAGAATGTCTTGGATTGAGAATATCCCGGAAGCTTTTTTTTCCGTGCATCATGGTACGACTTTCCGTGCGCATGAATTGGCGTCTTTGGTGGTGAAAGGGTTAATAATGAACGGACAGCACATACTTTTAATTGTTGTTTAAGTTATAATATTTAATATCACTTCATTATTTTATTCCATAACCTGGAGTACTGTCCATGACCTATATATGTAGAAGGTGTTTTTACTTACTCAAAGTCGAAAACTTGGCAGATCTATATTTGTAAAACTACTGAATTATCTTATAAAAACATTGTAAAATAATAAACTTAAATACGTGTCATATATAAAGAATGTACCCTAGACTGGGGTGATTTTGTTCTCTATAGTTGCGTTGTATAATATTGCAAATGTTTGAGTTTAAAACAAAAAATATCGCCCGTTGTGCTATAATATTTCATACTTTGCATCGTAAACAACTATTTTTGGTAAATTTGGTGAAAACTGAACGTTAAAATAATATGCAAATTGCCATATTTTACTTAAAAGTCATGTATATCTTCATTTTGTGGAATTTAGAAGTTGGTGCTGAATTTGTGTGAGAATTTTAGGAGAATGGTGAATTCATTTTGCCACGTAACTCAAGAATTTATGAATACTGCGGTTCCTGTCCACAGAAATACATGTCCTTAGCCATTGGACAAAGCTGAAACGTATATATAATGAACTTTAAACTCTGCAAATTCTCCAACGGTTTGTTACGAATATAAAATAGCAGGCTCAAATAGATAAATATAACGGCATTGTATAGCACGGCTCAGCTAGGTATTTTTACACATTGTTAGACTCAAAAGAAATGTACGTTTTGGCTTAATTTTCTCAAATATTCTGGACGTTGTTGTCCCAAAATAAGTACAAATAATACATGTATCTTAAATAATATATGTCAGTTCAAATCGAAAAGATTAAACTACGTAGGTAAACAACATCTTCCTCGGATTTTATTATACATACTGTTGACATTTGGCAAACGTTATTCATGGAACGTAAATACTAATAGCAAAAGTTTGCACAGTTGTATTTGCGATGTGAGAGGAAATATCTGTTTTTTCTTCTTCTAACGATTACATAGCCGTTAATAACTAAACAAGTACACAGTCCACTAATAGGAATAATCCTTAGTTACTGAACCGTAATTTAAATACAAAATAAACTATACTTTAAATATTTTTTTTAATATTTAGATACTACAATACCAGTGTCTAATTTAAGTGGCTAATAAGTTAAATAAAACTAATTAAATAAAATAGAATTAAAGAACAAACCAAATATTTTCATAAATATTTTGATTTGTTTTATGATACATTTCTGGTATCGTATTCTAATTATGAAAAGCTAAGAAAAAAAGAATTCTCGCGAAATAAAAATTGGTTTTGAACAAAGGGTTGGCCGGCTGAGACGACAAATAAAAATTGCGTTCAAAGATTTACCTATTTCCTAGGTTTTCTTTCTTAAACGGATCACCAGAATTTTTGTAACATGCTGTATAAGTTTAAAAATAAAATGTTAGCCAACTTCATTTATTTTATCCTTCAAAATAAACAGCACAGGCACTACATAGTGCTTTTCCACTCTTCATTTCCTACAAAGTGATTCCCCAATAGGGCTGCTCCAGATTCAGCAAAATCCCGCTGAGCCTCACTTCGCCATTTCCTAGTGAAACATTTTGTTTTGTCCGTGTCCGTGTCCGCCTTACCTTGCATATTAATTGCTCATTTAATAGTTCCATTAAGCTTCTGCCTGAAACTTTTACATAATACATACTAGTATACTTATATACAGACTGGATTTTCTTTTTGGGTCAGTGAGGGCAGCTACCATATCCCGTGCTGCTACGCGAAAATGGTCTTAGAAAATCTTGCTTTGATTTCAAATTAATGAAAATTCGCGTTTACAGATTTTGGAAAAAAACATACAGGTTGCGAGAAAAAGGTTTTGACAAACTTTTTTTATGATGCCATTCGATCCCATTTCTATCCAGGATCAAACAGTTGCGTGCAATTGGCGTGGTCGTAGTTCGGACACTACACGATTACTACCGACTTGCGAGCCACAGTAAGTACAAACCAGTTACGTTTATAATGGTCTAATTTAAACTCACATGATTTTCACTCATTATTTTGACAAAAACGGGACTTAACTCGCCAGTCTGCCTGCGACTACGAGTGTTACTATACGCTCGAAACGTCAACAAAATAATAAAAGTATATGTACGCTTTTAAGTCCCATTTTTGTCAAAATAACAATTATACATATAATATTATTGTGGTAATGTAGCAACTATGTAGACTCTCGCTACGATAGGACTTTCGGTGACTGGTAATGTACAGCAAATTGTAAGTAATATTATTCGTACATATTTAAACTGGTAGACATGTTATGACATTTCAGCGAGCCATCTACTAGTACACAGATAGAAATAATATCTTAATTCAAAACGCAAAACTCTCTTGCACGCGGTTTCTTAAAGAGAGTAATAAATACCTTAGACCAATAAACATGACTTGAGTTAAAAATATCATGATTTTTAAAAGAAGAATTAAAATTATTCAGCTTTAGCTTTACCCATTTTTAAAGCGAATAGTAATGATTTGAGTTAAGATAATAATTATTTACGGCAAAAAAGCACCAAAATTTTCCTTTAAGAGTTTTATGTGTTTACGTCAAAAGCGATTAGTTCTTGGTTTGATGTTTTCAATCTACAACTAAGAGCCAAAGCTAATTCAAAGAAGTAGCGCCAAAAGTTTGATTTGAGATTTTTAAGTTTTTAGGCAAGAGAGATTAATTTATGCTTTGATGTTTTCAACCTACAATCAAGAGCCACAGCTATTCCAAAGAAGAAGCACATAATTTTTGCTTTGAAACATTCAAGTTTTGGACGTTAGTTACCCTGCGCAGCAATAGATGTCTCTGCGTGTAGGTTAGAACACGCGAACGTTTGTTCGACGTAACTTCATGACCCTCGGCGCTTTACCCGGGCTTATTTGAGATTCACAATAGCAATCTCAGCTCTAGTTAATACGATTATAAATTGTGAGTATATAAATAATCATAATTTATATTTGTATTATCTACTTTTAGTTAAACTTCCTTTCTTGGGATTAGTCCCGAGAAACACAGTTTCTGCTACTAGCTTTTTAAGTAGTGCACTGAGACACTAAGGCGATTATCACACTGACGACGGATCCGCATGCGGCGCCGGTGTGCGAGCGAGATAGCGCTATACACATGCAGAGCGCTATCTCGCTCGCGCACCGGTGCCGCATGCGGATCCGCGCCAGTGTGATAACCGCCTTAGAAAATGTTATTGTTTGTTTCATTCAAGTAATCGATTTCATACGCCAAGAAATTTTAGATCTTGGTGTGAAAATATCAAATTTTACATCAAGTAACACATGCTCTTGAACTAATGCGTTTTCTTGTTTCCGTGGAGAAATTCAATTCTCAATTTAAACTATGAGTCTTCATCCAAGAAACAAAGTTTCTTGGCTTAAGTTCTTTATGTATTGCACTAAGACACATAAAGTTCAATTTAAAAAAAAATACAATACAAAAAACAAAATTCAAACGCTCTTCGTGAGAATATTAAGCTATTTTAAAAAGAAGACTTTTATATCTCGGATAAAGTATTGAATTTATTAGGTTAAGTAATAAACTTTGAAACATTTTATATCTTAAAATAAAGAATTTTATTTTTTCCTTATATGGGAAACTGGATATCTCTTGATTCAAATAGGTTTCTTTGGTTGAAGAGATTTTTTCTATCTGTGTATGTACATTTTCATAATTCGTCAGAATTAAAAATCTGTATGTAGGGTAGCATTTAGAACACGCCCGGGAAAGTACTTACTGCGATTTATAACGTCTTTAAAAAATGTCTAACTCAAGTTTATAACGTACAATGAAGTTGTAAAAGTTGCCATATCTAATAACTTTTAAAACCTTTTTTATGTAAGTACTATCCAAAAAAACGAGTAAAAGCTTTATGTACAAAGCCGAGTTTAAGCTGTAATAAAATCATAATTTAATAAGTAAAGGAGCCCTTAATTTAAGGGGCCATCAGACGGTTTTATCTTAAATATTTCATCTACGCATTATACCGTACTTAGGGCTGTTAAAGACTGCAATGCCAAATGCCGCTACGACCCACAATTGTAGGAAGACAAAATAGTTTAAGGTATGGGAGTAATTTATTAAGCTCTCCGAATCTTACTAAATATTTCTCCCTACAATTCGGATATATTATCTTAATTTGTTTTACTATACTTACCTTTTTTTAAACCATGACGCGACGGCGGCAAACAAGCATACGGCCCACCTGATGATAAGCGCTACCGTAACTACCGTTAGAGCCGGAAGTATGTTTGAAAAATCAGTTTGAATTAGGAAATTGTTTTTTGCCCGGATTCAGACCAAATCACAGCAGAGCTGTCCGTTTTTTGTCAGAACTAATCAACAAGAGCATTATTATTAATTCCTTCTGAACCTGAATTATGTAAGGGGTTCTGTTCTTTCCGGACAATTTTCAAGCAGAGCAAAAAATAATTTTATGTCAATAATTAATGTATAAAAATATACTACTTTTAATAATTTAATAATCAGTGAAATGGTCAGACATTTTTTAATGTAAGATATTTTTTTCCCACATTCGTTTTGCAATAAGATGTCAACTTTAAGCACACATTTTTAAAATTCAGGTTTTATCGAAAAATAAGTGTGGGTAACAGTTGGTTTTGCTTAAAGCATCTAATATAATGCAAAGGTTCTATTCTCCAGTCATTTTGTATAATGTCATAAAAAGGCAACTAAAAAACGATACTTACGAATTTTTCGATACTCAGTCTATCATATAAATGTTTTTTATCGACATCATGACGAACACCACAATTATACTCCAAATCGAAGTAAAAGTCTGGACCCATCCGCAAGAAGGAATAAAACTTTGCATACACGTATAGTTTATATTGTTGTATATAAGCCTTAACAACAACAACAACCTGCCTGCCAAGCGTGGTGCGTATGGCAAACCCCCCCTTTAATGATAAACAAAGGGGAGGCCTATGTTCAGCAGTGGACGTCTTATGGGTGAGATCATGATGATGATGATAGTTTATATTATAATAATAACATGCAAAAATTAAAGCTCCTTTGAAATCCTCTGCTTTGTTGCATAACTACATTTTTTCATTAACTAACAGCCTGCTACATGAGGTTTCCCACTCACAGCCACCCGTCACCCAAACGTAACGAAGTGCAAAGACAAATTAATCTAGAGCTTCTCCTTGCTTTTACATGGGCAAGAGCGTGACTCGCAAATCTTACTTTGTTTCTGAGAGCCAACATATTATGCATGCATATGTTACAGTCTATACCCAAAAGGTACAATTTGGTGGCTTACACTTTTACTTCTCGAATATAATATCGAATCTGTACAACATACGACGTAAGCACACTCTGCCAAATGGAACCTTTTTATTTAGACTATCACATACAAGGTGTAATAAAAATGCTGGTGATCCTTTGAAGGGCATTATTGGTATCGTATTATAATTATGAAAAACTAAAAAAAAAATGTTTTGTATGGAGGGTTGGCCGGCTGAGACGACATAACTGTCCCTTACAATTTTTTTTGCGTCAAAAATGTTTTTCTTCTACCTTTTCTTAGTTGCAATACGATACCAATTATGCCCTTAAACGGATCACCAGTATTTTTGTTAAAATTGTAATACAGTTAGTTTATAATCTAACTAGCGAGATTGTAAACTATCGAAAAATTGTGAACCGTAACGCACTGCTATTTAACGGATTATTTTTCGTTAGATTATAAGCTATCGACTAGGAACCGTCATATTGTCAAACGTAAAGCTTCTCGCTCTAATTGGTCGGTCTTACAGTATGTCGTTGAGTGTTCATAAACTTAGCAATCAAACACAGGTGACGTGAGTAACTAAAGTGCCATTTAAGAATAAAAACGGTTCTGGCGCTCGCCGGCCGCTGCCGCGGCACGCTCGCCTGCTCGCTCGGTTTCGCGCGTTATTTGGTCGCTGTTAACCTAACGGGGTCGTATAGTTAGATAGTAAAGTTGAACAAAAGTTTTATTATTTGAGGTGTAGAATCTACGTTTTAATTTATTGCTCGTATTACAGGAAACCCCCGGTACAGTATATGGCTTGTAACTTCTACTGGTTTGTATGGTAGCCTGTTTCGACTTTAACTATAAACGAGTTTAAAAGGTCGCCGTCAAATCTTTCCCGACGTAAATCTTTGTAAGTGTTGTTTGGATTTTAAGCCCTATATTTTTTTGCTTTCTTAACTCATATTTTTAATGTAAATAAATATAAAGTTTGGAAACATATTTTTTTGATGGAAGTGGACATAAAATATGTTGCTTTATAATGACTAAACTTAGAAGAAGTACTGCGAAGCAATGAACAAGAACATGGATCACTTTTAATGATACTATGAAGAAATCTCTCCTCTCTGCTCTTCCTTCAATAAAGCAGTTCCAGGAAGCAGATAAATAATAATAATACTACGTATTAAATAAATAAACACGGGTTACTCACGTCTTTTAAGTCGAATATTGCTCGACATGTTTCGCTCCATAACGATCCGTCTACGTTGGTTAGCCAACGCGAATGGCTCATGAATAAGCTCCTCGTTATGTAGCGAAACATGTCGAGCAATGTTCGACTTAAAAGACGTGAGTAACCCGTGTTTATTTATTTAATATAATATCTGAGTCTCACGGAAGTTTTGTGTTTAAAATAATACTACGCTATTCGTTTTATTAAAAAACTTAACTAATCATTATTTATTACAAAGGGCACCTTACAAACCTAACACAATTTCCAGCATCTCAAACTGTCTCAATTCACTCCGGAACAAATTACGTAACGCAGTTAAAACGTTAACAACGTCTAAAAACGTCGGACCGTATAACCACGTCGCCCTCCATAAAGAATGTTCTGGAATATTCTCGGTATCACGGCCCAAATCCGAGGTTAGACTGATTTTTACCTACTTAGTACCCAGCGAGTGTCCGGGCTACGTGCCTTATACGTTAACACGATTCCAAGTAAGCCTGTTATGCCTAGATAAGAGTGAAAACAAGATGCGGCACTTCCATTTTCAGGAGTAAATTATTGTAAACACTTCATACGTAATTAAGCGTGTTCCACCGTAGACCGCATCATCACTTACAATCAGGTGAGATCGTGGTCAAACGCCTGCCAATCCTGCATTAAAAAAACGGCTGTGCTCAATTGTACTTACATGCATGTAGTGACTGAATACAAGTACAGCGTATAAAGGTAGGTCTCAGAAAAGTTTAAATTAAATAGTATAGTAGTAATTGTAAAGTTTTAGCATTCCATAATTATTGTAGGTCAGGGGCTGTTATTTTTCACTATAAAATGAATGTCTCAAACTAACATAAAAATTTATCGAAACATATCGCGCTAAAATCGACAAACATAAAAAAGGGTTAAGTTAAGGGTAATATGCATGAGCTGTTAATTCCAAAATTATGATTAATAATGGACTTGTTTTGATTATAATCTTCTTTTGTTATAAAAATGACATCTAATCCATTCAAATTCCCATTTTCACAACCAAAGTCATTCAAACATTTGACATCTCGTTTTATACCTAATTATAATATTAAATTTAATCCATTGGTAACATGAAAATAAAAAAATACGTTAACCTTGGCAGATCCAATCTCTGGAAAACATCTGGATTAGTTTGAAATTTATTTAAATAGGACTTCTAAATACGACGCAACATTATACAATAATGTTGACAAACAACAAGTTTCACAGAACTTCTTATCTTACCAATCCAAATTAGCCCGAGTGTCTAAACTCTAAAGGCGATATACATGTCTTCCCTTTATTTCATCGAAACGGTTATGTTTTGTTATAATATAAACAAGCAGAACGTGTGGTAAGCTATAGGCTGGCTTTGCGTAGATGAGTTGATATGTTACACCTCCATTATTTCCAATATTAAAAAGACGTATTAGCTTTACAAGTATATCGTTGTTACGTCATTGTTATCATAAGTGGAGAAAACGATTTGGTGCACAGATAAACATGTGCTAGTTTGATGTTAATAGGAAAGACGTGAGATAAGAGTTGCTATAGTATTTTATACAATCGTGATATAATCAAGAGCTTTTCAGTCAGGTACCGTGTTTAGACCACGAAGCTTGCTGAGTGGCCTAAGTAAGGTACGAGTTTGAAAAGCTTAATTATGTCACTATTGTATACAGTACTTTTTCTACCAGTACTAAGTAAGAATTGAGTTTTGCTCTCATAGCTAGGTACTCAAATATATTGGAACATGCATTGACAATATAGGCGTTGTCCCGATATTTGTAACCACCTAAATATATGTAAATATACTCGTACCTACTAGTACTTTACATTCAGAGAAAATTTTAATTTAAAAATATGATTGATATTGTGAATACAAACCATGTTTGCGAATTTAATCGTAATAATAAATCTCAACGCTTGGATTTTAGAGGAATGAATTTAAGTAATCATATTTTAGCGCCTATTAAGCTTAGGTTTTTGTGTAGTTTTTACGACATTGCCTGTATAAAACGTTTTTCTTGAGACCCTACTTAATGGCTTCAAGTTGTTCAGAATTTGGCGTTGGATTTTTATGATCGGTTCTTGAAATCTGTTGGACTTTTACGCCTTTTTTACAAGAAAATATTTAACCTTCCTAAACCTTCACTTTCAAAACCGCCTTTAAAAAAGTAACCATTTTGGATCCAGTTCCATCACACATATTATAAGCACTGTATTAATTTTGCAACTTAATTATTCTGGGTAAGTAATAGTCATAAGTATAGTCTAAAGCTCCAATTATTCCGAAGCAACAAGTTGTAAATTGGTTTGATTGTAATTTGATATTGAACAAACTATTCTTATCAAGTGATAATTTTCTTTGGCAAATTCATGTCAAACTAATGACAATAATAGTTGTCAGAATCACAATTCGTTATGAAGTTTTGATCATAATAAAAAATAAATCATTTTGATATTTTAAAAGAAGAATACAGCTTCAGTTAATTGCTTGCACATCTATTAACAGACTCATTTTTATTCACGATGCAATTCCGTTCTCGGCACTCTAATAAATTAATCACCTTTAAGCGGCTAGTGCTCGTGCTGCCCATTACTTCTCTTACCCCGTCTAATAATTACAAAAAACGACGGTTAAATAACGAATGAGCTTGAGAACGCATTCTAGAAATTACACACCGTAGTAACCAGAGACAATACATATACAGTGTGTTTCTGTAATAGGAGCAATAAATTAAAAAATAGATTCTACTCCTCAAACTACAAAACTTTTGTTCAACAACTTTAAAAAAATATGTATTTTGTAGATTGTCTCTTTTTCATACAAACTAAATAGTATTTTCAATGAACATTAAAATCCGTCTAATTTACATTGCTTGTCACCCTACAGACGTAGTCAATTTCGGAATACATTGCGTGTTCGAAAAAACTTTAAAGTGTCCTAAAAATCAAACCATACGTTATTTTTAAAAGTCGCTGAACAAACGTTTCCTGGTTTGAGGAGTAGAATCTACGTTTTAATTTATTGCTCCTATTACAGAAACACACTGTATAGCCTAGCCCGCCACAATCTAAGAAATTTTTGACGCTCCAAGGCTGAAAAGCCATCTGAACGAGAGTAACCCAAACCTTAGTAATAGTAACACTATCAATTACTAGATGGCGCTGAGGAGCAGAGAGTACACTATCCTCTTCATGACGCTTGGCATACATCGTAGTCCGTAAGGGACTGCAACGGCGGATCAGTACTGCTACGATATGGTATAAACGAAGAGACCGTTGTGAGTAGGTTTGACGCGCTAGGGGCCGCAGGGCCGCACGGATCAATCTGTTCTACATTATACTGTAGCTTTGGTTGGCCTCGTTCAGATGGTACTACAGACTTGGCGCCTCAAATAGTTCTTAGACTGTGGCGGTCTATATTTTATAATCTCTGGTAGAAACTAATAGTAATTTATAATAGCTCTAAATTCTTGTCGGAAATTAGCTGTAAGTTATTTTTAGGTTTAATATAATTTTTATTTTATTTTATGTCCCACATTAACCAAATCTCGACATCAACTCAATACATTGACCTTGCCTATCAAGACTGGTCTTCGATCAAACAAACAAAACATCAAGTGTTATTGATAAATCATGTTAACTAATTATGTTGACTTTTAATTAACAATTTTACTTCAAATAGCAAAATCGCCCCAACATGTATTAGAGTATTGAATTTAAACTTTAGTGAGACATATTAACACTATTATCACTGCATGCGGCTGTACTCACAACCATTGAGAAATAATAAGCCTTATAGAGCGCTCACTCCATACAACTGGGTATTAACCCGCAACCTTGACATTTTGAAGGCTAGACGACTAAGGGGTTGAGGGAGGAGCGGGAAGGAGGTGTGATTAGGGTACCCGTTGTAAAACCTTGGTATTCACGCCCCCTGCCCGCTCCTCCCTCAACCCTTTAGTCGCCAAGCCTTCAAAATGTCAAGCTAACGAGCTAATAACCAGTTGTGTGGAGTGAGCACCCACTGTCACAACCGAAACATGGCGCGCGTAGTGACTAAACAAAAGTGAGTACAGCCGCATGCAGTGATGTATTAGAGTCGTGTAAATAGGTACATTGCATTGGAAACGCAGTTCGAATTTGGGGTTGCGAGAGAATTTATTGATATATTTACCCAAAAACAAGGCTTAAAATTGTTGAAATCGTTAAAACACATCTAATCTCTACAAAAACGAACGCGAAGCTTTCTAAGGATGCAAAACTTGGAAAATTACCTAAAAAGAAGAGCAGAGCAGCGGCTGCTAACTGAGTGGAAAACCTACCGCAAAATACTCGCAGAGAGGATGAAACCTGGACCTCTTGGAGCCTCCGTAAGAACCAGGAAATCAAAGATCTGGGCAAACATTTGTTGGAGAAACAAAAGCCGATGGCTCGGACACGTAGTTAGTTTATATGAAGATCGATGCAATCTGGAGAGTATACTCTGGCGAGCCAACTGGTCAAAGACTGTCTGTGCATCACAGGTAGAACTAGAAAGGCGAAATACTGAAAGACCGCTAGGCGCCGTCAACTGGAGAGAAACAGCGTTGAACAGAAAAGCCTGGCAATCTTTGATTTCGGAGACCAAGATCCACGTGCCACTGAACTCAGTAAGTACACACTCTATAGTAAAACGTCACTAAACGTATTCAGAGTTCCATAAATAGACAATCAAGAAGAAATAAGTTATTATTAAATGCTTTTTGAATAGAAATGTTAGAGCTCTTCATTCATTTATTCATGACATAGCCGCTTGGGAAAATAACTCCCGTCCTATCAGTAGGTGCCATTAAAGCGAGACGAATTTGCAACTGTAACATGTAAATATACGACCAAAACGACACGTAGGCACTAACCAAAACATCTCAGAGGTATTAAAATAATTACTCGGTCTACAAATCCTAGCACGTACATATCTAGTGACATTGAGATAACAGGTGACGTAGGTTTTATTACAAGCAATTAAGGTTGAAGTTGCAACGTTAGTATTTTATCTCGTTTGGAGTTCATCAGTTGCTCAGCAAATATACATACAGATAATGTCCATATAGTCTATGAAAATACAGTTGAATTGTGTATGAATAGGATACGATTGTTTTGAGGAATAGGAGAACACACTATTTAAATTATTAGACTTATTTAGATATTATTAATTTCAATTAGTTGTTAATGAAAATGTTAAAGAAGTTTTCAACATGGATGTGGAGTTCCTGAGATACAAATATGAAGATGGGGCGGAGGGCTTTATTATGAAGAAAAGTAAGTAATTTATGCAATATTTGATATAAAACTTAAGTTTGCACACATAATTTGTAATTTCCGTTGAATTGAGGAAACGGTTTCAAGCCTTAAAACACTTGTGTGATCTTATTATGAAACTCGCTTGCGGCTCGTTTCATAAAACCACACTCGCCATTTAAGGACCCTTATTACGTATCAGTTACATAAACATACATACATACATACAATCACGCCTATATCCCAAAAGGGGTAGGTATCAAGGATTTCCATTTGCTACGATCAATGCAGCAAAACGGCTCTCCGTGAGCCACTTCTCGCCCCCATCAAGAACGAGTTACATAAACTAATATATTATTATTAGCAGAGTAGATTCAGGTGTCCCGTGATGATACTAGCCATTTTGTCATCTTGAACTAATTCAATTAGCTTGAAGTATTAATACCTTAATATTCAGTCCCTTTTTGTATCAATGTGTAATATGATATTATGAATGTCACAATAAAGGTTAAATAGTATCTTTTAAAGTACGTGAAACATTTTTTAAATAACAATAAGCCGTTAAGAAATCGCTCTTATTGTACTAGCCAGAAGATTCAAATTATTAACAGTTTTTTATATTTAATTCGTGTAAAATATTTGAAGTATAGACGGTATAATACCGTTAACATTAAGAGCACGTAGAACTTTATGAGTCTCGACGCGGTTTTAAAATAAATTAAGTATACATATTTATTATGCTAAAATGTAATCCAAGTAACAGACCGTATCTAGTTTAATTACTAAAAAGCTTTGAAGAAAATTAGCTTTGTAATGGATACTTTTTAAAACACTTTGATATAAAAAAGTATTTACGTCACTCTGGGCGGTAAGTGAGATATTACGCCCACGGGCGTAGCGGCAAATCTCACTTCACACCCAGGAGAAGACGTAAAATTGTGTACGCACCACGGGCGGTAATAAAGAAGGCCTCAGATCGCTTGTCTATGGCCCTTACCTTCGGTTCGGGCCACAAATATCCGCGATCTGAGCCGTTCTTTATTTTACCGCCCTAGGTGCGTAATGTACTAATATGGTTTGACGCCCACTTAAGTATACTTCGGTAACAAAAAAAAGATCAGAGCCGTATCGCTCGATATTTTCACTGATCGCCATACATTGTGACGAATGTATAGCAGCCTACGGAAGCGTTTAAAGATATGGCTCAGAGTTTTATTTTGTTCCGTAGCTCTTTTTGTAGCGTTCTTTTGTTTGACTTGACTAACAAAAAAAATAGTTCAGTCAATTCCGCTCGTACTTATTTCAAAACCTATGGATCCTACCGTGTACATGACTATTATAAGGTGTCCTGCCTTTTCGCTGAAAATCGCATTGCCGAATTTCACTTGCCAACCAACTTTTCGCAGAAGTTTCATTTGGTCGAACAACTTTTACCAAATAATTATTTCGCAACCATTTCATTTCTCAACCCCATAGTTGGGTGATGAAAATTCCCTACTAGGTTGGATTAAATTAGGTTGCATTATGTAAAGTTGGGAAATGAAATTCGGCCAAATGAAAATTCTGCGAAATGTTGGTTGGCGAGTGAAATCCGGCGATACAATTTTTGTGGTTTGATTGTATGACTTCAGTATTACATGAGTTTAATATGTTAAACAATAATGCTTTCAACAGGGTTCAAGATAGGCGTACGTCATCTTCAAGCCTTGTACATGTTTGCGGTCTCCGTCGTGCTAGGCCTGCTGCGTGGAAGCAGCGGAGTTGCCATGCTAGCAATCAATGACCCGGTTCGGCTCAACGATACATACATAGAAGTAAGTTAATTACAAGGGCGTTAATCTTACATTAGTGAAATATCGGATTTTAGTTAGTCGGTAAAAAATACTCCAAAACTCTCGCGAGACTCAGATATTGAAATATACGTATTTGTAACGGGTCACTCGCGAAATGTTCGATCAACTTGTTTCGATCCGTTATGAGGATCATCGACAGGAGTACCCACTCCTCACAGGGTATCATCCGCTGCTCCTCTTCTGGGAATGGGCAGGGACGTCTGCATTTCTGCTGTGGCATTGTGTCGCTGTCCCACTGCGGTGGGATGGTCTTCTCGTCGTCTTTTTATGGACGACCTGGCGTCTGATGCTAATCACGTCAACACCCCTCCCGCGCCGACGAGTAAGCGTTTGAGTCTGTGCAGGCGCACAGAACAAATTACTGTCAGGACGTGGTTACGTATATAGCTCCTGAAGATCTTCGCATTAATCTCTATATTATTATTTATTGCGTTGGCGCTAACTAGACTAAACTTCACTAATTTAAAACGGAGAAAACCTTTGTATAATGTAGTTTCTGACCTTTTTTCAGATCCACCATTGGGACAGAAGGATACAAGCTACCACATTTTCTTCTTTCCTGTTAGGTTACGGTCTGATGCTGCTACCAGTAGAACTATGCGTTAGCCAGTTTGGGAGCAAAATGTTGGTCACCGCCATTCTTGCCATTAATGGTGGACTTAATGCAGCAATGCCTAATATTGTGAACAAGGTACGGTCCACTAAACAATTAAACATATGTTAACTTCAATACATTCCTAATATTTTCTGCTATACTTATCGTGCTGAAGCGTGTCAAACAGTGTCAAATCAGATAGGTACTATTGGTATAGACACAAACTACTTTTAGTAAAAAAAAATACACCACGAGAAATATTTCGAATGGGATGATCGCCACAAATAAATAGGTACCTACTGTAATTTTTTTTAATAAATGCTCTAAAGAGGCATCCATTAGAAATAACTTGATACCAATATTTTTATATGACAACTACTTACTCACAAAAACAATATCAAAATTATATCTACCACAAATTGGAAACAGATGTCCATTACAATGAAAAATGAACTGTGAAGAACTCTGGAACATCACAGGATTCGAACCCGCGTCCTTCGGATTAACGTTCTAACGTGCTCCCAATTACAACAGACGATCCTCTATCCATCACAGCAAATTTAGTCGTGTAATGGTGAACAAGTCTGTATGTTATTATTGAAGGTTTACAACCTTGTTCCAACTCTAAAGGCAGTTATGTTCTACGCATGTCAACGTCCCAACCCCACAACTCTCCGTTGTGTTGAGCCAGCTAGAGAGATGGCGCTGTAATTAAATTACTTTTAATTTAATATATTAATGTGAATTTACTTTTATAAATTGTATCTTCTAAATTTAAATTCTAGTATTAAATTATAATTATATTTTATTTTCAGGGAGGCTGGATAGCATTCTCCAACACGCAGTTTCTTCTAGGTATATCGCAAGCTTGCTTAGCTCCCGCAAACAGAATTATGCTTGAAAACTGGATGCCTCCTAATGAGAAAAGCTTCTTCAGCAGTATTGTTTATGCGGGTAAGGTGGCAGAAACAAAAATAATTTGTTAACTGCAATAATATTGCTTTGCTATTGATGCTAGTGAGCTTGTTGATGGTAATTTGAATATTATCATTTGAAAGTTCACCTTGTAAAAATAGAACTAGTTCGCTTGATAATGATAAGAAAGTTTCTGTACAGTTTCAATACACATAACTCAGATATTTTAATTTTAAACAGATTTCATTACTCGTAGCCACTTCCTCTTTCTTTAATACCACGTCGGTGGCAAATAAGCTTACAGTCCACCTGATGGTAAACTGTAACAATAGCCGATGCCGATGCAACTCAACGCAGATCCGGGTCTTACATGCGCATACTTTGACTAATATCAATCAAAATCATGTTACAGAAGAATTCAACTGTTACTGGCATTAAATAATTTTTCATTGTTGTTTATCTTTAGTTTACCAGATCCAAACTTTTGATGAAAACATACCTTGTCACATTTTCCAGGTACACATCTTGGCATGATTCTATCATTGCCATGCATTGGCGCACTCTCCACGCACCGACTTGGTTGGGAGCTGATCTTCTACACGCAGGCCATGGCTGCATTGTCAGCCTGCGCTGTGTGGGGCATTCTCACGGCAGCTGCTCCTCAACGGCACCAGGCCATTGGTGATACGGAGAAGGAGTATATTGAGGAAGCTAAAGGCTATTATAAAAAGGTAAGCTTAATAACAGCTTCACACGTAAGTTCAAAACTTGTTATGGACATTATTCCAAACGCAATAAAATATAACAATATTATTTCTATTCATAGAAAAACGTTCTCTCTTAACTCTTAACGTCTGTACTGAATGCCGATTTGTTGTATGTATGCTTAGAAAGATCTACAGATAAATCGGTGAGTTCTGAGTAAGAAAACCCCTTTAACATGTGAATGACTAATTAACGTCGACGACTAAAGTAATTATGACGGTAGGCGTGATGACGGTAGTGCTTTGGCTCCCAATTTTTTCCCAATTCCAAGCTCCTTACAAAATCATAAACGGGAGCATGGCTTTGTAACAAAGATTTCGATAAAAACGAAGACATGATTAATAATAAGAATAACATACCGTTTACAGAAACAACAGCAAGTCCCGTGGCGTGAGATTCTTCGCTCGCCCACCTTCTGGGCTCTGGCAGGCGCCCACGCATCTTTCAACGCTGTGTTTGTTTTCTTCCTCTTTGACGTCCCTTTCTACTTTACCACGTTTGGGAGGACTTTAAAAGATGTAAGTCGAAACCTGTGCAATAAGACTTTGAGGAACATTTATAAGCAGTGCTTTCAAATAACAAAATAGTCAATGATTTTAGTAGTCTTTTGTATGAATAAGGAAACGATTTATAAAAACCTACATCTGGAGCATAGCGCTGTATGGAAGCGAGACGTGGACTCTAACAAAGCGAGACAGAAAGAGACTGAGTGCATTTGAGATGTGGTGTTGGCGAAGAATGGAAGGCATCAGCCGGACAGAACGACGGACGAATAAAGAAGTTCTAGATTTGGTAGGAGAGAAGAGATTTCTTATGAAGACGATTGAGAACAGGAGAGGCAATATGTTAGGGCACCTAATACGACACGACGATTACATTAAAACCATAACAGAAGGGAAAATAAAAGGAAGAAGGCGCCGTGGGAGGCCTAGACGGGCGTTTATAACTCAGGCTAAGGAAAAGGCTAATGTAGTGTCTTATCGGGAGCTTAAAACAATTGCGGAGAGGCGAGATGAGTGGCGGTTACTCCACCGACAAGAGCAAAGCTCTTAAATAGATGATGATGATGATTGTATAAATATTTCAAATTAAGATATTACACCAAGAGTTGTTTATTATCTATCTACTCGTTCATTACAGTTGAGCAAACATAATATGGTTTGCTATCATTAAATGTTTGCATTTTAAACTGCTACTTCTGATTTGTTATTTACTTGTTATTAATAGATACTAAGAAGTAGTTAATACAACTGCTGCTATTGCAGACGTTTATTTCAATAATGGCTTTAATTTAGATAGTGCTTATCGAACTCGCGGAGCGTAAGCGAAGTGAGTTCTTACAAACAACTCCAGACCCAACTGTCACCTGGCTACTGGGACGTCTCGGCATTTGGATGGCTTTTAGATTTCAATAGTTTGTCCAACGATAACTTTAGTAACGTTTTTCTGATCTTCATGAAAATTTTTGGGGCTGTAGCAGAGATACATACAATTTGTAAGTTCGTATATGAGCAGGATCGATCAAGTGGTTATGGAGCTAGAAGGAGAAACAAAATCCTCCTTAGGGTCTTGTTATATTGGTCAACTCGTTTGCAAGTAAATCGCGAGTTCTCAGTTCGAGGCGGACTACTAGTCATAATAAAATACCTGTAACTCAGTAAAGCAATTTGATTTACTCGTACATTGCTTGTGGCGATTCTGTTTGTAATTAAATAATGCTTAATGCATAATCTATCCGCTGTTAGTTTATCTATCTACTATCAATTAGATATTTTACATCATTAAGGTTCATATTAATCGTTTTCAGGCATCAGTACTGGCAATGTTACCTTTTGTGGCGATGTGGCTAGTTTACCTGACCACATCACCAACCATCGAGTGGATATACAACTCAGGGTTCATGAGTTATGTACTCAATACCACCTACTACAGGAAGTTGATTAACGCCTTAGGTGAGTTTCTAAATTTTAAAGAGTGATCCAAAAAAATCTATTTTGTCTAAAAATCTATTTAATCTTCTAGCGTTTATCCCGGCTTGGGGTCCGCTTCACAACCTAATCCCATGAATTGGCGTAGACTAGTTTTTACGAAAGCGACTGTCATCTGACCTTCCAACTCAGAGGGGGAATTAGGCCTTTTTGGGATTAGGTCCGGTTTTTTTACGAAGTTTTCCTTCACCGAAAAGCGACTGGTAAATATCAAATGATATTCCGCACATAAGTTCCAAAAAACTCAGTGATACGAGCCGGGGTTTGAACCCGAAACCTCCGAATTGAAAGTCAGACGTCTTACCGCAAGGCTACCTATGCTTAAAAATGTATATCCCTAAAAAAATTCCCTATGCAATTGCAGACGAATTTTAATTCACATGTTTTGATCCGTTTCGAGTTCCTGGCAATAAATACATTTTAATTGGACATGAACAAAAACGACTTTCTGTACGAATAGAAGTGCCATTTTTATTTGACGTTGGCAAATATTGTCTCCGGGACTTTAATATTAATAAATAGGGGCCAAATTGCAATAAGCTAGTAATAATTTCTAGCAAGAACCAGGAAAGTACTACAAGTAATCAGCCCGTTATGTCAGAGGAAAGTAACTAATTTTGATAATGGGTGGAACTAATTTTTTTTTGCTGCTTACTATATAATGTGTTAACGTACAATTTGTTTATTTACAGGAGCTTTTGGTGCTGTAATTGGACTAACTGTCCTCTCAAACATCAGTCCTGACTCTGGTTTAGCTGTCATCATATTGACTATAGCGTTGGGTGTAACTGGATTTCAATATTCTGGATTCCTGGTATGAACTATTTTAACGCCCAAAAACTTATATTATACTAAATATTTTCCGATAATGTTATTCGTAGATATTAAACGATTGTCATCAGAATTTTTTAAAATTTATTCATATGAATTGCTGTAGGGACTTAAACGAGTAATGTCCACGGAGTGACTCTAAATCGTAAGGTGTTGAGAAAGACTCTATGACTCACTAAAGGAGACCATGGTAGTAGAGCTGTAGGATCCGCAAAATTGCCGAAATCCAAGAACTGGTTGGTGGCCGAACCTAATATAATTCGTGAGATAAAAGAACATCGGCTCCCCTGGCTTGGCCACCTCGAGAGGGTGGGAGAAGATCGCTTAGTAAAAAGTGCATAATTTTGGGTCGACCGACTGGATGCCGTCCAGTGGCGGTCATCCTAAAGCGATTATCCGCATGCGGCAATGGTGTGCAAGCGTGACAACGCTATCTCGCTCGCGCACCGGCACCGCATGCGAAAACCGCAGCAGTGTGAAAGCCGCCTAAGTATCGCTGGGCAGACAGGGTAGGAGCTGATATTCATGAGCTCGGCGCCGGTGAAAGCTGGCGTGAAATAGCGCAGTACCGAGCAAAATGGTGTGCTCTTGTGTCGAAGGCCAAGACTCATTTTGGGTCGTTGCGCCAAATAAGAAGTAAGTAAGTGAGTCTAAATCTACGAAAGGATAAAAACTGGCTAAAATAGTATTTTCCATTCATCCAAAAATCATTGATACGATTATTTTGTTTGACTGTATGATTTCTGACAATACTCCCACGGAAATCCGACAACAGTTATTATGATCCATGACTGGGTTATAATAATTTTTACTTTGTGTTTTTTGTAGGACAACTATCGCAACTTGTCTCAGAACTTCAGCGGTACTCTGGTTATCCTGACTAGTGCAGGCGCAAGTATCGTCGGCGCGGGAGTACCTCTCATCACAGGCTCTATACTCAGCCCTGACCCAGTAAGTACCGGCAACATCCATAGAGACAACTTAGAATTAATTACAAAATATATGTTCGAATCACTGTTCTAATATCTAGACTGGCGATTTCTATACGAAATGGTGGTCCCGTAATTCAGGCATAACAACTAGGACTATCTATCGTGTCAGTAATTACAGCTGGCAGTGTGCAGTGGCGGAGCGTATAAAGTAGAATAGAATAGAATATCTATATTCGTAGACACATACACAAACGAAATACATTGAAAAATAAATAAAAATGAAAAGGCCACAAAACGGTCTCATCTCAGCATGGTGCTAGCGATTGCCGATCTTACTCTTACTAAGTACTCAATTCTTCCCGGCTTGCCCAATTTTCAACCAGTTGAGTAGTTTTATTTGACTCACGAGGCTATGAATTATGATGGTGCTACGGGCGCTAAGGCAGCTGATTCAAAGTATAACCAGAGTTTTGAATGGTTTTGAAGAAAAGCTATTGTATTGATATTGCAGTTCAGGTATTAAATTATGGTCCTTGGTTCGAAAATACTACGATAGGGATAATTACTTCTAATCTAATCTATTATAAATATAGAAATCTTGATTTCAGACAGACTTCCGCCGCTGGCGCGCTGTGTTTCTCTCCCTTGCCAGTTTCACAGTACTAGGAAACGTGCTGTATACAGTGCTAGGTCGCGGAGACCGAGCCGAGTGGGACCGAGAGCGGACTAAGTTCGGGTACCATAATGGTAAAAAAATATTTATATGGACTGTATTCAATGTAGCTGTGTTTCTCCCTGGATAATTTCTCAGTACTAGGAATCGTGCTTTATACAGTACGAGGTCGCGGAGATCGCACTGAATGGGACCGAGAGCGGACGAGATTTGAGTATCATAATGGTAAAAACAAGATATTTATACGGACTGTGTTCAATGTCGCTGTGTTTCTCCCTGGATAATTTCTCAGTACTAGGAATCGTGCTTTATACAGTACGAGGTCGCGGAGATCGCACTGAATGGGACCGAGAGCGGACGAGATTTGAGTATCATAATGGTAAAAACAAGATATTTATACGGACTGTGTTCAATGTCGCTGTGTTTATCCCTGGCTAGTTTCTCACTACGGTGTTAGGAAACGTGCTTTATACAGTGCAAAGTCGCAATTACTATTCCCGCCTCAAAAATTGACCTTGGCATTTATTTTATTCAACTCATTTTTAGCAATACATTGCAGTTTGAATAATGTTCGCGCACCACGAAGCTATTTAACATACAATGAACGCCAAGATTTATACGCAACCATCTAAAGCCTTCACGGGTGTTTATTCCTTTTCAGATGCAAATCAGCTGGAGTTGGAGGAGCTCAGCCTACCGAAGACCTCGCCAAAGGACGAACGACCTTTACAATAATAAATGAATTTCAATGCCAGAGTGGTTTTTGTTTCCTATTCTTATTTTTGTACATGAACTTTCAATTACTTAGCTTAAAAATACGCTTTGAGAAATTTTACTGTGACAGAATAATAATAAGCGTAATAATGAGAACTGAACAGAAAATAAAATAATCTATTGACCCAAAAATAGCTACGAGTAAACTAACATACACACACACACTTGAATCTGGGGGCCGATATAATAACTTTCGAGCGCCCGTATTCAAAAAAATTAAGCTTGAATATAATCGCACACAAAAGTTTTTCGCATGAAATTTGTAGTTTAAACATTTATGATTTTAAATTCCCATCGCTGTTATATTTAAAACATATCTTTATAGTTTTATTCACAGTTGTAAATGTCAATTTCGAGTGCTTGAATCTCAAAAATCATCCGACTGGCTCGCCGCATGTCTGGCAGGTATGGCCGATGGGTAGATCCGACAATGTATGATCAAATCTACTGTTTCTGGTCTTGTCTATTGTATGTTCACCGATTATTCGAAGACGGCTGGACCGATTTGGAAAATTCTTTTTTGAAATAAAACAATTTTGAACGGATTATATCGCGTATACTAAATTTAAATTACACCCGACGTTCCACGTTCGACGTTTCGTTGCGATATAATCCGTTCAAAGTCGTTTTATTTCATAAATAACTATCGCGGCAACCATAGACAATAATTCTTTTTTTGTTTGAAAGAATATATCTCGCAGTTGGTTCCATTGTTACCAGGTCTGGATCTGATGATGGGATCCTAATAAAATCGAGAAAAATATTTAACTATTCAGGCACACCTATAGTGATTTCAGTATTTTTTACAACAACTCTGGCACTTCCTCTTGTAAAAGCGGAGCCTTAGTGAAGTTTTTTATTTAAAATTATTACTTTAGATACTTTTTAAAGTTTGAAATAATAGTTTTGTTTTGCTAGAATTTTTATTAAATACTTATTTATATGACCGCCCGCCCATTGTATACGTCACGGTGCACACGTGTTACTTCGATTCCGGTATAAATACGGGTAAATGTAACGTTTTCAAGCAAACGGTAGGTACCTCATTGTCGGTTGCTAATAGAGTTTATTTCTAAATGAATTTATAATGGCTGTTACGGACAACCTACATCCCTACCTAAATAAATTATTTTCACCCATGTTGTTCTCATTACCCTGTATGTGCGCGGTACACACAAGTCGACCTATTAAGATTGATAACATAGGAAATTAACGCAGAAACAGACTTGTCTGTACCGCCGATAGGCAGTACGTGTGTTCTCAGTGAGGGCGCCCGCGGGTGGAAGGCAGGCAGGGGAGAAGCGGCGTATTAAGCTGATATCGACCCACGCGGCCGGTCTGCCCGTAACGAGAGCCGCGCGACCGGGACCGACCAAGGCGGCCGGGCGTGCCCGTAACGAGAGCCGCGGAAAACTTTTCGATTTCCCGGGAAAAAACCGCGCCCACAGAGGTCATACTTACTTCATTAGATAGGCCTTTTCCTAAACTATCTAGTAAACATCATTTTGTAAACCTAGGACTTAGGTAAACAGAGATAAAGCAAGTAGAAGTTTTCCCCATCGCCGCCCCAAAGCCGGTAAGCGCCGCCGCTACGCCAGTTCAGTTCAAGCAACAGTTCCGGTAAGTAAAAAGGAAGAAAAAGGAAGAAATAGGAAGAACCAAGGAAGAAAGAAGACTAGTAGCAGCAGTAGTACAACGGGGTACAAGAATTTCAGCGTGCTTACCGGCTTTTATTAGCCCAACGTGGGATCAGCTGATCGTAGGGCGAATGACCCAGTTCGCGGTCAGGGAATATGTACCTGTTCGCGGACGCATATCTGAAGTAGTAGTGTCAGTGATCGTGGACACAGTAGCATATGTACATAGTGTGTGTGTTAGGGTGAACGTACCCACGTGTGTAAATAGTGTAAATAGTGCAGTGTACCGTGTTGTTGATTAGTGCTTAGTATTTTAGTATCAGTGTCTAGTTTGAGTGTTTAGTTTAAGTGATAGTATTTAAGTGACTTGTTAGAAGTGTACGTTTTGGTTTAAATATAGAATCCTAAGTGTGTAGTGAGTGTTCTCATTGGTGGTCCCCTTACACAGTGGGAGGAATTGGGTTCCGAAACGTGAGTGCTCCCCATCCGTGCATAATAGTACATTTCGATATTAGTGCGGAAAGTATGTCATTACCTCATGAGTACCGAGATATCTTGCAACTCGCCTACGGCTCGTGGAAAGACTCGGGACGAGTGAAGAATGACATTTACGCACGAGTATCGAACGACGTTTTTTAATTCAGTTGCGAAAAAATTATAAAATTGTCAATTATTCACTTTGAGGTTACTTTAGTACATGTATTCGACGCGGTGCGGTGCGGCGCTGTGATTGGCTGTCTGTCACTGTCATTAGCTGTGATAGGCTGGAAAAGTAAAAAGCACTAGTGCGCGATATCAAACTTTCCGCACGCTAAACCACTACAAGAAAAGCACTTTATTGAGCAACTTTATTAAAAATAAATATTAAAGCTGAGCTGTCCTAGACGAGGCTAACGTCAGTGTGTTCCCTGGCGGCAACAATGGCAGTAATGCATAATTGACAACCGACAATGTTGTAACTTTTAATTGAAATCGCACAAGCAGTGGATTTAAAAAGATCGCACAAAAAATAGGATCGATTGAAAACTTTAAAATAAAGCACATGCTTGAATGTTTTTAATTTTAGTCTATTATTTATAAATGTCATATACGAAAAAAAATCAGAGCTGGAATCGAACCAAATTCTAGTTCTCTATATAAATTAAACAAATAAAACTATATATATCTCTCAAAAACTAGTTCATGCTGGCATAGTGCAAAGACAACTTATTTCAACTACGTAGGTCTGCTTATTAAGTTATTACATACATATATCTAAATTACATAAAACACATTTCTTAGATAACAATAATTTATGGATCTTGGGTTTATTAGCATTACACTGTAACTGGTACAAGCTATTTAAAACCTTAATATTGACAAAATAAGTACAATATTTCTATGCAGTCATTGCAATGCTACTGTGTATGAAATGTAAGAAATGTATTTCTATTAAGGTGGTCAAAAAAATATCATCGACTAAAATATTTTCAGACGATTCTCAGAGGTATCATCATTTAAGTTTGAATTAAATAGATGAATATAAAACATTTATTGCAGACAACACAGTGGTTTATATTAAACAAATCACAATTTAAAAAAAATACATAAATTAATTTACGTCACTCTGGGCGGTAAGTGAGATTTGCCGCCCATGGGCGCAGCAGCAAATCACACTTCACTGGGCGGCAAATCTCACTTCACACCCAGGAGAAGACGTAAAATTGTGTACGCACCACGGGCGGTAATAAAGAAGGCCTGCACGCCAAGCACATGACTGATGCGACAGTATCTCGCGCGCGAGATAGACTACCCGTCTCTTTCTAATTGACACAGTCAGAAAAGGACGGATAGACTATCTCGCGCGCGAGATACTGACGTGTCAATCATGTACTAGGCGTGCAGATTGCTTGTTTATGGCCCTTACCTTCGGTTCGGGCTCCAAATGCCCACGATCTGAGCCGTTCTTTATTTTACCGCCCTAGGTACATAATGTACTATTAATTGATAGCATGTGGGCTGCCTACTTGAATATTTTACGCATGTTACGCAAATCGAACATTTAGATGCAAGAACGAAAAGTAGGTATGTCATTTAAATGAAGTATGACAATTCCGTGCATGTTTTAGAAAATGACAATTTTTTATGCAGGTGAGATAGAAAATTACAATAAAACAAACATTTGTTACCTTATTATTAGCTCTACACTACATCCATCGATTTAAAATATGCATTTTTCTTTAAAAATAAATCCCATTTTATACAAAAAATGTGCCATAGCAAACTTTTCGCAAGCTAAACAACTACAAAAAAAAACATTTCTTACACAACTGTATATTCTTCTTCCTCCTAGCGTTTGCCCCAGCTTGGGGTCCGCTTGACAACCTAATCCCATGAATTGTCGTAGACACTAGGGACTGCCGTCTGACCTTCCAACTATGCCATTTTGGGATTAGGTCCGGTTTCCTTCCGATGTTTTCCTTCACCGAAAAGCTACTGGTTAATAAATATCAAATGGTATTCCGTACATAAGTTTCGAAAACTCATTGGTACTAAAACAACTGTATTGAACTTCGTAAAAGGTATAAAAACTATAAATAAATAAAATAAAATAAAAATAAAATATTAAAGTAATCAAACTTAAAATATTATAATAATTGGCATTGAAGAAGCAGTGGGCAACACTGGTGCGGAACGATACAGAATGGATAAGGAGAAAGCATCAGTGATTGTCAAAAGTTTATATGAGAACAGTCCGGAACCGATAAAAGTATCAAGACTAGGAAAATACACCGCAGAGAATCATCGACCTTTAAAAGTGTATTTTGAAGAAACGGCTACAGCGAAGCAAATCTTACGTAACAAATCCAAATGTACGGAAGAAATCAAAATATATTCAGATCAAAATCGCACTCAGAAAAATCACCTTAAAGAATTAAGAAATGAGTTACAGCGACGCCAGGACAGCGGGGAAGAAAATTTAACTATCAGGTTTATAAAGGGTAATCCAAAAATTGTGAAAGAGGATCCAAAAAACTCGAAAAGGCACCTGAGACCACAAAAAACGTAAAACCAAAAATCATCGAACACCACTTGATAGACTGCTACGAGGACATCAATGTGAACACGTCATCTCTGAACATTCTCTACCTAAACGCAAGAAGTATCTTGAAGAAAGGAAAATTGGATGAAGTAAAATGTGTAGTAAAAGGAATATCAGGAACCACGCATATAATTGTTATAACTGAAACATGGATGAAATCCGAACAAGATGCGAAATTGATAGAATTATCCAACTATACACAATATTACAATTACAGACCAGATCGAATAGGAGGCGGCGTGTCAATATATGTAAACAACAAAATCAAACACCATTTAATAGATAGCCAATATAAAAATGGAAACAACTATCTGTGGGTACATATAAACAAATTCGGACTCGACATTGGGGTAGTTTATAAACCAGGAGATACATCAACACAAACATTCTTTGAAGACTTCGAAGCCCATCTAAACCTCAGTAAAAGATCTATCATTTTTGGTGACTTTAACCTGGACTTACTAAACAAAGAATCTAATACAAAAACGTACATGGAAATTATTAAAGGATCAGGATTTCAAACGATAAACAAAATAGACCCTACCTTTTGCACAAGGGAAACACATACTACCAAAACAATACTGGACCACGTTCACACAAATTTGAAAAACACTAGCTTTAAAATGTCTATTATAGACTCGGCATTATCAGATCACAAACAAATACACTTGGAAGTAAAGAAAATGAGCCCAAAACTGATACAAAAGATCCAATACGAAGCTGTAGACTATAAAAAACTGTACGAAATCACACAGGAATGTGAAGAAGATGAGTATGACGCGCTAGAATCCTACATCAAGACTCAAATAATGAAAAGCAAGATCACCAAATGGAAGACAATCAATGAACCACAGGATGAATGGATAAATAAACAGATAATGGAAGAAATACGTACCAGAAACATCGCATGGCGCCAGCGAAAAGCTGACCCAGACAATAAAATAACTGAAAGAGATTTCATAATTAAGCGCAATAAAGTTATCGCCACTGTTCGAAAAGCCAAAAATAAATATTACTGTGATAACTTTATTAAATGTAGGGGTAAACCTAAAAAAATGTGGGAGCTAATTAATACCCTAGCTAAAAATAAACATAAAGAAAATTGTATACCTCCCAAGCTAATTACTGACAAGGGAACTATAACTGAAGGGTTTCAAATTTGCGAATACTTTAATAACTTCTTTTCTACAATAGGGGATCTGTTAGCTAAAAAAATACCTGATAAATATCACGACAGCCAAACATAATCAAACAGTTTTTACACAGCTTAATGAAGTTAATCTTTGCACTGAAGACGAAATCATCAAAATAATAAAAACATTAAATTCAAATACCAGTACCGGAATCGACGGAATAAGCACAAAATGTCTTAAATGTATCCATAAAAATATAATTAAAAATCTAACGTTTTGCTTAAATAAATGTATAAAAGAAGGTTATTTCCCAGAAACAATGAAATTAGCAAGAGGTACACCTATTTTTAAATCAGGAGAAAAAGATTCATGTAGCAATTATCGTCCTATTTCGGTCCTGCCAGTAATTTCAAAAATATTAGAAAGGATTATATACCAACGCCTTGAGGCATTCCTAACGTCTATAAATGTTCTATACAAACGTCAATATGGTTTTATACTCGAAACTGTAATTCAAGGCCAAAAAAGTTACTACAATGTTGCCACTGCAGTAAAATGTTTGTACAATGGTATATTCCCTTTTTTATTAAAAACACGCTAACATAATTTATTTGTTGGTAATTTCAATCCTATAATTTAAAGAAGTAATTGTATTTACTTATTTTACATAAATAAAAGACGCCCTAATAAAAAGTTAAACATCCGTGATTTTTGGTTGCAAAGCTGGTATTGCACTTGTATTACTTCGGGTATTCATAACATTTGGTACAATAATTTACGACTAAGTTAAGAACTACATCAAGTCAAAAACGAAACCTTATCGTGTTTAATATGTTCGTTAGAATTGTCTCCGTGTTAGTTTACTGTTGAAAGTAGAGTACAGTCGGCGACAAAAGTTCATACCTACCTTTTTTTTACAAAAACCTTATTTTAACTAGTAGCCCGCTTCGAACCGAGAACTCGTGATTTACATGCAAACGAGTGGACCAATATAACAAGACACTTTATGATGATTTTTTCGCGTCTTCTAAGCTCCATAATGCCTTGATCAATCTGGTCATATTTGAACACTCAAATTATATTATTTATCTATGCTGCATCCCCAAGAAATTTTATAAAGTTATCGTGGAACAATTATTTAAAATCAAAAATCTTTCGAAATGCAGAGACGTCTAGGTAGCCAGCTGACAGTTCCGTTGTATCCGTACGTATGTAAGTACTTCGCTTACGCTCCACTCTTTAGATAATGTCACAGAATAAATAATATGATAATGTTGGCCAATATAAAGCAGCATATTATAAAAAGGTTTTTTTTTTTTTTAATAAATGGCTTTCTCCCTTTGCACATGAGCAATGGGAATTCTGCCAATGACAAGTTGACGACGTTAATCACATTTTATTTGTTAAATAAATATAGGCAACGTTGTTCGGTTTTAGCCTTGCTCTTTGTAAGGGTGATAGCTGCTCCTTACAAACAACACGTGGTGGCCATGCCAGGACAACTGTCCATTAAACTACAGAGAGTTTACACGCGTTTTGAGACTAATTCTTCATTCGCTGCACACTTTTATTAGATCACCGCACAATAAGCTATCAATATTACACACTGAACTACTTAAATGAGCAAAAAATAAAAAATGTTTCTCAAGACGTCCAAACTACCCTGCGTTACGAACAGAAGTCCTATAAAAAGGTTGGCGAAACCTGAAAAGTTTACTTGACAGTGACATAAGCGACAATGATGGTTATGACACTGACGTATCTGTCGTAGATTTTTTGGCCTTGAATTCCAGTTTCGAGTTTAGACCGAAATCCAACACACTTACAGCTGCTGTCGACCTTATAACGGAAATAAAAACAAATATTGATAATAAAATGATAGCCCTAGGAGTCTTCATCGATCTTCGTAAAGCATTTGACACAGTGAGCCATTCAATATTACTTGATAAACTTAGAAGTATAGGCATAAGTGGAACTTTCTTTAAAATACTCAAATCATACCTATCTAACAGATCGCAGATAGTAAAAATTGGACAGTATCAAAGTAGTCGTCATCCTATAAAGTGCGGTGTACCCCAAGGGTCCATTCTTGGACCATTGCTGTTTCTCATTTATATGAACAATATTCAAGAACTTGAAGTGCAGGGACAAATCACTTTATACGCTGACGACACGTGTTTATTTTATTTTGGAAATAATATACAACAACTCATCAACCTGGCTCAAGCTGATCTCAATAAATTTTCTGAATGGTTTAAGCACAATTTATTGACAATCAATACATCCAAAACATCATACATTGTTTTCTCGGCAAAAAATAAGGAAATTCAAAATCATGCTCATCTAGAAATAGATGGTCAAATACTACAAAAAAGCGTCAAAGAAAAGTACCTAGGACTATTTTTAGACCCTCAACAAACATGGAAAGACCATATTGCAAACTTAAGAACTAAAGTTATTCAGCTAACAGGCTCGCTGCGTCGCACTGCAGGCTTCTTCCCACGTCACGTAAAGTATATAGTATATAACTCACTTGTAAAGTCACATTTTGAATATCTCATTGAAATCTGGGGTAACGCGGCCGCAACACATTTAAAAAAACTACAAATAGCACAAAATAAACTAATCAAAACTTTATTTAACTATCCCTTTCGCACCCCAACGTCTGATGTATACCATAAAACAAAATTAATGAATCTCAAACAACTATATACATATAAAACATGTATTCTGATCCATAAAATTGTAAAAAATCACATTCATACGCAAATCACATTCAAAACAAAAACATATAAATACAGTAGAAGGCAGCAATACCTCCACCATCTGCACATTCCAAGAACACGTACAGAGTACTATGGAAAAAGGAATTTAACGCATGCAGGAGTAAAACTATATAATGAGTTGCCTTTTAACATTAAAATATCTAATTCCATAAAAGTGTTCATAAAAAATCTTAAATCACATGTATACAAAAATATTGCGATAGCATGATTTGATTGTAAATATTACTTATCACAAAAATACTTGTTTACTATAGTTGTATATAACGAATGAAAATATATTAACAATTTTATTTCACATCATTATTGCATGATATGATTATGAGAAATCCTTTTACAATAATTGAATTAAGCACCTATTATGTTTGTAAATAACTATACTGCTGACTTTTAATGCATGTTGCTTGTTGCTACAAATTGTTTATATCTACTATTAATTTGTAAGTTCTCATTTAAGTGAATATGTACTGTTATATTCTTATGAGAATAAAAATCTTTAAACCGAAACCGAAACTTGAAATATTTTGCACAGCCTGTAGATTATATTTGCTTATAGATATCTTATTATGTAAATTGATAGCCGTACATTAAATTACTCCTATCTACCTAATTGTTTTATTCAGTGAAGTTGTATTTGTGATTGTGGTAGGAATCGAGAGAATGGAGAAATTACAAATGGCGTTGGACGAAAAGAAACGAGGTAACTCGTATTAAATTAAGTTTTATGTACTATCGAACCAACTGAATCGTGACCCACCATAGAACCTTGTTACAATTAACGAACATACGCTCGATCATATGACGTTCATGTTCATACGCAGTTAATTGTAACAAGGTTCCATGCTGGGTCAGGATTAAATTTTGTCGATAGTACCTACTGCATAATTATTTTTTACGTAAAAGTACACATTTTTATGGTAGCATTTGTGTCTTTTTTTTGATATAAAATTACTTGAAAACTAGTTTTAGCTTTAATAAAATTATTGCGTAAAAAGTTTATTGTAAAAAAGGATAAAAGGTGGAATAAATGCTTTTAGGCATTTTCTTCAGCCGTACACAATACTTAAGGTTTTTTTTTTAATATTAGCTGGATACTAAATTCATTCATAATATAATCTATTATTGTGGTATCTGCCGTAACACAGCTGAAAGAAAAACGCTATTTAAAAAAAAGTGACCTTTTCATGTCCAAGGTAGGTACATTGTTGTCGTTTGTTAATAGAGTTTGTTAAAAAAAAATTTTGAAATTGAAAATTGACAACCAACAATGATGTACAAATTGGCTTGAAAGCGTCACAAATATGTAAAAAATTGCTGACTTAAAAGAAAACAACAAAATTCTTCATATTTTTTTAAAATATATGTTAAAAAATTTTTTCTATTGCTTCGCGTTAAAACCTACCTACACAAAACCCAATTATAAAAATAACACCCCGTCCAAAAGTTCCGCCCGCGGCATGGTCCCCATTACGCTGGCCGCGTTACCTCTCTATACAGCTAAAGCTATACGCTGGGAGAGGTAAGCGCCAGCTCTACGGTCCCCTGTTTTTTCGACCAGGCGGGCCGACAGGGCCCTCATCAAGCATTTCATGCCGGCCGAACAGGGGCCCAGTGTCTCTAATGCAAGCGCTGCAAACTCATAGTCCTTAAGTAAGGACGAGTATTTGCGGCGCTTGAGAACCTGAATGGATCTGTTTAACTGCAATGGAAGCTCTCAAAATCCTGCGCTTTACTTTCACCGCAAACAGCAAAGTGCGGCTTTTCATTGATTCTTTTCTGAGATACGACTTCAAGTTTTCAATTGCTGACTTTTACAAAGCTTTCAACAACTTGCTTAGGCGATCTTAATGAAATGGACTTAACCCATTGAATATCCAACACTTAGGTTATTTATTGAGTTCGTACGTACGTCGAACGTAATGTTGATAGGATTTATATCAATACGATTTCAAAATGGACTAATCAAATGTGATCATACTGATCATGTTTAAAGTGTATACTTAATAGGTAATGATAAAAAATATACTGATATTTGTTTGGTGCGGGGCTCGGAAACCGTTTTTTTTGGTTCTTTCGTTTCTGTTTCATATTTAATTGAATCTTATAATATGAAGTTAAAACCTAAATATAATATTCAGTTTTACGTAAGAACTACAAAATAATGAAATATTTTGGATTATTTCGGGTATTTTTGCTTTAACCGATTCCGAGCCCTGGTTTGGTGATGGCTACATAAAATAACGGAATAGATGAATTCGATCGTAATTATTCAATAAAAAATCGTGGTACTTATCGTTGTACGGATATTTTAACTACACTCGAGAGCAAAAGTTTCGGGTCACTAGCATTTTCTTGAATATCTTTAAAATTAATATCTTTTGAGATATTCAAGAAAATGCTAGTGACCCGAAACTTTTGCTCTCGAGTGTACGTGCATTTGCTTTTGATGAATTTTACGCTAGGATAACTAAACTGAGCTTCCGATAATACTTCATTAATGTAGGTTTATATTTACAAATATAAAAATATGAAGTCAAAAATCCTTAAGACTAGAATTATACGAAAATGGTCATTGAAAACATTGCTTAACTCGTTGCTAGGACCCTTGAATGATTAATTTTCATCATCTTTCGGTAGATATATCTTCTACGGTACAGCAGAACGTAGAGCACCCTCTTTGTAACACCGGTTTATATTATTAAGTTGCCAGTTTTTTTTTACAAATAACTTTTTGTATACAACTTCGTACTTATTTTGTAAATTTTCCATTTTAGGGAGTGGTATTGGCATCCGCCATTTACAGGCGGTGCTGACCGCCGTCTGCGCAACTGTCATCTACGTTATGAGAAGCAGCATGGGCGTTGCTGTGCTAGCTATGACTGACACCAGCAAGAATAGTACTTCTACAGTTGAGGTAAGGTGATTCGACATTTAGGTCATTTACTAACTTTTACGATATAAAAACTTAGCAGACGACTTAAGGATGATACCAATCACAAAGCATTATAGTTAGACATAGGTACTAATTAACCAATTTATGTTACATTCCCAAATAAAACCGGTATCGCGTAAATACAAAACCTGGGGACAACGTAATATCCTGCATTATCGTAACTACATTATTATAGTACATTACGCACCTAGGGCAGTAAAATAAAGAACGTCTCAGATCGCGGATATTTGTGGCCCGAACCGAAGGTAAGGGCCATAGACAAGCGATCTGAGGCCTTCTTTATTACCGCCCGTGGTGCGTACACAATTTTACGTCTTTTCCTGGGTGTGAAGTGAGATTTGCGGCTACGCCCGTGGGCGTAATATCTCACTTACCGCCCAGAGTGACGTAAATTATAAAATATATGTATGTTTTCGTAGCATTATGCACTGAAGTGAAGGCTTCGTTGTCTGACTTGACATATATACAGACAGAAAATTTAAACAATCTATAGTTAGAACACCGGGAGTCTATATGGAACTGCAATGTTGGATCCTCTGGAAGGGCTCATCCAGAATCCATTATTATGATACTTTATGGAGAAGGGAGAAGAACAATTATATTGGCTGAACACGCTGTCGCGGGTCTGGATAATAATAAATAAGGCAGACAATAATATCTGGATAGGCCCTTATGGCGCGAATGTACCACTAAAACTTGAACATGGGGATTTCCTCAAGACTCTCCAGAGCGATTAGCAAAGGGTCCTACTTCGGCCGTTTCTTCTTAGTCATAACTTATCGGTCATATTTTTCGCATTTGGTAGATTTAAGTCCGCCTAAGTTTTCGATTAATATGAAATCCAAATTCCTAATTAAACAGGAGTCAAGTTAGCACAACTTTATTTTTACGATCGCGTGTATCGTATAATGTAGAAACCAAATATTGGTAACAGTAATATTTTCAAAGCAGCACACGCCTTAATGCTACGAAATACCTGTCTCTAAAACCTCATATATTAAAGAGATTGTGTAGCATTAGGTATCTAATTTCACAAAGTCTAAGAAGATCATTGAATAACTTCGGTCAATGCTAAGGACTCACAAGAAAAAGAAAACTAGTTAAACGTAATCATGTGAACAAAAAGCTTGTAAAGACCAAAACCTTTTAAAAGCACTCCAATCTGTTAGTAAGTTACAAAGTGAACAGAAGCGGTATTCATACTTTAAAACCAGGACTTGTTACTATATTCGAAGAATATTCTAACAAGTTTATTCCTTGAATAGACCTTCAGGTTTTATGCCCTTGACGTCGTTTATTTTTATCAATTACGAACTACAATAAGCATTTTGTAATCATTCACGCACAAGACAATTTAATGGATCAGATGAAGTAAAATTTCTATACTCGGAACCATTATTTTTATATAAAATATTCCTAATTATTTCATACATCAGAGACTAGTAATAAGAAAAACCTATCGACACTTTAATCAAATTAGTTAATCGACGACATTTCCTGATATATTTATTCAACTACATAATTTTATAGATATACGAATGGAACGAGGAGATCCGAGGAGTGGTGTTATCTTCTTTCTTCTGGGGTTACACCATCATGCAGATACCAGCTGGTATCCTGGCGAAGAGGTTTGGTGGCAAGCCTATGCTGCTGTCTGCTCTGATGATCAATGGAGTGTTGTGCTTAGCCACTCCAACGCTGGCCAAGTTTGTAAGTGTTGTATTTGCTTGTTTTCTAATTCTAATTCTCTGTCTCTAATTGCGTAGGTACTTATTTGAAGTAATAATGACTGAGATTTTGTTGTTCAAGTTAAATCATATAAATAGTTAGAGGGTGCCAGAATTCACTGAAAAAAATAATTTGTTACAAGCAACCAAATTTCGTCTACCAGTAACTTAAAAATAGTGACTACAAAACTAAGGCTTATTCTTACCAAAATGTTTTGTTATTTATACATAAACCATGTGTTATTAACAAATGAACTTGATTAACTCTTTACCAAACTTTGGTTATTGATGAAATAGCCAAAGTAGTTTTGTTATCCTTTTTTTTCAGTGTTTGTATGCAAATATAGTTAATTTGCTACATTTGAACGGCCGATGAAATCTCTTGTATTTATTTATTTATTATTTATTTATTTAAACTTTATTGCACAAAAGAAAAACTTGATGTACAAAAGGCGGACTTAATGCCATGAGGCATTCTCTACCAGTCAACCTTAAGGCTAAGCAGAGAAGTTGTGGGCGGTGCTTACTAGAACAAGAGGTAAAGAGTTAACTACAAGTAAACAATGAATACAATATAATACAATACATCACACATACATATTCATACACACGTATATTTATATAAATATATATATATATATTATATATAAACGAAACTTATCAATCGGAACTCTAATCTTTCATTCCACTAGCGAAAAAGACACGAACAGCTTTTTTAAAGGCAAACTTGCTGGGAGCATTTTTAACATTACGGGGAAGTGTGTTCCACAGGTGTTGTATCTCAGGACGCAACAATAACAACAACATTAACACTTTATTGTAAAACAAATAAAAATACAATAGTAAGAATACATAATATTTGTACAAAGGCGGACTTATCCCTTAAGGGATCTCTTCCAGCCAACCTTAACACTTAACAATTTATATGTTACCGTAAAATTGTAAATACCGTTAGATTATTATCTAACTTGTGATTGTAAACTGTTTGACGGCCTCCTAGCCTAGTTGGTAGTGACCTTGCCTATAAAGCAGGAGTTCCTGGGTTCGAATCCTGGTCAGGGCATTTATTTGTGTGCTTATCACAGATATTTGTTCCTGAGTTATGGATATTTTCTATGTATTAAAAATATAAAATACATAAATAAAAAGATAACAGTCTAAATATTGTGAACCGTAACTTAATTGTTTTCAATTTAATGCATTAGTTTCCGAGAGATTAAATCTATCGATGTGAAACCGTCTTTTTGTGAAATGCAATTAAACACAGGTACTAGCCTACACCCGCGACTTCGTCCGCGTGAAAATGGTTATAAAATTCAACCCTTTTTTCACCCTCTTGAGGTTGAATTTATTTTTTAGTGTCTTCAAATTTCTGTTTAGGCTGTGCGTAGTCTGTTTGGTCTATAGACAACCCTAATGTTTATATAGGTATTTAGATATCAGCATATTTTGCTTCTTCTTTTTCATTTGTAAGCAAATATTATATATTACGCCTAATTTAAAAATTAAAAATAAACTTAGAAAAGATGATATCAACAGATAATTTTGAAACTCAAGATATAGTTTTATCGTGAAGGTAATGGCTAATGTTTCCGTACGTATTACTTAAGCAAATACTTACGGAAACATTTAATTCATTACTAAACATTGATTACGCAAAAATGACGCAGTTTTTGATGTCATTGTAATTTTAATACACTGCTTTAAACTGGTTATGATGAGTATTTCAGAGCCTATGTATGTAGATGTACAGTGAGTATCAAAATTGCAAAGACTACTTATGAACGAATTCATTCATAAATTGTCTATGCAATGTTGAATCTAGGTGTAAATAATATCATTTTATATTTTAACCAGTCACTTTGCAGTATAATCGGAGGAAATCAGAGCTTTCTCTCTATATAGTAAGCTTAGATTAGTTACTTTCGTAGATTGCCTATGCCATCGTCGCCATCTCATAATCTCATAAAGTTGTCTAACGGATCCTAGATTTCCTTAACGAGTTTTAGGAAAATTCAAAGCAAAGCTACAAAGACGATGTTTATGGTTTTATATATTTCAGGGTTCTTGGATAGCGATCTGCGTGGTTCGTATGACCATGGGCCTAACGCAAGCCTGCTTTATGCCTTCCACACATACGCTGTTGGGCCGCTGGGCCCCACCGTCCGAGAGAACCACACTTAGCATGATCGCTTATGCAGGTACTCTCAATGACCTTTTACAATGTGCAGTCTTCGAAAAATAATAATAGTTTTAAAGAAAAAAGAACCAACTTCAAACAGGCTACTCTACCTTTCGAAGAGCATGACCGAGAGCTCCCTCAATTTTGCCAGGACCCCATCATCAGATCCTGACCTGATAACTTAAGAATATTAAGAATATTAAGTAGATTAAGATTAATGTATTAACTAGAAAGAGTATTCTTTCAAAAAAAGAAAGAATAACAAAGATCCCGGCGGATCGAAAACCTCCGTCTCCTTCGAAATCTTTAAGTCGACTGAATTTGTTTATCATTTGCCAGTTACCAAGTATCCCTTAACTTTATAATTGTCATGAATGTGAAGGTACATTACATTATATTAGCGCCTAAATCGCTAAACTGATGAAGATAAAACTAGGTATGGAAATGAATTGAAACCTTGGGAAGAACATTATTATTAACTATGATAGTTCGAAGTAATTGTTATCAAATATTAACATTATGAGCTTTATGGCAACTCTGTGATAAGTGGTGATGTTATCATCGTCCTGACAAAATCATAGTTCCTTCGGTAATGGCCCTTCGTTACCTGTGTCATTCGTAAAATGATTATAACTAACATCTTCATTATGCTCCCATTTTAATAGCCAATTAATAAACAATCTCTCGTTTCAGGCATTCAAATAGGCACAATTTTGACAATGCCTGTTTGCGGAGTGCTATCTTCAACGTCGCTCGGTTGGACGCTCATATTCTACACAATGGGAATGCTTGCTTGTGGAACTGCTGTCTTCTGGTGGGCTTTTGCAGGTAGCAGTCCTCGAGAACATCGCTGGGTGAAGGAGGCAGAGCGGGAGTATATTGAGAACTCACTCAATTCTAGTGGAAAGGTGATAATTCCTTCCATCATATTTGATGGATGGATAAACATAATTGGTAGAGTTGTACCGTTCTCAAACATTCTCATGAACTTTTCCCATTTTGAGTAGAAAATGTCCTTGCTCGAGAATATTCCCACAGTATACGGAGAACGTTTCCGTGATCTTTAATAATTGGCGTTCCCTATAGGTGTCAGTAATAGGATATTTTACTAACGGATGCCTAGTGAAGAAAAGATTTGTCGTATCAAAGGCATCCGTCATACTAATGTACATGAGTAAAATTACTATTATATCATCATGACATTCTTCCAGGCCTGTCCTCCTATACCTTGGCGTAGTATTCTTACTTCACGACCCCTCTATGCCACTGCAGTCGTCCATATAGGTTTCAACTGGAGTTTCATCATGTTTTTGGTCGAAATGCCTACTTACTTGAAAGAGGCGCTAGGAATTGATCTGAAAAATGTGAGTATGAGAGAGTTATCGTTTTTTTTCGTTAAAACTTTAATTAAGTATATGAGCACGGAAGCAAAGCAAAGTATTTTATATCAGGTAAAATTCAGAATAAAACTTTAATAAAAAAAATCTTCTTCGAGCTATTGTACTAGAAGAAATACTCATCAAATAAATGGGGAACATTTTAAAATCTTTCACATATAATTTATTTTCAACATCTTCTTACAGAGTTCCTCACTATCTGCCCTCCCGTTCATCGGACAATGGATTGTCTTGGTGATTTCTGGCATCCTGAGCGACTACTTTATCAATAAAAAAATACTGAGTCTAGACGCTTGCAGGAAACTTTTCAATTCAATAGGTATACCTATATATAATAATACTTAAATTATGCTACAGTCCAGCAAATAATTATGCTAGAAACTTATTGAGGGTACATGAATATTTGTTTGTTATAGAAGACAAAGTTACCGGGTATAAACCTGATGTAGGTCATTTTTATTTAGTTTCTTCTCTTTACTGAGCAATTGTAAAAGCGTGATATGGATAATTTTCTACTTAAGTATACTACAACAATAAAAAAGATGTATACCTACCTATCAATATTTCCTTATTACAGCATGCTTTGGCGGTGGTATAGGGCTCATCGTAATGTCATTCCTCTCGAAAGAGCACCAGAATATCGCCATTGCAGTTATGGCGCTCACTGGTGGGATTCTTGGCACCAGTGGAAGTGGTTATGTGGTAAGTTTTTCTAGAGGGAATTACGATGTGCCCGCCGGATTTGTCCGACGGATATGCCCGGCGGACAGATCCGTTCGTGTGTGGCGCTATTCAGATGTATCCGCAGACAAACCCGTGTCCAATTCGCGCCATACACGCACGGATTTGTCCGCCGAGCATATCCGTCGGACAAATTCGGCGGGCACATCTGTGCGTGTATCCCTAGCTATTCCCTCAGCTCGGGTAATAACATTTAACGCTTGGGCTTTATCAACCACTTTTCCGCAAAAAAATCCAAGCATATAGGGTGCATCAATCAAGTCCTTGAAAACCGAGACAGTAGAATATTATATTATAAATAAGCATTTTTTTTGTTTCACTTATTTATTCTGTTGTGTCAGATGTGTGATTTACCTCAAAATTCAGCGGGCTTATATTAACTTACTTTTAATTCCAGTTAAATCACATTGACCTGTCACCCAACTTCGGCGGGATTATGTTCGGTATGACCAACTGCTTGGCGAACCTCATTGGCATCTTGGCTCCTCTCAGCACTGGTTTCATTCTTGGAGATCATCCTGTAAGTAAAGCTCAAGTACGATCGAAGCCTTATGATCCATTGATATGCTACTTTCTACCTTACATGAAATCAGGTATAGGATGGGATGGTCTATCTGTCTGTCTGCCTGTCTGTCTGTCCGTCTGTCACAAGGCTGTGTCACATGAACAGTTAGACAGTTCAAATTACCGCTATACAACAAATACTAAAAACCATTGACATTGACCCAGTGTGAATATGAGGTAGGAAATTCTTGCTTAAAAATCAGCCATGTCTCATTTGACGTTAGGTAGAATCCCTTAACAACTACCATACCCATGAAATATTTCACGAAGGGCATTAATTGAAAAGGAGGCCGATGCTATGGTCCCGGTCCTGGTGAAGTTCTTGTTTTAGCCCCTAATTTCTGTACTTGCGACTCACCTTTTTTGCTATTTAGTGGATGTATTCCATAATAATTAAATTTTTACATCGTAAATACATTCTAAGCGCGATCACCCACTATCAGTCCGCCGGACGATATCGGCCTGTTAGTTGTTCGGACCTGTCAAATTTTTGTAGTAACTCACAAGCCTATATCGTCCGGCGGACTAATAGTGGGTACGCACCCATGAGATAAGAGTATCAACTTATTTTTCAAAATCGGTTTGCAACTGTATGGTCAGCCATTTTGATTCCTAGGCCACTAAAGAACCATGTCATGACAGTTGCCCGATGATGCGGATAAACGCAACTATGCACTACTAAACTAGCTATTATGACAAGGTTTGACAGTGGTCTAGGAATCAAATTGGTGGACTGTATAGTAATTATTTGATTACTCAACGACACGGTCAATAATTCCAGACAGATCCCGCGAGATGGCGCATCGTATTTTTCCTGGCAGCCGGCTTGATAATCACCGGTGATCTAGTATTCAGATTCTTTGGTACTACTAAGCTCCAGCCGTGGAATGATGCGTCTAGTGATTATGAACCAGGTAAGATTAGTTTATACATTATACTAGTTGGAAGAAAGCATAAATTATTATAAAATACAAAGAGCCTAAGAGGATGTAAAACCAAGCCCAACGTGGGTCAATTCGGGTTGCACAGGGTGGTTCCACAACACGTAGGGACCTTAAATACCGCGAGCCATCCGATTGCCTCTTGGTCACTGTAAACGCGTCATTGCTTAACTAACATAATAAAAAAAAGATACTCGTATGTAACCTGTGTCAACTTAAGAACTGAAATTGATGACTTTGTTTTGAGGTTTATTTTACATATTTACTTTTATTTAAAACTTTAATTCTTTTTTGTTTCAGCCAAAGAAAAGCAGTTTATAAATAACACAGACACGGAGAAGTCGGTTAAGGAAGTGGTGTATAGTTTTCAGGACCAAATGAAAGATTAATTGATAGTTTTACTTAGGATTAAATTATAGATGTAAGAAATAAAATTATTTTTTGTCAAGTACCAACTGTTTATAATTTTATATTATACCGGTAGCCCAGTCTATATTGGACCAAACAAAAATACTGGTATTGGAACCCTTAGTCTATTTCACACAGAGTTGGTGTGGTTGGACTCTAAATACGTTTTACTAGTAGCAATGTCGAAAAAACTAATAATTTCTACTAAGGTCGCTTTTAATATGGTTTTGATATTTCTTTTGTCCAATTAGAGAAATATACAGTGATACGCAATTTATTAGACGTCTTAACAGAATTATGTGACATTTTGTCAAATAGAGCCAATTTTGGTGAGCCGTAATGGCGGCGACAAGGTAATAATAGACATGATGATGATGTTTCTTACTAATTGCCTTACATATAAAATCATTGTTGTCTTATTACTATTTTGTTCGGTTTTATTTTTCGTTACAGAAAAGACTTCAATATAAGTTAGCAGATAAATTGAGAGTTTTAAACACGGTCTAACTAGTTAGAAGTTACCGGATCAACGCGTTAGCAACTCTAACTTAGTTTGGTACTGTAATAAGGAGAAAATGAAGCGGAACAGAGTTTTACAACTTATAGAAAAAGAACAGAAAGGGTCAACGGTTGGATGTAGCTAATTTTGGATTATTGAAGCATCTTCACATACTCGTCTCTTTTTGTTTGCGATTCTGCACAATATGCACGTAAGCAATTTACTGCACTTTAATTTAAATTTCTATACAATATTTGGTATTTTGTAAAACTTGTCTTTCTACACGCATTTCAGCGCGAATTTATTTTTTATAAAGACCTTGTGGACTGGGCGCATTTGTCGCATAGAACTAAGGAAACCATACATGTAAACGCACCAGAATATCTTAATGATAATTAGCTGTCAACGGAAAAGTACGAAGGTGCCTAATAATCCATATCTTACACCCATAAAAGGCTGGATTTCAATGAAATTTCATAGAAAAGTGTGTTATAAGCTAGAAAAAGATTGAATACGTACGAAAGCATTGTTGCCAAAGTTGAAGTGGAGCCGCGCTAGCGAATGCTAAGCTAACGTCTGTAGCGAGATGCATCATTAAAAAGCGCAGATATTGCGCCCAAGTGCCCAAGTGCACTTATTCGTGTTTGCTAAGCAGTTGAAATAACACCCCTCTACAGCTGACTTTTATCTCCACATGGCGTGCAGCACGCAACAAACATGTCACCCGTCAGCTTAAGCTTTTTCGTCCATTTATCATCATCACATCAGCTGAAACTCACTGTCAGGCAAAAGCACTTTCCAGATCCACAAAAATATTCGTACACCTGATTTAAAGTCGGTTTGCGATTGACAGATCAACTTTATACACTTGAATCTCCATTTTATTGTCATAATCATAAAGTCAACTTTACAAGCATTACACCATTTGGTGCCGTGGTTGAACATTGACTTTATTTCCTTTATGTTTAGGTGATATCAAATGGATAAATATTATTTGTCAAGTCCAAACTTACTTCAAACGTACCTATTGTAATAACCGGTGACTTAATTATCCCAAAAACCCGAAAAGTGCGTGTCGGAAGCACAATGGAGGGTCCGGGCGTTGAAATGTGATAAGAAAAAAGTTAGAAGAGAGAGGAGTACCCATTCAATACAATACAAATACGACTAAAAAGAAAACCAGGTACCGTATTATAATATGTATTAAAATACATTAAAAAACGCAATCTGTCTCAAGCATATCTCCGACACACAAACAATAATCGACCAATATTTAAGTTGTATTGAAGTTGCGTCGGAATAATTTTCAAGCAAGTTCTGATATACATTGTAAGTATACTTTTTAACACAGTTGCTCAAAAAAGTGCTTTTCTAGTAGTAGTTTATAGTGCGGGAAGTTGGATTTGCGCACTAGCGCTTTTTACTTTTCCAGCCAATCACAGCTCATTGACAGCGACAGACAGCCAATCACCGCGTAGCAGCATACATGGTACTAAAGTAACCTCAAAGTGACTTATTGTCAGTTTTATCATTTTTTCGCAACTGTATTAAAAAACGTCGTTCGATACGCGTGCGTAAATATCATTCTCCATACTAGCATCGAAATGTACTTATCTGATTCAGACGTATAGATGCTGGCTGTATTGCGCAGTTAATGCATTGGAGTTATTTGATTTGATTTTGATTGAGTTTTGATTTTGATTTTGATTTAATTTTGGAGTTGTATTGAAGTTGATTCTTGTCTATACGTGTTTTAAAGTTAGAATACGGCCTCATTACATTGCAGAAAATATAGCAAATGAAACTAAGAATTAACAACAGGCTGACTTACCGCTTAAAAGCGTTGTGGAAATAATTCTAAATATGTTCTTACATCGTATTGTTTTGCGGCAAACCCCCCCTTCAGCAGTGGACTTCTTATGACTGAGATGACGATGATGATGACGATCGTTTTGTTGGTAATAAATAACTATTTGGATGTAATTAGAAAACCTCCCAATCGATGTTTTTCTTAATATTCTTCATAGATATTGAGAGACGGGTCAAATCAGGGAGGGATATGTGGAGCCTCCCCCATCCCCTGGGGAAGGAGGCTTCGGCTCAACAGTATGACACTATAAATATAAAATATTAATAAACAGTATTTTTTTGTACCCTAGTTCAGCTACTCTAATTAATTATGGTACCTAACTGATTTAATTATTTGGTGATTCATTTAGCTTTAAATACTATCACACATCCTTTTCGATGTCTCTGAATTGTTTAAACAGTTTGCAAAGGATAATGCTTGAGCTCATCCTCTCTTTATCAGTCTTGTATTATTGTTATGCTACTTATATTTGATACAATACAAAAAACGTAGAGTTCTACTTAATATTGTATGGTCTGATGAAAGTAAGTATATACGAAAATTTTATGTTTTATTATTTAAGGGTTCAAAAAAGGTTGATGTGGCCCTCGGGTGAGGAAAAGGTCTTATTTACAAAATATTATTGTGTTTTCTTAGCGTTTTTTTAGGGTTGGGAATCGCAAAGGGTTAACGGGTCGTCTTTTTGTGTAAGCTTCATTGAAATTCGGCACAAAAGATTTATTACATTATTTTATTTCATTGTATTTTTTTAATAAAGACTGTGTACGTTAAAATCCGGCCACGCATGGTATAGTACATCTTTTTATTGAATGTGCATATTCAACCAGCACTTCTAATTAATAATTTGGAGTTATCAAGCTACATAATAAAATTTAAAACATAATATAAACGTTACGTTGTCTATGAGTTTGATCACTATATATTCCACAGTGCCTATATTTTTTTGTCCACAGTGTTCTGACAGTGTTTACCAAATTTTCCTGTTAAAAATAGTTTTTTATTATAAATAAGATGAATCAAATGATACCTTATTAAATTCTCTTTTCACCATAGCTCACATTTTTCTAAGTGTATTTAGATTGAAATAGTTCGGAGGTGTTCTAACTTTGGTGAGTTTGACTTTTTGACAAAAAAATGGCTGCCATATAAAAATTACTTTCAGTGCTTGGAGTAGAAAGTTTTCCTGACTACCTCAAGTAGAATAGAGTTTCAAAACATTTTTTTTTGTAAGATGACATTCTATTGACCATAAAACCGGTTGTGAAAATATAAATACAATTGTGGTATTGTAAGCAGGAAGCGAGTGAAGATTATCAAAAAACGCTGGACAAAACATTAAAGATATGATGAAATATCTTCAGTAAAAACTGAGACAAGCCCATACAATTGTAATATGATTCTATTTTTATTATATATTACTATGATTAGAGATTATTTATAAAAAAGAACTGCTTGAAAATGTGTATCCGAAAGGGAGATGTACCATACCATGCGTGGCCGGATTTTAACGTACACAGTCTTTATATCGCTCTTCCTTACAGCGGTGTAAATTTTTGACTAATTGGGCCAGTTTTTATTATGTCATAAGTATAATTAATAAAAAGACAAAAAACGCAGGGCAGATACCGTAAAATGGGGTGAGTAGGGATTGCGTGGAGAGTTGGGTTATGAATGGGGAGAGAAGGGATCCGAGGGGGGTGAGATGGTTTTTAAAGGCTACTGCTACCTAAATAATAGAATCGTATTACAAATGTAATGGAGCTATAGTGATATTCATAAGAAAAAAAATCGATTCAACAATGTTCCAAAATAACCGTTGTATGTAATCCTATCTCACCCGAACTACGAGGTACTACGGGGCGAGGAGAAATTTTATGTTTATCGGCATAGTTATTAAATGGAACTACCCAAAATCATTAAAAAAAACTAAAATACAAATGTCCGGAACATTTAAGTATCATATATAAAATGGACCCTAGTAAATTTAAGATATATAAAAGTTTTACCCGGCTCACGCTTGACCGTTTCGTTTTTAATATACCGCCGGATATTGGGCTTGTCGCTGTGCACACGCACGAAATGCGCCAGTAATTTTAATACACTCGGAGACTTGTACGGCGTATTATATTATTAAATGTGCCGAAGGAGGGAGGGTCTACGCATTGAAACATATACTCAGTAAAATAATTTATTTCAATCATAAAGAAGAAATACAAAAAATCTTAAGAGTCGCCAGGACGCTCGGGTTCCCATACAAACGTAGTTTAGCTCTCATTTTAAAACGACATGCTTTAGAACCACGAAATTTGGCATGGGCATTTTAGTAGTACAGATCTATGTCGGTAATTCATTTTCGTTGCAAAAAATCGTAATACAAAGAAAATACAGCCAGATACAGATTTACATACAAAACTTGTTTTTGCTATATTTTCTTTGTATTAAAATTTTTAGCAACGAAAACGAATTACCGACATAGATCTGTACTGCTGGAATGCCCATGTCAAATTTCGTGGTTTTAAAGCATGTCGTTTTAAAAATGAGAGCTGAACTACGTTTGTATGGGGACGCGAGTTCACGCGAGCGTCCTGGCGACTCTTAAGCTAAGATGCGTCACAGAAATCTTTTAGGGCGGCCTCCGACTATCAGTCCGCCTGCAGTCCGCCTGCAGTCCGCTGGACAATATCGGCCTGTCAGTTGTTCGGAGCCGACACATTTTTGTTTTATGTACCCGTGAATGGGTTCTAGCAGGTGTAATAACATAGCAAATTTCTCCAAAGGGCCTCTGCGTGTTGGATCTGTATCCCCACGTAAGCGTACCAAAAGACCGGGATGTAAAGGCCCGTGATTCTCAAAGGAGATACAAACATAATAATAATAGTTAATAGTCATTAAATATTAAGTTTTAATTTATAATGTAATATGTATGCTAGTCTTTAAGGTATTTATCTATGGGCCACTAGTTGCCTGAAAATAAATGTTTTTCATTTTTTTTTTCATTTTCATTAACATGCCTCGGTAGAATGTAACGAGATTGGTGAACTGTGTTACGTAAGTTTATATGCATATATTTTTTTACTTATAAAAAAACCGTTTTTATCATACTCATCCAGGAATATCGACATCTTTATTTTATCAAAGATAGACATTAGGTACTTATAAATCGGATTTATTTTATTAGTATGTGGGTATAATTATGAGTAGATAGCCACAAAAAATGTAAATGTAAAATCTATTGAAAATCTAAGTACTCTTTTTTATACATTGCATTACTTATCGAAAGGAAATACTACTTAGACCAAACATGTTAACAGAAGTTGTAACAAAGGGAAAAGTACTGGAACGCTGTTGGGCCCTTTTACTGGCTGGATGGGTACAGTACAGTAAATCTTTACGAAACAGTTGTTTAATAGATTTTTAATGCAATAGTGACATACTTAAGATTAAGACTATGTCGACCGTCCAGTAGCGCCCTCATTGGGGGGTTGTATTTCCTAATAAACGAAACAATTTCTGTATAATCCCTGTTGTCAAGTTGTAGTTCTACTAATTCCGCAACTTTTGGTCTTTGTCACATGAGGGATTATGCAGAAATTGATTCGATTTTTAGGAAACTCTGTCCCCTTAATGGGGGCGCCACTGGACGATCGACGCATTCTTAATGAAAAGCTTTCCAGTCGAGCACCGTGTTAACACCTAAGTAAGGTACGAGATTGAAAAGCTTAATTATGTCACTATTGTATAAATAATTTTGCTTAAATTAGGCAACCCGGTAAGGATTGAAATGAATGACCTGCTACCTCTTTTCAATTGAGTAAATTCACCGGCAGATTGTGCCGCTCCACCCGTCTGCAACGACGGCGCAGGACAGGAAAATCCCTAAGAACTTCCCTTAGCAAACGTCTTATAACAACGTTTATAAAGTATACGTTTTGAAAATATTTGTCAATCATCTTATTGAAAAATAATGCAGGAGTAGAACAATAATATTACATTTTATTTAGTAGAACCACAAGTGTTTAAATACTACCAATAAGATAAAAAAAATTAACAGATACAAAACATCGCTTTTTGTCAATGGTTATTTTGGATGAAACTTGATTTTTTAAATTCTAGCATCGTAACTATTTAAAACTTTCATGATATATATTAACAAAAAATACGGTTTAACTTACGCGTAATGCTTATAAAATTTCCAATATCATAATCTTAAAAAAAAAAACTGTATTTGCGTAACTTCAGTAACTTGAGGTTTTATTGTTATTCTTTCGCTTGTAATGTACTATATGAACTTTTATTTGTCTGAATAACTTAATATGAACTTACTGTTTTAAATGTAACGACTGTTGAGTTAGTTAACGAAGTTGGAGAAACACCGAAACGAAGTTGTCTACGCACGTGATTGTAATAATTCTGTTAGGAGTACTATAGCCAAACTTTTATAAGAAATAATTTGCTATGTTTATGGGGCTGTGAATAATATTATAGTAGCCATAATTAAATTAGGACATTGTAAATATCTTTTATGCGCGTAGCGAGGGGTAGAAGTCTCTGGAGCAACATGGTCTTCAACAGAAGGACATGATGTCAACGATCCTCAGTTCTGAGGGAACGACTGATGATGAATATCTTCTACGCGTTTGGCTAAGCTGTTTTGGAATGACTTGCAGGAACCTACGGTCCGCCCGGAAATCGAATCCCAAAAATTTAAAAGTAAGCGTACTATGGGCCGTCTGATGAAACGCGGCCAGCATCCATGGGCGTTTGCATTGCAACCACGGAGGCAACATTTTTCATTATTTTTGATATCAAATGATTAAAGCAGCATTTCTTATATAAAGTACCCAAAGTGTACGGGTTGTACACCTAAACTGATGATTATTGATGGTTGATTGTATTCTTGATAGAAACACTGATTGCGATATACATATATATTTATTGATAACTAAGGTATATATATGGGTACTAGCTAGGATCACGTATAAACGTAGACTAATTATTTCGTATGTGACGTAATCGCGGATACAGCAACTATTAAAATACAACATATTTTATGCTGACGCGAGAAATGTGCGATGATAGCATTGTACACAAAGGTTCTATAACAACAATAAAAAAACTACTGTTGTTAATTAATATTCTCGAATCGCGTAAGTTTAACCAACCCTTAAATTAAACTGTTGCATCAGCAACGTCCTAAGCAAATTGCCTATTTAATATAATTGGCAAAGCAAATAGTTGCGGAGCCTTGGGTAGTCAATTTACAATGTATTCCGCTTACGGCAGTTTATTCTATTTCATTCCATTCAAAAAGAAACAAAACTTTAATAATATGTATATACAAACAAATAGAAGCTCTATCAGTTACTGAAATATAGCATCAAAAAGTTAAGCGAAATCGAAATAAAAATACCGGACTCTTAAACGACCATATTGTCATGACTGAATGTTGCCGGTGTCCAATAAAAAACCCTTGCATGTTATAGTTTTCAAAAGCTTACTTTTTGTTAGGAGGTTTCTATGACTTATATATATTTAGTAAAACCATATTTTGTCACTCAAGGTAAAGTTGTTTACAGAAGGTAAAGTTGCCACGTTTGACGGTACACATTCACAAAAATGTTGAATGTTGATATAAAATAGGAAAAGGAACCAAGTAATTTAGCTTTGTCCTGGCCAGCTACAGGATCCTGTATCCTAAAGAGTAACCTAGTATATTTATGTAGGTAGGTACTATTAGTCCTCGAGCCCTGTAGCCTGGGCATCAGAATATGGCTATGGTATTCCCTACCTGTGGTACGAGGTGACTAAAAGGGAACCTTGGGGTAGTCAAGTCACAGTACCGGGCTGTGATCCTCAGACTGAAACCCGTAAGGGCATAACATCAGGGCGGTACCGGCGTTGTTGCGTTCAAATGGCGTTGAGGAGGACCCTCGGGGGGTTATTAGTCGATGCGACTCCGACATAACTTTCGCGCTGCCCCGTGGCGCAGAAGTATCCATTAAGGATTTTCCCCTCGACAAAAAAAGGTACTATTAGTACTTCCATAAAAGATAAATATAAATGTACCTATATGTAGGTAGATAATTAATTGGCATGACTTGTACACATCAAGAGACTTGGCGAAAATGGGGAATGTCACAGCTTAAATTAGAAATGTTACTTGAAAGCGGTTACAGCTCGTAAAAGTGAAATTGGCGTTAATTTCGGTGAAATTACGCCGGTTTTATGACCAAAATAAAATGTTGGCATGTACAAATTAGTCCTGTTTATGAGCCAACCTGTCACAGGCAAGCATCAGTAAGAATGTTTTATATACTTACAGTAGATAGGGACAATAATAACAGAAAATGTAGTAATTTAAATATCATAGTAACGTTATAGTACCTAGCTCATGGTTTGTACTAGAAGCGTAACGATACTTATGATATCCTCCTAAAATGGAACCAAGTCTTTTTTCTTTTTCTAAATAATCACTATTTCTTAAAGTACAACATTATTTTTTTTTTCAATATAAGTAAAAATATATTTTAAATCAAGTAAAATACATTAAATCAACATTCTTACAGCAACGGTTACGAAAATGGTATCCTAATTAATTACTAAAATAATTACATAATATTAATTCAAAAATGACAATATCTAGGATGTATTCCGTATTGGTATATTTTTTATCTGTGTTATTTTCAAAAATGTATCGTACTTTAAATTACATTTACATTCAATTCAATCATTCATTCCATTCATTAACATTTTTTGCAATCGTTCACCCCCACTCTGGTGGCGATACCTATACTAAAGTAGGATCCATAATTCCACGGAGTGATTTGACAGCTCCTGGATACAAAGTGGTTGTCAAATGTATGAAAAGAGCTGTCAAATCACTCCACGGACTTATGGATTTTACCCTAGCTGATTTTTTGTGTTCTGTTACTGGAGGAAAAATACGTAATTTGAAGGCAATGTTTTAGATTATCCAGGTATTTATTTTATTACGGCCGTGCTAATTACAATTACCTAGGTATAATTTAGGAATATTTTTGTAGGTACTTTAGTAATTACGGCTCTGCTAGTCTGATATTATATAAGCCTCGTTACATCATCAGAATGATGTAACGAGGCTAATAATATATGTTTGTAGGTCTTTCCCGACCACGGAACAATGGTGTTCCGGATCTTTGAGAGGCGTATGCAGAGCCGCAGCCAACGCGCAGAGGCCCTTTCGACAATTTAAAGAAAAGTGAGGGGTACACTAAGCGGATGGTGCCCCTGCCCGTGTCATGGGACGCACGCAGAGACAGCATCTGCCATGGTATAAGGACTATTGAAAGTTAATGGAGTCTAAAATGTACTAGGCAATTGGGTGAAAAGTATGGACTAATAATTAGGTACTGGGCTATTGGGTCAAGAACCGGACGCCTAAACGTTATCCAATAACAGGCTAGGTTTTTATAATATTTTTACAAAAGTAAAATATGTAACAACATCTAGAATACGCAAAAACAATATAAACATTATAAAAAAACCTAACCTAGGGTGCCGCCGACAACGGAGCAAGGCCCAGGTTGCCGGTGGTCATGCGCGCCGTGTCCAGGATTACCGCCTTCTGAATCTGACCCTTGATCCAACCACAACCCCGTAGCTAAATTCTCTCAAGATGTTGGTCGAGACTCTTCGCTATGAGACCGTTCGCAGAAGCAACTATCGGCACAATGATCGCCGAATCAACCTCCCACATGGCGGTTACCTCGTGAGCCAAGTCTAGGTACTTGCTGGACTTGTCCTTCTCGGCCTTCACGAGATCTAATAATATACTATTTCGGGTGTTTTTTCAATAACTAGCCATATTGTGGAAGGCGATCGAATAAGTCATACTGAACAACTTTTTATTAGTGGACCAATCCCGAAATCACAAAAAAATATGTTTAGCGTCCCATGCAAAATGTCAACGATTGATCGGCTTCAATGTATGAAACAACTAAAATTTTAGACTGTAGTACCTCTGTATATTTAGTTATGTAAATAAATGTTTTACAACAAATTTTATTGAGATTTCGGAGTTGGCCGTATAATAAAAGTTGTTTACTATGGCCTACCAAATCAACTCGCACAATATGGCTAGTTATTGAAAATATACTGTACAGCCAGAGCAATACCGGCATTTCTAGAACTCAGGTGTCTAGCTAGACTCGTGTTTGTTAAGTTTTTTACAGGATAATAGTTGAATCAAACTGGACTAAGAATGAAATAAAACAACTTACTTATTGAAATAAAAACTAGCCACATGTAAAATATTAATTAAAAACAATAAAGGTGAGTGTACATGCCACTTGATGATCTACTTTTTAAAGTTGTTTATTTCATGAATAACTATAGCGGCAACCTTTGGACAATATTCTGGACTTGAGAAGATTTTCGTGCAACTTTTTTACAGCATTTTGTATTGAAAAGTATTTGCTTTCGTAACCAATAAAAGAACAACTTTATGTAAGTAACATATGCCTAATTGCAAAGTAGAGGAATGTTTTCTTTTTGTTCTTTGGTATTTGGATTTTTCGGTTATTGACCTCTTGATTGATAAACAAATCTTCGATGATGTGTTCGTAATACGCTCATATTCTGAGTGCATAATCAGATCAATATACTTCAATATACATAGCACTGTTTTCTAAATGATGAAAGTACTCGTATACCACAATTCAGTCAGAAAATAATTGACAAATATAAAAACAAAAATACTTCACAAATAAAGGATAAAATCAAGTGAAAACGTCCAAATGTAAAATCCCGAAATGTTGAACAAAGTGGAACAATAATGTGGTAACACCGGAAAAGTTTAAAATCTGCTTTTAGTACGGGCGGGGACCGTAAGATCGGCTACGTTACGTGATACAAAGATAAGCCCCATGGCATAATGTTCATAAAAGTGATGCCGAGTTCCGAAAAAATAGTAAAAAGTACATATATTTATAACTGGCCCAAAATACAAAAAATATCACTTCCGGTTTAAATAATAGATTGCATTTACCTTCGGCATTTGTTATTCATCATTTTCTCCACGCCGTATCCGGCGACAGCGACTCCGTCAATTACTTCTTGCAGGATTATGGAAGGCTCGGGTATGACTTGCAAAGCCAAACTTTGTCTTGAAGATTTGTTATTAAGATGATACTTGTGGCATCAAATAGTAATTTGCATTTAGGTACATAAAAACCCAGTCGGCCAGTTCCTGCACGCCCGAAAGTGCCCGGCAGACTGATTCAAAAGTGATGTATATTTTGAGTCAAATTTGTTACTTTTAAACTAGTCTGCCGGGCACTTCCAGCCATGCGGAAACTAGCAGACTAAGTTTTTCGGTAACTAAATATAAATAATTATTTTTTTCCACAAGTGTCATCCAATAACGTAGGTAAATGCCATTCTCTTTTTACACAGGAAGTGGTATTTTTTGTTGTTCCGGCCAATTCTATTTTTTTACTATTTTTTCGGAATCAGCATCACTTTTATGAATATGTGGCATGGCGCTTATCTTTGTATCACGTAACGTAGCAGATCTTACGGTCCCCGCTCGTACTATATCCACGCCTAACAGTATCCCGTTTCAGTTAATGAGATTCTAAATTGACATTGTAAGCTGATTTTGTAACCATATTGGCTTGGCATCGTCAGGTGTGCGAAACTTTTGGTGATATTATGCAGAGCGCCTCCGAACCGGGAAGGCATTCTCTAATATTAAAAAGATAATATTTTAATGGGTCGAATCGAATACTTGTTTTGCTGGACGTAAAAATCAGGCAGTAATTGCATTTTTAATGTTGAATTTTTGTAATTAAATTAAAAAAAAAATTATTGCCATTCTGTTAAAATATCAATTAAAGCGGCATATTGATTGAGCAACCTTGATTGGTAGGCTTTTGTCCTAGCTTTTAAATCGTAATTGAGATTTTACTTTTGTGAAAAAAAAAATTTGCCACTGATTGATTTGCTATTTGTAAGTAAATTAATATAAAACATTTTATTTTTATTTTGTGTCGACTGTAAATACTAGTAATAAGCTTTTGTTTTAACTTTCGTACATCATACCCATTGACAACTGCATTCTAAGAGATAAGAAAACCTACAGATTCTTATTAGAATAACTACGGAGATAACGAATAATGCCAAGTGACGATGGTTTATAAAAGTATTCTTTTTACTGTTTCTTATACCTATACCTATTAAAATATTTTTTTATTTACATTTACTTTCATTCACTCATTTAAATTCATTCATTCACTTTTTTTGCAATCAGTACTCCATGTAGCTGTGTGTGTAATCATTCACCTCAACTCTCGTGAAACTATCTATACCTACTGTCACTAAATTCAGTTTGAGTCAAAGAATAATGGGACAGCTTTAACTATGCTTGATACTCACGAATATCGGTTAGGGTCGGGTGTTTTGAGCTATGAGGCCACCAGACACTGTCAGTAATAATGTCATTATTTCTATACCCGTCTTACAATATAATACAAATTATATACCCGTCCTTTTCTATGTATATGGAGAATGACAAGGATGAGTAGAGAAATAGTGTCATTATTACTGCCAGTGTCTTGTGGCCTATGGTGTTGCTGGTGGTGTTCCTTTTCCACATACATTACATAATACGTATACAAAAATTTTACGAATTAAGAACAAATAGAATTTAAGTCCATTGATCTAAGAACGCGCCACAAAATACAGGGTGTTTTTTCAATAACTAGCCATATTGTGCGCGGTTATTTAGTAGGCCAAGCTAAACAACTTTTACAATCGGACCAACTCCGAAATCTCAAAAAATGTTTTGACTGTTTCATACCTACATATCCGCCGATTAGACGTTTGACGTTTGCAAAAGTGTAAAAATTTCTTTACCGTCGACTTTACTATGACGCGGTGCAGTTAAATAAATGTATGTACTATAATTAATTGGAAATTATATTTCGTCGCTTCATTCTTCAGATATAATAATTAACCAGGTAGTTTCTTTAACTTGCTCGGCAACGTAACATGATATTTAGAGGAAAATAAATATTTTTATTTTAAAAGTATGTGTATTGACTTTTTTGATCCCCACTCCCAACCTAGCGAGTTCCAACCGCCATGTTCTATCCTCATTCCTTTTTCGTGCGTGGCAACGAGCACACCTTCGCAAAAATGCCGAAGCCTAAGCGAAGTACTCGTGAAAAAATCGAACGTTACAAAAGAAAACTTCAAGATTTAGAAGTTAAAAGTGACACTAAACGTCGCAGACTTCGATCTGTGAGATCGTCATCAAGTGAGTCGGATGCCAATGAGCAAGGTAAGACTCAAATACTTATAATCTAAAATCAAATTGTATTAATAACGTATAAAATAAACCTCTCCATAATCATAAATAGATTTAACTTACTTTCATATTGAAAGCGCGTTATTGTTTTCGTTGATACCTACCCTCTATTGAATAAAAATCATGTCGCGGTTAACTGCGAGTTAACTGTGGCGGACGAAATTAAGCGCGACTTAATTTCTTTTGTAAACAGTTATGTTAGTAGGTATATGTATTTTACTCATCCATTAAATAATATTGTCACGGTTAACTGCGAGTTAACTGTGACGAGATCAACTGCGAGTTGATTTCAAATAAAATACTATAAAATACGTGCAATCTGCAACAGATATACACGTTCATCACAACATTGTCTGCGAGACAATGCTGGTTGGTGGTAATAAAAACCTAATCAAGGTTCTATAAGTTTGCTTGTCTTTTAGGTGATAATTACCTACATGACCAGCAATCAGACTTACCGATCGATCAAGATCTAGTGGTTGAAGATATGGATGCTGAAGAAGCTCCGTCAGAGCATTCTGTTTGTCCTCCAACTGAGGCCCCTGTTCTGGCGGCACCAACCGACCCGAAACCTAATCAAGCCGACGCCTCCGCGCAGCTCGCGCCTCCTGACCCGGATCAGCCGCCTTTGGATCCTACGCTACTTGCGGCGCTCGGTGAATCTACCTCCGACACTCCTGAATTCGGTACAAGTGTACATGATAGTCTTGCCAATTTATGGTTACCTATTCTAAAGAAAGGTTTGGCTAAAGAAAATAAGGACAAACTCCTTAAGGAATATTTAGTTCCTAGCAATTGTAAATTATTGCAAGCGCCAAAGCTTAACGCCGAGATATCGGCCGCCGTAACGGAGGTAGTACGTGGTCGTGACAAAAAATATGTCGCTGTCCAACAACAACTCGGTCAAGGCATCTCAGCTGTAAGTCGAGCCATGGATATCCTTTTAAAGACCGAAAATAAAGTCGAAGCTCTCAAATACTTGAGTGATGGATGCCGAATTCTCTCAGATTCGCATTATTTCTTGACCAAAGACAGAATTAAACTGATTACGCCTAGCTTAGAGAAAAATTTTCTTCATGTGATTCAAGACGCCGATAGGGATGAATCCCTATTCGGTAACACCCTATCTGAAAAGATTAAGGCCAGTAAGGCTATCGAACGCCAAGGCCAACAAATTAAAAAGACTGTCAGTGCACCGAAACCCAGCACTTCCAATTCGACGAACCCTCGGACCTACACTTCACAGGGAAACTGGGTCGGTCCTCCCCGTTATTCGTCGAACAGGGGGGGGCGAGGAGGATATCGGAAGACGAATCCGTCGCCGGCGACGCGTCGCCCGTACATCAACACAGCCGCCGCGACGCGGCAAACAGCGCAGAACAAGGCGCGAGCGCCAGCACCAGCACACCAGTAACCCAGGTACATGCTGGTCGTTTAACACAATTCTATAATTGTTGGACTAAGGTTACAAATAACCCTACTGTGTTATCTTGGGTCAAACACGGATTAGAAATACCGTTAAGTAAGCACGTGCATCAGTCTTTGGTACCTAAAAATGTTTTGACGCCAGAAGATACAAAAGAAATGGGCATAGCAATTAATAAATTAATTAGTTTAGGAGCCGTCAAAAAATGCGAATTTAGAAATGATCAATACATTTCCAGTACATTTTTAGTTCCAAAGCCTAATGGCAGTAGCCGTTTTATACTAAACTTAAAATCATTTAATAAATTTGTTACGAAGTCCCATTTTAAAATGGAGGACTATCGAACCGCTTCTAAGCTTATACCACAAAATGGCTATTTAGCCACAGTTGATTTAAAAGAGGCATATTTGCTTATACCTGTACGTGAAGCAGATCGAAAGTACCTCCGTTTTCAATTTGTGCCTCATGGCTCAAATGTGACTGAAATATACGAATTTACGGCCATGCCTTATGGATTGTCTGTGGCACCAAAGGTGTTCACTAAAATTATGAAAGAGGTTGTAACACATCTAAGAAAACAGGGATTTAAATCTGTTGTTTACTTAGATGATATTTGCTGTATAGGAGATAGCTATGACGAATGCGTAAATAATGTAAATGTTACCACTAACTTATTAGAAAGTTTGGTTTTCATTATAAACAATGAGAAGAGTGTGTTACAACCCTCACAAGTGTGCAAATTTCTTGGATTCACCTTTGATTCACGTAATTTGACTATGGGTTTACCCCAAGAAAAACGTGAAAAGATTTTTCACTTAGTAGGTAAATTCATGAAATTACCCCGATGTATATTCGAGAGTACGCTCAGTTGAAAAACATGACGGTAACTACGAAGCCAAAATAAATCTTCCAGTGGTTATCCTGGACGATTTATGTTGGTGGAAAGATAATATTTACATAACTTCGTCACATATGAGGACGTCAAGTTTTAAATTAGAAATTTATACCGATGCATCAAGAACCGGGTGGGGTTCTGTATGCGGAGATATGACTATCGGTGGTAATTGGAAGGCTGTTGAGAGGGAACAACACATCAACTATCTAGAACTTTTGGCAGTCTTTTTAGGTCTAAAAAGTTTTGCAGCTGACGAAACTGATTGTGTAATTTTGTTGAGAGTAGACAATACTACCGCAATCAGTTATATAAATCGAATGGGTGGAATTCAATTTCCGCACCTATACGATTTGAGTCGGCAAATTTGGCAATGGTGCGAAATGCGTAACATAATCTTGTACGCTTCTCATGTTAATACAAAAGAGAACCGAGCCGATGAAGCGTCTCGGAAGTCCAACCCCGATACCGAGTGGGAGTTGTCAAACCATGCCTTCCAAGTCATTGTCAAGCGTTTCGGCCATCCTGAAATAGATATCTTTGCATCTCGATCCAATGCCAAATGCGACAAATTTGTATCTTGGTTCCAAGAACCTGACGCTTTTGCAGTCGATGCGTTTACGGTCGATTGGAGTAAACAATTTTTCTATGCGTTTCCACCTTTCTGTCTATTGCTGAAATGCATTCGAAAAATCATCGATGACAAAGCAACGGATATTTTGGTTTTCCCGTACTGGCCATCTCAGCCATGGTTCCCACTGTTACAGAACCTATTAGTGTCAAAAATTATATTTTTCAGTCCTAGTAAAGTATTACTACGATCTCATTGCAGACGTCCCCACCGCTTACACACCAGCCTTACGCTGGCTGCCGCGACGCTATCAGCGCAGCCTTCTTCCGTCGTGGAATTCCACCGGAAGCAATCCCGTTAACTTTGGCATCTCTTTCAGAGAATACAATAAAACAGTATAATGTATCCTTAAAGCTCTGGTGGGAATTTTGTAACGAAAATTGTTTAGAACCAATAAATACATCAATAACGTCAATACTGACGTTCTTGACTTGTGAATTCAATAAAGGCTGTTCTTACGGAACTTTAAACAGCCATCGCTCTGCGTTGGCCCTTTTACTACCCGATGTTGGCTCTGATGACCGTATCAAAAGGTTACTCAAGGGTGTATTTCGATTAAAACCTAATTTACCAAGGTATACTAACACTTGGGACCCTCAAGTAATTCTCGATCTAGTATCGACATGGTACCCTAATACCGAGCTCACCCTTGAGAAACTTACCAAAAAACTCGTAATCTTACTCGCAATTTGTACGGCACACCGAGTACAAACTTTCTCATTGATTCAAATTGAAAATATACATATAACAGAGAACTTGATCAAAATTTCAATACCTGATTTGATAAAAACCTCTGCGCCTGGTCGCGAACAGCCTATATTGAATATACCTTACTTCAAAGAGAACTTAAGCATTTGCCCTGCCCTGACTCTCAAAGACTATATTTTGGTAACACAAAATAAGAGAGCCAGGAATCAAGGTGCATTGTTACTGACATATAAAACTCCCCACAGAGCTGCCACGAGTCAGACCGTGGGCCGGTGGATACGGCAGGTGCTAGGAGCGGCTGGCGTGGACGTGTCTAGATTTGGCGCGCACAGCACGCGACATGCGTCCACGTCGGCCGCGAGGGCCGCTGGTGTATCCATAGAAGTCATCCGCAAAGCTGCTGGATGGACAGCCAAGTCTCAAACTTTTTCTAAGTTTTATGATAGGCCATTGCAAAATACCAATGATGAGTTTGCAAAAGCAGTTTGCTTAGGTCGTAATGCTTGATTGACCAATAAGTGATTTCGATGCGTACAATTAGGAATTAAGGAAGGATAATGTTGTAAACATTTATACAAAATAAATAAAACTGATTGATTAAAAATGTTGCTTATAATTAAAAACACGCCAACGGAGCGCAAAACTTGCAACTCTAAAACTCTACCTGGTTAATTATTATATCTGAAGAATGAAGCGACGAAATATAATAGATGATCAAACGAACTTCTTGAAGTGAAGTTCGATCACTATTATGTGAGTCGCTTCATTCGAAGATATAATCAGCACCCTCCCTCCCGTGACTCCGTCACACAAGAACTAAATGTTATTGTATACCCATGTTCAAGTTTTGCTCCTTACTTCAAAGGAATGAGGATAGAACATGGCGGTTGGAACTCGCTAGGTTGGGAGTGGGGATCAAAAAAGTCAATACACATACTTTTAAAATAAAAATATTTATTTTCCTCTAAATATCGTGTTACGTTGCCGAGCAAGTTAAAGAAACTACCTGGTTAATTATTATATCTTCGAATGAAGCGACTCACATAATAGTGATCGAACTTCACTTCAAGAAGTTCGTTTGATCATCTATTATACATACTTGTATAAGTTACTTAGTAAAAATATATTAGTTATTTCAGTAACTTAGTAAAAAATACTAATTGAAAATCATGAAATACAATTGTACACCAAAACCGGGGTAAGATGGTCGATTTCGTATTTATTATCGTGTATAAGTTGTTCATCGCGATTCTATGCGGCAACGCAGCGAGCGTAATGGTCAACTTGGCGGACTGGAAAACACGTAGGCATTATCGCATATCACATTGACCCGGTATGATTCTGAGGTCGGAAACTCTGGTCTAACATAAGTGTTTCATCACTATTAACATATAAAAAAACAGCCATACTTGATTTGAGATAGAATGTAGCATACAATGGATCACCATGTCTCTCAACATACACTGCGTATAAAGCTAATAATATAATGTTTGTTATCTTTAGTTCATGCTTGACAGGTGGTTGTAATAATCACAAAGTCAATATTACGAGCACCATGTTTTAAATATTTGCTTTATTTATTTTATTTGTCTTGATACCTTTTGTTTGATGCGTAACACGAGAAAGCCGTTACACGTGCGTTTTTACACACTTTTTAACCGACTTCAATTCCATTGAGGAAGGAGGTTCTGCATTCGGTTTGGTGTTTTTTTTTATGTATGTTCACCGATTACTCCGAGACCCGTGGTCCGATTTGAGTAATTCTTTTTTGTTTGAAAGGATCTACATCCAAGGTGGTCCCATATTAATATGGTGCTGTTCTGATGATGGGATCCATGAGGAATTGAGGGAACTCCTCAATTTTTAAAGGCACATGTATGGTGATTTGGGTGTTTTCTTAAGCAACTCAAGCATTTTCTCACGAAAACAACCATTTAGATGCAGTGGACCTGATGATGATGATTGTTTTGATGATAATGATGAAGATTTTTTTATGCAGGATGTTCAGCGATTACTCCGAGACCCGTGGTCCAATTTGAATAATTATTTTTTTGTTTGAAAGAAACTACCACGAAGATGGTCCCACATTTATCTGGTGCTGTTCTGATGATGGGATCTATGAGGAATTGAGGGAACTCCTAAATTTTTAAAGGCACATGTATGGTGATTTGGGTGTTTTCTTAAGCAACTCAAGCATTTTCTCACGAAAACCACCATTTCGATGCAGCAGACCTCATGATGATGATTGTTTTGATGATAATGATGAAGATTTTTTTATGCAGGATGTTCAGTGATTACTCCGAGACCCGTGGTTCAATTTGAATAATTATTTTTTTGTTTGAAAGGAACTACCTTGAAGATGGTCCCACATTTATCTGGTGCTGTTCTGATGATGGGATTCATGAGCAATTGAGGGAACTCCTCAATTTTTTAAGGCACGTGTATAGTGATATGGGTGTTTTCTTAAGCTACTCAAGCATTTTCTTACGAAAACTACCTATTTGATGGAGTGGACCTGATGATGATGATTATTTTGATAATAATGATAAAGATTTTTTAAATGTAGGATGTTCAGCGATTGCTCCGAGACCCGTGGTCCGATTTGAATAATTCTTTTTTTTGTTTGAAAGGAACTACCTCAAAGATGGTCCCACATTAATCTGGTCCTGTTCTGACGATGGAATCTATGAGCAACTGAGGGAACTCCTCAATTTTTAAAGGCACGTGCATGGTGGTTTGGGTGTTTTCTTAAGCTACTCAAGCATTTTCTCACGAAAACCGCCAATATGATGGAGTGGTCCTGATGATGATGATTGTTTTCGTGATAATGATAAAGATTTTTTTATGTAGGATGTTCAGCGATTACTCCGAGACCCGTGGTCCGATTTGGACAATTCCTTTTTTTTGTTTGATAGGAAGATAGGAACTACTTCGAAGATGGTCCCACATTAACCTGGTGCTGTTCTGATGATGGGATCCGTGAGGAATTGAGAGAACTCCTCAATTTTTAAAGGCACATGTATGTTGATTTAGGTGCTTTCTTAAGCAACTCGAGCATTCCCTCTTGAAAACCACCAATTTGATATAGAGGACCTAATGATGAAGTCCACATATGATACGTGGACCTTTCTTTAGATAGAACGGGTGTATTATGAACTTTTTTTATATATTTTTACCGATTATTCCGAGAATTTTTGTCAAATTTTGATAAATATGTATTTAACCACTAAAAATGGAAAAATAAAAACTTTTTACAAAAAAAAGATAAACCGACTTCAAAAAGGATAAAATGAATCATTATATTATTTATATGCGTTACCAACTGATATGTTTGAAGTCGGTGCCAAGCCACAAATTACAAAACCGGTCAAATCAGCTTTAAGTGTGAACATCACACAACATCGGTACTAATAATGCAAAGGTGAATGCGCTTTCATGTGTTAAATTTTCATGTCTAAACTACTAATCCTATTTTGATGAATAGCGACAACGATATATATATTCTGATACACGTCTGATTTGTCAATAATCAGAAAAAGGCGGCAAATAGAAAAAAATGTAGACGCGTAAGATTGACCTTCCAAATAAAATTTGAATATCGTGCCTTTTTACTGACACGGCGTGTGTACTGGGTACATGTGAGTATAGAAAAAATAATCTAGCAATTGAATTCCTTTATAGTTCGGATTAAACCTTAGATGAAGAAGGATAAATAATTCAAACCGAACCACGGGCATCGTTCGACATACGGATGGTCCCAACAATGTGTTAACAAACAAACATAGGACGCATGATTATACTTTCTGTACCTACTTGCCTTACAGTTAACGCATGGTCGAAACGAATGTATATCTACGTGCGATTCATACCGTATTAGATTAGTTATATAGTAAAAATAACAATTCACTGAACACATCGCCTCGTTTGTATTAACTCTTCCAAATTTGGCTTGGCACCGACTTCAAACATATCAGTTGGTAACGCATATAAATAATATAATGATTCATTTTATCCTTTTTGAAGTCGGTTTATCTTTTTTTTGTAAAAAGTTTTTATTTAGTTAACATAGTCTGAGCCCTTTCTGTAAATAAGTACTCACAAAAACTCTGCGATCATATTGTTTACAATTGTTTATGTTCTGTAGATTTGGAAGTAGTTGACAAGGCAAATTTACCGTCGAACAGACAGACATACGATAAATTCGATAATCTGTACGTTTATTTCCTTTCCAGAAACATGCCCATTATGCTCGCTGCGTTGCCGTGTAGAATCGCGATTAACAACTATAATACTTACACGATAATAAATACGAAATCTACCATCTTACCCTGGTTTTGGTGTAATGATGTGCAATCAGCATTTTTTTCTAAGTTACTGAAATATTTCTACTAAGTAACTTAAATTTGCATCTATAAGGTCCATTATAGTACAGACATTTATTTAACTACCCCGCGTCGTAATAATGTCGACGTAAAAGATATGTTTACACTTTAGCACCTTATTACAAAGGAATAAGGTGTAAAAGTGTGACTACTTATCTATTCTATACTATCCAAGCATTGTTGGTATGTCGAAGTGATTTTAGTAACAGTCAACGAAACTTAAAACAAAAGCCTATTACTAGAACTTACAATCAACACAAAATAAAAAGTAATTGGTGTATAATTTATTTAGTTACAAACAATTCATCAAATCAATCAGTGGCGAATCAATTTACTTTTTAGTACCTGAACTAAAATCTCAACTACGATTTAAAAGCTCTTACGAAAGCCTACCAATCAATGTAGACAACAAAATTTTACGATGTCCTTTATAAGTATGCTATTTTTATGAACTAAACCTACTAATTAGGTACTATTTTTAACCGACTTCAAAAAAGGAGGAGGTTCTCAATTCGACTGAATTTTTTTTTTTATCATCATTATGTTTTTTTTTTGTATGTATGTTACTCCATATCTCCGTGAATCGTGAACCGATTTTCAAAATTTTTTTTTTAATCGAACAGGTATAACCCCTAGATGGTCCCATTGTCACCAAGTCAGGGTCTGATGATGGGATCCTGGAGAAATCGAGGGAACTCTTCAACTATTATAGGCACAACTATAGTGATTTCACTATTTTTTACAGCAACTCGGCCACTTCCTCTTGGAATAGCAGATCCTAAGTGAAGTCGGTTCTTTTTTTGTTTTAAATTATTTTAATTAAATATCAAGGGTAGGAGAGCCCACCCCAGATAATGGCATTTATTAAATAAGTCTATAATAATTTTAATAATTTCTTAGCTTTTTTATTATATTTCGTCCTCCCGCGGCTTCGTCTGCGTAAAAGCTGTGAAAATATCAAACCATTTCCTGGTCATTACTCACTGTTTTTAAATACCACGACGGCGGCTAACATGCATGCGGCCCGCCTGTTGGTAAGCAGCTAACGTAGCTAATGGACGCCTGAAACTCCAGAGGTGCCACATGTGCGTTGCCGATCCCTTAATATAAAGGAGGTTTCACTGTGTTGACGGTTAAAGCGACAAGAGGGTATACCTTCGTCAATACATTATATTCTCTTTAAGCTCTTAATCTCATTTCATATAGCTGTTTCGTATTATTATATACAAATAATATATATATAATAATACGAAACAGCTATTTATATCTTATTCCTGAGATGGCCGCCTTTGTCCCATCTCAACGATAATATATAAATAGGTGTTTCTTGAGGAAAACCATGTTTTTTAAGCCAGGCAAAGTGGTAGCACCTGACGGTATCTATATTTTTGATGGGACAATTTGTGATATTACATCATCTTTATTACTTTACATAAACTTCGTCAAAATAATATAAAAAATGTTTTATTTAAAGAGAGATGATAACACGATCCTTCAACGAAATTGCCTAAAAGCGACTACAATTTCTCATATTTCTCGAAGAGCCACATCTATCACATTTTACATGTACTTACCTACTTTACTTTATTAAATATTTACAAGTTGTTACATTATATTATATCGATAAACTTTAGGCGCAGAATATTGCGTTTCAATCTTTTTGCCATTCAAAATTACACTTTATGATTAGTAACACAAGGCCTTATGTTATGTAACAAATGCGTTACATTTTTTCGGCTTAATTTTTTCGGGCGCCGATATTCAATACCTATTATTTTTACACGAGTTACGATATGTATGGTATCATTTATCTTTATTCATCGGACAAAAATACGAATTTTGTATAGTTTTTACAATATTATGGCTGTACAATGTTTTTAATCCGATTAAAATGTAAAACAAGCGTAGCTGTCTCAAAGTAATTGTTCAATTTAAAGTCAGTATATAATTTATTTAATTTAAAATTAATCTATCAATTCTTCTCATCCGTGTCATTCCGCGCTAATGCTGGTATTGTTTCCTCTGAAAAACAATAGAAAGTATAATTCATTACATGACCCCACATTTAGAATCGTTTCATTTGTTTGAGTCATATTATTAGGAACAAAATTCGTGTCCAATCGCGACCCATACCATAACTTGTGAAGTGGTAAAGAGCACTGTATAATGAAGCCTAGTCTATGTCAGTAGCCGCCTCGTTGCTGGGTTGAGAAACATATTCTTATGAAGTCATTTAATCAAATTAAAAAATGGCCTTCGAGTCCCGATTGAAAATTTGTTAGCTGATAGTGCTCATATAAACATGAAAAATCAGCAGCCAGCTGTATCGAGCAAGACCGTTAGCTGATATCCCGAAGTATAAATGTTGCGTTTTCAAGTAAAAGGCACATCATTGTCGGTTGTCAATAAGGCATTACTGCCATAAATTCAAGGACCGGAAACATCATGGTCAATCCCTATGACAGTTTGATTTTTGCTATGAAGAATTCCGGTCCCAACCAACAATAATGTACCTTTAGTCATGAAAACGCCACAAATGTTCACGTGACCAGCTGACGATCTTTGCACCACGCTTTGAACATTATGCGGCTATAAGTACACCCGAGAACACTAGATCATAAGCAGGAAGAGAAGAAAAGTAATCCACCCACTATCGGCCTGACGATATTGGCCTGTCAGTTGTTCGGAGGTGTAAAATTTTTGTTCTGACAGGCCGATATCGTCAGGCCGACTGATAGTCGGTGGGCCCCCTAAGAGAGACTAAGCTTACCAGAATCAACTGTTTTTTTGAAATTGGGATCATCCCAAGGCTGCCGTTTACTGCTCCCGAAAAGAACATACACCGTGTTGGTGACTGCACTTAGCGCAGCGGTTGTCAGGAACACGATACGCCATCGACTCACGTCAGTCTGTTGAAAGAAAAGTTCACATTTTAGGGCAACTAGCCTACTTATACTACTCATGGGCCTACGGAAAGTATACAAAATTACAAAAAAAATCAATTATACGATTTTCGGAAAACTCACATTTTTGTATGGGAATAGAAACTTTCCATTTCGATAATTTCCTTTTCCATATTTTTTGGGAATTTTTCTAGAATTTTCCGAGGACATTTCTGCTTTTTTCTGGAAAGTTTCCGCAACTTAGACGTAAATAAGTAGAAGAGGCTTAAAATACTCTAAACATACAAAAAGTGTACCGTTAAGAGGCCTTGTAACAGTTGTAACCACAAATAGCTAATTTATTGTTGTATTTATTAAAATGGAAAAGTTATTAAAGGCTTGCAAAATTTTATAAACGGTACCTACCTAGTTAAAACAAATGTAAATTTTTTGATGGCACCTAATCATTTTCGTCCGACCACCGACCGATGTGCCAGATGTATTATTTAAAGCTCGATCTACACACACATGGCGTCTATCGCAGATCGCATACAAATACTGATTGACTTAATAATAATATGATTCTTTAAGGCCTGGATGCGAGGACCCCATCGCCCACTAGTTTCCACCTGCGCAGACGTAGATTTTAGTGCATATAAAGGAAATTTTCTGGAATACAAACCGGATCATTGTTCAAGACGAGAGCAGTAAGTATGGGTGTGAGAATACTGCCAGAGTTGGCTGAGAAGTTGGTAAGAGACAGCAACACGCCGGCGAAGTTTGGAGATATATCCAGGTGACTCATCTAAAAAAAACATATGTCATCACTGTTTCAATTTTCATTGTCACAGACTTGAAATAGCTTATTATTAGTTACCGTCACGCGCTACAACTCTGCCTACGATGCACAACTTTGCCTGGCTTGAAACAAGGTTTTCTTGACCAAACTGTACCAAAATTACTAACTCTTTCTCTGGTCTTATAACTTCTAAACTCCGTCAAATCCACATTTAATCAATTTATACTTTTATGAAAGCTACGATGAACAATTAACACTAGTCTAGGATGTAATATTACACGCAAAAGTATTAACTGAAAAGTGAAAACTCAGACATATATTTATTGGAATCGTGTCTATAGCCATTCCTTTGTTTCCCGCATACTCGTCCATCTTGTTACGTCACTTTGATGGAGTGTCGGATGGCGTATGAAATTACCTCCATCCATGTCATTCTACACCGTTATCAATCAATTTTTGATCAGGAATTGGGTTTACCGGTGTTAAGAAGCCCCGGTGAAAAGAAGTGTTTTGGAAATTGTTATTTGATAATTCTACAGAGTGTTTCCTGTAATACGAGCAATAAATTAAAACGTAGATTCTACTCCTCAAACAACAACACTTTTCTTCAACAGCTTTAAAAAAGATGTGTTTTGTAGATTGCCTCTTTTTCATACAAACTAAATTGTATTTCGTCTCATCAATCCGTCTATTTGTCACCCTACAGACATAATCAATGTCGGAATACATTGCGGGTCCGGACAAACTTTAAAGTATCCTAAAAATTAAACCATAAGTTATTTTTTAAAGTCGCTGAACAAACGTTGTCTGGTTTGAGGAGTAGAATCTACGTTTTAATTTATTGCTCCTATTACAGGAAACACCCGGTATAAGCTTAAGTTAAAATAGGGAAAAAAATATTACTATATTTACATTTATTAAATTAGCATATCCTATGTTGTTTTAAGTATTTTTTTAACATTGGATTTTTTTTTGTATCGTACAGGCTACAGGTAGAGGATGGAAATACTGAAAAGTGAAACGACACCATTTTTTGAGAACGGGTAAAGCTAGAGGCTTGAAACAAAGTTTTTCTGAATGCTCTTGGAAAGGAGCAACTTCGTAGGGTGATTTCTCTAGATCCTCGTGAAGATGAGCAGCATACGTCAAGATGAGCGTACGGTACGGTAGATGTAGATGGTACGGTAGTGAGACCGGTATCATTAGAAAGGTCAGAACAAATCAGGTTATGACGGTAAAGGTCTTGCTATGATGTGACCTTCGGTTGAGGAGCAGTGATCCTTGAAAAAGTTTCAGTAGGAGGTAACGTTGTACGATAGTAAAGGCACAGACACATGGTACAGGCTAGTAGAATGTTAAAAGAATAACAAAAAGTAACATGTTTTTTGAACTTTAACCCATATATGGAGTCATTACATGAAAATGTAACACATGAAATCGCATTCACCTTTGCATTATTAGTACCGATGTTTTGTGATGTCCACACTTAAAAGCTGATTTGACCGGTTTTGTAATTTGTGGCTTGGCACCGACTTCAAACATATCAGTTGGTAACGCATATAAATAATATAATGATTCATTTTATCCTTTTTGAAGTCGGTTTACCTTTTTTTGTATAAAGTTTTTTTATTTTATTGTTTAATCAATTAACTATAAAGTAAAACTAGCATCTGGTAATAAAAACGTTTTCTATCTATTAAAGTAATTTAATTGGATGAACGATTGTCTTTGTATAGTTGAATTATCGAGAGCGTGGAATTGCATATGTAGTGGTTGTACCGTGTTGTGCCTCTTTGTGTGCTGATTCAAATATAGAATGCCTGTAAACAACCAATACTACTACATATTCCACGCTCTCGATAATTCAACTATAATATATACACTTTTATTTAGGTTGAATTATGTGCTTTAAATCTTGCAAGTAAAATTTCGACTACTTCCCGGTGTCTGATTGAGGTGAAATTTAGTATGCTTCCGTAATTTACGTGACAATGCTATTTATTAGGTACCGCCAGCAATAAAATTGTGTGTTAAAATATATTTGGGACTGTAATGTTTTTGATATAATTCTATGTTTAGCTAAAAATGTCTGACAATAATTCAAGTTAAAACAAAGTTTATATATCAAATGTATGAGGCATCTTTTTCTTAACACGAAAATTTCGGATAAAAAAAAATTCAGCTATATTGTTAGTACCCCACTTTAATGCACTTAAGTGCCGCTGTTTCCGCATAGTAGACGTTTCTTTCAATAGTCGTAAAATGGGAGATCGTAAAATTTCTTGGCGAATTGCAGTTGGGGCACATTCAGTTTGTTCAAGAGTTTGATGGGGCACGACATCGCTAAAACAAGCATCTATTGACTTCTACGAGGTTAACGTCTTGCAATTTTACTTACCTGATGAAGTTATTCGAAAAAAAAAGTTAAATATATTAGTAGTATAAATTCACATGATTATCTCCATACATTCTAAGTTTCGATAAGCAATTGTCATTAGATAACCACTAAATATTGAACCCTAAAAAACTCTGCAAACAAAATCAGGCTATTTCTTTAACTCTAAATTGCATTTTTTATTAGTTTACAGTTTGCAACCAGTTTTTTTTATATAAATAAGGTTAATAAAGGATCACGACGTACCTACAGATGATATGAAAAAAAAAATAGAAAAATAAACATGTTTTGGTCATTTTCATACTTTGTATGAGAAAACTGGATATATTTAAGTCGGCACTTGCACTAAATTATTTTTTTTGTTGAGTATTTTGGGGTAAGCGAAATTTATTTAGGGAGTATGCGTTGTTCATTTCTTAAAATCACAGCATAAGGAACAACCTAATTGTCCCATAATTATTTTTTATGTTTTTAAAGTGGTGCATTCCACTCAAACTAAAGTTTGTTATTAAATAAATACAAACTTTGAAAACATTGAAAAAATAATCAACCCAGCAGGAATTTATTTAATAACAAACTTTAACCTAATTGTCTTTTTTTGTACTAAGCAGAAAGGTATGCAAGCGAAATTTCAATTTTATAATTGATGTTTTAGTTGGTAGTGCGATCGGACTGGTGTTCCGAGAGGTCGCAAGTTCGAGTCTTGCTCGACGCGGTGAATTTTTCAATTTTTCTTTCAATTATAAAATTGAAACCTAATTGTCAAATAAAATAAAAGAGACAAAGCATTTTAGCTACCATGAATCCGGCTGCACTGAAGCCACTTAAAGTTAAAGCGATGACGAGGACAACGATGGCGGTGATCTTATTTTCTGGGCCCAGAAAGGATAGCACGATGAGTGATGCTGACATCCCAAAGAACGCTAAAAGAAAAAATAATCATCATCAATTTTAAAATATTCATAATAATGTTAATTGTGTAAAGGATGATTCACGGTGCCATGATCCGGGTCCGATACGACACTTCATTTTGTATAGAAAACGTTACGTGACCTCCGAGTGTCGTAAGAAGCCCGTTACGTACCCGGGACGTGTCAAGTCAATGGAGGGTGGTTTTAGTTGATTGAATAATATTTACGAATAATAAAAAGTATATTTTTTCTAAATGCTATGCTTGCTAAATGTAACGTCCTTTTTTATTTGGCCAAATAAATGAACTTGAACTTGAAGTAAACAATGCATGCATCTAAGGACTTTTGTTTTATCAATCAGTTTTTGCTTTCAACATTTTCACTAAAAGAAAATCTAAAGAGTCGCCTTAAAAATTAACGAATGTTGGAACTTAATTCCCATGCCTGTTATAAAACATTTTAAGTAATTTAAATTCACACCAATACTAAAACTTTCTTAAAATTAAATTCTTCCTTGCACCATAATTCATTTCTATTGTTCCAAATTTTACAAGAATCTTTTAAACATTTCGTGTGTTCTTAGATTCCATGATTTACGACAAGATTTGATAAGTTTAAACGCCCGAAACGGAAGGGGCTTTTGTAAAAATGATAAAGCTCATGATTTGTGGCCACCTGGGGAGTGGACGGCCCCGATAGCCATTGAGAGCGGATTAAGACTTCAACTTTTCAAATCTATTAATGGTAGGTACTCATTTTCGGATAAAGATTTTTAGAACATGGGATGCTCTCTGAATTGAAATTTGGCATAGCTCAAATCATTATTATCATCATTTTAGGCTTTAATTGCCCACTGCTGAGCAAAGTCATAATTTCTAAGTGTACGTAGGTATGCCACTTTGTCTCTTTCCTAGGCCAATCTCATCCAGAAGTGACCCGTAACCTTCCAAATAAATTACTCAAAATAATATTATAATAATTTTAGGGACCACGCGTAATTTTATTTCACACTCGTACTGTGTCTCGTTTAGTGACAAAAAACGTAGGTGATCTAAAATTATCAAAATATCATAAGCGAGACGATATGAAAAAAAATGGTTGTCTGTAAAGTCGGTTTACGGACGATAATTTTGCGTGAAAAATTGCATCAGCGTTTTCTTATCAAGCGATTTAGGTTCCGTTTAGTTGAAATGGCGTGGAAAAGTCTTGTAAATATGAATCACAGTAATGAAACTGCAATGAAAATTTCTCGTATCCCAGGTTACAATCTGTACGAAGTTAAAATGAAGTTTTGCAATAAGCTTTTGAAGTTACTGAAGTTGCTTGCAAGAAATGCAACTTCCAACCAACTCTCTCTGGATTCTATCCTCCTGGTAGTGAAAAAACTTTTCTGCACCTATTCTCTCTATTCTATCAATTGGCGTTACCCCATAAGAAACAATATTTATCATTATCAGATCTCGAAGGAGATAGCTGTCTGAACCTTTTAGTGCTAAAATTGATAAAACAGGGTTGGGAATATGATAACCAATTAATCAAAATGCAAGAAAATTCTAGGGAAAGCATTTCACATACACAGCTTCTATAGAAATTATCTCTTTGAGCTCTAAATGTAAATGGCTGTACAGGTTTTTACTTAGATGATTCAACCAACCGGAGCGGCCATTGACAGACGCTCCCCTCTGCCGAAAATATATGACCAGTGGTCATAATTATTGTATGGACTGACGTTTAACTGACGTGACTATTTTGACGTTACGTATACATTTGACGTTCCCTTCCCCCGCAAAAATCGGCAGACTTTTTTTATAGAAAATGACAAACATGGCTACTCTAGTTAGTTTAATCCTATAAGGGTTTTATATTCGTACTACTTACATATAGAATTGAATATTTTTCTGCAAGCTCCTACAGAGAGAATTTTTCTGTTATATATCTCCTCACAAACTGCTGACGATGCCACTGAGCCGATCCACATTCCAATGTATGGAAGAGCAGAAAGAGATGCACTCTGAAATATAATGAGAAATGAATACAAGATAACATAAATTTTTTGATACGGTGATGAAGTTATTTAAAAAAAATTAAATAAATCCTTACAGTTTTTAAAGATATCTGCAGCCCACGCTCCAAATACGTAGGCAAGTCCACAAAGAACAGTACAAAGTTGACTGCGCTACCTATATGTGTGATGACTAGAACCCAGAACATCTTGGTCTGGAATATTTCACGCCACGGGGTACGCAGTTCCTGTAATGGGAACAAATGAGGGATGATTGAGGGATATAAACTAACGTCAAAGTTTATCGCGTTACGTCGTCATGTGATATTTTTGTTTATGTTTTGTTTTACAAATATTTGATGTTTTTGATAAAGTTCATGTAGATAATGCTTATGTTCCTTTTAAAACTTTTTTTTTTGTGTTACTTTTCGTGAATTGTTTTCACCTCATGGTCTCATCGGAAGATGACAAGTTTTCACTGTATAAAAAAATTACGTCAAAACTCATGCGCAGTTAAACTCCTTGCGGTCACAGCTTTGCTAACTGCTGTTTGTACATCATATTAGTAAACACTCTTATGTCTGGCCGTCCGTCGGATTTTATACCTTGTAACTCAGTGAACTTTCTTACCTTAGACCCGCCTGCATTTAATCCTTTCTCGATGTACTTTTTCTCATCGTCTCCCATTAGTTTGTGCCCGCCCGGAGAGCTCGCAGCCGCAAGATAAAAAATGGCTGCAGAAATCAAAACTAGACCCGATATGGAATAGAATATGAGTTTCCAACCAATGGCTGTCTCTGCTAAAATGCCCGATACGGGCATGCCTACTATTGTGCCAATTATTGATCCTGAAATAGAAAACATGTGTCTGTGATGTCATTTGTTGATTTAGAGATCCTTAAAACCACTTGTAATCATTTTTATACCTTTCATAAGGGATAAAGGTGTACCTACCTAAGTGGTATTTTTTTATAGTGTTTTGATTGCTTTTTATACATTTTTAGTTGTCTTACGTACCACCGTAAACGATTCCAGTGTACGTAGTTCGTTCATGAGCTGGAAGCCATCTTCCTATCAATGTGTGCGATGCGGGAAACAGACAGGCCTGGGTCAGGCCCATGAAGACCCTGCACGCACACATGAGACGCCAACCACCCTTTGAAAAATACACATTTGACATATTTTGAATGAGTAAAGTTCAGATAGGGTAAGAGCCCTGGGGAACGAAAAAAAACTTGTATAGTATTTACATCTGATACCCTTTCCCGGACCAAAATAACCTATGTTTCTCTTAAGTACTCCTAACCTTTGTTTTTTGACCGACCTCAAAATCTTATAGCAGAATGATATCATTTCAACTGAGTTTAAGTATATATTTTCCCCGATTTTTAGAAGACTGAACTGAAAAAGTGTTCGTTTTTAGTTTACCTTAAAACTGGTTCTCTTGTACTGTAAAGTTAGCATCTTTTGAAAGAATACCGGAGAAGACGAGGAAAATCTTCAAATGGTATCAGCACACATAATAAAAAATATGGATATTTATTCCAGCAACTGCATTTTCTCAACGACATGTTCTACAATGAACTGTTCATGACAAATCGTATGTTATATCGACACCTATACAAAAATAACTCACCATGTCAGCAAGAGTTGGTATCATTAAGTTTATGACGCCGTTGGCGACCATGGCTGCCAGTAGTATGGGCTTGCCACCAAAATGCTTAGACAGGACTCCACCTGGGATTTGCATTATGATGTATCCCCAGAAGAAGGAAGAGAGGATGAGACCCTGGGTCTCTTTGTCCCAGTCATATATCTGTAAGGAATATCATGATATCAATAATCAAGTTGTCAAGTAGAAAAAATAATTTAAAAATAATCAAGTTCCAGTTAACTTGATTATTTTTAAATTATTTTTTCTCTCACTGGTTCACACGAATTTTGTACTTTTTCATTTAGTTCTGACGTTCCATTTCAGTCTAGCCAGTGAATTCATAGAGTATGACCCACATATGATGCGGATGTGTAGGAAATTTACAATCGATCTCGATGCTCATGCACAAAGGAATTACGAAAAAGATTATTAGAATTTATGCTGTTATAATTAACGACATCAATCATCGTCATTTTATCCGTACCAAAACGGTTCCGTTAGCCCAGTTAATAGATTTTGAACCGATAATTATCGATAAGAACTATGAAAAACTGTTATTATCACAGTTTGTTACAATTGCACTCAGTTAATTTGAAATTATTAAGTATTTTAATTATCAGTGAATTGATTTTTACGTAAAAAGAAAAGCTATTAGTTCTGTCAGTGACAAAGTTAATCAATTTTAAATTGGTCCCGTTTGCGATTCAACCACATTGAGCCATAAATATTGCATTCCAACTTTGTGTCAACCGAATAAATGTTATAGTAATTGAAATGTTCCCAGCGACAGCTTAATCAACAGTGAGCACATTCAAAATGTAGCCAACACTGTTTTCAATTAAATTCTTTCTGCATCCTTTTCGCACGTATTGGACGACGTATAGGTTCGACCGAATAATATAATAAGTTGAATTTTCCGTTAATATATGGAATCACATTCCTGCCATTCCAAAGTTTGCTAGACATATTCATTATCAAAATTCTCAGCCGACCCCGCAGGGCAATTGGCCTGTCAATGGGTTACATTTAAGGGCCGGGCATATAAATAATTAGAATTATATTTTATTGATGTTTGTAAGGGTAAATTTAAACAAGCGTAAGCGACCCTAATATACAGCCTTGGCCAGAAGTATTGAGCATAGGTGTTTTTTGTTTACAATTTTGATGTTAAGCATTATTTTCCTATCCTAACAATGTACGGTAACGGTAAATGTTATATTTTATTTATAAATATAGAAAACTTCACTTAATAACACTTTCAAGGTACTTAAAAAATATGAAAACATAAGGTACCAAAAATGAAAATTTAAGTCGGTGCGACATATTGCAAATATTCTATGCAGTTACTACTAACTTCAACAAAACATGCCTATTAGTTTAAATTAATTGACCAAATAACTTAAACAAAGATGGAAACGATGGACTAAACTTTCCAGTTTTGTATGAAAATCGCATTGGTGCTCAACACTTCTGGCCAAGGCTGTAGGTATTTATTCACCAGTAAAGTTTTAAGTTTAGACTAAAATGCGTATGTTCGACATGGGCTTATGAAAGGAAAGATGCAAGTTTGGCGCCCAGTGCATGTCGGATAATTTTTCATGTTTATTTAGGACATCGGAGCACATATCTGAAGTACCAGTAATATTGATACGGAGGTACAGTGACATTATGCATTTTTACCCTTAAAAATTAAATCACTTTACCTATCTACGTAAGGGATACAATTTAAAGTTGTACGATATTAATTGTATGGTTTGATTTCACAGTGAAAATGTTTTGTTTTTAGTAAATTTTTGTCAAAATTATGTGAAAATCTTTTAACGATATGTTACCATAAATCTGAACTACGTTCTCATCCTGACGCTAGAGTTGTTCTTCGACTTTTGTTGGTCATAGCTTAGAATCACCACTACCATACTGCTTCGAGCGATTAAGAGAGCAGTCATGCACACACATATCGTACATCACGCTAATTTTTAACGATGTTAATATATTTCTGTACTATATTCTTACCTTAACACTAGAGTCGTTCCTTCGACTTTTGTCGGTCATGGCTTAAGAATCGCCACTCCCATACTCCGTGCAATGAAGAAAGCAGTTATTCACATACATATCGCACATCACGCTAATTGTTATTTTACCTCTCTTTACTAAGTGCTTACCTTAACGCTAGAGTCGTTCCTTCGACTTTTGTCGGTCATGGCCAGAATCGCCACTCCCATACTGCTCCGTGCGATGAAGAGAGCAATCATGCAAACACACATCACGCTCATTTGAATGTGGCGAACACCCAAACCGTAGCCTGTAGGATGTCAATATTTATTACATTTAATAAAGAATAATAAGTACAAAAGTTTTGTTATACAGGTTGAAACTTTAACCAGCAGTCGTAATAAGCGATGTGATTAGATAACAGACAACTCCGAAATTTTTGGCCGTTTCATACATTCCGGCCGTATTTGTCGTCGTCCCATAGTAAAAGTTGCTCAGTATGGTATACTTAATCAGTCTAATCCTCGCTCAGTATGACTTAAGATTAAATTTTACCCTGTACAGTCAGCATCAAATATATTGTAACAGCCAAAGTGATCAAATAGTTCGTCACACCATGTATTTAGTATGGTGTGACGAACTATTTGGCTATTCTAGCTGTTACTATATATTTGATGCTGACTGTACCTATTCAGTATCTACTACGTATGTACATGGTTTAAGTTCATCCAAAATATTTTTTCTAGATCAATAGCCCGCCCAACGAAGAAAAACTTAGAGTAAATAATTCGTGTATAGCTGAATTTTGGTGAAATTTTAGATAAAGGTGTCCTACATAACAAACTAAAAGTACCGGTGGATTGGGGTGCCGCTAACGGGGAGGGAGGGGTGTAAAGGTCCCTTTTTTGGTTTTTCGTAAATAACTCAGTAGCGGTGGCTCATACCAAAAAATGTTCAGGCCTTCCGAGGTGATTAGGTTATACAGCAAAATCGCGCAAAAACCTGGCTTCTCATCAGACAAGCCTGATAATACTCGATTATTATCTTATCATACATATGTATAATATAATGCAAAGGTTTAAATACACATAGCAATTATACGAGTTTAATAAATTGCACAAGTTCAAATAGACATAGCAATTACGTACAAATTGGATTTATTACACGAGTATAACGGAAAGATTTCATTACTTCGTTAATTTAATTTGATACAAGTGAACATAATTAATTGTGATTTAGCCATTTTCGTTTTGTGAACATCCAAATTACACGAGTATCTTAGAATATAAACACAATTGTACTAATTGAAGTTTGCAGTCCTGGGAAGCTTTAAATAAATGACATGCTCTTGTATAAGGCAACATAATGTGTTCTAAGTTTATGATATGATTTGACTGCATAGATCAACAATTACCTAATATCTGTTAAAACCTGTTTATGGACTCTCTCAGAAACAAACTAAAGCTATTCAAGCATATTCATAGGTAATAATTAAGAATTATTTATAATTTTATCTTCTGTCGTTATGAATCAAAACAATAATGCAAGGTGCGCTTTACTATATTAAAATATCGTAGAATTTTGCTACAATGTTGCAGATGATATATTAATTTGTAAAATTTAGCAAAAAGTAAAAAAAATGCTACAAATGTAAATAATTAAATTACTTTTTTTTGTCAAAAATCTTAATGATACAAGCTTTTAAAGGTGACTGTACCTACTTTTCTTCTAATTCCATCACTAGATCCTGAATCTACCATTTAAAATCATGGTACCTACTGGACATGACGAATCAAACAGGCCCAAACCCGATAGGGTTGCGTCGTTTCTTCGGCATTTTGACTTAACTGTGTGTACCACATCGAGTTAGAAAATCATTGGTGTACCATTAATGGTCAGTAAGCAATCGTCACAAAACTGACGGTCAATGTGAAATCACATATACTTTGTCAGAAATATGCCGGTTAGATGTTACTGAAACACGACTTAATTCGTGGCTTAAATTACAAGCTAAAATAAAAATATCCCCATAACAGAGTTCCTATGTCCATCCTCCACTTCCTCCAGCTTCATCATCAGATCAGCTCCATGTCATCATAATACTACAATCTCTCGGTATCTCAATGTATGTACATCGAGAGAGATTGCAAATGCGTGCAAAATGTTAGCTCAATCGAACACCGGGAAATGGATAAAATTTAGCTTGCAAGATTTGATTGGAGACAGCGGGAGAGGTGAAACTGAATAAGCTTGTTGCTTGCTTATGTGTTGTGTTGTTGTTATTGTTGTTGTTGTGTTGTTGTGTGTGTTGTTGTTAATACGTTACGTTCTATTGCCACAGCCATCGAGCTCTTCCTATTCCCTTTTTCCACCATTTTCCTTCAACAGCACACACTAAAATGACACTCGCAACACATCAACTTACCCTAATACCCTTCATATACTGACGTCACCTACCATCAAAACTAAACCTTATACGACATCACTTTTGAGTCCAAAATCATTAGTGAGCTCGAGTGACACGAAAAGTGTGATTGACATAGGTAAATAATTTTAATTCCTATTTGTTTCTGTCTTTCCCGAGCTACTATAATATAACTTGTTTGTTTACGGTTTATAATTGTTATGTTATGCCCTATTTGACCCCGTTGACGTAACTAATAATAATTATACTGTATAAACGTTTTGTTAGGTAGAATGCAGAAACAGACGCTTTTTCGAAAAAAACAGTTATTGGTTTGAATTTAATGAAACAGTACTGATTTAAAGTGGCCTTTGGCTTATTCAAAACTGTTCACTTCTCGTTATCAAGATCATTTCAAATTGATATCAAAATCTGATATGTCAAATAAGCTTGTAGTGTGTCAGAATCACTATTAATTCTGATTCTTTTTGATGATAAAAATGACAGTTTATAATTAATCTGAAAGTTCTAAAACTAACAAATTATAATTTAAAGTTAAAATATACTCTATTTAATTAAAGAAGTCGGTTTCTTTCAGTATGAAACATACCTTTGTATTATCGTACCTTTTCCAGAAAATTTATTTACAAACTTTGTTAAATAAATTCGGTGCGAGCCATTTTGCGGAAAACTCGCAGTTTAAACTACCTGGCAAGTATGTTAAACGATAAAATTACAAAGTCCGTGGAGGCAGCTGTGATTAACAACCATGTACAGTCGACCAAAAATGTGGTCTACCACCCTACGGTTGAGGTTCGTTTGAACGTCATGAGACAACAAGGTCGTGTATGTTTTAAACTCCGTTAGAAATGTCAACCTTAGCGATCGTTAGCTCTCGCAGAAACTTTTGTCAAAACTGGTAGACCACTTTCTTGGTCGACTGTACAGTCAGAAATTAGTGGATAAATGATCGTCACGTTTAAAATGATCTGGACACTACTTTATTGCGTGCGTCATTTTACAAGTTTTTATTTCTTTTAAATAATATAAATATTTGGGGACGATCTTACACAAATCAACCTAGTACCAAACTAAGCAAAACTTGTATTTATTGGGTACTAGGCGACGATATAATTTCTTATATAAGTAATAAAATATTTTAACATTTCTGTGTACTGAACTAGAACGTAAACTTAAAATTTCAAAACCGGTCAAGTGGAGTTTCCAGTAGTGACATGAATGTCACCTGGAAATATTGTTGTCACTTGTTACTTAGGTGTAACTAAGAACAGTTAAGTATAGTTTTTAAGTTTTGGTTGCCCTGAAAATCGGCGTTGTGGCTACTCTGTCATGATCATGACATGACTCATGCTGAGTGGCAACCATTTTGGTGTAATTTTTTTTATTTTATGTATAGTCTTTGTTATTGTTATGCTCTTATCTTTTCACCAAATAAAAAAAAAATTCATTTAATTTCATTAATTTCGATTTAAAAACTTCAAATGACACTTGATACCCACCATCGCGTTTTTGATCACTTTTTAATAGTTGACAAGCATTCTTATCATTCTAATTCTGTATAACTAAATATACCTGTACTACAGTACAAATACTAAACTAAATTAATAACTAGCTCAAATCTAAACTAGGCCCTTGCGGCATTGTACCAAGAATGCTTGCGGCATTTCCTCGTTGTATCGCAATGCTGATATTGATACGCTGTGCGAGGAAACCGCCAGCTCTTCGGTCACCAGTTACATCAACCAGACGCTTTGCGATTTCTGCAAAAAACTTGTGTGCGCTGGGACCCCATGGACCTAGAGTTCTGTATTATTTTTGGGACATTATCTTCTCCTATGTCGATTCTGAGAACCTCATTTCAGCAAGTCAACTATTGATAGTCAACTTCCTTGGATAAAATTCACCTCGAGATATTTCAAAATTCATCATACTCGTATAGTCAACCTTAATCCGGCCTCTCTACCCCCAAAAAATACAGCCGAATTCAACCCTCCTTAACATTGAATGCATTGTTTTTTTCCGACAGACTTACCGTTTTTTAGCTACAAACTAATAACTGAAAAAAAGTGCAATCATTTAACAGTAATTTTGCTGCCAAAAGTTATGCATGGTCGGATTTTTTTCGCCTGTCGCCATAGCTGTCACTTTCTACAAGTATGTAAGTGCGAAAGTGACGCATGATGCGATAGGCGATAAAATGGCAACCATGGATGGCCTTCTGGGATCGGGCAAACTCGGATTAAATACACGCATTTAGGACCAAATGAAGGTATTAAAACTATTTAAAACGGGTTTCAGCCTGCTGGGAATTAATTCCTCAAAACGGTTTTATGGATCTTATTCGATTGGCCTATTACATTATTAACAACTTTAGTTAAGAGTCGCCAGGACGCTCGCGTTCCCATACAAACGTAGTTCAGCTCTCATTTTAAAACGACATGCTTTAGAACCACGAAATTTGGCATGCGCATTCTAATAGTACATCTAAGTCGGACATTTGTTTTCGTTACTAAAAATTTTAATACAAAGAACATACAGCCAATGACAGATTTACCTACAAAACTTATTTTTGCTATATTTTCTTTGTATTAAAATTTTTAGCAACGAAAACGAATGTCCGACCTAGATCTGTACTACTATAATACCCATGCCAAATTTCATGTTTCTAAAGCATGTCGTTTTAAAATGAGAGCTGAACTACGTTTGTATGGGAACGCGAGTAGACGCGAGCGTCCTGGCGACTCTTAATCATAGAAAACAATCATAGCGTAGTGGAAATTTCCAAGGTTAACATAAACTAATAAGATATTGCGTTATTATTTGCTCTACTCTATAGGATTTAAGCATCTTGTCATGTTTTATCTTTTGAGATTTATCTGCGTTGTCATACGTTTCAACAGCTGGTCAAGTAGTTATAATCATTGGAAATGTGGAGTTGCGTATGCATTAAAAGAATGTATCATGAATGTTACCAAGAAATGGCGAGACAGGCCAATGACATAATAGCCATGGGTGTTATTAGTAAAATATTTATTTTGTTTTTGATTTTAACCTTTGGTATATACCATTGATACAATGGAATAATCCATCAAAATTTTATTAAAAACAATCTTTACACATATATATTTACACAAGTATAATAATAAATAATAAACCTCGCTGACCAAATGATGCAACGAGGCAATGCTGCGAGCGTGATGGGTACCTTTGCGTCGGGAAAGTTGCGGGGCGACTTAGTGTCATAGGTTTTTTTTGTAGTATTTAGGAGTAGTTTTTATTTACTCTTAGGTTTTTAGGATAGTTCTTATCATATTTATTGTTATTTATTGTTTGACTTATTGTGATTTTTATTGTAATTGATTGATATTGTATTGTATTGTTACGTAAAGAAAAAACGAAACTATTAATGATGCAATGTTTGTTTATTCTTAAATTGTATATTATTATTATTGAGCAGGCGGTATTGAACAGGCTGTACAACGGCAAACCTTAGTGTCACCAAAATGATAGTTTTTATGGTGCAGGTAAGTACTTAAAATGCAGTGCCTTGGTTGTATAACTGTAATGCTGTGTAACTTATTTGAATAACAAAATAAATAAATAAATAAATGGGCTCTAGTTGCCTAAAAATAAATATATTTAATTTCATTATCTATATTGATAATAAACGGTTTAAAAACTGACATATAAATCATTTTGAACAAAACAACGCACTTTAGGTTGTACATATCAGTGTAGGTAAATTTATGTACTTAATAAATATTTTCAATCTAATATGTCAACGGGGAAAACACCATCACAAAAACAACGTATCAATAAAAATATTAACACAATTTACAGCTGATAAGAATGTTTTTTTTTCAGTGGCAAAAAAGCATAGAGTTTGCCTGGCGGTAAGTCGTCAGTCTATGCACGGAAAAAATAGTGTGTTAGCAAAGTACCAATTTGGCTCGGTTAAAATATTTTTGGTTATATACAACCAAGTCTTATTTAAATCACGCAATTAAGCTTTGTTAATTACAAACAAGCAATTATTGCTAACTATTCTTGGTTATTTTTACCAAGCACTTATTTAAATCCAAATAAGTGTCCTAGTAAATATAACCCTTCCCTGATTCCCTTATTTATTTTTAACTAATTTAATGGTGTAGTTTCACATACGTAAGTTAGCCAAGTTGACTTCTTTGATTTAAGCAACGAACTTTGCAGGCTCCATGCGAAGCGAGTCACTCGGTTGTAAATAGCAAAAACTTATTTATTTCTAGCCGTTTCATTTTCTCAGTGTGGATGCCATAAACTTTATTCAATTCAATTCAATTCAATTCAATTTCTTTAATTCAGACATGTCCATATAGTGTTAGTAGGTAATAAAGCGTAAATCTTACATCCTAGGTTAATACTTATAACTAATTTTATGAATGCTACTTGCGCGTTGACGACCCGATCAAAACCTGTACCTACACGTATTTTTATTTATTACTATATTTTATTAATTTAAGTAAAAGATTACTGTCGCCATCAAATATATCAGATATTTTTGAGTACCCACTCAACTCAACAAACCATGCACTTTATTGCCTTGACAATAGAGGCATTGTTCAATTGGTCATCTTGTCCAGTGAGGGACTTCACTATTGTCACTAGGTGCTTCAAATGCCAGCAGTACGGCCATGCCGCTAAGACCTGTAAACAACCAGACCAAACGTGCGGACATTGCTGTAGCATAGGACACGCAGACAAAATGTGTCCATCAAAAGACAACCTTCCCAAGTGCGCAACATGCAAGCTCTTCAAGAAGCCCAATGACCATAAGACTGGAGACCCTGACTGTCCCGCTAGGATAATGGCCGAACGACGCTTCATTTACTCAATTGATTACGAGGGGATTTAAGTACTAGGATTGTACTATATATTCTTTGCCGTCAATTGTATAATTTTCATCCCATCATTAATTTTATTGTGCCCTACTATTCGTAAACAATTACAGTGCAAAGTCTACAATTATTAAAAATTACATATTTACTCGATTGACCTAGATTTGTAGATGTAGATGCTGACGATGTGATAGTTGCATTTAGTAAACAAGGTAAACAGCATAATACGCAAATTTTATTTTCACGTGACACATAACTATTTTGTAATATTATACTACATACCTAAGTAATTACTTTGAATATTCTTTGTGTATGGTTTTAATTTGTATTATTGCTCTCTAAATTAGCATATGTTCTCTCTGCCTGAGATACAAGATTATTTCTTAGTTCAGGCGCGTAAAACTATGTACGTAAAATGTAATATGTAAGCACAATGTAAAAATAGCAATAAGGATTTAATAAATAAATTATTATTTCTTCTTTATTTATTTTCATTCAAGTTAGGTTGTTTTATAATATTTTTACAAAAGTAAAATACAAAAATACATCAAAAACATACAAAAACAATAAAAACATTATAAAAAACCTAACCTACGGTGCCGCCGGCAACGGAGCAAGGCCCAGGCTGCCGGTGGTTAGGGCCGCAGAGAGAGGAACCTTCGGACTATGCGCGCCGTGTCCAGAATTACCGCCCTCTGTATCTGACCCTTGATCCAACCACAACCCCGTAGCGAAAGTCTCTCAAGATGTTGGTCGAGACTCTTCGCTATGAGACCGTTCGCAGAAACAACTATCGGCACAATGATCGCCGAATCAACCTCCCACATGGCGGTTACCTCGTGAGCTAAGTCTAGGTACTATTATTATTATTACTATTATTATCTTTATTTTTCTTTCGTCTTAGGCTAGGTAATTTATAACATTTTTATAAAAGTAAAATACAAAATACATCTAAAACATACAAAAACAATAAAAACATTATAAAAAACCTAACCTAGGGTGCCGCCGGCAACAGGGCAGGGCCCAGGCTGCCGGTGGTTAGGGCCGCAGAGAGAGGAACCTTCGGACTATGCGCGCCGTGTCCAAGATTACCGCCTTCTGAATCTGACCCTTGATCCAACCACAACCCCGTAGCGAAAGTCTCTCGAGATGTTGGTCGAGACTCTTCGCTATGAGACCGTTCGCAGAAACAACTATCGGCACAATAATCGCCGAATCAACCTCCCACATGGCGGTTACCTCGTGAGCTAAGTCTAGGTACTTGCTGGACTTGTCCTTCTCAGCCTTCACGAGGTTCACGTCACATGGGACGGTGATGTCGACGAGCATGGCCCGGCGTTGCGGTCGATCTATTACCACGATATCAGGCTTATTGGCTACAATAGTCCTGTCCGTGATTATAGATCGATCCCAATAGAGCGTGGCACGACCATTTTCGAGAACTGGCGCAGGGGTGTACTTGTAGTACGGCACTTCGTGGGCCACAAGACCGTATAGGAGAGCAAGCTGCTGGTGTATAATCCTGGCTACGAGGTTATGTCTGTGCAAGTACTCGCCGTTAGCAAGATGAGAACAACCGGAGATGATATGCCTGAGTGACTCTCCGGGACGGCGGCATGCCCGACAAATGTCGACCGTACCGTCCTTCAGGATATATCTCCGGTAGTTATTCGTCATGATAACTTCGTCCGCAATTGCACAGGCAAAACCTTCGGTTTCTCCAAAGAGGTCCCCGAATCGTAACCAGTTCACCGACGCGAGCAGGTCTACGTCGGGTCCCGTGAGGGCCCCGTAGAACCGCCCGTGTAGCTCCTTGCTCTTCCATACCGCCTTGCGATCCTCGGTGCTTAGCACCACAGGTTTGCGCCAGTTCTCGTTCGCCAAGGAGAGCGGCGTGAGGTTCTTATCTACTGTCACCACATCACGATGCATCCCACACTCGTTGTTAAGGAAATAATTCCTGAGATTGTACACCTCACGGTTGTGGAGATTTTTGGCGTTTAAAAAGCCGCGACCTCCACACTTTCGTGGGATGTACAATCTCATAACAGACGAGCGTGGGTGAAGCATACGGTGTGTGGTGAGCAATAGACGGACCCTCCGATCCAGGGCATCCAGCTCGGTCTGTGTCCACCTTAGTATGCCAAAGGAGTATGTGAGTAGAGGCATCACCCAGGCGTTGAAGGCGCGCACCTTGTTGCCACCTGACAAAAGACTATTGAGTACTTTTGTCAGCCGACCGAAGAAGCGCTCCTTCAACGCCTGTTTAATACCCACATCCTCAATACCCAACGACTGTGACATGCCAAGGTATTTGTAGGTTTCTGATTCAGAGATAGATCTGAACGTCATTGTCTCAGAAAGTTGCAAATTTGTTGAATTTACTACTTTCCCCCGCTCTACATGCATAACCGCACATTTATCAACACCAAACTCCATCTTGATAGAACTACTGAAGACTTCAGTGGTTTTCAGTAGCTCCAGCAAGTCCCGGTTATTTGGAGCAAATAATTTGAGATCATCCATGTACAGAAGGTGAGATATGACTTCACCCTCTCTCCGAAGCCGGCAACCTAGCCCTGAATCCTTCAGCAGGGTGCTGAGCGGATTTAGAGCTAGGCAGAACCACAAGGGACTCAGACTGTCGCCCTGAAATATTCCTCGCTCGATCCTTATAAAGTCCTGCGGGCCAGGGGGGTCATCCCCGCCTCCTGGTTGACGAAGGACTGTGGTCCACTGCCTCATACACGCGCCAAGGAAGGATCTTAAAGCTGCATCAACTTTATACAGCTCCAAGATCCTCTCTAGCCATGAATGAGGCACCGAATCATAGGCCTTCTTGTAGTCAATCCAAGCGGCCGAGAGGGCCCCCCTGTTCCGCCGGACTCGTTGGCAAATGGTCATGTCTATGAGGAGGAGCTCTTTAGTACCACGGGACCCAACCCTACATCCATTTTGAGCGGAGGCCAAAATGTTGTTTGCGACCATGTGCGCGTTTATTTTTGCTCTCAAAATGGATGTAAGGAGCTTGTAAAGTGTAGGCAAGCACGTGATGGGTCTGTAGTTCTTCGCTTCCGTGGTACTACCGGACTTGTAGAGCAGGAAGGTTACACCAGTTGTTAGGGAAGGCGGGAGGGAGCCAAGTTCAAGGGCATGTTGGAATTGCGTTGCCAGCCGCGAGTGCGAGCATCGAAACCATTTTAGCCAGAAGTTGTGCAATCCATCCGGGCCAGGACTTTTCCAGTTCTGGGACGTGCGGATTGCACAACTTACGTCATCGGGGCTGATGGTGATAGCCCCCATAGGTTCGATGGACTCGCACTCACGTTCGACAACGTTCATCCACTCGCCCTCCGTATGTTCAACGGGCGCCGACCAGATGCTACGCCAGAAATCAGTCATGGCAGTAGCATCCGGCAATCGCACGTCGGACACACGGGGATCGGCTTCCTCCCACCTTCGGTATACCTTCCTTTGGTCACTTTGAAAAAGGCGATTCTGCCTGAATCGGTCCACACGCTCTCTGTAGCGGCGAATACGGCTTGCCCATGCATAAACTTTCTGCCTCAGAAAGTCGATGCGCTCTGTGATGTTGGCCATGTAGTCGCGGGGCTCGATATCCGTCCCCGCGAACGCCTGGTACACAAAGCGCATTACTCGGGGGCGGTTGTTGCCCCCCCTGAAGCAGATCAGCTTTGCAATGAGAGTCCTAAATGAGTTGATACGACGCTCGATCCGCACCTGCCATGCGGGGACACCCCCGGCGGTCCTAGGTGCACGTTCAGCGTCCGGAAACTTGATTCGTGCAACACGGCACGCCGCGATGGCTCCGCAGTACATGATCGAGTGCGTATCATCTAGGTCTTTACTAGTCCGCAGGATTGGATCTAGCAAATCATTCAGGGCTCCCATTAACGCTAGATTGCGTCTATTCAAAGGCAAGCGTGGTAATCGTGGCCTAGGTATGTTTGTGGAGCGATACTGCGTAATTGCCTCTTCCAAAGTCCTCCTCAGTTGCTCATTGGCTGTACTACTCACACTCTGACTCGCGATATACTCCTCATCGGCACTGGGATCAATCCGCGGCGCCCCCGATGCCAAGTCGGGTGCTGGCATCGGATCCGGCGACGCGGCGGGCGGATCCCGCGCCGAGGTGGAGGCCGCGCGAGCAGAGAGAGCCTCCAGGCGAAGCCGATCAAGTGTCGCGTCATCCAACCGCTTTAGCCGTTGAATGACGCGCACCTGATCCGATAATCGCTGCGTAGTCGTGTCAATGGTTGGTTCAAGGGCCTGAAACAGAGGAAGTATCCGGGCACGATACGCGCACAGATTAGTTCCCCCCTCTGTAGCCCCATAGTAGGCGCGCATGACGTTTTCATTCATGGAACAAGTCCATCGCATGCGACGCACTATACCACCGGCAGCGGGGGCCCTGGGCGGGACAGGGTGTCCCGTAGGCCCCAAGCGTGCCGGCAGCGGTGGCCGCCCGCGTCGCGCAGGTGGTTGTGGCGGCGGTGGCGGCGGCCCGCTTTCGTCACTGGATTCGTCTGTGTCGGGCGCTGTTTCGAAGTCGTCGCTCGATGACGAAGTGGACGGTGAAGAGGACGAGGCGAGCGGGGATGGTGGTCGTGCGTGGGTAGTTGCCGCTCTTGCTTTACTTCTTGTTATCATGCTATTTAAGATGTACGCGTTTCGCCAATATTGGTTCGAGTACTAGCTGTCAACGTGCTCGTAGTCCATTTGTGATTGTGACCCCGACGTAATATTTGCAGATAATGATGGTATCAATCTTCATACTGTGTCTATTTTGTGGGTTCACGTAGTGGTAAATAAGACCAAATAAAGGCAAAAAAACACATATAAAAATAAATCTTTAGCGAAATAAAATAAGAAGACGTGTGTCAGTGTCAGCGGTTTTATTATTATTATTATGCTCTTTATTTATTTTTGTTCTTAAATTAGGTTTTTATAATATTTTTACAAAAGTAAAATACAAAAATACATCAAAAACATACAAAAACAATAAAAACATTATAAAAAACCTAATCTAGGGTGCCGCCGGCAACAGGGCAGGGCCCAGGCTGCCGGTGGTTAGGGCCGCAGTGAGAGGAACCGGCGGACTATCCGCGCCGTGTCCATGACCACCGCCTTCTGCATCTGACCCTTGATCCAGCCACCTAGCGAGAGTCTCTCGAGGTGTTGATCGAGACTCTTCGCTATGAGACCATTCGCTGAAACGATTACCGGAACGATGATCGTTGAGTCAACGTCCCACATGGCGGTTATCTCGTGAGCCAAGTCTAGGTACTTGCTGGACTTGTCCTTCTCGGCTTTCACGAGATTCTCGTCATGGGGGATAGCGACGTCGACGAGCACGGCCCGGCGCTGCGACCGATCAATCAGCACGACGTCAGGTTTATTGGCTACAATAGTCCTGTCCGTGATGATTGATCGATCCCAATAGAGCGTGGCACGACCATTCTCGAGAACTGGCGCAGGTAAGTACATGTAGTATGGCACTTCGCGGTTCACAAGACCGTATTGAAGAGCAAGTTGCTGGTGAATAATCCTGGCTACGAGGTTATGTCTGTGCAAGTACTCGCCGTTAGCAAGATGAGAACAGCCGGAGATGATATGCCTGAGTGACTCTCCGGGACGGCGGCATGCCCGACATATGTCGACCGTACCGTCCTTCAGGATATATCTCCGGTAGTTATTCGTCATGATAACTTCGTCCGCAATTGCACAGGCAAAACCCTCGGTTTCTCCGAAGAGGTCCCCGAATCGTAACCAGTTCACCGAAGCGAGCAGGTCTACGTCGGGCCCCGTGAGGGCCTTGTAGAACCGCCCGTGTAACTCCTTACTCTTCCATACCATCTTGCGATCCTCGGTGCTCAGCACCACAGGTTTGCGCCAGTTCTCATTCGCCAAGGAGAGCGGCGTGAGGCCCTTGTCTACTGCCACCACATCACGATGCATCCCACACTCGTTGTTAAGAAAATAATTCCTGAGACTGTACACCTCACGGTTGTGGAGATTTTTGGCGTTTAAAAAGCCGCGACCTCCACACTTCCGTGGAATGTACAATCTCATAACAGACGAGCGTGGGTGAAGCATACGGTGTGTGGTCAGCAGTAGACGGACCCTCCGATCCAGGGCATCCAGCTCGGTCTGTGTCCACCTTAGTATGCCAAAGGAGTATGTGAGTAGGGGCATCACCCAGGCGTTGAAGGCGCGCACCTTGTTGCCACCTGACAAAAGACTGCTGAGTACTTTTGTCAGCCGACCGAAGAAGCGCTCCCTCAACGCCTGTTTGATACCCGCATCCTCAATACCCAACGACTGTGACATACCAAGATATTTGTAGGTTTCTGATTCAGAGATAGACCTGAACGTCATTGTCTCAGAAAGCTGTAAATTTGTTGAATTTACTACTTTCCCCCGCTGTACATGCATAACCGCACATTTATCAACACCAAACTCCATCTTGATGGAACTACTGAAAACTTCAGTAGTTTCCAGTAGCTCCATCAAGTCTCGGTTATTTGGTGCAAATAATTTGAGGTCGTCCATATACAGAAGGTGAGATATGGCTTCGCCCTCTCTCCGAAGCTGACAACCTAGCCCCGAATCCTTCAGCAGAGTGCTGAGCGGATTTAGTGCTAGGCAGAACCACAGGGGACTCAGACTGTCGCCCTGGAATATTCCTCGCTTGATCCTTATAGAGTCCTGCGGACCAAGGGGGTCATCCCCGCCTCCTGGTTGACGAAGGACTGTGGTCCACTGCCTCATACACGCGCCAAGGAAGGATCTTAATGTTGCATCAACTTTATACAGCTCTAAGATCCTCTCCAGCCATGAATGAGGCACCGAATCATAGGCCTTCTTGTAGTCAATCCAAGCAGCAGCGAGGGCCCCCCTGTTCCGCCGGACTCGTTGGCAAATGGTCATGTCTATGAGGAGGAGCTCTTTAGTACCACGGGACCCAACCCTACATCCATTTTGAGCGGAGGCCAAAATGTTGTTTGCGACAATATGCGCGTTTATTTTTGCTCTCAAAATGGATGTAAGGAGCTTGTACAGCGTAGGCAAGCATGTGATGGGTCTGTAGTTCTTCGCTTCCGTGGTACTACCGGACTTGTAGAGCAGGAAGGTAACACCAGTTGTTAAGGAAGGTGGCAGGGAACCAAGTTCGAGAGCTTGTTGGAATTGCGTTGCCAACCGCGAGTGCGAACATCGAAACCATTTTAGCCAGAAGTTGTGCAATCCATCCGGGCCAGGACTTTTCCAGTTCTGAGCCGTACGGATTGCACAACTTACGTCATCGGGGCTGATGGTGGTAGCCCCCATGGGTTCGATGGACTCGCACTCACGTTCGACAACGCTCATCCACTCTCCCTCCGTGTGTTCAACGGGCACTGACCAGATGCTACGCCAGAAATCAGTCATAGCGGTAGCATCCGGCAGCTGCGCGTCGGACACGCGTGGGTCGGTTTCCTCCCATCTTCGGTATACCTTCCTTTGGTCACTTTGGAAAAGGCGATTCTGCTGAAATCGTTCCACACGCTTTCTGTAGCGGCGAATACGGTTTGCCCATGCATAGACTTTCTGCTTCAGAAAGTCGATGCGTTCCGTGATATTGGCCATGTAATCGCGGGGCTCTATGCCCGTCCCCGCGAACGCCTGGTTCACGAAACGCATTACTCGGGGGCGGTCATTGCCCCCCCTGAAGCAGATCAGCTTTGCAATAAGAGTCCTAAACGAGTTGATACGTCGCTCGATTCGTACTTGCCAAGCAGGGACACCCCCGGCGGTCCTAGGTGCACGTTCAGCGTCCGGAAACTTGACTCGAGCAACACGGCACGCCGCAATGGCCCCGCAGTACATAATCGAGTGTGTATCATCTAGGTCTTTACTAGTCCGCACGAGTGGATCTAGCAAATCATTTAGGGCTCCTATTATCGCTAAATTGCGTCTATTCATAGGCAAACGCGGTAATCGTGGCCTAGAGTTGTTTGTGGAACGATATTGCGTAATTGCCTCTTCCAAAGCCCTCCTCAATTGCTCATTAGCTGAAGTACTTACACTCTGACACGTAAACTCCTCGTCGACACTGGGGTCAACCCGCGGCGCCCCCGATGCCCGGCCGGGTGCGGGCATCGGATCCGGCGACGTAGCGGGCGGGTCCCGCGTCGAGGCGGAGGCCGCGTGAGCCGAGAGAGCCTCCAGGCGAAGCCGATCAAGCGTCGCGTCATCCAACCGCTTGAGCCGCTGAATGACGCGCACCTGATCCGATAATCGTTGCTCCGAAACGGTGATGGTAGGTTCGAGAGCCTGAAACAGAGGCAGCATCTTGGAACGGTAAGCGGATAGTTGTGTTCCCCCCACTGTAGCGCCAAAGTACGCTCGCATGACATTTTCATTTATTGATGGTGTCCATCGCATGCGGCGCACTGGACCACCGGCAGCGGGAGCCGTGGGCGGGGCAGGTTGTCCCGCAGGCCCCAAGCGTGCCGGCAGCGGTCGCTTTCCTCGTCGCGCTGGTGGTGGTGGTGGCGAGGGCGACGACCCGCGCTCGTCGCTGCTCGACTCGCTGATGTTCGCGTCAGGCGCTGTAGCGTATTCGTCGCCTGATGACGAGGGCGAGGAGCTGGACGGCGTGGGCGAGGGTGGAGGTCGTGCGCGTTGTTGTTGGGCCGCCTTTGTTTGCGCTCTTGTGATCATTTTAAATGTTGTAGTACATCGCCATTTGACAGTTCTTCCTGTTTTTAGTCTTGGTGTAAATTGGTGTAGCAATGGTCAGGTTTTTTGTGCTACACATTTAGGGCTATGAATATTTACACAAATTTACTTCTAAAAACACTGATTAGGCGGAAAAAAATACTACAAAATCATTATTTACAATAAAATTTTCACTTGACGCGTGTGTCAATGTCAGCGGCCTTTTTTATTATTATTATTATTATTTGTGATATCTGATGGCGACTGTACCTGCCTCTGCCCTAATACTATAATTTTCTTCGGCGTTTTTAATTTACTTAACTGTATATTATACGAGTGTTTATTTTGACCTAGTGGGGAGAAAGAGACTATGCCTCACGATTTCAAAGTTTCTCGTATCAAGGCACTGTATAAAAACAAAGGCGACCGTTCTGACTGCAATTCTTACCGCGGTATTTCGTTATTATCAGTCCCGGGAAAAGTCTTTGCCAGAGTTCTATTAAACCGCCTCTTGGAACTATCTGAAAAAATACTACCGGAAACCCAGTTTGGCTTCCGACCCGATCGAGGTACCTGCGAAGCAATCTTCTCAGTTCGTCAACTACAGGAGAAAAGCCGAGAGCAGGGTCGTCAACTGTATCTCTGCTTTGTCGACCTTGAGAAAGCTTTCGACAGTGTGCCTCGAGAAGCCCTTTGGATGATCCTGGGCAAAGTTGGATGTACGGAGAAGTTTGTAAGACTCATAAGACTCCTGCATGACAACATGGAGTGCTGTGTCGCCATCGACGATGAACAGTCGGACTTCTTTCCAGTCACCTGCGGAGTAAAGCAAGGTTGTGTCTTAGCCCCCACCTTGTTTGCGTTGTACTTTGCAGTCGTAGTACGTGAAGTCTTGCAAACATCTTCTGAAGGAGTCCGTATCCGCTTTCGCACAGACAGTAGTGTTTTTAATCTGGCCAGGTTCAAATCTCGCAACAAAAGTATCGTGTGCATTGATCACAGAGATAATGTATGCAGACGACTTGTGCTTTGTGACTGAATCCCCAGAAGGCTTGCAACAGCTCATGTCCAATTTCGACGCGTCTTGCCAAAGATTTGGGCTTAAGATCAGTGTCAAGAAGACTGAGGTGATGTCTCTGGACATTCTCAGTCAAGAGGCACTGGTCTTTAGACTCGGCGAGGACCAGCTGAAGCAAGTCGACAGGTTTCGTTACCTGGGGAGCACATTAACTTCCAATTGCGACCTGGATTCGGAAATCAATAACAGAATCAGAGCTGCAGCTGCAGCTTTCGGCAAACTTGATTCCAAGGTCTTCAGTTCACACGATCTGAAGCTGTCCACCAAGATCTCTGTCTATATGGCAGTTGTGCTGCCCAATATTCTGTATTCTTCAGAAACGTGGACCGTTTATCGCCGCCATATCCGCATGTTGGATCGATTCCACCTCAGATGCCTGCGTAAGATATTAAAGATCCGATGGTTTGATAGAATACGTAACACCGAAGTTTTGCGCAGAGCAGATGTAGGTGGTATTGAGGTTTACCTCATGCGCCGTCAGCTCAGGTGGTGCGGTCACGTTTCGCGGATGGGAGACCAACGTGTTGCTAAGCACATCTTCTACTCTGAACTTGAGGAGGGTAAGCGGAAACAAGGCGGTCAACTCCTCAGGTACAAAGATGTGCTTAAGCGACACATGAGGAAATGCGGAGTAGAGCCCTCACAATGGGAAAGGCAGGCAGCCATACGTTCAAAGTGGAGGGCTACCGTAAACGAGGTAGTCAACAAGTTTGAGACCCAGCGGCGCGTTCAGCTTGATGCTAAGCGCGACGAGATCAAGGCCCGACCACCTGCGGCGATAACTTATAACTACGTCGACGGTGTGCTCGCATGCCCGCAATGTTTGCGTACCTTCGTCAACAAGATTGGCTACGTTAGCCACATGCGAGCTCATCAGAGACAACATCGGAGTTGACAGCAGTCGCCGTGACCGAAACCGGTTATGGAGCTAGCTATTACTGTTTACGTCTGCATCATCAAAAATGTACTACGAGTATGTTAACATATTATTAACCGACTTCAATTCCATAGAAGAAGGAGGTTCTGCATTCGGTTTGGTGTTTTTTATTGATGCATTAACAACAAGAAATACGAAAAATTATATCGCAGCATGAAAGTTTTCCAAGTTATAATTATGTGCCTACAGTCGAGGTCATATATATACACTTTAACACCTTACTCCTTTGTAATAAGGCGCAAAAGTGTAACCATAATAACTTTGACGTAACTGCACATGTTTCGAATTAAAACAACCAGTGGATATTCTAAAACAAAAGTCACGAGTTGATTTCTCAAGATAAAAAAAACCGGCCAAGAGCATGTCAGGACATTCTCAGTATAGGATTCCGTAGTTACCGGCGCGTTATAATACTCCCACTTGAAAGTACTTGTTAGACCTCACTTTTGTGAATTTTTCTAAAGTTTTTGGACCCACGGTTCAAAAGTTATATGGGGGGGCGCCCTGTTTTAAACTTTCGGAGCTATTTTTTATGAAACTATTAGTTTTATCCAAAAATTGTTTTAGAAGACCTCTCTTCTTTTTAAAAGACCAATCCTGTGATAAAATCACCCCCCACATCACGTGTAGGGAGGTACCTAATAAAAAATATGTTTCTAGTCTTTCCTCTACTACTTTGTCGGCGTGATTAATGCACATACTCATACCAAATTTCAGTTTTCTAGTGCTAAAGATCACTGAGCTAAGTCGTAGACAGGTAGACGGACAGACGGCCTGACAGACAGACAGACGGACATGGCGAAACTATAAGGGTTCCTAGTTGACTACGGAACCCTAAATACGACGCAAAATGTTTTTCTCAAGATATCAGTTCTATTATAAAAATAGCGTAGCATTATGTTCTTACATTATTTGTTTTACGACACGCCTACGCCTATTGTAATATTTACAGTATTTTTGATTGTTTGTTGTCTAAATATTGAACCATAAGTTCAGATTAGTTCCATCAATTTTTTTATGTTATAAGTGTTTATTGCATTGACGGAAGGTTTTAATTAGCTTGGCTTATATATTTAGCTACTTTAGGTACTTTTGCCTACAGCTTAATATATCTACCAGTGGCGGTGAGTCCATAGAACTCGATTCTGACTGGGTTGTCTATCAGACATCTGAGCAGTTTTCTTACAACTCATGAAGAAATTTTCAGCCATATCATCAGCCTTGCCTAAGAAACATTTTGACCTGCCGCCACTGATACTTACACCTACATACTTATATAATACCTACCTACCTATAGTTAAATAGAAGTGACGAGAAAAATTTACAGACCCGCGTGTGTTTTTTTTTCTTTTCCAGTTTAAGTACCTTATAATTTATGTAAAGCTAAACCACACGGAACATATTTATAATTTTCTGGCTCCAAGTCGACCAAAATCAAAAGGATTCTATTTCCTATCTGATTGACAAAGGAGCTTAATTTTTGGTAATATTAAAGCTTAAGCAAAATTAAGATTTAATGTATTACTGTTTTGAAAAATAAGTCCCGCCGAGTTTCTTGCCGGTAATAACTTCTCGGGTCAGAGGTGTAGGGTTAGAACCGGTGGTCGTTTCTTTTTTCTCTCTGACGTCCATAAGTGCATTGTAATGTGCCTAAATTGAAGAATAAATATCTTAACTTTTATCTTTTATTATTTCGTCAATGCCATCACGCCTATATCTTAAAAGGGGTAGGCAGAGATCACGGATGTAATGAAAGCCCCATATTCACCTACTCTACCTAAAATTATAACTCTGAAATAAAAGCTAAAGCTGCTATCTAAATAAAGGCGCTAACCATAGAGTATAATGAATAGTATTATTATAGAGTTGTCAGTTCTGAACCTTGGACACAGCGCCATCCATCGTCTTATGGCAGCATACAGTCGTACAGCTAGCTACACTCACACACCCACACACCACACGCATATACACACACACACGTACATCGTATTTGTTTGTGTTTACATTAATATTAACTGATTGCATTCCAACTGCAACTTGTATGGAAATTGTGCACACCGACCACCGAGTTCGGTAGCTGGACGCCCAATTTCCATGCAAGTTGCATTTGGAATGCATCAGTATGAAAAATGAAAATCCAATAACAATGAGAATACTTATTTTATTGATAAAACCAAATTATAACCTTTGTGAACACATCTACGACACTTCCTTAAACGAGCGTTAGTGTTCAATTTAACGCTTCAACTCCCAATATCAAAATTATCTTCTTTCTTCTGAGCATTCAAACATGTTGCAAATTTTATCATACATTTCTTTAGCAGTTGCGAATTTCAACAGTTGCGGTATATACATATATATTTCCGATGAATAGTTTTGGTAATGTAGTGTTTTGCTTGAGCATCTTTTCCTATAAACTTTTCTGCGTTTTCTGATGTGTTTTCGAAAGTTTCAATAATAATTTTGCTTAATCCTTTTGCACCGAATAAAATATCAATTTGAAATTTTCAAATTTGAAAAGTGTCATTGTCATTGAGGATCATTATTTTTCATAAACATTAAATTAACCTATCAAACTATTACAGAGGTTTTACTCCAACAATTTATTCGTCAAGATCAAAAAATATATCTATTAGGAATATGTTTATCATGTAAAACAATGCCAAAAAAATACCTCCTTTTAATGGCATTGTTTTAAATGATTACTGAAAAAAAAGTGAAAATTATATTCTTAAAGAGTGCGTGCGTAATTTAATTTACTTTGCGTGAAATGACGCGTACCTGAAGGGTGAGTTCAGGGTTGGTGAGTGAAAAAATGATATCAGTGATACCATACTAACAAAATATTCAAACGTAATTTTAATTAAAGCGACATCCAGTGTCAAATGGCGAAGTAATATCTTCCCCATAGAACCTACCTCTTCTTCGAACTGAAAACAGCATGGCGCTAACTATTGGGAAGTAAAATTTTAAACGAAAGTTAAAACTGAAAGAAAACTTTATTAATTAAAATAATTCTATCAATTAGTACAAGTAGCTTGCTCTGATATTAAATTGGCACATGATCGTATTTGTCTAGTGGAGACCCTTCGTTGTGTGTTTGTAGATTACCCAGGTTCTTTTCGAAAGGTGAAAGTTATCCTAAACATAAATTATAATAAACCCATTCGTGCATTTGCGTACACAATACCTAAATGTAAATCCTGAAACAGTCAATTAAATGAAATTACACTGTACAACATTATATTTAAATAAGTGTGCAATTACCAAAGACCAGTAAAATATAGACATATATATTTTAGAATAAAAGATGAAAAATATTGTTAGCGACACAACAACCCACGAGCAAGACACAGCACAGTCCCATACATTAGAGCGGGACATCACCGAGCGACAAGGACGGCGCCGCGCATGCGCAGTGCTAGCTGCGCAGATCGAGCGTCGCGCCTGCGCAGAGGCATCCTCCGGAGGAGGGCGAGGCGCCTGCGCAGCCTTCAGGACAGCCGAGCAACGAGATACGACGGCCTGAAAGTCTACCATGAAGCCTGAAGACTTATTAAAGTGTATATAGTTATTATGTTAATATTTGAAATATGATTAAGTCTGTATTCGCAATAAAAACCTGAGTAGTTCATAAGTAGGTAAAATCAACTTAGAATGTTAAATCGTGAAATATTTAAGTACATTATGTAATAGTTATAATTTGGATAGAAGTAAGAAACAATTTGTAAGGTTGTATGGAGAAAAAAGTTAATTCCCTAATCCTTTCCCGATCCTACTGAGTGGACATGCTAGGTAGGTAGATAACTATTGTAGGTAACTGAAAACATAATAAATAAGTTAGGAAATACAGGCATAGCGCCCTGAGTCCTTACCAGCATGATAAATAGGAAGATAGGTGATAAATAAAGATAAAGTACATAGAGATTAAAGTCGTTTATTATAGGCTCATTAGGTCATACAATGAGACCTATAGGCTAGGTTAGTTTCTGTTTGGGCTCACGACGCTATGACCTAGGTTAGGTACCTGTAATAAGAAAATAATTTATTAGACAAGATGAAAATTGGAAAATAGATTTCCACAAATAAGCCCGACCAATCAGAGGGCCCATTAGCACAGCCAATTAGAAAAGAAAAGTGAAAGTTTAGCCAGAGCGAGATAGCGATAGCGCGCGCCTCTGATTGGGCGAGATTCTTATTAGAATTTCGACTTATATGTCCGCTCACTAGGTTTCGGACCCTGTTATAAAGCTCCATACAAACCGCCGCATAGCATTCAGTATTGGACAAGCAGCTCTCAAATAAACAACAAGAAAAGAAGAAGGATTTGGATTTCTCTCCCTGCCCTCAGTAAAGGAAGCCTCTACGGGTCTGCGGTCAGCTGTATCGAGCATCGGTAGCTTCGGTCGACGGTCAGCTGTGTTAAGCATCGGTAACGTCGGGCGTCGGTCAGCTGCTTCGAGCGATCAGCTGCTACGGGTACATCATATGGTCGTGGCGCGAGTCAGTGAGCTCGCCGTCACGTGGTCCTTCAATCAGCGGTATAGACCGAGAGTCTATTTCTTGTTTCATGCTCGCACTAGATCAGTCCACACGTTGGTCAACTGGGGCTCTGAACCAGCGACCTATGTTTCTACAGTCACCAATCTGAGCTATCGAAGGATATGTTATAGGCTGCGGTCTATAATATTTTGGTCCATTCGAGCCGGGATAGTTGATTCGTCGTGTCATCGAGGGAAATCGGAACGAGTACATCGGGTCAGCTGAGGCGTCGTGTCATAGCGGAAATATTGGAAGATTTTCGCCGGTCAGCTGATACGTCGTGTCGTCGCGAAAATATTGGAAGATTTTCGCCGGTCAGCTGATACATCGTGTCATCGTGGAAAGTTGGAATATTTTCACCGGGATAGCTGGCACGCCGGGTCAACGTGTGGAATCTAGTGAAGAACGGTCGAGTGTGAACATTTTTACGTCGTCGGGTGAACGTGTCGACGGCGCCGTAGGGGATTTATTTGAGGCATTCGCAAGGTTATAGACGTCGGGATGTCGAAGCGGAGGACAGGAGCGAGTACGAGATCAGTGACGTCTGCGAAGGAGGATGACGATCGACGGCGCTTCCTCGAGGCCGGTGCAGAGGCTGCGGAGGAGGATCGGCGCGCCGCCGATCAGCTGAATCAAGATAAAGGTAAGGACGGGGCCGTGTCGGGGAACGAGCCGTCCCCCCCCGTGCCTGCCGAGTCGGGACAAGGCCTGGACAACGTGACGCCGCGGAAACGGGTCGAGCCGAGCGGAGGACTGCCGCCGGCCGACAGCAGCATCTACGCCAGGGACTCACCGCGGTCGCCTTCGGCCGAGACCCGAGGCACCGCTGTCAACGGAGCTGTACCGCGCACAGAGGAGCGGACAGCTGACGCACACACACAACGGAAACACCCGGAGCCGAGCCCAAGTCGAGTTTCGTTCGTCAAGCCGAAGCCGGCGCAGCGGGCGCCGCGACGGCCGCGCTCAACGTCGAGCGGCCGCGCCGCGACGCTACGCAAGGAGGCCGAGCTACAGGCGCAGGAAGAAATGGCGGAGCTAAAACGGCAAGAAATTCGTCTCAACCGGGAGTTAGTGAGTAAGCGACTGGAGACACGCTTATCACAAATCGATGCGCACTCGGGAAAGGACAGCGCATCGGAGCATTCGGACGACGGCTACGTGGACGAGTGGCTGGACTCCTCGCAGGCGGAGGGCGATCGACTGCGCGACGGTCCCCTCCCAGACTACGAACATACAACACACGATCCCGAGCAAGGAGGTACGAGATCGCCGAGGCAAGAGGTACGTCGTGGTACGCGCCATCGACCGCCGGACGGCGGGGCGCCTAGGCCATCGCCGGTGGACACGGAGCCTAGGACACAATACACGGCGTACACGCAGCACACGGCCGCCGAGAGCGCAGCGGCCAGTATGATGCAAGTTTTTGAGAAGATGCAGATGGCAGCGAGACCTGCACCCAAGGAAATCTACGAGCTACCTTCGTTCTACGGCAATGCGAGCGAATGGAGAGGTTTCTACAATACGTACCGCGAGACGTCGACGCGGTACAAATTTACGGACTACGAGAACGTGGCCCGACTTCGTGTAGCACTGAAAGGGGAAGCTAAACAGTGCGTACAGCATATACTCGCTACGGCAACGCGACCGGACTTGATATTGAAGATTCTCAAGAAACAATTCGGGCGCAGCGAGGTGTTATTGGACCAGGCGTTGGAAGACCTGCGAAGAATGTCATCAGTGGGGCCGAGCGCACACGACCTGAACAACTTCGCGATCAAGATAATGAACATAGTGTCAACGGTAATGGACGTGGATCAGCGGCACTACGCGGACAATCCGATGCTGATACGGGAAATAACGGATCGTCTAAGCCCGCACCTGCGCAGTCGTTGGTGTGACTATGCAAGAAGTCACCGACATGTCACGGACCCGGAGATTATGCAGTTAGCCGAGTTCCTGATGCAGGAGAGTGAACAAGAACTCCTGTACTCACACGCGAGGGCGCCGACGGCGAGCCGCCGAGCAACGGGAGCAGTCGCCGCCGGGCGCGCGCGCTACCCCGCGGAGAGACAACCTACGGCGAGCGGCGCAAGAACATACGCAGTCGGAGGTCAAGCGCGCCGCCCCCCCGTAGCACCGCCACCGGTCAGAGTGGCCTACGTGACACAGCAAGTAAGGAACGTGAAAACTACGTGTTTATTCTGCGGAGGCCTGCATAATACTACGGAATGTCGCAAGCTAGCGGCGCTCACGATCGGAGCGCGCTGGGACTGGGCGAAGCAGAACAGGATGTGCTACAGGTGCATGAACGCGAAACATATGAGGTACCAATGCACGGCAAAAGGATGCGACAAGGCTGGATGTACGATGAATCATCACGGGCTGTTACACGAAGAAAGAAATATGGACGGCGCCGCGGAGGGCGCGCCGGTACACGCGACGCGGGAGGCCGTCTTACCCCCCGCGCCCCTACAAGCAATGAGGAGTGAAATAACGGAGCCGGAGGTCGCCGAGGAAGCCACCGAGAGGGCCTACACGACTACGAGTTCGTCGAACGTGCTACTAAAGGTACTACCGGTCAGAGTAGAGGGACCGCACGGAACGGCGCACATTTTCGCGATGCTAGACGACGCATCGACTCTATCCGTGATGGAGGCAGATATCGCGGATCAAATTGGACTAACTGGACCGGAAACGCCGCTATGCGTACGTGGGTTAGGTAACATAGCGCACCGGGCACAGACGCGGACCGTAAAGGCGAGAGTACGGCCGCACAAAGGGGAGGAAAGTTACGAAGTTATACTACGGACTGTGGACGGGATAGGACTCCGCAGTCAGACGTTAAACAAGCAACGTATGATGCAGTACGAGCACCTCAAGGACCTGGGAGAAGAGTGTTACACGACGGGGGTGCCGCAGATGCTCATCGGCGCAGATCACTGGCATCTACTACTACCGCAGGAAATTAGAATGAGAAGAGCGGACGAGCCGGCCGCGCTGAGGTGCGCCCTAGGCTGGGTATTTTTTGGAGCGATGCCACGCAATCTGCGCAACGAAGAAGTCATTAACTACCATTGCTACCTGGAAAAAGAGGATGAGGTACATCGTGATACGGACGACGACCAGTCGGACACATTGTCGTTGTCGTCGGGGCAGTATCGCGAGCTGTCCGAAGAGGCCGCCGCGTTGGAAAATGAAGAAAGAAGAAATGGGTGGCCGCGACGCGCAAGAAGCCCGTCGCCGCGATATTTCAATGAAGAAAGGCCGGAGCCCCGCGCATCGACTCCAGCCCAGTACGAGAACCTACCAGCCGCGAAGCAGCGCGAGTCGTCAGCTAAGGTAAGAAGCGAGACTCGCCCGAGTTATCAACGAGTGCTGAGGACACCTACGCCAGTACCGTCGCCGCAGGAATCGTGGATGTCGCCGCCACAGGAAGATATAGCAAGAAAGGAGCCGACGGCGAACACGGGGGCGATACGGCGTACAGCAACGACTAGAAGGGACATCGAGTTATCACCCAGGAGCAACCGGAGTCATCAGCGGTCACCGGAGGCAGCTAGGCCGGCGCCCAGGGCCGAGCCGCGGCGAGCGGGAGCTCGGCGCCGTTGGACGCCACCACGAGTCGGACGGGCAGCGCCGAAGCAAGAGGGAGCTCCCTGGCCGCTCATTACTCATCTAACGAAACCTATGTTCCGTAAGAAAGGTACAGGTGACGCGGGCAGCGAAGAGGGCCCGCCCAGCGAGCCGACGCGGGTACAGTCGGCAGGGCAAGCATCGAGTACAGCGCAAAGGATACACAGCGTAGCGGTACGTCACGGCGAGAATCGAGCCCGCTACGAGCCTACACACGCAGCGAGAGGCGGCGCAGCGCGAGGTCAAGGGACGCGCACCCCGCTAGCAAGGATATATCACAATTCGCAAGGACAACGCGAACAAGAAGACGGGCGGCGTACGGCAGAAAAGGAGCCGTACAACACACTGAAGCCATGTAAGACATGCCACGGAAAAGGCGAAGTGGAGGCGGCGGGACGAGCCAAGCAGCCGACGGAGACAAGGCAGCCGCGAGCACCGACGGGCGGGCGCCGGTCGCCCCGCAGGCGGGCGTCGCAGTACGAGGCGTCGCGCGGCGCTCACTACCGCGATAGTCGCGCCACGGGTCGCCCCCTTTCCAATCCCACATTTAAGGCTTCAATGTCTTTCCAATTACAAACTCGAGATCTGCGTCGCAGATTACAAGCCCTATCTACCTCTGCTAGTTATAGTAGCAATCCCACACTCCCTGAACCCCGCTACGAGAACCCACGGCGAGAAGAAAATCAGCGGGCGAGACAGCGCGAGCAGCGCAACACGCAGTCGCGAAGAGGAGCGGAGAACGAGCCGCGCATAGTCAAGGCGCGGAGCTACAACGAAGTCAACAGCGAAACAGTTATGAGAAGAAACGACCGAGGACGACGTGAAGGACGGCAGCGCTCCGTCAGTCCTGTGCCAAGCCGGACCGCCAGCGAGACAGCCGTCCGGCCGCCCCGGGCGCCGCGTCCCCTGCCGAGGTGCTAGGCGGGTTAAGTGAGGGCGACGCGACGAGACAACATCGACAAGGCGAAGACGACATAACACAACATCGACAAGGCGAAGACAACGTAACACAACATCAACAGCGAGGCGACGGTACCCAGCACACCAACCACAAGACGAGGACAGCAAAGCAGTGTCGCTTCCGTTGCAACAGATAGTTTTTGTCAAAACTAGGGGGTGCGATGTTAGCGACACAACAACCCACGAGCAAGACACAGCACAGTCCCATACATTAGAGCGGGACATCACCGAGCGACAAGGACGGCGCCGCGCATGCGCAGTGCTAGCTGCGCAGATCGAGCGTCGCGCCTGCGCAGAGGCATCCTCCGGAGGAGGGCGAGGCGCCTGCGCAGCCTTCAGGACAGCCGAGCAACGAGATACGACGGCCTGAAAGTCTACCATGAAGCCTGACGACTTATTAAAGTGTATATAGTTATTATGTTAATATTTGAAATATGATTAAGTCTGTATTCGCAATAAAAACCTGAGTAGTTCATAAGTAGGTAAAATCAACTTAGAATGTTAAATCGTGAAATATTTAAGTACATTATGTAATAGTTATAATTTGGATAGAAGTAAGAAACAATTTGTAAGGTTGTATGGAGAAAAAAGTTAATTCCCTAATCCTTTCCCGATCCTACTGAGTGGACATGCTAGGTAGGTAGATAACTATTGTAGGTAACTGAAAACATAATAAATAAGTTAGGAAATACAGGCATAGCGCCCTGAGTCCTTACCAGCATGATAAATAGGAAGATAGGTGATAAATAAAGATAAAGTACATAGAGATTAAAGTCGTTTATTATAGGCTCATTAGGTCATACAATGAGACCTATAGGCTAGGTTAGTTTCTGTTTGGGCTCACGACGCTATGACCTAGGTTAGGTACCTGTAATAAGAAAATAATTTATTAGACAAGATGAAAATTGGAAAATAGATTTCCACAAATAAGCCCGACCAATCAGAGGGCCCATTAGCACAGCCAATTAGAAAAGAAAAGTGAAAGTTTAGCCAGAGCGAGATAGCGATAGCGCGCGCCTCTGATTGGGCGAGATTCTTATTAGAATTTCGACTTATATGTCCGCTCACTAGGTTTCGGACCCTGTTATAAAGCTCCATACAAACCGCCGCATAGCATTCAGTATTGGACAAGCAGCTCTCAAATAAACAACAAGAAAAGAAGAAGGATTTGGATTTCTCTCCCTGCCCTCAGTAAAGGAAGCCTCTACGGGTCTGCGGTCAGCTGTATCGAGCATCGGTAGCTTCGGTCGACGGTCAGCTGTGTTAAGCATCGGTAACGTCGGGCGTCGGTCAGCTGCTTCGAGCGATCAGCTGCTACGGGTACATCATATGGTCGTGGCGCGAGTCAGTGAGCTCGCCGTCACGTGGTCCTTCAATCAGCGGTATAGACCGAGAGTCTATTTCTTGTTTCATGCTCGCACTAGATCAGTCCACACGTTGGTCAACTGGGGCTCTGAACCAGCGACCTATGTTTCTACAGTCACCAATCTGAGCTATCGAAGGATATGTTATAGGCTGCGGTCTATAATAAATATATTTAAAAAAAGGAAGGGGGTTGGGAGTAGAATATGCTCACGCCACCGCATATCCCAGTCAAAACCATCTCGTCTTTTCCACTTGTGTTCTGCCCTTTTAGGATGAGGAAAGGTTATGGGAATCCGGTATAAGCCACATTCTTCATAAATAAAGATTACCGGTTGGATTAGGGCCTATCTAACTAATCATTCCCTAACCTATGTCCCTTGATGGACACAAGTACTATGTTTAGATTTAACAGCAATTTCTCGACATATGTATAATCTGATAGGTCCGAAGCGACTCAGCAGGATCCGTTGGTTGATGATTATAATGATATTGACTCCGTACTTGATGATCATGGTATAATCCAAATGTTGAGCAGCAGCAGCAATTCATATGAAGATGGTGGCACGTCGTAAAACACGTCGATATACAGTATGTATTGCAGCATGATGTTTAATAATATCCAGTTAATGAAGAAAATAGAGCAGGTTTCCTACTCAGTCACCTCGAGCCATACTTTTATAACTGCGCCTCAGCAAAAGTGATAATAAGAAGATTCAGCAAGTATATCAGTCTCTGATGATATGTGTAAATAATTTCCCCTTAATTTGTTGAAATAAGAACTTTTGGAGATTAGAATATGCAGCCTTACTCTTATATTTATTTATTGAAACCCTAATAGGTTCAAGTAGGTTCAACAGGTCCCATCGCCTGATTCACAACCAATATGCAATAATGTTGACGATTAGAGATAATAATATCAGCTTCACGTACAATCAGGTTATTGCAGAAAAATGACAAAGCAGGCTCCGGAATGCCTCCCAATCCCACCTGACCAGATCGTAGTTTAGTCCAAATGAAGAATCTCAGCAAAATGTGATTATGTTCAAATTAAAGCAAATGGCACAGCAAGACAGCCTTCCCTGATGAAATCGGTGGGACTCACATAGTCCTCCAGCGGTGGGACTTTCAGTCCTTCTCCAGCGGTGGGGAAATTTCCCATTGATGGGGGTCAACTGAACTGCCTGCCTTGTATGCATCGTCTCATGAGAAGGGTCGAAGTAGCTATGGTTCTACCCGCTCAGCACGCCGAAGCGCGACTGGGAGCTTAAGCGCACCAGGCGTGTTGTCACCACTCACATAGGTCATGGAACCGATACGCTCCCGATTAAGGGTCTTCGACTGGTTCTAATGATGGCATAAGTTACTAATACTAGCGTTAATTCCTGAGATCCTTCAATTGAAAGTTTTCAAAATAAATATACTTATATTAGATCCATAAGGCCGGGCCAAAAGCTATACAGATCCACTATAAGCATTCCTAAACCCCTTTAATCTTTATCTACTAGGTCCCCTTTCCTTAAGCGTTCACTCCTATTGCCATATTAAATGATTTTAAATAGAAATATCTTCAAAGGTTAATTTATCACACTTGAAGTTACATACACGTTTTTAATTAATCCTTTAATAAGTACATCATAAATAATATCAATAAATGAAGACAATTGACAAAGTAAATTTTGTCAATTAGTGATAATATAAAAACTCACCCCCTTTGTTTCTTCTTCTGGAGCTGTTGAGTGGCCGAGATCTTGTTCCAAACTGACCTCCTATCCAATGGTGTCCCATTCGTTATATACCTTCCCATTTTACCCCTTCCACACGCTGATGACCATGCTTTCTTAGTCTGCAGACCATTTGGAGAACGATTCTTGCCATGTATCCAATTTTCAATCTTATTGTTAATTTTTAAATTACAAAATCCCTTCTTGCAATCTGTCAGAATGTGGGTATCTTATAATTCTCCGATGCTACATTTTTTTCTCGATTCTAATTGATTTGAAACTTTTATCCTATTTTCTAAAATATTGCTTAAAATAATGCAACTATAGAAGAAACCTTCATATAAAAATACAACACACACCCACGTATTAGATAATATGTGCACGATCAAATGATGAGATAGTTCTGAGTTATTTTTCCTTTAGCATGTAACTGAAATTCATAATATCATGTTTAATTGAAATAGTTATTACAAAAACCTATTAAAATAACTATTTATTTATTATATTTGTAAATAAAACCCCGCTAATTTAAACTCTTTACTAAAATATAGCTTTTAAAACGTAACTTCAAACAGTGCTTGTTATCTGTCAATCCGAATGACGTCCTGTCATGTGAAATTTTATTCTTCACTGCCGATTTGCATTATGTAAAAGTGTATGAGATCGTTTTTATCAAAATTTGCTTAATTACTAGGAATGTGTCTCAATAATTGGATAACTAAAAGAAGCTAATTCTAGAATCTAATGTTGCATTTACTCCCAATGCTGGAAACCCTCTTAGTTTTGTTATCTGAAAGTATATTTGAATTCAATACAAGGTAATGTTTGAAGGGTCCCATCTCCTAACATTAGCAATAAATTAGATCCTTGTTATTGTTTGTTTAATAACATTTACCGATCAATCACAGATAGCGCCTTTGAAATTGATCATAGGAAATCGTGCGAACGTTTTTTTTTTTAAATTGTTTTACTAAAATAGGGTAAGGTACGTTACATTCTGCCCCACGATCATTGCGCAGTGCAGGAATCGAAGATTTCGAACGTAGCATTATCGTATTAGAATTAAACTGAAAAGGTTTACTTGTTTTCCTTTTATACGGAACCGAACCTAACCTACGCGAACTTTTTCATGCTGTACGTACCGACGACTATGTGTTGTCTAAGTAAAGTCCTAATTTAATCTGTCTGATAAATAAATAGGTATATAAGTCGAAAAATCCATTAATTTATATCAGATTGGAATCGAACCAACCTCACCTGTATCTTTGTTAAAGATGACGTTCCTAGTTCACTATATCTGCACAAGTCATAACATCCAGCAATTAAATTTAGATCGGAGTCGAACCAACCTCACATGTGTGTTTGACATCTGTAATTCACTGTATCTACACAAGTTGAAACATCCAGTAATTTGATATAGATTGGAGTCGAACCAACCTCACCTGTGTGTTTGTCAAAACTGAGATCCCTAATTCACTATATTTGCACAAGTCGAGACAACATCCAAAGATTTGATTTAAATTGGATTCGAACCAACCGCACTTGTGTTTGTCAAAACTGACATTCCCAATTCACTATATCTACACAAGTAGTAACATCCAGCAATTTGATTTTAAGTTGGAGTCGAACCAACCTCACTTGTGTTTGTCAAAACTGATATTCCCAATTCACTATATCTACACAAGTAGTAACATCCAGCAATTTGATTTAGATTGGAGTCGAACCAACCGCACTTGTGTTTGTCAAAACTGAGATCCCTAATTCACTATATTTGCACAAGTCGAGACAACATCCAAAGATTTGATTTAAATTGGATTCGAACCAACCGCACTTGTGTTTGTCAAAACTGATATTCCCAATTCACTATATCTGCATAAGAACTAATTAAGGTTCCAACTGGTTTGAAATTTGGTCAGCCTCTTAAATGTATAGAAGCTATGGATAACTCACGTTCAGTCTGTTTATAAACATAAAAATTATTGTTACCCAAGTAACTACTCTTCAAAGTATCTTAAAGTTGTAACTACGAGCCTAACTATTTATCTTATAATTCCTACTTCAAATTATAACTAAGATAACCTACACTATGAACCTATAGTTATAGGTTCATAGTGTAGTATAGAATAGTTATTCTAAAAGAATCTGTCAGCCTAACTGGAAACTATTATAATTAATATTCGTAAATAAAAACTTCGAGAATAAGTCTCCCTACATTCTACCTTACTACTACCATGAATGAATCTACCTACACACTAACTTACTACTACCATACCCGTTTTTAATGAATGCTGTTAATCTTCATTTCAAAAAAAACACCCTTAAATCATTATCTTTTTTGGATTTCCATCGCGACCTGCAATCTTCATCATCAGATCAAATAATGTACGTACATAAAATAATTTGTGCTCAATCTATCACCAGCGCAGCCATAGTTTGCAATTTTTAAAACATAACCAACATACATACCTACTTACATATGAACAAATATTGCAAGTTAAATAAAAGCTCGTAAAGTACCTACCTACTAATAAAAAGTGCCATATCCAATATACCACATAAAACCCCTACACTCATGGGCAAGAATAATGGGTCTCCCAATTAGGCAATTTCAATACAAATGACCCGCTTACATTGCTCTCACATGTAGCTTGTGGTGGAACCTACCTTTAAAGAATTTCTATATTAATAACGGTCACCCGAAACTTTGCTCTTGTTGCCCAACATAAACCTGATCTCCTAATACGCACAATTATTATGAACCTCGGGGTCAACTTATACCAGCAATGTAATGCAACGAATTCAGTCCGTGATTTTGGAATCGAATTTTATAAATAATAAAAGATAAGAGTTACGACAATTACCTAGCACGAATGTCCATCGTTTTTCTGTTGAACTAAACATAAACTACAGTAAGTAGCTTCGTAGCTTACGGATGTTTGTAACTACTGTTGAAACTTAATAAAACCGACAGGATTTATGTGTATCACATTCCTTGAGGTAATTGTATTCACTTAACAGAACAAATATCCTAAACTAACGCCGTATCTGTATACGTATCGTAAGATAATTCGTGCCTACGTGAACTAAACTATTATAAAACTTTCACACAATATAACCCTCGTTTTAGATTTATTTTAAAGCACTCTACTCTGCCCCCCATATTTTTAACTATTGACAAGGATATTAAAAATTTGAATACACTGCCACTGATTAAACAAAACGTACGAGCACCTTTAAATAGAAACTCTCCAATGCAAGCATTTAGATCTTGAAACAAAATAGACTGTGTTTTAGGTACTGCCCCTCGCGTGTAACCCACCTAATGAAAATTAAAGACTTGTATCTTTCATAATAAAAAATTGTCACACTTCCACCTTTCTATCCATTCACAACAACAAATTGTGGGTCTATAGACCCACTACAGAGCAAGCTACTATCAAAATTAAATTACCTACCTACCTTATTTTTAGCCTAACATTGACAGAAACCAATTGATTTAAAATTTAGAACCTAACTTTAAACTCATACTGGTCACGGTACCACCAAATTGTAATGAAAGCCCTATATTCACCTACTCTACCTAAAATTATAACTCTGAAATAAAAGCTAAAGCTGCTATCTAAATAAAGGCGCTAACTATTGGGAAGTAAAATTTTAAACGAAAGTTAAAACTGAAAGAAAACTTTATTAATTAAAATAATTCTATCAATTAGTACAAGTAGCTTGCTCTGATATTAAATTGGCACATGATCGTATTTGTCTAGTGGAGACCCTTCGTTGTGTGTTTGTAGATTACCCAGGTTCTTTTCGAAAGGTGAAAGTTATCCTAAACATAAATTATAATAAACCCATTCGTGCATTTGCGTACACAATACCTAAATGTAAATCCTGAAACAGTCAATTAAATGAAATTACACTGTACAACATTATATTTAAATAAGTGTGCAATTACCAAAGACCAGTAAAATATAGACATATATATTTTAGAATAAAAGATGAAAAATATATTTAAAAAAAGGAAGGGGGTTGGGAGTAGAATATGCTCACGCCACCGCATATCCCAGTCAAAACCATCTCGTCTTTTCCACTTGTGTTCTGCCCTTTTAGGATGAGGAAAGGTTATGGGAATCCGGTATAAGCCACATTCTTCATAAATAAAGATTACCGGTTGGATTAGGGCCTATCTACCTAATCATTCCCTAACCTATGTCCCTTGATGGACACAAGTACTATGTTTAGATTTAACAGCAATTTCTCGACATATGTATAATCTGATAGGTCCGAAGCGACTCAGCAGGATCCGTTGGTTGATGATTATAATGATATTGACTCCGTACTTGATGATCATGGTATAATCCAAATGTTGAGCAGCAGCAGCAATTCATATGAAGATGGTGGCACGTCGTAAAACACGTCGATATACAGTATGTATTGCAGCATGATGTTTAATAATATCCAGTTAATGAAGAAAATAGAGCAGGTTTCCTACTCAGTCACCTCGAGCCATACTTTTATAACTGCGCCTCAGCAAAAGTGATAATAAGAAGATTCAGCAAGTATATCAGTCTCTGATGATATGTGTAAATAATTTCCCCTTAATTTGTTGAAATAAGAACTTTTGGAGATTAGAATATGCAGCCTTACTCTTATATTTATTTATTGAAACCCTAATAGGTTCAAGTAGGTTCAACAGGTCCCATCGCCTGATTCACAACCAATATGCAATAATGTTGACGATTAGAGATAATAATATCAGCTTCACGTACAATCAGGTTATTGCAGAAAAATGACAAAGCAGGCTCCGGAATGCCTTCCAATCCCACCTGACCAGATCGTAGTTTAGTCCAAATGAAGAATCTCAGCAAAATGTGATTATGTTCAAATTAAAGCAAATGGCACAGCAAGACAGCCTTCCCTGATGAAATCGGTGGGACTCACATAGTCCTCCAGCGGTGGGACTTTCAGTCCTTCTCCAGCGGTGGGGAAATTTCCCATTGATGGGGGTCAACTGAACTGCCTGCCTTGTATGCATCGTCTCATGAGAAGGGTCGAAGTAGCTATGGTTCTACCCGCTCAGCACGCCGAAGCGCGACTGGGAGCTTAAGCGCACCAGGCGTGTTGTCACCACTCACATAGGTCATGGAACCGATACGCTCCCGATTAAGGGTCTTCGACTGGTTCTAATGATGGCATAAGTTATTAATACTAGCGTTAATTCCTGAGATCCTTCAATTGAAAGTTTTCAAAATAAATATACTTATATTAGATCCATAAGGCCGGGCCAAAAGCTATACAGATCCACTATAAGCATTCCTAAACCCCTTTAATCTTTATCTACTAGGTCCCCTTTCCTTAAGCGTTCACTCCTATTGCCATATTAAATGATTTTAAATAGAAATATCTTCAAAGGTTAATTTATCACACTTGAAGTTACATACACGTTTTTAATTAATCCTTTAATAAGTACATCATAAATAATATCAATAAATGAAGACAATTGACAAAGTAAATTTTGTCAATTAGTGATAATATAAAAACTCACCCCCTTTGTTTCTTCTTCTGGAGCTGTTGAGTGGCCGAGATCTTGTTCCAAACTGACCTCCTATCCAATGGTGTCCCATTCGTTATATACCTTCCCATTTTACCCCTTCCACACGCTGATGACCATGCTTTCTTAGTCTGCAGACCATTTGGAGAACGATTCTTGCCATGTATCCAATTTTCAATCTTATTGTTAATTTTTAAATTACAAAATCCCTTCTTGCAATCTGTCAGAATGTGGGTATCTTATAATTCTCCGATGCTACATTTTTTTCTCGATTCTAATTGATTTGAAACTTTTATCCTATTTTCTAAAATATTGCTTAAAATAATGCAACTATAGAAGAAACCTTCATATAAAAATACAACACACACCCACGTATTAGATAATATGTGCACGATCAAATGATGAGATAGTTCTGAGTTATTTTTCCTTTAGCATGTAACTGAAATTCATAATATCATGTTTAATTGAAATAGTTATTACAAAAACCTATTAAAATAACTATTTATTTATTATATTTGTAAATAAAACCCCGCTAATTTAAACTCTTTACTAAAATATAGCTTTTAAAACGTAACTTCAAACAGTGCTTGTTATCTGTCAATCCGAATGACGTCCTGTCATGTGAAATTTTATTCTTCACTGCCGATTTGCATTATGTAAAAGTGTATGAGATCGTTTTTATCAAAATTTGCTTAATTACTAGGAATGTGTCTCAATAATTGGATAACTAAAAGAAGCTAATTCTAGAATCTAATGTTGCATTTACTCCCAATGCTGGAAACCCTCTTAGTTTTGTTATCTGAAAGTATATTTGAATTCAATACAAGGTAATGTTTGAAGGGTCCCATCTCCTAACATTAGCAATAAATTAGATCCTTGTTATTGTTTGTTTAATAACATTTACCGATCAATCACAGATAGCGCCTTTGAAATTGATCATAGGAAATCGTGCGAACGTTTTTTTTTTTAAATTGTTTTACTAAAATAGGGTAAGGTACGTTACACGGATTTCCATTTGCTACGATCAATGCAGCAAAACGGCTCTCCGTGAGCCACTTCTCGCACCCAGACACAATCTATTTAGTCATAATTATAATGAAAGGTCTTAGAAATGTTAGTGTACCAATTATTACTTAGGGACATAAAAGCTCCAAGGCGCCGACGCAAGACTCGTTGATCTAATTATTGTATTTCACCGTTTAGTATAGTTGAATTATCGAGAGCGTGGAATTGCATATGTAGTGGTTGTACCGTGTTGTGCCTCTTTGTGTGCGGATTCAAATAAAGAATGCCTGTACACAAACAATACTACTAGATATGCAATTCCACGCTCTCGATAATTCATCTATACAGTCCGTGAGCTCTAAAAAGAACCTTTAGTGCTAGCGGTACACCCCGAAATTTCCGAGTGATTGATCTTTAGGCCATATGGATCAATTCGACCCGTAGCAGTAAAAAAAACCGAGAGGAATTATGACGTCATCTTTTTTTGTATGCGAAAAAAAAATTCTTCTGAAACCTATCGTGTGTGGTATCAAATGAAAGGGCTTTTTAAGCTGATTCTAAAAATATGTCACATAATAACATTTTAGTCACTTGTTTTAAATTATAATAAAATTCATTTTTGAAACATACCAAGTTTGGGCTCCTGCAGATACGATACCGTCAAATATTTTTTTGTAAAATATACCTCAAAATGATACTTATTATCCTCAAATATAACCCCAAGGAAGCTTTTTTGAAATTATTTTCATTAATTATTTGTAATAAACGGGACTTAACCGCGTATATAATTTTTAAATTACCTTCGACGTTTCGAGGACGACATTGTCCCCGTGGTCGCGAAGAAAGAGTCTTTCGGATTTGTCAAGCGGATTTACGGTCTTACACCTACTCCTATGTATTCATTATGCCCTAATACAATCGAAATATAAAAATTTTGACCACGTTGTCCCAGCGGAACGCTACATTTGTTTGAACATGCGGTCGGTTCTCCATCGATTTATAAAACGTTATCACGTCAAAAAGCTTCCTTGGGGTTACATTTGAGGATATTACGTATCATTTGAGGTATATTTTCCAAAAAAATATTTGACGGTATCGTATCTGCAGGAGCCCAAACTTGGTATGTTTCGAAAATGATTTTTATTATATTTAAAAACAAGTGGCTAAAATGTAATGATGTGATATCTTTTTAGAATCAACTCAAAAAGCCCTTACATTTGATACCACACATAATAGTTCCAGATAAAAAAAAAAATTGCGCATACTAAAAAAAGATGACGTCATAATTCCTCTCGGTTTTTTTTTTACTGCTACGGGTCGAATTGATCCATATGGCCTAAAGATCAATCACTCCGATTTTCATACTTTTAACACCATTTGCAGCGTTTTTAGGCGTACCGCTAGGACTACTTCGGGTTTTAGAAAGAGACGTTGGGTATCAATCAACACTGACACATGAAAAAGCAGAACAGCAATATTACCTTAGTGTCATCGCCGATTTCCGAAGGTTCTTCTTAAAACTCATGGACTGTAAGTCGATGTTTAAATAGAAGTCTCATTGTTCGAAACTTTAAGCTCTTCCTCTTGAGTTTACAAAGACAGTGAACAATATAATTAAGGCGTTTTAATTATCAAAGAAACGTTTAATTATTGGAGACTTAATTGTCAATTTTGTTTACAAATGTATTGGCGTATATATCTTAAAACATGTACAGTGGCCATGGCTTTCTTTATTACCTCCCGTGTTGTGTATAAAATGATGTACACAACACGGGAGGTAATAAAGAAAGCCCTCGATCGCATATTTACGTCCCTCGCTTGCAGCTCGGGCCGCAAACTTCTGCAATCTCGGCCTTTCTTTGTTTTACCACCCTAGTTGTGTAATGTACTATTGAGATATTCAAGAAAATGCTAGTGACCCGAAACTTTTGCACTCGAGTGTATCTCAATACATCGCCTTAATTTATTGGGCCAAATCAGGGCCTAATACTATTTTATTTCTGAAATCATTAGTCAAACGTTACGGATATTATATTTAATCAGTGTCCGTATTGTTAGTAGTAAGGGCCGCTTTGGCGTAATTATATCTCAATATTTCATCGCTTGTCAGGCGTCATTTGTGAGTGGCGTTCATTTAATAAACGCTCCCAACTGTTTAACATCATGGCCACAGAAACAGTATACAAAAAATGTGTTTCTTCGCAGCTTTTACTCAATTTAATACAAAATGAATTTTATTTAACGATGTAGTCTTTATTTTATAAAAGTAAATTAAATAAAAACATTATAAACATATATACCCTAACAATCTAAACTACTTAAAACTAGAGATAAAAAATTTGGCCCAGATCACTGTCAACGGGCAGGGTGCCCAGAAGGCTGGCCGTATTGCCACGCTGAATTGCAATCGCTATTCGTTGCGCAAAATAGTAGCCAGCCCTCTGATCACCAGAGGCCTCTATTAGGCGCGCCGACAGGTCTTTGTACAGTCGGCGCGCGCTTGGCCCCCACGGCCCCAAAGTTTCAACCCCGAACGCCGCAAATATGTAGCTACTTCCTAGAGCAACATACTTGCGGCGCTTGAGGTCTTCGGCCGAGGATGCCGCAGCGCCAGCATTATTTTTGGTATCTGGAATATGGGACGGTGCCAAGGTATCAACGCAAGTAGCGTCCCAAACTAGCGGCCGTCCCATACTCCAAGGCACCAGTGTCATGCCGTCGGGCCTCTTGCCGTCGTCCCTGGCCAAACCGCTAGGCTCCAGGACTGCCGGCAGTTTGGCGCTGACAAGGGCCCTTCGGATGACGTCGTTAATGCTGGCATGGCGGGGGATCCTTCCAGCGCTTCGGACGCATGAAAGACCGTGGTGGCCAAGGTTGTTCACCATGACGCCACATTGACAGCGATGCGGGTGGTTCGTTGGTGCCCCTAAACGTAAGCAAGTTGCGAGGCGGAAGGTGGTATTGTCTAACAGTGTGCCAATATTGGAAGAGGGTAGTGCTGTCAGCCAGAGACCCGACTCCCACTCTGCGGTAGCGAGGAGACGAGCGCGGTCTGTCGAACTAGGTGACGTATCTAATAGATTTTTCCGTACTAGTCGACAGAGCGGCTCGTCCCATCGCCTCTGCGAGCAGGGATGGTCAGGTAGGTCGGTGTTCGAGCAGGTTATAGACCAAACGTTCCTGGCCTCGGAGCAGTGTGCAGCCTCCAGGGACCCAATGGAAGGGGCCAGTATTTTTCCTATAAGGCTTTGAGCACCATGCACCGAGGACAGGAACGCAGGTAGTGCCACACAGGTGATTTTGCGGATACCCAGGCCGCCGAACCTAATAGGTAGGCTAGCCTGGGTCCAAGTTCTGTCGTCAAATGAAATGTTAAAAATGGATGTCAATGTTTCTACTATTAATGTATCTAATTTTAAGGCCAAATCAGGGTATTTCCAAAGATGGGATGCGCGGAGAATGTATGTGAATTTTGGCACAAATAGGCAATGTTTTATAATTGAATAAGCGGAGTGAATGTTAATTTTTGCCAAACGATGTGATGTAACTTTGAAATTTTGAATTTTAGAGTCTACAAAGTTTTCAAATGATTGGTCCAAAATGGGACAGCCAAGGAGGTGAAGTGATTCTTTATTTATAATTTTGATACCAGGAGCCAAATTTTTAAAAAGGTCTATTGTATTCTCCTTGTTTGGACAAGAATCGGTTATAAAAAGTTCGCATTTGGAAAAATTTAGTGAGAGGCCAATTGTTTTCAAGTCTGTAATTATTTTTTTGAAATCTTCGAGAACAGAAGTCACTTCACCGCCGAGGGTACCGTCATCCAGATACCACACGTTTAATTTAGAATTTAGCTCCTTAATGATGGGGTGTATGGCGAGACTGAAAATTGCTGGTCCGAGAGGGTCGCCTTGTTGACAACCTACACATGAATCTAGAACATTGGTTTTATATAATAATTTAGAAGGGGAACTATAGCATTGCCAAAGGAATTTATAAGTCTGGGGAATTTTTTCTTTTATTTGTGTCAACAAGGCGCCCCTGTCTACAGAGTTAAAAGCGTTGCAAACATCCACCTTCAGCAGGACCTCTCCTGCTTCATGTTCGAGGAACGTTCGCACGGCATGCACTGCAGCTTCGCATCCACTCTTAGATCCGAACCCCAGTTGAATAGGTTGGAGTTCCGAACTAAGCTGATCAAGGATGGAGCGGCAGGCAATCTTGGCGGTGAGACGTCGGAGCGTTGTCCCAACGGCAATAGGTCGAATACCGCCATCTTTTTTCGTTAAAGCGCAAAGGTTTGCTCCATACAAAACGTCTTTAATATCGTCTGGGACCTGACCGGCCAGCATGATGTTCACCAGGGCCGTCAGGTCCTTTAAAAGTGTTTCCCCAGTTTCTCCGCAGCCGCTGCACAGAAGATCCTTAAGGTGCTGGGGTGTCAGGCCATCCAGGCCTCCTGCGGAGCCATTGGGGAAAGACATCACTGCTCCAATTACATCTTGTGGGGTGGCTGTAAGATTTGGTTCGATAGGTTGAGGGGGTTCAGGAAGACAAAGGTTTGTAGCTGAAGGTGGGTGTTTATTGTGGAGAGCTGTGAGTGTGTCAGAGTTGTTAGGGGCTACTGCATCGTCAGAGAAAAGCAAGCGAGCCGCACCTCTGATATCGCCATCAGCTACCTTACTTTCAACTGTTTTAAATAAATTGTAAGTGGAATTTCTAAAATTGACGGGATTATGATGAAACGACTTATCCTTGCAACAATTATCCTTGACTTTTTGCGTTAGCGATTTTGAATTTTGATTTGAATTTATATGTAATACTTTAAAGGTGAATGTTAAAAAATGTTCCCAGTTTTGAGTTGAGTTTTCAGAGAGAATTGTTTTGATGGTGTCACTTAAAGATTTGGAAACTGATATGCGGGCGCCTCGTGGTATGCGTTTTAATACCGGGCGAGAACTTTTTAGATCACATAGAATTTGGTAAAAAGGTATGTCTGATCTCGTGTGATTTGATGATGGTGCCGGAACATTTGGCTGTGACTGTGACAGTAAGGAAGATGAGGGTTGAGTTAGGCAAGAGCGGTGTTTTTTGGCAATATGAATGTTAAGGCCTCTAGAGCCTTTGAAAAAACGCGGCTCAATGCATTCAGGGCAACGAAGACGGTTCTCTGGCGATGCAGTAGTTCGTGAAGGACAAGAAAGGCTTACGAGGGGCATCAACAATACCTCAAGAGACAAAAACTACTTAAATAACACTTAAAATTAATAGAAAAACACACGAAGTACTAAATACTTAACTAAATTAGTAAAAATCATAAAAAACCGATATACGGTGCTTATTAGATGGGGGCTTCCTGTGCTCCAAGCACTTGCGCTTGATAGGGGAGACTCTCTGTGGTATTGAGCTCTTTAGCTGCAAAATCCGCTGTATTTCCTCAGAAAACCGGTAACTGGTAGATGTGCGAGTAATTGGTGCACTCTCCTAGAAAAACTGCTTCCTCAAGAAATGCACGGTGTACGTAAGCAGGCACGGAAGGCGAGTCATCACAATCAATAACACAACATAAATCTTATTGAAATAGGAGACTGTGTAAACAATATCGTTGTTTTCCGAACTTACATTAATGTCATATCTGTCGAGACGCGCTATGGTGCTCCTCCCGAACTAGGCCTGCGGTCTGCGGCCTCCGCGGAGAAAATATATTAAATGCACAATGTTTAAAAATGCACACTTTTATTTCATAACTAGATATGCAGCATTCAAGAGTTTTAAAACTAATTTTATATGTGAGGTCTATTTTGGTGCGTGTTTATCGGTTGCTAGTTTTCGTTTTTTTTTAACGATACTTTTGTGATAAATTTAATTTGCTTAAGAAATGAATTTTTATTTACAGATAAATGAGTACAATTTAAAATATATAACTGGTTCTCTGCTTTTTCGCCGAAAATTGTATTGCCAAGTTTGACTTGTCAACCAACTTTTCGCAGAAGTTTCATTTACCAACTTTACATAATCCAACCTAACCTGAGTAGGACATTTTCATTTCACAACTATGGTTGGATAATAACTTCATCTCGAAAAATTGGGACCATGTATACATTAAATACACATATTAAAGTACCTATATTAATTAGTATAGCTTAGAATTATAGCCATATTCAGCACTATATTAGACGGCCTAGCGTTATGTGCGGTCTGCTAATGCATCGCTAAATAATTTATTTACGTAGCCTCAAATCCATGGTCAGCCTAATATCCATGCACGACTTAATGCATAATACGGGTTGGGATTTACAGGGTAGTGCAATGATCATAAACTTTTTGGGTGTTTATTGGTACAAAATATGTACATAAAAAAAACTTAAATAAACTATGTAAATACTACCTAAAATTAATTTACTTAAAAATACATACTATTAGAAACTAAAAATCTATCTCTAAAATGGGCCCCTGTGGCATCGTGCCGAGGACGCTGGCAGCATGGCATTATAAACTTGCTTTTCAGAAACCTAATAAAATACAATATTAAATTTCAAATAATTAGGAGAGGCTAGAAAACGATGGATGAGTAAGTTTGAGGGGGCTCGTCAGGAGAGGTCCTCTAATATGTATAGGAGTCCATCTTTAGCGTATTCAGCCGAGGCTTTTCACTACTTAACTCACCGAACGAACACGACTAACTGCCAGATAGGGGAAATAATTCATGAAAAAAAGGGACCTTTACACCCTCCATTAGCGGCGCCCCCATACACCGGTACTTTTAGTATATTGTCTACCACTACACCAAAATTCGGCTATACACAAATTATTTTCTCTAAGTTTTCTTTCGTTAGTACGGGCTAACTGTAAGGAAATAACACGTAACATTATATTCTAGTATGTAGTAGATCTACCACCAACTAATTAAAATGTTCTAATGCTAAAAGTAAATATACACTGAGAGAAATTTGCTTTGTGAGTCTAACAAATTCGACTTGTTGCGTGTTTATCACTTTGAAACTAAAGTATTTTAGTAAACGGAATTGATCACCAATATTGATAATACAAGTCGAATTTGTACGAACGACAAGGTTAAACTTATTAAAAGATATTGGATTGAATCAGCGAAATATATGTTTAAAACAATATGTTCCATGTTGGTTTTATATAATCGAGTTGTTGATTCAAATAACACTTAAGGGGCTACTTTGAAAAATTATAGGTTTTTTCAAACGCTGTATTTACTAAACGGGAAAAGGGACTGAATCTATTTTCGAATATATATTATTAGACTATATACTCTTGTTTATGGCACAAGCCGAAACACGATTGCTGAAAGTTGCCTCGATAGAAAAAAAATCCGAAGTTGGGTCCTTTTTCTCCTTATTTTTCTTAGCTTACGTAAACTATAAGAGATTAAGCAATATAACTAAGTAAAAAATATGGTATTCTGGTTTATCTAAAAAGTCACAGAAACAAAATCAGACAAAACTTTATAGATTCGTTTATTTATCGTAGTTTAGTCAAAAAGTCTGATCCTTAAGAGCGCTGCATCTCTTTCTTTCGTGCATGGGAGCCATAAACGTGTCTCTAACGGATGGGCGTGGCTTGTCCGAATCGAGGAACGGCCTTAAACTAAAGTAACAAGTAACTTGTAGAATGAACTAATTAAACTTAACAAAATCGAACTTGTAGTTTTAACCAAATAGCTTGTAGGCGCTATTTTAAAATGAGAGTTTGGTTGAACGAACGTGAATTCTGGTTGTTTTTTATCTCAGTGTACTTGTGTTTAAAAGTGGGTAAGCTGATATAAGCTACCCTATTCACGTATCATAAACCCGATTTTACTATTAAGTCAATCTTGTGTGCAGCTTTATGGGCCACGAAGACTCAATTTACACGGAAATTACGTACTGAAATGGCTTGAATAATTCTATTACATGCAAACACAGACAATAAACAAAGACATGCCTGTCTTTGTTTATTGTTATGCCTGCCGTGATTTGATATGAAAGTGTTGTTATTACCAAAGCCAACTGCTCATCTCTATTCAGCATATTCGCGTCCACTGCAGGACATACCTTATGCCTCTCATGGATTTTCATGTTGTTCTTGATGCGGCGGTTCTGTGCCAGGTCGGCGCTGCAGTCTTTGTAATGTCGTCTGACCATCTGGCTTGTGGCTTCCCATCACCTCGGCTTCCCAATCGTGACCTCCAGAGCAAAACTCTATGGGTCCATCGGTCGTCGTCCCTGCGGCAGATATGCCCGGCCCATTCCCACTTTAATAGCGCATTACCAAAGTCTGGGGCTACTTTAGCTGACGTTTACAAAGCCAAATTTTTACGTCGCCTTTAACCACTTCATAAATTATCGTCGAAGACGCGATGACCGACGAAATTTCCACCTTGTTAGGGGTTTAATGCTGTAGAGTGTAGTCCATTGAGAATACCACGTTAGTGAGCTCATTTGCGGAAGCGTTTGCGAGAAGAAAATATTTTCCAGTTTACAAAGTTGATATTATTTCTAGAAGATTTCGACATTCAAGTATCAAAGATGCAAAACAATCCTTAATTTCATCGGAGACACCTCCTTGAGTAAATTGGGAAGTCGTAGCAATTAAAAGTTTTCAGGAGGGCGCTCCCAGCGCTTTATATTTGTTTTCAAGTCCTTATAGCTGTAATTATGTTTTTTTTAATAAGATTATCTTATTACAATTAAAAATAAAGTGTTTATTCAGTAGAAATAATAACCATACAGCGTTGGTAGTAACATTACTTAGTACCAATTTTCATGTAATTATATACTGTATTAAAAGGTAAGACACCGATTTTCTAGATATAGATGCTAGCAATTCAAAAACAAGCATTTATTTAAATAATGTATTGACTGATGACTGATAGAAAATAAAGTTAAACATCTCTAAGAGTAACAAAATGTAGTGCTTATTTGTATGAGTGTGTTAAATTTTCTGTTTTTGTCAAATAACTTTATCATAGTAGTTAGTAGGATAATAGGTATATGATTTTGACATTCGAAACCAAGGAAAGATGTAATTTAATTTACATTAGGTACCATTAGTTTCATAATTGCATTCCCAATTCATGAATGAATTAATTGAGTAGATATGCATTATGAACCCAAATATTAGTGTATTTGATTTCAGACAGATACATTATACTAAGACTAAAAAGATACCAATGAGAAGCAGATGTTGCCTTACACTTGCTAAACGTTTACAATTTCCACGGTCATTTTAGTAAATGACCGTAATCATTAAAATCTCAACTTTACTATATTGTCATAAGATCACGAATAAAATAAAAAATAAAGATTAAATATTACCTGTTTACAATATCTCTTAAAGTACCTAAGCATTCAATAACGAATACTTTTCATTAACATTTAACTGTATACAATAAGACAGATATCTTTCGGAATAGGTAATCGGTGGATTTAAAAATTCTAAAAATTGCTTAAAAACGCCATGCTTTGTGCGGAAAATAAGCGTGATACTGAATTGCAAAATAATAACAATTCTTCTTAATCAAAGTAAGTACATAATCATAATTTTTCTTGGGGTAATTTAATTATGCTAAAAATCTTGTAGTTATTTTTAACGACATCTATCTTTTATAAGAGACATTACGAACACAAGTCGGCGGCTTTTCATGGCACACACTTTACTGAACGGCGTCCTTATACTCAGACAATTTAGTTCCCATATAGCGCCATCTGTAGGAATTGCGGAGCAACGCGCGCTGGAAATGTTTAAGTTGGTTAAAGAGTAGATGGCGTCACCGGACGATGTTTCGCTAAATGTCGATTTATTATATAAATGCAAAAAATATCTAGGTAAGTACTTATACTTTAAGTTTTATTTAATTTTGTAAAGAAAATTATAATTTTTATTAATATATTTTCATTTCTCGGCTTACCAAGACTTGAAAACATTATTTTAATTAAAAAAAAACATCGTGTCAATTTTGATGTGTTTGTCACATCGCATTGTAACGATTTCATTATAATTTGATCAAATCTTACAAAATACAATCATTTTGTTACTATCTTTTGGTCAATAATCCAGGCGTTTTCTAGAATTAGTTTACCGTTATTTTTTTATAAATCATGGCAGACAATTTACCCTTGATACCGGGAAAAGAGTAAGCATTATAATTACACAATATATCATACCTATATAGTTTGGTGTATAAATCAGCGAACTATAATAGTACATTACGTACCTAGGGCGGTAAAATAAAGATCGCGGATACTTGTGGCCCGAACCAAAGGTAAGGGCCATAAACAAGCCATCTGAGGCCTTCTTTATTACCGCCCGTGTGGTGCGTACTGCGTACACAATTTTACGTCTTCTCCTGGGTGTGAAGTGAGATTTTCTGCTGAGCCCGTGGGCGCCAAATCTCACTTACCGCCCAGAGTGACGTAAAAGCTACAAACTATAAACTATTTTGTCGTAGATAGTAATTACACTAATTACTATAACAATTATATGATAAACGAGCTGGCAGCTTCCTCGCCCAACGCATAAGTGTTGCGATCCAGCGAGGAAATGCTGCCAGCATCCTCGGCACCATACCACAGGGGCCAACTTTAGATTTAGATTTTTAGTTTTAGATTATTTTATTGTAGGGTTTATTTTATAAGTATGTAGTTTAGTTATATTTTTAGTGATATTTTTAAGTCGTTATATGTACCATTTTAAAGTTTGTAATTAAATGTATTAAATTACAATTATATGATATAATACCAACAGACTCAAACAAAATTCGACCTAAATAAAATGTGGCATGTCAACTCCGGCTTAGCTTACAGAACCCGCGATAGAATTCGTAGGATTTGAGAAAAGGGTTAATGTTGGAAATACATAATTTATTATACATACCTACTGTAACAATAGGTACTTGTGTACATATTTATTTTAGGGACCTTAGAGAAATCTGACTTTTACAGCATAAAAAATCTAATGCACAGCAAAGCGTTTGATAGAGTTTTTTGCATTAATTAGGATTTTTTTGTTGCGCAAGTTGGTATAATACTTAGGTAATCGTAATTTTTGTCGGGCTTTTGAATACTGGCTTTTATTTTATTATTTTAGGACAGTATGTGCAGATGTCAAGCCAGTTTTACGGGAAGTGTTTCGAGAAATGGACCAGCTTCCACCTATTCAGGCGATCAGTGCTACAGATGACGAGAAACAATGGGTAAAAATGTTTATTAAGCTTATTGATAACCTTAATAAATAAAATAATAATAATAATAGTAGCCTATAGTGTGTCCCACCGCTGGGCAATGGCCTGCCACTTCGATTTCCATCCGTCTCGGTCCCGTGCGATTTCTGGCCGGTCGTTAATAATCCAGCAGCAGGTCGTTGCGTCCAGATCATCCCGCCATCTCCGCCTGGGCCTAAATCTTAAAATTAAATTTAATAATTCTAGGGCATAAAAGCCCAGCAGTGGGTAAAAGGATGGAAAGAAGAGGAAGAGAGGGAATTCAGTATTTCAGTGAAAAAACTTTTAACCTTGTATCATGTATGACATGCCTAGCACAAATTCTATAGGTATAGAACAGTGGCGGTGGGTTAAAAAATTTTTTAGGCAAGCCGGAGCTTAATTTGGCTTCAAATGTCTTCATAAGCTGTAAGAAAACTACTCAGGTGCCCAAAACTAGGTAAGCCGGCGGAAATCGTGTTCTATGGACGCACCGCCACTGGTATAGAAACACCTCACTCAAATCTGTTCATCCGTTTCGAAGCTAAGTTGACACTGACAAAAACATAGAATAATAGGTGTAACCTTTTCCACGCCAAAGACGTATATATCGGCACCACAGGTCCAACGCCAAAGACCGATATATCGGTCACCGACCACAGAGCAAAATAGGCCTACATGCACATGCATAAAGTTTAACTTCATTTTTCACAATTAGATGTCGTGGCATCTGAGTGGTAGGTTTTGCGTTTGACATGGCGTCGAAAAGGTTAAATTAATAATTTATGGTATTTATGTACATAAATAATAATTAAAAATGATTTGGTCGCCGAAGAGAACTGCGTATTGGCTTCGGCTCCCAAATGTCTGGAACAATATTGTTCCGCGTACGGGAAAGCCGAAATAACTTATTGTTATTATAATATATGTAAAGTGGCAGTTGCCAATATGTACAGTCAGGAACAAAAGTAGCTAAGCGGGTTGGGTGTTCAAAACGACCTGAAAACTACTTTATTGTTAAGAGAATAAGAGCGTGTGTAGGTCATTTTGAACACCCTACCCGCTTCGCTACTGCTGCTGACTGTACCCATAGCCACGTCAAAGATACGTTAACGCGTTGGACCTTACTCCTTTGTAATAAGGTCAGAAAGTGTCCATGTCCTTGACATAAATAGACTGTTAGTTATCAATTATCTGCCAGGGAGAGTACGAGTTTTATTAAAGACTAGCTTTTGCCCGCGACTTCGTCTGCGTGGAATTAGTAATCCCCCGTTAAGGTATGAATTCTGGATATCAAATATTCTATATCCTTCCCCAGAGCTCAAACTATCTCCAGCATTCAACGGTTATCGATTCCCCATACAAACTTCCAACCCCCTTTTCAGCCCCTCTAGGGTTGATTTTCAAGATGAAAACTATCCTATCTCAAATTATCTCCATACTAATTTTCATCTAAATCTGCTCAGCGGTGAAAAATTTTGCATACAAACTTTCAACCCCCTTTTCACCCCCTCTAGGGTTGATTTTCGGGATGAAAATTATCCTATGTCCTTTCCCGGGACTAGAAACTATCTCTATACAAAATTTCATCAAAATCCGTTCAGCCGTTTTCACGTGATGCGCGGTCAAATAAACAGACAAACAGATAAACAGACAAACAGACAAAAATTCTAAAAACTGTTGGAACGTGTTCTGTAGTCGATTCTAGGTATCCCCATCAGCCAACTTTTTTTCGAATATCTTCCATGTACAGACTTTCGACCCTCTTCAGCTTTATTATATGTATAGAAGATAGACACAGGGAAATCAAATGAATTACAATAAAAAACATATTTTATTGCTCATAACATCCTTACATCATATATACAACATAGTAAGTATGTCAATCATTAATAATATGGCACGATAGCTGCAACCGACCCGTTTCCGACATTTGATAACATAATTTTACGTCAAAAATATGTTTACATTTTTGTACCTTATTCGTCTGAAATAAAGCGCAAAAGTTTAAACATTATCTATGGCGTACTCAACTGTGTAATAATAAAAACTAAAAAGTATAATTATATATAAAATACTGCTTAAAATACTTCGTCATAATTTAATATGAACGTCCGCTTTGAATATAACTAATATACTACTCAATTGACTGTAGGTACAGTTGCCTGCAAAAGTTAATAAACCCCCTTATTCATAAACGTCTACTAAAGTAAAGAGGCCTCTGATAATCGTTTTTCCCTTTCCGTCCAACCTTTATCAGGGAAAGGGACAAACGATTACCAGCGATCTCTTAACTTTAGTGGCCGTTTACGAATAAGTGTATTAGTGTTCAAATCATCATGACATAACTTTGATGTTCAGAAGTAAAAAAGAGTATGAAGGATATTTTGAACACTTCACCCAAGCATCTTCTAGTCTCACTGTACATTAATGTTGTTAACAAAGAAATTTTATCCCTCGTTATTCTTTATTGGTTACAAAAAAAACTCCTCATTTAAAAAAAAAAAATGAACAATCAGATGTTGTTAAAGGTCCCTCGAAAGCAAAAATCACGTTATTTCCCTCTCTATCGCACTAGCTATTTTGAGCGACAGAATGGCAGATAACGAAGTTTCCATTTTCGAGGTTTACAATAATAGGTTCAGTTAATTAGAAATATTTTTATGTTCGACTGAAGTAGTAATACCGAGTTAGTTGGTATTTCCTAATTCGTAATTAATAGTTTTTTCATCTCAAAAATGATAACTACGACTATTGAATTTGTCTTTAGTTTTTTACCAGCTAAAATGATAAATATAAAAGTAATAGCTAATATTTGGAATGAGTTTACAACACAAAATGTATAATGTATATCCTCATGACCCTCAAGCAAATACGAAAGCAAGTCTGTAGTTAAAACCTGCACACTGGTAATACATACTAAAATAAAAGCTATTACTGAGGTCTTAACTAAATGCTTGATACTTTTTGTTCTATCACCTATCTTACACGCTACATGAAATATCTCAACAAATATCAATGCGTTCAAAATCAACATAAAGAACTTAACATGAGAATATGCTTTGTAGTAAATATACCAATATTCCCCGTTGTACGTCAACAGGACTGGACTTAAAACACCAACAGGCAAAGTCAAGAACCAAACTAAACTGGATACGACGCGCATTTTAATTTTCTCGTAAACGAACACCAATACCACTTTGTCGTACAAATTCTTCGTGAAAATGAACATCCAGCACACTAAAGCGAAATCCGACTGGAAATACAAAGCAAACACCACATCTTTTATTAAACCCTGTTCCAATTTCTCGTATGATATCAAAAATTCGCACACTGTATACACAAGTCTCGCAATTGTCAGTTGCACCAACACTTTCTCGTCATATTTCCTTGCATTTGGGACCAGAGTCAACACAAGCAGCTGCAATATAAAACAAGCCAAAGACACCGCAATCCCGACCAGCCACGGCGCCTTGAAAACTTCCGAAATATCACTAGGTTCCAATTGGGTCATATTTAGATTCTGCACACTGTGATTGGCCATATTTCACGGTACTGTTTGTATGTAACTCTAAAGAGTAACTGCCAGTATCGCGGGCAAAAATTACTCCTGTTCAATAATTTGAACCCCAGTGTTGAAATGGCATAACTGGATTAAATTTTTAATTCAAACTGCTCTTTTTGACTTCAACTTTCAATGGAATGCTCCCGTTAGGCACTTATCGTAAATTTAGAATGTTGCTTTATTAAAAACGTTATTTATTATGATTCGAACTCGACAAGCATTAGGCGTCGATACGACTGAAGTACTGTTGTTGATAAACGTTGTTATTACAAAAAATTTAATGATACATTGATATTCGTTTGAACTTACGCTGTTTTGATTTCGCAAACCGTGTTGTCATTCGGGATGATAAAATGGCTCGAACCAATTATAAAATGGGCATCTGGTTTAAATGTCGTTAAATGCTTTGTTTTGTAAAAGATTAAATTGGATAGATACCGCAGTTCAAAGGCAAATACTTAGACGATATCGCGACTTACTATTTTACTCTGAGCTGGTACTCTGGCTATCGTAATTATTTATCTGACCTTGAACATTAACTTGGGATCAACAAACCACAGATAAAAATAATAAAAGCCTAAATTAGTGTTTTAGGGACTATAAACTATGAACTAAATACCTCTATAGAGTTAATTTTGTGACTCATTTTGTGTGACAGCGCATGCGCGTTTAGGTACCTAATTTTTTTGCGCTATCTGTTTATAAAGCTATGGCTAGTTATCAATATCTGTAATCCACACCAGAGCCATGTGTACACAATACATTAAAAATAATAACAAAATAAGTCCATAGATTGTTTGTAGTTTTAGCTAAACAACTTATCAGTGCGTGATTTACTTTAGTATACTCGTATTTCCAATTTAACGCGAATGGTTTGTTATACTACTGATACACCTGCGTTTCAACGCGATAATTGTCAAATTATGGAAAGATGCATAATATATTGTTTGCACATGAACGAGGGAGATGAAATACATATATATTGCCTTAAAACACAAGTGTAGCAGAAGCATACTAGTATGCCACAGATGGTAACTACCTCGATGGAGTAGTCTTATTAGGTATAAGATCATCATCATCATCATCATCTCAGCCATAAGACGTCCACTGCTGAACATAGGCCTCCCCTTTAAACGGGGGGGGGGGGGCTGCCACACGCGCCACGCTTGGCAGGCGGGTTGGCGCGCGCAGTTTTGGCGCAGTTGGTATAAGATGATGAAGTTTAATATATAGATACGAAAGTTTGTTTGTTTGTATGGTTGTATGTATGAAATGTTGTGCCTAATTCTCACAAAAACCCAAAAAGAAACCCGTATTTGACATGAGAAACACAAGTATATCCATGCGGGATCACTTCTTCTTTTAAACATGTATTTGAATAAAATGTGTCGACATTATCTCACGAGCGACTGACGGTTTTTATGTTGTTGAATTGAGCCCAAAGGACATGATATTTTTTGTTACGAAATACATTCCCTAAGGAGGTTAAACGAGGGTTCAAACTTCTGGAGTACTAATGCAGACGAGCGGGGCAAAACGGGGGGTCTAGTAGTTGCTCGACTTCTATTGTTCACTGTTGAGCTTATTGACGTGACAGCATGATAATGGCAGTGCTTGACTCCTTTAAGAGACTTTGGCTCTGTCACGCAGATAACCCTGTGCAACATAATTATGTGGACGAGTTTAGTGAAGGGTCCCTCTTTGTCGGTACAGATAGGAATTCATTATTTCACTAATAGATAGCTTACCCATATTGTGTAGTTTTAGGAAGTACAAATGGCGACACTCCTAACTGTACATCAGTGAACCTTATTACAAAAGGCATAAGCTTCAACGATGGGCAGTTAACAGCGTAGGCGATGGTACTAATAACTCCATATAGTTAAGTATAGTTTTAAGTTTTGGTTGCCCTTGAAAATCAGCGTTGTGGCTACTCTGTCATGACACATGCTGAGTGGCAACCATTTTGGTGTAAACTTTTTAATTGTATGTCCTTGCTTTCGTTCTATTGTGTTACACCGAATAAACATTTTTCATTTCATTTCATTTCATATCGACAAAGATTTTTTTTTCATTGCACTGCAACATATGATCGATAAATCCAAATGGTCTTACTCATAAAATCTAAAAAAAAATATGTTAATTAATAAAAGTACGTTTCATTTTAGCTAGAGAAATACACTTCAGAATGCGCCAAGATCTGGCAACACGAAGACGATTTGAAAAATAAATTCGCAAAGAGGATATCGAAGAATCCTCCACCAAACTTATACAGTCTTCATAGGCCCGAGAGCAAGCAAGATCAGAAACGCAGTGAAGGCACTATTGAGAGACATGATCTGATGCCAAGTATTCTACAGAGTGTAACAGGTATTACAAAGATTATGAATAAATACGCATTGGCGATAAGGACAATGCCTACAATGCTCAACTTTGCCTCGCTTGAAAAATATGATTTTCTTCATAAAACAGCTATTTATATCTTATCCCTAAGGTGGGAGAAATACGGCTATCTCAGCAATAAAATATACATACTGTTGGAAGAAGAAAATCATGTTTTTTAAGGCAGGCTAAATTGAGCATCCTAGGCAAAGTTGTAGCACTTAACGGTACCTTAGAGAAAAATCTAGAAAGCTTAATATCTACGAACAAGACGCAATATAAAAGAGGTACAGACTGACTCAAATAAGAACATAATATATGTGGGCGAGTTTAGTGCAAGGGACCACTTTGTCGATTTACAAGGACACTTTATTCTTTCACTAATATATAGTGTATATTGTGTAGGTTTAGAAAGTACTAGTAACTCCATATCGACAGTGGTCCCTTTGTCCGTACACAAACACATACAGGGGGTAACAAAAATACTGGTGATCCGTTTAAGGGCATAATTGGTATCGTAAGTAAAAGTAGGAGAAAAAATTTTGGGACGCGAAAAATTTTTTTTTTGTATGGGGCGAGTCGTCCCAGCTGGCCAACCCTCCATACAAAACCCAAAATTTTTTTCGCGAGAAAATTTTTTTTTCTTAGTTTTTCACAATAAGAATACGATACCAATTATGCCCTTAAAAGGATCACCAGTATTTTTTGTTACACCTTGTATGGCTTACTGAAAATATGGCTGACAATTTATAACCGGCTAGTCTTATACCTTAATAAGACTGCCAGAGAAACTGCTGCACGAGTTGTTCTTGTAGCAGGCAGTATTGTGGGGATATTTTTGGGCTGACTGCGTATCCTTAGAATAATTCATCGGTGATAATATATTTATTATCTACTTATTTATTTAGGTATTTTTGACTCCCGGTTAGTATAGTAGTTAGCTCCTTTAAGGAATACTTTGATTTATGTTCGGCCTGTATTAAATGTAAGTACCCTGTTACCCTTATAATATACAGAGTAATTTGGGGTCACGAGGTCCACAACTCATAGAGCCACAAGTTTATGAGTGTCAAGTTGTGTTTTAAGTTGTCAAGTTTTATTCATTTCTACTTAGTAATATAAACCATAAGAACATTTTCTCCGTTGCTCTTAACACCAAAATACGAGTCAGATGCCCTGCCAGTTACATTTTATTTTAGCGGTTTTTACTGTAAACACTAATTTATCTAATTGACACTTCAACGCTGCAAATAGATCGGCGAATCCACCCAACGACTGAAAACAAGGCCGAGTTCATGAATAAACCTAAGAGTAACTTCTAAAATCTTGTTCAAGCACGTTTTTGATATTTATAAAGAAGAGTAATTTGTTTGATATCGAATTTCATTAAATGTTAGTTTAAGATCCCGCGAACTTGTATGTGCCCTCTCTTTTTTAAAGATATACAGCCTTGGCCAGAAGTGTTGAGCACCAATGCGATTTTCATACAAAACTGGACAGTTTAGTCCATCGTTTCCATCTTTGTTTAAGTTAGTTTGTCAATTAATTTAAACTAATAGGCATGTTTTGTTGAAGTTAGTAGTAACTGCATAGAATATTTGCAATATGTCGCACCGACTTAAATTTACATTTTTGGTACCTTCTGTTTTCATATTTTTTAAGTACCTTGAAAGTGTTATTAAGTGAAGTTTTCTATATTCATAAATAAAATATAACATTTACCGTTACCGTACATTGCTTCTTCTTTATTTGCCATGCCCTAACGGACGTCAGCGACCACCTTTGCCATCTCTCTCCTGCTCTTAGCCATTCTTGCCAGTCTGGCTGCGTTATCCACGTTCGTCCATTTTAAAATGTTGTCAAGCCAGGTGACCCTCCTTCTTCCCTTTCCCCTTCTGCCATCAATTATAAGTATATTTCAGCTGAGGTTAGAAAAGCATTTAGTTGTAATGTAAGCTTAAAGTTGTGATTAGTGAAAAATTTAGCCCGTACCTAATAAAGACTTTTTTCTCGGTTATTTGCAGTCGTTTATGATCCTACTTAATATTATTGACCCGATGTAAAATGCTCGGTTATATCGTCAGGTGACAACCAAAAGTCACTAGTCAATAGTCTTAATAAGTTTAACGGTACTTAAATCATTCATTCATCATTCATTTTCCACTTCATCTAAATCATTGCACCATTTTTTATAAGAAATAAGCCATTATAGCCTTAAACGAATCCAGCCGCCCGTACCCTTCGCGGGGTCTGGATATTCAAAACATAGAAAAAAAAAGAAAGAAAAGTCACTAATCGCAAACAAAAAACAACCTTGTATTGATAATAAATAGTACGGTTCATTATGGCTATGAACTTGTGGTAATTAGAGAGTTTTGGTTTTCACCAGGCGATTTCTCCTATCATCCCATGATGGGCATGATGGTACGGACAATTTATTAAGTTAGTCACTTATATACATTTTACAATCCAATAAAAGTGGATATAGACCCGTGAAGGCTTTTGCCTTTTGGCAATGTATAAAAATTGACATCTTTGTAAAAGATTTTGGTTCTGATTTATTAATCTCATAAGGTTGTAAATTAAGCAGCGGCCTCTTGGACTACATATCGGACCGAGATGATTTAGTACCGGGAACTTATCACGAAGTTTGATAACTTTTCAAGCTGCGGGACAAAATTGAGGCAAACATTTTCAATAGCGATTACTTGCTCCCTTCCTATTATGCAGCACCGCTTTGAAAATACACCCCAGGCCAAAAGTATTAAAACAAACTTTGCTCAGCTACTGAAGATGTTTCCAATTAAAAAACTACTTCGCCAAAGTTAGAACAAAACCAATAGTTGTTATTCTCCAATCAAATTATCATTGGATCGTGTACGGGACGGTGGCCAAGGTTAGGCGACGCCCGTAGCGGCGCGACAGCTCAGCGCCGATGTAGAGACTAGTGGACTTGTAGGGAGGCAAGGTTATTGGAAATAAAACTTCCTTCGTACTTCTTCAGGTTAAGGCACCTCCACTGGAACTCACTTGACGGAACGAATTTACGGCCGCAATGGCCTTTCTTATATGCCAACTTTTGGGCTGTCAACTAGTGACTAATATATCCCGGGAGGGGATGAGCGCGTGTGAGCCAATCAGTGAACGTGTCTATCTTTATTGATATTAACACAGAATATAACAGAATTACAAGCATTTCTCTACTGCTAATATATTACAATGTTGTTATAACTTATTTACTAGGCATTTATACTAGGTGGTACATAGGTATTATGGGGAAAAATAATTTGTAGGACATTTCAACTACGGGGTATCACCTGTCTCTTTTACACATGAGCGCAGAGTGATGGCGTCGTCTCTTTCTCACTAGTGAGTCTCAGCCGGGGTTATTGTCGCACAATCGACAATAGAAAGGTTCCCTACCTATGTGTCTAGGTTTCCTAGGTAATAATTAAACAACAAAGTTAAATGATTTAATGGTCACACGCTATAAATTAAGGTTTACAGTCCTTATATAAAAATGCAATATGCTTACAGTTTCAGTGCCTTATAACTATCCTTGATCGACCTTGATCTCGTGGATACTGCGGTGCTGTACATGCTCCCCTTTGCTTAGGCTTTCACGACTAAGCACCACAAAACTTCGGGTAAGCGACGCAGTATATAATCGTCTTGATTTATGTTCGCTCCATTGATCAGGAACGGTAGAGAAAAATCAACTTTGATGAGGTCGGCTCGTTCACTCGATGATCGGAAGTGAAGGGCCGGGTGCTGATCTGGGTGTCTCCTTCGGAGGCTCGGAGGTCTGGATCGCGCCCAGTGTTTTTCTACGGCGAGTCCTTTTCAAGGCCTTTATCGGGCCCGTCGGGAATCCGTCTGTGTCTGTAGTTACAGGCGGCTTTTCTTTCAGGACTTTCGGCGGGGCAGCCTTGGGCTCCGCCGTCGGCGTCGTGAGAGTAGTGGTGATCGCCCCGCTGTATGTTGGCACGAACCAATCCGTAGGTACGTGAAGTGATGACTGCGTTGGAGTAGCAGTTGGAGGAGCCCGAGTTTCTGAGTTTGTACTCAGGGCTCGTGCGCGCGGAGCGGCGTGCGGAGACTGCGCCCTTTCATGGCGCTCGGCGTCTCGCGCAGGTGCTGGCGTCTCTCGATCGGAGCGTTGTAAGGGCTCCGATGTCGGGAGATTAGCTGGGATCCGGGTCAGCTCTGGTTCGTTCCCGGTTAGGAAACGGGCGCTGCGCTCCCATCTGTTCTGAGGCCCATTTGTTAGAGCCTGCAGGAGTAGCAGCGGCGGTGTTTTCGGCCGCACGGGTTGCGGAGCGGCCCACGGCGATATCTTGAGAGCTGCCTTTGTAGCGGTCCATCGACTCTTGCGGCGTTGACCCGGTGACCTTTCGACGCGATTGAAGTTTTGATTGACGCGGCGACGCGGCGGCGATTTTGATTCTACTCGCGCACTCGCGTTACTATTAAAATCGGATTTATTAGGCACTCGCGGAGATCGTTCTTTAACTGGCGATTTCACAGAGTTATTATTCACTCGCGGCGTTTGTTCTTTTAATACGGAACTTGAATCGAGATGCGGTGAACGAACGCTCCCTTTTGTCGCTGCGACGACGGTCGGCTGAGGAGCGGGAACTTTATTTTCGTCGTTGACGTCTCTATCCTTAGACGTCTGGCGCGATTTCTTCCTTTTGTCACTGGAGTCGCGCTTTTTTCTTTTCGACCCGGTGTCCTTGGTAGGCGGGTCTGGCGGAACCTGCTGGGGTGCTTCCTTAGATGACACTGGAGAGTAGACGTTGATGTCGGGCTCGGTGACTATAATTTCTTCGATCTCGCGGTCGATAGTCTGGTGCAATTGATGCTCGAGAGCCGCCTCTCGTTCGTCGTCTATTTCCGCCTCGATAATAACCACCGCTAGTCTTGCGGCGGCTAATTCTTCGCGGGCCAGAGCTATTTTGTAGGCCCGTTGTCTCGCCGCTCTGCTGGGCCAAGGTCGCCCTCCGAAGTGAGGCGACAATGTGGCCGTTGACGCAGATGCAGTCCGCCTCGTACGCGCCGCTAAGGCGGGCGATACAGCGGAGAGATAGTTGTCCCGGTGCGTGTGGCCTTGATTGTGCCACAACACACCAAGGTCATTGGTGTAAGGCCTGCGATCATCGCTAGGCATAAGCAGGCTGAGGTGAGTTGACGCAGCCTGCGTCGTGGGTGGTGCCGCAGTCGCCGCGTGTCCTTGCAGGGGTGTGGCGATTGCGGGAGACATGGCGGCCGGCGAAAGCGCCGTGGTACTCGTGACCAACGGCGAGCCAGGCTGCACGGTCTGTGTCATCTCGGAGCGCTGCGTGTCCACCCGTTGCGCAGTGTCCTTGTTGATGACATGCGCCCTGTTGATCCGTTGATGCGTGGGCGCTTGGTCAGACGGCCTTGGGCCATCATAACCTTGTGTTTCCGCCAAGGCAATCCCAGTGCAGCCTTGGTTTTGAAGGTCGACTTCCTGAGTCGACTGGCGATAACCCCGGTCTTCCATATCCGGCTCCTGAAGGACCAATGTACGGGACGGTGGCCAAGGTTAGGCGACGCCCGTAGCGGCGCGACAGCTCAGCGCCGATGTAGAGACTAGTGGACTTGTAGGGAGGCAAGGTTATTGGAAATAAAACTTCCTTCGTACTTCTTCAGGTTAAGGCACCTCCACTGGAACTCACTTGACGGAACGAATTTACGGCCGCAATGGCCTTTCTTATATGCCAACTTTTGGGCTGTCAACTAGTGACTAATATATCCCGGGAGGGGATGAGCGCGTGTGAGCCAATCAGTGAACGTGTCTATCTTTATTGATATTAACACAGAATATAACAGAATTACAAGCATTTCTCTACTGCTAATATATTACAATGTTGTTATAACTTATTTACTAGGCATTTATACTAGGTGGTACATAGGTATTATGGGGAAAAATAATTTGTAGGACATTTCAACTACGGGGTATCACCTGTCTCTTTTACACATGAGCGCAGAGTGATGGCGTCGTCTCTTTCTCACTAGTGAGTCTCAGCCGGGGTTATTGTCGCACAATCGACAATAGAAAGGTTCCCTACCTATGTGTCTAGGTTTCCTAGGTAATAATTAAACAACAAAGTTAAATGATTTAATGGTCACACGCTATAAATTAAGGTTTACAGTCCTTATATAAAAATGCAATATGCTTACAGTTTCAGTGCCTTATAACTATCCTTGATCGACCTTGATCTCGTGGATACTGCGGTGCTGTACAGATTGTTATCATATTTTTGACCCACGCATTATTCTAACCCAACCCATTTTTGGCAATTGCTTACTGTAAAAAAACTAAATACTCTTTTTTTTAAACGTTTTCTCTTCGTTATTCTCGCTACGACCCAAAATGGTTTTAATGCTTCTCCTAGAGCTAAAAAATCTTATTACAGTTATTACACTATTAAAGCATATAATATTGAATGCGTAAATATCCCGTATCAAACTTACATGGTAAATATCCCGTATTAAATTGTTAAAATCGTATTTATAATCGTAAACATGTGAATATTGACTGGTTTCCATGCGGATGAGTTCCTAAAACAGTCAGCCCGATTGCAATTTGTATTATAGTTTTATTTGCAATGGCAGCTGATTGCACAAACCATACATTTTCAAATTTGTATGCAGATGCAGTGATGCTCTTTTTTTGTGTTCGATCTTGCAGCATTTTCAAATAACTAATATGATATTATTTTTACAGGCAACAAAAGCCTTTGGGTCCAAAATGTACTGAACAAGAGTTCTTGCGACTTCATCGACAAGGATAAATCTGTGTACCCAAGATTGCATAAGCGACTCCCGACAATTGGTCTTGACGAGCACTCTAGGCAGACGTACAGGTTTAAAATATATATAATTAGAATTTTATTAAATATTTTCCCTCTCCCAGCGCAGTACAGTTGCCATCAAATGAGCGGCCAAGGGGTTCGCCGTGGGGTGCCCGGCCTTAGAATTGTCCCCCACCATATCGTCCCGTGGTTGCAGTAGGAGTCTGCTAAGGGAATATACCGGGAGATGGCCAGCAGCATCTTCCAAAAGCCTAAACAACAATAAACAAAAAAAAACAGCGCGCGCCAACCCGCCTGATGCCAAGCGTGGCGCGTATGGCAAACCCCTCCCCCTAAAGGGAAGGCCTATGTTCAGCAGTGGACGTCTTATGGCTGAGATGATGATGATGATGATGAAAAGCGGCCAAGGTGGTCACAAATATCTGAACAACGACTAATTGTCAAAGCAATAAAGTGCATGTTCAAATTGGTTGCTCCGATATATTTGATGGCGACTGTACGGTCGACTTCAAATCATGTTTACACTTTTGCACCTTACTCCTTTGTAATAAGGTCCATCCATAATGGCCGACGTTGGTCAATCCAAGGAACAAAATTGTGTGCAAGTGACATTGCAATCTCGTTTCGCCGGCGGCGTCCCTTGCTCTGGCCAACTTTGACTCTTAAGTTTGGAAATTAGGCCGAATTACTTAACTTTCTCTGATATTTTTTGACCCGACGGATAATGGTGAATAAAAGAGATTTACATATTACTTAAACGAATACAAAACGGGTCTAACGCGAAATAAATTAGATATTTGTTTTCGTTTAATATGTTGTGTTTCAAACTGAATCCGGTGTCGCGGCAAACCTCGACGGCGATGGCGAGACGATAGAAACTGGTGGGAGACGGTTTAAGACCGGGACACGTGGAAGGGAAGGAGGGAGGCCTTTGCCCAGCATTGGGACACTCTTGGCTCTTATAAATAATAATTTTAAACAGAAAAGAACCGACTTCACTTAGGATCCGCTATTCCAAGAGGAAGTGGCCGAGTTGTTGTAAAAAATAGTGAAATCACTATAGGTGTGCCTATAATAGTTGAAGAGTTCCCTCGATTTCTCCAGGATCCCATCATCAGACCCCGACTTGGTGACAATGGGACCATCTAGGGGATATAATACCCGTTCGTATAATTTTTTTTTTGAAAATCGGTTCACTATTCACGGAGATATCGAGTAACATACCTACATACAAAAAAAATGATTAAAAAAAACAGTCGAATTGAGAATCTCCTCCTTTTTTGAAGTCAGTTAAAAAAAAAAAAAAAAAAATGGTATGTATAAAATGCGAAAGATTTAAATGTTATAGAGATTTCATGATCATCTATCATTGATTTCATCATATTCATTCGACGGAATCCAAAAATTGTATGAATTAACCAGTAACAGAATCAATACAATTTGTTAGTGACATGGAGGTTAAAATACCTACTTATTTTTGTCGCATTTAGGGTAAAAGCCGACCTTTGCAACAGAAAACATGTAAACTACACCTGATATCCCTTACGATACAATTTTGTACCCACAGCGTTGGTGAGCTAGCTGTACGGAAAACTGCCAAACCTTCCGTCGAGATAATAAACCCGGTGCCTGAATACATATGCTGCGTGCCAGAAGAAATTAATTTTGTCAACTTCACTTTGGGACACACTTATACAGTAAGACATTGGCGGTGGTCCAAAAAACTAGTTTCGCTAAACAAGGAAACACCATTTTCTCCTTATTGTATGCTTATTGCTAGTAGTTCAAGGACATAGCCTAGTCTGAACTCTTTGGTTGTTATATCATAGACGGAGAGCATCAGATATTTATTTGATTCATTTATACTTTATACTGTTTCTGTTTCCGCAATAATATGCAATGTTTTTTTGTTCTAATGTGAAAATATAGACTGTCCTCTACAAGGTGTAACAAAAATACTGGTGATCCTTTTAAGGGCATAATTGGTTTCGTATTCTAATTACGATAAAGCAAGCAACAATTTAATACGCGCGAAAAAAAATTTTGGTTTAGTATGGAGGGTCGGCCGGCTGGGACCACCTGTCCCATAGAAAAATAAATATTTTTAGCGCAAAAAATTTTTTCTCCTACTTTTTCTTAGTCGTAATACGATACCAATTATGCCCATAAACGGATCACCAGTATTTCTGTTACATCCTGTATAACTGAGACAACTTCGGCAGTTTTTACCTATTTTGGTTGTATTATTTTCCAATTCAAAAATTTTGCTAGTCTGTAACTCTGAGCTCCACCCATTAAAAGCTGCCAGATGCTATTACAAACTAAAACCCAACCTAAACCTAAACCTTTGACCCAACTTTCACTTAATAACTCAAACCAAGTCACATGACTAGGTATAATAAAAACAATTAAGTATGTTTTATTTTCTTATACCATAATATATCTAATATTATATTATTTTTCTTTTCATCGTAAGTTATACATAGCTATTCCCATACTAATGTTTGCCAATAGAGTTGCTAGATGTATCTCTTTCATTCTTTTACCGGCTTATTTGAAATTCAATCTTATATCAACTGTATTAAGGTCTGTATTGCTCGGGCAAAAATATTTAACATTGGCATCTTTAATGCCAGCCGAGATATGGTATTTCATCGCTGGTTTTTCGTTACAAGTGCTGTATAATAAGTCTTGCGAAAGGACTAAAACGCACTTATTTTAAAAGCTTTCAAGGATTCAATACACGTCTTTTGTCCTTTGAAAGCATATTGGGCATTTTCATATCGATCCTCTTGAGTATTAGCTTTTTCAATTGTTTTATTTTGTTTCTCCTTGAGGGCTTCACGGGCCTTTACATCCTGGTCTTTTGGTAGGCTTGCATGGGTATACAGATCCAAAATTAAAATTGTTTCAGGTAGCGATTAAATGTAAAACCCAGTCGCAATCAGATATATCGGAGCGGCCAAGGTGATCACGAATATCTGAACAACACCTCTATTGTCAAGACGATAAAGTCCATGTTCAGATACTTTTGAGTACCTTGGCCGCTCCGATATATTTGATGGCGACTGTACAAGGGAAAAATGCTACAAATTTGAAATTGAAGTTAAATGCCACAATTTGCAGTGCAGTTAAAATTTTATGTTCAGACGAGCTCTCGAATTATGTACTTACAGTCGCTATCAAACATATCGGAGCGGCCAGGGTACTCAAAAATATCTGAACATGCACTCTATCACCTTGACTATAGAGGCGTTGTTCAGATATTTGTGACCAGCTTGGCCGCTCCGATATATCTAATGACGTTGTACACACGGACTTTCACAAATATGTGTGCACGACCCATACAAATAAGGTTTTGTTAATATATTTCATAATAGGTTTCCTAATTTTTTTTGTGTCCTCAGCAACTTCTCCGAGTAGTAAATATGTCAAAGTTTGAAATCCGTCTGTCTGTGTCCCTGCCGAAGCGGAGCGAGCTTAATGTAGAACTTGCCGGGTCAAGGGGACTGCGGGTCACTGCCGGCTGTGCTAGCGAACTGAAGGTAATTGGTTATTTTAATATTTTTTTACCCTCATCCAATTTTTTCGCCAAGTCGCCAGGACGCTCGCGTTCCCATACAAACGTAGTTCAGCTCTCATTTTAAAACGAAATCCTTTAGAACCACGAAATTTGGCATGGGCATTCTAATAGTACAGATCTAATCTATGTCGGTAATTTGATTTCGCTGCTAAAAATTGTAATATAAAGAAAATACAGCCAATGACAGATTTACATACAAAACTTATTTTTGCTATATTTTCTTTGTATTACAATTTGGAGCAACGATAACGAATGTGCGACCTAGATCTGTACTACTAAAATACCCATGTGCCACATTCTGATTTTAAAATGTATAAACAATACTTAAACAACACAATCTGTCTGAAACATACAGCCTTGGCCAGAAGTATTGAGCATAGGTGTTTTTTGTTTACAATTTTGATGTTAAGCATTATTTCCCTATCCTAACAATGTACGGTAACGGTAAATGTTATATTTTATTTATAAATATAGAAAACTTCACTTAATAACACTTTCAAGGTACTTAAAAAATATGAAAACAGAAGGTACCAAAAATTTAAATTTAAGTCGGTGCGACATATTGCAAATATTCTATGCAGTTACTACTAACTTCAACAAAACATGCCTATTAGTTTAAATTAATTGACAAAATAACTTAAACAAAGATGGAAACGATGGACTAAACTTACCAGTTTTGTATGAAAATCACATTGGTGCTCAACACTTCTGGCCAAGGCTGTAACTCCAACATTCACCCAATAATCAATCAATATTGAAGTTCCGTCATTTTTGATTCAGACGTGTAGGCGTTAGCTGTATTGTGTTGTTATTGCATTGGATTTGCATTGAAGTTGGATCGTGTCTGTGCGTGTTTTAAAGTTAGAATAAGGCCCCATGCCAAATGTCATGTTTCTAAAGCATGTCGTTTTAAAATGAGAGCTGAACTACGTTTGTATGGAAACGCGAGTTCACGCGAGCGTCCTGGCGACTCTTAACCGTATATCATAAAAACAGTAAAGCTTAACCAACAATACCCTACTTAAAACAATACTTTCACAAGGTGTAACCAAAATGCTGGTGATCCGTTTAAGGGCATAATTGGCATCGTATTTTAATTACGAAAAACTTAAAAAAAAAATGTTTTTTATGAAGGGTACCAGTTGAGACCTTTCGCGTCCAAAAAAAATTTCTCCTATTTTTTCTTAGTCGCAATATGGTACCAACAATGCCGTTAAACCGATCACCTGTATTTTTGTTACACTCTGCATAATAGAAGCGATATTTTAAGTTCTATTGTGTAGCACAGTCGAGTTCGTTAATATCGACGCGTCCAACTGAACAAAAATAATGTGAACACAACCTTATTTGTACGGGTATAAGGTCATGTTCACATATTTGTGTTCAGTTGGACGCGTCGATATTAACGAACTCGAATGTACAATGAGGAGTAACCCAGGGTTCTACATTAGGTCCAAATGTATTTACCATGCTCGAAAACGATCTGCAACAATACACGACGCCTAACGAAGCAGCACTCAGACTCAAAACTCATTGAATTGTTTATTATACCTACACTCGCGCAATAAAATGCTTCGGCGAGTTGGGACAAATAACTGTAGATGCCCAATGTGTTGTCTTGCCCGCCTATTAGATGGAAAAATATTCCACATATCCCCACTAGGAGGGATATCGCTGTAGGGTAAGGTGGAATAGGCGGTCTTGCCGGGTATTGAGGATTAGAAAATCCTGGTCTCAAGCCAATAATAATACTGCACTAGAAAAAAGCTTATTGACTTTAATTTGTTCTTTCTATGTCCAGATATACTTCAACCCTACTAATGATGTTCGCACTTTCCACGACGAACTGCGTGTACGCCCCTCTTTGGGGAAAGGCTTGATTGTGCCAATTGCCTGTTACATGGAGCCGCCCGAGTTGCATAGTGAGTCATCGCCGACATCATCAATTTTAGTCGAATATTTTGTAATCTTTAATAATTTTATGAAATATTGATTAAATTATTTGGCCTAATTCCCACCCAATCGTGGATTGACTCTCATTGCTTAATAGTGGGGTGGCCAAGTTGAAGCGGAGAATTCTTCGTAGGACTGAAAAGGTTTATACCAACAAGTGGTATCGTTGGAATCAGCATAAGCTACTGATTATTAAACTATCTCTTGTCACTTCATAAAGTGGTGGAATGAGTTTTTATGACGTCACAAAGATGGCGCGCGACTTAGGGTTAGATTTTATCGATTATTTCAAAAACTATTTAGTCAATTTAAGCAAACAATGTGCCAAATGATTGATATTTTCATGCTTAATAAAATATGTAAATCTACCTTCAACCAAAAAGTTAAATAAAAGCCATTTTTATTTTTATTTAAATTTCTAACACGCATTCATTTACATTATTAATTATGTTAAACGTTATTGCATAATAATAAAAAAATAAGTCCAAAAGGCGGACTTAATGCTTGAAGGATGTTCCAGTCAACCATAGGGCAAAACAGAAATTTGCTATGGTGTGTGCAACTGTGCAGTGAGATAAAAGGATTGTGTAATTATTAGTCTCATATTTAAATCCTAATTTCTAACTCTACACATTGTAAAGAAATATTTGTAGCTAATATATATGTATATGTAGTATATGTGTATATGTAATAATCTTCACCTTTATTTAGCCTTATCATTATACATTTTATCATTAAGTAGTGTATTTTACAGTCTTTTTTTAACATACTGTTTACGCTTTTGGGGCAGCTCTTGTAAAACAGTTATCATCGAGGCCGAAAGAGCACAGCGTGCTGTCCTTAAAACAATGTTAAAGAAACCCTTCCGGTATTCCACACTTTTACTATATAAAAAGTCCGAAGTGTTGACGGTTCGTCAATTTACCTAGTCAAAATTGTTGTTGATAAGCACAAGCAAATACTTGAAACGAAGAGTGTATCGAACACAGGTTCCGTCCGTGAATACTGCCCTTGCAAAACAATTTGAACCGTATATATCTAGTTTTGTTTATAATTCCGTGACTAGACACTTAGACATTAACAGCTTAACCTATGAATATACTGAAGATATTATCCAAATCAGAAAAAGTTAGACCTTCGTGATAGTCAAAATAAGCTTAGAGTTATTTTGATGCACTTTTACTTAAGTATAGTTAAAATAAATTAGCTTAAGTAATATGTATATTATTTATTATAAAAATATAGACATCTAATATTAAAACTGCCACAATGAACTGTTGTTAGTAAACTCCAGTGGGGATTGAGTTCAAAGGACACCGGCTTGGTTTTCTTCAGATATCGATACTTTTTGCGGTCTAAGAACAGTATTGCCAGTCTTGTGTTTTTTTCACATGTAATGTTTTTAATGGGATCTCATTCCTTTTTGTAAGTAGGGCTCCCTTTTCTCCTTCCACGTTCTTGCCGTGCATATTCCCATACCTATTCTCACCCATGAACCCGTAGGTACGCATGCCCAGATCCGAATGTATTAATGGGCATCTAAAACTGCCTTTATTTTACTATCAACTACTATGGTCAAAAAAAGATCAAAATGTTATCAACTGAAAATGTAACTTTGCAGTTCTTTATATGGGATTGCATGGTACTTGTAAGGTTTGTAAAACCAGGCGCCGGGTTGCCTTTGCAGTATGTTAAGATTTTCAGAGGCTTCATAGCTCTAATACTAGATGTGTTCAAAATTTGGAGCTTGTGGATTAGCTAGAGTTAGAATTCGTATGTATGTCATATAATAGTCAGTCAGTAACAAAACTAAGGAACTTGCAATCATTTTTAATTTATAAGTTAAAATTTAATGATTTTGAGAATAAATCTCTTCCTTGTGTTATGACTTCTTTTTCACTGAAAATTCAGACTTCTAGCTACCACCAAACACCAGAATACCAGAATTAGAGGGCCGTGTAAAATAACTTGAATGGCTACGGGAAAAGTATAGTACGGCCGTGAGAGAGACTGCCCCAACAGCGTAAACAGTATGTTAAAAACACACTGTAAAATACACTACTTAATGATAAAATGTATAATGATAAGGCTAAATAAAGGTAAAGATGATTACATATATACATATACTACATATACATATATTATATATTAGCTACAAATATTACAATATTAAAATATTACAATGTGTAGAGTTAGAAATTAGGATTTAAATATGAGACTAATAATTTCACAATCCTTTTATCTCACTGCACACACCATAGCAAATTTCTGTTTTGCCCTATGGTTGACTGGAAGGCATTCTGCCTAAAGCATTAAGTGCGCCTTTTGGACTTATTTTTTTATTATTGTGCAATAAAGTTTAACTTAATTAATAATGTAAATTAATGCGTGTTAGAAATGTAAATAAAAATAAATTTGGCTTTTATTTAACTTTTTGGTTGAAGGTAGATTTACATATTTTATTAAGCATGAAAATATCAATCATAAGACACCTTGTTTGCATAAATCGACTAAATAGTTTTTGAAATAATCGACAAAATCTAACCCTAAGTCGTGCGCCATCTTTGTGACGTCATAAAAACTCATTCCACCACTTTATGAAGTGACAAGAGATATTTTCATAATCAGTAGCTCATGCTGATTCCAACGATACCACTTGTTGGTATAAACCTTTTGGGTCCTACGAACATCGAAAATAAGATAGCTTCTACGAATTGGCCTTTCCTCTATAAGTAATTGGCGCTCTTTTTTGTAGTAACTAAATGTACAGATGTCGCTGTGACTCGTTCACAATTAAATATAATGATAAAATTCGCCGGGTTGAACTGGGAAGACTGAGGTCTCAGGTTCGAATCCTGTCAGGCCCCAACATTCCCCATGGTTGTTTTTTTTTTTTCATTATAATGGATCTGTTTCCAATTTGTGGTTTAGTAACTAAATGGTTGAACGTTAACATTGGATAACCAGAGTTATCGCATATCCTATGGAGCCGTACAGTGCCTCCTAATCCAGTTCTTAAAATCAGGGTTTTTTTTAACTTTTACACATCTTATAAGGTTACCTACTGAGCACGGAATAAGTAAACTCAATTTCCACTTACTATAATACCACTGTTTGCCAATATTTCAATGTTAGCGCTGACAACCGCCAGCATTATGCTGAGATGAGACCATTTCGTGGCACTTTCTCGTTTTATGTCTTCTTTCCTTTTTTTTATAAACTATATATATTTATATGTCTAAGTACCTGTATATAAACATATGCACCTCGCTAAAAGTCAAATCAAAATTTAAAAAATGGTTTTCTACTCTATCATACAATGATACAGAAGACATAATACATACTTACACTTGGTCTGTGGTCAGCTAAGCTACTCACACTCATTCACGGCTCACAGGTACATACCCTTACTCACATACACACTTACATACCCACACACAACTTACACACACACTTAGGTTAATCTTAGTTAATTAATTTTCATGTTTTTCTACTAATCAAATTTCATGTTTTATAACTACAAAACATGGTGCATTCCAAGATACAGGCTTCAGCCTAGTTTGGAATGCACCAGACAACCCGGTAATCTGTTAAACTTTGTTTGATTAATAAATATTACTTTACTTTACTTTACTTTACCTACATATTTCTATATATATGTGTAGGCTTTTATTTATTGTAATTATATATGTTTATAAATTTGGCTTAATAATAACTATTTTCTACTTTATTACATTTTCCTCCTGCATCAACTTACAAGTCTCTGTTTAGCCCAATGGTTGACTGGTAGAGAATGCCATTTGGCATTAAGTCCGCCATTTGTACATTTTCACTTTTTGTGCAATAAAGTTTAAATAAATAAATAAATATTCCTGTGTTTTTCCTTGCAGTTTTTGTACAAAGAATGGGCACGAGCATTTTTTCCTGTGCTGACATTATGGCTTTCAAAGTCTCAGAAAACGAAAGAGATGTCATAGATTTGGGTGCTGCGCTGCTGGGAAATAACCATTATGCTTCATTAGTACTGCAATGCAAAGAAGAACATGCATCATTCTTTCTACTTAATGAAGACGCTTGGATTAATTACAATATTGAGGTAAAACAGAATAAGTAGGTATATTTAAATAATCATTCTAAGATTTAAAGAACAGGTAAAAATGGTTAAACTCATATATTGCTATCGCGTTTAAAACGACATGTTTCGGAGTTTATTGGAACTCACGCTGATGTTTTAAAAAGTTCTTCATATCAGGATACGATATATAAAGGTCAAACGGGTTTAATTTCTGCACAAACTCACTGTCCCACTTCCAACAACCAGTGAATAGCTGTAGCTCTGTACGAGTTTTTCCATAAATGCCAGTGTAGTAAAGAATTACTACTTTATTGCCACCAATCGAACTGTAGTTTGAATTAGACTTTGCTATGAGATATACATAGTTTCTATACACTTTTACAGGAGTTCACAACCAAGGGAAACGTAAAAATCGGCCCATTCTCGATCTACCCAGGCTGGTGGGCCGGCGGCGGCGTGGCCCGCGGTACGATCTACTGCCAGGCCCCAACTGTTGGCTTCCACAGTGCTGATATTAGAATCCTGTCGTCTACGGCTGTAACAAGACTGTTCCATGTCGTCGCTGATTCGGTGTTTTATGATCCTGCGCATGTATCTATTAAGGTATGTTTTATAATTCAAAAAAAAAACCTTTTAAATGCTTACCCGCTTGCTTTTTTTTGCTGCAGACTGCTCGAAAAAGTGTCATTAACGACTAGGTGTCGGTACTTGACGCTCAATTTTTATTTATCTTAGATTATATTAGGAAGATCTGCGCTTGCAATCCCTACCTATGCTGTAAAAAGACACATTTTGTGTCACTTTCACGTTTTGTTTTCTTTTTTTTTTCAATTTATTTTGTATAAGTGTGTGTCTATAAATAAACTAATTCTGCTCACAGTTTTATATTAAGAATTTCCAGAGATTTTATTTAGATATACGAGTACTTTATACTTCTCGGGTCAGAGGTGTAGGGTTAGAACCGGTGGTAGTTTCTTTTCTCTCTGACGTTCATAAGTGCATTGTAATGTGCCTAAATTGAAGAATAAATATCTTTTATCTTTTTATCTTTTTTATCTTTTATCTTTATGGTTACCTACAGTAAATCAAATTTTACAGGAAAGTAGCGATTTCACAGTAGGTTTTGTAAAACATTTTATTTTCTTTCCCAGGCCCATGAGAAGGACTACGATATAAATAGCGAAGATGATCCTGCTTGCGAGTATTACATCAACTTGGGCACCGCTTTCCCAAATCGCCCTCTATCGGCCATATTGCAAATAGTTAACCACAGGTAAAACATATCTTTGAACTAAACCAGAAATCCCTTAAGAGTCGCCAGGACGCTCGCGTTCCCATACAAACGTAGTTTAGCTCTCATTTTAAAACGACTTACTTTAGAACCACGAAATTTGGCATGGGCATTTTAGTAGTACAAATCTATGTCTGTAATTCGTTTTCGTTGCAAAAAATTGTAATACAAAGAAAATAAAGCTACATACAGATTTACATACAAAACTTATTTTTGCTATATTTTCTTTGTATTACAATTTTTAGCAACGGAAATAAATTACCGACATAGATATGTACTGCTAAAATGCTCATGCCAAATTTCATGGTTCTAAATCATGTCGTTTTAAAATGAGACCTAAACTACGTTTGTATGGGAACGCGAGTAAGTTCACGCGAGCGTCCTGGCGACTCTTAACAATCTAGAGGTACAGGGATATTAACTTAATTTTTGTTCATTTTAACCTTTTCGTAACTGAGGACGCAAGCGTCATTGCCTGTCAAAGTAAATATCTTAATTTTAAGTATTTATATGTATTACTTGTTTACTTTTGAGTGTAGTTTGGTTTCTTTAGTTTTTACAATTACTTTACAACAAAAAAATTAAATACTTTTAATTAGATAATTACCAATCAGCATTTCAATTACTTACAACTCTCTATTGTTCTCAGCCCCTTTTCCTACTCATTTTACTGGAAGATGAGACCTTGGGGCATCTGTTCCTGCATGCAGGAACAGCAAGAGGAAGAAGAATGTAATCTCTGTCAGGGGGAGCAAGAGGCTGAATTACAGGTGGATCACATCATCATTATAGTAATGGGTGGACGTGAGAACAACACGAAGGAAGTGGATGATTTTGATGATGATTTGGTATAGAAAAACGCTTAGTTGCGCATGTGCATCGTCTATTAAGATACGTATATCTGTGCTGCACCAATGCGGATACACCAAGTGCACGTGAAATCCGCGTATTTTCATTCCACCTGAGTTATCTTGCAAATAATGTCTACAGTACTTGGAGCAATGCCAGAAAATCTCAAATTTTATTCTGCTTTGTTGAGAAAAATTGTCAAGAGCAGGATCAGTGCGAAATCGTTCGGTTTTCAAGTACTTATAAAACGTGTTAAAACGTAATAAGAAGCTGAATAGGGCAGGGTACTTCAGCTAGCGTCCAGCGGAACGTTTGGCAGCGATTTGAGCGGAATTCACTGAGTTACCATATGTTTATCGCTGGTGACATGCAAAACTCACTAATTACAAAAAAATTACGAAAATCAACCTTGTTTTGTTGCCAGTTTGGTTCATTACGGCTATGAACTTGTGGTAGTACTCAGTGAGTTTTGCTTGTCACCTGACGATATTATGGTACTGGTCGCTACACTGAAAAAATAGTTTCGTTGATTTTACGAAATTTTTACGAAATTTATGGGTTAAATTGGGACCTACACACAAGTATTGTTGAATTTACCAAACATACTTTGGTTGGCTTTTTACAAAACTAGTTTAGTAAATTAATTTTACAAAACTACTTTAGTAACAACTTTTTACAAAACTACTTTAGTAAATAACTTTTTACAAAACTAGTTTAGTAAATAACTTTTTACAAAACTAGTTTAGTAAAACTAATTTGGTACGTTTGACAAAATATATTTAGTAAATTTTACGGACTTTGTGCGTACTTTTAACGAAATTGATTTAGTAATTCTCCGAAAGCTTTTGTATGCTTCACTAAATTATTGTCGTAGCGTGTACGAATTTACTTTCGTAATAATTACTACATTTCTTTAATATGTATGACCACTAAACTGTGATAGATATCACTAAACTTCTTTAGTGGAATCAAGTTATATACTTTTGTAATAATTACTAAGTTTCTTTCGTATGTATGACGCACTGAACTTTCGTAGATATCACTAAACTTCTTTAGTGGAATCAAGTAATATACTTTTGTAATAATTACTAAATTTCTTTCGTATGTATGACGCACTGAACTTTCGTAGATATCACTAAACTTCTTCAGTGGAATCAAGTAATATACTTTTGTAATAATTACTAAATTACTTTCGTATTTATGACGCACTGAACTTTCGTAGATATCACTAAATTAAGGAATGTATAGTTTACGAAATTTACTTGGGTTAATTCTACTAAACAACTCTAGTAAATTATACTACTTAACTTTTGTATATTTTACCTGGTTTATCTGAGTAAATTCTACTAAAGCGCTTTCGCATAGTTTACTGCAACTGATTTTGTACGATTTACTAAACTAATTTTGTAAGTTTTACTACTTTACTTAGGTGCAATTTACAAAATATCTCTAATAAATTCTACTAAACGGCTTTTGTGGATTTTAATATTTTACTTGCGTACAAATTACGAAACTTGATTTTGTTATATCAAATTACTATATTTCGTATATTAACCAATATTAATTTAGTAAGAAATACCAAATTATATTAGTATAATATAAAAATTAAAATGCAATACAGATGCAATAACCGTCCCATTACATGACCATATGCATTATACCTCTATATATGTATATAGGTTTATGGCATGCGGCCATATAATGGTATGGTTATTGGATCTGTAATGCATTTTAATTTGTACAATATACTAATATAATTTGGTATTTCTTACTAAATTAATATTGGCTTTGTATAATTATGATCACAATCGTTTTAAAACCAATATGCAATTACAAAGCAGTAGCATAAAAAGGAACAAACTTATCACTAAAATTTAAACCTAAATGATGTCAAAGCGAATAAAAAAGCTACTTAATCCAGTTCACCACAATGTACAATATAGCAAAAAATAACAAAAGCCACTTAGTTAGATTTGTAAAAGTAGACATAGAGTAAATTGGCACACAATAACAATATATGCTGTATGTATGTATACCTAGAATCTAGATATTTATTAGGTCCTAGATATATAGCAACCAGTAATTTAATGTGTAACTCGTGTAACTGTGCATAACTTGGCTTTGAAATAAATAAATGATACATAAATAAATGAAATCAAATGAAACAATCGTGTAACCTTAATGAAGCTGGCATTCAGCTTTCGGCTCATTTCATAAAATTATGCACAGTTGCATAAACACAACGATATATACAGGGTCTATCACATCTAAAATGACAGGGTAAACGAGAAATAAACAACAAATTGAGAAATTAAAAAAATATTTATTTTATTCTCATGGCAATACTTACAAAAAAAATGTGTTTTGATATTTAAACGTATTACTTGTATGTATATACGCATGACAATAATAATTTGGCTTCAATTATTAATCTCTTTTAATTAAAACGAAACACAATATGCAAAAATTACGTGCTGTGTTTGGTTTTTTTTACATTATATTATTTACATGTATAGGAAGCCTCAATAAATATTTATTCAGCAATTTTACTATAAAACCTAGTAGCGGCACTCAAAACACAACCTTCCGTATACATTTCCTGGATATTTGCTTTATGGTTTACGAGTAAAATGCCTGTGACATACAGACGGAAAGACGGACATGAAGAAACAACACGGGTTCCATTTTGGCCTTGAAAACAATAAAAAAGGTAGTTTATGGGGTTTAAACTAAGTATGAAAAAGGACCGTATTAATGTATATTTGAAACTTTAAAACAATTGTTAGTATAATATTATTTTGAATCAATTATTAACCCTTTGGGCGCTTTTACCTATACGAGTACCTACCTACCTATCGTCCACTACACGGTAAAAGTTTCATGCAAAAAAAATTGTCTGAAGTCAAGCTTACGTCTATTAAAATAAGCCAATATCAATGAAATTTATACAAACAGGGTGTTTTAAGTGCCGCTACTTAGTTTTATAGTAAAACTGATGCAAAAAATAATATATATTTTAAGTTAAGTAAGAAACAAATGTGCCCAAGATGTATCTTTTTTTTTCATATTTTTGGATTTCTGGTTCAAAAGTTAAAGGACGGCCCGGCACATTTGTTTTCACATTCTGGGTGATTATTACTGAAAATATTAACTTTATCATAAAACGTTCAAACTTCAATGTTATTTTTCATGACCTATTGATTGACGTTACATGTTGGTATTTGGTAAAAAAAATCAGACCATTTATGTAAAAGCAAGACCAATAGGTACATTAAAAAAACCCGCAAGTGAGAAACTAATTGATCGCTATCGTAATCTAATTATTAAGCAATGTTCTAACTTTAACATCGTGTATCTAAATATATATAAATATAGTCTCTATTAGAGATAATATGACAAAAATTCGGTGTATTTGTAGAGAAATGACTCAACCGCTACGTGAAAATCCTTAAAGTCCTTGCTCGTTGGTCTGACGGCAATCACCAGCGGCGGATGGAAGGTGGTTCCTCTGGATAGATGCATTTTCGGGTACTGCTCCAGTTTATTTCACTCTGGTTCTGTAACAAACAACTGTATTTGGTACACCGCTACTAATATAACTACTACTACTATTATTACTACCACCAGAGATTATAGATAATATGGACAGACACAGGCCACAGTCATTTTTGAAGCTCAAGTCTGCAGCGCCATCTGCAGGAGAGCCACTTAAAGGTATAAAAATATTAGGAAATAATTACATTTACTACGGTACGCTACTCGTTACTAGATGTTGCTGCGATGCAATGTCATTTTTTCCTACTATTTTTATTATATCTTTAGGTTGCTCTCGTGCAGATGGCGCTGTAAACTTGAGCTTCAAAAAGTTCTTAGACTGGCTGTCTATATTATCCATAGTATCTGCTACTACACGTATTACGTGTACTCCTTAGTCAAAACGGGACGCAGCTCCCTCTATGACGCTCTCTTTCGCCGGCCTCACTTTTTAACCGAAGAGTATACTCGAGTTTGAAATAATAACTTTATGGACTCCAAGAAAGTTGTATATACTTAAGTAGTGTCAAAAATACCAATAAGTCAAATGCGCTTAATATACACGGTGCCCGTGAGCATTGCGAGAGATAGCGTATTCCTGATCGTAACTGGAGACTAAAATGTCGTAAAAACTTTTCTAGAATTTGCCTAGTTTCAGAGTGATTACCAATTAAATAAAAAAACATTGATTGTTGTTACTCAGTGAATAACGCCTTTTTCATAGAGATTTCAATCTTTATGGGGTCTAGTCTAGACATCCTTATTGACAGATATCAAAATTCCAAGGAATACTTTTCGTGAACCGTTTTTTACGAATAAAAATGAACCAATTTATTTTACTCGATAGTTTTACCAATAACATTAATTTTCTTATGTTCGCATTTAAAAAAGTAAAAAAAATTTTTTTTTGGTGAAATTAACCTAAAATTATATAACATTTATCACTCCTTATGACCTCAGGAATTCGTGGTTAAAATCTCTCGCAATGCTCACGGGCACCGTGTATGTTACTTTAAGTTTTACTTTCGTTCGACCAAGATGAAAAAAAAAATGAGCTGAGAGGGATGGCAAGCAGGCGGACCTTAATCCCTTTCTAAAAGTTGCGTTCCAAAAAATGCATAGGTACTCTTTGGCAACAGATTATTTCATGCGAGGTGCGTTGGGATAAGATTGAACGTTAGCCGAGATAAGTACCTATTAGTATTATCTTGAAAAATCCCTTGTACAAACGACATGAGGACCAGGTACAGTCGACGTCAAAGATATTTGTAAATTTTTGCACCTCATACAATGGAGTCAGGTGGAAAAGTGTAAACATATTTTTGCCGCCGACTGTACATGAAACTATGTTTTTAGAATTTTTAGTAAAGAGGACGCGTTAAAAAAAAAACGCTTTTAACAATACTTTTAATATCTACTAGTTATTGAGAAAGTGTTATGATTCAAGATACGCGTTTTAAGATAAAACTGTAATTTATTATAAACTTATTATCGAGGTGAACCGTGGTACAGTCGACGTCAAAGATATGTTTACACTTTTTAGCCTTAAAGGAGTAAGGTGCAAAAGTGTAACCATATCTTTGACGTCGACTGTACAGGCTATATATAGCATGACGGAGCTTTTAGATTTTATTTTGTATTATTTTAATTTACTAAAATTTTTATTATTTGTATCATACTTACAAAGGTACAGTCGCCATCAAATATATCGGAGCGGCCAAGGTACTCAAAAATATCTGAACGTGCACTTTATCGCCTTGACAATAGAGGCGATGTTCAGATATTTGTGACCACCTTGGCCGCTCCGATATATCTGATAGCGACTGTACGTACAGGCTGGATTTTCTTTTTGGGTCAGTGACGGTCAAATACTACCAGATTCCGTGCTGCTACGTGAAAATGGGCTTAAAAGACCTTCCCTCTAACTATTTCAAATAAATGAAGGACCGCATTTACAGATTTTGGAAAAAACGTACAGGATGCGAGAAAAAGGTCATTCTTGGCGAACTTTTTTGTTGATGCCATTTGATCCCATTCCTAGGGTTGCCAGGTGTCCGGCTTTAGCCGGACATGTTTGGCTTTTTACGGGTGTGTCCGGCCAAATATTTGCTCGTCCGGCCTGTCCGGCTTTTGTTAGGCTTTTCGTTTGACTGACACGCGAGCGGTACGAGTCGAAAGTCGACCGCAAGTAAAGAAGCAACTGCTCCGAGGGCTGTGCACAAGTTGATAAAATTAACAATTTTTTTATGCCAATCGATTCCATTCCTGTTCAGTATTAATAGTTTCCATGGAGTCAACTTACGGTAATGTACCAAACAGCCACAAATTGAAAAAACCTTTTCCATACATTTACTATGGAAAAAATGAGAATTTTTACTGACATTTATCAATCACGCTAATAAGTCCTGTTACGGACAATAATACTGTATCAGGACATTACAGTGAAAGTCATTCAAAATATCAAAAAACGTGGATTTTAAAGCAGTTAATATACGGAAAAAGTTTCTTCAATTTCTAGCTGTTTGGTACATTACCGTACATGACCCCATGGAAACTATTGATACTGAATAGGATTGGAATCAACTGGTATAAAAAAAAATGCATGTGAAAAATAAAAGTTTTAATTTTCATACAAAATGTATGGGAAAATGTTTCCTCAGTTTGTGGCTTTTCTAGCCGGATTTTTTTTTGGTCCCGTACTAGCTTTTGATCCTGGATAGGAATGGGGTCAAAAAAAGTTCGTAAAAAATGACCTTTTTCTCGCAACCTGTATGATTTTTTAAAATCTGTAAATGCGATCCTTCATTAATTTGCAATGGAGGGAAGGTCTTCTAAGATCATTTTCACGTAGCAGCACGGGAACTGGTAGCTGCCCTCACTGACCCAAAAAGAAAATCCACTCTGTATATGCAAGCAATTTCTGGAATAAAACAAATTTCATTTCATTACTGTTCTATAATTGTTTCTAAATCAGATTGCAATTTTTTGACAATGTACGATTTTGTGGTAGACTGTACCTACTTTTCTTTAGACAATTATATAAGTAGGTATTAAATTGATTAGCAGGAATTGGTTCTAAATCAGCTTTTTTCTAAATGTTCTAAAGTTTCTAATTTTTTTACAGTAAACGATTTAGTGGCTGACTGTACTTTTCTTTAGATCAGGGGTTCTCAAACTATGAGCCGAGCCGTAGAAAGTACAGAGAGGCGCCGTGAGGCATTCCTCCTCATCATAGGTACTTTACCTATACAATACAACCTATTTCCAATAGCCTAGCTAGGTTAGGGCGTAGAGATAAAATTGTAAACTTGCAAGTGCGCCGCATTTATTTACCCGGATCACGAGCATTCGCTGGTTCGGAACTCAATTCCTCCCACTGTAGAATGGGACTTTAATAGAAACACTACGCTTACGATTTTTATTTATTAACAGTTCGGTATGTACACTATGGCTTACTTTTACTGAAAATACTATATACACATATAACTCTTAGGTCCGCGAATAGGTACGTTAAAATTTACCCTATGAGCACTAAAACACTGGACACTATCTTGGTCGAAACTAATACATTGAGTACCTATTTCCAAAACACGGAACTAAAAACACTTGATAACTACATAGGTACAAAAGTCAAGCACTATAGGCATTAGGTATTGAACTAAGCACTAGACTTGAGCACTAAGCACATAGTAAGCCGGTACACTCTGATACAACACTACAACACGGAACACTTCGGGTAGTCGGATCCGCGATATGATAGATGCGTTTACCCTATGAGCACTAAAACACTGGACACTATCTAGGTCGGAAACTAAAAACACTTGATAACTACATAGGTACAAAATAGTCAAACACTATAGGCATTAGGTGTTGAACTAAGCACTAGACTTGAGCACTAAGCACATAGTAAGCCGGTACACTTTGATACAGCACTACAACATCTAGGCCCGAAACAACATGGAACACTTCGGGTAGTCGGGTCCGCGAATAGATGCGTTTACCCTATGAGCACTAAAACACTGGACACTATCTTGGTCCGAAACTAATACACTGAATACTTCTAAAACACGGAACTAAAAACACTTGAAAACTACATAGGTACAAAAGTCAAACACTATAGGCATTAGGTACTGAACGAAGCACTAGACTTGAGCACTAAGCACATAGTAAGCCGGTACACTCTGATACTGCACTTTATTTAAACTTTTTCTTCTTACTGGAACTGCTTCTTGATTTGAAGTAGAACATTGCCAAAAAGCCATGGAAAAAATTATGCTAGGCATCAGGGAACAACACAGGTTTCTGTCAAAATGTTCATTTTTTGTTGCAGGCTGTCTTTTTTAGCACAATCATGAACTTGTTGAGAGAATATTTGTGGCCATTTTCCATCTCCATCACCACTAACACCCGACCAGCTTTATGGTACAGTCAGTTATCCACTTTTGGATCTAGGTAAAAAAGTGGATACATGTCTTTGTATTCGACTGTACCTACCATCACATAATGCATCGACTGACAAAATTGTACGATCTTGTTAGTCCATGCATTATGTGACGTCTTATAATTTTTCATAATATTGGATCGAAGCCAGAACTCTAGAATTTGTTTTCTTCAAGTTATTTGCATTCTTTGACCTCCACCACTTTACAGCTGCTAGATGTCCGGATCTAGAAATAAGCATAGTATAGCAAACTAACTAGAGGGGTTTCGTTGCTCTCATTATTGTGTCGTATCTGACGTGGCCAGCTCTCCGTCTATTACGACCATCTGCGGCAGGTAAATTCGATTTAAAAAAATCAGACTCAAATCTGTTCATGCGCTTGGGTACTACAACGCCACAGACAGATACACAAAAATACATGACTGTTACACTTATAAGATCAAATATCAGAGAAAGGGTGAGCATCCACCAGAGATATACGAACCTGTGATACCATGACACAGCATTGAGCATCATGCAAGGTGTCAGATGTATGAAAACACAGCTTCTCACACAGCGTCTTATGTGTAAATATGCGGCCTGACATATTTACAGTCAGCAGCAATAGTATCTTCCTCTACGACGGCCGCAAAAATATGTGACACGCTCTTAAGAGCGAGCGTCTTATTTGTAAGACCTTAAGGTCTTACAAATAAGATTGTGTCAGATATTTTTGCGGCCGTCGTTGAGGAAAATACTATTGCCAGTGACGGCAGTGACTGTACAGTCGACGTCAAAGATATGTATACACTTTTGGATTATGTATATCACAAAGAAGCAAAGAACAAAAGTGTAAACATATCTTTGATGTCGACTGTACATGTAGTTCAGTCAAGTTAGAAATACGTGCACAGACAAAGTGGTTAGAAATATGTCAACACGCCTTAATAAAGTAGTTGCGTATTATTGCTCAAATATTTTTGAACCTTTGGGATGGTTCTTATAGGTAGGTACTTATAAATCCGATACATATAACAAGTATATTTCAGTGACGTGGCCACAGGAAACCCTCAGTGCGCGAGTCGGACTCGTCCGTAGCAAGTGTTATTAGAAGATAACATACAGGCCTCGCGTATAGAATACCTCTGTGCAAATAATTTCAACACGAGAAAATAATAATCGAGTCTGTTTACTTACCTACGTAACTTCACGAGACCTCTCTTGAATAATATTCTCTCTTAGAGATTTGGGATCAGCTCTTTCAGTCCTGGATTTCTTTCATATGTTTGAAAGTTATTTCATTATCTGAAAGAAAAAACAAGCGATGCCATTTTAATTTGGTAAAGGACTTACCTACTTACTTAAGTTGACTTTCGTAAAATTTTAATTTCTTGTTTCGTAAACGCCAAACGACACACATTAATTATTTTTTCTATAATATGATTCGTAGTATACGCGCATCTCGGGCATGTCAAAAATCCAGAATTTGTACATTATGAAAAAGAGAATTAATAAATAATTTGGTAAATACGGGATGATGATGCAATATTATAGGCAAGACTTACCCGCAAAATTATTGATGGTGGTGTTCGATAAACCCCAATCTTCTAAATACAGGCTGTCTCCATCTTCTTTAGGTGCCATTTTGTACACGAACATAGCACCTAGCACAGTTAAGTTAACACAAAAAGTAAAAGTAAACTAGAGAATCATAAACAGCGCAAAACTTGCGAGATGCAGCCGACTCGGCTCGCTGTTAGATCAAAATGGCCGCTGGCCATCCTCAGCTGCCAGAGCTGGCGCACGCGCGTCTTTCGCTGGTGGGGAGCGGGCGGGGCGGAAGAATGAGCGTAAGCGCTGTCTCGTGCGCGCACGTTTGTTTACATATCTCGCCCTCTCACTGCCACGCATTACCAAATTAAATTTTGTATAATTTACAAAACATTTTGGGTTAATTTTAGTAGTCTACTTTGGTAAATAATTGCGCAATACACATTATGCAGTTACTATTTCCAATAAATACCTTGTACGTTCCTACACAGAAAGAATACAAATAATTATTCCAAATGCTCGTTTAATAGCTTCTTCAAGTTTGTCTACTAGTTATACGAGTATTAGGTATATACCGGGGTGACCTGTAACGAGCAAAAAATTAAAACGTAGATTCTACTTCTCAAACTAAACGACGTTTTCAAATATTTATAACTGATCATTATCAAACAAGACAAAGTTTGTTCAGCGACTTTTAAAAATAACTTATTGTTTGATTTTTAGTATAGCTTACAGTTTATTCGAACACGCAATGTATTCCGAAATTGATTATGTATGTATGGTGACGAGACTGACAAGCAATGTCAATAAGATTTTAACGTACATTGAAAATACTATTAAGTTTGCATGAAAAAAATACAATCTTAAAAACACATGTTTTCAAAAAGTTGTTGAAACAGAAGTTACCAACCTGTTCTAATCTGTTCTGTTTGACTGTTCAATTTTAACACACTGAAAGCACCAAGAAATGATTAGTTAACACGATCAAAAGTTCACATTTGTGAATAAATAATGACAATTTGCAAACTAGAACTAACATAACAATAAAAACACAATATCGTTTTGATTTTCACATACGAGACAAGTGAAAATTGAAAAACTGACAGTGAAGCACGTACAGTCACCGGCAAAAGTATCTTCCTACATGAATGCTGCAAAAATATGTGACACGCTCTTATTTGTAGGGCCATAAGAGCGTGTCACATACTTTTGCGGCCTTCATGAAGGAAGATACTATTGCCGGTGACTGTACGTTTTAAATCGGAAACCATTTGTTTCGAACCTCTTTTTCTCTAGGTTTTTTATTGTGCAAACTTGATAAGAATAAATTATTTCGTACAAATGTCTACTATTATATTAAAATGCTGTTAAATAATTCATATTATTCTAATTAACATTTACATGGCTTTAATATACACACAAATAATTATATACACGGTGGGCACGAGTAGCCGACAGATTTTAATAGTGTATTCGTGATCATGTTTACAGACTAAAATGTCCTATAAACTTTTCTGGAATATGCCTAGTTTCAGAGTTAATACCAATTTAAAAAATCTTTATTATTATTATTACTCAGCACATAACGCCTTATTGATGGCGTTGTTGCCACTATTGGGCATACTAGTATTTTATACATCTTTATTGACAGACTATATCAAAGTGACAAGGAATACTTTGCATAAACTATATTTTATTTTGATAAAATGTATCATTTCGTTTTAGGCGTTCATTTTAAAAATAACATTCAATTTTCATGTGCACAGTTCTGTGCACATGAAAATGTCTAGTTCTAATTTAAAAAAAATAGATTTTTTTTGGCGAGATTCACCTAAACTCACATACCGGTACCGTTTTTTATTCCTTTTGGTCTCAGAAATGCGCGGGTAAGATCTGTCGGTTTCCTTGTGCCCACCCTGTATCATTATAGTTTTAAAGGCCACATATTTTTACGTTGACAGTTGTGACATGTATCGTGTCGTATCGTGCCTGATAAAGAAACCCTGTAAATCCTTCTTTCAACTTATTTCTAATCTAAAAAAACGAACTATAGTATATTCCAGCCGGCCAAAAACGGGATATCTGCCCTTTAACTCTTGTTATGCTTATTTTTTTATTGCGCATTTAAATTGAAATTATAGTGTGTCAAGACACATAACACACATAACTTATAAAAAAAACATTGTCCCTAACGTAGCTTATTTGAATATTTTAAGACCTCTATATTTTCATATATAAACATTAGGTTTAGGTACCATAAGCCGTGACCTAAATGTTTAATTCGTCTTATCAGGTAGGTATGTATTTTGATTAGGTTTTGTTTAAAAAACACATATTTTATACCAACTAAAATTTAGTATAAAATACGTCTAAGGGACATCAGTCATCACACACCTGATTTGAATTCAGAAATTCATAGACAAAATCAGACGGAAATGCTTAAATTTGTCTATGGTGGCTGAAATTTATCTATGGCCTCCATACAAAAATCAGATACCATAGACAAATTGAAGAAACCATAGAAAAAATTAAGCATTATGTCTACGAAGTTCTGAATTCAGATCAAGTGTGTGATGTCCCTTATCCGGTATTTCATAAATTATGGCTTGTAAATGTACCTAAGGCACAAGTAGTCCTAAGTCAGAATCTTAGAGATTCAAGCATTTTTTTGTCATGTTATGAATATCTATTAAAGTAATAAATTGGTTAGGGTTAGGGGACAATTTTACAGAAATCGAACTAGCTCCATTAATAAGCTCAATAAGCTATAACTCTCTTACTTTTGCCAGACATTCATATCATATAATTTCATTTGCCATAATTTTAGAATGCATATTTAATTATTTTTTCCTCAATACAATGTATATTCATTTAACATAACGTTATTTTTGATGTTGATGCCAGAATGTTACGTATGACGTATGCCACATCTTTTTTTCCATATTTTATTTTTAATAACCTTAGAGCTTTAAACCAAGCGGAATAGCCATTGACAGGCGTTCTGCCGAAAATGTATGACCAGTGGTCATTGTATGGACTGACGTTTATTTGACGTGACTATTTACATTATACATTTGATGATCCCCTCCCCCGCAAAAAACGGCAGACTTTTTCCGATAGAAATCAGAGCGAGTGTCACATCCGGTTGGGTGTCACAACATTAGGGACTTATTTATAGGAGATTTTTTATTCAATATGGCAATAAAATTGTATGGCAAGCATATGGCAAGTGACTATTATGGATAACACTGATAATGGCAAATTGGCTATTGTAGTAAAGTATAGTTATGAAATCACGTTAAATGAAATTCTGGCAAAGGTTGTTTCGCTGAAATGCTCAAAGAGATTTAGTATAATTGACTAAGGTATTAGTTTCGTAACTTTTACTTATGTAGTTTGGTAAGTTTACCAAACTGGTGTGCTGAAATTGTCAAAGAAATTTTGGTATTATTAACTAAAGTAACAGTTTTGTAACTTTTACTTATACAGTTTGGTAAGTTTACCAAACTGGTTTGCTAATATTCTCAAATAGATTTAGTATAATTTACTAAGGTAATAGTTTGTAACCTTTACTTATACAGTTTGGTAAGTTTTCCAAATTGTTTTGCTTAAAATCTCAAAGAGATTTAGTATAATTTACTAAGGTAATAGTTTCGTAACTTTTACTTATGCAGTTTGGTAAGTTTACCAAACTGGTGTGCTGAAATTCTCAATGAGATTTTGGTATTATTTACTAAAGTAACAGTTGGTAACTTTTACTTATGCAGTTTGGTAAGTTTACCAAACTGATTTTCTATAATTCTCAAAGAGATTTAGTATAATTTACTAATGAAATAGTTTCCTAACATTTACTTACACACTTTGGTAAGTTTACCAAACTGGTTTGTTAAAATTCTCAAAGAGATTTAGTACTATTTACTAAGGTAATAGTTTCGTAACTTTTACTTATACAGTTTGACGAGTTTACGAAACTGGTTTGCTAAAATTTTCAAAGATATTTTGTATTACTTACTAAAGTAATCGTTTTGTAAGTTTTACTTATATAGTTTGGTAAGTTTACCAAACTGGTTTGCTAAAATTCTCAAAGAGATTTAGTATAATTTACTAAGGTAATAGTTTTGTAAGTTTTACTAATACAGTTTGGTAAGTTTACCAAACTGGTTTGTTAAAAATTCTCAAAGAGATTTAGTATTATATACTAAAGTAATAGTTTTGTAAGTTTTACTTATATAGTTTGGTAATTTTACCAAACTGGTTTGCTAAAATTTTCAAAGAGATTTTGGTATTATTTACTAAAGTAACAGTTTTGTAACTTTTACTTATACAGTTTGGTAAGTTTACCAAACTGGTAAGTTAAAATTCTCAAAGAGATTTAGTAATATTTACTAAAGTAATAGTTTTGTAAGTTTTACTTATATAGTTTGGTAATTTTACCAAACTGGTTTTCTAAAAATCGCAAAAATATTTAGTATTATTCACTAAAGTAAAGGTTTTGTAAGTTTTACTAATACAGTTTGGTAAGTTTAACTAATTGTATTTACTAATGTCTACAAGAAAATATAGTATTATTTAATAAATCCATAGTTTTGTAAATTATATTTACACAGTTTGGTAATTATTACGTACTGTGTGTGCAAAATCTACAAATAGATTTTGTATTATTTACTAAACTTGACGTTTTGTAAAATATACTCCTACAGTTTGGTAAGTTTTACATATCGTGTAGCTTAAATCTACAAAAGTACTTGTTTACGACGTCAATCCAAGTATGTTTCGTAACTTCAATCTTGCAGGTTTTGTGATATTAACTAATTTTGTACTAAATTTTACAAAATCGAAATCAACCAATAAAAATTTCGTAAAATCAACCAAGGCATTTTTTCAGTGTACGTAATTTAAACTTAGGTGCAGCTAGGTCTTTCCATAATAATCGTACCGACTCTTAAATCTAAATTTGTTAGGGTAAATTACTTATTATATGTCCAATTATATATCCCATACCAAATATAACAAAATCTATATTATATTTTACTATTTTGTTCGAATAGGTCTCCAGTTCAGAAGACAGCATTCGTCTTTTGCAGTTAGAACCGTACACGGCTAGCGTGCGCGAGCGCAACGCATGCCCAGTGCGCGTCCACGCGCCAGACACCAGCGCGCGGCTAGGCACGCACCGCGGTGTGCTACAGTTAGTACAAAATAACAAATAGATACATTAGGTTTCTGTAGTGTCTAGTAAAGAAAGCATTCGTATTGTGCGACTGGAACCGGACGCGGCCAGCGTGCACGAGCGCAGCGCATGCCCAGTGCGCCTTCACGCGCCAGACACCAGCGCGCGGCTAGGCACGCACCACGGTGTGCTACAGTTAGTACAAAATAACAAATAGGTGCATTAGGTTTCCGTAGTGTCTAGTAAAGAAAGCATTCGTATTGTGAGGCTGGAGCCGGACGCGGCCAGCGTGCACGAGCGCAGCGCATGCCCAGTGCGCGTCCACGCGCCAGACACCAGCGCGCGGCTAGGCGCGCACCGCGGTGTGCTACAGTTAGTACAAAATAACAAATAAATACATTAGGTTTCTGTAGTGTCTGGTAAAAAAAGCATTTGCCGTGTGCTGCTGGAGCCGGTCGTGGCCGGCGTGCGTGAGCGCAGCGCATGCCCAATGCGCGTTCACGCGCCAGGCACCAGCGCGCGGCTAACACACACCGCGCTGTGCTACATTTAGTACAAAATAGCATATCACTTAAAGCGTAAAGTTAGTATTATTACTTTAGAAACGTGGCCGTCCACGACTCCTATGCCAGCGTTAGGGTAGCCACGCACCGCGCTGTGCCACAGTTAGTATAAGATTATAAATAAATATTAAATAAATAAATATTTGGGGACATCCTTTTTCGAAATTTATTTAAGGAACAACTAAGATCAGTGTTGCAATTATGTACTTTGGTATATCTTTATTGTTACTTCTGTCACTAAAGTTTCAAATGCTATCTATGTTTTTCTTAATGGAATGACAATGAAGTTAAAGCCTGACCAGAAATATATAACCATTGTCTAGAGGGCGCTTTTCTCAATGAAATTCCGCAACATGGCGCATGGTCATATATTTCTGGTCAGAGTTTGTATCAGGTTAGTGGTTTTTGAAAGTTACTTAAAAAAACGTCAATATCGCAAGTTCCCCAATAATAAAAAATCCTCATTGACCCAACAGGAACAGGACCCTATACACATTGGCTTCCTTCTCATCTTGAATAAAAAGTAATGATCGTAATCATATAATCAATAAATAATTGGCACATGTATCGGGAACCAAACATGAAAAAAAAACATACTGTCGAATTAAGAACCTTCCTCTTTGTTTGAAGTCGTTAAAATAATCCGACCGAACACAATTTTCCACAACGTGACATGAAAACCAATGTTAAAGAACAGTGGTTTGCAAAAAGCCAAAAAAAATTAAACTGAACAAATTGCAAATGAATCTCGGTAACAGATATTTAAATCGGCCATCTGGTTGGTTTGCGGAAAATTTGCATACAAAATGTTTGGCAAAATAAATAGCATTGTTTGTATACATGATTTTTAGTGAAACCAAAGGAATAAAAGTTAATTTTCAGCTGGAATTTTTATTAATTACTAATGTATTGTAGGCTAACGAAAAGAATATGATGGTTGATGGCCTTTACAGAGTCAATCAATTTACTTTATATTTGGATCAAGTGTTTCACCATTAGGTATACATCTTATATACTGGTCTTTTATTGTGATCTCCGTGTAAAACAACAGGGGGCCGATTTTTGACATTTGAGCGGTCGAATTCAAAGATTTTAAGCTCGAATATAATCGCACACAAAATTTTCTTGCCATTATTTACGAATGAAATTAATAGTATAAATAATGATGATTTTAAATTACTATCACTGTTATTTTTAAAACATAATTTCTTCGTTTTATTCAAGGTTTAAAAGGTCAGATTCGAGCACTCGAATCTCAAAAATCACCCCCCCTGATGTGCCAACGAAAACTTTCCCAAATTGTAGAATAGGTCACATAGAAAAAATTCGGATACTTTTCTACATTTTATATGGGAATTTAAATTTTTCCGCTTCTTAGATTTAAGTTTTAGCTCCTCGTCATAGTACATCGTACATTCAGATGTACTCTTTGAGTAATGACAATGGAAAATGGAAACTCTCTGTGCAAGTTTTCCGTACTAATTGTGAAAGTGTGTGGAATTTTTGAGTAATAAAAAAAATTTAAACTTTCCGCAACTTGATATCAGTATGTAAAACTAAATGATACCTCTGGAGTTGCAGGCGTTCATAGGCTACGGTAGCTGCTTACCATCAGGCGGGTCGTTTGCTTGTTTGCCACCGTCATGGTGTTAAGAAAAAAGAAAAAAAAAAACTTTATCTTCGCAACGGTCGCCTCGCTTTATCGTCCTAAGTCGATCGCAAGCAAATTTTTTGTCACCATTTACGTGCCTCGGCAGAAATAATACTATGACATTTCTGTATAGAAATAACTAAAAAAATCTCGTTATTGGAACATGACATAAACTTACAAGGTTTTGTGCAAAATGGACTCAAATTTCCAATTAAAGGGGTTTTTCTTTGCAGATTCGTACTGGAGAACATACCGATAGAAAGCTTCAAACCTGAATACAAACCTAATTTAGTTTGTATGCGAACAATATCCGAAGTTGGCCCAGGTGGACATGTAAATATTTTTTGTATTATTTTCACACACTACAGTCGCCATTAGATATATCGGAGCGGCCAAGAGGTGGTCACAAATATCTGAGCAACACCTATAGAGGCGTTCACAATAGTGTCAAGGTGATAAACTGCATATTCGGATATTTTTGAGCACCTAGGGCGCTCCGATATATTTTATGGCGACTGTCCAGAGAATTATCGAAATAAGACATCATCGGGAACTACTCTGCACTGAAGGAAATTAAGTTGCGTGTTCAAAGAATCAGTTACAAATTACACATTTGAAATATTTATGTATCAATGCTAGAGCGTGCCATGTAACTCAATTTCCGCCAGCATGCCCGATTTCCACACAACTTTTACAGCTCATAAGGAAAAGAAAAGCCAAATTAACACGCCGCCATTGCCACTGATATGTTCCCATGGTATTGAAATAACTGCTGTCCCTCACTTTTCTTTGTCAAGAATAACTGCAGTTTTATTCAGTAACATCGTAATTATAAATTACAGTTAATTTTGTAAAACTTACCCATAGACTAGGTTCTTCTCTCTCCTTCTTCTTCTTCTTCAGCGTGTATGCGCCCACTGTTGGGCATACGCCTCTCCAATTTTCCTCCAATAAGCCCGGTTCGCGGTTACTGTTCTCCAGAGCGGTTAGACTAGGTAACGATTCTTTTACTGACTCATTGAACAGTGCTTATGCCGTTTTAAATTATTAAGTAATTTAAAACTGATTTGTTGAATAAAATCTCGATGACTGATTTTCAAGAGTCATCTTTAAAAAAAAATAAGTTCTCCGATTACTTTCAGATTTCGACCCGAACAGTTTGTGATATCGTGCATTCCGAAGTGGAGGTTTGGTGGAACGTGGTGCCGGTTCGTTTTGTGCTGGACCCACCCGTTATACCGCTTATTCATTCAAGAAGGTAATTCCCTAAAAACAAGATACTAGAACATGTGTATGTTATTCTTCCTTGAAACTTTTGAATTTTTTCTTTGTGCTTCTGTAGTATGCATTTTTATTTTGAAGTGATCTTCTTCCAACTGCAGGTATTCTATATATTTTTCTATCATTGATATTGATGATTATCATTTGTGTGTTGTCACATCAACCAATAAGAAGAAGAGAGACAACACGGAAAAAAGTTATCTTTATAAAAGACAAATCCTCTTGGTCAAGACAATATTGTTTCGTATATAGATGGAAACAATTTGCCTAGATAGTGATTTTGATTTAAGTAAAATGTCTATATTCAAGTAAAATATATCTATATAATCCAAAACAATATTTATATATGTTTAAACAATAATATATTAATATTCTTGCATTGGTATTCTTGCCTGAAGATATCTTTTTTTCCGTGAAGAAGCTTTGCCAGGCTTCCATTAAATCAAAGCTTGCCAAGCTCTAATACAAGCTCTAGATAGCTTAAAGGGTTTAAATATTTTTAAAGGGTAAAAGCGGTCCCTGTTTCCTTCTGCGCCACGCAGCTATACGGAGTTGATGGCATCTCGACATATTGGCACTCTTCAGCTCCCATCGTACGGCCAGATGGCTTAGAACTTTCTCCGTTCAACTCCATCGGAGCTAAACTCGTTGTGCCACTGCCGTTATTTCCTAAGGAGTATCCTGAACAAGATGTGATTACGTGAGTCATAACAGAGTTACTATTTCATCTGAACAAGAGTTCGCATTCATTCATAGTTATTTATTCACCTAAATTGCTTGGGTAGTCGCTAGGACCTGATGAATGACCTATTGTTGTTACCGGTAGATAAATATATAGATCATGAATAAAAACAGTACGAAGAAGGTTCTGTTAGGTTTACAGTTCCTACCACAGACAATATCGGGGATGCTGGAAAAGCACGCTCCTGGGGAAGAGCTACCCAAAAAAAGACAGAGGAGAGTAGTATACCTCTAATATAAAAGCTACAGTGAAGAACACCATAGGTTCTACCAGTGAAGTATATGTATGTATTTAGTATTTTTTCTTTCACTGCACAAAGAGCAATATAACAAGGGAACATCCACTGTGTTTTCTGTTACCTCTATTGTTGCAGTTAAGCACAACGATGAGTGCAACAGGTGCAAACCGCGCAAATAGATCATAACATTGCTTTTTTACATCATCTTAATATTATTATCATCATTATAACATCCAATTTTTTATCATCCCAAATTCAGCGGCTTCTCAGTATCATGGCTAGATTGTTACCAAACCTTGAGCTTCGATTTCTCCAGATTGAAGGCAAACACAGAAGAATGGTCTGCTAAATGCCATGTGACTCGGTCATGCGCGACATGCCACCCAGCTTTGAAGCCAGTGCGCCATTGGCTTGGTGTGGTCGTGCCTGGAGCCAAGGTGTCTGCTGTTATAGAGATTTTCAACGACACCCATCAGGACGTAAGTTTAATGGTTTTGGCTCGGTGTGATTTGTTTTGCTGCTGCGATCTAAATCACCGAGGCCGAAGAGGTGAAAATGTTGTTTATTTTAAATATAAAACGTCTTCCTTTTCGGCCGCCTTTCACCCGGTTGGTCCTTGGACTTAGGGTAGGGTGACGAGATGTCCCATATTTTACGGGTTTTTCCGTATTGCAGGTACAAATTTTTCGCTGTCCCGTAATTTGGCGTAACCGATACGGGACAGGGAAAATGTACTAAATTTACTGTACTGTATGTAATTTATGCTTAAATCCCGCATTTTCAATGGAGTTGTCCTGTAAAACCGAAAAACTGATCTGGTCACCCTACTTGGACTGGTTTTAATTTAAGACAAATCCGGGAAAAATCTGGACTAGATCAACCCTGCCTGGTGTCAAAGTTTTAACCAAAATTAATGTCATGAACGATGTGCATCAGTTGTGAATAAAATTTAGAATGTATGCCGGTTCCACATATTGTTAATCCTTTAAATCAAAGATGACGACATACAAAATGGTATGTACATAGTAATATTCAGCTTTCTACGATAACTATTAGATACACAAGGTAGCACCATTTTGTTAAAAAAACATCAGGTACCTACCTAAATATATTTTTTATTTACCTATAAAGAGCAACGATTGGCTAACGATAAGAAAACAATCCTAAACAAACAGCGTAAACGTGATGCTCCAAAACCATAATACTTATCTAAGTAGAAGAGTGGTTTATAATGGAAACTCATACATTCTACGACAATTATCTTTCCGGACAGACTCTAACCGATTATACCGGAGTAGCTTTTTCTTTTGTTTTAATAATGATCAAGTTGTTTGCTCTTCGTCGTATCATGAAATAACCGTGCTTTATAAGGTTATATCCCTTTTTATACAAAGGGGACGCTACCCTACACCTGGCTTAAATTTACACTTTGTGCTTAAATTAAAACTGTATTTTAAAATTCATGGTTTATACATTTTGAACCTTAACTGCTTGAAAATAAAGTTGAAAAATTAAAATGTTTCAATTCTCGTCTTTCTTTATCATGCAGGAATTTTCTCGTCAAATAAGCTCCCGTTGAGGCGTTTTTCAGAAACTACTACACAAAGTTCTATAGAAAGATATTTTCAAAATTAAAAATACGACAGACGAGAAATTAAAGTGTTAACATTGCTCGTACAGCATCATCATCATCTCAGCCATAAGACGTCCACTGCTGAACATACGCCTCCCCTTTGGACCTCAAGAAGTATCGGTAATAGAACTTATCAATAAAGGGTGGGGGGGGGTTGCCATACGCGCCACGCTTGGCAGGCGGGTTGGCGCGCGCAGTTTTTTTTGTTTATTGTTGTTTAGGCTTTCGGAAGATGCTGCTGCCCATCTCCCGGTATATTCCCTCAGTACAGTAGACTCCTACTGCAACCACGGGACGATATGGTGGGGGACAATTCTAAGGCCGGGCACCCCACGGCATCGTACACTTTACATAACTAACCTAAAATAAAAATAAATCTGGAATAACTATTATAGCTTTATTTACCTATACGAGTACAACGCTGGCGATAAGACGACCGAATTTAAAATGTAGGTTTTGAGTTTAATCCCCATCTACCATTCGTTTTTTCGGAACTTAATTACGAAATATAATTTGATATAGTCCGTTGTAATTAATGTGCTTGATTTTTTATTGACAAATAGGTACGTAGCAACAAAACATACAACGTATTACAAGATTTGATTAAAATCGCACACATGTGAAATTTGGCGTCCTCAACGACATACATTATTATCAAGCGATGAAAAACGTCGTGAGAAAACCTAATACCATTGAAGTCTAGTTTCCCCTTTAGATTGGAAGGTCAGATGGCAAAAATTAGGCCTTGTTAGGTCCAGTTTCCTTACGATGTATTCCTTCACCGAAAAGCGACTGGTAAATATCAAATGATATTCTGTACAATAAATTCCGAAAAACTCAGTGGTACGAGCCGGGTTTTGAACACTTTGAACCCGAGACCTCCGGTTTGAAAGTCGGACGTCTTACCGCAAGGCTACCAGCACTATTTTAAACGACTACCTAATTCCAAAAAGAGGAAGTTCTCTCAGTTCAGCTGTACTTATGTTTTTTTTCTGTTTGTTTTGCAATTACTTCGTCGACTATAAGTTGTTGTTGAATATTTTTGAGGATCTTTGCCTGAAGTATCTTTTATCTTACTTTATTCATAGCTTTATTTATGCTGATCACGATCACCCTCTCTTTGTTCGCTTATTTAAGCCACAATTTTATACATTTATCTGTAACATGTGATTTACCTATTTGAACTGTTTTCTTTCTTTCTTAAATTACCATTGCGTTTAAGTAAAAAATTCGTACAACACAAATGCAGAAATAACCATCATACTATAGGACTTCCTGCAAATATTATTTTTATACTTACATTATCATTTTCGTCCAATCAACCACCCTATTCCATATAAGAGTCGACGCAGAGAAACATATTGTATTTCCCAAGAGGATTAATTTCAGTTACCCGATGCAAGGAATTGGGCCACGCGCGTAAATACTAATGTTATCATAGTCTAAATAGTATAGCGTAGGTTTGGGTGATATCAAGTAATCTCAAAACATTAGCTAGCTAACAGTTATTCATTAACATTTCCAAAGTTAGTGTTACCCAAGTACACACAGGAGTTTATACTTGACGGGCAGCTAAATTATAAACTTTAATTACGCTTGGAGCTAAACAAGAAAGCGGCATAAGACTTGTATAACTCCCGATACCTATGGAGCTTATTTATAACTTTTATTATAATTTTAATATAAGCTTTGGTAGCCCGACGGTAAGACGTCTGACTTTAGATCCGAGGTTCTCGTCTTCAAACCCCGGCTCGTACCAATAAGTTTTTCGAAACTTATGTACGAAAATACTTAAATAACAATCGCTATTCGGTGAAGGAAAACATCGTGAGGAAACCTGTATTCATCCTCGGAGAAATTCAACGGCTACCGGGGCAGAGGCAAACCAAAAAAGAGATGGAGGGGTGACTTGGACGCATTCCGTAAAGAATGGTCGAAAATGTCAACCAACAGGGTCGAATGGGGAAAAAGAGGGGAAGCCTTTGCCCAGCAGTGGGACACTAAATAGGCTAAAGAAAAAAAGGGGGAGTAGGCACAATTTATTCAGCCCAATCACATCTGTATTGGTTGTAATATATGCTGATATTGTTAGGTCCTATGAACAATTCTCGTTTGATTGTTACTAACATTAATGCATTTTTCAGACCTGCTGGTGGGCAACCCCATACCGCTGGCTGGGCGAGAATCCTCCTGGTAAAACGTGCGCAGAAGCAGCTCAAACGTGTACGATATGCCATGAACGAGCTTGCACATGTTCCTTACTGACGCCTAGTAGAGGATTTATAGCACACGGCCAGCGCACCAGTATCGAATACAAAGTTCATGCGCCTATGGTTAGTATACAATTTTGAGTTTATAGAGCCTGGCTACTAAGGGTTCTTGTCGAATATATTATTTCTTTTAAGTCGTTGGAAAGTTATCCGACCTTACTATCTTTGTGAGTCTTACATGACCACCAATCGTCCGCCCTTTTACATACTGAATTTTTTTTTATCATGATCTTCCTTACAATAGATCGGGACCGCGGTTCCTAAAACGACGTCAAATTAGTCTGATATTTGATCATTCTAATCCTTATAAATCTTGATGATGACAATTCTTGTGATGGCAAAGGAAAGGTTCTAAGGCTTACCAGTAAATGACATTTCATCAAGGGGCTACACTAATGGTTTTTTTAAATAATAAAATTGAAGCGTTGGAACTAATGGAAACTAGTGGGTTCCTATCCTACTCATTTCTATTTCAGACGGACCGCATCGTAGCCACGCTAGTACAAGTGAAACGCACAGCTCCTGATACGGCGAGTGTGCCAAACGCTGAGGGGAGCAACGCAAGGGCCACCTTGCTGATCTACCGGGTCTTGGCGCCTCGTCTAGTGCTGGAAGTATTTCCTTGCGGTGGCGACAAGAAAGACGATTGTAAGTGTTTTTAGAAGCGGAAGCGTGAAAGTGACACAACTCCTGACAGGGCGAGAATACCTAACTAACGCTGAGGGGAGCAACGTAAGGGCCACCTTGCTGATCTACCGGGTCCTGGCGCCTTGTCTCGTGCTGGAAGTATTTCCTTGCGATGGCGATAAAAAAGAAGATTGTAAGTCTTTTTAGAAGCGGGAGCGTAAAAGTGACACACACAACTCCTGACAAGGCGAGAGTACCTAACGCTGAGTGGAGCAACGCAAGGGCCATTTAGCTGATCTACCGGGTCCTGGCGCCTTGTCTCGTGCTGGAAGTATTTCCTTGCGGTGGCGATAAGAAAGGCGATTGTGAAGTGTTTTTAGAAGCAGAAGCGTGAAAGTGACACAACACCTGACGAGGCGAGAATACCTAACGCTGTGGGGAGCAACGCAAGAGCCACCTTTTTGGTCTACCGCGTCCTGCGCCTCGTCTCGTGCTGGAAGTATTTCCCTGCGGTGGTGGCAAGAAAGGCGATTGTAAGTGTTTTGGAAGCGGAAGCGTGAAAGTGACACGTGCAGCTCCTGACATGGCTAAAAATACTTGGTGCTGATAACAGACTAGACATACCTTGTCGGTCTTCTGAGTTGTGGTGCCTCAACTATAGTGCTGAAAGTATTTCCTTCTGAAAGAAAAGCGATTATACTCGTAAGTATATTTTTGAACAACCTCGAGCCTACAGCCCTGGTACTGCAGCCTAAGTAGGTGTTCTATTTCGATTCAAAGAACTTACTCTAGTGATTTTGAAGCCTATCTTTGTGTTTGGATCATCATACCAGTTCCGCTGCTTGGGTTTCCACTTTATTTAGCTGCCAATTATTTAAGCTAAAGAATAACTACTGCTGGAGAAAATACGAACCTGACTATCAGTTGATCGATCTATAGGACGAAACCTGCCCTCATCCAACGGTTCTTTGTGACCTTAAGATGGAAAATCCGCCTTTGGTCGCCATTTAAGAACCACTTTCCTAGCAGTTATTGCTTCTCTACGATGCTTTAGCCCACCTATCTTCCTTAGTTTTATGACTGACTACAAAGCTAGTCTTATAAATGATTCTTAAACAGGTCAAGCGTGCGACCTGGACACTGGAGAGAAGAAGCAAACCTGCGCTTTGTTGCGACCCAGTCAAGCATTGACACCCTGCCGGTGCTCATGCTATAAGCTGAGGATTACCAATACTACGCCTGTAGCCACCACTGTGCGATGGGAGGCACCTATTGGTTAGCTAAGAAATATTATATGTTCTTATTCATAATAGTATTTTACAATGCATGTGCTCGAAAAGTGCTCTTTTTAAGGGTATGCATAGAAAGCGATTCTTTTCCGCACCCGTGCGGCAAAAGATTTGCATAGTACTTTTCCGCACACCGACCGCCGCCCGCCCGCCGCTCGATGCGGGGAACTCTGCAAGTCTGTAAAATGTATGCTACATTTGTAGAAAACAAGTAAATTCCAACTCGTGTCGATGTTCAGACACTCCCGTGCGGCAATGGATTTGCATAGTACTTTTCCGCACACCGGCCGTCGCCCGCCCGCCACTCAACGCGGTGTACCTTCTTTTCTGTAAGTCTGCACAGTGATAGTTATATAACAATTATTCTAAAACCAATTATTATTATTTATTTCCTCGCATAATGCATTGTAAAATTTTGTATGTTTTATTTGTAGAAAACAAGTGAATTCCGACTCGTGCCGGTGTTAAAACACTCCCTTCGGTCGTGTTTTAATTCAGACCATCACTCGTTCGGAAATTAATTGTTTCCTACACTTAATTTTACTTTAATAACTATAATGGCTAGATTAAACTGCTTTGTTGACAACGAATCTTAGACAGTTTTCAAAACTCAGCTACCGAATATTTTTTTGAAGAGCCATATCGTAGAGTGGAATAGACTGCCAAAACTAGCAAAATCCACTCTGTATATATCTTGTCTATTTGTTCAATGGTTTCCTGTAATAAGTAGAGAGGTTTTTGTGTTTCAAACTAACCACTTTACTTGATTGCATTTTGTGGAAACTAATATACCATTGAAACATTTTTAACGTCGCCATTCTATCTTTGCTATATATAAGGGAGGTAATTTTCTGTGGATTTAACTTCGAGAGTGGCTTAACTCTGTTTGAAAGTATACGTCAGTTTAGAGTGTATGCGTTTTGTAATAAGATGTGTTATCCTCTGAACTCCTTGCGAAGTTACAGTGAGTAAAACTGAGTCGGCTCTTAATGAGTACGGGAACCGGAGGCTAGTTAGTGTTCCAAAGGACGACAAAAGATTCTTTGCTCATTCTCATTACTAAAGAGAAGTGTATCAATGGGGCGCTGTCATCCGACTCTATTTCTAAGTATTCGGAAGACTGATTTGCTGTGCCATACGGAAAATTTATGTTTGCTCTTGTAGACGTAATGTGAATTGGAGTAATTTTAAATGAAATGTTTCAATGTTTCATTTTGCTTTCAGATGGCGAAGAATTTCTTAAAGTGAAGTTTTTACCGAACGACTTTGAAATCGGATGCTATAATGAGAAAGTAATATCGGTATGTCCAAGTGCACTTATTTATATCCTCACTTCATATTATTTAAATAAGCATTCAGTCGTGAAAAGTTTTCCATACAATATGAGCCCCGGGGTCCGCTCGGCAATAGACGTAAGTAGGTTTAGAGCCCTAGTTCCCGCACAATAGTTTTCTTCACGGAAAAGCGACCGGTAAATAAATCATCCTATCTATCCTTATTTGTCTTATCGTGTAAACAAACATGTGTCAATCTACTAGACATCGTAATATCATTTATTTTTCAGGTTGTTTTTCCTTTAGTTCGATTATCGAAGAAAATTATATTAAAAATGATGTTTTTCAGTGGTTCCTTGGTTGAATTCAATACTTTGTGAGTTTCATTAAGTATATAAGTTATATAACAATATTTTATGGGATAATCCCAGAGAATAGAGTGATAAATTTATTTCAAAATTGTTTGTTATCACGGTATGTCCTACAGTAAGCTCAGTAAGGCTTGTGATATGGGCACTAGATGACGATTTATACAATAGAAAAAAGTATTCCACAATGACTTATGAATATTTTTTTAAACTATGAGCATTTATTTTATCTGCCTGTTAGAAGGGTCCCGGTTTAGTTGTAAGTTTTTAGTATTTTATTTTTAAGTTAGGTTTTTAGTTTTACCAGAGACTATAGAGATAGAGACGACAACAGTCTAAGAACTTTTTGAAGTTCAAGTCTATTGCGCGCCCTCTGTCCGAAAGCCGCCTAAAGATACCGAAATTGTAAGAAGAAATGTCACCTGCACTGCTACTCCACCTAGTAACAAACAGCGTACTAGTAGTACACTAGTAGCTACTAGGTGGAGTAGCTGTACAAATAGCGTACTAGTAGTAGAAGTTAAGAGACCGGGGCGTGAATATTCTAGTAAATTTTTAAAGTGACCATAATTTTTGAAGACCATGTGATAGATTTTTTTTTGTATTTTTCTGATAACTGTTATAACTTGATGGTCTATCATCCATTCACGGCTTGACGTCGATTTCTGGGACAGCCTGTATACCTCTCTCTGCGGTATCGTTGACTACTTTCAGACTATCGATCAAGTCTCTGGTTACGATTACTTCCTGAACACCAAATAATTCGAAGAACGATCTTGTTTTGGTAGTAAAAAGTAAAGTTTCGATGCTCGAGATCATATTATTGTTCATTTATTCCAAAACTTTGAAATAACTTTTCTGGACAAACTTTTCGTCTACTCGAACAACAACTGAATGGAATTTAAAGCGGTGCACTTGGCGCTCACTGAATGAGCATTCCTTAGGCACTGTGCCAAGTAAGTAACTTATTAATTGAATTGTTTCTCAAACTGTAGGAGGTTAAGGCCGTTCTTCGGTTCGGACAAGCCACGCCTATCCGTTAGAGACACGTTTATGGCTCCCGTTCACGAAAGAATGAGATGCAGCGCTCTTAAGGATCAGACTTTTTGGCCAAACTACGATAAATAAGCGAATCTATAAAGTTTTGTCTAATTTTGTTTCTGTAACTTTTTAGATAGACCAGAATACCATATGTTTTACTTAGTTATATTGCTTAATCTCTTATAGTTTACGTAAGCTAAGAAAAATAAGGGGAAAAAGGACCCAGCTTCGGATTTTTTTTTCTATCGAGGCAACTTTCAGCAATCGTGTTTCGGCTTGTGCCAAAAACAAGAGTATATAGTCTATTAATATATATTCGAAAATAAATTCGGTCCCTTTTCCCTTTTAGTCCACACTAGAGCGTTTGAAAAAACCTATAATTTTTCAAAGTAGCCCCTTAAAGGAGCCTCCATGTTGATAGATATACTAAAATGCATCAGGCGGACCGGTTAGAAAACACAAATTATCTATTAGTTGTTTGTAACAATTGCGTACTTACTTGTCTGCAACCGAACCGTCAAACTAGGATATCTGTAACTATAGAATCAAAAGTTCTATTTAAAAGAAATAATATCTTTATGAACTTTGTATTTCTATAGATTGTGTTAGTCACAGAAATTATGACTTTTGAAGGTTTATAATGAATAATCAAGTTATTTTTTGTGTTAAGGTAAGGTAGGTATTTAATTATATCTAATAACAATTCCACATAAAACTTTTGTTACAATTGGAGGTATTAAATAAAACTATTAGCGTTATTCTGACTTTAAAAAAACGGTGCTTTTAATAACGGGTTGTGTAGGTATATTTAACTATTCCACAGTCTGAATTTTCTAATACTACGAAAACTTAATTAATTTTCGTTCATTCTCAATTCTTATAAATTCACAATCGACACGAAAATTTAATAACAAGGGTGTCCAATAAAGTAATCAAATCATTTTAAAAGTTTATTGAGAATTTAAAAAGGGTTCGCTTAAGATGAATCATTTGGTAACTTCAGCGTTGATTGCTTGAAAGGGTATTTTCATCTTGTTACTTGATATTCTTTTCGTCTAACGAATGCGTAATCGATTATTACTTGCCAAGACTTTATTAACTTTATGAAAGCCAAGAACACTTAACAGCGTCATGAACAGCAGTCGTGACTACAGCGCCAAGAACGCATATATACGTGTTATGGCGTACGCTGTCAAATTTAACCTTCATACTTTCAAGTAAGAGTATAGATGGCACTTCATGTGGTATGGTTAAACACTCTCTCAAGAATGCTTTAAAAAAGCAAGACTATCCTCATTGGACGTGGTTTTGTAAAATCATTTTCACCTCAGCAGTTCGACCAAACCTACTTTCCTCACTTCTTGGAGTGACGAAAGCGCGACTTTCATCACTCGAGGGAGTGACGAAAGTTGCGACTTTGCTCACTCCAGGGAGTGAAATTTTGTTTCTAGAAGGTTTTCGTCATAATGATGATGCCTTTCATTCAGGAATGTAAATAAATGTGTTTTTTTAACTATAATATGCTCTCACTACTGAGGTGAAAAGTTGTATGTGTCACACGAGAGGAAAGCTTTTTTTATATCTCGTGTTCTTGAGATCCCTCGCTACGCTCAAGATTCAAACTTAGAATCACTCGCTTCGCTCGTGATTCAATTATGTAATCTTTCGCTTACTCGGGACTCAAAATCAAAACTTACAGTTATTGACGATGCGCTAGGTATTATATAGATATTTGTTAATAACACAAAGAAAAGATTATCCAAATTACATTTTTCTTTACCACACTATTGCATTCAACTATTTCAATATCATCTGTCATTTTATAACAGTTTGGTCAATAGATTATGTGAGCATATTAGTAAACAATTTGTAAAAATATGCGTGATCTTGAATTCTAAACGAACGACGAATGGCTAAGACGACGAATGCTATTGACAAAACCTTTATAAAATGTGAAGTTATGTAGCAATAATAAAAAGCGATAGTCTAGTAGAGAAAAATAAACTTGCATAATCTTTTCTTTATGTAGCAAACAAATACGTGTATTATACCTAGCGCAATGCTCACAATTGTTAGAAAATATTTGTCATTATTAGTACTTAACGTATTCTAACGGGGCACAATATAAAATCGGACTTGTGAGTTTTGTCATTTTTTTTTTTTATAGGTTAAAAAGGCGTTGTTGTACTCCACTATATTGTTTTCTCCGTGTTAAGCATTTGTTCGCATTCGTTCTAAGGAAACTTATTCGCCTCATTAATAAATTTTCTAAGGAAATCCATTGTTAATCTATTATTAAGAGTCGCCAGGACGCTCGCGTGAACTCGCGTTCCCATACAAACGTAGTTTAGGTCTCATTTTAAAACGACATGCTTTAGAACCATGAAATTTGGCATGGGCATTTTAGCAGTACAGATCTATGTCGGCAATTCGTTTCCGTTTCTAAAAATTGTAATACAAAGAACATATAGCAAAAATACGTTTTGTATGTAAATCTGTATCTAGCTTTATTTTCTTTGTATTACAATTTTTTGCAACGAAAACGAATTACCGACATAGATTTGTACTACTAAAATACCCATGCCAAATTTCGTGGTTCTAAAGTAAGTCGTTTTAAAATGAGAGCTAAACTACGTTTGTATGGGAACCCGAGCGTCCTGGCGACTCTTAAGTATGATTTATACCAATTTACTACCATTTCACTCTTTGTGCAGGCAACGGTATTGTAGAGAAGGACTTGTTTAAAATTTATGAGCGCCTAACGACCTGCATTGTTATGAAAAGGAATAAAAGTTCTTCCTAGTCGATTTTGATGTCAACGTAGAAAAATATTATTGTTTTAAATCGAACTCTTACATAATAGAGAAAATTGCACGCAAAAGTGGTAAAAAATGAATAGGTGTTTTAAGTGAAAATTTACAGCTTGTTCTCAATACGTCGAGGTAAATAATTTCACCGATTATTTGAAGATTTTTTTTAAAGGATCCCGACATCAGATCTTGACCTGATGATACAACCAAACATTAGATTGGAACAACTGTCAAGTATACACTTGACAGTTGGTCCAATTCAGGTCAGAATCCGATGACGGGATCCTGGAGAAATCAAGGGAAGCTTCAAAACATAGGCATTTGCTTTTGGAAAGGTAGAATAGCTTCGGTGATTTTTTCTTTAATGAAATTAGTTTTTATTGAAAGAAATCACGTCATCATTTATATAGATATACGTAAGCAATGTATCCAGCCTGACCGTCCCGCCATCTCTATTTCGTTTGACATTCAAAAATTATATTATATAATTACTTATTAATTCGTTATAGGTGATTCTGGAGCCTCGGCGAGTGTGCAAGCGCAGATTGTTCGTGCTTCGAGCAAAGGTCGTGCATGCGTACAAGCCGCTTTACCTTGTCATCGACACTGCTATAGATGTGAGTAGGCTATTACACAAGTACACATTACCATGATATAGGGTAGACCAAGGCAAATTGGATCGCGGGAAAAACGGATCAAGTTAAGCATTTGTGTGAAATTTATGATGAAGAATGCGGGTTTTAGCTTTAAAATAAAAAACGGTTTCAAAACAGTTTACCTGTTTAAAAGCTATGGTGCTACAAACAGACAGACAGACAAATAGCGGTTAAAATTTTAAAGTTTATATCCCTATTTTTGCGGCTGGGGTAACTATCAACCAATAAACAATTTTAAACATTGAACATTTACAGACACTTTTCTAGAAAAAAAGACAACAATCAAGAATGTATACAGATTACGATTAGATACGCCCGCGGGGGCGAGCTATTTGACTTATTCGCTGTGTGCATAAGTGTGGCGCCATCTCTTGAGCAGGGGGTTAAAAGGGTTTTTTCTTTTTTATTAATGGCATATACTCCTTGCTTATATATTATGAAATGTCACTGGCTGGTTTACTATTTTGACAGTTGATCTATAGGTGATGTCAAATATTTTGAAATGTGATATTGACAAGAGCCCAATTTCTTGCCACATTGTGCACTGCGATCGTTCATGTTATAGTCCCCTCCGTTATGGGAGAGGGCCTAAGTGATAGTTCAGATCTGGATACGGTTACCAACTTTTAGTATGTTGTTGGGCACGACACTAGGACCCCAAAACTGCCGAGAGACCGGGACGTCGATGAATGTCTCCCGTGTAATGACGTCATCAAAATGGCTGCCGCTTTGTTGCGAAAAGTGTAAATTTCATCCAAACTGTGCATTGCACCTATACGTGTGTAGTATCAAACGAAAGAAGATTAAATGTGCTATATTGTTGTAATATATTTTATACTACTGTATATTACAGTTTGACAGCTATAAACGAAAACCCAAAATCAGGCTAAAAAATAATTCGGATATTTGCATTTTACAACAAAATTATAAGTCCAACTTTAAAGCCGAGTACTACAATAACAAAACAGGCTATTTAAGCTATACAATGCTATAAAAATTATTAAAATCTGGTAATCATTGTGGCAGCTATGTTAAAAAACATGTCGGCACTGCCGAGCTATTTCCTTAGAGTGAAAAAATAACAATTTTCACATATTACAGAATATCCGCAGAAGCTTCGAGTATATTGTTGGTCAAATAATTTGGAGCCCCTAAATGTCGGAAAAATATCTCTATAGTGCCTGAGGTCCAAATAATGACGTCATGAACGTGACCGCTACCGAAATTTGTAAAACATAAATTAAAGCTATACCATGACACATACACACATGTGCGTAGCATCGATCGAAAGCTTATTGAATTTACTACAATACATACATACATTATTTGTGAAAATAATGTATAGTTTAGGAGTTGTTGACAAAATAAAATATTTTTTTAGGAAAATAAAATGTATATGTTAAGTCTGTGGCCAAAGAAAATACAATACACTAATGTTTTGTATAGCATTAAAAACACCAACTATTCAGCTTTAAAACACAGTTTGAATTTATAAAATTTGATAAGAACTATAAAAGTTGTGCTTACAACTCTAAAGCACACTCACTATTTTACCTACAATGCACTCATACTATGAGAAGCTTGGGCCTAATTATTGACTAGTTTTTAATAAATTTTGTAAGGATTTAGGGTTCCTTGTCATTAAAGTAAATAAAAAAATCGGCCAAGTGCGAGTTGACTCGCGCTCCGAGGGTTCCATACACATCACACAATTTTAACAATTTGTATTTTTAAGACCAACTTACGCTTGACCGCAGACTTATTAGTGTTTTTTTCTGTAATGTACAGGTAAAGAACTATATTACGAATTTTTTTCTTAAATGTAGGTTCGTCGGTTTCCGGGGGACGGAGAGCAATGGAAAATTTTCGCCTTATTTCTTAAATTACTTACAAACTATACCTTGTTATATATCAAATGAAAGGATTTGATGTGAAAACTACAAATATATAACTTTTATAATTTTAATTTTAATAGTTTTGAAGTTATTCAAGAATAAAGGCGAAAATTGACCATTCCCCTCCGTCTCTCGGAAACCGAAGAAACTACATTTTAGAAAAAAAAACCTAATATAGTTTTTTGCCTGTACATTAAAGAAAAAAACACTAAAAAGTCTGCGGTCAAGCGTAAGTTGGTCTTAAAAATACAAATTGTTAAAATTGTGTGATGTATATGGAACCCTCGGAGCGCGAGTCCAACTTGCACTTGGCCGGTTTTTTTATTTACTTTAATGGCAAGGAACCCTAAATCCTTACAAAATTTAGAAAAAACTAGTCAATAATTAGGCCAAAGCTTCTCATAGTATGAGTGCATTGTAGGTAAAATAGTTAGTGTGCTTTAGAGTTGTAAGCACAACTTTTATAGTTCTTATCAAATTTTGTAACTTCAACTGTGTTTTAAAGCTGAATAGTTGGTGTTTTTAATGCTATACAAAACATTAGTGTGTTGTATTTTCTTTGGCCACAGAATTAACATATACATTTTATTTTCCTAAAAAAATATTTTATTTTGTCAACAACTCCTAAACTATACATTATTTTCACAAATAATGTATGTATGTATTGTAGTAAATTCAATAAGCTTTCGATCTATGCTACGCACATGTGTGTATGTGTCATGGTATAGCTTTAATTTATGTTTTACAAATTTCGGTAGCGGTCACGTTCATGACGTCATTATTTGGACCTCAGTCACTATAGAGATATTTTTCCGACATTTAGGGGCTCCAAATTATTTGACCAACAATATACTCGACGCTTCTGCGGATATTCTGTAATATGTGAAAATTGTTATTTTTTCACTCTAAGGAAATAGCTCGGCAGTGCCGACATGTTTTTTAACATAGCTGCCACAATGATTACCAGATTTTAATAATTTTTATAGCATTGTATAGCTTAAATAGCCTGTTTTGTTATTGTAGTACTCGGCTTTAAAGTTGGACTTATAATTTTGTTGTAAAATGCAAATATCCGAATTATTTTTTAGCCTGATTTTGGGTTTTCGTTTATAGCTGTCAAACTGTAATATACAGTAGTATAAAATGTATTACAACAATATAGCACATTTAATCTTCTTTCGTTTGATACTACACACGTATAGGTGCAATGCACAGTTTGGATGAAATTTACACTTTTCGTAACGAAACGGCAGCCATTTTTATGACGTCATTACTCGGGAGACATTCATCGACGTCCCCGTCTCTCGGCAGTTTTGGGGTCCTAGTGTCGTGCCCAACAACATACTAAAAGAAGGTAACCGTATCCAGCTCTGAACTATATTCCCATAAGGGAGAGCACTATTACCCCCACCATGCACTTCGCACATAGAGAATAATAATAATAATAACGTAAGACATGTCAAATAATAAGGTGAATAGCTCAACCTCGCCGAGCTCTGGTTATCGAACATAGAGAAAAATAACAACATTAATTATGAAAATATTGGACTAAGAGCTAAAGCCTTAAAGGGATAAGTTCGCCTTTGTACACACTTGCTATATTTTTGTTGGTCATGTACTTGTTTTGTGCAATAAAGTGTTTTACTACTACTACTAGAGCTAAGCCACATCAGATATGACACAATAATGAGAGCAATTAAACCTGCCTAGTTAGATTGCTTTTCCATCCTTATTGTTATTGTGGAGGTAAGAGTGACAGACCAACAAATTTTCTTCACTATACAGCTGCCAGGTGTCCGTATCTAGAAATAAGAATAGTATAGCAAACTAACTTGATGGTTGCTCTCATAATTGTGTCATATCTGACGTGGCCAGCTCTCCGTCTATCTATATAATCACACTAAATAAATGTTTACATTGTGGCTAAAGAGATATTTTACTTTCGTCTCTGTTATATTTCGTAGAAGTTAATTACGGCCTCTAATTAGAGAAACCGGCATTATTTACCGACCAGCAAAGGATAGCGTGTATCGTGTATCATGTTACATTGGAATGTTTTTGTTTGGTCGGCAAAGAATATCAACGAAATCCATACTTAATATAAAAAAAATGCGAAAGTGTGTCTGTATTTTACCTCTTCACACTGAAACCGCTGAACAGCTCTATAGTGAGTCTATATGAAGATAGTTTGAGTCCCGAAGAAGGACAAAGTATAGTTTTTATCCCGGAATTCATCCCTTAAGGGGGTGAAAAGGGGGGTGGAAGTTTGTATGGAATTGTTGCTTACTGTTGACTTACAATAACGTAAGCAGTATACGCACTTAATTAATATTTGCCACTAGATTTTACTAGGCGTTTTACTAAATGTGGCCAAGACAAGTACCTATTATATGTTCCTGACCTGAGCTACTATCGTGGTCGTTGCCATCGCCTGCTAGCGAATGAAGCCTATTATTGATAATATGTACCTACCTATAAATAAATCTGTCACTCTGGTAATGAAAACAATAAACTCCTTTGAAAAATTAAAATAACTTTTTTATTCCACGTAAAAAGAAGAAGTGTCAACAAATGCTCCTGTTTCACTGGCGTTTTCTCCAGGGATCTCCGTTATGTTATTGAATAGCGCCCATCTCATCCATCCTAGCGACGTGTGAGCGATGGTTTCGGGTTCAAACCCGTGCAGGTCATTCTTTTGGTCATATATAAATTTGCCAAAAACTGTAGGTGAGCTAATGAGGAAGGTTTAAGTTATTAATTAGATTTGTTAAATTAGTAGTTCTGTATACGTACATTATTATTATTATTTATATATATATATTAGGTATTTATATATATTCTACGTTATTTATATTATCATATTATTTATAAGAAGGTGTTCATTCACATTCGCATGTCTGACGTTTTTAACGCAAGTCATGAAAGTGAGTTTTTTTCTTTGTCGTCCACTAGCCTCTATGACTCCTTGAGTGATGTGTCGGATATGCCTGATTTGAGTGATCGGCTGGAAAGTACTTTTGCCTCCGCTAAAAAACAATTTAACATAGTCCATATTAACGCGCAAAGTATACCGGCACACTACACGGAGCTACTTTCTTCCTTTAGCTCAAGTAGTATTGACGCCATACTCGTATCTGAGTCCTGGCTCAAGCCTTCTCCGCCCTCTACTCTCTATCCCCTTCCTGGATATCGTTTGTTGCGCAATGACAGGACAGGTGCAGCTGATGGTAGTTCAAACATGATGCGTGGCGGTGGTGTAGTTATTTACATAAAAAGCGACCTAGCTTGTCAAATCGTTGCTGAATCTCCGGTTGCTAACTCAAAGTCCCCCGAGTATCTTTTTCTTGAAGTGACATTACATCACTCTAAAGTTCTCGTTGGTGTTTTCTATAGTCCTAGTTTAAACATTAATTACTTTGATGCCCTCGAGAAAACCTTGGCAGATCATAGCCCTCAATTCGATCACACTATAATTATGGGTGATTTCAATACATGCCTCTTAAAGAAGGATCACCGGTCCCTCAAACTTCAGTCAGTTGCGACTTCTCTTAACCTTAGCATTTTGCCCCTTGGCCCTACTCACTTTCCACACAACGGTCCTCCTTCGTTATTAGATCTCGTCCTAACTTCCTCCCCTGATTTAGTCTCTTCGCACGGGCAATTTAATGCTGCTTCCTTTTCTTGCCACGACCTGATTTTTGCGTCTTTTAAGATACGTCCACCCAAACGGAGGCATAAAATAATACTGCGACGCAACCTTCAGGGCATCGATATGCAGGCACTTCAGGATGACCTGCGCAACGCTGACTGGCTTAGTATTGGAAATGTCGGGGATGTTGATCATAGGATAGAAGCTTTTAATGCCACTTTGCTGGCGATTTTTGATCAACATGCCCCCTTAAAGCCGATGCGTGTACGACACTTCCCGGCGCCGTGGCTTACTCCCGAGATAAAGAGTCTCATGGAGAGGAGGAATAGAGCTCGCATTAAGCTGAGATCGGATCCATCCGAGAGCAATCACCATCGCTATCGTACGCTGCGTAGTCGTTGCAACAAGGTTTCTCGTGATGCACGGCGCCGGCACATTCACAAGGCCATCGACGAGTGTCCTCCGACTAAACTTTGGAGTTTCCTGAAATCGCTTGGGGTGGGAAAAGCTCCACAAAGTCTAGCTGGTGTTCTTGACTTAGATGCCTTAAATTATCACTTTAGTTCTTCTCCTGTCAATCTAGATCCTTCCACTAAGCAAGGCACACTTTCTTCTCTTCTAAACTCTTCACACCCTGAATCTTCGACTTTTGAGCTTGGTAGCATCTCACCCCAGGAAATACTCGCTATCCTCAAGAATATTAAGACGAAAGCCATTGGTGAAGACAGCCTTAGTTTGGACATGCTCATGCTTGTGGCGGATTGTATTGCTCCTGTCCTTTCTCAAATTATTAATCACTCCTTTTCCTCTGGTACTTTCCCATCAATTTGGAAACAGGCGCATGTCATTCCACTGCCCAAAATTTCTAACCCCGTCACTTTTTCCCAATATCGTCCCATCTCCATCCTGCCAATTTTATCAAAAGTTGTTGAACATTTTGTAAATCGCCGCCTCACTTCACATCTCAACAAGCATAATTTCTTCAACCCTTTCCAGTCCGGCTTCCGCCCTGGGCATAGCACTGTCACAGCTCTGGTTAAGGTAACTGATGACTTTCGTCTTAATATTGAGGATAAAAAGCTCACTCTCCTTATGCTCTTAGATTTCAGTAGTGCCTTCAATACGGTCGATTTTGATATTCTTCTGGGTATTCTAAGTAGACTCAACCTTCCTCAAAATGCTCTGTCATGGTTCCATAGTTACCTCCGTGGTAGACGCCAGCGAGTAAGAGTCGACGACAAGGTCTCCGCGTGGTGTGAGCTTGCCGCTGGCGTTCCCCAGGGTGGGGTGCTCTCTCCTCTCCTTTTTTCTATATTTATTGATGGCATTACGAAGTCTTTGAAGTGCAGTTATCATCTTTATGCGGACGATCTGCAGATTTACGCAGCGGCTAACATTGACGATCTCACTTCTCTGTTCCATAAAGTCAATTGCGATCTAGAAAGTATTCGCCACTGGGCATTTAATTTCGGATTAAAGGTTAATGCCGAAAAATCGCAGGCGATTGTTATCGGCAGTCCCCATTTTGTCTCTAAACTTGCTGAGGTGGTGGTACCCAATATTATTTTTGACGGGACATTGATCCCCCTTTCCTCTACTGTGAAAAACTTGGGTATCATCCTAGACCAAACACTCTCTTGGACGCCACATATATCGGAGGTCAGTAGAAGGGTGTTTGCTTCGCTGCACTCTCTGAGGAGACTGCAAAATTTCCTTGCTCTTCCTACTAAAATCACGATTGCTCGCTCTCTCTTACTACCTATCCTAGATTATGGCGACATTGCTTTTGTAGACCTCAGAGAAGAGCTACTCGACAAATTGGAGCGCCTGCAAAATGCCTGCATCAAGTATATATTTGGGTTGCGTAAGTTTGATCATGTGTCCCCCTCTCGTTCTCAACTTGGTTGGCTTCCGATCCGCCGTCGTAGGGATGTGCATGTCCTGTCATTGCTCTTCAACGTACTCTTTAATCCTGCATCTCCTCCGTATCTGTCGGAGAGGTTTCATTATTTGGCTACTGTTAGCGGTCATCGCTTGCGGTCTAGTACAAATCTCTCTCTAGCTATTCCGTCAAAACACTCGCGTGTTTACTCTAGGTCGTTCACTGCTTATGCAGTTAAATTGTGGAATGAGTTGCCAGTGGATGTAAGAAAGTCACAGTCTGTTGCCTCACTCAAGGAGAAGTTGAACAAGTTATGGCTAATGGACTCTTAATGTTTTTAATTTGAATTGAATACTTTACATATATATTATATATTTCTACTTTATATATATGTATATATATATATATTTGTTTATTTATGTACGTGTTATATAGTCTTATATTTTTATTAATATGTATTATATGTATATAGTTCATGCATATTTTAAGTAGGTTTTTGTGTGGTACATGTTTGTACCTGCGTATTTATTAGGGTTTACTTGAAGCTTTATGTGTTTCCAAACTTTTTCGACCTCTTTAGTGCATAGTTTGCCTTTCACTGTATAGTATTACTCCTTTCTCATTTTCTCATTGGTTGGCTGGAAGAGATCCCTTTTAGGGATAAGCTCGCCTTTGTGCATATCTTTTTGTATTTTACTAATGTTTTAATGTTATACTTGTTTATGTGCAATAAAGTGATACATACATACATACATACATATAAAAAAGAACATAAAATTATACCGATTATAATTGGAAAAGCTCGCAAATGTGGTAACAACCTTCGTTTAAGTAAACTTATATATGGGTGTAGAATGTATAAGATTTACGTGAACCATTTTGAAGATATTTTAGCTGTCTTAAAATTATTTGCTTTTGATTATTTTTTCAGGGATCAAAGGGGTTATTTGCGATAGTTTCGAGTATAAACCGGTACACGTCATTCTTTTGACAAAATAGCTAGTTTTTATTAGTCTGCTTCTAACAGGAGCCATAAAAAGAATCAGGTTGACTATCATACCAACGGAACGCACGTGTGCGGCAAAGAATCGCTTTCTATACACGTCATTACCCTTAAATAGAGCACTTTCCGAGCTCATGCATTGTAAAATAATTTTAATTTAGGTATGCCAAAAGTGGCTGGCTCTCTTTCTCACTCTAACGAATTATTACTAGTATTGGATCAATAACAGGCCCGTACCTAATTATTGGTTTCTTTTTTTAATACTACGAACATAAAGTAGTGCTACGACGGTAGCAAAGAAGCATACCTATGACCCGTACATATCTTATTAGATCAGTATTGATCGGTAAGAGCATTTTTCCTTACAAAAGGTGGAGTAGAAAATATTTTAATACTGGGTATTCTTAGGCTACAAGGTGGTTTTAACTATAAAACTTTCGTGAGACTCTAACATATTAAAAATATATATAACGGGTTACTCACGTAATTAAGTAAGTGTAGTGTGCAAACATTTCGGCAAAAATGATAAAGGGGATGAGGGTAGATCTGTCACAACATCGCCGCCGCCGCCGCCGCCGCCTCCCGCCACCAGCAGCAGGGCACACCGCGCGCAGGCGCTCAGTAGCCGACGCGCTGCCGTCGCGGAAGGTCGCTCGTGAGAATGATCATCGTAAATTGATCGAAACATGTCGAGCAAAAATCGACAAAAATTACGTGAGTAACCCGTTATAAATATTTTTAATATACAAGGTGGCTATCAAAAACGGGGGTAGCGTTGGTCACCATTTTGGTTTAAAAGGTGCCAAAATTCAGTTTTTTAACATTGGCGCTTATGCTGTTGTCCATATAAAAAAATGTCTATAGAATGTATAAGAACATAACATTGTCTAATTTATTTTCATACGTAATAGATCTATAAGTCTCAAAGATAAAAAATACAGTAGGCGAAAAAAGTATCGTTATTTTTAGGAACCCCTATAGTTTCTTCACTGCCCATTAAATAATTACTCCATCTTTTGCAAGGTAATGTATGGGGAGATTCCCCGATTGTTAGATTATATGTTTGCAGCGGTGCAATGGAATCACGCAGTCCGCCACGAATAAACATACTATACTTCAGGCTAAAACCAACCCGCATAACTAAACGGATGTCCATAGGGGATCGGAACCGTAACTACTACCATTAGTCTAGTTGCCACACGGTTGAATTTGAGAAATGGACGTGAGCCCGTCCTTTATTTAAATGACGTTTAAATTTCCTGATCAGTTTTATAGTAAGAACTTAATAAATGTAGATATCATGGTTACCTACTTATTTACCTAACCTACGAACGACATATAAATATAGACGAGCGAAATATACAAGGTGTAACAAAAATACTGGTAAAGTAAAAATACTTTAAAGGCATCATTTGAATCGTGTTCTAATTATGAAAAACTAAAAAAAATGTTGGTTTTGTATGGAGGGTTGGCCGGCTGAAACAACGTGTACCATACAAAAAAAAATTTAGCTTCAAAAAAATTTTACTCCAATTTTTTTCTTACTCGCAAAATGATACAAATTATGCCCTTAAACGGATCACCAGCATTTTTGTTATACGTATACAAGGTGGCCAAAAAAGAACTGAATTCTCACCGTCGCCGCTCAATGGCCATACAAAAGTCCAAAAATCAAATTGATCAGAGAAGTTCCAAAACCATCTAGGGAGAGTTGGTAGCACCCCAAAACCTTACAGCCAACGGGAATTCAGTTCTTTTTTGGACATCTTGTATATAGACGGATATATACTTAGTATTATAGGCGGAAGGAAGGCTGGCGGATTGGCACTAAATTTGCTGTTGTGAATTGAAGTGCAATCTCCTTGTACGTACATTTACGTGAAAGCTTGTCGTCTTCGTAATCTGACATTTCTATGGAACATCTGTCATTTTAGTGGAGTCCATAAAAAGAAAACGAAGCGATAAGCGAAAGACAAATTCAGCACAAAATGGCTCAGGAGGAACTAGAACAAGTTTTCCGATTTATTAGGACGCGAGTGACAAATTGATCAGCTTTGTCTGTATTTACATAAGCGACTTAGGAATTCCTTTGGAAAAAGTCTTCATTATTAGGGATATAAATTGACTGATTTTTCTCTACGGATTTAGTTAATCGAATCAGCTATTAGTAGCGCCCGGAATTTTGCGTGCGATTTTTGACTAGTGCTAGGGAGAGAACACCACTGTCTATCGAAGTTATCGATAAATAGATTTCAACGGTTGATAACAAAAAAAGTTCGAAATATCGGTAGGTAAGTTTAATTCATTTCATATGCTTTTTTGAAATGAGTTTAACCACAAAAACCTTTATATTTTATAACGAGTCTATTTGACGTTAATAGGTGATTGTGCCTTTGAATAATTGATAAGCTAAGTAGGTATTTGCTCGTAAGTGTTATTTTGTTCTATAAATTTACCGCATTCATAGAGTACTAATATCATCGATGTATCGATAAACACTCGTGTTGGGATACTAGGAGTTGTCAAAAGTTGCACGCAAAATTCCGGGCCCTAGTTATTAATTACTTAGAATTGACGGCTTTAAACATTATTTAAAGACCACATAACGGGAGTACAGTAGGAGTGAAATTTCTGACCAAATTATCGTGACTATGTAGCGGTCAGTTACGAATTGCGTTTGTTTCCAATGTTAAGCGAATTCATTAAGGTGTTTTTCCGTTGGCGAGCAAGACATCGGAGTTTCTCAAGATTGCATATTAACTGCATTAACAAAATTCAAACTAGGTCCGATCCATTTTTTATTAAGTTTAATTTACCTTGCTTAACCATTCTAACCAAATTTTATAAAATAAAACCGGCCAAGTGCGAGTCACACTAGCGCAACGACCCAACAAGGTTTCCGTATATTAACTGAAAACAAATGCACATACTTTCATTAATATTAAAGTGTTCAATAGTATTACGAGATTTACGAGTAAGTGCCATCTATTTATTTATTTATTTATTTAGTTAAATACAATACAGCCTTACAGCTGAGCGCCATTGCGCTGTATAGTTAAACATTAAATGAAATAGGAATCAAATAAATTAAATATCTATCTGCAAATTGGCTCGATTATTTTTCAGGAATTAAAGTTAGTATCTAACTAATTATTCTATAAAACGCGAACCGATTTTAACATTTCTTTTATTTGTAAGAAAGCTTTCAGCGTGTTGGATGCTGGTTAAATCTTTGACGTCGCTTTACTTATTCAAAGCGATTAAATTGTACGCACCTGGTAAATCTGCCTCTTTCTCGTTTCAAATATATTTTAATTATGTGAATTATAACTATCAGCTTTAGTTTTATAGTTAAAAGCTATTTGTTTGTTAACAGGGTGTTCGAATAAACCTTGAGGTGCCTCTGGGTGGAGGGGAAAGCCATGACTCCGTTGTTACTCTGCTCGCTACACAGGTGAGTTATATTTTACCTTTACGCTGTGTCCGTGTTACGTGAGGGAATCAACGCGAACGCGAGGCGCGATGCGGCGCTAAAAGCCAGCCTGACACCGTCAGTAATAATGACATTATTTATCTACCCATCCTTCTCATTTTCATATATATAGAAAAGGACGGGTACAGAAATAATGACATTATTACTAACAGTGTCTGGACCGCTAGAAACAAACAGTCGACCTGCGATTCAAGTGTCGTGGCGCGAAACGAAGCGGACGCGATCAGTTTGCTTTATATTTTCGCGCGAATTAGACGCTTTTATTCACACACGTAGGACACTGCTTTACGGAATACGGAACCATGGTGGTCCGGACATTTGGTAGGTGTTTCCGGAGCCGAAGCCAATGCGCAGAAGCTACACAGAATAACGGGTACTCTTAGCGGATACTGCCTCAGCCCGTGTTATGGTACAAGTTTGTATGCAAGTGTTGGTACATTTCTCTGTACTGTACGTTCAAGGAATGTAATTGTTCCGAATCCGATTCTGAGGACACAACAAATCTTGCGGTTAACAAACTGCAAGCCGTGCTAGAAGATCTTTCCGCAGCAGATGTTGAGCGCAGTCATCGGTTGGGTGGTCGTGGAGGGCGCGGCAAAAAGCCCAGAGCCATTCTTGTCAAGTTCAAGGATATAGCTATCAGGGATGATGTATGGTTTGGCAAGGTGGCACTCAAGGGTTCAGGCGTCACACTTGGAGAGTTTCTCACAAAGCCCCGCCATAGTGCCTTTATGGAAGCTCGTGAGCGGTTTGGAGTGCGCAACTGCTGGACCTGGAATGGCGACGTGCTTGTGCTAGGAAAAGACGGCGTGCGCCGCCGTGCGAACAGCGTCGCCGAGGTGAAGGCTCTGCCGGTTGCGCAATCGACGCCTGCCGGTGCCGTCGCGGAGCAGCCTGCCGCCGCTCCATCGGAGTCCAATACTCGGTCAGCCTCCCAGGCTCCGCAAGCTAAGCCGCAGCGTGCCAGGAGGGCGCGGTGAAGCAGAAGACTCGATTGTAAAAGGACTTTGTGTTCACTGTGCAGCGTATTTCTTGTTACCGTGTTACAATTTGCTTCTTAATTTAGTCGCGCAGCACTTATCTATGTCTACCCTTTTCCTTTTTTTATTAATTTGTTTATTTTAGTTCTCGTAATGACGTTTGTTTTGTTTTATCTCTCACATCAACTTCAACTTGACATAAGCACAGTCCAGTGTTGCCACATGTAATTTAGTGCGTTCTGTTTTGCGTTTGAACATTGATTATTTTTGTTGTTTTAAAACTTTGTTTTCTATTCAGATAATGCTGGCGGGTAGTTACGGTTGCCTATAGTAACAAAAAATTAGAAGTTATTATATAAGTTTAAGTTTGGTATTGATTTTATATATATATATATATATATATATATATTTTTTTTTTTAATATTTATATATTATATTATGAATTTGTCTAGCCACAGCAGTAATTTGGAAAGTGATCATTTCGTGTCTTGTTCTTCGGATAGTGTTTCTGATGACAGCTTCAGGAGTTTACCGCCATCACTTCATGAATTACTTAATGCCGAATTCGATAATCTAAGTAAACATTTTAATATAGTGCACATTAATGCACAGAGTATCCCAGCTCACTATAATGATTTTTTGGCTACATTTGACTTACGCAATGTTCACGCAATTCTCGTATCAGAATCTTGGTTTAAGCCATGTTTACCTTCTACTTCGTACTCTTTGCCCGGTTTCCATTTAATACGTAACGATCGTATCGGAAGAGGTGGCGGTGGAGTTGCTATTTACCTTCGCTCTCACATACCCTATTCTCTTGTTTGCATGTCGGGTCAGTCTCCTTTGTCTGATATTGCTGAATATCTCTTTCTGAATATCACCCTTTCTCACACTAAACTCCTTCTCGGCGTTTTCTATTCTCCTTCATTGCATGTCAATTATTTCACATCTCTTGAAAAACTCTTGGAAGACTATTTACCTATTTTTGATCACCACTTGATTATGGGTGATTTTAATACATGCCTTTTAAAAGATGACTACCGCGCTCGGACTTTAAAGTCTCTGGTGCATGCTTGCCGACTCAGTATTCTCCCTACCAATGCAACACATCACTTTCCTAATTGCAATGCCTCACTTTTAGACCTCGCTCTCACTTCTTCTATTCCGCATGTTGCTAAGCATGGCCAGTTCCCCGCAGATGCTTTTTCTTATCATGACCTTATTTACTTGTCTTATAAAATTAAACCTCCAAAACCCAAGCCAAAAATTCTCCTTCAGCGCAGTTTTGGTCGGATGGATGTGGATAAACTTCGCGAGGACGCATCTAAAATGGATTGGGGTGTCTTTTCCGGTACTAATTCTATAGATGAGCAAGTATCAATCTTCAATTCGCTACTTGTCCAACTATATGACATTCACGCCCCTGTCCACTCTGTTAAACTCAGGCATCTTCCTGCTCCTTGGCTGACTAAGGAAATCAAGGAATTACTTGATAAAAAAAACTCTGCCAAGGCTAGATTCAAGGTTAATCCTTCGGATGCTAACAAAGCTCGCTACCACACGCTGCGTAATCGTTGCAGTACCATATGCCGCGACGCTCAAAGGTGCCATATTCATGAGTCTGTAGAAAATGGTAACCCTGCTAAAGTATGGAAGTTCTTAAAGTCATTTGGAGTTGGTGGCAAGTCTCAGCAAAACTCGTGCCCTAAGGACGTAGATTTCGATCAACTGAATCTACATTTCTCTACTTCTGCTACATTTGGTGGCCATGCTAAGGTTGAGACCCTTAAGTATCTTTCCTCACTTTCAACTCCAGACTGTTCTCCTTTTGCTCTTGTATCTTTTACTGATTGTGACGTTAGAAGGAGCATACTATCCATAACATCGAATGCCGTTGGTATTGATTGCGTTAGCCGTAATATGATCCTCCCTCTCCTTGACCTGCTCGTCCCCATTATTTCCTCTATACTTAATTTTTCTGTTTCTTCCTGCACCTATCCTTCAATTTGGAAAGACGCCCATATTATCCCACTTCCAAAAAAGTCAAATCCTTCCTCGTTTTCTGATTATCGACCTATCTCCATCCTTCCTTTCCTTTCCAAAGTACTCGAACGGCTTGTACACCAGCAGTTGACTTCTTATTTAAACAAAAATGATCTTTTTAACCCGTTCCAATCCGGTTTCCGTTCGGGTCATAGTACGGCTACTGCGCTCACTCAGATTACTGATGACATCCGGGCGGGAATGAATGATCGAAGGTTCAATGCCTTCAACACCGTTGATTTTCACATTTTACTTGGCATACTGCGCTCTCTTAACGTATCTCCAACAGTAATTGAATGGTTTCGTAGTTATCTTAGTGGTCGTCGGCAGCGTATAAAGGTGGATGATTCCTATTCTGATTGGTGTCACACGCTGGCCGGTGTTCCGCAGGGTGGCGTGTTATCTCCTTTGTTGTTTTCAATATTCATTAACTCGATTACTCATAAACTTACTTCTCGCTATCACCTTTATGCCGACGACCTTCAGATATATTCACAGGGTGAAATTGACAATCTTCCATATGTAATTAATACAGTAAATACTGACCTGGTGAGTATATTAAACTGGAGCCGAAGTTTTGGACTTCTTGTTAATCCGGCAAAAACCCAGGCTATCATTATTGGCAGTTCAATGCTTATCTCAAGGATTGACTTTGAAAATCTGGCCCCTATCTGCTTTGATGGTGTCCATATTCCATATTCCCATCAAGTAAAGAACCTTGGCATTGTTATGGACCGAACATTATCTTGGATTCCTCAAGTTAGCGAAGTTAGTAGGAAGATGTTTGCTGCTGTTGGTTCTTTACGAAGACTCCGGAATTTCCTTCCCATACCCACCAAAATTGCGCTCACTCAGACTTAACTTCTCCCTATTTTGGACTACGCCGATATTGCGTACATCGATCTCACTGAAGATCAGCTGAATAAACTTGAGCGCATTCAAAATATATGCATCCGTTTCATATTTGGGTTACGCAAGTATGATCGTGTTTCCATTTTCCGCTCCCAGCTCAAGTGGCTTCCTATACGTCTTCGCCGTAACTCCCACATATTGTCTCTCTTGTACACCATTCTTTTTCACCCGGCAACTCCCCGCTACCTCAAAGAACGTTTTAGTTACTTGCTTTCGGCTAGATCTGCTCAAAAATTGCTACTTAATGTCCCGTCTTCTTCTTCTAAATTTTATAATAGTTCTTTCACTTTTCAGGCTGTAAGACTTTGGAACAATTTACCCTTAGACTTGAGGCGTGCTAAATCTCTTGCTGTGTTCAAGAAACTACTTAAGGAACATTATTTGTCTCTCCCATGATTCGTTTATCCTGCAACTCCTATAACCGTTTTTACAACCTGTGGCCTGTAGTGTTTATTTTATTTTATTTTATTGAGTATATATAATATATATGTATATATATGACCTATGTAAGTTTATTTTATTTATTGTATATGTGTAAGTGTATTAATGTTGATTTGCATTTGCTTTTGCAACACCTACTTATTTGTTAATTTACAAAGGTTTCCGCTTCCCAAAGGTTGTCTGGAAGAGATCGCTTTTTAGCGATAAGACCGCCAATTGTTTTACCTCTACTTTTCTGTTTGTAACTTGTGTATACTCTGTTTCTTTAATTTGAGGTGTGCAATAAAGAATATTTATGTTATGTTATGTTATGTTGAGCTGTATCAGTTTACACGAGACAATCTGGAATTTTGATTAAGTATTAAAAAAAAGAAAATAGCTTGAACCGCAAAGGGGTCAACAAATAAAGTCCGTTGCAGGACGCACCAAGAAACAACACCGGCCATGTTGTGGAATATTAAGAGTGAATGGAATTTGAAATTGTACTGCACGCCTAGCACATGAGTGACGCGACAGTATCGCGCGCGAGATAGTCTATCCGTCCTTTTCTGACTGTGTCAATTAAAAAGAGACGGGTAGTCTGTCTCGCGCGCGAGATACTGTCGCATCAGTCATGTGCTAGGCGTGCTCATTAACTAAAGGGACCGGGCTATTTGATGGAAAATTGAACGTCAGCCTAATAAAACGGTATCCGGCAATTAACCTTATTATTATATGACAGTTAGCGTTGCTCGTATTATCATAAATAATAATATTTTTCACAAAAGTATCGTTGCCAAGTTTGACATTGCCGCGTCTCTGTAGAAGTGTACCTAAACGTATATTTTTAGAGTTATTGTTAGGATGAGTACTTGAGTAGGTACTCTAAAGGGTGGAATTTTACACCGTTCCGCCATTAGTGTCGTGACTGCAAATGGGGACTTAGTTCGCAGATTTCGTCAGACTCCGTACCCTGGGTAAAATAACGCATCATCTGTAATGAAAGTCTTATGTAGATGATGCTTTATTTTACATGTGCGAGAATATCATTATTATTATGTTAGTGATAGCAGGTTTGGAATATCAATATCACGTTCATGTGGCGGATGCGTTAGTGAAACTTTATATGATAGAATACGGCTTTTTGTGAACAAAAGATTTCCCTCTGCATGATTCCTCCTTAGGAACCAAGGCTGGATTTGAGATGTGGAGCCACCAAGATTTTTATTGTAAATTTTTACGGGGGGAGGCTTTGTAGTAAACTACAAAGAGATGTATCCACTACTACTAAAATACTCATAATATAGGTATATCGAAATATTAAAAAATCCAGATTTATATGTTTTGGTTTTGAACCATACACAAATTAACACTTTTAGGGTTCCGTAGCCAAATGGCAAAAAACGGAACCCTTATACATTCTTCATGTCTGTCTGTCCGTCCGGAAACTATAAGACGTATCGCCGTGTGCCTGCTATACGGCCACAATTCAAAAAATTTAATTTTCTGGATTATTGCAGATTCGTATTCAAAATTGTTCAATTTACGACCTTATGTCGAGAGCCATAGCAAAACAGATCTTTAAGAGCCTTTTTCTCACAAGTGGCCTTATGCATTTGACCATAAATTGTCAGACGATTCCCTGCAATACAGCCACTTGCCAGCGTTCGCATATAAACCTGACGGCCCTTTTGAGTTGTGGCTGTATAGCACACGTTTTAAATGAAAATTTTTGAGTTGCGTCCTAGAAAATAATAATTAGTTGAGTGATAATTACGATGAATCCCTTTAAATATAAAAGAAACAAACTGCAATTGGTTGTGTCACTACACTTATTAATACAAAATTGCCAGCTCGCCACCGAAACTACCACAACGCAACAAAATGATTAAGCAAATCTCAACTTTGTTTTCTTACAAGTGCGGTTTTAAATATTATGGATCATCAGTGAGGGTCGTCGTGAGCATTATTCATATTTTTACCCGTCTGAAGAAAGATAAGTATTGAGCATGTTTTCGAAAAGTATATACTAATGTATTTAAAACTAACATTTTATTGTATATAATATTATGTGTGGCGGTGGGTAAATTTTTTTCTTAGGCAAGCCGGAGGTAAATTTGCTTAAAATTTCTTGATGAACTGTAGGAAAACTGCTTAAATACCTGAAAATTTGGCAAGCCGACGGGAATCGTATTCTGTGGACGCGCGCCACTGGTGTCTAATTGTATAGCACGCTTTACTGCCAATAATATGCAACGTATTTTATTGTGTGAGGTAAATTACTAACTGTGTTCGGGATGGTTGACTATGATAATAACTGCTTTTATTTTGGGGACTTTGGCGCCAAAAATTAAATCACGTGGAAAGTAGTTACTTTGACATAATTACATTTAATTATTTGATAATGGTAAAGACTGTGTTTAATTTTTTTTTCCGGTGTGTCTCCTAGCTATTCAATTTATTTCAATAAAAATGCTTTTATTAAGGATGATAGAAACTAGATATAGCTATGTTTTTATATGCTTACTTGTTTTAGATCTAACATTTCTAGGACTACGAGTAGATCTGCTAACACACATAATGCCACCGCGGACAGTTTCTCTCGTATGACACCTTTGACAAAAGCAAAGGATTCACCAGAGAACAGAACTTTTTCCGGTCTTGATTTTGGCCTAATTAAAAAATCATCAAGGAACAGTATTGAGTTTTGATTTCTTATTATATAAGTAGGTATTCTAAATACCTACTTTTTTTATTTTGAATGTTTTCAAATAAGAAGTTTCAAAATTTTATTTGTTCAAATTTTATAAAGAACCTTTTAAACAATTAATATTATTTGGTAATGACATGGTATAATGTTGCTGATTATAAGCTATTTACCCATAATTATCGCATACAGTGATCTTGTTCCTATCAAAGTTGATAAAATAAAGGGATTTTAACAATTTTTGTGTTTTTATTTATATTTAAATGGTAACCTTTATCCAATCATTTTGTGTTTAAATTTGGACGCATCCCAAAATCTTTAAAAAACATTTCTGCAATACGGCCACAACTCTAAATACCTCTCTTTCGGGCCTTGTGTCTCAAAAAATATACATTTCTTTTAAAAAATGGCATGGTTATAAGGAGGGTTTTATCATTCCGAGTAAAAAAAGCTAAGTTTTAAGTTTATAGACCTAAAACTAAAGGAGTAAGAACCTATTAAATACCCTGAAATAACCTCTTAAAACTTTGAGACGCGTTATCTCGAAATAACGGTTTTTTGAGATATGGCTGTGTAGCAGGCACACGGCGGTATCATTATCAATTTTTTACTTGAAGTGTATTGTGTGTGCCGCTATTTAGTTATGTAATGAAATTTTTGAAAAAAATATTTTTAGGGGGGGCACTCCATACATGCAAGTAATTGTCAAAAAATATTTTTTTACCAAATGTCAACATTATGCACATCAATCGATAGGCCTTCAAAAATAACATTGAGGTTTCTTTAAACATTTTTAGGTTAAGTGGATATATTCAGAAATAATGACTCCGAAAGTCAAAAAAATTGTGTTCCCCCCGCCCCCCCCCCGTAACTTTTAAACCGTAACTCCAAAAATTATGGAAAAATTCAAGAAAATACTGGACATTATCGGTTTAGGCGATTTTGAGTTATCTCTCTTCTTCTTGCGATAATAATATATTCGATAGTAGCTACGGCTGGTTTTTATAAATAATGGTACGGAACCCTATATGCGCAAGTCCGACTCGCACTTGGCCGGTTTTTTTTATCTTTAGAGTATGGATTTAAAATACAACCATTGTCATGTTATTTCAAAAGATTATAGTGTTACACGTGGGTGTAGCTTTGTGGATTTATCCTCATGGTAACGAAGTCCATAATCAAAATTCCTTCTGTTATGGAAACCAAGGAATAATGATGAATGAATGATATTTACTTTTTTCTGCAGTTCAAGCATTGAAGATTGATAGGTCTCATACCGTTTGCCGTGTGTGTGCCGTCCCCCGCCATATCGTCCCGTGGTTGCAGTAGGAGTCTGCTAAGGGAATATACCGGGAGATGGGCAGCAGCATCTTCCGAAAGCCTAAACAACAATAAAAAATAAAAAAAAACTGCGCGCGCCAACTCGCCTGCCAAGCGTGGCGCGTATAGCAACCCCCCCCCCCCCTTTAATGATAAAGGGGAGGCCTATGTTCAGCAGTGGACCTCTTATGGCTGAGATGATGAGGTCTCATACATTCTCCCTTTACATTAGGTATTTATTTGTTTATTTTCCATTGGTTCACTAGGGCGATTAATTATTCTGTCAGCTATTTTTCACTTTATTTAGTATTTACTTAACAGAGTCAATTTTACGGTATCAAAACCATTTCAAATTAATGAAGAGGTATAATTAAAACTAACAATAGGTATTTTTTGTATTGAGAACTGGAATATGTTAATTTTCAATTTACAAAGACTTTCATGCTTCAGTGGCTTGTATAAGTAAATAAATGGTTTATGTAATTAATGCCTTTATTGGGTTCATTTTGCGGCTACGTATTATTAAAGTGGCGTCTTTATTGTCAATGAATAAAATTATCCTCTCGTAATTAAAAATAATAAATACAATGATACTGTTAACGTCCAGTAGTAACCAGTCTTCTGCAGTGTCTATAAATTAAATTATCGTCTCTAAAATTAAAAATAATAATAGTTAACGGTACAGTCAGTCAGTAAGCGGGGTGGGGTGTTTAAAATGACCGTACACTCTATTATTCTAAGTCGTGTCAAGCTCATTTTGAACACCCCACCCGCTTAGCTACTTCTGCTGCTGACTGTACATAGTTTGCTATGCGTGTATATAGGTTTATATTTAAAAACGGTTTCATAAGTGATATTTTATACATTATTGACTTTAGTATTTATAAAAGTCTCTTCTTCTTCTTCCTCCTAGCGTTTATCCCGGCTTGGGGTCCGCTTGACAACCTAATCCCATAAATTGGCGTAGACACTAGTTTTTACGAAAGCGACTGCCATCTGACCTTGCAACCCAGAGGGGAAACTAGACCTTTTTTTGGGATTAGGTCCGGTTTCCTTACGATGTTTTCCTTCACCGAAAAGCGACTGGTAAATATCAAATGATATTCCGTACGTACATAAGTTCCGAAAAACTCAGTGGTACGAGCCGGGGTTTGAACCCGAGACCTCCGGATTGATAGTCTGACGTCTTACCGCAAGGCTACCAGCAATTTAAGTATTTATAAAAGTAAAGTAGAAATATTTTAAGTTGAAAGCATATAGCCCACGCGTATACCTACTACTAATTAGTACCCCAACTATAATGTATTACCTAGTACAAAAGATGAATTCCAAACGGGCTCAAAAGGACTTGTATTTCTATACCTCTATACCACTAAATACTAAAAGTAGGGGCGGCGACCGTAAGATCTGCTACGTTACCTGATACAAAGATAAACTCCATGGCACATATTATCACTGTACTCACTTGTGTTTAGTCACTACGCCGCATGCAGTGATAATAGTGAGAATATGTCTCACGAAAGTTTAAATTCCATGGCACATGTTCATAAAAGTGATGCTGAGTTCCGAAAAATAGTAAAATAGAATTGCCCAATAGCACAAAAAAGTATCTATTTAGGTTTAAAAAATGGATGGTGCGACATTTGATATTAATATTAAGATTATACTTGTGACAACAAATAGTAATTAGTATTTAGGTACAGAAAAAACCCAGTCTGCCAGTGCTCGGCAGACTTGCTCAAAAGTGACGTAAATGTGGAGCCGAATTCGTTACTATTAAACTAGTCTGCCAGGCACTACCGGCCATGCAGGAACTGGCAGACTGGGTTTTTCTGTGCTTAAAAACAAATTATTGTACTTTTTTGAGCTTTTGGCCAATTCAATTTTTTAAATTTTTTTCGGAACTCAGCATCACAGCATCATATACATGTGACTTATATTTGTATCACATAACGTAACAGATCTTACGGTCGCCGCCCGTACTATAAGCTCCGCAGAGTACGAGATTGCGTGTTGTCTTCAACGTCCCATTCATCACGAAGACAAAAACCTGTATTCCAAAGGACCTGGTTTCTATTCAAGACGATTTAATGACACTTTAATACCACGAGAATGCCACGAATGTTATTGAATTCTCTGAATAGATTATTGAAACCCAAACGAGACTAACTAATTTAATTACTAACCGTGTATACAATATGGCTAAAAAATATCTAAGTTCCGTTTGCTGTAGTGTTTTGAGACGCCAACAAAAAGTTCAAAAATCAAATCGATCTAAGAGGTTGCAAAATCACCGTGGGAGGATTGGTAGCGTCCCAAAACCTTATGGCTCCTCTGCATGACGGGCCATCATAGGGACGCAGCTATGCGTTAGACGGAGCTAAAGATATTGCGATCTCGTTCTGTTGTATAGCTGCGTCCCTATGATGGCCCATCATGTAGAGGCAACCTTACAGCCAACAGGAATTTAGTTCCTTTTGGTCACGTTGTTACATTTTTGGTTTTATAATCTCATCTACCTACATGGATTAAGTAAGTGTAAAAGTGTTTTGCGACGACCAAAGGTTCATGTGTAAAGTTTATAATAATCAATGAAGTTTTTAATATTATTCAATATTACATAAATATAATAACTCGCAAATATTCCCGACGCTTGTCACTAAGCTCATTTTAAGACTCGCAGACTACCCTCAAATAATAAAACGGGCTAAATACTACCGAGAATTTATGATCGGCTTACAAACATAAACCTTGGCCTCATTCTCAAAATATACTTTTAACGCCACAAAATTATAACAAACACATACTTTATAATACCTAACTGTAAAAACACCGAGTGCTCAAAAAGCTGCTTATTTTACAAACTTTTATTTAACTCACGGTGTTTTTCAATCATTTTAAGTGAAATCTTGCAAGCATTCACAGATTTGAACCAGTTCCTAATGTTCATCATCATCATCATCTCAGCCATAAGACGTCCACTGCTGAACATAGGCGTCTCCTTTAAGGGGGGGGGCGGGTTTACCATACGCGCCACGCTTGGCAGACGGGTTGGCGCGCGCAGTTATTTTTTTTTGTTTATTGTTGTTTAGGCTTTCCGAAGATGCTGCTACCCATCTCCCGGTATATTTCCTTGGCAGACTCCTACTGCAACCACGGGACGATATGGTGGGGGACAATTCTAAGGCCGGGCACCCCACGGCAATTTGATAAAAATACAATATTTTGGTACTATTGAGCTGGTCTGATGACGGAGAACGAAGCTGGTCATAAGAACTCTTTGATAAAACAATTCAATGGAAACTCAATGTGTTTGGATTTGTTATAATATAATCATCTTGCTGAGCAGTAGCAGATGATGACTTTTGCAAGAAAAGTACAGCCTGCGTTCATACATAAATATACATATATTTAATCACCTATGTATTTTGTATTGTCTTCTGTTGCCGCAATAATAATTCAATATAATTATTAGAATTGAACGGATTTATCGCGCATTTTAATTATTAAATCTCCCGATGTTTCAAGCCCTTAACAGGGCCCGTGGTTGGTCTATCCCGTGACCTATTACTACTACTTATAGCATATTTAGTATTTTACGTCACTCAAAATCAAATCTCACTTCGCACCCAGGAGAAGACGTAAAATTGTATACGCACCACGGGCGGTAATAGCACCTCAGATCGCGTGTTTATGGCCCTTACCTTCGGTTCGGGCCACAAATGCCCGCGATCTGAACCGTTCTTTATTTTACCGCCCTAGGTACGTAATGTACTATTGTGTCACACTGCTGAGCTAAGGTGTCCCTTTTCTTACGCCACCCGTCACGTCTCAGCGAACGCACCAGGCAGAAATGAAAAAAAGATATGTTTAAAACCTAGTGCCTTGGCTAATTCTAAGGATAAAGTTGTCAACGGAGCTTTAAGCTCATGTAGCTAGCCATGGCAATAAGCCGGAACCAACACCAAAATTGGAACACTCGTTTCCGAATAAGCCTTTTTTTTGTGCAAGCAATCTGTGAATCTGAAATGAGGGCGACCATTGTTTTAGGGTCGTTTTTCATTTGGCCGGCCGTAATTTGAAAAGATGGCATGATTAATGCAAAGAGGGGACGATCAAAGGCTTTTCTAATTAGCTTCATAATACAAACAAAGATTAATAGGAGTGTAAGCATAATTATTTATAAACAGTTTATCCTTTGATAATGGTCACTTTTTATTTGGCATATCATTTAAAGGGGTTATCAATTGACTTTCTCGTTAGTTACCGCCATTTTAAAACGTTATAAAAAGCAGGTAGACAGCTGTTGCTGGCAGTTCGGTCATAACCTCGTTGTTGTAAAGACGTCTTGGAAAATGTTAATGTGTTAAAAATATGTACGTAGTTTGTATTTAAACCTTGTAACAAAAGAATATACGTTTAATACTGGTAAAGTAGGTACTTATTTTTTGACCATCCTAGTAATACCCTACACTACAGGGGAATGCATCAGACGAAAAAATATCACTAAGGTAAATCACAGTAAGTATCTAATTCTTACAAAAACAACTTAAAACGGGATATTTACCGTGAGTTTATTATTGTGAAAAAATCCCGTTTTAAATAGTTTTTGAAATGTTAATGACCATGTTAGCTTAAAATCGTATATCTAATTCTTAATCCTTTTAAGCCCAAAAAACAAACTGTGAGCTTAAATTTTTTCCGCGCTCAATGGTCCCAAAGAATTTATTAAAAGTTTATACAAATATGGCTTATATAGTTATGCCAAACAAATAATAAATGTATATGGGTCACATCAAACAAACAAAATAAATAACGGCAAATGTATCTTATGTAAACATCTCATTTCCTTTCCACCCCTCCTAGTGTTCCCCATGAATTATTTACAAGACATACAATATGTATGCGGCCCTCCCACATTCAAATTTGCCTTGACCATTGATCGAGTATTCTCATTACTTCTGCACCACGCACAAGAACCGTAAAAGTTATAGGAAAGTTTATTCAATTTCCATCACACTTTCACGCAATTCATTCCTAATTTAAACTAGGTTCCGAATATATGTATGTTTCCAATTGGCGTCCGTACTGTAGCCTAGTGGGTGACCCTGCTTAGATTTGAACCCCGATAAAGGCAACTATTTGTATGAAAATATGTCACATGTTCCTGAGTTAGGATCATTTATAAATGTTTTATCTACGAGTACATATTATGTACTTGAAATCTCGTCGTTTGGTAGCTACCCCTAACAACTTAACTGTGGTTCTAAGTTGTCTGTAAGTTTTTCCTATATATTTTTAACATTGTCAATTATGTTATGAGTAAAAATTGCAGAAGAAACCAATTAAAAGTTTTCATATAAAATTGACATCTCATCCTATTTGTGGAGAATGTATACACATGACATGGCACATCTGTAATAATTCGTAAAATGTAAAAACTGCAAAGTTTTCCACTAAACGAAATTTGAAAACCTCGTTCATATATACAAATAAAAATTTTAAAATATGTATTTTATTATATATTAAATAAAGATTTTTTATAGAAATCATGCAGTATTATTATTAGAAATCTAACGAAAAACCCATATAGTGATAATAATATTTGATAAGAATACCTAATACATAGTTTATAGGCGTTTGTGGTGAATGCAAAAAACGCTAGTTCCATTCGAGCCTCTGGACATTGGAGGCTTCGGCCACATTTCATTTTGGAGGTATTATAGGAAGGCAGCTATTTATTTCAGTTTTCAATATAATTGGTAGTATTTCAACTCAAAATCATTTATTTTAAAATTTATTTCTGTCAATACAATACAAATACAAATCAACTTTAAAGTAAACATAAAAAGATCTAATTTAAACTTACTAGTAAATTATAATACAAAATCAAACGGAAAAACAAGGTGTCACAAATAAACATAGCTACAAACACATATATTCCAAAAAATTACAGAACAACAACAACCCTAGTCAAACAGCCCACCCCGAGTCATGCCAGGAGCAAAGGTGCCCAACACGCTCGCCGCGTTTCCACGTTGAACCGCGATGGACAACCTTTGCAACAAAAATGACCCGGAGCGGGGATCAAGGCCTCGCTCGCGCAACCGACTCCCGATCTCCTTAAAAAAGGTCCGTGCCTCTGAACACCAACAACCAGTGGTCTCAACTCAAAATTGTTTAATGAAATAATTATATGTGTTTCCTATTAATAACAAGACCTACTTAAGAACCTCATTCCATTGTCATTTCGTTTGAGTACCTAATGTTAGTAATGCAAATGGACACCGAGAACAAATAGTCACTGAAAACTTTTTGGACACATTATGTGTGTAGCAACAACAAAACCAAACCAAATTCAGAGGAAATGTTCCAGCCACGGACTCCGACGTACAGTCAGCAGCCGAAGTAATTAGTAAAAAAGTTTATAGCGAATGTATTGGCGAAAATTCTTTCGCATATTATCACTTCCCAAATGATTTATCGCATACTTTCATTTAGACGAATAATTAAATGGTATAATAATGTTTCGCATACCTTTTTTCGACCGTTTTTTTTTGGCATACTAACGTAACCTATTTCAAATGGAATATCGCCCAAATAAAACTATGCGAAACAATACATTTAGTAAACGTTTGCATGCCAACACTGCCAACTGAACTTAATTCGATAAGTTGTTTGTGAAATGAAATTAAGCGAAAAGTTTTTCACCGAAATGGCAATGCACCTAGTTTTTTTATACCATGACGGTGGCAAGCAAGCATACGACTCGCCTGATGGTAAGCAGTGGAGTTATTTAAAATAGAATAACAACACAGACACCAAGTTTCATAACGTTAAACATTAGGTAACCTCTTTCACTATTATAATTGACTAACTTCCGTTCGCGTCTTTTTCCAAAACCCCTCGCCGCGCTCTAAGCGCTTAGCACTTACGTATTTCGTCTCGGTATTTCACTTCCTTGGAGAGTTCATTTCAGGATAAATTTTATTAATCATTATATAAGGACATTAAAGTGCAAAATTTACAATTGGAATATAATAATATAAATTAATAGGTACAAGGCTCACAAATAATAAATATCTCCTAAGTCGCTACAAATGGGTAGTGTGGCCAAAAGGCTGGCCGCATTGCCATGCTTATTCACTGAGCAAAATCTGGCCAGCCTTCTGCACGGTTAGCACAAAACTGACGCGACAGTATCTCACGCGCGAGATAGACTACCAGTCCCTTTTTAATTAATACTGTCAGAAAAGGACGAATAAACTATCCCGCGCCCGAGATACTGGCCCTGGTCCCCATGTCCCCAGCGTTTTGACCCCAAACGCATCAAATATATAGCCACTGCCAAGAGCAGCATACTTGTGGCGTTTAAGGTCTTTGGCTATGGATGCGGCAGACCCGGCATTACTGCACGTGACTGGATGATCGGACAGTGTTGGGTGTCTACACATGTAGCATCTCACTGCTGCTGACTATACGATACAAAACTTCGTATCTAATTAGAGGTTTGAAGTCTCTGAAACTGGCTACATGGCTTGGCCATGAGCCAGGGAGCATCAGCTTGTAGACGATTCTTAGTAAGTCGTATAGCACTTTCGAATCGTCAATTAACAATTTATTAATGAACTTATACGTAGCGTAAAATAATGATGTGTAATGTTGTACAGATGTCAGAGTTTATCTCAATAATTTCCAGCACGCCTAGCACATGAGTGATGCGACAGTATCTCGCGCGCGAGATAGTCTATCCGTCCTTTTCTAACTGTGTCAATTAAAAAGAGACGGGTACTCTATCTCGCGCACGAGATACTGTCGCGTCACTCATGTGCTAGGCGTGTAGGTCGTCATACCAGTAAATTAAAAAAAAATCAGCAGTAGAAGTAGCTTAGTAGGACGATTTCAATAAGTAATTCATAGTGTACACTCAGCAGCAGAAGTTGCTAAGTTAAAGTTGCATGCGAAGGTCATTCTGAACACTTCACCCGCTTAGCGACTTCTGCTGCTGACTGTATCCATATTGCGACATATTACGGCTCGGTGTACGAGTCACGTTAACAAGCACCTTGTATGCGGGGCTCGTAAAATGACAAAGGTGCTATAAGTATTTATGATCATATAAAACAAGGAGCTTTCTTGTGTTGAATACTCTATGTCAACCGACTTCAGAAAAGTAGCTCCACTAACATTATGTAATAACTCACTTTTCAAAAAGGAGATTCTATTTTAATCTTTTATTGTTTAATCATAGTAGGTAGACCATTGGCCGTTTTGAGTGAATCAACTTTTAGGACACCAATTATCTGTCATTACTATATACAAACTTAGCAGACGACTTTCTGGTGATACTAATTACGAAGCGTTATAATTAGACTTCCAAATAATCGATCTCGCCTATTAAATACATCAAATGTTCTTACACTCTCAAGTAGAACTGGTAACGCAGGAGAAATGCACATATTTCATACAAAACCTTCCCCAGGTTTGTAACGTGCTCTCTTGCGTTACCATACATAAATTATATTTTCGTGAATTTATACACTGAAGTGTTGGCTTGGTTTGGTAGTCTGACTTAACAAACATGCAGACATATTGTAAACAATCTGTTCGTACTCTAAAAAAATATATTTTTAACACAGTTGCTCAAAAAAGTGCTTTTCTGGTAGTGGTTTAGCGTGCGGAAAGTTCTATTTCTCGCACTAGTGCTTTTTACTTTTCCAGCCAATGACAGCTAATGACAGCGACAGACAGCCAATCACCGCGCCGCACCGCACCGCGCGAAGCGGATTATTGTCAGTTTTATAATTTTTTCGCAACTGTATTAAAAACGTCGTTTGATACTCGTGCGTCAATATTATATCATTCTTCACTCGTCCCGAGTCTTGCTGCAAGGTTATCTCGGTACTCGTGAAGTAATGACATACTTTCCGCACTAGCATCGAAATGTACTATAGTGGAGCATGTCGAAAAATGGCTCTTTTCTGAAAGTTGATTAAGCAAAAGGTATTACGAGTATATAGGTAATGTTTGTATTTTGAACAAGAATTTGCTTTGCACAGAAGGAGACGTATGGATTGGACACCAAGAAATTGACCACAACAGATGAGTTGTTCAAGGCCGATGATCACAAGAGAACAGCGTTGAAAGGTAATCCTCATTTTTCCCCGTTTTAGAATCAAATTAGTAACCGTTTCTTTTTTGTACCCTACAGTTTTTTTAATATGGAAAGTTTTAGATGATTTCGACTCAGAATCACGAGCTCTTTCAAGGGACAAAAAAATTGTGAAATGCTCTTCAAGAGCGTTCTGAGCTCTTGTTTTTTAGTCACAAAATTTCAAACAATCGCATGCTCTTGAATGATCCTTATCGTAAGTGAATTATTTATTAATAAAAACTAATTTAGGTATAGGTAAAGACAACTTTTTCTCTTTTTTCATCCTCATACCTAAATAATTTCCCTGTGTCATGTCATGTTGTTGTTTACACGTAACTTTCTAGTCGTAAATTCCTGATGTTGTCATACTATAACCGTCTACATAACGCAGTGTTGTCAAAGTCAGTCTGCCAGATTTATTACTGGTCCAAACTCTCATTTCAAATTATAAGGAAAGATTGTAAACAATTTTGACACACATTTTCTATTGAAAAAAATCATACTGTTAAATTATCATGGAACGATTTAAAAGAAATTTGAGCTGAAGAAAGAGCTAATGTACTCAATCAAAAACCAAATTAATCAATTAGTTACTCAATCTATCAAATAAGTAAGCGGGATTTTATTTATCAGCACTTAGCACTTTATGTATTAGCTTTTGCCCGCAATCTCGTACGCGCTTTAATAAAATGTAGGTAATGGCAATTACTTAGAAAAATAAGCGGTGAATACCACTGATAAACCATTAACGTCTACTGCTTTAAACAGTTCCAGGGGAGACAAAACTACTGACAAACCAGTAAAATTTACTACATTGATTGTCACGATGCAGGAAATTTTACTGTTTTGTCAGTTGTTTTGTTTTTCAATAATTAGTAATGTTCAATCAGTCACTCTGTTTTGTATTTTACTGCATGTTTTTCAAACATTTGTTGATATTGTACAAAACAGTTAATCTTAATGAAAAACACTTTACTGTGTGACTGTAAGAATTTATTTTTTCAGTGTATTTAAATAAACGACATTATACCTTCCAAACTGTTTCATCTACCTACTGAAGAGATAATTTTTGTGAAAAACTATCCTCTATGTCTGGCCCAGGCCTTAATCTATCTCATATCTTCAACTAAATTGGTGGTGTTAAGCGTGAAGTATATAGTAACAGAGAGACCGACATAGATCAAATGAATTTATTGATATGAGTACATAAAACAATATGAATAAAAACAGAATATTAATTTACATACAAATTGAAAGTTGCAGTTTTTTGGTGTTGCAAGATTAGTCGATATGCGGAAGGGCGGCACCATCATCAGATCCAAGCTGGGGTCGTATTCTAACTTTAAAACGCACAGACACGATCCAACTTCAATGCAAATCCAATACAATAACAACACAATACAGCTTACGACTACACGTCTGAATAAAAAATGACGGAATTTACTTGAAAATTACTGCGTTGCAACTACAATACTACTTCAATATTGGTTGATTATTGGTTGAGTGTTGGAGTTTGGAGTTATGTTTAAGACAGATTGTGTTGTTAATGTATTGTTTATACATTTAAAATTAGAATATGGCACCTGGTAGCTGGTTTAAACCATTGTTGGCGTATGCCGCGAAAACACAAACAGACCGACAGATTACTATCGCATTTATGTTAAAAGAGACGTAGGGATTCTGTGACTACTTATTTTAACTTTTTATCTACATATGTTGGTCACAAACGTAAATAAAGTAGTTTACGTTTCCCCTGCGACCTTTGAATGTATTTTATGTGTGTAAATGTTGCTAGTCATAAAAGCACTTGACATGTTGCCGTTAAACCCGTGTGCGAGTATGCTAGGCCTTATTCTCAAATAGGAGTTTTATATATCAATAAGGCTCGGAAAACAGATTTTAGTTCACGCTCTCACTCAAGAGCGTGGATTCGTTCATAAGTGTCAGATTGATATTTATTGATGTTGGATTTTGTTTTCGAATCGCGAATACTTGTTATGGACTTTGAATAATACAGTTTGTGCTCAAGGCGCCTCTAAGGTCGTAAAAGTGGTGGATTGAATCGCTCTAACGTTAGAGAAAACGAGAGGGACATATCATATATTTTACTCACAGAGGGTTAAGGTACTTCATGAAAACTAAAAGTTGGTCATGAAATTATTGACGCTATTAGTATAAGTACACTCTTATTTTTCCTCCTAGCGTTTGTCCGCTTGACAACCTAATCCTATGAATTGTCCTATACACTAGTTTTTACGAAAGCGACTGCCATCTGATCTTCCGACCCAGAGGGAAAACTAAGAATTTTTGGGGTTAGGTCCTGTTTCGTTACGATGTTTTCCATCACCGAAAAGCGACTGGTAAATGTCAAATGATATTTGAAGACTTCACCCACTACTTGTAGTGCTGACTGTCCCTTCTGATCTAGAATATTAATGTGTTCCAGTGACATGTTAGCTTTATACAGTCGCCATCAGATATATCGGAGCGGCCAAGGTAGTCACAAATATCCGAAAAATGCCACTAATATCAAGGCGATAAAGTGTATGTTCAGATATTTTTGAGTACCTTGGCCGCTCAGATATATTTGATGGCGACTGTACCTTTAATTCGGCACACTTATGTTAGTTGTTTTGGTCACACTTCGTAAAATGTTGTCAATTTTTAAACTTGGGGTTTTCTTGATAAGTACGGTAGTAACTTGCCCTTGGACTTAGGGGGCCCACCGACTACCCAAGTAACATTTTGAGCTGTATAATAGCTGTATCCGCCAATTTTTCTGCTGTATAAAGGCTGTATTGACGGGCTTGGAGACCGTTATATCCTCAAAAAGGGCCCCAAATTATACAGCTCTAAGTGTTAATAAAGCTGTTTAACGACGAATTTTACAGCTCTAAGTGTTGATATAGCTGTTTAACGACGAATTTTACAGCTTTAAGTGTAGATCTAGCTGGTTAACAGCTGTATTATTACTGAGTGATGGCTGATTTACAGCATAAATAAATTCCATTATACAGCTAATACTCCTCGGCTACACTTGTTATGCCTATATACACAGCAGTAAACTGACAAAAGTCTACATAAGAGATTTTTTTACCCGAGTTGTGTTTATTCTACTTTGGAACGTCATAATTCGAAGACATCTTGTAAAATATACGCATCCATTAAGTGTACAAAAGGAAGCTAAACCAAGTGCGGTAGTAAACGATATTCTGTACCTATTCTGCTTGCGGCTGTTAGTTTTATGTGAATGTATATACTAATTGTAAACAAAAAACTCACGCGCCCTCGAAATTATAGGGATAATTCAATAATTATTGTATATTCTGATTTAGTGGATCGAATCTTTTTTTTTTGATTGACTCTTTTGTGTTACTTATGCTTCTCTATTTAACAATAAAGTTATTTTACTACATGTAATTATTAACTACTTAAGTGTTTTAATTGGGAAACATAATAACAAACCCATTTTAGGTGTTTAAAGATTTGTAGGTTATGGTATTAATGGCGTTCGTAATTTAAACAGCATTAGCTCTTCAAGTACTCGATTTTGAAGCTATATGCTGAACTATGGAAAAAATTGAGTGTGTTTACCAGCCTCGAGTTCAATAGCTGCTGTGTAATAGTAATTAATTTTCGGCTTTATAAAATAGTATGAATACGCTTTTAAACAGCTTATAACATTACATAAAACTCTTGTAAAGGTTACCGCTTTATAAAGGCTTTCTATAGAACCATTATTCAGGTATTATACAGCTTCATGTAATGGCATTATAACCGAGTAGGTTTACACCATTATTCAGACAATAACATCATTGTATACTCTTATTCCGCCGTTACAAAGCTTTAGTTTTCAAAAAATGCAGTTCGCTTTTTTTAGCACTTAATTCTGTATAATGGTGTTTTTTTTATGTTAATATAAAGCCAAAAGTAATACTTTCGACATTATACAGCGGTAAATCAGCCTCACTGTATAAGAGAAACCTTTTCTGCGCTAGTTCAGCTTTAACAGATTTTCTACTCCGTTATTCATCAGTTTTTAAGCTCTAAGCTGTTTACTAGCGAATTTAAGCATCTTTTTAGCCTAAAATGTTACTTGGGTATCAATCCACCTGGCAATATCGGTCTGTCAGTTAGAACAAAAATTTGACAGCTCCGAATAACTGACAGGCCAATATCGTCCAAAAAATTAGCTAAGCTTACAATAGTAATGAATACTAACATACAAAACACGTAACAAAAAAAACAAGTATTTAACTACAAAAAGAGCCAAAACTGTTAACATACATATTATATGATGGCGACTGTACTGCACATAGGGAATGCTACCTGGGTTTTTTTTTAGTATGAAGAAACCAGGGTTTCCTAGTACTACCCGGTTTTTTCATACTAAAAAAACCCGGGTTGTAATCACTAGTTATTTGCAGAAATACAATCTAAGGATGTGCAGACTGCACATCCTTAGATTGCATTTCTGCAAATAACATCTCCGGTATTTGCTCAGAAATCGGATCATACGAGCGGAAACTTAATGCGGGATCTAAATGTCCGGAGAGAGTAATATGTGGAAAAAGATTTCTCTTCGTTGATATAGAGTTATTCCTTCCTAAATCTACACAATATATGTGATGTATTAAACTACTTATATCGTATACTTGCGGCCGGTATGGCGAAAGATTATTCATGAACACAACGAAGCATTCAAGATTGAGCGTCGTAATGAGCTTGATAAAAAATTCGAAGAGCTGAAGGCTCGTCCGCCAACAGCTATAGCGTACTGTAGGAGGTGTGCTGACATGCTCAAAGTGCTCTCGTACCTTCAACAAGAAGATCGGGTACGCAAGCCATCTAAGGGTGCACCAGAGGGTAGAACAGCAACACCTCTCGTAAAATAACATAGGAAGCACAGTGAAGTCGCTGTGGCCGAAATCGGTCAGGAGGATCATCATCATCATCATCATATATTAGTGAAATAATTAAGTGTCCATGTCGACAAAGTGGGCTCATTTAAGTCAATTCGTCCTCATATTATTAAAACTAATCTCAACCAGCGACTTCATCCACGTAGATGTCAGGAAAAATTCAATTTTTGGGTACAGTTGCCATCAGATATATCGGAGCGGCCAAGGACAAATATCTGTACAACACCTCTATTGTGAAGGCGATAAATTGCATGTTCAGATATTCTTGAGTACCGTGGATATGTAATGTATTTGATAGCGACTGTACCAACAAATATAAAATATTCTAGCTCTACAATATTTAAATATGTTACAACAAGATCCTTCAACGATTTAAACTGTGCATTACTGCCATTTTTAAAACGAATAAACCTTTACAAGGCATTTTCTAACAGTTAATCAAATTTATAATGTAATTGTTTACTGCAACGCGCTTAGTGCAAACCTTAAAGAAGAGCAAGGGTTAAGGTCAACTTGGCCAAGACCGTCACTCGGCGAAGACCGGATAGCAAGCAATTTCTCAACTGATAATTTCTCAGTTTCGTTACACTTTTTTTATGAACGTAACGAATGTTTTTGTATTTAAATTTTGGGACAGTTGGGACATTTTTTTATTCTATCAGACTCGATAGAGCTCATGATTCTGCATGCGATAGACTCAAAATATATATCAAATAAATAAAAAAAGTAAAGGTACATTTTTTCTGCAAATTACCCTTTTATCATTTCGAAAAAATAAAGCTATGCAGAATTTGCAGTAATTGCTCGCTGTTCGATCTTCGCCGGCTGACGGTCTTCGCCGAGTTGACCTCACAGGTGTCTCCATGGCTTCATTAGGCTGGTTGCATGATTATGATTACTTATTTGCCTATTGCCGATACCACAGCCAAATAGCACTAGACCCTACTCATAGCGTTGTGTTCCTGCTGGTGAGTAAGGTTGCCAAAGAGCTCAAAGAGGACCCAGTGTGTTGACGACGAGGGACCTCTCTTGTTCCTTTAGCCGTCAACACAGTGAATCCTCCTGTTTTTAAAGGGTCGGCAACGCGCATGTGACACCTCTGGAGTTGCAGGCGTCCATAGGCTACGGTAGCTGCTTACCATCAGGTACGCCGTATGCTTGTTTGCCACCGTCGTTGTATCAAATAACATGGTATTAAAAACAGTTCAGTAAACTAATTTTTTTTACAAAGAAAACAATAAAACTATGTTTTTCAATGGAATGCAAACTTTGTTCAATTAAAAGTTGATCGAACCACAAGCCTGGGCACAGCCGCCGAGCGAATAACTTTAAACCAAGAAAGTTGTTGAGTTCATCTTAAGTAGGACTTATCTTTTACACAGTGTTTTAAATAACTGCAGTGTAAATAATAGTTTTTCTGACACAATTTCTTTAAATCTTCTTCTTCTTCTTCCTAGCGTTTATCCCGGCTTGGGGTCCGCTTGACAACCTAATTCCATGAATTGGCATAGACACTAGTTTTTACGAAAGCGACTGCCATCAGACCTTCCAACCCAGAGGGGAAACTAGGCCCTTTTTGGGATTAGGTCCGGTTTCCTTACGATGTTTTCCTTCACCGAAAAGCGACTGGTAAATATCAAATGATATTCAGTACATAAGTTCCGAAAAACTCAGTGGTACGAGCCGGGGTTTGAACCCGAGACCTCCGGATTGAAAGTCAGACGTCTTACCGCAAGGCTACCAGCGCTTTTTTTTAAATATTGAGTAGAAATAATGAAAATGTGTATGAAAAGTTAACTTATCATGCCTCGACAGGTATTTGACGTTTGTTATAAAAATGTGCACTTTCATTGAGAAAATCGGATTTTAATCAATATGAAAACAAAGTTTAAACAAGTCTCCGAAACATTTCGCGCGTAGTGACTAAATACAAGTGATAATAAAATAAAATTTAAATAAGATTGTAAAACATCTATTTGTGACGTTATTTACGAAAAGGGCCTTATTGTGGATGGCGCTTACGTCATTGTTAACGATAACGCAAAACGATTATTAACGCGCGATACAACGCCATCGACAATAAAGTCCCTTTTCATAGATAATGCCACATTTCTGTAAGTATTATGTTTATAGTATACTAAAACACAAACGCTCCTTTTAAATACTTAGCTTGAATGAACCTTTCCACGAAGACTTTTAAAACATAAACTTTAGTAACTTAATATAAAGTCCATTTTAGCCTACATAGTTCTCAAACCTGTAAATCAGGTCATAAATCAGTACTAAAACCACTGCTGAAGCTGATCCTATTCAAAACTCAAAAGAGCTTATGCCACTAAGAATCCTTTTCTGTTATAGCCTTTTCTGGTAATATCAAATAGTTCCTGGTTATTTGTCAAAATATCAAGCATACCTTAAGACAAATAGCACAAAGTTTATAATTGATTGTCTGCCGATGCCATTACTCTGATGCTAGATAGTTCCTGGTATAAATCACTTGGACGTTTTATGATCTGGTTAAATAAAGGATGAGTAGTAGAAATGGATCGAGAAATTTAAATGCGGTTTTAGTTTAGTTTAGTCAGAGACTATAAAGATATAGACCGCCACAGCCTAAGAACTTTTTCACGATAAAGTATAAAAGCGACCAATCTCGAGACTACTCCACAATTGACCATATTAACTTGCAAACAACTCATTTTATCCGATCAAATTGATTTCCATTCATTATTAAATTTAAACTTTCGTTAGACATATTAACATACCGCCGTCGCCTGGCCGGTTCAAGTAGCACTCCTAGTGCTTTAAGATGGAGACCTAGGCTCTCCGAAACATGTCGCGAGACGTGACTAAAGTGCCGTGAGTGTAACCGTGTTATTTAATAATTATTTCCATTCATTTGGCCTGAGCTGTCCAGTCACCGGAAATAGTATCTTCCTACACAAAGGCCGCAAAAATACTCTCTAAAAATAAGGCTCTACAAATAAGAGCGTGTCACATATTTTTGCGATCTTCGTGTAGGAAGATACTATTGCTGGTGACTGTACGAGTGTGTTTTTTTTGCCCAACGTTGAGTAAAAATCTCTTGATTCGCTTCTTCGCCTGGTCCACGTCGTCACGGGCAAATTCTAGTTTATACATTAACTAGCTTTTGCCCGCGACTTCGTCTGCGTGGAATTAGTAATCCCCCGTTAAGGAATGAATTCTGGATATCAACTATTCTATATCCTTCCCCAGAGCATCTCCAGCGTTCAACGGTTATTGATTCGCCATACAAACTTTCAACCCCTTTTTCACCCCTTTTAGGGCTGATTTTCGGGATGAAAACTATCCTATATCGTTTCCCGGGACTCGGGTTATCTACATACTAATTTTCATCTTAATCGGTTCAGCGGTTAAAAATTCTCCATACAAACTTTAACCCCCTTTTCATCCCTTCCAGAGTTGATTTTTGGAATGAAAACTATCCTATGTCCTTTCTCAAGACTCAAACTACCTCTATACAAAATTTCATCAAAATCCGTTTAGCCGTTTTCACGTGATGCGCGGTCAAATAAACAGACAAACAGATAAACAGACAAAAATTCTAAAAACTGTTGGAACGTGTTCTGTTATCGATTTTAAGTATCCCCAGCTACCTTTTTTTCGAATATCTTCCACGTACAGACTTTCGACCCTCTTCAGCTTTATTATATGTAGTACCTATAACTTGAAAATAAAATAAAAATTTCAAACATAGAACATAAATGAAATACGATGCTCTTTTCGTAAAAGCGATTAAACAAATGAAGTCTGTTTATTGGAAGACGGATTTAACGAAATTGTATACGTAGAATTAAGATTAATTAGTTATCAAATAAATTCTAATTTATGAGCCCTCTGAGATTAATTAATTAATTAATTTGAAATCAACAAATTAAATTAAATTGAAAAGTTCATGTCAGTCAAACGAACAGTCGCCATCAGATATATCGGAGCGGTCGAGGTGGCCACAAATATCTGAACAACGCCTCAAGTCAAGGCAATAAAGTGCATGTTCAGATATTTTTAAGTAAGTACCTTGGCCGTCACCTCAACTCGATCAACTATCAAAAAAGTGCATCAGCCAGATACATTTCATATACTATTATCACTGCATGCGGCTGTACTCACTTGTGTTTAGTCACTACATATCATATAAGCTTTACATAAAAAAGAAAAAAAAACCCCTGCCTAAGAGATGGCGCCACAATCATGCACACAGCAAATGGGTATATAACTATACAGAGCAGTGGCGGTGGGTCAAAATTTTACTTCGGCTTAATTTGGCTGAAGCTTAATTTGGCTTAAATATTCTTCATGAGCTGTAGAAAAACTGCTCAGGTGCCTGAAAATTAGGTTAGCCGATAGGAATCGTGTTTTATGGACGCGCCGCCCCTGAAACAGAATGGCGAAAAAATAGCTAAATTCCGGTTGACTGTAAGATTTTGGGACGATACCAATTCTCTCTAGATGTCCCAAAACCTTTACAGCCAACGGGAATTCAGTTTTTTTTTGGTTACCCTGTATATATATTGCTTCTTCTTCTTCTTGTGCCATGTCCTCATCGGACGTCGGCGACCATCTCTCGGAACTTATTCCTATCCTGTGCCATTCTGCTCAGGTTGGCAGCGTCATTAATATGAGTCCAGCTTTTAATATATTGCTTAGCCTACGCAGTAAATATAAGGCTAGACTGTCTACTAAAAAAACCTAAAATCGAACGTACTTGTTAATTTGGAGCCATTTAACCCGTGTAAGATTCGTTAACATTTTTCCAGCGTTTCAAAAAATACGCAGTGGGAATTATAATGAAGCTATCAGAAAAAGAACCCTTTCCAATTTCATTCGTTATTCCACGAATTAACAAAGTTATTGTAAAAACGGTCAATTAGGACCATTATTAAAAAAATTCACTAAAAGCTTTTAGTCGGCATAGCTAGCTACATTTTTTTTTAATTTCCTGAATTCTAAGCACTGACACTGCCTCAAATGATTTTTTGTAGACTAACCCCATTATTCATAAACGTCTCTCAGAACTCAATTAGTTAATTTATGTTTAGTCTATTTTTAACAAACAGCTGTCAAAGTGACAGATAAGGTCAAAACATACATTAACTAATTGTGGGCGAGTTTAGTGCAAGGGACCACTTTGTCGATTTACAAGGACACTTTTTTCTTTCACTAATAGAAAGTGCATATTGCGTAGTAAAGTCCTAGTAACTCCATTCGACAAAGTGGTCCCTTTGTCCGTACACTGCCACAATTGAGGCCTGAGATACGTTTACGAATATGGGGGTAAAAGTTGGCCCCCTGCACCGTCAAATATGACACAATAACGACAGTAACGAAACTTCTCTAGTTAGCTAGATCGAAGTACCTGGCGACTATTCATCGTTGGAGTCATAGTAAAAAAAAATTGAAAGAAAATGGTAAAAAACTGCCTAACTTGTCATATATAGACAGACAGGTGACTAATAAGATTAATAAAAAAAACTGCCTAATCTATAACAGCCTCCTGAAGGCTTTAGCTGTAAGAAGTGAGTGCTCAGTTATGCAACACTTAATTAAAAATAGCAAAGTATGAATACTAACATAGTTTTTAAATAAAATACTACAGCCTTGGCCAGAAGTGTTGAGCATAGGTGTTTTATGTTTACAATTTTGATGTTAAGCATTATTTCCCTATCCTAACAATGTACGGTAACGGTAAATGTTATATTTTATTTATAAATATAGAAAACTTCACTTAATAACACTTTCAAGGTACTTAAAAAATATGAAAACAGAAGGTACCAAAAATGTAAATTTAAGTCGGTGCGACATATTGCAAATATTCTATGCAGTTACTACTAACTTCAACAAAACATGCCTATTAGTTTAAATTAATTGACAAAACAACTTAAACAAAGATGGAAACGATGGACTAAACTTTCCAGTTTTGTATGAAAATCGCATTGGTGCTCAACACTTCTGGCCAAGGCCGTAACTCAAAATGTGGATCATGTTGTCTGTAATAAAATAAAATAAAAAAATAATCTACCTTGTGTCTATAACTAGGGTTAGGAAATTGGGATGCTTTTTAAGCAAATTCCGCTTCTTAAAAAAATATTTTAATCATTCACGTTCCGGGATTTCCGGGATTAGTTACATTAAATAACATCTAGTACAGCCAACGCCATAAATATATGTACACTTTTAATTACCACACCGCGCCTTACTCCATTCTAATACGGTTCAAATAATGTATACGCTATACATATTTTAGGCGTTGACTGTAAATAGGTAAAGAAAATAACCTTGAAATAGTCCATTATAACACTAGTCTTGCCTGTTAATTGAAATATTTGTTACAGAAAACGTATGCAAGTGTAAATATGTGGATATTCTACCGAAAAAGCGTCCCCGCCCTCCTTCTTCGGTACCTTCTACGGAAATAGGTAAGATGCCTCATTATAAACTAGTGGTTCTGTGAACCGTAGACTTCGGAGAACATAAATAACGCGACAGCAAACTTCCCCCTTTTTCCCCCTCATTTTCCCCCCAATCAAAAAAAAAATGGCTCGACAGTTTTTGGCAAATAAATCAAGGAACGTACATGCCAAGTTTAATCGAAATCGGATGAAAAATGCGACCTCTAGACCGACACTGACCAACCAACCAACCAATACACACACATCAATCTGCCAAATCGTCGTACCAGCGAAAACGGAGACGTTCGTCGCCTCGCTACGCTCGGCTCCTCAGTCTATTACAAGATTTATATGACAGATGCATTATACACCGATACAAACAAAAAAAGAGCCGACTTCACCTAGGCTAGCGTCCCATCATCAGATCTGGACCTGGTGACAATGGGACGAACTGTGAGTAACTCTTAAAATAAAATAAAAATTCCAAATCGGTCCAGCCGTCTTCGAATAATCGAGGAAAATACATAAAAAGGTCCTGACGAATTGAGAACCTCCTCATTCGATATTTTGAAGTCGGTTGAACTTTTCTTTTGGAAAAGAAAAAAATACGTAAACAAATACATTAATCAAATCAAATGAGCATCTACAATTTAAAAATGTAGTTAACCGTAATAATTTATAAACTGTTATTTTACCAATACAAATTAGGCCTTTTCGACGAGGATGCCGCAATACGAGAGACAAGTAAGGCTATATTTCCAAACGTGTCTAACGTATTGCGACGTCTTTATCTAAATTAGGGAGGTCTAAATCCGGCATTAATGTCAGTATTAGACATGTAACGAATATTCGCATTCGCATTCGCATTCGCGAATATTCGCATGTTTTTAGATATTCGCATTCGCATTCGCATTCGCACAATTGAATGCGAATATTTTGCGAATATTTTAGCACCTTATTTGTGCCGAAAATGGAAGAAAGTATCTCACTATCTACCGCTATATCGGTTGGCTTACATTTAAAACCCTGCAATAGATAGATAGCGCTCTGCATGTATATAGCGCTGTCTCGCTCGCGCACAGGCGCCGCATGCGGATCCGTCGCCAGTGTGATAATCGCCTAAGATACGCCGCCCGGTTATGAACTGCGTCAATAAAATGTTACCGCAATACAAGCAAAATGTGCTGAAATTACGAAATGTATGAAAACCCAAATATTCGCATTCGCATTCGCATTCGCGAATATTAATTACATATATTCGCATTCGCATTCGCATTCGCGAATGTTCCAAAACCGACATTCGTTACATGTCTAGTCAGTATGGCTATAAATTATAATGTATAGTGAATTATCATTTCCCAAACCATTTTCCCATAGTTTCATTTGAAAAAATCATGAGATGGCATGATATCGTTTTTCATAGGTAACTATTTTTCGCATAATTTTATATGGCATACTAACCTAACCTAACCTATATCATATGAAAATTCGGCCAAATAAAACTATGCAAAACAATAATTTGGTGAACGTTGGTATACTAACTAAACGTTCTGCGATATGTTGTTTGAAAAATTAAGTGCCAAATGATTTTCGGCAAAATGGCGGTTTAATTCGTATGAATGATAGTTTAAAATCTATTGATACAAGACATAAAAAGGTACGCCAAGATTATGATAGATATTATTACGTACGACACAAAATGAATCTTTATTTAACCGACTTCAAAAAAGGAGGAGGTTCTTAATTCGACTGTTTTTTTGGATGTATCTCCGTGAATCGTGAACCGATTTTCAATTTTTTAATCGAACGGGTATAACCCCTAGATGGTCCCATTGTCACCAAGTCGGGGTCTGATAATGGGATCCTGGAGAAATCGAGGGAACTCTTCAACTATTATAGGCACACCTATAGTGATTTCACTATTTTTTACAGCAACTCGGCCACTTCCTCTTGGAATAGCGGATCCAAAGTCTGTTCTTTTTTTGTTTAAAATTATTACTGTTTTATAACGTTTGCCATAACCACAGTAACGTCACCTCCGCATCTAACGAGGGTCTGCGAATGCGTCACTGCCATGCCAGTAGTCCCAGAACTTGAAGAACCCTGCTGTCTCCAGTTTAGAGACATTCCATTAAAAACAGGTACCCAATGATATTTACTATGGATGGGTTATACTCTAACAAAATGTGCAAAAAAAACTTCCAAATTTATTTCATTACCCAGCAATGATTTATATTTATCTATTCTTATCTATTTTGACAATCATTACATCTGTGTCACTCTCATTGTTAGATAATTATAATTGTAGTTTGTCTCTTTCTCACACTGATGACGGCAGCTCATTGGCACGTCCGCATCTCTCGCTTGCCGGTGCGCGACTAGTGACAATTTGTTTGGATTCACTCATTTTAATAGCTTCATTTTTCGGAGCGAGTATAACCCATCTGTCATTATTATACAGGGTGTAATCTAAAACGTGATACAAGATAATCAAACCTGAATCTATTCATGATATTGAACAACTTTTACTATGGGCTCAACTTTGTAAATTTACAAAAAAAATTAAACTTCTCATACATTTTCGTCTACCTATCCTTGACGTTTCTATGGAGCAGCTCAATTTTTTTATGTTTTTACAAAGTTGCTCCCATAGTAAAAGTTGTTCAATATCATGAATAGATTCAGGTTTGATTATCTTGTATCACGTTTTAGATTATACCCTGTATATCAGGTACCTAGGTAAACGGTAGTAGGCTAAGTTGGGTTGCATCACGCACAATTACTTAACGGACTCATCAACGTTAAATATGGCGACGAAGCTGTTATACCATTGAATACTGTCAAACTTTTCATAAGTACAGTCAACGCCAAAAATATGTTCACACTGTTAAACCATATTACAACGGAGTAAGATTCAAAAGTGTATACATGTTTTTGGCGTTTACTGTACAAGTTTACGATCCTTTTTTAACGATGACGTTGACGTTAAAAGACGACTTCGTGCAACCAATCCCTCAGGGTGGGTTGCACCACGCATAACTAACGAACTGATCATTTGATCAACATTAAATATGGATACGGAGCTGTGATCAACTATCAAATATTTCATAGACAAGTACAGTCGCCATCAAATATATGTTAGCGGCCAAGGTACTCAAAAATACTCTGAACGTGCCCTTTATTTCCTTGATAATAGAGGCGTTGTTCAGATATTTGTGACCACCTTGGCCGCTCCGATATATCTGATGGCGACTGTACAAGATTTCTTTAACAATGACATTGTCTAGATCAAAAGATGCCATTTGGCGGCGGGCGCTTACGCTTTCATTGCTAAATACAATATTTAATCCGTACAACTAACGACGTAAGCGCCTTTTGCCAAATAGTATCTTTTGAAAGTGAAACAAAAACCGTTGAAATCATAAAACATATTTATTCTTCAATTTAGGCACATAACAGGCACTTATGAACGTCAGAGATAAAAAAAGAAACTGTCACCACCATACCATTACCACCACCACCACCACACAGCCATATTTATAAATCCCTACATAAAAATACATTGTGCCATTTAGCAAGTAAATAAGTTTGTTAAAGCTAGCGTATTAGGCTGGCTCTACATGATGGACCATCATAGGGACGCTATACGACGGAACGAGATTGCAATATCTTTACTTCCCTCTAACGTATAGCTGCGTCCCTATGATGGCCTATCATGTAGAGGAGCCATTACGTGTCCTTTTCGGCAAACAGACTGCCTTTGACTTGGAGTACCCAACTGGTTGAATTGACGTAAAGTGGCGCTGAAAAAGCAAAATAAGTTAAAGGCCAATACCGTCTTCGAGTTCTTTAGCCAGTAAATTAGTTAGTAGTGTCGAGAATTCTTTACATTTTATTTGATAAAACTCTTAGCTGCTTTCTTTTTGTTTTAGCGTTCAGCAGTTTTTAAATAGCGGATAGTATATATATTTCTTTGTTTATTTCTTAGAGCTTTAAACCAAGGGGAGTCGTCATTGACAGGCGTTCCCCTCTGCCGAATGAGTATGACCAGTGGTCATACTCATTGTATGGACTGACGTTTATTTGACGTGGCTATTTTGACGTTTCCCATACATTTGACGTTCCCCTCCCCCGCAAAAAACGGCAGACTTTTTCCGATAGAAATGAGAGCGCGTCTCGCATCCGGTTGGTTTAATAATCAAAGGTTTATTTATTTGTTTGTGCCATTATATATGTACATCAAATCTTGTAAGTTTAATTTCAACCACTTCCCGGTTGCGGATTGAGCTGAAATTTAGTATACTTCCGTAGTTTACATAAGAATGTTACTAGGTACAGTCAGCAATAAAACTGTGTACATTTTTGGGTTTACTTGTTTTACAGTGAGAGCTCGTAAACTGACGCTTCGAAATGACGGCAAGGTGACTGCGCGGTGGCGTATGGTGGTCCGGCGATGGCCACGCCAGAAAAATCGTGCGGGTTCCATAAACGTCTTAGCTGGTAAGTTTTAAAAAAAAATCATTCAAGGATAGTAAGGCCCTTTGCACACGGCGCCGTAGCCTTAGCGTATCGTAATACGCGCGTAGGATGAGAGCGATACGAGCATATACATCTTCATAGAAGCGACGTTGAAGCGAATCCTATTCGTAATCGTAATGCCCTGGTTACACCTACCGAGTACAGTGGCGAGTCAGTACTCTCGACCGTGTACTCGCAAGGTCTAAACACATCGCCGAGTACTGGGCCGGGCCATTTTACTCTCTCGGCCGAGTGGCATTTTGCTGTCTCGCCACTGTACTCGTTAGGTGTAACCAAGCCTTAAATACGCCGCTTCGTGTGCGTTCTTCTTTGAAAATGTACGTGTTCGTATCGCTTTCATCCTACACGCGTATTAAGCGAGGTTTAGACTAGCAAGTTTACTCGCGGCAATTAGGGACGCAGAATTATGCTAGAATGAAATGTCTCATTCTGAACTACATATGTGACGTCCCACGGGTGAAAGTACCTTATGGCAGTTGGCGCTTACGTTGCGAAGCATCGCATTAGTATTGCAGCGTCGTTAGAAATAGCGTAAGCCCCAACTGCCATAAGGTACCTTTTCTCGTGGAATGTCACATATATTGACGTCGCGTCGGTTTTTTCGCTCACAAGTTTTGAGAAACTCATTTGTAAGTTCCGGGCTCAAAATTAACCTTTTGACCGCCGAAGTCTGATATATGAGACAAAGTGACAACGTGAATGACACCTTCATAAATTATGACAGAGTTCGAAATAGAAAGTTAATATTTTGACGTAAGGCGGTCAAAAGGTTAAGTCGGTTTGAGTGACGTTAGGCCAGGCTGCCAGCGGTTTGGTAAATATCGTTTAGTTAACCCATCGTTTAGTATACATTAAATTTATCCTAGGTACTTTATTATATATCTAGCATAGTATAGAAAAGGATTAAAATAAATATGTAAAAAAACAGCCTCCACAATTTTTTTTTTGTATTTAAATCGCATTTTTTTAGAAAAACCTAAATGACGTCTTTTTATATTCTGTGAAATACATACTGGACCCGTACTTGGGAATTCGGTACTATCGAGTATCGGTACTCCGTATTTAAAACCAGTAGTGTTTGTAGCTCATTTGCAAGATAAACACAAAATTGCAATTGTGGACTAATGACATGATACTACCCGAATATGGTCGGTTTTTATCGCCTCTCACCATAGCTGTCACGTTCTAACAATTAAATGCGAATGTGCCGCATAACGCGATAGGCGATAAAATGACAACCATTCATGTCCTTCTGTTGGTCATTGCATTTGCGCATCGTTTGTGGTAAGCGGGACATTTGGCAACAGTTTTTTTGCTTATTTACGTCGTTAATCAACATAACTTCGAATTAGCAATGTGATTGTCGATGTATCATTTAAAGTCGACGTCAGCTTTAAAATAGCGCATTAAAAACTAGTGGTTCTGTGAACCGTAGAGTTCGAAGAACATAAATAACGCGACAGCAAACTTCCCCCCTTTTCCTCCTCATTTTCCCCCCAATAAAAAAAAATGGCTCGACACACGAAATAATTCAAGGAACGTACAGTCAAGGAATTTGATTCGCGTACCGTTTCGTTGATTTATTGCTTGAAATGTCAGAATATCATAAGGCTTATATTTCTTTAAGCAAGCGAAGAAACATAGCCCTTAGTACTATTAATTGTCATCAGTAATTTAGACTTAAGACGGTACGCGAATCAAATTCCTTGACTGTACATGCCAAGTTTCATCAAAATAGGATGAAAAATGCGACCTCTAAACCAACACTGAACAACCAACCAACCAACCAACCAACCAACCAATACACACACATCAATCTACCAAATCGTCGTACCAGTGAAACGCCTCGCTACGCTCGGCTCCTCAGTCAATAATGAATTTTTCAAGCGCTTCCCTATCGGTACTCTAAAGTATTTGGCAGAAGCCCACAAAACTATAAAATTTTCTATTTTGAAAATAACTTCCAAAGTAGGGTCGTTTCATTTCTTAATTATCTAAGCTTGCGTAAACTATACTATAGTTAAAGAAATATTATTATATTAATGCCTTCCATAAAACTCAAACCGATTCTCATTCAATACATAACTACCACGGGTATGTTTATACCGGTTCCGAGCCACGATAACAACTGCTTGTTATGTGATACCTATAACATTTAACAGTGGTTGGCCATATATTTGTGGTTCACCAAACAAAATATTTAATTAATCTGGGATATTTTCACGAATTTCACAAAGTACATAAACGTTTCCATGTTGCAATAACTTCACCAAACGGATTAATTCGCGGGTAGCCACTGAATTGAATTTATTCGATAACCCTTCGGGGCTCATATCGGTATTTGCTTTTTGAAATTATGTCGTATTTTATTAGACACAAGGTATTAATTCGCATGTATACATGTTCGAAAATTCTATATTTGAGTATTAAAATTATTGGTCCAATGAAATTGGAGTGGTAAAACGTGTGTATTATTGAAATGAATATGATTTTATAACGAGAATCGTAATTCAGAGAAACTGATCCGTTTTTCAACATTATTTTCAGTATAAAAGCATTTTAATCTTACTTTCCTGTTTTAATTAAAGCTGTGTTAGCTGTGGCGTTGGTCAAATTAGGATGGGCTTTTGGTACTGGCGCCGGATTCTAATTTTAAAATACTTAAACAATACATTTAAAATACAATCTATCTCAAACAGAACTCCAATACACATAAGTAATCAACCAATATTGTAGTTGTATTGAAGTTGCATTGGAATAAATTTCAAACAAATTCTGATATTTCTAATTCAGACGTGTAGGCGCTAGCTGTATTGCGTAGTTAATGCATTGGAGTTGTATTGAAGTTGGATCGTGTGCCGTATTCTAATTGTAAAATGTATAAACAATACATTAACAACACAATCTGTCTTAAACATAACTCCAACACTCAACCAATAATCAACCAATATTGAAGTTGCATTTTCAAGCAAATTCCGTCATTTTTGATTCAGACGTGTAGGCGTTAGCTGTATTGTGTTGTTATTGCATTGGATTTGCATTGAAGTTGGATCGTGTCTGTGCGTGTTTTAAAGTTAGAATACGGCCCCGTGTCTAAACGTGTTTCAAAGTTAGAATCTATTTTCAAGCGGATGCTACGCAAGCACTTGCTGAAACATGAATACGATTAACTTCCATCATAATAATTATATATAGTATTTATGAAATATGTAGTAGTATATTATATGTATGTATGTGTAGTTTTTATACCTGTATTATTTGTGTACATTTATTTGTAGTTTATTTATGTTATATATATTACATTATATGTTAGTTTCATGAAAGTTTAAAATTAATAGATTCTTACTTTTTTCTTTGCACCTCATTTACCTTTCTCTGTTTAGCCCTGTGGTTGACTGGTAGAGAATGCCTTTAGGCATTAAGTCCGCCATTTGTACTTAATTCACATTGTATTTTGTGCAATAAAGTTTAAATAAATAAATAAATAAATACGGCCCCTGATGATGTTCTATAAAATAACGGTACGGAACTGGGAAATCCCGGATCGCGTCATTGATTTTATAGATCAAGAGTAGATGGTAGGCAACCCTACCTTATCGAATAGCAGAATTCGGCTTATGGCACTGCACCATGGAAAGTTATGTACCTACCTATTTTAGTACTTGGTATAGTAAGATTTTTTTAAGTTTTCCGAATCGTATGAAGAAATCTCTAATAAGATTCGGACATCTTAAAAAAAATTACGACCATAGCATCTATAATAGTTTTCAAACGTAACCAATATTTAATTACTAACGTTTTAGTACTTTTATTGTGAGGTTGTAGTACGGGCAGGTTTTCGCAATTGGACTGCTATCGCCTATATTACTTCTAACACTAGTGGTTCTGTGAACTGTAGACTTCGGAGAACATAAATAACGCGACAGCAAACTTCCCCTCTGTCCCCCCACATTTCCCCCCCAATCAAAAAAATGGCTCGACAATTTTTGACAAATAAATCAAGGAACGTACATGCCAAGTTTCATCGGAATCGGATGAAAAATGCGACCTCTAGACCGACACTGACCAACCAACCAACACCAATACACACACATCAATCTGCCAAATTGTCATACCAGTGAAAACGGAGACGTTCGTCGCCTCGCTACGCTCGGCTCCTCAGTCAATTACTGTAGCAGTAATAATATCTGTCATATTTTTATGTCATAACTTTGTATTACCATCCGGAGGCAAATTATACTTCTGAGGGACGTACTGCTTCCGGATAAACTTGGGAGTTTTGGAACCGGCATCAAAGGATGTTATTATTAGAGTCGGGTAATAATCTCCCTATTATCAATATTTGATAGATTAACTTGATGTTGTAGACGAGGCCTTTATAGTTAGCTCGTTTTAACGGAAATGGGGAGCGCTACTGTCAAAGTGACATCTCCAACATTGGTCCTTAGAAAAGCTAAATTTATTAGGCGCGAAGTAGTTTTTATTTGTTTTCGCGAAAATGACTCGGTGTTTTATCTCAATTTGCTACGAAATTTAAGTCCACCGGTTTCTGAAATACACTAAAATCATAGAGTAACTTATATAGTAGAGCAACACAGCCTAAGAACTTTTTGAAGCTCAAGTCAATTGCGCCCTCTGTTCGAAAGCCCCCTACAACAAATGGCGTACTAGTTTCCTCTTACAAATTGCATATCTTTAGGGGGCTTTCGAACAGAGGGCGCCATTGACTTGAGCTTCAAAAAGTTCTTAGGCTGTGCTGCTCTACTATATGAGTTACTCTATGCTAAAATTGAAATGCTTTAGATTAACGCCATAGGGAAGGTTTTTTCCTAAGAAAATCTTTTTGACTGCATACTAGTTAAAGACCATTCATCTTCTGTCTCTTTCTCTTGTTATATGTAATCAGGAACAACGCCCTCTACAAAAAGTTTTCACCGGCCTTCCTCATTATTATATTAATTTACTAGTGGCTCTGTGAGTGTACGTCTTCAACCGTTTGAACGCCAAGAGCCACTAAAGTGGTCGTGTGCTGTCGTGCCTACCACGCCGATAACCACTAAAGTGGTCATGGCAGACGCTGTCAAAGCAATTTTACTGTTGACATCTATAAGGTTTAAATTCGTTTCTCACTAGTTGAGATGTTGGCGTGTATGTCACATTTCGATGCGAGAGAGAAAGCGTTCAAAAGTATAGGATAGTAAATATTAAATTGTACCTATTTAGATAAATTTTGGTTAGAATTACAATTAAAAAATATCTTACAAATTAATTACACCAGTAATGTATTGCAACACTCGTTGTCATTGAGGATTTCAGCTAGAGTTTGATTCTTCGTGTTTATTTCAACTGAGAGGAACCATTCCTTTAGTCTGTCATTTCAGGCTGACAGCCCTAGATTTGGACTTTGGATGTAGACCTGCAGATTGTATTGGGCGGCGGCTGCATTTGTTGGGGGCAAAGAGACCAGATTAGACTTTTTTGAGGGATTTTGAGAAAATCTAGTAGCGGATTTTGTCCAAGGAGATCTCTTTGGCCTTAGGTGAGTGTGACACGCTGCCTTTTTAAAACTGCAATTGTCCTCGAAAAGTATTAACAGAATATCTACACAACGAGTAGGTAGTTCAACTACGAACAAAAAAACTGAGCGGGCCGCTGGCAAAAAACAACTGACGACGCCAGTTACGCGACCGAATTATATATGATTATACATGACACAATGAAGGGCGAACTACTACGGTAATCGTTATTGATACAGCCCTGCGTCCGAAATTTGAATTCCAAACGTGAATTTTCATTTGTTCGAAGATGGGATCTAATAGACCATCTTCCGTATACTGTGGTATTAATCTATTATTATTGATATGTTGCTCTTAAAATGCATATGTTTTGTTAGTTAGTTATATTAGTTCAGTACCCGCATTTAAGATAGAAAAGCGTTATCAAATTATTACGTGTCTAAGAGCGAGGCATAATGGCGATTATCTTTCATTTTATTGTGATTGCGTGATTCTAACGACTGGGTTAATATTCTCCTAGCATATCGTCCTTAAAAACTCATGAGGTACCAGTATAACTGTAACCTTGCCATTTGAATAAACTATATAGAACTCCAGTTTACCCTTATAATGGTTCACCAATGGAGTAAACTGACCGTAAACCTTATTGCAACCGCATAAGGTCTACATTCGTTAAATGTTGTTTATACATAGCAATAGTATCACTCTAAAAGCTCGTTTAAGCTGCGAAGTTTCTGTTAAACGGGACTACGTGACCGAAATAAGAAAACAAACAGATATAACAAACTGCGATTCCGGGAACTATAATTTCACAAATAGCCTTAAGCCTAAATAGTTATTCGGAATCCAGACTGTTAATAATAATAGGATAAGCTCACTAAAACCTTGCCGGGTCTATTTTAATTATGAGACCTAAGTAAGTGGGTAGTTCAACTATTTCCTAATGCTTATTCAATTGCAATTTCCGGACGACTATTTAAGTAGTGCAGTTTGTTAAAAAAAACATATAGTAGTAGTAGTAGCATAATACTTTATTGTACAACAAAAAAAAAATACAACAGTAAGAAAACACAATATTTGTACAAAGACGGACTTCTTCCTTAAGGGATCTCTTCCAGTCAACCTTTTAGCAGTTGAGGGAGAATTGGAACTATTTTTGCATGCATTACCTTGTTTCCACCCTCCCGCCGCAAAAACAAAAATTCAAACAAATACAACAACCAACAACGTGTTTCGCCTCTCTACGAGGAATCCTCAGGAGCTGCTGGAGACGTTGTCGATCTGACGTCAGATAGAGAATATTATTGAAGTTGGTTATCTACTAACTTACTTAAGTTCAGATCTTTTGAACCCCAACATTGTAAACATCACTAGTCACATAGAATTAAGTCGTAAGATTCCATCGACGATGTACAGTCACCATCAAATATATCGGAGCGGCCAAGATGGTCACAAATATCTGAACAACGCCTCTATTGTCAAGGCGATAAAGTGCTTGTTCAGATATTTTTGAGTACCTTGGCCGCTCCGATATATTTGATGGCGACTGTATGTATTTGTTAATAAAAAGCAAAGGTATCTTATTTGAAGACAGATTTAATGAAATAACAAGAGAGCTAATTAAGATAAATAATTATGTGATTAATAAGAGAGCGCTCTGATAATAAGACGAGTGTGTAACTGAAGTAGTACCTATTCCAGTAAAAGTATAATTACTTATTTAAGTAAAAGCACTTTTAGCACAAATCAAAGGCTAAATTAAATAAGAGTGTTTTTCACTTATATACATAATAATATTATTTTTACAACCTCTTCAGCTTTATTATATATTATATAATAAAGCTGAAGAGGGTCGAAAGTCTGTACATGGAAGATATTCGAAATAAAGTTGACTGGGGATACTTAGAATCGATAACAGAACACATTCCAACAGTTTTTAGAATTTTTGTCTGTTTATCTGTTTGTCTGTTTATTTGACCGCGCATCACGTGAAAACGGCTGAACGGATTTTAATGAAATTTTGTATAGAGATAGTTTGAGTCCCGGGAAAGGACATAAGATTTCATCCCAAAATCAACCCTGGAGGGGGTGAAAGGGGGGTTGAAATGTTGTATGGAGAATTATTAACCGCTGAACTGATTTTGATGAAAATTACTATGGAGATAATGTGAGTCCCGGGAAACAACATAGGTTAGTTTACATCCCGAAAAACAACCCTAGAGGGGGTAAAAACGGGGTTGAAAAATTGTATGGGGAATCAATAACCGTTGAACGCTGGAGATAGTTTCAGCTCTGGGGAAGGACAGAGAATAGTTGATATCCAGAATTCATTCCTTAACGGATTCAGAATTCCTGCTCCGTCTTCCCATCGAAGGCTCTGATGTGTCTTCTCACCCTTATGGGGACTGCTCTTATTACTGAAATTTGTCTGATTGATTTAAGATTATTTCTATTATTATATCTTTCACGACTAAGCTCGGGTTACCTTGCCAAAACGAAACCCGAGATTTATATAATCTTTTGATGGGAAATAAGGAAATAACCTTCGGGTCGCGTTTATTTCACAATCTCTAAAATATATTGGACTTGTGAGGTGGTATGTTAAAATAAATTTAGAAGTCCTATTTTTTTTCAGTATGGTACATAGTGTACTTACAGTAATCCTGTTACATTTTCCTTTTTTTCAGTCATCCTAAACTAGCGTCCTAATTATGATCCAAACTTTACTTAGTAGTAAAACTATTTGCTAAGTGCGGTTAGACTTGACTAAATTAGATTTAGATTAGATTGACTTAGGAAGCTGGTTTAGTACAATTGTAACAGGATACCATTATCTTGTATTATATTAGGTACCATTTGGTATTAAGTCATTATCACGCCTTACTGTTCAGTGCGATTATCGGTACACTTTTATTTACACTGTTTTTCTTTTTTCTTTTTAAAACAGTTCCTAAGTACTAATCTCGTGATAGACAACAATCTTATCTTTTATATAAGTAGATATTTTTTAAGGCGTAGAAGATATATTTTTTGAAATAAGATCGCTGATAAAAGATAAAACTGAACATTTGAAATTTCTATATGTACCTAAGCGAAGTCGTGGGCGCTTGCTAGTTTGTTAATGTATGTTTAGCTTCCAGTTAATTCGGATTTTAACGAAGTGCCTCTTTAGGCTTAACATTTCAGCAATATTACAGAATTTAGTATAACAAAATAGGTTCTTGTGTTAGCTGGTTTAGCGCGGAGGGATTTAGTATCTGAAATAACTCGTGTAACGAGGCCTCTAAGACTGTATTTAACATACCCGACTACAGAGCACACTTATTCTGGACTATATTGCGTTTTGGACTCGTCCCATTTAGTAAGTCAAGAGAATGACACCTCTTGGAGGTATTCGAGCGATTATTCAACCCTCGCGTAATCACGGCGTAATAATTTACGATCGACGGTGCGCAGCCCGCGGGGTCATTAGGGCTTTCATCGTCTTTTACTGAACAGGATTGTTTACCTAGAACTTATAACTACTTCTTCTTCTACTAGCGTTTGTCCTGGTCTTGCCACGCTTCAATTGAGCTTGGGGTCCGCTCGGCAACCTAATCGCAGAAATTGACGTAGTCACTAGTAACGAAAGAGACTACTACTGGAAGGTCAGGTGCTTCCAACCCAGAGTGAAAACTAGGCCTTGTTGGTATTAGGTACGGGTCCGGAGACCTCCGGATTGAAAGTCTGACGTTCTGCCGCCAGGCCATCAGCGCTTTTCTTTCAACTTATAACTACTAAACAACAATTAAAGCTGATCATAACCAGCGACATGTTTAGATATAGTTCGAGGCTAGGGAACGCACGCTCGACTGCCACGCGGGCCTACCGCGAACGTCTCCATCTCTATCGCTCTTGCATGTTCGATAGATAGTGATGCAAATAGAAGATCGAACGAAGTGGTTCGTGGTTATTGTACTTGTACTTGTACATTTATCTTTGCACTGCCTATCCAACTTTCCCTGATTCAGAGATTTTGCAAATAAATTGTCAATTATGACTCCACGAACTGGAAATATTAAGACCATTAAAGTTATTACCAAACCCCGACTCGATTTCGTGTTACTTATTGCTGGGGAAGTGTTTTAATTTAAGAAAAGTTTAAACGGGTATAGATTAAAAGTTTTTGCGGCGTTTTATAGTCGTTTTATTGTCGTTTTAATTTCTCTTTATGAATTATTCATGGTGATAAAGAAGGAATGGTTTAATGTTTTTGAGATAAGTCTACCTATGTAGGTGTTATTGCAATCAGACATTGACGCAGTACACACCTGGGCGCAAAAAAACAGCCTTGCCTTCAACATGGACAAATGCACTGTCATGACTTACACGCGAGCGCGCTCTCCTGGATACCCTACATACAAATTGGAGGGAAAACCACTGCAACAAATTAATGAAACGAAAGATCTAGGCACATGGTTTGACCCTCAGCTCACATTCAACAAGTCAGAGTCTCCAACGAAGCTAGGAGATGTCTTAGATTTGTTATCCGGCAAGGCAAATTTTATTCACAAATAGGCATGCCATCAGTATCTTGTACAACGCGTTTGGGCGCAGCAAGTTGGAATCGAATGCTACAATCTGGAATCCCCATGAACAGCAATATACTCTCCTTCTGGAAAAAGTGCAAAAACCCTTTACACGTTTCCTTTGCAAAAAGTTGCACGGTTATTACCCCTACCTGTACCCAGCTCTATTTGTAATTGGAATGGTGGACTACACATCACTTGAAGCCCGGAGAAATATATACCTTATAAAATATTTCTACCGATTAATACGCGGGGTGGTAGCTAATCCGCCATTACTTTCCTTAGAAACATTCGTGACCCTGTGCCATTTACAAGATTACTACGCACTCGTAGCCGCGGTTTCTTTGCTATCCCACATGCCAAAACGCGCGCACTTTGCGTCTCTCCTCTACACCGAGCGCTAACGCTATTAAATGACATTTTGGCACTGGTCCCACCGCGAGCTAGTAAGCTATGAGCTATCGGCTATAAACACGAACAAAAGATAAGCACTCCCGTGTAAATAAAAGAGACACGGCGATATTTATAGCTCACCGCTGGGCGAGTAACTATAAATATCGCTGTGTCTCTTTTATTTACACGGGAGTGCTTATCTTTTGTTCGTGTTTATAGCCGATAGCTCATAGCTTACTAGCTCGCGGTGGGACCAGTGCCTTTAGAAGGCAACAGCCAACTTGTTACTTGACATATATTTCAGTTCCGAAAATCAATTTTTTGTAGCATCCAGTCATTACCTAGAAAAAATTGTAGCCACAAGTTCTATTCCAATAGAATGACACGTAATTAATGTTCCAAGGTATCTTTTCCAATCATTATTATAATCATTATATATCATATTTACCTGATGACATAGTTACTAATTTATCTTGACATTGTAATATTGAAATGAAAATGCATTTATTCTTTAGTTATATATGAATATAAATTTATGTTATAATCTTATCACTACATTTAAGATTAGTTTAATACTATTAAGCTTGTTTATTGCATGTTAGGCATTAAGTTATGTCTTATGTAATACCTATAGGTTAGCATGTTTAGTTTAGCTGTTAGTGCTGACTAAAATAAACAAATTACTGCTAAGAAGTTAAGAAGCTAAATGTTAAGAAGTTAAGTTCTGACGCGTGTAAAAGGATTACTGAATCTACTCTTTAACAACCTATTTTTTATAAATGTCGGCGGCAGATCGTAAAATTAGGCATATCGTGAAATTCCTAGGCATACCGTAAACCGTGAAAATCTTGGACTCGTTCCCTGAGTCGACGGAGCCCCGCGGGGCTCCTATATCGGGCAGTTTGCCTTTCGGACATCTGAAGCAACCTAACAAACCTAACCTACCTATTACACTATTCAATATAGGGATGACGGGAAGCCACGAGCCAGATGGTCGGACGACATTAAAAAGACGGCAGGGCCGACCTGGCACAGAACCGCCGCATCAAGAACTACATGGAAATCCATGAAAGAGGCATATGTCCAGCAGTGGACGCGAATATGCTGAGAAGAGAGAAGAGAGAGAGAAGAGAGATACTCTGTGCCTATTGCCCTATAGATTGGTTTAATGTGATTGACTATCGTTAAAACATTAGGTACACAGGAACATTACGATCTGCCTGATTTTACGATCGGCCGCCGAACATAAACATCGAAATTATTTGTTTTGTTACTACAATAAAGTTTATTTTGTAGTCTTTATCTAATGTTATGCTTATAGTACATGGCGCGTTTATAAATTTCTTTTTTTTTGTGGCTAAGAGTTTTTCAAACTGACCGTATTTTACCTTACCTTTGTTTCGTTTCGAGATAAAAACTCTGTACTTACGTCTTAATTTAGTTTGCGTAACAAAATATGAGTGTAAAATGACTTACGATAATTTTAATGATGCGGAGTATTACAAACTAAAACATTTTCCTATCAGTGTGATGATTCCCTGAACATTTATTTTATAAAAAAAAGTTTCTTTAAAATCATATGAACCTAAAAGCTATATTGAGCAGGATTTTTTTTTATCTTCTTTAAGAACTCTAATTTTATTAACGTGAAGCAGCGGGCTCCGCTAATTCACAACTGTAACTATTAAAATATTTTTTCTTTATCTCAATGTATCATCGAACGTCAAATAAACCGTTAAATGTCAACCGATAAAGATATAGGTCGTAAAAAAACCTCAAAAGAACGAACGATCGAATGATCTGAAAGAAATCCATTCAATCGTTCCGCATAATTAAACTGGATCGGTCGTTGAAGCATTAGGGTTGCCACATTAATTAGATTAAGTATACTTTTACAATAAACAAAAAAAACTGCACGCGCCAACCCGCCTGCCAAGCGTGGCGCGTATGGCAAACCCCCCCCCCCCCCCTTAAAGGGGATGCCTATGTTCAGCAGTGGACGTCTTATGGCTGATGATGATACTTTTTTACTTTTTTTTAATAGCATGCCATATAGGCCGTAAGCCAGGAACAAATTTCGTTGGTCATCGCGTCCCAGAAGATAACTTGTGAAGTGGGCGATGTACAGTCGCCATCAAATAGATCGTATCGGCCAGGGTAACCAAAAATATCTGAACATGCACTTTATCGCCTTGACAATAGAGGCGTTGTTCAGATGTTTGTGACCACCTTGGCCGCTCCGATATATCTGATGGCGACTGTATAATGAAGCGTCGTACAGGTCAGCTGTCTCTCCGTTGGTGGGTTAAGAAGCCGCAATCATTTAATCAATTTTAATAAATGGTCATCGCGTCCCGAATAAAATTTTGTCAGAGTTTAGTTTATATCCTATTATAAATATTAAAAATTATCAGTCAGCCATATCGCAGTGAAGAGACCGTCAGCTGGTCACGTGAACATACGGTCTTCCGGGCACCTGCTGACGGTTTTTCCACCATGAGAAACTATCATCCAACAAATTTTCAATCGCGACGCAATAACCGTTTTTTTGTGGTTAAATAGCTGCCTTTCCTTAACCCACCAACGAAGCGGCAACTGACCTTCACGAGGCTTCATTAGGTATACATCGCCCGTAACCACTTCACAAGTTATCGCCTGAGACGCGATTGGTCATGATATTGTTCCTGGCTTACGGTCCAATACATTTCGGGGAATGTGCGATCGGATTACACTATCTAATCCCCCATCTTAGTTTCTTCACCGCAGGGTTAGCCGCAGACTTAGATCCCCTTTAGTGTAAGGCCTGAGTGGACGCTCGTGGCGGGGCGTGCAGCGGGGCGGGGCGGGCGGCGTGCATGTCAAACAAAGGACACTCGTACTGGTGTCCTGAGTCGACGCTGCACAAAGTGTATGGACGCTCGCCCGCCTCGCTGCACGCCCCGCCACGACCGTCCACTCAGGCCTTACACTTATGTTGTGAATCTGCCGCTGATACGCACCAAACGCTTTGCATCCAGCTTTCTTATTCGAACAGCTAAGGAGTGGAACTCACTGCCCGCATGCCTTCTGCTTCTTCCTAATCCTTACTACTTAATCCTTGACAACCTAATACCATGAATTGGTGTAGACACTAGTTTTTATGAAAGCGACTGGCATCTGACCTTCCAACCCACAGGAAGAACTAGGTTTTTTGGGACTAGGTCAGGTTTCATTAAGTCATTACATATGTTCCGAAAAACTCGGTTTGAACTCGAGACCTCCGGATTGAAAATCGGACGTCTTACCGCAAGGTTTCCACTTCCCGCATGCCTATATGCCAAATATAACTTGGATCTTACCTTTTCAAACAAGAGTGAATATACACTTTCTAGGAGAGCAACTGAGCTCCATACTCGGCCTCATCGTCACTTACCGTTAAGTGAGATTGTGGTCAAATGCTTACGTAATTATTATCGTTAAAAAAAAAAAAAACAAAAACAAAAAAAAACTGATGGATCGATGCTGAGAGAGAATATTTATAGGTAAATAATCCAAAATGATTTCGGCGTCATCGTCATAGTAAATTAAACGGAAGCCATATCAACCATATGTCTATGCTTAAAATAAATTTGTTTACAAAAAATGCATGATATATCATTTATATTATAACTTTACAGATACAAAAGCCTTTAATAAAAAAGACATTTATTAAAATACAAACAAAAGGACAAACAACAGTGTATAGAAGACTTAGACTAATTAATACTACCTAGCCTGGGCTACGTAGTATTAATTAATACTACCTAGCCTACGTGGTTTAAACTATATATTTATATTCAAGGGTAATGGTAATTTTTTGAATAAACTTAATACTTACCGTACAAAGTTCTTTTTTACTACTAACTAACTCTTTTTTATTCCTGTTATTATAAAATTGACCCGACACGAACTAACTCATTTTCATTGTCCTTGTTTATTGTCCAGTAATCTATTATATTTTCTACTTATAGAAATATTTTTGTTTCTTTCACAACCCTAAGTTGTTAACGGTACGGGCAGTAACAGGCAATATCGTGAAGGATTTATGGTTGCCACTTGCCAAATCCAATTCTTTGTATCGATATTTGAATGGTTCTGATATTTATCTTTGATATTGACACAGTTATTCGTGTGAAGGCTTTAATATATTAACTGTGAAAGAACAATTGTTTATATAGCAACGTGTTAATATAAACATTCTTTTAATTTCCGAAAATATACTTACAATTTGTTTTTAGAAAAATATTATGGTATTTAAATATCGTGAGTTCTCGGTATGGTCACAGTACATGTCAATGGTGTCAACTTTTGGAATAAATATGTCGAGCATTACTAGGTACGCGTATAAGTATAATTTTTTATTAAATAGTTGACTTAGAGTTATCTATTACTTTCATACATTTCTGTTTAGTTTCTATTCTTTAGGTTTTTTTTTGTACAGTCACCAGGAATAGTATCGGCAAAACGCTCTTATGTAAGAACGTGTCACATATTTTTGGGGCTTTCGTATAGGAATATACTATTTTGATTGCCGGTTACTGTACATTCGCCATCAGATATATCGGAGCGGCCAAAATGGTCACAGATATCTGAACAATGCTTTCATTGTCAAGGCGTTTCTTGTTCAGATATTTTTGAGTACCGTGGCCGCTCCGATACCTATATTTGATGTAGAGGGTACAACTGATTAAGTGGGTTAATTCTTTCTTTAGCGATAATGACCTTAGCCTTCATCTCGATTTGCCTAGTTTGGAAATGTATAATACTAGTTGTTCTCTGAACCTTTTTCCCCCTCCCTCGAAACTTTTATTTACAACAACCTCCAAGGAAGTGTGGGCTTGACCTTTTACCCGAAAATGATTGAAATCCATCCATAAATAACGCGACAGCAAACTTCCCCCCTTTTCCCCCTCATTTTCCCCCCAATCAAAAAACTGCCTCGACAATTTTTGGTAAATAAATCAAGGAACGTACATGCCAAGTTTCATCGAAATCGGATGAAAAATGCGACCTCTAGACCGACACTGACCAACCAACCAACAAACCAATACACACACATCAATCTGCCAAATCGTCGTACCAGTGAAAACGGAGACGTTCGTCGCCTCGCTACGCTCGACTCCTCAGTCAATAAGTTTTTAGAGAAAACATGTCCGAAATTAGTTTGACCTATTATACATACACATACCTACACAACAATACCGGGTGTTTCCTGTAATAGGAGCAAGAAACTAAAACATAGAAGACGACTAAAAAGCAATGCAAATTTGACGGATTTCAACGTACCTACATTTAAAATATAATTTATGCCACACCTGGCCATAAAGTGGCTTTTTCCGCACGCTGCGCGTACGTGATGTACACAACACGTGAGGTAATAAAGAAAGCCCTAGATCGCACATTTACGTCCCTCGCTTGCAGCTCGGGCCGCAAACTTTCTGCGATCTCGGCCTTTCTTTGTTTTACCACCATAGTTGTGTAATGTACTATTATGCCACACCTGGCCATAAAGTGGCTTTTTCCGCGCGTACGGAAAAAGACGTTTTCTGGCCAAGTGTAGACATAAAACTATGTACATAACACAGTGTAAAAAATATACATTTATTTTAAAAAAGTTGAACCAAAGTTTTATTGTTTGAAGAGCAGAATCTAAGTTTTAATTTATTGCTCCTTCTACGGGAAACACCCTGCATGTCGATCCATTTCCTAAGCTTCTACTAAGTAAGTCAGCAGCAAAAGTTAACTAAGCGGGTAGGGTGTTCAAAATGAGCTGGACACGACCTTATTGTTAAGAGAATAAGAGTGTGTGTAGGTCATTTTGAACACCCTACCCGCTTAACTACTTCTGCTGCTGCCTGTAGCAGCTGCTATTAGTTACACTGTTACTATTTTGGTCATTTTTATCATATTTATAAAGTAACGACGTTTATAAATAACCTAGTATTCTGAACATGAAATATTAACCAAGCATAATAGGAAAAGTTTGAATGATGCCGTTATACGCACTAACGGGAAATATCCAAACGATTTATCATTTTATTATTACATCAAAAAATCTTTAGAAGTCCTTTGAGTTGTATTTTCCAAACTACTGAACTATTGTCAGGTATTTATATTATCAAATAATATGTTTGTAGACGAAAAATGAAAATTGTTTTGTGGATGTTTTACTAGTAATATTTTCACAAAGAAACGTGATAATATTGAAACATTCGGCACACGATTTGGGGGTAATAAGGAACACCTATTGAATAATTTTATTTTTCTAATCAAATGTGTGATATCACGACGCGTTGTGTACCCATTTATCATTCTTTCGTTACACATAATTATACAAAGTCCCCGTGAGCATTGCGAGATATAATTATTAAGTATATTAACCACGAATTTCTGAGGTCATAAGGAGTGACAAATTTAATATGAATTTAGATCGATTTTGCAAAAAAATATTTTTTTTTTGTTTTTTTTTTTTTTGATTTTTTAAATGCTTTCGAATATAAGAAAGTGAATGTTATTGGTAAAACCTTGGACTAATAAAGGATAAGGACTAGGCATCTCCATACAGCCAACTGTGATCCAATAATGGCGCCCGTGTTGAATGTGTGCGTAGAGACCAGTGTTGCCAGTAATACAAATTTTCCCGATTAAGTGTAACATATTTTTGAAAGGAAAAATAAAACAGATTATAATTTATGTTCTTAAATATAATTAACATGCACCTGCCTTAATAAATCTGATGAAATATATTTCTGAAGAGGCGGATAAAGGATTTTTTTTTTAAATCTAAAGTTACAACTTATTAAAAGTATACGACTACCGTTGAGTGCATATGGCCCATAGACATAGGATGGTATAGACGGGGCATGGTCATAGTAATACCAAGATAAAACGGGATGGTGTTATTACACTTTCAGTAGGTACGGCAAAGAGGTGCTATTATCGTTGGTCCTTGTCATAGTTCCTATTACCTCCCCGCGTTACTTCTAGCAGAGGAGGGTAACAAACAGATATAAGTTGTGCGCAAAAATGGTCTTACGTAACATGGACGACTTCTATACTAAAACCTTCTCCAGAGTATAACAAATACTTTTCTGAAAACCGCATCAATATCGGTTCAGCCAAACGCGAGATTATCGCGAACAAAGATATATACAAATATAATTTTTAATGCTTATTTATAAATTTTAATGGAAAAAAAATTGGTACTAAAGAATATAATTTGATTACAAAGACATAAAAGTTATTAGCTCTTAGCAAAGAGAATTAGGGTGACAACACACCTAGCGGAATTCCTGGCGGAATTAGCGGAAGTAGCGGAAATTTGTCTATGGTAGCGGAAATTTGTCTATGGCTTCCATACAAAAAATCTGCTACCACAGACAAATTTCCGCTACCATAGACAAATTTCCGCTACTTCCGCTAATTCCGCGAGGAATTCCGCTAGGTGTGTGGTGACCCTTAAGTCCCTATAGAGTGTTCTTTCCATACATGGCTAAATGCGTATATGTAATAAGTTTTAAGCGAGCTTTGCTAAAAGTTATTATTCAAAAGATTACAGCTTAAATAGCTTAATACGTATTACGATTTAAGTGTGCTTAAAACTTAGTATAAATGAGTTAAACCATACCTCCCATACGACTTATTATTTAATTAGTAGTTTTGCTATGTATGGAGTTAGCAATCTATCTACTCATTTATCTATGCTCTTAGGCAATGTGTTAATATTAGTTGAAAACGTGCGTGAAATAAAACATCAAGTTGGGAGCGGGACGTCAACATCGTGTTGACAACATATCGTGGCTATTGTAGACCCCTTTACGTTCGGGAAGTTTCCCTGCTCTACCACCTGGCAACACTGCTGTCGTGAAGTTAATAGTTTACGAATTTACAGATTTTTAATATGATTACGCATTAAAATGTTTATTTATCGATGAAAGGTGACTCCATCCGGTTTTCTCTTACGACCGGTGGCATTTGTGCAGCATTTGAGGACGTACGCCGGCATATTTTAATTATTATTTGTCCGCTCTTTACTGCAGTGACGTTTGGATACGACTGGCGTCGGATGGGCACAAAATTGCTGTGCGTATGTGTGTGTAGCGTGTAACTACGTGGGCACGGGCACAAATGGAATCACAGTTTGTTGTTAGCAGTGCGTAATCTGATTAATTATTTAAATCTATGGGTAAAACTATCGATTAAAATAAATTGGTACATTTTTATTCTTAAAAATGGTTCACGAAAAATATTCCTTGGCATTTTGATATATGTCAACAAGGATGTCTAGATTAGACCCCATAAAGAGTGAAATCTCTATAAAAAGCGTTATTCACTGAGTTACAATAATGTTGTTTTTATTTAGTTGGTAATAACTCTGAAACTAGGCAAATTCCAGAAAAGTTTGTACGACATTTTAGTCTCCAATTACGATCAAGAATACACTGTTAAAATCTCTCGCAATTCTCACGGCCACCGATATTTAAATCGGCATTAGTGCCAGATGAGCTGACTTTTAGGCATGATAATATTATTGTTGATAATGCATATTCATGTAGGTACAAAAGAGCATAACAATAGGTATAATTTTCACAGTTTTCGGTGCTATTAATATTATCACACAACGAGCATATTTATATTATATAGGAAGTTCTGTTTTGGGTTAAACATACAAAGGAGATTGGGTCACTTGTATAAACACAAATATTTATGATATAAGCCCTTGCTTCGGGCGAGGTTCGAACCAACCGAGTGAATCTCTACGGTCGGTTTATGGTGTTATTCCAACTTTAAGAAAATCGATATCAGGTATATTTGTACTTAATCTATCTACCTTACATCTGAAAAACTGAAATTAAATAAAAATTAAATACATCATCAAAAATTTAATAATGCATAAAAACGAAAACTCTAGGATTTGTTTTCTTAAAGTGGTTTGCATTATTTGACCTCCACCACTTTACAGCTACCAGATGTCCAGATTCATAAATAAGCATAGCATAGCAAAATAACGAGAGAGATTTTATCGTTCTCATTATTGTGTCATATCTAATTTGTTAAAAGTGAAACGTTCTAAGTACTTAATCCTGCACTAAATATTAGAATGATTGGATAATCATGAAAGACCTAACAGTGTTAGATATAATAGATATACTCCTTCTTTGAGAATTTTTGTCTTTAAAATAAACTTCATCGATTAGTTCAATTATATTAAAAAGATCAAATAATATAATTTATATTATTTGATCTTTTTTTTTTATACAACGTCGATGGGAAACAAGCATAAGGCCCACCTAATGGTAAGCAGCTACCGAAGCCTATGGACGCCTGCAACTCCAGAGGTGTCACGTGTGCTTCTAATATGTTATTAGTTTCGCTGGTTAGCTCCCGACTTAAATTAAGTTAGTTGATGAGAAAAGCAGTTTCCACAGAATAGTGGTGTATCCGAGATATAAAAATCATTTTTTTAAAATAGCTTAATATTCTCACGAAAAGCGTTTGAATTTTGTTTTTGTATTGTATTTTTTTTTTATAGAACTTTATGTGTCTTAGTGCAATACATAAAGAACTTACGCCAAGAAACTTTGTTTCTTGGGTAAAGACTCATAATTTAAATTGAGAATTTAATTTCTCCACGGAAACAAGAAAGCGCATTAGTTCAAGAGCATGTGTTACTTGATGTAAATTTTGATATTTTCACACCAAGATCTAAAATTTCTTGGCGTATGAAATCGGTTACTTGAAACAAACAATAACATTTTCTAAGGCGGTTATCACACTGGCGCGGATCCGCATGCGGCACCGGTGCGCGAGCGAGATAGCGCTCTGCATGTGTATAGCGCTATCTTGCTCGCACACCGGCGCCGCATGCGGATCCGTCGTCAGTGTGATAATCGCCTTAGTGTCTCAGTGCACTACTTAAAAAGCTAGTAGCAGAAACTGTGTTTCCCGGGACTAATCCCAAGAAAGGAAGTTTAACTAAAAGTAGTTGATACAAATATAAATTATGATTATTTATATACTCACAATTTATAATCGTATCAACTAGAGCTGAGATTGCTATTGCGAATCTCAAATAAGCCCGGGCAAAGCGCCGAGGGTCATGAAGTTACGTCGAACAAACGTTCGCGCGTTCTAACCTACACGCAGAGACATCTATTGATGCGCAGGGTAACTAACGTCCAAGACTTAAATGTTTCAAAGCAAAAATTATGTGCTTCTTCTTTGGAATAGCTGTGGCTCTTAATTGTGGGTTGAAAACATCAAAGCAAAAATTAATCTCTCTTGCCTAAAAACTTAAAAATTTCAAATCAAACTTTTGGTGCTACTTCTTTGAATTAGTTTTGGCTCTTAGCTGTAGATTGAAAACATCAAACCAAGAAATAATCGCTCTTACGTAAACACATAAAACTCTTAAAGGAAAATGTTGGTGCTTTTTTGCCGTAAATAATTAATATCTTAACTCAAATCATTACTATTTGCTTTAAAAATAGGTAAAGATAAAGCTAAATAATTTTAAATCTTCTTTTAAAAATCATGATATTTTTAACTCAAGTCATGTTTATTGGTCTAAGGTATTTATTACTCTCTTTAAGAAACCGCATGCAAGAGAGTTTTGCGTTTTGAATTAAGATATTATTTCTATCTGTGTACAATAATAAAGCTGAAGAGGGTCGAAAGTCTGTACATGGAAGATATTCGAAAAAAAAGTTGGCTGGGGATACTTAGAATCGATAACAGAACACGTTCCAACAGTTTTTAGAATTTTTGTCTGTTTGTTTGTTTATCTGTTTGTCTGTTTATCTTTTTGTCTGTTTATTTGACCGCGCATCACGTGAAACGGCTGAACGGATTTTGATGAAATTTTGTATAGAGATAGTTTGAGTCCCGGGAAAGGACATAGGATGGTTTTCATCCCGAAAATCAACCCGGGGGGGGGGGGGGGGTATAAAGGAGGTTGAAAGTTTGTTAACCGCTGAACCGATTAACATGAAAATTAGTATGTAGATAATTTGAGTCCCGGGTAACGACATAGAATAGTTTTCGTCCCGAAAATCCACCCTAGAAGGGGTGAAAAAGGGGTTGAAAGTTTGTATGGCGAATCAATAACCGTTGAACTCTGGAAATGCTCTGGGGAAGGATATAGAATAGTTGATATCCAGGATTCATTCCTTAACGAGGGATTACTAATTCCACGCAGACGAAGTCGCGGGCAAAAGCTATTTTTTATAAAATTACAATTCAATCAAGTTAAAAAAGCTGCTGTTCAACATTTCTCTCAGAACAGAACACTTACTAAGTACTTGAGCTACTCTTTACAACACTACTTATTATATGAAATCTATAGAAATATACAAACAAGCTGGTATTCTTGAAGTTTTGATCGAGACGCCTCAAGCGCCACTTATTTAATATAATAAGGAAAACTTCTTAGAACCCTAATAAAGAATAGGCCATAACAACTGGCATTAATATCATAAGATATTTTTCTCGTTGTCACAATGGATTCATTCTTATACCAACGACACAAAGAATCTTCGTTCATCTTTTAAATGTGTTAGTATTACGTCTGTACCTTCATTTTTAGACGGAGAGCTAGCCACGTCAGATATGACACAATAATGAGAACAACGAAACTCCTACAGTTAGTTTGCTATACTAAGCTTATTTCTAGATCCGGACATCTGGCAGCTGTAAAGTGGTGGAGGTCAAATAATGCAAATAACTTGAAGAAAAGAAATTCTAGAGTTCTGGGTTTGATCCAATATTAGGAAAACTTATGTCATTAATTAGATTATATAATATCCCAAAGTTTCGGTTGGGGGAAGTAGTGCCAAATGATCATACGTCGTTATCGCGGGTGCAACTACGATTTGACAGAACTCAAAGATTATGATAAACAAGAAATAACAGAAGTGTCAGTAGTATCAAATACGTTTGTAGTTGTCGTACCTACGAGATCAAAATTATTCACTTTTTTTTCTAATATCGTACTTGACTTGATAATTAGTACATATTAATAATTTTAAACAAAAAAAGAACCGACTTCGCTTAGGATCCGCTATTCTTTTCTTCTTCTTTTCATCCCTTTACCCACTGCTGGGGTGTAGGGCTCGAATTAAATTCTTCCACTGGCTTCGGTACAGTGCGGTCTGGGACACCTCCTCCCATCCCATCCCCAATACACCCATCTCTTGCTCCACGGTACGGCGCCAAGTAAATTTGGGGCGGCCCCTATTCCGTTTGCCGGGCATCTTCCAGGTCAGGGCAATCTTGGATAAAAGAGTGTCAGGTTTCCTGAGGATATGCCCAATCCATTGCCATTTTCGCACTTGGATGTCCTGGTGTACGGGTGTGTAAAAAATAATAATGATTTAAAAAAAATCTGTCAAATTGAGAACCTCCTCCTTTTTTGAAGTCGGTCAAAAAGATTAGCCACGCAGTCCTAACGGCAACCTCTTCTGTCACCTGTTATTCGAAACATTTTTCATTCTTGATCGATTTATGTAGACTAAACGATTATACGGTTACTCGTTATTTTCATAAAAAATGTGAAACGTAATTTCAACTCAAAAAGGCGCACTTTAAGGAACGTAGAAAAGGCGCAAGATTGAAACGAGTTTGATTGATCATTTCCAGCAAAAACATTGTGCTAGATATGAAGAACTTCTTAGAGGCTAAGACGCGTAGGTAGAAATACTCTGTTTATATCAAATGGACATTCTGTTATATACATTCTTCAAACACATTTGTTTTTGCACCCGCGATAACGACGTATGCAAATGATGTATAATGTAATTTTTGGTTACTCGCCTACTGTATTTGTTTCCGCAATAATACACAATGTTTTTTGTTCTAATGTTAAAATAGAGGCCCTGTTCTCTATAAATGACACAACATCAGCAGTTTTTAGTAACGTCCGCATGCGGCACCGGTGCGCGAGCGAGATAGCGCTCTGCATGTGTATAGCGCTATCTTGCTCGCACACCGGCGCCGCATGCGGATCCGTCGTCAGTGTGATAATCGCCTTAGTGTCTCAGTGCACTACTTAAAAAGCTAGTAGCAGAAACTGTGTTTCCCGGGACTAATCCCAAGAAAGGAAGTTTAACTAAAAGTAGTTGATACAAATATAAATTATGATTATTTATATACTCACAATTTATAATCGTATCAACTAGAGCTGAGATTGCTATTGCGAATCTCAAATAAGCCCGGGCAAAGCGCCGAGGGTCATGAAGTTACGTCGAACAAACGTTCGCGCGTTCTAACCTACACGCAGAGACATCTATTGATGCGCAGGGTAACTAACGTCCAAGACTTAAATGTTTCAAAGCAAAAATTATGTGCTTCTTCTTTGGAATAGCTGTGGCTCTTAATTGTGGGTTGAAAACATCAAAGCAAAAATTAATCTCTCTTGCCTAAAAACTTAAAAATCTCAAATCAAACTTTTGGTGCTACTTCTTTGAATTAGTTTTGGCTCTTAGCTGTAGATTGAAAACATCAAACCAAGAAATAATCGCTCTTACGTAAACACATAAAACTCTTAAAGGAAAATGTTGGTGCTTTTTTGCCGTAAATAATTAATATCTTAACTCAAATCATTACTATTTGCTTTAAAAATAGGTAAAGATAAAGCTAAATAATTTTAAATCTTCTTTTAAAAATCATGATATTTTTAACTCAAGTCATGTTTATTGGTCTAAGGTATTTATTACTCTCTTTAAGAAACCGCATGCAAGAGAGTTTTGCGTTTTGAATTAAGATATTATTTCTATCTGTGTACAATAATAAAGCTGAAGAGGGTCGAAAGTCTGTACATGGAAGATATTCGAAAAAAAAGTTGGCTGGGGATACTTAGAATCGATAACAGAACACGTTCCAACAGTTTTTAGAATTTTTGTCTGTTTGTTTGTTTATCTGTTTGTCTGTTTATCTTTTTGTCTGTTTATTTGACCGCGCATCACGTGAAACGGCTGAACGGATTTTGATGAAATTTTGTATAGAGATAGTTTGAGTCCCGGGAAAGGACATAGGATGGTTTTCATCCCGAAAATCAACCCGGGGGGGGGGGGTATAAAGGAGGTTGAAAGTTTGTTAACCGCTGAACCGATTAACATGAAAATTAGTATGTAGATAATTTGAGTCCCGGGTAACGACATAGAATAGTTTTCGTCCCGAAAATCCACCCTAGAAGGGGTGAAAAAGGGGTTGAAAGTTTGTATGGCGAATCAATAACCGTTGAACGCTGGAAATGCTCTGGGGAAGGATATAGAATAGTTGATATCCAGGATTCATTCCTTAACGAGGGATTACTAATTCCACGCAGACGAAGTCGCGGGCAAAAGCTATTTTTTATAAAATTACAATTCAATCAAGTTAAAAAAGCTGCTGTTCAACATTTCTCTCAGAACAGAACACTTACTAAGTACTTGAGCTACTCTTTACAACACTACTTATTATATGAAATCTATAGAAATATACAAACAAGCTGGTATTCTTGAAGTTTTGATCGAGACGCCTCAAGCGCCACTTATTTAATATAATAAGGAAAACTTCTTAGAACCCTAATAAAGAATAGGCCATAACAACTGGCATTAATATCATAAGATATTTTTCTCGTTGTCACAATGGATTCATTCTTATACCAACGACCAGCAACTGATAAGAAATATGGACGGCGAGCTTCAAACAAACCGTCAGCCTGAAACTAGGAAACAACTCGATATACGCATGCTCACTACACTACCAATCAAAAGGCGTCAAAATATTAGTCTGTTTTCAATTACAACAATTACTTAAAATACGATTGGTCTGTGTCAAAATAATTTGCTGTTATTCGTCGTAGCACTGACACTTGAAAATGACAAGACAGCGGTGTCATTGGAAACGCATTATCAGTGAACGATTTCATAAAATAAAGAACAATCTTCGAATGTATCTTTTTTGTTGATAGGTTTGAATTTTATTTTTAAGGAAATAAGCTGATACTAACGTTATCGTGTTTTACTGTAGCGTTAAATGAAGTTATCACAGAGTGCGTCTCTATCATACCTTAATAACTGAAAAGCGTGCACACGCAGTGAGTATTATTATAGAACGAGCGGAGCGTCGGAAGTGAGTTCTTACAAACAGCTTCTGGCTCCTGGGACGTCTCTGCATTTCGATGACTTTCTGATTTTGAGATATCGATCGACGATTGAAAGACTGAATTTGAGTAACGTTTTCTTGATCTTTATGAAATTTGTTGGGGTTATAGTAGGGATACATATATGTAGTTTGAGAGTTCGTATATGAGCTATATTATTTTTCATACAAAGTAAAAACTATTTTGCTTGTACACCAATCAATCCAATCAATCCAACCAATCAACACCATCCAATAAAGCAACAGATGATTTTGATGATTTTGTACATTGCTTGCTCAAACAAGTTGAAACTGTGAATTATTTTACAAATCCAGTTATTTTTAAAAGTTCTGATTCAGTTTTATAAGCAAAATCGATTCTTGCCGGTTGGATTAGCGATAGCGGTACTATTTTTATACAAATGAGCCGGTATATAATTTCGGTATTCCGGTTACTAATTCATATTTTAGGATATTTTTTGGTTAATCATAATTTATTACGTTTACCTAAATTACATTTCAGAATATCACGTCAACAATGCAAATGTCGGCTATTTTGATTTTAAATAATACCGACAACGATCCCTGCTCCGAAGCAATTGTATATTACATAATCATAAGACATTTCAATGGTTGTTCAAAAGTGGGCATAGCACCATCCCCATATAAAATTATTCGGTAAAAGAAATTTATAATAATGTGGTTTCGGCTTTACTTACGTATGATAAGTGATGTCTTCTTTTTTATTATTTTTACCAGATCAACTCTGGCACCATTTTACGGCGCAAGAAGGCATTTTTAATTATTTATTAGATTTTTTTCATAAACGTCACTACTACCGTGTCATAGGACCGCCATTTGTTAACTAACGGGCCTCGTGGCAGAGTTTGCAAGCACCGCCCCTCGCGGCAGACTTTTTGTGGGGTCATTTTGCAGCTCGAGTTCATAGTCTAGGTATATTACCAGTCGCTGCCAACGACACAAAGAATCTTCGTTCATCTTTTAAATGTGTTAGTATTACGTCTGTACCTTCATTTTTAGACGGAGAGCTAGCCACGTCAGATATGACACAATAATGAGAACAACGAAACTCCTCCAGTTAGTTTGCTATACTAAGCTTATTTCTAGATCCGGACATCTGGCAGCTGTAAAGTGGTGGAGGTCAAATAATGCAAATAACTTGAAGAAAAGAAATTCTAGAGTTCTGGGTTTGATCCAATATTAGGAAAACTTATGTCATTAATTAGATTATATAATATCCCAAAGTTTCGGTTGGGGGAAGTAGTGCCAAATGATCATACGTCGTTATCGCGGGTGCAACTACGATTTGACAGAACTCAAAGATTATGATAAACAAGAAATAACAGAAGTGTCAGTAGTATCAAATACGTTTGTAGTTGTCGTACCTACGAGATCAAAATTATTCACTTTTTTTTCTAATATCGTACTTGACTTGATAATTAGTACATATTAATAATTTTAAACAAAAAAAGAACCGACTTCGCTTAGGATCCGCTATTCTTTTCTTCTTCTTTTCATCCCTTTACCCACTGCTGGGGTGTAGGGCTCGAATTAAATTCTTCCACTGGCTTCGGTACAGTGCGGTCTGGGACACCTCCTCCCATCCCATCCCCAATACACCCATCTCTTGCTCCACGGTACGGCGCCAAGTAAATTTGGGGCGGCCCCTATTCCGTTTGCCGGGCATCTTCCAGGTCAGGGCAATCTTGGATAAGAGAGTGTCAGGTTTCCTGAGGATATGCCCAATCCATTGCCATTTTCGCACTTGGATCTCCTGGTGTACGGGTGTGTAAAAAATAATAATGATTAAAAAAAATCTGTCAAATTGAGAACCTCCTCCTTTTTTGAAGTCGGTTAAAAAGATTAGCCACGCAGTCCTAACGGCAACCTCTTCTGTCACCTGTTATTCGAAACATTTTTCATTCTTGATCGATTTATGTAGACTAAACGATTATACGGTTACTCGTTATTTTCATAAAAAATGTGAAACGTAATTTCAACTCAAAAAGGCGCACTTTAAGGAACGTAGAAAAGGCGCAAGATTGAAACGAGTTTGATTGATCATTTCCAGCAAAAACATTGTGCTAGATATGAAGAACTTCTTAGAGGCTAAGACGCGTAGGTAGAAATACTCTGTTTATATCAAATGGACATTCTGTTATATACATTCTTCAAACACATTTGTTTTTGCACCCGCGATAACGACGTATGCAAATGATGTATAATGTAATTTTTGGTTACTCGCCTACTGTATTTGTTTCCGCAATAATACACAATGTTTTTTGTTCTAATGTTAAAATAGAGGCCCTGTTCTCTATAAATGACACAACATCAGCAGTTTTTACCTATTCCGGTATTACTTTTTTCCAGCTTAAAAACTTTGTTGGTCTGTCACTCTGATCTCCACCCATTAAAAGCTGCCAGATGCCCGGATCTAGTAATAGGGATGGTTATGCAATCTAACTGGACTGGTTACAAAACTCTCATTATTGTGTCACATCTGACGTGGCCAGCTCTTAGACCATTTGTAGTTGTGTTTCGAGCGGTAAACAATCAAATGCTCAACAACATTAGGCCATAAGAGGAGCTACATAAAATGCACGTAATAAAAAAGATTTGATGGCCCATATGTTTGAATTAGTGGTTCCAGTAAAACATCTTCGTAATTCACATAGTTTATCAAGCGCATCAACTTAAGAAACCAGCCAAATGTCTGTTTGGAATCTGTCGCAACTGAGTGAAAATTAAAGGTCTTTTTTATAGTGGTTCTTTGAGGATAAGCGCTTTATAGGCAACAGTTACTATAGATAACTATAAAGTGAATTTTGCGTGTATAAGACCCTGTTTGGATGGCGCATTAAACGGACTGATGGTCGTTAGTAGGTAAGCTCGTGTCGTAGGTAAGGGAGGACGTTACTCGTTATTCAGTGTGCGTAGTAATGTTTATTGCTTTAACTGTTCAGTCTCGAACAAAAGTTCCTAAGCAAACGACAAAGAACGCGAATTTTAAAACACTTTTTTTTACTAATTACAAAAGATTAGATGTAAATTTCAGACAGTGTGAATTAGAAGTGGAAACAAAATGACTTAGATTTTTTTCTACAGTAGTCCCGACGGCCAATTCAAATCTAATAGCGCCCTTTTTTTCGTAATGTTTACATGATATTCTGAAATGTAATTTAGGACGTATTAAATTATCAGATTATCTGAAAAATTTCCAAAAATATTCATTAACATCCGAGATAGGTACTGGAATTGAGTACCGGTTAATTACTATGAAAATAATACCGGTATTCGAACCCTAATTCTAATTGAAATAACATCAATTTCTATAAAATTATCACCAGCTAAAAGCATGCAACCCGGCAGACATAATACATTAGGCTTCAAAACTAGCCATCATACATTTTAATTAAGTGTACCGCTAGCCAAGTAAGACGCATTTCTTGTGAACAACTACGATTAAAGCCAGGCTAAGTTGGATAAAACTTCCAAAGAGTTTCCTTCAGTTCCTAATCCAGAAACATTCACGCTTGCCGCTTGGGGCAGATTTTCTTTTAAAGTTGCAAGCGGTGTTATAGTTATAATTAGTTCAATATAATTTTTCATCCGAAGCCAAAAAAGGCTTAAAGTTAAGTTATGAGCTTCTATTGTATTAGAGAGTTCTTTAGGCCACCTTCGTTTTCAATTACCAGACCCGCTCCATACATAGTATCAAAATATTGTTTTTTTATTTTTTTATAAACAAATACTATAGACTTCTTAATATTCATTATTTCTTAAAGTACAACATTATTTAGGTTTGTCCGAACCAACGTTTAAAGACATAGTGCGCAGTAACAGCCCAAAAAGACCGAGGCCTGTGCTAGGGCTATTTTTTTTAAATTATGAGACTGACATTCAAGTTACGCAGATAATGCTGTCAGCTCTATCTGACATCAGGAACTGGTTCGATTCCCTCTTGCAAGATTTTACCCAAACAACAAACCAACGGTGCGAGTTAAATAGAAGTTTGTAAAAAGACTTCACTATTTTAGCTTTTTTTTCACTTCATACGGCTGTGCGCGACATGTTTCGGAGAGCTTAGGTCTCCATCCTCAAGCACTAAGAGTGCTAGGCGAACCGATCCGCGACCCGTCGCTGCGGGGCCGCGCCATCAACACAACATTGTAGTGATTAATTACGAGTACAGCCCGTATGAAGTGAATATAGTATTAGTATGTCTTACGAAAGTTAAAGTTTTTAAATTACCGTGAATCTAGAACTAGGCGCTGTATAAATATGCTTGCTTGAATTTTGTTATCATCTGCGAACTAAGTTTTAAGTTATTAAAAAACTTTGTCTTAACTTTATAGACTTTAAGTAAGTAGCATTGATTAAACAAGAAAAAGTAAATACCTAAGTATTTTGCTTTTATATCATTACGAACTATAGAAACATATTAAAACTAGACTTCAACACAGTGAGATTTTTAAAATAATAACTAATCATTTTTTTCAGTTATTTTTTTATAATAATGCAAAGGTTTAAATTCATTTTAACTTAGGTTAAACCGTCAATAACTGGCCCTCCTATACTAAGTCGGTGAAAAATGCATTCTATTTAGGTATATAGGTCGGAAGTCGGTTAAAAATGTATTATATTTAGGTATATAATGTATTGCTAGAAGGCGCGAAAAAAGCATCGTAAAGGTCTTGTTATATTGGTCATCTCGTTTGCAAGGAAATCGCAAGTTCTCACTTCTTAGTTCGAGGCGGACTACTAGTAAAATTAAAGACGAAACTTCTTTGATTTAAAACAGCAGGTGGCGACTGTTGGGCGGGAGACGTGCGTTCCCCGGGCGTCGCGATCCAATGTTCACCAGCTAAGGGAATCTGCTTGCCCGGTCAGAGCGTGCACATACTGGTGCAGGTGTACGCGGCCTGCTGGGGGCTATACTACGACCAGGTCATGCTAATGGTTAGTAGAACTGAACGGTTCTGCAGGAAAACAAGAAGATTTGAGGAGAATAGTATGGGAAGGTCGCCGGGACAGTAACTTGAAGCTTCGACTCCAGGGAACTGGGCTGAATGAACGCAACCAGCAGTCGACAGCCCGCTTGCGTCCGGCCAGGTGTTCCTACAGTACATCTACTATAACTGATTACTTGCAGAATGTTAGAGTTTAGTGGGCGTTATGGTAGAATGCTCGCGACCTCGTAAGGAACCTATCCATTAACACCACACCGGAGATTCCCGCATTGCTTTGGGGGACATCGTGGGGTCGCATTCTACCATGACGCCCACCAAACTCTAACATGACAAAGGGAAGTCCCTTTCTCACACTCTGAGACAAAGTGAAAGGTAAGAGTCCCACATGCCCTCCGCCCTCACACTTGGGCCAGTTTCAGGCCTAAGTGCAGTCCCACATCGCTAAAAAAAGAACAAAATGTATGTTAGAGTTAAAGAAATATGTATGGCGGGTCATCGTGCGCTGACACATATAATTGTAACTTTTTTTTATACAACGACGGTGGCAAATAAGCATACGGCCCACCTGATGGTAAGCAGCTACCGTAGCCTATGGACGCCTGCAACTCCAGAGGTATCACATGCGCGTTGCTGACCCTTTAAAAACAGAAGGATTCACTGTGTTGACGGCTAAACGAACAAGACAGGTCCTTCGTTGTCAACACACTGGATCCTCTTTGAGCTCTTTGGCAATCTTTGATAACTATTGTCAGAGCATGCTACTACAGACTACAGACTGATAATTCTTATTCCAAGATCCAAGATTACATATCTTGAGAAAAAGTATAATATGTCGTATCCTGCTAACATGTTTTAGCGTGAAAAGGTCATATTACTGTTGAAAGAAAGAAAGAAAGAAAGAAAATATATTTATTCATGACGCTACAAAGTAATTTAAGACGTAATTTAATTTACAGTTTAAAAGACGTCAATGAAATGGTCTCCACTCAGCATTATGTTGAAGTAAAGTATTTAACTGCCTGTGTCTTAGAGCATTTAACCTGCCGGAGCGGCCATTGACAGGCGTTCCCCTCTGCCGAAAATATATGACCAGTGGTCATACTCATTGTATGGACTGACGTTTATCTGACGTGGCTATTTTGACGTTTCGCATACATTTGACCATTTCGTGGCAACTATATTCATGCCTTAATTATAAGTAAGTATTTAGACTAAGTATTTGTTTGTACATTTTGTTGTTGTCACGAATAAATGTATTCTATTTCTATTTCTATTTGACGTTCCCCTCCCCCGCAAAAATCGGCAGACTTTTTTTGTACAGTAAATGACAGACATGGCCGATCCGGTTGGTTGAATAGTCTAAGGCCTATGTGCTTTTAAGTTTGACATTGCTAGCGGATGTAGCGGAAGCGACGCAAAGCGGGGAAGCTCCTACTGTGCTATGTGACCTCTTTTATTGTGTGAAGTGTGTAATATTACAAGTAGTGAAACCTCCGCTTTGTGTCACTTAGTGCTCTTAAGTTTGATGCTATTTTCTGAAAAAAAAAATAGCATTCTTAATTGTAACACCTAGTCAGAATAAAAACTTTTTACAAAAAAAGATAAACCGACTTCAAAAAGGATAAAATGAGTCATTATATTATTTATATGCGTTACCAACTGATATGTTTGAAGTCGGTGCCAAGCGAAATTTGGAAGAGTTAATACGAACGAGGCGATGTGTTCAGTGAATTGTTATTTTTACTATATAACTAATCTAATACGGTATGAATCGCACGTAGATATACATTCGTTTCGACCATGCGTTAACTGTAAGGCAAGTAGGTACAGAAAGTATAATCATGCGTCCTATGTTTGTTTGTTAACACATTGTTGGGACTATCCGTATGTCGAACGAATCCCGTGGTTCGGTTTGAATTATGTATCCTTCTTCATGTAAGGTTTAATCCCAAGTATAAAGGAATTCAATTCCTAGATTATTTTTTCTATACTCACATGGACCCAGTACACACGCCGTGTCAGTAAAAAGGCACGATATTTAAATTTTATATGGACGCGTCTACATTTTTTTTCTATTTGCCGCCTTTTTCTGATTATTGACAAAGCAGACGTGTATCATAATATATATCGTTGTCGCTATTCATCAAAATAGGATTAGTAGTTTAGACATGAAAATGTAACACATGAAATCGCATTCACCTTTGCATTATTAGTACCGATGTTTTGTGATGTTCACACTTAAAGCTGATTTGACCAGTTTTGTAAATTGTGGCTTGGCACAGACTTCAAACATATCAGTTGGTAACGCATATAAATAATATAATGACTCATTTTATCCTTTTTGAAGTCGGTTTATCTTTTTTTGTAAAAAGTTTTTATTTTTCCATTTTTAGTGGTTATATATTTATCAAAATTGGGCAAAAAGTCTCGGAATAATCGGTAAAGATATATAAAGAAGTTCATAATACACCCATTCTATCTAAGGAAAGGTCCACGTATCATCTGTAGACTTCATCATTAGGTCCTCTCTATCAAATTGGTGGTTTTCAAGAGGGAATGCTCGAGTTGCTTAAGAAAGCACCCAAATCAACATACATGTGCCTTTAAAAATTGAGGAGTTCTCTCAATTCCTCACGGATCCCATCATCAGAACAGCACCAGGTTAATGTGGGACCATCTTCAAAGTAGTTCCTATAATAAAAAAGGAATTGTCCAAATCGGACCACGGGTCTCGGAGTAATCGCTAAACATCCTACATAAAAAAATCTTCATAATTATCACGAAAACAATCATCATCATGAGGATCACTCCATCATATTGGCGGTTATCGTGAGAAAATGCTTGAGTAGCTTAAGAAAACACCCAAATCACCATACACGTGCCTTAAAAAATTGAGGAGTTCCCTCAGTTGCTCATAGACTCCATCATCAGAACAGGACCAGATTAATGTGGGACCATCTTTGAGGTAGTTCCTTTCAAACAAAAGAAGAATTATTCAAATCGGACCACGGGTCTCGGAGCAATCGCTGAACATCCTACATTTAAAAAATCTTCATCATTATCATCAAAACAATCATCATCATCAGGTCCACTCCATCAAATTGGTAGTTTTCGTGAGAAAATGCTTGAGTAGCTTAAGAAAACACCCAAATCACTATGCACGTGCCTTTAAAAATTGAGGAGTTCCCTCAATTGCTCAAGGATCCATCATCATAACAGCACCAGGTAAATGTGGGACCATTTACGAAGTAGTTCCTTTCAAACAAAAGAAGAATTATTCAAATTGGATCACGGGACTCGGAGTAATCGCTGAACATCCTGCATAAAAAAATCTTGATCATTATCATCAAAACAATCATCATCATCAGGTCCACTTCATCGAAATGGTGGTTTTCGTGAGAAAATGCTTGAGTTTCTTAAGAAAACACCTAAATCACCATACATGTGCCTTTAAAAATTTAAGAGTTCCCTCAATTCCTCATAGATCCCATCATCAGAACAGCACCATATTAATATGGGACCACCTTGGATGTAGATCCTTTCAAAAAAAAAAAGAATTACTCAAATCGAACCACGGGTCTCGGAGTAATCGGTGAACATACATAAAAAAAAACACCAAACCGAATGCAGAACCTCCTTCCTCAATGGAATTGAAGTCGGTTAAAAAGTAAGTATTTACTTATTACTCACAACTTGAGTACGTGACGCGTGAATTTTCGGACCTTAATAAAAAGGTTTAAGTAAAATCGATTCACTAAGTGAAAACTAAACAAATATTGGAAATCCGGAAGCCACAGTTATAATAGAAAAAAAAACGTATATATTTAAAAATCGTATAAGGTACGTGTGTCAACGTATTGGCTGTAGAGGAAAGATGCTGATCTCGCATGTCATTCAACATCCAACTTTAAAGTTTCCTTAGCAATTCACTACATACCGCCCGGTCCCGGACTTTAATGGTTGAGCCTCACTCATAGGGCTCACATTATCTTGGCCTGATTGGACATTTAAGTAAGTACTAAACGAGATAAAAAAGCTTGAACCTATGGCTGTACCGTGGAAAGCGGTGACCGTTTTCTACACGTTTCCTTTTAACTTCATAAGTCGTAGCCATAATAACTAACCCCCTTATTCATAAACGTCTACTAAAGTTAAGAGGCCTCTGATAATCGTTTGTCCCTTTCCGTCCAACCTATATAAGGGAAAAAGACAAACGATTATCAGCGATCTCTCAACTTTTTAGTGGCCGTTTATGAATAATTTGTTTATTTGTTTATTCCTCAAATCAACACTTACAGTCTAGCTACACGTGTTAACACCGGACAGATAAAAACGAGAGAATATTGTTACAAATTATTTGAAAACTTACGTACTAAACAATTTTAAAAATAATAAACAATTTTAAAATAATTAAGAATAATAATGGGATACTAATATAACTGTCTTCAGGTGGATCACGTGGAACCCATAGTCGTGGACGTGTGGATCGAAGCGGTTGGACCGGCGCTCCAATTTGCGAGTCCAAGCTGCGAGCAGCGAGATTATGACTCCACTATGTGGCAAGTATTATTTTTCTTATCTTGTTAGGGTGTCCAACTGCTTGGCCAAATGTCTCCCCTCTTTCCCACCACTTGGTTCTGTTCAATACATCCCGCTATTATTCAAGACTAGCTGAACCGGCGAACTTCGTACCGCCATCTTTCTAATTTTTTTTTAATTTCTCTCATATTGTAATAGATATTCTGCAAACATCATTATAATCGGTTCACCCGTTCTTGAATGGCGTAACCGACACGACTTTGTTTTGTATAATTAAGTAGTAGTAGTAGTAGTAGTAAAACACTTTATTGCACAAAACAAGTACATGACCAACAAAAGTATAGTAAGTGTGTACAAAGGCGAACTTATCCCTTTAAGGGATCTCTTCCAGCTAACCTTTAAGCAACTGAGAGATATTGGTCAGACATGGTAGACAAAGATTTGTACATTACTTGTACATGACGGCAAAACTACGGAGAAATTTAGGTACTATAGTAATTGTGAATAAATATACATCGCACCTATAGGTACCTATATTTCCAGGTCCTTGCGCCATCTCTAGCAAGTAATATGTAGATAAAACTAGTTTAGTTAGCAACAGAACTAATAGGCGCGTTATTAAAATATCGTTTTCTTTCAAATTGAGTCGTGCCCAGATTATTTTGAACACTTCGTGCATGAAATATGTTACACAAAATATTTTTCGTAACATTAGCCAATAATACTTAAATTAACGCTATGCCTGTAAACAATTATATTGTGTCGAATGCGCCATAAAAAATCAATACCTAGCATAAAGGAAACAAAAATACTAGGTTTCAGTTTTCTACAATATCCAAGATCAAACAAGAGAATTAAAACTAAGTCAATATTTAATAAAAGGTCTAGAAAGAGAATGAAAACAGAACGCAGCTACAATATTACGTGAGGAAACTTTTTGCAAAATCATGGAAATTGCTTTGGCAACTAAGTTTAATATACACCGTGGGCTGTTACTCGTAAAACCCGACGGATCTTAACCACGCATTTCTGAGACCAAAAGAAGGAAAAAACGTTATGAATTTGGGTCAATTTTTTTTATGTTTTTTTAATGTTTTGTGCATAATTTTTTTTAATAAAATGATCACCTAAAATGACTTGGTACTTTTAAAAAAATGTTTATGCATAGCATTCCTTGTGACTTTGATAGGTATCTGTCAATAAGGATTTGTAAACTATGTCCAATAGTGGCAACTACTCGTACTCTGAAATTAGTATTAACTCTGAAACTACACGTCGTAGGCATATTCAAGAAAAGTTTAAAATATTTTAGTCTCTAAATATGATCAGGAATACTCTGTTAACATCTGTCGGGTTTAAATAGCCCACGGTGTATACTTAGCTCTAGTTCTTAAACTTTGTCAGCTCCTTTGTAATATTTGATGGAATGCTAAACGTTTTAGAATTGCTAATCATTGAATAAAAAGTTGAATGAAATATCTATTAAACAGTAATTTCTTTCTTAAAACGATTCAAGAATTTATTGAATATATTCGTATTTCGGTATCTTTCTTTTTTTATATTACTAGCTTTAGCCTGCTACTAAGTTTGCGTTGAACTTGTCAAATTTCCGAACCTCATCCCTAAAGGGCGGATGACGGATGCAAAATGGTGACGAAAGTATAAGATGGATAAGACTTTTTTTTAAATTTCGGGTATAATTTAATGTGTAAAAATATACTCAATTTGTATTGTAATCCTCCTAACATACAAGAGAGGTCTTTAATTAGCAAAGTAATATGCATGATTTTTTTAGAAGACGTCATTCGATTATATTTCCCGTTAAATTCAAATGTCTCTAATAAACCTACTATCTCTTGTGGCCCTGAAATGTCAAAAATGCGAAAATATGTTAGGCGTCTTTGCCGGGCGTCAAAATGCCTCATACAAAAAGCGTGAGGTATGTGATGTCACCTTTTTGGAAAGAAGGAAGGAATTCTTTTTTGGAAGATGTTTGTTAATTTAGGCACAAAAAATGAGTTTACATATATTAGCTTAGATTTAGCGAGTTAGGTATTCGAAATGAGCTACGATTAAATGGTGCAGTCACACTGGGTTGTTAGGAGCATGAAACAATTTCGGTTAGAGTTAGGGCGTCCACATTGTATGAACAACCCATGTGATGGCAGCTATACTGGTTAGTCTCCAGAGATAACTCAACATTCGTTGCTAATAACAGCGGTGTCCACTTCACTAATAGTCGCTACAAAAAGCAGGTGTCATTTTTTCTGAAAAGGCCGGATTAGGGACAGTTGCTGATTATCACCGGCACCTGAATCGGACCCCGGCTAATAGCTTATACCTTTACAAAGATTTTTGAACACAACTTGAAATTCAACCTTTCTCCGCCGACCGAAGGTTTAAATTTGGGAGATCTGAAATCGATATAGGTTGTTTAGGGTGTCCGTTCTTGACTAACGAGCTCACAGTGCGTGCGACATTTTATCCGCCTTTTCTCGTCACATAAAAGAGATTATAGTAATTAGCCACGTAGTTACAGCTCTGCTCTGGTAAATAAAAAGTCGAACGGACGCTAATGGTTGATAGCGGATAGAACAATTGAAACACCCGGCCTTTTGTGCCCGGGAACTGGTTTATTTACTTCTTAGACTTTACAGGGTTTTCGCCACACTTCCTCAATTTTCTTAAAATGTGTCAGTCCAGGGAAAAGATCCCACTTTGTATACACGGAGTTGAGTAGGTACTTCCTTAAACTACACAATAATATCTTTTAGTGAAAGCATGAATTGTTGTTTGTAAATCGACAAAGTGAGCCCTTTCACTAATGTCGTCCACATAACAGTGTTTAAATCGTTTTGGGTCTTGGCGCCGTGTGGCGTCTTGCGACAAAAAACTACGATTTTTTCATTTTCATCATAAAACGACGATAAAGTACCTACATGAATAAGACATAAAATATTGATAATGATAATTATTAATCCGCTCATCTGTTATGATTGTCATTGTTTGTCTTAGTAAATAAATGTACAAATACTTGAAACTCGTACCTCGTCTGGTAAAAGTCTCACCAGTCGCTTCAAAAGTTTTAATCTTCATATTTCCCCGTATATTAAATTCACCCGCATATGTGAGCCTCAAAGAAACTTAACTGTAGACGCTAGGGGACCCCTTCAACTTAGCAGAAATTGGAGGAACTACAGTTTAGGGAAATCATTTTACGAGTGAATGTTTCACAGTGTCCTACTTTACGGCTTTGAGCTTATGCCTATTTTGTGCAAATCTGTTCCTCTTTGAGCGGGTTTTGTTGTCAGAAAAGTACGTGCACAGGCTTTATTGTAGGCTTTGTGGACGTGGTTTTGGACAGAGCGGAGAGAAATCAGAGGTTTTTGATGACTACGGATAAAAAGGGTTTACAATTAGACTTCGTAGTAACGTCGTAAACTTGTGTAACGCAATTTCATCCGGGTGTAACTTTCAATCCCTTTTTAATCAATTTGTGTTCCGTACGAAGCTCCCACGAGGACGAATGATTAATAACCTTGAAATCAATACCCATGATTATGTACCTTGTTTAGTATAAGTAATCCTTGTAAATAAATATTATATTGAGGTGTCTTTCACTTTCCCTAGCACAAAGTGCAATAATATGTAAGCACAAAGTGCCACAATGGTTAGGATGCTCGGCATACCTAAACCTTCATTATTGTAAATAAGAAATAATGTAAATCTGTATAATTTATAAGCATATACGCTTGTTAACTAATTTTATATAATAAATATAACGCATACGCTCTCTCGATCCCTATTGGCCGAGATAAGACTCTCTTATCTCGGCACATATTAGTCACTAGTTCGCTCACCTAATGAGCGGATATAATAAAGGCCATTTGCCGGCCTCGACACAGTGCTGTCCCAACCACCGAGGTCGAGTGAGCTCCCTGCAACAACCTACAAACCAACAAGTGGTTTCATTACAAGGTCCCGGCCTTGCTGTCCTCCCTGCGTCCCCACAGTGGCCTTCGCTACAGTCTCCACTGATCCACCCAAGGCCGAGTAGCTGCGACCTCGCCGTCCAAGGCTACCCGGCCTGCTGCGCTATCGCGGCGCCGCGCGGGTCACCCGTCGGCAGTCCAGGGCCGGAGGCCTCGTCGTCATCATCATCATCGCCCGCCACACCGGCGGCGCTACCATAGCCTTTCTCAAGGCTGCCAGCCGGTGTGAGTGTGTGCATGCGCATGTGGCGCAGCAACCTTCGAGCCTGAGGCGGCCCGCACATTGGTCCTTCGAACCGGATATCCTATGGAGGACACAGGACATCAAGGCCGAGGTCATGGCCATCAACCTCGCGATCAACCCTAAGGGGATCAGCATCAAGGTCATGACCGGCAAGGCCACTCGACTGGGACAGCCTGTCGAGTCTACTACGCTCAAGAAAGTCCCGCGGACATCGCTGCGCCCTTACAAGGCCATCTCACCGCGGAGACCGGCGCTGCGGAATCAGGAGCCGCCAAGCGGGAGCGTTCCTCAGCGTCAAGAGCAGACTCCGACCGGCAATCAGCCGGCCGCGCCACCGCCCGCAACTCAGCGGGCTCCCCAGGCGCCCCACTGGTGGGACTCGACAACTCGTCCCGATAACGCCAGCGTCGTGACACCTCCGAGCGACGCCCCGCAGGGGTGAGCTACGTTCGGCCGCCACTCCGGTCGTCACCGCTGAAGCCGATCCTGTGCCCTTACAAGCCCGTGATAACGTTCAGCGAGCGACCTTCATCTCCGCTGAAGCCGATCCTGTGACCTTACAATCCCGTGATAACGTTCAGCGAGCAACCTTCGTCCGCGCCATAGACGATCCAGTGCCTACTAAGACCTGCGATAACGTAATAGTCGATCCCGTGCGTAAAGCCTGTGATAACGTAATAGTCGATCCCGTGTGTAAAGCCAGTGATAACGTAACAGACGATCCCGTGTATAGTAGAGCCAGTGATAACGTAAAGTGCGCGACGTATAAAATACCTGCCGACGACAAGGTCGGCCTCTCCCTGCCTATCATCGAGGACAGCGGCGAGAAGTGAGCTTCGAAACGGCACCCGAAGTTTTTAGATACACGATCATGCAAAATCGTGCAGGTGGGACCATGTTCCGTAAGAAGCTCCCACGAGGACGAATGATTAATAACCTTGAAATCAATACCCATGATTATGTACCTTGTTTAGTATAAGTAATCCTTGTAAATAAATATTATATTGAGGTGTCTTTCACTTTCCCTAGCACAAAGTGCAATAATATGTAAGCACAAAGTGCCACAATGGTTAGGATGCTCGGCATACCTAAACCTTCATTATTGTAAATAAGAAATAATGTAAATCTGTATAATTTATAAGCATATACGCTTGTTAACTAATTTTATATAATAAATATAACGCATACGCTCTCTCGATCCCTATTGGCCGAGATAAGACTCTCTTATCTCGGCACATATTAGTCACTAGTTCGCTCACCTAATGAGCGGATATAATAAAGGCCATTTGCCGGCCTCGACACAGTGCTGTCCCAACCACCGAGGTCGAGTGAGCTCCCTGCAACAACCTACAAACCAACAAGTGGTTTCATTACAAGGTCCCGGCCTTGCTGTCCTCCCTGCGTCCCCACAGTGGCCTTCGCTACAGTCTCCACTGATCCACCCAAGGCCGAGTAGCTGCGACCTCGCCGTCCAAGGCTACCCGGCCTGCTGCGCTATCGCGGCGCCGCGCGGGTCACCCGTCGGCAGTCCAGGGCCGGAGGCCTCGTCGTCATCATCATCATCGCCCGCCACACCGGCGGCGCTACCATAGCCTTTCTCAAGGCTGCCAGCCGGTGTGAGTGTGTGCAGCAACCTTCGAGCCTGAGGCGGCCCGCACAATTTGGGACTAGTTTCCTGAAATATTTTGAGTTCAACTTTCATTCAGGTTCTATAGAGATAGACGGCTGTTTTATTTATTACTAGCAGTTGCCCGCGGCTTCGCCCGCGTACATTATGATTAATGCAGATTTCTACTCTTGAATAAAAGTTTTTCCCCGCGACTTCCTTTGCGTAGAATTAGTAATTGACCCCCCTTTTTACCCTCTTAGGGAATGACTTCTGGGATAACTACTATGGGTGTATCTCGGAATTCCTAATAACGTTTGTCCTAAAATCACTTGCCCTAACCGTTTTGTCCTAATTGTCATTTGCCCTAATGCTCAATTACCCTAACCATCACTTGTCATAATGTAATGAATATCCTAATGCTCATTTGTCCTAAAATTGTTTACCATAATGTTCAAAAATCCTAATTTTATTTGCCATAACGTTCGAAACCCCTAATGACATTTGTCCTAAAATCACTTACCCTAACCGTTTTGTCCTAATTGTCATTTGCCCTAATGATCAATTATCCTAACAATTACTTGTCATAATGTAATGTTTTCCCTAAAGCTCATTTGCCCTAGAAATTCTTACCGTAACATTCGAATATCCTAATTTTATTTGCCATAACGGCGTAGGTTAGGGTTATTTTTTTATGACCCTAAAAACGAAACTGCTTCCAGAGATAGGTAGGTTAGGGTTTTTTTTTTTTGACGACACTAAAAACAAAACTGCTCTCAGAGATAGGTAGGTTAGGGTTTTTTTTTGATGACCCTAAAAACAAAACTTCTCCCAGAGATAGGTAGGTTAGGGTTATTTTTTTTTGATGACCCTCAAAACAAAACTGCTTCCAGAGATAGGTAGGTTAGGGTTATTTTTTTTCTGACGACCCTAAAAACAAAACTGCTCTCAGAGATAGGTAGGTTAGGGTTTTTTTTTGATGACCCTAAAAACAAAACTTCTCCCAGAGATAGGTAGGTTAAGGTTATTTTTTTTGATGATCCTAAAAACAAAACCGCTCCCAGAGATAGGTAGGTTAGGGTTATTTTTATGACCCTAAAACATATGAGCATTAGAGCAAGTGACAATTAGGAAAAATTACCAGTAGTACATTTAATATTAGGGTATTAAATAATAGGGAAAATAACATTAGTTCATTTGAAATTAGGTGTTTTGATCATTAATATAATTATATAGGACCAATAACTTTTAGGTGTAATAATAATTATGACAAATTAATATTATGGACAAAAAAGTTAGGGCAACTGATGAATTGGTCAAATGATATTAGGTAATAACATATTAGGGAAAAAAAATTTCATCGATACGATGATAGGGCAACAACAATTAGGACAAATGAGCATTAGGGCAAATGATCATTAGGACAAATAGCATTAGCGAATACAAAAATAGGACAAAAAACTTTAGGGATTCAGATATAGATCTAACTACTATGTATCCATCCCCAGAACTCAAACTATCTCTATACAAAGTTTCATCTAAATCGTTCACGTTTAAAAATTCCCCATGCAATCTTGCAACCCCCGTTTCACACTTAACCTTTAGGGCTGATTTTCGAGATAAAAACTATTTTATGTTCCTTCTCGGGACTCAAACTATCTGTATGCTAATAAGCATTAAGTTTCATCTAAATCGGTCCAGATGTAAAAAATTTCCTAATGAAAATTCCAACCCCTTTTTCACTCCTTCAAGGGATGATTTTCGGAATGAAAACAACTCTTAGTCATTTGCAGGGATTCACACTTACTATATCCCAATTTTCGTCTAAATCGGTTCGACGGTTTAAAATTCCCTATACAAACCTGCAACCCCAGTTTCACCCTTAACTTTTTTACCTTTAAGGGTAGTTTTCGCGAAAAAACTATTTTTTTTTCCTCCTCGGGCCTCAAACTATCTGTATACCAAGTTTCATCTAAATCGGTTCAGCTGTGAAAAAATCCTATACAAACTACCAACCCTCCTTTCACCCCTTTACAGGTTAATTTTTTCAATGAAAATAACCCTTAGTCGTTTCCCGGGGTTCAAACTATCTATTATATCATGTTTCATTTAAATCGGTTCAACGGTTAAAAATTCTCTATACAACCTTCCAATCCCCTTTTCACCCCATTAAGGGCTGATTTTCGGTATAGAAACTACCCTATCTCCTTTCCCGGAATAAAAATTATTTCTTTACCAAAATTTCGAAATTGATGCCATTTTCGTACTTAATTAACGTTCCAAAATACCATAAATCGACTCCCATATTGATATTTAGTCATTTCAACCCTATCGCACCCGAACAGGGGGATGATATTTCACACCCGCCACGTTGTATCAAAAAATCATTGGTGTTTTCGTACTCAGCGACCCGATAAACCATAGAAACGATACCCATGTTGATTTTCAGACTTTGTCACCCTCATTTCCCCCATTATGGGGTTGAATTTTCAAAAAACCTGAAACACGTGTTTACTCATTTATTATTAGAAATACTCCTGTGAAGTTTCAAATAAAACAGTCTAACTAATCTTGTTTCCCTATACAAACTTTGGACCCCCATTTCACCCCCTGGGGGATGATATTTTACACCTGCCACGTTGTATAATAAAATGGTTGTTGTTTTCGTAATCAGCGACCCGATAAACCATAGAAACGATACCCATATTGATTTTCAGACTTTTTCACCCCCATTTCCCCCTTTAAGGAGTTGAATTTTCAAAAAAGCTGAAACACGTGTTTACTCATTTATTGTTAGAAATACTCCGGTGAAGTTTCAAATAAAATAGTCTAACTAATCTTGTTTCCCTATACAAACTTTGGACCCCCATTTCACCCCCTGGGGGATGATATTTTATACCTGCCACGTTGTATAATAAAATGGTTGTTGTTTTCGTAATCAGCGACCCGATAAACCATAGAAACGATACCCATATTGATTTTCAGACTTTTTCATCCCCATTTCCTCCTTTAAAAAGTTGAATTTTGAAAAAAGCTGAAACACGTGTTTACTCATTTATTGTTAGAAATACTCTGGTGAAGTTTCAAATAAAATAGTCTAACTAATCTTGTTTCCCCATACAGACTTTGGACCCCCATTTCACCCCCTTACGGGGTGAATTTTGAAAAATCCTTTCTTAGTGCACCCCTAGACCTTATAAGGGACCTACGTGCCAAATTTGGAAACTCTAGACCCAGCGGTTTAGGCTGTGCGTTGATATGTCAGTCAGTCAGTCAGTCAGTCAGTCAGTTTCTTCTTTTATATATTTAGATGGTAAGTTTATCTGGTTTGGCGTGGCTTACTTTCGATACTTAATACTAAAATCAAAATTAAATATGGGTTGCGTACATAATAATTATTAATATACGTTAAAATATAGTGAAACAACGCTTATTTCGATTCCTACTTTAAGCAAATTAAATATAATATTGTCTACGGTTGCCGTGATAGTTATTCATGAAATAAAACAACTTTGAACGGATTATATCGCGTATACTGAATTTAAATTACATCCTGGCGTTTCGAACACTTTACAGCGTTCGTGGAAACGTCGGGATGTTATTAAAAGTTGTTTTATTTCATAAATTTAAGATGCTTAATATTTATTTGTGTACAAAAACTATAACAAGCTTTTATAAGGCGTATAGTTATAGAAAATTATCGTTCACTTGGCAAACAAAGACAAAACAGAAACGTTTCCATCAATAAAAAGACGTACCTGCAAGGTACATTTGGAAACAGGTATTCCATTGCCCTATATCAACGGGAGTTTAAATTGCTACTTGTCTTGTTAGTAAAGGAACAGAAATCCTACGCAAACATACCTTCTCTAACTCAAAGATAATTGAATTAACGAAGTCCGTGATCCTTTCTAAACCTTCACAGCCTAACTACCTTTCAAAACTTCGTAAATACTTCTAAGTGCTTGAAACAGTAACTGTTCTTTATGTATTTAACTATTTACCTCAAATTTACTTTTTAATTTATTTACGCTAAGAATTTTCAGAACAACTGGTTTTTTTTTGTGTTCCGTACATTTGAAAGGAAAAAATAAGCCGGGTGCGAGTCACACTCGTGCCCTGAGAGCTTCGTACCTATATCACAAAATTTTAACAATTACCGAAACAATATTTACCAACTGCAAATAAGCTCGTATTTGCATTTTTTTGTGATTGGAACAACAAATTAAGAATTTTTCGATCTTTTCCTTTACAGTGCTATAAAACCTTCCTTCTTGCCAATATTCATGATTCCACGGCCGATATGCGTATCGGAAGTACAGATTTTAATACCCCTGAGAAATGCTAGAAAATATGGCTCAAATGGCCGTATCTTTGGATTTCTTAGACATATAAGCTTGTAACTAAGGAGCGACAGACAAACAGACAGTTTCATTTTGAGCTACGGAACTCTAAAAAAAATAAAAGATCATGTTAATGTCATTTTGAACATTCGCCCGCTTGGCTGCTCCCGCTGCTGAACTAAATAGTAAGTCGCCGTGTATGACTACAACTTTGTTTTCAATTTCATTGGAATTTTGCTCGACGTACTGATAAATTGAAAGACCATTCCACCTTCAAAAGCCTTATTGTGAAAAGAAATATGTAATACCAGTATTATATCAATTCAGTATTATTGTGCATTGCGCTCATACAGACCTTATAAACCTATTCAAAGCTTCAATCAATACGTTTACAATATTTATTACAGTTCTACTTAATGTATACTAGTAGTCCTCCTCGAACTGAGAACTCGCGATTTACTTGCAAACGAGTTGACCAGTATAACAAGAACCATATGAAGATTTTTTTCGCATTCTAATTCCACAACTGATGATCGATCCAGCTCATAAACGAACTCTCAAATTTTCTGTATCTCTGCTACAACCCCAAAAAAATTCATAAAGATTAGAAACACGTTACTAAAGTTATCGTCGGACAAACTCTCAAAATTAAAAAGCCATCGAAATGCCGAGACGTCCCAGTAGCCAGAAGTTGTTTGTAAGAACTCACTTTGCTTATGCTCCGCTCGTTCGGAAATAAATAAGGCCCCAAGGGACGATGCAGTTCTAAATTTATATCCCGAAACTTTTACTACCGTCTACGATAATTAATTGCAGTTTTACTTTCGCGTTCAAAGTTTAAACTACTATTACTATGTAGGTAACGATATTATTCGAAGATAAAGTAGTTATTCTGGCCATTCCTATGTTCTTGATAATTAAAAGTTTTCAGCAAAACGTTAGGCATTTTCCTTTGGTAATTGTTAGTTTTTTTTTATATAACAACGGTGGCAAACAAGATTACGGCCCGCTTGATAATAACAAATAAATTACAATGTAATGAGCGTCCGCCCACGACTTCGGCCGCATGGAAATCATTAATGAATATTAACCCGTTGTTCAAACCCTTAAGGGTTGAATTTCCAAAAATCCTTGTCTATTGGAACTCCATGGGTTTTGATGAATTCGTTTAGGTACTGCCTTTGTATATTTACGATGCGCGTTGTATCTGTCAGGCTTCAAGCAAAGCATCTGTTTATTTTTATAAGTCGAATTTACTCTATAATGCACGCTACCTATCGCCTGTACCTTATGTAAATACGACTTGAATAATATTTCCTAGTTTGAACACGTGTTTACTTTCCCCTCTAGGTTGTCAACAGCGGATCCGGAGCGCACGCTACGAGTGAAGAACACTTCTCATTCCACGCTCACAGTGCACGCTTACACAATTTTGGAACATGGTGAGGAATATGCACGCTTTGATGATTTTGGAGATGCATTTGAACTTTGAAAATGCGTGAAAAAAATTTATTTCAATAATAATTAATAATAAAAATCTTCTTAATCTGCAGTATTTATGTTATAGTATATGTTTTGTTTCTGAGTCAACCACAATTAGAGTGGCCCAGCGTCGTAGCGTAGTATTAGTATTAAATTATCCAAACAAGAATTCCGATAGTATATTTACTGACATCCACCCGGGTTTACAAAAGGTAAAGTTGTCTCTTGAGTCTCCAAGTTTACTACGTAAATTGAAACTTGGTTATTAATGAAATTATGCATTTGGGACTTCTCTAGGAACAACACTTCAAATAGTTTGAACAATATGCTTTGTACCGTTGTAAAGAACAAAAGTTTTGCACAACGGTACAGGAAAGGTAAAGGCAACGGTAGGGAAAAATCTAGGTATGTACAAAGACGACTTAACATGATACGAGTATCATTTAAATAAAACTTTGAAACTAAGCCGTTACGTAAAAACACAAAGATTTTTTGAGTATTTACTTATTTACTACCCTTTTGTAATTTTATAAAAGAACGAACAATTTATAAATTGCATACCAAAATACTGTTATGTTATCATAATTTTATTATTTATATTTTAAGAATCTTTTCTAGGTTAGTTTTGAACTTAATACTGAACTAAATTGAGCACAACATATGGGGCGTTTGGTTTATTTAGATGATCCTTTTCTCTTTGTCAATTCGTTATCGGGTTTATGTAAATTTTCATTGATCAACATTTAGATGTAGATTTGTTCCTTTCCTTTCTTTATTTTTATCATTCAGGTACTTCTATTTTAGATGAGTTCTATTCTTAAATTTGTGCTTTCCATATGCCGTTGGCCGTAGCCGTGGGGTGCCCGGCCTTAAAATTGTCCCCCACCATATCGTCCCGTGGTTGCAGTAGGAGTCTGCTAAGGGAATATACCGGGAGATGGGCAGCAGCATCTTCCGAAAGCCTAAACAACAATAAACAAAAAAACTGCGCGCGCCAACCCGCCTGCCAAGCGTGGCGCGTATGGCAAACCCCCCCTTCAAGGGGAGGCCTATGTTCAGCAGTGGACGTCTCATGGCTGAGATGATGATATGCCATTGGATAGTGACTATTAACTACTGATACATGAGTGGCATGCTTTCCTAATATAATATTTTTGAGATAATCGTCGTGTTGATGATTATTTATTAGGTACTTGTAAAGTGCGGTATTCTTGTATGTTTTGTAGTGTTGATTATGACTATGAGGTTGTAATGTAAGAATACCGCACAGTGTTTATTTTAACTCGCATCTTATTTCACATCAGGCGCCTCGTTCCATTAGGTCTTTTTCCACCCCATTATTTCCATAATAACCCTTAAATATGGTAATTTCGTTCGACGAACTTTAATTAACTGCAAAGAAGAATTAAAACATCAGAGCTTAATTGGCACTAAAATTTTTACGATTGCAGATTATTTTAGCTTATCCAGTCTTAAAACATTTAATTTGCAAATTAATTGTTGTTATAAGCAGAAACGTCTGCAAACGATATTTCAATTTTATAATTGAAAGGAAAAATGGAAAAATTCACCGCGTCGAGCAAGACTCGAACTTGCGACCTCTCGGAACACCGGTCCGATCGCACTGCCAACTGTGCTATCGACGCTTACTCAACCCCGGTGAATCTTTCCATCTGTTACTCCTTTTTTGCTTACGTCAGAGGGAGACGTGTAGCGACATCTACCGTAAGTGCATATACACATTAACGGCACCGAAGAAGTTCGAGTCTTGCTCGACGCGGTGAATTTTTCCATTTTTCCTTTCAATTATAAAATTGAAATATCGTTTGCAGACGTTTCTGCTTATAACAACAATTAATTAGTACGGGTTAGCGCATTGTTATCGATGTTATTCCAATATGACTTGGAACTTCGGTGCCGTTAATGTGTATATGCACTTACGGTAGATGTCGCTACACGTCTCCCTCTGACGTAAGCAAAAAAGGAGTAACAGATGGAAAGATTCACCGGGGTTGAGTAAGCGTCGATAGCACAGTTGGCAGTGCGATCGGACCGGTGTTCCGAGAGGTCGCAAGTTCGAGTCTTGCTCGACGCGGTGAATTTTTCCATTTTTTCCATTTTTCCTTTCAATTATAAAATTTAATTTGCATTTCTTTATTTAAAGTCTGTAAAACTTTGAACTTTGATACACAAAATGGGAAGTACAAACTTATGAAATAAAATTGTCATTATTTAATTACAACTTATAACTAGCGTACGGACAGGTGGTGGCATTGTTAAGCAGAGAGTACACTGAAGTCGGCTAAGTTACGTTTTATGCTTGAATGACTAATGATAAAATTAGTTTTTTGTCGAAAATATACATTTCTTATTCAAGTAGTGCCAATATTTATTTATATTTATTTATTTGATCATATGTAAGTTTACAGTACATGACCAAAGCACTTACACATTACAATAAATTACATTACATTATACATAGTTATAAACTTACATTATCCTATATTTTTATAAAAATAGCTTCGAATCGAATTATTGAATCCCCCCTCGTTTTTTCCGCTAGACCTTTAGCTGATGTTTCCGAAAAAAATTCGGTCTGCCTAATTAAATAGAGTAATACAACGATTCGATCCAAACTCATTGACACTACTTGAATAACAAATGTATGTTTTTGACAAAAAAGTAATTTAATCATTAGTCATTAAATCATAATATTCACTTATAATACCACACGAGCTTCAAAATTATCGGGTATTTCCCGATAGGTTCGTTGCAAACAAATGAAGGAGTCACGTTTTTCAGGTTAAAAAATCACGAGCGCGAAGCGCGAGTGATTTTTCCTGAAAAACTTGACGACTTTATTTGTTTGCAGGGAACCTTGAGGGAAATGCCAGATAATTTTGAAGCTCGTGTGGTATTCGGGGGATTATTTTTCCGTCCCAAATGTCGGCCAATAGAATTGCACCATGAGATGAAATGAACAGTTAACAAATAAACATTTCCTTTGACTTTTTTATCGATGGTGGACAGAGAACAAACTCCAAATCGACTCATTTTCATGCAAAATCTCCAATTTTCACAATTGAATTCAACCTGTCAGTTTGACGTGTGACTACCAGAGAAAATATTCAAAAAATTATCAGTATAATACCATGTAGGTTGTACCACGTGACGTCGAATGGTGCAATTCTATTGGTCGATATTTGGGTCGGAAAAATAATCAGTGTAATCTCTGCTTAATCCTGCCCACCACCTGTCCGTACGCTACTTATAACAGATAAATTTCTCAAAAAATTTCGCTTTTTTAGCTCTCTGATTAGACCACTAAAAATACCGCTTAATAATTAAGTACTAAACAAGAAATCTCTCAGGTGATTTGCGTAGAATTCAATTACTTCAACACTCTTTCTCTTTTATTTTGGTTTCTTTAAACTCGTTATCTTTGGGATTTTGTTGTTATTTCATTGTTTCTACTAAAATACTAGTTTCCCTTAACATTTTTTTTTTCAGAACACCATCAAGATACTTTGCCGTTCCGACTGTATATCCGATTCACGGATAACCCCGTCTGTACTTGCTCCGAACGTGTTTCTAGTATGTGACGACAGCTTTATTTTGAAATACTATATTAGTAACGTTATAGTGTATTATAATATTATGTGACTGATTCGTAAAGAGTAACAACGATTATCAAATAACTTACAGTCCATGAGCTCTAAAAAGAACCTTCGGGTTTTAAAAAAAGACGTCGGGTATCAATCAACAGTGACACATGAAAAAGCAGAACAGCAATATTACCTTCGTCGCCGATTCCCGAAGGTTCTTCTTAAAACTCACGGACTGTAAACTAGAATCTTAAATATTAATGAATACCTATGTCCTAATACTTTAGTTCAATTCGTATTTAAACAAATTTAGAAAGCCTAGTTGATCAAAGACAAATGCTCAGTAAAACATATCTCGCGTCTATTTTCATTAAGTTACCGACGCGAGACCTAATTTATTCAGTTTCTAAAGAAAATCTAATAATTAGTTGGCTTGGATGAACTCTTGGTTGAATAATGAATGTGATGTCTGTGAGCGCTCGGATATAAGCAGATACCTACTGAAGTTATTTGTTCAATGTAAACCAAACTAACAAATGATGTCGTATAAAAGTCACCAGCACGTTTATACGACTAAATTTAGTCGTATAAACGTGCTAGTTGGAAAGTTTGATTTCCATTTGTAGTTTGGCCAAAAACTTCAATTATAGAGAGAGAATCATACTTTCTCTTTCTTGCGCTCTTCTTGTTCTTGCTCATCTTGCTCACCCTAACCACTAAAAAGAGATGAGAGTAGTGTTTTCCTTCTAATGTAACTGCATTTTTTGGTAAGCCAGGCTATATTAGTTTAATTGGATAATCTTTTGCAGGCGATACCTTTGACATAAGCGACGATTATTCCACTTTTTCTGAGAAGGGTTTTACTGGTATTGAGCTGTATTTAGCCGAGGATCACGGACTACAAGACGATGAATATTACGAGGTATGAGATTTTGATAATCTTTTGAATTACAACTACTATTAGGAACGAAGGTTTACCGGGTACATTTAAATGTTAACGAGTTTCCGATATTTCGGCAGTTACATGCGCCATTATCACGGATTTATTTATCGTATGGAAATATAAGTCACTGGATAATACATATTAAATGTACAAGGTTTAACATATAGATTTAAATTTGCCTTCTTCAAATACTCTATGGGTTTTTTGCAAAGTGGTCCTCAATTTGTCCATTGATGTTGGTGACAGAGCATTCAAAAACCATGTCTTCCACTGTATTCGCTTTGGGGGGACTCGGACCACCCCGACTTCACGGAGTAACTAACGTTGATACAAGATTTTGTTGTGATCTATCCATACCATTTATGTTCGTTTTCTGCGTCTGTTGTCACTGACTACTGCTACCATACACATTCCCATCTAGAACTCGACACAGTTATCAAACCACGAGTTTTTTTTAGAGTATAAAATTGATAAAATAGTGTGTTGTAAGTAGGTCCCAAATGTAAATTTTAACACACTTAGAGAATTATAGCGTTTACGATCTCAGCATTTCTGCAACTAAGTTTTAGGGCTTAGACTTAGTTGCAGAGATGCTGTAAACGCTATAATTCTCAAAATGTGTTAAAATTTATATACAATTGATCGCAATAGGGCCTTTGAAAATCGCATACTTATCTGAAAATTTCGACTACTCAGCACAGTTTACTAGAGTACCTATCGTATCTCTTCTTCATAGTCGGATCCTCATGTCTGAGGGTCGTGACCACCATAAGTCGCTCTATGTTGTATTGCTCTATATACCTATCGTATACTTTAGAATTGGTACGCTTCGACCACTTTGTATAGAAACCACACCCGTTTTCAATATTATTTTAGTGTATATCATAAAACGCTAAGCGACTTAAATATTACCCAATCTGCTACAGTCCTTCCATATTTTTTCTATCTGCAGGTAGAACCACAAGAATGCACAGTAGCACCTGGAGAATGGAAGGAATGGTATGTGAGCTTAACACCCGTCTTGGGGGGTGAGATTGCGCCACCTGGATTGGTGCTGCTGAGAACTATTCCAGTTGACGATCAAGGGTAAATTTGAACATGAACAAGCTACATTTGCAGCTGTAAGTGTAGAAACTAACGAATTTTCTGTGACAGAGACTTCTGGTGTCGACGTGAGATAGCGCCAGCGCGGGTGGGAGTGAGGCAAGCGCCGCGCACGGCGGTCTTACGTTTGTCGTGCAAGGAGGTGCGCGCGCATTTATGCGCGCTAGAACTGAGCTACAACGAAATTGCCAGGCGAGTCTACATATGTATACTTGTAATTTGTGGAAAATTTCCAAAAAGTACTCGAGAAAACGAAAGTCCAGTCCTTGCATTAAGGATGAATGAAGATTGCAACTTTTCCATTATTTTGAAATATTTTTGCATCTTCTTCCATCTTGCCCACCGGTTCTTATTAAGGCAAAATGTACTTACCTATCTGACAGTAATTTTTTAACTCCATTTCTTGAGTGTGGACCGGGACCTAGGTAAATACGTATTAAAACTTTGGAGTTATTTTAGCACAGTTAAAATCTGATACAGTTTGAGCGATCTTAAGATTATTTTCAATGCGACATCCAAAGTTCAAAAGCGAAAAGGTAAAGAGAAAAGAAGGTATAATCTGATATACTGGCTGGAAAGATATCAAGATGCTAGGAATCGAATGAATAGAGCACTCCGTCTGTATTAACAGCTAGTCGTCGAAAGCCACGTCTAGGATTAAGTTTCCACACGTACGGAGCTCAGTGCCGACGCTCTTCGTGATAGCTCAGCAGCTTCATATTGGACTTGTAACAAAAAACAACTTTTTTTAAATACCTAGTTGTCTTTCAATTGAACATTCTCTTTTTTTGCTTTACAAAATCTATTTCAATATAATTTTTCGTCGCAAGAAAAAAAAGGACCGATTTATTTCAACGGTTAAATTCATTTATAATGAAGTAAAAATGGATTCTTGCGATTCCAAACATAACTATAAAGTCCGCAATAAAAGTTGGGCAAGGTGATTAAAATAATCTAGACACGATCTTGTTTTTGTTTTGACAATAAATTGGTATTAAGCTCTCTTAGGGCCAAACCGTCTGTTGACGTAGACGTCATCGTTAAAAAAAATTATGAAAAGTTTGATGCACTTTTCTATTGGATATTTGGATGACAGCTCCGGAGCCTCCGTCGCTATATTTAACGTTGATCGGTTCGTTAATTATGCGTGGCGCAACCCACCCTTAGAGCATACGCTCAGTTACTGCTAGTTAGCAGCAAAAGTATACACAGATTGAAGCTTGATAATTGAATGTAAATTATTTTAGGGTGCGCAAGCGGTTCCGAATGCGCAACACCGGCACAACTGGGCTCCTAGTGCACTGCGCAACGGAAGCCCCGTGGCAGATCGTTATGAACAAACCACAGAAAACTTGCGAATGTGGCTGCGCGAATGAGCTTGGCGAACGGTACGACGCGGTGGAGTTGATGGTGGAACCCTGGAGTTCTACTGCGGTAAGACTCTATTATTTTATTTTTGGTAACATCCTTTGCTTCTTCCTTCTCAAACTCTTCTAGTGTACTGTTCGATTGAAGCCCCGTGGCAGATACTTATAGACACACCGCAAAAAGCCTGCGAATGTGGCTGTGCGAATGAGCTTGGCGAACGGTACGACGAGGTGATGCTGGTGAGCTGATGGTGGAACCCTGGAGTTCTACTGCGGTAAGACTCGTTTATTTCATTCTTGGTAACATCCTTTGCTTCTTCCTTCCTAAACCCTTCTAGTGCACTGTTCGATTAAGACCTAATGGCAGATCGTTATGGACAAACCCCAGAAAGACTGCAAATGTGGCTGCACTCATGAGCTTGGTGAGCGGTATAACGAGCTGGAGCTGATGGTGGAGCTCTGGAGCTGTATTGCGGTAAGACTGTTTGAGTTTTTATTGTATACTAACTAGTAACTTCATTCATTCTATCTATTCATTTTCATTCAAATTCAAAGATAGAATGAAATGGAACACCTTGGAGGAGGCTTTTACCCAACGGGGTCCACACAGGATAATAAATAATGATAATTACTGTAAAAAGAAAAGAAAAAAATATATATATATAAATATATATATGAGTGGAATCAAATAAAGTTAAATTAAAAAAAAAACTAGTGACTATGACCTGTAGACCTCTCGAGCCCACCTATTATATTACACAATAGAAAAAAAATCCCCTTTCGGTATTTATTTTTGTATTAAGCAGAACGTCTGCTAACGATACCACAATGTAAAGCATATATAAGTAAAGGATATGGTGGATGCATTCGCAGCCTCAGGTGTAGTCTCAGTAGCTCAGTTGGTCAGAGCGATGGGCATGTTTCCCAGAGTCGCGAGTTCGAGTCTCACCTGAGGCGGTGGATTTTTTCTACTTTCCCTTTCGGTATGTTACATGAATCAGGAGAATAATCGTATAGATATACGAAAAAGTTTTTGCCTGAACCTGAAATGAAGATACCACGCTCGCTTCACCCGCGCCTTCCTCCATTTACCCGGCAGTGGGGTACATGGTTAGGTTTGTGGTATTCCGATAACACTCACTTTTGCTTTCAGATGTGCGTCGAGGTGGAAGTGGATACAACAAAAATGTGGCCTACTGTGGACTGTGTGGATGAAGTGAAGGATGTTGACAAGAAGTGTTTGCTGTCCAGCTACCCTCCTCGGTGCGTTGTGGCGAGTCAGCTCACGTTCTCATGTAACCAGGAGATATTGGAGGTCAGTGAACAAATTTGCAAACGATCTTCTAAGAATTAGTACTTCACTTCCGTAAATTCTAATTAGAAAGGGATCTTGTAGTTATAAACTCGTGTGACCTTTCCGTGGACTCTAATTGGTCGTTTTGTATAATTTAGTTTATTATGCGGGAAAAGGTAATAGACAGGTCGACGGATATGTTACTGTCGCATCAATAAATAATAATAGGGATTAGTCACTAGTTAGATAGAGACAAAAAAGCTTGAGAGTTTTCACCAAGCCTGTCGGTTAAGTCGTCCGCTTAGGTAACTTTGACCATATAAGGTAAAAAAACTCCACGTAATTATGTGTACCGACGCGTAAATATGTTTACCTACACCCATATCATAAACCCTCCATGATGCGTTCAAAAACCGCACGTTATAACCACCATAAAAATTTATTGTTTCGTTAGTAGTTAGAACAAATGTCTTATCTGTAACGATGTTATTATTATCAAATAATAAGCAAAAATTCGATATCATTATGAAAATCCGGGTGGGCCCGGCCGCGCATGCGCTGCCCGACCGCCGACACAATCGAGTTGGTCATGGCGATGGCGTGCAATCCGTGCAATTGCAGTCATTCAATCATCATTTCGGGTTTATAATATGTGTGTAGATAAAGCAGTGTATGCATATTTACCGCACTTTCTTCGTCACGTGTTAAACGCAAGCATACGCTGTTCATTGAACCCTCACTGTCCTCACTGTCGGGATTGCAATCCGAATTATCCGAATAGTAATTTGCATGGAATTATTCGGATAGTAGCCATGTTATCCGAATAATATTCTGATAATGCAAACTCTACTCGCTGTCAACTGCAATTGAAGAGACATAGGACAAATCTTCTAAAAAATATATTTGTATGTAAAATATCAATCATTTCATATGTCTACAGACGTTACCATTGATACTAGAAGTGGACTTCCCCAAACTGTCCCTTGAGCCAGAGTCCATTGATTTTGGATTCGTCACTCACGCAGATACGCGGAAGACATATTTTTCAGTTTGGCATTCAAGCCGTAAGTAATATACAGTCAGCAGCATAAGTAGTAAGCGGGTGAGTTCTTCAAAATGATCATGACACTACTTTCTTAAGTCATTAGTGGACACCTCATCCGGTAAGTTTCTTGTACTAACTGTACCTCTACCTACATCCACCGCCATTTACATATTTGATAGTTAAGTCACGTAATAAAGGATACAGGGACTCATATGGGTACACAAGACAAGGAGCTTGTTAAATACCATTAGGTCTAAGCTTAAGGATATCTAAAGATTTTTTTGTAAGTCCAAACATTATTTGGTTTGGCACTGGGCCACAAAAACTTGTTAACATTTTTTACTTCAGAATGTAACTAGACACACTAGCTGGTCTAGCTAACAAGTAAATTCAGTGGAACAGCTGACTGGTTTAAATTATTTTTACAGATTCAAGTCTATGATGAAATAGGTCATATTTTAATGGATAATATATTTCATTTCAATATTTATTTTAACGCGAAATAAGTATTTCTTTAATTAACTAAATTAAATCAAACACAAAGCATTTCTTTTAAAAGCTTAAAGAACAAAGAATAGTTCACCAAAACATGATATTAATAGCCCATTAATCAGACGTCAAGTGTTTGTTTAAACTTATGAACATGGGGCCCATCAGAGGATCAGAGGCAGCCACACTCGTCTTACTGAGAGAGGCGATCGAGCTAGTCAAACCAGACGCGCTAGCGAGGCCGGGTTTAATATATACCGCTCCCCGAGGGAATTCGAGTCATTCTTACTTTGCCCGTCGGATTGTCATTGACTCTGGCTCACTCGTAGTATATCGGGATAACTAAGGTTATTGTCGATAAGGTTGAGAGTTTGACTCAGTGTAGCTACTCTGTTGCATTGTGTTGAATTATCGACTTTATTTTGTAGACAATAAGGTTGAGAGTTCAACGGAGCGCAGTCTCGCTGCGTCTGTTGGATTTTCAATACTTGTTTTTCTTACGTGTTTTAGTGAGTTTCTCAGCAATTTTGAGCTAGATCAATGTCCAGGTTGCATGGTCGACCTAACTGAATACACTTCGCCTAACGGTGACAAAGAAGTTTATTCAGGAATCCTGTAGAGTTGTTAGGTCCAGATCGGGAGGGGGGTCTGGCGTCAACCTCTTTACCAACATAGGTGACGATTATTACCCCTTACGTTTCTTAAAGGTCTGACAGACGGATGCGAGGGCCTCACGTGTGGGCCATTAGGAGTATTCCTTACTCGTTGAACTCTGTTGGTAATTGAGGAAACGTGGTCTTGTTAAATATATGTATATATTTCCATTATATATCTGGTTAGGGCGCCTTACTCAACTGTACCCAGGCCACGGCTCAAACGGTTGGGGGGAGGCAATCACACAGACACTAGGGTTTGCTATACCTCGGTTTTGTCGGCCGAACGTTTTCCAGCTTAGCTTAGGGCTAGGGTTTCCCACACGCTCACACACACACACACTCACATTAGAATAGAGGTTCGCCTCTAATTTTTTTGCACACATTAGAATAGGTGAATTGGGGTAGAGTTAGGGTAGAGTCATACACAGGGTGTTAGGATTTTATTACATTTTATATTCAATTGAATTTGGTATTATTTGCAAGAGATGGGGTGGGATAGAGTGTTAGATTTTTATTATCATTCATATTAATTTGGTTTGGTTTATAACTTATGATCAATAATAGTTATAAAATATGGATTAATAAGTTCAGTAGAATATGGATGCGATACTGAGACGCGTACATTAAATATGATACAAGGTAATTTATACTCATATTGAATTTGGGAGAGTTTAGGGGAACAAAATTATTTGAGGACAAACTAAATAATTTTGTTATAGGGAGCTGGTGACAGGCGGAGCAGTTCACTAGTGACAATTGAGCTTTTCTATAAGGGGTAAATAAGGGTAGTTAAGTCATATTTATTAGACGTTCTCAGTATTTCATACATATTTCGAACATTCAGACGAGTTTTTTGGCGTTTCTTCTTGTCTGAAAGTAGGTTCCGAAACGCTGGTAAATATACAATATATAGTGCTTAGGAATACCTATTAAAAACAATACAAAACAAAATAGGTATTATTTAGATTAGTTGGCCTGTCTCCATCCGTACGTGACAGTAAGTAGGTATGTTTGTATCTTTTGGTATTAATAAAATAAAATATATTTTTACACGCATAATATAATATATTTTTCTTTAGCTAGCTAGGTCAGTTTAAGGGGTTAAGAAGGAAAATATAAATACAAACGGCAAGGGCTTACTACTGTCACGGTAACTGGTCACGGTAGGGACGGTAGGAGATAATTACAAAAAAAAATATAATTCATTTAAATTTGACAAGCATTATATTAAAGTTTTCGTTTGATAGTACTTTTTTATGTAAATTTTTTCTAATGCAATAATAGGGTTATTAGGGACTAGCTGTACCCGCGCGGCTTCGCTCGCGTGCGTTGCAGTTGGTTCTCTCACTTTTCGTTACCCTCAACAGTCCATTGCTAAATGCTTTCTACATGTCATATTTCATACAGTATGTTTAGCAGTTTAGCTAAAATTGACTTCTTGCATATAACTTCGACATCCCAAAAGATCGACTGAAAGCGTCTGAGATTTGACTGTGTCAGCCATGGCAAATTAGCAATAGTACAGTGTGTTTTTTGTTTATGCGGGTTGCTCCGCCCCCCGAGCCCCCGTTTTTTGCCGCCCATCACGTGATTAACTCTAGCAAAACTCTTCTTCTCCCATTTCAAATATTCACCGTAACAATTTTTGGTATAATTAGCAATAGTACAGTGTGTTTTTTGTTTATGCGGGGGGCTCTGCCCCCCGAGCGCCCCTTTCATTACAGCCCATCACGTGGTAAACTCTATCAAAACTCTTTTTCTCCCATCTCAAATGTTCAACGTATCAGTTTTTGGTATAATTTGCAGTATTTTATTTGCCCCCCGTTCTTTACCGCCCATCACGTAGTAAACTCTCTCAAAACTCTTCTTCTCCCATCTCAAATGTCCAACCTAGAAATTTTTGGTATGATAAGCAATATTGCTGTGTGTTTTTTCTTTCTTGGCCCCCCTTTCTATCCCGCCCATCACATGGTAATCTTTATCAAAACTCTTTTTCTCCCATCTCAAATGTCTAACCTAACAATTTTTGGTATAATAAACAATAGTAGGGTGTGTTTCTTCTGTATGCGGGGGAGGAGCCCCCTGAGCCCCCTACTTTTTGCCGCCCATAACGTAGTAAACTCTATCAAAACTCTTTTTCTCCCATTTCAAATGTTCAACGTAACCATTTTTGGTATAATAAGCAAAAGTACGGTCTGTTTTTTCTTTTGCGGGGGGCTCCGCCCCCCGAGCCCCCCTTTCTTTGCGGCCCGTCACGTAGTAAACTCTATCAAAACTCTTTTTCCCCCATCTCAAATGTTCGACGTAACAATTTTTGGTATAATAAGCAATAGTACGGTGTGTTTTTTCTTTATGCGGGGGGCTCCGCCCCCCGAGCCCCCCTTTCTTTGCGGCCCGTCACGTAGTAAACTCTATCAAAACTCTTTTTCCCCCATCTCAAATGTTCGACGTAACAATTTTTGGTATAAAAAGCAATAGTGCGGTGTGTTTTTTCTTTATGCGGGGGGCACCGCCCCCCGAGCCCCCCTTTCTTTCCGACCCGTCACGTAGTAAACTCTATCAAAACTCTTTTTCCCCCATCTCAAATGTTCGACGTAAAAATTTTGGTATAAAAAGCAATAGTGCGGTGTGTTTTTTCTTTATGCGGGGGGCTCCGCCCCCCGAGCCCCCCTTTCTTTGCAGCCCGTCACGTAGTAAACTCTATCAAAACTCTTTTTCCCCCATCTCAAATGTTTGACGTAACAATTTTTGGTATAATAAGCAATAGTTCGGTGTGTTTTTTCTTTATGCGGGGGGCTCCGCCCCCCGAGCCCCCCTTTCTTTGCGGCCCATGACGTAGTAAACTCTATCAAAACTCTTTTTCTCCCATCTCAAATGTTCGACGTAACAATTTTTGGTATAATAAGCAATAGTACGGTGTGGTTTTTCTTTATGCGGGGGGCTCCGCCCCCCGAGCCCCCCTTTCTTTGCGGCCCATGACGTACTAAACTCTATCAAAACTCTTTTTCTCCCATCTCAAATGTTCGACGTAACAATTTTTGGTATAATAAGCAATAGTACGGTGTGGTTTTTCTTTATGCGGGGGGCTCCGCCCCCCGAGCCCCCCTTTCTTTGCGGCCCGTCACGTAGTAAACTCTATCAAAACTCTTTTTCCCCCATCTCAAATGTTCGACGTAACAATTTTTGGTATAATAAGTAATAGTACAGTGTGTTTTTTCTTTATGCGGGGGGCTCCGCCCCCCGAGCCCCCCTTTCTTTGCGGCCCGTCACGTAGTAAACTCTATCAAAACTCTTTTTCCCCCATCTCAAATGTTCGACGTAACAATTTTTGGTATAATAAGCAATAGTACGGTGTGTTTTTTCTTTATGCGGGGGGCTCCGCCCCCCGAGCCCCCCGTTCTTTTCCGCCCGTCACGTAGTGAACTCTACCAAAACTCTTCTTCTCCCATCTCAAATGTTCAACGTAACAATTTTCGGTATATTTAGCTATAGCGTGGTGTCTTTTTTTCTTTTTGCGCCCCCCTCTCTTTGACGCCCATCATGCGGTGAACTCTATCTAAACTCTTTTTCGGTAGGGTGTGCCGGTACTTTTCGATTTCCGTGTTTCACTATGTTCCGTTTGTTTTTTTATAGTTAGTTAATTTAACTTTTATTCTTGCACCTTTTGTACATGTCTGTTGTATAGACCCAATGGTTGACTGGTGGAAAATACCATTTGGTATGATGTCCGCCGTTTGGTCTCACAGTTTTGTATTTCGTGCAAAAGATTCTTATAGGGAGGCAACGCGCCCATAAAACCTCTGGATTCACAGGCGTCCATTTTCATTGGCTACCCTAAGTGCTTACCATCAGGCGGGTCGTATGATTGTTTGCCATCGCCGTGGTTTAAAAAATATATAGTTGAAATACAAATGCATAAGTATTTATTTACCATATAAAGGCATTTCCCATACAAAGTTTAAACCCCCCTTAAACCCCCTTAAATCCAAAAAGTTCGTATTTTTTATAGCCTATGTCCTGACCAGAGGTCTGTAGAACCTGCTAGTAAAGTTTTTATCGAAATCGGTTCAGGCGTTTTGACGCCAACTCTCCCCATCCAAACAGACAAACAGACAAACAGACAAACAGACAAACAGACAACAGTGAGACAAACAGACAAAAATTCTAAAAATCGCCGAAACGTGTTCTGTTATCGATTCTAAGAGCTACGAACTCATTTTTTTGCTAATATCTCCAATGTACAGATTTTTGACCCTGTTCACCTTTATTATATGTATAGATAGTATGGAAATCCAAATCTAATTAATCTACACATAAAAGACGATGGGTTCTAAGGTTACAACGGGGTTTCTACTAGACGATCACATGGCCAAATTAAATTATTTTCTAGTTAATAATTAATCCTGGTATATTTTTGTTTAAACGGCATAAGGTTTAGATAGTTAAAGTTACAAGAACTCGGAACTCTTCCACTTTTTCCGGAAAATCTAAATAATAATTTAATTCTATAGACGTCTTAAAATATGTGCTTCTTAACGACATAAATAAACCTATTGGTATTCCATTTATGTAAGTATCTTGGGATAGTTTGGACGCAACAATACAATAACGAGGTTCAAAAACTAACTCACCTGTGTTACAATGTCAGTTATAACACAAATTATAATATTCCTTCATGAATATTGAATTCAGTTCCGAAAATTTTAATCATATCCCATGAAAATTCAGTGAACCTTAATATCCCCAAGGAGTTTTATTGAGCATTGAGCCTCATTCATAATCAAATGCGGGGCGGTATTCGAACTTTTATAATATGATCATGGTTTGTCTTCAAAATTAAAGAAAAATATCGTATTGACGTTAAGCAATCTTCAGATCAATAACTTATTGAACAAGAAGAGCGTAATTCAATGGAGATACAAAATTTAAAAAAAATTTTGCTGAGTAAATTTAAAGAATAAACGAGTAGACTATGTGAAGCCAAATTAAAAATTGTAGAAACCTCGTACATCCCCAGTAAGTAACACAGTGTTCGTGAATTTTGTGAAATACCCATAAAATGCCCATTTCCGTTTTACATTCTAAATTTCCATGTCCCATGTCACCCGTACGATTATTTCGGGACAGGGGTGCTTATTTACGGGCGCGGGCGCCTTAAATTTTTAAACCCCTATTGTGATACGTTTTTCTCGAAAAGAGGCTTGTAATTTCATTGCTGCACGAGGGTGGGCGATTAAGTCCTTTTGTTAGCCCAGTGTAAAGTAAAATCTAGTTTGGTAACCACTTTTGCGTAACCTCGGGGTCACTATTCTAGTGGTTTTCCCGAACTACCAGCTCGGGTAGTGAGACAACTCTGAATGAAATGGAGGCGGTTGAATTATCTACGATGCAATGGTTTTAGGAATGGATGAGGTCTGGGTAAATAAGTCGTTTACTTTTACTCGTACATGTGTAAACTGTTTAACGTTATTTTATTACGTGGCCAGTTAACAATGAACCTGACTGATGATGAATAATTACCTTAGTTAATATCATACTGCAGTGTCTTGCAAAACCTTTGGTAGATAGAACGTTTTACGGACAGAGAGCTATCTAAAACAGCATAAAATATAACCAAATTACCTGCCATGATGTCACGGGCAGGGCTTGTAACCGGTTAATGCAAAAAACCCCGAAATGATCCAATATATTTAATTATTTTATGGTTTTTATGTAAAACCCGATGTTTTATTATAGTTTTCACTTCAAATTATAGGATTTTTCGATTGAGTATAAAACAGTAACGAAAAGAACGAAAAAACAAACCGGTTTTTACTATGGATTTCGGTTACGGTTACAAGCCCTGGTCACGGGCTTTAATTTTTGTGGTTCAAGCTATTTCTGTTGTTCAATTCTTACTCTATGAAATGTCTAATATAAGATGAACCCGATTCAACAATTAAAGTCCTTGACCGTAGGTAAAAATAAACGTTAGCTAGTCAGGAAACGACATTCGAAATATCGCGGGTCACTTCTGGACGAGGTTAGCTTAGGGACAATAATTGGCGTACTTGAAGAGTTCTATGCTCATCAGTGCAGTGTGCGATACTTTAAATCAGCCTTTGCTGAATGATGATGAGAGTGAACATTAAAAAGTTAATGATGGTTTACTAAATCCTCGTTTTTTTGCAGTAAGCGCGACCATTACCATAGGTGTGTCGTGGCAAGGCAACGCGAAGCTGCGGATATACCCTCGCCACGTACACGTCGTTCCGGGGAAACGCGTACGCGTTTATCTGCAATACACTGCAGCGTAAGGATTATTCAAATTTCATTTCTTAGTTTCTAGCCTAGTGTCTGACAGTTTTGCAGAACACTCAGTCATATGAAACGTAACTCTGTGAATGTTTTTTTTGTAATTGTATGCGGTCGTTGGATGACGATGAAGGGTGAGTTTTTCGGAACTATGTACGAAATATCTTGAGGTAATCAGACCTAATCCTAATAGGCCCTAGTTTTCCTTTAAGCTGGAAGATCAGATGGCAGTCGCTCTCGTAAAAACTAGTGTCTAGGCGCCATTGAACCGTAGCAAAAAAGCTGGTACAAATCCTAGGAACATGATGAGTCGCATGGCAGGATGAAGCTGCGAGACTACTTACGACACCTGTACCTTGATTTACATACAGGGTGGCCAAAAAATAAATAAATTCCCGTTGACTGTAAGGTTCTGGAACGCTACCAATCCTCCCTCTCAAGTTTTGAACCTCTCAGATAGAATTTAAACTTTCGTGAGACATATTAACACTATTATCACTGCATGCGGCTGTACTCACTTGTGTTTAGTCACTACGCGCAAAACATGTCTCCGAAACATGTCGCGCGTAGTGACTAAACACAAGTGAGTACAGCCGCATGCAGTGATAATACTCTCAGATAGATTTGATTTTTGGACTTTTGTATGGCCATTACTCACCGCCGCCGCTCAATGGCTATACAAAAATCTAGTTCTATTTTGGTCACTGGGTATATAATAGTCCAACTGTGTACTGCGCAGGGTCCTTATTTCAGCATCATCATTGAAGCCTTATTATATCATAGCAGTCACGCGGTTGTTAAAGTAAGTGTGACAATGGCTATTCTACAATGTAATTCTACTTGCTTCGCATTGGTCCCCAGTTTTTAAGAGGCAATTCACCAGAGATCAATATATTATAGACTTCTGACTACTTCATTCAATATGTTTATTTTTCTTAGATGGACAGGCGCCCCAGTGCCAGTAGAAGGTTGCGTACACTTAGCAGCAGCTGCCGGCGCAGGCGCGTGGTGTCGTGCCGCGCTGTACGTGCGCGCGGAGCCCTCGCGTGACGCGAAGTTTCGACAGGCGGTCCACGACCACACGGATCAGTGGAACCTGTGGCCGCCGTCTTTACCTCGGTTGTGAGGTTGGTTCTTTCTCCACTTACCATCGCCAACACTGTTAACTAATTGTAATCCCTATTGTAATAGCGTAAGGTCTATAGATGGTCAGTTAAGTGTGTTTCTGTTTGTATTGGACTACCTGCGTCGGTTGTAAGGTTGGTAATTTCTTCACGTAATACCCAGGGGTATTCAAATCATTTAAAACTGAATGTGACGCGCAGTTAGCTCGCTACTCAAAATTTTATCAGGAGGTGGATCAGTGGAACCTGTGGCCGCAATTTCTAACTCGGGTATGAGGTTGATTCTTTGTCCACGTACTTAATATTGCATTGTCACTGCCTCGGTAGTAAAGTGGCTAATTTCACCATCTATAATAATAAAAACCCCCTGTTTCTACACTGAACGTGTCGTGATGTTTGCCCCCGACTCGAAGCTACAACAGGAGGTGGATCAGTGGAACCCGTGGCTCTCTGCCTCGGTTGTAAAATTGGTCATATGTTCAGCTAATACTTACAGTACTTATACCCTTTTTTTAAAGTTGTGCGTGTGCGAAACCAAGTTCGACCAGAAAGTGCGCGACCTTACGAATTAGTAGAAACCTTGTCTGTGGCTAGCGCTACCCACAACCGAGGTTAGTCCTTTTTCCACATAGTTTTTATCCTGTACCCTGTAAAATTTCCGTATCCATTAACAGTTCAATTACACTACCGAGATTTTTGAGTACCGTGGCTGCTCCGATATATTTGATGGCGACTGTACATAAAAGTTTGGGATCTAGCTTTTACGTACGTTGTATTACAACAACGCCTCTATTTTCAAGGCGACAAGGTGCATGTTCAGATATTTTTGAGTGCCGTGACCGCTCCGATATATTTGATGCCGACTGTACTAGCACTTTTTAATTAAAGCTCGCTCTAAACGAACAAAACACAAAACAACATCGTTGTGAGCAAACAGTTGCTTGACTTTAAAACTGCTTTTAAAATGTTATGGACAACAACTTAATTAAAATTCACATAAAAATGTTGGCTTTGTTCTCGATTCCGCAAATGCCGTATCTAAATAATATCAAAAACTAATTAGTTTATTGTCTCTCTAGCTACAGACTGTTTCATAAGTGCGAGCGGAACGAAAAATATGTATTTATAAATAGAAAAAGAATTGAAGTTAAAGAATTGAAATGGAAGCTCCTCGACTCCACTAGGGACCCTAGCTGGCTCATTTCTTGGCCAAAGAATCGGCATCACCATTCAGCGAGGAAATGTGGCCCATTATTGGCACCCTACCGCAGGGGGTAGATCTGGTTGTTAGTTGTAAGTTAGTTTTTAATTTAGTTTTAATATATTTGGCAAAGATAATTTTAAGGATGTTCTATGTAATTCTATATTTGTGGTACTAATTTATAAATAGTATTAAATTAGTATACTCAATTTTCTTGTGTCAGAATACGTATCTTGCTCATAAAGTTTTAATATAGAAACAACAAGAATTTGAGTTGCAGTGCATTTATTTTGTAGTTAACGAGAGTTATCTATGAAGCAGAAATCACAACAGATCTTCAAGTTCATTTGCAGTTTCCTTTAACTTACAGTTTCTTTGAAATTGAATACGTTGAGGAATAGTTGGTACAGCAAAACAAAAATATGTGCACATTTTTGCACCTTACTTCATTGTAATAAGGTCCAAAAGTGTACACTTATTTTTGGCGTTGACTGTACAATAAGTAAAGAGCGTTTAATAAGGAGTTATTTTCACTTAGTCCATTCGACCCGTAACAAAACACGTTTTTTACAGATCCGGTGTTCATGAAAATTTCGTGGTTTTGGAAGAAGAATTTGGGCTAGCATACACAGAAAAAAAAAGATATCTTAATCCAAGATATTCATTCTTGTATAAGGAAAATCGATAATTTCTTGAACCAAGTATGATTTTGTTGAACCAAGTATGATTTTGTTGATCCAAGATAGAACTTACTTGGTTCAAGAAATTTTTACTTGATTTAAGAAATTATCGATTTTCCTTATATACAACAATGAATATCTTGGATTAAGATATCCTATTATCTGTGTAGTAATATACAGTCCGTGAGCTCCAAAAAGAAGCTTCGGGGTTTAGAAAGAGACTTCGGGCATCAATCAAGAGTGATACATGAAAAAACAGAACAGCAATATTACCTTCGTGTGTCATCGCCGATTCCAGAAGGTTCTTCTTAAAGCTCATGGACTGTATGCTATATTGAAAGTAGACTTTTATAATATTATTTACGTTGTCAAAGTTTTAATTAATAAAATATTACTTTGCGTTTCTGCGAAAAAGTGTGTTTTATTTCTCAACCGGTTTCACTGTGAAATTATTTTAAGCTAATAAGGAGTGGAGAATATTTTGCTTTTGTGTTTCAATTAATTACCGGATTTATCAGGAAGGTTAGACATAAATCAAATTATATTAATGTTCATAAAGTATAAATTCAAGATACCGTAGACGCTAAAGACAGCAGGATTGAAACAGTAGATAGATGTCATTATATAAATGAGGTCACTGAAACTTAGAGTAGATAAAAAAACATAACCCTCCTTGTTTTTCGCAGTCAGGTAAAAACACCTCTAAGATATGAAGAAAAACATAAACTAATCTTTTAAAACATTATTGATGCTTTCCAGTCGTGATAGTAACTTTGGAACCACTCTAGAATTCATACAATAGTTTCGTGCTATTGCAGAAATATAGGTACCGCAAGCGAAGAGTGGCTAGTCAATTAAACCCTCTTTAAACGCTCGTTAATAGGGTTTCCTTTGAACTGGAACAACCATTTAAATAATAGAGGGAATATTATAGAATCTAGTTTGCGCAAGTTGGTAAGTCCTGGCTTAGTCTCGGGTTCATGTAACGACTATTGTGGCCATTTAAATGTTTTGATATGAAAACTGAAATAATACGCTGGTAGCTCTTGTAAATAGTTGGTGCACTTTGTGTGGTTAGAAACTTTTTTCATTACGTATTTTGTATCTTAGTATCCATTACTATTGTAAGCTTAGCTAACATTTTGGACGAAGGTCATTAAATAGCGTTCGTCCAAAAAAAATAGCTAAGCTTAAAACATCTTTTTTTACGGTGGACAAATTTTGTCTAGGCAAGTCCACAGTAAAAAAGAGTTTTTTTATTGTACGTCCAAGACCAAGTTACTATTATACTTATCTAGAAAATACGTAGTTTAAAATTTTTCCAAATTTTATTAATTATAACCGAAACAAGTAACATAAGTCTACCGAATTAAAGGCACAGTCGCAATGAAACATATCGGAGCGGCCAAGATATTCAAAAAACCTGAACATATGCATTTATTGCCTTGAGAATAGAGGTATTGTTCAGATATTTGTGACCACCTTGGCCGCTCTGATATATCTGAATGCGACTGTACCTACTTACATAATATTGTTCAAAACAGTTATAAATATTTGGGAATTCCGCATATCGGAGCTTTGATCGTAGGTTGAATGCACATCAAAGCGTTTTTGTCATCAGTAAAATAATTAAGTTTTGGATATTTTTGTGTGACTTTAAATAATAGACTAAATTATTTGAGATCCTTTGTATAAGTGTAGACATAACTTTAGACTGAGACGGCTTTTCTAGACCTTCGTAATCCCTTAGGAATCCTAACCCCAATATGTCCGTGAATTCCATACTTTGGGAAAAGATTGGTTATTTCGTTGGGCTCCGACCACGGGATTTATTCATAGAGGTGGCCATTAGATCACGTCTCTTCTAGATGGTGCATATAGGTCTCCTGCTTTTCCGCCGAAAATTGCATTGCCGAATTTCACTTGCCATCCATCTTTTCGCAGAAGTTTCATTTGGTCGAACAACTTTTACCAAATAAACTTCGCAACCATTTCATTTCCCAACCCCATAGTTGGCAAATAAAAATGACCTACTAGGTTGGGTTAGGTTAGGTTGGATAATGTAAAGTTGGGAAATGAAATTCGGCCAAATGAAACTTCTGCGAAAAGTTGGTTGGCGAGTGAAATTCGGCAATACAATTTTCGGCTAAAAGGCAGAAACCCGGTGCATATAAAACCACACTAATTGAGTTTTTCACGTACGTCAGCAGTGTAAAATCTTTCTGAGCTTAGAATATACGCAAGAATTTTCTAATGAATATTCAAAAGGGTAGACTTCACTACAAAAATGGTAATAAAGTACAAACGACAGCAGTACTTTACAGCTGCGTCAAAATATTTAAAACAAACAATTATTAGTAGTAGATACAGTCGACCAAGAAAGTGGTCTACCAGTTTTGACAAAAGTTTCTGCAAGATCTAACGATCGCTAATAGTCGCCGGTGCAGACGACAACAAAGGGCATTATACGGATTTTAGTGATGATGGGATCCCCTTTTGCATAGTGAGACCTTAGGACCCATAGAACATTTTAGGAAGCAGAGCCATCTAAATTTATGGTGCGGTAGGGGTAAAAGGGGGGGGAGATCTCTTTTATCAACACATAGATTGAAAACTATAAGTCTTAGCAACATACTTCAAAGGAAAAAATTGTAGAGAATTTAATGAACAATATATCCTTTATTGAAAGTTTTGTAGTAACTTTAACCGTTTTTATTAAAAATATGAAAGACTGAAATTGGGACACAAAAGTATGGGGGAGGGACGGAAACACCTACTGGACGACTTGTTTTCACTTCTATTTTAAATTCTTCGTGTTCTAAAGGCAAAAGGTTGACTTTGAATGCGTAGCTGCAATATCCTCCCAAGGTGACTTCTGCCTTTGAAACTATATCGAAGCCACTGAAAGAATTAACTGCCCGAAAATATTGTGAATGTTCCAGATATGAGGCTGTGTAGTGTATAATTGAATAGAGGATATAGAAAAAGAGAATGAATATTAGGTACCAGTGGCGGCGCGTCCATAGAACATGATTCCCGTCGGCTTGCCTAAATTTCAGGCGCCTGAGCAGTTTTTCTACAGCTCATGAAGAAATTATAAGCCAAATTCGGCACTGGCTTGCCTAAGAAAAAATTTAACCTACCGCCACTGTTAGGTACCTACTTGTTTTTTTAAATTCTATAGTCTTTTTTCCTAGCGGTTGTCCCGGTTGGGGTCCGTTTGACAACCAAATCCCATGAATTGGCGTAGGCGAGCGTTTTCACAAAAAGTTGTTGGTTTTCACATTTTTGAAATTTTAAGAATTTTTTGCATATTCCTACTCAGAATCGTGAGTACTATCAACTCCACTATGAAATTAAAAGTGTCCTGTTCCTCTTACGCTACTTTTCTATGGGCACTTATATGAAAGTAGCGTAATGGAACATAAAAATTGTATGAAAATTTTGGGACACTTTTCATTTCCTAGCAGAATGAATAGTACTCTCGATTCTAAGGAGGAATATCCAAAAAATTCTTAAAATTTCAAAAACACGAAAACCAACAACGTTTTGTGAAAACGCCCAGGCACTACTTGTTATGAATGTGACTGCCATAATCTTAACTTCCGACCCAGAGGGGAAACTAGGGCCTATCGGAATTAAATTCGGTTTCCTTACGATGTTTTCCTTCACCGAAAAAGCGACTGGTATTTCCTGCTGGTATTCCGTGCGGTACTAACTCAGCGGTACTATCGCCAACACTAGCTATTTTTACTATTTTGACTATTTTTTTAACCCCTATTGCAACGGCATAAGGTCTATCGACGGTGTGTTGCTGTTTGTACGAGCCATGGTTTGAACCCGATACCTTATACCCGGATTGAAAATCGGACGTCTTAGCGCCAGGTTCAATTTTTATTATTATTAAATATTATAGTAATTTATTTTTAATTTGTATGTCTTTCTTATATGATACCATTATTTGTAAAACATATTATTAGGTAAGCATTAGAGCTCCAATTAAGTCGTTTTTCATACATAATGAGATTGTTGTTGAAAGTAGGTTTACTTATTTCTTTTTCGTTAAAAATATTGAAATAAACTTATGATTTGTATAATTTTTATAAAGGGGAATGACAGGACTATATCATAAAATATTTTCGTCGCGTTACGACCATAAATAAAAAAGATATAGACATTTTATTCAAAAAAACTTCAAACGTCGATTTCATATTTCTTATATTTTCTTAGTTTTTTTTATATGGAAAGGTATAAGTAAAATACCAAAAATGAATTCGGCATCCTTGCTTTACACGAAAACGATATCAAACTTGACTATATAGCTCTACTTTTTTTTTAATGAATTTTGGGGTGCACCCCCCACATTCCAAAAAACTTGCATCAATAATTTAAATGGCTCCTCTTCTTAAAGCATTGCTTGTATCGTAAGTACTAACTCTGCACAAGGAAATTCCATCATCATCATTTTCCGTATAATTAAGTGAACACCACCGACTATAAGGCTGACATTTCTAACGGAGTTTAAAACATGCACGACCTTGTTGTCTCATTACGTTCAAACGAAACTCAACCGTAGGGTGGTAAACCACATTTTTGGTCGACTGTACCTGGGATAAGCGTGGACTGTTGTAATGTAAAATATTGTGGGATCTAAGAGGTTCAGCTAGCGAGTAGCGGTTGAGTCTTAATACGTAACTTTAAGAATTATATATATAACCTGAGGGCCTACCGCGAAGTTCGAAAGTCGACAAAACGATGGCCCCGTCTCTATCGCTCTTGCATATACGAAAGGGAGTGATGCAAATAGACGATTCGATGAACGAAGTGCTTCACGGTTACAGGCCTGGAGGCTACAAACAGAAGTCGATAAAGTATTGCATCCAATAAAAAAAATCTAGACGATCACTTTCTTCAGACATAATGTAAAGCCGATGTAGATAAAAATAAATACAAAAATAAATTTGAAGGTTTTGAATTTCGTCAACTAGTAACTGAACCCATAGCTTAATTGGTAAAAAGATCTAGCCCCGGCAAGGCGTATCGATGTAGGTTCAAATCCTATTGGGTTGATTATTTTTAATGTTTTCAAAGTTTATATTTGATTTAATTTAATAATAAACTATTGTTTGAGTGGAATGCACCACTTTAAAAACATTTATAATGAAAGGCAAGAATGCATGTGGGGGCGAGAAGTGGCTCACGGAGAGCCGTTTTGCTGCATTGACCGTAGCAAATGGAAATCCGTGATCTCTGCCTACCCCTTTTAGGATATAGGTGTGATTGATTGGATACAAAGGAAAGACTACAGAAAGGTATCTTAGGTAGGTAGTCTATGTAAAGCGAACAGGCTGTACATTATGGATGTGTTCTAGCTAATACATTATGGATGTGTTCATTGGAACCTGTGACAAGATTACGGCTAACCCCACACATGTGGCTTTAAATTAAGCAGGATTTTTTCTTTATAAATCAATGGACTTTTTCCGCTGTATAAATTTCAAAGTTTATTTTCTCTGGTTGAGACATGCGAACCCTTATAGACAGACTTTACATGGTCCAGTGACAAAATGGCGTCATAAACTTTTGCACATACATTTTTTTATACCACGACGGTGGCAAACAAGTACACTGCCCACATGATGGTAAGCAGCTACCGTAGCCTATGAACGCCAGCAACTCCAGAGGTGTCAAATGCGCGTTTCCGACCCTTTACAAAAAGGAGGATTCACTGTGTTGACGGCTCTGGAACAAGAGGGTCCCTCATCGTCAACACACTGGGTCCTCTGAGCTCTTTGGCAACCTTACTCACCAGCAGGAACACAACACTATGAGTAGAGTCTAGTGCTATTTGGGTGTGGTTTTCTGTAAGGTAAAGGTCTTCCCCAGTCGGGCTCTGCTCCAGATTTGAGCGAGATGACATTCGCTGCGCTGTGCCCTACCACACAAAGCGAGATGACATTCGCAGTTCCCATACCTATTTTGGACGTAGTTTAAGGACATTTATACTGGCTTTCTAGATTTTCCGGTTGTAAATTTTGTGGAGGGTGTGCATGGTCGGCCTTTAGAATTTATAGTGGGAGTATGGTAAATGATTATACTATTTACAATAAAATAAAGATGTATATAAAATTAGTAGGAAAAAAATAACATTGCGTCGCAGCGACATCTAGTAACGAGTAGCGTACTGTGTAGTAACGCAAGATAACGCTGCGACGCCATGTAATTTTTTCCTCTGATAATACTTATATTCCCAGTCCGTGGTGTATTTGACACTTTTGACAGCTTAAAACTAACGCTTTCGTGTCACAATTTGTTCCTAAACTAAATTATTTGTACAATACAAAACTTTAGTTCTCTTTGACATTCAAATGAAATCAAATAACTGTTTGTGAATTCACAAAAAACCATTTTGAGTTCAGACGAGACGGCATATTCTCATAGCCAAGAGCATAGACTTAAATACGACAAGACCAACTACAGGCCAATTTCTTTGGCAACAGTAGCGGCTAAGGTGCTTGACGGGTTGCTTGACGGCGTACTGTCGAAGCACGTACAAACGCACGATGCTCAGTTTGGCTTTAAGCCTGGTTTATCAACTGAAAGCGCGATTCTGTGCTTTAAGCATACCGTCAAGTACTATACCGATAGTAAAACGCCTGTATTCGCTTGCTTTTTGGATTTGTCGAAGGCATTCGATACTGTCTCCTACGAGGTTCTTTGGGGTAAGCTGGAGACCCGCACAGATACACCGAGGGATGTGATCGACCTACTCCGATTTTGGTACGGCCATCAAACCAACTTTGTAAGATGGGCAGGTGCACACTCGGACGTGTACAGGTTGAAGTGTGGTGTGCGACAGGGGGGTCTCAGCTCACCCAGGCTGTTCAACCTGTACATGGACGAGCTGATTGGTGGACTCAGCAGCACTGGTATTGGATGCTCGATTGGCGGTACCACGGTCAACAATATTAGTTATGCTGACGATATGGTGCTGCTGTGCCCATCAATCAGTGCGCTTGTCAAATTACTGAAGATGTGCGAGGAGTATGCTGGGACCCATGGGCTAAGGTACAACACCAGCAAGAGTGAACTTCTGGTTTTTAAGGCTGGTGATAAGTCGTACGATATACTACCTGAAGTTTACCTATGTGGAGCTCCACTCAAACGGACGGATCGGTTTAAGTACCTTGGTCACTGGGTCACTGAAAATCTCCAGGATGACCAGGACATTGAAAGGGAGCGCAGAGCATTGACTGTTCGCTGCAATATGTTGGCCCGCAGGTTTGCGCGGTGTAATGGGGATGTCAAAGTAACGTTATTTAAGTCGTTTTGCCAGACCTTTTACACGTGCGGCCTGTGGACTGACTATACGAGGAGGACATTCAATGCTCTGCGGGTCCAGTACAACAACGGGTTCAGGTTACTGTTGGGACTCCCACGCTTTTGTAGCGCGTCAGGTATGTTCGCAGAGGCACGCGTCGACAGTTTCATATCTATAATACGCAAGAGAACCGCCTCCCTGATGCGCCGCGTGCAAGAGAGTGCCAACAGTCTCCTGAACCTGGTGGCAGAGTACCCGGCTGGTCCAATATGGAAGCACTGGAACTCCATCCACATGGAGTCCAGAGGCAATGTATATGGGATATTTTAAGTACCTATCTATGTAGTAGGAAATTAGTTATAAGTATTAACCTAGGATGTAAGATTTACGCTTTATTACCTACTAACACTATATGGACATGTCTGAATTAAATAAATTGAATTGAATTGAATTGAAATATGTTCATAGACGGCTATAGTCTAAAAACTTTTTGAGGCTCCAAGTCTTTAGCACCATCTAGTTGAGAGCGACCCAAAGATAGCCAAAATGTAAGAGGAAATTTCACCTGCTCTGCTAGTCCATCTAGTAACGACTAGCGTACTGGATCTTTAGGTAACTCTCAACTAGCTGGCGCTAAATACTATGGCCGTCTATTATATCTTTAAGTGTATGCTAAGAGAGAAAGTGACCCAACGTACGCTTTTCACACTTTGAACATTTCACACTACTAAAAAGCTACCATTATTTAGCAACTGTATTGATATGCATCGTGTGATGCACTCTCAGAAATGTACTGGTAATTCTTCACTCATCCCGATTCTTGCCACGAGCTGCAGGCGAGTATATTTCAAGATCAAGGCCCGTGAAGTAATGAATACTTTCTGCCCTTGCCATTATTATTAAACACAGTCTCCTAAAACTGAGTGAAGTGCTTCACGTTATAATGAAAATTTTATTCTTATCTAAGTCTAGTAGCAACTGTCAATGGTTATTTATATTGGACTTAAACTTTGACTTGTCTCCGCTCAGTTACCGTTCGGAATTGCAATCAATTTCAATTTCAATTAAAATTGTAAACCGGCGTATAATTCCTTTTGGGAAACTTGGGCTGTCTGTTTGTTATTTGATTTAATAACAAGGGCATTTTGCTTGTCTCATCTAACTCCAATCTTGATATCAGGAGGAGAAATTTCGTGCACTTGACTCATGTCATTTTAAATATCCATATTAGAGTGGGCGCCATATGTTCGACACGCACACTCTCTCACATTGATCCCTTATTTATACGGGTTTTAACCGTGGTACCACGGCCTTTGTACCACGGGGGACCACGGGTAAAAATTTTTCTCCGTAGACACACAACACCGAAATGGGACTATGGGTAATTGAAAAGAACCGGGTATTAACCGTGGTCCCACTGCTATGACCCTCAGTGGATCCACGAGTATTTATTTTGTCCCCATAGACCCACTGCTCGAGAATGGTATTCATTTGCTAGTATTTAAAGGCACAGCAAAAAAAAAATAACCAAAACCTACCTTGCCTATTAAAAAAATAATAGCATTTAGAGGCGTAATTTATGACATATATTATCTATTGCTGTGGGACTACGGGAAATATTTATTTTCGAGGAATGACCCGTGGGCCCACGGACAGTTTCGTATTCAAAAAGATAACTTAAAACTGGAGCAGTGGGGTCTACGGGGAAAATACGGGGAAAAAAATTCCCGTGGTCCCCCGTGGTACAAAAACCGTGGTACCACGGGTAAAACCCTTATTTATATAGTGCTCTCCCTTATGGGAGTGGACCTAAGTGATAGTTCAGACCTGGATACGGCTACCAACTTTTAGTATGTTGTTGGGCATGGACACACTAGGGCCCCAAAACTGCCGCGAGACGGGGACTTAGGTGAATGACTCCCGAGTAATAAAATTAAAGTGAAAATTTCATCAAAACTGGCCACTGCACCTACACGTGTTAGTATCAAACAAAAGAGGATTAAATGTGCTACATTGTTGTAGAACATTAGGTACCAATGTATATTACAGTTTAACAGCTATTAACAGAAACCGAAATTCGAAATTCGGATATTTGCATTTTCACAACAAAATTAGAAATCGAACTTTAAAGCAATGTACTACAATAAGAAAACAGGCTAGTTGAGCTATACAATACACAAAGCACTAATAAATCGAGCCAGAAAATTATCTTGTTACTCGTATTTACATGTACGCATTTTCAAATCATCGGGTATTGCGTGACGTCATGGCATTGTGACGACCAACAATTGTCAATTGACTTAAAAACTTGCTCGTCTCATCTCGCTTGCAGATAAAGCCCTTACACGTGATTTGAGATTCACTGATTGAGGTTGTTGATAAAGTTTCGTCTCATCAACATTCAATACACGCAAAGTTCGCGCCGAAAGATGACAATAGGCTTGTCAGCGCTCCGCTCACTGTGTGCATTGAGCGAGTTATAGAAATATGTAGAGTACGATCACACATAGCTAGCCGAATATTACAGGGTTCTATGTTACACTTTCAGGGTAGTTAAATTTAGACTTAGTGTCACTGTAACAATATCCAAATTTCAATTCGATAAAAGTGAAACATAGAACCCTGTAATATTGGGCCAGCGATAAGTTACGCCAAGTACTACTTAAAACGGGATATTTACCATGTGAGTTTTTTATTTTGAGCTTCCGATATTTCGGCACAGTTGCATGCGAAAGAGGGTAGATCGCTATGGTGTGTGGGTAGACCACAACTGACACTCGCAGTAACTTCAGTTACTCCGTGATAACGGCGCATGCAACTGTGCCGAAATATCGGAAGCTCAAAATAAAAAACTCACATGGTAAATATCCCGTTTTAAGTAGTTTTTGTAATGTTAATGACCATGTTAGCTTAAAATCATATATTACGCCAAGTATATCGAGCTCCCATACATAGCCACTACCAAGTTGCTATTCAATTTATTAAAACGTAGAACTCTACGGCTTGGTCACAAAAACTGGCTATATTGAAGTATGTTTCTACTTACACTTGTAAACTAATAACTTTTGAAACAAAAAAAACGACTTCTATGGGGGAGGCCTGTGAATTGTAGATGGTGCACTTAGATTCCTTACAATGAAATGAAAAAAATTGTCTTGAAAATCTAACTTGCTCACCAAACACAGCAAAGACAAATCGCCTAACGTGAATCTATCTATCTATCTACATGTATGCCTTTAACAGAGTTCGAAATTATCCAGATAATTATGATCATTGACAGTTATCGCGATAATTATCGGATAATTATCCGATAATTATCGGATAATAACCCTGGTATGAGTACTTTCTCTTATATATGTTATGGACCAAGTGATAAATAGGTCATTATACATAATGCCCGGGCATTATGAATAATGGCCAATATGAGTAGGCAATTTGATAATAACTATTCAAATAATTGAATTGCCCGGGCATTATAAATAATGCCCATCACCTATTTGGCAGAGTAATAAACCTTCGATAATAACTATTCAAATAATTAAATTGTCCGGGCTTTATACATAATGTCCATCAACTATGGGCAGAGTAATAAAAACAGAGTGAAGTATCTCCTTACTCTATTGAGCACACCGAGCTTTTTTGATGCCACGCGGCCTTCCCTTCAAGGTGACTATGGAATTGGACGTCACTGGAAATTTCGAAACCGAGGACCCCAATACTCCCTGACATCGTAAGAGTTGCGCCTTGGAACTGAGGGGCCACAGCAAATGGGGTTTTCTTAGCGGTAAATGAGCAAACTTGTGTCTTTGTGGGGTTTAATCGGACCAAGTTGTCCTTACCAGACTCCAGAAAGAGTGTTCTCGATATCAGACACAAGTTTTTCGTGACACTCTACCACAACGGAACGAACGATATTGGCACGGCCCACGGGCCGTACTACACGTAGTATAACATACATAATATAATGTCACCGATCATTGATATGCAGCAGAAATTGCGCTGGGGATAGCAGCCACCAGCGTTTATGTCCATGCTTTCAGAGCAACCTTCGTCGACTACGACTGGTATGCTTCTGTTAGACAAAAAGCTGGCGACCCAACTGCACAGTCCCTCGGGCAGTCCGTAAGCTGGCAACTTCTACAGAAGACCCCGATGCCAGACCCGATCGAAAACCTTAGCTATATCAAGGCTGACTGCCAATGCCTCTCCCTGACTTAATAGCTGAAGCCAAGCGGTGAGTGAGATACACTAGAAGATCACCAGTCAAGCGACCGTGGCGAAAGCCGTATTGGTGGTCACTGATCATGTCGTGCTCTTCTAGGTATCCCAGGAGCTTCGCATTGATTATGCGCTCCATAACCTTGGCGAGAAGGGACTTTATAGCGATAGGCCTATAATTCTACGGATCTGAACTATCACCCTTTCATGAAGGCTATCACAATCGGCAAGTACCTCTTTCATGAAGACGGTACTTGCCGATTGTGGTACGAGAGTGCGAAAAAGCGCGTCAGCACGGGACATGACTCAGAAGCACACCGTTTGAGTACCACTGCTGGTATACCGTCTGGGCCACTCGACTTGTGAACGTTTAATGATAGCAGCTCCCGACGGACATCATTTTGTACTATGAAAGCAAAAATAAAAACAAATTTGAACCAGGAACAGGAAAAGTCACATGAAATTAAAAGTGTACCATTTCATCCATGTATTTAGACTGCCATTTATTCCATATTTTGTTTAAAAAAAATCCTTTCACCTCCGACCATGATTCCATTTACGCGCAACAAATTATTTTCTTTTTTTTTCAAAACAAAACGTATGAAGATGTACTACATTGAAGTGATACTAAACAGATTAAAAAAAGAAATGGCCCAATTACTTAGGTTTTATTTAGTGAATATTACTAAATTACATTTCTCAAGGGCAAAATAGTGTCAAAATTTTAAGATCAGTTTTAATTTTTCATACGTAGGTAAGTTCATTTTTTTGTTTGAAGGAGTAAAAAATTAATTTCAAAAATAGAGTTCTTGCACCCAAATTATACGAAAATTATATCAAACTCGACCTAGCAGCTAATGGTCGCCAGAAATGTAGCACAACCTGGACCTCGGAAGCTCGATCTCGCGGCTAGGGAGCTTAATCAGCTTTGTTTGACCTATCAAAACAATCCTGCCAAGCGGCGTCGCCTGAGACAAAAATTCTGACTCAAATGTCTAAAGTTCCCCGGTATATTATCAAATTGCCCAATGGTCACGTAGCATTATTCATAATGACCAGACAATGTGATAAATAATGACATTTAGATGATAATTAATCAGTTTGCCTGTTCCGGCTGGGCATTATTCATAATGCCCGGGCATTATAAATAATGCCCGCATTAATCACTTGGTCCATAACATATATAGTGCAACAAGTGGTGTCGAAATTCGAGCCTGATATTTTTTTGTACGTTCTGCCTTCACAAGTTTTTTGGGTTATTATCAAATCGATAATTATCAGACATAAAAATCAAATTAATTATCGCGATAATTATCAAGATAACTATCATTGATAATTATCCTTTCGAACCCTGGCCTTTAACATTCGTGAAGTTCTCTAGATACTTTATACATCCCATCATCAGAACTGCGTTTTGACAAAAACAAGACTAATTATATGTGATACTCACAATCGAAAAAAAAAATCAAAATCGGTTCAGACATGAAGAAGTTATGGAGTAACAAACATTAAATAAAACATACACCTCGAAGAACCTACTCGTTTTGAAATCTTGAAGTCGGTTAAAAAAACGGTCGGTATAACTAAATCTTCTCTCTGTTTACAAACACGTATCAAAAGTTGTCCCATACTAAATTAAATTAATAAAGAAGTTTAGATTATCACTCACACTATTATTTATAAGTACTTCACGTAGTCAAAAATCAAGGCCACGTAGATAATAATGCAAGATAATAGTGTACAGACTGTAACAGGCACGTTTAATTTTAAACAAACTTAGTTCTGGGGGACAATTTTTGACTTTCGAGCGCCCGAATTCAAAAAGTTTAAGCTCGAAAATAATCGCACACAAAAGCTTACCGCCAATTTCTTCGCATGAAATTAATAGTTTAAATAATCATGATTTTAAATTCCTATCGCTGTTATTTTTAAAACTTAATTTTATCGTTATATTCTGAGTTGTAAATGTCACTTTCGAGTACTCGCATCTCAAAAATCACCCTCCTGTGCCAGTTTAAGTTATTACTTAGGAAAACATCAGACTGACAGATAATTTAGCCGTAACTTTACAAGTCAAGCTTTAAGGTCTTCTAACTATACCTTATACCCAACCGACTTCCTACCATTTATAGGTACATCTTCGGATCGATTTCAGTCTTCAGTTCTATACTTTTTTAGTCTTTCTTTCCCTGCATTCGAACCCTTAATAGCTGCTTTGATTAAACAAAAAAAAACATCTTGACATAGTCCATGCTTATAGGATTATAAACGGAAAAAAACAACTAAACTACCAGAACAGTTGTTGTAACCGATAATACAATCTTGTAAGGAAAACTACTTTATTTTTATGTTAACTACTTATATCTTAAATTCAATAGAACTATTTAAACATTAGGACGCACTAAAGTCTAGTTATTTATACTATGTAAACAATTGTTCCAGAATTCACTAGATTTTTCTAGTTCTGATTACAGGATTTTGGTATCATGGACGAGACTTTTTTTTCCGTGTAGAAAGTATAACTGACTTCGTCGTTATTTCGTTCGTTTTTAGTTATGGCGGTGCTCGTCCGTTTGGACTGTTTGTTTCCTGTATCCTCATCTGGAAGTTGTCACAGCTCTTCATTATCATGTGGAACCTGATGCGGAGTGGGCACTTGAGCTGGTCACGGGCACGTTCATCGGTGGCAGCACAGGGATTGCAATCCGGATTTTATTTGTATGGGAAAATCCGGTTTTTCGGATAAAATCCGGATTTTCTTATACAATTAAAATCCGGGTTGCCGCAGCAGCACTTAGCGCCGCAGTAGGTTCGTTTTGGTAGACATTATGGAGTAGTTGCCACTTCGAAGTTTGACCTTTTTTATGATGTGTAGGTAGGATGTATTAATTTGTTAGAATAGTTAGTAAGCAGTGATGTTTATTTAATAGTAGCGAATTGGATGAGATGTCTTTATTATTCTATCACCAGAAGTTCACTTTTAAAATTATCGTACGGCTGCTCTTCTGTATTCGGCTGAATACGAGTATTTAATATTTGGTTTAATCTGCTATAGGTACATATTATGTATACCGTTTTCTGAATAAGAGTGTCTATCGATAAATGTGACATTTTCAAGTAAGAGGTACGTCATTGTCCGTTGTTGATAAGATCTATTTCTCAATTAATTATCATGAACCTTTGAGGGACTTTTTACATCAAATCGTCTAATAGTAGTTTATGTAACTGTTACGTAATAGGGGTCCTTAAAACACGAGTGTGGTTTTATGTAACGAACGAAGTGAGTTTCATAATAAGATCACACGAGTGTTTTAAGGCCTAATTACGTACAGTTGCATACACTGCTTTATCTACACACATATTATAAACCCGAAATAATTATTGAATGACTGCCATTGCACGGATTGCACTGCCATCGCCATGGCCAACTCGATTGTGCCGGCGGTCGGGTGGCGCGTGCCGGCGGGCGGGGCCCACCCGGATTTTCATAATGATATCGAATTTTTGCTTATTATTTGATAATAATAACATCGTTACCCATAAGACATTTGTTCTAACTACTAACGAAACAATCTATTTTTATGGTGGTTATAACGTGCGGTTTTTGAACGCATCATGGAGGGTTTATGATATGGGTGTAGATAAAATGTTTTTTTATACAAAAAAATACATTAAAAGGAAATGAGTTTAATTCTACACCTAGAATAAAATATATAAAAATACACTCAAGCACATATCGAAGAGGAAAAGAGTTCCGCGTGTGAGATCTACTTTATAGGCCATAACCAAACCACGTGGGAACTTTACACCACTTTCTTGGCAACATGTATGTTCACATTAAATATTATAGCTTGCTATACATTACTGCCTAGCAATTGGAACTGATAGAACAAGCTGTAAAAAACACGCAATGGAAATAAAGTGATTTGTTAGAATCGATTTGTAAATTCAAGATGAACTTTTTCTGGTAATGTTTCAGCATAGTATTAGCGCTTTATGGTTCCGCAAATCGTAAAAACGAAGTAAAATTATTGTAAGATGAATGGAAGTTGCTTCTTATAAATTATTCAACGAATTCGTTTGTCAAAGTATGAGTAAGTCAGGACTTACTGGAGATATTAGATACCAAATTTCACTCAAGAAAGTTCATAATAATCCGCGGTCTTGTGTTAGCTGGCGATATGAAAGGGTTGCGACTCTTCTGAAAACAGTAGACTTAAGAAATATATGACAAGTGGCCAGTAAAATTCAGTAGATATATTGCCACTTATAACGTCGAAGCTCTTCCTACTTTTTTTGAGTGAAAAAGAAATGAGATTACTGACGGCCAAATAGGCTTAGGTACATACTTCACTGGCTGAGTGACCCGAAATAGTTATTAGCCTCTGACACAAGATAACTCCACTCTGCCTTATTCTGTGCCACTTCACGCGAATCTGGTACTCCGAAGACGGACCAATCTTGTAGGGCTCCGTCGCTCCAGCGGTATCTGGGGCGTCTGGGGGTGGGGGTGGCATTTTATAAATTTCTTTGTTCATAGTAGAAACAATAGGAAAATACACTTTTTGCGTCGCCTGCTGCGACAGCACTTAAACCAAGCCAAGATGACAGTCGTTTATCTGCACTGCCAAAAGTAAAAACCGTATCGGGAAGACAGAATTGGAAAAAAATGATACCACGACGGCGGCAAACAAGCATACGGCCCACGTGATGGTAAGCAGTTACCGTAGCCTATGGACGCCTGCAACCCCAGAGGATTCACATGCGCGTTACCTACCCTTTAAGAACCTATACACTCCTTGTTTCAAGAACCTCATAGTGTAGCCCTCTGGGAAAACCTCGGCAGGGACATTCCACAGTCAGAGCGTTCGCGGGAGGAAATTCCACTTAATCATTCCCTTGCATTATTTTAATTTTCGTTTGAAGTTTTGTCGCGCCAGTTACAACATTCAGTACGCGAGATCGATCCTTGTATTTTATTTTATGTAACCCACAATACTTCGAGTTTTATTAAAATATTTCACCCCGCATAAGAACGCAATAAAATATTAGGATCGACATATAAATGTTTGCTATTCTCTCACGCAAAAAGTACCTGGAGGGAATGCAATATCACTACATTTTCTTATTTCACCCAACCAAGTACTACCAATATTCCGTACATACGAGTTTCATAAACGTAATTGACGGCATTGCTTCGTAGTTCAAAGAGCTCAGAATTTAGTCTACATGTCGGTAATTCATTGGGATTCTAGGAATATCACAAACGGTTCCGAAACTTTTTTATTACATATAATAAAAGTTTCGAATAAGTTACATAAAGGACGAAAGCGGAAATTCTCGACTCGACTACAACTAATTTATTGTCATGTGAACACAAAACACGTACTCAGTTATGTAATATTCCGGCAATTCCTAGCACGATTTCATTCTTATTGTAAATGAAAAGAGTGATGTACCACAATATTACTCGTAAAATACGATTAGGTATATTAGTATCCATAGATGTTATAAAAATACGTCAAGTCTTCTCATACTTCTACAGTTCAAATTTCTTAAAACTTTTCTTTCTAAAGTTTTAACAACCGAATAAATAATCGCATTATATTTTTTCTATAAATTAGTCCTACTTAGCAAACCTCCTGCCAACTAGACATGTGCGCCGCGCCGCCGCGCCGCCGCCGCCGACGATTTTTCCACGCCGCCGCCGCCGATGATTTTGACCGGCGTAAAATCGGCGTGGCAAATTTTAAGTGTTTTAAAGCCCGGAAACGGTAAATAACTATTGAGTGGCCAGTATACTACGTATTTTTTAAAGATACTTTTGCTTCTTGACTTATCCTTTGCCAGTTACATCAACTTACGTCATTTCGATGCTATTGTAAGATTTACGTCAACGATTTATCGATTCGGTGATTCATGACGGCTGGTTTTTGAATTATAGGCTACAAAAATAGATGAAAACAAACAAAAACAATACAAATATGATAAAAAACCTAAACTAGGGATCTGCCGGCAACGGAACAAGGCCCAAGCTGCCAGTGGTCAGGGCCGCGTAGAGAGCAACCTTCGGGCTGTGCGCGCCGTGTCCAGGATTACCGCCATCTGAATCTGACTCTTGCACCAACCTCAACCCCGAAGCGAAAGTCTTTGAAGATGTTGGTGTAGTCTCGACTCTTCGCAATGAGAGCGTACGCAAAAACTACTGTCGGAACAATAATCACCGAACTGAATCAACCTCCCACATGGCAGTTACCTCGTGAGCCAAGTCTAGGTACTTGCTGGACTTCTCTGTCTCGGTTTTCCTTTCACGTGGTTCTCGTGACGGTGATGTCGACGAGCATTGCCCTGCGAGCGATCTATCAGCATGATATCAGGCTTATTGGTAGCAATAGTTCTGTCCGTGATGATAGATTGATCTCAATAGAGCGTGGCACGACCATTAGGACTGGCGCAGGTGTGTACTTGTAGTACGGCACTTCGCGGACCCGAAGGCCGTACATAAAGCAACCTGCTGGTTTATAACCCTAGCTACGAGATTATGTCTGTGCAAGTGCTCGCCGCTAGCAAGATGAGAACAACCGGAGATGAATGCCTGAGTGACTGTCCGGGACGGCCACAGGATATATCTTCATAATTCAGGCATACAATACCGGTCTTACATGCCCTAGTCATGATACCTTCGTCCCCAATTGCACAGGCTTCCCTCGGTTTCTTCAAGGAGGTCCCCAAATCGTAACCAGTTCACCGACGCGAGCAGGTCTATGTGTCCCATGAGGGCCCTGTAGAACCGCCCGTGTAGCTCCTTCTTTTATTTTTTTCTTAAATGCCCCTTAAGTCACGTTTGATGTTGGGATTTGGGATCCTTGATAAATCGAGGGAACTATTTAAGGCCACTACCTGACTTGGCGATACGTTATCGGTGCAGTAAAGGATGTTCGATATTTTTTTACCGATTCCTTACCGAGCGCCTATATTTGAATGCAGGGTTCCTGATTAGCGCGGGCTACGCGGTGAGGGTGCGGCATATCGCAGGCCGCGTCACGGAAAAACTTGCATGCCGAGCTCGCACCGCGTGTAATTTCGGGGTCCATATTGGCTCACATAAAATTACTTAGCATAATTTTTTCAGTAATACCGTTTTGTGATCAGAATTATCATTCGTCATAAAAAAAACATAATTTTTATGGTTATAATATTTTTTCATATAACGACAGTGTTAATAATACAATAATTGTTTGCTGTCCGAATTTTTTGAGACATAATATAATTTCCTACGTTTTTTGTTGATAGTAGTCATTTCTGTGACAGGGTCGACGAAGCCCCCGCTTCGCGGGGGCTTTTATTCTGGGTAGTTATGCCCTTCGGGCAGTATGACACACTAACCTAACCTAACCTAACCGAAATTGTGTTGTGTTGTGATCGCAAGATACCTAACACTCCTCCTCGCTTCGCTCGTCGTCGTACCTAACGGTGACCCTGGAAAGTAATATTAGTATAATAGATATTTATATTGATTTACATTATAAACTTAAATAATTCGGAGTAACGATAGTTATGAACAAAAAATACTTATAAGAAATGATCATTATGATTAAAACAACAATTTCGGACTTCCAATAATCGAAGTACAAATTTTATGTGAACTTTGGCGCACCCGTAATTTCGTGAACAAAATGGCGGCGGCAAGAGCCACGTGTAATATTTTGGTTGCCGATGTGGAAAAATATCTACTTTTATATAACTAGAACTGAACGAACTAAACTATAATCACTAGAATACATCTTCTTCATCTGACATCCTTGTCTTTTAGAACTCAACATACAATTTTCTCTTACGAATTACAAATGCGAAATCAGTCGGTTTTGCACTTATTAACTTCGGGGCATTATGTGTTAACCTATTCGATGCAAGTCGTGTAGCCAGTTCTACATAGATAAAACAAATAAGTATGTCTATATAACTAGTTTATCTTTTGTAAAATTCTCTAAAATCATGTCTTGTATTTAAAATATGCAAAGTTTGCTAGTTAATCATACATTGTCAGAGATTTGGGGAGTTTTATTTACGCAAGTTACACTTAATAACTCAGTAGGCTTCGATTTAGAGCGTATTTTGTCAATTTCCCCAATAATATTAAAAAATATATACCACGCCGATTTCACGCCGATCACGCCGCCGCCGCCGGTCAAGAAACTATCGGACGCCGCCGCCGATGATTTTGGCATCGGGGCACACCTCTACTGCCAACTAATTACAAAATGCATTGTAAAGACAGGATTAACTCGCACTTCATATTTTGAACAGCCAAGTACGCCAATAACTAAAAACTACAACAACAAAACGACAAAACATTTTTACAAAGAAAACCAAAAGTTCTCGTAACTGATACACCCTTGTTGAACTTTGTACAACTTCAGTTTGCGATAAAATATAACATATCATCCTGTAAAAGACATTACGGAGAGGAAATTTTGCAACATAAGGGAACTGTGACACAAACAGACCGATAGTAACATAGCCGCGGGCTCCAACTATAATGACATCAGCTAGCAAGTGTAAAGCGAGTTACATAAAGCGAAGCTGGAACGGCTCCCTTTTTAGAAAAAATGCCTGTTTATAACTACATACAGTAGAGTTCTGCTTTGTATATGTTTATACTTGTTTATGTGCAATAAAGTGACATACTACAAGGAGAGCTATTTTACCAAATCACCTGAATAAATATCACTGTTGAGCTCCTGTCGATACAATTAAATTGTAGTATTTATTACGCTCTTAAAATATTAACGATACCGTTTGTATGGTTTAATTATAACCAAGTGAAGAAAGTGGATTTATGAAAGTGCCTGTAAAGTAGATTGAAATAAATAGGTAGGTACCTATTCATGGAGCAGTTTGGATCCACACCGATGTGTCAAATGGGTGACCACTCATACTCGAACCATGAGATTTGTTTGTTAAAATATTTCATATTTTAAGTTCATATTTTCGAAGTAAACACAGCATTCTACAAGTGTTTTATTTGTCTTGTACTGACATAATTATTTATTTATAATTTTTAACAAAAAAAGAACCGACTTCACATAGGATCCGCTATTCCAAAAGGAAGTGGCCGAGTTGCTGTAAAAAATAGTGAAATCGGTATAGGTGGTATAGTATAATAATTGAAGAGTTCTCTCGATTTCTCCAGGATCCCATCATCAGATCCGGACCTGGTGACAATTGACCTGGTGGCAACTGTGAAGTATACTCTTTCAAACAAAAAAAGAATTTTCCAAATCGGTCTAGCTAGCCGTCTTCGAATAATAATATTTTTTTATTTTCGCAGAAGTTTCATTTGGCCGAACTTCATTTCTGTTGGGATCTTTTGCCGTACAAATGCATATTACCGACCCTAAAAAGGAGATTCACTGGTTTTTAGTAGTCGGTCCAGGAGATAGCAACATTTATACCAGCTACCGTAGCCTATGGACGCCTGCAACTCCAAATGCACGTTACCGACCCTTTAAAATAGGAGGATTCACTGGTTTTTATCAGACATCAGTTTCCCTAACCTTAAACGCTATTCATAAATCGGCAAACTTATTTCTCAAGCGATTTCACTTTATTAGTATTTACTTTTACGCCGTTTGCTTTTACCATCTGCGCCCTAGACAACGATAGGAGACTCCACTTTTCCATTTTAAACAAAAAACACCATTGCTAAACTAACTTGGTTGGTATACTCACATAAACATGTATACAAAAATGGACCTTATTTCAACGGCATACAATAAAAAGTGTATACATTATTTTGTTTGTGATAAGACATTAGTGGTGCTGGGGTTTTAAGGTCGGTTAGGGATTAACTACACTGAGTTGGTTTAATGTGCCAGTCGGAGTTTTATACTTACGTTGCTTTTGTGGAGTATTAAAAAAGTCTTGTGGGGAACGGAAGGTTTTAAGTTCAAGAAGGGTTTTGGTTTATTTTTTTACGATGTTAAACACGACCTGTGGATAGTGTCGATGTTATTTTTATGTGTACAACTCCATATATGGAATAGGTCTTAGTGACGTAAAATATACCGTTGGGGAATCTGGAGCCATTAAGACCCTCTGTTAGCCCAATATATAGTCGTAGTTTTATCGCCTGTCACCATAGCTGTCACGTTCTAACAAGTAGGTATGTGAAAGTGACGCATGACGCGATAGGCGATAAAACGGCAACCATGATAGCCGTTCTGGTCTGGTAGATCTTATTACCCCCTGGTAATAAGATCTTCGATATCAGTAGGACTATAACTTCAAATTAGAACCGGTTATGTATTTTTAGGTGTCTTCCCTAGTATCTTAAACTGGGTTCTTCTCTTAATCTGGGTAGGTAATTATTAATTTGTCTACGTGCAAATAAATAATGTTCGGATCTGATTTGGAACCCATGTTTTATTTGTATATATGTTAGGTTTAAGTATTAGTTTAGTTTCCATGTAGTTTTTATTTTTAAGTGTAATTTGTACCTACTCAAATGTGAAACAAAGAATTAAGTAAAGTTTTCAATGTATATTGCAAACTGCAAATGCAGAAAACATCAAAAAATAAGCGCAAGCACAAATTTTGCTGCCGAAGGTTTGAGATTTTACTGGGTGATTTTATTATTGCTTTGTGTGAATAACAAAAAGAAAAAATACTTTTCACCTCACTAGCTCGGAAAGCCCTTTTTGTTTGTTCAATATCTATTGTGAAAATCGCTTTTTATCCACATGTGGTGAAAGAGTTTTGACATAAGTGACAAGTGGCTTAAGTGACATTTGACAGCTAACAAAACGTAAAACGTTAAAAGTGCAGAATTTTTAACATCGCAATTAATGAATTGCATCGAGTAAAAACACTTAATACAGTCTTACAACTTTATTTTAATTCATAAATATCAGCATTCAACATTAATCTTCATTCTTTTTGTAAAAACGGATAAATTGTTCTGACAGCCGAATAAGTCTACGTACGAACAAAACGCATCTGACATTTAATAAAACCTTTTACGTCAAAACTTTTCATTTCAATTCATCCATCATATCAACGTTAAATATTCGCATGTTTTTCTAGGTTGTTTTGTTAAAAATTAGTGATTCGAGTGATGAAGAAGTATTAAACACCTGAGGAATTACGGGAAACCGAGCAAAATGCACCCTTTTTCTTATTTTCCTCGCTTTAGTGAGGTGAAAAGTTTTGTGTTATACACGGGTGAAAGTTATTTTACGTCTCGTGTATTAAAGCACTCGCTACGCTCAGGATTCTATTTTTGAACCACTCGCTTCGCTCGTGGTCAATAATAGAATCCTTTCGCTAGCTCGTGTTTCAAATAACACTCGCACGTAAAATACAACTTTCACCCCTTGTATAACAAATAACTATTGTTTGTCTTTACAATTCTTTAACAATGCATTCTCCCTATTTAATATTCTTGGTAACAAGTCCTAGAAACTGGGAGACTAAAATGAAGCCAGCGGACTGTAGAAACGTATCAAGGAACCGAGAAGTCACTTGCACCCCATTTGAATGTTTCTCTTGGATTCGCTTTAAACAAATGCGAGGAATACTAAACGTTTACGTGGGTAGAGTTTTAACGGGTAAGTCAAGGATTAAAATGGGGCTAATAACAGTTTGGTTACATAATTAAAAACCGGCCATAATGGAGGGTTTCGTCGCTACTATCGGAAAAAAATATCGCAAGGTTTTTTGACAATTTGTTACATGTATGGAGTGCCCCCTTAAATTTCATCAATTTCACTACAAAACTAAGTAGCGACACACAATATAAACCTTATTTTTTCTACTCCTGCATTCTAATTTGCCAATAAAATGACTGACATGTAAATTCAAAGCATATGCTTTATGAACGTTGTCATAATATGACTCAAAAGTCGACTCTTAGGGATATAATGGGTCTGTCGGGCCCCGCACCGCCGCCCGCCGCCGCTGTAGACGAGGCGGGCGCCGATGCAATCCGCCAGGAGATTGCAGACAATTGTATATAGAGGCAGCAGGTCATTCGTCGAGCTCAATGCTTACCGGCTTGCCTAACACTCGTAGAAAAACTATTGTGTGCAACGGTACATAATTAGGTCTTAAAATTCTCGGGTCTGTTTTTACAAAATTCGGCTTCGCCTCATTTTGTAACTTCGACCCTCGAATCTTAAGAACCCTTATTATGTAACTGTTGCACAAAATACTATTAAAATTTGATTAAGATACGTCTTATAGTTTCCGAGTATAATAGCTGTGACATACGGACGAACAGACGGACTTTTGACATTTATAAAACCGTTGTTTACACCTGCCTTCGCTCAGGATAGAAAAAAACAAGGTATCGCCATTATTACGTCACAGACAAAACTTTGATTCTCAAAATTAAAATTTTGGGTTATTATAAATAACTTCATGATTGTGTTTAGTGGATATTGCATACGTTTGTCATTGGGGTTACTAAATTTTACATTTCGGACTTCAATACATAGTGTACGCTTAGATCTTTAAAAATACGCAACGGATTTTGATGCGGTTTTTTTTTTAGATAGAGTGATTCAAGAGGAAGGTTTATATGTATTTTTGCACCCGTGTGAAGCTAGGACGGGTCGCTAGTATTACAAATATAGCAATATGGTAGACATAATATGTCAAATAAATAACTGACGTAAATTAGGCCCGGTGGCTCACAGGCTATTTCTACCTTAGTTAATGTGTGACGACATTTTCTGTGCCAAATATCAATCGCTAAAAGTCTCAAGCTTTATGTTATCAGCCTGTCACCCTCATTTTGTTTGTCGTAGTATGTCGTATTAACGTTAATATATATAAAGTTACAGTTCAGCAAGGCGAGGCGGCTAATGGGTCGAAAGAAACGATGTTGGAGTAGTTCCGTGAAATTCGACAAATATCATTGTATAAAAACTATCGGGAGTCGTGTCCTGAAACTATATATTTTTTTCTCAATTTAGTTTATTTTTTTGATGATGAGAAAAGACGCCAATGTTGAATGAGGGTAAAATCACACTAGTGATCATTATTGCGACAGTTATGCTGTACTAGTAATAAAGTAGAGCTGTACTAAAAATAAAGAAGAAATAAAGATCACCCCTGTCCATGTCCATACATGAGGATTGGTACATGAAAATATCTAGTGTTGTATATAAAGTAAGTTTAGGTAAACTGGCTCCATCAATCACTTAAGAGCGCACCAGCGTCGCTCTTCGTTTGACCGCAGTCGCTGATGACATGATGATGACACACATTTTTAAAAACTAAAACTATAGCAAAAATATTGATCATACTATGATAAATAAATAAATAAATATTAGGATAATCTTACACAAATCAACCTAGCCCCACAGAAAGCTCAATAAAGCCTGTGTTGTGGGTACTAGGCGATGATATATATAATAGATAGATATAGATAAACACTGCATACATAGAAAACATCCATGACTCAGGAACAAATATCTGTGATAAACACACAAATAAATGCCCTGACCAGGATTTGAACCAGTGACCTCCTGCTTCATAGGCAGGGTCGTTAAATATGATCCTTCACAAAATACTCGTTATTTCCCCTTTTCTTCACATATAGGGATTCTGGAGATCATATCGAGAGAAGTGTGATTTTTTGTCCTATTAGGTAAACTAGCTATCTAATCCCTGTTACTTTGCGCGAAATCAAGGTCCCCGTACTTGATACGTACATATTGTGCAATTGTACGTCGTATGTACATATTGGTCAGCTAGTCTAGCCAGCCAAACGCAGTCCAGAAGCGCAGGATTCTAGTGTTTACATACACTTTTTGAAAAGATCTCGGTAAGTGGACTTATTCAAGCCCATGTAACTACTTCTTCTATTTTAAGGATGACGTGGAAGCTTTTTCATTGGCTGACTGGATCGAATACATAAACGGCCTTTGGTCTTACCTAAAAAAACATAAACATTTATGACCGTCCAAATGATATTTGCCTGGTGTGTACGTGGTCAGGAGTTTCATAAATGAGGAGAATTTCAGCAAAGTTGAACACGACATACTAGCATATAAAACCGTAGAAACACCCCACGGCGGACTAGGCCATCATAAATAATGATAATTCCTCCGCATGATGAAAATGGAGACCCTTTTGTGATCGATCGTTGGCGTATATTAACTCTATCGACAGCAATGTATCCCACTTATGTTGTGTCTCAGAATGTAAGGTCAAAGGACGGCACTTTGTATCGGGGACCTTCATTATGTTTGAATTTAATAATATATGTACCAATTTAAGTTTGAGCACATTGTAGGGCGTTTGCCTATGATCGAGGATAATTCAATCAATGATGAATTGATGACATCTAAAGGTCAATTTACGTAAAGCGAATTTATTTTAAGCGCAGCGTAGGACGTCCACTCACAAGATGGACAGACGACCTTATAAAGGTCGCCGGAAGACGCTGGATGCAAGTCGCTTCCGACCGATACTTATGGAGGTCCAAAGGGGAGGCCTATGTTCAGCAGTGGACGTCTTATGGCAGAGAAGATGAAGATGATGATGAATTTATTGCAAGTGATTTTATGTTTTTGTTTTAAGCAATAGAATTGTAGATTTATTATAAAAAAAATATTTCATGGGGAAAGTAGGACAAATGTTGTTCATAATAACACCATAATTCATTCATATGATTTTCTTTAATTAATTGTGTGATGAGTACATATAAGTACAAAAGAATTGTAAAATTATCTCTCAGAATGAATAAATCTTACAGTCCCTCAGTCCAACTTCAATCCTGAATAAATAACTTCACCTCAACAAAACAAGAGTGCGTAGCAAAATAAAAACTTCATAAGTAGGGTAGTCTGAAGGGTGCTTAGCAAAGTTGCCTGATTAGCTGACAAAGCAAGGAGGGCGATTCTCAAAAAATATACCCGACAACTTCACAACTTCTATAATCCACTATGAATATAATGGCGATCAATTTATTTCAGTTTGTATTGATAGAATCCGAAGGTTGCGGTTTCAAACTGTGGCTTGTTCCACTGAGTTTTTCAGAATTTATGTACGAAATATCATTTGATATTTACCAGTCGTTTTTCGGTGAAGGAAAACATCGTGCAAACCAGACCTAATTCCTACAAGGCCGAGTTTCCTCTGGGTTGAAAGGTCAGATGGCAGTCGCTTTCGTAAAAAACTAATGCCTACGCCAAATCCTGGGATTAGGTTGCCAAGCGGGCCCCATGCTCAATAGAGCAAAAATCAGGGACAAACGCTAGGAGAAAGAAGCATTCAGTTCTAATTTTAGTCAATAACAGACGAAAAAAACTCATATCTTTTTTGGGCTGAAAATATTGGCGTAAGTATGTATTGTAAAGGATATAGTTTGACTACAGTAGTAGCATATGAAACACCTGAGTGGGCGCCTGATACCATTATGATTTAAGTAAAGATTGTTCAGTATGGGTGTATGGGTACACGTACCTAAGTACTCGAAGTAAAGTTGATAAACACTTTTTCTAGGAAAAGTGAAAGGGTATCGAAATTAACATTGATCCGGTTTCCCACCTATACAGATTACGAAACATACAGTTTAAAGCTGGTTTTACTCAAGTCTCTTCATCAGCGTGTGTTCGCCCACCGTTGGGTATACGCCTCTCCAATCTCTCTCCATTTAGAGCGGTTATTGGCTTCCCTCATCCAGACTGGTCCTGCGGTCTTCCTTATGTCATCTGACCATCGGGCGGGTGGTTTGCCTACACTTCTACTGTCTAGCCGGGGTCTCCACTCTAAAACGCACTTGCTCCACCGTTCGTCGTGACGTCGGCACACATGCCCGGCCCAGGCCCATTTTAGCCTGGCGACCCTATGACCCACGTCGACCACTTTCGTGCGTTTTCGGATGACTTCGTTCCGGATTCGATCACGTAGTTTACTCAAGTACTTATATTATAATTGAAGAAGAAGGATTTCGTTAGAATTATTAGCAACCTCTTAGCAGTACAGTAAATAAATAGGTAATTATATATGATGGTGCCACATAATACTTACCTAAAATATTATTAGTTATGATAGCAGGACCAGCAGGTTTCATATAATAAGTTATATATTTATTTAGGAAATATTTGATCCGTCGCTAATAAGTACGAACATCTTAGAATAACCCTTAGGCGAGCCCACAAACACAACCTCAGTAAATTCATCTAAGTATCGGTTTGCTAAAGCTCTCCTTTTCACCTATGTATAAACAAATGTGTAAGAACGGGAGAAGTATCAGATAAATAAAAAGATGTAGTAAACGATGCGTTCGAATGCTGTTGAGTATTCTTGAGAGTGATTTCAAAGTGGATTTGTCTGAAGTGTGGTCTGAAGTGGTAACTGGTGAGCAATTTTTACGTAGAAAGAAATAAAAACTTGTATGTGTTTTGTTAGCTCGTATGTTACCGTACCGTCAAGTGCTACAACTTTGCCTACGATGCGCAACTTTGCCTGGCTTGAAAATATGTCAGCTATTACAGGAATGAGATATAACACCACCACGTGCTACAACTTTGCCGTGAAAACCATGTTTTTCAAGCCAGGCAAAGTTGTGCACCGTAGGCAAAGTTCTAATTATATAATTTTGATAGGTACATTTTGTGGCACTGAGTAGGTACAATGACGACTCTTTTATCGAAGATGAACAACGTTTTCTCATTTGCCAAGCAAATATTTAATCTGTTATCTATATGCATGCGAAGAAGTCAGGTGATATACCTATATAAGTACCCCTAAATATTATATTCACCGACCTGAATACTAATATCGTTGATTATATTGCAGATTCTGCAAGTATAGGGGGGTCTAGCCAAGAGTCAATCCGGTATATTGAAATAATAACAACTGACATCTTCGCATCTTTCATTCCTATAATAAATAAGAAAATAAGTAGTAAGGTAGTAGTAGTAAATAGGTAGTAGTAGTGTAGTGTAATTAGATAATTTCTGAATCTTGCAACCTATTTTTAAGACCTTTGACATGTAAAATATTATATTTTTTTACCAATAAATGCTCTATCTATCTATATTTACATGCAGTTGTCGTTATTGTGATTTTAATAGATCCCATATAGGTACTACATGCACAGAGTGTAGGCAAAGTCTATTGAAGTTCGTAGAGGCGAACTAAAAAAAAAGATAAAGCAGAGAAATTCGCAAGAAGCATGATTATGTTCTGTTAACTATTACAGTTAAAAATAAAAATACTCTGTCCTTATTTGTCTCAAAACACACTCTAACTTGAAATATTTAGAGACTATATATCCTGATTATTATAATATACATCTTTGAGATAGTCTCATAACATATTCAAGGAAATGCGACGCAAATAAACCATTCCAGCCTCCGTAATATAAAATGCTCGTTTTGTTTTTACGTAGGGGAGACGAAACGCCCTCATTTGTCTCCTCTGTCGGTATTTGGTAGCAAAAAGGGCCTCCGTTTACCTACAAAGTTGCCTTTGATATATTGGACAAGGATTTGGTAGTTTTGTTCCTTTTAACACGAATAAGGAGTAATGAATGTCAAGCAAAAAAAAATAGTTTTATTTCATTTCACATGTACCTATTTTCTCTCAACTAAATATACAGAGGTACTACAGTACAAATAATAAACTAAATTAATAACTAGCTCAAATCTAAACTAGGCCCTTGCGGCATTGTACCAAGGATGCTGGCGGCATTTCCTCGTTGTATCGCAATGCTGATACGCTGTGCGAGGAAACCGCCAGCTCTTCGGTCACCAGTTACATCAACCAGACGCTTTGCGATTTCTGCAAAAAACTTGTGTGCGCTGGGACCCCATGGACCTAGAGTTTCAACTCCAAAAGGTACAAAATGGTACTCTTTCTCTCAAAAGACCCCAACGACTAAGGTATATTAGTCATATTATTTTATAAAATAAAAACTTTGTATGGGTTGTTATCGCGTACCAAAATTACAGCTTAGAGCCCTTTAGCCCTTATCTAAGTGTCCCTTGGCGAAGAAATCCGAGGCGAGTCCCTCCGTTGCGGTTCGTACTGATAAAATTTTACTTTTTATGCCCCTTAAAATACCATAACATCAACGTAAAAGAGCTTCGTATTTACAATTCACATACAAATAGGTAATACATTTTGTGTTAACAACGCTATATGTAACACAACGTTGTATAAAATAAACGGACTTTATTAAGCAGCGGCTATAAAAATACCTGTAAATATTATTTAACTTAGACCCAATTCGAAAAAAAGAAGTTCCTAGTGAGACAAAATTAACATATCCCTTAGTATAAAATTATTAATACCTTTGTCAAACATGTACTACCTGTAATCTTACATGAATATGAACTTATCATTTTTGGCATGTAAATTAAAGAGTCCTAGCTACCTACTTGAATATAAACTTGGGATCGAACCAGTACAGCAGCTGCACCGACTGGCAGCTGGATCGACAGCAGCCTTGGGCACCGGAGGCCTAGGTCACTTTTTCCTTTGTATATGACATCTATCTAAGTTTATAATTTATATAGTAGTGTTACTTAAAAATAAACAAATCAAAATATTTATCAAAAAAAATGATTTCTTCTTCAGTTGTGCTTCAATATAGTTAATATTTCTCGTGTTGGTATTAAATACAGATTTTTTACTCATAGATACTCGTCATCCTCGTTAGTTCGCACGTGTTACAGCTACATAATAGGTAATTATATGACATTTCATGCAATAAACACCATACTTCACGTCTCAAATATCTTACAATCACAGTACACGTATAGAATATTTGATTTTCCTTCCAATCGCAGCAAAGATCAAGATAAAATAAAGATAGTAACGGTTCTCGGTTCTTCATGATATTAGCAAAAGGTCAACCGATAACCTGTACGCGACATTTTCACAAGATCGCAATCATCTGTTTGACTTTATGTTATCTTAACTTCAAAATCCTTCAACTGAATTTACGTACTTTATACTCTTGGGCAATAAAACGTAAAGAAATGAAAGTAAATTTCATTCCGAAAGGAATATCTGTTTTAAACTTTTGGACTTTTTACGTGCCAAAATAATGAGAATACAAAAATCATACCTACCTTTATTTTTGTTCGCGATAAATTATAATAACACCATTAAACAATAGTTTTTTCTCCAATGTGCTCGGAAATTTTCAGCTTACTGTAGCAAAATGAGTACGTGAAGTTCTTCATTTTTCACCAAAACGAATTAAAAAAAATAAAAATCATTATTTACCTGTTTTAGCGGCCGTGAAGTAATTTGTCAACGCCATAAATATGTATACACTTTTGCACCTTACTCCATTGTAATAAGGTTCAAAGTGTATACATATTTTAGGCATTGACTAGTAAAATCCATTACTGTATTGTTTTTTACCTTTTAAACTTTTCATCCGACTAACAAATATCATTTCAAACAGCCAATACTTAAGCGACGTCTATACACCGTCTGAACGGCAATCCCTTCAAACTGTAGGATAGAGCGAGATAGTTAGATCAAAAACCTTGGTTGTCTCGTTCTTTGTCATAGCACCGCGTCTGATCGTGCGAATGAGGCTTAATACAACCATAGACAAAACAACTATTTTTAAGGTTTAATCTTGTATCTGTTGCATAAAAGGAGCATATTTAATACTGTCTTAAATAGCTTTTGACGAAAATTTCTTTTTAAATATTATTTGAATGAAAATTGGCAGTATACATAGTTCTTAATACTATAAAAAAAATTATAGAGGGAAGCTAATTCATGACATTGAACGCTAATAACGTAACCAAAATCTGTAATTTATTTCATTTACTTTACTTTATTTCCTCGCACTTTTAGAGAAAAGCACTATATATGCCTCGGCGGGAATAGAAATTCGTGGACTCGTCTTATTTTTTCGGACTCAGCTGCGCTTCGTCCGAAAAAATCGCTCATCCACGAATTTCCCTTTCCCGTCCTCTGCAATAATGTACTATTCATGATAAAGCATGTTTATAATAAGTAGTTTAGTTTGTAAAGTACACATTAATGTTAGTAAGATTAAATATATTGTATTCGAATGTTTTTGTTTTAAGAATCATTGTTAGCCACAATAAGTAAGGCTATCGTATTTATTGAGAAAGTGACTTTTGTAATACGTAGCCATGTCATTGCACACACAATCAAATATTGTCACGTTACATTAATTTCCTTGAGTCAAATCGAATCGAATAAATAATATATTTTGAATAATACACCAGTCCAATGACGAAAAAGTCATAATCATAGGAAATATAATGTCAACTAGAAAATATGGTAAGGCAAATCAAAAAGCCATCCAAATGCCGAGACGTCCCAGTAGCCAGGTGACAGTTGGGTCTGAAGTAGTTTGTAAGAACTAGCTTCGCTTACGCTCAGCTCGTTCGATAAGTTTAATGAAGGCAGTCAAAGTAAAATATCGAGTACAACATTAATGCACCCTGTATATACATTATCCGTTTTTGTGTGTCATAAGCCGACAGACGCCTCGAGCTGACGGAAATGAACGCGTGTAGGCAAACCCTTTGCAATGATTTAGGAATGGCTCGTGGCCCCTAAATCATTACTAAATGTGACACTCATAAAGGGTTCGTTCAGAAATACATGATTTCTTTCACATCTTATTTTGCCAACATTTTAGTAGTAGTAGTAAAACACATGATATCTATTCATAGTTATACTTTCGATCATCGATGCTGAACAAACAGTTTTCAAGTTTTCAGTCCGTAAAGTAACACGTTGAACCTATATATTTGTTCGGCCCTCTTTTCTATAACAAATTATTTGACATAATGGCTCGTACCCGGATATAATAAGCAATCAGCCCAGTGACCTAAGTGTTCCATAATTCAATATGGTGAAGGACGCCATATTGTATGGACGGAATAGTAGATTGTATTACAAGGGAGCAAAATTACTTATTTCGGTCGAGGGAAGCGTATTGAATCGTGGATTCAAGTGACCCGAGATCGAAATAATTTTGCTACCGCGTAGTACACTCTACTTTTCACTCCTTCTATGAGAAAAACGAAAACAAAGGTACTAAACTAGCTATCTGCTAGAAAGAGAAGTTATATCATGTTGTCTCATTTTAATCGGTTGCAAAGACAAGGAAAATTTTTAAAAAACGCAGAGGGATCAAAAGTGACCTTTGCTCCCTGTAAATGGGCAACAAATTACCATGAATAGTAGGGGTTGTGCATTTTGGGTCACGTTGCCATTTTACTGATTACATTTTACTTATTTGGAGTTGTACACTCCGTGAGTTTTAAGAAGAACCTTCGGGGATCGGCGATGACACACGAAGATAATATTGCTGTTCTGCTTTTTCATGTGTTGATACCCGACGTCTCTTTCTAAAAGCCGAAGGTTCTTTTTAGAGCTCACGGACTGTAATTAGTCACTTTGTTCAGTTTGAATAAGTAGATTAAATAATTTAAGCGTATATCTTATTAATTAAGTTTAATTTCCAGCGTTCATCACAGCTTTTTACTTAAGGGAGTCTGAGTTCGTCTCGGCATCCCAAATATTACATTTTCGTAAGCAATCTGGCCTTTCAATCTAAAAAGGAAACTAAGCTTTATTCGCCTAAACTACTACTACCTTCGGGTTCCTCACGATATTTTTCTTCACCGAATAGCGACAGGTAAATCAAATGATATTCCATACATTACTTCCGAGAACCCACCCTTCGAATCCTACCGTACCGCAAGGACACTAATGTTTCAATTAGGAACATGATAACGGACTGGCAATTAATTAGAATTCAACATATTAGCACCTAATTTAATTAATTACTGGAGAAACCCTGAACTTTGTTAGGGTTTCTGTTTTGCTCTCTAATTATCTGGTCTAATTAATTAGTTAATTTGCACGGTTAATTATAGATTAAAGGCTGCCGGAGTGGTTGGGACAGTCCAACGAAAGTATTTCTAAATGCAATTTATTTTACCTTATTTGTTGATTCCAATGTATAGCTAAATATTTTTCTATTTTTACAAATCTCGTCAACCTATGGCAGATCTTTATTCGACCACTAAGGTGGAGAAAAGAAAATTGAAAGTTTTAAAGACTTCCATGCAGACAGACGGATTTGAGGGCGGAGGCTAATCGGTAGGTTTTATGACGTTTCTTGATTTGTATTATTTGAAAAAGGAATGGAACTCTCCACTGTGCGTTGTTAACTGTCTGGGTTATAACAAAAACAACATAACTGCTTAGAGCGGTTGACACTTTTTTTAGAACATTGTTAATCGTTTCAGGTGTCAACCAGTGTAGTCAGTTATGTTGTTTTTTGTAAACATCCCTTCAATTATGAATGGTAAGTTTCCGCGAGAAGTGGCTCACGGAGAGCCGTTCTGCTATGTTGATCGTAGCAAATGGAAATCCGTGATCTCTGCCTACCCCTTTTGGGATATAGGCGTGATTGTATGTATGTATGTATGTAAGTTTCCGCCACATGTACTAACAGCAAAAGCCATGCGACAATTCAATCTATTTCATGCTAAGATCTGAATTCTCAGGTTACTTTGTCAACATGTCTCTCATTAGACGGAGTTAGCCCCCGGGAATAGTCTACGGTTTATATAGGAACGTAACTTCGCATATAGCTTGCTTTATTACCCTTATTACTAGGTCCGAGCGTCTGGCAGCTGTTCATGTGTTCGATATAATCGGTGGACTTCAGGGTGTGGTACCAGAAAAGTAGTGCCAGGTGATGGCTTTATTTATATACATGATATTTAGTTATGAGATATTTTCCCTGCCTACAGCCTTGGCCAGAAGTATTGAGCATAGGTGTTTTTTGTTTACAATTTTGATGTTAAGCATTATTTCCCTATCCTAACAATGTACGGTAACGGTAAATGTTATATTTTATTTATAAATATAGAAAACTTCACTTAATAACACTTTCAAGGTAATTTTAACTATAAAACTTTCGTGAGACTCTAACATATTAAAAATATTTATAACGGGTTACTCACGTAATTTTTGTCGATTTTTGCTCGACATGTTTCGATCAATTTACGATGATCATTCTCACGAGCGGCCTTCCGCGACGGCAGCTTAGCCGACGCGCTGCCGTCGCGGAAGGCCGCTCGTGAGAATGATCATCGTAAATTGATCGAAACATGTCGAGCAAAAATCGACAAAAATTACGTGAGTAACCCGTTATAAATATTTTTAATACTTTCAAGGTACTTAAAAAATATGAAAACAGAAGGTACCAAAAATGTAAATTTAAGTCGGTGCGTCATATTGCAAATATTCTATGCAGTTACTACTAACTTCAACAAAACATGCCTATTAGTTTAAATTAATTGACAAAATAACTTAAACAAAGATGGAAACGATGGACTAAACTTTCCAGTTTTGTATGAAAATCGCATTGGTGCTCAACACTTCTGGCCAAGGCTGTATATGAATGAAACAACTCCAGTAGTTCTTACGTAAAAAGACCCCCCCTGCATACAAACTCTGTAAGCAGTATGGGCCTTTTTTGTTGCAGCTGTCCGTACCATATCTGCATGACTTTATTCCAAGTTTTGCTAGCCTGGCACTCTGGCGTCCACGAATGAAAAGCCACAAGATTTCCGCATCCAGCAGTAAGAATAGTAGGTACTTATAGCAGATTAAATAACTGCACGGAAAAAAAAGCTTCCGAGATATCCTCAATCTAAGACATTATTATATTATGTTGAAAATATTTCCTCGTGACAAGCATTTATTTCCTTTAACGAAAATAAATTAAAGTTTTAAATATAACGAAGCGAATATATTCTTACAGATTTTCTAGTTTTCTTTTACCTAAGATAATACTTGTTTGATTAAAGTACAATCTCTCTTATTTATTCAATATACTCTTGAAACAATACATTTTTGTATTTCTATTTTAAGAAAACGTGGTTTTATTAAGCGAAGAATCATATTTTTGGTAAAGGAAATAAATACTTGTCACGAGGAAATATTTTCAAGAAAATAATAATGTCTTGGATTGAGAATATTCCGGAAACTTTTTTTTCCGTGTGTGAAGTTCCGTTGCTTTCAAAATAGTACAATATTTGTCGGTTCTAGCTCTTAGTCTTCATGTCAAACAAGGATAGTTACGAGTGCATACTGATACAGGCTGTAATTAAGTTTAGATGAGACACGCGTCGTAAGATGATCAAAGAGCCTTTGACGCTTTGCCGAGATTTGAAATTGTATGAAATCGACATGGAGGGATATACGAAGCAATTATCGGCGTTATGTTGCGGAAGTAAATACTAATTACTAACTACAATAGTATCAATTTTCTATTTTGCTATAGGTGCTAGTAGTTAACTAGAAAAAAATAAGCATGCAAATATAACGGGTTAGCAGTAATTTAGCACAGTATTGCAAAGGATTGGAAAGATAGAGAGCGAGAGAGTTTAGGAGCGATTTTTTGACGAAGCGCAGCTGAGTTCGAAATTATAAGACGAGTCCACGAATTTCTGTTCCCGACGAGGCATGCCTATACAGGGTGTTATCGGGGTCGTGATCCAAAATATGTATTTCAAACTCCACAAACAACTAGCAATTGAATACCCTGACTATCACTAAAATTAAGAAATTTTTTTTCTTTTTTTTTCAATTTTTGCGCCACTTATTTTACTCTTAAAGGTGATATTATGATATGGGAACAGCTTAATAAGATATTTCGAATGTAGATTAATGTAACTTTAATCGCTAGATAACAGAAATAAAGTTTTTTTTTTGTACTGACAGTTGTACTCAAAAGAAAAAGTCAATTATACTAATTTAAATGAGTTGATAAGCCGATTTAAAATACTAAACACATCCTTAAAAGTAAAATAAGTGGCACAAAAATGGAAAAAAAATAAAAAAAAGTTGTTTGATTTTAGTGATAGTCACGGCATTCAATTGCTAGTTGTTTGTGCAGTTTGAAATACATATTTTGGATCACGACCCCGATAACACCCTGTATAGTGCTTTTCTCCAAATGCGCGAGGAAATAAAGTAGATTAAATAAATTACAAATTTTGGTTAGGTGGTACGATGAAGACTTATGGCTCCTCTACATGATGGGCCATCATAGGGACGCAGCTATGCGTTAGACGGAGCTAACGATATGGCAATCTCGTTCCATCGTATAGTTGCGTCTCTATGATGGCCCATCATGTAGAGCAGCCATTACGACATTTAACGTCCAGCGTCCCTCTTGAATTTATCTCTTTTTATCTAATAACAATCAAGTTATATTTACAGCAACCTCCAAACTAATTTCACCTCCATATACCAGAAAAGCTTCTAGTAGAATAGCGTTCCTAGCGTATTATTGCGCTCTAAAGGCGACGCATACCCTAAACAAACCACTTGTGCCGCCGTAGAGGACAAACAACGGAAATCAGTAATGGTTGCTTCCCGTCCCGTGAGTGACCCACTTCACAAAACGTTAGTCTCAGTCATGGACGCGTATTCGGAATTCAAAAATGACAACTTGAATCAATGAGCTATCTCACTGGTGATAAAGATATAACTATAGAATATTACGGTTAGTTTTAAATTTTATCTACATCCATATCATAAACTCTCCATGATCCGTTCAAAAATCGCACTCATGGTCATTTTGAACACCCTACCCGCTTAGCCACTTTTGCTGCTGACTGTAGTGTTGTCAAGTCACCGCGGATGCCCGAGCCCGAAACATTAAAAACACGTCAAACTAGTAATTAAATACGCACGATTTTCAATTATTAGTTAAAATCAGCCGGAAAGTGTAATTTATACAAACTTATAAAAGCTAGTCCTTAAAATAAATGTCCCGAGACGGAGCAAAGTTTTCTTATGAATCAAGTCTAATGATAATTAATTACAGGCTACAGATTGCTTTGCGCTAAGTTGATTAAAAAAATAGGAAAAACGTGCCCATTAGATAAGGGTGTGGGCACACAGAAATATATAATATGAATATGAAGAAATCAGAGTGAATTGATAATGCATCTACGTGAATTTGAAAATTAATAGGAAAAATGTAGTGAATTATTAGCAGGTATGACTAGATATAATAAAATCGAAAGAAAGTCTATTAGAAGCCCAAGAGTGGAACCCAGGCCCGAGGACTAAATAGAGTAGATAACTCGAGTTTTATATTCTCGTTTTTCGAATTACCTACATACAAGTAAGTAGTAGTAATAAAACACTATTGTACAACAAATGAAAAAAAACCAGCAAGTATAAATAATAACACCCGCACAAAGGCGAACTTATCCCTAAGAGTAACAAAAGTTTATCAGTACACTGTGAGCCCAATCCGGGTAAAATGTGTTACACCAATGTTTTTGCCATTTCTGTAGATAAAGTAATTAAAATTCGGTCCGTTTTTTATAAACAGCGCCATATGTAAGGTAATGAGAAAAAAAAATGTTGAAACTTAATATGTTTGTATTTTAGTATATTATACAACAAATCATATTTGTTCCTCAAATACGGCATTAAGTGTGTTCAAACCCTTATTACTGAAAAGCGCTAAGTGCTCCTATAACCCTGCCAAGTTTGAAAGTCGCCTGCGAAAAGAAAATACGCAAAAAAACGAGGTTTTTAAAAGCAATTGCTAATTTTGGTCACGTTTCACGTAATTTGAGATCCATATTGAAAAGTGAATCTTGTAACGCAATTTATCGTAATTCATCATCATATTTGATTAAAAACAACGATTTCTGTACATTAAAAGAATCTCTACAACAGACTTTCATTGAGTTTTATTCAATTTCATTGGTACCTAATAGGATTTATTGACGAGAAACACATATTTTAAATTGGCATTCGATTTGGTTTCCTTATAATGTTTTCCTTCACCGAAAAGCGATTGGTAAATTAAGTTACCATTTGTACAGTCGACGTCAAAAATATCTTTACATTTTTGCACCTTATTACAATGGAGTAAATTGAAAAAGTGTAAACATATCTTTGACGTCGACTGTACATATGTATGTCCCGAAAAACTTACAAATACGACTTACGAGCCGGGGTTTGAACTAGAGACCTCCGGATCAAAAGTTGGTCGCTTTTTTCATTCAATCACAATAATAATATTTGGTCTTATTCTTACAAATACGAATCTCAATATGATAAATAAGGACAAAATATTGTAACAGCACTTAAGACTTGACAGGCATTTATGAATAGCGCCATAAATAAATACAGCTTCTTTTTACTTTACGTTGAACCTTATTTATCTAATTAAGTCAACATTTTATTAAAATATGCACAAATTCATCCTGTAATAAAGTTATCTCGTTAACCAAGATAAGGTTCCATTAAAAAGGCGTATTTAAATTTAAATTTTATGTGATAGACGGACGGTTGAGATTCTTTTGAACTTTTATTTTTGTAGCAAACCTTTTTCTAAAGCAAGTGAACTTAAACTAAGGGCAAGCTGATTCATCGAAGGCACAGATTACACTCAGTTTTAGAAGATATATCATTTTAAAAAATGTACAGGTTGATTCAGTAGACGTGAGCAGGATTAACACTGCGGATTCAGTCAAAAACAAGCTATGGTTTGCTACCGGTATTAGTGTAAGTAGCGGTATTTTTTTTGTTTTTGTAGGGTGGCAATTACAGAGAACAAAATTTCGAAGTTACAAAAAATTAAAATTCGTTGTTATTTCACTTAAACATGACGGCGGCCGATTCATTATCGTTAACTAAGTATGTAGGGTTGTTCTTGCTCACTCCTGAATCACCCTGTATATTATGGGACAATCTTACACAAACTGACGTCCCACAGTAAGTTAAATTATTCAAATACTTTTACTGTTTGGCTTCATTTACGTATAGCACTGTCTTTTATGTTGATTTAAGGCAATTGGCCCCATATAGACATTTGATCCTCACAACAAAACGAATCGATTGATACCATGCATGAAAAACATTCATCTAGCCTATTATCTAAGTTACCTGTTCAGTTGTCACGCGTCTTTTATGACGTACAGGAAAAAGGTACATCAAATACAAATAAACACACTACAATCATTATACATATAAGCTACATATTATAATTGATTGGATAAATGGCGAATTTTAATTATTTTTATTTTTATTTTATTTATTAGTAAAGCAAACACAAATAAGTGAGCTAGAGATAAGGTTTCTAGTACACAATATAAACATACACTTATTCCCTTAACAGCTTTCACTGAAACATATATCAACAGATTACTACACTTAACTTATTAACTACAAATATCGACTAATAGCAATAATACAAATGTTACAACAATATAAGGCACACAGTTACAAATTATTAAATCTCCCAACGTTTCAAGCGCGATTAAGCCGTTCAATTCTAATAACTATAATGAATTATCATCGCGACAACAGAAGACAATATTAGGTACACTTCATTCAATGAAACTGTGTCAAAAGTCGGTAGTGCCAAGTGTACTATATATAAATAATATAAATAAATAGGGGGCGATAGAGGAAAACACGAAATATCCGAATAAACAACATAGGTAAGGTGTTTATTTATTTATTATTTAATCTTTATTGCACAAGAAGAAAGAAGAATTCTCTACCTGTTTATCTACCTGTTTACCTACTTGAACATTTTTATTTTATTTTTTTCTCCGGATCGTTTTTATTCTGTAATAAGTATTTGTTCTTTCTGTGTGATATAAAATAATTGTCAATCACTGAAATTTAAAATATGTAAAATTAATATATTTTGAAATAAATTTAAATGTGTAAATATGTAAATATTATTTTATAACTGTATATTTGCATGTATACTTGTATACTTCTAGCAAATAAATTATTTTGATTTGATTTGATTGATACCAACCTTAGGGCAGAAAGATTGTAGGCGGTGCATCTAACAATACAGAAAACAATTAAATGACGCAAGCATAAAACTTTTAAAATATGCTAAACTAATCCTAAATTCTTACACATGAATCATCATGAATTATCAAGTAAACAAACAGTTCTGCAAGATATTAAGAAACTCTGTTTAGTCTGTGACAGTGCAGTATCTTCTCTAGGTATTATTTAATCTGTGTCCAGGGTATTTATCGTCATTAATCATGCATTTCGCTCGGTCAGCCGTCAGTACCTTTTTCGTAAACTTTGCATTATTGCTTACGTTAAATAAGTGATTTAGATAAATTACGCAAGGTACAGGGGGGCAATCTCGACTGCGGCAAACTTCAACTAAATCGAAATACCTTCCGCGTTTTACATTGTATCATTAACTAGAGTGGCGATGACGGAAAAGCGCTTTTCCGCTTAAAGCATTCAACCAACCGGACTGGCCATTGACAGGGGTACCCCTCTGCAGAAAACATATGACCAGTGGTCATATTTATTGTATGGACTGATGTTTATCTGACGTGGCTATTTGTACGTACGAAATCCTCTTTTTATGACCGACGTTCCCCTCCCCCGCAAAAATCGGCAGACTTTTTTTGTAAAGAAAATGACAAACATGGCTACTCCCGGGTTGAATGCTCTAAGCTTTTCCGCTATCCGGATATAAATTGCACTGTAGTAGTACAAATGTGCAGGTTGCGAAAACTGTCGAAATAACTAGAAATATTCTCGGAAATTTCTAGAAAATTTTACAAGAAATATAGGGAATTGGAAAATTCAAGAAATAAAAAGTTTCAATTCCCATACAAAAAAAAATGAATTTTCCGAAATTATCATAGGTGGAAAATTTTCAATTTTGGAAAATTTCTTTTAACACATCAGTACTGTTAATGATATAAAACATTGAAGATATTTCAATAGTTGGAACTTTTCCCGCAGTCGGCTATGCCCCCCTGTACCTTAAATAAATATTCTTGAAAAGCACAGCTATTATGTAGAAGCGGAACGTTCGGCTCTTTCAAATGCAAAGTACATAGAAAAGATATTTACTTAGCTATTGGAATTACAATGTACAAATGTACTTAACACTAACACTAATTTGAATTTAGTCACAACGAGCGACATGTTTAGAAGAGCCTAGAACTCTAAAGCGTCCCCCCAACGACGGGTCATGGACCGGCTCGCCTAGCACTCTTAGTGCTTGAAGATTAGGTATCGTTATTGGTATTACTGTCGGCGGCCGATCGTAAGATCAGGCAGATCATAATCTTCCTGTGTAATGTTTTAACGATAGTCACATCAAACCAATGTATAGGTAGGTTAGGTTCGTTAGGTTGCTTCAGATGCCCGAAGGGCAACCTGCCCAGAAATAGGAGCTCCGCATAAAGATTTTCACGTTTCACGATAATCACGATATACCTAGGAATATCACGATATGCCTGATTTTACGAATAGCCGCCGACATTAATAGAAATAAAAATAGCATTCGACTTTCGCAATGTCTGACGTGATATTCTGAAATGTAATTTAGGTAAAAGTAACAAATTATCAGATTATCCAAAATTTATTCAAGAATATTAATTAACAACCGTGATAGCGAAATTTAACAACGTCTTTGTATGCAAATAATACCGGTATTCGAATATCCCTCTTTAAGGCGATTACCACACTGGCGACGGATCCGCATGCGGCGCCGGTGTGATAATCGCCTATCTATCTCAGGCGATTATCACACCACCTCTCCAATATACGTCGCGCGCAAGTACAAGTGAGTGTGATGTGTATACGTGTACCTATACTACCTATAGATATGTATACGCCAATGCGCTTGCGCCGATACCCTGTTAAACCAGTAATAAATCAGCTGTTGCAATACATGGTCGTTTTACTTCTATACATCTCAGTGTCGAACGAGGATTTCTTAATATACCCGCGCGTGTGTGTAAAAAAAAAGTTATGTCTTTTTTGGGAAATTTGACCGATTTTGACCATAAAACCTGCGAATGGCAGATATTTAAAGGACGATTGACCCAATTTATCAAGATAAATAGTGTAAAAGATGAGAATAAAAGTGGAATTCTTATAACTCACCTTACTGATGAGTCATACCGTTTGTTGCGCAACCTTGCCTATCCTACAGAATTGGAAGGGCTTAGTTATAACCAGCTGATTAAATATCTTGACGATCATTTTAAGCAAAAGAAGTGCACGTATGCAGATAAGGCACGTTTTTATGGAGCGACAAGGAACATAGGCGAAACTTTAGGAGACTGGGCGGCGCGGCTTAGAGGTCTAGCCAGCTATTGCGACTTCGGGACCGCCTTAGAAACGGTTCTAGCGGATCGTTTTGTCCTCGGCCTAGGTGCAGGCTCTGAACGTGACAAACTTTTTGAACAAGATGCTTCGTCGTTAAAGATCGGACAGGCCTTAGAAATTGCAGAGAAGGCAGCATCGGCTAAGGAAGCAAAGGCTGTGATGGCCGGTACCACCACCGTCAAGGAGGAGCCCTTATATCGTACGAGCAGCGAGGGGCGGTACGCGGCAGGCGGCAGCGGCGGAGCGAGGCGCGGCGGCGGCGGCGCCGGCGCGCGGGCTCCGGCGGCGACGCGCGACCAGCAGCGAGCGGCTTCCCGGTGCTCTGTATGCGGCTTGAAGAGTCACGACGGTGACCAGTGTCGGTACAAGACCTATCGCTGCCAAAAGTGTGGAGTCGTGGGACACTTGAAGAAAGTGTGCAAAAATACGCGACTTAATAGTATGCAGTGTGGCGGTAATTCGGTCGAGGAATGTTGCGAGGAATGCCAAATGTACAATCTAAGGTACGTAAATACCAAACCGATAGAATTGAATGTAAGTTTAGGAGGTGTTCCCGTAATTATGGAGTTAGATTCTGGATCGGGTGCAAGTGTTATTTCACGGAGAATGTATACAAAATTGTTTTTTAAATATAAATTACAAAGTTGTAATATTAAAATGTGTCTTTACGACGGTCATAAAATCTCACCCCTAGGTGGTTTTACCATAGATGCCAATTATGAGGGCCGCACGGAGCGCATTACTATATTTGTGTTGCAAAACGATGGCCCTGGACTCCTGGGGCGAGACTTTATGGCTGCATTTGATTTAGAACTGTGTACTCGTACTAAGTTAAATAAAATAAGTGATTGTAAAGACGATGACGTAAGCAAGTTACTGGAACAATACCGTGATTTATGGCGCGACGAGCTCGGGTCATTTAATAAATTTGAAGTCACATTAAAGCTAAAAGAAAATGCAATTCCGAAATTTTTCAAGCCCCGTTCAGTACCCTTTGCCTTAAAAGACAAGGTAGAAGACGAATTAGACCGCTTGGTAACATTAGGTATTCTAGTACCGGTTAATCACTCGCAGTACGCCACCCCTATAGTTCCCGTTCTAAAGGAGAATGGCAAGGTCAGGATAGCTGGCGATTATTCAGTGACATTAAATAAAGATTTAATAATCGACAAATACCCCTTACCTCGGATCGAGGAGGTGTTTGCCAAAATAGGAGGTGGGGAACATTATAGTAAAATTGATTTAAAAAATGCGTATAATCAATTCCCGTTGTGTAATTCGTCGCAAGAACTGACTACTATAAATACCTCTAAGGGTCTCTTTAAATACACTCGATTAGTCTATGGACTAGCCCCCGCACCTGCCATTTTTCAAAAATCGATGGAAACGCTCCTATCTGGAATCGAAGGGGTAAGTTGTTGGCTTGACGACATATGCATAACCGGTCCTAATAAAGCCATTCATCTTAGTAGGTTACGAGAAGTTCTATCTAGGTTAAATGAAGCGGGTTTGAGACTACAACAGGAAAAATGTGAATTTTTCAAACCGAGTGTAACGTATTTAGGATACGTTATTAACAAAGAGGGCTTGCATACGTGCCCAGATAAGGTCAGGGCTATAGTTAACGCACCGGAACCAACAAATATTACACAGGTAAAAAGTTTCCTAGGTTTGGTGAACTACTACAGGAATTTCATTCCTAACGCGTCCAGCATTATGAGTCCGCTGCACGAGCTGACGCGAGCGGGCGCGGAGTGGCGGTGGGGCGAGCGGCAGCGCGGCGCCGTGCGGCGGGTCAAGCAGGAGCTGGCCTCCGAGCGCACGCTGGCGCACTTCGAACCCTCGGCGCAGCTGACGCTGGCTTGCGACGCGGGACCCACAGGTCTTGGCGCTGTCCTTTCCTTGAAGGACCCAGCTGGTTTCGAGCGACCTTTGGCTTTTGCCTCACGGTCACTGACCGCTAGCGAACGCAACTACAGTCAGATACAAAAAGAGGCTACGAGTCTGATATTTGGTGTGAAAAAGTTCCATCAATATCTTTACGGTCGCAGCGAACCTTTCATCCTTAAAACGGATCACCGGCCGTTGGTTTCCATATTTAATAACAACACAGGTATATCGGTGACCACGGCGCTTCGTTTGCAAAGGTATGCAATTATATTATCAGCATATAATTACACTGTGCAATATACGACAGGTAAGAGTAATTTAGTAGCGGATTATTTCTCTCGGGCTCCGTTAGCGGAGACAGCAACGGCTACTGATAAGGAATTCGATAAATTCAGTTCGCTAAAATTCCTGGATTCTGTTTCACCGGCGGTTAACGCGAGTAATATCAAGCAGGCTACAGATAATGACCCTGTATTACAAACAGTCATAAAATATGTTTCTAAAGGTTGGCCGCGTAAGGTAAGTTGTCAATCAATAAAACCATATTTTCAATGCAAAACAGACCTGCAAATTGAAAATGGGACCTTATTGCGCGGTCATAAGGTCGTAATTCCTAGCACGCTTAGAGTAAAGATGTTAAGTGAATTGCATAGCTCACATTTAGGAATAATAAAAATGAAATCCAACGCGCGCGCTAGCATGTGGTGGCCGGGAATCGATGCAGATATCGAGCGTTGGGCCGGCGCGTGCGACACGTGCTGTGCGCTGAGGCCGGCGCCACCCAAGGAGGCGCCGGCGCCCTGGCCCCGGCCTCCCGGCCCTTACCATCGTATTCACATAGACTACATGTCAATCGGGCAAAGGGTATACCTCGTGGTTGTGGACGCGTACAGTAAATGGCTGGAATGTATCTATATGAATAATGGCACCACAACGCGAGAATTAATTTCAAAACTTAAGCGTTTATTTGCTACCTTCGGTTTACCACATGCATTAGTATCGGACAATGATGCCAAAATTAATTGTAACGAATTTATTACGTTTTGCTCCAGTAACAATATTCATTACATTACGTCGCCTATTTACCATCCGAATAGTAACGGAATGGCAGAATGTTCAGTAAAAAATTGCAAGAAGATGCTTAAATGTATTTTAACGGAAAACTCAAAGTTAGATTTAGTACATGAAAAGTTATTGGGCTATTTATGCGAGTATAGAAATACCATTCACTGCACCACGGGCGAAACGCCAGCCAAGCTTATGTTCGGAAGAAAGTTAAGAACTAGACTTGATTCGATTCTGCCACCTATAAAACCAAACAATTTTGAGCCTCCGCCTCATCGAAGAACTTTCGAGATTGGTGACGTTGTTTTGGCCCGTTGGTACAGTGCAAGGAAAGAAACTTGGGAACGTGGTATCATCAAAAGTAAAGTAGGTAACAAAATGTTCAAAGTGTACATGTTTGAATTTGAGTCTTATTGCATAAGACATACTGATCAGTTAATACATGGTCGTTTTACTTCTATACATCTCAGAGTGTAACCGATAATTTTTAATACTCGTAGTGTTACAGGCATTTACTAACTCCTTTTTTATCGGCTTAATAACACCGTGCATTTGCAGGCGTGCTTAGTCTAAGTATGGTGGCCAGTTGGCGCCGAATAGGCTTAAAAACTGGAGTAATTCACCCATAAGTAATCATATGTTCTGTATTTGTTGAGGGTTTCATTATTAAATAACATAAGCACAGAGTGTATTATGGCGTGGCTTTGAATACGAGCAAAAAATTTAAACGTAGATTAAATTGTACTCCTCAAACTAAACAAGAATCTACGTTTTAAGTCTTTGCTCGTGTTACAGGCAACACACTGTATACCACAAATTGGAAACAGATGTCCATTACTTTAAAAAAATCAACTGCGATTTATAATATTTAAATTGTGTGAAAAATTCGCTGCGATGAACGTTTGGTGTAATTGGGAGCACATAGGACCGGTAACGTTCAGAGTTCTTTGCAGTTTTTTCATTGTAATGGACATCTGTTTCCAATTTGTAGTATTTTCCACTTAAAAAAAAGTAAATTCATATATTAACAATTAAACTTGTATTATATACATCATGCAAAGCACCGGTTCAGGTAGAGGTTCCGTGGAGATGACAGGGGGCCAGTGTGCCTATGTGGCATCCCACACCAGCCACCCGACCCATCTTCCACGGAACCAACGACATCTTAGAATGATTTTTATTTAGAATATATTTATTAATACAATTTATTATATTAGAATTCCCTTAGTAAGGTTTTTTTCTATTTTAAGAAAAACATTTCCACTGCCTCAGCTAATTAAATAGAATATTCCAATACCATTCCCGTCTCCGGCCGTTGGTCCGATTCCAATATTTCGATATCTAACAGGCGATAATTTTAAAGCCATTTAAGGACCATAATAGTACCTGGACTTCCGGACACAATATCTATAAGATTTCGCGTTTCTACAAACTTCAGACTATACCTCTGTTTTCAGTATAAGGCACCACAGCGGTATCGAACGTCAATTTGAAGTTTTTTTTAAATTAGCATTTTAAAAAATCGCTAATTTTCCATACAAAAAATATTAGTCACTTTAGTGACGGTCCATACAGAATGTATGCCGAAAATGTGTCACAAAACTGACAAATAAATGCGACTCTTATTTTTATTTTGTAATACGATAGTCCTCGTGATTCTGAGTAGAAATATCCCAAAATTTGTTAGGTTTACTCAACAAAAGGACATGGCACACTTTTTCTAAATATGCCCGTTTACGCGCTAAATCGCCGAACAAACTACATGGAAAGTTCGTGGAATCTTCTAGTGTGAGTGAGAGTCTTGAGTTAAAGGAACACGGTCGATATTTAGACATTGTCAGTCCCAATATTATTTATTGTCTTTGATAGCAATATAAAATGAAATTTATTGGCGTATCTGTGCGACAACATCATCGCGTTCAACGCCAATATTCAGTAAGGAGAATTTGATATGAAATACATTTGGGTAGCAAACTGGAAATTTACGAAAAAGGCACGTTTATTAATTGCCGGCTTTTTGGAAAATACGGGATAATGATAGAATTAATATAATTATTGGTAAATTAAAAGTTCAGTATTTATTATTATTATTGCAAGCATGGGATCATGTGCCATATTCTAATTTTAAAATTTACAAACAATACATTAACAACAAAATCTGTCTTAAACATAACTCCAACACTCAACCAATAATCAACCAATATTGAAGTAGTATTGTAGTTGCAACGCAGTAATTTTCAAGTAAATTCCGTCATTTTTGATTCAGACGTGTAGTTGTAAGCTGTATTGTGTTGTCATTGTATTGGATTTGCATTGAAGTTGGATCGTGTATATGCGTGTTTTAAAGTTAGAATACGGCACCATGTCATATGCCGTGATTGGATAGTACAGTCAGTAGCAAAAGTAGCTAAGCGGTCAGCGTGTTCAAAATGAGCTAGACACGGCTTTATTGTTAAGAGAATAAGAGCGTATGTAGGTCATTTTGAACACCCTACCCGCTTAGCTACTTCTGCTGCTGACTGTACATACAAGCTTTGTCTTTTCATTTGTCGGGTTAAGGATAAACCAATATAAATCTCAAAATGTATGGATCACTAAATTCACATCCTCACATCAACCTACAAACGTTGTAGTTGAATAAGTAAGTATTAAGTACTATTAAATTTAATAGCGGCGAAGATTACAGCGTGGTCGCAGCGAACGTGATCTGGCGGCTTAGCATGACATGCGTTGTCGCAGTCGCGCCTGAAGCAAGTCGTACCGCAACGTAAGTCATGCTAGAACAGCGTTTTTTAACGGGTCAGTGGCTATCAAGCATAAAAACCGCCTAGTGGTATTCATCGAAAGCTGCATTCTTGACTGAAAATATTAGAAACTTTTTAAAGGTTGCAGGTATGGCTGTTACCTAATAGTAATTACTGTCTAGTTATTCAAACAGGAATGTCTGAGATGTCTGTCTTGCGATGGATCCAAGACCAGAACGGACAGCACAGTTGTCAATTTATCTTCTATGACGTCATGCGTCAATTCCGTACTTTCATAGTTGTTAGAAGTTAGAACGTGAATGCTATGGTGAAAGACGATAACAACCCGACCATATTTAGCAGCTTTAGGTAATTAATTTATCAGCGAGGTAATTCGCAAGAATCGCACTGCATATTCCAGTGGTCTAGTTTGGTTTATAAAGAAAGACGGTAATACAGCAATTCAATACAACAATGTAGCAGCTTCGCTCGTGCATGCACGAGAACGCTATGGGCCTTTAGAATACCAAGCACATTCCACGTTTAAAAATATGATTCTTAATTTAATTAGCTCGCTCGTACTTGTATGCGTGTGTGTGACTAACATCGCATTACGACAAATTACCTATTAGCAAAGGATTCGTTATTTCAAAACAAGGGGAAACCAACTTAGCCTTTCAATACGACATATTGCGCGTCCTGAGAATCAGTAAAACAGTTTTGAAAAACAAATTAAGTTGGTACCTACATTTAAATAACCAATGGAAAAAAGTCCTACAAAAATTAAATTGGTGGTTACTACGAAACAAAAAAGCTCCGAGTGATATCAGATTTGACGTTTTCCACGGTTAAAAGATAAAAAAGATAAAAGATATTTATTCTTCAATTTAGGCACATTACAATGCACTTATGAACGTCAGAGAGAAAAGAAACTACCACCGGTTCTAACCCTACACCTCTGACCCGAGAAGTATTACTTATTACCGGCAAGAAACTCGGCGGGACTTATTTTTTCAAAACAGTACTACAAATACATTAAAGATACTATATACAATAATGCGTAGTTCTTCAAGAAGGCATATCAAAACAGCTTGAGAGACAGACATGTACCTGCCTATTGTGTAAATAAAATGAAAAATAAAAATAAAATCCAAATCTGACTGCTTCGCAATACGTTTGATATTCTTTCTTACTTGAACTGTGTCCTCTAAATGTTAGATGATTTTATAGATTCTGGTTTGGGCCATGCATATATGTCTGTCATATAGTCCTCGGTTTTTTCGCGATCGAGTCATACTCGGCCCTTTTGTGTGAAATAGGCACTACACCGGTCAAAGGTTTCGTATCTCGTGTAGCTACAGCTACCTACGGCCAAGCGAATGTAGCCTAATGTAGGTCTCATAATACAAATCTGCGTTAGCCCAATCGGCCGAGAAACGAACGCTCCATTTATTCTGAGCAATTATTGGCCAGTAAACATATACAAATAGGTATAGAGCAATACAGATGACCTTTTCCAATTACCCTTTGAGTGAGCTCGTGCATTTTATAAATACATTCAAAGTTAGCTGGTTCAGTAATGTAGATTTTTAAAGACCTGTTGGGGCCCAATTTTTGACTTTCGAGAGCCCGAATTCCAAAAGTTTAAGCTCGGAAAGAATCGCACACAAAAGCTTACCGCTAATTTTTTCGCATGAGATTCATAGTTTCAATACTCATGATTTTAAATTTCTATCGCTGTTATTTTTAAAACATAATTTCATCATTTTATTCTAAGTTGTAAATGTCACTTTCGAGTGCTCGAATATCAAAAATCACCTGGTAGCAAATCTCAGTGTTTCAAAAAATCTATTCTAATCTCTCCAAAATACGTAGCAGTAGTACTAAAAGTAAAAATACGAGAATTATTTAAACGAGAGCTAGGATAAACCCTACTTAAGGATTTGGCTTCTTTTGGTTGATATAGTAAAGATAAAATATATTAAATATCTTATCAAAACCCTAAAAGATACTGACCTTTAAAGGTCTACCTAGTCAATTTGCGTAAATATTATATATATTCTGATTTGTTACATTTAATTATTTGTTGGAAAAGCAATTTAGCTTTATCAAATTTCATCTTGTTTCGTAATATCAACTCAAAGACAATTCTGTTTTGTTTTCTCCAACCTCTCATCGAAGAAGATATCACTAGAGAGCTATTCGACATGGCATAACTGACAGTTGCTAGCAATTCAAGTGTGAAACCTCTCTTTTGAGAGACGCTCAATTGTAACCATGTAGTTAACTTAACATTTTAAATTGGAGTATACTCTCCGGTCACAAATATGTGTCAAATGTGATATTTTTGTGACGAGTTCGAGTAAGACATCACACCGCCCCCTACTTTATGCTCTCTATCGGACCGTTTTTACAACTTTTTACTAGTCATCTATAAACGACTGTTTTGCTCAGTAATAAGATTCAACTGTGGTTAGGGATTTAGAGTAAGAGTGATGTCCAGTTTCTCTCTTGGTCCGTAAAATAAACAACAGCGGTACAAGTGAAGTGATATATCTCTAAGTGTGGCACTTTGGCAAGTCGAATGGGGTCCTGATTGATGATCCTGCGTCTGATCGCAAATTAAATCATTCGTCTTTTGTTTATGAAATGATATTCATCCTCCTAGCGTTTGTCCCAGCTTTTGCTCAATCAAGCCTGGAGTCCGTTTATGAAATGGTATTATTTTTCCATTACGTGCGTACTTGTTTTTGCCTCACAACGAAGAAGGGAGAATATTTCCCAATTCTAATTCTTTTGCTCGTCACAATTATGGACACAATTTAGTACTTCGCTGAATGGAATGCAAAAGATATTATGTATAATTTGTAATTAAAATATTTAGAGCGGACGAGTTATAAAAGTACTAACTAGCGACTTACAATTTGTTACAACTTTGAAATCTGGTTTCGAACGTTTCAGGGCTGAAGTTTCCATAAATAATTTTGTAATATTACATCTTAATCTCAAAGTTCCACCTTTAATGCGATATGATAGTAATAGGGCATAGGACTTCCTTTGTTTATAACTAAGCGCTAGGTGGCAATTTCACGCATGGTTTGCCAAATTAGACAACTAGCGAGCAGGCCCAACTACGCGCATGGGTATATGCGTGAAATTTAGCGGGTAGCATGCGATTATTGGCGTCAAAATGCTTGAAATTTTCTAATTAGACCACAAGGTGGACCCTTCAATGCGCACGATCGCTATTTGATTATATGGGGTTCTTTCATCGGAGTAACGACTAACGACACTAATACTTACACTAATACTCGCTTCGCTCGTGATTCAATTATAGAATCTTTCGCTTACATGGGACTCAAAACAACACTCGCAAGAAAATTTAACTTTCCTCTCTTATTGCACAAATAACTATTGTCTTTCGTGTTGCATAAATAACTAATGTCTTTCATGTCAGAATCATATTTTTTGCCCATTACCCATATGGCTCTGAGTGTTCATTAATAACAGCATTTTCATTCGCAAAGCTTAGCAATAGTCATCGCCTTTGGGAAATAATAACGAATTCTAAGAAAGAACGAATATTCTAAGATCCAATTTGTATTCCTATCAAAAACTGTTAATGAGTTGTTTTTAACCGACTTCAAAAAAGGAGGATGAGAACCTCCTCCGACTTCGACTTCGACTGAATTTTTTTTAATTTTGTGTTTGTATGTATGTTACTCGATATCTCCGTGAATCGTGAACCGATTTTAATTTTTTTTTTAATCGAACGGGTATGGTCCTAGATGGTCCCATTGTCACCAAGTTGAGGTCTGATGATGGGATCCTGGAGAAATCTAGGGAACTCTTCAACTATTATAGGCACACCTATAGTGATTTCACTATAGGCTATCTTTTACAGCAACTCGGCCACTTCCTCTTGGAATTCTCCAAGTGAAGTCGGTTCTTTTTAGGGTTCCGTAGCCAAAGTGGCAAAAACGGAACCCTTATAGTTTCGCCATGTCCGTCCGTCCGCGGTCTAGCTCAGTGACCGTTAGCACTAGAAAGCTGAAATTTGGTTTGAATATGTGCATTAACCAAGCCGACAAAACGGTAGAATAAAAACGCGAAAAATATATTTTGTTAGGGTACCTCCCGTACACGTGAAGTGAGGGAAAATTTTTTTTTCGTTCCAACAAAGTTGTGTGGGGTATCGTTGGCAAGGTCTTTTAAAAATAATTAGGGTCTTCTATAACAGTTTTTGGATAAAACTAATACTCTCGGAAATAATAACTCCGAAAGTTTAAAACAGGGCGTCCCCCCCCCCCCATCTAACTTTTGAATCGTGGGAAAATCCAAAAATTTTGAAAAAATTCATGAAACTGAGGCCTAATGACTACCTTCAATGAAAACTATATTTAAATAAATCGGTTGAGCCGTTTTTGAGTTATCATTCAAAAACCCATAGTGAAAGGACGTAAGTAAAATTGACGTAAGCGCCGCCAAATTTCCCGTAAGAAACGACCTTTTGAATTCATGGTCTCAGTTTACGGAACCCTACACTGAGCATGGCCCGACATGCTCTTGGCCGGTTTTTTTTGTTTAAAATTACATATTTGCAACCACTTTTTAATTTATAACTATAAATAACTGCGATACCGACCTTCTTTTATAAAAATATTAATAACTTTATTTAGTACCTACTTCGCTATTCATCCCAAGACAAAGCTTATGTTACCTAGTTAATGAATAACGTTGTTAAGCTCTCCGTAGTGGACCCAAAGGAGATATAAATAGTGCTTTAACTAAAACTAGGAGTTACGAATACTGCACTAATTGTTTGAATCAACAACTAAGAGTTTTTATTTGCAAACTCCAATGGAATGTTAACACTATCTTATCGCAAAAGAGCGATTTCTCCCAGACAACCTATGAGTAACGGAAAAACATTTATCGTTTGCATATTGTTGATGAATGATAAAAATGGCGACAACTGTCATATTGTAAGTACAAACTTATTACTTAACTTTCCTACCAAATCAGTGTTTGACAGAACTTTGACAGATAAGCGGTGACACATGACGTCTCCAACTTTACCTTTCGACGTTCTAGGATTAACAAGTATGCAATTAGTATTATTACTTGACCTGCTAATCTGCCTCAATCTACCTAACCTATCAGTAATTTTAATAATAAAAAAAAAACTAGAAAAATTTAAGATTGATTACTTTCCTTGCCTAATCTAATTATTATTTTGTACGATAGTAATAACTACTATAAACTACTTAAATATTTTATTTTGTCTGTGGTCATGCTGCAATAAACGAAAGGGATTTTGAGTTTTGACAACCCCGAGAACATATCCGATACGTTCCAATGCCGTAGCTGTCACTTCGTGGAGATGGAAACCCCACCAAATAAGAGTAAAAATGTTGTTTGAGCTGAATACTTATTAATTAACTTTGTGCTTAGGACTTCCATTAGATTTTTTTTAATTCACTGCACATGAAATTAAAAGCTTGATAAAGCAGAAAATGCTTATTTATTCAGTGTGCAGAAAATATTGGCAATTAAAAAGTTTTAGGTATTTCAATATGAAGCTAATGGAAATATGTCACAAGCATATTATAAAATAGTACTGCGCCAACGCGCAAATAAACGGTAACTGAGAAAATTCATTCAAAGATGTACTTTTTTCTCTCACAATAAAGTACAATTTTGAACAATTTTCCTGTGTCTAAGGGTATTCTATTTTTGACGGAATAAGTAAATTGTTCTACAAATTGGATACCTAAGTGCTTCCAAATAGATTTTTCGTTTTTTTATTCGACACAAATATTCTTGCTGCAGTACCTTACTAACATTTTTGGTATGTATTGTTCTTAATGGTGAGTAAGGTTGCCAGAGCTCCCAATAATGCACTGTAACCTCTAGCTGCCTACGGCGTGGAAACCTCTAGCACCCATAGGCAGCGGTGGCCGCTTAAGGCGGGCCTCAAGCTAATTTTCCATTGACGAGGAATTGAATTCATTAAAAGTACACTGATATTGAACCTACGTAAACTCAATAGTTAAATTGATAAACGGATTTTTGTATTACAATTAAATAGAAACAGAAGTACCTAACCCGGTCAGGTGTTGTGTAAATAATCTTGAGACGCCTTTGTTGTTAGGATTAGTCATCATCATCAGCTCAGCCATAAGACGTCCACTGCTGAACATAAGCCTCCCCTTTTAGGGGGGTTTAGCCATGCGCGCCACGCTTGGCAGGCGGGTTGGCGCGCGCAGTTTTTTTTGTTTATTGTTGTTTAGGCTTTCCGAAGATGCTGCTGCCCGTCTCCCGGTATATTCCCTTAGCAGACTCCTACTGCAACCACGGGACGATATGGTGGGAGACAATTCTAAGACCGAGCACCCCACGGCTAATGAGTAGTAGAGCGTGTAAATCATTTTGAACACTTAGCTTGTTTATCGTCTTCTGCTTCTGCCTGTACTTATCAAAAAGCAACCCACCCGTGAACCATGGCACAGTGCTAAACTGTAAGGAGATTATCTGAACACCAATTTAAAAGTCCTCACGGTTCGTCGGGGCCTAATTTTCATAAAGCCCTCATTATAGCTTCTATGATTGATGGCTTGTCTTTAGCCGAACGCTTTGAAGGCCGTGTATTCGTAATCGTATTGTTACGGAGCGTATGTGAGTCGAGCAGTACGCTTACCATGAGTTATGACATTGACGTTTTCGAGAACGAGTATCGAGTGTTCTATCTGTGCATCTTGCTTGTAACGTATTAGTGTAAACGAGATGCACAGGTAGAAAAGTCGTTACTCGTTAACGAAAAATGACAATGTCAAACTCATGGTAGCCGTACAGTAGCTAGGAATAATACACCGAGCTCCGCTTGACGTTGACGTCAACCGCCATAGGGAATATTACGCAAAACTCTGTGTATAGGGTAGGGATGTCACGAATATTCGCATTCGCATTCGTATAATGCGACTATTCGCATCATTTTTGACATTCGTATTCACATTCGCATCAAATGATGCGAATATTTTCCGAATGCGAATGTTGGCAGAACGCATCCTGTTTTGACCGCGCTGACCCGGCTGATGGTCATATGCTTGCTCATACACTGGAAGTGAAAACGGTGGTATCACTTGACTCTTTTTGATCAATAATATAGGACTCCATCTCATTTCATGTTCTGTATTTTTGAACTATGGAAGCATAAAAATGATAAGCAAGATTAACTTTTTTGAATCTACTCCGTAACATTCGTATTCGCATTCCCATTCGGACATTCGCATCCTGAATATTCGCATTCGCATTCGCATTCGCGAATGTGAGAAAAACGACATTCGTGACATCCCTGGTATAGGGCGGCTATTAGCACAAACAGGTGGCCTACTAATTTCGTTTTTTTTAATTCCACGACAGTGGCAAACAAGTATACGGCCCGCCTGATGGTGATCAGCCACCGTAGCTTATGGACGCCTGCAATTCTTTTTATCACTCTTGTAGTTTCATGCCATGTTCGGCTGAAAGAGAGGTAGATAACGGAATTTCGATTTTCGCTCTTCACGATAGGCCCTCTGTAATCAAACCGCCTTGATGTATAATGAAATATTTATTCGTAGTATTTTTTTCTGTCAAAAAACTGGTTAAGGCCTAAGTATGTATATATTTATATATTATTTGTGGTCCTTGGCGTCCGTTGGCTCGTTGGGTAGATGACATTCGAAAGATTGCGGGTCACTTCTAGATGAGGTTAGCCCAGGACCGGGACAAAATGGCGTACGCGAAGAGAGGCCTATGCTCAGCAGTGGGCGATAAATGGCTGAAATAATGATGTATATATTTACATCACTGATGGCAGAACATTGCAGTAATACCCTATTGGTTGTAATAAATTTATGGTGGTCTCAATACAACCAATATATAAGGTAAAATCCACAATTCCACGGACTGATTTGACAGCTCCTGGCATACAAAGCGATTGTCAAATGTATGAAAAGAGCTGTCAAATTAGTCCGCGGATTTATGAATTCTACCTTAGGTCCCGGCTCAAGCGCGTCCTGTTTACCCATGGGAACAATTTTATCTAACACCTCCCGGGCGTCAGACAACATACCAGCTAGCCTAATATGGTCGGGTTTTTATCGCCTGTCACCATAGCTGTCACGTTCTAACAAGTAGGTATGTGCAAAAGTGACGCATGACGGGATAGGCGATAAAATAACAACCATGGATGGCCTTGAATTTGGGTTCACAAAATGTTCCGAGCTTTTCAAGAGGGGTAGGATGCCAGACGCACAGTTACCCCCAAAACAACGACAAAAAAGACCGTTTTAAACTGAGAGCACTGTCTCAGCCAACCTGGTCACAACGACACCTACCCAGAGGGAGATGGCGAGAAGGGTATCGGATGGATTACTATAAAATCTTATACTTTTTCGAACTCGCGGAGCGTAAGCGAAGTGAGTTCTTACAAACAACTCCTCCAGACCCAACTGTCACCTGGCTACGGGGACGTCTCGGCATTTGGATGGCTTTTTGATTTCGATAGTTTGTCCGACGATAACTTTAGTAACGTTTTTCTGATCTTTATGAAATTTCTTGGGGCTGTAGCAGGGATACATAAAATTTGTAAGTTCGTACATGAGCAGGATCGATCAAGTGGTTATGGAGCTAGAAGGAGAAAGAAAATCCTCCTTGGGGTCTTGTTATATTGGTCAACTCGTTTGCAAGTAAATCGCGAGTTCTCAGTTCGAGGCGGACTACTAGTATTATAAACAATCGACTCGCCCCAGCACAGTTTGAACCCAAGGAATATAAAAAAACTCGACCATCCGGCGCGCCGGATTCGTGAACGATAAAAAATTAGGTCCAGGAAATCCCCGCTTTATTCTTTTTATCTTTGATCCTGCATAATGACTGTAAATTTGTTATTAATTTGTTTCTTGTTTACTGATATTTATTTCAGTGGAAAGTATCTTTAGCGTTTTACTTTTTAAAATATAAAGTTGTCGTAAAAACTCTTCAGAACAATCATTTTTAATAAGAGTATCAATTAATTTCCGTTCGGGCTTTGTTTTTGTTTTTAGAGATTCCTCAGTATCTACCATCGACGTCAAAGATCTGGTGCCGTATTCTAATTTTAAAATGTATAAACAATACATTAAATAGTTATTTGTTATACAAGTGGTGAAAGTTGTATTTTACGTGCGAGTGTTATTTGAAACACGAGCTAGCGAAAGGATTCTATTATTGACCACGAGCGAAGCGAGTGGTTCAAAAATAGAATCCTGAGCGTAGCGAGTGCTTTAATACACGAGACGTAAAATAACTTTCACCCGTGTATAACACAAAACTTTTCACCTCACTACAGCGAGGAAAATAAGAAAAAGGGTGCATTTTGCTCGGTTTCCCGTAATTCCTCAGGTGTTTAATACTTCTTCATCACTAGAATCACTAATTTTTAACAAAATAACCTAGAAAAACATGCGAATATTTAACGTTGATATGATGGATGAATTGAAATGAAAAGTTTTGACGTAAAAGGTTTTATTAAATGTCAGATGCGTTTTGTTCGTACGTAGACTTATTCGGCTGTCAGAACAATTTATCCGTTTTTACAAAAAGAATGAAGATTAATGTTGAATGCTGATATTTATGAATTAAAATAAAGTTGTAAGACTGTATTAAGTGTTTTTACTCGATGCAATTCATTAATTGCGATGTTAAAAATTCTGCACTTTTAACGTTTTACGTTTTGTTAGCTGTCAAATGTCACTTAAGCCACTTGTCACTTATGTCAAAACTCTTTCACCACATGTGGATAAAAAGCGATTTTCACAATAGATATTAAACAAACAAAAAGGGCTTTCCGAGCTAGTGAGGTGAAAAAACACAATTCGTCTCAAACATAGCTCCAACACTCAACCAATAATCAACCAATATTGAAGTTGTATTGTAGTTGCATCGCAGTAATTTTCAAGCAAATTCCGTCATTTTTGATTCAGATGTGTAGTCGTTAGCTGTATTGTGTTGTTATTGCATTGGATTTGCATTGAAGTTGGATCGTGTCTGTGCGTATTTTAAAGTTAGAATACGGCCCCTGTTTACACTTTTGAGCCTAACGTTTTGACGTTGTTTCCAGTACGCTTACCATGAATTATGAATTATGATATCGTCGTTCTATCTGTGCATCTTGCTTGTAACGAGATGCACATGTAGAAAATTCGCTACTCGTTAACGAAAAATCACAATGTCAAACTCATGGTAGCCGTACAGTTGCCTTCCTGCTGTCTAATCAATCGCGATGTTCGAACACTACCTCAGAACTCGACATAAGTAGTAGTTCGCCCCGAACTGTGAACTCGCGAATCTTGTGTTTCGCCATAAATGTGCAATAGTAGAATTACTAGAAATACCAAAAATGGGTATCGGGTATTTTTTTTCTCAACTAACCATCACGGTAAAACTAAACGTCCATATTAAATTGAGCCGCTGATGCGCAAAATTTTACCGCGACGAAATCGCTTCAGATTTGACAGTTTTTGTCTCTTCTAAATTTAAATCCACCCCTCACATGCCTCTCACTCTGTTGCTTTGACATGTCGTTCTCATCTGTGGACCACCTATATAGGTTTCGGTCACCATCATTATGCGTCTATGGTAACTCTCTCTAACTAATGTGTTAATGTCAGTATGCTGATGGCCCTAGCAGCCAAAGCTCTAATAAATAAATAAAAAGTCAGTCGTCAAAATATTTACACCAAAATCAGAATATGATTGAAAATATTTTTGAAATCAATTTTATGTTGCTAATTGTTATGAAACCAAATTCAACCATACTTGCTCGTAAAAGTAGCAAATAAGATGACCAATGTAACAGGACCCCTTTACAAAACCTTTTTAGGCCTTCTCTAATTTCAGAACCCCCGTCTCAATCCAGCTCATATACGAACTCGCAAATTTTGTTGGTCTCTGCTACAACCCCAGCAAATTTCATAAAGATCGGAAAATCGTTACTAAAGTTATCGTCGGTCGTCGGACAAACTATCTAAATCAAAAAGCCATCCAAATGCCGAGACGTCCCAGTAGCCAGGTGACAGTTGTTGTTTGTAAGAACGATCTTCGCTTACGCTCCGCTCGTTCGATAATTTTAGAGAACTTAATAATTTTTTGAATGTTTATAGCTTTCTTAACACCCAGTTTGCAAAGTAATGCCTGTAGCTACCGACCTACTCCCAAAACCTAAATAAATTCATTCTTAAGTCAAGTCAATAAATTTTAGCTTAGATAGGCATTACTTTGCAAACTGGGTGTTAAGAAAGCTATAAACATTTTTCACCTTTGCTCGTAAAGACCTCGTTAAAGCAAGGTTGAGGAATTCAAAGGATATCCTTTTCCCTAGTGCAATAACAGGCTATTCCAACTGAAGTAAATTGAAAAGGTAGAAAAAAGCACTTCGTAGATTCTGACGACATTAGTAGATATTCCCATAAAAGGTAGATACACTTTTTCGGTGTCCATGAGTGTATTTTTTATTACTTAGGTATACATTATTGCTGATACATAGAGAATGAGTGTAAGTTAGAATAAATATAAACTACTGGGACAAAACGCAACGAGAAAGCTGATCTCCCGGTGAGACCATCAGGTGAAAACAATTCATAAAAGGTAACAAAAAATAAAGATAAAAACTAAAAGCAAACAAAGAGTAATAAAAGGAACATAAAGATTATAGATCTAAGTGAACTTATATCCAAAAAGTCAAATATTTGTAGAACAAAATACAAACAGAAATAACTGTCCGGCCGAACATGTCTTGGCCGTGCATTGGGCTAAGAACGCATGTGCACCAAATATGAAAGGCATGACATTGACAATCGATCGACATGAAAAGAAAATTCTCAGAGGAACATTAAACACTACAAACATTCAGTATAAAAATGCGATGGCAATACGAAAGGATATCTTAGTGGTACATAAACAATAAGTAAAATTTAAATTGCCACCACGTTTTCGATTCGAAACATTGTCCCCGTCCGCCATTTTGCCGGAAGTTGATTGCAATGCATTAGCGTTAGCACGATCAATCTCGATTTCCGGTTGACTGCGTAAATATCCACGGAACCCCGCAAAATTGACATTGCTGTGCATCTAACCCCGCTGAATTGTGAACCGAGGAAATGTTGATTACTGTTACAGACATATAATGAAATAGAGGATATATACCCAGCACGCCAAAAAAAGATTAACGTATAATAATAAGTAACCGTTATCAGCCTGGGCTTTGCTCCATTGCCGGCTGCACCCTAGGTTAGGTTTTTTATAATGTTTTATTGTTTTTGTATGTTTTAGGTGTATTTTGTATTTTACTTTTATAAAAATACTAGCGACCCGCCCCGGCTTTGCTCGAGTGCATGCAATTATACATATAAACCTTCCTCTTGAATCACTCTATCTATTAAAAAAAAACGCATAAAAATCTGTTGCGTAGTTTTAAAGATCTCAGCATACATACAGACAGATAGCAGGAAGCGACTCTGTTTTATACTATAAATAAATAAATAATAATAAATATTTTGGGGACAATCTTACACAAATCAACCTAACCCCAAACTAAGCAAAGCTTGTACTATGGGTGCTAGGCGACGATATACATACTTAGATAGATAGATACATACTTATATACATAGATAACATCCATAACTCGGGAACAAATATTTGAGATTAGCACACAAATAAATGCCCTTACCAGGATTCGAACCCGGGACCTCCAGCTTTCGTAGGCAGGGTCACTACCAACTGGGCTATGGAGGCCGTCACTATGTAGTGATTGTAAAAAGCCTAACTTAAGAAAAAACCGTCCAAGTGTGAGTCGGACTCGCGCATGAAGGGTTCCGTACCATTATTTATAAAAACCAGCCGTAGCTATCGTATAAATTATTATCGCAAGATCGTATCTGCCAAAGTACGTAGTTTTTTGGAGAGAACTCAAAAACACCTAAACCGATAATGTTCAAAATATGTTTTTTGCCATTTGGCTACGGAACCCTAAAAAGGCAAAAAAGGGAGTAGTATTCATAGTAACTAAGTAAAACTGAAATATAAATATTTCCACCGACTAAAACTCAATTTATTTACGAAGAATTCTTCGACTTTCAATTTTAGTTTCCATAGACTTGTATGGTTTTAAATTCTTACTAATAGTTGAAAGTTAAGGTGCCATACAATTCATAAATTCCTTTTAAATATTTTTAGACAGGCACCAAGAGCATTGAACGCGCTAAACATAAGCCTGCATAAAGAAATAAACTGATATTATTGATATATATATAAAAATATGAATACAACAGAATACCAATCTTTATACAAAGTGAAAAGTATAGGATTTTAGTGTTGCAAAATTAGTCGATATGTGGAAGAGCGCGTACCATCATCAAATCCAAGCCACGGTAGCTGACTTGTTTAAAGCGGTGGCGTGTGCCGCGAATGCACATGCTGGGTGGCGCGTAGGTATAATGGCGAAACTAATACTGCGTCTCAGCCAGCCCAGAATGGTAATAGTTAGTGATCGGTTCCATCGTTCAGATATATACAAATCCAAGCCATCTGGTTGCTGACTTAAAGCGGTTGCGTGTGCCGCGAATGTACATGCTGATAGTGCGCGTATAATGGAAATACTGATTCTGCATCTCATCCAGCCCAGAATGGTGGTTAGTAATGAGTTTCATCGTTCAGATAAATACAAATCCAAGCCACCTGGTGGGTGACTTAAAGCGGTGGCGTGTGCCGCGAATACACATTCTGGTGGCGCGTATAATGGCAATACTGATTCTGCATCTCAGCCAACCCAGAATGGTGGTTAGTGATCGATTCCATCGTTTAGATATAATCAAATCCAAGCCATCAGGTAGCTGACTTAAAACGGTGGCGTGTGCCGCGAATGAACATGCCAGTGGCGCGAATAATGGCGATACTGATCCTACATCTCAGCCAACCCAGAATGGTACTCAGTGATCGATTCCATCAGATATAGTTTCTGCCATGTGTTTAATGAACGAGCACATCTGAGTTACGTAAACACTCCTATCAACAGATGTTACGAGTGGGGTGGAAGTTGCATGTCGCACTTCGCGGGCGTTGGAATATATGACGATCAATAGGGATACACGCACAGATGTGCCCGCCGGATTTGTCAGACGGATATGCCCGGCGGACAGATCCGTTCGTGTATGGCGCTATTCAAATGTGTCCACAGACAAATCCGTGCCCAATTCACGCCATACACGCACGGATTTGTCCGCCGGGCACATCCGTCGGACAAATCCGGCGGGCACATCTGTGCGTGTATCTCTAGCTATTGTTAGTGTAGGGAAGGAGATAAAACTATATTCGTCTAGACGGCAAAACGATACATTGGATAGTATTGGGAATTGGAAAAGTTATTTCAGATATTGTGTACATTTTCAATCGAGTATCAACGGCATGAAATTTTGTTAAAATATGAAATTGCAGGTACCAGAGACGAATAGGTCTAGTAGTATGAAAATTACTATAAATACAAAATTTGACATCGTCTATAGTAAATACGTATTATAGCCATTTAAATTTTTCCATACGCGCACCTGTTTTATTAACACTACAATGAAAGTGGCAGTTGACAACACGTTACCACTTCAATTTTGTTTTATACTAAAACCTACTATATCCGGTTTACTTCTCAAATAATACTAAATAAGTTACCCGCTTTTAAATAAAACGTCGACTGGTAGTTTGTATAGTTACAAATTGAGTAAAAGTACAACATACATGCTCACTGCTTGGAGAACCGTCTCTCAACCTTTCTGTGAAAATCACACCGCTCCACTAGATCCATAGGAAAATAATCCTTCCCATCGTACTCTTACGCATTAATAAATTTAAATTCATTGTCAAATTACTTACAACTTATGCGTGGTGGAATAGCAGAGATGACTAAAGTAGTATACAATTCTGTAGGAAGCAACTTACTAATTTGGCTAGTACTGCGATGCCGTTGTATTTTACAAGTAATACAATAGAGCTTACACTATTTTGCAGCGACCATTAGTCTTCGTAAACGCTTCCTTTCTGCGAAAGTCTTCTAGCGTCAAAGAGTTAGGACGTCATATGTATTATATGTATTATTAAATTGAGGATGAAATAAACGAGGAACCATTTTTATACATTGCGAAGTTTACGAGTAGGGTGCTGCAAAGTTAAGGAAAAGAGTCGGCAATAGATCACTTTAGAAACTTAATTTTATCAGAGTTTCCCTACTGAGACGCTATTTTAGCTAATATAGAGGTACTTGCCGATTTGCATTCACTTAAACGCCCGTATTGGAATCACCGCTACTGTGAACTGGCGAGGGTTTGCAACGTTGCCTTTTAAAAATTTATAATAACGTAATGAAAATCCAGCCTCCTCCCCGACCGCGGTCATGCGCCCCCCGACCGGCACAATCGAGTTGACCATGGCGGTGCAATGGCGGTCATTCTAATGGTTTCCGAACGCGTCATTTAGGATTTATAATATGTTTGTAGATAGTGTATGCAACTGCACGTAATTAGGCCTTAAAAGTCTTAAAACACTCGTGTGATCGTATTATGAAATGAACTATAAGCTTTAATTTTCTTTGACAGTGCAAGGTGCCTCGACGACCGACATCCATTTGATAGTGTACAGTCGGCAACTGAAGTCGAGAATCGATTAAAGTTTTCACAATTATCTTGGCTCGACTTTTTTGTTAAGGGAATACGAGCGCATGATAATCGTTTTCAACACCTTACCCGCTTAGGTAATTATGCTACGGACAAAAGTACTAAAATAAGCTCTATAACTAAACGATGTACACATGTAATATTATGTAAAATTTATTTATTTACCAGCCAGCAGATTCGGGCCCTATTGATTAGAACTCAAAACTAGATAAGCTGGGGTGGGGATAAACCAAAAAAAGGTGGCAGCAGGGTGTCATCTTTTAGGCAATATCGTGTCAAATAATTAAGGATATTTTCGAAGCATTCTCATAACTACATGTCAACTTCATGACTAATTCCTGTATGGCAACCGACAACGCTGGAGGTGGCTTTTAAAGTTATTTCTCCTTTGCAGCTAAATTTTCGCAAAATAAGTATGTTACCTAATGCGACATGTGTAATGTACGTGTGACATGTGTCCTCCAGGAGCTACTGCGGAAGGAACCCCGCGAAAAGATCTTATAAAACCAACATATAAAAATTGTACAAAATATTGTGATCAAAATGAGTTGAACAAGACATTCATGGTCCCTTAATATCCTTAATTATTAACAGAAAACAAAGTTAAGAAGATAATACAGGGATTATACAGATCAAAGTAAATAGATATGAGCTAAATACGAGTACGAAGATCTAATAGATTACTTTACCCAGATAAAACCTACTTGAATTTTTTGCTACATTTCTAAGACGAACTTATCCATATGTAATGTACAGAGCTCGGATTTTTCACGGCAAAACAAAACACTAGCGTAATTTAGCCAGTGCTTGAAATATTATTTTATCGATATCGATAATTCAGAACTAGAAGAAATAAAAGTCACCAAATAAAATTAATATGTAATAAAACTAATAAAAACATTTGTATAAAGTTACTATATATTAGAAACAGACGCAATTTCTTCTTCAAAATCTACGTCAGTACACACAGCAGCACAAGACATTTTATTTGGGTAATAGTGATAGGAGTAGATGATCATTATCTTTTCAACATTCTCTGGGAGTAAACAGTTGCGTTTATCACTATAAATCCATTTATGTACACTAAATGTACGTTCACAGTTGACGTCAAGGGAGCAAATTTATAGAATTCATTATCAGTTCGGGTAATATTTTCAGATAGTAAGACTCGATAGGTGTCGATAAAATAATATTTCAAGCACTGGCTAAATTACGCTAGTGTTTTGTTTTGCCGTGAAAAATCCGAGCTCTGACTAATGTATTTTCGAGTAAACCTTTGAGTGATTAAGATAAATGAAACACGAAGCACTAAACAGGCTATTGATCCCGTCAAGTTATTTTTTAATGTAGGTATGTATGGGGTAGACATACAAACGAATAGTTATGAAACTATTATAGCACCTTTAAGTATAGTCTTTAACTCACACTACCGTTGTCCCCCTCCCCCCGATGCTCCCCCCCCCCCCTTTGAGCACGAAATGTGTTTTCTTAATTTTTTGGGAAAAATTATGAATGTCAGGGAAAAAATGTCTATGAAAAAAATTATCCTTATTAAATTCTAAACAAACCAGGTTGTATACATTTTTTCGATAGGCTTTACTGTATTCACGGTGGGGAACGGCCGGTAGTGTGAGACGGTAGATACTATAAATTTCAAAACTTTATTAGTTTGTTTTTCAAAATACGTACTTTAACCGGATCATATCATCAATATCATCATCATCATTCGCTTGCCCTTGTCCCATTTACTTGCGGTCGTCGGAGCATGTCTTTTTTTTCACACATCTCTATCACCCGTCATTTCATCAATCACCTACCTACTTTCTTTTCATAGCATGTCTCACACAATCCATCCACCTGTTCCTAGGTTTGCCTCTTCTCTTACATTCATTCTACCGCATTCTTAATACCTTCTTCGTAACATGACTCTCATCCCTACGCATAACATGCTCGTACCACGCTAGGCGATTTGATCTCATAATTTATCAGTTATGGGTGCAACTTTCAGGCTTTCTCTTATACTACATTCATTCCTTATCCGATGTGCTGTAAAGATAATAATGTTTACCTCTACGTGTTAACGCCAAGTACTATGTAATGCACGATGATTCCATACACTGTCATTGCCATATTTGTTTATTTTATTTATCGTATGGCTACACGTCACTGGATATAAATAAATAAAAATAAAAATAATTTATTTTCAGATATCTGAGATCCATAGATTGTTAGTTACACATATACAACTACATTAGCAAACTAATATTAACTTAACGACTATAATTTATAACTTATTTTATTTTTTTAGGTCTTATCACATGCAGATCAGTGTATCGGCGGAGAATGTCCGAATCCCACCTCTCTGCTATCATTTTCAGGATGCTATTTGAGCTCCTCCTCAACTGCGTTACCATAGATAGATAGGCGTATATAGATAGGCATTTCTTCTGTAAGATGGTAATAGTAGTGGGAATGTAGATGGTGAAGAAAATCCAGTGAGTGCTGCGAGGTCTATATGGAACAGTGCAGCTGCCAAGTTTGTTACCTACTCTTTTAGCACCACCCAGGGATCACATAATGTAGAGTTGTCTAAGGTGTTTCCTACGGACGCAGAGTAATATTGATCCCCCACGATGGTGCCATATTTGTGGAAACTAAGCAAAGACGGACTCTTAGTCCGTAGTTCAAATTTGTTGGGGCGTCCCACAATGCCAGCCAAAACTCCGACACCTGCAGTAGTTCGGGGATATTTTGCCAGCGCGGCAATCAAGTTAGCTTAGTAGTTATCGAGTTGAAACCAATCGAGTTAGATTCACACTCCACTCACATAGCATAGTTAGTAGACTGAGAGATTCCAGCGAAAAATCCATGTGATTCACCAACGATGACATAGAAATAAAGCAAGAGGTGGTTGCTACTTTAAAAAAAAGTTTTGATTAAACAAGTTACCTTGAACACATATTTTGATCTTTAGAAAGGATGTGTACGCAAATTGCTTCTTTTTTTAAGTTGCATTGAAAGTGTCTTAACATTGTGGTTTATTCTGGTCAATTTAAATTAGTAAAATAATAACAACCGATACATTTTTCATTTTTATTACTGGAATGAGTAAAGGATGGCTCAAGCTGTTGCGTTCCGCGTCCTACAGGACACTTCCCACACTTCAATTTGTATAGAGAAGATCACTTGACCTCCGAGGATCACAACGATTTCTATAAAAATGAAGTATCGGAAGTGCCGTGTAGGATGCGGAACGCTACAACATGAACTAAGAACAAGAACTAACGGTAAGTAATTACCGAAAAGGACTCAGAGCAACATTAGGAAAAACAAGCCAGCGAATGTATGTTATAATATAAGCAAATCATCCTTAATTATATCCATCTACGTTTAGTACCTAGATGATATGCGGCTAAATTGATAAACAATCATATAATTACTCGTACTCGATGACATTACATTTTCTGACAGCGCATTCCATCCTACAGTAGATGTGAAATCACGCAAAGTAATTACGTTTCGCCCGATTGACGCCTGTTCGTTAATCTGTGTATTTGTTGACGCAACTACCCTCCTTGGGTAGGAAATCGCAATCACAAATATGTCAGGCGCGAAGCTTATATAATATACTTCATATTCAATGAGGATCCCGCGATCGAGTTTTCCACTAGATGGCAACACCGTCGCCAGAAGTCTAGCTGTTATAATCCACCAATCGTGTTTAATCATTTTTTTGATTGGTGGATTTTGACATCTGCTGTCAAAAAGACCTTCTCGTCACGGTGCCGCCACCTAGGATTCAGGAAACTTTCAATAGTTCTTCACATTATGGAAAACGGGATTTCCGTTCGAGACGCAGGGTAGTGCGGACGTCTTGGGAGTAGTTTTTTTGTATTTTGCTCATTTTAGTAGTTCAGTGTGTAATATTGATAGCTATATTGTACGGTGATCTATAAACAAATGTGCAGCTTATGAAGAATTAGTCTCATAACGCGTGTAGCCACTCTTTAGTTAGACGGACGGTTATCCTGGCTGGCCGCCACGTGTTTGTAAAGAATAGCTATCACTTTACAAATAACAAGGCCTCTACCGAACAACGTTGCCTATATTTTATTAAAAGTAATAAAAGTGAGATTAACGATTATACTCGACATTGCCAAAATTCCCATTGCTTTAGACAAAGGGAGAAAGCCATTGTATATTAAAAAAAAAAAAATGGAAAACGAATCATTCTAAGTTACTTAAGTTACTAGTTACAGTGTCCTTTATCTACCCCAGCGATAGCTACTTTCTAAATAATAATGCTCGAAAACTGTTTAGCTACATCCACATCATAAATCCTTTTTTCTGCGTTCGAAAACCGTATGTAATTACCACCATTATTGCAAACAGTATAGTAACATGAGTGTATTATCTGTGACTGTGGGTAAAACCGTATGACAATTCATTACCACATCGTATAACGGTAACGTAATGAAAATCCAGTCCTGCCCCCCGGTCGGGGGACCGCGATTGGCCTGCCATAATACACTGCTTAATCTACACACATTGTTCTTCAGTGTATGCAAATCGTACGTAATTAGACCTTATTACATAACAGTTACATAAACTACTATTACTGCAGCATCTTTAGGAGTTAGCTTAGTTCTGGCACTTAAAAGGCAATTAGCGGTATCTTAAAAACAAATTAATCTAAAAGTTGTTCTGGTGTAGCCTATAAAATTGTTTGGATTTAAGTTGTAGACGATGGGTAGTTATGAAATTATTTATTCATTGCTTTACACGCACATTCTGTTTAACTATAATTACTATAAGTCGCACGCAACATTACAACCCTGCATTCCAAATAACCATTTTGCTAAGAGAATTTGACTTTGCTTTGCATATACTAAAGTTTAGGCTGCAGAATAAGCCCCCAGATTTGCCCGAGTAAAGGTTGAACTTGAACTTGGCTGAAACTCGAATCCATAATTTATTTTAAGTAATAAAAGTAGAGTAGTAGATTCTATCATAGATTTATGTTTTTCAACACAATAATATATGTTTACGTAACATTAAAATACGGGATAACCTACGTCTCACCCCGTTAACGAGTACATGTAGTATTTCACGAACCAATGAATCCTTCGTAATAGCGACGCTCTTTCTTCAGCAAAAGTTCTACAAGATTAATATTTTCCTAACATACAGAAAATACATTTAGAAATGATCGACACATTCAGAAATTGAAGTTTAATAACAAGAGAAACAGTTGATCGCACTCGACATAATACAGGTTGTTTTTTCAATAACTAGACATCTAGACTTTTACTATGGGTATGGGACCAACTTTGGAATCCCAAAAATATTTTGGTTGTTTCATACATTTCATTCGATCAGACGTTGGCAGTTTTCTACGGGGAGGCGGGAGGCTTAAATTTATTTTTAGGTTTTCCGGGTGGGTCCCATAGAAAAAGTTGTTCAGTATGACTTACCTAATCACCTCTCACAATATCTATGGCTAGTTATTGAAAAAGCAGCCTATATATTTACGCGAAATAAGCTAGCGTATAAAAAATGGGTTTTGTGTAATTTTGATAAGTACAAATACACATTTCAGAATGAAGTCCTAGTGGAATATTTTCACAAAGTCAGCAGAACACGTAAAATTATTTTGAAATATGAATCCGTTGCTCCATTGCACACAAACCGCAATGTTTTAGAACGTGATTTAATATCATTTTCATCAAATGGAACTTTCCATTTGATGAAAATGATTCCATTTATTTCTGGACTTACTTGCATTAATTGTATAAAACGTTACATAATGAATGCTTTGATTATGAAGACACTACTTTTTTCGAAAGCCACCTGTCCTCCTCACTTCCCAACTTTGAAATGAAACTAGGCCTTCAAAGCCTGCGATTGCTATACGAACAGTAATATAAATTTATAGGTATTATATTATATGACACTTGTATAACAAGATATATAAACAAAAGAAAACTAAACACATTACTCTCAATTAATACTCAAAATTGAGCACCAATCTCTAGTACTGAAAAAAGATTTGTAAGAAACTGTTTTTCCCCTACGAGACTCATAAAGATGCCTGTAAAGGCTTGAAAAACGCCCGCCTTTTGCTGCCACACAATATTACACATTGCACACCGCACCGGTGGACAATTATAGGTTTACTGTTTGTAACAAAGTTTTTTTACGTTTTTTGATAACAAACAAATTGTTATTGAGAACGGTTAGCCTCGCGAATGTTTCGTTTACTAAAATTATAAAGGACATCCTTTTTTCATGTCATGAATAAATCCACGAAGTAAAACTAAGACGGGAAACAAACTACTGAGATTGCATAAAGCATTTAAATCGTTTTAAAAAAAAATCTGTTGTGCCTGACACGTCACACTATAACAAAAAACACGCCATTGTACCTATTGGCTGAGCAGCATCAATTATTTTTTCATTATTAATCCTTGTAATTCACTCTAGATTATTATTAATCTCGAAACCAACATGTTTAATTAAAACAGTAATGATTATGTTTTCATTGACCTTTAAACTTCATAAATAATGAGAATTTATTGAATACTAATTAACACTGAAATGAAATACCGCCGCCCTATTAGAAGTTTAAAACTGTTTTCAATTTATCATTTCAATACAAACACACTACATAAATCACACTTTCATACATTGTTTGTTTATTTCGTGTAAGCGAATGCTTTAACTAAATAATATATTCTAGGTATAATTATTAGACTGGGAGCAAAATCTCATATTCGCTCTCCTTCTCCATGCGACAGGCAAATGATATTACTTTTGGGCAACCGGGCTTTTTACGTGGTTTAGACCCTGCTGTATCCGAATCGCCGGTTGCCATCAAAGAAACTACAACCAGAAGTGAGATACGGCCAAAAAAAGGACCCGTTTTTAAGCTTTTCTTAAATAACTCGAAAACAGTAGCACCTACCAAAAAATGTTCTTCCACTTAAGTAATCTACATAAAATTCTCTATAAAAAAGGTTCTATGCAGTTTTTTGCTGGGATCAATGTTTAATGAGATATTAAGGGACTAAGATAGACAATAAACATATATACTAATTAGCTTTTTCCCGCGAGTTTGTCTGCGTGGGATTAACATTCGCTATAATAAATTAATGAAATGCCGTAGTATAATCTTACAGCAAAAATAAATTTAACGTATAAGCTTTTTTACGTCTACAGTAAGCAACAATTCCATACCAACTTCAACCCCCCCGTTTCATCCCTTTAAAAGATGATTACTGGGATAAAAACTATCTTATATCCTTCCCCACAACTCAAACTATCATCACACCAAATTTCATCTAAATTGGTTCAGCGGTTTAAGCGTGAAGAGGTAAGAGACCCACTGACTAGTCCAAAATTATTAAACTCTCTCTCCTTTTAGATGCGACAGGCAAAGCATATTACTTTTTGTTTACAGAAGGGTCCAAATAGGGTAAAAATCTATTTGGACCCTTCTGAGTTCGAAATTTAAAATATTTTTTACCGGAAGTGAAATATTTAAGGTGGCGGCCAGTATAAACCTAAGCGTCGAAAAATCTATGTTCCTCGTGTGGATACCCCCATTCATTATGCTTTATTTTTAACGATTGTTATTTTTGGGAATAACAGTTGTAATTATAATATTTTGCAATTGCCATCAAATAATGTTAGACCGGAAGTAAGATATAGAAGATGGTGTCCAGGTCCAGCAAGGCTTCAAAAATGTACTATTCTTTTTTTGGACGGAAATCTCTCGTTTTTTTTATATTATTGTATTATTCTTCAGTGTCACAGTTTTGACCCAAAAGGAGGCTGCGGAGTATATGCGCGAACATGATGTAAACTCACTCCTGCAGAAGACCAGGCATGCGGCGATGATGCCGCCTTTACATTCTTTACACCCACTCTTTACACCTTTACAACAGCTCCATCATTCGCCTGAAAGGTTCCGAGCTAGAAGGCCCTCAAGTATTCCGAGGTGCCGTCAGCGGAGGAGATTGCACGAGCAGAATTACAATGGGCCCGTAAGAGCAACGACGACGGGGTACCGGAGGTCTGCAGACGTGTTCCCAAAACCCCGTCCACAAAGCGCGTGGTGGAATACAGTGTTGACGGCGATTTCTAACTTTAAAGACCAGTATATTTGGAACCATTGCAAATAGGTAATCTTTTTTTTTAGTGTCATTACAACTGTTATTCCCAAAAATAACAATCATTAAAAATATGGTATAATCAATGGGGGTATCCATACGAGGAACATAGATTTTTCGTCGCTTAGGTTTATACTGGCCGCCATCTTAAATATTCCACTTCCGGTAAAAAAATTATTTAAATTTCGAACTCAGAAGGGTCCAAATAGGGTAAAAATCCGTGTAAACAAAAAGTAATATGCTTTGCCTGTCGCATCTAAAAGGAGAGAGAGTTTAATAATTTTGGACTAGTCAGTGGGTCTCTTACCTCTTCACGCTTAAACCGCTGAACCAATTTAGATGAAATTTGGTGTGATGATAGTTTGAGTTGTGGGGAAGGATATAAGATAGTTTTTATCCCAGTAATCATCTTTTAAAGGGATGAAACGGGGGGTTGAAGTTGGTATGGAATTGTTGCTTACTGTAGACGTAAAAAAGCTTATACGTTAAATTTATTTTTGCTGTCAGATTAAACTACGGCATTTCATTAATTTATTATAGCGAATGTTAATCCCACGTAGACAAACTCGCGGGAAAAAGCTAATTAGTATATATGTTTATTGTCTATCTTAGTCCCTTAATATCTCATTAAACATTGATCCCAGCAAAAAACTGTATAGAACCTTTTTTATAGAGAATTTTATGTAGATTACTTAAGTGGAAGAACATTTTTTGGTAGGTGCTACTGTTTTCGAGTTATTTAAGAAAAGCTAAAAAACGGGTCCTTTTTTGGCCGTATCTCACTTCTGGTTGTAGTTTCTTTGATGGCAACCGGCAATTCAGATACAGCAGGGTCTAAACCAGGTAAAAAGCCCGGTTGCCCAAAAGTAATATCGTTTGCTTCTCGACAACGATTTCTTGAAAAAAAAAACCAGACTATATGTGCTGTATCAGGTACACAAGCAAGAATAAATAAGGTAGACTAAGGGTATTAACTGGTATTGCATAAATTAACATATATAAATATTATGTTCACAGCGTTAAAGCTTGGTCTCCTACAATATCGTTGAAATATATGTGACCGAATGATAAAACTAAAAATTGCTGCTATTAATTACAATAGTAAATATCTATTTCACTATTAAACGTTGAATGTGGTTGGAAGTTTTATTTGAGTCCACGTAAGATATTAAAAAGTAACCCAATAAATAAGTTACGTTAACAAAATCACGTAAAGCGATAAACGCTGCTGTTATAATTTTGGTGGGGTATTAAAATATATATTTTATTAAACTTTATTCGTGTTTTATATGAATATCACAACGTAAAAAAGAATACTAATCTCAAAATAATACAGATTAAAAGTGCTATGATATCTACTTATTTCTAGGGTTGGCCCTTGTGGCATGGTATCAAAGTTTTTTTTTTACATTTAGTTTTATTTAATACTGAACACAAAAAGCTAAGTTCATCAACTCTTCATGTCCTTTAACCTACATGTATTCGTTTTTATCCTATTGCATTTCCACACTTAACATGCAAAATTCTATCAGAGAAAATATTTCATTCATCCATTTTCAGATCATACCGAAAACCGCATTCATGAATCAGGGAATGGGACAGAATGATATTTTGAACTTCGAATTGCACTTGCGGTAACATTTTATTGGCATTTACAGCAATTTATCTCGACCCATTCTCTGATCCAATTGGATAGTACACTTGGTACTCTCTTGAATTCTTGGCAATGATTTCAAACTGTTGCAGTGGCTATCAGTGTTGGAAACGCAATTGCAGCCAGTTTGATTTTACGATCTTGGCTAAGTTTTAAAGTGTACTTAGTGGAAGCAAAGAATTAGGTAAATAGAATAGTATTTAATTCTCAGCTATACCATAGAGTAACTTATATAGTAGAGCAGCACAGCCTAAGAACTTTTTGAAGCTCAAGTGTATTGCGCCCTCGGCCCGAAAGCCCCCTAAAGATACCGAAAATGTAAAAGGAAATGTCACCTGCACTGCTACTCCACCTAGTAACAAATAGCGTACTAGTAGCACACTAGTAGCTACTAGGTGGAGTAGCAGTGCAGGTGACATTTCCTCTTACAAATTGGGTATCTTTAGGGGGCTTTCGGATAGAGGGCGGAATTGACTTGAGCTTTAAAAAGTTCTTAGGCTGTGCTCCTGTACTATATAAGTTACTCTATGGCTATATTGAGCGAGATGATAAGGTAAGCCATACCGAACAACTTTTACATGGGACCAAATTCGAAATCACAGAATTGCTTTGCTTTTTCATACATCTCCGCCGATCAGAAATCGATAGGTACTCAATGGGTAGGATACTTTTTATTTTTTATTTTTGGTTGGTCTCGTAGAAAAAGTTCAACATGATCTACCTAATCATCCAATATGATTGATGATTAAAATGGGCTGGTATTTAAAGGCACAACAAAAAATAACCATAATCTAACTATTATACTGATTTGTACATCATAAAATCTGAATTCATATCAAAACATCGCCAAAGTAGGTATCTACATCAATAGTAGATTGTACAACAAGTGCATAAAACGCACCATTTTACGCGAGGCGTTTATCCATACGAGCGAGCTTGCGAGCGAGGATGGATATAAAGTACGAGCGTAAAATGGGTTTTATGGACGAGTTATACACTCTACTTTTTATTTCGATTGTGAGGAAATAAAAAGAATAGGAATTCCTTTCATAAGTGTTTATATTTATAGGCGGACTAAAACTCAATTTTATGCACAAGTGCATAAAAAATTTACTTCTTCTAAGGCTATTTTGACAATTCAATTTTTTATGCACTTGTGCATAAAATTGAGTTTTAGTCCGCCTATACCCAGCATAAAGTGAAACTTTACGAGCATGAGAAGTAAAAAATATGTTTTAACTTTTTTTTTGATGTTAGTAAGTCAGTGTTTTTTGATATTTCCCACTCAAATGTCACCTGTATTGTCCGTGTTGTTGTTGTTTTGTTTATGTACACTCAGTTTTATTGCGAAAAAGGAATCACTAGTTTCGCAAAAAAAAACTTTTTGTTACCTACATTCTGTTAAATTGGAAGCCAGCAGCTATTGTTGTATTCCTTGTTCACATACCTACATGTATGTTTTCCGGTCAGTTGGAAGCAATATGGCCAGCGTAAATCCCCAACGCTCTGTTGGCGGAATTTATTTCCTTCCAACATTCACTACAACACAACGGCTGGTAACATCGGACGATTTCCTCCTTTTTTCACCATCCATTACTTGCTCAGATTGTATGAAATGATTGAGATCCATTACAGAGCCGCAATGGTTAAAACAATAAATGAAGTTGCTATGTGTGGACATGCCAGTGACGTAGAGACTACAGAAGCGAAACATTGCTAAAGTAAAGAATAATACAAATAAAAGTTTTTTTTATCTCGTCGTTTTTAAAACCTAGTAGGTAGTCGTAATAACCAAGGCTATTCATTTTCGACCCAAATAATATATTACCAAAAAAAACATAGGGAACCAACAGTCGAAAGTATGAAAACGTATTAAGCGGTCGATCGAAGTTAAGCGGTTAAGAAAAAATACAAGACTGCCAATTACACCGGTCGTAGTATTTAAGAAACGTGCTTAAAAGCTACAATAAGATCGTTTCTAACACTGGTATATTCAAACATGTCTGTTCACGGAACCTTTCCACTGATTCCACTGAAGTTGTTATAAAGCCAACATTTAACTTGTCCATTTGTCCTCTATAAACACCGCACTCAAAAGATTTCTAGCTAATCTCATAATGGCAAAGTCCGGAAGCCGAGCGAAAATAAATGGAAAAGGAATCTGAGAAAATCCCACACGCAATTGGAAGCGAGAGATAAAATAAAGTAAATCAGCGGAAAGCGGCGATTCTTCAACCATAGGGTAAACCTAATCTGTGACCTTTGAGCTAGGTTTGAACGGAAACGACGATGTGTCAGAAGCAATTTCATAAGTCCGGGCATTGTCATCAATGTTTTTTTTTAAAGAAACAAGCTTAATTGAATTGGGAAGGAGAGGCGGCTGCCTGGTACGAACGAACAAGAGAGACGGCAATTTAAAATGATTTCTACTCTAACGAAAAGGCTGACATAGTCTTCTTGAGTAAGCTATGAAAACCTACACTTAGCTTACTCGTTTTCGCTAATTTCTGTTATCTACACTGCAGTGCTCATACGTTTCGAACATACGAGTACAAAGGGGTGTCCTAACTGGACCAAATCCGCGAGGAAATGCATGATGCTTTATTTTTACAAAGGCCAAGTGCAATAAACCTACAAGAAAAGATAAAAAAAAATTAATACAGTTGCTCAAAAAAGTGCTTTTCTTGTAGTGGTTTAGCGTGCGGAAAGTTTGATATCGCGCACTAGTGCTTTTTACTTTTACAGCCAATCACAGCTAATGACAGTGACAGACAGCCAATCACAGCGCCGCACCGCACCGCGCGGAGCGTTCGGATACATGTACTAAAGTAACCTCAAAGTGAATAATTGTCAATTTTATAAATTTTTCAAAACTGTATTAAAAAACGTCGTTCGATACTCGTGCGTAAATGTCATTCTTCACTCGTCCCGAGTCTTGACACTCGCCTACGGCTCGTGGCAAGATATCTCGGTACTCGTGAAGAAATGACATACTTTCCGCACTAATATCGAAATGTACTATATTCTACTTTAAAAAGGAGGAGGTTAAACATTTCGTTAAGATTATGCTGCTTTTGCCACAAAAGTACATTTCTGCAATATATTAATTAATATAATAACATACGAATTTAATTTACCTAAAATCCACGAGCTGCTCCATATGGTAATAATCGTGATAAATGGTGCATTTCATATAAAAAAATTGGTCACAGAGCGGACACGCCATACTACAAAACTCTTTTTATGCTTATGTGTGCACGGCGCGTCTGTACAGTAAAAGCTTCAATGTGGTGAGGCCTTACCTTTCCTTCAATCTAATAAAATAACCTACTAGTTTCCTACAGTCGCTAACAGATATTTCGGAGCGGCTAAGGTGGTTACAAATATCTGAACAATGCCTCTATTTTCAGATGATAAAATGCATGTTCAGATATTTTTGAGTACCTTGGCCACTCCGATATATTTGGTGGCGACTGTACAAATCGGCCTCCACGAGGTAAGGTAATTACAATCGGGGCGGGGTGTAGCCTAGCTATTCCGTATGAAAAATTATTATTTCTTCTTGAGTTGGTAAAGGAGTAGATTGTAGCCTGCAGATCCGAAATAACTATGCGTTATCAGGGAGCGCTCCTTAACTGGTTAGCGTAAGCGATCAGCTCAAGCCTCCCGTCATCAATCGGAATTTGTAATACGACTTATTTATATGTCACATAACATAACATTGCTGACTTCTGTTCATTATTGCTTGTGCTTACTAGAGCGTGGTGAACTTTGAAGCAAGCTCAAAGATAGGGTTTCCTTTCAGGTAGTTAGGACAACTTTGTGACACTGATTCGTCTGAGACAACGGAAATGAAGTTATTCGCGTAATGTGGCTTGGGATCAAGTTGTCTGTTTACTGCCTTTGAGATTAACAGTTTGCTGAAAGCTTTTGCGAACAGATGGAACATACCTTAGGGAAAATGCATGCCAATTGGATTGAGAATTGACTGGTTTGCTTTACTTACTGCGATTTGCGAGCAAGAGAAAAATTTGTAAACCTGAATTCAGCTAAGGTAGAAATTCCTACCTAAATCCTCACCTGGATCCTAGATCGTCTTATTTAGATTATGTCAATGAACAACTGTATTTGGTTAAGTGTTTTGTAAAAAGCCTCGTGTAAACTGATAAACATAGTAAGTAGTCTAGATAAGATTAACTATAAATAAGACATCAGAGTGTCAATTAGGGCATAATAAATAATAAAATAAAAATAAAAAAGCCTTTTATTCCACACACTATTAAATTAACAAGATATTTTATGTTTATGTAGGCGCTTAGATTTTTAACTAAAAAACTAAAATGCTTGCATTTTTAACTAAAACTATTATATAATTACTAAGATTGGTGGACCTCTTCGCGAGTAAAGGCCTCGCGAAAATTAGTACCTTACAATTAAGTACCTTATTTCAAATTAAAGATCTACCTACTTTATAACATTCTCGGGCAACTGAGATGAGAAAACGAGTATCTTTATGAGCAGGTACTAGCAGAACTGCCCAATATCTAGTTAATTATAAATTTAATTCGTAGATGCACATATAAAGTAATATAAATTAATTTCGTAGAGGAACATCTGCTTACAATATATCAAATACACCAACGTTCTATAAAATATAATGAACATTAACATTCTTTTTGTTGTTCCAAAAAAAATCCTGTTTAGTAAAAAACGTTTATTTAACGTATATTGTTAACAGCATCTACCCAGTCTTAAATTCATAGTATTGTATTGATATGTATTTCATATTATTATCTATGTTGTCATTTACTCTGCTTACCTCAACTTGCTACTCAATACAGTTAAAATGTGTCGTAAAAAAGTTTAACATCTGAGGTAGTGACAAAGTCAGTTTATGAAGGCTCGTCGCGGATTCATGACCACAAGTCCAGGTAGTAAAGAACTTTGTTCGTTGTTGGTACGCGGAAATAAAATGTACTACTTTGTAAAACAAGACTAAAAACATTTTACAATGTTTTTCGTGTCTAAACACGAGCCAGGTACAATTACGTCAGTCATTTTATCCCCTGTATTAACTTGTAAATTGTTTAAAGCGTGATATATTTTGAGGCCCTTTTTGCGTGAACTTCCAAGATACGCTGTCCTTAGTCTAGGTAAAGGTATAAAAATGTTTGTAATATACAAATGAAACTACTTTTACTAAACTAAAAGGCGTTTAAATACCTTTAACCACCTTTTAGAACTGGATTTATTAAAAATGTTGACATAATACACATATCTAGAAAGCGGCTACATGACTTAACCGCCTTTTAACTATGCTTTTATATCTAACTTCGTATTGCTAGTACAACCCATTCTCGCTAATGTAAATTACTAGGTTAGAAGGCCGCTAAACATACTTTAGCCGCCATTTAGTTATTTATTGTACACATTTAAGTCCATCCAATACATAACAAAAAAGGAAAATTGATGATTTTAGCCATTGAAAATGACTTTAAACTGAATCAAATATACTTAAAAAATCTCTGTTATTAAGTACTATAGAAATAACAAAAAATAAAATGGATATTTCCCACCATTGTCTAGAGATATGGTTTCGCGCGTTTTTTGCTGATAACTCAAAATGACCCTCCTGCATTTAGCCGCCTTTTAGTTTGAGGACGGCAGTGGTATTAGCTACCTCTCCAATAAATAAATCATGGGTCCAAAAATAAGTGATCGGTTGAGCCGTTTTTGAGCTATCGCAAAATGTTGTAAGAGAACGTATGTACCGCAAAATTTCCTATAACCTTTTGAGTGGGTATATTATGACAGGGCGGTAGCAATATATGTGAGCATGGTCCAACATTTTTTAAATGTCTTTACATTTTGTTGTGGGTCAAATTTGGAAGTCGTTGAAACGCAGTGCAAAATAAAGCAGTAAGTAGCTTAACCTACTTATTTCGATTCAGCAGACAGTCTGGTGGTGCGAGATTAAAGTCAACTCTACTCCTAAGCCGCTGCGCGCTTCCAACAATAACAACGCGCAAGCTTATGAGATAGGCACTGTCATTTGTTATTTCTAGCTGATTAATGTCAACAATATTGAACGTGATATAGTCAACCGCAACGTAAAAGTTAGGCAACCGGATGGTCGCGGTATTTGAGCTCCCTACGTGCTGTTTAACCGCCCTGTGCAAGCCGAATTGACCCACGTATGGACTTGGTTTATCGTTCTGAATAATATAATGTGTAGAGAAAATTGCTAAAGAAAAGCAGGGTACCTTATCATTCGTTGATGTTCTGTTTCAGAGCATTATAAAATTTTAACGTAGACACAAATAATAATCCAGCTCAAAATTGCATGGCTAATTTATCAATGAATTCCTTCATAAATTGGTAATGTAATTCTGAACTCGATGGTTCCTTTTTACCTGGAAAGTACCTAATGGAAACGCGACGGAACTTTTACAGATTGTATTGCCCATGCCAGTGGCCTATGTAATAAAGCTACAATTGACAAGCGGTACACAGAAAAAAAAGATATCTTAATCCAAGATATTCATTCTTGTATATAAGGAAAATCGATAATTTCTTGAACCAAGTATGATTTTGTTGAACCAAGTATGATTTTGTTGATCCAAGATAGAACTTACTTGGTTCAAGATATTTTTTACTTGATTTAAGAAATTATCGATTTTCCTTATATACAAGAATGAAAATCTTGGATTAAGATATCCTTTTATCTGTGTAGTCTCTTTCTAATACATAGGGTTAGAAAGAGACTTCGGCTTGTGAATTGTCACTTGTAGCTTTATTAAATAGGCCCGCGCCTCCTAAGTTGTCGAACTTGAGGACCCTGTGCTTACATGGAGGGGAGAGGGATGGGTAAAACTTTTTTCATATACATCACCGTCAAAAAGTCTAAGACCAAACACAATGTTTAGTTTCCTTGTTATAAACTCTTCTAAAAAACATCAAACTTTTGATTTGAATGATAGCACTACGTTGTGCCACAGATGTTCGAGCCTTATGACCCTTATTTTGAAGTTTCTCACTTGGTGCCCTAGGAAACCGAGTCACACTAGATTTATTAAATAAATCACGAGTTACTCACGTCTTTTAAGTCGAATATTGCTCGACATGTTTCGAAACGAAACATCATGTCATGTTTCGTGTGTGTTGAAAGTGTTGAAACGAGGGTAGTTTCTCGCCTACCCCGCCGCCAACGCGAATGGCTCATGAATAAGCTCCTCGTTATGGAGCGAAACATGTCGAGCAATATTCGACTTAAAAAACGTGAGTAACCGGTGATTTATTTAATATGTCTGATTCTCACAGAAGTTTTGTGTTTAAAATTCACACTAGATTTTTTGTAAAATGTGAATTATACCAGCACCTGGGTCCCTTTATAGGTATGTACTAGGATGACATGTGAAGAATTGAGTAGTTATTTGGTTGTCAGTGTTGAAGTTTTAGAATAAACAATATCGATTAAATATTAAAATTTGAAAATTTACTTTTAAGTGCCTTCTCGATCAAATACTTTTTCCTTACAAATGTATTGAAAAGAGTATTTGCTAAAGGTACACAGACAAAAATAATAAGTTTACTTTGTTTTCTATTGATTGCAAATTAAGTTTGATGTTTTTAAGTTTGATGTTTTTTTGAAAAGTTTATAACAATGAATCTAAACTTTTTGACGGTAGCGTATGTCTAAATAAACTTTTTATTAGTTATTTATTTATTAAGTTTAAGGAGTACCTACAGCTACAATTTAAATTATAGATACTTAGGTAGCAATATAAAGCCAATTATAGGAACTCACAGATAGAATATGAATAAATAATGTAACAAACTTAACACACTACACAAAATAACTAGCTGTATACACTTTATAACTAGTATTTACAATATTAAATCGGTGATATTCTAACATTATTCTAAGCTAAATTTATTGTACATAAAAAATAAACCACACCGTGCAATATTGTACTTTCGATAAAAGTTTTGGACCAGCTCAGGAATTCTCTTTAAAACATTCCTTTGCGTAAAATCCCAAAAATGTGCTACATCATGAAATCCTTTAAGAGATTTAGTAAACGTAGTTATAGTTGCTATACTGAGCTTGAACAGAAATTGTTTAACAAAAATTATAACATGTTAAACTAAAGTGTTTAACTTTACCATCACATCTCGAACACTTCTCCATAATATTTTTATTTAAGTCGCTTCTTTATGAGATTCGCTAAGGTACTCAAAGAGAATCCTACCTTCAGCTGGGAATATAAAAGCTAAAAGATAATGATTAGAACTTTAGACATTGGTTCCTTGTTAACACTTTCTGCATCTTTCTGTAAAGCAGTTCGCTACGCGCTACGCTCGAAGTTAATTCCAGCCGTTTCCGCTTTGTAGCAGAAACCCGCTGTACATAGAGGCGAGTTCTTGCAAGCGGGAAGTGTTAAGCTGCACACACGAAAACACGAGACCGATCGCCGCTGATAGCGGCAAGACGACGCGGCGCGAGCGGCGAGATCAAAATGTTCAGAAATGTATGATTTTTTTCAAACTGTTTACGAAAACAGCGGCATTTTGATCTCGCCGCTCGCACCGCCGCTCGTCTTGCCGCTTGTAGCGGCAGCCGGTCGCGTGTTTTCGTGCATGCAGCCTTAAAGAAAACTGAGTATTTCTTAATCACAAATCGGAGCACGTATCTTAGGTACTTATATTCTACATTACGAGTATATACGAAGCCTGGAAGAACTCAGAACTGTCGCAGTTCCAAGCATTCATTACGTATGCTAATATACTGGTAGGCTCAAAAGGAACTTCATAAATTACATACAGTCGGAAAACATGCCTGTTAGAAGTTGCTATGCCACGTTGACGTGTTACTTTGAGGAGACAACCCTCCAGAGTATAGCGGCTTATCAACCGACTTCAAGATTTCGAAGGAAGCGTTTCTCAATTCGTCGGGTAATTTGTTTTAACTATTTTTTTGTATTTGTAACCGATTTGTTTTTTTTTAAAGAGTATTTTTGAAAGTTGTTCCCAATTGCCATCATGCCAGGATCTGTTGATTCCTCGAGAAATCGGCGGGAACCCTTCAAATATTATAGTGGTTTGAGCATTTATCTCGGGTATTTAATTTGCTCTTGTTAAGGTGGATTAGAATAGTGCCACCCCGTCTCTTCCCGCGGGTGTCGTAAGAGGCGACTAAGGGATAAGGGATAAAGGGACCTCTGATCCCTACTACACGTGGGAACGCTGTGGTGATTCATTTAATTAATAATCATCCGCATGGCGGAGATGCCGTTCGCCACCCATCACGTCTCGTTCTTCACGGGGGCGAGAAGTAGCTCACGGAGAGCCGTTTTGCTATATTGATTGTAGCAAATGAAAATCCGTGATCTCTGCCTACCCCTTTCGGGAAATAGGCGTGATTGTATGTATGTATGTAAGGTGTAGCCTATGTAAAGTAGTTATTTTTTTAATGTAAGGCAGGAATTGCCCATACATTGACGGATTTGTCATCCGGGCCTATCTTCCAGATAGATCCGGTGGACAGATCTGTACATGTCGTAGCTAATAACTTTAATCAGGTCCTTGAATAGTCAATGCAACCGCAATTTCTCATATTGGTTAAATTATATTTGAACGCAAACTACAATATTTCCTAAATCAGTCCGTTCTTTGATCTAAAACCTTATTGAACATTAAAGCTTATTTTGAAAAAGGTTCTTTATTTAGTTGTCACTAAGAGACATAATCCCTTTTGAATTTTCATCCAATTTAATATCAATATTTACCGTATCCACATAATACTTGATTAATGAAGATGGGGCAAGTGACTTTAAAAGCCATGATTCCTCTAGCAGTTACACAAAACTAAGCCATAATACTTAAGTTCAAGGTTGAATTTTGATATAATTTTACAGGAAAATTATGACCTTTCGAAATGGATGTTCATGACTGTAAACCTCTATGTTTACTCGCAAGTTGTCGGTTATTGGATATTTGGTTATTACATTTCATGAATTGATAGTTCAGGCTAAAACATAGATTTGTCATCTTCGTAGCATTTCCGCCGGCCACGGTTCACTAGATCCTGGGGCCCGCTCATGCAGAAGCCTAAACTCCAACCTATGACTAAGTATAAAAAGAGGAAAAATAGCTTTATTTTATTTAATGATGTACATAGTTCTGAGTGTTTATTAATTAATGATATATTTATGTGTATTTATTATAGGTGAGTAAGTGAATGAGCTAGAATATAGCAGGCTTAAATCTATTTAAACCTCCGATACAAGAACAGTGCTCTCTAGCTGATATTATATTCGAACCGATCAGAAATATCAACTTTAAACTTCATGGCCGTTCCGTTCCGTCTCGTATTAAAGAAAGAAAGAAAGAAAATCATTTATTACAGAAACCATCCACATACAGCACCACATAAGTTAAGATAAACGAAAAATGAAAATCTTATTCACTAAAAGTTTAAAACTAGGTACATATTGCAGTAACGTACATCAAAAACATACATAATTATAACACTAACTTTTAAATGATTATTTATTAGACTATAAGCTCCTAACAATGGAAATCGCTCTCCTTCGCTCGGTCTACTGTGGTGTTCTGAATGAGTATATTATGTACTCATTATTCTTCCACAACCCGATCGTTTTTGAAAGAATGTTTCTCGTTCGGGTGCGTCCCATAAGATATAACTACAAAATATATAATTTCATATTAATAACGTTCACAAGATATAATGAACGTTTGCTATAACAACAAAATCTATATTTTTATTAGGAATAACGGTCAATTAATATAACACTCATTTTGTATAATAACTTATCATATAACACTCAAATACTCTAAATTTGTTTAATATAACATACATAACGTATATCGATCATAAGATATACTATCTTTTAGTATAATAATTACAAAATATAATAGCGTATGATATACTAAATAGGTTATAAACTCCATTCCAACCTTTTTCCTCAAAGTGTAATGTTTTCACGGATTTCAAACTAAATCAATAGGTAGAATAGGTAGGTTAGGTTCGTTAGGTAGCTTCAGATGCCCGAAGGGCAAAACGCCCGGAAATAGGAGCCCCGCGAAGCGGGCTCCGTCTAGTTAAGTTGAGGATTCAACATTTTGAGAATTTTAGAATAGCTAATTAGACTAGCTGCTACTTAAAAAATCGTGTAGACCAGTTGCTTTTAGGCGAGTTGATATGTACACGAGCTGCAATTTAGACAACCCGTTATTATATACGAGCATTATGTATTTTGGTGTTAGATGTATTGAATATTATACATTATAAATCTTAGGTATTATGAACGTTATACATTATGACCGTTATATACAACGATATTATACTTAAACAACGTTATACTTAACAAAATTAGATATTTTGATGTTATATCAAACGTTCATTATAGACTTTGAACGGTATACAAAACAAGCTTATGCAATATGAGCGTATATAATATGAATATTATACAATAAGTTCTTATATCTTTTATTACTTTTTTTATCATTATATTACTATTATGCGGTCCGTGGGCTTATAAACAACGTGGGGTTTAAAAATATCTCTATAAAAAGCAGAGCGAACATGGCACTCGATTCACGCCTAAAAATATATAAGTAATTATTTGAACTGGCTAAGATTGGATGCATATATCCGTCCATCGATCATTTCGAAGTGGGTAAGCCATAAATCTAAGGTACTGTTGAAAGAGCCTAATTTCATCGATAACGCGAGGAAACGTAACCTTTTCTATACTAATATTCGGGAGTTAGGACAAATCTGTTACCTTAGGGGTATGATTTATGGGTTTCGGTGGATGATTTTGGCCCTTGCTAGCTATTACGGTCAAGAGCATTAGTTTGTATGAAGTGCTTGGTGGAGAACTTAAATGGAAGATAGTGTTTGAGGTAGCATTATAGTCAACTATAGCGAGCATTTATTTTTGTACCTACTATTTTAACATCGCAATCATCCGCCTTCAGACTCTATCGAATAGACAACATTTAAAAAAACCTACTTCTTCACTACATAGTATAAAACAAAGTCGCTTCCCGCTTTCTGTCTGTATGTTTCTGTATGCTTAGAACTTTAAAACTACGCAACGGATTTTAATGCGGTTTTTTTAATAGATAGAGTGATTCAAGAGGAAGGTTTATATGTATAATTGCACCCGTGCGAAGCCAGGGCGGGTCGCTAGTTTTAAATAAAAGGAAAGTAAACCTAAAGTCTGAAACAATTTTCCATTTGAAATATCATTCAAATCTGATGCCGACTTGAATGATATTTGTATGTAATGCACGCTTTCGGCCGTAAATCTGTATATTTCTTTCTTCACATCCATCAATCACTCCACAGATATTTCTAATGAGGCCCAACTCGGTGAGGATATTTTTTTAACGAGCTGTTTCCTTAGCATTAAGTATATCATTGATATTTGGAATGTTGTCACTGTAATAAAGTTAATTTCAAACATTTAAATAAATATATATTAATATAATATAACTTAACAAAACAATAACGTCCTCTTTTTACTAAAAGTATTAAGACTTACGATAATTTAAATCGGAAACTTCGTATTCCTAAAAAAACGTGTGAAATCAATTGTACTGAAAACGCTTCTTGGCTGTTTTTTCGGCTAAACGTAAACATTTGTTGAGGAAAAAGCAAAATGCAAATAAAGAAAAAACAAATGGTATTTTACGAGCAACGTTGATTCTGCTTCTACTGCTGATTTCATACTGAACTTTTCTTGGCTGTTGATATTATTTTTCTAGGCATAATGCAATAACCAATGACCTCCGATTACAAACAGATTCTATGTACCATAAGGTCACAGTTATAAAAGTTGCGCAATGGTTTTGTAGGTAACAGGAACAGCAGCCCTTAACAACTCGAGAGAACACAAACCTATTCAAAGGCTATTTCACAAAGAACACAATTCCGATGCCACAAGTGTCATCATTAGCGCACCAGCACGTGTGAAGGTTCACTAGTGCACAAATATATTGTGATCTTCAAATCTGTTTCACCTATATGAACAAAGAGAGCCTTCTTTACTGGATTCTTCAAACTTGACTCAATGATGCCATGGGAATATCATCGTCAGGTTGAAGTGATGTTATTTGGAAGTATTTGAGTTTGTCGATAATTCTATTCTATTACAATATGAATCCTCTAATTAAGACGATAAAGTTGTTATTGCTTTGAATTATATTATTACAGTTTCGCTACCTCGAATACTCTTCAAGTGTATTCTAGTGCTTTTGGAGGTAAGTACCTACGTGTTGTTACTTCGTCGCTCAACTATTTTGCCAAGGAATAACTGCTAGAAACGGGAACTTGTGTAAAAAATATTATGACAATATTTAGGAAGGGTATCGTATTTCGGCGATTTCGGGGAAATCTGCCGAATCCTGCTCCAGATCAGACGACGCAACGGAGCCATTTCGTAGTTCGCAGTGCCTTAATTTTTGCTGTTCTGCTGATCAGTTACAACTGATTGGAATAAAAATAAATAATGAAAATAGATAAATCATCATCATCATCATCTCAGCCATAAGACGTCCACTGCTGAACATAGGTCTCCCCTTTGGACCTCCATAAGTATCGGTCGGAAGCGACTTGCATCCAGCGTCTTCCGGCGACCTTTATAAGGTCGTCTGTCTTGTGAATGGACGTCCTACGCTGCGCTTGCTAGTCCGTGGTCTCCACTCGAGCACTTTTCCGAGCAGATGGCTGATGGGGTCGAATAGATAAATAATTAAACATAATTAAATGATACACCGTAAAGTCCTGTCTCCAAATTTGTGGTCATTATCATCTGGACAGCGGGGGTCAAACTGCAACTAGCCAGCTTCTTTACAGACCAATACCACCTTGTGTATACCCTATTCGAAATATATTTGTAATTTATTTGATCTAGAATGATACAGGTAGAGTCACGGACTTTAGTTATTCAGTCATTTACGGTTCAAGAGTTATTTTCTTTGGTTTCCTAGTCTATGAAATATCCATCGTAAAAGGAACCCTAAAAGTTCATCACCATACTTTATGCCTTGGCAGCTTGGCGACCTTTAATGTGTCCGAAGAATCTATGAGTCCGCTCATGTACAGCTTCTTCAGACTTGGACTACGTACACTGAGATTCAAAAGTGCATGGACGCATTATGAATGGATTCATTCATAAATTGCCCATGCAATTTTGATCCTGGGTGTACACCTATGCCCAATTACGTTTACCTATATACGGTTACGGTTTACGTTTATATGACCTATGGACTGAGAGCTAGCCACGTCAGATATACACAATAATGAGAGCAACGGAACTCCTTTAGTCAGTTTGCTATTCTATGCTTATTTATATAGATCTGGACATTAGGCAGCTGTAAAGTGGTGGAGGCCAAAGAATGCAAACCACTTCAAGAAACAAACCCAGAGTTCTGGTTTTGATTGCAATATTGTGATGATTATATAAATAATTAGATTATATCATTGCCAAAAGATTTTGATGGCGTAAAGTAGTGCCAAACAACGTAAAATATAATTCATAGTTAGTCGCCTAATAATGTTCTTATCTGTTTCATATAAAAAAAATATAACGGGTTACTCACGTAATTTTTGTCGATTTTTGCTCGACACTTTTTACGACGGAATTTACGATGATCATTTTCACGAGCGGCCTTCCGCGACGGCAGCGCGTCGGCTACTGCGCGCCTGCGCGCGGTAAAAATTACGTGACTAACCCTATATAAATATTTTTTTGTTACTGTTTCCGCCATAATATGCAATTTTTTTTGTTTAATGTGAAAATATAGGCCCTATCCTCTACATCTGGGACAACTTCGGCAGTTTTTTTGGCGGTTTTTATGTTGGTTATACTATTTTCCTATTCAAAAATTTTGCTAGTCTAACTCTGATCCACCCATTAAAAGCTGCCAGATGCCCGGATATAGCAATAAGGATAGTACAGCAATCTAACCAGATGGGATTTGTTGCTGTCATATCTGACGTGAGTCCACTGCCACTTGTATTTGCTTCAAGCGTTGACAACCCAGCAATCAGTATTAGGGTGGGTTGCACCACGCACAATTAACAGACTCATCAACATTAAATATGGCGACGGAGCTGTCATCCCATAGAAAACTGTCAAACTTTTCATACAAGATTTTTTTACGATTACGTTTACGTTCACAGACAGTTTGGTGCAACCGGCCCTTAGTGTAATCGTATCTATAAGTATTTTCACTCGGTGATTTAGTTTTCGACGCGGGGGCCGATTTTTGGCAGTCGGACGCTCGAATTCAAAAAATTCAAGCTCGAAAATAATTACACACAAAAGTGTGTCCCCAATTTTTTCGCATGGAATTAATAGTTTAAATAATCATGATTTTAAATTTCCATCACTGTTATTTTTAAAACTTAACTTCATCGTTTTATTCAGAGTTTTAAATGTCACTTTCGAGTGCTCGAATCTCAAAAATCACGCCCGCGTTCCGCTTGGTGTGCTGTGTTAGAAATCTAAGTTCTAGTTTTGTACCTAACTTAAAGTGCCTATTTTGTTTTCATAATTGCATGACTTAGGTACCATAATGTAAATCGGAAAGTTTGTATTCCTAAAAAAACGTGTAATATCAATTGTAATGAAAACACTTCTTGATTTCTCGAGATACTCGAGAAACTCGAGAAATCGTGGTCGAGAATTCCCGGGCCTCGAGAAATAAAAAAGGTCGAGAAACCAGAAACCCTAGCCATGTCCGTCCGTCCGTCCGTCCGCGGTCTAGCTCAGTGACCGTTAGCACTAGAAAGCTGAAATTTGGTTTGAATATGTGCATTAACCAAGCCGACAAAACGGTGGAATAAAAACGCGAAAAATATATTTTGTTAGGGTACCTCCCGTACACGTGAAGTGGGAGCGAATTTTTTTTTTCTTTCCAGCCTAGTTGTGTGGGGTATCGTTGGATAGGTCTTTTAAAAAGAATTAGGGTCTTCTAAAACAGTTTTTGGATAAAAATAATAGCTCCGAAAGTTTAAAACAGGGCGTCATTCAAAAACCCATAGTGAAAGGACGTAAGTAAAAATGACGTAAGCGCCGCCAAATTTCCCGTAAGAAACGACCTTTTGAATTAATGGTCTCAGTTTACGGAACCCTACACTGAGCATGGCCCGACATGCTCTTGCCCGGTTTTTTTATCGCTTGTTTTCATAATTGCATACTGGCCGTCGCATGGCGTCTTTTGTAAGCTTTGTGAACAAAATCCCCAGAATGAATGGTCTCAACCAATTAGCAGTAAGCCTCGGGTGATTAAGAAAGATTCGTCTTGGTTTTTTCGGAGCAAATGAGTTTCACGAAATATTTCCTTTGGTAAAATCACACGTTACAAAGATGTTGTTGTTTGTAACAAGAACATCTTACATCTGTTGTATGAAAATGAAAAATGAAAATGAAAATAATTTATTGGTTACACAATGTGGTTTCACTAGTAACAAAACAAGAGAAGGTTCCGCACTTCCATTAGTTATGAGGTTCCAGCAGTTAACCAAATCTTAATATTATATTAATTGTTAAACTTATAAATTATATAAGATAAGATAAAATAAATCAGTTTTTTTTTACAAACAATTATTACCATATTTACTTTTTTATTAAATTTAATCATGCGTGTGAGTTTGTGTGTGTGTGTGTGTGTGTGTGTGTGTGTGGCGTTATCACGCAAAATTATCGTCCGTAAACCGACTCTAGGCAACCATTTTTTTTCATAGTAATAGAGATATAAATTCTAAAATGAGGTTTTAATCAAATAATTCAATCAGATTTTTTTATAGCTCATAACTTAGGGTACGGTCTCTGTGGCGAGAGCTCAGCGGCGCGAATGGCAACATTAGCAGCATTGTTTCGAGCAGAGGTATTTGAGCAGGTGGCGAATTCTAAATCTAAATTAAAATACCCTAAGTAATACCGCTTCGAACTGAGAACTTTCGATTTACTCGCAAACTTGTTAACCAATATGAAAACACCCTTATGCAGATCGCTTTTAAGCCTCCTCGCTCCATAACTTGATCGATCCTGCTCATATAAGAATCCTTAAATTATATTTATCCCTGCTAGAACCCCAATAGAAATAAAGATCAGAAAAACGTTAAGGTTATAAACTTATAACGGAACGACTGTTCAAATCAATAAGCCAATTGAAATACACGGACGTCCCGGTGTAGTTTGTTGACAGTCTGTTATATCCGAAGTTGTCTGTAAGAACTTCGCTGCGATGCGGTCGTTCGTTCGATAAAAAATAGGTTAAAAACACAATCTGTCTCCATCACACAATAATTAATAATCAACCAGTATTCCAGTAGTTATCAAACAAACTCTGATTCAGACTTTTAAGGCGGAAACACATTATTAAAACGTGTCGCGACGCAACGTGTGACACCCGATCGATGTGCACCGTGAATTTGCTATGACCAGACGTCGCGTCGCAATTTTATAGTGTGATTCTGGTCATAGAAATCACTACAAATTGATTCGGCTCAACACGCGTCGCGTGTTATCGGGTTGCGTCGCGTTATAATGTGTTTCCGCCTTTAAGCGTTAGCTGTATTGCGGAGTTTAATCGTGTCTAAATGTGTTTTAAAGTTAGGATAAGCCCCAGTTTTCACTAAAGCCACTTTGTCACGATTGCATTCATAGAGCGCCGGGATCACACTGTGTCGTGAAGCATCATAACAGAGCGCAGTGTGCATCAAATACATGTTAATGCAGCCATATTAAATGTATGAAACCAATTACTGTTCTCATGCGTTCAGACGTAACATCAGACAAATATGAACCCGGCATCAGGGACTGATTTCGTTACGGTAGAAGCGTTACGGTACTGGTATAGAATTACGATACCGCAATGTTTTAAAGGTAGAGCTATAGCGGTTGAAATATTGCGGTACGGTACCGAAATAAAATTACGATATCGCAATTTTTTCGTTACGGTACTTATACCTTAATATAGCGATACTTATACCGTTATGATTTCGGTATCGTTATTTTCATCGCAGAATTTACGAGGTAGGTACTTGTTTGCGGCGGTAAAGCAACTGACCAAGGGTGCGGGATGCGGAGCGCGGGGCAGGTAGCCGGCAAGTATCTACTTGCTCAAGGTCACGGAGGCGCGCTCGGCGATAATTGTAGTGAATTCATTTTAGTCTTCCTCAGTTGAAATTTCGTGAAAGAGTTTTTTCTCAAACATGCAATGAAATATTGATGTTACGTTCCTTATAATAGGCTGCGAAGTATGACGTTTCAGGTGCGGCTAGGACAAAAATCTTGCAGGTCTAGACCGGCAAAGTCCTCTTTTTTAATTCCCATTCCACATATGTTTGTGGCACAGGATCATGGCGTTCAGCCATTTAAGGTTATAAGCGATATTTACTTTTTGGTTCATTTAAAATTCTGCCACTACTTACGCCTATTAAAAAAAAAACAAAAAACAATGTGATATATTTAGCAATTTCGTTTATATATAAAATCGACATGAAAATAATAATTAAAAGATTATTAACAAATTCCTATAATTTTAAATTGTAAAGATGGAGGCAGATTGTACAAACAGCTGATTTTGTTTTTTTTATTGTTTTTCGTGAAAGGTTGGTTATCAGGCTAAAATATTAGCAGCAAGTGTATTACACACGAACTGAAATTGTGAATTAGGATCTCTATTGATACGAAATAAATTCGGAGGGTTTTAATTCTTATGAATATTTTCTATAATAAAATTAATAAAGCATAAACAGAGACTATAGACAATATTTGTAACGTTCTGAATTTATTCAGTCACCATTATACATTTTTCTTCTTAATTTCAACTCGTGTAGAATGGCCTTAAGTTCAACCTCTCGAACAGCGCAGATACTGTGAAAAAAAAACTTTAGTGGGAAAATTTTAAAAAGATTCTCAATTATGTTGCGCATATTGTTGTGAATTATAATGCCGCTTTGTTTTATTCTATAATAATTTGGCTATAGGTAATATAAAAGTGAAATATGTTTAGATGTTGTTCAAATGCAAGTGAACAATTATACTTAAATGGCTGATGTACGTAATAGTTACACATTTTTAAAAGCCGTTCAGTGACAATGGAATGCAAAGTCAGAATTTAGCAATTCAGACTTCATAACGTAATGTTTTTACTCATGTTTTTGATAAAGTGGTAAGTCTAATTAACTTTTATTTGTTGTTGATAGGATATATCATTAATAACAAGATGAACATATGTAATTAGTCGTAATAGTGAATAGACTTTTGACTTACGTATGTCGGAAAAAAATTGGATAAGTTTCATATTTATTTCATTGCATGTTTGAGAAAAGCACTATACATACCTCGGCGTGAAAAGGGGTTGCCAGCCTCGTAACTATCCGGCCTCGCTACGCTCGGCCGTATATATGTACTCGACCGGCAACCCCCTACTTCACGGCCTCTGTAGTAATGTACTAATAGTGTAGGTACATTGAATCGATCATTGATATTAACTCGATGCGGATATGGAACTGAATTTTTTTTATGTATACAGTAATTTGGTATAGTATTGCGCGACTAATAAAAAATGGAAGATTTTTTTGACGCGAATTATTTTTTAAATAACACTAAAATAAAAATAGAATAAAAATAAAATAAAAGTAAAAAAATAAAATAAAAATAAAATAAAAATAAAATAAAAATAAAATAAAAATAAAATAAAAATAAAATAAAAATAAAATAAAAATAAAATAAAAATAAAATAAAAATAAAATAAAAATAAAATAAAAATAAAATAAAAATAAAATAAAAATAAAATAAAAATAAAATAAAAATAAAATAAAAATAAAATAAAAATAAAATAAAAATAAAATAAATATAAAATAAAAATAAAATAAAAATAAAATAAAAATAAAATAAAAATAAAATAAAAATAAAATAAAAATAAAATAAAAATAAAATAAAAATAAAATAAAAATAAAATAAAAATAAAATAAAAATAAAATAAAAATAAAATAAAAATAAAATAAAAATAAAATAAAAATAAAATAAAAATAAAATAAAAATAAAATAAAAATAAAATAAAAATAAAATAAAAATAAAATAAAAATAAAATAAAAATAAAATAAAAATAAAATAAAAATAAAATAAAAATAAAATAAAAATTTATATATATATAAAAAAAAATCAATTGGTAAATAATGACATGAATTGATGAATAATAAATAATATTGATATAAATATCAATTGATATTCCGTAAGTTCCGAAAAACTCCGTAGGGGGTTTGAACTAGGGCTTGTGATATACGTGTTACACGCGGAACCGTAGCTATCTTGATATAGTGTTCCCGCGAATCTCGACTTCGGCTCCGCTCCGCTCGGTTGTTGAAAGAGAGCTTGTGTCGAACGGACCCTTCGCATTATGTGTTATACTCGTGGTCTTTGCATTGATTTGATTCCAGATGTTTTTTTAAGTAATTACATATTGGTATTATTCTGTTCTCTGATAACCAGCCATTATATGAGTTTGTACAAAAAAAACCAGAGGTGGGATTGGTGTGATTTTTTAATTTCACCGGTGCCTTTTTTTTGTATGCAGCCGATGACTACTTAGTACGAAATAAGCCACCCGATGAGAATCAAAAATCGCACCTCAGGTAGGTACACTAGGTACTAGGTACCTACTTGTCGATGTCGGTGAATATGAAAGTTCATCCAAATAAATATATTAATATCTCTAATTAATATTTACTCCCTAGTAAGAAATGCTACAGGTAGACCAATGCAACAATTTAAAAGTATTTTAAGTGAAATAATAATATACCTACTTTGTTATTCATAAATATTATTACTGGCTGGACAACCGTCTTTCTTCGGTGAAAACACTAAGAAATAGTTGCACGTGCAGATAAAGATAACAAACAACAGTTTGCGGGCCATTGATAATGATTACCTTCAAGTAGCTTTGGGTTTTACCTGTTAGGTACCATGTGTTCCTATTGTTTGTGAAGTTAAGTGAGAGCAAAAACAATACAGTAATGGATTTTAGTAGTCAACGCTTAAAATATGTATACACTTTTGAACCTTATTACAATGGAGTAAGGTGCAAAAGTATACACTTATTTATGGCGTTGACAAGCAACTTCTCGTCCGCTAAGACAGGACAATATTGATCTTTCGAACTCGCGGAGCGTATGCGAAGTGAGTTCTTACAAACAACTCCAGACCGAACCGAACCTGGCTACTGGGACGTCTCGGCATTTGGATGGCTTATTGATTTCGATAGTTTGTCTGACGATAACTTTAGTTACGTTTATCTGATCTTTATGACATTTCTTGGGGCTGTAGCAGAGATACATAAAATTTGTAAGTTCGTATATGAGCGGGATCGATCAAGTCGCTATGGAGCTAGAAGGAGAAAACAAATCCTCCTTGGGGTCTTGTTATATTGGTCAACTCGTTTGCAAGTAAATCGCGAGTTCTCAGTTCGAGGCGGACTACTAGTATTTTTTTAAGTTCGTTGTGGTAAAAAATGAAGAACTTCACGTACTAATTTTGCTACAGTAAGGTGAACATTTCCGAGCACATTGGAGAAGATTGTTTTTGTACTCTGAGACAATTGAACACTAACAGTTCAATGCAAATTGATTTCAATTAGAATTAAAATCAATTGACTCATCAATCTGTTACAAATAACTATAATTGGAAATAATTAATGTTTAGTCTTTTTCAACATTGAAAATTGGTGAAAAGTTTTTAGTGTAGATTCATTAAATAGATAATTGATATTAATAATTATATCAGTGCAGATATGAAGTTGAATGTTAGGTAAATATATTTTTCACGCCACCTGCTCGGAAATGTGGCAAAAGAAGATCAAAATCCAAGCTGGAAAGTAAGCAATTGCTGTAGCATCTGAACAACCACTACAAGAATTGCTATTTTGCAGCAATGAAATGTCATAGTAGAAAAGTAAAATCCAGATGTCATTGCATTGGACCCGCCAATGAGAATCATTTAAAACATTAAAAAGGTCTTTTTTTGGCACCACTTTTTCATTCTAAAATAAAATAAGGTTGTTTATCGAACCAATTTACTTATTTAAAAAAAGAAACGTCAAAATCATTCAGATCACCCTTAAGGCGTTTTTACCTTTTTAACCGTTTGTGGTTTTCTATCAAAAAGTGGGTAAGGAGTGAACCGGCTATTAGACATGGCAACTTGCAGGGCCCAATCTGTTGTGTACCCTGCCTCTCCCTCTCCCTCCTTCAGCTCCCTACGGGCCCTACCTTTAATTATACCTACCAACCTGACAGATTGGGCCCTGCAGGTTGCAATGTCTAATAGCCGTTTGAGTCGGATTGAAGCAAACATCGTAAAACGCTTCTTAAAAGTGAAAAAAAAGTAATAAAGGTGAAGCGAGAAAAATACATATTGAATTGGATAATGTTTGACTGAAAAACAAGAAAGTTGTATTTATGCAGTAAAAATGAATTCAATAAGTGTAGAAAATGTTATTAATACGCTGGCGCCCACCGAAATTCAAGAAACTGCACAGGCGTAGAAATTTGTTACCAGTGAAATCGCGTCCTAAATAAGAAGGCCCATGAACAGTGATATTTTGAATACAATATAATATCCGACGAACAATTCATATTATGGAAGGATGGCGAAAAGAAGCATTTATTTGCAGAAAGTTACATGCTCGTTTACTTTATCGTGCTTGTGAAAAGCATATGAACCGTCAATATACCTATAAATAGTATCTATTAAAGTGTTTGTATATGCCAATTAATTTTTTATTTTATTTCCTCACAGTAGTCGTGAAAAGCACTATGTAATGTCTCGGCCGAAAGCGCTATAGGTGGACTCGTATCTTCGAGGGCCTCCCCTGGCGGGTCGGCCCTCGAACTAACTCGATCCACCTATAGCTTACTTTCCAGCCTCTACAACAATGTACTATTTAATAAAAATTCTTTATTATTTTATTTGTTTTCTTTTAATATTTTTGATTTCAGTGTTTTATTTTTATTTTTATTTTTATTTAATTTTTATTTTTATTTTATTTTTATTTTATATTTATTTTTATTTTTTTACTTTATTTTTATTTCATTTTTATTTTATTTTTATTTTATTTTTATTTTATTTTTATTTTATTTTTATTTTATTTTTATTTTATTTTTATTTTATTTTTATTTTATTTTTATTTTATTTTTATTTTATTTTTATTTTATTTTTATTTTATTTTTATTTTATTTTTATTTTATTTTTATTTTATTTTTATATTTTTTTTTTTATTTTTTTTTTTTTTTTATTTTTTTTTTATTTTTTTTTTATTTTTTTTTTATTTTTTTTTTATTTCATTTTTATTTAATTTTTTTTTTTATATATTTTTTAATTTTTTTTAAATTTTTTTTTTAATTTTTTTTTATTAAATTTTTTTTTAATTGTTATTAAATTTTTTATTAAATTTTTATTAAATTTTTATTTAATTTTTATAACTGAAAATGTTTTGTTAAAGGTGTCTTGTACTACTTATGAAATCCTAAAATCAACAAAACATATGCGAATAAAGCGCAACTAACGACAAGAAGCTAACAGCGAATAACTCAAAAATGTGCCGCACTGAACGAAATCAAACAAAATAGGTGCTTAGGGCAAGCACTCAATAACTAACGCTGATTGGTTGTCGCCGGTCAGTCGGCGGGGCATCCTCACCCTCATATACCTCAATCCATACCTTTATGATAACGGTTGAAGTATCGAAAAAAATAGCGGTACCGTTATATTTCTGTACAGAAATATATCGGTTGCGCTATCGAAATCATACCGAAACATGCGGTATGACGTCATACCGTTTTATAAAGGTACCTTTATATTCCGGTTATGCAGTCCCTGCCCGGCATAACATGCACTCGGCTCGGCGCCAAACGGATCGTTGGGCACACCGCTTCAGCTTCCTGTTATTTGCACCCTTGCTACCCTGATGTTAGATAACGTTACAAAACACTGCGTAACAAGGATGCCTTTATTACGGCCACAACTGCAAACGTGCAGAGTACCGTTATTCAGCGTTGTTTCAAGTTTCCAAGGTATAGTCGCCATCAAATATATCGGAGCGGCCAAGGTGGTCACAAATATCTGAACACACGGTGAGCTCCATCTGATGGCTCCTCTACATGATGGGCCATCATAGGGACGCAGCTATGCGTTAGAGGGAGCTAACGATATTGCGATCTCGTTCCGTCGTATAGCTGCGTCCCTATGATGGCCCATCATGTAGAGCCAGCCTTAGGCTCTGTCTTCACTTTTCATCAAATGAGACTAGGGTCAATTGCTGGCCAGTCTCATAAAAAAATAACGCCTCTATTTTCAAGTTCATAAAGAACATGTTCAGATATTTTTGAGCACCTTGGCCGCTAAGATATATTTCATGGCGATTGTACTTTAGCAGAGTTTACGGAAAACTCGTACTTATAACAGTAACACGAAATCAGCGCCTGACTCATCAACGTTGATCGTGGTCACGCCGCGCCGCTTGTTCGTCCACACAGTTTGCACCCATAGATTGTATCTTTGCGTATCTTTTTAATTTCCGCCAAAAGCAGGAATCGACAGGGTAGGATCATTCGCGTTTGGACAAATGAATTGAATTTAGGATGGCGATTTGTTGAGTTGTTGTTGAGTATAGGAAAAGGCAAATGGAAAGCTCAATGAGGCTTGTCATTATTAGTACTTCACGTATTCTAACGGGGCACAAAATAAAATCGGACTTGTGAGTTTTTTTCGTTTTTATAGGTTAAAAAGGCGTTCGTGTACTCCAACTTAAGCCTCATTGAGTTTATTGCCCGACTCTGTTTAATGACTTTCACAGTCCATCTTGAAATAATTAATATATGTATTTATGTTAATCTCATAAGCTATATCAATGTCTGGATTTAATCCTTTAACAGTAATGTGATGGCACAGAAAATCACAATACAGATTTGCCATTTTCATTTAAGAGCATTTATAACGGAATTATGGTATAGTATAATAAAAAAATCTGTAAATTGCGTTAATATACGCGTCCGTTACGGTCATGGTCCGGACGTAATAGTGAGCACAGGGGGGTGATTTTTGAGATTTAAGGACTCGAAAGTGACATTTACAACTCAAAATAAAACGATGAAATTATGTTTTAAAAATAACAGCGATAGGAATTTAAAATCATGAGTATTTAAACTATTAATTTCATGCGAAAAAACTGGCGGTAAGCTTTTGTGTGCGATTATTTTCTAGCTTACACTTTTTGAATTCGGGCGCTCGAAAGTCAAAAATTAGTCCCCAGGGGGATTTTTGAGATTCGAGCGCTCAAAACTGACATTTAAAACTCTGAATAAAACGAAGAAATGATGTTGTAAAAATAACAGAGATAGCAATATCCTCCTAAGTCCCAAATAGCTTTAAAAAGGACAAAATGGCGTTCATGGTTGAGTCCTGAGTTTTGAAAAAAAAAGATGTCACTATGACCGAAAGAACTTTTAAAAGGTCTAAAGCAACATAGTCATTGAGTCCTGCACTTTTAACGGCAATTTAATCTAATTTATACGCAACTATACCATTTTACCTAGAACAAACATTAATCAGTAATAAAGAAACTTTATTTTGCACTAAGTCAGTTAATCCATACTTTTGTTCTTTTTAAAGGACTCTCGTTCTAAGTGTGTACTAGGGAACATAATAATAGTAGGTAAATAAACAAGGACATTGGTTACAACCTTTAGTTTTATTCAGTCAAATAGTCAAATTACAACTAAAACAAGATATCTAAAAGTAAAATTTATTTACAGGCTCTAATTTCAGGCTCTTTATACGAAGGATCTTCGTCATCATCAGCATCTTCTATTTCAGATTCATTCAAGAGCTGGTCTACATCCTCATCGCGTAACGCTAAAACAAAATAAAATTTAATAAAACCGGCCCTGCACTTTCTAGTAAAAGTATAATACCTAATTATCTAATCTACCTACTATAAATCTAGCACTCCTGATCTTCATAACCAAGAAAGTTTATGAATGCTGCGTTTTAAGGTTAACTGTGTCGTTACCTTATATCCAATAATTCTAACACAGTTGTAATATTTACATAATAAGAATATTATTAAATTCAAGCCAAAAAGATAACTAAAAACAGAACACTATACATCAGTTACTTAAGGCACTAAGACCGAACGCACTTTTAAAAGGACAAATTATTTTACCTTGAAAAATTACCGTTTACGCCGCATGATCACCAAAAATAACACAATGTAGGTATACTTTATGAATTTATAAGTACAAACACAGTTTTGATGGAAGTAAATATCAATATTTAGCTAAAATATGAATGGATTTACTTACGTAGTTTCCGACGTGCTGCCAATTGTGACCTGTTCCTGGCTACTGCAAATAAATATGGCATCTTGCTATCGTTCCATTCTATGCGTGCGAAAGGGATGACCATATAAACATTAAGATAATGACTTTAAGGTCTAAAATAACGCGGTAAATTTCGAAAAATGATTTTGTACCTTTAAAAGGCATCTCGTGCTTAATGACAACTGTTACTTCCGAATCGTCAGGACTTAACAGTGGTTGCCATTTTAGCCTTTTAAAAGCTATCTCGGTCTTTATAACAACTATATTTTTAAAAGGTCGGGTCTTAGGAGGATATAAAATCATCAATTTCATGCGTAAATAATGACAAAACACTTTTATGTGCGATTATATTCGAGCTTAATTTCTTTGAATTCGACCACTCGAATGTCAAAAATCGGCCTCCTGGCCTTAATTTTGCAATCTGTTTCATACATATTCCATTCAAACTTTAACGGTGCTTACATAATCTGTAGCAGGGTCCTACTTCAATATGCCAGTGAAATCCTTGCAGATTAATCATACATGGATCCCGGAATATAGTCAAAGTTGACTAACTTGAAAGGTAACTACTTATAAGTTTGTGAACAACTTGGTAAGACAAAATTGGGTCCGAACTTTTAAAAAAGGGCTCCTTCAACCTGCGTAAGCCAAAGTTTAAATTGAATATGGATCGTGGTTACCTTACAGGAAAAGAAGTTGTTTACCAACGGGTTTGGATCATTTGAGTTAATCTAATGTTATTAAACTTTTTTTATACTCGGCGACTGTAATATTCGAATTGAGATTGTGGTGGCGGAACTACTAGCGCATACTTTTTGATAGAGCTTCTATGGTCGCATATTGTAGCATCCATAACAATGACAGAAAGGATTTCCATACAATATTGTGAAACTGTTGTCGGGCCCCGCACTGCGTGTCGGGCGGGCGCCGCCGGCACAATCCACCGGGAGATCGAAGTTACTCAATTACATAGAAGCGGTTGTACAAGGCTTTCGTCGAACTCAATTCTTATCGGCTTGCTTAAGCACTCGTAGAAAAATTATTGTGTGCAACGGTACATAATAAGGGTTCTTATGTAAATGTTGCACAAAATACTATTTAAAGTTGGTTCCGTAGCCATAGTATGAACTTACACGATGCCCGAGAGGAAGGCGAATTATTTAAATAGTATATTTTAAATCAGAAATTAAAATGGCCTATAAATGTATTTTTTTAATAGGTACCTACGCCTAGTTTCAGAGTTACCAATTATTAAATCATTTTTTTTGTCATTCGGCGTAAAATGCTTTTTGATGGCGACGTCGCCACTATGAAGCCAAATCTAAGTAGACGTTCGTATTGATAAATGGGTCAATCAACTTTTTCTTGTTTTTTGCGAGAATTGCCCTTATTCATTATTAGTTCAACTTTTGTGGGTTATAACAATGTCAACATGAATCAAGATCCTTTACATGCATACCAGATCAGGAAAATAAATAATAACGACACATTCTTCATTAAAAAAATGGGTGACCCAGCGGAAGAGCCGTTATTTTCATACAAAAGTGAGGGACACCTATCTCCACTGGGTCACTGGCATTAACGAAGATATAACGTAGGTATTAAAATGTGATAGAAGGGATTGCAATTCGTAGCATGTTTATCTGTATTTTATATAAAGTGCATAACTTAGTTAAATATAACCCGCATAATTTATTTTTATCACTATTAGTCGAGGTATGCGAAATTTTGCTGACAAAGAATAGTTGATTGACTCAAATACCAACGTGACAAACATTGGTTCACTTTGAATAAACTAGTTTATGTGAAGAAGTACCGATTCATTTTAACTAATATTTTTTCCAAGAGCATTTACTTACAATTATGTGCAAGAGTATTTTATAGTTTCGCCATGTCCGTCCGTCCGTCCGTCCGCGGTCTAGCTCAGTGACCGTTAGCACTAGAAAGCTGAAATTTGGTTTGAATATGTGCATTAACCAAGCCGACAAAATGGTGGAATAAAAACTCGAAAAATATGTTTTGTTAGGGTACCTCCCGTACACGTGAAGTGAGGGGCGATTTTTTTTGTTCCAACCCTGTTGTGTGAAATATCGTTGGATAGGTCTTAAAAAGAATTAGGGTCCTCAAAAACAGTTTTTTGATAAAACTAATAAAAAAATTGAAAAAATTCATGAAAGTGCGGCCATAAGTACCTTCAATTAAAACTATATTGAATTAAATCAGTTGAGCCGTTTTTGAGTTATCACTCAAAAACCCATAGTAAAAGGACGTAAGTGAAATGACGTAAGCGCCGCCAAATTTCCCGTAAGAAACGACCTTTTGAATTGTAACAGGCCGCCAATTACGGAACCCTACACTGAGCATGGCCCGACATGCTCTTGGCCGGTTTTTCCTTCTTATCCCCTAAAGAATACGTGGTTAATTTGTTTCCATTTTCTCGTGGGCACCGTGCATATTTCACGCCAGATGTGAGTAAGTTTTCCATTGCCGTAAATTCAGAAAGTATTATGCAGATTGTTTTTAAAGTGAAACTTTTATTCCATCGCCTCAAAAATTTAAGCCTGTCTTCCGCGCGACATGCGTTACAAGCTGTAACGCTGATAACCGCGGTATATAAATCTATATTTCGCATCTTAACGTAACTGCAGCGGTGGCACTGTGGTATGGCATGAGACTTACGATCGAATGGGTGGGGGTTCAAACCCCGTGGGACGAATTATTTTTTTCTAAATTTTAGAAACATATTTCGATTATGTTGAATTAATTACATTTGGCAAGTCATTCCAGCACTGTACCAATTGGGCACCAATTTCTAAGCGCCATGCTAACATAGTAAAGTTTCACGTGCATCGTGGTTTCATAAAACCACACAATGTTTTTTTATTTTAACATACCTACCTAGGCATCAAAAATACCTAAGTGGGCGAGTTAATCGAAGTGAATTTAACACTACTTTCTTGTTAGGAAGACACTGCCATCACTGCTTCTGAGTTTACCCATGTCAACAAACTGCAGATACAATATCATAATGGAGGAAATATCCGTAAAAAAATCCCTTAAAAATAATATCATCAGTTTTTTAATTAAGATCAGTACTTATCACCGTCGGCATCCACCCTTCTTACTTTCATGTAAAATTATGTCGAGATAATTATCTAAGAAGCACTAAATGCCATTTTTAAATAAGGCCTTATTCTTTTACATTACATTTCGACGTAAATGTGGATTCTAGGCTGTTTGCGAACTGGCTTAGAATAAATAGTTGGTAAATGAGCCACAATGGCATAAGTGAACAGAAAACCTTTAAATTATTATACGTTTTACACAAAGGTAACCATTTTGTGAACGTTATTGTGAAGGGGTATAGAAGGTATTTTCATATTCTGCTACAGATTGTGGTTTGTTACTCCAAAACAAGCAACGGGTTTTATTTTATAAAATGACCACAGTTTGCGGTCCGCAAAGCTCCGAAGCGATATTCGAACTATACAATCTCTATTTGTTACAGATTTGTTAAACAAGGTTTATCATCAAAATGACGTCAATTTTTGTTCAAATTCCCTATGGTCATAGAAAATCAGTAATGACATTTATGACATTTAAGTGTATAAAGCTAATAGGAGATACGCACTTAAGTTATTTTATTGATACTGTAAATTTTTAATGTCAATTATTGGAACAAACTTTAATTGCAATCTGGAATGTAAGAGATAACAAATTTTATATTTAGGTCGCTGTATATTCAATGTGATTCGGAGGTCTTAACTATAACTATAGCTCAATAAAGTTTTACTAAAGGTACACCTGTACCTTAAAGCGGTATTAGACATTGCAACCTGCAGGGCCCAATCTGTTGTGTAACCTGCCTCTCCCTTCCCCTCCTTCAGCTCCCTACGGGCCCTACCTATAATTACACCTTCCAACCTGACAGATTGGGCCCTGCAGGTTGCAATGTCTAATACCGCTTTAAGGTACACAAAAGGTACAGTAGCTTTGTAATAGATTTTCTAAAATCCCCAAGGTTCTCCCGTCATCCTGGTCAGGGACAAGACGATTATGAATAAATCTTGTTTTAGAAAGAGGTACACTGATTTTTACTTAAGACACTCAGGGGTACACGGAAGGTACAAACTAATTACACACCTTTTAAACATATACTGCAAGATTTACCAGGTCCACCCGCCAACGTGACGTCAGAATGGCGGGAACCTTATTTTGTACATAGCTCGTTTTTGGGAGAGGTATACAAATTGTTATTAAAGTTACTTATACAGAGTTACACCGAAAAGTACAATAATAATATAGCCACATTCATTGTATGTAATTTAATGTATCACTTCATAGATCCACCCGCCACCGCGACTTCAAAATGGCGGGTGGACTTTTTAGGGTTCCGTAGCCAAAATGGCAAAAACGGAACCCTTATAGTTTCGCCATGTCCGTCCGTCCGTCCGTCCGCGGTCTAGCTCAGTGACCGTTAGCACGAGAAAGCTGAAATTTAGTTTGAATATGTGCATTAACCATGCCGACAAAACGGTAGAATAAAAACGCGAAAAATATATTTTGTTAGGGTACCTCCCGTACACGTGAAGTGGGGGGCGATTTTTTTTTTTCGTTCCAACCAATTCGTGTGGGGTATCGTTGGATAGGTCTTTTAAAAAGAATTAGGGTCTTCTAAAACAGTTTTTGGATAAAACTAATACTCTCGGAAATAGTAGCTCCGAAAGTTTAAAACAGCCCCCCTCCCCCCCATCTAACTTTTGAATCGTGGGTCCTAAAATTTTGAAAAAATTTATGAACTGAGGCCTAATGAGTACCTTCAATGAAAACTATATTGAAATAAATCGGTTGAGCCGTTTTTGAGTTATCATTCAAAAACCCATAGTGAAAGGACGTAAGTAAAAATGACGTAAGCGCCGCCAAATTTCCCGTAAGAAACGACCTTTTGAATTAATGGTCTCAGTTTACGGAACCCTACACTGAGCATGGCCCGGCATGCTCTTGGCTGGTTCTTTTTTATAAATCTCGTTTTAAAAAGAGTTTCACTATTTTTACCGAAGATACACCGAGATACACCAAAGGTACAGTACTTTTATTAACAATTCGTTAATGAGGTCCATCCGCCATCCTAATTAGCTGCTTGCTATCAGTTAGGCCGTATGCTTGTTTGCCACTGCCTTGATAAAAAAATGGTAGACACGTCACCTTACTTGTTATTTTCTTGAATCTTAATTTGAACGGTAGGTCGTAGATTATAATTTCATTAAAAATTCACCAGAAAACGAGCTCACTCCAGCTAATTAGAATATTACTTTAGGATCTACATAATTGTATTTTATTTTACACCCTTTTAAGCCTTTTTTATTAGGTACGGCGCCCTTTAAGGCTTAACAATGTAAATTACCGTACCCAACAAAATTAAATTTTCTGGGTTTTTTCTTACCTGTGACGGTGGCGGACAATATGTACTATCGGGTTCAGAAATTCATGGCCAATTTATCAATGAATGAATTTATGAATAGGTTTGTCATTTCACTGCACTGGTTTTATGGATTTAATCAAATGCCACTGGCAACATCGTAGTGTCGTCCCGTTTTTTTAGATTGATTTGAAAGGGACGACACTACGATGTTGCCACTTTTTAATTTCTACTCTTTTTGGTCGGAATATAAGTAGGCAGGCTTGGCGGTAAGTAGTAGTTAGGGTAGGCAACGCGCATGTGAATCCTCTGGAGTGCACGTCCATGGGCATTTGATCAAATAGCTACCTACCAGGTTAGTGAAATGATAAATCTCTTTCTGTTTTTGGGCTCACTTTGCTTTTTTACTAAACCTTGGACCCAGGGATTTGGTGAAATCATTATGAAAATGATAGAATGGGGGAGCCATTTTGTCAACCAGCAAACCTATTTGGTCAACGCACTAATGCGGTGGTGGCATTTCATTAAATCGATAAAACCAGTTTAGTGAAATGACAAACCTACTTTTGTTTTCGGGTTGATTTCGCGAATTTACTAAACCTACTCAGGGGTTCGGTGAAATGATGGGAAAGTGATGAAAATGGAGAAACAATTTTGTTATCCTGCGATTTCGGCGTTCTACTACGACATATACATACAGGGTAAAATTGTAATCATGAGCCACATTGTGCGAATTGATTAGGTAGGCCATACTTTTTTTCTATGAAATTAACCTCAGAATCCCAAAAAATTGGCCCTCATTGAAAACGACGACGTCTGATCGACTGAAATGTAACAAATCATATCGCGATTCCGGAGTTGGTCCCGTAGTAAAAGTTATTCAGTATAACCTACCTAATTAACTGGCACAAAAATCTGATAAGGTCAACTCGGCGAAGATCAGATAGCAAGTAATTACAGCAAATTCTGCATAGCTTTTTTTTACGAAATGGTAAAACTGTTCTAGAACAGGCTCTACAACAATTGTACCTTTTCTTTAAAAAAATCTATGTAGAATTTTGCTGTAATTGCTTGCTATCTGATCTTCGCCGACCGACGCTCTTCGCCGAGTTGACTTAAAATAAAATTTCACACTGTACCTACACGGTCTAGTACCCACACAACTGACACAACTAGCCTTATTTAGCTTACTGTACGACTAGGGGCCGTATTCTAATTTTAAAACACGTTTAGAAACGATCCAACTTCAATAGAACTCCAATGTATTAACTACACAATACAGCTAGCGCCTAAACGTCTGAATCAGAAATATCAGAATTTGCTTGAAAATTATTCCAATACAACTCCAATACAACTACAATATTGATTCATTATTTGTTGTGTGTTGGAGTTATGTTTGAGATAGATTGTGTTTTTAATGTATGGTTTAAGTATTTTAAAATTAGAATACGGCACTAGGTCCATTTGTGTAAGATTATCCCATGTTATTTATTATAACTATGTACCTTCGTATATGAATTTATCATCTGTCCGTTCTCATCTTGTCTTGTTAGATAAGGCCACAAGAAGTAAAAGGCTTACATACAAATTACTTTTTTTATTACCGAATAGTGTCTATAAATTATACTTTATCTGTGTCGTATCGTGAAATACGCGTTTACTTACTACACCTACTCCCCCATAAAATGTACTGCTTGGGGGAAAAAATAAAAATAAGTATGTAGGTATTTGTTTGTTTCTGGTTTTTATATTTATCTTATGGGATGTACCGTTTTGAGAAGTATCATATGTGACTAATTATATAAATGATTTATTATTGTTTCTGTGCGCTATGTTTGGCAGTTGACAGCTGTGACTGAATCAAAAGGTAGTAAAGACTTTTATACCTTGTGCAACCTAAGAAGCGGTTTTTGACACCTGTCATCTCAGTACATTTTATAACCTAAAATCATCTCACTACATTTTATAACCTTAAATCAATTTTAGGTTATAAAATGTACTAAGATGACAGGTGTCAAAAACCGCTCCTTAGGTTGCACAAGGTATAGTGATTTTCACTACAACTTTTGGGACAAAGAATTTCTTAAGGATGTCATCTCCTGTCACTGTCACTCAATGATTTATTTATATGGGATTGGTAAAGAAAAACTCCGCTTGTGTTTTTATTCCACTTTTCATCAGAGAGACACTTTTGAAATTATATTAGAAAATAAGCTTGCTCGCTTCTGCAACAAACGCTGAATGAATGAATGATGAGAAATTGTGTTTAGTTCACGTTCTCGTTCATCCAATCTTAAAGGTGTTATACATCCTACATTTCGTCAGTACTTTGAATAAAACTTGTATCTAGTTCTGTCACTGAAAAGAAAAATGTGGTAACTGTGTATTCGATGCATATACGAGTTACTACGTATCACATTAGAGAAGAAGTGTAAGATACGAGTTTTTTTCAAAGTAGTGACGATTTATCCTAAAAAAAAAATCGATACTGGGACGTAATGTGCATGGTTTATTGAATTACCTACTCCACGAGCCCTTGCTACGATCTGGATACGCATTGCAAAAAAATGGCAATAAGGGACACCAGCATCACACACCTGAGCTGAATTAAGAATTAATTGACAAAATGCTTAAATTTATCTATGGTTGTTTAAATTTGTCTATTGCCAGTATTGCCTCCATACAAATTTAAGCATTTTGTTTATGAATTTTCTTAATTATTAAGTGTGTGGTGTGTCTAAGACAAAATATTGGTCACATAAGATAGTACTACACACCTATCAGTGTGAAAAAATGCCTTAGTTGCGGACATGTTGTTTTTATGATTGCATTCGATACATATAATTAAATAATACAACTTTGGGGAAGAAAGTATGTTTCTCTTTCACCTAGTTTTTGAGTAATTGAAGTTTTTATGATTATAGTGAAAAACTGTTTTTTAACTTTTTGTCCTAAAACAAACAATAAATGCATGTTTCGTATTTATGCCAAGATGTGCCCTAATACCATCTACCTATATGCAAAAGGAAAAAAGTGTAGGTGCTGTATCTATGAAGTAATGTAGATATTTATGTTTTTTTTGAAAAACTTTTTTTTCTCTTTTGTTTTTATGTTGGGGCAATGTTTTTTACTTTAGATAGATGCACCATATGGTTATTGACAATATAAAAAAAACGGCATGCTCAATTAGCAGGAGTTCGGAGATATTGCATTTCTAAGGATTTACTCAATTTCTATGGAAATAGGGTTATCACATCAGAGTTAAATTTATAGCAAATTATGACAATATTTTTTGCTGTGTTATAAGTGTGTTTAAGTTGTGCTTTTATAATTATAACTAAACGACTTCAAAAAGGACCAATAAATAATTATATACACTATTTACAACTTTTTTCTCTGTAAAATCTAAAACTTCCGGCATGATTATTGCAGTCTAATAATAATTCACACGAAATTACACAAAGCAATGTTTACATTGTCAATATTGACAACTATCATAGAGGTTACATGTTGTCTATTATTAAAATTGTTGCCATTGCTAGAAATTAGTACCAACAAATTTCCGCAACATGGCGCACCCTCAATAGATTCTGGTTCACCTATAAACTGTGCAAGGTAACTAGACAACATGTCATTATCTAATGGAATAAAAGATTTTCTGTCGACAAGATAATATTATTGTCGTCTGGGTACAAATTATTATCGTTGGGATAATGTGATACCCCCGGAGGTTGTAGAGTACCAGAATTTGCTGCTCGTTGACCAGCATGAGGGTTGGCGCCCTCATGCCCCCTTTGCATTAAGTCCCCCGGTCGAGGCCCGGGAGGACATCCCTCAGCAGATTGGGTCAGTTTCTGCTGAGGCAAAGTAGCGCCATGGCTCCATGACGCCTCACCCCCGCTTCTTCAGAAATAACGTATAGATAATGGGTTTTAGCTTTTGCTTAACGAGGGCGAACCCCTTCCCAATATCCCGTGATTTCTTTCATCAAAGATACAACATATAAATGTTGAATGGCGCTCGACCTTCTATACATTTGTTAAGTATTATTAAGGAGACTTGACCTCCTTCTTATTGAAGACTATGGTACAATGTTTAGTCCAACATAAACGAAATAAAATATAGATTAATTTTAATACCAAATCCACTTATTGGGGTTTTATTTATGACTGCCAAAATTTAAAGTTCGCATAATTTTTACCTATATAATTTTAAAAGGACGAAATATATTAACTATGTTTTTATGTGACAACCCTAGTCAGAGATTTTGACAAATCTGTAACTCGAAATTCCTGCATTATTTTTGCACGATTTTTTTTGTGAAGTGATGGCATTACAATGATATTGTTAGACTTTCAAAATATTGCCCCAAAAGTACAGTTGGCTAGAAAAAAACCAAATGCGGAATTTGACTAATTTGCAATTTTTGCGGCCTGTAGTCCATATTTTTTGTTTATTTTAAAAGCAGGTCATAGTAAATTTTAAATGTTAACATTATTTCTTAAGCTCATAAGTCACAAATAAATTTTAAATGAGATATCCACATTCTAAGGTTTTCATAGAGATTTCCATAGATTCTTATTAACTTCAAAACTAAGTAAAATAGAAATATAGTTTCTTCCCCAAAGTTGCATTATTTAATTATATGTATCGAATACAGTCATAAAAACAACATGTCCGCAACTAAGGCATTTTTTCACACTGTGCTACGTTACGGTTCAAACAAAGAAATTTGTCTTGAAAAATATTTATAACGGGTCACTCATGTAAATTTGATCGATTTTAGCTCGACGTGTTTCGATCAATTTACGATGATCATAATCTTGAGCGGCCTTCCGCGACGGCAGCGCTGCCGTGAGTGACCCGTTATAAATATTTTAAATATGTTCAAGCCTCACGAGAGTTTTATAGTTAAAAGAAAGTCGTTACAAAATGCTGCTCACATGTTAATATTGAAATTAGGAACGCTTTCAATTAACCCTACCCGCGTCCAAGCCCTCACATCGCCAACACAGGATTATCCTGCCTTTGTGTCATGACCAAAATCATCCCACACTGTTTACTGGTCCTGTGTCAGTCTTAGTTTAGTATAATGAATTCATAAGCTGAAGGCTTTACGTGTCAAATTTGTGTATGTTGTCGATATAGTTCAAAATCTGTAAGAATGAACTTTTGACAATTGAGTCTTGATGTAATTAGTGATGAGGCTAAGACGCATCGTTTGTCAAATTTAGCGATTATTAATTAATCGTTCGAATCGATTGATTTTATTACAACCGATTTTTTCTTGTTATATGCCTATATATTCTCAAATTAATAATTGTTATCTACTAATTATGTATGACATAATAATATTTCAATAATTAATATAATATGATAAGAAAGTTTTATGATGTTCCATTTTTAACATGGTACTTCACTTTATTTTCATTTAGTTTTGGTTTTTATTTATTATTATATATTAGGCAATATTGATTACATAATCGAGTTTTAACGACTTGAGGAAATGTTATAACACTAAATTTAAAAACAAAAAGACGTAGACCGTAACTGTTTGCATGCTAAATTGTTATTATAAAAAAATCAATAACTAAGATATGAAAAAATGTAACATTCATTAAGCTATGTTTATGAAAGGTAAAATATTATTACTCGCACACTCGCTCACTGCTAATATTTGTATGCCTCATGCGGCAAAAAGTGGAGCACCTATCCTTTATAACACCTGTTTGTAACCCAGTTTTCAACAAATAAACGATTTGTATTTGTATTTAGGTTTACATACATGACAAGCTTTAATATCGTTATAGGATTTTGTTCATAATTTCAAAGTGTCTTGCGCGTTTACGTTCTAAGGGTGTTGCGATGTGTCAAAAGTTCATTCTTACAGATTTTGAACTATAGTTATTTGTTATACAAGGGAGCAAAGTTGTCTTTTAACCTGCTTCATAGGCAGAGTCACTACCAACTAGGCTAGGAGGCCGATAAAATTATATATTATAATACATTTAATATTTTAGGTGTTGGGCAATCCGGCGTTCAACAATCATACATATCAATTTCATATGCATGCCGTTTAATGCCAATAACCTATGAGTATCTTTATCCAAAAAAAAAAATAGTTACGCAAACTTACATTTATGATCACTTTCAACATTATGATTTATCGATTTGTTATTAAAATGATATTCTTCTGTCGTACAAATGACTTAAAAAAAAAAACAATCCTGACAACTACCTATTGCCCTTAAAACGTTTGACATATCGTATCATTTGAATATTAACGTTAAGCAGCCTCTTTTTGATATCCACTATCATAAACTTGGTATCCAATTGATAACAATAAAAGGATAATTTAAATAAGCCAAACGTGAGACTCAACCCTGTTCATATGTAAAAGTAATTAAAATAAAACCAATGACAAAGTCTTTTTCGAATAGCCCTATGGGCTTCTACTAATATACTTAATGGCTAAGAAAGTGTAATTATTGCTTTTTGTATAAGTATCGAGTTCTTATAAACTAAGGTAAGTACTTACTTGTATAGGTATTGTATCAATTCTGTAACTAAGTTTATCTGATAATGGCTGTTTGGGTTAAGTAAGAAACTAAATAAGTACTAACTTCAACACAAAGTTAGGAATGTGTCTTTCAAACTTCTCCCATTACTCAACTGCTCAAACATTAAGTCTGTTAAAAAATACTACGACATTGAAACTAAACAAAACCGGCCAAGTGCGAGTCAGACTCGCGCATGAAGGGTTCCGTACCATTATTTATAAAAACCAGCCGTAGTAGCTACAGCTACTATCGAATACATTATTATCCCAAGGTCGTATCTGCCTAAGTGCGTAGTTTTTTGGAGATAACTCAAAAACACCTAAACCGATAATGTTCAAAATAATTTTCGTTGAAAGAATATTTAAAGGCCTTCTTGATTTTTATCATAATTTTTGGACTTACGGTTCAAAAGTTACAGGGGGGGAGGGGGCACAATTTTTATGACTTTCGGAGCTATTATTTCTGAAAATATCCACTTAATCAAAAAATGTTTAAAGAAACCTCAATGTTATTTTTAGAGACTTACCGATTAATTTACATCATGTTGATATTTGTCAAACAAATTTTTTTTTACTATTAGTTAGATATAGATAGACATTTATTCAATAAAGCACACATTATAGAACATAAAAAACAGAGGTTGAAAAATGCATACTTTTAAGTAAACACTGGTCAAAGTATACTACAGAAGTTCACAATGGGTTCAGCAATGTGCGCGATAGAGAAAAGGCTCGGACTCAGCATAATGTTCAGAAATTGCAAGTTGACCCCCACAATTTGCAACGCTGTTATTCTGTCCAGGCCTTTAGATTAGAGTCTAATGTGATTAAAAAAAAAAGTTACATGTATGGAGTGCCCTCCCTAAATATTTTTTTAGCAATTTCTCTACAAAACTAAGTAGCGGCACACACAATACACTTTATGCAAAAGTTTGATAATGATACGTCTTATAGTTTCCGAGTAAAATGGCTATGACATACGGACGGACAGACCGACAGACAGACATGAAAAATCTATAAGGGTTCCGTTTTCTGCCATTTGGCCACGGAACCCTAAAAATATTTTAAAACATTTTTCCAACTAATCACATGCGCCAAGGGAAAAACAAGAGACATTTAAAACAAAAACAGTTACATTTTGCAAAACACAACGTACAGTCAGCAACAAAGTTGTTTAGATAATGTGATCGAAATTATCTTTTTACGTTCTTATTTTCATAGCAATTAGGTCGTGCCGGAATCATTTTGAACACCTCACCCGTATAAATACTTCTGCTGACTGTACGAGTAATACGCGAATGCTCTGTGCTATGTGCGTCCAGAGATATACAGAGATGCGGGCTTGTCATTACTGCTCCTGTGTCATTCACTGCTTAGTGATGTTATATTTCTAAAATAAGGTATATTTTCTTATATTCCCATAAAAGGTTCTTAAAGCTGAAATGGGACTGGGCAGAATGCATCCGGTTCGCTGGACCAAACTGTCCACGGACTGGATCCCGCACGACGGACGTTGGGGCAGAGATAGACCAAGACGGAGATGGCATCACGACCTGGACACATAACTTGAAGAATGGCGGGAGTGTTCATTAGACGGCCAATGGCGGGAAAGAGGAAAGGCTTTTGCCCAGCAGTGGGACACCTTGCCAGGCTAATAAAAAAAACATATTTGACTTACAATGTTAATTACCGTTGTCTAGTTGAATTAAAAGTGCGTACGCTTACGTAACTGTGATGGCAATGCAAAGTTATGGTACTAAAATGCTATGCTTTTTAGTATACCATTCTGATGATAGTGATGATGATGAAGATGGCATGACAAAACAACGCAAAACATTTCTAACAAACCCAGACTCAAAAAGGTACCTATTCTTTTGATAGTAAATGGTACCTTTTAATGTTTTGAACAGTAAATGGCTGTTTCAATAAAAGTACAATGGTGATAGAAGTGATTATCAAATAAAATTGACAAGTCAGTACGCTTATTTTAATAGCAGGTAACACATATAAAAACAAATGTAAAAAGTTTGCCGTCACAGGTTTAATTACATTAAAGAATTGAATATTAAAAATCCCCGATATTCCCATAAATCGGGAACATTCCCGGAAAACGACGCACGTCACTACTAACCCCTGGCCCTTAATTATGCGTGCATCCCTCATTCACGTGGCTTTGTAAGCATGATAATTAAATTGCAACGAGCTCCTCGTCCGTCAGATTGCGGGAATCGTCATCATCGTATCGTATAAGCATTAAGTAACCTATAGTATTCTATACAATCGTGTAATAATTCAGAGCTTTTCAGTCGAGTACCGCGCGGGGTTGAAAAGCTTGATTACCTATGTTACTATTGTACACAATAGTTTTTCTAGGCAAGCCGGTAAGGATTGAGTTCGACGAATGACCTGCTGCCTTTGCCTGCAGTTTTAATTGCATGGATGCAGTAATTTGGGCACACCATCTTACAGGGGGAGGGCCTCTAAGTCTCGTGCCTTCAACTTTTGTCATGATAATTCTCTCGCTATCCGAGAAGCGTCGAGAGAGGTGTCCGAAGTATGTGAGTATATGTCCTAGCACGTCGTATAAGCATAATGCAATAAAGGGAGATGTCTAGGTTTAGGCAAGTTCGCAAAGCAGGAGTTCTATTCTGTACGGCTATGTTGTAATATTATTTACTCTGTTACAGTTCAAAACAAAGTCACATCATATTCACTAACAAACGTAGTGACAGGAACAAACATTCCCTTACAAGGGAAACAAATATTTTATACATATTACGGTACGAACACCCTTCGAATTACAGCACTTAAAAAACAGATGTTTGTTCGGTCAGTATTTATCAGGACATCAAAGATTTAACTTTAAATGTTTCCCCGAAACTGGCAAACATATGTTTCAGAGACAACTCTGCCAGACAACGAAATGTACCTTACAATCAATATATAAAGCTGTTAATCAAAAATTGTTTATAGAACAATCGTGGAACAATTTCCAGAATCGCCATATCAAGACAAAATTGAAACGACACTACTTGTTTCTATTATCTAAGTATTACTGTACAATTAACGAACTCATCAACATTAAATATGGCGATGCAGCTGTCAACCCATAGAAAACTGTGAAAACTTTATATACAAGATTTTTTTAACGATGACTTTAACGTTAATGTTGGAATTAACAAAACTAAATCTATCTCACTTAAACTAGTATACTGTAATACTTTCTCCTTCACTCATATGCACGTAACTGAACAAAAACAACAGCCCATTCATTATAATCCTAAGGACCTCTACTTCACAATAACTGTAAGGTAGTACCTTGGTAGCCCTGTGTAGGAACACACCTCACTCATATATTGCGATAATATATTCTAATAAATACGTATACATCACCCTGTGTCTTTTAATTAATAATAGCCCAAATTGAATAGTTAACAGATGAATTGGTGCAACCGGCCCTAAGAGGTACAATGACGAGTTTTACAATCCTTTTGTCAGAAATCGCACTAGTACGAAAATCGCACGGTTTTACTAAACTTGAAAAATGGAAGTATAGGATTCTTGAAAAAATATGTCCAAAAATATAAAATGTTTCAATTTTACAAATTCGGGTTGTCGATTCCTCTATAAAAAAATACTTAAGCTTTTGTCCCTTACGACCAAAGTTTCCTAATCGGTGACTCTGTACACATCGCTATACTATGGACTTTCTTTTCTTACACTTTATTGTAATATGAAGTCTGCGTGACATGGGACGGGCCCGTTTTGCGGAAACAACAATGGCCTCTATAAATTGTGGAACCTATGACGCAGGGCTGATATTGGGGCCGTAAGTACTACAATACCATAAATCACATTATACAGTGTAGTGAAACAAGAAAACCAGGCATGCTACGAAAATCAAAGGCAAACTTAAGAGTCGCCAGGAAGCTCGCGTGAACTCGCGTCACCATACAAACGTAGTTCAGCTCTCATTTTAAAACGACATGCTTTAGAATCACGAAATTTAGCATGGGCATTCTAGTAGTACAGATCTATGTCGGTATTTAGTTTTCGTTCCTAAAAATTGTAATACAAAGAAAATATAGCAAAAATAAGTTTTGTATGTAAATCTGTATCTGGCTGTATTTTCTTTGTATTAATTTTTTTTGCAACAAACACGAATTACCGACATAGATCTGTACTACTAGAATGCCCATGCCAAATTTCGTGGTTCTAAAGCATGTCGTTTTAAAATGAGAGCTAAACTACGTTTGTATGGGAACGCGAGCGTCCTGGCGACTCTTAATGATTTTGGTAATTTTTTCGTTTTACCAATAGATATTTTAAAAAATGCAGTTATAGGGACTGCCGATAGAAGTGAAAAATTAGAACTTTTTATTTTAGGTAATAAATGATTTAACTTTTCACTTTTTACTTCACTTCATTTAATTTTACATGTTTCTCAATCGTATGGCTTGTGACGGTGTCGGTGACGCGAACCTATAAGATCTTAGAGCTTTAAACCAAGGAGAGTGTCCATTAACAGGCGTTCCCCTCTGCCGAAAATATATGACCAGTGGTCATACTCATTGTATGAACTGACGTTTATCTGACGTGGCTATTTTGACGTTCCCCTCCCCCGCAAAAATCGGCAGACTTTTTTTGTATAGAAAATGACAGACATGGCCGGTCCGGTTGGTTGAATAGTCAAAGTATAAGATTTACCCCTACCGAAAAGTGCCCAACGCGGCTAAAGTGTAGTTTCACTTCAAAAAATTGTTTGCAATGTGGTCGACCTTTTCAATTAAATTTCTTGTCGCTTTACATACCGGGTATATCAAAAGTCATTGAGCGACCATGATTTACTTAGTTATACAATATAGCTACTTGAATAACCAAGGGGAAGTTCCACAACACCACCCCTTTTGGTGTTCTTATTCTTTCCCGTACACGGAACTACTGATCCGAACCTTTGGACGTACATATGCGGAGCCGAGCTGACGCGCAGAGACTGTTTCGACAATTTATTGAAATGTAATGGCTCCTCTACATGATGGGCCATCATAGGGACGCAGCTATACGTTAGAGGGAGTCAACGATATTGCGATCTCGTTCCGTCGTATAAGCTGCGTCCCTATGATGGCCCATCATGTAGAGGAGCCATAAGGGGCTACACTAAACAGATACTGCCCATATCCATATCATGGGATGCACGCAGAGACATCACCGGGCATACTGTAAAAGACTTGAGAGTCAGAGTCTAAGGCACCGGTCCTACCGCGAGCGAGTAACTATGTAAACAACGCTCCCGTGTAAACAAAAGAGAAACAAATATATAACTGGGCGAGTATAGTTCATCGCCCAGCTATGATATTTGTCTCTTTTGTTTACACGGGAGCGATTATCTTTTGTCTCTTGAAATAGCCGATAGCTCATAGTTTACTCGCTCGGGGTGGGACCAGTGCCTAAAATGTACTAGGCTGATGGTACCATATTCTAATTTTAAAATGTATAAACAATACATTGACAACACAATCTGTCTTAAACATAACTCCAACACTCAACCAATAATCAACCTTACAAAAACTATTTAAAACGGGATATTTACCATGTGAGTTTTTTATTTTGAGCTTCCGATATTTCGGCACAGTTGCATGCGCCATTATCACGGAGTAACACCGTGTGCCGTGGGTGTTACTCCGTGATAATGGCGCATGCAACTGTGCCGAAATATCGGAAGCTCAAAATAAAAAACTCACATGGTAAATATCCCGTTTTAAATAGTTTTTGTAATGTTAATGACCATGTTAGCTTAAAATCAATAATCAACCAATATTGAAGTAGTATTGTAGTTGCATCGCAGTAATTTTCAAGTAAATTCCGTCATTTTTGATTCAGACGTGTAGTCGTAAGCTGTATTGTGTTGTTATTGTATTGGATTTGCATTGAAGTTGGATAGTGTCTGTGCGTGTTTTAAAGTTAGAATACGGCCCATGGTTGAAAAGGATGGACAATTGGATGAAAAATTAGACGCCTGTCTAAACCTGTCTTTATAAAGCGGTATCCAATCTTGTCGCCAGCATCGTTAATCATTATTGCCTTGTCTCATATATCCGTTTATTTCAAGTCTATGGGAGTATACCATGGAAATAGCGCAGCATAAAATATAATAGCCGTTTCTATGACATGTCGCTACACTGTGGCCGATTTCGGTACGAGTATTGGCCATACAGTGAGAAAATGAAACAGCTAGAAATAAATAAGTTTTTGCTATTTACAACCGAGTGACTCGCTTCGCACGGAGCCTGCAAAGTTCGTTGCTAAAATCAAAGAAGTCAACTTGGCTAACGTACGTATGTGAAACTACACCATTAAATTAGTTAAAAATAAATAAGAGAATCAGGTAAGGGTTATATTTACTAGGGACACTTATTTGGATTTAAATGAGTGATTGGTAAAAATAACCAAGAATATTTAGCAATAATTGCTTGTTTGTCATTAACAAAGCTTTATTCCGTATTTTAAATATGTCTTGGTTATATATGCAACCAAAAATATCTTAACCGAGCCAAATTGGTACTTTGCTAACACTCAATTTTTTCCGTGTAAAAAAATACGGGTACACACAACGCCTCACTAGGTATACACTTTTGAACGTTATTACAGCGGAATAAGGTTCAAAAGTGTATACCTATAGTTCAAAATCTGTAAGAATGAACTTTTGACACATCGCAACACCCTTAGAACGTAAACGCACAAGACACTTTGAAATTATAAACAAAATCCTATAACGATATTCAAGCTTGTCATGTATGTAACCCTAATATTTCACCTTTCATAAACATAGCTTAATGAATGTTACATTTTTTCATATCATAGTTATTGAATTTTTTATAATAACAATTTAGCATGCAAACAGTTACGGTCTACGTCTTTTTGTTTTTAAATTTAGTGTTGTGACCATGTCTGCTGTTCCGATTCATATAACATTTCCTCAAGTCGTTAAAAATCGATTATGTAATCAATATTGCCTAATATATAATAATAAATAAAAACCAAAACTAAATGAAAATAAAGTGAAGTACCATGTTAAAAATGGAACATCATAAAACTTTCTTATCATATCATATTAATTATGGAAATATATTCTCAAATTAACAATTATTAATTTGAGAATATAGAGGCATATAACAAAAAAAATCGGTTGTAATAAAATCAATCGATTCGAACGATTAATTAATAATCGCTAAATTTGACAAACGATGCGTCTTAGCCTCATCACTAATTACATCAAGACTCAAGTGTCAAAAGTTCATTCTTACAGATTTTGAATTATAGTGAGGCGTTGTGTGTACCTATTGCTGTCCTAGCGCCCTATGCTCGGAACCGATTTTCGGCAAAACCCCAAAATAACTCATTATATTTAACAATTTTATGGCTTTTGGCAACTTAAGACTGTATTTAGGTAATAACTTCATATAAGATTTTTTGATTAAATATGAACAAGTAAGCGAAAAAACAAAAAAAGCCGTATTTTAGTTTGGAGATAATACCGGTTTCCGAGCCTAGTAGGGCTCGGAAACCGGTATTATCTCCAAACTAAAATACGGCTTTTTATTCGGCTACGATTATGACATGGGTCTCGTACTGCGGATCAACAACCCCCATTAACTGGGGAAACTACGGTCTAGACCACATATTGAGGTCCAGTACCGCAAATCACATAATATTACTTCTGTGCAAAACATCCCTTTCCAATATTTGCACAATTTATACTTTATAGAATAAAAAAAGTTTTAAATTTAAATGATTATTTTTAAGCTTAGCGTGGTAACTTTGTCGTAAAAAGGTTGAAAAATATTGTTTTGATTTTTGAAACTAAAAATCAATAAGGGTGACGGATTAAACCAGATTAAACGCGTAGGAGGTGAGACTAAGATCTCCTGCGTTATTCGGGAAAGATATATATAGCTCTTCGGAATACGTACGTATATGATAATAATAATAGATATATCTATTTGATTATTGAATAATAGATATGCTTTTATTTACACAACTATAATTACATAATTGGGACAAGATGGTTAAGCTTAGGTGCTAATGTCACCCATAGGGTACAGAATCCTAACTTACTGACAGTAATTAGATCCCGTTCCCATTGGTCGGATGTCGGATGTCGGACCCGGATTTTAATCGGATATTCCAGCGGCAGAACATTTTCTATGAAGCTATTCCCAATTGCACGACACAACTTTGTGTGAGGCGCCGACACCCGATTAAAATCCGGTCCCGACATCCGTCAAATGGGAACGGGGTCTTACTGACTAATACGAAAATGGTGGAACCGAAGTGTCCGTTGTCAGTAATTAATAAGGGCGTATTTCGTTGTAAAACACAGAGCTTTTAATGGAGTAGATTAAGTTCCCTTTTCGGCGTTGAGTAATTACACCATCCCCGTGTTTCAGCTTTTCCCGGCACTTTTTGTTTATTAAAAACATTATGGAAGGAACGTTTTGCGATAAAATTAAAAAAAAACTCACGCCAAGAAATATGAGTGTTTACAAGCCTTTTCCGTTTCGATATACTTTAGGCAACGGTTTTAGTAGGAGTAAAAAAAAATTTTTTTCGCCTTAATTTTGCTGTTGCCATCTCCTTAAGTATAGTGCAGCAGTAAAGAGAAAACAGCACGTACTGTGTCTAGAAGAAAACTTAGTTGCAAAAATACTACTGCAACGCAAGTACCTAATGCCTTTCTAAAGCGTATTATTTATGTTCAATTGTTCATTTACTCGTAGTTCCTAAGTGAAGCTATATTTCTTGTCTCCTTACAAAATTATGAGATGAAAACGTTTTTAAAATGGCCTCCGCACAATCTTGGCTACAACGAATTTTAACAATAAAACCGCTTGTATTTTCGGAAAATGATTAATAGTTAGTCTTGTGAGTGACGTGTGCTATGGGGCCGTATTCTAACTTTAAAACACGCACAGACACGATCCAGCTTCAATGCAAATCCAATGCAATAACAACACAATACAGCTAACGCCTACACGTCTGAATCAAAAATGACGGAATTTGTTTGAAAACTACTGCGATGCAACTACAATACAACTTCAATATTGGTTGATTATTGGTTGAGTGTTGAAGTTATGTTTGAGATGTATTGTGTTTTAAAATTAGAATACGGCACCAGCTCTAAGCGGGTAAGAATTTTGTCACTATTAAGGTTGCTAAGTAGTTGAAAATAATTATGTAGCCTTACATGTAATACAATGCCGCAAGGGCCTAGTTTAAATTTGAGCTAGTTATTAATTTAGTTTAATATTTGTACTGTAGTGCCTCTATATATTTAATTGTGTAAATAAATATTATATTCATACAATAAACTTAATAATGGTATACCATACCTCATACCGCATTATAATAAATAAACTGGTTTGTGATTTTTTTTGCATTCTACGTTTATTCATGTAAACTTTACGACAAAGAATTAACATGTTTTCGGTATGAAAATGTCATAGCATTAAAATTTTCTTTATAATCGCCGAGGCATAGCACATGAGCACTATTGTTTTAGTGATTCAAAATTAATTCATGAATTTCTAATTTTATTCATGAATCATAAATTACTAATAAATTAGTCAGTCATCATTAAGTGCAGGTACATAAGTATCATTACTGTATAAAAAAAAACTTCTAATTATTGTATTTTGCCTCAATATGAAAATTTTGATCATATTTTTGGCACCTCTCTTTTCAACTGACTTCACGATTTCGAAGGAGGAGGTTCTCAATTCGTCGGGATCTTTATTTATTTGCTTTTTTTAAGTATGTTTACTGATTATTCATAAACGGCTGGACCGATTTAGAAAATTATTTTTTTGTTTGAAAGTATACTCTTTCAGGGCTTTCTGACAGAGGGCGCAATTGACTTGAGCTTCAAAAAAATTTTAGGCTGTGCTTCTCTACTATATAAGTTACTCTATGTTTGTTTACTGTTTGTTACGTATACATTTGACTTTCCCCTCCCCCGCAAAAATATGCAGACTTTTTTTGTATAGAAAATGACAAACATGGCCGCTCCGGATTCACATTTAAATCCTTTACTAGAACTGCACGTGTATTGAGCTCTGAGAGCGACGTATGCCACGTCGGCATCTTTGTTACTCGTAACAAGCACCCCAAGCGACACGGGTCTGCCAAATTACATATACTGCCCTAAAACCCTTATGACGTGAGGAGCAGGGTTTGAATTTGCGACGTTGAGGTGGTATGTACAAATGTGTGCGCTTGACAGATGGAAGTTTTATTGAAAACAAACAGACAGTGATTGTCTGCCTACTGACGCCTTCCAATGTCGGCGTTCGCGGAACAAAGCCTAGCCCTTTTCAATCACAACACAATACTGCGGTTCGTAAATATTCTATTAGTCTGGAAAAACTTCTAATACCGCGGTTGGGAAACAATTTTATTCTCTATTCAAAGCTGGCCAGCCTTCTAGAAAAATGTGGGCAGAAATTGTTTACGAAATGTGGTTTAAAGTTACAAATGTTAAGCCAAAAAATGTGAATATCAATAGTAATATATATATAAATAGTAGCAATGTATATAGCTACTGCATATTTAGAGGGAAAAATCTTTTGACATATATTATAACAAAATATTATTCAATATATTCGATTTCACTTTTTTATTTTGCAATTACGTAATTGAATATCACAGTTGAATATTTATTTATTATTATTATTTATCTCTCTTGCTCTGAAAACGAAACATTGTTTATCTATGTAGCGGGTGCAAAGTAATTCCTTTCCATCCTAAGAAGTATCAGTTTTCAAGTAATTATATTATGTAAGTATATTTTTCATCATTAATAAATTATCTTTATGCCACACCTGGCCAAAAAGACGCTTTCTGGCCAAGTGTAGACATAAAATGATGTATACAACACGGGAGGTAATAAAGAAAGCCCTCGATCGCATATTTAAGTCCCTCGCTTGCAGCTCGGGCCGCAAACTTCTGCGATCTCGGCCTTTCTTTGTTTTACCACCCTAGTTGTGTAATGTACTATTATGATACCGATGAAAACTCGGTTTCTAAATTATTACTTCGTATGATTTCCATCCTAAACGTGTTTTAAATAAAAAACCTACGTACTTTCTTACTTTAAAGTCAAAATACGGCCCGGAATTGCCCCCGACCAGTTGCCGAAAAGTTTATACATACATATTTATGTATTTATAAATGAAGGTGACGTGACGTCACAGTACGATCGGTCAAGCAAGTTTAGGTCAAATAAGACATGAAACGATGACGATTAAATCGTATGATAATTTTAAACAAAAAAAGAACCGACTTCACTTAGGCTCCCCTTTTCCAAGAGAAAATGCCTTTAATAGTTGAGGAGTTCCCTCGATTTTTCCAGGATCCCGTCATCAGATCCTAACCTGGTTACAATGCGACCAACTGTGAAGACTCTTTCAAACAAAAAAGAATTTTCCAAATTGGTCCAGCGATCTTCGAATACTCAGTGAAAATAAAAAAAAATAAAAAATAACAAAAAAACATAGATCCCGACGTATTGAGAACCTCCTCCTTCGAAATCTTGAAGTCGGGTGCAAATGGACACAAACACTATTTTGTACTAGGGTATCATAATACTCGAGCATTATACTACCATTAGAATATAATAGATTTATTACTACTACTAGAGCTAACAAAGAATATAATATTATTTAAATGGTGTATATTTCTTCTCTCCATGAATATATTTCTAAGCAAATTATAAACTTCATTAGTTAGGTACTACGTACTAAACATTGCCCTTATAATCCATCTAGTTTAGGATAATTAAATGTATATTTTTGTAGGTAATGTACATTGTTTACACTTGTTACCCTTAATATACAATCTCACGTTCAAATGTATGGGTGAATGAGGAACTTAGGGAATTAAGACAGTTTTCAAAACAATTTTCGTTGAAAGAATAATAATATACAAAGACTTGTCTTGCGCGGGATGACCACGTACCTAGATACATAAATGTTGGTTCGGTTTGTACATCTTACCTAGATACTGCATATATATTCAGTCGCCTTCAAATATATCGGAGCGGCCACACAACGTCTCTATTATCAAGAGAATAAAGTGCATGTTCAGATATTATTGAGTATCCTGGCCGATCTGATATTTTTGGTTTTTTTTTTGTTTTGACTGTAGGTACGAGTAGATCATAAGGTACATTTTAATGTGATGTGGGTATCAATTATACAAAATAATAAGAGTGGTGAATATTCAGAAATCAAATTTTGTTTACACAATCCAGTTGGCCATGTAGTAATGGTTCCCAAACACGTCATTCAGGGTTTATAATATGTTTGTAGATAAAGCAGTGTATGTATGTGTACATAATTACTAATTAGGCATTAAAACACTCGTGTGATATTATTATGAAACTTTCGTCGTTCGCTTTATAAAATAGCACTCGTATTTTAATGCCCATCATAATGTAACAATCACATACACTACTATTAATTTTTACACGATAAATATATGAGAGTCATTGACATTGGTTCACTTGTGCTACTATCTTTATTTTTTTTTTAAGTTAAAACATTTCACTTTAAAAATTGTATATTATACCTAAACTCAAAATCAAGTCGCTTCTATACAAATAATCTATGGCTCACCGCGTGCATTGATGACTTCAAGCATATATTAATGCGCTTTATTGTTTTTTTCGTCATAGTCTACAATGAATTGATTAGTGAAGGTGTTTGTTCCGTTTTTTTTGCAAAATTCATAGTAAGTGTCCTATCCTGTAGTATGTATTCAAAATACTGGTGATTAAGGACATAATTGGTATCGTATTCTTATTATGAATAAGTCATAATTTTAAACAAAAAAACGACTTCACTTAGGATCCGCTATTCCAAGAGGAAGTGGCAGAGTTTCTGTAAAAAAAAAATGAAACCGCTATAGGTGTGCCTATGATAGTTGAAGAGTTCCCTCGATTTCTCCAGGATCCCATCATCAGATCCCGACTTGGTGACAATGGGACCATCTAGGGGTTATATCCGTTCGATTAAAAAAAAATTGAAAATCGGGTAACGATTCACGGAGATATCGAGTAACATATGTACATAGAAAAACAAATTCAGTCGAATTGAGAACCTCCTCCTTTTTTAAAGTCGGTTAAAATAAGAAAAAAAAGTTTTCTCGCGAAAAAATATTCTCGCGTCTGTCTGTTTGTCTGTCGGTCTGTCTGCCTGTCTGTCACCAGGCTGTATCTCATGAACCGTGACAGTTAGACAGTCGAAATTTTCACAGATGATGTATTTCTGCTACCATTTTAACAACATGTACTAAAAACTAGAGTCAAATAAATATTTTAGGGGGCTCCCACACAACATAACATATGTACAGTCAAGGAATTTGATTCGCAACCGTCTTAAGTCTAAATTACTGATGACAATTAATAGTACTAAGGGCTATGTTTCTTCGCTTGCTTAAAGAAATATAAGCCTTATGATATTCCGACATTTCAAGCAATAAATCAACGAAACGGTACGCGAATCAAATTCCTTGACTGCACATGATTTTTTTTGCTGTTTATTTGTCACCAGACTGTATCTCATGAACCGTGACAGTTAGACAGTCGAAATTTTCACAGATGATGTATTTTTGCTGCCACTATAACAACAAATACTAAAAACCAGAATAAAATTAACATTTAAGGGGGCTCCCATACAACAGACATGATCTTTTTGCCGTTTTTATCTGTCACTAGGCTGTATCTCATAAACAGTGACAGTTAGACAGTTGACATTTTCACAGATGATGCATTTCTATTGTCGTTATAACAACAAGTACTAAAAAACCAGAATAAAATAAGTATTTAAGGGGGCTCCCATACAACAGAAATGATTTTTTGCTGTTTTTATAGATAATGATACGGAATATGGAACCCGTCGTGCGCGAATCCGACTCGCACTTGGCCGGTTTTTTTTTAATTTTAATTCTATTTTGTAGACCGTTTAATTATCTTTTACACATCTATCGATATTGTTAAAGATCTAATACTTACTAGACTACGACAGTATTTGGTTTTGCCTCGAAAATTCCGGGCTCTGCTGATATCACTCTCGAAAATTGCACATGTTCGCTTATGTATTTATTCTTCAATTTAGGCATTCATATAATCAGAGACTATAGAGATATAGACGACCACAGCCTAAGAACTTTTTGAAGCTCATGTCGATTGCGCCATCTATGTCAAAGCCACCTAAAGGTACCGAATATGTAAGAGAAATGTCACCTGCACTGCTACGCCACCTAGTAGCTACTAGTGTACTACTAGTACGCTATTTGTTACTAGGTGGAGTAGCAGTGCAGGTGACATTTCTCTTACATATTCGGTATCTTTAGGTGACTTTGACATAGATGGCGCAATCGACATGAGCTTCAAAAAGTTCTTAGGCTGTGGTCGTCTATATCTCTATAGTCTCTGATATAATGAACCTATGACTGTCAAAAAGTACAATTGACGGTTATTCCTGTTCATTTACATTGGTAGGTACGATCCAAACTGTATGTCAGAGGTCAGAAAACAATTGAAACGTTAAACGTATTGAATAAAGAATACGCAAGTAGACTGAAATTCTGTAATAAACACAAACATTAGAATGACCACAGCAAAAAAATTATTATAAATAAAATAAATAATAAATAAATATTAGGACAATCTTACACAAATCAACCCAGTCTCACAGTAAGGTCAATAAGGCTTGTGTTGTGGGTACTAAGCGACAATATATATAATAGATAGATATACAGCCTTGGCCAGAAGTGTTGAGCACCAATGCGATTTTCATACAAAACTGGAAAGTTTAGTCCATCGTTTCCATCTTTGTTTAAGTTATTTTGTCAATTAATTTAAACTAATAGGCATGTTTTGTTGAAGTTAGTAGTAACTGCATAGAATATTTGCAATATGTCGCACCGACTTAAATTTACATTTTTGGTACCTTCTGTTTTCATATTTTTTAAGTACCTTGAAAGTGTTATTAAGTGAAGTTTTCTATATTTATAAATAAAATATAACATTTACCGTTACCGTACATTGTTAGGATAGGGAAATAATGCTTAACATCAAAATTGTAAACAAAAAACACCTATGCTCAATACTTCTGGCCAAGGCTGTAGATAAATACTAGACATAGAAAACATCCATAACTCAGAAACAAATACCTGTGATTAACACACAAATAAATGCCCTGACCAGGATTCGAACCCGGGACCCCGTGCTTCATAGGCAGGGTCACTACCAACTAGGCTAGGAGGCCGTTATGCCATAATAATTTTTTTTTCAATTCAGCTCAAATTTTGGATACCATTTTTCAGTACCTACCTGGCGAGACATCTATTAGTTTGTATACATATTTTTAAACATTTTTTCTTTTGAAACGGCATAGGCAAAACCCTTTTTTGTTGTTTTTATGTTTCATTTTTAAATAATACACCTTAATCGAAAAGATTAAGATTATGTTAAACAAGTATGATGTAAAATATCTAAATATATAATATATAAAATGAGTCGTTTAAAAATAAGTGGAACAGTTACATTTACTTTTTAAGCGCAATTTTGGTTAAATTGGGTAGAGCAATTTAAGAAAAATTGCTGAAGTTTAGGTCAGGTTATTGCCGGGGTTTAGGGTTTTTTAGGAATATATTAAAATATTTCATAAGAATATTAAAAATAAACGTAACTTCATAATCTAATCGAATAACATAAGATATATTAATGGGCATAAAAAAACAACGGACAAGTTTGCACGAATCAACGTCCTCACTAAACAAGCTCTGTAAGAAATGAGTTTTCGGGTATTACATAAATAATTATATAAATGTATCAAGAGTATTTTTTGCATTAACAAGACTTCAAACTATCTTATCAAATGCAATTCATGTGCGTTATTTCATTATTAGCGATTTTCGATGTCAAAATGTTACCGGACTCTTAAGCTATCTAGGTACCTCATTTTTTTGAGGTTAGAAATATAACGGCCAATTTTGCCCATGTATCTCTATTATTTTCAGCCATATCATGGAACATTTTAAGCCAGAATACTTGTCTTCGCTATTAGTGATACGTTTAAGACAATAAGAGGCTAAATGGACAGTATTAAAATAATTTTCCCAGAAATCGCACGATTTTTCTAATCTCAAAAGAAGTACGAAGTACAAGTACAAGTATCTTTAACATTATCAGTATGAACGCGCGTGCTGTTTTTCTTCTTTCTTTTAAAAAATTTTCAAAACAAAATCTGTTCATTTTGAGTTTCTTATCTAAGTTAATTTAAACAATTAATTCAAACTTAAATTTAAATTTGTATAGTTAATGTGGTTCATATAAATTGTAAATTGTGTGATTTTTATCAAAATAAATGTAACGAAACATCGGAAAAAAATATTCAAACTTAGCCAAAATCTTTAACATTTAAGATTAATCACTGAGTTAATATTGATATCAGTGTTAGCTTATACAATAATTATAGTATGTTTATAGTATGTATCTATGCATATAATTATATATCTGTCTGTTATATTCTGATGCTTGATATTTTAATATTATAACATTTTGCTATTGAGTTTTGTTTCCTTATTATATATTTTATTTTATTATAGGCTTACTTTCTATATTTTGTAATATTTATTTAGGAAAGCTGTTCAGACTAATAATAGGTAAGTATGAATTCCATATTCGTTATTATTTATTGGGATTTTAAAATGAGGCTCATTTGGCAAGCGCCGGAGGTTGGACGGCCTGTTGTGTCTAGCCAACTTTCCTATTAGGTGATTATATTCTAATACCCTCATTCATAAACGGCCACCAAAGTTACGAGATCGCTGATAATCGTTTGTCCCTTTCCTTCATATACAGGATGTAACAAAAATACTGGTGATCCGTTTAAGGGCATAATCGGTATCGTATTGTGACTAAGAAAAACTAAGAGCAAAAATTTGTGACGCGAAAAAAAAAGGGGTCCTTAAAACACGAGTGTGGTTTTATGAAACGAACGAAGTGAGTTTCATAATAAGATCACACGAGTGTTTTAAGGCCAATTACGTACAGTTGCATACACTGCTTTATCTACACACATATTATAAACCCGAAATGATGATTGAATGACTGCCATTGCACGGATTGCACTGCCATCGCCAACTCGATTGTGCCGGCGGTCGGGAGGCGCGTGCCGGCGGGCGGGGCCCACCCGCATTTTCATAATGATATCGAGTTTTTGCTTATTATTTGATAATAATAACATCGTTACAGATAAGACATTGTTCTAACTACTAACGAAACAATCTATTTTTATGGTGGTTATAACGTGCGGTTTTTGAACGCATCATGGAGGGTTTATGATATGGGTGTAGATAAAGTATTTTAATATACTCGAGAAAATGTGACGTGTTCAAGTTAATGTCAAGAAGTCGGATGTTACTGTTATAAAAAAACATTTAGAGATAAACTATTAACAACCGATGATAATGTACCTTTGACTTGACAATGTTGCAAATTATCAGGAAATATAACCATTTACTCGGCAAATAGTACGCAGTACTTCGGTGTAAGATCAGTTAATATTTTAGAGGTGACAACTGGAACATCACGAAATCGTATTTGGGTACGAAATCGTATTTGAGGACGGTAAGGTTATTCCTCTAAATCGAAGCTAGAAAAAAACTATATTATGCGACATTAACATTAAGATCCGTCAGAACTGGTTTTTTAATACTTATTTTTTTCATGGCACCTTCTGGTTTAGGTACTTTACAAAAACAAAAAGTGGCCTTAAAATTCGTCCTCACCCAAATAGGCATTTAAACTTAAATTGATATAAAACTTTGTTCGTTTCATAAAACCACATTCCCTTCATTATGCAGCAGTCACATACATTTCTATAGTTCAATAAATTCGTAGCGTAAGTTAAACTTTCAATTTTCCCCGTTAAAGCCGTTCTTCGATTCGGACAAGCCACGCCCATCCGTTAGAGACACGTTTATGGCTCCCGTGCACGAAAGAAAGAGATGCAGCGCTCTTAAGGATCAGACTTTTTGACCAAACTACGATAAATAAGCGAATACATAAAGTTTTGTCTAATTTTGCTTCTGTGACTTTTTAGATAAACAAGAATACTATATTTTTTACTTAGTTATATTGCTTAATCTTTTATAGTTTACGTAAGCTAAGAAAAATAAGTGGAAAAAGGACCCAACTTCGGATTTTTTTTCTATTGAGGAAACTTTCAGCAATCGTGTTTCGGTTTGTGCCAAAAACAAGAGTATATAGTCTAATAATATATATTCCAAAATAAATTCAGTCCCTTTTCCCGTTTAGTCACTAGAGCGTTTGAAAAAATTTATAATTTTTCAAAGTAGCTCCTTAATTCCCCAGAGCGTCATTTATTTATTCCCGGTCTGCTGTCGACGTCCACAATGTGGTGGCTATTACTGCTTACTATCGCCGCCATCGCACTCGTGGCGTACCGGCGCAGAAACAGTGGCATCTACAAACTGAGTCAGGCGTACCCACTAGGCGTACCCAGTTACCCTGGCATCGGGCAAGCCTATATGTTCCTCGGCACAGATGAAGGTAAACAAATATTTCTAATATTGTAAAAATCGTGACTTATTTCATGAAATCATCACTTCCAACAGTAATCAATAATATTATAGGACCCACCTCCGCACCCCTTAAGATACCATCTAGACGTATCGGTAGTAAATAATGTCCTTTTGTGCGTTGATATAGCTACTTTGTAATATTTCTTAAATAAATTTTATTTGCAATATAAAAAAAATGTTAACGCGGTAGTGTTATTGCGGAACACAAAATCTAGAGATCTATTGAACATTCTGAATTTTGCTTTGACTGCTAATTTTTACTGAATACCAATTTTACATAATATTATAGAACAATCTTACACAATCAATCTAGTCCCACGATAAGCTCAATAAGGCTTTTGTTACTAGGCGACGATATATACAGGGTGGAAAGATAAGTCGTGCCCTGGAGGGAAACTACCTTAAAACGCTGAGATAGCTCAATACATTGAAAGGAAACATTCCTTTATTTTTCCTAAAAAGTAAAACTGCATTCACAGATTTTTTTCTAATTTTCCCTTTTTTCGATACTAAAATTGTATGATTTTTCTTTTTTTATTATTTATGGCTTCTCTTGTGCCGTAAATTTGGTTGGTATTAAGAAGTTTGTATTTTTGTTGGAAATAGGATCGTTTGTCATGAATTGTCATAAAAATTGTTTTTGACAAAAATTACAAATTGAGTAGTTTTTTTGTGAATTGTACTTTTTCTCGAAAATTTGTAAATGCAGAAATGTCTCTTTTTAAAAATAAAAGAATGTTTCCTTTCAGTTAATTGAGCTATCTCAACGTTTTAAGGTGGTTTCCCTCCAGGGCCTGACTTATCTTTCCACCCTGTATAATAGATAGATATAGATAAATACTTAAATACATAGAAATCCATAACTCGGGAACAAAAAATATCTGTGATAAACACAAATAAATGCCCTGACCAGGATTCGAACCCAACTGGGCTAGGCAGCCGTTCGTTCATAGGCAGAGTCACTACCAACTAGGCTATGAGGCCGTTTACAGGGGACAGTTATGAGGTTGTTTTTTTTTCTTTTATTTATCATCTGTTTTGAATAAAGCCCAAGCACATTATGTTTGTACTGACTTGGAGATAATAAAATGTGTAAAATTAATGTACATAGTACAAATCGACACAAAGTCAGTTTAAGTTGACTCAAGATAGGTATGCAATGCACTGAAAATTTTTGAACTTTTAAACCAGGCGATTCGATCCGAAGGAGCTGGTAGCGTTTGTGAAAAGTTGTGTTTATTTTGTATATTTTATGTAAGTCATTTTTTTTTACATTCCCAGATCGCATGAACTCTTTTAAAAAATTAGGGATTGTGGCACTTCAACATGGAGGTCTTAGTACTTTATGGCTGGGACATAAACTGTACGTGGGTAAGTCATTAAATAGTTACTTTATACTCATGTTGATACTAATGTAATAATTTTACCAAAAACAAACAACTTCACTTAGGATCTGCGTTTCAAGAGAAAATGCCCGAGTTGCTGTAAAAAATACTGAAATCACTATAGGTGTGCTTATAATAGTTGAAGATTTCCCTTGATTTCTCCAGGATCCCATCAACAGATCTGGACCTGGTGACAATGGGACCAACTGTAAAGTATACTTTTTCAAACAAAAAAAGAATTTTCCAAATCGGTCCAGCCGTCTTTGGATAATCAGTGAACATACATAAAAAAATGGCAAAAAAAACAATGATCCCGACAAATTGATAACCTCCTCCTTCGAAATCTTGAAGTCGGTTGATAAAATAACAAAAAAGCCTTATATTTCTTACTGCATATTTACATAATACTTTTATCAAGATATAAATGCCAATGTAACTATTTTCTAAGTAATAAGATATGATATTTAGGAATTATTTTGCAAGTACCCCTCGCTACTCGAAGTTAAAGGCCTCCTCTAGTGATTTTCGCTCGTCTCTGTTCTAAAATAAATAAATTTAAATAAATAAATATTTGGGGACAATCTTACTCAAATCAACCTAACCCCAAACTAAGCAAAGCTTGTACTATGGGTGCTAGGCGACGATATACATACTTAGATATGTAAATACATACATAGAAAACATCCATAACTCAGGAACAAATATTTGAGATTAGCACACAAATAAATGCCCTTACCAGGATTCGAACCCGGGACCTCTAGCTTCGTAGGCAGGGTCACTACCAACTAGGCTATGGAGGCCGTAGGGTGTGGGTGTTCTTCGCTTTTTGCATCCATTTAACACCAGCCAGTTGTACTATTTCGTCAGACCATCGTGTTCTAGGGTTTCCCTTTATTTCTAGCCCCTGATAGCCATTTCTGAATTGTCCGTCTCAAAGGCCATCGGTTTTCAGTCATCCTTGCTATGTGTCCCGCTCAACGCCACTTTAGTTTCCTGCTGTCACATAGAGCATCGGTAACTTTAGCTTTGTATGTATTTATTTTGTGTGGTATTATTTTTTGTATTTTCTTGATAGCGACTAAAAATCTGTCTAGATAGAGTAAGTATTTAAACCGAGCTTAATCACTGAAGTCAAAGAATTATAGAGCAAATCAAAACTTTGATATGCATTCAGATTATTTTCTGCGCAAGTCAGTATTTTTTGATATGCGGAATAATTATTAGGTTTCTTCGCTTACTCTGCAAGTTGAGTATTCTGTGAGGTGAAAACGAATCATGCTCAACAACTTTTACTATGGGATCAACTCTGAAATCAATTTTTTTATTATTTAAAATGCTTATATATTATCATCAGCAATCACGGATCCCGGTGCATTGGAACTGGTCGCGAAAACTTGCCTCGAAAAAGACAACTCAACAATGAAGTACTTACGGCAAGTGCTCGGTAATGGTATCGTATTTGCTCCAAGTAAGTACAGTAAACATAATATTGCATATAATAGGTTAAACATATTAGATTTTTTCGAAGAATTAATGCCCACCAGGCTGGAAATTGTTTTAATACCTACATTTGGTCCTAAATTCATGTTTGCCCTATCCCAGGAAGTATGCATTATTTTTGGAAAAATTAAAATTGTGGCCTTATAGAGCAGAGCTTTTTCCAGGTTATTATCATTAATGCACTGCTTTCCGTCATTTCAGGTAAGATTTGGCGTCAACGTCGTAGAGTTATGGCTCCGACATTCAATATGCAGAATCTTCAAAAGTTTGTATCGATCTTTGATCAGCAAAGCAATATCATGGTGGAGCAGATGCGCGCGCGCGCAGGCGGCGGGGACTTCGCTTCCTGGGATTTTTTCACCACGTACACGTTTGACTCCGTCTGTGGTAAGGTTTTATTTTTGAGGTTCCTCGTTTAATCAGGGTGATTTCTAAAGAAAATATTAAATAACTCAAAATTTTCTGAATTAACTTTGGAGACTTTGTTCTATTACGTCCTTCTAAGTACTATTCCCAAAAAGATGAATGAAACTAAAAGCATTTTTTTGTTCCTGTGTCTTGCGTTTTTATATGGCGCAGGTGTCAAATTAATCACAACTGGTTATCTCGGGATCTCGTTTCTAAGACTTACGTATGATAAACATGATTTGCAAACGAAATTTTTAACACCGCAAAATTGAAAAAGACATATGAAAAACACAATTATAATTGTTAATATAAATTATTGTAATGTTAATGTGGTGACATGTAAATTGTAAATGTGTAATGTGATGTGTTATTATTAAAACAAATCAAACAACATAAAAGGTTTATCCAACAATTAAATGCAGCATGATGTCAAACATACATAGTAAAGTGGTTTTAAATGCTTAAGAGTCGCCAGGATGCTCGCGTGAACTCGCGTTCCCATACAAACGTAGTTCAGCTCTCATTTTAAAACGACATACTTTAGAACCATGAAATTTGGCATGGGCATTCTAGTAGTACAGATCTAGGTCGGACATTCGGGTCTCTATTGGTTCCCATAATTTTTAACTTCCGTTTTTGTCAGTCCATAACGTTTTCGATCATAATTTTTATTAGTCATATTGTCAATAGTCATAAAATTTTACAATCTAAATTGCTGGTCCGATTTTTGCAGGTCATAATAATTTTTTGTCATAAATTCTGTTACTCATAATATTCAAAGTCCAAATGGTGTCTATTACATAATGTTGAAGGCAATAAACTTGCTTATAATAATTGTTTTAAGTTCTTTAATCGTAGATTATTGATAACTAGGGGTATATCGGTTTGCACAAATTTTAAGTTCCGATTTTTTATGGTCCATACCCTACCTATCTCTGGGAGCAGTTTCGTTTTTAGGGTCATAAAAAAAACCCTAACCTACCCATCTCTGGGAGCAGTTTCGTTTTTAGGGTCATCAAAAAAAAAATAACCCTAACCTACCTATCTCTGGCAGCAGTTTTGTTTTTAGGGTCATCAAAAAAAAAATAACCCTAACCTACCTATCTCTGGGAGCAGTTTCGTTTTTAGGGTCATCAAAAAAAATAACCCTAACCTACCTATCTCTGGCAGCAGTTTTGTTTTTAGGGTCATCAAAAAAAAATAACCCTAAACTACCTATCTCTAGGAGCAGTTTCGTTTTTAGGGTCATAAAAAAATAACCCTAACCTACCTATCTCTGGGAGCAGTTTCGTTTTTAGGGCCATAAAAAAATAACCGTAACCTACCTATCTCTGGGAGCAGTTTCGTTTTAGGGCCATAAAAAAATAACCCTAACCTACCTATCTCTGGGACAACAATAAGTTTATGGAAAACTAAGGGATGACATTAAAACGATATGATTAACGACTATTAGTCCGATAAAATATATGCCTTAAAATATTTCTGAATAATTATTGATAGACCTTCGAATGTTATACACATAAATTTTATGCCTTTTGCGATTATAGTGTTTAATATTATAGATCTTTATTATTAGAACTATGAAACGTTATGCTTTACAAAAATTATGACTATTGATGTTTATGCCCATAAATTATATGTATATCAATTTCTGACTATCGAAATTCGAAACAACAAGTTTATGGGAAACAAAGGGATCCCCGGACATTCATTTTCGTTGCTAAAATTGTAATACAAAGAAAATATAGCAAAAGTAAGTTTTGTATGTAAATCTGTCACTGGCTGTATTTTCTTTGTATTGCAATTTTTAGTAACGAAAATGAATGTCCAACCTAGATCTGTACTACTGGAATGCCCATGCCAAATTTCATGGTTCTAAAGCATGTCGTTTTAAAATGAGAGCTGAACTACGTTTGTATGGAAACGCGAGCGCCCTGGCGACTCTCGACAAAATGATTTGACTTCATTTGGTTTATGGCTTTACTATTACTTTTCATGTCCGTTGCCAGAAAGTAGCTTTTAGAATTCCAAAGATTGGTGATTTACTTGAATTTGCACTAATCGCACTTTTATCAATACGTCTCCTACTTCTTCAAGTACATGTGCTTGTCAAGCATGCTTAATCGCCTTTTACATTTCTCCGATGACGTTTCAGAAACGGTTCTGGGCGTCGAACTGAACGCTCAAAAAAATCTTCACCATCCGTTTATAGCAGCGTTTGATGTCTGCATCCAGATCCTAGCATTGCGGGTCGTATTGCCCTGGCTATACTCAGATTGGGTGTTCAGCCTGACAAAGTACTATAAGCCATTTTTGAATGGGAAACAAGTTATTTACGATTTTTTTGATGAGGTTTGTTATTTTTCTATAGTTTTAGGTTTAAGTAATCAACGAATCATTCTTAAATTATCTATTCGAGTTGCGGGTTCGAGTGAATCTAAAAACGTCTGGAGAGTAATAACAAAATGATTAATGTTTAAAAATGTTCAGTTGCAGAGAATTTCATAAATGAATGTTAGTAAAATATTGAGAATGTTAAATGTTGATCGAATGCACCCGGTCGCGATGGATCTCAAAAGAACACTGAAACACTGAATTCTAAATTATTGAGGTAATGCTTCTTTTACTGACTGGATACGCGCGAGGTACGAAGGAGAAAACGTGTTAGGTGCATTGCACCGAACAATATCATTTCTTCGTTTTGTCCGCCTAATAGGTTACTGCTGCTTATTTTTGAGACATTTTATTATTCAACTAGTAAACTTTATGTCAGTCTTGAAAAAGCACGTCCACCCTTGTTTTTTTTTTTAACTTTTTTAAGTTAGTGTAATAATTTCATATAACTATTTCACTTAAACATTTTCTTTAAATAAATTAATTAATTTTTGGCATGTAAATCTTATTATTATTATTAGGAGCCTGTAATGTCCCACTGCTGGGCAAAGGCCTCCCCCCGGTTTTTCCAATCCTCCCGATTCTGTGCAGCGTTCGGCCATTCCTTTAAAAAGGAGTCTAATTCGTCTCGCCATCGTTGACGAGGTCTGCCAGGTCCCCGCTTTGAAGTGGGCGCTTTGATGTAAATCTTACGATAAAACTATTTTCAATGCTAATTAAAGCCCCCTGATAACATACATGATATACATATAAAGGCTACTTCACCGATTTCAAACTCACTGGAAAGAGTTCGTAAGGTTGGTTGCGTTACTTGTGTTCTCCATCTAGAACTTAAATTAAAACGAAATAAATAATTACTTTTGTTATATCTATATCGATTTTTGTCTTACAGGTATTACAAGCTAAAAGAAAAGAGCTGGCAGAGGCGGATAAAGATGGTGAGTAAAAGTATATTATAATAAGTTACTATACAGGTTAGGAAATTCTCGTAGTCCAGTTAAGAATTATATTACAAATGGTTAGAATTATAGATCTCTTTTTATTTATAATGCGTGGAAGTGCAATTTAAACGATAATAAACTTAAATGTACAGTAAAGCATGCCGGCAATGTTTAATATTATCATCTTTCACAGGTTGTAGTTACAATATTCTGATTAAATTAAATTTCTCTAGCCCTACATTTACGATTGTGTTTGTATTGGAAGCACCATGGATATTCACATAGCTATAGTTGATATAAATATTAAATTTAAAATTGTAACTGTAACTATGAACTTTCTTTCAGATCGCAAAGAACATAAAAAAACCTTCCTAGAGTTGATGATCGAGTCTTCTGGGGGAGCCCGGGGTTACACGGACATCGAGTTACGCGAGGAGGTCCTGTCCATCGTGTCTGCTGGTACGGACACCTCCGCTGTGGGCACCGCCTTTACCGCTGTCATGCTATCAAGGCACCCGAATATACAGAACAAAGTCTATAAAGAGTACGTTTCACTCATAGGTATCTATAGTGTATGAATTCTTTCCTTTTTAGGGTTCCGTAGCTAAAATGACAAAACGTAACACTTATAGTTTCTTCATGTCCGTCTGTCCGTCCGTACATCCATCCGTATGTCACAGCCATTTTACTTGAAAATTATAAGACGTATCGGAATCAAATTTTAAAATAAGATACATTTTGTATGCCGCTACTTAGTTATGTAAACTTATGTAGTTAAGTAGGTAAAATTGTTGATAAAAATATTTTAGGGTAGGATGTGACCAATTATTTAAAAAAAATAACAAATATCAAGTAGGTACGGAATCCATATTCCTTACCTACTTGATATTTGTTATTTTATTACGCGTGGTCCGACACTTTTATTACCACAAAGGACGCTAAGAACCGTTTTATTATTAGACGGCACTATTCTGTGTAATAGCGACTATCCACGGCAGCATATTTTTCTCCCAAAAAAAATACATCTTATATACTTCTCTCTTAAAATACGTGTCTTGTTATTAGACTGAAAGAGGTTTTCGGTGGCACGGACCGGCCTGTAACGTGGCAAGATCTGCCGAAGCTGACGTACATGGAGGCGGTGATAAAGGAGACTCTGCGACTCTACCCGCCAGCGCCTGTGGTTGTAAGGGATGTTCACGAGACCGTTTTACTACGTAAGTTTTTATACTTTATCTAAGTTCAAAGACTTAAAAATACTGACTTAAATTGGCAATTATGAATCTACAATAAACTTCACATTTTCTTTATGATACTTCTAGTGAAAAAAAGATAACTTTTCACCGTGCATTGCCCTCCATAAGCCGAATTCTGCTACTCTATTTGGTCGGGTTGCCTACAGCCTACTCTTGATATCTTTGTTCGTTGATAGCAAACGGTGCCATGTTGGTGCCCGGCGTGGCGGTGTTCCTGCATTTCTGGGGCTTACATCGTAACACCAAGTACTGGGGAGCGGATGCGGAGGAATTCAGACCTGAACGCTTCTTGGAGGGGCCCCTGCGGCACCCCGCGCAATTCGCGCCTTTTAGCTACTCGCTAAGGAACTGCATAGGTATGTAATGTGGCACTTGGGACACAATTAATACTGGGACATTCGATCGAATACCCAATAGCAGCTAAGTGATAATTTTTAAACCTACATTAAGGAGATCAAGACTAAAGTAAACATCTCATGGAAAAACAAAAAGAAAATAAAATCGCTTCGGTAACATTACTGTCAAAAGTTTTCTGATCTAAATAGTGCAAAGAAATTAAATACTGTACGAGTATAAGTCGAGCACAAGTCAAATTATTATAAATAAATATTGCAAAAAATAGCTTCGGTGACATAACGGGCGAAAGATTTCTGATCTAAAGAATAGAAAGACTGTATAACTAAAGAACAATTTAATCAAATTATTTTTTGCCGTGAATGTAAAAGACGCTAGTTCGATGGGCACTGGGGGGTATCCTCCCTTTTAGCCGAAAATTATATTGCCGAATTTAACTTGCCAACCAACTTTTCGCACATGTTTCACTTGGCCGAATAACTTTTACCAAATAATTATTACGCAACCATTTCATTTCCCCCATAGTTGGCAAATGAAAATTACTTACTAGGTTGGGTTAGGTAAGGTTGGATTATGTAAACTTGGGAAACAAAATTCGACCAAATGAAACTTCTGCGAAATGTTGGTTGGCAAGTGAAATTCGGCTATACAAATTTAGGCGAAAAGGCAGAGAACTCCAGTCTTCAGGCTTCGGTCACTTTTATATACTTCAACAGCTAAAACTATTGTCACCCCCAGGTGGCAACTACGCCATGATGTCTGCCAAAACGAACCTCTCTAACCTGCTGCGGCGCTACGTGCTACTGCCGCCGACGAGCGTGCCACGTGACCAGCTCACACGCCCACTCCGCGTCAAGTTCGACATCATGATGAAGAGCTGTGACAACTTCCAGTTGAGGATACAGGAAAGAAAGAGTGCAACAACGCAATAAGTAACCACGAAGTTAATTACAATACAAGATCTCGTCGAATTAAAATATCGAATATTGACTTTTATGACCTAAACTTTAGTGTTATCGCCTATCTGACTGTATCGCCATACGATTAAATAAATGACCTAAACGATTTTCGACCGAACATTCACTTCCCCTAAGGCAAGTTCCCGAAACTCTTTTCATATAAAAATCAGTATCGGAACCGAGAATTCTTACCATACAAAATCAGAATCGTTTCCTAATCGCTCTTCCTCCTAGCGTTTTGTCCCGGCTTTTACCACGGCTCAATTAAGCCTGGGGTCCGCTTCGCAACCTAAATCCATGAATTGGCGTAGGCACTAGTTTTTTACGAAAGCGACTGCCATCTGATCATCGAACCCTTCTAAGCCCTAGCAGCCTTAACCAGAGAGTAATAACATATTGCACGGGACCCCTGATATTGACGCGAAGGTCCAAAAATGTTACGGTCCCAATACTAAAAAATATTCATCGTGAACCACTCTATCAACTCTATCATGGTCAAAAATTCACAACTTTTTCTCGATACGCACAATTTTTTTTTCATATTTTTACTGAGATAAAACTATACTAAATAAATGTAGGAATGATCATCATCTCAGCCATAATACGTCCACTGCTGAACATAGGCATAGGAATGATATACATTCATAATATTGCAATCGGAATATATAATATATAAAGACAGGATTGATATTGATATAGACAGGATCATCAGTATATGAAACAGCGGAACTTAGTTTAAGTCGGAAGTTATGTACATATAGTGATGCTAAACCACCTGATTGTAAACTATTAGCTATGGTGAACCTAACTTATATGGAAGCGGGACCAAGTTTGTAACTTGTTATACGACACTCAAGTTGAGTTCAGCCCTCGTTTTATTTCAAGACTAGCTGTACCCGCGCGGCTTCGCCCGCGTGCATTGCAGTAGGCTCTGTCACTTTTCGTTACACTCATCCCTCAACAGTCCACTGCTAAACGCTTTCTACATATCAAATTTCATAAAGTCAGTTATAACTTCGACATCCCAAAAGATCGACCGAAAGCGTCTGCGGCAGAGAACCATGTGAGCGGGAAGATCTGGAGAGCTAAAAGCAGAGCTCTCTCTGTAGAGACGAACGTCCGAAGCATCTCAGTAGAAAATGCAGCAGGAGGTCAGAGATCGAACACAAATTAATGACTAAGTCTTAAAAGTAAACCGGAGGGCGGAAAGACCAAGTAAGGAGATATCGAACACAACTTGATATTAAAGTGTACGCGAAATGGCCCCCGAGCCGCCTTTCACATAGTTAATTCTATCAAAACTGTTATTGCTTCCGTCTTAAATATGCAACTTAATCATTTTTGGTATTAATAGTGGTGAACTCGATCTACATCTTAAATATTCAACCTTACCATTTTTTGGTAAAAATAGCAATGGTACGGTGTGTTTATCTTTTTGCGTGGGCTCCACCCCCCGAGCCGCCTTTTACCGCCTGCCACGTGCAAATCTCTGTCAAACTCTTGCTCCCATCTTGAACTTTCAACCTTACCATAGCAATTTTTGGTATCATAAGCAATAGAACGGGGGTTTTTTTATGCGGGGAGCTCCGCCCCCTGAGCCTCCCTTTCTTTGGCGCCCGTCACATGGTAAACTTTATCAAAACTCTTTTTCTCCCATCTCAAATGTTCGACGTAACAATTTTTGGTATAATAAGCAGTGGTGCGGTGTGTTTCTTCTTTATGCGGGGGGCTCCGCCCCCCGAGCCCCCCTTTTCTTCCCGCCCATCACGTGGTTACCTCTATCAAAACTCTTCTTCTCCCATCTTAAATGTTAAACGTAACTATTTTTGGTATAATTATCTATAGTATGGTGTGTTTTTTTTATTTTTGTCCCCCTTTCTTTTACAGCCCATCGCGCGGTAAACTCCATCAAAATTCTTTTTCTCCTATCTCAAATGTTCGACGTAACAATTTTTGGTATAATAAGCAGTAGTACGGTGTGTTTTTTCTTTATGCGGGGGGCTCAGCCCCCCGAGCCCCCCTTTTTTCCCCACCCATCACGTGATTGACTCTATCAAAACTCTTCTTTTCCCATGTCAAATGTTAAACGTAACAATTTTTGGTATAATTATCTATAGTATGGTATATTTTTTTTTGCAGACCATCGCGCTGTAAACTCTATCACAAATCTTTTTCTCCTATCTCAAATGTTCGACGTAACAATTTTTGGTATAATAAGCAGTAGTACGGTGTGTTTTTTCTTTATGCGGGGGGCTCAGCCCCCCGAGCCTCCCTTTTTTTAAGGCCCATTTGATTGCGCGGCAAACCCTACCAAAAATCTTTTTCTCCTATCTCAGATGTTCGACGTAACAATTTTTGGTATAATAATCAGTAGTACAGTGTGCTTTTTCTTTATGCGGGGGGCTCCGCCCCCCGAGCCCCCCTTTTTTCCCCACCCATCACGTGATTGACTCTATCAAAACTGTTCTTTTCCCATGTCAAATGTTAAACGTAACAATTTTTGGTATAATTATCTATAGTATGGTATATTTTTTTTTGCAGACCATCGCGCTGTAAACTCTATCAAAAATCTTTTTCTCCTATCTCAAATGTTCGACGTAACAATTTTTGGTATAATAAGCAGTACTACGGTGTGTTTTTTCTTTATGCGGGGGGCTTCGTCCCCGAGCCCCCCTTTTTTTCCCGCCCATCACGTGATTGACTCTATCAAAACTCTTATTCTCCCATCTTAAATGTTCAACGTAACTATTTTTGGTATAATTATCTATAGTATGGTGTGTTTATTTCTTTTTGCGGGGGCTCCACCCCCCAATCCCCCCTTTTTTTTGCAGCCCATAGCGCGGTGTACTCTATCAAAATTCTTTTTCTCTTATCTCAAATGTTCGACGTAGCAATTTTTGGTATAATAAGCAGTACTACGGTGTGTTTTTTCTTAATGCGGGGGGCTCCGCCCCCCGAGCCCCCCTTTTATCCCCCCCTATCATGTGGTTGACTCTATCAAAACTCTTCTTCTCCCATCTTAAATGTTCAACGTAACTATTTTTGGTATAATTATCTATAGTATGGTGTTTTTTTCTTCTCTTATCTCAAATGTTCGACTTAACAATTTTTGGTATAATAAGCAATTAAGCAGTACTACGGTGTGTTTTTTCTTAATGCGGGGGGCTCCGCCCCCCGAGCTCCCTTTTTTACCCGCCCATCACGTGGTTGACTCTATCAAAACTCTTATACTCCCATCTTAAATGTTCAACGTAACTAACTATTTTTGGTATAATTATGTATAGTTTGGTGTATTTTTTCCTTTTTGCTGGGGGCTCCGCCCCCCGAGCCCTCCTTTCTTTTACAGCCCATCGCGCAGTAAACTCTATCAAAATTCTTTTTCTCCTATCTCAAATGTTCGACCTAACAATTTTTGGTATAATAAGCAGTAGTACGGTGTGTTTTGTAGTGGTAGGCGATCGAGTAATTTTCCGATGAAAAGGAAACATATACAAATTCGTATCCGCAGCAATCAGTCGTCTTTTCAACCACAAACATCAGTGTTTTTATAGGCGTTGCTAAGCAACCGCGTGCTGGCGCGTCAGGCCTCAGCAGAAAGAAGGAAGAAAGAGGTAAAGGCATAGGTTCCCATTATACTCATAGCATAGATAGTATCTACCTACTATAGCCATCTAGGGAAATCTCTGCGAACTCGTGTTGCATTTAGTATGCACCTAAACTACATATGTAGTGGTCAGATTTTGCGTAAAGAGGACTCGGTTAGTAACAAAGTTCTGCGAGAGATAGCGTTACCTAATCGTATAGCCAAAAACATGTCTAGATACCCCTTTTGATGGTACGTATTTTTTACTTTTCTACTATATTTAACCAGTATATTATTATTTAACACATTTATTTATTTATGCGAATGAATATGAACTAACCGAAAGTAGTTAAACAAATATCAATTTGCTGCTTGAGCTTAACACTCATATTCATTTCCCATACAAAGTTTAAACCCCCCTTAAACCCCCTTAAATCCAAAAAGTTCGTATTTTTTATAGCCTATGTCCTGACCAGAGGTCTGTTGAACCTGCTAGTGAAGTTTTTATCGAAATCGGTTCAGGCGCTTTGACGCCAACTCTCCCCATCCAAACAGACAAACAGACAAAAATTCTAAAAATCGTCGAAACGTGTTCTGTTATCGATTCTAAGACCTACTAACTTATTTTTTTACTAATAATAAAAAAAATAAAAAAAAATAAAAAATAAATAATATATCTGTTATATAGGAGCCCCCTTAAATATTCATTTTATTCTGTTGTTTATTATTTGTTGTTATAGCGCAAACAGAAATACATCATATGTAAAAAAAAATACTGTCTAACTGTCACGGTTCATGAGTTACAGCCTAGTGACAGACGGATAGCGGAGTCGTAGGTAGTAATAGCGTCGCGTTTTCCGTTTTTACCCTTTGAGTACAGAACCCTAAAAACTGTTAGTATTTGTAAGTTTACTAAGAAGGAATTCACGAAAAGGTGGAATCAAATTAACATTGACTTTCCGAAGCAAAAGTTGTTATGGGACCTCGATCCTGCATTTTAAGAGTCGCCAGGACGCTCGCGTGAACTCGCGTCCCCATACAAACGTAGTTCAGCTCTCATTTTAAAACGACATGCTTTAGAACCACGAAATTTGGCATGAGCATTCTAACAGTACAGATCTATGTCGGTATTTTGTTTTCGTTGCTAAAAATTGTAATACAAAGAAAATATAGTAAAAATAAGTTTTGTATGTGAATCTGTATCTGGCTGTATTTTCTTAGAATTACATTTTTTGCATCGAAAACTAATTACCGACATAGATCTGTACTACTAAAATGCCCATGTCAAATTTCGTGGTTCTAAAGCACGTCGTTTTAAAATGAGAGCTAAACTACGTTTGTATGGGAACGCGAGCGTCCTGGCGACTCTTAACTGTAACGTGATCTCAATTGGACAAATCAAAAATAAACAAAAACTAAAAGGCAGGACGCAGCCATCGCAAACACATCAAAAAAGGATCCCTTTTATCAATAGCGTTCAAACGAAATAACGAACAATTTGAAAAAAAATCTTGCATTCTAGAATCACCTAAGTAACGAGAATTTTTAAGCAAAACTTGTACATATTGCTATTGAAATAAGCAATGTAATCGCGTGAAAAACAAACGAGACTAAGGTTTTTTGACCTTTGTAAATTGAACTACCCCCCGCCTTACTCGCCATGCAAAGGAGGGGCAGTTTATGGTAATAGGAACAATTGCGAACCGATTGCATGTCGTTGTTCTCACAAATAAAGTTCCAAACGCTGTTTTAAAGCCTAGAAAATTTGGATTGTGTTTATAAATTTCGATTGAGACTTTTCTTTTGATGTCATGATGACATTGTCATCAGTCATCACCGTGATCTGATATTTGCTGTAATGGTTTGGCTATACCTTGCACAAGGTATAATAGGCGCAACTTACTTCGCAAGAACCTATTTAATCGTTTATGGTACTCGTACAGACACCTACAAAAATATCTAGTATTTATAAATTTTCTACAGGGTGAAATAATAATCACAGTTCATATTTGAGTGAGGTGATATAGGTAAGCCATACTGAACATCTTTTACTATGGAACCAACTCCGAAACTGCGACGGCTGTTTCATACATTTCAGCCACATTTCAGACACGCACAATTGGCTGTGTGCATGAGTGTGGCGCCATCTCTTGAGCGGGGGGTTAAATGGTTTTTAACCGACTTCAATTCCATTGAGGAAGGAGGTTCTGCATTCGGTTTGGTGTTTTTTTTTATGTATGTTCACCGATTAATCCGAGACCCGTGGTTCGATTTGGGTAATTCTTTTTTTGTTTGGAAGGATCTACATCCAAGGTGGTCCCATATTAATCTGGTGCTGTTCTGATGATGGAATCCATGAGGAATTGAGGGAACTCCTCAATTTTTAAAGGCACATGTATGGTGATTCGGGTGTTTTCTTAAGCTACTGAATCATTTTCTCACGAAAACCACCAATTTGATGGAGTGGACCTGATGATGATGATTGTTTTGATGATAATGATGAAGATTTTTTTAAATGTAGGATGTTCAGCGATTACTCCAAGACCCGTGGTCCGATTCGAATGATTCTTTTTTTGTTTGGAAGGAACTACCTCGAAGATATTCCCACAATAATCTGGTGCTGTTCTGATGATGGGATCGATGCGCAACTGAGGGAACTCCTCAATTTTTAAAGGCACATGTATGGTGATTTGGGTGTTTTCTAAAGTTACTCAAGCATTTTTTCACGAGAACCACCACTTTGATGGAGCGGACCTGATGATGGTGATTGTTTTGATGATAATGATGATGTAGGATGTTCAGCGATTACGCCAAGACCCGTGGTCCGATTCGAGTAATTATTTCTTTGTTTGGAAGAAACTATTTCGAAGATGGTCCCACATTAATCTGGTGCTGTTCTGATGATGGGATCGATGAACAACTGAGGGAACTCCTCAATTTTTAAAGGCACGTGTATGGTGATTTGGGTGTTTTCTTAAGCTACTCAAGCATTTTCTCACGAGAACCACCAATTTGATGGAGTGGACCTGATAATAATGATTGTTTTCATGATAATGTTCAGCGATTACTCCAAGACCCCTGGTCCGAATAGAATAATACTTTTTTTGTTTAAAAGGATCTACCTCGAAGATAGTCCCACATTACTCTGGTGTTGTTCTGATGATGGGACCCATGAGCAACTGAGGGAACTCCTCAATTTTTAAAGGCACGTGTATTTATTTCCTCTCGAAAACCACCAATTTGATGGATTGGACTTAATGATGAAGTCCACATGTGATACGTGGAACTTTCCTTAGATTGAATGGGTGTGTTACGAACTTTTTGATATATCTTTAGCGATTTTTCCGAGACTCGTTCGATTTTGATAAATTATATAACCACAAAAAATTGAAAAATAAAAACTTTTTACAAAAAAAAGATAAACCGACTTCAAAAAGGATAAAATGAATCATTATATTATTTATATGCGTTACCAACTGATATGTTTGAAGTCGGTGCCAAGCCAAAAATTTAAATCAGCTTCAAGTATGAACATCACAGAACATCGATACTTACTAATAGGTACATAATGCAAAGGTGAATGTGATTCTATCTGTTACATTTTCATGTTTAAACAACGAATCCAATTTTGATGAAATGTGGTACCTATGTATATATACATATATACTCTCATACACGTTTACTTTGTCAATAATCAGGAAAAGGCGGCAAATAGAAAAAAATATGTACATAGACGCTTAAGATTGACCTTCCATAGAAAATTCGAATATCGTGCCTTTTTCTACTGATACGGTGGGTGTACTGGGTATATCTGAGTATAGAAAAATTAACCTAGCCATTGAATTCCTGTATACTTCGAATTAAACCTTAGATAAAGAAGGATGAATGATTCAAACGAACCACGGGCTTCGTTCGAGATACCGATAGTCCGAACAGTGTCCTAACAAACATAAGACGCATGGCTATACTTTCTGTACCTACTTGCTTAACAGTTAACGGTCGAAACGAATGTACCTATACCTAAGTGCAATCCATATCGTATTAGATTAGTTATATAGTAAGACTAACAACTCACTGAACACATCGCCTCGTGCGTATTAACTCTTCCAAATTTGGCTTGGCACCGACTTCAAACATATCAGTTGGTAACGCATATAAATAATAGACGGAGAGCTAGCCACGTCAGATATGACACAATAATGAGAGCAACGAAACCCCTCTAGTTAGTTTGCTATACTATGCTTATTTCTAGATCCGGACATCTGGCAGCTGTAAAGTGGTGGAGGTAAAAGAAAGCAAATAACTTAAAGAAAATAAATTCTAGAGTTCTGATTTTGATCCAATATTATGAAAAATTATGTAATTAATTAGATTATATAATATCCAAAAGTTTCGGTTGGGGGAAGTAGTGCCAAATGATGTATAATGTAATTTTTGGTTACTTGCCTACTGTTTTTGTTTCCGCAATAATACACAATGTTTTTTGTTCTAATATTAAAATATAGGCCCTGTTCTCTATAAATGACACAACTTCAGCAGTTTTTACCTATTTCGGTATTACTTTTTTTCAACTTAAAAACTTTGTTGGTCTGTCATTCTGATCTCCACCCATTAAAAGCTGCCAGATGCCCGGATCTAGCAATAAGGATGGTTATGCAATCTAACTGGACTGATTACAAACCTCTCATTATTGTGTCACATCTGACGTGGCCAGCTCTTAGACCATAATATAATGATTCATTTTATCCTTTTTGAAGTCGGTTTATCTTTTTTTGTAAAAAGTTTTTATTTCTTTTTTATTAATGGCATATACTCCTTGCTTTTATGAAATGTCACTGGCTGATTCACTATCTTGACAGTTGACCCTACGGGCGATGTCAAATATTTTGAAATGGGATATTGACAAGAGCCCAATTTCTTGTTACATTGTGTGCTGCGATCGTTCACGTTACCCCCACCATGCACTTCGCACATAGCCAATAGAATGATGATGAGATCGAAAGTTTTTCAACAATTTCAACCAGTGAATTTCAAATCATGTGTGCCTTTTTTCCAGTAGAATGACGCAAGAAGTTCCAGTTAGTTGGAACATTCGCCATCATCATATCGGAGCTGCCAAGGTGGTCACAAATATCTGTACAACACCTCTATTGTTAAGGCGATAAAGTGCATGTTCAGATAATTTTGAGTACCCTAGCCGCGATATATTTGATGGCGACTGTACAATGGATGACAAACCAACTAGCAAAATCATGGTGGAGTAAACGTTTCTGCCGCGACTTTTTAGTGTTTGTGTATGGTCGAATACACGTTTATACAACGGCCTTTGGGCACAATTATACTGCAAAGTGGAGTAGAAGTTCTATAAATGTCGCGCAATTACAATTTCGTGTAGTAGTGGCTTTATCGCAATATTTATTCAGCTTTTATGCCGAATTGCAGCAGTAAGAAATCCACTATGCAAATATTTGGTTCAATAGCGAAGTTTGGAGGAGCGACTTTATCAACACGCGCAATGTTCGTAACAATTGTCACAAAGCATAAACTGAACGTGAAAAAAAAACATTTCGAGGTAAATCAAATATCGCAATACAAACATCGTTTGATTTTTACAGGATTTATTTACACATTTTATTATAAAAATGAAATAACGTCGACTGCTATGTTTTCATGTCTAATAAAGTGTGAAAATAAGGCTATTTATTGTATCCTTAATGTTGAAAGCATGTATTGGCCGAAGCCTGCTGTGAGACATGCAAAATGTGAAGGTTTCCCTTGTTAGCGAACAGCGTGGTGACCCATAATATATAACTAAGTATGAATTTTCCAATGCTGAAGTGCTTAACCCTTTGACCACCAAGAATCTGACAGAAAAATTGTGCCCTCAGCGCCAGCAAACTGATATTATGGACGTGATATGACTTGCTGGCGCTTAACCTTTTCGACGCCATGTCAAACGCAAAACCTACCACTCAGACGCCACGACATCTAAATGTCAAAAATCAAGTTAAACTTTATGCGTGTGCATGTAGGTCTATTTTGCTCTGTGGTCGGTGACCGATATATCGGTCTTTGGCGTTGGACCTGCGGTGCCGATATATACGTCTTTGGCGTGGAAAAGGTTAAGGCACGACTTTCCGTGTGAGTTATTTGACGTCTTTGACAGTCAAAGGGTTACAGCGCCATTTAGCTCAATGTCTCACGTATGTAAAAAACTATATTTATAGAATCCATCTTAGCTCACTGTGTAGTAGAAGCGGTATATGAAAGGAGATGCAAGTTCCGCTATGTAATACCTATTGCATTAATTACGAACCTATTTAGTCGTTATCAAAGACACTGCTAGTCTAATGCCTCGAACGCTGCATATTCATGCCCCTTGTGTCGGCCAGGGGCCTACATGACAGTAACACAGTAGGTATGAAGAAAAAGTAGTTTATCTTCGATCTATTTAGGGTACTTAAATTAAAGCTTGGAGTTTTCTGCGTGATCCTACTAATATCATAAAAGCAAAAGTTTACATATTACGTGTTTGATTGTCTGTTTTTCCTTCACGAAAAACGGCTAAATAAGTTTGGATGTAATTTGGCACATAGATAAATGAAAGCGATATCGGATATTTTTGTTCCGGAGTTCATTCCCCAAAGAGGTAATATGAGGCTTTCGAAGTACGGGAGGACTAGGTAAGAGGAGCCGGGGGAGGAGGCAATTTCAAGACTTTTTAGTAGAAATAAAATATTACGTTACCTCGCATCTTTTATTACTTACTATTTATTAGTAGCAAAATCAACATATTATCACTATCGCATTTAGGCCGTTGTCGTGCCAGCTAAAACATTTGGTAGCACTGCAACAGTTTAATCTCTCTCCGCTCCGTAGTGATCATTTATTTATACACTTAAAAGGACAAGCGAAGTACTTCTGCTATTTCATCAGAAACCAAAATTGTGTAAGGAGTTAATAAAGTTTATTTGATTATAACCCGAAGTTTACGTATAACAAAATTAGGACATTTAATGTTATGCCAAATAGAGAACACCCAGGCCTTAGTTCTGAAGTCCCAAAACTTAAGTTACTAGTAGACGAAGTTTGGTTGCTGGTAACAAAAATTTTCAGTGTAGAGGGAGACTACTCGTTTAACTTTGTCAATGTGCTTCATTAGGCAAAGGTCGGAGAGTGTTTATGTTGTGTCAACGTAAACGTCTGTGAGGGAAACAGAGCTGTGGCCTGCAATGTGTATATTGTGTATGTGTATACATCCCAGTTTACTTAGTAACGCTAGAATATTGACATTAGATGAACTTCTACCCCCCTGGCATGATATAACCTAATGTGTTCGGGCGCGACATTATACCTGCCTAAAACTCGACTCAAAGTTATGCAGTCGCGCGCGACTATGTATGTCATGCGTACAGATGTCGTGAGATACAAACCTCAGTTTTACAAGTCATAAAGCATTTTTTTAAAACCACAACTTTCATTTTACTAAAACCATTCTTACTTATATACTTACGTAATTTTATAACAAAAACAACTTAGCTACACCACTAAATGTATCACTCGTTTTGAAATAGTATCCATGTTTATTTAGAAAGAATAGTCCTACTTATCATATTAAAATAAGAAATAATTAATTGTTTAAGCCAAGCCTAGACTGCCGGTGGTCGGGGTCGCGTCGCAGAGAGAAAATCTTTCCAACTATGCGCGCCGTATCCAGCAGGCTTATGATGGCAGTAGTTGTCCGCCGATAACTTGATAAAAAACTGACAACTTGACACATTCACACAGCAAAACATGACAATGTGTCAGGTTGTCAGCTTTTAATCAAGTTATCGGCGGACAACTACTGCCATCATAAGCCTGCAGGATAACCGCCTTCTGAATCTGACCTCTAATCCAACACCGTAGTGAAAGTCTCTTATTATTAATAATAATAGAATATAAAAATTCATGCTATCCAGGTTTGAACTTCGGTTTCGTCCCTATTCGCCCCATTTTACGGTACAACAAACTGCAGTATTTATCAAACAAAATTATTTTACATAAGTTGTATATCCATATATACCTAGTTACGCCACGACGCTGGTTTTCAGGGGCTACCCTTTAAGAAAAATTTAATATTGAAATCTTCCACCAAAACTTAACAACTAAGGGCAGGTTGAACCACGCACAATTACGGACTCATCAACGTTAAATATGGCGACGGAGCTATAGAAAACTGTCAAACTTTTTATACAAGTTTTTTTTAACGATGACGTTGACGTTAACAGGCGGTTTGGTGCAGCCAGCGCTAAGTCTATTTAATAGAAAACAATACGGACTCCGGGCTTCTTGAGAATGCAACTGGAAATATGCCAAGACAGAGATATTTGAATAGAAATCTCCTCGTTCCATGCCATTAAAAAGTTACTAGCCTGAACTAGAACGCTTTCCATAGACTGAGAGCTAGCCTCGAAAAACAGACCTCGCAATGTAAATTTGAGCTTGAAAGACATAATTTATTGACGTCAGCGTTGGATGCAATATGTTGGTAATTAGAATATGTCATTGCCAGGCATTTTTATTAAGGGAAACGTAGTGCCAGGTGACGTACAAGGGTATTAATATTTCGCCTGCTGTTTTTGTTTCCGCAATAATATTCTACGTTATGTAATATGACATGATATTTCTTCTAACATTAAAATATAAACCCTGCTAGAGAGCAGGATATTTTTATAGAGATAAAAACACAAACCTTTCATTTTACGTGGGTTAATTGGGGTAATTTCTCAAAGCGTGTAATTCCGAAAAACATTGAAATATCGCTCGTATCCCATTGTGATAAGAGTCAACTTTCGGAATTAGCCGCTTCTTTTTCCTATCGGAATGACCCCGATGCACCCTTCTTTCGGAAATATACATTTCCTTCCTTACTGAGCTATTTTGACTGGACTTTCACCGAAAGACTAACGCCAAAAGTAATACTACTAAGAGTAGTGTACCTATCAAACTGACTGGTTTCATTGGTCTTGAATTGTATACCATAGCCGGTGTTGGCTCTTAGTCTCCGACCACAGGGTAGCAGTTGGTAATCAGAGGCAAGATAATTCAGCTTTCTAACAAAGGATGGGAAAAATTCAAAATGGCGTTTTCGTAAGTATAATCCGACCTAATTTGACATAGTAGTGTGTAAGAATTTAAAAAAATATATATTCCGTCAAAAAAAAAAACTACAGCATACTTAAAAGTTGTGGAAATCTCTTTTTAAGTATAATCATAACCTGTGCTAAGAGGCTCCGCTCTTTCCCTGCGAGACATCACATGACGGTGGCAAACGAGCATACGGCCCGCCTGAAAGCTGCTGCAGCTGCTGTAGCCTATGGACGCCTGCAACTCCAGAGGTGTCACATGCGCGTTACCGGCCCTATACAAAAAAGAGGATTCACTGTGTTGACAGCTGAAGGAACAAGAGGGTCCCTCGTCGTCAACACACTGGGTCCTCTTTGAGCTCTTGTGTATAAAAACAATATTTGGTGGGCTTTTATTTGATACACGAGTTTGCGTGTAATTTGCTGTGTTTGAAAACAAGAAGAAATAAAATTGATGACATCATAAATCATAACTCGAAATTGACAGTTTTGGGGACCCAGTTTTATGTCTAACGACATACTCAAAGACAGCGCTGGTAACTACATCTAAACTATACGCGTTTTTTTTAATAACGAATTTTTCGTTTATTTCAATGACTACCGTTTAATATCCCCAATTTCCCTACTCTCCCCTTTCAAACATGTGAAACTGAAGTGCCACTTTAAATACAAATGCAATTGAAATGGATCCCATTTCAACTGCAACCACTTTATTCACAATTCACAGCTAAGCAGCGCTTCTTACCCAAATAAACCCTAAAATAACGGCTATAATTGTATTCGTGAACGACTCGCTTCTATAGAACCAGTGTTAGCTCTGATTTATTTTGTACTGACATAACTTACCTCTTAGTTATTCGCTGTGTGCATGATTGTGGCGCCATCTCTTGGGCAGGTGGTCAATCTCTTTTTTTCCTTTTTTATAAATAGGTTGTATTCCTTGCTTATATGAAATGTAACTGGCTGATTCACAATTTTGGCAGCAGACAGGGGATTTGCAGTTTCATTTCTTGTCACATTGAGCACTGCGATCGTTCTCGTTACCCCCACCATGCACTTCGCACATAGCGAATATAATAACTTATAATTTAGTTAACTGGAAAACGAACGGGCGTAAATTGTAGAAGCGTTCGTGAATTGCAGAGGGCAGCAGAAAAAAACATAAATAATAAGTAGTTCAAATGCTCTATCACATACAGGTGATTCGATCAAGCAATCAACTGTTACTATGAGACCAACTCCGAAATCGCGAAAAACTTTTTGTCAATTTCATACATTTCGGCTGATGTTGTTGTTGTCGTTTTCATGGTCAGACCCATTTTTTTCGTGATTTCAGAATTGGTTCCATAGTAAAAGTTGTTCAGTATGGGCAAAAGAATTAAGTACTGTGATGGTATAGCCATTGCCCATATCTGACCAGGCTAAATAAAGGATATCGTGAATAAATATAGATAATAAAAGGATTTCAGTTTTAGAGGCAATAAATTTAAATAGAAGCATTCCTCGAACTTCATAGCAAAAGACGGAAATAATAAACTTCGTTCGAAGTTTATTTTTATTTATGGGGTGAAATGGTCGGCAGAGTTTAAGACAATGACAGGGTCCCTATCGCTTTAACGTGGGGTTTTTTTTTGTACAATACAGAAATTACTCTGTTTCTTTAAAAAATGCATTCCAGAGAAATCTGCGCGTGTACGCCAGATGTGGTCAAAGGCAGTGCGTGTGACCACCGAGTTAGCTGCGGGCCAGAACGAGATGAGGCGATGTGCAATTCACGGAGTGCGTGCGCAATGGAGGATCATCGGACGCTTGCACAATCTCACCAATCAGGACGCTGGAGGAGCAATACGAAGGATTCTTAGAGTGGAGGGATGAGAAACAGCGAGTTAACGACGCGCGTTACTGAATCTTTTGTTATTGTCAAATAAAGTCTAAAATAGTAAATAATTAAAGATAAGGATAATAGAGGTCTCACGACGGCTTTGGCGGGAAGGAGACTGGAGACTGGACACTTGATTCTGGGAGCTGGACGGTGGTGCAACGTTGAGATATCTTGGTTTTCTTGTAATTTTGTACAGTAATTATTGGTCATTAATTAAAGTACCAACATTGGTTTAATAGAGTCAGTGGTTGCTGAATAGCAGTTTGACACAGCTAAGTACTTTGCTATTAATTGAATCATAGTTATATGCTATTAAACATACCTAGTTTATGTAGCATCTATAACTTAATTGCAGTACACGAGCATATTTTGATACGTTAACGCGTACCTGCGATAATGTTCTATTGTGATTCAAACCCATTGTAGAAGACGAGTTCGATTCTCGTACCTTGATTTATCAGTTAATCACTGGGTTTCGTATTTGGATAATATAGCATAATACGAGATAAAATTGCAGTATTGATGATTTGTTAAATAAGAGCATAAACCGCTCATTATTGAAGTAGAGTCCATATTGAGACCTTTCTTAGTTGCCGTGTTTCACAGCACTTATAATGTTTGTTTATATGTAAATTGCCTTCCTGTACATTTCAGATGTTTGTACTCATATAATAGCCTTGTGTCTATTAAAGTATGTGTGATTGATCATCAATATCACCATATTATTCTAAACGAGTTCGATTCTCGTTTTCGAATGTGAAGGAAATCTATATTTTACCTAGGGTTCGATTCCCTAAGAAATACATTATTCTGGACAGATTCATAATCCTAAGGTCCCCTATCTATTAATAATGTGTTACATTAATTGGCTTGTTCATGTTTGATTAGTGTTATATTTACTTAACGTGCATATATTGTCTTGGAAATTCCACATATGTTGTTCTACTATCTCTTAGTCATTTTATAAAGTTGTAATAACTAGAGTGAAGTCATTAAGTTTACATACGTTAAATGATAATCAAGTAGCAGTAGGCTGGTTTGATCTAGGTTTTACCACGGGTTTCCCTGGGTCCTAAACGTGTTGTTTAGAGCAAATGCTAAACCAATAGGGTAGGCCCGTTTTTATTGCGATAATAAATATCCATCATTAAATCGCCATGTGACCTTTATTTCTAAAGACATCCCAGTAATCCAGGCACTTAATTATATTTCAATTCAATTCAGTTCATTTAATAATTATAATATTTAGATTCAGTAATTTATACACCATTTCCCTTTCTGGGCCATAAAGATTTAGTTAACCCAATACATAGAGATACATAGATATATACATAGGTATATACGTGTGGCCCCGATGCCACTTCACCTGGTGCCGCGTGACCAGAATTCTAGACTTTGTGTCTTTAGTACATAAATATAAATAATATTAAAAAAAAAAAAGTCACAACTAGGAAAGAACCTTTAATTTTATATACAAAAAAATAAACACAACGTAGGAAACTTTAAACTGTATTTTATAGACGATCACTACTTTATATGTTGTTATAATTACAAAATGTTTTGTTGATTTAAAACGTAACGGAATCATTATTGTCCGTCCGTACTTAGTTACATGTTTCATGGTTTTTATCTTGCTGATATGGCTCTTGATTGTTTAAATTTAATAAGTAATATTCGTAGGTTTTTTTTACACCTGGTTTTAATCGAAACGTTGGGGAGGGGTATTTTGGACTTCAGAGTCATTATGATATTTTAAAAGTTAATAATATTACTACTTCAGACAAAAAAATTATGAGTGGAAATTCCAAGACATTGTACATAATTTTATTGTGTTTATGGTATCTTGTATGTCATTGTCATATCATATTCGTGTGTGTTGTTAGAGACTATATTTTGGTTGTCGTAGACTATCGAGTGCCGAGTAAGATAGGTTACCGACTTGCAGTTTTAGTTAGTATTGAACGTGTTGAGACAAAAAATCGTAAAACGTAGAAGTGGCCGTGGTAGCAATAGAAATTCGAATTCAGAATTACAGAGACAGGAACTAACTGAACAGGGAACAGCTGGCATAGCGAAAGCCTCTTCTAGTATAAATTCCTTACAAACAGGGAGCGACTTAAGGCAAGTGTCACAGCAACATGATAATTATAAATGTATTAGAGCTCAAAACATATACATTATTCAGCTTTCGTTAGAGAAGCCTATGTTTCGCGGGATGGCAGATCCAAATCCTATGCAGTTTATAAAAGGTTACGTAATCATACTGAGATCGTACATGCACATGATACTTGATATAGCGTTAGATTTGCAATGGATCAACGAACAATGCAATTACATAGTAAAGATTGGCAAACGTCAGATGATTTTGAGGTCGATTTTAGACATCGTTACTGAAGCGATGATTGTCAACGTTGGACGTGTTAATATATTTACTCAGTGGATCGTACCTACTGGGGAATTAACTATGAGCGAATATTTTGCGACTCAGATAGAACCTGTTAGTTCATTTACGATAACTTATAACGAAAAAAATTATAGTTAAGATGGTAATGAGGCATTTTCCAGACCAATCCAAATTATTTTACGACAATCAACCAGGGACTTTCAGTTTAACAAATAATTACATAAATTATTTTGATAAATGTTTTATTAATAGAAAAAAAAGGAATAGTTATCTGTAACTATCTTAATATTTTTAAGGTTCTATATATATATTTCAGAGTATATACATGATTTCTGGTTTCATCCTATTGTGTTTCACATATTATGTGTTTATATGTAACTGTACTGAAAAAAAAAAAACAATTTATTATTCGTCACAGTCCATATCGTCTAAAGTCACCAACTCACCGTAATAACTTTCCGCATATTTTATTATTATTTGAGTGTGAAAAAAAAATTATATAATAGTTATTTTCTGAATATTTATCATTATTTGAGTACTTATAGAAAGAAAAATCATTCGTTTTATGAATATTTATCACTATTTTACTACAGAAAGAATATCATAGTATTTTGCCGAATGTTTTATCATTATTGGAGTACAAGTAAGAACATCATAGTAATTTTTAGTATAGGTATCTTACCATAATTTATTGAGCATAAACAGAAGAACTGTTTTTGCATTTCCTTTAATTTTAAACAAAATTGTCTTGGAGTTTAATTTGGAAGCAATACATCACTTTTCTTTAGAGTTTGAGCGAACAATAACACATTTGAAAAAAAAAAAACTGTGTGAAACCGTACCTAACCATTAGATAAACAACTAGGACTGGTCCCAGGAAGTAAAGCACCGATGTGTATTGGCAGTTTTGATGCGAAGTCAGAGGCGATCTAACCTGGTGGGGAAAGCCTTTGAGGACGCTATTTACTGGGTTCTTTAAATTTTATGGAAATGAATAACTGATTTATTCAATTGAATTGGGTAACGCTCGTTATAACTCAAGGGGAATTCTAATTTTAGTGTTTAGGGAACGGATTAATTGCCAGTACAGATCGGGCGTTATACGGCTTGCGAAGAAGAGACCCCTGCAAAGTCCACCTTATTTGAAGCGCTGAGGGTTGACGCTAGAGTGGCCACTCCTAAATTGAACTATTAATGGTACCTTTAAACATCTATCACAATCACATATCAACATCACAATCTAAAATGTCAGTGCATTTATGCAGCCGTCAACCCTACTTGAATATAACTTGGCAATACCCGGCAGTAGGCTGGATTTGCTCGCTACGTAGCTTTCTCACATCTATGGACGCAGGTTCTTCGTGGGTAGTGCAAACGGGACGAATCCTAGAAGTTTTGGCGTCGCAGAGACTGAGGCCCGGCCTAGTCGCACAAAGGAATACCTATTGTCGTTTACGCTTAGGAGGGACTGTCCTTGCGCTCCGCCTATGCTGGACGCAGTATAGCTCGGAAATTAATTACTCTCGTAATAGACGAACGATGGTTATAGCAGGCCATGTCCGCTCCATGAGGAAATGACGCTGTGACGTGTGGTCAGGTCATTGTTTGCTCAAACTATTTATTATATATTCAGTTCAGTAAGAATTTCAAAGTCATTAATTAGTTTTACGATTATATTACAAAAATCAAAAACCTAAACAATTAAACACCATAAAGGTTTTGGTTTTATGACAGTGATCTAATGAGTAAAGTTCGAACACATAAGGGTATTGTCTTTTTAACATAATTAATTTAACATTACATATTAATTCCTTGAATATTACCTTTTATAGCAGTTAAAATATTGTCAAACATAACTATCATGACTTTCATAATTAGATACAGAATAACATGAACACGAGATAAGTTTCGTTAAGATGCGTGTTTATTGAACGAGATCTCTTGACTAAAACTGGTTTTGTGGTGATTGTATGCAAACATCTTATTAATTTATCAAAAATGATCAATGCACGAGTAAGTGGCATTAAAGTACTTACAAAATTAGGTAAGTAAGTAAGTAGTATGAGTGGGCTTATGTGTGAAGAAACCTCTGGCCAGAGTAATGTGTGATTTTGAGAGGAGACGGATGTATCTATCTATGTTAAAATGCGATGAGCTAAAATAGCTAAGATTATTTATTGGTGACGGATGAGTCAAGAGATCTAGTTACGGTAAACTGAATTCAATTAGTAATTGTAAAAGAATAAAATTCCCTTGAATATAAGCACATAATATTAAACATAATACAATACAATATTCTTTATTGCACCAAAAATAAAGATTGTACAGTAATAAAAAAAATTTAGAATCTACATAGGTAGCAACAGGCATAATACATAATTTCTATCAAAATATATTTCATTATAGATTACATAAACATAAGAGACAGTTTTAGGATGTAATCTGACGTCTAAGTAATCTATTTAGTATATATAAATATTTAATAATTCATATAACTAGATATGTAATTAATAAATTATAAACTTGTATAGATGTCATATACAAAGGAAAAAGTGACTAACGCCTTGAGTAATAATTTGATTTGTTCTTTCAGTACTATGTAATTAATAATTAATATTTGCTGCTCAAATGTATCATATCGTAATCATATAATTACTGTAATATTAGCCCATACAACGTCTGTCTGTCGTTAACACCCAGGTAGCCGAAGTTGAGCGCCGGCGTTAAGGGTAGAATTTTATGCGTTTATGACCCACTACAGTTCAAAACAAAAAAAAAGGCCCTTGTTGATAATAGCCACTTAAGCACAAGTAAGGTTTGGTGTTGCTGAAGATTGAATTTTGGTATATGTATGATGAAAAATAACATTGATAATATTTAGTTTTCAATTCTGACAGTTTGCGATTGACTTATATGTCATATAAACCGCGTACGGTTTCGAACATGCACATTTGGTTCGAGAAGCAGTATTGCTTGCATGAAAATCGACATGACGTATTTTTTGGAAACATACTTAAAAACATCTTATGATTAGAAAGTATATTACTCGGATAATTGAGGTACAGTAGGTACCGTAAATAATTCAAATGGATGTATATTACACTACTTCTACGACACGTTGTTGTTGGGATGATTTTTTTTGTAACATGCTCGCAAAATTAGTTTTGCTTTACAATCAATTTGAAAGAGTTATTTATAGACAATGAGCTCAGTAACACTTTTCGGTATCTTAATATAGGATTTTCCACGAATCACTTAATTGTTTTACCAGTCTATGCTACTTAGCCACTTACAATAGAGATTGTAGAAGTATGTGTTATTCAATTTAGTGTAGAGAGTCAAAAATTTACATTTTTAACTATCCACAGGGAGGGGGGTGTGATGGTATAGCCATTGCCCATATCTGACCAGGCTAAATAAAGGATATCGTGAATAAATATAGATAATAAAAGGATTTCAGTTTTAGAGGCAATAAATTTAAATAGAAGCATTCCTCGAACTTCATAGCAAAAGACGGAAATAATAAACTTCGTTCGAAGTTTATTTTTATTTATGGGGTGAAATGGTCGGCAGAGTTTAAGACAATGACAGGGTCCCTATCGCTTTAACGTGGGGTTTTTTTTTGTACAATACAGAAATTACTCTGTTTCTTTAAAAAATGCATTCCAGAGAAATCTGCGCGTGTACGCCAGATGTGGTCAAAGGCAGTGCGTGTGACCACCGAGTTAGCTGCGGGCCAGAACGAGATGAGGCGATGTGCAATTCACGGAGTGCGTGCGCAATGGAGGATCATCGGACGCTTGCACAATCTCACCAATCAGGACGCTGGAGGAGCAATACGAAGGATTCTTAGAGTGGAGGGATGAGAAACAGCGAGTTAACGACGCGCGTTACTGAATCTTTTGTTATTGTCAAATAAAGTCTAAAATAGTAAATAATTAAAGATAAGGATAATAGAGGTCTCACGACGGCTTTGGCGGGAAGGAGACTGGAGACTGGACACTTGATTCTGGGAGCTGGACGGTGGTGCAACGTTGAGATATCTTGGTTTTCTTGTAATTTTGTACAGTAATTATTGGTCATTAATTAAAGTACCAACATTGGTTTAATAGAGTCAGTGGTTGCTGAATAGCAGTTTGACACAGCTAAGTACTTTGCTATTAATTGAATCATAGTTATATGCTATTAAACATACCTAGTTTATGTAGCATCTATAACTTAATTGCAGTACACGAGCATATTTTGATACGTTAACGCGTACCTGCGATAATGTTCTATTGTAATTCAAACCCATTGTAGAAGACGAGTTCGATTCTCGTACCTTGATTTATCAGTTAATCACTGGGTTTCGTATTTGGATAATATAGCATAATACGAGATAAAATTGCAGTATTGATGATTTGTTAAATAAGAGCATAAACCGCTCATTATTGAAGTAGAGTCCATATTGAGACCTTTCTTAGTTGCCGTGTTTCACAGCACTTATAATGTTTGTTTATATGTAAATTGCCTTCCTGTACATTTCAGATGTTTGTACTCATATAATAGCCTTGTGTCTATTAAAGTATGTGTGATTGATCATCAATATCACCATATTATTCTAAACGAGTTCGATTCTCGTTTTCGAATGTGAAGGAAATCTATATTTTACCTAGGGTTCGATTCCCTAAGAAATACATTATTCTGGACAGATTCATAATCCTAAGGTCCCCTATCTATTAATAATGTGTTACATTAATTGGCTTGTTCATGTTTGATTAGTGTTATATTTACTTAACGTGCATATATTGTCTTGGAAATTCCACATATGTTGTTCTACTATCTCTTAGTCATTTTATAAAGTTGTAATAACTAGAGTGAAGTCATTAAGTTTACATACGTTAAATGATAATCAAGTAGCAGTAGGCTGGTTTGATCTAGGTTTTACCACGGGTTTCCCTGGGTCCTAAACGTGTTGTTTAGAGCAAATGCTAAACCAATAGGGTAGGCCCGTTTTTATTGCGATAATAAATATCCATCATTAAATCGCCATGTGACCTTTATTTCTAAAGACATCCCAGTAATCCAGGCACTTAATTATATTTCAATTCAATTCAGTTCATTTAATAATTATAATATTTAGATTCAGTAATTTATACACCATTTCCCTTTCTGGGCCATAAAGATTTAGTTAACCCAATACATAGAGATACATAGATATATACATAGGTATATACGTGTGGCCCCGATGCCACTTCAGTACCTAGAGTGTTATTTCCATACATGGCTAAATGCGTATATGTAATAAGTTTTAAGCGAGCTTTGCTAAAAGTTATTATTCAAAAGATTACAGCTTAATACTTATTACGATTTAAGTGTGCTTTAAACTTAGTATAAATGAGTTAAACCATACCTCCCATACGACTTATTATTTAATTAGTAGTTTTGTTATGTATGGAGTTAGCAATCTATCTACTCATTTATCTATGGTATGGGCTTGTGTATCATGTCTTGATTTCTTGATACACAACCCATAAATCACCTGTATATGTACGGTCCAGATATTAGCCTCTAGGTCCACCTAGAATATTATTATAGATACAAATAATATTAATTTAAACCAAAATAAATCTGGTTCCCATATCATAGACAATATTTATACTGGTTTATAAAAATGAATTTACGAGAAGCGAAAGGAATATTAGAACCAGACCGCGCCGATAAAAGAGGGAGGGCATTTATTTCAAAGTCAGATGATTCGGAAAACCTCTTTGCAAATGGATTGTAAGAGATTAAAAATGTTTGGTAATGCTGACGCCTCTGCCAACAGTTCCAGCACAGATTAAATAAAAGGTGTGTTACTACAGATATGCGGTTTCGGATACCGAAATATGTCGGTATTACAAGCTCTCTGCCTATTTACTTTCCAACATTACTATAAATCCTATGTTTTCTCAAACATGCAATGAAATATTTTCTTTAGGTTCCTTATATTAGACTCGGAAGTATCCTTTTTCGGGCGCAGCAGCTTGATGCGGCCTGTAAAGGAATTTGATACAACTTTTCAGGCCTAGGCCTGCAAAGTAACTTTCTTTTGTTTCAACATCCAACTCCATTCACAGCATCAAAGGTAGCGGCAGGTTTTAGCAACAGCTGAAGTTCCTTATGAGTCTGAGTATGTTGATGATGAGTATGAGTAAGGGAATGAGTATGGGTATAGGGTTGGGTATAGGTATGGGTATGGGTATGACTACGAGTTGGTATTTTATTTCATTGCATGTTTGAGAAAATCACTATACATACTTTCCTCGGCGCGAAAACGGATTGCCGGCCTCTGATGTAATGTACTAATACCTTGCCCTACTTTGCGTTTGTGGTGACAGTTCTACTTAATACTGGAATGACCATGTGAAATTAAATGTCAAATTTGCTCACTCTGCGCCTTCTAATTTTGCAGAACGGCATACAAAATTATGTTTAAGTGGATTTAATTTTAGATTACCTGCCAAATATGGAAGCCTTTCTTTATACCGTTGCAGCAGAGGGAAACCTTTCATGTCAGTTTCAGTCTCGTTGGTAAAAGGTGTGACGGAGTTAACGTCCATGGAAGGTCAACATTATGGCAACGTGATATCACTCTTTCTCTAGATGTAACGCTGCGTAGCAATGCATTCACAAAAGGAATGTTACCCCGTCCAAACCATGATCGCACCAAGCACGGAAAAAATTCGTACGTTGGACGTTGTCCACTACAACGTAGCAACACCGGTCTATGCCGGTATGCAAAGCGTATGATGCCCGTTCTTATGCCGTACATACCCCGTTCATACCTCGTTCATACCCCATTCATACCCCGTTCATACCCCGTTCATACCCCGTTCATACGCAGTTTATACCCCGTTCATACCCCGTTGACAGCTTGTTCATATCCCGTATCATGGCTGTACGAAAAACTAACTTATTGTCTTTTTTTGCCGCTTGCGCGAAAAAACTTTCCGCTCTTGTATTGAAATATACTATTGACGCCACCGTACCGCGTTAATATTCGTGTGTTTTTATAGCAGACATGTTTTACAGAAATATAAACATTAGTGAAAGCTTCAGCTATAGATTAAAAAGTATAGGAGATTATGAATTTTATAATTCATTAGAGTAGGTAAAATACATCTGTTACGAGTACGTTTAATAAATAATCAACAAAAATAAATGTATAATATTTTCTAAGGTGCCATCATTTTAATTACGTCCTTTCTGTTCATAGCAAAATCTCCACAAAGCATATTAAGTACGCAGTGACCCCGTTTCAAATCCGTTGCAAACGCGTAGCAAACGGGATTGCACCCGTTCGGACGCCATTTTAACACCGTACCGCGACATGCAGAGGCCAGCCGGGCACAGGGAAAATATTCTTGATGTGTGTTCTGGACGCCCGGTCATGGCACCTAACGGTGTTGGTCGGTCTAAGAGCGTTATTCACACTTGCGATTTGCGAGCGAGTTTTGTATGGGAGCGAACACGCCGCGAGTTCGCCGCGTACGAATTTTGTATAGAAATCGCTTTCAAATCGCTCAAGTGTAATAAGGCCCTAAATTGGGCAATGATAGTAATTCATACAAAGAACACTTTTTTGCATGTGTCGGGACGGGCACGTTCATGGCACGGTGATGGTTTGGACGGATTAGTGGGCACCGCCCTTAACTGTGTATAAAATTAGAAGACACCCTTTGCTTTATGTTTGATCACTGTAAGTGTTGCATCCGTAATCCGATTTCAAGTGTGAAGTATCTGTCAACTAAACTTACAATAGTTATCTATACTTTTACAGTAAGCTACGCTGCGTTACGAAACTCGAAGAAAAAGTTTCAGATCAAAGTCTGGAAGTTTTGGTTAAATTCTTTATTTTATTTAAGCATGTTTATATGGTGTAAAATTTTGTTTTTTAAAATACCTATTCAACAGTTCTTTTACTGTTAGATATTTATTTACCAAATATCCAACCCGTACGGAGTCGACACATACCTACTCTGAGCGCGTTTTATGGCTCCTCTACATGATGGGCCATCATAGGGACGCAGCTATGCGTTAGAGGGAGCTAACGATATTGCGATCTCGTTCCGTCGTATAGCTGCGTCCCTATGATGGCCCATCATGTAGAGCCAGCATTACAGTTTAGCATTTTCTTTTTTTTACCACGACAGTGGCAACTGGCAAACAATCATACAGCCCACCTGGACGCCTGTAACTCCAGAGGTATCACATGCGCGTTGCCGACCCTTTACAAAAAGCCTCCTTTTCACTGTGTTGACGGCCAGAAACAACACACCTCGTAGTCAACACACTGGGAATACGAATGCTTACGAGTAAATACCGAAGACGATTGTCATCGTGTACCCCTTTCTCCACCCTCGTGAAACGTAAATCCCAACGGCAAGCAAGGTTTACAGATTAGCATAAGCAGGCAACAAGGCCCTGTTCGCGCGTACTCATTATACGAGCAAGCTCGACATTCAGCACCTGGATTAACTTTGACTTAGCATCAAGAAGGTTGTTTACGAAGAGATATGTGTATTGTGTATTATATAAGCGCTGAGAATCGCAAAAGATAAATAAAAAACCGGCCAAGTGCACGGACCACGCATAACTGAGGGTTCCATACCTACCATAAAAAAATATTGAAAGGTCATATTTGCCTATGAGAAAAGGTTTTTTAAGATAACTCAAAAACGCCTTAACCGATAGTATTCAAAATAATTTTCGTGTATTTATTAAGATACGTCTTATATTTTCCAAGTAAAATGGCTATGACATACAAGGTGTAACAAAAATACTGGTGATCCTTTAAAGGGCATAATTGGTATCGTATTCTTATTGTGAAAAACTAAGAAAAAATTATTTTCTCGCGAAAAAAATTTTTGGTTGGAGGGTTGGCCAGCTGGAACGACTCGCCCCATACAAAAAAAAATTTTTTTTCGCGTCCAAAAAATTTTTCTCCTACTTTTTCCTACTCGCTATACGATACCAATTATGCCCTTAAACGGATCACCAGTATTTTTGTTACACCCTGCATATACGGACGGACGGACAGACGGACATGACGGAACTATAAGAGTCTGTCTTTACCATTTTAGTGGAGTACAACAACGCCTTTTTAACCTATAAAAATGACAAAACTCACAAGTCCGATTTTATATTGTGCCCCGTTAGAATACGTTAAGTACTAATAATGACAAATATTTTCTAACAATTGTGAGCATGGCGCTAGGTATAATACACGTATTTGTTTGCTACATAAAGAAAAGATTATGCAAGTTTTATTTTTCTATACCAGACTATCGCTTTTTATTATTGCTACATAACTTCACATTTTATAGCGGTTTTGTCAATAGCATTCGTCGTCTTAGCTATTTGTCGTTCGTTTAGAATTCAAGGTCACGCATATTTTTACAAATTGTTTACGAATATGCTCACATAATCTATTGACCAAACTGTTATAAAATGACAGATGATATTGAAATAGTTGAGTGCAATAGTGTGGTAAAGAAAAATGTAATTTGGATAATCTTTTCTTTGTGTTATTAACAAATATCTATATAATACCTAGCGCATCGTCAATAACTGTTAGAAAATATTTTTTACTATGACTAATCATATTATATTCTCTAACTAAAAATGAAAATCGCACTTGTGAATTATAAAAGTTCAAAACTGTTCCAGTACCGTACTATTTTGGCTCCGGAACCCTAAAAATGTGATTTACCGCTCTATTACTGAAAAGCAAAAAAAAAAAGGGAAAATTACAGTTAGGTAAAAATTATCAAAGGAAGACGACAACTGATTAAGATATATAATAGAAATATATGTATAAGTGTGAAAGCATGACATGATAGGCGATAAAATAACAACCGTCATACGCGTTCTGGATGCACATTGCACAAATAAGCATGACGTACCTACCTACAGGTTAACTTTAAAAAGATAACTAGGTATCTATTACTAGCTCCGAAATTACACATATGTACCTACTTAATAATCAACCTCAACATTCGAGCGTTTGTCCCAAAGTTTGCAATTAAATACTCAATTTAGCCTGGGGTCTGTTCGATCACCTAATCTCAAGTATTGAAATAAGAACTAGTTTTTACGAAAGTAACTGCTATCAGCCTACAGGACCATTGGTATTAAAAGATATAAAAAAAAGATAAAAGATATTTATTCTTCAATTTAGGCACATTACAATGCACTTATGAACGTCAGAGAGAAAAGAAACTACCACCGGTTCTAACCCTACACCTCTGACCCGAGAAATATTACTTATTACCGGCAAGAAACTCGGCGGGACTTATTTTTTCAAAACAGATCCTTACAATGTTTTTCTTCAATAAAAAGTAACTGGTAAGTATATCAAATGATAACTGCGGGCATATGTAGGAAATTAATTGAGTTTTTGCGAAAATAGCCAAACAGAGGCAGACTGTATTTTCTGAATATTGCTGTGCTAGCTTCTAGTTACGGCTAAATGTAAATAACATATGCATAAGCCAACTGCGCTATTGCGTGGAGACTGCTTCATAATTAATATGTCTGTTTATTTTGCCTATTTCCTTGGCTCCATGCACATCTCTGCTTGTTAATTATATGAATTAAACATATAAGTTGGGTTTAATAGACTCTGTAGCCTAGTTAGTTGCCCTGACTTCGAACCTGCAGGTCCTGGGTTCCAATATCGGTCTCACTCACGAATATGGATGTTTTCTATAAAACCTGTGTCAATCCCGTTCTTAGCTTAGCTACTATTTTTAGGGAAATCTTTATATGGATCGTAAACAAACGCTTTATTTTACATCTTTATCTTGTTCTCATTTGACATTCCTAAAGATCTTTATAGAGCCCTAGTGACTCCAATGAATTATGCATGTTTGTAATAGGAACATTAATCATGTGGCAATCCGTCTGTACGCCCCATTGCTTGCTTCCACAGACTATTATCTCTTAAACTAAACAAAACCCTGGTAATTTTCGTGTGTTTTTTTTTATCTTGCGATGACTACTTGCGGCAGCGACACATGTTCAAACCATCCCCTGATACTGTACCTATTTTTGAGTTACAAAGCAGACGTAAAATTAATATAAGAAAAATACATTGGGATTCTCCATATTAATCCCTGCCACCTTATTCTGCCATCGTTCTACGTTACAACTTACCATCCTAACGACTTAGATAGCTGACAGTCCTTAAACTGCGTTTCTCTATAAACTTCATGCATCGCACAGCAAACTTTAACAATGAAATATCATCTGCTGTATTTCCGGACCGATACGACCTTGAAACCTTCATGAAAAGAGCGTATTTTAAAGGCCGTCAATGCTTGTAACCCCTATGGTCTTGCAGGTGTCCATGGGCGGCGGTAATTGTTTACCATCAGGCGATTCGTCTACTCGTTTGCCTCCTATGTCATAACACAAGACATTTTAAGGTGGAAATTCTATATTTTATTTCTGCAAAGTCTAAGTAGAATCAGTAGACAAACTCTAGTTCAATTAATGGTCTGTGTTCGCCTTCAAGTCGCCATTGCTCGTAAGCATATTAATCGTTGGATTTTCTAGACGTCGCGAGTGACATCAGCATAAAACTTGCTTTGTAACTAACTAATGCATAAAGAAAGTCATGGCATGTCAGGCAATAAAACCAAATGGATGGTTCATTAATATTTTATTTTATATCATCTCAAAATTAAGAGAAAAAAAGGCTAATTTTAAGGCTAGTTTTGAGGTTCGAATATCCATAATCAACGATACATAATTTGTAATTTAATCATTATATTTAGATTTATCCATATCCAATGTAACCCGGGCCCCACAAAACCGAACCCGGGGCCGCGGCAAACCTCGACGGCGATGGCGAGGCGACCTTGACGCCTTCGATAGAAGGTGGGAGACTGTGTACTTAGATGTAGAGAGGTGTACTTGGATACTACAATATAATCTGTACTTAGATACTACCTACGAAGTCGTCCATAAACCTACAAATTACATTGCCGAATTTCACTTGCCAACCAACTTTTCGCAGAAGTTTCATTTGGCCAAATTCCATTTCCCAACTTTACATAATCCAACCTAACCTAACCCAACCTAGTAAGTAATTTTCATTTCCCAATTATGGAGTTGGGAAATGAAATGGTTGCGAAATAATTATTTGGTAAAAGTTGTTCGACCAAATGAAACTTCTGCGAAAAGTTGGTTGGCAAATGAAATTCGGCAATGCAATTTTCGGCGAGAAGGCAGGATACCCCTTGCAACACATTTCTCGCAACACATTCCTCGCACACATCCTTCACTTGTTTTGTATGTTCAAAAACCTCGCTCCGTTGAACTGTCTCCACTGAAGCTGTGCTGAGCGAAGATAGGTAAATGAAGCTTTTCTATTGGTTCATGATAAACACATACCTCGCGACGCATCCTGGCACAGCTCTGGTGGAATCGCACCCTCAAGGGAGGCGTGTATTCAATTTTGTACCCACCAAATAAATCACGCCCCGCCCACCCACTTTCGGCGAACTTTTACACAGACAGCTTGCAATCGCAGAGAGTTAAGAAATATGAGTTTTGCTTAGAACAGTTGACCCTTCACCCGGCATTTATTTTTTTACTTTTATTACGAAGATTTTATAGACCAACGGTATAGTTTACATAGGTACGCCGAATGTTTACAATTCAATACAACAGCTAAACTCATATTGCAAAAAAAAATACCTTTAAAGAAGTGTATTGTTTTTTGGTGACAGTATATTTTTGTTACAATAGTTCTTTTTTGTGTAGGAATCAGCTAGAATTCTGAAAAATTTATAAAAGCGCGCAAGAAGGCACAGGCTAATCTAACAATATGATTAATTTTATGAATACTAAATTTTTATGAATACCCACCATTCATTTTCCTCGGACTCGTACAAGAAACTACAACTAAGCGGGATATATACACGTATAAAAACGCGCACCTATCTAATAGCGAAGTGGAAAATATAAATTGGAAAAACATTGTTTCTATAAAAACACGCACCTAATATCTAATAGCGAAATGGAAAACACAAATCGAGAAAATATAATCACAGAAATGCCAACGTGACTGATAAGTGATAAGAGATGTTATTGTATTGAAACTTTATTAAGGGTCAGGAAAACACCGAGACAGGAATATACGTGTCGTTAAGAACATTTTATAAACTGATAAGGGACAAACTATTACGTTAAAGATAAACTAGTGACTAAGGTCAACTCGGCGAAGAGCGTCAGTCGGCAAAGATCGGATAGCAAAATATTACAGCAAATTGTGCATAGCTTTTTTTTACGATTGTCAATATATGGAACACCGAAACAATGCCGGAGGAATGGAATACAGCAATTATTTGCCCTCTCCATAAAAAGGGTGATATATTGGAATGTCACAGTTATCGTGGTATTTCACTACTCAGCACAGCATACAAAACCCTCGCAGGCCTTCTTTTTAGAAGATTGTCGCCCTATGTTGAGCCTAACCTGGGTGAATACCAGTGCGGTTTTCGTCCCAACCGGTCCACAATTGACCAGATTTTCTGTCTGAGACAGATCCTTGAAAAGACGTTAGAATTTAACATAACTACTTACCACCTATTTATTGATTTCAAGGCTGCCTACGATACTGTCCGACGAGAGTTTCTGTACAGAGCAATGGCTGAATTTGGCATACCATCAAAACTTATCTCCCTCACTAAAATGACAATGCAAAACTCACAAAGCATGGTCAGGGTTCAGACAGACTTTTCAGAACCATTTAGCACTCATGAAGGACTAAGACAAGGCGACGCTCTCTTATATATGTCTCCTCTTTAACATAGTACTGGACAAATGCATCCGCGATGCTAAAATAGAAACGGCGGGTACTATATTCTATAAGTCCGTTCAAATTTTGGGGTATGCAGATGACCTGGACTTGGTCGGGAGAACAATACCAGTAATGGAGAATGCGTTCCGTGCTCTAGAAAAATCAGCCAGGTCAGCCGGCTTGCTAATTAACATGGAGAAGACCAAATACCTCAGAGCCTCGAAGGACTCCCACGAACCTCAACCAGACATCACCATAGGCAACTACACATTTGCGACAGTTAAAGAGTTTATATACCTTGGGGCCATTATTACACAAACAAATGATGTGTCTACCGAAATCAACAAGAGAATAATGGCCGCCAATACAAGTTATTTTGGAATGTCAAGATACTTTCAGTCCAAATTACTGTCAAGAGTGTTGAAACTCACTCTATATAGGACCTTAATACGACTAATCCTAACTTACGGCTCAGAGAGCTGGGTATTGAGTCAAGAGAACGAGCATCGCCTTTTGGTGTTTGAGAGAAAGATACTCAGGAGGATCTTTGGAGGTGTGTTGGAGGATGGATATTCAATTCAATTTTTAAAATATGGTATTCTGTCCACAATATTGGGACAATTTTGCCAATGTCGAAGTAGATACGACAAGTGTACGGTTAATTAATTAAAATTTCGCTCCAAGAGCTGGACATTGTACGGTGAGGTTAGGCTTTTTATAAGGAGATAGCTACTCCCTACAAACAGCACGTGGACTATCGGATATCTAACTCAAACAGGGGTTACACATGTTTCGAGACTAATTCTTCATTAGTTGCTCACTAGTTCGTTAAATCACTGCAGAATAAGCTATATATTACACATTGAATCACGAAAATGAACATAAAATAAGAAGTTTTTCCCGAAACCAAACCACCTTGCTCGACAAGATGGCCGCAAGTCCGGATGGATATTGGCGATCGCGGTACAACCACGAGCTATTCGGGGAGCCGAACATCATCACAGGACCATAAAAATAGGCCGTTTACGCTGGGCCGGACACGTAACGCGGATGGATGAACATAGAGCCCCACTAAAACTACTGCATGGCAAACCAGTCGGACGCCGCAGTAAAGGCAGGCCTAAGCTCCGGTGGTTGGGCGGCGTTCAGAAAGACCTCAAAACCCTAGGAGTTAGATGTTGGAGAAAACAAGCCATGAACAGACCAGAATGGAAAAAGTTGCTCGACCAGGCCAAGGCCCACCCCGGGCTGTAGAGCCTTAGATGATGATGATTTTTTTTACGAAATGGTAAAACTGTTCTAGAACAGTTGTACAACAATTTTACTCATCATCATCATCCTAGCGTTTATCCCGGTTTGGGGTCCGCTTGACAACCTAATCCCATGAATTGGCGTAGACACTAGTTTTTACGAAAGCGACTGCCATCTGACCTTCCAACCCAGAGGGGAAACTAGGCCTTTTTGGGATTAGATCCGGTTTCCTTACGATGTTTTTCCTTCACCGAAAAGCGACTGGTAAATATCAAATGATATTCCGTACATAAGTTCCGAAAAACTCAGTGGTACGAGCCGGGGTTTGAACCCGAGACCTCCGGATTGAAAGTCGGACGTCTTACCGCAAGGCTACCAGCGCTCTTTGTTGTACAACAATTTTACTATTTTGTAAAAAAAAAGCTCTACAGAATTTGCTGTAATTGCTTGCTATCCGATCTTCGCTGACTGACCGGTCTTCGCCGAGTTGACATTATGCGCTCTCGAGTCTGTTTTACAAAATATTTTCTTCGTTCGTTTAGGGATTTGCCACACTGGATGTGTTTTGCGGTATGAGATCAGTTCAAATTAAACAATTCAGTCAGCAACAGTTCAGTTCAGGCAAATCTCTTAACACACCGAATTCACAATGGTCCTAAGCGGCATAGTTTTCAAGGGCTCGTAGGTCATTTGTTATTACAGAACTGAATTGGCAAATAAAATAAAATAATATTAAATATATATTAATTTATAATATTCGATGGATAATTATTATACAGGGTGTAATCTAAAACGTGATACAAGATAATCAAACCTGAATCTATTCATGATATTGAACAACTTTTACTATGGGCTCAACTTTGTAAATTTACAAAAAAAATTAAACTTCTATCCTTGACTTTTTCTATGGAGCAGCTCAATTTTTTTATTTTTTTACAAAGTTGCTCCCATAGTAAAAGTTGTTCAATATCATGAATAGATTCAGGTTTGATTATCTTGTATCACGTTTTAGATTACACCCTGTATATTATTAAATTTATAATAATTATCGAACCAGCTTATTAACTCACAAATTGTGTAATGCCGCGACCTATAACCGGACATTCGGACATACATTTGGAAGAATTTCCCCTGAGTGAAACGTAGACGCAAGAGTACACCCACTCAATTCAATTCAATAAATTTATTTTCTTAAATAAGGGTATTAAGAGGTGTAACAAACATTGGAGTTCAGTGATTATTTTACCATAATAAAATTAATATCATAAGAATATAATCATTTTATAATATAGAAATCATTTAAACAATATATACCACTTATTCATAGATCACATTATGTCAAAAAGAAAGGTTTAAAATATTTAAATCCAACAAGTTTCAACATATATATATATATATATGATTGGTAGAACATTACTGATTAATAGGTATCAATCGATTAAACTGTATCACATTCATGACCTCTAGTATCACAAACAAGTTCAATCGCTAGACATTGTATAACGGCCATCTGTCTTCCTAGATAATTTATCGCATTTAAAACGTCATATGCAAATAGAATACCCACGATATGTTAGTGACCCAAAAATATAATTATTTTGTCGGGTATATTAACAGAAAAACCGGCCAAGTGCGCGTCGGACTCGCGCACGAAGGGTGCCGTACCATTATCTATAAAAACGGCAAAAAATCATGTCTGTTGTATGGGAGTCCGCTTAAATACTTATTTTATTCTGGCCTTTAGTATTTTTGATTACAGCGGCAACAGAAATAGCGTATGTGAATTTCAACTGTCTAACTGTCATGGTTCATGAGATACAGCTTGGTGACAAACGGACAGACAGACAGACAGACAGACACACAGCAGATAGACAGACGGATAGGATGGTTGACTGGTAGAGAATGCCTTTAGGCATTAAGTTTAAATAAAAAAATAGACAGATAGACAGACAGACAGATGGACGGACAGCGAAGTCTTAGCAATAGGGTCCCGTTTTTACGCTTTTGGGTACGACACCCTAAAAATGAGGGGGAGAGGGGTGAAAAACAAAGTCCGATTTGGCTCAGTTCAGGTCGCACGGGAGTTGAAATATCGCCGGCCATCCAGTTGCCTGGCGGACACCGCATCAATACATCATTGCTCTGAATACCATATTATCCTGGACCTCGGACTCGCCTAGTGACGGAATTCATCATCCGCTGTAGATATCCACAAAAACCAGTCGTTTGCTACTTTTAACCAATGACTCTCTGCCATCTTAACACACGTGTCTGCTCTCATTGGGTTTTTCCAGAGCTGGGTTTTCCGGTACTAAGTAATAACTCAGGAATATATCTGCCTCAAAGGTTATCGGTCTTACGAGCCACGTGTTGATGACAGCCCACTCCATATCCTGAAATTAATGAGATATTTTACTCGTTCACTGCTAATTGGGCCTGACAACAATAAGTATAGTAGTCTCTCGAGAAAGTCTTGGCATATGCGTTCGTGAAAAGAAATACTTTCAGAAACTTCACCGAGCATGATTATATTTATCTGTGTAGCGGTATTTTAACTTTAAAATCATGATTTGTTGTCTTTTTAATTTTATGCGTTTTTGAGTTATAATATAACTCAATAAACGTCCCGTTGTCACGACCCTCAGTCATGAGGAAACGAGAATGAAGAGAAGAGAGATAACTCAATAAAACGGCTCAACCGCCTTCCATGAATTTTTCTAAATTTTTTGAACATCTAACTTATGAACCTTAGCATAAGTTAGATGGGGGTTTACGTCCTGTTGTTTACTTTTAGAGCTATTATTTACAAAACTGTTCGTTTTAGCCAAAAATTGTATAAGAAGACCTGTATTTTTTTAAAGATCTTCATGTGGATGGGAGGTACAGTCACCGGCAATAGTATCTTCCTACATGAAGGCCTCAAAAATATGTGACACACTCTTATGTAGGGCCTATAGGAATAAATAAGAGCGTGTCACATATTTTGGCGGCCTTCATGTAGGATTAAGGTACTATTACCGGTGACTGTACCCTAATAAAAAATCTTTTTCTTATTTTTATTCTACTACTTTGTCGGCGTGATTAATGCACATATTCATACCAAATATCAGCTTTCTATTGCTAACGATCACTGAGCTAAACCGCGGATAGACAGACGGACGGACATACCGAAACTATAAGGGTTCTTAGTTGACTACGGAACCCTAAAAATAATATATTATTATTATTATTATTTATTAATACACTAGCAGCTCTAGAGCTGATGCGTGTATATCTCAGCACTTGTGTTTTTTTTTTTGTTTGCACTTTATAATGTTTTAAAATGAGAGTCTAGTCTATTTTTGTATATATGTAACTGCATTGGACGTGATTTTACAGGAAATCGATAAAACTAAATTTCTCTTTATTAAAGCTAGATTATCTGGGACGATAAAGTTATGGCCATAAAGTTAGGAATATATCTTTATTTGTTTTAAGGCTCTTTATTGACTGAGGAGCCGAGCGCAGCGAGGCGACGAACGTCTCCGTTTTCACTGGTACGACGATTTGGCAGATTGATGTGTGTGTATTGGTTGGTTGGTTGGTTGGTTGGTCAGTGTCGGTCTAGAGGTCGCATTTTTCATCCGATTTCGATGAAACTTGGCATGTACGTTCCTTGATTTATTTGCCAAAAATTGTCGAGCCACTTTTTTTATTGGGGGGAAAATGAGGGGGAAAGGGGGGGAAGTTTGCTGTCGCGTTATTTATGTTCTCCAAAGTCTACGGTTCACAGAACCACTAGTTTTTAGGAAAACATATGAAACAAATTTTGGTTAGTTACGTTGTTCTTTTGCAATAAGAAACATAATATAGATATTTTATTTTGAAAATATATTTTTCTATACAAAGTTTTCATTACATTTACTAAATGTCTCTATATATTAATTCTGCTTTTATCATCACTTTTTAAGGTTATAAGTAGTATTTACAGGAAAGGGTCTAGCAGGTTAAGCGAACAAGAAGTGCCCCCAACGATGGATTTGGTCATTCTTTCAGGTGGTGTCCTGGCAGGTCCTAAGAACACTCCATGCTTAATATCAGTCCTCGATCTTCTTTTGTTTTAGAGTTATTCAGGATAATGTAAAATAATCAGTTCAATAATATATTTTTTTGACATGATGCACGAAGATTTATGCAAGTATTTACACTTTGGATGGTGACCTGAACCAGTCATTTAGATCGATAATGAAAAATGGTAACCCTCGTACAGGTGATATAATCTCTTGTAGAATTCCAGACAGCAGGATGGCGGAGCATTACATGATGGTCATCAACAAAAAGATTGCCGAAGTTTTTGTAGTAGGAGGCAAGTCGACGAATAACGGAGTTATCGGTATCGATTCGTATTTGAAATCATCGTACATCAATTCAACGGAGTGTTTGCATCATCAGAACCGCGTAATTGCAAGAGCTGAACAAATCGACGAAAAAAATGGTAATGACAAGGAAAGCGATCTGAGATATCAGCAAATTCTCGAGCGTGTCCAATGTACTATAAATACCAAAACCCCTGGAAAGTTTGTATACGATTTAATGTCTTGCAACTGTCAAGATTTAGTTCTGTATTGGGCGTACGGCTACGCGGAGAGTAAGTGCGCAGAGAGTATTGGATGCACAAAATTGTCAGCCACTATTTATCAGATAGCTGCCTATGCTAACGAGAATGGAGACACTGAACCGGCGGTAGACTACGCCGCGTATTTGATTATGGACGGATGAGTAATGTAATTGGGTAAAAATATTAAAAAAAGATTTTTATATGTTTAGAATCATTTATTAGACATTAGAATGTTAGTTGACTTCATTTTGTTGTATCATATGTATCATTTAATCCTGACTTGGAAAGTTTTTTTCGAATAGCATATTAAAATGTTTAATAAAAATATTTTGTTTTGGTTTGTATGCCGTTATTTTATTTCTTATGTGCTTGAATAAATCCTATTTTGTCGATATTAAAGGTGCAGATTACAAGTATGTAGTTTTATAGCTTATTTGTAGATTGTGACTGACAAACGGACTGTATTTATTTCATTTAATATACATACATGTACAAAATAATATATATAAAGGTTCATGGCAATTCTGAAAGAAATAAATCGGCGAATAATTTCAATAAAATATATTTTATTGTATTACAATGTGAGTGGTATTTAAATAATTTTCGGAATCATACAAATTTACGAATACCCGTAAACGCCTTATTAAAAGATACCTTTTTCTACTCCGGTACTTTTATCTGTCAATTATATAGTCCCGCCAACGAATATAAAAGCATGTCTTATGACATTTCAAAAAAGTCTATCTTGTCTATTCTTCATAAAGACCCTAGGGTTATTATGTGATAAAAAGCAACTGCTAACAGTGGTGCCCTGTGAACCCAACAGATAAAAAAGAAAAACAACACTAAATTTACAACGAAAATCAAAACTGCCAACTTAACAAACAACTGAATTCATATGGTTTGGAACAATAACAAAACTAAAATAATTGCTGCCAACATAAGGAAATAAATAAATAAATAAATAAAAATAAAAATAAAAATCATTTATTTCAGACTAAGGTCCATAACATAAAATAACATTATTGACATTTTGTTAGTACAAAGGTAATCTTATGAAAAACTAGTGTTAGTACGGCACAAAAAGATAAACTATATACTAAATATACTAAAAACTAAACAATTACTGCATGCAGTCTCTGCCAACGAGCGAGTATGGGGCCATTTTCACGCTCCATAAAAACGCTCAGTATGTTGTTGGGGCTGCCGCGAAGGCGACGCATGAGAGACGCGCACCTCTTGCGCATTATTGTCGCAAAACTGTCGGTTTGCGCGTCCGCAAACATACCCGAGGCACTACAAAATCGCGGCAACCCCATCAACACCCGGAACGCGTTATTGTATTGCACGCGTAGGCCGTTGTATGCCCTTTGAGTGAAGTTGGTCCACAGGCTGCATGTGTAAAACGACTGACAGTATGCTTTAAAAAGTGTAATCTTTACTGGTGCAGTACATCTGGCAAACCTGCGGGCCAACATATTACATCGAACAGCCAACGACCTACGCTCCCGCTCAATATCAACATCATCGCTGAGGTCGTCAGTGACCCAATGACCCAGGTACTTAAACTTGGTGACAAAGTTTAAAGGGGTATCGTAAAGTGTCACTAATGGTGCAGTAGGATAAGATTTCCTGCCAGCTTTAAAAATCATCACTTCGCTTTTCTTTACATTGTACCTGAGTCCATGGGCCACTGCATACGACTCGCATATTCTAGTCAACCTTCTCATCGCGTCAATTGAAGGGCCGAGCAGCACCATGTCGTCGGCGTAACTGAAATTGTTGACGGCGACTCCGTCAATGTGACAACCGGCGTAGGTACTGCTCAGCTCTGCGATAAGTTGGTTGACGTACAAATTAAACAACTTCGGCGAGGACAACCCGCCCTGTCTCACGCCGCATTCCAATTTATACTCGCTCGAAATAGAATTTCCCCATTTTACAAAATTGTTTTGATGACAGTACCAATATTTGAACAAGTTTATGACTTCCCTTGGGACACTTGTCTCATTACGTAGCTTGGCCCATAAGATGTCATATGACACAAGGTCGAAAGCCTTAGACAAGTCCAGAAACACACCGTAAACCGGCGTGTTTCTACTGGTGTAGTATTGGACGGTGTTCTTCAGGGCCATGATAGCGCTCTCGGTGGACAGCCCCCGCCTAAAGCCAAATTGGGCGTCGTTTAATCGGATATGCTGATCTAATTGGGCTTCGAGAAGACCGTCCAACACCTTAGCAATGGTGGTAGCCAGGGATATCGGCCTGTAGTTTGACAGGTCCGAGGAATCGCCAGTTTTATTTTTAACGATGGGCACTACAACCGTCTGCATTAGTCCTTCGGGCAGGTAACAATGGCTCATACACAATGTAAAAAACATGGCGAGTACCCTAGGCAGATGTTTTCCAGCGTGTTTCAGGTGCTCAATGCTGAGGCCATCGTGTCCCGGTGATTTACCTCTGACCATATTATTGATCACTGATGACACTTGTTTAGCAGTGAAAGTGACGCTCAGCTCGGGGGGGAAGTCCTCAGCACTAAACACCTGCGACGCTGCGCCCAGTGGCGATTCAACCTTGAAATTGCTCTTAAATAAATTAGCTATCTCGGAGGGTTCGTTCACACCCGCGACGCTCACGGGAAGACCGGACTTATGGTTGAGATTATTCGTGGATTTCCAAAATCTTCCAAACTTCTTATCAAAATGGTGCTGAGCAATGATATCCATTTTTATCTGTTGTTCGTTATTTTGGCACCATTTTAATTTTGATTTGAAAAGTCGTCTAGAATCACACATCTCTTCATAAATACGACCCGTGCGAGGTTTGCCGTGCAACACCCAGGTCTGAAAACAAAGCCTCGCCCTCCCGTGAGCCCCCCGGACATGCTTATTCCAGCCCGCAATATACCTGCCCCGTCTCACGTGTCCACCATTGTAACTACTCTCTGATGCCCCAATTAATGTGTCTACAATAGTTTGGTACATATTGTTTAAAATCGATTTATGGGTACTGTCCATGCACATTTTATTAGCACAACCAAATAAATCTGGAGGAAAATCGATCTCACGCAGTTTACAATTACATATTTTATGGTACTGCGTAACCTGAGCTTCATCACGATCCCCCCATACGACCCTACATATATTATTAACAGGAGTATTATTCACAATCTTGGGTTTTAATACATCCAGATTACACTCAACAAGGAGAGGGTAATGATCCGACCAATATGTATCCAACAATACTGACACGCCGTGCACAGATTGACGCGCAGCGCTAGTGGCTAAACAATGGTCCAACCACCGCTGACAACCGTGCGCGTCACTCACGAAAGTGTATGTACTAGGTGCTAGCCTTTCAAAGTCTATACATGACCAAGCCTGTTCTTCACAGAAATTTAAAAGTTCAGTAGCAAAAAGTTCTCCAGGATGCGCATTAAAATCGCCTAATATAAACACTGTTTCCACACTTTCACTTTCGATTATGGCACTTATCTCACTTAGGCATTCTATAAATTCTACTAAATTGTCGTTACCGGCGGTGGGCATGTACACCGAAAATATTAAGGTATAACAATTGTTAGACAGTACCTTGATAGCAGCCAGACGAACACTTTTGCACGATATGACCGTCACATAGGGCAACCGGTCTTTTCTCCACAGAAGGCCGACTCCGCCATAGGGACGCCCACGCAACACACCCGCAGACGTGTCGACCGCAGACGTACCCGTGGCCGCGAAGCGGTCGTCTATGTTTCCTAGGAACGCTAGATCATGCGGGAGTAACCAGGTCTCCTGCAGTGCGATCACATCTGCTACGTTACACAGTCTTCTTACACAATCGATCGACCTCACAACGTTTTTACAATTAAATGTTATTAATCTTGAAATATTATTCATTCAGAATACTATTATGTTGCCTCACGACGGAACTGTTTACAGTATTCGCCTTTTTATGACGAAAATCAATAAAACGGCGATAAGCAATATTTTCTGGCCAAAAATCATCACTTAAAAATAAACTCGATTTATGTTTAGGAACGAAGATTTTAAATGCATTGTATTCCTTCTGAACTTTCATTTTCATTTGAACCACAACAACATTTAAGCCTGATTTACTTTTAATAAACTCCGATATATCTTTTGTCGAGACATATATGACAGACATATATGCATGGCCCAAACCAGAATCTATAAAATCATCTAACATTTAGAGGACACAGTTCAAGTAAGAAAGAATATCAAACGTATTGCGAAGCAGTCAGATTTGGATTTTATTTTTATTTTTCATTTTAATTACACAATAGGCAGGTACATGTCTGCCTCTCAAGCTGTTTTGATATGCCTTCTTGAAGAACTACGCATTATTGTATATAGTATCTTTAATGTATTTGTAGTACTGTTTTGAAAAAATAAGTCCCGCCGAGTTTCTTGCCGGTAATAAGTAATACTTCTCGGGTCAGAGGTGTAGGGTTAGAACCGGTGGTAGTTTCTTTTCTCTCTGACGTTCATAAGTGCATTGTAATGTGCCTAAATTGAAGAATAAATATCTTTTATCTTATCTTTTATCTTTTATCATCTCTTGCCACTTCGTATATATAAATAGGTATTTTAATATCAGCGGCTTTAAATTTCGCCTCAGTACATAAAATAGCTTTCCCTCGGTTCCCTTCAAAACGGTTTCTTAACCTCCCCCTCTGGACTAATTCCCATTCACTCGAGTAAGCATGCTGTTTAAATTTACCCCCGCGCGCGACATCGGCCATTGTCATTACATTCGTTGTTTGCGTGCATTCTCTATTGTTTATCACCTCGGTGTCGGCTAGTCCAGTTGATATCGCCTGCCGCGCATGCGCTGCAGCCGGTAGTCGTTGCGCAGTGCATATCGGCGCCTGCGCGGAGTGCGCGGGCGGCGGCGATGGGACAACAACGGCATGCGCACGCGCAATGGTCGACGTCGACGTCATAACGGCCGGTTCAAGTTCAAGCGGGCGGTCGGTTACTGTATGAGTCATACCTGTCTTATCGCAATCCACCTCACAATTAGAAAAAATACGACTACTCTCTGCTGATCGATTTGAAAGGGGCCGTGGTGACTTTTTGGGGGATTGGGATATCGGATCCGGAGTATTTACACTTGGAATGTATGACAGCTGTAAAATATCCCGGTAGGTATTCTGACTGTTACTGACGGGTAAGGACTCGTCGACGTTACTCGCTACCTCGCCATCCCTGGACATCGGAGGCAAGCCGACCGGTCCACTATTTAACTCAAAGTTACTTACGAAAGCTCCTCGCTTTTTATTTACATTTCTATGCGTCGATGCATTTAATAAGTTAATTTGAGACTGGTTCTTTACCGAGTCTAACTCCGCCCTCAACATATCCAATTGCTTAACTGTAACAGATTGTTCTTTTAACGATGATACTTCATTTTGCAATATCATAATATCTTTTAACAACTTCGTCACGTCGAGATGATCAAACAGCAGAGGTGGTAACTTTTGAAGCTCTCTCGCCACAAATATAGGTCTCTCCTCTGCAATTGTGTTTTTGAAAACCCAAATAATATCATCAATTTCGCGCAAAGTCTTGCGACTTCCTTTCCTGGATACATTTCGCTTCACATTCGGTATAGAATCAAATAACAAGTTTTTTGCCTCTAAGATATCAGACTCCGAGAAAGCACTGACACAAACACGGCTTATTGACTCTTCTAAGACCACATCAATTTTGTTGCTCACAAACGCCAGCACCTCATTTATCACTATATTGCACGACGTGCATTTTACTACTTTAGAGGTCATTTTAGCCTCACACGATATATATACACAACTTAACAGCGCGCGCAGCGCATTGACACACGACACACGACCAGCCACCGAGCTATGCGAGCGCGACTGCGAAATAAAGCGGTATTAGACATTGCAACCTGCAGGGCCCAATCTGTCAGGTTGGTAGGTGTAATTAAATGTAGGGCCCGTAGGGAGCTGAAGGAGGGCAGGGAGAGGCAGGGTACAAAACAGATTGGGCCCTGCAGGTTGCAATGTCTAATAGCCGTTTAAAGCAAGTAAGTTGATGACATTTGAAAAAAAATATATTACCGTGTCTATGATTACGTTCTCTCAACTGTCATTTGCCACCACTTTTCAACTTCTCGCTATTTCTTAAAGCAAACTGCGTTTAATCTTGTGCTTTATTTAATCACTAGTCGTAGAAAAAGTAATGTATGCAACGTTGTATAAGTAGGTCAAAAAAGGCTCATGGCGTCTTTATTAACAATTTTCGGCTTCGCCTCAAATTGTTACACACGCCACTCACCTTTTTTGAACTCTCTTATACAACAATGGGGTTGGCCGGTCGAAAGTATTTACAGATGGCGACAGCATAGCTGGGTCCCTGTCAGTCCTACAAATAGTGTCAAAATCACGTTTTTTTTTTAATTTTTTTTGACCTGGATGGGCTAGCCTTTAAACCAAATCCCATACAACAATACTAGTGAAAGGGACCTAGCTATGCTGGCGCCATCTGGCCAAACCGTTGACAGTTGCCAACCCCATTGCATAAAATACTATAATAGATCAAGAGTAGGCCGAAGGCAGCCCTAGCTCATCGAGAGCAGCAACACTAACCGGCGGGGGTGAGCTATTTGCCTCATAATGAATGACGTAAGACATGTCAAATTCTGAAACACGCGTAAACTCAAGATGGACAGAAATAGACGCAACGCAACTAATTTGGAAACACATTTCAAGATGGCCGATGGCATACCGCAGCTAGTCTACATAATTTTGTCGGTTACTTTGTTGGATCTTCACAGATCCCGGTGGAGGGTAACCTCAAAGCAAGAATTTTACGTATTAATTTTCAAGGGAATACCTTTGTCTAACAATATTTCAAGTGTAATAGTTTGTAGGATACTATTTATTACACAAAGCAACAGGAGAATTAGGTACTGAGAAAGGATATGTCGTCGTAATGTTGACGAAAATTATCACTTTTACAGCACAAAACGCTCTTAGTCTTAGATCTTTGAATCGTTATAACAGGTTTTTTTTTTAATTTTAACCTTTTATTTTGTAACATTTTACTCAATTTTGTAACAAAATTTCACATATATATCATAATGATCGTCCCTATTCGAAGAAAGGCTCTATTGTTGTGGCTCTTAAAATATTCGAGCGATGAGGACACAGGTAGAAAATTTTAAAAATGTCATGTTGCCCCCAACAGATACCAACTCTAAACATAAATTAAAGAAAGGTAAACATTTAATTCGAGACTTTGCGTTAAAAAAATGCGTATAGTCATTTACTCTAAAAAACCTCTCGTGATTGTACTTGCCAATGAAAAAGAAGAGAGGTATGGACACTCCCAAACTTGCTAAGTGTGGTAGGGGACAGCTCAGCGAATGTCATCCGTCTCAAATCAGGAGCAGAGCCCGACTGGTAAAGTAAGTTCCTCTACCATACAGAAAACTATGTATAACTAACTATATATAACTAATGTTGTATTCCTGCAGGTGAGTAAGATGTGTTGACAACATAGTGAATCCTCCTTTTTAGGGTTCCGTAGCCCAAATGGCAAAAACGGAACCCTTATAGTTTCGTCATGTCCGTCTGTCCGTCCGTCCGTCTGTATGTCACAGCCATCCGTATGTCACAGCCATTTTACTCAGAAACTATAAGACGTATCTTTATCAAATTTTAATATAAGGTGTTGTTTTGTGTAATATACACAAATAAATATTACTTTTGTAGTGAAATTCTTAAAAAAAATATGGGAGGGCACTTCTAATTGCCAAAAAAATATCAACATAAAGCACATCAATCCATAGTGCTTAAAAAATAACATTGCATTTTGTTTGAATCTTTTTTGATTAACTGGATAATTTCAGAAATAATCACTCCGAAAATCGAAAAAAAATTGTCCCCCTTAAGTAACTTTTAAACCGTACGTAAGTCTAAAAATAATGAACAAATTCAAAAAGATACATCTTAGAATATTCTTTTAAACATTATCGGCTAAGTCATTTTAGAAGTATCTCCAAAAAAATTACGTTAGCAGATACGACCTTGCGATAGTAATATTTTTGCTAGTAGGTACGGAACCCTCCATTATGCGTGGTCCGACATGCGCCTGGCTTTTTTATAAAGGGTCGGCGAGGCGCATGCGATACCCCATGGAATTGCTGACGTTCAAGTCCATAGACTATGATAGCTGCTTACAATTAGGCAGGCTGTTTGCTTTTTTGCCACCGTGATGGTATGAAAAAGGTAAGTATTATACTGGCCCCTGCAAAAGAAAAGTATTCCGAAAGGAAATACCTCCCCCCCTGGCATAAATCAAGCCAAAATATTGAGTCATTTGCGCGAAAATAATTTAAAACTAAAATATAAAAAGGCTAAGCTAATTGAATAGGCCTAAGTATACATGGCTGTATTGGCTCTGGTGTTGGTCAGTATACGTGGAGAACTTTTTTCGCGATACAAATTACTAGTATAATGTGCGATTGAGTATCAGTATGTATTGTCAAGGTCGCCGGAAGACGCTGGATGCAAGTCGCTTCCGACCGATAATTATGGAGGTCCAAAGGGGAGGCCTATGTTCACCAGTGGACGTTTTATGGCTGAGATGATGATGATGATGTATTGTCATTGTGGATTCGCTGTTCTCTACAAACACAGAAGATCGGCAACGCGACGTGCAGCAGTGTGCTATGGGCCGGTTCAAAAAGCACAGTGCTTGAAGATGGAGACCTAGGCTCTCCGAAACATGTCGCGCGAAGTGACCCAGGTGACGTGAGTGTCACCGTTATATTTTATAGTGAATAAACAAGATATTTTGTAAGACTCAGAGGGCTACAGCGCATTCACTAGGTTATCTTTAATGTGATGTTTTTTCCATATCCGTTTGGAAAATGTTCCTAACGATGCGTATATTCCAGTCCTTGTATTTTCCTGACCCGCTATAAAGTTTCATAAGATAACAGCATCTTTTATCAGTCACGTTGGCATTACTGTCATCGTGTCTTCAATTTTGCTAGTAAGTACAGTCAGCAGCAGATGTAGCTAAGCGGGTGAGGTGTTCAAGATGAGCTTGACACGTCATTATTGTTAAGGGAATAAGAGCGTATGAAACTCGTTCTGAACACCTCACGCTTAGCAACTTCTAATGTTGACTGTATTATATAAAAAACAGGACTATAAAGTAGCTATATACAGAAAACGTTTGTAAAACTATAAGTACGTACTTACTTATGGAGATAACTACATAATAGTCCTGTCACAGACAGAGATGACGTCATAAACATTTTGTGACATATGTAGGTATCTACAACAAATTAGCATGGATAAAAGTAAGTAAAATATATATGAAGTGGCTCAAATTTTTCGGTCAAAAATTGAGACTGAAAGAGAAGCTTATCTAGGGAATTGTGCCTCATTTTGACTAAGGAGGTAATGATGTTATATGTTAATGAAAATGTTTATTTGTTCTTTTTATTTTAAGCTCAGCAGTTTCCGAAGGAAGGGGTGACCAATAAGAATAAAAACCGAATGATTATAAAAGATTCATTAGCTAGGGATATTTACACGCACAGATGTGTCCGCCGGATTTGTCCGACGGATATGCACGGCGGAAAGATCCGTTCCCTAGCTAATATACCGCCATTTTGGTACATAACATTCACTTTAGGTTCAGGGACTGTATCATAGCCTGCATGCATATGACCATAAATAACAAGATGTTTGTTTTTAGGGTTCCGTACCCAAAGGGTAAAACGGGACCCTATTACTTAAGGCTCCGTTATCCATCCCTCTGTCTGTCTGTCTGTCACCAGGCTGTATCTGATGAACAGTGATGGTTAGACAGCTGAAATTTTCACAGATGATGTATTTTTGCTGCCGCTATAACAATAAATAATAAAAAATAGAATAAAATAAATATTTAAGGGGGCTCCCATACAACAGACATGTTTTGCCGTTGGTACGGAACCCTTCGTGTGCGAGTCCAAATCGCACTTGGCCGTTTTTTTGCGATTGCAGTGCTATCTGCGCATACCTTTGCGCGATTGTCCTTTCTATACCTTATTTACGTTAGTTGGTTACGGAAAATTACTCCTTTTCGTTATTTTAGTATAACATAAACTTAGATCATGATTTCCAGCTATGAAAGTAGTGCGGAAATTGATAGCACTTCACCTAATTTGAAGATAAATAGTGGATTGTTTGCTTCCTTTTCTTACTAAGTCAAGAGATAAATATATCAAGGTTAATGACCTACGTATGTATGAATTCGAAGACGAGCAAAAAGTGCAACCACCTTTTCTGAAAAAACTTGCCAGAATACTTTATTTAGGAAATATTACAAAGTATCTATATCAATGCACAAAAGGACATTATTTACTACCGATACGACCAGATGGTATCTTAAAGTGCGTTTTAGCTTATTTCAGTGATCAAACAAAAAACAAGATGCCAAAATACGGAGTGGTCTATTTATTCTACGCTTAACAGTACCTATTATAAGATTAAACATAGCATCAACGTAATTTATCTAGAAAAAATGACTTTTACTTTTTCCTATTTTTTTTTGCGTTGCAGATGTTGGTACTTATTCACGGTGTTTTAAATTCTTAAGCCTTTCATAACCTTGTAATTTTATATCGTGGTTTTACACTACAGTGCAAATTACATTACAACTAGATCAGATTGCATCCCGATGACGCATGACCCTTGATAATATCTTGCTATATAAACCGGACGCAGAGACCGGCTACTCATACGAAGATTGTCAGTCAGTATCCGCGACAATGAACGGATTAATCTTCATCTGTATTTTATTTTGTGGGTTGAGTGGATTTAATGAAATATCAGCAGGAAGCTTATCCAATGATCTTAAATCTGCATCTGCCGTATATACGGCAGATGATATCGTCAACAATAACAGGGATTATGGCAAAAAACAAAGTGACATCATAAGGACAAAGCGAGGTAGCGAGATATCATTAGAAAGCGTATCCAACGCTTCCAGATCTGCATCCGATGCAGTACATACGGCACATGAAATTATTGATATCAAAAATGAGTTTGATGAAATAAGAAAAGGCAGAAAGGGTTCTGGCGGTAAAAGAACACGACGAGGCAGCGAAATTAATTTAGAGAGTGTATCCAACGCTTCCAGATCTGCATCCGATGCGGTACACACGGTACATGAAATCATTGATATTAAAAAGGAGTTTGATGCAATCAAAAACGGCAAAAAGGAATCTGGCGGTAAAAGGACACGGCGAGGCAGCGAAATTACACCAGGAAGTATATCCGACGCTTCTCGGTCTGCATCCGATGCGGTACACACGGCACATGAAATCATCGATATTAAAAATGAGTTTAACGAATTAAGAAAAGGCAAAAAGGGTTCTGGTGGTAAAAGAACTCGTCGAGGCAGTGAAATTACATTAGAGAGTGTATCCAATGCTTCCAGATCTGCATCCGATGCTGTACACACGGCACATGAAATCATTGATATTAAAAAGGAGTTTGATGCAATCAAAAACGGCAAAAAGGAATCTGGCGGTAAAAGGACACGGCGAGGCAGCGAAATTACACCAGGAAGTATATCCGAGGCTTCTCGGTCTGCATCCGATGCGGTACACACGGCACATGAAATCATCGTTATTAAAAATGAGTTTAACGAAATAAGAAAAGGCAAAAAGGGTTCTGGTGGTAAAAGAACTCGTCGAGGCAGTGAAATTACATTAGAGAGTGTATCCAATGCTTCCAGATCTGCATCCGATGCTGTACACACGGCACATGAAATCATTGATATTAAAAAGGAGTTTGATGCAATCAAAAACGGCAAAAAGGAATCTGGCGGTAAAAGGACACGGCGAGGCAGCATAAGTGAATCAGTTACAGAAGATGCTGGCTCTACTGTTAATAAGGTTACGGCAGGTATGGCAGCATTACTAAAGACTTACGTATATCAGCCGATCGCTCATGGAAATTTTCTGGAAAGCACGATACGAGGATACACCATGCTGGAAACGAATGAGGGCAAATTAGTTTTTGGGACATTGGACGGTGAGCTAAATCAGTCGTTCAGATCGATAATGAAGAATCGCAATCCTCGCACTGGTGATATAATCGCTTGTAGAATTCCAAACAGCAGGATGGCGGAGCATTACATGATGGTCATTAACAAAAAGATTGCCGAAGTTTTTGTAGTAGGAGGCAAGTCGACGAACAACGGAGTTATCGGTGTTGATTCGTACTTAAAGTCGTCGTACATCAATTCAACGGAGTGTTTGCATCATCAGAACCGCGTAATTGCAAGAGCCGAACAAATCGACGAAAAAAATGGTAATGACAAGGAAACCGATCTGAGATATCAGCAAATTCTCGAACGTGTTCAATGCACTGTAAATAGCAAGACTCCTGGAAAATTTGTATACGATTTGATGTCTTGCAACTGCCAGGATATAGTTCTCTACTGGGCGTACGCATACGCGGAGAATAAGTGTGCAGAAAGCCTTGGATGCATAAAACAATCCACTCTTTATCAAATAGCTGCATATGTTGACGAGAGCAAGCAACTGCAGCAGCCAGAAGACTACTCCGCTGGTATAGTTATTGGTAAATAAACAATTAATAAAATATGTAAATACATAACATTGAATGTAATAATAAACTTACAGTTTTGTACTTTTTTATATCTCTGGGTATGGGTATTTTGGTAGATAGGAAAAATAAAGTTTATATAAATAAAATTATTTTTGAACATTCTTTGTTGTTGTTTTGTTCATGATAACTTCAATATTTTATAATTGTAAGGGCTCTTCATTCTCATACTAATAAAATCATGTCCATATATATATGATAATTTTTTATTACAATCTTTAAACTACAACTCGGCATGTATTGTTTTTACTTTTGTGTCACTATTTTTGATTTTCTTGTTTATATGACCCAGTATGACGAGGTATCCAGATCGTCTAGCTATGCCTAATAAACTGACCTAATTGTACGGCAAAAATATATACTGCATATCTATAACAAATAATAATACAATAAACTTCCGGATACTCTTAAAAACGTTTCTTTGAATTCAAAACCAGGGCTATACAGATATGTTTTTATTCTGTGGATGAATACTTTAGGTCATTGTCCATAATTATAGTATGTCTAAATAATAATTGAAAAGTTTGTAGTTTATTAGTCTCATCTTTTATATTTTTTTGTGCTGCACTTCCAGCGAAACATTTGAAACTGTAATTTCTAACACCTTCTGTACATATGTACAGTACAGAGTATGTCCGGAAAGAAAGTGTCTTGGTTTATATGGGAGCTCATACATTCTATGACACTATTCTTTGCGGACAGACTATACCAAGCCTACACAAACACCTCATCGCTTTTACAGGTAGCACGAGGTCACCACATATAAGCGCAATTTTATTCGTAAATTTCTACGATTCGAACAGCACATCTCAATAGTATTTCTACACCAATTTGTAGTATAACAATCCAGGTTCACCCCTGTAACTTGATATTTGTGGATATTTTAAATTCACATGAGTACCTAATGATCAAAAACGTTAACTCAACTGAAATAAGGTTCGCGCTATGATACGAAATTAGTACGTGAGCCTATGTGTGGTGACCTCGAGTTATACTTATGATCTATCTAGTGATTAAGGTTATCCGTGGTTTAAAATTATCATTGCTACCAATCACTTACTTTACTAAGAATATGTCACGATCACGCAAGTGAGCTCAATGTGAATACTCACCCAGAAAGCCTTAATCCTATTAGGAGCGATGAGCTCGCCCTGTAGCATGAAATTGGTTGCACTTTAGCGATAAATCTTCGATAAATGAGGCCGTGCCTTCATTTGACGTGTGTGGCGTCGCACAATATTTTTCGTCCATTTGTTCGTTTCTGAATTCTGTCGTTTTCATAATAGCTAGCCGATAATAACTAGGGATATACGCACAGATCTGCCCGCCGGATTTGTCTGGCGGATATGCCCGGCGAATAGATCCGTTCATGTATGGCGCGAATTGGACACGGATTTGTTGACATCTGAATAGCGCCATATATTGGCGGATCTGTCCGCCGGGCATATCCGCCGGACAAATCCGGGGGGCAGATCTCTGCGTGCTAATGTGACAAACGAAAAAGTAGTTATAATTGTAGAATTTATTGTAGAAACACATTTAAGTGAATCTTTATTTCACGATAATAATGTTCACGCGACTTTATTTGTAATTCAAAAATTATGTGATTATTAACTGCCTTAAAAATAGGGGGATGATCTTAGCTGCATTACATTTTTTTTTTACATTATAGAGTAACTTGAAAAGCATTTTTAACCTAGGCGTAGTTGTAACTTTAACTATCTAAACCTTATGCCGATTAAACAAAAATATACCAGGATTAATTATTAACTAGAAAATAATTTAATTTGGCCATGTGATCGTCTAGTAGAAACCCCGTTGTAAACCTTAGAACCCATCGTCTTTTATGTGTAGATTAATTAGATTTGGATTTCCATACTATTCCTAATAACCCTATTATTCCATCAGTAAAATTTATATAAAAAAAAGTACTATAAACCGATAACTTTAATAAAACACTTAAGCTTGTCAGATTTAAATAACTTATATTTTTTTTTTGTAATTATCTCCTACCGTCCCTACCGTGACCAGTTACCGTGACAGTAGTAAGCCCTTGCCGTTTGTATTTATATTTTCCTTCTTAACCCCTTAAACTGACCTAGCTAGCTAAAGGAAAATATATTTTTATGCGTGTAAAAAAAATTTTTTTATTTCATTAATACCAAAAGATACAAACATACCTACTTACTGTCACGTACGGATGGAGACAGGCCAACTAATCTAAGTAATACCTATTTTGTTTTGTATTGTTTTTAATAGGTATTCCTAAGCATTATATATTGTATATTTACCAGCGTTTCGGAACCTACTTTCAGACAAGAAGAAACGCCAAGAAACTCGTCTGAATGTTCGAAATATGTATGAAATACTGAGAACGTCTAATAAATATGACTTAACTACCCTTATTTACCCCTTATAGAAAAGCTCAATTGTCACCAGTGAACTGCTCCGCCTGTCACCAGCTCCCTATAACAAAATTATTTAGTTTGTCCTCAAATAATTTTGTTCCCCTAAACTCTCCCAAAATCAATATGTGTATAAATTACCTTGTATCATATTTAAAGTACGCGTCTCAGTATCGCATCCATATTTTACTGAACTTATTAATCCATATTTTATAGCTATTATTGATCATAAATTATAACCCAAACCAAATTAATATGAATCATAATAAAAATCTAACACTCTATCCCCACCCCCATCTCTTGCAAATAATACCAAATTCAATTGAATATAAAAGTAATAAAATCCTAACACCCTGTGTATGAATCTACCCTAACTCTACCCCAATTCACCTATTCTAATGTGTGCAAAAAATTAGAGGCGAACCTCTATTCTAATGTGAGTGTGTGTGTGTGTGTGTAAGCGTGTGGGAAACCCTAGCCCTAAGCTAAGCTGGAAAACGTTCGGCCGACAAAACCGAGGTATAGCAAACCCTAGTGTCTGTGTGATTGCCTCCCCCCAACCGTTTGAGCCGTGGCCTGGGTACAGTTGAGTAAGGCGCCCTAACCAGATATATAATGGAAATATATACATATATTTAACAAGACCACGTTTCCTCAATTACCAACAGAGTTCAACGAGTAAGGAATACTCCTAATGGCCCGCACGTGAGGCCCTCGCATCCATCTGTCAGACCTTTAAGAAACGTAAGGGGTAATAATCGTCACCTATGTTGGTAAAGAGGTTGACGCCAGACCCCCCTCCCGATCTGGACCTAACAACTCTACAGGATTCCTGAATAAACTTCTTTGTCACCTTTAGGCGAAGTGTATTCAGTTAGGTCGACCATGCAACCTGGACATTGATCTAGCTCAAAATCGCGGAGAAATTCACTAAAACACGTAAGAAAAACAAGTATTGAAAATCCAACAGACGCAGCGAGACTGCGCTCCGTTGAACTCTCAACCTTATTGTCTACAAAATAAAGTCGATAATTCAACACAAAGCAACAGAGTAGCTACACTGCGTCAAACTCTCAACCTTATCGACAATAACCTTAGTTATCCCGATATACTACGAGTGAGCCAGAGTCAATGACAATCCGACGGGCAAAGTAAGAATGACTCGAATTCCCTCGGGGAGCGGTATATATTAAACCCGGCCTCGCTAGCGCGTCTGGTTTGACTAGCTCGATCGCCTCTCTCAGTTTGACGAGTGTGGCTACCTCTGTCCCTCTGATGGGCCGCATGTTCATAAGTTTAAACAAACACTTGACATCTGATTAATGAGCTATTAATATCATGTTTTGGTGAACTATTCTTTGTTCTTTAAGCTTTTAAAAGAAATGCTTTGTGTTTGATTTAATTTAGTTAATTAAAGAAATACTTATTTCGCGTTAAAATAAATATTGAAATGAAATATATTATCCATTAAAATATGACCAATTTAATCATAGACTTGAATCTGTAAAAATAATTTAAACCAGTCAGCTGTTCCACTGAATTTACTTGTTAGCTAGACCAGCTAGTGTGTCTAGTTACATAGTTATCATTAAATAATTATAACGATATACAGTTCTAGACAGTAGTTTGCGATAAATCTAAAGGCTATCGTGAAATGTTGATAGGTACCGACAAAAACTGACAAGTTTAGAAAAATGGTGAATCTATATTTATGAAATAGAAAACACGATTAGAAGAAAATTATTGTATTTGAGATTTAATTGGAATTTTATTAATGGATTGTTTATATAAACTACACGATATAAATACCTGGTCTAGGTAGGTAATTCAACTCGTAGGAAGGAATATAGAACGTCTTATCAAGCTGGAAGATTTTTTTAATAAAAAATAGGAAAAAAAAACCGACTTCAAAGGAGGAGGCCTGTTAAAGGTTCAATAAAATAAAAAAATGTCTTTAAAATATGTATAACTCGCTTAGCAAACACAGCGGAGGAAACAAATCGCCAAACATGAACTTTGCGTCGTTGAATAGTACTCGTACCATTCTTCATCAGCAGATCTTACATCATCAAATAGTTTAAAAAAAAAACATGCAGCCGAATTGAGAACCGCCTCTTGTAATCTTGAAGTCGGTTATTAAACTAGAACAACAAATTCGTATATTTTTTATCCGACAACATCTCTCTTATGTTTACCGCGATATAAAGTTTATAGCTCTTTGGAGTTGACGGTAACAAATATGTATGTATGCACGACACGCGCCACGCGATACGGGGGCGAAATTGATTTACAAATGCCAAGTTTTAACATTAAACTTGGAGGTAATTATTCAAGACGAAGCTAGAAGGAAGGGTGCGATTTGATGATCAAAGGCCAAACCACGCTGTAAGATAAAAATAAATAATACATATTCCTTTTTATTCACCCAAACCTACTGGTCTAAAGACCTGAGGCCAGTTTTATAAAGCTAACCTAACGAGTACAGTGGCGAGACAGCAAAATGCTACTCGGCCGAGAGAGTAAAATGGCCCGGCCCAGTACTCGGCGATGTGTTTACACCTTGCGAGTATTCGGTCGAGAGTACTGACTCGCCACTGTACTCGGTACGGTAGATGTAATCGTCCTAATAGAACGCGAATGGGCGATCATCGTAAGTTCGCGCGAATTTTACTCGTACGAACGCACGATCAAACATATTGAACCCGAAAAGGTGTCCTTACTGACATCTACCTACGATGATCGCACATTCGCGTTCGATTAGGACGATCACGCTTTTGAACGGTTCAATATTAGAGATGCAAAAAGGCGCGATGTCTGAAGGAGGAAAAAGTTAAAAAAAGTTAAGTTACAAGAATCTACCCAAGGAAGCTTCCAATACTGCAAGTAAATTGTCCTTACTGCACAAAGTCAACACAGCCCAACGATTTGCGCTGGTGTCGGTACATTAAATTAGCAAAACCAATACATTAAACATTAGTGTTGTGGACCACGGATACTGACGACGCCCCGGTATCGGAAAAACATTCCCATGCTAATGCTTCGCTAATACGGTCAAGTTGGAAACTGCATTCAATTTTCCGTCTTATTCCATGGACACGAAGGTCTAAGTTGCCTGCTAGGATTTCTACCCGTAATGACGCTGAAGAAAACAATGATAAAATATTTATTATGCACCTGGGTAGGGCAGGTACAATCGCCATCAGATATATCGGAACGCTCAAGGTGGTCAAATATTGGAACAATGCCTCTATTGTCAAGGTGATAAAGTGCATGTTTAGATATTTTTGAGTATTCTGGCCGCTCAGATGTATTTGATGGCGACTGTACGGGAAAAACGACTGTTGACTTTTGACTTCTCTCTTTGTTTCACCTTTTACAGAATAAAGATCGATGTTATTGCTTGGTTGGATTTTTACTATATCTCGTTTTTTTTCAGATTAGAAAAATATCGGTCGTTTTCGACACTTTATATCTTTATTTTTTTTAGCCATATCTGGGCAAAATTAAAATAAGACTATTTTTTTCCACTATTAGTGATACGCTTAATCCAATAAGATGCAAAATGGCTAATTTCAAAATCGCACGATTTTTCTAATCTGAAAAAAACGAAGTATAGCTTTATACCATTCAATATTCGATTCAATCAATTCACATAAGTTACCAATAATACAAGTTTTAAACAGCAAACTTTTTTTTAATGACCGAGCGAACGTTTTTATACATACTCCTGCGTCTAATTTGTCATTAAGATGACTGACAGGTACATTCAAAATGTACCTATACTTTATAAAGGTTGTCATATCATAAGATGATTGCTAAGGGGTGTTCTTAGGGATTTTCACACAATATAATAATACAATCACTTGGGTAACGTTTTCTTGATCCTTATAAAATTTGCAGGGGTTATAGTAGATATACATATAATTTGAGAGTTCGTATATGGACAGGATCGATCAAGGGGTTATGGAGCTAGAATGCGCTACAAAAATCTTCACATGGGTCTTTTTATACACTGAGAAAAATAAACGGTGAATATCACTGATAAACCATTAACATCTACAGCTTTAAACGGTTCCAGAGAAGCGTAACGATCAATGCAGTAAATTTTACTGTTTTCAAAACATTAAAGAATAACAGTAAATTTTACTGTTTTGCCAGTAAATTTTCCTGTTTTGAGTAGCTAAAGCTATTGTTTTTCAATAATTAGTAATGTTCAATGAGTAATTTTTACTGTTTTTCAAACATTTGTTAATATTGTACAAAACAGTTAATTTTAAAGTAAATCACATTAAGTACTGTGTGATAGTTAGAAATTATTTTTTTTCAGTATATTCAGCTTGTTTGCAAGCACGAGGCGAACTACTAATTTATGAATGTAGATAATCAGTCCAAGTTTCATTGGAGTGTTTTCCGGAGTAAGGAGTGATGTGAGTACTCAGCAATAAAACTGCTGCTTAAGATATATTGCCCTGTGACTAGTGAGTTACGTCTTGGGGCACCATTCCACGCACAACGGAACTAACGAACGAGTGAATCGTGTTGTTTATATACAGGGTGATTCAGGAGACGTGAGCAAGAACAACCCTACATACTTAGTTAACGATAATGAATCGGCCGCCGTGTCCAAGTGAAATAACAACGAATTTTTTTTGTGATGTAGAAATTTTGTTCGGTGTAGTTATGGTCACCCTACAAAAACAAAAAAATAGCTCTAATTACACTAATACTGGTATCAAACAATAGCTTGTTATTGACTGAATCCACAGTGTTAATCCTGCTCACGTCTACTGAATCAACCTACGTGTATATACAGGTGTCCTTAACCATTGGTGAAAGCGTAAACAAATATTAGGGTATTTAGAACCAGTAGTTATATCTATTAGGTACATATCTTAACAATCGGTGCAGTGGTTACGAAGAAAGTGATAAAATGGAATTTCTTAGTTTGAAGCAACCTGTATGTAATTAAAATGCCATAAGAAAACACACACTACATTGCGTTGTTCTGACGTGACATGCCACTAATACGCTGTTGTCAAAAACATTTTTTGTTAGATTTTTTTTAACCTTTTGTTCTAATTATAAAAATATTTACGTAAGATCATTTCTGAGAAGTAACCCGACGTGGGATTTAAGATTTTGTCCAATGACTAAGGACATGCTGTATATGGGCATTATGGGCAAGGCTGGGAATATAGGTGAATATTTTAGTAGTTCTAATTGATTTCATTTACTATGACAATGAACTGTCTAGCAGGTTACTGCGAGAAATTGTTGACTGGAAGTATCTAGAATAGCAGATCGCAGTAGGCGTTAAATGTTGCATATTACTTATTGTAATAAATGGTGAGAATAATTAATTTTAACGGTTTTACAGAACAATAATTTCATAATTTGCTTCTTATAAAACTGATATTAACAGTAAGGACCATTACCTATCCTAAATAATCGTAGCAGCATTTTTTTCCTTATCAAGTTCTCCTCTCAAATCGTAGCAGCATTTTATTTTTCTTACAAATATTCGTATTCTAAGTATGATTAACCTCCAATAATGTTGCTTGGAGATTTTATTTTACCGATCCTCTACTACTATATGTATACTTACGGTGGTGCTATTTATATTCAGTATAATTGATTGACAGTAAAATGACAAGTCGCCGTGGGGTGCCCGGCCTTAGAATTGTCCCCCACCATATCGTCCCGTGGTTGCAGTAGGAGTCTGTTAAGGGAATATACCGGGAGATGGGCAGCAGCATCTTCCGAAAACCTAAACAACAATAAACAAAAAAAAACTGCACGCGCCAACCCGCCTGCCAAGCGTGGCGCATATTTCAGCAGTGGACGTCCTATGGCTGAGATGATGATGATGATGAAAATGCTAAGTGTGATATTTGTATTCGTAAAAGTGGTATTCGTTGCATCACTGGTATTCATGTAAGCTAGCGAGCAGCGAGCGAGCAAAGCGTTGCAGATTAAAACTAAGTTCTAGATTTCCTGGAACGTAGCCTCGACTAAATTACTTTTTGAAACTATCAATCGGCTTTCGCCGTCACGATTAATGCATTCTTTAGATTGGCAATGTAGGTAACAACAATAGTGATCATGATCAATCATCATAGTTTAGTTGCGAATAATAATCATGATTTAAGTATGCATTTATTTCACTAAGGTAATTATTTCAGTTAACTCTTTTCCCGGCGTAGTACGATTTTCCCGAGTCAATCGAATTCCAACCTTAACCTTTTGATTTAAGGTTAAATTTTAGTTGGACTCGCAAAATTGAACTTGTCTTTAAATAAATTATCGAAACTATTTCGACGATAAGAAGGATTTGCTTGGAAAAGGCTTAAGTTTACTCACCCCAATAGCGAGACGTTTGTTAAAGACTTCAGTTTGTATTTCAAACAACATAAACTCAATTTACAGTTACTTAGTAAACTTGCAAGCCAGACGACACGTATTTCTCTCGGCAGACCAAAACGGCGAATGTTGAAGGTAATTCAAGGTGGTTACATACTTTATGGAGATGGAGAGTTAGTTTCACTTTCGTAAATAGCTCACGTGCTCATCCCAGGCGGGAATTGCGACATTTATTCTCTTGATTTCTCCAGACTGTACTTACAAATATGTAAAAGCTACTTATAATTCGGGAGAAGTGATCGGATATTAGAAGAAATTGTAGCATGGAAAAATTATGAAATTGCTATTTATTTTGACGCTGAAATATTGCGTTTGTGTATATAGGGATACCATAAAATTTAGTTTCCAGTAGGTAATATGTGAGAAATCAATTTTTAAATTTTGAAGCGCGATATAGTTCAACAATTCCATTTTTTTTTCACTTAATTAGGATATATTGAACATTTTGCATGCTTTTATCTACATTTCATTGCTAAATTCAACAATAGGGATGATGACAGATAGGCACTACCTATTTACTAGACCTGGAGTTCGATTTTTGAATCTCACCGGTGACTTTTTTTGTATGCAGCCGATGACTATTTAGTACGAAATAAGTCACCCGATGAGATTCAAAAATCGAACTCCTGTACGCTTACCATGAGTTATGACATTGACGTTTTCAAGAACGAGCATCTTGCTTGTAACATATTAGTGTAAACGAGATGCACAGATAGAAAATTCGTTACTCGTTAGCGAAAATGTCAATATCAAACTCATGGCAGCCGTACTGTCTGCATTATTTTACTTAAATTCAACGTATCATTGGGCCTAAGTGTTTTTCTTGGTGAGGCGTGTTATTTATTTTTCATTACATGAACCAAATATTATCATCCAAAGAATAAAGACTGAAGGGGAAAATAAAATCACACGAAAATAACGTCAAGTTTCTTTGTGATATGTATCCACAAACCCCAAGCTAAAGGAGTTATGAACAGTGCCTTTCCATTTACGTGACGTGAATTTAGCAATAAAAATCCCAAAGTAAAATATGGCGATGTCGAATAATCATAATTCACACGGGCTATAAACATTGACAAGGAAACCCGATTTCAGGTAAAGGGTAGAGAAAATCTGAAGTTGACACCATTTCGTGAGTGCGGTGCTGTGTTCGCGGTATGGAACTTGCGAGGGGCGCCCGGATTTTGAGGAAGCGTGGGTTATATAAACGTTTATTTGCATCTGAAAATACACTTCAGTTGATAATGGATGAAGACAAAATGTGTAAATACACCTACGGGAGAATTTAAAATTTTAAAAATGTATGTGTCTGGGGAATTATCTTAAGCAAAAAAGGGACTCAGCATTTCGAAGAATATATGTTTTTTCTATGCGTGTCGTATTGTAAAAAAATTGTTAAAAGAAATGCTTCACGTGGTTCCTGGTTTATACTTGACGTCTACATATTAGTAATAGTCTGGTAATAGTAACGTACACAGCTTCAAAACCTGATATTTTTGATGAATAAACTCTTGATACGGATTAAATAACGAAGTATTTAAGTTTAGTTGCTTTGGGTTACTGTGGCAGTCGCTTTAGGCACATCACACATTCCACACAATCTGATCTGAATTCAGCAAATTCATAGACAAAATATTTAAATTTGTCTATGGCCTCCATACAAATTCAAGCAACATAAGCATTTTGTCTATAAATTGTCTTAATTTGGCTCAGGTGTGTGGTATCCCTTAGGAAATCGAGTGCCTACTCGGATTGGTTCATTTTGAAAAAAAACATTAAAAGTGCGGCGCTCCGTACGAGGCACCCAATGAAACCTCTCACTTTCGCCTCGGGATCAAATTCACAATCGAAACGCATTCAATCCGGAAACAAAAAAGTTTGGTCGCGTATAGCGGTTGTGTTTGCATTGTTTTCAGATTGGATATTGGTTCCTTCAGTTCAGAGCAAAGATATACATTGTCATCTATTTTCGTACTCCTTTAGTCGGTTACTTACTACGAAGCTAGTGGTTCTGGGTTCAAATCCCGTTAAGGGTATTTATTTGAGTGTTTATCACAAATATATCGACATCTAGCACCCATTCAAAAATATGTTTACACTTTTGGACCTTTATTACAGAGAAGTAAGGTGCAAAAGTGTAAACATATTTTCGATCGGACTACAGGTTCTATTGAACCGTGACAAATACTATAATACATTTTCTATAATATATCGTAAAGCCGAACTTTCTCATGTTCCTTCATATAATTATGTGAATTTTCCCATAACTGGTTCGGTGGGTACCAAATGTGACGTTTTAAACGTCTTACCATCTCACTCTCCATCCATCTCCATCATCTCACTTACCATCAGGTGGGCCGTATGCTTGTTTGCCACCATCGCTGTATAAAAAAGTACATCATTGTCGGTTGTTAATAATAGTACATTTCGATATTAGTGCGGAAAGTATGTCATTACTTCACGAGTACCGAGATATGCCTACGGCTCGTGGCAAGACTCGGGACGAGTGAAGAATGACATTTACGCACGAGTATCGAACGACGTTTTTTAATACAGTTGCGAAAAAATTATAAAATTGTCAATTATTCACTTTGAGGTTACTTTAGTACATGTATCCGAACGCTCCACGCGGTGCGGTGCGGCGCTGTGATTGGCTGTCTGTCACTGTCATTAGCTGTGATTGGCTGGAAAAGTAAAAAGCACTAGTATGCGATATCAAACTTTCCGCACGCTAAACCACTACAAGAAAAGCACTTTTTTGAGCAACTGTATTAAAAAGTACATTTCTAAATGAATTATTGTGGCAGTAATGCTTTATTGTCAACCGACAATGATGTACCTTTTACTTGAAAATGGCTCAAATGTTAATAAAGCAAACATAAGTTACAATGACAGTGATAAATGCAGGAACATCAGGTGGCTGAGCGAGCATACAAAGTGCCGTATTCTAATTTTAAAATACACAAACAATACAATAAAACACAATATATCTTAAACTATAGCACCTAACAAATAAATAATCAACCAATATTGAATTTGTATTGGAGTTGCATCGCAACAATTTTCAAACAAATTTAATTCTGATATTTCTGATTCTGATGTTTAGGCGTTAACTGTTAGAGTATAAGAGCCCATGACACTAATTATACAGGGTGAATTTTAAGTCGTGAATCAAAATATGTTTTTCTAACTCTATAAACAACGAACAATTTAATGCCCCGACTACTCACTAAAATCAAACTAGATTTTTTATTTTTTTAAATAATATTGTTGTCATTTATGTTTCTTTTAAAGGTGATATTAAAACGGCTGTTTGACATTTTTAGAAGTTATATCTAATTTTTCGCTAGGATAAATTACTAAATTTATGCGAATGATAGTTCCAAATCAAAGAGTCAATTCAATTCACTAATTTAAAGATCTTAATAAGTCGATGTAATAGCATGAAACTGACATTAAAAGAAAAATAAATGTAAACACATTATTTAATTTTTTTTTAAATCTAGTTAGATTTTAGTGAGAGTCGGGGCATTAAATTGATTGTTGTTTATAGGGTTAGAAAACATATTTCGATTCACGACTTAAAATTCACTCTGTATATATATCATCTAGGAGACTTTTCGAAGTAGGTTCAGTGTCGTGATTAAAGTTGGATCGCGTCTAAACGTGTTTCAAACTTAGAATACGGCCCAAGCTCGTTTGTTTAAATTGCGTCGACTACATACCGCTAACACATCCAACAGCATTTCTCTCTGTCTAAATAAGCATTGCCATAACATCATTTGTTAGCATTATACCATGTAGTTTTACCTTTTGACCGCCGTCGTCTGATATATTAGACAAAATTACAACGTGAATGATGATGATTTCTTCCTGTTATCCCGCATTAGGGACATAGGGTTCGCAGAAGAGTTTTCCATTTGTCGCGATCTTGTAAAATATTAGCATGCCTTTCGCCGCAAATCATTTAACATAATTTCATTTCCCAAACAACTTATCGCAGAACGTTTAGTTAGCATACCAACGTTTACCGTACCGAAATTTTCTTTTTGCATAGGTTAGGTTAGTATGTGAAATAAAATTATGCGGAAAAATAGTTATGCGAAACGATATTATCTGATGATTTTGCCAAGTAAAACCATGGGGAAAATATTTTGGGAAGTGATAATTTGCCATACAATTTTCTAATAAATCTAAAATTAGATTTAATCTTATACTTCAAAACACAGTTTCTTATAATGCTCGTCTCGTTCATTGTACTTATATCAGAATATTTATTGTTGACGTAAGGAAATAAACAAGAATGGAAATAACGTTCCAATTTTTGCCGGCAGGAAATTTGGGAATTGTCAATATGCTGATCAAAGCGGAAGATTTGTAGATCGAGAGTTGGTCGTAGGCAACCCTACCTCATCGAGTAGCAGAATTCGGTTTAAGTAGGGCAATGCACGGTTAAAAGTTATACATTTTATTACTTAGTAACCTAAGCTAAACTTGGAGCATTTTGTACATTAGCAAAAATATAGTTTTAAAATCTTCTTCATCGAGTAGCAAATTGAAACTTATGCCAATCTAAAGTACCAATAAACCCAATTACAAAAAATGGTAGCCGACCTTAAACCTGGAGCTTTTGTTATTCAGCCAAGTTTTATGTTTTTAGGTTTAAATCGACTGCTTTACACCTAAAACATAAAATGATGTGATTATACCTTATTAAAAAATATTGAAATAATTAATCCAGTAGAAGTTAAAACTTGTGCCATTCGAAAGAAGTCATTAATAAGAGAAAAAAAAAGAAAAAAATCAGGTCTGTGTATGGCTGGTATGGCTACCACCATTATTTTGGCACCACTCAATGAGGACTATCGAATGGGATGCGTGCCCATTTGCTAGTCGTTGAAATGGCTTTTGTCATAAAATAGGGTAATTTTTTGCTGTCTATACAAAATACTCCAACTTTGGCTCAGGCTATCGATATCAAAATAACATTTAACCTTGCATTACTCTACAAAAGCCGAAATTAGCTACTCGATGAGGTAGGATTGTCTACGGCCTACTCTTGATCTATTCCATTGGAAGTGACGTGGGCGTCGCTTTTAGTGTACCTGGAGGCCTATTCAAAGATACTTAATAATTTATTATTGACCGAGTAGCAAAGGTCTCCGTTTCAGCTCTATGGTTAAAATGCTTTCATATATATTACTATAACTACTAGGGAATTATATTCAAACTGTGAGCAAGAATATGTCTCACCTTAGTGAATAGTTATTTTATTTGATACATATATCAGTTTGGTGGTTAGCCGTGGGGTGCCCGGCCTTAGAATTGTCCCCCACCCTATCGTCCCGTGGTTGCAGTAGGATTTTGCTAAGGGAATTTCCCGGGAGATGGGCAGCAGCATCTTCCAAAAGCCTAAACAACAATAAACAAAGAAACTGCGCGCCAACCCGCCTGCCAAGCGTGGCGCGTATGGCAAACCCCCCTTTATCAAAGAGGAGGCCTATGTTCAGCAGTGGACGTCTTATGGCTGAGATGATGATGATGATGATCAGTTTGGTGTCTGTCCGGCTGTGTCCTCTACAGATTGGATTTATCAAACGATTCCCGTGAAATTGTATGCAGATTAGTTTATTCTCGTTTTGTTTTTTGGAAGGCTTTAAAGGGAAATCGGCACAAAGGACTTGAACGTCATAACATAATGCTCTATGACCCTTAATTGCCATTGCCCTATAGACTATAGTGAGCTAAGATATTGTATTTAAAGTCGCAATGGAAAATAATTACAGGTGGGCAATTTACCTGTTTTTTGCCGCCATTTTTCCATGGCGTCCAATTTGACAGTTAAATAAAGATAATTTCATTTAGATATTGTTGTAGATAATTTTGTCATTTTATCATTATTTAAATAATCAAATCTTCTGCTGTAAAAAATCACCCAGTCTCTCCTTACCGAATTTTTAACTTTTAAATTCCAATATGTTTTTCTTCAAGGGGCTATCTAAAAAGAGACACTCAATACAGGCAAACCGATTAGTTTTTAAAACTTATTCGCTGTGTGCATGATTGTGGCGCCATCTCTTGGGCAGGTGTTCAATCTCTTTTTTTTCTTTTTTATAAATAGGTTGTATTCCTTGCTTATATGAAATGTCACTGGCTGAATCCATTGACTTAGTATGTATTCTACTAGACAAGCTATCTAGAACAAAGTTTGTGCGCCACATTTGGCGGTTGACAGCTGTCATTGAATCAGAGATTAGCTTTAGCGAAGCAGACGTGACAGTATTATGACAATATTCATATTCTGCCTAAACACATTTTGTAATGAAACGTGATTAAATAATTTTAAAAGAAACTGATTGTTTTTTATTTGTAATATTTATTTTCAATCTTATATCATGTGGTACTTTAGAAAAACACGACCGAGCGCTGTGTTTCATTTTGAATGTAATTATTATTTAAGTATACTTATAATATAATTAGGTACTTAACCCTTTATATTTACTTAAATTCATATAAATATTTAGTAGCTATAATGTGTGCGATATTTTGATTTTTAAGTTTTAAATTTAAATCATAAATTAGGTACCATTTTTATGTAATTAACTCTCGCTTTCAATTAATTTCAGCAAAATCGCCCTTGTTATACAATAATCATAATATGTGTTACGAAATAAACATTAAAATGTACCTATCTGGATTTTTTTTGTATACCACGTTAATATTTGTATGCAATATAAGAATCTAATAAATAATATAGGTACATCATAAGTGTAGGCATATGTGTTACTTCTGCGGCATTATTCTATGCGCCGAGGAACATTGGCAACATGGCGTCGCACCGCGAACAACAATTATTTTAATTTAGTGTTACATCTAACTTTGCGCTTATTTACCGATGGAATGTAATTCCGTGGCTTCTATTACTTTTATTAGAATTATTAGTGCAGTTTTATACTACGCACGAAGCCATTATTTTTAATATTATTATTTTTTAATTTTTGACGCTTGCGTGGCATCATGTCTGTCGTCCAAGACAGAATGTCAGGCTGATCACTTAAAGTCGAGTAAATCACTTAAACTCATGGCTGAAAAAAATAGTATGGGATGTCATCTCCTGTTACTCAATGGCTGAATCACAATTTTGTCAGCGGACAGGGGCTTTTGCAGTTTCATTTCTTGTCACATTGTGCACTGCGATCGTTCTCGTTATCCCCACCATGCACTTCGCACATAGCGAATACCAGCATATCTGGACAAAGTGACTGGAATAACCCCGAAATTAACCAAATTTTGATAAAAAGTGCTCAAGGCTAGAAGTAGCTCCAGCCAGTCTCCACAGTAATGACTGATGACGAAGCTAATATATTCACGATCTACATTCATACATTAAGATCTACATTAAGGTACAGCTGAATTCCATCCCTATCTATACCAGCACGAGTGAAAGAGAAACACTGCACTTCAAATTTTGCAAAATGATGAATTTAATAAAACTATGAATTAAGAGTCGCCAGGACGCTCACGTGAACTCGCGTTCCCATACAAACGTAGTTCAGCTCTCATTTTAAAACGACATGTTTTAGAACCACGAATTTTGGCATGGGCATTTTAGTAGTACAGATCTAGGTCGGACATTCGTTTTCGTTGCTAAAAATTGTAATACAAAGAAAATATAGCAAAAATAAGTTTTGTATGTAAATCTGTAACTGGCTGTATTTTCTTTGTATTACAATTATTAGCAACAAAAATGAACGTCCGACCTAAATCTGTACTAGAATTTCGTGGTTCTAAAGCATTTCGTTTTAAAATGAGAGCTGAACTACGTTTGTAGGGGACCGCGAGCGTCCTGGCGACTCTTAAATTGAGAAAATAAGGCAATGAAGTTTTTAGTATTAGTGTGGTGAAATTTTCTCCTTAAATTACAAAAGTACCTATAAGTCAAGGAACTAAAAGACACACAACTGTTTAAAGCTAATATTAAGATGTAACTTTGGAATTATTTTCTGTCGAGCCGATTTCGTCCAATCGTGTATCAGAAATAATCAGAATTAAGGAAGGTCTTTGAAATATTATGAATATTAACATAATTTCCCAAAACAAGTAGCTATAGCTATATGATTGTTTAAGTAAAGTCAATTTGAAGGTCATAGGGTGTTGACATCCTCTTAACACATACATATATTCTGCATGTATTATATAGCAAATCTGCAAAACAAATCAAGATTTTGAAGTCCGAATACTGCCACTTATTTATTCTTTTCGCTTTAAGCACATAAAAGTGTCCCGAAGTTTTACTTCGCCGCAATGAATTATTGGGATGAGGAAAAATAAGGAAGTGGTTCTCAATTCGTTGGAATGTTTGATTTTGCTATTTTTTTATATTTGTACACTGATTATTTTTATGAAATTTGAAAATGTATAAGTTATTTTTGAAAGGGTATAATTGACAGATGGTCCCACTGCCATCAGATGATGTGATCTTGGAGAAATCGTAAGAATACCTATAGTGATTCGAGTTTTTTTACTTAAATTAGCTCGGGCATTTTCTTTCGGAAAAGTGGAGTAGCCAAAATAAAGTCGGTTGCTTTTTTTTTAAAATTAATATGAATAATTCTGTGATTATATTGACGCTTCAAGCATGAACGAAGACCTAGCACGAAAATCGAATTTTGTTATCCGCCTCTATCGCTCTTGCATATTCGAGAGATCAAGTAAGGGAGATAACGCAATTTCCATCTATTCGCCAATAGTATAACCCACTTTCTGCGACGTAACGTATACCCTACATACAAAGTAGAAGACCATGTGTCGAAGCACTCGTAGCACATTGATTTATATGCTAGTCATGCACGCTGGACTATGTGTTCTGAAACCGAAATTCAATACCAATATAAAACTAATATCATTGGCGAACGCACGCATCTGCGCTTTAAACATTTTACTACTTTACTTTTTAGCACTTTTGTGTTGTTTTTAACCGACTTAAAAATTTTAAAAGAGGAGATTCTTAATTCTTTATATTTTTTTTTGTTTTTTTTTTTATAGTTTGCTACTCCATAATTCCGTCATACCTGAACTAATTTAGAAAATTATTTTTTTGATCGTAATTATATTCATTGGTCCCGTTTTTGTCAAAACGCAGTTATGATGATGGGATCCATGAGGATTCGAGGGAATCCTTCAAATATTAACGGCATACATATATTATAGCGATTTTACGTCAACAAAACAAGCGTTTACATTTAAAGAAGTGGTATTTGACGAACAGGAACTTTCGATGATGATCAGAATGGAAACTAACGACTCATAGTTTTGCGTTTGGCGATTTGTCCTCAGCGCTGTGTTTGTTAAGCAAGTTAGATTTTCGAGACAATTTTTGTCACTTCATTGTATGGAATTAAAGAGTGCACCATCTACAACAACCTTTCACCAATTTCTTCAGCCTTACGTTAAACGAATCACATCGTGCCTGGGAAGAAACAATTCAAAGTATAATTGCATATAAATAAATAAAAAATACTTAGTTAATAATTTCGATTTTCGACCTTCGATGCGTCAACATAACCCTTCTCCCTAAACCTAGTGACTCCACTCAGCTTTGCGGTTTTATAGGATTCCGCAGGATCCGTTTCCGGATCCGGTCGGAACCGGTTCCAGCCCGCTATTAATAACCGGTTGCCCGGTGATTACCTACTGACCCGGATAATCCACACATGATTAATTAAGTAGCGATCCTTGTTGCATTGTATATTCTAATTGACTACACGAGGGAAGGTGACGCTATAACTGCCCCACGACGTCGACGCATTGAGCCATGACAGCCACAGGAAAGCTCATTCAATTGTTGATTTTATTCTACCCTGAATAAAGTCCAAATTAAGTTTGAGTTTGCAATGTTCTTACGACTTTTATGCGTTGTGGGTTTTCGTGTCAACCAATATATTGTGAGCTCTTAAACCGTTCCAGTATTGTGTAAACGCTAATTGCTCTTAAAAGGATGGCAACAGCTAAATTCCATCCCTGCGCGAGTGAAAGAAAATACACTGCGTTACAATTAGTATGGGAACTCATTTCAAGTTTTTCAAAATGATTAATTTAAAAAAACAAAGAAATTAGTAAAAACAAAGGAATTAGTGTGGTGAAATTTTGTCCTTAATTAAAAACATGTAAGTCAAGCAACTAAAGACATACAACTATTCAAAGCTAATTTTAAGATGTAACTTTAGAATTATTTTGTATCGAGCCGATTTCGTCCAATCGTGTATCGGAATTAACAAAGTTCTTCAAAATATAAAGATTATTAACTTTTTATTTTACTTCCCCAAAACAGGTAGTTATAGCTATAGTATATGATTGATTAAGTAAAGTCAATTTGAAGGTCATCGAGTGTTGACATCCTCTTAATGCTAACCAGGCACGTATTCCAAAGCATTCTTTCGAAAAAGTATTTCATATAGAAATGCCATTACTCGTATAATATTATTATTTAGCCACTCTACAACCTACATAGCCAAAAGTTGATAGTTCGAAGAAGTTGGGTCCCAGTGGCTGTCTCCGACGTGATCCATCGTCGTTATTAACGACATGTCTGATAACTGCTGAAATGTCACGGCTGTCTGGCTGACAAACTATAATTAATTGTTAATGTTCTAGTGTTCCTGCAGCCTTTTTCCGTCACAAAAAATAATTTTACACAGAAACAAAATGATTATGTTGTATATTTTGTAGGGTACATATCTGTTTGGCTCAATGGTTGAATGGCTGAGTTGTGGAGCACTAAGGCCTTTTGCATATTATTAGGCGGAATAGCTACCTGTTTTTTCCAAGGTGTCCGTTGTATTTTAAGCCTAAACAGTGCGTAGCTAGTCCGACAGCTCTATCATGCATTTTCTACCTTTAGGTTGTCTTTGTCACGCCGTTTTACGTTCTGCCCGCTAGTCAGTACGAGTCTCCTCGAGTGCTTTGTGCAATAAATTTTAAATAAACTAGTAGTCCGCCTCGAACTGAGAACTCGCGATTTATTTGCAAACGAGTTGACCAATATAACAAGACCCAAATGAAGATTTTTTTTCGCTTTCTAAGTCACCAACCCCTTGATCGATTCAGCTCATAAACGAACTCTCAAATTTTATGTATCTCTGCTAAAACCCCAACAAATTTCATAAAGATCAGAAAAATGTTACTAAAGTTATCGTCGAACAAACTCTCAAAATCAAAAATTCATCGAAATACCGAGACGTCCCAGTAGCCAGAAGTTGTTTTTAAGAACTCGCTTCGCTTACGCTCCGCTCGTTCGACAAATAATGTAGCCTCCAATTCTCGATGATTATTACCTTAGTCACCCCCTAGGAATTACCAAAAATCATTTCTTAGTCAAAGTCCACGACATGCCTGTGGGTACGTTGTCTGACAATCTCTCGGTTACGCGGTTGTTTTACAATACAATACAAGTATACAGGGTGTCCCAGAAATCGACGTCAAGCCGTGAATGGATGATAGACCAAGTTATAACAGTTATCAGAATAATACAAAAAATAATCTATCTCATGTTCTTCAAAAATTATGGTCACTTTAAAAATTTACTAGAAGTTAAGAGACCAGGGCGTGAATATTGTAGTAAATTTTTAAAGTGACCATAATTTTTGAAGAACATGTGATAGATTTTTTTTTGTATTTTTCTGATAACTGTTATAACTTGGTCTATCATCCATTCACGGCTTGACGTCGATTTCTGGGACACCCTGTATATTTGGATGATTTTATTAGTGTTTAAGGCAGGTATTTAATTTTGATTTCTTATCTCGCAGCACGCCGACCGTCGCCAATAATCTCATAATTACCTACGCCGCTAAAGCCACAATTAAGTTGGAATTTGATAGCGTAATTAATTACAGAGAGCTTTAATTAGACAAACTTTATACCAAGCTAAGTTTATAATAAGCTGATGATGAAGCGGAAAATCAGAACTCGCGAACTGGATCCATAAAAGTGTAACTTGAGTTCCCATTACATAAAGCTGTTAGGATTTCTACCTCTTCCCCCTTTTTAGGGTTCCGTAGCCAAATGGCAAAAAACGGAACCCTTATAGATTCGTCATGTCTGTCTGTCTGTCTGTCTATCTGTCTGCCCGTCCGTATGTCACAGCCATTTTACTCGGAAACTATAAAACGTATCATTATCAAATTTTTACATAAAGTGTATTGTGTGTGCCGCTACTTCGTTCGTGAAACACCAGCTGAGATGGTGTGGCCACGTCGTACGCATGGACAGCAGTAGATTGCCGAAAGCAGTGTTCTATGCTGAGCTTTCTTGCGGGAAGCGAAAGCAGGGGGGGCAGTACCTGCGGCACAAAGATGTTCTTAAACGCCACCTCACTGCTTGCGGTATACCATGTGAACGTTGGGAAGAGATGGCGCTGCAGCGGTCGGAATGGCGATCTACTGTTTGTCATAAAGTGGAACAATATGAGCATCAGCGTTTGAGAGACCTGGATGCCAGACGGCATATAAGAAAGACTCGTCCTAAGCCCACGTACATATACACATACAACCCAGCTGGCCAACTACACTGCGCTTTGTGTGACCGCGTCTTCAAGACAAAGTTTGGCTTTGCAAGTCATACCCGAGCCTTCCATAATCCTGCAAGAAGTAATTGACGGAGTCGCTGTCGCCGGATACGGCGTGGAGAAAATGATGATGATGATGTAGTGAAATTTCTGAAAAAAATATGTTTAGCGGGGGCACTCCATACATGCAAGTAATTATCAAAAATTATTTTTTTACCAAATATCAACACGATGCAGATCAATCGATAGGTTTTTAACATTTTTTGATTAAGTGGATATATTCAGAAATAATGACTCCGAAAGTTTAAAAAAATGTGTCCCCCCCCCCTCCGTAACTTTTGAACCGTAAGTCCAAAAATTATGGACAAATTCAATAAGATACACCTTTAAATATTCTTTTAACGAAAATTATTTTGAACATTATCGGTTTAGGTGTTTTTGAGTTATCTCCAAAAACTACGTACGAGTACGACCTTGCGATAATAATTTATACGATAACGTAGCTACGGCTGGTTTTTATTTTTATAAATAATACACACAATACAATACAATACAATATTCTTTATTGCACCAAAAATAAAAATAAAATTGTACAATAATGGTACGGAACCCTTCATGCGCGAGTCCAACTCGCACTTGGCCGGTTTTTTTTAAGCTAAACTTAATTAAAACTTTCTTTTCTTATTTCTACTGCGTACACACACACACAATATTCTTTATTGCACCAAAAATAAAATAAAATTGTACAGTAATAAAAAGTTTAGAATCTACATAGGTAGCAACAGGCTGCGTATCTTATTACTTTAGGTTAATATTACAAGATACACGATTATCAGTAATAAAAGAAAATATAATGTAAGCTGCTAGCCTAATAAGGTCGTATTATTATCGCCTATCACCATAGCTGTCACGTTCTAACAAGTATGTAAGTGCGAAAGTGACGCAAGATAGGCGATAAAACGGCAACCATGATAACCATTCTGTAGGTATCAAAAAGTATTCCGTTAAGAGATTCTCAGTTCACATTCACATTCTTAAATAAATAAATATACATTAAGGGACAATCTCATGAACGTGACTCCTATTGTCTTCGCTTACGAAGCATTATTAAATCCAAAACCAGTATCTCCATCATCTCCACATGGTGACCTATTGAGTCTCCGAAACATTATTCGCCGATTATCGATTCGCAGACAACCACTCGCTGGGTTCTTTGGTAGAAACACGATTGGCAGAATTCTATTACGCAGAGTAATCTTTTCGAAGACCAGTCAGTGCGCAGATTATTGATTCGCAGATTTTCTTTTCGTAGAACGGTCGTTTTGTAAGTGACACGATAAGCCGACCAACCATTAGTCGAAAAACGGTTCGAAGAATGACCACCATTGGTATCAATAAGTATTGTTTCCTTAAAAAATGAATTGTGTAAAATTCTAAACATTCTACTGAAAGTTACGGAATCTAAAGGATTACTCTGCCAAACGATTTTTTTCCAATAATAGTTCTGCGAATTGAAACAGATGCGAACTGAATCGGTTGCGAACCGTAGAGCTGCCAAACGTTAGTCGTTCAAAAGATACGTCTACGAATAAATCATTCTGCGAATCGTTGTTCGGCGAGTCGTTGTCTGCGAATCGAAAATCTGCGAGTAATATTTCGGGGAATCACTAGGTAGCCTCTCCACATACGTGTACTTATTACAGAAATAAGATCACAGTGAAGACCCTAGGCGATCGCTAGCTTTCTCTAAGCATCTATAATATCAGCCCTGACCGCTGAGAGGATCATCCTTGGGCACTCCATTTAGCAATGTTACTTATTCATCCGCTAATACTGTAGCTACGTGGTCAGCTTTATAATACAGGGTCACTATACCGTGTAGGCATTGTCCCCGAGAATGTAGCGAGTCGATTTGTCGTAAGCACCAGTATGTGTAGTGTACCTCTAAATATCCGCAACTGATCATAATTGGATATTGTAATTGTCCTAATTTTCGAATCATTCAGGCAGGTGAATATTGCTATCTTGCTACTTAATTGATAGGTTTTCATGTAAACAATTGCCTACGGCTTGGTGTTAAGCACCGAAACACTGTTTTTCTCGAAAACTTTGTGTGACAATTCTCACCTTGGGTTTACTTAGTAACGCAGCAGCGTCCATAGAATCCGATTCCCGCCGGCTTGTCTAATTTTCAGACGCCTGAGCAATTTTTCTACAGCTCATCAAGAAAAATGAAGTTATATTAAGCACCGGCTTACCTATGAAAAATTTTCACCCATCGCCACTAAGATAATGTCGATAAAAGAGGATTGAAATTAGTTTGAAATCATTCATGTTTTAAAATTGGATCGGGTCATTTTATTCGTCTATGTTCAGCAGTGGACGTCTTATGGCTGAGACGATGATGATGATGATGATGATTTTATCCGTTACAAGGCTCATACTCAGGAATAAATTCAGATCGAATTTAATTTGAATCAAACCTTACGCATCAGCAATAAGCACTAAGGCGTGCGCGCCAATCAATAAGTTTTCAAATTAAATCAGATAGTTCAAATTGACGTCTGTGAATAGACCCGCTAGACATGCGAAGTATTGGAAAGGTTAGAAAATAATCTCTATAAAAGCCGTCTGTCCTAAACACACGCGTCTTTATTAACTTCCTGTCAAGACATGGGAATGACAGAGGTCTTATTCCGATAAGTAACAAGTACAGAATTAGAATCACAAGAAGCTGTAGAATTAGGCGACTTTTTAAAAAAACAGAGCCTCACGCAAATGTTGCATGGTTTATTTATTTTTTCATCGTATGGCTACATGTATATGGATAAAGATAGGCATTTATTTTTTTAGGTGGTAATGGTAGTGGGAAAGAAGATGGTGAAGAAAAGCCAGTGTGCGAGGTCCAGATGGGACAGTGCAGCTGCCAAGTTTGTTACTCTTTTAACACCATCCAGGGATAACGTATAGGTTAACTAAGGTGTTTCCTACGGACGCAGAGAAACATTGATCCCCAAAGAGTTCAAAAATAGACACGTATTTTTATAAACCTTTGAAAAACAGCTATCGGCCTTCTGAAAGCCCCATGACCTGATTGTGTTCGTCGATGCATTCAACAATGGTAATTGTAGTAGCAACATATTTTTAGGGTTTTTTTTAAAAGGGATCCAAATATCAACAAAATCACTGAGCATGACACAATGCCTTCCCATTACTAATTGATTAGGAAGGTAAATAAAACTGGAAATAATAAGATTTGAAGAAGATAGGGTAATAATATGAAAATCCAAATCAGACCGAACTTGGTGAGTTATTTTATATTTAGTTTTGTCATTTAGTGTTATTAATTTATTGATATGTTATTTAGTTATTAAAAGATACACATAGTAAAGTATGTATATCTTGTGTTTCTAGAAAAAAAAAAGAAAAAAAAAATCAGACCAAATGTGAGAGCAAAAATTTGGTCTACACACGGAAAAAAAAGCTTCCGAGATATTCTCAATCCAAGTAATTATTATTATCTTGGAAATATTTCCTCGTGACAAGTATTTATTTCCTTTACCAAAAATATAATTCTTCGCTTAATAAAACCACGTTTTCATAAAATAGAAATACAAAAAATGTATTGTTTCAAGAGTATATTGAGTAAATAAGAGAGATTATACTTTAATCAAACAAGTATTATCTTAGGTAAAAGCAAACTAGAAAATCTTTAAGAATATATTCGCTTCTTTATATTTAAAACTTTATTTTATTTACGTTAAAGGAAATAAATACTTGTCACGAGGAAATATTTTCAACATAATAAAATAATGTCTTAGGTTGAGAATATCCTGGAAGCTTTTTTTCCGTGCATGTTAGAAAATATACTCTCGTTACTTGTTTTTATTGAATAAGTAAATAACGAGCGGAACGGAAGGTGTTGAATTGCTAAATAAAAGTTTCTACGGAAACGATTTTTGAAATCTATTGAAACGTAGCCTTTACTCACGCTACGAAAAAACATACCTACACAAATACATACATAGACTGCAAAAATCGTAACTCTTAGTAGTAGTATAGTAGTATAATACTTTATTCCTTCTTCTGCAAATAAATGCTTTGTTTGTTTGTTTGTTTGTTTGTATTGTACAACAAAGAAAAATACAACAGTAACAATATAAAAATACAAAACACAATATTTGTACAAAGGCGGACTAATCCCTTAAACGATCTCTTCCAGTCAACCTTTGAGCAGTTGAGGAGTTGGGGGTTGTTGGGAGGTTGGCTTTGGGGAGTTCTTCCTTTTAACTTCGCCGTAGTCGGGTAAAAATAGGAAGTAATATGAACCCGTTGGAACGCATCACGTACAAAAACTCAAGAAAGCATTAACAAAGGTTTCTTTACAAATTAACTGACGCAGCGTATATACAATGTAACAATGTAGACGGCAGCTCGATTGGGAAACCATGAACTGGTAAATAAAGCATCGCAATTTCTCAGTGATGAGAATTCTGACTGAACATTTTCAAGCATACGCGAGTGCTGGCAAGTTCGTTTTTAGGTGAAACTCCGTATAATGAATTTGTGGACGTGATAAACCTGATGCCACTTACACAGAACATACAAGTCAGATGCAAGGAATGCTCGCACTCCAATTTATTTGCGTTTTAGTTGATCGTCAACTGTTCAAATAATGAACTCGTGACATTCCAACTATCAGATATAGATCGCTAAAATAGATAATAGTACATTACGCACCTAGGGCGGTAAAATAAAGAACGGCTCAGATCGCGGGCATATGTGGCCCGAACCGAAGGTAAGGGCCATTAACAAGCGATCTGAGGCCTTCTTTATTACCGCCCGTGGTGCGTACACAATTTTACGTCTTCTCCTGGGTGTGAAGTGAGATTTGCCGCAGCGCCCGTGGGCGGCAAATCTCACTTACCGCCCAGAGACGTAAGAAAACGTATGTTACCCCGAAGTAATCGGAAGAGTTCATCTAAAAATGCTGACCGAGTAAAATTTATTTTAGTTACGAGTATACTAGATGGAGTAGCAAGTGCAGGCGACATTTCCTCTTACATTTTGGGTACCTATCATTAGGGGGCTTTCACGTAGATGGCGCTCACATGTTCTACCCTATATGGCGATCGAGCGTCTTTCTCCGAGTTCGCTTTCTATGTTCGCTAATAAACACCTTTTTTGAGTTCCGTACCCAAAGGGTAAAAACGGGACCCTATTACTAAGATATCGCTGTCCGTCCGTCCGTCCGTCTGTCTGTGTCTCTGTCTCTCTGTCTGTCTGTCTGTCTCTCTGTCTGTCTGTCTCTCTGTCCGTCTGCTGTCTGTCTGTCCGTTTATCCGTCTGTCCGTCTGTCACCAGGCTGTATGTCATTAACCGTGACAGTTAGAAATTTTCACAGATAATGTATTTCTATGTCGCTAAAACAATAAATAACTTGCCGTTTTTATAAATAATGGTACGCAACCCTTCCTGCGCGAGTCCAACTCCCACTTGGCCGGTTTTTAACAGTACCCATCAAGATAAATCTGTTAACTTGAAATCATGTACTAACCTAATACTTTAAGATCGGTTCGTTGGAGCTCTAGCCAAGCGATTTTAATGACACTTCCGTACGCAACTTGTTGACTTTTTTTAAGTATCGTTTCCTCATTCTTTGACAAAAACATCTTATTTCCCTCTCGAAGCGAATTCAGTTACTCCTTTCTAAGAAAGTAAGATTAATTGGCAATGGGATGGATACGGGTTGCCTGAATCTCGTGAAAACTTTTCTAATAATCAACTCTGGATCAGCTATTTATCTTTCACTTTAATTAGGCTTGTTCGTTATGTAATGTATCAAAGACAAGTAAAAAATAGGACTATTAATATAATTATATTTAACACTAGCTGTTATGTATTGAAACGTATTGCCTTACTTGCCGCTCTCACTTAGTAATTTACCTTGAGCCCTCATTTCAGCTTATTTGGGAACTAAATACGGAATAAAAAATATCCTATATTTTTTGCATAATTTTGTCACAATCTCAGGAAGATATATTATATATAATATAGTCATATGCGGTTTTTTCTCATTATTTTATACTGGCTGTTCCCGCGTTTTCGCCCGCATGCATTTTGGAAGAAAAACTAACCCTGTCGGGTAACGGTTACTCTACTTACAAAATTTCTTGAAATTCTGTGTAGTAGTTATTACGCAGTTAGTGAGCAAACGGATTTCTTCTTACACATTTATTATATAATAAATGTGTAAGAAGAAATCGGTTTGCTAACTAACTGCGTAATAACTTGGTATATCATCCATTCACGGCTTGACGTCGATTTCTGGGACATCATGTATATACAAGGTGTCCAAAAAAGAACTGAATTCCCGTTAGCTGCGAGGTTTTGGGACGCTACCAATCCTCCCTAGATAGTTTTGGAACCTCTCAGATCGATTTGATTTTTGGACTTTTGTATGGTCATTAATTCACCGCCGTTTTAGTACATAAAGACTGTATCGTCTGTTATAAATACAACTTACCACTGGCACCAATAGCATAACTGATGTTGAAAAAATATTTTAATACGTGAAAATTACTTGACGTTTCTCACAGAACCGATAACAGTAATTTTTCCTTGCCCATATTGTTACAATAAAAAAATGCGAGGTCTTACGCCACAAAAGCGAAAATCTATTGTGGACAAATGGTGTTCGGTTAAAGGTATTACTTACAGAAAGCTTGCTCAAATGGAAGGTGTTAGTGTAGGAGCCGTCCAAACTGCAATCCGTAAGTACGGTAACGAATATACCTTTAATGACCGACAACGACCAGGTCAAAAACCAGGTTCTTCGAACCCAAAATTGGACCAAAAGATCGTAAAGCAGCATTTATCTCTAACAAAGAGTTGTCTGTGGGAGATATTGCGAAAAAATGGGTACGAGTATGGGGATGGTGCAACGTGCAAAGAAAAGAAACAATTTGAAGGCATTTAAAAAACAGAAACAGCCAAAACGAAGTGAAAAACCAAATAGAATCTGTTAAGAAACGAGTCCAAAAGTTGTCCGACTTGGTTTTGTCTAAAAAAGGCACCTGTGTAATAATAGACGACGAAACATATGCGAAACTGGACTACAAGTCTTTACCAGGTCCCCAGTATTATACGGTGCGTGATGGAACAGAGGTTATACAACGTGAAAAATCTATTTGCGTTGAGAAATTCGGCAAGAAAGTTATGGTGTGGCAGGCAATTTGCGAGTGTGGAATGAAGTCGACTGCATTTTTCACTACCTCTTCAATGAAAGCCGATATTTACATGAAGGAGTGCCTTCAGAAACGAGTATTGCCAATGATCAAAAAGCATAAGTCTGAAACTATATTTTGGCCCTACTTAGCGTCTTGCTATTACTCAGCTAAGGTGGTAAAATGGTGTAATGACAAAAATGTAATTTTTTTGACCAAAGAATTAAATCCGCCAAATTGTCCAGAACTTCGCCCGATTTAACACTTTTGAGCTATAATGAAGGCTAGATTACGGAAAACAGGCCGTACTGCCGACACAGACCAATAGCTTCGTTTGGATTGGAACAAGGTGGCTCGTACTTTTGACAAAGCTGTTGTCCGATCATTAATAGGCACTATGAGACAAAGAGTCAGGAAACTAGCCAGAAATGAATAATTTGGGGTTTTCTGGCCATGTTTAGGTTTTCTGTATTATTTTGTTTTTAGTTTAGTATGATTTGTATGTTTAAATATAAATCATTTAAAAAGATATAGAACATTTTTCTTGTATTTATAACAAACGATACAGTCTTTATCATCAAAAGCTCGAGTCGTTCAGTTTGAGGCCAAGTTGGTATTATTATTGCCACTTTCGGATAAATTAATTAATCACAAGGGCAATAAATAATTTAACACATATTTTTTTATGAAACCCTAATGACCTAAGGCGAAAAAAGCTTTATAATATTAAGTAACACTTATTTATTTTGAAATCGTCAGTTTTTGTTTTATATTGGTTTGGTCCTGTCGACCAGTCATATTATATTGATATAGGTTTGATGGTCCGAAAGGCCTGTTATAAATTGAAATAGAAATCGTTTATTTAGGTTACTAGGTGTTTAAAGAGGTAAAACCTTCTGAAATTACTTTTTATATACATCGTGTTTTTTTTTTCTATTCCTGCATTCTAATTTGCCAATAAAATGACTGACATGTATATTCAAAGCATATACTTTACGAACGTTGTCATAAGATGACTCAAAAGTCAATTCTTAGGGATATAATGGGTCCGTTGCCGGGGCGGGCCCCGCGCCGCCGCCGCTCGCCGCTGTAGACGAGGCGGGCGCCGGCTCAATCCGCCGGGAGATTGAAGACGATTGTATAGTGGCAGCAGGTCATTCGTCGAACTTAATGCTTACCGGCTTGCCTGGCACTCGTAGAAAAACTATTGTGTGCAACGGTACATAATTAGGTCTTAAAATTCTCGGGTCTGTTTTAACTTCGACCCTCGAATCTTAAGAACCCTTATTAGGTAACTGTTGCACAAAATACTATTCCTTTCATCGCAAGGGTGTATTCCTGAGCTTATATTACCTAAGTATATTTCTCAAAGACACTAGTGTCCTAATTAGCTCCAGTTATGAGATAATCTATAGTTCATTTTTGCCTTTCGGATTGCGTAAACCTACATAAATTATTTTTGTACTCTGAGAGACCGCAATAAATGATTCACTTGTGTGTTACGTCAATAAAATAAGCTTCCTTCGTATCTCGGAGTATCGATTGTGTAATATGAGAGTAATTTTGAAACGATTCTCAAATGTACATTAATTTTTTTTTGTAACATGTCGCAAGACGTGACTAAAGTGCCGTTAGTGTAACCGTGTTATTTTATAATATTGATTCTCAAATGATTGTGTTCATCAATTTCATCACTATCAAATCCTGGCCGGTCTTGGCGACTGAATAAACTGGTCAGCTATAGTTGATCTTATCTAATAACGATATTGAACAGGACGTACTATTCTGTGACGTCAACACCATTATTGTATCCTTATATTATATGACTTATATCACATACTCGAGGACGATTATGTTATCGCTTCATCGATCCAACATCACTCTAAGAGATTAGGACAGTGACTTACACTATCTAATGCTTATATCCAAACCATCTCGTAGCAGCCATTTTTAGGGTTCCGCAGTCAACTAGGAACCCTCATATTTTCACCATGTCCGTCCGTCTGTCTGTCTGTCTGTATATCTGTCTGTCTATCTGTCCGTCCGTCTGTCCTTCCGTTTGTCCGCGGCTTAGCTCAGTGATAAAATTTGGTATGACTATGTGCATTAATCACGCCGACAAAGTGGTAGAATACATGAAGTTGGGGGAGATATTTTTTTTGTTTCCAACTCTATCGGGTAGGAAATCTTTAAAAAAAATAAGGGTATTTTAAAACAGTTTTTGGATAGAACTAATACTTTCGTAAATAATAGCTCGGAAAGTTTAAAACTGGGCGTCCCCGCCTCCCATCTAACTTTTGAACCGTGGGTCCAAAAAAAATCTAAAAATTCACAAAATTGAGGCCTAGTAAGTACTTTCAATGAAAACTTAATTGAATAAAATCGATTTGAGTCGTAATTGAGATATAACTCTAGAACGCTTAGTGAAAGGACGTAAGTGCCGCATAGTAAAATGAAGTAAGTACCGCAAAATATCAATAAAAAACAACCTTTTGAGTGGGTGCTTTCTGATGGACCGGTAAATACGGAACCCTACACTGAGCAGTGCCCGGCATGCTCTTGGCTGGTATTTTTATAGCTTTGTCATGGGATAAAAAATAAATGTAAGTCGAAGTAAATGTAAAGACATTATTTAAAAAACTTAAATATAAATAGACAAGTAGGTACCTACTAAGAAAATCTAACAAAGTTCCTAAAAATAATATATTCTTTCGTTTTCAATTTCGGCCTTTGAAAATCAAGACAAAGGATCAAAGAGCCTTTTCACATTCATCCAATAATTTTACCTTTAGTACTCATAATACCGGAGTAATACTAACAAATCAAAAAACGTCGAAAAAATATTTTTTATGGAAGCCAAGTTAAGCTAGCTTTTGTACCTAGATTAAATTGTAATATTTCATAGCTGCCATGGAATCAAATTTGGTAAATTATTCGGGAATAACCTGGTCAACGTTATTTTAACTAGTAGTTCGCCCCGAACTGTGAACTCGCGAATCTTGTGTTTCGCCATAAATGTGCAATAGTAGAATTATTGGTACAAATACCAAAAATAGGTATCGGGTATTTTTTTCTCAACTAACCATCACGGTGAAACTACACGTCCATATTAAATTGTGCGGTTGATGCGCAAAATTTTACCGCGACGAAATCGCTTTACATTTGACAGTTTTTGTCTCATCTAAATTTAAATCCACCTCTCACATGCCTCTCACTCTGTTGCTTTGACATGTCGTTCTCATCTGTGAACCACCTATATAGGTATCGGTCACCATCATTATGCGTCTATGGTAACTCTCTCTAATGTCAGGGGGGTACAACCACAGGTACAACTCAGTGTAAATCTGTCAAAAAATTTGAGTTATACTATTATTTATTCTGTGCTAATGTGTTAATGTCAGTATGCTGATGGCCCTAGCAGCCAAAGCTCTAATAAATTAAAAAAAAAGTCAGTTGTCAAAATATTTACACCAAAAACAAAATATAATTGAAAATATTTTTGAAATCAATTTTATGTTGCTAATTGTTATGAAACAGTAAGCAGTTAAGCAGGATTTGACGAGAGTGTTAATCAATACCTTTCGTTTGATACCAAACTCAACCATACTTGCTCGTAAAAGTAGCAAATAAGATGACCAATGTAACAGGACCCCTTTACAAAACCTTTTTAGGCGTTCTAATTTCAGAACCCCCGTCTCAATCCAGCTCATATACGAACTCGCAAATTTTGTTGGTCTCTGCTACAACTCCAACAAATTTCATAAAGATCGGAAAATCGTTACTAAAGTTATCGTCGGACAAACTATCTAAATCAAAAAGCCATCCAAATGCCGAGACGTCCCAGTAGCCAGGTGACAGTTGTTGTTTGTAAGAACGATCTTCGCTTACGCTCCGCTCGTTCGAAAACCGATAAACACTCACACAAAGGAGACCCGGTATTCGTCTTAATATTTTACGATACTATTTACTTAGCTTACTGAACTATGGTGAGGTTATACATAATATATGTCGCAGTCAGATCGTAAAATCAGCCGTGTTACATTACGGCTAGCCGTTTTTAAAAACACGGCCGTTTTGAAATGCGGCCGCTCAACGATTAGCAGCTGAATAAAATTCAGCGGAAATGTATTCGGCGCCATACGTTCTTCAACACGGCTAGCCGTCGCCGCTTTGACAATTTTAACACTCAGTTATGGTTATTTTTTAATAGGATAGGTAGGTTTTGGTTAGTCTTTTTTTAATACAATAAGTAGGTTGTGGTTATTTTTTTGAGCCGTTAAATACTAGCCATTTTAATAGAATGGGAATGTTCTGCTTATTTTGAAATTGATAACGATGCGGCTAAACATGGACCGCCTTATTGAAGAACGTATCGCAATTACAATCCCGCTAATCGTTCAAACGAACGTCAAAACGGCCCTGTTTTTGACAATGGCTAGCCGTATTGGTATAACGGCAGATTATTACTAGTATTAATCCGGGTGCGACATATACATTGACATTATTTCAATTAACCTCCGAAAGCATAATAATCTGTCATAATCACAGACCAAGAGGCTCGCAAATTATCATGACTGAATGGTCCAGTATAAACTGATCTCATATTTCAAAAGTTTAAACATTATCGTTAGAGGAGCCAAACGGCCAAATTGTTATGGTTCTTTAATATTGGCGTGGGGCCAAGGAATTGCTAGTTGCATTACGTTGCAATTGTGGATAAGGTCTTATCGATATAACTGTTATGATGCTCACGACTGTAAAGGATGTAATCCGGTTAGTTATCAAAATAAAATACGTGCTTAAGGGGCTGTCCATAAATTATCTCGTCGATTTTGCCCCCCCCCCCCCCCTAAAATCATCCAAAGATTATGCTTCGAATGGCCCCGTTTCCTCCTACGTTATGCTACCATGTCCAGACCCCCCCCCCCCCCCTATTTTGAAATGACGTAATTTATGAATAGCCCCTAATTAGTAATATGACATGGAAAATACATACATTTTTTAAGTAATATTTCAATACAAATAATTTCACTAAAATGAGCCCCTAAATTCTTTTCAACGTTTGAAGTAATAACGGTAAGTACCTATATTTATATTAGTATTAGAAATACTACGAATAGTGGTACTTTTAGCATTAATAGCCTGTCTGTCTGTCAAGAACCTTTTATATTTAACTGTTATTGATTATTTCTCAATGTAATGATGGATGGTGTAGACATCTTCGGAAAATCTAGCTATTCGTCTCCATAAGGCGTATACCTAATGAAAGGAAAAAATATGAAAAAAAAAACACTTATGTAAGGTTGAGTATGCATTGATACTTAGCTCAATAGCAGATACCTATGATTGCAAGTTCAAAAGAGCAATGCAACTAAAGCCGTTATCACACTGACACGATTTCCGCGTGCAACGGTGTGCAAGTCAGAGAAAGCTAGGTGTGTCTGTCGCTTTCTCGCTGGCACATTGACGTTGCATACATACAATGGCTACTCATGATGGGCAATCATAGGAACGCAGCTATACGACGGAACGAGATCGCAATATCGTTAGAGGTAGCTCTAACGCATAGCTGCGTCCCTATGATGGCCCGTCATGGAGAGGAGCCACCTTATAGCTATTAACAACCATGGCAATCGAGAGCATGACCTGTATAGAGCTACCCACGACCATGTTACAAGATCGGTGTCCACAGGTAAATTTGAAGTGCCTAGGATTAATAATTATTTCGGAGATAGAACCTTAAAAAAACGATTGCCATACATACTCAATAGCTTACCTGAGGACATCCGCCTAGAACGAAACCTACGTATTTTTAAGAGAAAATTAAAGTTTTATTTATTAAACACACTGCCGTAGTAAATATAAATGTGTAGAACTAAGTAAGTATAATAAAAATAGTCTATTAAGTTTTAACTCCTTCCTGCAGTCAAACTATTGAGATAGTTTTGCAGGTCAGGGTCAAATGTAATTTTTGTTGTTGGTATAATAAATTAATAATAATAATTAAAAAAAAATACAATGCAATGTCCCAGTGGTGCGTCAATTATATATTTAAAATTTTAAAGCTTGCTACTAATCTTCAAAAGGATAGTACTGAATAATTTTCACCCGTTTTCTAGAAGCCAAATATTGTCACCGAAGAATTTTATGGGTGATTCAAGTATAAGAGTCTTTTACATAAGTCCTTCAGAGAAATATGAATAATAGATTTTATGTAAATTACGTTTGAATGGCGCTAGATTCCATCGAATGAATACCTTAAAGGCTTACTATAACTTAAGTTCAGAAACTGGAATTTAGCAGCCAAAATCAAAGAAAAAAATGAAATTGAAGCGTCTCACTCGCCTCTATTATCATCATTTCAGGATCAAAAAGTTTAGGGACTTTTTTAGAAAAATAATTGATAAGTTATAATATAATATTATAGTTTTAGAAAATCGTAATATTATTTTAGGTTTTGTGAACTCAAAACCACGAGAGCTACCGGTTAAAAAAAAGCGTATCTGAATTTATTTGTTATTCAGTACAACTTTTTTATAATTAGGTAGGTACCTTTTCTATGGCTGTTACAAAACTGACACTCATAATATTTTGTATGGAAAATTGTGAACACATTTTTTATAATCTTAATGGATAGTCCTCGTAATTCTGAGTAAAAAAAGATATTTCGAATACAAATATTCGACCCTCTTTTCTGAAAACCTTATGGATTACTTTCAGCAAATGGGAATGTCGAGCTTTATGTCATTTCAAGAATATAACCATATACAAGGTGTAACAAAAATACTGGTGGTCCGTTTAAGGGCATAATTGGTATCGTAGTATTGCGACTAAGAAAAAGTAGGAGAAACAATTTTTGGACGCGAAAAAAAATTTTTTTTTCTATGGGACAGGTGGTCACAGCTGGTTGACCCTCCATACTAAACCAAAAAAAATTTTCGCGCGAATTTTTTTTTATTAGTTTTTCCTAATTAGATTACGATACCAATTATGCCCTTAAAAGGATCACCAGTATTTTTGTTACACCTTGTATTATTATGACAAAAACGGGAGTTAATCGCGTACTCTTTTATTATTTTTCTGACATTTCGAGCATGTCATAACGCTCGTGGTCGCATGCAGACTGGCGAGGAATTGTATCAGCATATCCTAGCTACGCGAGTTTTACAAACTACCCTTTTGGTCTTGATTATTCACATTTGTGAACAAGGGCGGCAAGCAAGGGTGTAGGCAAAGTGACAACCCTAGCGTAAATACGCAAGGGTTGTCACTTTGCCTACACACAACACTCACAACATCCGATGATTTGGAAATGCAAGTATTTCCTCGCTTACAAAGTGTACGCGATTAAATCCCGTTTTTGTCATAATAATGAGTGAAAATCATGTGAGTTTTATTATTTATAACTAAATAACTATGTTCCAAATTGCAAGGTTCTACAAAAACGGCTTAGGAATAGGTTACATATTGTAGAATTATTTAAAGAAACGTGGAAGCTATATGACGTGATTTGTTTTATATAATTTAGACGTTGAAATATAGGTATGAATCAAACCAGTTTAAATGGTCACCTTGGCTCTATTGTTTTTTTTTAACGTTAAATAATAAACTGGATCAAAGTAAAAATACAAATTTCAATCATCAGAACGGTCTCCATTAGAATCAGAGGAACGCGAAGAAGCATAAAAAGATTTGGATACGAAGACGGCTGTGGTATACCCATCCTTGAGCATTAGATTTCTCTTTCCCAAATGATACAATATGTTCATATGTTTTTGTACTATTTATTGTAATAAATTACCATTTACATTGTTTTCTTTTTTGTCATTGAAAGAACAAATGAATATACTCTTAGTAGTGTTCTGAGATGTATACCATCTTTTTTTCAACCCTGGACTTATCCCACCCTTAACGTGTCTGGATGAATAATTGTGCTAGTTTCCGTCCATACTTATTTATATTTTTAAATTCAAGGTTTTCGAAAATTAAAGCTTAAAATTGAAAAAAATATACTAAAGAATAAACTATAGACAGAAAATTTGCAGACCTTAAATTAAAAAAGGACCCTAATAGCTATAGAAGTGTTCTCTGACATGATGATCTCACAAGATAGATACCAGAAGTAATTTTACACGTCAATTTTCATTATTCAATTTCCGTGAATTTGAGCATCTAATGCCAAAAACAATATTGCTGTACAGAAAACAAAGCTACCAGGAAACCTTTACAAAGAGATTTCATTTCGGTTCACTTCGTATAAGTATAATAAATACGAATGGAATAACACAAACGCAGTCGAATTGTAAAGGAATTTTTCTACCTTTATAACTTTTTTTTAATTTTGCCATTACGAAAAATCTTTATAAAACACGTAACAGTAAGTATCTAAACGCATTTAAAAGGATTTACTGAAATTTAATTTTCCTGTTAATGCCATCGGCTTTAGAACACCAAAACATACTTAACTAAATAAAACAGGCTGAGGATTTTGTAATAACATTATCATGAAATAAAACAACTTTGAACGGATTATATCGCGTATACTGAATTTAAATTACATCCCGACGTTTCGAACACTTTACAGCGTTCGTGGTCACGGGTTGACTGAGGAAATAGATATTTGTGCAACAAGAGAGGAAAGCTGGTTTTTCTTGCGAATGTTGATTTTGAGTCCCGAGTAAGCGAAAGATTCTATTATTGAATCACGAGCGAAGCGAGTGATTCTAAGTTTGAATCTTGAGCGTAGCGAGGGATCTCAAGAACACGAGATGTAAAAAAACTTTCCTCTCGAGTGACACATACAACTTTTCACCTCAGTAGTGAGAACATAGTAAAGTTAAAAAAACACATTTATTTACATTCCTGAATGAAAGGCATCATTATGACGAAAACCTTCTAGAAACAAAATTTCACTCCAGGGAGTGAGGAAAGTAGGCTTGTTCGAACTGCTGAGGTGAAAACATATTTACCCCCATCTAAATTTACAATGTACAAAAAACTACCCACATGTATAACATTAAATACAAACAATAAAGGTGAGTGTACATGTCAGAAGGGCCAATAAAGCTAGTTCTACAATAGCTAATTATTGATCCACTACAACTTTAATTAATTAATTTTAAAAGGTAGCAATCAAACTGTTAAATTTAGAATATTAATAGGTCTAAGTTATTTTCCTATTTTTTTTTTGTTATCATGTTAAAGGTTTTATTAATTTGTTATACACCTTTGATACGAGCTTGTGCTTTGACGAACTTCCACCAGCAACAGTTGGATACTCAAATAGGCTATTAGATAACTCTTTAGAAAATCGTTTTGATCGTGTGGTCAAATGGTTATTAAGTTATTAGGCTTGGTTATATAATAACAGGATTTACATTTCCGAAGATCATTAGGTAGGTATATTAATAACAATAACTAAACTGTCGATTTTATGTTCTAGTATTCTGATACTAGTATAAAATAAGCTATATCAGTCACTTAAGAGCGCACCAGCGTCGCTCTTAGCGGTAGAATGCAGTCGCTGTAGCCGAAAAGGGAGCCGCTAGGAGGAGATGACTGACTGACTAGTATTATTTTTATTTGCAATAGAATCGTTTAATTAAAGAGCCCAAACAATGCACCCGAGAGCAAAAGTTTCGGGTCACTAGCATTTTCTTGAATATCTCAAAAGTTATTAATTTTAAAGATATTAAAGGTTATGTTACTGACCCAAAAATTTTGCTGTCGAGTGTATTATGTGACGCTGAACAGATTAATTACCTACTTATTGCTCGCAAATTATCCTATTACTTCGGGTACATATTATAATTACCGTACACAGATAGAAAAGATATTTTAATTTAAGACTGAAAACTCTCTCAAACACTGTTTTTCAAATAGAATAATATAATTCTTCATCTAATAAAAATGTCTTAAGCTAAAGGGATATTACTTTTTCAAAGAAGAATCAAAATGTTTCAGTCTCAACTTTATATACATTTGGTGCAAATAGAACAGATTTGAGTTAAAGAAGTATTTATTTGAAACAAAATATTGTACTGTTTTAGTATGAATATGCTAGTTCTTAAAAAACGTATTTGTTTCAAGTAACCTATATCAAAGCAAAAAGTATTCCCATTTCAAAAGAAGAATCATCAAAATTTATCTACATGATTTCTAAGTTTTTAAGAGTAAACTATTATTTCTTGGTTTGATATATATATTCTACAGTCAAGATATAAGTAGTTCAAATAAATTATTACATGGTTTTACGTCAAGATTTAGTTAATTCTTATCTCGATTTTAATAGTTCTTGGTTTGATGCTTATAATCTCTATTCGAAATTCAATACCTCTTAAATAAAAATTAACACGCGCTTACGTCAAGATTTATTACATTCTTGGTTTCATGTCCCAAATTCTTGATTTAATGTCTACAATCTCCACTCGAGAATGAACAAGTTTAATAGCAAATCAGATTCATGTGACCCTGCTAAGAGACTTTTGTTGTTTGTTTCACAAATTTTATTACCCAGTAGATGTCGCTAGCAGCGCGCTACAGCAAACGTACATCGCGGTGTTAAGATTTTTCCTCGTTTGGTTAGGTCCGCCGCCTGTCATTCGTGTTTGTAGATTCGATACAATGTTTTGTATCGAATCTTAGGGATAGAGTAATCTCTAGTTATAGCCCACTGCATCCTCTCGGGGAACTACGTGCTATAATTAGACATTATACCATAGATTTAAATGCTATGGCCGTCTACTATATAGTAGACGGCCATAGTCTAAGAACTTTTTGAGGCTCCAAATATTTAGCGCCATCTAGTTCAGAGCCAATATGCATGAGATTAAATCAGCGCCACCTAGTAACGAGTAACGGACTAGTAGTACACTAGTCGTTGTAGGTGGCGCTGATTTTACCTCATGCATATTGGCTCTGTTTAGGTGGCTCTGAACTAGATGGCGCTAAATACTTGGAGCCTCAAAAAGTATTGTATTCACCCCCCTCCCCCCCCACGCAGTTTACTCAATACAAATGTAATATAATTTCAAGAAATAGTATATTTTGAAAGAACTAAGAGAAATTATATCCAAGAAGTAAGTGTATTTGGTTTAAGATACGTAGTTTTCACCCCAAGAAACATTAACATTTAATTCAAGCATGTGACTCTTTACCTAATACCGTCTTTTTAAAATGAAAAATTAATGTATTTGGTGTAAGTACTTCATTGTTTCACCCCAAGAAATATTAACTCTTACTTTAAGTATGCACAACTCTTAACCAAAAACCGCCATAACTCTGAATACAAGCATTTTTCTTAATAACAACCAAGAAAGATTATCCTTGTTGTTAAGAATTAAGCTGATTTGCTTCTGAGTAACAATGATCACTGAGCAAAACGGTTACGCTCTTGGAATAAATGATATATTTTTTTAAATAAGATTGTGTTACTAATCATGTAAAGATATAAAATGTTTAGTGTAAGTAATAAACTTTGAAACATTTTATATCTTAAAGCAAGGATTTTTATTTTTTCCTTATATGGGAAACTGGATATTTCTTGATTCAAATAGGTTTCTTTGGTTGAAGAGATTTTTTCTATCTGTGTAGCTGTAAAGTTGTTAATTAGTGGTAGATATTGTATAGTTTGAGCAGTCGGGTATACCGTATGTGTCCTGTAACATGAGCAAAGAATTAAAACGAATCTACGTTTTAATTTTTTGCTCGTGTTACAGGCCACACACGGTATATTTAATACCAAAATGGGGTCTCCAAACAATAAGAAAACGATTACCTAAAAAACATAAATCTTTAGAAGTCGGTTCTGGCGCTCGCTCGGCTTCGCGCACTGTTAATCCGCAGTTCACCGAACACACTCCGCCTCGCTTCGCTCGTCATTGCACGTATCTTGACTCGACTTTTTTCCATGTATGTTTCTTTATATTATTATTTGGTGGTAGATCTACTATCCTGGCAATACAAATTTGGCGATCAAAGCGTATTGCTATTGAATACAAATAACCATTCATTTAGTGTTTCAAAGTTGGAGACCGTTTCGATTAATATGGTCAGATATTATAATTAGGGCATACAAATTAGGTGACAAAACTGACAAATCTAAATTTTAGTGGCAAAAGATATAGTTGCCCAGAAATAACAACGAAGGCTTCCCTTTTGAATGGATTCTGAGTTCATACATCGACAACACTTGTTGTCAAACACAAAATACATAGAAACTACGTTCACCCTCATTTCAAAGCTCAGCTGGGCGTCCTAATTCATTAATTTCACTCAATTTAGTTACGGCAAGTCAACAAATAAATAGATCTTTTAATGCAGCTAAATGGTACTCTCAAGATTAATTTCCAGATATTATCCTCAGTTGCGAAACAAAAAGATTCATTTGACTGTCAGGAATGCTTTGGGACCAAGTTATTGTTATTAATACGGTAGCCAACAAATCATCGCTTTCCTTAATGTTCTCTGGCAAATTGTGTTATGCTTAAGTGCCGCCCACCGAGGGGGCAATTTAATTAATAGTACATTGCTTATGATGTGGCACTCTCAAAAGACGGGTTTTTGTTAAGAAATAACTGTGTTTGTACGAGTTATTGTTGGGAATCTATGGATGCCTGTTATTTTAATATTCCTAGAATAAATATATTGTAACAGGATTTACATCTCTTGTTCAATTCATATTTTTTATTTCGTAATAATATTGAAAGTTTATATTAACATGTTTTTGGAATATATTCAGCATTTTCAGTCATTAGTTGTTATTTATATCTAAGGTAATAAGCCCGAATGTAATTTGTAATGAAAACTATAAACTCTAATATAAATATAATATTATATTCATCAACTCATCAATTGTGCCCACAAGCCGTACAGTCGACGTCAAAGATATGCTTACACTTTTGCACCTAATTACAACGGAGAAAGGTACAAAAGTGTAAACATATCTTTTACGTCGACTGTACCTATGTTAGTGTAAATATAATACCTTTCATTCAAATCCACTAGTCATTCAAAAATATTAATCGTTTAAAAGGCATAGACAATAAAAACTAAAAAAGATAAAAACTAGGCAAAAAAATAGTCTTGTGACAATACCTATCATGTCTAATAAGTACGAGAATACTCGATCGTTACTACTCGTATATTTTATGTTTATGAGATTGTTACCCTTTGTTAGAAGTATACGTTTTTATTATTTATGTATTTCATTCCTTAAACAATAGCTTTATATGTGTGTCTTTATCATTTGCTTGCTAGTCCTTGTCATGTGTCTTGTAATGGCACCCAGTATCCTACTTAACAATCTATAACTCTCGGAAAGTGTATAAGTATCGCGATTTATTCGCGCCGCTTCCGATTTCATTGCTGCTTTCTTCTAAAAGTTAAATTGATCCAACCGCGATGTAGCCATTGCCACGAGTGCAATCCGATCTTAAAATAGTATTTTATACAATCGTGATTATGTCACTAGTGAATACAACTATTTTCTACGAATGCTCAATATAGGCAAGCCGGTAAGGATTGAGTTCAACGAAAGACCTGCTGCCTCTATAAAATTTAGTAACTTCAATATCCCGGCGGCTTGTGCCGGCCCCCCCTGGCGACCGCAGCGGCGCAGGGCGTGTAGCGGCCACAGTGCTACAATATTGTATGGAAATCATTTCTACCACTGCTAGCGATAACAATATATGCGAAAAGTTCTATTGAGAAGTATGCGCTAGTAGTTACGCCTACACAATCTCAAGTCGACGAGTATAAAAAATATATTTTCATATATGGCAAATAACGCATTACAAAAAACTAAACTTCTCAGTCCGCCGGTTTCAATCACAAACTGTTACAGGTCACACAAGCTGTCACAAATGAAATTGGATGCAATTCCAAGCTTTTTTGTACCAATTTGGCAGCGGTCACCTGAAACTGAAAATTCCGCACATTTAGGGGTAGGCAGGCTAAAAACATATCTAGCACCCGTCTTTTACTTTGAAACTGACAAAAAGTTGTGGTATTTTTCTATGACAAATTTAGCATTGCTTTACTTTACTTTAATGGCTAAAATTGAACGAGCATTGAAATCTTTACAAACGTAAAATTCTCTTCCTCCTAGCATTTTTCTCGGCTTGGCGTCCGATTGACAACCTAATCCCATGAATTTGCGTAGGCACTAGTTTATACGAAACTGACTGCCATCTGAACTTCCAACCTAAAGGAGAACTAGGCCTTTTCGGGTTTAGGTTCGGTTTCCTTACGATGTTTTCCCTCACCGAAAAGCGACTGGTAAATATCAAATGATATTCCGTACATATTAAGTTTAAAGAAATACTTAGTGGTACGAGCTGGGGTTTGAATCCGAGACCTCCGGATTGAAAATCGGACATCTTACCACCAGGCTACCAGCGCTCTTTACATTAAATACTATAGGTACCTATCCAAATAGCAAAATAAAATTGACGCCCAACGTGGGGCTTAATATGAAAAAAAAATATATATTTTCTTTTATACCTCAAATATGGTAGAAAGATCTTTTGCTCCTTTAAATCTATACACTTTGCGCGCGCCATCAATCAATCATATTAAAACATGGTATGTATGACTATGAAAAATAATTATATATAATATCAAACTTTATTCAATAGGTATACCTACAGGTACTACCTACCCAAAAATAGGAAACAATAAATAAAAATAACCATCACTGGGCACAAACACACTATTATTTCTTTAAATTAAGAATGTGATTAAAATGGCACCCAACGTGGGGCATACAATATTTACGTATTCATTTTTTTATTATTTTCAATAAACGAATTCATGTATATACATAGGTTCGTTTATTGAAAAAAGGTTTTAAATATTGTAAAAGTAGCAAAGAGTAACTTTCGCCAGGAGCCTTCTCTGCATTTTACACAGCCTCCGCGGCCGATGCCGCCAGTCCGCCTCCGCCGTTCACACTGATCGCACGTCGCGCGTCGCGCCGCTACGTGACATGACTCAATACGCGCGCGGACTGATCCCTAATCTAGCGAACTGATTACAAAACCACTTATCTATCTTTCTAGATTGTGACAGTTCAAAAAGTCCGAGTTCGAATGTGCCATCTTCATTAAGTGGAAAAGTTAGGTTTTGTTTTTCAATAATGTGTTTCCTGCATAAGCTCTACCATATTTGCATATCAAACATCAAAAAACAGCCAATCTGACAAATGAAAACAAACGAGTTTTAATCGATTGGAAATCTGTGATTGTTTCAACGAAAATAATAGTTATAAAGTGATGTGTGACAGTGAAGTACTGTTTAGCTAAATGTGTAACAGGGTGTTAGCGAATGTTTAGAGTGCGTTGAGTATGCGGGCTGCTTTGCTGGCCCTGATGGCGCTGGCGCTTAGCGTGGCGCGAGAGACACGGGGCGCTAAGAGCACCAGCTTAGCGCTCGCCAATGTGACTATGTACGCACCACGCTCTCTTTTCGTACCATACAAGCACACACGCTACAAGCGTGCGCCTCACACGCTGCTCGGCCCTTTTGATTTTAATAAGCTATTCAAAAAGAAGAAGAAACCTCGTTTAGAGGCTGAGCTTGCACCAAGCGCTTTCCCACTCCGCGGAGCTGATTCTCCGCAAACCGCTGCTTCTGTGTCTTCCGCTATACTACATGCTGAACCAGCACATACACTAGGACCTAAAACTACGGCGTCATCTAGCTTAGTATCGCTAAAGACCGCTGAAACTGCTCTGATTACCTTACCAACAATACCTTCAAGCAGAACAGAGGACACCACAAAGTTTCTAATCATCGATGCAGAGACAGCAAGAGAGACACGAGTTGCCTCTACGATTCAGACCCGACCGAAAGAAACATCAAAGACGGGTTCAAAACAAAAGAAGGTAAAGTCGCGAAAAACTAAGAATATACTAACTAACAATTCCACGATGGTTGCGACAAGTCGGTCGGCGAGTGCAAGGCGTTCCGCAGGAGCGGCAACTAAGAAGAAGGACGAGGCCCCATGGCCAGTGAAGCATGCAGCTGTTGTGGATGGAGACATCATCCTTGGCGGACTGATGATGGTAAGGTCCCCAACGATGCACCTAAATTGCTTGACATATTACATACCCAAATTCTTTTGCTTACATTACTCATTCGTAAGCTCGAAACATGTTTTTTTATTTGAGTATATGTTAGTCCAAATGCAACAGTAGATCACTAATTTTACCATTTGCTAAATAATTGCTAACTCCTTGTGTGCACATCGTAGATTTTACAATATGCAATGCGTAAGTGTCCATACATGACGCGATTTGGCGTTAAAACGACGCCTCAACTTGATTTTTAATTTTCACACACGTTTTCAACCAATAATAATACTTTACCTAGTAGTTTATGAATAATTTATTTTTGTGTGCAAATTATACAGGGTGTTTTTTTTAAGTGGGCCAGTATGGGGAAATCCTAAAGTATAGGAGATTCAGAGAAACTGTCTTAGGAAACATTAGGTATTTTATTGAGAAAAAAAAATTGGTATAGTCAAAATTTTGGTCAAGTGTGAGTTGTCCCCAAAAATTAATAATATTGATGGATTGCATACGAAAGTATCACCTATCATTATTTGTAAAAATAATCATTTAGTTTCTTAACTAATCATATAAATGTTGTAAAATTAAACGTCCATGAATGCGCAAATTTTGCCACAGGACCACCGATTTTACAACTTTCTCATCTCTTAAAGCTAAACAACTATTTTAGTAAAGTCAATTTGAAGGTCATCGGGTGTTGTCAGCCTCTTAAGTAGATCATATAGCTATTCTCCTTTTCATTTTCTTGTATGCGATTCAATTTGAACCATATAGGTCCTTACACAAAAAGTAATCACAAAATGAGCACAAACGCTATAGTCATGAGCCAAACAAAAAAAAACTAATTACTTAATATAACTAGCGCTGTAATTATCTCCGTAACTCTGTGTATCTGTTTTACTGCTAACCTTCATTTATTTTTTAGATTGTAACTCATTGCCAGTTCATTTTTCTGCCTTTTTGCATATTTTCTCATGTAAAAACCTACAGATTACGGTTGTCACGAATATTCCCATTAGCATTCGTATAATGCAATTATTCGCTTATTTTTTTATATTGGCATCGACATTGGCATTCGCATCAAATGATGCGAATATTTTGCGAATGTGAAAATTTGCAGAACGCGTCGGTTTAGACCGCGAAAACGGTATCAATTGACTCTTTTTGATCAATAAATAATAGGACTCGTCACATACCATGTTCTGTATTATTGAACTACAGAGATACAAAAGTGGTGCGCAATATTGACTTCTTTTTATTCAGTTCACATTCGCAAGAAAAACGACATCCTTGACATCCCTACTATAGTAAAAATAGCTTGTAAAACTATAGTCGATGCAGTATTAACTTAGTATGCAGAATCTGAGCCATTAAATTAATTCAACACAGCAATGAGGTCAATAGACGAAAAGCCAATGGTATTCAGCAAGGCACTTCCAGTATTTGCATACATTGTGGTTGTGGCAATTTAGTTAATGTTTGAGTACCTACATTTTGTGAATCTAATACGGGCGATAAATTAAACCAGACATAGAACTCATGGGTGTAATCATTAATTAAGATGTTTTTTTTTTAAGTTACACTTAACTGTGACCCCATAATTATTTTTTGAAAATTTTATCAGCGATGTACTGTAAACATGGTATTGAAAATGGTATTGGTCAACGAGCGTTTAACGCGAGTGTGTTTGCATTACATTGCGGGCCGAATTATTTTGTATGGATAAAATTTTAATTACAATTCTAAGTAAAAGTTATTACATTTCTTGTCCTATACTAATCATCGTTAAGAGATTCGCCCGTATTAGATTTACACACTGTATACAATACATCCTGCATTGTAGCTTCGTTTTTTTTATATAAAATCTTAGATATATTTGTGACAACTATGTTCCCCTGAAGATCCGTAGTAGTAATATACGACAACTAATCTCAGTTTGAAGTTAATCATTCTTAAAAGTGTTGTGGTTTTCAACCTTTTGACCGGCGTCGTCTGATATCACACCTCATATCTAATATGTCGAAGACAAAGTGACAACGTGTATTATACCTTCATAAATTATGACAGAGTTCAAAGTTGAAAGTAAAAATTTTGACGTAAGGCGGTCAAAAGGTTAAGAATGATGACTCCGTTTCAACTCTACTAATCACCTGGTGGAGTTATAAACAGTCGATACCATATATTTAAATATTAAGTGCGTCAGGTAAAATTACGTAATTTTACGTAAGAGAAATATTAACCAATTGATTAATTTTTAACTATTCTACTCAACCGAATTCGTGACTTTGTAAGCCAAAAGCAAAGTCTAGCTCTTGTTAAAGGCTGTTCATTGTATGATTTAATTTATGTAAAATAGTCTGGCTGATATTACAGTTTCCTAGAAATTTAATAATATTTTAAAATCTTTTTTTATGTAATGTTGAGCTATTGGAGAATTTCAAGAAAAAGTCCACTGTTGGCAATTACCTGATACGGACGCAAATTACGACAAAATCGTTTCAAAGAACTTATATTTCTTTGATACAGTAAAATCAAAAACTGATTAAAAATGTATAGAAAAAAGCGCGGGACAGTTTGTGGACAGGCTCTTTTTGAAACGAGGACTTTCACAAGTTCACACCTAATATAGGTTGAAATCAGTGAAAAGATATAGGTACCTATGTATTAATTCTTATGAATGAATGAATGATGTTTATTTGCATTAAACATAGTACAATGATTTTTAAATTAAGGTTAGCATCACATGATTAACTACAGAGTAGTATCAGAGACTATAGAGATATAGACGACCACAGCCTAAGAACTTTTTGAAGCTCATGTCGATTGCGCCATCTATGTCAAAGCCCCGTAAAGACACCGATTATGTAAGAGAAATGTCACCTGCACTGCTACTCCACCTAGTAACAAATAGCGTACTAGTAGTACACTAGTAGCTACTACAGAAGACTGCAGCTATACAGGGTGTCCCAGAAATCGACGTCAAGCCGTGAATGGATGATAGACCAAGTTATAACAGTTATCAGAAAAATACAAAAAAAATCTATCACATGTTCTTCAAAAATTATGGTCACTTTAAAAATTTACTGGAACATTCACGCCCTGGTCTCTCAACTTCTAGTAAATTTTTAAAGTGACCATAATTTTTGAAGAACATGTGATAGATTTTTTTTTGTATTTTTCTGATAACTGTTATAACTTGGTCTATCATCCATTCACGGCTTGACGTCGATTTCTGGGACACCCGTATATTATGCTGAAGAGGTCAATTGATTTAATATGTAGATTGCATTCAGCGCCTCGAAGTGGTCCACTGGCATAGAAAAGCTTGCTAAGCTTATCGCACTAGTCTAGAAGCATAGAGTAACTTATATAGTAGAGCAGCACAGCCTAAGAATTTTTTGAAGCTCAAGTCAATTGCGCCATCTGTCCGAAAGCCCCCTAAAGAAATCCAAAATGTAAGAGGAAATGTCACCTGCACTGCTACTTCACCTAATCACACTACATTTTGGGTATCTTTAGGGGGCTTTCGGACAGAAAGCGCAATTGACTTGAGCTTCGAAAAATTCTCAGGCTCTGCTGCTCTACTATATAAATATAACTACTACTGTTACTCTATGCTTCTAAAATAGTGCGACAAGCTTAGCTTAATATATAGCTGCAATCGTCTGTGATGCATATACACCATTAAGAATGCACGATGTTCCTTATCGCGTCCTACGCGACACTTCCGACACTTCAATTTGTATAGTAGCGTCACGTGATCCTCGGAGACCATGGAAGTGCCGTGTAGGACGTGGCAAGGAACAGCGTGCATCGTCATTTATGCTCATTTCAGTAATTTTCAGAAGAAGACATATTCAAAAATATTTATATATAAGCAAAACGAAGTTATAATATTCTTGTAATTGTAAAACCTAAAGGATTTCGTTCTGTAAACCGCTAGAGCTTATAGATGGCCGCCTTTCTCCTATCTCAGGAATAAGATATAAATAGCTGTTAGGTGAAAAACTCACATTTTTCAATCCAGGCAAAGTTGAGCATCGTAGGCAAAGTTGTAGCACTTGACGGTAGCCAAAATCGTGAAAAAGAAACCTTGCCGATATGAGCAACGTAAGGCATATTTTCTGAATTTCTTTAGTGTGTATATAAGTAGGTTTTCTCGCTGCTATAGTTTTCTTCAATGAAAGGCGACTGGTATAATTCAATAACCTTAGCTACATAACCGTAATGGTTCCGAGCCTGCTTTTGAATTGAACCCTCGACTACCAGTGTGGAAAGCGTCAAATTGTACCGCTACAACACTTGACTACTACTTTAAAAAATAAATTAAAGAGTAAGCAAAGGTGCATACAACATTTTCATGTCAAAATGCATGTATTGCACACAAATGCTCTCTATCCATATTTACCAATAGGTATAATACTTACCTTACTTACTTACTTTGCTGCGTGGCCCCGGCTTTAGAATAGTGCCACCCCGTCTCTTCTCGCGGGTGTCGTAAGAGGCGACTAAGGGATAAGGACCTCTGATCCCTACTGCTCGTGAGAACGCTGTGGTGATTTATTTTTTAATTAATAGTCATCCGCATGGCGGCGATGCGGTTCGCCACCCATCACGTCTCGATCTTCACGGAGGCGAGAAGTGGCTCACTGAGAGCCGTTTTGCTGCATTGATCGTAGCAAATAGAAATCCGTAATCTCTGCCTAGCCCTTTTGGGATATAGACGTGATTGTATGTATGTATGTATGTATGTATAATACTTAGCTCAATACACATAAGAGCTATTATGTACCTAATAGTAGTTGAGAAACTTTTTTTTACATACTTTTTTTTTACTTTTTTTTTACATACTTTTTTTTACTTTTTTTTTACCAGCTCATTTTAAATTCAAACTGGTTTTCCAATGTACATAATGTACATATGACTATAACGCTTGTTGGGTTTAACTCTCTGTGGAAATTATAATCACGAAACGGGTCCAGTGCAGCGTAACATGTTTTCCAGCCTTTTCAAACTTAAAATGTGGCTTTCAATTACTTAGCTCTGAAATATTTATTTGAGGGACCGCGTTCCCCAGCTTACATGTGGAACGGAACATTTTTAATAAACCCGATATTGGACTATTAAATTACAAATACCATTTCATTTTCATTTTTGACATCAGGGAGCATCCGTTCATTTTATTAAACAAGGTTTACCCTTATAAATATTACATTTGTTTTGTGCATCGCGAATTTGGGATACACGCACAGACGTGCCCGCCGACAGATCCGTCCATGTATGGCGAGAATTGGACACGGATTTGTCTGCGGATACATCTGAGTAGTGCCATACATGGACGGATCTGTCCGGCGGATATGCCCGGCGGACAGATCCGTCCATGTATGTATAAATCCGGCGGGCAGATCTGTGCGTGTATCCCTAGCTATTATCACAAGTGTCACTGTAATTTCTCCCGTCATTACAATTATTATTTTATTATTTAAGCTTTATTTATTCCACAATTTTAACAATTTAAATATATTATTTGACATAAATTATAGTTTTATATGGACCCCGTTTGGGTAAAAGCCTCCTCCAACCCATGCCATTTTTCTCGGTCTTTGGCTGACTCCATCCAGCTTGCACCTGCTACCATATGAATATCGTCTGCCCAACGCCTTCGTGGCTTGCCTGGTTTCCTTTTTCCTTGTGCTATAGGCCCTGACCATGTTGTTGTTTTAAGTGTCCATCTTTTATCATTAAATCTAGCAATGTGGCCTGCCGTCATTACAAATTGGAGGTAAACTTACAGTCCGTGAGCTCTCAGAAGAACCTTCGGGTTTTAGAAAGAGACGTCGGGTATCAATTAACAATGACACATGAACAAGCAGAACAGCAATATTACCTTCGTGTGTCATCGTCGATTCCCGAAGGTTCTTCTTAAAACTCACGGATCTATTAAGGTCATATTACGGTAAATTTTCCAGCGCGTAGATTTTTCGAACAGACAATGTATTAAATAACTCCTAATTTATAGAGAAGAACATAATTCTAGACTTTCATAAATTAATGGCAATCGTGTTCGAGACCGATGGTTCATCGCTGAGACGGGTCGACTGGCGGCAACTTGCACCATGGTGCAGCATGGTGGTGAGCAGTTAGCATGGCCTCTGTCCGCATTTTAAGAAAACAAGCTGCATTTGGATGTACGATCCTCTGCAGCAAGGGAACAAGAAATTATACGCGACACTGACATGTGCATTCGCGCCACTGCTCTAAGTCAGCTGCCAGTGGCTTATTCTGATGACGGTGCTCTTCAGCATGACTGAAACCCCTTCTCTACGCTAACATCATGTGATTTTCAATTTGTAGGTTTATATTTATTTATCGTATGTCATGTCACTGAATATAGATATGCATTTCTTCTCTGGGGTAGTAATAGTGGGAAAGCAGATGATGAAGAAAGTCCAGTGAGTGCTGCGAGGTCCAGATGGGACAGTGCACTTGAAATGGGCACGGCGAAACGTACGGTCGATGTATTGACATATTGTGCACGGGGCTGCTGAGAAAGCTATGAATGATACAAAAAGAGAATTTTCATTTTGTCCTAGTTTGTGGAAAATTTCTGTCCAACTTTAATATTGCTGAAAACTGAACAGTGAACACGCCGTGAAACTGGTTGCTTCAATTCACGTTAAACTGTCTAAGTTGGAACTGTTTCGATAAATGAAAACTTTGACATTTTTCCAGTACGGGCATTATTGCCAATTCAAAGTTTATCGGTTTCGATTTATCTGCAATGAAAACTTTGAGTGTGAATCCTGACAATCACAATTGAGAATTCACCATGAAAAACGCGGGAGGTTTTATTGACGATGGAAAAATGAGGGTCTTAACAAGCATCAAATAACTGAAAATATTATTTGCAGCCTCTGGACTATATTAAAAGTTTTCCTATATAAATTTCCATACAATGCCAGCCATTTTCATTGTGCTTGAGTATATTTAAGCTGATATGAAGCTTTCAGTATGCCTCTAGGCTGCCGCCCTATTTAAAAATAATACAATTCCTCATTGTTGCAGACTTAAGCCCATCGTGGGAGACTTATCTTTTAAAATACGCTTTATATACCATATTATATAGGTTACTTTGAAGGTAAAAAATAAACAGGAAAATTCAGGGGCAATTCTGATTTCTCTTTTTAAAACGCGACTTCAAAACGGTTTGTTACTATAAGTTTCTATGAATGACCTTACGATATACAGAATGTTCCTAAAACCAAAGGGAAATTTGGCCCTAATTTTTTTTTTGTTGAGTTGATGGCAAAATATAATAATATTCAGATTTACTATAAAAGTATACAAGTGCCCAAATAGTATAAGCCATAGACTTGTAAAGTTGCCTATACCTTAGTCAACTCAATTCAAAGTTGAAACTGGCCAAAACCGGCACAGTGGCCACAACCGGGGCATCTGCCCTATTGCGATAAATTTACCTTCTTTAGGTATTTACGAGTTAAGCCGAATTGAAAATCATTGACAGCTCTAATGACATGTCTAATCTAACCTAGTATTTCGCCCTTTTGTAAGTTTAATTCCGTGACTGAAATCAGCTTGAAAATGCCACGTAAATACATTACTACGAAATAATGCTATTTATTTTTTGGACTCTACATTTTATTTCAAGAGAATGCCAATAAAATGTACCTAAGCAACTGAAAACCCGTATTTTGCTGGAAATGTTTCTTTTTTAATGGAAGCGCATCTCCAAAGCTATCGATGTGATATAATGATGTCCGACACTTTAATCAACTACGAAAGAGGTCAGAGCGATAGGTCTGGTGTTCAGAGACAGGGCCAAATGGCGGAAAGGAGGGGAGGCCTTTGCCCAGCAGTGGGACACCTTACCAGGCTAATAAAAAAAACAATATACCTAATATAAATTCTATATGAATAGCTTTTCGTCGCTTTCGCAAACATGTGGCCGTACGCGATGGCAAGGGAATACTTGAATTGCAATTATAGCTAGGGATACACGCACAGATGTGCCTGCCGGATTTGTCTGACGGATATGCCCGGCGGTCAGATCCGTTCGTGTATGGCGCTATTCAGATGTGTCCGCAGACAAATCCGTGTCAAATTCGCGCCATACACGACCGGATTTGTCCGCCGGGCATATCCGTCGGACAAATCCGGCGGGCACATCTGTGCGTGTATCCCTAGCTATTGATACAAGTTTGTTATGTCAAATGCTGAATCGAAAATTAGGGCCCATACGCTGAACACATTTGCTGCATATTCATGAAGTTTATCAAACATAACCTTAGAGTTATTTTTTGTACTCGTCGACTGTAATGCTTGAATTGAAATTGTGTAGACGGAACTACTAGCGCATACTTTTCGATAGAGCTTTTATGGTCGCATTGTAGCATCCCCAACGATACCACAAAGGATTTACAAATAAATAAAAAACACAACATAAAGCAATAACCTTGGCAAGAGTACTGGATACAGGCACTATCAGTTTCTACAACTGCTTGCCTGCTTACAAATAATAAATAATAATAATAAAATAATATTGTAACAATGTTGCCGCTGCCCGCCCTACGCCGCCGCTATCGCCAAGGGGGGATCGGTATAATCTGCCAGAAGATTGAAGTTACTCAATAGTATAGAAGCAGCAGGTCTTTCGTTGAACTCAATTCTTACCGGATTGCCTATATTGAGCACTCGTAGAAAAGTCATTGTATACAATAGTGACATAATCAAGCTTTTCAATCCCGTACCTTACCTAACCTAAACACGGTACTCGACTGTAAAGGTCTTAATTATATTACGATTGTATAAAATACTATTTTGAGTCATGATTTTGTGAAATGGTTTGCTAAGTATGTTTTGTGGAAACTTAAATATTTTACATTTTTTATGTAAAATAAATTCCACTCAAACGATAGTTTGTTATTAAATCAAAGACAAACTTTGAAACATAATCAAACCCAGTAGGACTCGAACCTACCAGGAAAGGCGTGTCGATATAGGTTAGGGTTGATTATTTTTTCAATGTTTTCAAAGTTTGTTTTATTTTCATCATCATCATCTCAGCCATTGCTGAACATAGGCCTCCCCTTTCAGGGGGGGTTTGCCATACGCGCCACGCCTGGCAGGCGGGTTGGCGCGCGCAGTTTTTTTGTTTATTGTTTGTGGGCTTTCGGAAGATGCTGCTGCCCATCTCCCGGTATATTCCCTTAGCAGACTCCTACTGCAACCACGGGACGATATGGTGGGGAACAATTCTAAGGCCGGGCACCCCACGGCAATGTTTTATTTTATTTACAACAAACTCTGTTTTGTGAATTCAGAAACAAATGTCTGTTTCTGATATAGACATAGGTTGATCTATTTTTGTCCGTCAGGGATTGTTTAAAAGCGGACGAAAGTTTCGGGATCATGGCATCAAGTATTCATGATTTAGTCTATTGGAAACAGGAAGGTATTATGTTATTTAATAAAACACTTTTCTCGGGTTCTGTGGCTGACATGGCAAAAACTCTTAAGGATGATTCACGCTATAATGTTCCACCTACACTTAATTTTGTATAGAAAGCATCACGTTATTCTCGGAGGTCACGTGATGTATTCTATAGAAGATGAAGTATCGGGTGTGTCGAGTAGGACGGAACGATATAGCGTAAATCATCCTTTATTTACACCATTCACTGCTATACTACGCGCGTAGCGCTACGTCGTAGCCGATAACATGGGTTTCCCGCTATGTAGCGAAAATGCTTCGTAGAGTCGTGACGACAACGTGTCGTCATTAGCACTGAATACTACTACTATAGGTACTATACTGGCGATAATCATTTTACGCATTATATTGTGTAAACCACTAGCTGTATAGTTAAATTATGTAATTTAAATAATGATGTCCTCATTTGGGCTAAATTATTTTCAAAGCAAACTTTTTTTAAATCATTTCTAAGGGCTTTAAACTGATTCTAAATAATCCGAGCGTCTCAAAATGTATCTATAGACCTATAAGTTTCAAAAACTTTTCCATTAAAATAAAACATGTAACTGACATAGCGGTTCTCCGTATGAGGCATATTTAATTGGTATAGTATTTTAATTATGTAAAACGAAGAAAAAATTTTTTACATAGGAAAAAAAAAATTTGTATAGAGAGTTGCCGGTTGGAATGACGTGTCCCATACAAAAAAATCCCCGTTTTCTCCTAATTTTTCTTATTCGGAATACGATATTAATAAAATTATGCCCTTACATCACTATCTATGTTATACCTTGTATAAAATGTTGCTTAATAAAATAAGATTAAATTTTGTTTAAACTAGCCAGCAAGATAGACTAAATGTAGACAAAATTTAGAGGATTAAACCAACCGGAGCGGCCATTGACAGGCGTTCCCTTCTGCCGAAAATATATGACCAGTGGCCATACTTATTGTATGGACTCACGTTTATTTGACGTTATAATACATTTGACGTCCCCATCCCCCGCAACCCTTTTTTGTATTTAAAATGACAGACATAGCCACTCCGGTTGGTTTAATCCTCTAAGAGACAAAATGAGAAGAACACATGATACCTACGCTAGTGTAGTACGTAATACCAGCACTTAAATTAAATTGGCTTGCTCAAGCCATTTGTTTTGAAGCAATCATATGCTGAGCTGTTGAAAGGAAACGTCCATTGTTTACGTGAGCCGTTCGGAGCCGAGAGGATATCGAGTGCAATCTCATCTAACTGAACATGTCCGCAATACATAAATGAATGAGTAACTTGCAAATGTTAGAAAATACATATGGCGTCATAATTTTCCCAAAAAGAGTTAATAGACGAATTTCCAAGTTTTTGTTCATATCTAAGTTGTTAATTTACCCTAATTTGTTTTCTTTGTTATGAAAGTTATGAATATTATACTAAATGTAAATCAAAATATTTTTTATAATAATTTGATTTGTTCTTCAGTTGAACTTAATACCTTACCGTATGTGCCAAACTATTTAAGTACAAAGAACTCATTTACGGTACTAGGAAATTACATCAAAAGTACTATGACATGCAATAGATCTATGGAACAGCCAAGCCATAGTTTTTATACCAAGCTGTTGATCTTTTTGTTAAGCTCTTCTATCTTCCAGGTGCACGGTCGCTCAGAAGGCGCAACCTGCGGCCCAGTAATGGCACAAGGTGGAGTCCAGGCTTTGGAAGCCATGCTCTTCGCTCTGGACCATGCAGCAGCTGCAGGCATCGGGCCACCTGGAGTCAAGATAGGCGCGCTCGTGCTTGACGATTGTGATAACGATACGTATGGGCTCGAGATGGCACTGGACTTTATTAAAGGTGAGTAAAATGTCCCAGTTTTTGATAGTACTGCACTGAGAGAAAAAACAACCAGAATTCACGTTCGTTCAACCAAACTCTCATTTTAAAATAGAAAGAAAAAAGAAAATACATTTGTTTTAACGCCACAAAAATTTAACATTAATAGAGTAGAAAGAATAAATCAAACGGGCACAATGAGACGTTAAAATAGCGCCTACAAGCTCTTTGGTTAAAACTACAAGTTCTATTTTGTTAAGTTTAATTAGTTCATTCTACAAGTTACTTGTCATTTTAGTTTAAGTGTTATTTAAATCAACAACTCGATTATATAAAACCAACATGGCACATATTGTTTTAAACATATATTTGGCTGATTCAATCCACTATCTTTCAACAAGTTTAACCGTTTTCTTCGTACAAATTCGACTTGTATTATCAATATTGGTGATCGATTCCGTTTATTAAAATACTTTAAATAGTTTCAAACTGATAAACACGCAACAAGTCGAATTTGTTAGACTCACAAAGCAAATTTCTCTCAGTGTGTACTTCGTCCGGAGTTTAAATTGCAAACGTGAATTTTTATTTGTTCGTAGAGCGTTACTAGTCTAAAAGACCGTCCTTATACTGTGCAAGTGACTAGGACTTTTCAGTTTCATTGTTTTTAGGGACCCTTACCTAACAAAGGAAGAAAATGCAACCCTTATACAAGGATCACTCGTGTATGTCTGACCACCTGTCACATCCAATTTTCTCCAAAACTACTCAAGCGATTGGTGCACTCTTATTTTTTCAAAAATAAAGTCAGGCTCATTCGTTACTTCTTCTGTTGACTGTACGGTCGCCATCAAATATATCGGAGCGGCCAAGGTACTCCAAAAAAATCTGAACATGCATTTTATCGTCTTGACAGTAAAGGCGTTGTTCAGATATTTGTGATTACCTTGGCCGCTCCGGTATCTGATGGCGACTGTACAAAAGAAGTTTCACTATATTTCTTTTTTGCCTTTCCTAAACCTGAACTCAAAGGACGTTTTACAAACCGGCGTCTCTGAAAATGCAAAGGAGATCACTTACTCAGAAAACTCCGGGGAACAAAGTTAGAGGCTTACACCGTAAGCCTGCGTGCAAAGTAGATTTACGATACATGAAAGGGTTTGCCGAAAACAAACTTTTATTTTCACCTCAGTTCGTTTGTTACCTGTACAAACTTTTTGAAAGAGTGATGCGGCATATTTCTATGTACAAAATTTGGCCTGATCATTGAGTACCTACTTATTATACATTTTAAACTTTCACGATAATCTAACTACGTATACCTTACTGACTAGTAAGCAGGCATTATTTTATTTTAAATTAGAGGATCTCAGGGTAGATTAATATACAAGAATACAACGTATTTAAGTAATAACGTTAGACCTAATTGTTTATAAGTACCCAAGAAATTGCTCTACTAAAACATATATTGTACTAATGTTGATCATAACAACCGACATTACTGCCATAAGGTTGTGCCAAGTATTTGCACTAGCAGGTAGCACTTAAATACTAAGACTACCTAATTATATTTATATAATAATTGTAGGACATTAGCATTAACATTAACATTAGGACATAACTATACTTATCACACGGTATAAGTATAGTTTGGCCTGTAACACGAGCAAAAAATGTAAGCGTAGATTCTACTCCTCAAACAATTAAACTTTTGTTCAACAATATTAAAAAATATGTAGGTTAGATTGTCTCTTTACAGACTAAGGGTGGATTGCACCACGCACAATTAACGGGCTCATCAACGTTAAATATGGCGACAGAGCTGTCATCCCATACAAAACTGTTGAACTTTTCATACAAGATTTTTTAACGATAACGTTGACGTTAACAGACGGTTTGGTGCAACCGGCCCTAAATAGTATTTTCAATGTTCGTTAAAATCCATCTAATTGACATTGCTTGTCAGTCTTTTCACCCTACAGACGTAATCAATTTCGCAATACTTTGCGTGTTAGAATTAACTTTAAATAATAATACATTTATTTACATAACTAAATATACAGAGGTACTACAGTACAAATACTAAACTAAATTAATTCTACGTTTTCATTTTGCTCGAGTTACAGCCCACACACGGTATTATAATAAGCATTAGCATTATTATTCATATTACATTAGAAGAGAGTTTCGGGACTAGCATTGATTGACGGCCTTAACAGCTTTAATTACAGTTTAATTACTCGAACCTTCTGTATTTAGTACTAGCAGGTAACATGTGACTAAGATGATATATTATAACCAAATTATCGTTTTGAAGATAGCTAACTCTACAAATTGTATGACATTAATCTTGGTCGTTGATTCGTGCAAGTGTGTGTATGTGATCTTACCTAAAAATAAGCGGTCAATTGTTTTACCTGTTTTACACACTACAAAATACACAGTGTACTTAGTCAGTGGTCATTAAGAGGCTGACAACACCCCATGACCTTCAAATTTATTTACTTAAACAGTCATATAACTATAACTACTTTTTTTGGGAAAGTAACAAATATATGTTGATATTCATTATATTTGGAAAAACTTTGTTAAGAGGCTGACAAGACCCAATGACCTTCAAATTGACTTTACTTAAACAGTCATATAGCTAATAAGTACTTGTTTTGGAAAAGTAAAAAAAATATATGTTAATATTCATTATATTTAAAAGAACTTGGTTAATTCCAATACACGATTGGACGAAATCGGCTCGATAGAAAATAATTCCAAAGTTACATCTATAATTAACTTAAAACAATTGCACGTCTTTAGTTTCTTGGCTTATATGTCTGTAATTAAGGACAACATTCCACCACACTAATACTAAAAACTTCGTTGCCTTAAATTTCTCAATTAATGCATAGTTTTTTTTTAATTCATCATTTTGCAAAATTTGCAATGAGCTCCCATACTAATCGTAACGCAGTGTTTCTCTTTCACTCGCGCTGAAAAAGATAGGGAGGGAATTTAGCTCTTATCATCCTCTTAATTCCGATACACGGTTGGACGAAATCGGCTCGATAGAAAACAATTCTAAAGTTACATAAGTATTAAAATTAGCTTTAAACAGTTGTAGGTATGTCTTTAATTTCTTGACTTATACGTTTGTAATTAAGAACAAAATTCCACCACACTAATACTAAACACTTCATTGTTTTATATTTCTCAATAAATGCGTAGTTTTTTTTTAATTCTTAATTTTACTTTTGCAATGAGCTCCCATACTAATCGTAACGCAGTGTTTCTCTTTCACTGGCGCTAAAAAAGATGACGATGGAATTTAGCTGTTACCATCCTCTTAATTTATGACAGCATTTAGTTGTGACTACTATTAGTGAACCAATGGACGAGTGCCCTACAGCTAGTGGACAAATTCAGTCGCTGCTACACTTCGCTCTACAGCGCACTTAGTCACAAGTGGTCGCATTTAATTGCCAATACAAGTGGTCATTGGTTACGTCAAAGAGAACTAAGTACCTAGAGTGTTCTCTCCATACATGGTTAAATGCGTATATATAATAAGTTTAACGCGAGCTTTGCTAAAAGTTATTATTCAAAAGATTACAGCTTAATACGTATTACGATTTAAGTGTGCTTAAAACTTAGTAAAAATGAGTTTAACCATACCTCCCATACGACTTATTATTTAATTAGTAGTTTTGCTATGTATGGAGTTAGCAATCTATCTACTCATTTATCTATGGTTACGTAAAGCATTAAGGGGTGGGCAGGGTCGGCTAATCTTACTAAATCTCACCTGGGTAAGGTGGTCTGCTAAATATCACGTTAATTGCTATTTTCCCACAAGAAAGTGAGTAAAATTACGAGATGAATTTCACATAAAGCTTAATTCATTCAATATACTTGTTTTTTTTTCATTACTATAACTTATAGAATTTTCAAATGCAAAAAAATGTGACACAAATTATGACATCACTGCAGACTGCTGCCAGCTATTAACAAACATTGCTTAGAAACATTACATAAATACGATTTATTTGAGAGCTTTTGACATAACATTTATAATAATAAAAGGCTTCAAAAATAAGGGCCATAATCTAAAACTATAATAAAATCAAAATACCACCCGGCGGACAGAAATCCGCCCTCGCGATATTTTCCATCAGTGTCCGTAGTACGCACTTCACAAACAACTCGATTAGCTTGTACAGTCAGCTGCAGAGAGACCCCCCTGCGTACAAACTTTATATGTAGCGTTGTATCACTGAGACTCGAATTTGAAGATGTTGAAGGTGGGTCGTGGGTTGACTCGTCAGATGCTACACTACACGACTATGCCAGTCCGTGACTAAAATTCTATGGATGAGCAACGGTTCTAAATTTAAGCAAAGAAGTAGTACAGGGCGCCAGTCAATTGAACCTATGAATTGACAAGGATTTAAATTAGAGAGAGAAAGAAAAGATACGTGACTTGTTTGAACTTAATATTATTCAATGTTTTAAAGAAAACTTACACAGCAGGTATTCTTAAGTCTACGGAACCATTTAGTATCAAGTAATACAATTTTATAGAAGTATCTTAACTAAGTTATGGTATATGGCCACGTCATGGGCTACACTAAATTACACACTATTCAGCGAGTGGCATAAGTATGAAAATTGTCCAGGTAATTTAACTGTATAGCGCAGACTTTCCTTATTGACAGACACTAGTGGAGCAAAGAGTAGAAACTAAATGGATAGCACCTGATACAGAAGAAGCGCCAAGGGTGGGGCGCAAGCGACGCAAGGCCTCCAGCCTCCCAGGCGTGGTGAGAGCACCAAAAGTCGCGATGGTGACCCGCAGAGCACCCAGTTGGTGCCTCAACGCGCCCGTCGCGTTGGAGACTGAGGGTCCCACCTCGCCACGTCACACCGCCACGTGGACACCGAAGAGTTGAAGAAGAGAAAAGTCGGTTCCGTGCCGTAAGGCAAGGACCGGCGATATTGCTGTGAAATTAAAACTATATTAACACTCTACCCAAACGAAGTGTTCACACGTGCACACCGTAGTGCCACGTCGAACTAACCAGAAATGTTTCCTGACAAAACAGGTTTACAACGACCCTTCCAGAGAGTTTTCCAATACGCAAGGGGACTCATAAAGGCGCAGATGCCTGCTAGAACACATTTTACGACTGATAGACTTCTATCGAGCTAACCTAAAATCTCGCCGAGAGTGAAAGAAAAACCAATGCAACTTACCCGGTTCCTTAGAGAGATTACCAACACATGGTATTACACGAGGTGGAGAAGAAGCGTCGTGTACTGACTATTCCATATGGAGAACTAGGTGTATTTGGCTGGTTATGAAGGCGTGCCACACCTAAGCCGCACCCTGGGTTTGCGTATGAGGAGCAGGCTCACATTTTCGGCCTCTCTGACCGCCGTATGCCGAGGGAATGCATGACTTGCCAATGTCTTCCATAGTTATCGACGCGTTCACTAAACTCGCGTTCAGAGATTTCACAACCACAAGTCAGACCAAAACAATTATGAACGACGATGATCAAAACAAATGACTATTTAATTTTCCATTTTCTAAATTCAACAAAACACTAAATTTTGATAAAATAACTTCCTATTTTTCATTTCTAATTATTGTTTGTAGACGCCTTTTCCATTGAGATTGCTCTGACAAAATCCACAAGATGGCGCTTTTATCAATCGATAACTTCCCGACAGCCGCCCCTAGGTGTCGCTGCTTGCCTTGAAACAAAGAAATAAACTTGACTAATAGACTGTTTAAAATTATAGTGTAACAGCGTAGGCCTTTTTCGTTGCATCAGACCATACCCTGGTCTTTTTGCAAATATTTATTCTTCCACATGTATTGCCATTAGTTTGAAGGTTAATTTTTGATGGTTGTTACAGGCTCAATCAGTAATATAGAAGAAGAATACGCATGTGCTACACGTGGGGTGCAGCGGCAAATTATCTCTGGAGTCGTAGGCGCTGCCTCCAGTGTCACCTCCGTTCAAGTTGCTAATTTGCTACGGTTGTTCAAAATCCCTCAGGTAAGACTTTGCTACATCTACTATTGTAGCAACTCTACCTACTATCTGCAGAGTTACTATGAAACCCGATTCTCTTTAGTGTCTAAAATTATTTAATACGACAGTTGAAATCCATCTGGATTGAACATATTTTCTGAAAAGACCTCTTTTGAGGAATAAACAATGAACAAGTGCATAATTAATGCATTTATAGCCTGACAGTTGAGATTAGTATGGAAAATTTAGTTCCAATGAAATTTCGCAACATGGCGCATACTCATATATTTATGGTCAGGGCTTAATTATGTTTGAGTTTCAATATTAAAAAAATTAACTCATCTATAAGTATGCGTGCAACTTTTATTTTCCCAACTTTGCGATCTTTATGGAAAATACTCAAACACAATTTTGACAAAATTCATAAAATGGGTCACTTATAATGAAAATTCGTTACCGCTAGAAACGTAATATGGTAACGGAACTAGTGTATTACTAACATAATGCTTTAAGAATCTTCGAGTTGTTGACCAAAATTAAAATGGCCATGTGGCTAGGCATTGGATAGGTTATTGGATTGGATAGGATTGTTGCTTACTTCATGAAAATACGTATAGGTACACAGTCGACCAAAAATATGGTTTACCACCCTACGGTTGAGGTTCGTTTGAACGTCATGAGACAACAAGGTCGTGCATGTTTTAAACTCCGTTAGAAATGTCAACCTTAGCGATCGTTAGATCTCGCAGAAACTTTTGTCAAAACTGGTAGACCTTCTTGGTCGACTGTACCTACCATCGTACATTGTCCCCAGGTATCCTACTTCTCAACGTCACCAGAGCTGTCAAACAAAGCGCGCTTCGAGTACTTCACTCGTACAATACCTTCAGATCTTCACCAAGTTAGAGCTATGGTCGAGATCGTCAAGAAGTTTGGCTGGCGATACGTCTCCATCATCTATGAAGAGTCTAACTACGGGATCAAGGTGACTTATAGCTTGATGAGAAATTATCAAATTAATGTTGATTTCTCGGTATTTTTATAATACTTTGGCAAGGAGAATCCAGTTTGTAAGTTCTTGCGGAAGCATCCAGTCTGAGACATTCCTTCATGGAAATGATTTGCAAGGTCTGCAATATTCAATAGTGTGATGAATTAGAAGCTAAAGTCGATCGATTTAGAAAGAAAAGAAGAAAGAAACCAGAGTTTAGCTTTACACCTGTTTAACACTCTATTTAGAAGACGGGTGAAAACAATGAAGTCGAAACTTGTAAATAACTTTAAACAAACTATCTATTTTTAGTTAAGAAAAGTTTTACGAGGTACCGTAAAATGGGGGTGAGTAGGGACGTAATTGAAGTTTAACATTGGATAATAGCTCATTTTTTATACATGGTACATTGATTTGTACACAAAAGAAGTGTTCCGGGTGTATGAATTTTAATTTGTCAATGATTTTGTGTAATTCCATTCATACTTTTAAGGATATACACAAAATCCCACCTCACCCCGTAGTTAGGTGACTTTGGTGTGAGATGAGATTTCATAACAATGCGAGTTTTGAAAATTATTAGATCGACACTTTTGGATAATAAAACTTACAATAGCTTAATTTATAACGAGAATATATTATTTCCGTAGCCGTAGCTTATAAAAACCACCTCACCCCTCAGTATACCCTATTCTCCGCATTCAAAAAATTCAAACAAAAATTCAAAATATATGTATTTCATATATTGGTTTTACAGTAGGAGGCAATACAGTGATCCCCACACTAGGCTGAGCCTGTGACGTGGGGATCTTAGCGAAATACATGAATATTAAAACTAAGAATTTTGATTAAATGACCGAGAAACTATCTGCTTAAGTACAAAAAGTCGGATAAAATGGTCTTAGTAAGTTATAAGTAAGCGATTCATGACCCGACTGCCCCCGCTCGGTCACGTACTTTAATAATTGAGCCATTTAGGATTCACTTTACATTGGTCATTTCATAGAATAAGTATGAAACAAAAAAAACCGCTTGACCTATAAATGGCACGACAGTTAAAATCTGTAAGTACATAACTTACATAAGGTCGAGGTATAATTTCCCTAGGCGATTTAATAGCATTAAGCCAGACGGAGCCAAAGTGGGCTGAGTAATATTATATTGTCTTTTATTTATGAGTATGACCTTCGCTTATTAGTTATTTTTGCGTCCAGACAGTCATATCTTTAGCAAACCCATGTACAAAGGTCACCCGTTAGCAACAACTGTTAGATTTATGATAAAACTTATGATTTCTTATTAAAGCGAAAACTAATACCTAAATACGACGTGTTTAATTAAAAATGTATGTAGCCAATCTTGTACAAACGTGAGAAAAACTTAAATATATTTATATTATAAACTTATATAGATGTCATATACAAAGGAAAAGTGACCTAGGCCTCCGGTGCCCAAGGCTGGAATCGAACCAGCTACTTCTGCATTCGCGGCAGACGCCTTAACCACATTTGATTTGTTCTTCAGTTAAAATATATTTCTATTTAAGCTTTTCTCACATTTGTACAAGATTGGCTTCTCCTTGGTATACCTACAAATGTATGGACTAGCAATGCACCAAGGAGAAGTTTCCAAATTTGCGAAATTTTCCACACGGTTTTGTCTCAGAACTTAAATTTAACGAACAATAAAAATTATTCTCGTTGGACACCGCCGTTATCAAAACAACACAACACAACAATAAAGATTTTGCTAATTAGAACATTCCGCTCAACGAAATATGTTACAAATATAGCATTGGTTACAGGCGTTCGAGGAGTTAGAGACGCTCCTGGCCCGTAACGAAATCTGCATAGCGGTGAAAGAGCGACTAGTCAAGGATTCTGGTGAAGCTACAGCGAGCGCTTATGATGCAATAGTGGCACGTCTGCTCTCGCGACCCCGGGCACGGGGTGAGTGCACTTCTTATTTATTATCCTCACTTCAGTGACAAAGACGGAGATTTGCTATTGGATGGATAGTTTTAAAAGAATTTGCTGCAATAGTTTCAAAGCTGTATGTTTTAACTGAAATGTAAGTGAGCCATTCGCTCTTTATTTGATAAAACAGGAAAGGTTAAGTTCCTTTACAGAAAGGATTAAGTAAGTACAAAGATATTCCTTTGAGGTTCCTGATTGATGCTTGTTTGATTGAGTAACGAGATTAATCATGCGTAATACATAATTATATAGGTAAGTACGAGTATACAGTTCTAAAAATACTTGCACAAGGGCATATTTGCTAGAATTTGGACAAGTTATTTTTAATCGGCCAGTTTTTTTTTATACACGTTAAGTGTTCCATACCTAAAACTGAATTTGTTTTATTTACAGGGGTAATAGTTTTCGGATCAGACCAAGAAGTGGCAGGAGTAATGCAGGCAGTAGTCCGCGCTGGAGCTGAGGGGACGTTCGGCTGGGTTGGCTCAGACGGCTGGTCGGCACGGGCGCTCGTTGCCACAGGCAAGTGTTGCATAAACCCATCCAAGAGTGACAGTATTCAGGCCAGACAGCAGCCTCCAGCAATGATAGTGTTGGGGTCAGACCAATAAGCGGCTGGAGATATGCGGGCGGTAGTACATAATGGAGCTGTAACGACATTAGGTTGTGTTGCATAAGCCCATCCAGGAATGGTACTAATCAGTTAAGATCAGGAGGTTGATAGTGAAATGCAAATGTGAATCTAGTCCCATGGCATGGCATACTAGTTCATGATTAGATAATAAAGTTTTATGAAATAAAGTAGATTCCTATCACTCTAAGTTTCCAAACAATAATCCACAAAAGTCAATTCCTATGAAAATTTGATGTAGGTAGTGTACCTACAGTTTACCGTTGCCAAGTTGGCGCAGAATTAAACGTTAAAAGAAAGCTTTTAGCTCAGGAATTGTTAAAATCTGTGCCAAGAAGCTTACATTTATTACTCGTGCATTATGCACGCAGGCTAAAAGCTTGAGTATTGAAAACACAACCCTAACCCCTGTTAGGTTAGGTTGACCCCTGTCAAAGGGAATAAAGACTTGACATGACACACTTCGACAGGGTACTTGTTTGACACATGTACTAGAATTGTGTCAAAGTAATCTCACTTTAAAAAAGTCAATAGTACATACGCAGTTTATTTTCTCAATTAATTTTCTTTTTTCATCTCTTGTTCACTATGCGCTACTAAACATTGTAACACGGTCCTTAACACTCTGGGTCACGTTACAACACCCCCACCCCACGCGTAGCTTCGAATGTTTCTATTGCTATATTTATCTAATAAGTGGTGAATGATGTTGGTCACACATATTGTAAACATGTATGAAGATTTTTTTACTTAAGCTCTGTTGTAGTGACTGTTTGTTTACCTAAATAAATTAAAAAAAAAAAAAAAAAAAATAGTCTACACCCCGACATTGGTAGATTTCACCTTACTAAAATAAAGAATAGCGAACTCACAAGGCTACTTGTCAATTTCAGTTGTCGAATTGGGCCTCTTGGAATTAAAGACATTATATACTTACCTATTTTGTCCCTTAACCGTTAACGTTGACTCTCGGGACTGTTGCTTGACAGACAGGCCACTTTCAACTAATACTTGAATGACCTCACATTTTTCAACCGACTTCATGATTTCGAAGGAGGAGGTTCCCCCCCCCATCTAACTTTTGAATCGTGGGTCCCACAATTTTGAAAAAATCATGAAACTGAGGCCTAATGAGTACCTTCAATAAAAACTATATTGAAATAAATCGGTTGAGCCGTTTTTGAGTTATCACTCAAAAACCCATGGTGAAAGGACGTAAGTAAAAATGACGTAAGCGCCGCCAAATTTCCCGTAAGAAACGACCTTTTGAATTAATGGTTCAGTTTACGGAACCTTACACTGAGCATGGCCCGACATGCTCTTGGCCGGTTTTATTTTATGTATTTCACCGATTAATCGAAGACGGCTGGACCGATTTTGAAATTATTATTTTTTGTTTGAAAGAGTATTCTTTTAAGAGTATTTCTTCACAGTTAGTCCCATTGTGACTTGGTCCGGATCTGATGATGGGATCCTGGAGAAATCGAGGGAACTCTTCAACTATTATAGGCACACCTATAGTGTCACTATTTTTTACAGCACCCATTTCCTCGTGGAATAGCGCATCCTAAGTGAAGTCGGTTCTTTTTTTTTGTTTAGAATTATTTTATTAAAGTGAAACTTTTATTCTACATTGTGTTTATATATTTTTTATTGCGTCACAGGTCGCGAGCGGGCAGTCGAAGGAACTATCTCCGTGCAGCCCCTAGCACGGCCGGTTGAGGGGTTCCGAGAATACTTCCTCAACCTCACGGTGCACAACAACAAACGGAATCCCTGGTTTGTAGGTAAACCACATCTTTATTATGCGCCCGTGACGTTACGAAATCACTGGAGATTATATTAAGGGGCTACTTTGAAAAATTATAGGTTTTTCAAACGCTCTAGTGACTAAACCGGAAAAGGGACTGAATTTATTTTCGAATATATAATATTAGACTATATACTCTTGTTTTTGGCACAACCCGAAACACGATTACTGAAAGTTGCCTCGATAGAAAAAAAAATCGAAGTTGGGTCCTTTTTCCCTTATTTTTCTTAGCTTAAGAAAACTAGAAGTTTATCTAAAAAGTCACAGAACCAAAATTAGACAAAACTTTATAGATTCGCTTATTTATCGTAGTTTGGTCAAAAAGTCTGATACTTAAGAGCGCTGCATCTCTTTCTTTCGTGCACGGGAGCCATAAACGTGTCTCTATCGGATGGGCGTGGCTTGTCCGAATCGATGAATGGCCTTAATGTGCATACTATCCAGTATTTTTCTTTTTCTTCGTTTCCTTATAGTTGAGAATCGCAACCATATGAAGTCGTTTCTCACTCTTGGAAGTTGCACGTTTTTTCGCTTCCTGGCACTATAACGTTTATAACTTCTTAGCGGGTCAGTGGGTCTCCACTGCCCCATCTTTCGTACGTGTTGCCAACCACAATGTATTTTTCTAGTATTTTCAAGAACATGCATGTAGTTAAACTGGGGTGTTCGATAACGAAACACTCAAAGAAAATATTAAAACTTGAGTGTTTCCAACTTTTACCTAACAAAAGGTTTTATGAACGTAAAGTCTCGGTGTTTTTACGAGTTTGTCAGCTTTGAAAGAGAGTTTAAGTCGAATAAAAACAAAGTTTTGATTTATGCTTCCGCTACTTTCAAACACATCAAATTTGAACTAAGGATAGTTTTCAACTTGTTTCCGTGCTTAGTAAGTTTATTCCATTAGGATGATGACAGATGATCAAGGAATATGCGCGCATGTGACGCCTCAGGCGTCCATAGGCTACGCTAACTGCTTAACATCAGGCGGAGCGGATCGTATACTTGTTTTCAACTGTCGTGGTACAAAAAAAATACAAAGTCTATTTATAATTACTTAATTATGTCAGTCGTACAAGTACACAAAACCTCATACCAGGGGCCCATTTCTTAAACGCTTGTAAGTTGTAATACAAGCGGAAGTCCCTTACTAGCAAAATATGTCGAAAAGTGACATCTGCTTGTATTACAAGTTACAAGCTTTAAAGAAAGGGGCCTTAGGCGATTATCACACTGACGACGGATCCGCATGCGGCGCCGGTGCGCGAGAGAGATAGCGCTCTGCATGTGTATAGCGCTGTCTCGCTCGCACACCGTCGCCGCATGCGGATCCGCACCAGTGTGATAACCGCCTTAAGAGGATGTAAAGTGACCTTAATGAATGTCGAGTTCCGCGCTTTCTCTCTTGAACACTCTCTTAACTTAAATTTTTTTCAGAATTCTGGGAAGAACAATTCCAATGTCACTGGGAAGGTCCAGGGGCTGCCCGAACACCATATAACGCCCACCCTCGCCGCTGTACAGGAAAAGAACAATTGACGAAAGAGAATACGGAACTTGAAGCTCAACTCCAATTCGTAGCTGATGCGGTACTGGCATTCGCTCATGCTTTACGAGATATGCATGCTGTCGAATGCGGGGGAGCTCCAGGGCTGTGCCCAGCAATGAAACCCCCACAAGGACCACTACTTCTACGCTACCTGAGGAATGTGAGATTCACTGGGCTGAGCAAAGAAGAGTTTCACTTCGACAGCAATGGTGACGGCCCTGCGCGATATAATATCATGCATTTCAAGCAGGTGGAACCAGGACTTTTTCGCTGGCTGAAGGTCGGGCGGTACCTAGATGGTGTGCTTGAACTCGAAATGGATAGTAAGTTATTGCCAGATAAATATTAGTTTTCATACGGTCAGTAGGTACTTATGCCAAAATTTTTATTGAATTCGTTTCGAGCAAAACTATTAAATGGAAAACAAATGAGATGTCGTGTTTAATACTTTTTAATCCTTAGTTCTGAGAATTAATAAGAGTTTTACTGGTCTGGATTGAACTTTTACTAGACTGACTTTATTATATTGTTGGTACAGTCGCCATCAGATATATCGGAGCGACAAAGGTGGTCACAAATATCTGAACAACGCCTCTATTGTCAAGGCGATAAAGTGCATGCGGAGATATTTTTGAGTATCTCGGCCGCTTCGATATATTTGATGGTCACTATACATTTAAATTTAAATATATCAAAAGTATTTTTTATGGAGGTTGCGAGGTATTATAAAATTGCTAATGCTAAGACACTGTACGTTGACCACTCAAATGCAAAGACAGTCAGATACACACATATTTACAGAGATCCAATTCAAATTGGAATCACCTCGGCCCCCGGAGTCCGTGTGCAGCGCGGAGTGCGAGCTGGGGCAGGCCAAGCAGTACGTGGAGGGCGAGAGCTGCTGCTGGCACTGCTTCAACTGCACCCAGTACGAGGTAAACGCCCCTGTCATATTAAAAAAATCCTTAAAAATTTTTTACTAAAAAAACCGGTATTTTACTTACACCTTCAAAGGTCGACTGGCCAGTTGGCTCTTTTTACAGTAATAAACCGTGTCTATGGTTCCTAAACTTACTCGGTTAATCACGTTAGTTTACCAAAGCGCCATCTATAAATGATTTACTACAGCAGCAAAGATTAACTAAGGTGCCATCTAACGCAGAACAGTGGAGCTACAATAGCGGCTGAGCTTGTAGATACTTGCTGAATTTACTTGAGCGTCGGGGAAAATTGTGCAGCATGAATTTCCATCAGCTCTCAACAGAGTGCGCTACGAGTATTATGCTAAAACATTAAAAATTTTCGACATTCTTAGGGACAGGAACGCCTTTTGGTGCTAATTTTAGAAAAAAAACTGCTTGTGTATGAATTAGATGTTATTTAATTATGTCAGAAACTATATGTAATATAGACAGCTACAGTCTAAGAACTCATTGAGGCTCCAATTCTGATGCGCCATCTGAACGAGACCAACCAAAGCTACCTTCTATAGTAGGGCAAAGTACTCTCTGCCCCTCGGCGCCATCTAATAATTGATGCCGTTACTATTATTGTAACTACTACACTACAGTAACTTTGGGAGGTCCTGAACGAGAGTCAGGTGACGCTTGAGACTTGGAGCTTCAGAAAGTTCTTAGACTGTGCCGCTATACCAAATATCTCTCTGATTATATGAACAAGTTCTTAGTATCGTTCTTTTAGTAGGCTATTCGCTATGTGCGATAGTTCTTAGGCAGGTAAAATAATTGCCCGAGGCGCCGAGGTTTTAAATCTTATTGCTAAAAGTAGCTATATGCCTAAGAAAATAAAAAAACATTGTTGTTTCTCTGCAGATCCGCGCTCCCGAGTCGGAAACAGCGTGCCGCGAGTGCCCGCGTGGCACGCTCCCTGACGAGACGCGTACACGCTGCGCCCTCCTCCCCGCAGACTACCTCCGCCCCGCCTCGCCTGCCGCCCGGGGCGCCATGACGTTCTCCGCGCTTGGAATCCTCTTCACTGTGTATGTATCTTTTACTAGCATATTGCAGATAGGTAATATATTGAGACAAAAAAAGCTGTGTATGTATCTGACACAGTAAGCGCCTTCCTTGCGTTATATCACCTGGTTCTAAATAACGTGGCCCGCGTGGCACGCTTTGTATCCGATGCCGACCTTCCTGTCTCTGCTTGCAAGCTATGTCACTTAAATTCTTGTTATAATTTCAGGAAACAGTTGAGAATAACAGCTGATAGCGTTTAAAAGCCCGAGTAATCACCTTATGTGACAATATTTTGGAAAAGGTACCATTTTTTGCGGAAGTCGCTTACAATACGTTTTACAGATCTAATATTGTAATCGAGCAATAAAAGGCTAAACCAAGGTACCTTGTGATCTAGACTGTCACCAATATGCAGATACCTAATAATTACTGTTTATAGGTTCGTTATCGGCGTCTGGATATGGCGCGGAGACACCCCGGTGGTACGCGCCAGCGGGCGCGAGTTAAGCTACGTGCTTCTAGGCGGTATCCTGATGTGCTACCTTGTCACATTTGCCCTCGTCCTACGGCCCACGGATTTACTATGTGCTGTGCAACGGTAAGAAAAGATAATAGAGTTGATTTATATAAAACTAGCCTCCGCCCGTAACTTTGTTCGCGTAAAAGTCGTTGTTCGCGTTATTTTGAACCTTTAATCCCCTCTTCACCCCTTTTAAGGTTGCATTGAGCTTGATATTTGACAAATATATGTTCTGAATTTCTAGGTCCTGGCTATAGTGAGCGATCCCTTTGGGTCGAAATGTATCCATATGTGCCTACAAATTCGATAAGATAATAATATGAAAAAGTTCTGCCTACTGCTTTTATAGATGATTTAATGATTTTAAATGTCGTAATTCTGCCATAAACTGGCGTCGACTAAATAGACTTAACAAACTAATAGAACTAAAGTTTAAATAGCCCTTTGAAAGTGCGAACCTCTTCGTACGGCCTTATTCCTGGTTCTCGGGACACAATAAAAGTACAGTTATTGTGTGACCTAACTTTTAAGTCTTTCTTTGCAGATTTGGAACCGGGCTGTGTTTTACGATAGTTTACGCGGCGCTTCTGACAAAGACCAATCGAATCGCGCGCATATTTGCGGCGGGTGAGCGATCGGCGCGGCGGCCTGCTTTCATATCACCACGCTCGCAGCTTGGCGTTTGTGCGTTACTAGTTGGCGTTCAGGTAAACATACCTTGATCTGGATGACATTAAGTGAAGAAGAATAGTCTATAGAGCAGATTGGCTTATGCTTATACAGGTTAACAATTATGATGAATTCCTCAGGTTGTCATAGTTGGAGTATGGCAAGCGGCAGCTCCAGCACGAGCGGTCCGACATTTGCCCTCGCGGGAGACAGCCGTACTCGTCTGTGACGCATACGTCGATGCATCGTATACACTGGCTTTCAGCTACCCTGCTGCGCTCATTGCTACTTGCACGGTCTACGCTGTGCTGACTCGCAAGATCCCTGAAGCCTTTAATGAAAGCAAGCATATCGGTGAGTAAACTAATGTTGCAACTCAAATCAATCTGATTTTGATTTGTATGAAATGCCTCACCTCCAACTACATTGTGAAAAGGAGCATAGTTATGTTTTATTTTTGGAGAATTTTCGTAAGGCCATAGCGAAATAAAAACACTACCAAAGCGGGAAAGCGTATTATGCGGGATTGTTTTGAGTGACCTTAAGTTTTAGGGACTAATATAAATGACGTAATACTTATGCGAGAAATCGTATTAAATATGTACCAGTCATCATCATTCGCTTACCCTTGTCCCAGTTTTGTCTGTCATTCGTCATCTCATCACTCACCTCCATTCTTTTCATATCATCTCTCACACAACCCATCCACCTTTTCTTAGGTTTGCCTCTTTTCCTACATCCCTCCACATTTATTCTTAATACCTTTCTCGTAATATAGTCACATTGTATTATATTTTACATCATGGTAAGGGACAGCCAGACTACACTATTAAAGGTGGTTTTTGACGCTACCAGGAAGTAGTTAATGCCCAGAGCAGGTTCTATTTCTTTTGTGCCTTCAGCTCAATTAACGTTAAATTGAAGCTTTGCTTCTATTGCATAGATTATTTATGTAAGTGATATTGTGCTGCATATTTATTTTACTTAAACGCTCCCCTGCAGGTTTTACGATGTACACAACCTGCGTGATCTGGCTAGCATTCGTGCCGCTATACTTCGGCACGGCAAGCCACGTAGCGCTGCGAGTCACAACCATTGCCGTCACTATTTCCCTCAGTGCGTCTGTCACGCTTGCCTGTCTGTTTGCTCCTAAGGTAAGAAGTCAATCATTTTAAAATACCAGGTGAAGACTTGTGTGATCTAGCTAGACTTTAACAGATAAAATGTAGGAATCATGTTTGTGTCTGTACGTTATCAAGGTACCTAAGATCTTTCTGCTACTTGATGTTCTCATCAGAATCGTTTCGCGTCTAAACTTCGTGGTTCTAAAAACAAACACAAAAACTTCGCATCAGTAAGTAATATTTATCCAGTGTTGGCATACTTAAGTTTAGTAGAAATTGTTAAACTAACCTTCACGAGCCCTCGTCAAAATCTAGTATTACATATCGCTAAAGTTATCTTACTGAAGACTCATTGTTTTATTAATTAGATAATAAGACTTTAAAATTGAGACAAGTGAGCTGTGAGAAACAATAAAGATCTCACCGCCTTTGGGATTCCCAGCAAAAACAGCTACAACTTACAAATAAATCTAATTTCCAGGTGTACATAATTCTGTGCCGGCCAGAGCGCAACGTACGGGGTTGTCTAATGCCGGGCCGTTGGCGCGCGGCCGGCGGCGGCGCGGCGGGCGGCGCCGTCTGCGCTGCCCTCGTCGGCGCCGCCGCTCCGCTGCCGCCCCGCGCACCGTTAACAGCAACGCCGTCAACCGACCGCTCCACACTTAACGACGGTATGTTACTAACTCTTTATGTACCTGGAGTTTATTTTCAATGAAGCTAATCTCGGTTTGTTTGCGATATGAATTAGAAATAGGAAGACAATCAAAGTCGTCGCAATTCTCGCAGTTGAGGTAGTTGTAGAAAAGATGACCGCAGGTCGCATCACAATAAGGCCATCAATGCAAGGTTTTGAGTGTGGGCATCGAACGACCGCTCTTTGTAGCGATCTTTGATGTAAAGTAGAATGTTGTTAAAGATGCAAAAGATCATGATGGTGGGTCTCTAAACTGTTACTAAAAGTATGCTTTACCTGTAATATTTACAGATCGCACGCCAAGCTCGTGCCTAGACCGCCAAGTGCAGACGGATCCATCAGAGTTCCCCCCGTTACCACCCGCTTCGCCGGCTGCACCCCCCGCGCCCGCAGCCCCCGCAGCCCCCGCGGCCGCCGAGCTCCAGCTTGATGCGCGGGCGCTCCGGGGCGGCTTGCCCCCCTTCCCACTTCTGGAGACCCCGGTGCCGAACGGGCCGCGGGCGCCCGCGCTCGCTGAGAAACGGTTATAGCACAAGATAAATAAGATGCGTGTACGCTCGAAACGTATGCCAGTGCTAGTCTGATGTCATTTAAGATTACGTGTACTTATAACTAGGGCCCGGAATTTGGCGTGGGATATTTGATAAGTGCTCTGCTGCTAGAGAGAGAACGCGACTGTTTATCGATGTTATCGATAAATCGAGCATGGATAATAGTTTGAAATATCGGTAAGTTTAATGCGTTTCATTTGCTTTATTGGAATGAGTTTAATTACGAAAACCTTTATATTTTATAACGAGAACGGGTTACTTATCCCTCTGAGACTGCTTAACGTTAGTTGGCTGTACATTACTGTCAACATATGTATATTAGTTAGATACCTTGAAATAATTGGTAACCTAAGTAGATATTTGGAGTGCGACAGGGATGCATTCTGTCTCCTAAACTCTTTAACTTGTACGGCGAATGCATCATGAGGAGAGCGCTCGAAAACCTGCAGTTTGGCATCAAAGTTGGAGGACGCACGATAACAAACCTGAGGTATGCAGATGATACAACGATTGTGGCTGCGAGTGAGCATGAGATGTATTCTGTGTTGAAGAGGATTGAAGAGGAAAGCGCCAAGTTTGGACTGAGGATAAACCACAGTAAAACGAAAATTATGGTTGTGGACCGGAAAAATCTTCTTCCAAAATCGAATGTACTCGACAGCTATGAGAAGGTGGATCAATTTGTATATTTGGGCTCTCTAATCTCTAGCGAAGGTGGTAGCACTGTAGAGATACGCCGGCGAGCTGCTATAGGCAAAAGTGCAATGTCGAACCTCGAAAAACTATGGAGGAACCGAGGTATTCGGCGTGCAACCAAGATACGCCTGATGCGGGCACTAGTGTTCTCCATCTTCTTATATGGTGCAGAAACGTGGACGCTGAAAAGCATAGATATATGCAAGATTGATGCTTTTGAGATGTGGTGCTGGAGAAAAATGCTCAGAATTCCATGGACCGCAAGGAGAACAAACAAGTCCATATTGAGTGAGCTAAAAGTTTCCAAGCGCCTTTGAACCATCTGCTGCGAAAAGATCCTCAAGTTCTTCGGGCATATCATGCGTTCTAACCAGCATCAGCTCGAAAAAAGCATCATACTGGGACTAGTAGAGGGTGAACGTCCCAGAGGGCCGATAGCCATCAAATGGTGTAATACCATCCGGACGGCGTGTGGCTCCATGCAGAGCGCGGCCCGTATGGCTCTCGACCGCGTCACATGGAGGGATATCACAGTTGGTCACGATCCTCAGTCATGAGGGAACGACGAAGAAGAAGAAGAAGAAGAAGTAGATATTTGCTTGTAAGTGTTATTTTACCATATACATTAACCGCATTGCTAGCGTAATAGACTGATAATATCGATGTATCGATAAACAATGGTCTCTCCATAAGTAGTTGTTAAAAATTTCGGGTCCTACTTATAGCTTGGGTAAACGAATAATTTTAAATAGATCTTTATTGAAAATATCGAATTATTTCATCAACTATCTTGATATCCGATAGTAAAAATTACACTTTAAATTATAATAGATGTAATACCTAGGTACCTCTCTCATAAAAAAGACACAAAATACAATATGTTTGTTAATCTTTAACATTGTGTTCAGAAAACGAAATCTGGTGTAATTTTTTATTGTAAAAAATAGCAGAAGGAAAGGGTTACAAATTTACGAATTCGTAAGTAAAAAATTGAGTTGTACTTAAGATGTAAAAGTGCCAAAGTCAAATTTAATAAGTAGATGTCTACAATAATAAAGCATTGTTCAACAATACAACCTTATGTTGTATTATGATTTTATTATGTAACTCACATAATAAATTCACATTATAAATTAAATATTACTAAGTTAAATCCTGTGTTTACATCCAAGATAATAATATTAAAATGATACTTCGATTATCCAACTCACTACTTAAACTATTTGGTTTCACGTTAGTGACAATTTGATTATAATTTTGTGTTATCGGATTGTCATTACTATCGTACGAACAGCCTATTTCTCAACAGCTTGTAACTTGTAATACAAGCGAATGTCCCTCCCTAGCAAAAGACGTCGAAAAGTGACATCCGCTTTACAAGTTACAAGCTTTTGAGCAACGGGCCCCCGGCACCAGGTGATGGTATTTTTGAGCAGAGAGGGCAATGGGAGTGGGACTCCATTGCCGTCTCTGCTACTACTAGACGACTGCGTAGATTACATTTTATGATATTTTTTTTTTATCTAAAACATACAGTTCTTATTCCAGTAGTGCCAATATTTTTGGAACGAATTATTGAATCTCTCCTCATTTTCAGCTTCAATTTGTGTTTAGGTATATTTCCTGTCAACCTGTAACTATTATAATTTAGTCCTCGTTTCATCTGTATTTTATAGTGCTTGTTACATCTGCCTTTCAGTCGGATTCTTTCAGGTGATAGGGACAGAATATAAATAAAGGAAAAGGATGGTACGGCCGTGCCTTTGTTGTGTTTTATGCTCGTCTTGACAGACAGATTTAGGTCCAGTTGCATTAAACCGTCTGTTAACGTCAACGTCATCGTTAAAAAATCTCGTATTTAAAGTTTGACAGTTTTGTATGGGATGACAGCTCTGTCGCCATATTTAACGTTGATGAGTCCGTTAATTGTGTGTGGTCCAATCCACCCTAAGTACATATGTCACTGCTCTTCTCGCGGAAAAGTAAACGACGAAAAGGAGAGTGTAATAAGCCCTTATGATAGTTGTTGGTGTGTAACCGAATATTATAAAATGTTTATGGTTTATTGTAAATATTTCCCATACAGTTCCTAAGATTAAGTGATTATTAGACGTTAATTTTGACCTACGTTAAGTGGAACAAACCGAATTGTGATACTAGTTTATTAAAGTAAATTAAACATTGAAGTTGTTTTATTTCCCACGCTATTTTTCCTCTTTTTCTTGGCAAAATAGTACATTGTTGCCGAGGTACGGAAAGAAAGGAATTTTCTGACGAGGTACTTGGGTGCCAGGGCGAGGCTTGCCGAGGCCTGGCACTAGTTCCGAGTCAGAAAATTCCTGTTTGTGCTGAGGTATACATAGTGCTTTTCTCAAATATGTGAGGAAATAAACAAAGAATTTAGGAAAAACTACAAGTAATTTATATTGGTAAAGTTGTGTTGATACTGTGTTTTATAATAGGTAATACGGAGGTACTTTTAAGCATAGCATAAATAAACCACACCATAGTTGGCTTCTTGTTTTTTGATAACTAAAATAATCTAAAACACATTTTCAGAAAAGATATTAGCATTTATGCTCATCTTCGAATTCATACATACGTCATAAACATAAACCCTTTGTCTGTTGACTTAGCAGGAAGCAAGTAATCCACTATTATTCTTTCAAATTAGGTAGAGCGCTATCAATTTCAGCACTACCTACATTCATTTCTAAAAATCATTATTTAAGTTTATTTTGTACTATAAAGTAAATAAACAACGTAACGAAGTAAATTACCATATCCAACTAACTTTTCCGCTTTTTAAATTTATTTTTAATAAACCATAGACAAGATAGCCCGACACAGTACGCGCATGCGTATTCGCGCGCGCATTTTGTGAAGCCCTCTACACACGGCTGTTTGAATGAATTATTTTGCTTGGCTGAATCCGTTTTTGCCTTGGCCCATTAGATTTATATGCAAATATGAGAATTTTAAAAGTTTAACGCAGCGGAAAAAAATGGAATTTCATACATTCATTTTACTCCTAGGAGTAAAATGAAGCACTTTCCGTGTTCGATTTAGGAATAAAATGCGGCCATTTCCGAGCATCTTTGAGAAAAAATATTTTAAAACGTGATCTTCTACCCAGATTTTTAAGTAAGCAGTTGTCGTAAAATAAAATGTTATGTACCTAATGTAATGAAGTAAACCAAAGGTTAAAAATTAATTTAATATCAAAATTTAACTAAATCTGGCGAGGGTATATTGCATCAGCTAAATTCAGCAGTTCCATAAATTCCATAGCATACGCAATATGCAAATATACGTGTCATGGGCCCAATTCGACCACCGAAAAATGACATGTAATAATCGTTCTAGAACTTTGAATCCTTCTAAATACCTACCTATATTTGACACAATACCTGTGTCATGCTAGCATGGATATCCATGTTTAACGGTCGAAGCTTGGGAAAAATAGGGGGCAAAAGAAAGAAAACCAAACTTTTAAATGTTTTATGACAACGATATCGCTTTATTAGATGTCAAAGAGGGCAAAGAGGCGCGCGGCGCGAGCGCCGGTAAAGGGGCTGGTAGGCGTGTCTCTGGGATCGCGGCGGTCGCCCCGCGCGCCCCCCCGCCCCCACTCTCGATACATACATCAGCAATAAATAAATAAATATCAACAAGTTACAAAATAGCTTTTCGTAAAAAGATTAGAATACTAAAGTGTATAAAGTTTTTTTTTTTTGTTTTAAGTTTACAGTTTTCGTTTCACGCGTTTAACTGCTATGTATAAAAAATTATGTTAGATTAACAACGAAAATCTGTACAGTCCGTTTTGGTTTTGTGGAACGTTTAGAAATCATCCTGGGCCAGGTCAAACCTTGGTGGGAAGGTGCCGAAGCCGTCGAAGGCGGGGCGCGGGCGCTGGGGCTGGAAAGAGAAAAAAATTAGCATCTCATTTGCCAGACAGAGATAAGAGGGAAAACATGCCAGTACAAATGGGAAGGCATTCAAATTTCGAATGGCTTGCATTCAGTAGGCCTGATCTGACAGCTGATTGGCTGTTGGAGTGGAGTCAGATAGCAACGACCGTTCCTGTCGCCGTGGGGGTAAGCAGAACTTACATCTCTCCTTGGTCCACTAAACACGCCCTTTTACGGACGCCTGGACGAAAGAACACAGTTTAGTTATAGCAGAAGGTGTCTAAGAAAATTAGAAGCAGTAGCATATTTGAGTTGTACTTTTAATCAATAAAAATGACCTTCTAGTTGACAGAAATAATATTATGATATTGAATTGGATTTATCAAGAAAATAAAAAGCATTTTAATGGTGTTGTTTCTCGATGCAGTAAAAAGTAGCAGAAAGAGGCGATTTTTTTTTCTTGACTCTGTTATTATTATCAACTATTGTAAGCCCGAAGAATAACTACTTAAATTACTTTAATTAGTGTAGAAAGTGAAACTTACCGCCGGGCTGACTCCTCGCGCAGCGGATCCCGCGCGGCCCTTGCCTCGGAACTTGCTGATGGCCTGCTCGGCCAGGTCCGCTCGCTCCTCGGCCTCTTCAAGCTCTTGCTGTGCCTTGCGGAACTTAGCCAAGTTGAGGGCGGCGATTTCTTCCGCCTCCTCGATCTGCCTCTTGTAGGTCTTGATCTTCTGTTGCAGTTTGTCGACGAGGTCCTGCATGCGCTCGTGGTTCTTGCGGTCCTCCTCGGCCTGGAAGGTGAGCTCCTTGATACGCCTCTCGGATTTGCGGAGGTTCTTCTGTGCGTCGGCGTGTCTCCTCTGTTCACCGTCAAGCTCGTTCTCGAGCTCCCTGACTCTCTGTTCGAGTTTCTGGATAGCCTTCTTGCCTCCCTTAAGGGCGTTTGCTTCGGCCTCATCCAACCTGACTTGCAGTTCCTTGATCTGTTGTTCAAGGGCCTTGCGGAGTTTCTCCTGGGTCTGGGCGTGCTCCTGCTCAGCGCGGAGCTCGTCAGCGAGGCGGGCGGCGTCAACCATGGCCTTCTTGGCCTTCTCCTCAGAGTTCTTAGCCTCGTTGAGGAGCTCGTCGAGGTCGGCGTGGAGGGTCTGCAGCTCGGACTCGAGCTTCCTCTTGGCGGCGGAGAGGGAGGCGCTCTGGGCGGACAGCTCGTTGAGCTGTTCGTGAGCATCGCCCAACTCCTGTTCGGCCTGGCGGCGGGCGCGGTCGGCCTGTTCCAGAAGAGTGCGGGACTCTTCCAGCTCGTTCTGGAGGGCGTTGGCGCGGCGCTCGGAGATACCCAGCTGTTCACGGGCATCATCGCGGGCACGCTGTTCCTCCTCGAGGGCGGTCTGCAGGTCCTTGATCTGGGCCTGGTAACGCTTGATGTTCTTCTGGGCCTCGGCGTTGGCCTTGTTGGCGTGGTCGAGGGCAATCTCAAGCTCGTTGATGTCAGCCTCAAGCTTCTTCTTCATGCGCAGGGCCTCAGCCTTGCCCTTAGCCTCGGCTTCGAGGGAAGCCTGCATGGAGTCGAGTGCGCGCTGGTGGTTCTTGCGTGTGTTCTCAAACTCCTCCTCCTTCTCCTGGATGCGGCGGTCGATCTCCTGGCGGACCTGGGACAGCTCGAGCTGAGCGCGCAGGACCTTGTTCTCCTCCTGTTCGAGGGCGGACTCAGCCTCCTCGAGGGCGGCCTGGAGCTCGTCCTTCTCGGCTTCCAGGCGCTTCCTGGCCTTCTCGATCTCGTGGATGTTGCGGCCACCTTCGCCGATCTGGTCGAGCAAGTCCTTGACCTCGTCGGCGAGGTTCTTGTTCTCGCGGCGGACAGCCTCGAGCTGCTCCTGGCCCTCCTCGTAGGCACCCTTGAGACGGAACAGTTCGGTGGAGTAGTTGCGGCATTCCTTCTGGCTGGCATCGAGCTCGGCAGCGAGGTCGTCGACCTTGAGCTTCCATTCTCCGATGATCTTGTCGAAGGCCTTCTGCTTCTTCTCGGCGGCGTTGGCAATGGCGGTGGCACGGTCGACCTCGAGCTGCAGATCCTCGACCTCGGTGGCGAGGCGCTGCTTGGTCTTCTCGAGGGCAACGACCTTCTGGTTGAGGGACTCAATGGTCTCCTCGGCTTCGGCAAGGCGGGCCTGGAGCTTGCGCTTGGCCTCCTCGAGTTCCTCGGAGCGGGCAACGCCCTCGGACTCGTACTTGGAGCGCCAGATCTGGGCCTCGGCATTGGCCTTGGACAGCTGGCGCTGGAGATCAGCCTTGCCTTCGGCCTCCTCCTCGACCTGCTCGCGGATGTTGTCCAGGTCGTGCTCGAGGTTGCGGAACTTGCCAAGAAGTGTGGCGCGTTCCTGTTAACAAGGAAAATACATTCTCTGTCAGTATATTAAATATACACATTGAATAAATTCGTTGTTAGTAAAGACCAGAATGTGCGGTACTAGTTCTCTTTTTGTTGTTTTAGATAACTAATAAATAATTTAGCATTATTTTGTGTTGTACTTACCCTGGCCTCCTCGTCGGCGAGCCTCTTGGTGTCCTCCAGCTGTGTGGTGAGCGACACCTTGATCTTGGACAGCTGGGACACCTGGGACTCGGCCTCCTCCAGTTGGCGGAGCAGGTCGGAGTTCTCGATGGACATCTTCTTCTTGGCGGCATCCAGGTCGTTGAGGGTGCGGTTGGCCTCATCAGCCTTGTTCTGGACCTCGTTGAGCTGGTGCTGCAGCTGCTTAGCGATCTTCTCCTGGGCAGCCTGTTACGAAAAAAAGATTAGTAGAACTAATAGTATGTATGTATGTATGTATGTATCACTTTATTGCACATAAACAAGTATAACATTAAAACATTAATAATTCAGTTAATAGTTTTATTACTTGAATTTTGAATATGTAGATACTATATTTAATACTTAGGAATGCGTACTGAATACTTACTGATATTTATTAGATTCATAATCTCAATTATTATTTTAAAATCAGGGTTCATTATTATTTTAAAAGCTATATAAACATTAAAAACGGGAAAATGCGTGCAAACTCTTGAAAATGGTTATGTTGGTCAGTTATGGTATATAATAACACTAAGGAACACCACTAGTTTAGGTTGGCAATAAGTAACATTAGTATTAATTCGTTATGTCATTTATAGTTGTATTAGGGACTTATTTAATGTTAATTGGGTAGTTTTAATAATCTATTTATAACGGTTATAAAATCGTTTAAACACATTTTAGTTTAGGTACAACTTTAAGTTAGTTTTACATAATAGCGCTTACAGCTTTTTTGCAATTAGGTTGAAACTATATTAGGTATGTTATATTGAGCGTGTGTAAAGTGTCAGGTCCCAAACACAAAAGCTTATATAAAACCTTATATAGCCGTTATAATTCTAGCATGAGCGTTATAAGGGCTATACTAGTATTATAATTCTTTATAAAGCTTCTGTGCAGCTTGGGGTGCAACTCCATCTAGCTGGCGTAAGCGAAGCGAAGTCCTGCTGATGCCAAAACATTTTAATACCTTTTCGTTGGACACGTGGTCGAGACCAGCGCGGAGGTCATTGACTTCGCTAAAGTACTGAGAACGTTCCTTCTCAGCCCTGAATGGATTAGAAACACGATTAATATCACCTAATTGGTATGTGTTTGTGTCGGCAATGTGGGCATGGAGTTGGTGGTTCCACGTTTAGGGAGCATGCGGGGGAACTCGGTAGACATGCCCCATGGATGACATGTTACCTTCTCACGTGCCACCTGATCAACGGCAGCGCGTGTGTTGTTCAACTCCGAGTAGCAAGACGCGCGATCATGCTCAGCCCTGAATTTGCAGTATAATTTATTATCCGTCGTCATTAGTTAAGACCAAGGCTCATTATCAGCTTCATTCAAGTCCCAGTTTAAAACTATATAGGCTCCGTACAAAATTAAATTTCCGTTGCTTAGTATAAGCTTATTTATAAACATTATGCTGATGTTTATAAGATTTGAACGCAAGAACGCTATATTTAGCACCGAGTCCCAATTGCTTGGAACTATTTTTATTTTGCCAATTGCGCTTCCTTGTTTTTACGATCTATAATCTCATGATTTTATATTTAAAAACATTCATACATACCTTCCACCTTATTCATAAAAGTCTTACTCGTCTCATTTACTAATGAGTAATGACAGTTGCGTTTGTTAAAAACGGAAGTAAGACGTTTATAAATAAAGGGGTTGACTTACAATAATCCTGAGCAATGAAATCGAAATTAAAATTTTGTTTAAAAATGCTCTTATTGGGAATAGATTAGGATATAACGCAGTATACTTACTTGGCCTTGAGCTTGTTGAGCTGGTCGAGCTGCTCACCCATCTCGGCGACGGCATCGTTGTGCTTCTTGCGCAGGTTGGCGAGGGTGGACTCATGCTGGATGTTGGCCTCCTCAAGATCGCGACGGAGCTTGCTGAGCTCAGCCTCGCGCTTCTTGTTAAGCTCAATCTGAGCAGAGGTAGCACCACCGGCCTCCTCAAGGCGCTCGCCAAGCTCCTCGAGCTCACGAGCCAAGTCAGCGCGCTGTTTCTCAGCCTTGGCGCGCGCCTGGCGCTCGGATTCAACTTCCTCCTCGAGCTCTTCGATGCGGGCCTGCAGTTCCTTGATCTGCTTCTGCAGCTTGCTGACAAGGGACTGCTCGTCCTCGAGCTTGGCGGTCAGGGAGGAGATCTCCTTGTCCTTGCGCTGGATGGTCTGTTCGAGCTCCTTCTTGTTGCGCTCGAGGTCGGCGACGGCCTCCTGGGTCAGCTTGAGGTCACCCTCAACCTTCCTCCTCTGCTTCTCAACATCACCGCGCAGCTTCTTCTCGCGCTCCAGAGAGTCCTCCAGCTCATCGAGGGTCTGCTCGAGCTTCTGCTTGACCTTGTTGAGGTGGTTGACCTTGTCCTCAGCGGCCTGGAGTTCCTCACCAGTCTTCTGGTTGGACTCGCCCTGCATCTTCTTCTCCTTGTTGAGTTTGTTGATGAGCTCATCCTGGTGGGCGATCTCGTCATTTAAGTTGCGGATCTGGTGGTCCTTGGTGGCCTTGTCCTGCTCGGACTTCTGGACGGACAGCTCGAGGTCCTCAACGTCCTTCTTGAGACCAGAGACCTCCTGTTCCAACTTCTTCTTGTTCTGGAACAGCTGGTTGCGGGCATCCTCCTCCTGGGTCAGGCGGTCCTGGGTGTCCTACGATCACAAGAGTTCGAATGAGTATACAAGTATTTAAGACCAGGCATCGAAAAAATAAACATGTAATTAATTGCTTTCGCACTTCCTCTAAACAAGTCTGGCTTCTGTCTATCGGCAAATAATAGCAATTAATGGTTTGCAATAAAATCGTGCAACCTGCAGATGTGCAATTTATTTTTAACTCCTCAAGCTGCTTTTCGTGTAAACATAACTGTTGTTTATTTAAAGAAATACGCCAGCAAACGAGGCATTACTTTGCAACAGTGTTACGGCTACATATTTGGATTGTAACACGATGTCTAACTACTAAGTAACTAAAGTCTGCTATGTTTTCTCGCCGCAGGAATCTCAGCCAATTAATTAAACTAATTAGGTACATTATTTATATTAGCGCCGGAGTATTCGCGACCCAAATTGCTCATTGCTATTTCAAGAAGACACACGATTTGTGGAATAAAAATGACGAGGCAAATTTACGATTAACATCCGCCTGGTATTGCCACGAGATCAAAAATTTTACGGAAAAATTATGTCAGTTAGGGGATCACGTATAGATTTCTCTTTTCTTTTTGAAGATGCCACATAATGATGTGGCATCTTTATTTGCGCCCAATGATTTATATTTGCTAAATAAGCTACTTGACCTATCAAAAATATGTTAATTAATCGTCAGTCGTCACTCAAAACTTTTTATTAATTGCAGGAGTACAAGTACTTCAACGAATTTGTGTTAGTGCAAACACGGAAAAAAATTAGAATCTTAAGCATGATTTTTTTTCTCGAGACTGCCATAGAATCTTTCAATTGCGAATACAGTCAAATTCAAAATATGTCCAAAATATTTAACTAACCAATATTAAGTATGCTGCATATTCTAAATATTATCACAAATGACTCCGCTCGAGATCTGTTTTGGGTCACTAAGTCAGTGAAGTAAGTATCACAAATAAATAATCAAGACTTACCCTAAGCTGGGACTCCAGGTCAGCCTTCTGGGCCTGGAGCTTGGCGGCACGCTCCTGCACCTCGGACAGCGAGCCCTTCTCGCCCTCAAGCGAGCCGAGCAGCGCGCTCTTCTCCTCCAAAAGCTTGGCGTTGAGCACCTCCAACTCCTTGCGGAGCTTCTCCTCCTTCTCAAGAGCCTCGATAGCCTTGTTGGCCTTCTCTTCCAGTTTCTGCAATTCAACCACACTTTTATCCACACCATCCCATTCTGAAACGTGTATCGTTGCCATTTTATTTAATTGATCACATCAATTGATTGGATCGGGAATGTTCGTTCGTTAGGGGAGTTAGGCGCGCGCCCGGCCGTCCGCTCGACTGACAGGGGCGCTGGAGTTTTCCAGCGGGCGATAGCCGCCCACGCGCATGATTACTTAGCTAGGTGAGTGGGGCGCTGGAGGGGGATTCCAGAAATGGCCGCGGCAGGTGCGGTGTCACGTAACCGGCAGGTGGGTGCGGCTTAGCTATTTGCGTACTTGATTCACGCCGCTAAATTTGATTATTTATTGGGTCAGAGTGCTCCATCATGTTAATCCGCTGAGTGATGCTTACCGCGAGCTCATCCTCGACGCGGCTGACGTTGAGGAGGGGCTTGACCTTCTGCCACAACTTCCACCAGGGCCAGGTGCGGAGTTGCAGGTACTTGCGCAAGTTGCGCTGGACAACTTGGAGGGCGACCCTGATGGTAGAAAATTAAACTTGACTAATACAATCAAATACTTACCTAGTTTGAATGATACAAGTATATTATAATTTTTTTTTATTCAAGTTACTTATACGAGTGATATTCATCGACATGATGATGATAGGTAAATCTAATTTGAAGTCTATGGATTATTATTTATTTCAGATGCTGATATCGATATTATAAGTAAAGTTGAAGTGTAAGTGTAGTAAGTAATGGGGTTATACAGTAAGTATGTACAAATAAATACGTGTAAATTACTGTACCTCTGTTCCTGCAGCTTCTTGTACTCCTTACGGGACAGGTAACCGCGGATGTAGGCCTGGAGCCAAGACACGATCTTGGACAGCCTGTCGTCACGCAGCTCTTCCATCTGACCCAGGACACCAGCGCGGAAGAATACCTGGACATATCGCTAAGTCAGAACAAGCCTAGATGCCAGACTTGGAAAGTTAGTTACTAGTAACATCTAGTACTCACTGATCCAAAATTATTCTTACGCATGTGTGCGTAAAAAAAGATGACTTTAAATTCGTAATGGTAATAAAAAATATATTAATATTAATGGGGAAATCGCATTAGTAGTCTCGAAAAAAAACTGAGACTTTTTAAAGCGGCAGAACATGAGGACATGAATATATTGATATATGGACAACAAGGCACAAACGATACAGACAGATATAGTACAAGAGGAGTTAGTATCGGAAAGTGTGTATGTGTTTGAGTTACTCATGCACTACATCTACCTTAGTCCTTCCAAGTCTGAAAGATTCCGAGTCCAAACCGGTTTGCTCGAGAATTTTCTCGGTGGCTTTCTCTGGCGTGATGGGCTCTTTGACCTGACCCGGGCACAGAATTTTGTATCTGCGTTTGAGGAGCATACAAAAATATAACAGTGTGTGTGTATGTGTCTGTGTACTGGTAGAAAGGAGGATAGGGGAAATCCAAACAGGAGCCTTGTCATTTGGGCCCTTTGAAGCGGCTTGAAAAAACAGGTCAAATTACTGTACCAATTGTAAATGGTGTTCATAATTTGCCTGTAGCATATTGATAAATTGCTAACTACGCAACCGAATGAACATGCCTTGGTGTGACCGAGACGGTACGACTCGACATCCAAGCCTGTGGCGTCCAGGATGACTTGGGCGATCTTCTTAGGATCGGATTCCTTGTCCACAGCTTGAGGGGCCAGGATCTTGTAGCTACATTATCAAAATATATCCACACAATGAGGGAGAGTCGACAATAAATATATCTAAATACATACTAAACGTGCTAGGTATAAAAGGGCAGGATAAAACAGAATGTGGGGCGTGTATAAAAACCGTTGTAAAATTAATCACATTGCATACAATTCAGGTAATGGAATGCAATTCAGATTAACACCATGGATCCCAGGAACCTATTATATGGTACCTAAAAATGACAATGAATCAACAGTAAGGGTTCAAAATAACTCTATTCTTTAGAGTTTATCCGTCTACTTCTCCATGCTAAAACATTCTAGATCCCATGATGTTCTTGCCTTGGTGTGACCGATACGATAGCTCTCAGGGTCGAGTTCAACTGACTCCAGACACTTCCTAGCTGCTTCTTTAGGATCTTTTTCGTTGGTCATGATGGCTGGCGCCAGAATCATGTAACTGTTTGTCGAACATCAACAATTAAATCTTTCAATCAATTAAAAAAAAGATCATTCTAACTGATATGTAGACAGTTGACACGTTAATATAATAAATTATCGTGAAAAATATATGATTATATGTTACTTCAGCAAGTATTACTCATAGGCGTAAACTATGTAAATTTGACTGATGACGTGGGTAACTCAGCTGTATTGCCAAAATAGCCAGCTCCAGAAAATTCCAGCGCTAAAAAAATATTTTGACTAACCACATATAAAAATAAACATAATCCTTCGGTAATCAAAACAGAGACATTTTAAAATACTGAAGTTATAGTTGTAATTTAAATTCTTGAGTTATTTTTGGGGAAGGTTGGGATCTTACCGGAGCTTGAAGTCGGGGTAGACCATCCTGTTGGGGAAGCCTTTACGGCAAATACGGATGCCTTCCAACACACCGTTACAGGTCAGCTGGTGCATGACAAGGTGAGAATCGATGAGACCTGGCGGGCGAAAGCAAGTACGTCACATATACATCTCTCTAACGAGTTTCGGGGTGAAGATAGAGAAAAACAAGATACATGACATAGTTAGTGACTATATCGATGCTATCAAAGATAGATAGGTCGATAGTAAGATAGTAAAAATTAAATTATGATTCTATTTTATAAAAACTAAATAAATTGGTTAGTTAGTGCAAGTTTGACAACTTTTGATTATTTTTATTTTTTAGGTCATTCTCAAATTTGTAGTTAAGTAAATATTGCAACAGACTAGAGACAGAGAAGTTTAAAAAGTTAAGACAAATTGGAAAATAGGGAATTGAAATGAAAAGTAACATTGGTTAGGTACCAACTTAGCTGGTAAAATATGTTTTGTAGAAGAAGTACTCACCAGGCTGTTTCAACTCGTTGGGGATGATACAACGCACGAAGTGAGGCTGGGTGGACCTCAGAGTTGTCATCAGGTTGTTAAGTTGTTCCTGTACCAATTAACAAAATTAATACTCAGGAACATCGTGTATTAGTGTAGCACGTGGTAAGCATTTTGTTTTATTAATTTGTTTTAATTCAATAAAAAATATTATTTAACCAGAACATTTCTTAGCTTTGTCCAAAAGAAATGTATAGAAACAACATAAAAAGCAGCACTCAATGGAAAATGATCATTGAAGTAGATTTGACTGATAATGAAGTGATGATGTCAATAAACACACACACAAAACTATTGTTATGATTCCCACTGAACACACATTAACACACAAAGCTTAAAACACCCAGCAGCGTCGTACGGTACGTTCCTGGGGACGTTATGCGCTGTGCATGTAATTTTTCACAGTGCGTTGATCTACACTATAGACTATAGTGCATGTTATAAATTACAACATAATAAAACATAATACAGGTAATTTTCATGTTACCTTTACTATTACGTTTATAAAATGTTGGTAAGTACTACAATTTTCAAAAACGATGTAGTATATATTATGAAACTACATCAATGTAAACCAAAAATCAACCTTTAATACAAATTTAAGAACCTTGTACGCGGAGGAGACAGTAGCGAAACCACCACCCTTCTTACCGCGACCGCCTATGAACGTACATTATAAATAAGCTTAGATTAGTACTAAGACAATCACAAGGCAACAGACGGGACAATGCTCGACGAATAACCATAGACTATCGGCGACATGAGCTGTGCTGTAAAACATATGCTGACAAGGACAAGGTAATGTAAAAGCGTGGAAGACTGACCCTAATTACTACTGGAGCTAAAAGCTATTCAGTAGCAACAAGACTCAATCTTAAGCGTGATAGACGATACATTGAAGCTACGCCATAGGCAGTGAAGCAAATGCCTTTCATTGAATGTAAGTTTACCCTGTAGAGCGATGATACGGTCTGGAAGGCAGAACCCTTGGCACGCTTGCCTCCAGCGCCTTTAGTTGAAAAGTGACATGAGAAATAAATATAAAAGTGTTCTTGTACATAGATAATGAAAAACATTAAATACCTATAAAATGGTGTAGTGATGAATTAATCCAAGATCACTGAAGTATTGAAGTGATATTGGTAAGTGATTTTTGGGTTTTATATCACCCGTCTTGTAGTGTGTGATGATTATATGTTCACAGAAGGTTTGTATACAGCTCATGGTACCTGTTTACGTTGAGATCAAATTTGCTAAAGGGGTTGTTCAAAATTTGAAATTATTAGATTTCGTTTCAATTGAATTCGAATGTTTGAGGTAGAAGTATATGATACGTACCCTTGCCGCCACCGGCATCAGCACCACCGGACTGACCAGGATGGTCAGCGAAGATCTCAATCAACAGCTTGTTCACACCCTTCTTGAACTGGTCGACGACAGTGTCGTTAAGGGGATCCTTGTTCTTCTCAAGCCAGCCAGTGATGTTGTAACCGACCTATTTCACAAAACAGTAAAGTGTTTCAGTAATAGAATAATAAGTGATATTTCGGGAGTCTAATAATGATGTGAAAAGTAATCCTAGACAAAAATATTAGGTAAATAAAATTAAAAATGGTCGAGAAGTTCACTTATCAAGAATGTACTGTGTCGTTGATACATAACAATATGCATAATTTAGTGTACCTACGAAGTGAATGTAGGTATGTTAAAAATACTTACGTTGCCGGCATAATGGCCAATGGCGAAGTGGGCAGCCTGGCAGCCGGGCTTGGGGGGCTTGGGCTTCAGGAACGGGGGCGACTTGCCCATGTGGTTGTTGTTCAACTTCTCAACGAAGGTCTGATCGGTGGCTTTCGGGAACATAGACTCTTCCTCAAGGATGGAGAGGATACCCATGGGCTAGAAACGGACCGGTCGCGTTAGAACACAAAGTTGTGGAATAGACTTTTCTGGAAACGCTAATTTTAAAAGTGTACTAAGTTTCAAGAAGTACTTTAATTGTGTCTGTGTAAATTGTAATTGTAAAAAAATACAACGCATTTTTTATATGAAAAGAGTTTTTGCAAACAACGGATGTTGTTTCATAGTTTTGACAAAAATAAAATAAAATTTTATTTACAACAGCCACAGAATAAACCTGGGCAACATATCCAAATTACGTTTTAATTATGTAAAGTAAAGGATTTAGTTATTTTCTGTAAATAAAAAGGGGTTTATATAATGTACAGTATAATTTGTTACGCGTTATCGTAAAAGCAGCATGCATTAGTATTTGGTGTGTTTTTGCTTTACTATGCGTGTGTGTAATATAATATACTTATTAGCCATCTATTTTGTGAAGTTTATAGTTAAATAGCATATTCTTACGTTCAAATTACTATTACCAAGCTTTTTTATCAAGCTTAAATATTTATTTGTACTGTTAAAATCATTACTTAGTACGTATCACATTACTGGTGCAGTTAATATTGCCGATTAACTTCATAAATTATGCTAAATTACGAATTGAATTAGACTAAATACGCGTAGATAATGTAGTTGTGCAAATGTGCGAACCTATTAGCAGTGTGTTTAGACCAAAGATAACTATATCGAAATGATCAATATAATGATGTCATAACGGTAAAAAAAGTGTATAGTAAGAATTTTTTAACAGGTCGGTATTGTAGTTAGAAATCCCTAGTAAGATTCCGACATGTTAAAAAATTACTACCTTACTTATCGTTCCTCACTACAGGTTACGGGGGGACTGTTATGGACTGTTTCACCTCTACAGAATGCTTTGATCATTCGATATAACTTTACAGCCAGTACAGTTTTACAAGGATTTACATATATACTATTAGCATCAATTGCTTAGGAGGCTCTTATGTGCGCAAAGCATTTGAAGGTATATACCGCGGAGCAAGGGGTCAGCCAGAAATGTACTTGCGGGAGACGTTCTCAGCCCCAAGCTTCGTCTAATCGCGCCTATCGTAAGCTATACTGGATTCTAATACCTTTTCAATTAACTCTATAGTCGCTTGAAGATCCATACCAAAATCTATGAAGGTCCATTGGATCCCTTCGCGTTCATACTCCTCTTGCTCTAACACGAACATGAAATGGTTAAAGTACTGTTGTAATTTTTCGTTCGTAAAATTAACGCATAGCTGATTAAACCCGTTCATCTGGATCGCGATACATGGAAAAAATAATTCTATCTGTTAAACAGTTAACAATGTTTGTGGGGAGATGTATAGACGTGGGTGTGAGAAAATATTAAAATTAAACAGAAAGAACACAGATAACACAAAACACATTTAACACAATAATTTGCATTGGTGGGTAGCTCGAATGAAGTAGCGATTGAAATGAGAATAAATTTTAAGTAAAAAATGATTGGACTACTTCTTTCGGGCACCCTGTGGCGTGAGACAAGCTCTAGTCGTTGCGTTTTCGCCAGCTACCTTTTCAATAAGGTCAATGCACATTTGGAGGTCCATGCCAAAGTCAATGAAAGTCCACTCGATGCCTTCGCGCTGGTACTCTTCTTGTTCCAGCACGAACATATGATGGTTAAAGAACTGCTGCAGTTTCTCGTTGGTGAAATTAATGCAGAGTTGCTCAAAACCATTGAACTGCAGGGAAATAAGTAACGTGGAAAGTTAAGACAAAGTGTTAGGATTGGATTGACTACGGATCACATTCCGCAGCTATTGGTTTTAGTCCCTACGGATGAAGCCCTGCCAGAGACTGGAGGGTCTGTTCTTTGACTGAAGTTTAAAACTATCCCCGTCTTGAGTTCCAGCGTCGACGGGATGATCGTCCACCATCGACTATTACCTTCTCGATCAGATCGATACAAGCGAGCAAGTCCATGCCAAAATCGATGAACGCCCAGTTGATGCCCTCCTTCTTGTACTCTTCTTGCTCAAGTACGAACATGTGGTGGTTAAAGAACTGCTGCAGCTTCTCATTGGTGAAGTTAATGCAGAGTTGCTCGAAACCGTTGTACTTTTATGAACAATAGGAAACCCAGGTAAATCCACGATTATGGTTAACAAAGACTATGCTATCGTTATCACGGAGATTAGTTAGTAGGGCACAGAATGAACTAAAGTCTAGAAGCTAACTCTAAACACATGGAACTGCCTTCAACCGAGCGTGCTTTACACTCAGTATACCTTTTCGATAAGGTCAATGCACGCCAATAAGTCCATTCCGAAATCAATGAACTCCCAGTGGATGCCTTCTCTGGTGTACTCTTCTTGTTCCAACACAAACATGTGATGGTTGAAGAATTGTTGCAGTTTCTCGTTTGTGAAGTTAATGCAGAGTTGCTCAAAACCATTGTACTAGGAAATCAAATGGATATTAACACAGAGAAATTTTGAAAAATCATTACTACTCTACAATAACTAAAATTTTGATTAACTTAAACTAATTATAGTCGAATTAACTACTTTCAAACATTTTTATTTGAAATATTTATTGCAATAAAGTGCTAATGTAAAGACAATAATACTTTATTGCAGTATTTAAAATCGATTTTATGAAATTTGTTTAAAATGAGGCGACATGTCTGACCTTCACTAGAAAGTACGGAGATGTGCCTAAGTCTTTCCGTCTATACTCACGTCGAAGATCTCGAAACCAGCAATATCCAGTACACCAATGAAGTGCTGCCTCTTCTGCTTGGTGTCAAGAGTCTCGTTACACTTCTTGACCAGCCACTTGAACAGACGATCGAAGACACCCTTGCAGAGGGCACCGACGGAGTTGGTGACCTGGTCCTTGTTACGGCCCTGGGTGACGAACTCGTTTCCGACCTTGATGCGGGGCTTAAGCAAGTTCTTGTACAAGTCCTGGCAATCGACACCAAGGAGCTTGGCTACACGTTCACCTTCCTGAAATTAGAAATAAGTTTGTTAGGTCTCAATAGTTTTTTCTTCTACATAAAGTCTCTAAAGCACACAAAAAGCTCTCATGGAAAAATTTATCTAAAAATTCTAGATAAAAAACTTTGTGACATCGAATAGATAAGGCACCATCTGGTCTAAACAGTTTTCCCCCGAACTATTTTATTAATTCAAAAACCCGAGTAGATAAATATTACACATGAAATTAACTTTTAATAAGGTTTTTAATAAACGTTCTTCAGATATATTATTTATGAGTTTTGGGATTTTACTGAAGCATATATGGAGTTATAGTGAGGCCAAAAGCAACCTCTCGATAGAGTCTAGACTCATTAAGGTGGACGTCTCACTCACTCTCGCCGTGTGCTTTCGCTACGCGTCGCAGCGTTCTTGCTCTATTTCATTTCCCTACCGGCACATTGGTTTTGCCTCTACTACGGTATTGAAGGGTGAACTTGCCTCCATGCCATCGGCCTCAGCCTGCTCCTCACGACCCCTCTGCTTGAACTTCATGCCACCCATGTGCATGACAGCGGCGGTGATCTTGTAGACGTTGTCCTTCTCCTCTTGGGTAAAACCAAGGATGTCGAAAGCTTGCTATAATACCAAAACACATGTTAATATTGAGATAAGACGGGGATGTCAATAAGGCCTCTTAAAAAGACTAAAGTTCAATACCTAATCAAATCCGATGTTCATGCAATTATATATAGTTTTACTTGTCGTTATAATCTTTCTTCAAGAACCTTTTGGTAAGGTAACCAAAAGTAACAAAAACATCAAAATATCGTACTCTAAGTAACGAAATAATATTGAATACAAAATTACTAGGCCTTATGGAATACAAAACAACACAAAATTAAGAGTTAGCAAAATATGAGATAAAAAGGCATTATTATCTGTTATGCGGGGCAACACGTATAGGTCCATTTTAATTTCAGTGCACAGGAATCTAAATTTTGGAGTGAGCTACAAATTTAGACCTCCCAATTCAAAAAATATAGGGTACTAAATTCTATGTATAATCCCAGGGCAATCCTTTTGGCTGTGATTATATCTAATCTAGTTTAAGGTTTTCTATTTTACCATTAATGTAACGATAATGGCCACGGGTAACAGATAGGGTAACTTTTCCGATGGGTCTCTCAAAACTGCTGCAATTTGCAGACAACTTACGTCGGTCAATTGACATTCCTCTCCGTCATCCATGTTGGGGATGGTAATCTTACCCTGGGAGACGTTATAGTAATCGTAGATGTCGTTGGACAAGAAACACTTTTCTGTAGGTCAAACAATATTGAACGATTTAGTAAAATTACCCTCTATACCGAAACAGGGAACATCCTAAACATTTCGTCGTGTAGCATTTTGTTAACGTGTCGGGTAACCTGTGGGGGGGTGGAGGGAAACAAAACTCTGTGCAATAAGCCCTTTTTGGACAACGCAGGGGGCGAGCATGTGCGTGTCAGAGATTGCTCAATGTCCAGTGCACGAATAACTCTGAAGCGACCATCGGCTCACTTACGACCGTCAGCATCAGCTCCTCGCTGTCGTTGACGCCAGGTATTCGAGTTTGCCCTTGACTTATGAGGGGATAGTCCGAGATGCGGTTGCTTAGCATCGTCATCTCTGTGAACATCAAGCTAAGTTCTGACACACACATACGCGGCGTAGTTTGCGCCGTAAGCAAAGCGACAAGCGACAGAAAAAGCATAAGAAATGAAGTGAAGAAGATAGAATGAGATGAGCCAGTTTTGTCGTGTTCTGGACTCACATCAGTAAGTGTCATTTCCTCGCCGTCATCGACGCCGGCAATCACAGTCTTGCCTTGCGCGACGATATGGTAGTCATTGATGTCGTTCGACAAAAGGCACTTCTCTATAAAAGGACACCAATCACAATTATGTTTGATAATTGGTGTGCTTACAAACTGAACTAAGACATGCCAATCAACGCCCTTAACGTTCTTAGAAGGGAGATATACTTTTTAAGGTTCCGTAGTCAACTAGAAACCCTGATTTAACTAACAATCGCACTAGTCAGCGAGTGCGATAGTCTAACCAGCCAACCCAGTTCGGTGGGCGATCGAATCAAAAACAAAACTCGGTAAGCCTCCCAGATTGTTGGGAGCCTAGACTTACGTCAGTCAACACACATTCCTCTCCATCATCTACATTGGGGATAGTGGTCTTTCCTTGTGATATGATGTGATAGTCATATACGTCGTTCGACAGCAAACACATCGCTAAATGTCATAAACACACACGTTAATTACCAATGGAGTAGATTTAGTGTAAGGTATTGTCTGTGCGTTTATTGTGTACAAGTGAATTTAAAGTGGTGTGTGCATCAAAAATAATTTAAATCAGAATAAGATTAGTACTACAATTTAAAAAAAAATCAGAATGCTTTTTTGTGACTAAAAAGTTGATTATTTATATATCTGTTATACAAAATAAAAGTATAATAAATAAATAAAATAAATATTATGGGACAATCTTACATGAATTGCACTAGTCCCACAGTAAGCTTAATAAGGCTTGTGTTATGGGCATATGGGTACTAGACGACGATATACATAATAGATAAATATGGATAAATACATTAAAACATCCATAACTCAGGAACAAAATATTCGTGATAAAGACACAAATAAATGCCCTGATCAGGATTCGAACCTGGGACCTCATGCTTCCTATGCAGGGTCACTACCTAATTAAAATCATTGGACATGTATTGTACCTAGGATTAGAAACAGTTTAAACATGTGGTCTGAACATAATCATTATGAACAAATTATTATCATCTATCGTATCTAATGAGTTACTTTATAATTTTATTGATCATCTAGATAATAATCTCAAATTAAAAACGCTTGCCTGTACTTGAAAAACTTCATGTTTTTTCCCAATCTATTTAACCTTACTACATAGAAGTCAAATGTGATGTGTATTTTGTTTATACGTACGCTTCAGTCCATCGACGGAGCCGGACATCATCTGGTAGAAGATGTGGTAAGAACGCTCAAGAGCTTGCTGGGAGATGACACGGGCCTTCTCGAGCAGGTCTGGAGAAAATTGATACTTTAGAACTAAGTTCTGAAGATGTCGATGAAGTCCATGGTGAAAAAGTTGAAGTACTTACAGGTCTCGATATCAGCACCAGCCAGTTTTCCAGAGGGGCCGAAGTGGATACGGATGAATTTACCCTAGGCAAGGAGAAAAAGAGGCTTAATGATAGTTGAGGTTTAAATTTTTTTTTCTATAAATTTGCAATATACACGGAAAAAAAAGCTTCCGGGATATTTTCAATCTAAGACATAATTATATTATGTTGAAAATATTTCCTCGTGATAAGCATTTATTTCCTTTAACGAAAATAAATTAAAGTTTTAAATATAAGGAAGCGAATATATTCTTATAGATTTTCTAGTTTTCTTTTACCTAAGATAATGCTTGTTTGATTAAAGTACAATCTCTCTTATATACTCAATATATTTTTGTATTTCTATTTTAAGAAAACGTGGTTTTATTAAGCGAAGAATCATATTTTTTGGTAAAGGAAATAAATACTTGTCACGAGGAAATATTTTCATGAAAATAATAATGTCTTGGATTGAGAATATCCCGGAAGCTTTATTTTCGTGTAGGGTAATAAAGGTAGATGTAGCTTAAATAGAAATTATCTCATATTACAAACTTTTATCATTCAATTGAAAGGAGGTCTCAGATATGGTTTGTTGCATCGCTGTAAATACCTAATGATATTAATTTATTTTGAGTACCTATGCAGTATATTTTGTATAATAGTAATGTAAATACTTACGAAACGAGAAGAGTTGTCGTTACGGACGGTCTTGGCGTTACCGAAGGCTTCAAGCACAGGGTTAGTCTGGACGACCTGGTCTTCCAGGGATCCCTTCTTCTCCTGGTTGGGGTCCTTCTTCTGGGAAGCACCGACGGTAGCGAAGTACGCAATTACCTTCTTCGTGTTCTCAGTCTTTCCGGCACCAGACTCACCGCTGGGGATTGTAAGGATTTTAATTGGTGTAAAGTGAAGTAGAGTCTTGTGTTGCTGAACCAATTATGTAGCGGTAAGTAAAGTTTGTTTATATTTTGATACCCACATTTATTATTTTACACTTAAAACAAAGCGTTTCCGCTTAGTACTTTAGTATTTCGAAATCAGCTCCTTTTTAGTTAATTTTCTCAATTTTTTATTGGTTTGTGTTTGGAAATTAATATGTAAGTACTTTTAATTAGGGATGTACTCATTTTACAAAAAAAATTATGATAGTGACATGAAAATTTACTTTTTCAAGTAACGATTTATGTTACTTACGTAATCAACATAGATTGATTCTCGTGGTTGGTCAACATGTTGACGTAAGCGCCGTCGGAAATGGCGAAGATGTGGGGAGGCACCTCCGAGCGGCGCTTGCCACGGTACAGGCGGGCGCATCGGGTCGTGTACACGGGGAATCTCTTGTAGGGGTTGATAGCCACGCAGAAGAGACCAGAGTACGTCTAGAGGAACATAATCGTACATGTTACAAAGAGGCTGGTGGTGAGAGTGATGAAAAGCACGTGATGATTCCCAATTTTCCTCAGAAGATGAAGACTATGTGGAAGTGATTGACAATCTTATTTCCAATAAAAGACTGATTTTAATGGTAGTGCCAAAAATTAAACATCAATAATGATATGTGATGTAAAGTATAATTTTGAAAACTGGTAAGTGAAATGATTAGATATCCACACAGTCCTGTTTTTGTCAACTAATTACGTGTTCCAATACTGTTCACAGTTTTAGTACTTTTAGGAAATATAATTAACCATTTATACCGTAACCGTGCATGGTGTATCTTTTACGTGTTTAGTTGACAATTTTCAGGCCCAACACCAATAAATACACACTAACACAGAGACAGTACTGTATCGGTACTTTGAGTCTCTATGTTGAAACGTATTAAAACCATCAAAAACAGCACGTAGGAAAATTTTCACGTTGTTGTGGTGTAGCCTGCAGGTTTTTGATAATTCTAACACAAACACAAAGAAAACAATCTGAAACGAAAATTCTATAGACCTGCAAGGGTACTGTATCGATACCTTTCTTGCAAAAAGGGCCAATCATCTTTTTGATCGACAGTTTTGGATATCTCTTGCGTTACTCAAAATGTTTCTGGAGTTCCCAAGAAAACGGGAACTCTGTTTGAAGGTTTAACAGTTGAAGTTTCGAATGTTTTAACATAAGATTAACTCGGCAAACAACATTAGTCGGCGGAGATCGGATAACAAGCAGTTACAGCAAATTCTGTTCTAGAACTGTGCTCGTGTCTTTGAACACAAAAAAAGCCATTGTGTGTAGGTTTAATTTTACTACATAATTTAAAAGTTGAAGACAGATTTGTGTCGGTCAATAAGTTGATTCGCCCAAAGATGTCTAAGGTTCTACAAGATGTAAGTACACTATAAAAATACGATGAACAATCTGATAGAAGAAGCACACAGCCCTCCGGTCACTGGCATCGCTGGACCATCTCCGACTTGTCCTATGAAAAGGGTTCAAGTACGGTTCGGATAGGGTTTTCAGGGAGGAGTATAAGGAAGGTAGAGACATTGACCTCAATTTAAAAACAAAACCCAATCAAGTTCATCTAATTCTTAAAAAACACGTGTAAAGCCCTCAATGAAAAAAAAACTTTGCAAACGTCCACGTCCATTCACCTGGTGACATCGTTTTTTGTGCGCTCTAGTTAGAACATCTGGCATACAGTCTGCATAGCTTAAGCGAGACCAAAATAACAAGCACGAAAATAGCCCGCGTTGATATCCAACGAACTATTTATATACAAATTGAGCCATCGGTCCAAAACGAATTGCGCATCATGGGCAGCTATTGATCTTTGGGTTGGTAGCTCTCCAATAATATCATCGACATATCAGAAGGCTATTAAAATAAGATCGTATTGATGGATCGTGTTGAAAGTTAAAGCTGGGTTGATTGGTTTGGTACAAAATTTTACTGTTAACTATCGTGCAATGTAGAAGATAAATAGTTTCCCAGGCAGAGCCGGGCATAGAGTGTTAACCAACTCTTAAGGGCCAAATAATATTACGGAAATCGTTTACACGTGCTTTAAAGTAATCATTGAATTGAAAGTATCGAGTAATGTGTCTACAGAATTGAATAAGGATTTGGCATGCACACTGCAAGACTCCAACTCCGGCCGTCGCGGCTCCTGACTTACGTAGATAAGCTTATGGTAATATCTCTGCTTCAAGTTATACAAAACTGAAGCGTCGTTGAGGTATGTCAAGTTGGACATGTCCTCGCATTTTTCGTACTTGGGCGGGTTGACCTGGCCTACAAGATCCTTCTTGAAGTCTTTCGTCTGTGGGAAAGATGGTCACATTAGTATTAAAATAAAGAAAAGGCACCATCGGTGCCTACTTACATAGATCAGTTTCGCATAGTATCGCTGCCGCAGATTATGCAGCACGGCACCTTCGTTAAGATAGGTCAGGTCTGCCATGTCCTCGGCTTTTTCAAATTTCGGTGGATTCACTTGTCCGAGGAGATCCTTTTTAAATACCTTTTCCTGCTCATTTAAGATCAGTGTAAGTATACTTGTAGTAATTAAAAATACTAACAAAATATTAAAAATTTTAAAGTACCTAATAAGATACATGGTGAAATATGAAACAAACATAATTGAATATGTAAATATCATTCATAATGTTCAAGTTAGAATCGGAATTCCCTTTTTGAAACCACAATTTCATTCATCATCATACCTCAGTTGAATCTTAATTATAACTTTCAGAATTCGAAAGCAAACATTAATTCTCAAATCATAATACTTGAATCAAAGTTAAAATATCAGTAACTTAAGATTTCGATATTAATACTGGACAATCCAATTTGAATTACTTAATATCTTTTATATCATGACGTAAATTTGAAATAGGACTGTTGATAATAAAAACTGAAAATATTACCTCGCCACCGGGCAGGCCGACGGTCACCAGGTCGCCCTTGGTAGCCTTGATCTCGCCCTGGAGGAAACCCTCCTTCTCGTCCGGAACCCAGCATGCCTTCTTGCCGTCATAGGGCTTGCTCTGATCGATGCGCTTCTGTTCCAGAGACACGAACAGGTACGGGGTTGGATCGGGGTCATCACCCTCCTGTACGACTGGCTTCGGCATGTTCGGAGGGTTAACGAGACTTCTGGGCTAGTCGAGACACGAGAGCAGCCCTGAGCCTTCCTGTGAACACAGCGGACGTTTAGCGGAGCCCGAAAAGAGTTTAACGGAGACCGAGAAGGGTTTAGCGGAACTGGTGCGTGCGTCTATTTGTGGCTGAAATCCGAGTAGCGCGCATGGAACGGTGCCAAAGCTCACGTTTGCGTAATACCGCCTTTTTATGCTTATCCCAAACCGTTACGTCACGCGGAATGCGCTGGAACGACGCCAGCCGATTATCAGAACGTTTATTGTCTTTTATGGTGCTGCTGGTTGATGGGTCAATTGGATTTAGATTGTTACAAGTGTCCCGATCAGATTCATTTCTTTGAAAACAATAAATAATTTGAATTTGAAATTCAAATTTTATCTTTTATTATTGTCTTTCAAGATTCAATATCAAATTTGCATGCAACTTTAACATCAAACTCTTTAAAAGCAACGTCTTCAACAGATTCCAATTGAAGTGAACGATTGATCCGAAACCAAGCACTGCAATCTATCCTTGAACCATGAACCATACACAATCCAGCACTTTCACCACAATCCTGATAAACAGCTGACGCGTCACTTTCGGTTTCGTTATGCACTCGGATTCTTGATGCACTTCACAGACGCACGGGCCACGTGCGCGCGTACTCACGTTGGAAGCCGTTCTGACCGGCGGCGGGGCGCTCCGTTGCTTTTTATACCAGGAATACGACACCACGCCGCCCGATCTCCCCATTTTAGGCGGATGCCAGACCCGGCCGCTACACTTTCAGCCGATCTTAGCTTTCATTCGGGCGGCAGCGCGAGCGCATGCCGCGCGATTTTCAATTTTCTATGCGTTTCAGATGTATGCAGATCAATGATGCCAAATGCATTCCTGGAATTACTCTTGCAGTGGTACAGTAAAATTTAAAAAGGCTTTGTATACTCGTAAGTTACTGTCAGTTCACAAAAAAAACAGTTTTGATAAGCTTTTCGACAAAAAGAATTTAAAAGAATTTTAAATAAAATATAGTAATTAGACATACTGAGTCCAAAAATATGAGATTTTAGTTGAACTAAACTTATTTATTAAATACGATACAAGCGAGACGATCCAGTAATGTAAATAAACAATCATAATTGATATCCATAAACAAAACGTCTAGCTAGATGATATGTTTGATAATTAATTTAAATATTATTTATAAATACTGCAGCGTGGTTGCAGGTGAAATAGTTCTCGTTAAATACACATTGATGGAGTTTAGGGCAGTTTAAATCTTCAATAAAATCGGCTTAGACTTTCATTGGCTGTAAAACGTTGGAATAGCTCTTTTGGGTGTTCACGAGCTCTTCCAATCAGTTAAATCTCCTTTGATATGTAAATAAAAACTAAATAAGTGTGAGTACTGAGTACGAATGATTTTGGGTGTACTTTGTAGACTACGAGTAATCGGTAGATCTTGTGTGGATTAGGTAATGAGTGCTTTTGAATTTGGGACTTGCGGGGTCGGGCGATCAATGTTTTTTTTACGTCTATCATTTTATTAAAATAAGCTTGATAAGTAAGTTTCTACTAGCTGCATCCAATGCTCTCGAGTGCAGTATACAGTCCCTCTCTGCTAACCGTATCAAAGGCCTTGTTGAGGTCTACAAACGCCACAAACAGAGGTGTTTTTGCTCTCTACACTCTTCCTGCAGCTGGCGAAGCGAAAAGGTACTCTTGTATGGAGCAGAAACCTGGACGACTTATGCCAAACAGGAGCGGCGACTTAATACTTTTCACATGCGCTGTTTACGAAACATTTTGGGCATAGCATGGTAGGACAAAGTTACAAACCAACGGGTCCTTGACATGGCACAGCTGCCCAGCTTGACTTCACTTCTCAAACAGAAACGTTTGCATTGGCTGGGGCATGTGCATCGTATGGAGTCTTCTAGAATACCTCGTCGTGTCTTGCTTGGCGAGGTAGCGAACGCCAAAAGAAGTGTTGGAAGGCCTATGCTGAGCTTTAAGGACTGTGCTAAGCGGGACATGATTGTATTTAAAATTGACCATCAAGTCTGGAAAACGCTCGCGGATGACAGAGATGGATGGCGTGCAGGTATTGCGGAAGGCAGAAGGTTATGTGATGAGACCTGGTTCGACATTGGCTGGAAGGAGGTTGCGCAGGCAGCATACCGATGCTGGGGCTTCTGTCGTCAACTTTTCCTGCCAGAGGTGTGGAAAATCGTGTCGTTCCCGTATCGGTCTTTATAGTAGGGCTCCTGATCGTGACTGTGTTTCGTGTACCCGTAGCCGAATCTCCGTTGCCGTGTTACTCGGCAACGGAGATCCGCTCCGTTTTCTCCGTGTGATTCGGCTAGGTGTAATTAAGATACGTAGCTACGTGTACACGGAGATGCGTATCTTATTTATACGTAGATCGGATCCAGTCGTGACCGTGACGTTTAGTGTAGATTTTATAAAACTTGAGTAGGTAAGTATTTGTGTCAAATCAAACAAATTAACCGACCACTTCTTGCTTTCACTTAACTTCACAAACAATAGGAACACATGGTACTTAACAGGTAAAACCCAAAGCTACTTGAAGGTAATCATTATCAATGGCCCGCAAACTATTGTTTGTTATCTTTATCTGCACGTGCAACTATTTCTTAGTGTTTTCACCGAATAAAGACGGTTGTCCAGCCAGTAATAATATTTATGAATAACAAAGTAAGTATATTATTATTTCACTTAAAATACTTTTAAATTGTTGCATTGGTCTACCTGTAGCATTTCTTACTAGGGAGTAAATATTAATTAGAGATATTAATATATTTATTTGGATGGACTTTCATATTCATCGACATCGACAAGTAGGTACCTAGTACCTACCTCAGGTGCGATTTTTGATTCTCATCGGGTGGCTTATTCTATTCGTACTAAATAGTCATCGGCTGCATACAAAAAAAGGCACCGTTGAGATTAAAAAATCACACCAATCCCACCTCTGGTTTTTTTGTACAAACTCATAATGGCTGGTTATCAGAGAACAGAATAATACCAATATGTAATTACTTAAAAAAACATCTGGAATCAAATCAATGCAAAGACCACGAGTATAACACATAATGCGAAGGGTCCGTTCGACACAAGTTCTCTTTCAACAACCGAGCGGAGCGGAGCCGAAGCCGAGCAGAGCCGAAGCCGAGATTCGCGGGAACGTAGCCGAATCCAGAAACGGATACGTATCTTTGACGTGACCGTGTAGTACGGGATCTTAGCACCGCCGGTGCTAAGGCTACGTAGCTACGGTACCGCGTGTAACACGTATATCACAAACCCTTTATAGCCACCGAAGGCGTTGTCTCCACATTGTTCATGTTTAAATCGTCTGTAATAGACGCAAAGGCCAATGATGATGATGATGATGACTTTGCTGTTCAATCGTGAATAGTGTGAATACTAGGTACTTAATTATATTTCCATTCCTGGAGTTCGATTTTTGACTCTCACCGGTGCCTTTTTTTGTATGCAGCCGATGACTATTTAGTACGAAATAAGTCACCCGGTGAGATTCAAAAATCGAACTCCTGTTCATTCCACCATCTCAACCATTATGGTTGATTAGGTATCTTAATTTATAGTCATAGTCATAATTATTTATAATATTTTAAAAAATACATATCAAAACTCATGTAGTTTTTTTATTACCTTTGTTAAAACCAAATTTAATATTTAATACAATAGACCGTATTGTAAAAATATCGACGACGCCGCAGTGATGCGCAGTTCCGCTTTATTTGGAGAAATAGGAAAATTTTCTTTTAAAATATTCCTATTCAATGACTCGTTACTCGTATTTCCCATAATTAATAACCGAGTATGGCAAAAAATTCACAACATCGAGAAATTGGAAATAATTCGGCGAATCCTAACTAATTACTATGGAATTTGTCATTTCGAAGACCACCGTCTACATTAGCGCCTCTAGCGGAAATTTCATACGCGTTAGTCCTCATTCGTCGGGATCCTTGTATTTCTTTTTTTTGCTGTTTTTTTTATGTATGTTCAGCGATTTTTTGAAGGCCGATGGACCGATTTGGAAAATTATTTTTTTGATTGAAAGAGATACTTCACAGTTGCTCCCATTGTAACCAGGGGGCGATTTTTGAGATTCGAGCGCTCGAATATGACATTTACAACTCTGTCTTAAACGATGAAATGGTGTTTTGAAAATAACTGCTACAGGAACTTAAGTCGTGGTTATTTAAACTACTAATTTCATCCAAACATACTGGCGAAAAACTTTTGTGTGCGATTATTTTCGATCTTAGTTTTTTTTTATTCGAGAGCTCGAATGCCAAAAATCGCCCTTAAGATCTGATGATGGGATCCTGGAGAAATCGAGGGAAGTCTTCAACGATTTATATGCACACCTATAGTGATTTCACTGTTATTTACAGCAACTCGGCCACTTCCTCTTGGAATAGTGGATCCTAAGTGAAGTCGGTTCTTTTTTGTTTAAAATTATATACAACTAGCTTTTGCCCGCAACTTCGTCAGCTTGGAATTAGTAATCCCCTTTAAAGAATGACTTCTGTATATCAATTATTGTACATCCTTCCCCAGAGCTCAAACTATTTCCAGCGTTCAGCGGTTATTGACTTCCCATACAAACTTCCAACCCCCTTTTCACCCTCTCTACGGTTGATTTTTGAGGTGAAAACTATCCTGTCGTTTCTCGGGACTCAAATTATCTCCATACTAATTTTCATCTAAATCGGTTGAGCGGTTAAACATTCTCCATACAAACTTTCAACCCCCTTTTCACCCCCTCCAGGGTTTAATTTCGGGATGAAAACTATCCTATGTCCTTTCCCGGGACTCAAACTATGTCTACACTAAATGACATTAAAATCCGTTCTGCCGTTCTCACGTGATGCGCGGTCAAATAAACAGACAAACAGATAAACAGACAGACAAACAGACAAAAATTCTAAAAACTGTTGAAACGTGTTCTGTTATCAATTCTAAGTATCCCCAGCCAACTTTTTTTCGAATAACTTTCTTCCATGTACAGACTTTCGACCCTCTTCAGCTTTATTATATGTATAGAAGATGACTTTCTCAGACCCCTAAGTATCATGCAGCATTTAATGAGATTTGCAGCCATCACCAATTCACCAATAAAGGTGCACTTTTCTTCTACATGGCATGGCCTACTCTTATGTCATGATTGTGGGTCTTTAATAATGAGTAAGTAAGTAATTATTTACTGCAACCTTGGTATTTTTACAGTTGTTATGTACAGAGTAACAGCATCTCATGGACCCTGACTAGGTATAGCAGACGTAACACACAAACAAGTTTGTATTAACAAACAAGTTAATACTTAGCTTATCTGTATAGATAAAATATCCAATAGTATCTTAAATCTTAATCAGCTTAGGTATACGACTAATACTGGAAATTAAAGTAGTATTAGGCTCTTATAGATCATCGTCCATAAATTCTGATAGCGAATAGTATTTTTTTCTGTTAGGAATCTTTTTATAGAGTTAGCGAAAAGACTAACTAACTATTTTGGCTCAACGACCCAAAGGGAATCTTGGCCTCCGAAATGAGAGCACGCCACCTATCCAGCCAGCAAAAAGACTATGTTTTTTTATTTCTTTTAGGGTGTTGGGTATTTTATTGCTTATTTTAATTAAGGTATAATAAGGACCCTGTTGATATCTAAGACGGATTCTGGGAACATTATTTGATTTATTCTATTATTATAGCATTGTCCTCCTGAGTCAAAAACTCTTCTATTGAAAGAGCAACCCTGGTCTATTTTGGGAGCAGTGCTTTAACAGTGGATATAGAAATAGATCTCGCGAAGGATGCGCGTGCGCGTCCTTGCGTCCTTGCGATTGTATACTTAATCGGCATAGATTGCTATATTTAGCCTACTGCGTGAAAAAGATTTTGCATAAAAACATGTTATTCAGAAATATTAATTGCTTGTTCTGATGTGTTTGGTGTCGTTTGAATGCTGACTAAATTGAGCCTGAATCTGGTATATTTTAGGAGCAGTGTTTTTAATGCAGATATAGAAATATATCGCGCAAAAGATGTACGACTGTTCGTCCTTTGAGCGTGTATGGTGGAGCTTAGAGAATGCACATCGCTTTAAGGATGCAAGTTATACAGTTGTTGGCATAGTGCAGTATTAGGAGTAATGATACTAATGATGTGTTTAATTATAATCTATCACTGCCAGGAGTTTCTGTCGTCTGTTTTTGTGTCTGTACACAATAAACCGTCGTGTCACCAAAATAATAGTTTTAGTTTATAATGTAATATGTATGCTAGTCTTTAAGGTATTTATCTATGGGCCACTAGTTGCCTGAAATTAAACGTTTTTCATTTCATTTCATTTCATTTTCAATAAGACATTTTATTTTTTCTAATACTTCTAATGTTATAATATAGACCCAGCCCTCCATAGATGAGACCCTTTGGCACTGTTCTACATATCTTGCACATTCCTTTTTTCCAAACTCCACCGTTAAACAGCTGCCCCATGCTCGGCAAATAAACAAAAGGTTTCATAGCCCACCTAAATATACGTATACCATTTTGAAAAACTAGCTTTTAGTCTATTAGGTATTTTCTAGTGTAATACAAAAGGGATAAAAATCGTGTGTAGAGTTTGTTTTAGAGTAAGTCGTAAAAAAAAACATCCCCGTTTTTTACCTCTTCCGAAGTTGACGTTAAAATTTTTTTTTTGCGGAGCTATATCACCTTTGATAATTATATGTAGGTAATGTAATAATTAATATTCAGTTAATGTAAGATATCTATAAATAATAAGGTAGAGTGAGGCTGCGTTTCCGCCAAATACAGGGTGTAACAAAAATACTGGTGATCCTTTTTAGGGCATAATTGGTATCGTATTCTTATTGTGAAAAACTAAGAAAAAATAATTTTCTCGCGAAAAAAAATTTTTGGTTTTGTATGGAGGGTTGGCCAGCTGGGACGACTTTTCGCGTCCGAAAAATTTTTCTCCTACTTTTTCCTACTCCCAATACGATACCAATTATGCCCTTAAGCGGATCACCAGTATTTTTGTTACACCCTGTATAAACTAGGATACGTTGCGAGTTCGCAAGTAATGTGTTTGCAAAGAACCAATCCTAGAGCTGCGTTGTGCGAGGATAAACAAATGAAGTGATTCTATTTGTTTCCAGAAACACATTAGTCGCTACACATCCTCGCTCATCTCTGGTGGAAACGCAGCCTTAAATGTCGACGAGATTTATATTAAGCTTTTAAACACTTTTTACAGCTTTTAAACAGTTTATATCTCTCTCTTCATCCTAGCGTTTATCCCGGTTTTGAGGTCCGCTTGACAACCTAATCCCATGAATTGGCGTATAGACACTAGTTTTTACGAAAGCGACTGCCATCTGACCTTCCAACCCAGAGGGGAGACTAGGCCTTTTTGGGATTAGATCCGGTTTCCTTACGATGTTTCCCTTCACCGAAAAGCGACTGGTAAATATCAAATGATATTCCGTACATAAGTTCCGAAAAACTCAGTGGTCCGAGCCGGGGTTTGAACCCGAGACCTCCGGATTGAAAGTCGGACGTCTTACCGCAAGGCTACCAGCGCTTTTTAAACAGTTTATATCCCTGACCAATATTTTGGAAAATCCTCCTCTAAAACCGCAGGCAGGCTAGCCGTGGGGTGCCCGGCCTTAGAATTGTTCCCCACCATAATATATCGTCCCGTGTAGGAGTCTGCTTAGGGAATATACCGGGAGATTGGCAGCAGCATCTTCTGAAAGCCTAAACAACAATAAAAACTGCGCGCGCCAACCCGTCTGCCAAGCGTGGCGCGTATGGCAAACCCCCCCTTAAAGGGGAGGCCTATGTTCAGCAGTGGACGTCTTATGGCTGAGATTCTGATGATGATGAAAACCGCAGGCGAAGTCAGGGGAACGACTAGTAAATAATAAGTGCGCAGTTGTTCATGTTATTGTAATTTTGCGACCACCTGTAGTCTGTAGGTACTACGTTTAATCATGAACACACTCTGACAAGATTGCAGTCACCTACATCCGTCCTACAAATTTAGCGACATTATAAACGTAGCGCGAAACTGCACATATTTCAGGCCCATCATCGAGTTATCATTATAGTACGGGTGGGGACCGTAAAATCTCCTACGTGACGTGATACAAAGATAAGCCCCATGGCACATGTTCATAAAAGTGATGTTGAGTTCCGGAAAAATAGTAAAAAAAATAGAATTGGCCGAAAGCACAATAAAGTACCACTTTCGGCGGTCAAAATGGATGGCATTTACCTACGTCATTGGATATAAGAATGACACTTATAGCTACAAATAGTAATTTGTTTTTAGGTACAGAAAAACCCATTCTGCTAGTTCCTGCATGGTCGGAAGTACCCGGCAGACTAGTTTATAAGTAACGAATTTGACTCTTTTACGTCACTTTTGAACCAGTCTGCCGGGCCAATTCAAATTAAACAATTTTTTTTACTCAGCATTACTGTTATGAACATGTGCCATGTGGCTAATCTTTGTATCACGTAACGTAGCCGATCTTATGCACCCCGCCTGTACTATTACATAATATTGTTTTATGTACGATTACAAGTAACATATAGCGTCCAAAGCTGCAAGTTTGGATTGTAATTATCAAAACATGTCGTCTTTGATTAAATGTACTCTTTACTACTCGTTTATTTACAGTTTTACGACACGTGTGATGTAAATGTTATTTAGTCTCCATTAAAATAATCTAATGGTCTTACTGTATAAACATTATTTTCTAGATAATTTCGTACCCGACACTATAATGTCCAAGGTAAAAATGACAATATTTTAAATTATGATTACATACATACCTACACGGAAAAACAAGCTTCCGGGATATTCTCAATCTAAGACATTATTATATTATGTTGATAATATTTCCTCGTGACAAGCATTTATTTCCTTTAACGAAAATAAATTAAAGTTTTAAATATAACGAAGCAAATATATTCTTACAGATTTTCTAGTTTTCTTTTACATAAGATAATACTTGTTTGATTAAAGTACAATCTCTCTTATTTAGTCAATATACTCTTGAAACAATACATTTTTGTATTTCTATTTTAAGAAAACGTGGTTTTATTAAGCGTAGAATCATATTTTTGGTAAAGGAAATAAATACTTGTCACGAGGAAATATTACCAAGATAATAATAATGTCTTGGATTGAGAATATCCCGAAAGCTTTTTTTTCCGTGTTTTTACTTTAAAAAAATTGGGAGTTAGGTACCTACTCTATTCAATTTGGTAGAACTTTAAAAAGACAAAAGAAAGATACACCAGGAACTTTAAACTAAAGACGTCTAAATAAAAAAATTAAAGCTGAAGAACTAATAATACTAAAAGTATAATACATATGTAATAAATAGGGTTCCTTCGACATGGTGCATATTGCCCAGCTAAAGGAACTAATCCCCCGTCAGTCATCAGCATACTGCATCCTCTGTCGATGTCCATCCTGAGTCGCCAGGACGCCAAAAAATTGTAATACAAAGAAAATACAGCCAGATACAGATTTACATACAAAACTTATTTTTGCTATATTTTCTTTGTATTACAATTTTTAGCAACGAAAATGAATTACCGACATAGATCTGTACTGTTAGAATGCCTATGCCAAATTTCGTGGTTCTAAAGCATGTCGTTTTAAAATGAGAGCTGAACTACGTTTGTATGGGGACGCGAGTTCACGCGAGCGTCCTGGCGACTCTTAAGCACTGGCATATCTGTCACATTACTATAAGTAGGGTCTAGTGCTATTTAGCCGTGGTTTTCTGTAAGGATGATGCCTTTCCCAGTCAGACTGTTCCAGATTTGAGCGAGATAACATTCGCTGAACTGTGTTCTAACCACACAAGGTTTGATGACAATCACAACCTACCTACCCATACCTTTCCTTTGGGTGTAGTTTAAGGACGTACTCGGGTCCAAAAATTATAGATGTATACCCAAAATATCCAGAATCTTGGTTGATTGACTTGTTACTAATGTACTTTTAAGCAGACAGTGCAATTTTTTCATGTTTTATCCTTTAATACTTAGAGCCGGGTTTCTAGGTCAGAAATGCTGCTGGAATAAAAGGATTACCTACCATAACTTGAGTCATTCTCTTTTGAACTTCACAATGATTATAAATACAAAGTGCAGTTTACAATGGGTTGCAAATACATAGATCAAAAATTAATTTCTAAAATAAGATAAAATCGACGCAAGCTTCTGCAAAGTGACTGTATAAACAGAGGTAATGTGAAAATAACAGTATTATTTATAGAACGTTGGACGCACGTAAATAAAGTGATTCACTCGAAGGAGCGGCTGGAGAGTTACGTTCAGCTTTTGGATTCAATTCAATGTACACAGAATAACATCATTCCATTGACATGTTTCATATATGCACTTGAAATAGACTTGTTATTGGCATTATTATAAGGCATAAAAAAAGTAAACATCAGGAACCGGAAAACCCCTTCATTTGATTAATCTTTTTGATAGGGTAACCCTATCATTTGGGGTTAGCCTATCGTTACAGAAACTGTTTTAATTGGGTTAACTATATTCAATGAGGTTACCCTATCGAATGTCTTAACGATAGAGTTTACAATAGCTTGATCGCATTCTAAAAACACTTGAAAGGGTAACCTCAGGGGGGTTTTCGATTATCGAATTGATAGGGTTTGTGAAAACAACCGTATCAAATACCCCATTAATACCTCTTCATTGGTAACCGGTTCTGGTCCTTGGCCATGTTAATGGCCAATGCACTCCCTGTTGTTACCTTTCCAACGTACCTACAGCCTACAGCGACTTAAGTTTAAAGTGTAGGACATGTAGGTACTGGGATAATGATATAGCATTTAAACTTTTGGCTAGTATATATTATTATAAGCAGTGATCGGATTTTAGGGTGCAACACGGTTTTTTTTCCACCTGAAAAATTATGCGAAAATGGAGATAATTTACGGGATTTTAGGACACACGTTAGTTACGTCAAATGCATTTCAATAACATTTTAACGTTTTAATCGACTGTAGTCGCAAAATAAGTGTTATGTATTCCGCTGTGTTACACTCTAAAATTCGATCACTATCACAGCGATAGTATTTCAACGACATTAGTGCGTTATTTTTTTCAGTTTCGTTACGAAAAGTGGCCATACATTTATACGCACTAAGTTAAACATCATTATGTTACATTTCTGTGAAGCTCTACCTAATTCATTCAATGTCTATTATTTTAATATTCAACTATACAACGCACTGACGCTTAGCTGTAATGCTGTATTAAGTTGTTTGTAACTAAAAAATAAATAACGAAAATAAGAAAATGACGAAAAATCAATCTTATATTTTCTTCATTTTACAATAATCATATAAATGTATGGCTAATGTTCGTAACGAAACTGAGAAAATGAAGGACATATTAGATAAAAGAACAAAAAATATCCTGACGCAGAACCTCTCAACCGAGCCATATCGGGACACAGCGGCATAGATACGTCAAAGTCAATGTTGTTTGTTAACTAAAATATTTCACCAACGTAAAGCAAACGTGCTAACAAAACAGTTTTATTTTACGAGATCAAAAATAAACAGCTCGCTACAATCACATTCTTGGCACCGCACGAGCGTAAAGAAGCATTTCGTCTTATGAACATGTTAGACCTCAACGTCAGGTATGACGAAAGCCGTAGTGGAAGCGTATGAAACAGCTTAACCAGGGATCCAGACAGGGTCCAATTTTGCCTTTGAATTTGAAAGTTAGATGGTAGCTATGATATGACGAACGGTAGAGGAAGTGCTACCTAGTGTTAACCCCGGTTAGGCAAAAAAGTACATGCAGATCACCTGCCTATTTGCCTAATAGTGCAATGACGTAAAGGAGATAGTAGGACCAGTCTGGAAAAGGTAGGACAAGGGTAGAAAGCTATTAGAGAGGGGTTTTCTCAATTGTGGGGAAATGAAGAAGATGCTAGGTGTAAAACTGTAGAGTAAAGCAGATGATCATGAGATTGATGAAAGCTTTATTAGCAAATCGTTATGGCTGTTTATGAGTATCTACATCTACAGGTATACGACATACTATATATTTTTTCTGTTGCCTCACGTAACTGTAATTAACTACTTAAGATCCATTTCAAGATGATTGCAAATCATTTCTTTGATAGACTAAATACATGCAACATTAAGAAATGTATGCTGCATAATGTGTGCATTTCATATCGATGCAATTTTTAGTGAGATGCAAGTAATATTAACTGTTGATAATCCAGTAGGAGCACAAACAAAAAACAATAAATTAAACGCTGTGATTCAACTCCTGGGAGCTAATATTTACAATAAATATCTGTATTGATAAATATCATAGATTGATTACATACTAATCTACAACTCACGTTTTTTCAAAGCGGGTAAGGAAAGCGAAATGTTCTACAAATCCTAAACATAATTAAAACATTACAGCTGATCAATGAATTAATTCTTCGTTTTCTGGTTAATGTTTTTTTTCACATTATTTTTATCGCATTAGTAAATTTGTAGCAACGACTTCGCTAATTGCTTACAGCTTACTTTTTTCAACTTTAATGAAAGTATGTTTATACATTTTACGTACTAATATTATATAACTGTTAATTGAGTTTCATTCGGGTTTAAATTAAGTATATTTACATATTATGGATACATTTTTCAGCAAAACCGGTGCGAAGACCTTTTTTTATGAAATTGTTATTTCATTACCAACCATCTCTACATTATTACTTAGTTCTAACTGCCTTTGATTTTATTTGATTCTCGATTAAACAATTTAATAGCCTCAGAATAATAATAATCCTAGCACTGCACCAAAAATGCTGGGAAATCTACAATCACTGCTCATGCGCAAGTTGCTTAGATGATGCGAGTAGACAGGGTGGCGCGGGGCCAGATGATTGAGATGATGTATGAGGAGAAAAGACGGCACCGATCTTGTTAAATTAATATGTAGCCTAAATAATATTCAGAAAATACGAAAATACGAAAAAAAGTCGGACAATCGCAGAATTTTGTATCTTTATCTACTCTGTCCTTAATTTTCTCAGTTTCATTCCGATAATTAGCCACATGAATAGAGGTTTTATGGTCGCATATTGTAGCATCGCCAGCGATGGTACAAAATATTTTCATACAATATTGTAACACTGTTGCCGTAGCCCGCCCTGCGCCGCTGCCGTCACCTGGGGGGACCGGCACAATCCGCCGAAAGATTGAAGTCACTAAATTGTATAGAGGCAGCACTGGCAGCAGCTCTTTCATCGAACTTAATTCTTACCGGCTTGCCTATAATGAGCACTCGTAGAAAAAGTATTGTATACAATAGTGACATAATCAAGCTTTTCAATCGTGTACCTTACTAAGGCCACTCAGCAAGGTTTGTGGCCTAAACACGGTACTCGACTGAAAAGCTCTTAATTATGTCACGATTGTATAAAATACTATAATAGGCTGGGAGTTGTCTGTCTGTAAGTATTTCTTTACGTATTATGACTGTTTTATTATATATGATTGTGAGAGTTTTAATAGGTAGAATATTTTAATTAGTTTCTGAGTTGGCAATAGCCTGTCAGTTTTTTTTTTTCTTAGCCTGGTAAGGTGGCCCACTGCTGGGCAAAGGCCTCCCCTCCTTAGAAATAAAACTATCAGAATTACAAAAACTAATTTCTAATGTAATAGAATTCGATTCCTGAAATCACTTATAGTCAATGTAGTTAAATTCGTAGATGAATAAAGGTTTTAAGCGCTGTGTAATATTTTTTTTGTATTTGATCAAGAACCTTGTCTGATCTAGCAAGTTTTTATACCAAACCCAAATTATTCTTTGTGTACCTGCGTATCTTTCAATCTTCAAACATTAGATAATCTTTGGAGTGCGGCTAAGAAGACTAAATACCCAGAAGCGCTGATTGGTCCACACTTTAATTAGCACATCTTCATATGAATATCTGACAGGAAATATAAACACGTGTTTAATGCTGAAATAACAGCTGAAGTCCGCGTTAACAGCCCGAGATATTTCTATAATTTATTAGCTTAATTAATATAATGAAGTGCTTATGTAATTAATATTTAGACATGGACTTAGGTACTTAGTTCAAGTGTTTTAGTATGGACTTCTTTTGTAGTCCTAGGTGAAGAAACTCCTTACATCCTCTTCCTCTTGTATATTAAGGTGTCGGCAATGCTCATGTGACTCCTCTGAAGTTGCAGGCTTCCATGGGCTACAATCTCTGCTTACCATGAAGTGGATCGTATGCTTGTTTGCCACCGTCGTGTCGTGGTATAACAAACACAAAAGTTTTCTTACGTGGTACAAAACAATAAAAGTTGACATTAAGCACTACCTCAATAAACATCTAAATCATATCAGTTTGATAATAACTGACAGGTATCACGATAAATCTAAAAGGCTCAATCCAGCTCAATATCAAATTTAAATCAAATAAGCAACAATTTTAACTTGGACTTTCACGGAGACATAGTGCTGTTAAGATATTTATAATTTCACACACATATTATATATTAATATAACTAAAACTATTATTAAAATACACAAACTAAAACTTATAAATAGTGCTATTGTTGATAATGCAAATAATTACCAAAACCAATATTTAATAAACATTTTAAATTGTATTATGTACTTGATGGTAGAAATACTTTACTTTTGAAAATTTTTAGAAACATCACTTAGGTACTATCCGAGAATTGTTGCGAGAAATCGTTTACTCTTCTGAAATGATTTTGAATCTGCATTTCTAACACATGTTTGCGATTCAAACCTAACAATTACCCATCCGTAAATCTGTAAGTGTTTAAATATCCATTAAAAAATGTCTAGCGCTGGCAGTAGTAGTAATGTTGCTAGTTCAACGGCCTGAAATTAATTGTTATGTACGTGTATTAATAAGCCAGATGTGAAGACGAACTCATTCAATCAACTTTGCGCATCATATCGTACTTATTAAGACTGTCGCCTCTGTGGCGGTGAGTCAAAATTGTTCATAGGCAAGCCGGTGCTAATTTGGCTTAAAATTTCTTCATGAGCTAGGAAAACGGCTTAGACGCCTGAAACTCAGGCAAGCCGACGGGAATCGTGTTCTATGGACGCTCCGCCACTGGTGTCTACCGTTCAATAGCGCCCTTGTTTGCGACTGGCTGATTTGCCACCTTTTAATACCGTTTTGTCATAATTTAAATTCTATAAAGTTGAAGTCATGCTTCAGTCTGCCTTGACTTGTCAACCCGATACATTGTCGTATATTAACTAGTAGTCCGCCTCGAACTGAGAACTCGCGATTTTCTTGCAAACGAGTTGACCAATGTAGCAAGACCCCAAGGAGGATTTTTTTTCTCCTTCTAACTCCATAACCACTTGGTCGATCCTGCTCATATACGAACTTACAAATTTTATGTACCTCTGCTACAGCCCCAAGAAATTTCATAAAGATCAGAAAAACGTTACGAAAGTTATCGTCGGACAAACTATCGAAATCAAAAAGCCATCCAAATGCCGAGACGTCCCAGTAAGGTGATAGTTGGGTCTGGAGTTGTTTGTAAGAACTCACTACGCTTACGCTCCGCGAGTTCGAATATCTGATTTTTATTACTTGTTTCCATCCATTCACAGACACATACAGTGCTCACTAGCTATCAGCTCTCATTGGGGGGATTGTATCTTCTATACATATAATAAAGCTGAAGAGAATCGAAAGTCTGTACATGGAAGATATTCGAAAAAAAATTGGCTGGGGATTCTTAGAATCGATAACATAACACGTTCCAACAGTTTTTCGAATTTTTGTCTGTTTATCTGTTTGTAAACGGCTGAACAGATTTTGATGAAATTTTGTATAAAGATAGTTTGGGTCCCGGGAAAGGACATAGGATAGTTTTCATCCCGAAAATCAATTCTGAAGGGGGTGAAAAGGGGGTTGAAAGTTAATATGGAGAATTTTTAGCCGCTGATACGATTTAACCCTTTAACGGGCAAGACTGAAAAAAATCCTCGATTCTAGCCCTATCGCCAATCTATAGTCCTAAAAATTATGTACAAGAAAAAAATACAAAAAGATGATGTTACAGGTGGTCTTTTTGGAGACCGTTGCCCTATAAAGGGTTAAATGAAAATTAGTACTGAAATAATTTGAGTTCCTAGAAACGACATAAGATAATTTTCATCCCGAAAATCAATTCTAGGGGGGGTGAAAAGGGGGTTGGAAGTTTGTATGGGAAATCAATAACCGCTGGACGCTGGAAATAGTTTTAGCTCTGGGGAAGGATATAGAATAATTGATATCCAGAAGTCATTCCTTAACCCTTTAACGGGCAAGACTGAAAAAAATCCTCAATTCAAGCCTCATCGCCAATCTATAGTGCTAAAAATTCTGTACAAGAAAAAAATACAAAAAGATGATGTTACAGGTGGTCTTTTTTGAGACCGCTGCCCTATAAAGGGTTAAGGGTGGATTACTATTTCCACGCAGACGAAGTCAAGGGCAAAAGCTAGTATCTAATAAACAAAACAATTTCTGTATAATCCCTCATGTTGAGTTGTAGTCCTACGAATTCTGCAACTTTTGGTCTTTGTCACATAGTTTCATTTTGCGTGTTTTTTGCTTCATTACCTGAACGGCAAATGGTGGCCACTTTTTCCGTTTAGGTGATGAAGCCAAAAGTAAGTAATATAAAACTATAGCACATAGATCATCAGTTGCGGAATTAGTAGGACTACAACTTAACATGAGGGATTATACAGAAATTGATTCGTTGATTACACAATCCCCCTAATGAGCGCGCCAATGGACGGTTGACAGTCTTTAAGTCTTGGTATAATATATGTATTAAGTTGATATAGTAACAAACTATCTGGTTACAGACAGTAGATTTTAGTGCTAAGAACTGATATGATAACAAATTATTAATTTAGTGTTAACTACCAGGGTGCCGATCTTTGACAGCCGGACGCTCGAATTCAAAAAATTCAAGCTCGAAAATAGTCGCACACAAAAGTTTATTGCCAATTTTTTCGCATGGAATTAATAGTTTAAATAATCATGATTTTAAAGTTCTATCACTGTTATTTTTAAAACATAATTTCATCGTTTTATTCAGAGTTTCAAATGTCACTTTCGAGTGCTCGATTCTCAAAAATCACCCCCCAGACCGTAATTAATTTATGTGTTTTTTTTCGAGCAGCAATGTACTGACTGACAATGTGATGTACCTATATGACGTTCATCCATATACACCATGTCTCACGAAGTCTATTTCAAAATACGTTCTAACACCTGAGTATGTTCTAGCTAGGTGTATAATAATTGCATTACGTAGAGACTGCCAAAGGAATATCTAATTTTACCATTTCTTATTCTACAAATGTCGTAGAGCCGCACTAAATAAAAGGTTCTTGGAAATTTTACTGCTAAGGAGGTAAAAACAGGAGTCCCATGCTACGAGTACGCTATTTAGTCCACCTGATTGATGAAATGATGAAATTTTATTTCGGAAACGAGCACCGATTCGAAATAGCAAGATAAAAAAACCGGCCAAGAGCATGTCGGGCCATGCTCAGTGTAGGGTTCCGTAAACTGAGACCATCAATTCAAAAGGTCGTTTCTTACGGGAAATTTGGCGGCGCTTACGTCATTTTTACTTACGTCCTTTCACTATGGGTTTTTGAATGATAACTCAAAAACGGCTCAACCGATTTATTTCAATATAGTTTTCATTGAAGGTACTCATTAGGCCTCAGTTTCATGAAAGTTTTTCAAAATTTTAGTACCCACGATTCAAAAGTTAGATGGGGGGGACGCCCTGTTTTAAACTTTCGGAGCTATTATTTCCGAGAGTATTAGTTTTATCCAAAAACTGTTTTATAAGACCCAAATTCTTTTTAAAAGACCTATCCAACGATACCCCACACAACTTGGTTAGAACGAAAAAAAATTTCGCCCCCCACTTCACGTGTACGGGAGGTACCCTAACAAAATATATTTTTCGCGTTTTTATTCGACCGTTTTGTCGGCTTGGTTAATGCACATATTCAAACCAAATTTCAGCTTTCTAGTGCTAACGGTCACTGAGCTAGACCGCGGACGGACGGACGGACGGACGGACGGACGGACGGACGGACGGACGGACGGACGGACATGGCGAAACTATAAGGGTTCCGTTTTTGCCATTTTGGCTACGGAACCCTAAAAAGTGACGTTTCCAAATCCGAGATCCTCGGTTGCCAATAAGGCGTTAGGCCATTAAAAAAAACATTTAGAAAACTCTATAGAGCGCTGGTAGCCTGGCGGTAAGACGCCCGACTTTCAATCCGGAGGTCTCGGGGTTCACACCGCGGCTCTTACCACTGAATTTTTCGGAACTTATGCGAGGAATATCATTTGAGACATATTTCCCAGTTGCTTCTCGGTGAAGGAAACCGGAGGAAATCCCGATAAAGCCTAGTGTCAAGTGTCAAGGTCAGATGGCAGTCGCTTTCGTAATGACTAATGTCTACGCCAATTCATGGGATTAGGTTGTCAAGCTGACCGAAAGCCGGGACACGCTAGGAGGAAGAATATTTAGAAATAAAATCTACTAACAAATATTCACATTTAACGAGCTACAAGTATTTGAATGCACGAAAATGTTCATTTCTGATCATAAGATACCATCTGGTAGTAGGCGCAGATTCAATGTTCAATTAGATAAATCATCATCATTTATTGGTAGACAGTGATAAATATTTACAATCTTAGTTATAAAGTTTTTTTCGCGTGAAAAAATTTATTTCTTACTATAGAATATTAATAAATAACTATAAATTAAAAGCTACTCGTACCTACAAATAAAATACGTACCTACTCCAAATCACTGCCAATTTATTATTTTATGTTATAATTTCTCATAACAATTCAATTTTCTTATGCATTTTCGTGAAAACTTCGTCGTTCGTATGCCTTTATCTGGGAGTAGAATTTTTAGATTGCGTTAGTAGCAGTTTTAGTTTGCGTATACGCTAGAGCTGACCGTCAAAAGGTGCCTTTTGACATAGGTTGTAACATTCAATAAATACCTAGGTAGGGTTCTCCATGTTCTCATTGTTTACAATTTATGACGTTATCTATGAAAAGGGACCTTATTATCGATAGCGCTAACGCAATACGATTACGACGCCGCGCCACGTAAGCGCCATCGACATCAACAATAAGGTCCCTTTTCATAAATAAAGCAAAATATAATCCCATGAGTTCCAAATATCCACACAACGATATTCACCTGTATTAACCATGCTCAGTGCATATTTGTGACGTTATCTATGATAATTTAAAACAAAAAAAGAACCGACTTCACTTAGGATCCGCTATTCCAAGAGGAAGTGGCCGAGTTGCTGTAAAAAATAGTGACATCACTATAGGTGTGCCTATAATAGTTGAAGAGTTCCCTCGATTTCTCAAGGATCCCATCATCAGACCCTGACTTGGTGACAATGGGACCATCTAGGGGTTATACCTGTTCGATTAAAAAAAAAATTTTGAAAATCGGTTCACGATTCACGGAGATATGGAGTAACATACATACAAAAAAAAATACATAATAATGATAAAAAAAAACAGTCGAATTGAGAACCTCCTCCTTTTTTGAAGTCGGTTAAAAATGGACTTTATTGTCTATGGCGCTAACGCCATTGTTAACGACAACGCAATACGATTACGATGCCGCGCCAAGTAAGCGCCATCGACAAAAAGGTCCCTTTTCATAAATTCATTCTTTTTATAAATAATGCAAAATATAATAGGGGTGATGACACATGTTGAATTATGCAATGAAATTTAGTTGGTAGGATGCAAAATGATCAAAATATCCAAATAAAGTAAACATTAAAAAAATCTATTGAAATGGTTCAAGGATATCGGGCTTCAAAGTTTCAAATTTTTTCGATTTTTGATAGTACGAAATTTAAAAAAACCAATGATACCATTCGATTTCTAACATTTTATTGTGAAATAAATTGTATGGCAACCATATACATAAACGCAACATTTCACTGTAAAAATAGCAATTTAATAATTTTTCCATACTTTAAACAGGGCAAATACTTATGAAGCCGTGACGTCACGGCTTTATATCATTTTGTTAGGAGCGTTTTGAGAAACAAATGCAAATCGCAGACTTTAAGTCTCTTTCCTGTCTTTTATGTTGATTGAAGGCAATTGGCCCCATATAGACATTTGATCCTCACAACAAAACGAATCGATTGATACCATGCATGAAAAACATTCATCTAGCCTATTCCATCAGTTCCAAATATCCACACAAAGATATTCACTTATGTTAACCATGCTCAGTGTATATTTTCATTCTTGTCACTAAGTCCCAAGTCATAAATTCCACACTCTTAATGATTCATTCAAACTTTCAACAATACTATATGTACGTGAACTAAGATTCCTATTCATATTTTTAGACTTGTCGGTAGCGTTGGTGCGCCCTGTAAGACAATTTTAGACGTTTGAGAAACGACAGAACAGTTTCTATTCCTGAGCTACAAGGAACGGATATGTGTTTGTAGACCAAGCTTGTTGCTGGCTGGTTGAGAAAACTACTTATTTGGGTTTCTTTTCCTGCCAATTAATGTCAACTAATGTTACCAGAGTTTGTCCGAAAAGAGAAGTGTCTTTGTTTATATGGGAGCGCACACGTTTTACGACACTTCTCTTCCCAACTAATATGAAGCTTCTTTTTACAGTTTTCCTTTGCATGTTTTTTTACACATGTCGTCGCTTCCACTATTCTCACCAAGCACCTTGTAGGGCAATAATATCCGTTCTACAACGTCATAGTCATAGCCATCTCTCGCTAATGTATACTAGTACCATCAACAGCAGTGGATGAGGTATTTAAAATTCGGCACGACTTTATTATTAAGAGCATAAGAGCGTGTTTGGTAATTTTGAATACCCCACCCGCTAAGTTACTTCTGTTGCTAACTGTACGTTGTTCAAAACAGATTGACGTACGACTTTTGGCTCAGTACGTCCGCATTTTCATGTTTACGATCAGGAAACTGGGCGAGCTTTAATCTCGGTTAAATATAGACCTAAAGTTACTAGTCTTCTGTCAAATGATGAAGGATGTCGTAAAATAATAAACTGTTATTGTTTATTACAAGAGTTTTACGCGACTTTGTACTTTGTGATGGATATTTATGATAGATTTCTATTGACAGCTTACTTTCTTAATATTATTTGCTTACATTCTATGTCAACGTCACTTCGAGAAAAATGGTATTATAAGATCATAGAGTAACTTATATAGTAGAGCAGCACAGCCTAAGAACTTTTAAAAGCTCAAATCAATCGCGTACTAATAGTACACTAGTTGTATCCCAGGTGAAGTAGCAGTGCAGGTGACATTTCCTCATGTATAAACACATATAAACACACAAATAAATGCCAGGCTAGGTCTAAGGCTTGCATGGCGGGTCCTGTAGTGTGTATGCCCCACTTTTCCTTGACATTAATTGTGGGCATTAGTATATGAATTATTGACTTTATTTTTATCTACATGCAGCGTAGACGTTAAGACAAACATGTTTTCTTTTCTTAAACAGGCAAATGAACGTTTCCAAGGTAGGTTTATGCGATGATATGAAAATTACGCCGCTAAATACCGTCTTTGCAATGACCTAGAGCTGAAAAACAACACGGTAGCTAAACTTGGGAAATAATATCATCATGCACTTGATGTAATTTATATGACTCTTACACGCATGGCATTGCATCCCACCTTAGATTAGCCAAGGATACTTGGAACAGTTGTGTGTTTGACTGGTTTGACTCAACCTTTGATTATTTTTAATTGAGCAATTAAAAAGTTTTTAACTAGCCTGATTATATTTTAATGCTAATTTATTTGCAGCACGATTGAATACTTTCCTACTAGCGCTCCGTTTAGTTGGCGTTACCTTAAACATGTAGTACGCTAGCCTTATATGGTCGGGTTTTATCGCCTGTCACCATAGCTGTCACGTTCTAACAAGTATGTTAGTGCGAAAGTGACGCATGACGCAATAGGTGATAAAATGACAACCATGGATGGCATTTTCCCCATTTTCTAACCGTTTTCTAAGTAACATTACGAACGTCAACGCAACGATTTGTAATATTGCATTGTTATTACGAATTATCAGTACATTACATTTGGATTTTATTTTTATTTTTCATTTTAATTACACAATAGGCAGGTACATGTCTGTCTCTCAAGCTGTTTTGATATGCCTTCTTGAAGAACTACGCATTATTGTATATAGTATCTTTAATGTATTTGTAGTACTGTTTTGAAAAAATAAGTCCCGCCGAGTTTCTTGCCGGTAATAAGTAATACTTCTCGGGTCAGAGGTGTAGGGTTAGAACCGGTGGTAGTTTCTTTTCTCTCTGACGTTCATAAGTGCATTGTAATGTGCCTAAATTGAAGAATAAATATCTTTTATCTTTTTTTTTTTTTTTATTAATACCGAAAAATTCAATGGTACTGGAGTGTGAACCTGACACCTCCGGATTAAAAGTCGGACGTCTTATCGCCAGGCTACCCCTTTCAAGATAATCGTCCTGCAAACACGTGAACTCCAACGTGAAAGTCATTCAATAGCCATAATTGAAGCTTAATATTTTGCTCAATAAAGCCAAAACACCGTAGGTTTATGTAATCTCTTTAGTTTATTCAGGGCTTGAAACCGGTTTTAGCAAAAAAACCGAAATAACCCAAAATGTTTAATTGTTTTATAGGTTTTATGTAGAATTCAATATTGTATTTAGGTAATGACTTCATATTATAAGGTTTTTCTAAGGAAATAGTATACGAAAGAACGAAAAAAATACCGTTATTTTAGTATGGAGCAAATACTGATTTCAAAGCCCCGAGTTTATTACCGCCGTCTAGCAGAAAGAACTGCCATTGATGCCTCACTGAGATTATAGATAATACCTTGCCAAGAACTTTTCCTGATTCATGTGACGAAATTAGGTTCTTTACTTGTTGCGGGTCGATGTTCGTTATATTTTTCGGAAGTCAATGTAACAAATGGTTAGTATGCATATAAGTAGAATAACATTCCTTACTATCACGCAATATATTTGGACTACATTTTATGGCATTAGGTACAGTCAGCGTCAACTATATTGTAACAGATAAGTAGAAACGAAACTGAGAAAAATTAAGAAAAAATCTGACAAAGGTACAAAAAAACGCTGCGATTACTGTGCTACATTACTACAACCACTTGTCGGAAAACAAAAAAGTTATTTTATTCATGAGTTTCATGGCATTTGCGATGTTGAGTGGTAAGTGATGTTTTATTCTATGACAACAACTACAAAGCATTGGGTCCTAATAATTCAAACATTTAGTGTGGGTTACACCACATACAATTAACGGACTCATCAACGTTAAATATGGCAACGAAGCTGTCATCCCATAGTAAATTGTCAAACTTTTCATACAATATTTGATTTAACGATGACGTTGACGTTAACAGACGGCTTGGTTACCAATCTGCCCTTAATTGTACGAGTACTCCTAAAAGGCTCTTTCACACGTCATAAAATATTTCGATTTATGTAATTTACCTACCACAGCTGACTCATGCTTGCAATTTTTAGTTCGTTAAGAGACCGCCAGAGGCGCCGTACAATTCTCCACACAAATCGTATACGCCTAACCTCGTAACCTCAGTGGCAAGGGTGTAAGGAAATAACAAATGACTGCTGGAGCACAATACACGATAACTAAGCGCCACGCACGACAAACGAGAAACCGTTCAGTCTAAATCGGTCTCGTGCCCTGCCGGCTATTTCAGCGGGGCTATTTTTACCCACAAAGTGGGTCGGGATGCCTTCCACAATCGCCCGGACCCGGGTGGTCGAGTTACACCTCACCAGGTTGACGTGGCATTCTTGCTGATTCATTATTGCAATCAAATTGTTTAGTGTGATTAGTTTTCGCATTCGCTTGCGCGGCTGGGAACGATTGCCTTGAAACGCGTGAGCCTAGGCCACATCTTTGCATCTGAAGTTGCAGGCGTCCATAGGCTACCGTATCGTGCCTGGCTGACATTATAGATCAAGAGTAGATGGTAGGCAACCCTACCTCATCGAGTAGCAGAATTTGGCTTATGTTAGGCAATACACGGTTAAAAGTTATGTATTATTAAGCCCAGTAATAACAAAAAATGGTAACCGACCCTTATTGTTTACTCAGACAAGTTTTATATATTTATGTGTAAATCGATTAATACAAGCACGACGTGCAAATGAGCTCACGGGATGGTTTAAATGCAGTTTTACATAAGACAATGCTCATCAGCAAGTGGCAAATATTTTTAAAGAAACAAAAATCTAAAATCTCAGGCCTGGGTATGGCTACCACCATTTTTTGGTAAGGTGCGTTGGGATAAGATAGAAAGGTATTTTTTTAGGGGTAAGACAAAAAATCGTCCATATTCCGGAGCATTACAGACTACTTTTTATCTTACCCCTAAAAAAATACCTTTCTATCTTACCCCAACGCACCCTACTATACTCGATGAGGACTATCGAATAGACCGCGTACCCGCTTGTCAGTGGTGGAAGTCGTTTTTGTAAAAAAATAGGTACTTTTTTGCTAACTGAACAAAATGCTCCAACTTTGACCCAGGCTACTAGGTACCAAAATACATAACATTTAACCGTGCATCGCCCTACATAAGCCAAATTCTGCTAATCGATGAGGTAGGGTTGCCTACGGGCAACTCTTGATCTATTAGAATCACTACTAGGACTAATTGGACTGAGGCAGGAGCGAGAAGGACGTGAATACCAAGTTTTACAACGGGCCCGCTATTTACACCCCCTGCCCTCTCCTTCCTCAGTCCCTCAGGGCTTATTGGACCAAACCGTCTGTTAACGTCAACGTCATCGTTAAAACTATCTTACATGAAAAGTTTGACAGTTTTCTATATATGGGATGACAGCCCCGTCGCCATATTTAAGAGTCGCCAGGACGCTCGCGTTCCCATACAAACGTAGTTTAGCTCTTATTTTAAAACGGCGAGCTTTAGAACCACGAAATTTGGCATGGGCATTCTAGTAGTACAGATCCATGTCGGTAATTAGTTTTCGTTGCAAAAAAATGTAATACTAAGAAAAAACAGCCGGATACAGATTTACATACAAAACTTATTTTTGCTATATTTTCTTTGTATTACAATTTTTAGCAACAAAAACAAATTACCGACATAGATCTGTACTGCTAGAATGCTCATGCCAAATTTCGTGGTTCTAAAGCATGTCGTTTTAAAATTAGAGCTGAACTACGTTTGTATGGGGACGCGAGTTCACGCGAGCGTCCTGGCGACTCTTAACGTTGGTCAGTTCGTTAGTTATGCGTGGTGCAACCCACCCTTAGGGCCCGTTGTACCAAACAATCTGTTAACGTCAACGTTAAGAAAAATCTTGAATGAAAAGTTTGATAGATTTCTATGGGATGACAGCTCCGTTGCCATATTTAACGTTGATAAGTCCGTTAATTGTACGTGGTGCAACCCACCCTTAAGGTAAAATCCACAATTCCACGGACTGATTTGACAGCTCCTGGCATACAAAGCGATTGTCAAATGTATGAAAAGAGCTGTCAAATCAGTCCGCGGATTTATGAATTCTGCCTTAGTTGTCTAGCCTTTACAACGTCAGGTCGTTTTGGGCTGATAAGCTGTTGTATGGAATGAGGATTCTAAGCTTACTTATTTCTCTATACGAGTAGTATTACCGTATTTTTCTTTGTTGGTGATTCCCTTAAAAAAAAAAAAAAAAAAAAAAATCATTTATTTCAGACCAACACATCCATAAATGTTAGACACGAAATACAATAAAAATAATCAATAATAGCTATGTTAGAATTAAAATTAAAATTAAAATCATACCAAACATTAAAAAAAATAAAAACATTAAATATCAATTAAAATTAAAATCACACTAGGTGAAAAATAGCTATTGTGAGAGAATGATAAAAATCTAAAAATATTGTGATAAAATGATTTCATTATTAATATAAGTTACTTATACTTCGAAGAGATTTACCTGCAAAGAAAGAGACGGAAATATCAACCATCTTCAGCAGGTAAAGGGGACGCTTTATCCATTGAATATAAGATTCTTGATATCATTCTAGGGCCTGTCCGGTAATAATAGTGTCGTGGTTTATATGGGAGCTCGTACATTCTACGACACTTTGCTTTCCGGACAGAATCTACCTGTTATAGACGCCTGTAGTAAACGTTGAAGCAAAATTATTATTTCCATGGATATTTACAATGCCTCATAAGGCATGGTCGTGTACAAAACACTTTGTGGGAAAAGTCAATATCGGATCTTTGAAGGATACTTATTTCTTTTACCTAATGTTATAATTACTAAAATCTGTGCAGACGGCATGTAGAAATGTTTAAGGTACGAAATTTATTTAATAACGTCACATCAAGTTAGAATTCCTGTCTCTTTTTGTAAGGTAATTCATTAAAACAGCAAGCAATTTCATTATTACAGTACTCTCCATAGAATCACGGTACATAAAGAGACAAATCAGGAAAAAACTCTCTCCAATAACGTGAACGAAATACACTCTCCATGTAGTATAAAACAACAACCAACGAAGAGCATGTCGGGTCATGCTAAATTTAGGGTTCTGTAGTTGCCAGCTCATCAAAGTAGCTCCAGTCAAATGGTATTATTTTATAGGATATTTTGCGTCACTAACTTTTACTATGAAAAGACAACTTTTTGCGATAGTTCAAAAACAGCTCAACTGATTTTGTTCAATATGGTTTGTTTACTTATTAACCCTATGTGTTAGAAAGAGAATACCGCTTGTGCCGTATTCTAATTTTAAAATACTTAAACAATACATTAAACGCACACTCTATCTCAAACATAACTCAAACACACAACAAAATAATCAACCAATATTGTAGTTCTATTGGAGTTGTATTTGAATAATTTTCAAGCAAATACTGATATATCTGATTCAGGAATTTAGGCGCTAGCTGTGTTGAAGCTGGGTCGTTTCAAAATGTGTTTTAAAGTTAAAACACGGCCCCTTGTAAACACTTTGTAGCTTCATTCAATAGGCCACTGGTATGGACAGAAACAGAAACATACTTCACGTGACGTCACATTTCCCAACTGACCTGTCAAATGAGTCAGCCACGCTGACCATCGTCAGAAACCCAATCCACCTCACAACCGGTCTCTGCCAAATCTATTCTTAAAAACAAACCAAACTTTTCAATCACAAATCAACCTTATTCCGTTACGTAAAGAACCCAAATTTAAATGTCATAAAACCTATAGCAGCTCAAAACTTTTTTAGTGGAAATTATACCTTAAGTTAATGTTTTTAGGTTGTTTATTAAATGGATTTACTTTTGCATTCCACCAAACGTCAACGTCACTTTATAATAAGTCTTTCGAATAATCGAAGACGATTTAAATCGAGAACGTTCTACTAATTTTCTAGAAGTTAAAACAAATGACATCTAGCTGCATAATTTATTTGTGTTTGTAAAAACCTAGAACCTGTATTTCAAGATCCATAATAAATTGATTATAGCAATAACTCGTTTTTTCTACTCGTCGACTTTAATCTGTGTATTAGGATTTTATAGACCAGACTTAAACCTTACACATTTAAATGTTGGATAGTCTATGGCACTTCCGGGATCATTAAATAGATTTATTAAACAACCCGCCCCTAAACTAAAATAATTTTGAAAAGAGAATGTCATTCACATCTCGGTAAAATGTGTAGAGTTTGTCCGGAAAGAAAAGTGTCATGGTTTATATGGGAGCTCATACATTGTACGACACTTTTCCTTTCGGACAGACTCAACTTTATAATTTCCGAACGTACTTAATCTGTCAAATTTTCTTCTACTTAAACTTGCTTCTACGCTGTGATTGAATTATAAAAAGACCAATCACAACTACACCGACATTTTGGAAGTAAGTGTAGACACAGTTTATTCTATCCATCTCTTTCTACTACGCACACAATCATATGTGTATCTCTTTTCGGTGGTGTCTGTACCACCAAATAGGCTTAGATACAATTACTTCCGGTTTCAAAAATAGTGTTTGACGTTTGATTGGGAAAAATTTAGAAAGAATGAAAGATAATCAACTCTTACTTAATACTCGTAGAAAAAGTATTGTATACAATAGTGACATAATTAAGCTTTTCAATTTCGTACCTTAAAACGCGGTACTCGACTGAAAACCTCTTGATTATGTCACTATTGTATAAAATACTATAGCAGTCGGTTATAAAGACAGGTATAACGCGTGTATAGTTAATACAGAGACTATACATATAGCACAGTAACAAATAGCGTACTAGTAGTACACTAGTAGCTACTAGGTGGAGTAGCAGTGCAGGTCACATTTCCTCTTACATTTTCGGTATCTTTAGGGGGCTTTCGGACAGAGGGCGCAATTGACTTGAGCCTCAAAAAGTTCTTAGGCTGTGCTGCTCTACTATATAAGTTACTCTATGGTTAATATAACCACAAAAGGAAACCAGGCCTATAACCGCGAAGCACTTCGTTCATCGAATCGTCTATTTGCATCACTCTCTTTCGTATATGCAAGAGCGATAGAGACGGGGCCAACGTTTTGTCGATTTTCGAACTTCATGCTAGGCCACCACAGTCGCCATCAAATTTACCGGAGCGGCCAAGGTGGTCACAAATATCTACACAACGCCTCTTTTGTCAAGGTAATAAATTTCATGTTCAGATATTTTGAGTACCTTGGCCGCTCCGATATGATGGCGACTATACAAAACTAAACAACATAATTGACTGAGGAGCCGAGCGTAGCGAGGCGACGAACGTCTCCATTTTCACTGGTACGACGATTTGGCAGATTGATGTGTGTGTATTGGGTGGTTGGTTGGTCAGTGTCGGTCTAGAGGTCGCATTTTTCATCCGATTTCGATGAAACTTGGCATGTACATCAAGGAACGATTTATTTGCCAAAAATTGTCGAGCCATTTTTTTGATTGGAGGGAAAATGAGGGGGAAAAGGGGGGAACTTTGCTGTCGCGTTATTTATGTTCTCCGAAGTCTACGGTTCGCAGAACCACTAGTGTAATATAACAATACATATATATGTATAGGTAGGATGTGTTTCCAAACTTTTTATTGTTCTTTTGTGCATAGTTTGTCTTTCACCATTTTGTATTTATTCCTTACTCATTCTCTCATGGCTTGGCTGGAAGAGATCCCTTTTAGGGATTAGCTCGCCTTTGTGCATATCTTTTTTTTTTATTTCACAGTTGTAATATTTTTAAACTTGATTATGTGCCATAAAGTGATATATACATACATACATATATATAGGTATGCAATTACAGTATTAATTGCCTTGCTATTTGCTTCTTATCTGACATCTCCACAAATAGCAAATACCTAATAGATCTGTCATAATTTCATAAATAACATGTAATAAATATTGCTTTGTTCTCGATAGTGTCTGACATTTATAATGAGAAGTATTTATTACACTAACCTACTAATAAAGTTACTCCAATTAATTCCATATTTGTCCAGTCGTTCTAGACCCAACTACATTTCATTTCGTACCTAAAATAGTAATTTACATACTGAAAAAAACATTTGTTACAAGCAATCAAATTTCATCTAACGTAACTTAAAAATGGTGACTACAAAACTATGGCTTATTACTTACCAAAATGGTTTGAAACTATGTGTTATTTTATAATAAACTTGATGAACTCTTTACCGAATTTTAGTTATTAATGAAAGAGCCGAACTAGTTTGTTTATCCTTTTTTTTGTGTAAAACAAACTGATGACTGTTAAATATGGCAGCGCAGGTCTCATTCCATTGACAGCTGTCAAATTGTCGTCCTAGCAAATAACAACGACACTGACCTTAACAGATATTGTGGTGCAATGCAACCGGCCCTCAATCGTCGACCCCTTTCTTAAGAGGCTGACAACACCCGATGACCTTCAAATTGACTTAACTTAAACAGTCATATAGCTATAACTACTTGTTTTGGAAAAGTAAAAAAATATATATGTTAATATTATAGTAGTTTATGTAACTGTTACGTAATAGGGGTCCTTAAAACACGAGTGTGGTTTTATGAAACGAACGAAGTGAGTTTCATAATAAGATCACACGAGTGTTTTAAGGCCTAATTACGTACAGTTGCATACACTGCTTTATTTACACACATATTATAAACCCTAAATGATGAATGAATGAATGACTTCCATTGCACGGATTGCACCGCCATCGTCATGGCCAACTCGATTGCGCCGGCGGTCGGAGGGGCGCGTGCCGGCGATCGGGGAGCAGGCCGGATTTTCATAATGATATCGAATTTTTGATTATTATTTGATAATAATAACATCGTTACAGATAAGACATTTGTTCTAACTTCTAACAAAACAGTCTATTTTTATGGTGGTCATAACTTGCGGTTTTTGAACGCATCATGGAGGTTTTATGATATGGGTGTAGATAAATTTATATTTTAACTCACCAAGTTATTTACACCAACGGTCATGGGTCATGGTCACTTAGACGTCTTGACAAACATTTACGGACGAAACCAAACTCGCAAACGACTCTCGAATATAAACGACTTTTGAGTGATGGATTTTGTATGAAAAAACTATTCGTGTAAGCATCGAAAAACAGGGAAACAGGAAACGTCAGGAAAATAATAAAATTAAGTGTACGCGGTCAAGTCCCGTTTCTTTCTAAAAATAATGAGTGAAAATCGTGTGAGTTTAAATCAGTACATTGAAAAAACAGGCTTTACAAAATAGTTTAAAATGCCATTAAAAGAAATAAACAGTGTTTTGCAGAACTCCAATTAGTAATACATTAGTAGATCCATGTAGGTAAGCCGACAATCTTTGAAGCATACCCACAATTCTTCGCGTCCTCACTTGATGACCAGAACTCAAGGGTGAGCTATTTGCCTTATAATATATTTATCATACCTTGTACCACTAAAATTTAGTATTTAATACTGTTACATACCTTGAAGTCATATAAGACTGGATTTATACGACATATTAGCTTGTTGGGGTAGATAGAAGATATCTAAAGTAGTTAAGTGCTTTGCGCATATCAAATATTTTATAGACAATTATTTAAAAAAAGAAATTAACGTCTCTTACCGGCCTTACCCCAAACAATAACTACAAGTACAAACTTGCTAATTAAACCCGATATTCTTGATTTTTTGTTGTCGGCCTTGTTTTGTGGCCTTTGCGGACTAGTGACGCAGGTTCGTTTCTTAAAACATACTTATCTCAGTTTTTAAAATGTATTCGCTTCTTTTAATAGGTAAGTAAATCCATTTTTTTTCATTCAGGGTCCAGGTTACTCACATTTTAACATTAAAGAATGAATAAATAACAAAATTTATTTTATATTTCACCCACGTATTTACCACGTATACACGTTACATACAGTCCTTTGAATAGTACCTATAATGTAGCTTATCTAACTGTAATATGTAATATACATCTTATTCCCTATATCTTACCTACTTAATAAATAAATAAAAAAGTATTTACATGACACATTACAAGAATGTCTGGCGAACCTTAAACTAGCCTGAGCACACACGAAAAAAAAGGATATCTTCGGCTAAGAATACCTACCAATGCGAAAATATTGTTGTTTAAACACAAGTAAATATTTTTTTGTACGAATTTTTTATCTTTAGCCAAAGACATTTTATTCGAATGAAGATCACTTTCCAGGCAAATAGTTTTCGTTATATACAAAACAATATTGTTTAGATGGAAAAGATTTGTCTTCGATGAAGCTACTTTTTTCCGTGCACTTGATCAATTCTAAACAAGAAATTACTTTATTTTATGAATATAAAATTAAAATAGGAATGCGTACCAAATTATTTATAGAATCACTATTTAAATGCTTTCCCAATGGGTAGGTTTTTAGAAACGCGCCCGTGATCGAGGTAAAATTAGGAGTTATAAATGATATAATTTACAATCACTTCTTTGCATATCACAAAGAAAACTATGTAAAGCTCATGTCATCTCAATATTTACTCTATTCTAGACATATTTGGTCCACTAAAAATCAATTAACATCACAGATCACCGTGTAGTTTGTTTATCAGACACACTAGTGATAACAAATAACCTTAATTAATTTTCAATTTTATCACAATACACCTTAGCCTACTGCTCTAACTTCCGGGTACAGAGTAACTGGTAAAGTATCATTATATCCCATAGAATCTATACTTTCTTGATTATCATTGTAGATTTTTAAATATTTTAGAATCTTTGGAAACAACGCGCTACCTAAATCCTTGCTGACTACCATATCTAAATGATTCCAGAGAGGATCCTCCATAAGTACAAATTCTTTAACATTGGGGAGTTGACTAACTAACCACTCCATGTCTTTAATGTCCACTATTCCATCATTCTTACCATGAATAAAGTAAGTAGGCATTCTGACAGTTGATAAGTTGAATTCGGGGGGATCTCCTCCATACAACTTCATGTTCTTCTCTGGGCCATAATCAAATTTACAGTATCTATCTACGTTGACGCTTTGACCGTATCGAGCGAGGTTCTTGGTCGAAGTCCCGGCTGGGAAATGCCCTAGTGCAAGCTTCAAAGATTCCTCAGAAATGGACCCGGAGTGTGGTGCGTCTAGTATAGATATTATGTAGGAACACAGCGCAGGCTTGTGCTGGCACAGCGCTCTTACGGGTTCCAACATGCCCTGCCACATATACTCCCACATTCCTATCGTTTGTAACATATTGTTGTAGTCCCTCATAATCGTCGTCATGGTCCTGAATAGCTCAGATTTTGCGTGAGTATGTTTAGACGCAGGCGCAGTCCAGTCGTTCTAGACATACTGAAAAAAATATTTGTTACAAGCAATCAACTTAAAAATGGTGACTACAAAACTATGGCTTATTACTTACCAAAATGGTTTGAAACTATGTGTTATTGAATAATAAACTTGATGAACTCTTTACCGAATTTTAGTTATTAATGAAAGAGCCGAACTAGTTTATTTATCCTTTTTTTTGTGTAAAACAAACTGATGACTGTTAAATATGGCAGCGCAGGTCTCATTCCATTGACAGCTGTCAAATTGTCGTCCTAGCAAATTTTAACAACGACACTGACCTTACTGATATTGTGGTGCAATGCAACCGGCCCTCAATCGTCGACCCCTTAAGAGGCTGACAACACCCGATGACCTTCAAATTGACTTAAACAGTCATATAGCTATAACTACTTGTTTTGGAAAAGTAAAAAAATATATATGTTAATATTATAGTAGTTTATGTAACTGTTACGTAAGTGTTATGTAACTGTTAATAAGATCACACGAGTGTTTTAAGGCTTAATCACGTACAGTTGCATACACTGCTTTATTTACACAAATATTATAAACCCTAAATGATGAATGAATGAATGACTTCCATTGCACGGATTGCACCGCCATCATCATGGCCAACTCGATTGTGCCGGCGGTCGGAGGGGCGCGTGCCGGCGATCGGGGAGCAGGCCATATTTTCATAATGATATCGAATTTTTGATTATTATTTGATAATAATAACATCGTTACAGATAAGACATTTGTTCTAACTTCTAACAAAACAGTTTATTTTTATGGTGGTCATAACTTGCGGTTTTTGAACGCATCATGGAGGTTTTATGTTATGGGTGTAGATAAATTATATTTTAACTCAACAAGTTATTTACACCAACGGTCATGGGTCATGGTCACTTAGACGTCTTGACAAACATTTACGGACGAAACCAAACTCGCAAACGACTCTCGAATATAAACGACTTTTAAGTGATGGATTTTGTATGAAAAAACTATTCGTGTAAGCATCGAAAAACAGGGAAACAGGAAACGCCAGGAAAATAATAAAATTAAGTGTACGCGGTCAAGTCCCGTTTTTTTCTAAAAATAATGAGTGAAAATCGTGTGAGTTTAAATCAGTACATTGAAAAAACAGGCTTTACAAAATAGTTTAAAATGCCATTAAAAGAAATAAACAGTGTTTTGCAGAACTCCAATTAGTAATACATTAGTAGATCCATGTAGGTAAGCCGACAATCTTTGAAGCATACCCACAATTCTTCGCGTCCTCACTTGATGACCAGAACTCAAGGGTGAGCTATTTGCCTTATAATATATTTATCATACCTTGTACCACTAAAATTTAGTATTTAATACTGTTACATACCTTGAAGTCATATAAGACTGGATTTATACGACATATTAGCTTGTTGGGGTAGATAGAAGATATCTAAAGTAGTTAAGTGCTTTGCGCATATCAAATATTTTATAGACAATTATTTAAAAAAAGAAATTAACGTCTCTTACCGGCCTTACCCCAAACAATAACTACAAGTACAAACTTGCTAATTAAACCCGATATTCTTGATTTTTTGTTGTCGGCCTTGTTTTGTGGCCTTTGCGGACTAGTGACGCAGGTTCGTTTCTTAAAACATACTTATCTCAGTTTTTAAAATGTATTCGCTTCTTTTAATAGGTAAGTAAATCCATTTTTTTTCATTCAGGATCCAGGTTACTCACATTTTAACATTAAAGAATGAATAAATAACAAAATTTATTTTATATTTCACCCACGTATTTACCACGTATACACGTTACATACAGTCCTTTGAATAGTACCTATAATGTAGCTTATCTAACTGTAATATGTAATATACATCTTATTCCCTATATCTTACCTACTTAATAAATAAATAAAAAAGTATTTACATGACACATTACAAGAATGTCTGGCGAACCTTAAACTAGCCTGAGCACACACGAAAAAAAAGGATATCTTCGGCTAAGAATACCTACCAATGCGAAAATATTGTTGTTTAAACACAAGTAAATATTTTTTTGTACGAATTTTTTATCTTTAGCCAAAGACATTTTATTCGAATGAAGATCACTTTCCAGGCAAATAGTTTTCGTTATATACAAAACAATATTGTTTAGATGGAAAAGATTTGTCTTCGATGAAGCTACTTTTTTCCGTGCACTTGATCAATTCTAAACAAGAAATTACTTTATTTTATGAATATAAAATTAAAATAGGAATGCGTACCAAATTATTTATAGAATCACTATTTAAATGCTTTCTCAATGGGTAGGTTTTTAGAAACGCGCCCGTGATCGAGGTAAAATTAGGAGTTATAAATGATATAATTTACAATCACTTCTTTGCATATCACAAAGAAAACTATGTAAAGCTCATGTCATCTCAATATTTACTCTATTCTAGACATATTTGGTCCACTAAAAATCAATTAACATCACAGATCACCGTGTAGTTTGTTTATCAGACACACTAGTGATAACAAATAACCTTAATTAATTTTCAATTTTATCACAATACACCTTAGCCTACTGCTCTAACTTCCGGGTACAGAGTAACTGGTAAAGTATCATTATATCCCATAGAATCTATACTTTCTTGATTATCATTGTAGATTTTTAAATATTTTAGAATCTTTGGAAACAACGCGCTACCTAAATCCTTGCTGACTACCATATCTAAATGATTCCAGAGAGGATCCTCCATAAGTACAAATTCTTTAACATTGGGGAGTTGACTAACTAACCACTCCATGTCTTTAATGTCCACTATTCCATCATTCTTACCATGAATAAAGTAAGTAGGCATTCTGACAGTTGATAAGTTGAATTCGGGGGGATCTCCTCCATACAACTTCATGTTCTTCTCTGGGCCATAATCAAATTTACAGTATCTATCTACGTTGACGCTTTGACCGTATCGAGCGAGGTTCTTGGTCGAAGTCCCGGCTGGGAAATGCCCTAGTGCAAGCTTCAAAGATTCCTCAGAAATGGACCCGGAGTGTGGTGCGTCTAGTATAGATATTATGTAGGAACACAGCGCAGGCTTGTGCTGGCACAGCGCTCTTACGGGTTCCAACATGCCCTGCCACATATACTCCCACATTCCTATCGTTTGTAACATATTGTTGTAGTCCCTCATAATCGTCGTCATGGTCCTGAATAGCTCAGATTTTGCGTGAGTATGTTTAGACGCAGGCGCTAGCCCGATCAGGACTTTCACTTTATCACTATACTCAGGTCTTTCAGAGCACATCACGAAAAAACTCCCAGAGCCTTGCGAAATTCCAATGTAGTTCAGCTGTTGTTGCCCAGTATGGTTTAATACGAAGTCGATTGTGGCTGGCAAATCATATGTTCCAATTTCTTCAACTGAAAAATCCCAGAAGGCCTTGTCCTCGGGGTCCAGGGTAACATGTCTCCTACCGTTGTACGTGCCCCGAGCATTACCCACCCAAATATCGTAACAGGCGTCGGCCAGTAAGAACGGTATTCCGTTTTCAACACCGGCGTCCAAAAAACATTCCGAACTGGCCAACAGGCCATTTATCAGTAACACTGGTGCTTTAATTTTTTCACCAACACATTTATCACTGTAAGTAATCCTATGTAGGTAAAGGAGGTACCCGTCTTCCGTTTTCACCGTGTAGTTTTCACCAATGTAACCATGTTGTCCCACGATTTGCGTGAAATTCAAGTCTTCGTGTACCGTGCTAAGTCGGAATAATGTCTGAATATTTGAGAACGTGGTTATAAGCCCCAAAAAGGCATACGCAACAAGCGACCAGTTCAATGCCATGTCTGTTACACACTAAGATAGATTAATTTTCGATATTATGTATATAAACGAGTGTTTGCCGGCGTGGTCATGGACGCAAAGGCTCTCGTTGTCTTGTCGGATGTATAAGACGCGTTTACAATTGAATGGTATTTTTTTGCAAAGAACTGCATAATCATCTTTACTTTTCCGAAGTAAAGACAATAAAATCATAGTTTTATGTCTGAAATCTTCTATTGAGAAATGAAAAAAATATTAAATTTTGTAAAAAAAATATCTCAGTCTGTTTTGCACATGCATTTATTTCAAAATGGTGTAAAATAATCCAAAAAAAATCTTCAGGCCTAGGAACATTCAACCAGTACTAAGAAATGGTTATCAGTTTTACATGTTGTTTATTATTATCATATAATTTATTGCATGTTATATTATAAGCTGGTCTTAAACTTGACTTCCGTGGCCAATTTAAAGACCATACTACGCTACGCTAATAATTTTTTGTATAAGTTGTAATAAAAAAAACTTTATATTAATCAAAAAAAAAGTACTATTTACGATGTAAAACTGCCTTAATAAACCATACGACAACGGATGTTAAACCTATGAATGCCGTTTCAAAGTTATCTGTATTATGAGTATTATGACATATATTATTGTAGCTATCCAAAATTAAACCCTGTATTTTACAAATTAAGATCGAAATCAGAAGCAATATGATGAAGCAACTTATTCTATAAGTATACCTAATAGAAGCCGTTACGTCACCAAAAACGAGTTTCTAGTTTCTATGACAATTATAACGCAAAAACAACTATTTACGGCAACATTTTACAATAACTTTACGATACCGGTTTCGTCAAAAGCCTTAACTTACTTAGTACATACCTACTAGGTACATCATTATATCGAAAAGCGACAATTTTCCATTCATGATTTCTTTGCGCTCTCATTCGATTACATTTAAACGTAAAAACCGGCCAAGTGCGAGTCGGACTCGCGCACGAAGGACTCCGTACCATTATCTACAAAAATGGCTGTTGTATGGGAGCCCCCTTAAATATTTATTTTATTCTGGTTTTTAGTATTTGTTGTTATAGCGGCAACAGAAATACATTATCTTTGAAAATTTCAGCTGTGTCTGTCACGGTTCATGAGATACGGCCTGGTTACAAACGGATAGATAGATAGACAGACAGACAGACAGACAGACAGACAGACAGACATACAGACAGATGGACGGACAGCGAAGTCTGAGTAATTAGGATCCCGTTTTTACCCTTTGGGTACGGAAAAAAATATACAGGTTGCAAGAAAAAACTCATTTATGATTAACTTTTTTTTATGCCAATCGTTCCCATTCCACGATATTTCTACCACATTCTACGATAAAAGGGATTTGTACGGGAGGGTTGTATGGGACCTTCTCCAATACAAATTTGTATGAAAATGCAAATTTTATTCTTCACTTAATATTATTTTATTCCAATCGATTCCATTTCGATACAGTATCAATAGTTTCGTCAACTTACGGTAATGTACGAAAAAGCCACAGTTTTTCAGTTATCGTAGATATTAAAGTTTCTATATATACCGTTTTCTATGTATTTCATTATTTTTCTATGAATATCCGTTATTTATATCTAGCTCTCTTTGAGACTGATGCATTGTAACGTGTTTCAAACCTCATATATCTAAATAATCATTTGCCCTGTCTGTCACTTTGACTGTTCGGTATGTTAGAAAAAGACAAAACATAATAAGCGGGTTTTTTTTTAATCTTTATTTAACGAGCTTAGTCTAACAGACAATGTAGCTCAATAAGCGGGTAAGGGTGCACCACGCACCACGCATAACTAACGAACTGATCAACGTTAAATATGGCGACGGAAGTATCAACCCATAGAAAACTGTCAAACTTTTCATACAAGAATTGTTTACCGATGACGTTGACTGTTAGTCGGTTTGGTGCAGTGCAACCGGCCCTTATTCAATTTGTGTATGATTATAGATGAAATAAATAAATAAATGTTAGGAGTTAGGACAATCTTACACAAATCAACCTAGTCCCACAGCAAGCTCTATAAAGCTTGTGTTGTGGGTACTAGATAGATTTAGATAAATACTTAAATAGTTTGTTATTAAATCAAATACAAACTTTGAAAACATTGAAAAAAATAATCAACCCAGTGGGACTCGAACCCTACATCGATACGCCTTGCCGGGGCTCGATCGCTTTACCAATTAAGCTATGGGTTCAGTTACTAAGTTGTTTGAGTGGAATGCACCACTTTAAAAACACGTAAAAATAATAATACTTAAATACATAGAAAACATCCATAACTCAGGAACAAATATCTGTGATAAATACACAAATAAATGCCCTGGCCAGGATTCGAACCCGGGACCTCCTGCTTCATAGGCAGGGCGTCACTACCAACTAGGCTAGGATAATACCAAACATAAAGCATGTATGGTTCCCGACAAAGGTATTCGGTCAAAAAGGTCGAGGTGAGCTGTCATCAGTAGATTTATTTTCAGGTGTCGGTTTAGTAGGGCCGGCCCTGGTACGCGCGTACGCTGACTCAGGGATCTATATCCAGAACTATGACGTCACTTGTTTACTTATTTATATACTATGATTAGTCGGTTCATTTATATCTGAAGGGCTGGTACTCACCTGACATACCTGATAAGCAGGATGTACTATACTACTTACTAATATAATTTAATAAGGGGATAGGGCGAAGTGGAGGCGAAGAGTCTGGGACTGGGACATACCATATGGGATTATGTACTTATAAGCTATGTAGCTTGAAAGAGAGAATCTTACATGTTCCTAGTGGACTAAGAGCATCTTCGGGCATCTGGCAGCTGTAAAGTGGTGGACGGCAAATAATGCAAATCACTTTAAGAATACAAATCCCTGAGTTCTGGTTTTCATACAGTATTACAGGTGTTCGAATGTGTCAGTTATTTTTATGCGTGATTGTTACTCTCTTACGGATTACAACATTAAGGCGGAAACACATCAGACGTAACATTATGTCTTTGAATAATGAATAGACACAGGTACATGCACCAGTAATGTTGATAATTATAATTTGTTGGAGCATTCCACGAATACGGTAAGTTTTTCATCTAGTTTTTTTTTACTAAATTATTTATTTATGCAATGTCTACATGGAGGACAAAGTATTGGCGTATTTTGCATGCGAGTCGGTTACGTGACATTTGCTTTAATTCCGAATTACGTTGTCGCTTTGCGTATTGCAGTAAAAGCAAATTAAACGGTTTATTAAGAAAACAAGCAGCTTTAAGACGGTACCAATATTACACCATAAAAGGAAAAGCCAAATAAGAACCAGGCTCGGAAAGTCGAAAATTGGGTCCGAATGTCGGTAACGTGACAATGGAATGCTCCTGCTACTCCTGTAAACAAACTAATGCATAAAAAGAATAAATAATCCAGTAGTCTAGTACATTTTAGACTCCACTAACTCTAAATTAGTCCGTACACCATGGCGGATGCTATCTCTGCATAGTCTGCATGCATCCCATGACGCAGGCAGGGGCAGCACCCACTTAGTGTATCTCTGACATTTCATTAAATTGTCGAAAGGCGCTCTGCGCATTGCCTTCGGTTACACATGCGACTCCCAAATTTCCCGAAAACTATTGTTCCGTGGCCGAGACAGATTTTTTTTTATGAAATATAATTTGGTAAGCGATGTTTGTAAACAAAAATGATTTCAACTGTTTATGTTTCACTCGTATAGATTTATAATTAACACATTTTACGTGCTAATATTATGTGCTATTGGTGTTAATATGCTAGATTCTTTATGGTAATTTTTCATAGGCTAGATAATCACAAAATCAATCATTTTGTCGACAAAAATATATAGCAATTTTCTAAACTGGTTATAGTGGTTATTAAAAATCTACATATATCAACAAAATGAGATCAATCGCTCTATTTAACAACTTTGATGTCCGTTCCTATACAACTATTGTTTTTCTATTTGTAATATCCGGAAAGTTTTGTTACTTTTTACACGACTGCCCAAAAAAAGCGAATAGCAGCATAATTATTAAATATTAAGAAAATTTTACACAAATCAACCTAGTCCCACAGTAAGCTCAATAAGGTTTGTGTTGTGGATACTAGGTGACAATATATATAATAGATAGATATACATAAATACTTAATATACAGGAACAAATATCTGTGATAAACACATAAATAAATACCCTGACCAGGATTCGAACCCGGGACCTCCTGCTTCAGTACCGACTAGGCTAGGAGGCCGTCAATAATCATAAGACAAGACTGCTCGGACGAAAGTTTTAAATCAAATGTGCTGTTTCTTCAAAATCATTCCTTTATATACGCGTCGCGATCTATTATTGTTTGTAATTCTTATTCACTCATGCATTTATCATCGTTCTTATGTCCCTATAATTAAGGTCGAATTTTTGTAAACTCACATATATTGGTATGAGAAAATTGTATGTCAGAATCAGGAAGCAGGCCGAGCCAACTCGGACACGCGGCCGGGTGAATCAGTGACCAATCTATTCTTGTTAGGTTAAAACTGTTTGAGAAAACGGCTATTATGTCTAGAAAATTCGTGAGAGTTATGACGTTTTATCTGTTTTGAGAGCTAAACTTTAGCGCGATCCGAAATGTTAGTGGGCGTGTAAACTGCCGATATTGTTTTACGTTCAATTTTGCACACGCGAAATTTGTAGCTTAGATATAGATAGGTAGACGTCTAATGAGACAGTGCCTCCAACCCATTCAAATTATACGAGTAGATCAGAGCGCAACCCGGTAGTGTAGTGTCAATGTCCTTAGGGAGTTAATAAGGTTATTTTAACAGAACCCTTAGTGTAATTATTTTGACAAAACACGGGACTTAATCGCGTACACTTACTTTTAATTTTCCTGACGTTTCGAGCGTGTCATAACGCTCGTGGTCGCAGGCAGACTGGCGAGGAATCGTATCAGCATCTCCTAGCCGCGCGAGTTTTTCGAACTACCCGCACTTGGTCTTGATTATTCACATTTACGCTAGGGTTGTCACTTTGCCTATACACACGACACTCACAACATCCGATGGTTTGGAAATGCACGTATTTCGACGCTTACATTTGCTGATCACTGGATTCCACGAAGAAGAAATCCCCTGTCCCTCGTTCTGGTTGAAGTTTTTATACTTTCTAATTTCAATTGCTTCTCGTAGTTTCCTGCTATAACGACGAGGTTCCGTGGAGAGCACTTTTGGATTATGGAGCTCAATCCAGTGGTTTGGTCCAGATTCTAACAAATGTTCAGCCACCGCAGATTTGTTAACTTGCCGATTTTTGACTGCTGTGATATGTTCCTTGACCCTTTCCGCTATTGTGCGTTTGGTTTCCCCAATATAGGAACTACCACAGCTACAATCAATCTTATAAACGCCCGGTGTTTGATAAGGGATAACATCCTTTGCTGACCTTAAATGCCCAGACACCTCGGATAACGGCATATACACGGTTTGCGTTGAGTACTTCCCTAGTACTGTACCTACTTTGTCCGTCACTCCTTTGACATAAGGCAAAAATGCCGGTCGTCTCGCAACATCCGTAGAAGGCATCCGTAGTATCTATAGAAGTATCTCTACTCGCTGATGTAGTTTTCGATACGTTCCGCTTGGTGTGCTGTGTTAAAAATCCCATACAAATGAAGACCTAACGCAAACGCAATCGTTACGTTACGCTAGTGAAACGATTACACATGGTTCAGCAGTGTAGGTACTTATAAACGACTTTCGGCTGATAACGTATTCAGACACGCCGAAAAATATAGGGTTTTAGAAATCGGAGGTCTTAACGTTCGTACTCTGATAAAAACAGTCAAGGTTAAACATCACCTGCCTGAGTCTTCTGCATAAGACGCGAAATTCACAAACATGTTTGCTTACTTATAACCCTAACAATATGAAGATAATCATAATTATAGCTGTTGAATAGACGTCGACCATTTTTGGCTTGCAAAAACGTGACATTTGGTGAATACTTACCCGGAAAATACCAGACACGTTTTGTTAGTGCAAAACGATTATAACATCTAGAACATTGTAGGTGACCTACGAAACCAGATGTATGTATGTACCTTTATAATATTGATAAGCTGGGTTTATTAAAAAGTCATCCGATTTTTTTTAATACTACGACGGTGGCAAACAAGCATACGGCCCACCTGATGGTAAGCAGCTACCGTAGCCTATCCAGAGGTGTCACATGCGCATTGCCGACCCTTTAAAAACAGGAGGATTCACTGCGTTGACGGCTAAAGGAACAAGAGAGGTCCCTCGTCGTCAACACACTGGGTCCTCTTTGACCTTACTCACCATCAGGAACACACCACCATGAGTAGGGTCTAGTGCTATTTGGCTGTGGTTTTCTGTTTTCTACTGCTCCTGACTGTAAACCCAAGTAGGTATTATAAAATGTGACCCACGTTTTATGAAGTTTTATTATAGGACATGACCCGATTTCATTGCTTTACTATTATTATGAAATCGAAAGGAATGTCCGTTCAGTTTCAGCCGTAACCCTGCACTAGTCATTCAACCCTAGCTGATATATTATAGCTGATGTGATTGGCCAAATGATAATAACCTTTTTATAAGTACAAAATATACAGTAATTAAAGTAACTTTCAAAGCAAAAGAGACTTTAGGACGACTTCAGTTAAGTACAATGTTGGTCGATTTTAATTCGTAATGATACCTTTTAGTTTTAAAGGGCGTCTAAACACACTGCAAAGCGATGGCTATAATCATCATCCGAGCGCTAATGTTCGATATATTGTATATGAAGGTGTGTTCACATTAATAAGAAGCCTGTATTACTGTTGGGCAAAGTTCCCCCGAGTTTTTCCACTGATCCATCCCGATCCTGTGTTTTGTTTGGCCAGTCCTTCAAAAAAGAGTCCAGTTCATCCCACCATCGTCGGGATTTCCCACGTCCCCTATTTGATTTTTATGCTTCCAGTGATTTTGTCGCTCAACTCATTTGGCATCCGGCAAAGTTCCACTTTGAATTCACCGCCTTCCAAACTACATCAACGATTTGGGCCGTCAGTGTGTGTTTATATGGGTATGTTATAATTATATAATGCCGCACACAACTATAATCTTCAGATACGTTATTTAATCCTAAAAGAATTTACTTTTAAACGTCTTTATAGCGTTCATTTTGTGCACCACGGCTGGGCAAAGGCCTTCCCTGTTTCCCATCACTCGTCATGGCTTAGGTACTGCATGTTCCTGCTAGTCGCTACAAAATGAGTTTAAGTTCGAATGGTATTTCATGTCTCCTTTTCTATCTACCCTTACTTCGGCCAATTTTAAGGAAAATATCGACCTTTAAATTGTTATTTCTTTTCGTTAAATTTGTTTTAACCTAGATGTTTCATCATTATTTAAAGCTGCGCGTTGTCTGATAAAGTCGTCTTAAATGATAGAGTCGTATTTGCATTAAATATAAACTTTAAGGATTGGGAATGTTATACATATACATACCACAACGTACATTCCGTGAGCTCTAAAAAGAACCTTCGGGTTCTAGAAAGAGACGTCAATCGGCGATGACACAAGAATAATCAAAACAGCATTACCGCGTGTGTCATCGCCGATTCCCGAAGGTTTTAAAAGTTCACGTACTGTATATTTAGTAGCTATGTCTTACAACGACATCTAGTGGTACCTTTATTTTCACTACTCACTCTTTCATATTTGAAAACCATTTGTAAACAGAACTGAAACACATCGTGAACATGGCTTAAAGAGTGCACTCGCCAAAACTGCAGCCAACCTCTCAATCATGACACGTCGGCTAAATAGGCTGCCTCTAATTTAGGTTATCGACACTTGAGTGACTAATGCAGCTAATGTACAGTCAACGTCAAAGATATGTTTAGACTTTTGCACTACTGCATTGTAATAAGGTGCAAAAGTGTAAACATATTTTTACGTAAGAAGAGTATGTTGATATGATCATTTTATGCAAAGTTATTGATAAAATCGAATAAGAAAAGATTAGAGAGGGTGAAATCCATCATAATACATACTAATCACTAAACAATAAAAATTAAATAGTAAGTAGTAAAAAAGATCAATCAAGCATGTTTGTTGGATCACTGAAAGTAGAGGTTTCGTATCTTCATGTAAACGAAATGAAGGGTACACGGAAAGAACATGTCTAGTCCCTTTTTTCGTAAAATGAGATTTTTGTATCAAAATATAGAGCTTGCAATAAACTATTAGCAACAACTTCTGTAACAGCTGGAATTTTTAACACAAATCCACTTTTTAACTCATAAAAACCATCTATTTACGGAAATAGTATGGTTAATTGAATCATTCCAAACTTTAAAACCGCTATAACTCAAAATGTTGTCAAAGTGACTAGACATGTTCTTTCCGTGTACCCTTCAAATGAAAACATTAGGTCAACTCGGCGAAGACCCTCAGTCGGGTTTTTTATTTACGTAATGGTAAAATTGCTGTAGAACTATTCTACAATAGTTTTACCATTTCGTAAAAAGAGCTATACAGAATTTTGTAGTTTTCGATACGTTCCGCTTGGTGTGCTGTGTTTTAAATCGTAAAAAGACGATTACGACATGAGTCGAAAGTCGTTTATAAGTACATACCTACACTGATGAACCCTTAACTAGTGTAATCGTTTCACTAGCGTAACGTAACGATTGTGTTTGCGTTAGGTCTTAATTTGTATGAGATTTTTAACACAGCACCCCAAGCAGAACGTATTGAAAACTAACAAAATTCTGTATAGCTCTTTTTACGAAGTGGTAAAACTATTCTAGAACAGTTCTACAGCAATTTTACCATTACGTAATAGGTATGGAGAATTTGCTGTAATTGCTTGCTATCCGATCTTCGCCGACTGACGCTGACGGTCTTCGCCGAGTTGACCTTAAATCAAAGTTCTTTCTTATAGGATTTACTGTATTTTTAGTTAGGTAGGTATAAAATAACTTGATGACATCTTCTTCATATTTTTAATAAGGAGAATAGACAAAGAAGATAGCCAGAAAAGCTTGGAAAGCGGTTGCTTTGAGCAAGTGGACCAATCGATGTTCCAAAAGGTTTAAATTCCGTCTTGAAGTGTTTATTTTTTAATTCAAATATTTCGGTTCGAATAATTGACAATTAGTAGATTGTGTAACAAGGGAGCAAAATGAAATATTTACGGCGAGGGCGCACATTGAATCCCAAACGAAGGGATGGAGTCTATAATAGAATCCCGAGCGCAGCGAGGGATTCTAAAATAGACTCCTGAGCGTAGTGAGGGATTCAAGTGTTAACGCCCAAGGTGAAAATAATTTTGTTCCTATGTGACACATACTTCTTTTCACACCCCCTTAGACGAAAATAAAAGACGTTATTGTTGAATCATATTTACTTTCACTTTATACATTTGTGCTTAGTATGCTTCCTGATATAGGAGGAGCCATTATTGGTATTGTATCAGTAGGATAATGTCGGCACGGGTTAAGGCAGTCTTAGTTCTATATTTAAAAAATATCATAGCAAAACTGAAGTTAGTCTTAATTTTTCATCAGTAGAATATCCTGGTAAAGGTGAAGGTGGTGTTTGGCATTATCGGAAGAAGTTAGTAAGTCCATACTCCATTTACTCGACAAACACCACTGAGCTCATGAGATAAGAGCAACCTAAAACAAAACAAAAAATATGTTAATTGATTGCACTGTTGGGGCTGATCACAATGTTAATAACTAATAACTATAACTACCTAGTTATAGTTATTAGTTAAAATAACCTTATTAGTGTTCCGAAAGTGAACCATTTAAAATGTGCAAGTTGCTTAAGCCGAGTGTTGTGGACACACTGGCGAGTCCCCAAGACTATTGCAAACATAGATAAACATAACAAAATCATTGCTAGGTTATGAAATTAGAATTAGTTTTTGATGTCATTGTGTTAGACTCTAACAGTTAGAGTTATCTTAAGTTAAAAAAATCAAGAACTGTTTAAAGGCATTGTAAGCATAAAATGAGTCAATTTACTTACATTCATAGGCAGATCTACTGAAATCAAATGCTGTGTTTGAATGTTTTGATATTATTTGCAATCAAAACTTGAGACTTCTTTGTTTGGTGGCCTTCAGAAATGTTGTTAGTTTTGTTTAATTATCATTATTTTTGACATGGAGTACCTAAGTACATGCTTCAGGGTAAAACTTGGAAGGTAGCAAATCCTTGCAATTAAACCACACATACCGATTCCGAGAACAATTTTTATGTCTCTAGCTAACCTCAAATATAACGACTTTTCGTATTCCTTTTGTGTGCTTTTAGATCCTTCTGTCTAGATTTGATGGCAACAAATTGGCCATATTACGCACCAATGTTGCGTTTCTTTTCATTCTATAAATTCCGGCGTCATGTTTTCATGTCTTATCGCTCGAATACATTTTATTTTTTCATCTGAATCCGTACAGGGAATATACTTGAATCACTTGCAAACACAGGATGCAGGAACACGGGATTTGTTTTTTCCAATTTAACTACTTTTAATGTGCAGTTTCTTTAATAAGATTCATCATTTTATGCATGAAACTATCGTAATAAATAATAAAACAGAGAATAAATATCAGACCACACCACAGACAACGTATACTTAGACCGAATCGATTGCTACGTCTATTCGTTATTAATAAAAAAATCGATTTGGAAAAATAATATAATGATGCTAACTATTTTTAACCTCTCGTCTCCCACGACTCGGCAAAATTTTTATCCCCCCACGGTAAACTCAGTCGACGCGAGCAAACCACTTGACTCAACGTTATCCCTCGTATCACTAAAGTGTTTATATTTAGTAATATGAATGTATATATTTGTTTAAAGAACATGAAACAGACTTGACGTTGTTTATAAATAATATAGGTACTCAGCATATTTTTACGACGTAAAACGTGTTTATTTCACAGGACGGAAAAAAATCCGGTACTGTCGAAAAATCGCAAAAATATATAAGATTTTCGTGTATAACTACATGTTATTTTATTTATTCTGAATCTTTAATATATAGGCCATCAATATTAATACATAACACGAAGGACTACCTGTAAAAATATTTTTTATTTTGTATTTAAACACCAAACAACATGGACGTTGCTTGAAGGCGGGATTTCAACTGGCGATAACTTGACGCGTCTATGGTGGGTGAAGTTTTGGTTGGCATCCATGTGTTGCTCACTTCGTTGCGATCATATTAGCACACGCCCAATAGAATATAAACTGTATTTATTTTAAATTAAAGTATTTTTTAGCTTGTGGGTGCGAGCACGGAGATCTCCGGGCCCGTCAATTATAGGGGTGCAAAATGGAGGACGGAGATCTCCGGGCTCGTCAAACAACGGTGTACGGTGGCGCAAGTTTCGTGTCAATTAGGAGGGAACGATTTGTAGGCCGGAGATCTCCGTGATCGGGAGACGACAGGTTAATCATCATAATAGTAACGCTCCTACTGAATTGAAGTATATTTATGATAAATATGAGTAAAACAGAATTTTATAACGTTTAAGAATAGTAATAAATATAAAAAATGTATACACATAATCGATTATAATGAAAGTGTAATCGATTAATATAATAAGACATTTTGTTGCCATGGCGGACTGGCTGGAAAAAAAAAGTAATGCCCTAGAACAGAAAAGTGCTACTTTGTTCCCTCCTAGGAGGGAAGAAAAGGCCCGTATACGAATGGGTGGTGTGAAAAGGTACTTTTACCTACAATAGGTAAACAATAATATAAAACAAAGTCGTGTCGGTTACACCATTTATAAGTCGAGAACGGCTGAACCGATTTTAATCGTGTTTGATGTTTTGGATTTATCTCTGCTCTGAATAGCAGAATAGCTAATAAAATATTGCAAAAGAAATTTGCCGTTTGATTGATATGGTCATAGCATACTAAAGAAATAAAACGCTTCTCGCTCCGCTTATCGGTTATGCTCATTCTGCATCAGATGTGCGTCACCGTATTGCACGTTTGCCAAGGCATGCAAAAGTAAACCATGCGGTTGAAATTAGTGTCCATGCCCTTTATTCTACTCGCCACTATAAACTATTCACATCTTTAATATATATTTTTACTTAAACAGAAACTTAAGTTGCGCATCAGAAAACAGGTGTACACATTTTAACTTTCTGGAGACGAAATATTGTTTTATTTAGATATTATTATAAAATGTTTTAATTTTCTTTATCAATTTCTTTTTCTCTAAGTAATCCTAGTATAATAGTAGTAGGATTACTAGGACACTTCAAAGAGTGTTTACAATCTTAGTATATGACACCGTAAAATTGTAAATACTGTTAGTTTATAATCTAACTAGTGAGATTGTAAACTATCGAAAAATTGTGAACCGTAACGTAGGTACTGCTTACAATTTAACGGATTATTTTTCGTTAGATTATAAACTATCGACTAGGAACCGTTATATTGTCAAACGTAAAGCTCCTCGCACGCTGATTGGTCGGTTTCCAGAGCCCAAATAGGTGCGACGACGAGCGAAGCGAGGAGGAGTGTATTAGGTCTGCCGCGACCAAACAACGCGCGACGCCGAGCGAGCGAAGCGAGCGTGCCGCGGCAGCGGCCGGCGAGCGTCAAAACCGACTTTTTTTAATAGCACTTTAGTTTCTCACTGAAACCTGTGTTTGATTGCTAAGTTTATAAATACTTAACGACCTACTGTAAAACCGACCAATTAGCGCGTCGCATCTATCTAGGCTCCGGAAACCGACCAATCAGCGTGCGAGGGGCTTTACGTTTGACAATATAACGGTTTCTCGTCGATAGTTTATAATCTAACGAAAAATAATCCGTTAAATTGTAAACAGCGCGTTACAGTTCACAATCTTTCGATAGTTTACATTACAACCTCTCTAGTTAGATTATAAACTAACGGTTTTGACAATTTAACGGTGACATATACATTTAGATTTTTAAGAATTATTTTAAGAAAAAAAATTCAAGGTGTCTCCGAAGGTGACAGCTTGTTCGTAGTAGGTACCAGCAATTTTAAACTCATGTTTAATCATTCACTAGTTACGTTATTGTTTACCTTAGCCGTTTGCACTTCGGCACACTATACGTTATTCATTTATTCGTGGGTCAAGGTTTGTCAGTTACAACTTATCATAACTAAATGTGTGATGGGTACACGGAAATAACTTATTAAAGTACTAATTATTTTGACAAAAACGGGATTTAATAGCGTACACTTACTTTTATTATTTTCCTGACGTTTCGAGCGTGTCGTAACGCTGACTGAGTCTGTCCGCGACCACGAGCGTCCCGTTTTTGTCAAAATAATGAGTGAAAATCGTGTGGGTTTAAATAACTTATTTACAGCAGCTGTCTTGGAAATAATACGTTATGTTATGTAAAAATAAATAGTTTCTAGACATGTCCTTCCCGTATACCCTTTTTCAAAGTTTCCAAGGTCTGTTTTAAGGCCAAACAATACATAAATGCTCATAAATATAATACAATTTCTCATTTGTCATTACAACTATCATTCTTCATGTTCCATTCTTGGCATTTCTTCAAATAGTCCAGATCCAACGCTAGGTCCTTCGAGACTGCCTTCACATCAGCAGTGGTATCAGACCCAGGCCCATTAGCGGGATCCTTGGGCCTGAAGAAGGGCTGGATAGTGATGGCCCACAGCTGGGTGAACATTGACATGAGGCCGATAACAGAAAGGCCTAGAAGGAATCCCTGGAACGAGAACGTAGTTCGTTAAATAAAACAATTGAAGATTTCAATAAAACACGATTAAAAGCTTTTTTGTGCCACAATGGTGTTCTTAAAGGTGACCAGCTTGTGAGCTTAAGAGCAGGCCAGAGGTGAGCAAGCTTTAGACGTGACCACGTGGCAGTATCGTCCTCTTTTGAGTAGGTATATTACAAGAATGTTTTGTATTCATAAATCTGTTCAAATGCAAGGCTATCATTATTATATTCCTTAGATTTTTATCTTATATTTTCATGTTTAGTCAATGTTACGATACAAAAAGTGTACTCAATATTTTTTGTGTGCTACGGCACGATGAGTTTATAAGAAACATCATAGAAGGTAGAGTTGAAGCAGAAAGGAAGTCAGGAAAGCCAAGGAGGCTATCAGGCTGTAAAGGAGAAGGCAAATGACAGACAGGCATGGAAATAGCTCCACCGACAAGAGCCTAGCTCTTAAATATATGATGATGACTCAATATTAAGACTATTAATTTTATTCGACCATCATCTATTTTACAACACTTCCATGCGGTGTAAAGCTCGAAGTTTAGATATTTATTGATAAAATAAACAAACTGAATCCTGCGATGTATTTACGACGGGAGTGTTCTCTAATTCATCTTCGCGTTAAATATTTCTATGGCGGTGCATTGATGAGCTAATATAATTTGGAACGGAGCCAAGATTTTGATTCATGAAGTGGCGTATGATAGGCTGATTTCGAAGGTGTTAGTTCGAGAAATTAGATACCTGGAAGTTTCGAAAATACGCACGTCAATATATGAGTATTTAAGGGCACGTGCCCAGGGCTAATTATTTGGAATCCGTACGCCAAAGATGTCAGATACGCAATATTTAGGTATATTTTCGTCATGGCCGCATGTCCGTCCGTATCTCATAGAAGTATAAATATCGAATTGAAGATGAATGTAAATAAGTATTTTCTGTACTGCTAATACAGCTATACTACCTACTCAGTGTTGTAAATAAATCGTGATATGATTGAAAGCAAGCCCCAAATAAACTTTAAATAAAACGGGCCTTAATCTCGTACACTTACTTTTGTTATAAAATAAATTAACATTATGTGACAATCTCACACAAAACTTAGTCCCAGAATTTTTTTTGGATTTGAGTCAAAAACGAGTCAGAGTCGCGCACCGGGAGTTCCGTTCGACACTTACTATACTTCCGCCGAGGTCCGACAAGAACAAATTCCAATCGTAGTTGTATCGCTCCTCATATACAGACACCATCATCGTGTTGAAGTGGATGTACAGCTGAAATCATTATTGTTAAACTAACATTTAATAAACACAATTCTTCATCTTCATTGACAATCGGAGAGAAATATTTTGTCAGTGTAGTAAACATTTTCCACAAAGTCGTTCTTAGTCGATAGTAAAAAAAATGGTAATACATTTAATGGTATTGCAGTTCGTCGATATTCATAGTAGTCATATATTCACGAGCAATTAAACTAACCAGGGCAATAATTAACGTCAACTGTTACAAGGTTTCCTACGATGCTCAACTTTGCCTGTCTTGAAAAACATGGTTTCTTCACCAGACAGCTCTTTATATCTTATTCGTGAGATGGGAGAAAGGCGGCAGATGGGAGAAAATAACTGTTTGGTCAGGAAAGCCATGTTTTCAAGCCAGGCAAAGTTGAGCATCGTAAGCAAAGTTATAACAGTTGACGATACAATTTCTAGCATTAGAGTTATGGGAATGTCAGGGGAAAATCCAGGGTCCTTTTGAAACAGACTTGATTAACAAAACTGGGACGGTTCTAAATAGCTTGAGCTCTAGTTACATAGTTGAAATAAGTCAAGCTGATCTGAGTTACCAAGGGGAAATTAAATTAACGGGAGTGTTGTTGCTGATTATCTAACTCTAACCTAGGCAAGAAGACTCCAGCAAAAATCTCAGCTCCTAGCTAACGGAGGACGGCCTTCGGAGTATATGCAAATGAACATGTCATGTCTTCAGAATTCACATATGCTTAGCCGTCCATTTTGCGATGGCCGTTGAGAGTACGTCGTCCAGAAGGAAATCCTCTAATCAGAGGGCTTTTGACCAGTAGTACCTATTTAGTTGTATGTGTTCTGAATTAAATGCATTTGTAAATCAAATCTTACATGTGTCTCCAACATGGCGTCACCGTGGCTCAGAGCCCACACTTTCTGGAAGGAGTCCCAAGTGTAGTCGCTTCTCCGGAATGTTACGAAGGCGTTGTAGAGGTACGAACGGCAAATGCGAGGGCAGCTGGTACAGTTGTGGTCTTCGTAGATACTAGAAACGACGGGGATACATGGTCACAACCTCAAAAATCTTTTGTTAACGTTTATACTGATGTTATTCTTTGTATACTCATGCTGACAGTAGAATGATAGATTTTGCAACTATAAAGTAATTGCAGGAAAAATACTTGAATATAGATCTGATAAGTACCAAGCCCAGCCAAAACGCGTCTTAAGAAGGAAAACATACCATGCGGGAATATTCTGCATAGCCGTTGCAGGGACTGATTGATATAAAATGGCTTATTATGCGAAAAATCATTTCAAGCGGGTTATAATACTTTTGTAATGTTATTACTACTCATAGTGTGACAATTATGAACGTAAATTATCTAGGTTATTATAGGTATTGAGTAAACTAGATATATTAATCCTCTCCATAAAAATCTTTTACTATTTATTTGAAGGTAGAAACCTAACTTTATATATTCCGTCATAAGACTTCTCATGTCATTGTAGTTATTGCAGCGGGGAAGGTCACTGATCATCCAAGGACCGGAGCAACCAACAGCCTCGCCCACCAGATCCGACACGTATTCAGTGGTGCACTGCAATGAAGAACGGGTATAGGTCCAATTTTATTGTTCTAAAACACATTTTAATTTTGATACATACATCCCTGAAGGATTGAACTATTACATGCTAATTATTACTATGACCTAGATACCAAAAAGCTCTACTATCCATATCCACCACCTGACTACATTATCAGATCAGATTGATACCTACCTACTAAATAAACTGTTTACCTGTAAGTATTTAATAAGTGGTCATTTATAGAACCTGACCTGTAAAGGTTCTGGCCCTTAGATAGCATTTTAGGATTAGAACATCTTAAAGACAAAACTCAGACTTCCAATCCAATTACCTCATTGGTACTATAGCCTCCCCAGCTAACGCACGGATCATGATCGCGACTGATCTTTTGATACTGGTCCACTGCCAACTTCACGTCTATGGTTTCGCCAGTGTTCACATACAGGTAGTCCACCAGGCCGCCATTGTATACTGCCACTTCTGTTACATACAAATTAGGACAGCATGTAAATATTTGGGTAAATTATAAGCCGTAAGTTTTGAAGCGAAGCCAATTTCACAAGCAACTTGGTGCATCTGATGTGCAATAGACAAGCCTCTAGAGAAAGCTTCCCTCTTGGTATACGAAGATCAGAAAACAGTCGCATCTGTAAAGGCAAACTAATTCAACTTCAAAATAGGTACTAAGACAGGCAATTGGGAAGATCAATGATATGAAGGAAAGATCTAAGTACCATAGTAAATTCATTAGGTACATCTCCCTGGATGTCATTATTTCTTGAATAAAAACTTCCTAGTTATAATTTTATGATTGTTCAAACGAGGAGAATGCAAGAATCATATTACGCATCCATTGTTTATAAGATCAACTTCGAACACGTACAAAAATACTAATATTTTCTATATAGAAGATCACAACTCTCTGTACAGCATAATAGTACAACTTCCTTTGTATTAATTGCTGTGTACCAGTAAATGGCTCCTTAGAATAATGTACGTAGACGTGGTATCCCGGTGGGGTAGTGCTGATGCTGTTAGCGATATCCTGAGCGTTGTGGCGGAGAGTTACGGAGTATCCGGCGCTGCGGGATGCCTTGTTGCTCAGCACCTTAGAAGTAAAATATTTTATCGTCAAGTAAACAGCTACATGGGAAAAAGTTAAGGCGATAATAATGCTTCATTAACGATTGCTCACTCGGGCTGTTTTCCACAAAGTCGACGTCTATAATTGTGCCTATTTTGCGAGCTGGGTGGCCTCATTCGTGCCAATCCAGTTCCTCCGGGAAGCCTAGAAGAACCTTTATGTTGCCAACGTACATATGATTTCCGGAAGTGGCTTTGCCGAACCGAGGTGTTTCGCCCATTATTCTGCTACTCCAGGACGTGATGATGACGTGGGTGGCTGTCTCGTTCTCCTCCATGCAAGGCCAGCCGAGGAGACTTAAGAGGTATCTGTTTGCTAAAATTCAGGCATTAAATTTACCCTTGGCGTAAGAGTGTGGCACCGACCCATCACGAAACCCAGAGTTGATTCCACCTCCACATCTGAAAAAAGAAAATTAAATTCCATTGACACACAAATAGAAGAATTATCTGTGAGTGGGCAGTTTTTTCCAAAACGAACTGCAATTTATCCAAACCTAAAGTACAAAATACTTCAACTTACTCTCCACCTGACCATCAAAACCATACTGTACGAAGAACTCGTCACTAGTGTAGGTAATCTCGTCCCACAACCTATCCAGGCTGACATGGGAGAAGTTGAAGTCGCGCCAAACAGAGGTGTAACGAGGGTGCGAGTACAGACCATATTCCTGAAAGAAGGTGTGAATGCTATTAAATCCATAAAACCTTCTAGTTTGTCCTTGATATACCTGATACCCACATGGATTTCGCCGATAAATAGACGACTACTGATCCTGCTGTCAAAACCGCATAAAACACAAATTGAAAATAGAAAAATAGAAAAGATTTTAGGTGATATTTCTGGGAGCATTTTAACAGTGACTCTTCTGTCTAGGTATATCCCTACTGGAAAGTCGAGGTTCAGCTTAACACTGTTAAATTACTAAGTCCAACAGACTGTTAAATTATAAGACCAAGAAGCACCTTATTGTCGAAGTATAAATAATACTGCATAAGAACCTGACGCCTTCGATAGAAACTGGTGGGAGACGGCTCAAGACCGGGACACGTGGAAGGGAAGGAGGGAGGCCTTTGCCCAGCAGTGGGACACTCTTGGCTCTTATAAATAAATAAAAAGAACTTGTAAAAAAATCAGGATAATCAGATCATAATAAATATAATAATAGATAGGGCTTTTCCGGATCTTGTCGCAAATACACACAAGAAAACATTACCTCCATCTTATTGTACTTGTACGGCGGCTCCCGACAGAAAGTAAGGCTGGGATACATGAGCGTCTCGTTGAAGTCAAAGTGTGTGTGGGTCGTGATCGGGATATTGATCAGTTTCCGCACGCATGCTGTTATCTAAAACAATGAAGAAAAAAAACAATAAAAAGGCTACTGTTAAGCATGAGCGTGATTTAAGAAAAAAAATCTTTGTTAAATTGTGTGATTTACGGATGCCTCAGGGCGAAAGTCCGACTCGCAGTTTACTGAAAAAAGGACAAGCGAACTACTTCGGCTATTTCATCAATAGCCAAAATTTGGTAAGGAGTTAATATAGTTTATTTGATTATAACTCAAAGTTTACCTATAAATAAAAAACACCAAAACTTAAGGTAGACAAAGTTTGGTTGCTGGTAACAAAAAATGATTGTCATAGTTGGTCGGGTTTTTTAGTTGGAAAAGCTTTTGCCGGTATTACAGAGGACAGAGTGTTAAGGCACACAAGTAAATTATGGGAAATCCGGCAAAGAATGAATTGAATGAGGGTTTAAAGTACAGAAGTACAAATTGAGGATGTAGTTTGCCATTTCTTAATCTCTGTGCAGACAAAGCCGCGAGCAAAAGCTAGTGGAATCTAAATTAGGAATGATAATGGTAATTGACCTATTAACTATGTAAGTATATTTCTCGATCATCAATAGACCTCCTTAGGGTGACTTACAGTATACGGCAGTTAAGTAATCTTTGATTCATTTGATATAAATTGTACAATGAAACGAATGATGTTTAAAACTAGATACTGATACGGGAGTCATCGTCCTTCTAGCTTACTCCTATAACTCAACGGAAGCTCTATAGTTACTCGTATGTTAACAGGCCGTTGGAAACTTGAAAAGTTTGGACCTGAAACGGCCCGGGCTCGACTCATGCCCGAAACACTCGTCGAGGTGACGGACGCAGATCGTTGCACGTGAAGCATCCTTTAAAGCTAAAAGAATGATGACCCCCGTTATCCGGCTTTAAGCATTAATGGAAGTAAATGTAAAAGAGATTACCTGTTGTATAACGACGCAGCTACAGACCAGGACTACGAGGGTCCGGATGAGGTTAGGTCCCTTCAGGCACTGGTAGCATTTTTTCTTGAACGTCACTGAGGGCGCTTCTGACTAAATTTTTAAATTGATTACTGGGAGAAATTGAAAATTTTTGTGGCTCATATCAAAAGACCTAGGTATCATATTATGAATTCGTAATATAGTGGATTAAGGTATTCTACACAAAAAGCCCAAGAAGTAAAAATTGTTCAAGAGACAAGAAAAGAAAAACTTATTAATTCAGAGAGTTAACATAAAAAAAAAAAAAAACAGATGCTGTGTTCCACAACAGGCAAGACTGTACATCATATATCGGAGCGGCCAAGGTGGTCACAAATTCTTAACAACCCCTCTACTGAGAAGGCGATAAAGTGCATGATTTTTGAGTACCTTGGCCACTCCGACATATTTCATAGCTAGTACCATGGAGACGAGCAAAATTTTACTATAAAGCTCAATGTAACATCGAGAATAAGTTTCACGTACTTACCTCTGCATAAAGTTTCGACATATTTTTCAAAGATCCTCCATTTTGAAACACGTCCAAACCCCTGCATTTAACCGCTGTTAGTCCAAACACAACTGGCTAACTGATATTATAAACGGGTACAGATGTCGTAAATATAACAGATTAGGATGATATTGAACTTATTTATGCGATTAAAACCCCAAGGGCGTAAAAGCAAGTGTTTTGCGGGTACTGATAGACGAGGTACTACCTAATAGCTTAAACCAAATAGGGTATCGAGAATCCCTAAGGAAGTAAAAATGCAATTTGAAAGTTTGTAAGTTTCTACGCGAACAATGTCGCGGGCAGGAGCTACTATTATTATATCTATACCTTAGAGCTGCGCTTTGGTATAGGTATCTTTCTTTTTTTCAACCGCCTTCAAGATTTCGAAGGACGTTCTCAATTCGTCGGGATCTTTGTTTTATTTTGCATTTTTTTTTCTTTTGTTCACAGATTATTCGAAGACGGCTGGACCGATTTGTTAAATTCTTTTTTGTTTGAAAGAGTAATTCACAGTTGCTCCCATTGTCGCCAGGTCCGGAACTACTGATGGGATTCTGGAGAAATCGAGGGAACTCTTCAACTATTTACCTATATGCACACCTATAGTGATTTCAGTATTTTTTTACAGCAACTCGGGCATTTCCTCTTGGAAAAGCGGAGCCTAAGTAAAGTCGGTTCCTTTTTGTTTAAAATTATTTAATACACATTCGTACGTTCCAAATTTCAAACAATCATTGACACTCGCATTGGCTACATGATTGGTGTACTGTAGACGTTGTTGGTTTATATGTAATTTTATTTGACAATCACAGCGTACAAATTAATTTTACAAAAGTCAACTTAACTATAAACATTGCTGCCGTTCGTTGTCGTTTCCGGTGCAAAAGTGCCCATAACGCTAGCGGCATTAACAATTGTTTTGACAATTGTTTCCCTAATTTTCAAACGGTCTAGTTGGAATAAATATAATTTTTAAGTTTGAGTATGTGTTTAGTTTCATACGCTCATGTTTGTTCAAATTTTCTTTGGCACAATAGCTAGGGATACACGCACAGCTGTACCCGCCGGATTTGGCGTTCATGTATGGCGCTATTCAAATGTGTTCGCAGACAAATCCGTGTCCAATTCGCGCCATGCGTGGACAGGTCTGTCCAGAATCGGACAAATCCGGCGGGCACATGTGTGCGTGTATCCCTAGCTAAAGTAGCTAATGGCGTTTGCGCCGTACTAATTTGCGCGTGTGAAATAGGACCCCACAATATATGAATGTAGTAAATTATCAGAGAGCGGACGATCAAAGCGGTAATATTAGTATGTAATGTTTCGCCAAATTCAATAAAATTCGAGTGGGTGGTAAATGTGCCATAAATTTCTGTTCCACGTTTACGGCTCAAGCTATTATCTTTTGTTTAGTACTTACTCTACGAAATTTCCAGTGTAAAGTGAGCCCAACTATTTATTTACTACTAAAATTAAAATGGCTCAACAATTAAAGTCAGTCACCGTATTAATGTTATGGTAGGTTCTTATGAGACAGTCCGATTTACCACAAAGCAGGCTGAAACTTTCTAAATAGTAGGTACTAGTAATATGTCTTCAAATATTTCCCGATCTTGCCACGGCTCAAATCAGTCTGGGGTCCGCTCGGCAACTATATCCCAGGATTTGACGTAGGCAATAGTTTTTACGAAAGCGACTACCATCTGACGTTTCCTTACGATGTTTTCCTTCTCCGAAAAGCGACTAGTAAATATCAGATGATATTTTCGTACACAAGTTCCGAAAAACTCCCTGGTACGAGCCGGGGATTGAACCAGAGACCTCCGGATTGAAAGTCTAACGTCCTACCGCCAAGCCAAACGCGCCCTCCTCCAAATGTGAATATTATAATACAGGATGGATTTCCGCAATGGGACAGTGAACTTAGTGACGGGCAGGTGCCTGATCCCATCATAACAGGGAACAAAAGTTTCTTAAATTCGTACAGCCTAACCCAGATTAGGATACTTAGGTACTAGAAAATCCACCCTATAAAAAAAAATTACCTGCTTATTAGGGATGTGAAACACTCCTATTACATATATTATGTTACATACTTATACCTCATCATAATTTGTAGGTAATATTTACATAAAATAAGACAAATACATACCTTGTATTTATTTGTAGGAAAATACCTAGTTCTTTTAGATCTTATCACAGCTGATACCGGTTTGTTTATAGCGCCATCTAGTTGTGTTTCATTTAACGAAATACTGTGCAACTACACCTGGAGGTCATAAGATCAGTGCCTGCAGCGATACGTATTGTAATAATCGTTTCTATTACATTTCGAAAGATGGCGTTAGATTCACAATCATTGAAATAGCTTCTAGGTTTTTGTAGTAAACTAACTCCAGGTTCTAGAAATATAGTCTTCAGCAACACTAGTTACTTTTTAGAACATTAAAGTTTAATTTAGTAATATTATACCAACTAGTTTACAACAAGTCATACATTTACATACTTTCCTTAGAACTAGCAATGAGGGTTTCCGCTATCGAGATTTTCACTAGATGGCACTACCATCGTGGCGAGGTTTCTTTTTGACAGCAGCTGTCAAAATCCACCAATCATATTTCATCAATTTTTTGGTGAATTACTCGAAGCAAGGATTTAACTAGAGACCGCATTTTAAAACCACGTTTCAAGATGGCTGATAGCATACCGTAACTAACCTACATAATTTAGTCGGTTTCATTGTTACCCTTCAAAGAGCGGTGGAGGGTAATAAACGTTTCTATTGCACATAGGTCCTTTTGGAAGTAAGCAATAATCACAAGTAGGTCTATGATAAGGGTCAACGATAATAGCGCCTTCTCTGTTATATCTATGGAAAGTGTAATAAGACCATCCCGTTCAATCGGTATTGTTATTTCCGTGTCAGGTCTATGCGTGGTATGTCTATGGTGAATTATGCTACAGCTGCTGTCAAAAAGATAGTAGTAAAAAATAGTAGTGAAAAATTCGATCGTGGAAACCCTCATTACCTCAGGATCGGCTGTCTATGGGAAAAGTCGGCCTGTGCGATCCCTTTTACTGGGACACTTTTCGAGGGCTGATTATATTTCTATTATGGTACTTCAATGCTTCTCCATCAATTACAAGGTCCTAAAGCGCTATCTGTAGGGAGGCCCCAGCATTAGTATACCTATCGTTTTTTTTAAGTTTTTTTTTTATGCAGATACGCAGGCGTTTGACCACGATCTCACTTGATGGTAAGTGATGATGAGGTCTACGGTGCGGCACGCTTACTGATGGTAAGTGATGATGCGGTCTACGGTGGGGCACGCTTACTTAATAGGAGATACCTCTCTCGTTTTGAAGAGACCCAAATCAGACTCGGCAGGCTGTTCCACTCCTTGGCAGTTTGCATAAGGAATGTTGGAGCGAAACGCTTCGTGCGTATAACTACGGACTATCCATCATGAAGCGATGCCGGAGTGCCGAATGTCTGAGGCCAGTTTTATAAAGCTACAAGTTACAATTTACAGGCGGAAGTCTCTTTCTAACACATAGGGTTAGAAAGAGAGTTCCGCTTGTAAATTGTAACTTGTAGCTTTATAAAACTGGCCTCTGGTAGTGCGATGGTAAAATGGAGAGGGAGGAATAAGTTTGTGCAGTTGCAGTTCGAGTATCTAAAAATGTTCATTATCTAATGTAATTGGTACTTTAATTAAAAACCCTAAATAACGAGACAATTGTAAGCTTACGGCATTTATTTACAGCTTTAAAATATGTACAATACGTGTAACAAAACAGCTTAATGCATAATACAAATATTAATATCACGTTTCAAGTTCAAGGCACATACGTCGGTGGTAGTACTGAACCTCGAGGCACTTTACATTTACATATAACTCTGTATCTTATCGTTATACAGGGTGTAATAACCTACCTTTTATATTGACCTTGGTGTTTAATTTAGGTAAGCCATACTGAACAGCTTTCGGTATGGAACCAACTCCAATACGCCGAAAATACTTTTGGCTGTTTCATACATTACGACCGATGTATGTCGTTTTGTATGCGGAAGCCAAATGTTTTTTCGAGGTATCGGAGTTGATCCCGTAGTTAAAGTTGTTCAGTGTGGCTTACCTAATCATCTCACTCAATATGAACGGTAATTAATATTTTCACCCTGTATCTATATTATGGGAAAGAACCCAAGGACATAGATAACGCAGTCAGTGCTATCTCTAAGGCTGGCCTTCCAGTAAATTCAAAATATCAAATGCATTCAATAATGGTAAACGTGAACATCGAAAATCTAAATTAAGTATGTCTCTATCGCTCCGATAACTTTATTATTCAAGAGCGAGAGAGAGGCAGTTGATCAATTTTCGAATTTCAATGTGCCCTCTGGTCATTTTGCTAGCAATTTTTAAACGAAAACGAAATGACTCCACGTAATAATATACATTTCTTATGGCTAAATAATATTTATATGAAAATTTTAAGATTTTTTTTTATTGTTTCGATTCATTCACCCATTTGTTTAATTTTATATTTGTTTTTTGTGATTGTGTAGTAAATATAAATTGTATTGTTAATGTACGTGGTTCATATAAATTGTAAATTGTGTGATTTTTATCAAAATAAAATATTTTATATTTAAACATGTATTATTGATACATTACTAAATGATAATAATTATAGACGAGAGCTTACTGGACTTTCCAAGCGTGACGTTTAAATCCATTTGGACTCCTAAGTAGAACATAAAGCTGTATTACTTCTTATTTAACCTTTATAAAGTTAGAGTTATAAAAACTGTAATTATAGCCTATTACACAATTTGTTTGTCGGTTGCTTTCCAACGATGCCTTGTGATTATTAATTTTTTATCGAAAATTCCTAACGTTGTTGTTACTACTTATTATATAAAACACAAAACACAAGAATAACGCCTTATTTACCTAAACTATGTATATCTACTTAAGATAATATATTTTAAATTAATAAATAAAGCGGTAACCATTTAAATATCCATCGACAATATGGCTTGGCGTTATGACTGTTATACAGGGTGTTTGTTCAACAACTGGCCATATTGTGCGAGGTGAATTGGTAGGCCATACTAAACAACTTTTACTATGGGGCCAATACCAAAATTTCAATTTTTTTTTGTTGGATCATACATTTCAGCCTATCAGACGTTGACGTTTTGTATGGGGACGCCAAAAATTTTTTTGCGATTTCAGGGTTGGTCCCATAGAAAAAAGTAGTTCAGTGTGACTTAGGTACCTAATCACCTCCCACAATATTGCTAGTCATTGAAAAACTCCCTGCAGGTATATCTAACAATGGTCCACATCTATATTTTGATTTTTATGACTTAAACGGTTAAAATTGACCCTTCATAATCAAAATCAAAACACAGTCTACAGAAGTCCGATGGTTGAAATATAATTCAGCTCTGCTTTACTTTAAAGAGTCGACTCAGTGTTAAGATTTGTACGCTTTTCCTGAAAGCTACCAGATTTTAAATATATAGGCATGACAGTAATTAAAATAATATATAGGCAGATATAACATATTACAACATATATGTATAGCCAAAGCTCCCGGTAGCAATCGGTACATTATATATTGTCTAGGTACACTACAGATTTTCCTCTTCGAGTTGTAACGTTTTAGAGCAACCAATTTCAGTGGTTCCTTCAAAATATGCAGTTCTAAATAGCGCTTAGTATTTAGTCTGGCAAACGAATAATAGTAAATTAATAAGAGCCAGTCATGTTCTTTTAATATGATTGCCATCCAAACAATACTGACTTACTTCCTCGATGTAACGAACAACAGGTGTCTAATATAATATTGACAATTCGTTGAACATATTCTACTGGGTCAACTTGGTGACCGCAGTATATAAGGTAGTGGATATAAAATTTGTACCGAATCGTCAACAGCTGCTGATCAATAAAGTTAGGTAACGCCAGGTTTTCTTTTACACTAACAGACTATTAGGCTCCTAAAACTCAGTGGAAGATACGAAAAAACTTAAAATAACTAATGCTACAAACGACATCGGCGTAAACGCTGCTCCTGAATTTGGTTTTATCTTAGATGCAATCTTTGCTGTGGCATTTTTCACATTACCCAAAAACTTATCAAGAATATCCGACCTGGCCGTCACGTCACATGCCGTGTGACTGATCGCTTCCAAGACGGGGGCTGTGAATACCCTGAAATTAACCTCTGTAGGGTTCATTTTGCCGTACATCCAGAACGGTAGCCTGTTAGAGAGAACCCATAAGTTCTGATTGCTGTCCACCTTAATATCGGTAGGGTAGATCATGGTAGTGTCGTTCATGGAGATTCTGCCCTGGTTTTTCATAGTGTATTCCTTGTTGGACGTCCGCCAGCAGGCGACAGCGTTGAGGTTCACTAAAGAATAGAAAAGGACGCCAGTTTTGGGATCCACGAAGGACGCACTAGATTGGGCATTAGGTCCTCTGCTGCCAAGTAGTTTGAATGAATTGAAGTTGTTTTCAGCTAAAGTTTTGTTCCTCAGCAACTCCGTGGAGACAGCGAACTCATTGAAGCTCGCCATCGGGTGGAAGTAGAGAGTACTGTAGTTATCAGAGTTAGGCGCCGATAGGCCCATGCCGAAGATAGCGTCATCCCAAGTGAAGTTTAATCCTTTAATGTTGAAATCGCCGGCCAGAGGATCTTGGTTGAAGTAGTGATGAGTGATTCTCCACGATTCATTCTTCTCCCAGGAGTAAACTACGATACCCGCTTTACCAACATCGCCCGCGTACGCAAATGTTTTATCGCAATCTAAATCTTCCACGGCAATGTTAGCGAATCCAGAATCTTGTTTGACCTGGTCTGAAGGAAACGTGTACTTCCTCAGAAGATTGTCGGTCTTCAAGTCGTAGACAATGATAGACGGTGAGAATTTGGTGGCATTCGTTTCGAGACTTCCCATCTTTCCGCTATCAAGGACCCAGAGACGACCGCACTTGTCAGCTCGGACCCTGAACGGTGAGATGATCTCTGGTGGTTTTCCATCACTACCAATAGAGTGCGCTGCCCAGCTCGGATAGGGGATCAAGTTCGGTGACTTTGTGCTATTATCTGGAATTACAGAAACATGTCGGTAAGTTTACATAATCCTGGTTATAACATAAACTTACACAATATAGCAAAACAAAGTCGTCGGCGTCGCATAGACATAGAGTGAACAATAGACTCTGCCCACTATTGAAATATTAATGGATGAATGTATGTCAACATCGATCATTATAGCGAAAGCTATTTTGAATAACACACTGATGTATTAATGTTTTTTTCCGGAATGTAATTCAATAGGAATGGTTAGTGTTAGTATTATAATACAATTTTTCAAGCGGTGCCGATACTATACGATAATATTTCTACATAGAATTAAGAACATTAATAACTTAGTCTCAACGATAGGTACCTTATTAGTCTTATTACCTTTTATTTCATAAGACTTACATATGAGTTTATTTGCAATATTTATTTTACAACCACCGGTTAGTTATTTTTCTTCCTTTACAAGAAAGAAAATTTACAGTTTTTCCATTAATTCCATTATCCTGATGGCAGCCTACGTCATTACTTAAGTCAGACGTTTCAATTTTTAATTAATTATGCACTATAAAGTTTCCAAGGAAGCGGAAAATCCGTTTTCCAAACGTCACACATACATTTTGGATAAAACCCAATGATATAAGGTAATATAAAGTGACTTCATGGATCAAAAATCGTGAGTCATTTGTCGTATAATATTCGATAAGGGTGTATGAGGAAGGCTTAAGGTAACCGGGTCGTATTATGACAATTGAAATAGATTCTAATGGTTCGAGTATTAAGGCAGTAATTAAGCTAATGTGGTTTTAGATTGTCGAAACACTAATAGGTATAGGAAGTGTCAGTGACATCGTCAAATATCGTGTGTTTCTGATGATTTTAAATCCGTGAATAGGTAACTGGTTCAATTAAATGGAATAGGACCATAGGGTTCGCTCGTTCCTCATATTGGCATAGCAATTCAGAGGGGGAAATCAGGCAGTCTTATGGAAACCTTTCCCCAGTGTTCGGACCTCGGCTCGGCTAATGTAGGTAATTTATTACTTAGTTTTAAGTAAATAAATGTTTGGGGACAGTTTTACACAAATCAACCTAGTCCCAAACTAAGCAACTCTTCTACTAATGGGTACTACGGACTAATAGGAGGATATTTTTTATTTTTCAATATTACAAAATAACGCAGTACAATGTAGTCCAATAGTCCTACTCCAGTACATTTTGTACTGCGTTACTTGATAATATTGAAAAATTAAAAAAAATACTAAATGAAATTATTTTCAAAATTGCTTTCTTGGGGTTAGATATGAGCATATCTAGTATCATGTTTGATATACAGTAACAAAAAAAAACCAGCCATATCGTATCTGGGGGAGCCCAAACTTGGTATGTTTTAAAAATTATTTTTGTTTTAATTTTTAAAAAATGGCTGAAATATAATGATGTGGTATATAATTAGAACCGCCTCTATTAGCCCTTTCATATGATACCACACACGATAGGTTTTTGAAAAAAAAAATTTTTTTTTTCATACAAAAAAAAATGATGAATCAGCACCCCCCTCCTAAGGGAAATTTTTTTAAGAACTGCGGATGAAAAATTTTGTTTTGACCTCTAGTATGTGTGTACCAAACGGCTAAACTGTACATCGATTTGCGGTTTCTTTTTGTATACAAGGGGCACTACTATGAAGCCGGGAGCACTAATAATCTAAGATAGAAAAAAGTTATGAAAGAGCCCTATATTATCTAAATATGTTTTTTATGATTACTAATATCTGTCTACTTCCGCTAACTTCTATATTATTACTTTCTGTTTTCGCTCATACAGAGTTGTACATTCTAAATAGGTTTAGACGGAGAGGTGGCCACGTCATATATGACACAATAATGAGTCAGTTGTCAGTCTCTAGTAGTCAGTTTGCTATGCTATGTTTATTTCTAGATCCGAACATCTGGCAGCTGTAAGGTGGTGGAGGTCAAAGAATGCAAATAACTTGAAGAAAACTAATCCTAGAGTTCTGAGTTTGATCCAATATTGTGAAAAATTATGTAGGTCATTAATTACATTATATAATATCCAAAAGTTTCGGTGCGGGGAAGTAGTGCTAAATGATGTATAATGTAATTTTTGGTTACTCGCCTACTGTTTTTCTTTCCGCAATAATACACAATGTTTTTTGTTCCAATGTTAAAATATAGGCCTTGTTCTCTATAAATGACACAACTTGGCAGTGTTTACCTATTTCGGTATTAGTTTTTTCCAACTTAAAAACTTTGTTGTACTGTCGCTCTGATCGCCGCCCAAAGCTGCCAGATGCCCAGATCTAGCAATAAGGATGGCTATGCAATCTAACTGGACTGGTTACATTACTCTCATTATTGTGTCATATCTGACGTGGCCAGCTCTTAGAACAGTTATTGTTATTCTAACATTCCGAGTATCTGGACAAAATACATCACCGATCAAGTTATTTACTCATTTAAAATGTCGATTCTTGACACTGGACTTTCCGCATGACTTTTAAACTTAGATAATGTTTGTTTACCTAGAAATTTTACCAACTTGTAAAACGAAAACGAATGAGTCATACAACCAAACATATCATGTAGTTCTTGTTGCATTAACAGAAGGTTTAAAATTGCTCGACATTCCACAGACAATTTTTTTGTCTATGTAAGCAAGTACACAACTTTCACGTGTCTATAAAGGTGCTCTTACACGGGCGATTTTTCGGGCAATTGCCCGGCAATACGTTGCCGATATTAATGGAGCAATACGAGGCAATGTATAGAAATAGCGACTATTATTTATTTCTGGAATTGCTCCACTCAGGTGCTCTCTACTCTACTGCGATTTTTGGGCAGTTCGTCTAGTTTCCCGAGTTGATGCAAATGGGGCAACTGATAGGAGCAAGAATGGCGCCATAGTGGAGCAACGATTGCTCCACATTGAGCAATATTCAAATAGCTTAAAATGGCCGTGACGTGAAAATTCCGGCAATTCGGCAAGTTTTTTCGCCCGCGTAAGAGCACCTTAAGGTCATCAAACGAACTATTTACACAGCATAGACTATTCACAGTCATAGTTTACACTCATAGTATAAAAGTTCATTTACCTTTATTATTTAGAAAACCTTGCCGTCTTGTTTTATTACACAAACCTATTGTTATATGGACTATTTTATCGGAACGTACGGTACAAGAATGAAACATGCGTTATTTTTCTCATTTCATTTCTCGTAGTCTGAAAGTGAGTCATCATAGCTTATCCGGGTAGGTAGCGATCGGAAAGTAGATCATTTCCATTTCCACCCTAGAGCATTTCGCTTTCCAAGTTTAAATATAATTATGATACATTTCATATACTTATAGGTACATAAAAATAAAGTCCACTAATTAAAGAAACACGGAACTACACTCCAGAACCCGAGTTGTGGATGTAGGTGTCAAGACCGCCAAGCTGAAATGGGACTGGGCTGGGCATGTCTGCCGCATGCATCCGGACAGGTGGGCTAACATGGTTACCCAGTGGGACCCACGACACACCATGAAGCAGCCCGGGGTGCAGGCAGACCGAAAAGGAGATGGCGGGACGACTTGGACGCATTTTACACAGAATGGTGGCAAAATTCATACGATCGGGTCGAGTGGAAAAAAAGGGGGGAGGCCTTTGCCCAGCAGTGGGACACTAAACCAGGCTATTTTTTTTATTAAAAACGAAAAAATTACTTTTCCACGATGCTTATGCGATGAAAAATTGGTTCAAATAGATTTGCATATACGAGTATTACGATTCTTTTGCCTTACTTGTTTCCTTTTACTTATTTCAAGATATTGTACTACAAGTCCATGCTTGGTTTTGTTTTGAGTTTATATCTTTTTTTATATCGTAATCGTAGAGTTTATATAAATTCAATATATCTCGGCGTAAATGGGCTTATTTTCTCCCTTGGTGAACAATCCACTATTTCCTTCAAACTAATTAAGGCGCCTGACACCAGTTTGTTGATTAATTCGAACTTCTCTATTCGAAATAATGTTATCATTATCAAGTCTGTGACCAATCATTCATTCATTTTCCACCTCATTTAAATCTTTGCACCAATTTTTGTAAGAAATAAAGCCAGCCTTAAACGAATCCAGCCGCCCGTACCCTTCGCGGAGTCTGGATTTTCAAAACAAAGACAAAAAAAGTTAAAATGCAGACAAAATCTGCTATTAAATAATTATAAAATAGCCTCACCTTTCAAGTTAACATAGTTCAACGTTGACGGCACTCCATTCTTCCACCTAGGCACCGTTATAAACAGTCTATCCTCATAAACCTCCACGCCCATCGGTATATTATTCTCCTGGATGAAGGTCTTGCTGTCAATGGCCTGCTGCCGGGCCTCAGGGCTCGGGTACTGGTAGTCGAGCTGGCTCCACTCGAAGACCAGGTGCAGCTTGTCGCTGGACGCGAGACAGACGAGGGACAGGAGAAGAAGGGAGCGGAGCCCCATGGTTGGTTGCTGGAATATAGGAAATGTATCTTTAAATAACTCTGCCATTTATATTTCCCTGCACGCCTAGCACACGAGTGACGCGACAGTATCTCGCGCGCGAGATAGACTACCCGTCTCTTTTTAATTGATACAGTCAGAAAAGGACGGATAGACTATCTCGCGCGCGAGATACTGTCGCGTCACTCATGTGCTAGGCGTGCTGGAAAAGGTGTTTCATGAAACGAATACTTTATTTACTTATGTATGAATAAAAAAAATTAAAGATTATTTTATTCAGGAAAGCTCTTTCTATCTGAAGTTTTTTTTAAGTACTTACAAAAAAATACAGGCGTAAATGCCGTAAATGGAAACATGTTTGGAAAGCTGTCTGCTATCCCTCTTGACTAACGCAAAATTCAACATGATAGTGATGGGGATTGCGTAACTTACAGGTCAATAAGGTCTTATAAGTATTCCAATTTTTTTTATCAAACAGAAGTTTACATGAGAATAATACAAACATGCCAGCAAGCAAAGCTAATATATGGCTTAACTGCCGCTGAATTTCAGTAAGTAAGTACTTATTCGCACTGACTTCCACACGGCACGACTATTTAAGGGGATGGCAAAAGCTATTCCATCCCTATCTTTTTCCGCGCGAGAGAAAGAGTAACACTGCGTTACGATTAGTATCGGAGCTCAATGCAAATTATGCAAAATAATGAATTAAAAAAATTCTGCGCATTAATTGAGAAATAATAAAACAATGTTCAAGCTTTTAGCATTAGTGTGGTGGAATTTTGTCCTTAATTACAAACGTATAGAAACTAAAGACACACAACTGTTAAAGCTAATTTTAAGATGAAACTTTGTCATTATTTTCTATCTAGCCGCGATTTCGTCCAATCGTGTATCGCAATTAAGAAGTTCTTCCAAATGTAATGAATATTAAAATATATTTTTTGTACTTTCCCAAGTCAAGTAGTTATTAGCTATCTGACTGTTTAAGTAAAGTGAATTTGAAGGTCATCGGGTGTTGACAGCCTCTTAACTCCACCGTATTTCGCACCGAGTCCGATAGTTTATAAATAAAGTTTTATTAGCACCGTATCTGTCGATGCTACACAATGTTTACGAATGACATAACGAGAGCTTACGGCCGTGCGCAATCAATCAGCGCACAGGGTGAGTGACCTTGCGCAGTTTAGAGGTCAGCTGCGCGGGCGACCATTGTGAGCCGCATTCTGTGGACCGTTCAAAAGTTTTACACGTTCAAAGTCAAGATAATATGTGTACTTATTTATTTGTTATACACCTTATTAAATATTTGATGACAACTTGACAACCCTGTTATTTATATATTTGTAAGCATAAGTGAGAGTAGGAGTTCCTTCTAATAAAGAACCTTAATACTCTTGTTAGGTACTCCACAAATAAGTTATAATGATACCACAAGTGGTTTTCTTATGTTGTGTAACTTCCTTTAACACTTTCATTACCACCCCGAAACCCAATACCTTTGCCGTATGCCAGCCTAAAGACAAATAGTTACATACTTAGAACTCGCTAAGGGAGTCCAAAGGCATACTCGATGTGAAATCACCGCTGCACGCCGAGAACTCCCCTGGGGAGTTCATATATTTGTATGCTCTGAAAGGACTCGTTAGGGGAGTCGGCATGTCGTCTATAGATAGCTAGTATAGACTGAACTCCCCTCGGGAGTCTTGCAGCATATGAGCAAAGTTACTGAGAACTCCGTAGGGGAGTTCTCAGCACTGAAAGTGTTAAACGCGATAGAATCAAAGTTAGAGTTAAAGTTTAAAAGGACATCACTTTATAACCTCATGGGAAAAGTAAAATCCCACACTCGACGAACAAAGCCATGCAAGTAATAAAGGTTTTTCCAGTGATGCACTTAATTTCCCTGCAACTGTATCAGTGACAGACATATCCGCCGGAAGCAGCGAGGCCGAAGGTCCGGGCGGCCTCGGATAGTTCTCGTGAACTTTGGAATGTCTGTAACCTTTCGATCGAATAATATGATTGATAAACAACTCGGGTCCACTCTGTGTCTATCTTCCTCCTCCTAATTCATAAACGTCTACTAAAGTTAAGAGGCCTCTTATACCTAATCGTTTGTCCCTTTCCGTCCAACCTACCTACATATATAAGGGGAAAAGACATATGATTATCAGCGATCTCTTAAGTTTAGTGGCCGTTTATGAATAAAGGGATTAGCCTATATGGTGTCCCACTTTCGGAAAAAATCTCTCCTCGTTTTCGCTCCTGAGGGTTTCCTGAATCGATTTTTCCCCAGATGGCTGCACCGTGGCGAGAGGTCCAGCTGTCATAATCCATCAATCGTGTTTAATCACATTGTTCTGATGTGTGGTTTTTGACAGCTGCTACACAACCAGATACAGTCCTTGAGATCTCAAAAGAACCCTCGGGTTTAAAAAAGAGACGTCGGGTATCAATCAACAGTGACACATGAAAAAGCAGAACAGCAATATAACCTTCGTGTATCATCGCCGATTCCCGAAGGTTCTTCTTAAAGCTCACGGACTGTACATAGGTACATAATCCATAAAACAAGACATAATCCATGAAAATAAAAAGAGACAAACAGATATAGCCCTAGTATAATGTTACTCCCTTTTGCAATAAAAGTAAAAAGCCTTAGGAATTTAATGAACATTAAAATTCAACGCAATATGTGACCATTGTTACTATATTCACGGGAAAATTACCCGTAAATCTGCTACATAAGAACCGTAAACGCATACACGATAAAGTAGAATAACCGATTTGTTCCACGCTTTATCGTAATGCCAGTTTTATGATAGCTGAGGAAATGTACGAGAAAATCAAGTTAGTATTGAAACCTAGAAAATTTACTTTAAAATATTTTTGTTAAATTTTACGATATTTGCAGTGACATAAAACGCCCAATGATATGCAATCTTCACGCACATTTTAAGAATGAATTCAACAAATTAATAAATTAGGTATGTGTCGTATCGTATTCCTATGTAGTTTTGCGAAACACAAATATTAAAGTGTACCTAATATTCTGCAACGCCATGTCAAGAGTTGGCAACCAACATAGTATATTCGCGAAGAATCATTTTATTACGCCTACCTATATTACGTAATACTTAAACGTGCCCATACCCGAAGCCCCCGAAGGTCAAAGTAAGACTTTGCAAGCCAGAAATTCTCAGGCCGTATTACCATGGTCCAAAAATTTTCCTTAAGCTTTGTTGTTGCATTTACCCTAAGTTATTTTATTTAATTCTGATTGTTTCCCATTTGTGTTGATACTATTGTCAGGTGTAGTCACATTTACCCCTTACAAGGTCAGGGGCCCGGTATTTGAGTAAGTCCATTAGTTATAAAGTAAACCTACATTCTTATATGTCTGGCGGACAGACAGATATCCGGCAAACCTCTATAGTTATAACACTAAAAAAAGGATAGCGAACTACTTCGGTTATTTCATCAATAACCTAAATTTAATAAGAAGTAAATAAAGTTTATTTAATTATAACTGAAAGTTTACGTATAATATAAATAACAAAACACTTTGGTAAGTAATAAGCCTTAGTTCTGAAGTCCCAAATCTTAAGTTACTAGTACTTAGACGAACTTTGGTTGTTGGTAACAATTTTTTTTTCTCAATGTACCTCATACTTAACAATTTTATACGCAATAAAAAATCCACGTGCATCTCAACTTGGTGGTATTAAAAGACAATCCTTGGTTAGGTATCAGTTATTTTAATGTTGCATGGCCAAATGCCGTGTATTTCATGGCCGTCGGGTATTTTTTACTATCAGTTGCTCGAATTCTCTCTTGCGTTTCGCGAAGCGTTTCTCACCCGCATTTCCGAACCATAAATGACCTCACCGCATGCCAAGCCAACAAAAAGATACCACGGTACCCTTGGCCACCCTTGCAAACCGGTTGGAAGACAGAATTTGCATAACAAATGTAAGCAAATTAGATGCAGTGTTTCTTTATTCCTTGGCAGCCTTTTACATTTCGCGTTAGCGCGTCCTTGGCTTTTGGAAATGTGGAAAATACCTTGTTTTTAAGTTTTGTAGGATATTGCGGCAAACTCTGCCTAAGGGAAAATGATAATTTCAAACAAGAGCAAATCGAGCAATGCGACCGGTCCATACCTAATAATAAGTATATAGGCATATGCTTATATAGAGATGTCACAGAATGGTACCCAAAAGAAAAGAAAAGACCACAACAAAGACCCAATAAGAGATGGGAAGCTGATTTTCCTGATGAATGTATTGACTGGAGAGTACTGACAAAAAAGCGTGAGGAATGGCTTCGCCTGGAGGAGGCCTGTATCAAAGACAGCCTGTCAAAGAAAAATAAGATAGAAAGAAAGAAGAACAAGAACAAAAATATAAAGAAATAAAAAATAAAATGTAAAGTTATTTACATTCAAACTTACACTAAATTTTAAACAAAATATCACAGAAAGCCTCACAAATACCTATTACACAATTTAATGAACCAAGACACTCAACGGCATTGACAACATAGGGACCTACGCATGCTGCATCCTGATTGTTATCAACAAGTTCCACAATTTGACTAACCCAAACTCTTATCTCACATCTTCAAAAACACCTTTGTTCCAAATACATAAGGTCCAAAATACAAATGTTAATACATACGAGAATGCACGACTAAAACTATTCTAAACGGCATTAGAGAAATTAAGACAATTTGAGCCGAGGCCCATTGCGACACGGATTAGAGGTCACATGTGCTGTGCCAAATTAAGGGAATATAGGCTTTAATTGCAGGTGATACGGCCGTATCGTTGGTATAGTGAAATAGTTTAGATATCAACTATTTAAAGGTTAAACTAACAGGTGTAGCAACTAAAACTGATGACAGTATTGTACTGTTTAAGATTGATACGGCGTAGGGCTCGTATTGGTTGCTTTATCAAAAACAATACCACTATGTGACGGGCAGATAAAGTTCTTAAAGACTTAAATTCAATTCAAACGATACATATAATCAGGAGACGTAAACTTCTACTTCCATGAATTATTTCAGGTTTTCACAAAGATAAATTCCTATCCTTTAAAATACTACCATCGACTATGACTAAAGTGAGTATGACAATAAAGTAAATGCGGTACCTTATAGTCTATGCCCTACCTCAAATTAGCACTGCCCTATCTTAACTAAAACTGGCTACGGCGGCCCTGGCCTATAACTGCGAACCACTTCGTTCGTCGAATCGTCTATCTGCATCACTCTCTTTCGAATAAGCAAGAGCGATAGAGACGAGGACAACAAATTGTCGCTTTTGGAACTTCGTAGGCCACCTGGATCTTCCCTAAAGCTTCTACACATACATTCGTCGCATCAGCCATCTTATAGTCCTGCCTATTCATCAGTTGTATCTTCAAAAACCTCATTTAATAACAACTTACTTAGATTGTCTTAGCTATTCACAAATACATATAACCAAGTCGGTGTTGCTGTAGACAAGGTTATTTCATTGATTCCAGCTTTGGCCTAAACCTGAACTAACTGTAAACCTAAAATATTTTGCAAACTAAATAGGTACACTAGAAAACATACAACGTGCACTCCTTTCTATAGCCTTCCTGATAACAATATCTGACCAAAATGCATTCTAAATAACACTTTATGAGCTTTATTTACGGTCCAATTCAGTTCGCATTTAATTTTTGTTACCTAACTCAATGATTTGAATGAAATAAGTCAGGATTAGGCATGGACATTGAATAGTAATTGGTATACGATTAACAATTATTTACCAATTTTTTGCAGCTGGTTTGGATATTTTATCGTAGTCGTTTATATAGTTTATTTCTTCCATATTTTGTAATGTTGAGTTTAACATTTGCTATCCTATCTCATACTAAAATTGATATGGCATATGTGAGCTTACGTAGTTTAATAGATAATTTTATTTTTTTTGTCAGTTCTACCTATGTGGGGCTCCTAGTTAGGAAGTATATAGTAGTGTCGGAGCGTCCATAGAACTCGATTCCCATCGGCTTGTCTCATTTTCAGCCAGTTTAGTACTATTGAAGGGCTCTTGGCTTCCCTAAAATAGTACATTTCGATCGAGTAACGACGTTTTTTAAAATGGTTGTGAAAAAATTATAAAATTGTCAATTATTCACTTTGAGGTTACTTTAGTACATGTATCCGAACGCTCCGCGCGGTGCGGTGCGGCGCTGTGATTGGCTGTCTGTCACTGTCAAAAGTAAAAAGCACTAGTGCGCGATATCAAACTTTCCGCACGCTAAACCACTACAAGAAAAGCACTTTTTTGAGCAGCTGTATTAAAAATACTTTTAACGCGTCGCCACTGGTATGTAGGTAGGTTACTTTTGACAGCCGGCGGTATCCGAACCGCAGTTCACCAACTGATGCATTTGCCCTTTCGATGTAACAAAGTTACACAAAGGACATTCCTAACTAACGCCGTCTTCAAAGTGCTGTTCACAATAATTACAATTATGACAGATGTCACGATAGTCTATTGTTGGCTAGCAATTAACGTAAACGCAACATTGCTGATTGTTTCTGCAAAAACGGATCCGTAAAATGACTACATATTTAATTGGATAGCTACGCATTCTAATGTTGTGTTACAATACCTATTCGTCTGAGCTTTGAAATACATATTGAAAAACCATCATCATCATCATCTCAGCCATAACTGCCATAAGACGTCCACTGCTGAACATAGGCCTCCCTTTTAATATTAATAAAGGGGGGTTGCCATACGCGCCACGCTTGGCAGGCGGGTTAGCGCGCGCACTTTTTTTTGTTTATTGTTGTTTCGGCTTTCGGAAGATGCTGCTGCCCATCTCCCGGTATATTCCCTTAGCAGACTCCTACTGCAACCACGGGACGACATGGTGGGGGACAATTCTAAGGCCGGGCACCCCACGGCTGAAAATCCATAATTAATTTAATTTATTAGTAATTAATGTAAACAACAGTTTAAGGTCATATTTTAAATAAATAATAAATATTAATAGGTATAGTCGTCATCACAATTTTTTAAGTGATACAAACGTGTCTTTTTATATAAAAAAAAAACAAAATTAACATAAAAGAAATACAAAATTAACTTAAACTAAGATGCGCCACAGAAACCTGTTAAGATTTATGCGTGGTGCAAATAAATCGCTTCGCTTCCAACTATTTACCTAATACATACTGATAACGGCCCCGGGTTTCGAATAGTGCCACCCCGTCTCTTCCCGCGGGTGTCGCAAGAGGCGACTAAGGGATAAGGGGACCTCTGATCCCTACTACTCGTGAGAACGCTGTGGCGATTCATTTACCGCATGGCGGCGATGCGGTACCTACGCCACCCATCACATCTCGTTCTTCACGGGGGCGAGAAGCGGCTCACGGAGAGCCGTTTTGCTACATTGATTGTAGCAAATGGAAATCCGTGGTCTCTGCCTACCCCTTTTGGAAAATGCATGTATGTATACTGATAAATGTATTTGTTGTAACTAAAATAAATAACGTGTGTCCTTAAAATCCCGAAGATTATCCACTTTAGCATATTTTTTGAGGTAAAATAAACCGTGTTGCACCCTAAAATCACTGTTAATTACCTATACAATAATTAGAACAAAAGCAATTACTTAAGTACTTAGTACTCAAAAAACGTTATTACATAAAGTCAATTAATTAAATAAAACCTTCGTAAACGGGTTTGGCGTGTCACGAGGAAGTAAGTTGGGACCGATAGTGTTATTGGTCAATGACTGGCCAATATCATTACAATTTAGAAGGTTGCTATTTGCGACATAGCAACCATAAACAAAATACTAGTTATTACTATGTCCAATTGTTTTGTTGCTTACTGTTTACGTATTGCCTGATGGCCTATGTATTAAAATAACGTGTAAAATGTTAATTAAGAGTCGCCAGGACGCTCGCGTTCCCATACAAACGTAGTTCAGCTCTCATTTTAAAACGACATGCTTTAGAACCACGAAATTTGGCATGGGCATTCTAGTAGTACAGATCTAGGTCGGTAATTCGTGTTCGTTGCTAAAAATTGTAAAACAAAGAAAATACAGCCAGTTACAAATTTACATATAAAATTTATTTTTGCTATATTTTATTTGTATTACAATTTTTCGCAACGAAAACGAATTACCAACCTAGATCTATACTACTAAAATGCCCATGCCAAATTACGTGGTTCCAATCTGGAACCAACATGCTTTGGAACTTCCAAAGCATGTTGTTTTAAAATGAGAGCTGAACTACGTTTGTATGGGGACGCGAGTTCACGCGAGCGTCCTGGCGACTCTTAAGGTTCGAAAAGTAGCCAGGAGTAAGTAACACTGCTACACTCATGATAACTTTTCTTAAATTTTCTTAATAGTAAATACTAGTACTTAATTGGTTAAAGTATTTAATTTTCCTTAATGACTTACTCATTTAATAAAAGTCAATTCCTTACTTATTCTAGCGAGGAAAAATGATTAGAAAACATAAGTAATTCATTACTCATGGGCCTCATGACAGAAACCTTCGCTAACAAGGTATTTACTACTTAGTACCTATAAGTTAATGATAGGTACTTCATGATCATTTATGATTTATATTAATTGACTATGAAAAGTAGGTAAACGCCGCGGATAGATTCATATGAAGATTCGTCTTTACAACAGTAGTAGTATTGCATTTTTATTGCTATTAAAAATAGGCTTTTATTTATCCTTTAGACATAAATGCTTGTACAATATAGGTATATATATACACTGATAATGTTTAGTAATGGAAATTTTAAGCCGTAAACATCATGATAACTAATCTGTAATGATGCGACCCACGCACTCTCGGCATTACTACTAGGTGGGCCAATCAACATTTTGACCGACACAAATCTGTCCTCAACTTTTAAATTTCGTTTGAAAATTTCACCTATAAATAATGACTTTTCTGTGTTTCTCTTTATGGTGTATGTCAAAACATTCGAGCCCCCAACTATTAAACCTAATAAACAGAATCTATGTATACTAGAAGTCCGATTTCTTGGTAACTCCAGAGACATTTTGAGTAACGCAAGAGACACTCAAAACTGTCGGTCAAAAAGTTGATTGGCCCAGGTACTACTGTACTAACTAACTACTGACTTATTTGTTGATAATTTATTACGGTAAGTACTTTTTTAAATACCTAGTTCTAACAAATTACGATTCTACAAGCAAATCCACTCGTAACTAGCATATTTTAATTATTTGTAAATATTACATTAGTTAAATAGGGCGACCAAATAATTGCGCTACGGTTGAAATTGTCTGTAATTGGCAATTACAAACGAATCATTAATTAACTAATAAGGAATTACTCGGTTAAGTATAACAAATTGCCTTTTGAATAGTCGCCATCAAATATATCGGAGCGGCCAGTGTACTCAGAAATATCTGAACATGCACTTTATCGCGTTGTCAATAGACGCGTTGTTCAGATATTTGTGCCCGCCTTGGCCGCTCCGATATATCTGGTGGCGACTGTACGGCAACCTTGGTGAAAGATAAACAGAATAATAAATAAGGTTCCATGTTTATTACTTACTGACAATGAGACAGACAAATATGCATACTCGTACATTTCAGAAGCTAAGAATTTAAACCAGTACCTAGTTGCAAAAACAGTGTAGCGAGTAGGGTCACCGAGAATTTCAAAAAATACATTCAATAGTAGTTAGGGTAAATGCACGAGAAACTATCACTGAGTTCTTTTTAGTAATATGTGTCCATGTTATAAATATGATTATGTTATACGAAATAAAAGATCTAATTCTTTTCATTTATTTATTAACATTCCCTAGTTACTAACTATTTTTTGTATACCTACAAGTGGAAATGACGAAAACCAAAACTCGTGTCACTCTAACATTGCAAGAGCAAAAGAGATGAGCATTGCCAAATTGACGATGTCTGCGACTCCTCAGGTACAAGAGATGTAGTAATGCAAGCCCAGGCTTGAAGACACAAACCCAGTAACGGCCGGAATCAGTTGAATTCCAAATTTGAACGCGACATTTCCTTCCTTGAAGCTCACCGCGCACGCGCGGCCGGAATGCCCTGACCTACAAATTGGACGCTAGTACCTTTTACTTGGCACTAGTAGTTTGATTGATTCCACATATGGGTTCTAAGGCTCTGTGGTAGTCTTTAAAAGCTTCATTAACATTTTTTATAGACGCTCTTTATAACTACACTAGTTTTATTGGGACCTATAAATCGGTTTAAGAGTAGATATAAATCTTTCGTAGGTACGCTCCGAATTTTTAAGTAAGTAACAATTGGTGCTCTCCATTATAGAACGAAACACAAAATACTTAAAAAGAGACAAAAAATAGGCACAGGCGAGTTCATTCAGTAACTGACATTACTGACACCATTTTGTTTGTCGGATAGGGTGATAGTGCTAGTTTTCGTCCACATGTCAGTTTTCCGTCCATACATATTTATACATTTATATTCAAGATTTTCCCAAATAAATGCTTATAAATAAAAAAAACTCTAATAAAGAATAAACTGTAAATAGAGAATTTGTTAACGCTACAAAGTTCTGCCCTTATATTTGTAATAGTTCAAGAGGACGGTAAACTGTACCTGGACAGAAAACTAGCACAATCACCCTACTAGGTACCGAAAGGTCGTCTAGAGGGTTGTCATTTGTTAAATAAGTAATTAAACTTGAATTTTTCAGAGGCTCGACTTGGTAAATGCTTACTTAGTGTCCTGCTGCTGTCCTGTGTCTGTGTTATGTAAACTGGCACACGCTAATAACACTTAAAAAGGTTCTCTAAATATTATGCTACCCACGCGTCCTACATAAGTACCATTTACCTCATATGTATGCAATGTAGTAAAGATTATTTTACTTTAATATTCCCTGGCAGAAGCATAGAGTGCTCACTCCATACAACTGGTTATTAGCCCGAAAGCTTAACATTTTGAATGCTACACGACTAAGGGGTTGAGTTGAGGGAGGAGCGGGCAGGGGGTGTGAAGAGGGCGCTCGTTGTAAAACCTTGGTATTCACGCCCACTACCCCCTTAGTCGTCTAGCCTTCAAAATGTCAAGCTTTCGGGCTAATAACCAGTTGTATGGAGGGAGCACTCTATGCTTGCTTATTATTTATCTGTGCTGGCAGACAATAAATACTGTTTTAAATTTTAAGTCAAGGCTTCATGCTACTAGGTCGGAAAAATACACCATTTGATTTGCAAGAGTCCACAAGCTACAAAGTCTGCTTATAATGGATGGTATGCGTGTTTACTACCACTATAATGTAAAACAGAAAACGCAGAAATGACTTCATCTTCCAAATAGTACAGCCAATACCTTCACGGTACATCATTTATAGTTATACTTATACAGATACAGTGCAAACATTCAAAACATGTGCACATGATCGCATATTAAAAGTAAACTTTATTACGATTGTGTAAAGAATCATAATGAATTTAATTTACGTTTAATACATTAAAGAAAAATACAATCAGCCAATAAATCAATTGAGACCGAACCTGAGTCACCATATAACAATTGTAGATACAAGTGTTATTATAATTCTATAATACAGAGTCCTTTCTATCATATTTCATATCATAATATGTAGTAAAATTTTCATATTCTGACGTTTTTACTAGCTGTTCCACACTGTTCCACACTTTCCGCTTGCAAAGTCGAAGCAGTTTTCACGTGGCCAGACTCTATTCTTTTTTTTAAATCTTCCTACATATTTACTGTAATGCTTACGTATTTACTGTAATGATTCATGTATCTACGACTCTGCTACAATCCCAACAAATTTCATAAAGATCAGAATAAGTTAGGTAGGTATCTACTAAAGTTATCGTCGAACAAACTCTCAAAATCAAAAAGCCATCGAAATGCCGAGACGTCCCATTACACAGATAAAAGGATATCTTAATCCAAGATAAGTATTCATTCTTGTATATAAGGAAAATCTATAATTTCTTAAATCAAGTAAAAAATATCTTGAACCAAGTAAGTTCTATCTTGGATCAACAAAATCATACTTGGTTCAACAAAATCATACTTGGTTCAAGAAATTATCGATTTTCCTTATATACAAGAATGAATATCTTGGATTAAGATAAGATATCTTTTTTTTCTGTGTAGCGAGTTGTATGTAAGAACTCGCTTCGTTTACGCTTAGCCCGTTCGATCAGCTCGATCGATAAAAAGGTAATCATTTATATTATAATACTTTAGTTAACCAAGAATGTAGTAGCACGTCTGTAGGCTCTTAAATTAAGGTGTAAACTCAAAGGCATGTCAGTTACGTCGCGGTATTCCGTAACCCAAGTACCTAAGCCAGTCACCAGTCATAGCACAAGCAAAGTGGGATCATATGATTCATTCATTATACAACTTAGCCCCAAAGAAAAACCGCGGCTAACTACCTATACCTCGTTTTTTTTCAGATTAGAAAAATATCGGTCGATTTCAACACTTTATCTTTATTTTTTTCAGCCATATCTGGGCAAAATTAAAATAACCACTATTAGTGATACGCTTAATCCAATAAGATGCAAAATGGCTAATTTCAAAATCGTTTTCCCAAAAATCGCACGGCGACAATCGCACGATTTTTCTAATCTAAAAAAAAACGAAGTATAGTGAATATTCAGATTTCGTCGAAAGAAAACAATATTATTACTATTATTAGGTACAAATACCTACGTATAAAATAGTGTTAGAATTTACTACTTGTGCTAGTATCTCGATCCAGGGCACAACGGGATTAGATAGATCTAGATACTGACATGCAGGATTTAGTGGTTATTTTATGTTTCCATTGAAGATCCAAAATCAGCAGCCACGCTAAAACGTATCATATTATATTAACCATCCGTGTAAATAAATAATCATATTTATAGGTTGTTAGTTTTGGGTTGGAGAATAAATTTATTTATTATTTTTATTTAATCGTAATAGTCTCCAGGATTAGGACTTTTTTCAACTAGGACGGCTCAGCGGAAAAAATCTACCATTTTTATCCTCTCCATAGTAATAGGTAGAGTGATAGCATAAGTAGAATCCCATTCAAATCTACAAAAATCTTTCTATTCTCGAAGTCTTCAACATGCCGATGCGCTAAAGTGCTCTAGTTTTAATGAGCTTTTGAAGTATTCATTTCAACCTTAAATTTTTATCCTTACATTTTCCTCAAAGGGTCTGATCCTAAGTAAAAAACCGGTTCGTACTTAGTCAAGATATTCGGATTGCAATCCATTAAGGTTCCCCGAATTGGGTAAGAACAAAACCTTGTGATAGTGGGTCGGTATATGGGCGTAGGACGATTCGGATGCAGTTTTGCTAACACAGAAGGTAACTTAACTCATGGATTTTGCTAAGGTGTTGCCTAAATCATAATTAAATATTTGTGTCATAAATGCAATCGGATGATACATCTAGAAGGAGTATCAGAAGAACTTTGTAATAAATTCGTGAAACCTCACCCAGACTGCATGGGATGTTTGCATGTTGAAAAAAAAATTAGACTGTGCAAACCTGCAGTCCATAACTTAACAGGTTTCACAGTAATTTTTCAAAATCTTTACAAACTTAAATAGCTCCGACTTAACATGCAATATTAAATTGTAAATTTTCGATAATTCCTACAGGCATTAGCTAGGGACGCAAAGATGTGTATGCCGGACGAATATGCCCGGCGGACAGATCCGTTCGTGTATGGCGCTATTCAGATGTGTTCGGGCATATCCGTCGGACAAATCCGGCGGACACATCTGTGCGTGTATCCCTAGCTAATGGTATGATTGGAACACGTGACTTTCATCAGTTTCATTGCCTTAAGTGCTTCTTCAGGGCAAATTATTATAGACTAACTAAATGCGCTAGGAGCAACGAACTAGTACTTGAAGGCAAATCAATAGTTCCAATTGATGACCTGATTTCTGCCTTATGCATGAGATCTAATGAATTAAATAAGCGCTTGTTGAAGTAGTCTACAAGTTTCAGGCTGTATTTTACTCTTCTTAAGAGTCCGGTAACGATTTGAAAACGAAAATCGCTAATAATAACATTATACACATGAATTGCATTTGGTACGATAGCTTGAAGTCTTGTTCTTGCAAAAAAGTACTTTAGGTCTATATATATTAATATTTAATACCTTAAAACTCGATTCTTACAGAGCATGTTTAGTGAGGACGTTGATTCATGTAATTTTGTCGTACGATTTTTAATTATTATTTGTTATGGACCCTAATATGTTTTATACTATCTGAATAAAGCATAAAATGAAGTTTATTTTTGTATTTTTATGTTTGCAAAATACTTTAGTATCTTTCCAAAAATATCACCTAAACTTCGGCAATTTTTAGCAAAATTCCTCTAGCAAAACACACTCTCTCTCAAAAAATATATATGAAAATGAAAAAAACTGTTACACTTATTCCTCAGGCGACTCATTTTCCAATGTATTTATATATTTTACATACTTATATAACTTAATTTAAATCAATAAAAACCTTACTCTTTTCACCTCTCCAAGCAAAAATCGCGAAACAGGTGTTAGATTAGGGTGAATTATTTATAAATAAAGCATAAAATTAAAAAATCGTTGTATTTATTCCATCCAAAAAGAAACGATCTTTCATAATATGTATACAAAATTATAGAAGTTATGTTAGTTACTGCAAAATCGCATCAAAAAGTTGAGCGAAATCGAAACAAAACATTACCGGACTCTTAAGTTCTTATAGAGAATCACATCCAATACTGCTTCAAAACGACTCCAACAAGCTTATCTCATCAGACTGTTTTTACCTTTCATAATTCTGTATTGTCACCGAAGTTACGTAAATTATGGGCATGCTATTACATTTACAAGGCATGCTAATCTTCAATCGAACGTCGAATCTTACAATTATCTAAGGCAAGTATGTCCGGCATGAATCATATTTTATTTGCTATCCATTTCTAATGGATTTTGCCAGCTTAATGTGGATACAATGACACTGCAATATTTACATAGCTATAGGTAGGTAGACACCGTTAGCAAAAGTTCCGGATCCAAATCAAAACTGGATCTTACTGCAACTGTCTGTAAATAAGCCAGTGCATGTCACAAAGTTTTTTGTGACCCAATAGGTAATGGCATTCTGGTGCACGTTTACCCAACATTATCGTCTGATAATCATAAAGTCTTAAAATTTTTAAATGTTTATATTTGCATTGAGCCAGGCTACAGGCACCTACAACCTATTTTTCATGTTACAGTAATAACAATCCAGCAAAAACGTTTAAAAGTTGATGACTGCCTTCTGGGTACCAATAAACGGGTGTTTTACCCTACGTAAATTTTATTCGGTTGAAACCATAATACATGCGCAATTTTTCTTAGTAACCTAACCTGTCAGTAGGTACTCAACATAAATGCACATTACATATATTAAACATTAATTAACAAGGCGTGATATTGTTAAGCTAGCAATCACGACAGTTCCACAGGGTAGGGTACCTTGAGAATAACTTAAGTAATAAATTACATGCCTATTTGCCAACGGCTCACTTTAATTAAAAACATTTCGACAAACCTTCACAGATAACTCGAGGTCATACTAGAATTGTGAATATAACAGTAAAAACAACGGGAGATCTATTACTTACAAACTAAGTAAAACTTTTCAAACAAACTTTCCTTACCTCGGGCTCCATTTTGAAAAAATATTCCAGAAGGGTTGCCAGCCTAAAAATTTACATAAATTAAAACAAACTAACCTTTCTGGTTTGTCCGGGTTGTAATCACGTAATACTTATTGGCCACGCTTGCTAACTGTACCGGCACTAGAACTACTAGAAGGCACGTGGTGTCAAGCCGGTTGCTCGACAGAGACTGAGGTAGCCATACCTGCATGCCTGCTAGCCGGGTGGCAAGGCTTTGCTGTCTGCTTGATACAATTTTTGCGCGGCTGTATTTTTAGCAATAAATAAATTACGATTGTCTTCTATTTGTTATTTATAAAACCTAATAGGGATATTAGGGATACTTTAATGGTACAAACAATATCTTAATTATCAAGAGCTTTTCTAGCAGTTGTAAGTAGTTTTAGCTGCAACCAAAAATACAAGGAAAGTTCAAGAAAGAAAGCAAAACTGAATTTCCTTTTGAATGTAATCTACACTACACCTAGACACGACGAGAAGTTTACTTCTAAATGATAAGTCCTTATTGAAAACCGACCATGATTTACCTTTGACTTGAAAACGTCGCATATTTATAAATACAAACTTCTTTTATCTTTTTTATCAGCGGTTCTTGCCTTCCTTGTACAGGAAAAACAAATAACTATGTCTAAACTTAGAATGGGTATTGCGAACCAGGATTCTTGAAAACGTCACAAATTTATAAATACAAACTTCTTTTATCTTTTTCATCAGCGGTTCTTGCCTTCTTTGCACAGGAAAAACAAACAACTATGTCTAAACTTAGAATGGGTATTGCGAACCAGGATTCTTGAAAACGTCACAAATTTATAAATACAAACTTCTTTTATCTTTTTCATCAGCGGTTCTTGCCTTCCTTGTACAGGAAAAACAAACAACTATGTCTAAACTTAGAATGGGTATTGCGAACCAGGATTCTTGAAAACGTCACAAATTTATAAATACAAACTTCTTTTATCTTTTTCATCAGCGGTTCTTGCCTTCCTTGTACAGGAAAAACAAACAACTATGTCTAAACTTAGAATGGGTATTGCGAACCAGGATTCTTGAAAATGTCACAAATTTATAAATACAAACTTCTTTTATCTTTTTCATCAGCGGTTCTTGCCTTCTTTGCACAGGAAAAACAAACAACTATGTCTAAACTTATTTAGAATGGGTATTGCGAACCAGGATTCTTGAAAACGTCACAAATTTATAAATACAAACTTCTTTTATCTTTTTCATCAGCGGTTCTTGCCTTCCTTGTACAGGAAAAACAAACAACTATGTCTAAACTTAGAATGGGTATTGCGAACCAGGATTCTTGAAAACGTCACAAATTTATAAATACAAACTTCTTTTATCTTTTTCATCAGCGGTTCTTGCCTTCCTTGTACAGGAAAAACAAACAACTATGTCTAAACTTAGAATGGGTATTGCGAACCAGGATTCTTGAAAACGTCACAAATTTATAAATACAAACTTCTTTTATCTTTTTCATCAGCGGTTCTTGCCTTCTTTGCACAGGAAAAACAAACAACTATGTCTAAACTTATTTAGAATGGGTATTGCGAACCAGGATTCTTGAAAACGTCACAAATTTATAAATACAAACTTCTTTTATCTTTTTTATCCTTGCCTTCCTTGCACAGGAAAAACAAACAACTAGGTATGTCTAAACTTGGAATAGGTATTGCGAACCAGGATTGTTGAGCTAATTGCCATTATTCGTAATTTAGCCTTATGATGGCTGACCAATTCTACCGATACGCTGTCGGCTGTCAATACCATCGGTCATTTTATTACACTGCCAAATTACGAACAGTGACTCAACAATCCCGGTTCACTTTGGGATCACTACGGTACCTATCTGTTAACATTTCCAAAATCTAGCTACTACCATCGCGTGCTACAATTTTGCCTACGATGCAACTTTGCCTGGCTTGAAAAACATGATTTATTTCTTATTCTTATTCCTGATATAGCCGCAGAGCTTTAGGTCCGCTAACTCCTTGGATAAACAAAATAGAGTCATGACCCCTACTCACAGACCAATTAATGTAATTAGAGTTCGGCTGCTTTGGTAATTAATTTAGACAGGTAATCGGAATGATACACATTAGATGGAAGGCAAGCTGCTAATTAGGTTACTTTTTGACGTGATAACGTCTTATAAATTGATGAACACCGGTAGCATGCACGAAAAAGTGTCACGTTCCGTTCCGGTCACGTGGGCAGATCTCCATGGTAACGTTACGGCCGCAAGCCATACATACGATTGAGAAACGTGTAAAATGATCACCTGGTCTCCTAATTTTTTTCTTAATTTTTCATAATTAGAATACGATACTAATTATGCCCTTGGATCACCAGCATCTTTATTACACCTTGTATGAGCACGATCCATCATGAGGTTATGGAGCTAGAAGGTTATGGAGCTTGCGCTTGGCGCAAAAGCGATCTTTATAAGGATATTGCAAAAGCGTGGTCACCCTAGCTCGCTAACTTCTTAGACCTTAGAGCTTTAAACCAAGCGGAGTGGCCATTGACAGGCGTTCCCCTCTGCCGAAAATGTATGACCAGTGGTCATACTCATTGAACGGACTGACGTTTATTTGACGTGGCTATTTTGACGTTCCCCTATCCCGTAAAAAACGGCAGACTTTTTCCGATAGAAATGAGAGCGCGTGTCGCATCCGGTTGGTTTAATAATCAAAGTCTTAGACACTCGAAGCTATAGACTCGTGACTCCCACCGGCCAATTCATCTAATTGGGTTTTGCTACTTTGTAAATTAATTAAGAAAGGCGTGCCTCGGAAAACATCGGGATGATGACGAATGGTGGTACACCTACATTGTTCAAATGTTTGTCTGAAAACTTAATACATAGGTAGTAGGTAAGTAACCTAATATACAGTCCGTGAGCTCCCAAAAGAACCTTCGGGGTTTAGAAAAAGACGTCGGGTATCGATCAACAGTGACACATGAAAAAGCAGAACAGCAATATAACCTTCGTGTGTCATCGCCGATTCCCGAAGGTTCTTCTTAAAGCTCACGGACTGTATTAAAACTTACTATAGGTACACAGTTTAAAAAAAACGGCAAAGTGTATATCGAAACACACATAACGGAAGGTTCCGTAGCTTAAATAAAGAAAGAATTAATACCAAAAGGTCGTATCTGCCTATTGAAGAATTTCTTTGGAGATAATTGAAAAGTGCAAAACAGTTTTTGTTGTAAAATATACAAAAACGATTTTTTTCATATTTTTTGAACCTATGATTCAGAAGTCGGAGGATTCAAGAGTTGGGCACAAAATATTTAAAAAAAACCGGCCAAGAGCATGTCGGGCCATGCTCAGTGTAGGGTTCCGTAAACTGAGACCATTAATTCAAAAGGTCGTTTCTTACGGGAAATTTGGCGGCGCTTACGTCATTTTTACTTACGTCCTTTCACTATGGGTTTATGGGGGAATAAGAAATAAATCATGTTTTTCAAGCCAGGCAAAGTTGCATCGTAGGCAAAATTGTAGCACGCGATGGTAGCTAGATTTTGGAAATGTTAACAGATAGGTACCGCAGTGATCCCAAAGTGAACCGGGATTGTTGAGTCACTTGCTATTGTTCGTAATTTGGCAGTGTAATAAAATGACCGATGGTATTGACAGCCGACAGCTTATCGGTAGAATTGGTCAGCCATCATAAGGCTAAATTACGAATAATGGCAATTAGCTCAACAATCCTGGTTCGCAATACCCATTCTAAGTTTAGACATAGTTGTTTGTTTTTCCTGTACAAGGAAGGCAAGAACCGCTGATAAAAAAAACCGGGCAAGAGCATGTCGGGCCATGCTCAGTGTAGGGTTCCGTAAACTGAGACCATTAATTCAAAAGGTCGTTTCTTACGGGAAATTTGGCGGCGCTTACGTCATTTTTACTTACGTCCTTTCACTATGGGTTTTTGAATGATAACTCAAAAACGGCTCCACCGATTTATTTCAATATAGTTTTCATTGAAGGTACTCATTAGGCCTCAGTTTCATGATTTTTTTCAAAATTTTAGGACCCACGATTCAAAAGTTAGATGGGGGGGACGCCCTATTTTAAACTTTCGGAGCTATTACTTCCGAAAGTATTAGTTTTATCCAAAAACTGTTTCAGAAGACCCTAATTCTTTTTAAAAGACCTATCCAACGATACCCCACACAACTTGGTTGGAACGAAAAAAAATTTCGCCCCCCACTTCACGTGTACGGGAGGTACCCTAACAAAATATTTTTTTCACGTTTTTATTCTACCGTTTTGTCGGCTTAGTTAATGCACATATTCAAACCAAATTTCAGCTTTCTAGTGCTAACGGTCACTGAGCTAGACCGCGGACGGACGGACGGACATGGCGAAACTATAAGGGTTCCGTTTTTGCCATTTTGGCTACGGAACCCTAAAAAGATAAAAATATATTAGCATAAAAAATTGCATGTGAAAAATAAAAGTTTCCATTTTCATACAAAATGTATGGGAAAAGTTTTCCTCGATTTGTGGCTTTTCTAACCGGAATTTTTTTTTGGTCCCATACAAGCTTTTGATCCTGCATAGGAATGGGATTGAATGGCATCAAATTTTTTTTTTCACTAAAATTACCTTTTCCCGAACCCTGTATGTTTTTTCCAAAATCTGTAAAGCAGCACGGGATCTGATAGCTGCCCTCACTGACCCAAAAAGAAAATCCAGCCTGTATATATATATTTCCCGTCCAGTCCAGTTTACCGCCCACTTGATTCAACTGCTACAAATACATGGGGAAAACTTTATAAGGTCAACTGTATTTATAGTTTATTTTTCAGTGTTACCTATAATTTTAATTATAAGCTTTTACTTTCGGTAAAACTTGAATAGAGATGTATAAATAAGTATGTATGTAAAACTGACATATGTGAACGAGAACTACAATTATCATCCCATTTAGTTAAAGCTTTTTTTTTCAGCTATTTAACTAGGTACAAAACTAAAAGCTCTATTACACTTGTACTAAATCAGGTTCTTAAATGATATATACTTTACCCCCTTACTCATAAACGTCCACTAAAGTTAAGAGGCCTCTGATAATCGTTTGTCCCTTTCCGTCCAACTAGTATGAGGGAAAGGGACAAACGATTATCAGCGATCTCTTAACTTTAGTGGCCGTTTATGAATAAGGGGATTAGTCACTTAATTTAGTAGTAGTAGTAGTAACCGCATTTAAAAATAAATTTACTATACTGTATAGGTTGGTAAGTTTGGTACTGGTTATGATCCTAAATAGGCATTATGTTTTTTTTATGTATGGTTTTGAGTAATTTTCGCTAAATCTGTAGTTATAGCCTTTCATTTTTAACATGTATAAATATTATAATTCATTGACTTATAATGCCATACGATAAATAAATAAAAAATAGTTAAAATAAATAAAAACTACTTCCCGCCATACAACCACTATAGGTAACTTTTCCAAGGACCTTTGTGTGAAATATTATTGTGAGAGCTACCATTCCCCTTATTGTGTTCAAGTAGTTATGTGTGTAAAGTACTCAACTGCGACTCCGATATGATCTTGACACCAAATCGCACCATGTATAAACACCTAGGTAACATTTTCCACTGTCACTGTCATTAGTGTCACTTCTCATTCTTGTCAACTAACTTAACCTAAATGTTTGATTGCCGATTGTTTACTATGTTTAAATAATGTTTTCTTCCTTGTTTACTATGAATTAAGCACAAGTTCATGGCTACGTTTCGTATATTATACTCTTAGCTAATATATGCGTCGATAAATTGTACAACAATGTTGAAAAGTGTTGTTTTTGTTTTATCGTATCTTATCGCTGTTTCGTCCAAGAATACTTGTGATTTTAACGTAAGGATCACACAAAATCTTCGTAATGAGGGGTTCCACAGGTATCATTCATATATTGCTTACTTATGGTTACGCTGTGGTACTTTTATTTAAGTTTATTTCACAACCGATAGATACTGTAGGGTTGTACTTAAATATTTAATAGACAATAACGACTCTAAATGAGCCCTCGGCCTGAATTTCACTGTGCAATTTATCAGTTATATACGTGTTCTTAAATAATTTGATATTAATGATTCTTTAACAATTCTGGCCACTAAATAAAATACAAAAACTGTAAGACACTGTAATAACTGAACCGAATTATGATTGGGCTGCGGCCCGACCACCGGAAGACCAGCACTCGCATTATGCCCCGGTACGCCATAAGTATAGAGAGGCACTGTGAGGCAATCTTCTTATTACTTAGGGCACCCAGCTAAAATTTAAATTTGCAAGTGCGCTGTTGAAAAAGATTGGGAACCACTGGGTTAAACCACTGTCTGTATTTTGTTCATAAATTTGTAAGTAAAAAAATTGTATGTTCCTAGTTGACTACGAAACCCTTAAGATTGTCTACATCATTAATAAATCTTGTATCTTGATTTCAGTATCTTTATGATTGATTTCAGAAATATAACCTATGAAATAGTATTCAACGGAGATGAAGATGAGGCTCCATATGATCTTCAGGGCTGTGTTGTGGGTCTAGATCAGACACTGCCGGCCGGAGTATATGCTAACCCGGATGAGCTCGGGGACTTGAAGAGAGCAAATAAGGTAGATTCCTTTGCAAATAATCTTTTTGATAAAACATATTAAAGAACCATGGACATGGAAATTATGTGTAATCCCGTGAAGATAAAATTGTGATTCCATCATAAGCCAATTTCCTTGTGTTTATGTTCTGTGATATTCGCAGGGCACACACACATATATGTATGCTACTTGTGAACATGGATGAGTGGTGATTGGTTCAACCCAGACAAGTGAATGTGTGTGCATGATGTAACTGCATGGTCACGGCTTATCAAATCACGGTTTTATTTTTTTGGGATTATATGCCTAAATTTTCTATGTCTATTGTGGTAGCCTAGATCAAAAGATACCATTTGGCAGCCAGCTTACGCTTTTATTGATAGAAGCTGCTTATAGAATATTGAATGTGTACAGTCGCCATCAGACATATCGGAGCGGCCAAGGTGGTCACAAATATCTGAATAATGCCTTTATTGTCAAGGCGATAATAAGGTGCACTTTCAGATTTTTTTTTGTACCTTGACCGCTCCGATATATTTGAAGGCGACTATGTAGTTATTACGCGCCTTCTGCAAAAACAATTGCAATTTAAAGTTTGTCTATTTACCACCTCTATTATAATATAAGTCACAGGCGCCATTTCCAATTTTTGAGGGGGTCAGTCAAAATTATTTTTTATTTACGATTTTGGGGGGGGGGGGGGGGGCGTCATGTCTCATGTGAAACCCCCCCACCCCCCTGGGACCGCGCCTGATAAGTCACTGATTGTAAAAAAAGGCTTACACCTCTATTATAGCTCAAATGTAATATTTCAACTCATTCATTCTTTTAAAAAGAAATACTGAGACTTAGGCTGCATTTCCACCAGAGATGAGCGAGGATGTGTCGCGAGTAATGTGTTTTTGAAAACCAATAGAATCACTTCATTTGTTTATCCTCGCACAACGCAGTTCTATAGTCTGTATCTTTAGGTATTTAAATAAAAGTAAACCAACAATTTGTACATTCTCGGGTAGTTATAATATTTATTGGTTAACCAACCAAAAAGAGTATTATATAACCATATACAAAAGCGCCTAGATCTGTCACTGAACGAACGACCTGACTTTAACCTACATTATTTGATCAGGTAATGTTTTCATCTACCCTCAACTGGCTTAAGGAGCCATTTGAGGGTAGATTTTGTTTACTTTTATTTAAATACCTAAAAATACAGACTATAGGATTGGTTCTTAATAAACACATTCCTCGCAACGCATCCTCGCTCATCTCTGGTGGAAACACAACCTTAATGGTTCTTACTTTCTCATACACCTGAAACATACAAATATTAATAGAATATTTCACGTTCCAGTTGTATGCGGTGCCAAAAAACCGAATCAACATAGAAATGCCCGCAGAGCAGTCAAGCCCAAGCAGCTTGTTTGTCATGAGCAATGTCACATATGACCGGGCACACCTATGGGTACCGGTCCATGCCCGGTACCACCAAGCCACTTCCGGAGGAGGGTAAGAAAAACACTGCATATAGTCTGGCTGGCCAATAACTGCAGTAACAGTGGAAGTAATAAGCTATACTCATTCAGTTTCGTAGCATAACAAATGCTGTTTAAAACAGATAATTTACCATCAGGTGACAAGCGAAACTCACTAATTACAAAAAATATTTAATTAAACGAAAATCAACCATGTTATGTTGACAGTATGGTTCATTATAGCTATGAACTTGTGGTAGTACTTAGTGAGTTTTGCTTGTCACCTGCTATGAGTTTCCGATATTTCGGCACAGCACGAGAGAGTTCCAGAGCATAAGAAATTAAACATAAATTGTGTTTGTCTTTCTAGCATGGCTCGAAACGAGATCTCGTCACCCCGCCTATTTCTGCGCTGTCCTAAAGTCCTGCCTTGCGGAGGCCCGACTGCGACCATGCCGTTCCTCTGCGACGGCCCTAAAGACTGCTGGAAGGTTTACAAGGAGATCCCGAGCACTATGGTAAGGGTGGGGTACTTGTAAGGGTGGGTTGCACCACGCACAATTAACAGACTCATCAACGTTAAATATGGCGACGGAGCTGTCATCCCATAGAAAACTGTCAAACTTTTCATATAAGATTTTTTTTACGATTAGTTTACGTTCACATACAGTTTGGTGCAACCGGCCCTTAGTCTTACTTGGTCAAATTCGTAGGGAGCAAAAATATTTTAACTGAGTTCACTAAAAGTCACTGACATTCGTTTGATTGAAGATAACCTAAAATTAGTTAAGTATATTTTATTGCAGAATTTAGTAATAGTGAAACCAAAAACCGCAGTAGCAGTAGAAGTAACAGGCTATACTCGTCCCTTTTTAGTGGTGAGGGTACTGGCGTAAGAAAGAGAGAGTGTGATTATCTCTGTGTATACCTGAAGTGGCCAGACCTACGGCCACAGATACAAAAGGGTATTTAAGACCAAGTTCGGCCTAGCCAGCCATATTGGACCTCATAATAATAGTCAACCTCCAGAAGGAAGGTTTCCATTAGAGTCGCCTTATCGAAATCGATGAGGAGGACTATATGCTTGAAGTGACGCAGTCCCTAGTTAGCCAAAGTATAGTTAAATTTATGAAACCAGTATTTTTGTTACACCTTGTACAAGTCCCTGCAAATTGAAGTTCTGCAGAACAGTCCCACATAATACGCGTTCCCATTTAACACTTTCCGTACCGTAGTTCGCTACGCGCTACGCTCGTAGCCAATCCTAGCGTTTTCCCGCTTTGTAGCGGAAAGCGCCTACGAACAGAGGGCCCGCCTAGCGGGTTTCTGGTCGTGAAAGTGTTAAGATGCGTCATTGGTTGGCTCCCTTCTAAATTATATATCGTATTGTATCGTTCCAGCTAACAGCTACCCTGATATGGGAGGTCCCGGTTGGCAACACGGATCACTACCACGCTGTCGCCGGCGGCACAGCGCTGGTGGTGGTGGCTGGTAGTCTCTACCTCCTGAAGTCCGTTCATCAGTACAAGCTGGCTAAGAAACGGCATTGAGGTAAACGATGTAGTTTTGGTTAAAGTGAATAACAACGCCATCTAGATTTTATTTCTTGTAACTACACTACTACACTACAACGCGCAACAGTGCGTGCGGCTTTAGGAGGGAGTCTTTTCTATTGACGTGAAATGGTTTCAGTTTTAGGTTTAGACCACAAGATGGCAGACCCTCCAATGTGTGTAGTCACCGGCAATAGTAACTTCCTATATTCCGACCATAGACTTAAATATATAGTAGACGGCCATAGCCTAAGAACTTTTTGAGGCTCCGAGTATTTAGCGCCATCTAGTTCAGAGCCACCTAAACAGAGTCAATATGTATGAGATAAAATCAGCGCCACTTAGTAACGAATAACGTACTAGTAGTAAACTAGTCGTTACTAGGTGGCGCTGATTTTATCTCATACATATTGACTCTGTTTAGGTGGCTCTGAACTAGATGGCGCTAAATACTCGGAGCCTCAAAAAGTTCTTAGGCTATGGCCGTCTACTATATATTTAAGTCTATGATTCCGACCAAAAAGTGTAGAAATTAAAAAGTGGCAACAGCAGTAGATCGATTTGAAAGGGACGACACTACGATGTTGCCACTTTTTAATTTCTACACTTTTTGGTCGGAATATACATGAAGGCCGCAAAAATATGTGACACGCTCTTGTGGCCCTACAAATAAGAGCATGTCACATATTTTTGCGGCCTTCGTGTAGGAAGATACTATTGCCGGTGACTGTAAGGTCTCCATACACTGGGTTTCCTATGACCTGCATTTGTCTCTTTCGCTTTCTACGCCGCTGTAGAACTTCTTCATACTTCATTTGCATCTGTATAAATTGTTGAATATAAAGTACCTATATGTATGATTTATTGTTAAAAGACATTATAAACTTTCAGGTTTTCCCGTGTATTACGTTATAATTGTCTAAATTCCAATAAGTTTTCTTGGAGATTAGTTTTACCACTTACCTACTACCTCTTTGAATGTTTTACTAAATAATATAGATGGCGCTGTACTAGAATTTTCTGATAATGTTGTTCTTACAACTTCAACCTTAATACAGTGCCACAAGGTTGAGGTCATACTTATCGACCTTATCGTATCAATGTAGTATTAATTGATTGTGATCTAGTCTGTATAGCTTAATTTAATCTATTTAAAGTCTTGTAATATAAATTACGAGTATGTCATGCAAAAACATTCCTATTAAGTTAATACCAAATAAGTGTTAAGTGTTAGGCTATGTAATAAAACTAATAAATTAGTATTATTATATAAGTAAAAGTGTGTTTATTTACTAATTTCGTATTCCTACAAACAAATAGTAAATTCAAAGCAATTCACAATATCTTTTACAGATTAAAATTGAAACTAAAACCGGCATGTTTTGATATGCGCGCCATCTATCTATCAAGTGCTATATCAGGTAGGTACTCCATAACCTTACATAGCAACCAATGTCAAGAATTCGTTTTAAACATACTCCATAGATGGCAGCACCGCTTTTACTATTGATCCCGGTGTTCTATGAGTCCCGGAAGACTGAATGAAGACCAGAAAACGTAGGTACTGAAACTTATTTATTTTCCTTTTAGCTGTTTTGTAATATTTTGGAGTTGGTATGAAAGGTCGTAACGTAACAAGATAATTTTGTGGAAATATATTATTATACATATAAGATGTAAAAATATAGTTATATTTCGTAAAACAAGATAGCCAGTGTCGCCTAGTTTAATCTGTAATAATTAAATATACATAATTCTTGAGTGGCTCACATTGTTTCCATATTAATCTTGGTAATACCTACGAAGGTATAGTCAGGAAACTATAAGCATGTAAGTAAATATTAGTGGTAAACTAATATTATTTTCGAGTGTACTCACTAGCAAAATTGACTTATTTTTGTGAGACTTAAGTACAGTCAACGTCAAAGATATGTTTACTCTTTTGCACCTTGCTCCGTTGTAATAAGGTGCAAAACTGTAAACATATCTTTGACGAAGTACATGTCACAGCTAATAATATCAAGCACCGTTACGTTTTTACATCAGACTTACCTACCTACTAAAAAAATACCATGAATTACTTACTACGCTTCTAGCGGTTTTTTTTTCATACAATACCAAAACTGACAAAATATAGTGTCATCATCATTTCAGCCGAAAGACGTCCACTGCTGGACATAGGCCTCCCCCACTGAACGCCACAATGACCGGTCCTGTGCCACCCGCATCCAGCGGACTCCAGCGACCTTCACCAGGTCATCAGTCCACCTTGTAGGGGGCCTACCAACTCTTCGCCTTCCGGTGTATGGTCGCCATTCGAGAACCTTAGTGCCCCAACGGCCATCGGTTCTCCGTGCAATGTGCCCTGCCCATTGCCACTTAAGTTTAGCGATCCGACGGGCTATGTCGGTTACTTTGGTTCTGCTACGGATAGTATCGTTTCTGATACGGTCACGCAAAGAAACTCCTAACATAGCCCTCTCCATTGCTCTAAATAACAAATATAGTGTACATTCATGGTTTCCAAAATAACTAAACAAACTTAACTTCATCAAGCACCTGTCAAGGTGGACGGTTAGCTCTAATAAATTATAACTATTTAGTATTGCTTTTGATGTGTCAAAAGCAGTACAAAGCGTGTCAAAATCAAAGGAAATTAATCCTTAAAACTGTGAAAATAAGGCATACTTCAGAACTGGAAATCCATCTGTACATCTAAGTGTGAAATCTCAAAGTTATTTCAAAACGACTCAAGCGCCAAAGAACCGAAAACAATTTCATTTGTTTTGAAACTGGGGTAATATTACCCACACCCTAAAATAGGGGAGGTTTATTAACCAATCGAACACATAAAGTGGTGTGGTTTTAATCTTACCGGGGGTTTTAATAAAAGTGGAATTACAAGCAGAGGTCAGACAGTGCCCCTGGGGGGTTGTAAATCTAATGATTTCCGGAAAATCTTTGCGTATAAAGCAGTTAGGGTGAATTTAGTTTTTTCTCATAACATAATTATAAAGTGTACTGGTATTTCGTTTACAGGTTACCTACCAACTAAGGTAATAATGGATGTAAGTTAAACTGGGGTATTCATGGAGCTCGATTTCCACCGGCTTGTGTAAATCTTCAAAATAAAGAAAGACAAATTAGCTCCAGATTGCCTGCGAATATTTTTCGTTTCAAGACAGTAATCTGACAGCTGCTGCCATATATTGTAAATCACTTTGTATGGCAAGAACTAACAGATGTCTTGAATTAAAAGTACTTGTTTTGGACAGATATTTAAGTTTGTGTTTTCGGTGTCTGGTGGTGGTGGTATTTTCACATTTGTTCAATTTGCTCTTTACTCGTATCTAACGTTCTCAACCATTATCTTTCCTGTCATTAACATGACGAAACTGACAGACAACACATTCGTTAAACCGTGAGCAAGCTATGTCTTTGGGCCACCAGCCACCATCCACATCATACATAGAAAAAGATGGGTACAGAAATAATGACATTATTACTGACAGTGTCTGGTGGCCTTTATAACGAAGGTTAGCACTAATATCGAGAAGATCTTTCTCAGCTAGTGTACGCTGGATGTAAACATCAAAGTTCATTGACTCTCATAGTTGATGATCGATAGGTAAATAATACGGATGTCTTCTATGTATACGGGTGTTTCTTGGAATAAGAGCAACAAATTAAAACGTAGATTCTACTCAAACAATAAAACTTTTGTTCAACAACTTTAAAAATATATGAAATGTACGTTAAAATCTGTCGAATTGATATTGCGTATCAGTCATTACAAAAAAAATGTCCTAAAACCAAACTATAAACCAAAACCATAAGTTATTTTTCATAGTTGCTGAACAAACGTTGTCTTACTTGAGGACACGTCACTTCTATATGGCCTTTGAATTTTATTTTTGAACTGTATAATGTAGGTACTGAGGATTGGTTATGCTCGTGTTATACCAGACACAGAACGAATACAGCTAAATAAACAAAAAGAAGACGTATATTTGCACAAATTTTGGATTTTGCCGATGAGCGCTCGATTTCTTTAGGAAGCTCACAAAATGCTTCCACGTTTCGGTGGAATTTTATTCCTACAGGTTCGGGATTAGGTTGATTTTATTTTGGCCTAAATAAGATGAATAATCGTAATTGTGTATAGCTAAATTTTGCGACGCTCTGTTAAGTATTATATTTTGTCCCTAGGAAGGTTTAATAATTTAAATATAAAGCATCTAAGTCTGAGGATCTTAATTTTTTATATATTTGTAATGATATCTAATTGTTATGCGTAATGCTTAGATCAAGTAATGAGGAAGTTCTGTAATTTCCAATAATTTCAGGCTTAATTGGTATTTAAGATAGTAGGTACAGTCACCGGCAATAGTATCTTCCTACATGACATAGAGATACTATTGCCGGTGACTGTACAGCCTAAGTTATACCTTATACTCATATAGGTAGGTATAAACGCTTCTCTGCTTCGTTCCTTGCGAATGGCATTGATCCCGCCGAGGTGCGTCCTAGTCGAGCCGAGACCCGGCGCGCAACTTATTGTGTCGTTGGCATGCGGAAGCAGGAACTACACTGAAAAGTGTGCAAGGGCCGGAAGCGAGCCTGCGACCGCACGCTCGGCGGGCAGGCTCTTCGGCGGGCATCGAATATGGATTTAAGATTAACGAGGCCACGTAAGCGCGGCAACGTCGCGGGGTGTTTACATGCGGGTGCAGCGGGCGCGAGCGGGCGGTATCGATCGCTGGGCGGGGCGCGGGGCGGGGCGCCCGGGCCGGGCGTCAGTACGCGTCGGGGCCGCGTCCGCGCGGTCGTCGCTCGTCCAGCTGCGACGCGCCGGAGTGACTCCGCGGCCTCGGGCGCCCGGCGGCGGCGGCGAGCCTCGCGCCGCCCGCCCCCGCGCCGATGCCGCCCGCCCGCGCTCGCGCTCCGCTCCCTGCGCCCGTCCCGCGCCCCGGGGCCCGCGCCGCGCGCGCAGCCTGGCTCCCCGCACCCCTCGTCCGCGACTGCGACCCGTGTTCCTCTGGGCGCGCCAGGAAGACGGCCGAGTGCAGGCCGTGCACTGCGAGGATTACGACCCGCGCAACCGCATCCGCCTGGCGCGCACGCCCGGCGGCTGGCGCGTGATCCCGCGCACGGAGATCTACAACGCGATCCGCGTGCCGCCCGCGCCGCCGCGCGAGCGCAAGCGCAGCCGCGGCCGCGGCACCCGCAAGCGAGCGCGCGAGCCGGCCTGGCTCACCGCTCCCGACCTGGAGACCCACATCCCCTCGCACACCATCGCGGTGCCGGCGCGTGCGCCCGCGACGCCGCCCGCGCCGTCGCCGCCGCCCGAGCCCACGCCGCTCGACAACCTGCTGGCCGTGGCCGAGCTGGAGTTCAACCAGCAGCGCGGCAAGGACCTCGAGCTGGAGGCCAGCGTCAACGACGCCTACGCCTTCCTGCCCGACGAGGCTGTCGCACGAGACGTCATGTCGTTCGATCTCGGCGAACCTCCCAAAACTACCGACGACATATTCTACGACCGAAAATCCCATGGAGAGGAGGACTTTCAGAACAATTTAGTTGTCCATAAAGACCTATTTGAGACTATCAGTGAGGCGCATTATTTGCCGGAACTTAGCGGGCCCCACGACGAGGCCCTTCTTGAATCGCTCGTAGAGAAAGGCTGTGAGGATAATCAAATCCTGGGTCAGGCATTGGACAAGCTTGCTCACCTGGTGACCGGAGGTGGGGACTACGCAGAGGAAGAAGAAGATATGCTGTTAAGTGGGGCGCCAGTGGCTGACATAATCGACCGACTGGAGTCGCTCGAGTCTCCCGGCCGCAGCAGTATCACTGCCGCGCAGGGTTTGCTACATCTCCACCATATCGGAGACCAACTCCATGACATCCAGCCTGATCAGCAGGCAGTCGATCAAACGTACATGTCGGACGAAGTGTTTGTGCCTGAAGTGTCCACAGAGTGCGCGTTAACGTTGAGTCAAGAAAGGGAACTTCAGGATGCCAATGAAATCACTCGTATGGAGTATGAACAAGAAGCCCACAAGACGCTAGAAGGTAACGTTGAGGTGACTGAATCGATGTATACTGATATAAGTGAACCGGTAATTAATGAACATGAGCCTTACAAAGAAAATACCGAAGAGGAACTGCCAAATCCTACGTTACCAGAAGAGAGTGAGATGACTGTGCCAACCGAAATTACCACCGAAGCGCCAAAACTCGATGAACTGATAGAAGAAAATGAGGATGTAGCAACGTGCATGCCAAAAGAAGAAGTTACGCAACCGGAAGGATCTGGTGAAGACTCCGAAAAAGAACCAGAACCGGAATCGGAAGACCCTTCACTGTGTGAGTTAGTGGCTACTGATCTAAGTTTAAAAGCAGTTCAAAAGCAAAAGCAAGTGATAAGTGCGGTGGTGGAAACGAGGCATGTAGAAGAAAATGTGACAGTAGAAAAGAACGAAGAACTTCCAAGGGATTTGAGTGTGCACCGGAGATTGCCGACCCCACACGCGTCGCCTCGGAGGATAGACATTCCGAGGGCACCGTCACGGGAGTCAGACGCTATGCAGTCCCCGCAGCCTAGCGGCATCCCAGCCATACCATCGTCACCAGAAATATTTACGGCGCCGCAAAAAAGCAAACAGACGCTATTCCTAGAAACGTTACTCTCTTCACCATCTCCAAAGATGTATACGTCCGAAGTTACCATCACGAAACAGCAATGCGAGCCTCTTAACTTAGGAAAACATAGAAAATCTGCTAGTCCAACCGTGTCCAGTTGCTCGGACGAAATGAGGAAATTAAATAAAGAATTCGGTGAGCCGCAGGAGAAAAGAATAAAGAATGAGACAGACTTAGCAAAAATTAGTAAAGTTTTCAAAGGTAGCGATGACCATAAAAGGTCTGATAAGTCAACGCATAAGTCTAATGAGGACACCAGTCCGTTAAAGCAATTGCAAATTTTAAAGACAACTGCAGACTTTAACATTCCAGACCCGCTTTTAGTACCTAAGGACAAGTTAAATCACATATTGGCGGCACCTGGGCGAGAGATTCCAGCGTTACTAATACAGAGGCCGGAGCTCAGGCTACCCGAAGCATTTGCTTACCCCTCGATTCTTCAAGACCCAGATATACTAGTCATATCGTTGTCACAACTCGAAAACATCCTAGAAAATGATGCCAAAAAATTATCCACTCATAGAGTAAAGGAGCCTTCGATGCCAGAACCTATAAGAGTGTCAGGCAACGATCTACCCAAGCCGGAAGTACGTAGTACTACTACTCCAGTGCCAGATCAAACGTCACACCCCAAACCTATACAATTAGATGCTTTAGCAACAGACATAGATGCGGCCACCACCGCAGCAATCAACCAAATGTTCTGGTTGCCGTACTTAAATCAACTAGAAGTAATGGCCGCTTGCTCTCAAAACAGCGAGTTCCTTAAGGCAATGAGTGCTTCAGGATACTCGGGACAAAACTATGCAGAGCTATCTCAAATGTTAAACGCGTCTCGTTTTATGGGCCCCGGAGGGTTCCCAATGATGCCACAGATGGACTACGACAACAGAATGCAATTCGCTATGTGGCAGGAGGCTATGAACCAGGCGAACGCTGCTGCTTCCCGATCAAAATCAGATTCCCAGAAAGAAGTGCCGTCAAAATCTGCTGACGTCCAAAATCCATTCGTCCATTCCACCAAGAATCATCAAAGCAAGTCACAGTCGCACTCTGCGGCACGAACTAGCCCGATCGCGCACAACTACAACAATAATCAGCGATCCATGGCTCACAATCCCTTCTTTCAAAGCATGTATCCCGGGATGAATCCGAACATTAGACCGAACATACCGCTTCCGGGTCTGCAGATACCGTATTTCAATCCAAATATGATGGGCAGCCAAAGATCGCCGCGCATGGGCCAGCAGAAGAGCCCAACGTCGCCGTATTATCCAAACAATAATTACTTGCAAAGCGTAAAGCATTCGGAGGCTACGCATCAGCGCAGCAATAGCACGGGGTCTCAGGAGTCTCCTCGACCGCGGATCAGTGTTAAATCGCTCCAGAACCTTCTGGAGCCGACAGCAGCTGCCGCGTCGGGAGTGGTCGCTAGGCGGTCCTCTGTTCCATCGTCATCGTTGGGCCGTCGACGGGACGAGCCGGAGGTTGGCAGCACCACGCCGCTTGGCGAGCCGCCACCGCACCCCATGCCGCACCCACACGACCCATCAGCGTACCACTTATGGCATCCACTATTTGGCAAGTAAGTACCTACTTACACAATCTACTTATTCTATCGGGGTCGACATCCATGATTCCACAATGAAATCAACCACGTGTGTCGCGTGAGCACGAGCGTTCCTTTAGAGAAATGTGCATTAGCATTTTTCTTGCGCTTATTAATTCATGCATTTCGTATTGGTAATTGAGCTATTAAATAGTCGAGAAAACGTCACGATTTGACGCTAAGACTCATTACCAGAATTAACAGCTTAGTACATACATACAAGCGTACATTGTTTGTTAGTGGCGGCCATAGCATAGCAGTATGCCGTAGAAAGTTTTCCTCTTTGAACGCTCCTACACAAGATATTACCCTGTTAAATGGGATATTTATAGTTTCATTCAACGTGTGTATTGAGCTCGTTGTGCTCACATAAACTGTACGTTATCCAATGATCGCGGTTTTGTCATTTTAGGCCATAGACCCGATAACTTTGAGTGTATCGCTGTGCTAAAGATAATCTGGAATTCCATTCAAACAAGTATATCCTTTATACACATTGTAAAGTATTGTATACCTTACAAACTGGTAGCTAACTATAGATACGTATAATCTTTGCAATATAAGTAAAGACTGTTAAATCAGAATTTGTAGATCTTCTAAACGATAGCCAATTGGCCGATAGCAAAAAGCCAAGACAAATGTTTTGTAAGGCGCAACACACACTCAGTCAGCTATAATATACAAAAATCAGCCGGGAATCGGAAATTTGTCATTTCATTGCATTGGAAATCTGTCATGTTGTGACTGAATTTTTGTATGGAGCCCAGACAAAATTCAGCCTGGGTATTGTTCCTACTACCGAGCGTTACTTCATTTTTAGTTTTTGTTTTACCACGTTGTGTCGGCGTAAAAAATACACATAGGCATAGGTAACCTACATTACCTACTCATACAAAATTCCAGCTTTGTAATACTAACGATCACTAAGCTAAGCCGGCTGGACATGGTGAAACTATAGGGTAGGGTTCCTAGTTGACTCCGGTACCTTATTAGATACCCTTAACCTTAAAATAAGAGATAAACTAGATCCAGTCACAGATAAAGTGTCGTTATTATCCAATAACATTTCCATTAAATCCAGACATCATTGCGTTAATGTAATCGTTAACTCCCATTCATAAAGTAACTTGTTTTTATTCCACGTTTTACTACATGTGTTCCCAGTGAAGTACTGGGAATAAACACATCTAGCGCAGTAACGTTTATAGAACCTGATTGCAAGCGCCGCTCATAAGCAAAAAGCCCATTCAATACTTCAAACTCGTGTTCAAATAGGACTTTTCTAGTCTAGGCTAGAAATGCTATTCTATAAACTCGCCTAGCCCAGGCAAGTCGAACGCTCTGATAAACCAGTATAAGTGCGCTTTTCGAGAACACGTGGTTACTATGAATATCGAGGTTAGTAGTAGTTTTGTTTGCCTTTGACGAGGCGTGTTGCTAACGACAGGAATGTAGCGCTAAGAGATCAATGCACAGAGCTTAAGGTGAAGTGAGTTCAGTGTAAGATAAAATAAAGCTTGAAAATGTCAACTTCTTTTCTCCAAAACTGCAAGATTGTTTCTTCGTTTTACGTTAAGTACTTGATTGAATACATTTCCTACAATACGGGACATAATAATTGATTTTAAAATCAATTGCCTCACATTAAAAAAAACGTAAACTCTAATTTTGAAATTTGCACTAATATGTAAATAATAATGATTACGTAATATTCTGAATAAGTATCTTATTCCTAATGTCATAGAAGCCAATATCAGTACAGTTTTATTTCTGACGTCTAAGTAAAATGCACTGCGTCGTGCGTAGTATAATCCCACCAAATCCACCAATCCAAAAAATTTCAATCATGAATCGACGAGGCCTTAAAACCATGCGCTGAATGCGGACTAGTGCAAGTCTTGACGTCTAAGTTCTAACCGAAATACTAGTAGGTACATAGTAATAGACTTTATCCCGTTGTATTAAGATTCACAAATGTTCAGTTAATTGTGTCGAAGATAGAGCGCGATAGACGAGCGCACAAGAAGTACGAAACGTTTTGTAAATTGATACAACGCAGCGGACTGAATTCTGTTTAACTTTAACTGGCTTTAGGCTTCACGTTTCGATCGAATCGAGGTCTGTCAAATGTTGTTTTCTACTGTAAGTAGTTGTAACAATCGACATCGCCATATACAGTAAAATATCCTATACTTTAGAGTGCCATTTGGGCTGCACTCTGCGCCTCTTCTTGTCTTCTCTTCTTGATGGATTTTGACATGTGATGTGAGGTCAGGATCTCGGGATGGATTCTTACGATTATATGTCCTAAATAATCTTGTTCTGAATATTAATTCAATTTCCAAGTAGTTACTGTTACTCTTATGTAGTTTTCGAGATATTGGCACCTTATATTGCATTTTGTTTCGAGATATTGGCAAAACGCAATGTGAATTAAGGTCGGTAATCGATTCGGCTGGGAATCTGCTATTCTTTCAGCCGTTTAAGTCTGACGTTAGTATTAGTGACACCCTATATATAGCGTGCAGAAATGTTATTTGAGTTAATATTCAGATCAATTAGGACTGGAGATATAATCGTAAGAATCAATCCCTACCCCACATCTCAAAATCCATCAAGATATTTAGGCGCAGGGCGCAGCCCAAATGGCACTCTAAAGAATAGGACATAAATTTATTAGACTTCGTAATGGCACAATTTTATTACGTCTTCTGTAATAAAATTGAGCTATTACCTCATTCGCTGTCAATCACTCCCTATTAAAATGTTCATATTTTGTACATCGAGCGACATTGATGGGGCTTGGGGCGTCTTTCAACCAAAAATAGGTAAGAAGGGCGTCACCGATCTATTCTGAAAATGTTCACTTAGCTAACTAGGCGGTTACAGACTATCTTAGTATGTACCTACTGGGCCAGAACTAAAATACAATAAAACAGAGTAACTCTAGATAAATTCACAAACACTAAAAAAAATTTTGTTACCAGCAACCTAACTTTGTCTAACAGTAACTTAAGAACTGGGATTGCAACTCTAAGGCTTCCTACTTACCAAAATGTTTTGTTATGTAGGTACTCCTATACGTAAACTTTGAGTTATAATTCGATAAACTTTATTAACTCCTTACCGAATTTTGGTTATTGATGAAATAGGCGCAGTAGTTCGGTTATCCTTTTTTTAGCGACGCCTATGGTCTATGGACGGTGATCGGGTTTTCACGATGTATCTGAAATGTATGGAAGATCGTCGCATCCGGATCCAGATCCGTATAATTCCAACACTTTGTATCTCGATTGCAACCCTATATGCGGTGTTCATGAATCTTTCGCCTAAACCACGAGATCAATGTTAGTCTCGAAACGTTTGAGGTAGTCTATAAATGTATAAAAACCAGGTTAAATTAAATTATGTTTTATCCGTAGTACCTAATGTGTATTAATCGTGATTTTTAAATCAGTCTACGAAAATTTTGCCACTGTTGCCAGTTCGGTAAAAGTCTTAGGCTCGCTTTCATGAATTCACGTTATTCACAATTCCTTATAAAAAATTAATATTTTTCTTCATTAGGTGCCTTATATTTTGTTACGCAAGCGAAGTATGTTGTCGGGCATCTATAGACAAACTAGGTTAAAAGGGCAACACCGATCTATTCTAGAAATGTCCCCTTAGATATTCTGCGGTTCCTTAGTTCGGACTGGGTCAGACAGGGTAAACTGGGCCCAACCCGATCGTGCAGATTTAGGCAGTAGACGCGCCAAATTTAGACCAGACGGCCTCAATTAATGGCGATAAACGAATGAAAATAGTATGAAAACTAGGCTGTTTTAGAATTAGTTAACTACTTACATTTGGACGAAGCCTCATATGATTTATATTTGGAACTTTATTTGACTCAATTAGATCTAATGGGGACGAGAAAGTTACCTGCGAGAAAGAAAATAGAAAATGATTGATAATATTATCTTTATTTTCAAGCCAACTGGATTCAAATAGAAAATGAAGAAAATGTTCAAATCTAATTATTAAAAAAGTCTCTTAAACTAATATGAAATCCCTAAAAATGCCTGAAGTAATAGTCTGACGGTAAGACGTCTGACTTCCAATCCGAGGGTCTGGGGTTCAAACCTCGGCTTGTACCAATGAGTTATTAGGAACTTATGTACGAAATATATGTAGGGTCAAGGAGGGTACAGCCGCTCGGAGGGAACAGTCGCTCGAATGCACTGTGCTGGAAACGGAAAGAGCTATATATCTGTCCTCTACGTCAACGAGAAGCGTTCGACATGCGATCGGGTATGAACTAGTCCGTGAGCCACTCCGGCGCCGCGCGGTTGTGTGATGGCGTATTCTTTTTTTTACTCGGCCGAATTTACATTTTCACGTAAGTTTCTCTTCGTTTTTTAAGTAAACTTGTGTGAGATTCTTAATTACTGTTGTTTTTGTCGAAAGGTGTGTCTAATCTACTTAGTATTGACTGATAATTCAATGCTCTAGCTCTATGCGTTTGTTTCTAGTTTGATCTTGATTCCAAAATGGCGTCAAGGTCAACAGTAGCTCGTTTCGGAGAAGTACACACAGGCTCGCGAGCCACTGTGTACGTATGAACTTATAAAAATAATACCGACAAAGTTTAATTTAATAAATGTCGAATAAAAATTGTTGTTATAGTGCGGTACACTCCGAAATTCGGTAAAATGCTGCAAATGGTGTTAAAAGTATGAAAATCGGAATGATTGGTCTTTAGGCCATATGAATCAATTTGACCCGTAGCACCAAAAAAAAAGAACCGAGAAGAGTTATGATGTCATCTTTTTTTCTATGGGAAAAAAATAATTTTCTTCTGAAACCTATCGTTGGTCATCATTATATAGGTATTTTAGTCACTTGTTTTAAAATCGAATAAAAATAATTATCGAAACATACGAAGTTTTCCATCCGTAGCCACTGTGTACTGTTAGAACCACTGTATACAGGGGGTAGTACACAGTGACTGTGTACTGTTAGAGCATCTGTGTACTGGGGGGGAGAACATCTGTGTACCTATAGTAGTACACAGTGGCTCGATTCCCATTTTTAAAAAAAAGGTCGTTATCTCCTTTTTAGTGAAAGCTATTGGAAATCTATTTACTACATATAAAACTTAAATAATAACCGTTGCTTTTGTGCCTACCAAAATATTTCAGGCATTTATACTTTTCATGCTACAGCCCGTTGAAAAAATCCTAGCGACTGTACCCTCCTTGACCCTACTTGATATTTACCAATCGCTATTCGGTGATGGAAAACATCGTGAGGAAACCTGTATACATCCGCGGAGAAATTCAAAGGTGTATGTGAAGTTCCCAACCCGCTTTTGGCCAGCGTGGGGACTATAGCCCGACCGATCCCTCTTGTGTATGGGAGGAGGCGTGTGCCTAGCAGTGGGGCGTATACAGGCCAACATATTATTCTGTAAATTTATTACCAACATATTATTCTGAAAAAACAACATTTATTTCACAAAAAAGTAGACATACAAAATTGTACAAAGACGACTTTCTTTGGTTAAATATTTTACTGATTGCAGGACTTCAGATTTACCTATGTACAGAAACATCTGTATTTATATCATCAAATACATCATAGCCGTTCTCTCCGTGTGTGTTCCACTCGTCCTAACGAAGCCAAACACGGCTCAGTTTATTTGAAATGTAGGTTATGTTCGGAGCGCTCTAGATTTGTATCATTAAGCCTTAACGACTGTGTCAATACTTAGCACTTGTAGGTACAGTTGGTATGAAATGTTTATTTTTAAGTACAAAGTAATGTGTATTAAAGTATCTACAGTAAAAGATGGATGCTCTGTTAACGTCATGTTTAACTGTCGAGTCATTAAAACTTGACTCTCAGTAAGTACCAAAAATAAAGTGAGGACACAAAAATTAAAATACTTAACGAACGAATGACAATCGGAAGATCACTGATCAGTCATGGGTGAGAGCATATTAGGACCAGGACAAGTGACGTATTCGAAAGGTCTACGCTCGTCGCTCAGCTAAAACTCTAGCGTAGCTCTAGGACGCGGGTTCGAATCCCGTGATGTTCCAGAGTTCTTCACAGTTCATTTTTTCAATATGGACATCTGTGTCCAATTTGGGGTATGTTCCACTACATACAAAAATAAATTCACATTAATATATTAAATTAAACGAAAATTAATTACTTACAGCGCCATCTCTTGCCGGCTCAACACAACGGAGAGTTGTGGGGTTGGGAGGTTGACATGCGTAGAGCATAACTACATGACTTTAGAATTGGTTCAAGGCCCAAGGTTGTAAACCTTCAATAACATCACGTTACAGATGTACATAGCTAGTGACTTTTTCACTATTACATGACTAAATTCACTGTGATTGATAGAGGATCGTCTGGTGTAATTGGAAGCACGTCGGACCGGCAATCCGAAGGACGCGGGTTCGAATCCCGTGATGTTCCAGAGTTCTTCACAGTTCTGTGTTTCATTGTAATGGACATAATTATGTTTCCAATTTGTAGAAAACTTTAGATACTAAATTATGTAAGTACTAGTATTTATATTCATCCATCGACATTTTGTAGGTACCGTCCTCGTCACAACCTGTAGAATTAAATAAGTATCTGGTACATATAAAACAGCTCTCTGAAAGTCTTAAAAAAATTACATGACAGCTATGTGTAGATAAGCTTTTCGTTTTTGTAGATAGGCTGACTTGTAAAAACAAATACTGTAAAGTCGCGTCTAATTAACTGATACCGCCTAATAACCAGCTTTTTTTGAAGTCGGTTAAAATATTTAGAATTTAAACTCCCCTCAAACAAGACGTTATTGATGTAAAAAGTGCCACTAATTATCGAAGGGCTGATCAAAGTTCATTCCAAGTTCATAATCCGTGAAATGCCACGCCGCCCACCGCGTTGATGAAGTAAGGATTTTATTACAAAGTTAGAGACTACTAAACCGTGGTAATAGGATATTTTACTATGTGTGTAAATAAAACATACCATAATAACACACTTAAATTATTTATAAACCGAAATACCCTTATTTGTAACACTAGTTGGGCCAATCAACATTTTGACCGACACAAATCTGTCCTCAACTTTTAAATTTCGTTCGAAAATTTCACCTATAAATAATGACTTTTCTGTGTTTCTCTTTATGTTGTATGTCGAAACATTAGAGCCCCCACCTATTAAACCTAATAAACAGAATCTATGTATATTAGAAGTCCGATTTCTTGGTAACTCCAGAGACATTTTGAGTAACGCAAGAGACACTCAAAACTGTCGGTCAAAATGTTGATTGGCCCAGTTATCAGTGGCGGCGCGTCAACAGAAGACGATTCCCGTTGGCTTGACTAATTTTCATGCACCTGAGCAGTTTTCCTACAGCTCATGAAGAAAATGTAAGCCAAATAAAGCACCGGCTTGCCTAAGAATTTTTTTTACCTTCCGCCACTGCTATTTATGCAAATTATTTCAGGATAGTTTTTATTGAAAGTACTTTTGAGGCCCCACTTTCATAATTGCCCCATTTTTTCTTAGGTATTTTTGTACCCATTTTTTTTAATTTTCATAGTATCAAAACATAGTTTTTTATAGACTCCCTGGCACTTTAGCCCGATTGAAGTTAATATTTACTCTTACGTAAAGACGTTCACGACCGTCGTTCCCGTGTCGTAGTCGTATCCAGTAAAAGACACGCGCGAATTAGTGTCAGCATACGATATAAAGTCGACGCCGGAAAGATTAAGTGATATTAAAAGCTTTCAGGCCGAGCGAAGGATTTTTTTTACTTTTTAGCCGACTTAAAAAAAGAGCGCAATTTTAACCGTCTCTTTTTACTTTTTATGCTTTTTATGTACTCGTATGTTCGGAACTTTGTAGATTAAATGATGTAAAATGATTATTTGAACGCTCTGCGTGATACCATTTAATATCAGAACGGAAATCAAAAGATACGATGGTATAAAGACTTAAATCAGAACAGACTCAATCAGATCAGACTTTAGAATTGTCCCCCACCATATCGTCCCGTGGTTGCAGTAGGAGTCTGCTAAGGGAATGTACCGGGAGATGGGCAGCAGCATTTTTCGAAAGCCTACAATCAATAAACAAAAAAAAAACTGCGCGCGCCAACCCGCCTGCCAAGCGTGGCCCGTATGGCAAAACCCCCCTTAAAGGGGAGGCCTATGTTCAGCAGTGGACGTCTTATGGCTAAGATGATGATGATGATGAAGACTTAAATGTGTCAAATCTTATGATCTATAAAACTTAATCCGACATAATATTTACTGTACCTTCCTACTAGTACCAATACCAATGTTACCATTACCTGCAGAGAATTAATAGAGACTCTTCAAACCTTCTCTACAAGTAGCAATTTTCCTTGGAACCGAAATGAATCTCATCAAAAAACCAGTGCATTTCAGTCCAAGTCCTGAACTAGAACGACAATTTCATTTATTAACACTTGTTCCGACATATTTCCTTTGTGCTGCCTCGTCGTGTGAATTTTATATTAGTTTTGTTCAAAGCTGCAATTTTGTTAAGTGGTTATTAAAAGTAGGTCATTCTAAAATTGGCGTTTAAATGGACTAGAAATTGCGAACTCATGAAGAAAACATGAGCAAAGCCTTATTCTCGCTTGTTTATTTTGACGCACCAAAATTATATTGAAAACGCTTTGGCTAAACGTTTCCAAACTGTTAATGACTTACCCCCTTATTCATAAACGTCTACTAAAGTTAAGAGGCCTCTGATAATCGTTTGTCCCTTTCCCTCATATAGGTTGGACGGAAAAAAAAAGCGATCTCTTTACTTTAGTGGCCGTTTATGAATAAGCGGATTAGTTTAGTTACTAGTCTAAAAGGCGAATTATTACTAAGTTTCACGGCAGTGTTAATCTTAGCTGAGGTACTTTCATCTGCTACAACTTTGCCTACGATGCACAACTTTGCCTGGTTTGAAAAACATTGTTTTCTTCACCAAATAGCTATTTATATCTTATTCCTGAAAATGATGGGAGAAAGGAGGCATTAGCTGTTTGGTGAAGAAAACCATGTTTTTCAAGCAAGGCAAAGTTGTGCATCGTAAGCAAAGTTATGTACTACAGTACTTGATCAGATATCCGCATCTCCAGCCCTCCACTGCACATTTTTGTTTCTCAACAGTATTATATTCAGATCAACAGAATATGCGACCAACAAGTCGAAAGAGTTACTCAGGATACTTTTCATTGACATATTGTGGAATTGCCATTTTAAACGTCACGTGTTTGGCTTTTATACTGACTACCTATACGGCTACCATGAGTTTGACATTGACATTTTTCGTTAACGAGTAACGAATTTTCTATCTGTGCATCTCGTTTACACTAATATGTTACAAGCAAGATGCACAGATAGAACACGCGATACACGTTCTCGAAAACGTCAATGTCATAACTCATGGTAAGCGTACTAGTCGTTATCGAACGTTCGTTAACGTGATCGAATTTCAGCTTATTTTATTTTACGTCAACATTATGGCTGTAGCTGTGACCTTCTTTGGGCCTTTGGCGAACTAAAATATTCATATAAAATTAGTGTTCGTTTCTGAATAATTGTCACGTGTCTTGGGAACTAACCGTCTTGTCATTACATGTCCTAGATGTTGTGTTTATAAATAAGTTAAGTATTGGGTCGACAAATCGATATGATTGCTGTACAGTTGGGAATGTAACTGCTGCAGATTTCATTTTTGCGGACACTTGCGGCTTCTTTTGTGCTTTTAATGTCAATAATTTATGGGTTTTCCTTCTGATACTTTGACACATACATACTGTATACTATACAGGTTAAATTACTTTTTTAGTGAGTTTCGTGCTGGTTTTTATAAACATGTTGACAAATAGGGGATATTACTGCAATGTTCTGCCGCCAGAGTGCAGCACTAGCACATCGGTAAACCATAGAGTTCTTAATACATACTAGGCCTTAAACAGTTTTTTACAAGTTTTCATAGATACCTAATTTATAACGAATAAATATGTCATTTGTTCACCAAGGCGGTTTGTTTACAGAGGGCCTATCGTGAAACGAGAGAATCGAAATTTTGACATCTGCGTCTCTATCACTCGAATATGTAAGAGTGACAGAGAACCAGGTAACGAAATCTTTATTTTCGTGTTTCGCGGTAGACCCTCTGTTTGTGCTAGTGCCGCCCCCTACGCAGAGTTTTGCGGAATGTTCCCTATTGACACAATTTCAGCACTTTTATACAAAGTAGAGACCGAGGAATTGGTAAACAAACAAATTAATTAAGGTACCGTTAAAATAAAACTCACGTTTATGGGAAATTTTGTTTTTGCGCTGCGTTAAGAGATTAGTGTAACTGTCAAAAACAGCGTGTTCAGTGCAGAGAAACATTAGTCAAGCTAATATTAGACATTTCTACCCGACTGTACTTACCTATATGTCACTCAAAGGGTTGATTAGGAAGTATCAGTTACAAAACGTCATATACTCTTTACAAGGTAAAATAATAATAATATTAAACTTTAGCTCATTACGATAAGGTTAAATTTTGTATCTTAGTTTAAAGTGAGGATGGAGTTGGTGTCCTTTCTGCTGGAATACGAAATGACAGCTATATAATAGAAAAGACAAGACATTACGTAAATGGCTATTACGATACGCAACGCAAGGATTTGTGTTGCGTGTGTAATGTGACAGACATTTTTGTAATGCTTCACATTAAGCCTTTGGACATTAAGAATAATGGTTCACATAGTTGAGTGACAATGAAATCTCTAAAAATTTCAGTTTAGCAAATAATTCCGATTCTCGAAGTTCGCGGTAGGCCCTCAAGACGACATGCTGGTAGTGCTGAGTGCTGATACTGCCAACCGAAGCAGCACAGTGTTTCTAGCCTAGCTCATCAAGTCAAAGGCCCACCAACCATTGAAATGTAATAAACTAGAATGCATACGTCTTGGTAAGAAGCGCTGGTAGCCTTGCGGTAAGACGTCCGACTTTCAATCCGGAGATCTCGGGTTCAAACCCCGGCTCGTACCACTGAGTTTTTCGGAACTTATGTACGGAATATCATTTAATATTTACCAGTCGCTTTTCGGTGAAGGAAAAACATCGTAAGGAAACCGGACCTAATCCCAAAAAGACGTAGTTTCCCCTCGGGGTTGGAAGGTCAGATGGCAGTCGCTTTCGTAAAAACTAGTGTCTACGCCAATTCATGGGATTTGGTTGTCAAGCGGACCCCAAGCCGGGATAAACGCTAGGAGGAAGAAGAAGCCTACGTCTTGGTAATAAACATTGTGCATATTGGATGCCGTATCGCAGCGTTTCATTATAAATATTTTCTATATTACACGGAGAATTTTTTTTTACTAGAAATAAGTAAAAAATAGTAATTGCCAGGACAAGTACCTATACGTTTATTAAAAACAAGTAAACCCTTTCCTTGTTTTTAGTAAAGTTTACTTGTTTTGAGTAAACTTTTACTTGTTTTTAGTAAACGTTTTTTTTACTTGTTTAAAAAAAATCTTTGTGTACCTATTGCTACAGAAAAAATAGCATAGGTAGTTGGATTGGAGGCAAAATATGTATTTACATCAATCCCTCCCCCATTCCTATGCGGCTCCCTTGATGTTGCTTATGTCCATGGGCAGCGTTGACCGCTTCCCATCAGGCGGCACGTCTGCTCGTTTGCTAATATTTTCATTAAAAAAAAAACAATGAAACTTTGTGTATCAACTTTGTGTGACCGATGTGTTTAGGTCCTCTAGTCATAAATTCTAGGTTTCACAACATGTCTTTTTTCGTCACTCCGTATTTTTTCGATCCAAAAGGAGTCTTCAAGTCTGTGAACCAGTATAAGTGCATAGTCACATAGTGTAACAAAGTTGCGGCATTTTATCCTTGATATAAAATCGTTTTAAATAAATTGCTTAGTCCATAAAAATGCAAAGCTCTATTTTCATTACGTCGGGAGATAAAATCCAACTAGATGCGGCGTCTTTGTCCATTAATTTCTATCAGAGTGACGTCAGCGCAGAAATAACGTACCCTGATTGGCTGATGTCATCCATTATCGCTCGGCATCGGTCGATAGCGTGGTAAACTTGCTCTTGATTGGCTGTTTCGTTTTATGTGTGTTACGTGATTGGGGTTTCTCTACATTTTTTTTTCTAGTAGTTGCGTGTAGAGATGTTTACTACAAGACTTTTAATCATGCACATTGTTTGTTTTTACCCGATTTCGGTAAAAAAGGTAAAAACTAACACGCAAATCTAATAGTAAAATTCCCTCTTAATACCATTTTCGACATTATTGACGAGTGTGACGTGACTAGTAGATTACAGTATAATGGCTAACAAAATGCCATCACTATTAGGTACAGTGTGCTATCGGAAATTCTTCTCGAGTCAAATAGGGCCTCATCACAGTCAAGACACCAACTCTTACAATAAAATCTTAAAAATTTCTTCGTCAATTACTACAAAACGTGATTTTCGCCCTAATTAACTAATATAATTTGAAGAGAGTACAATTTGCGGCGTGCCCAGCGAACCGGGGCGGGGTCGCGGGTTCAATCCCGGCGGGTCGTTCAACTCCGAGATTTAGGTTATGGGTGTTACGAACCTTGACTTCATTAGGTAATACTGAGGTTTGAGTTAGGAAGAACTCTTTTGTGACCCAATTTCTAACACTCTACAATCTACAAGCGGTCCAGACACTGTCAGTAATAATGTCATTATTTCTGTACCCGTCCTTCTCTTCTTCATATAATAGAAAAGGACGGGTACAGTAATAATGACATTATTACTGACAGTGTCTGGACCGCTACATAGTCGTATAATATTATTTATGTGCTTAAAAGATAAGAAAGAGAACGAATATTCTAAGATGTAGGTATCTTCTTGGTTTATTTTTTATTTTTTTTGGACTCACTTCAAAAGTTATAGGCCGCCCAAGTAGCAAACAAGAATAGTGGCTAAACCTTATATATCTTAACTGTTTCTAAAATTAGAATTAGCTAAATTTAAAAAGACTTTCTTAAGTAATTTTAGTCTTAAAAACTAAATAGTTTTAAGGTACCCCTACTTTAGCAAATTAAGAATACCTAAAACCTACTTAAGTATTTTTAAAACTATTTAGTGTTAAGTCTGTCTACGATTAAGTCTTAAAATGTGTTTTTTACTCAACTCAGATTATTTCAAGGCTCACTTAAGACTCAATGGTATAATTCAAGTATCGGTTTAGAATCGCAAAGTAAAAACTGATTCTGTAAATAAACTTAAGATGATTGTAACACCAAGTTGCATAAATTGGTTTACTAAAGACTAATTGTATTCTTTTTTCACTAAATTTACTCAAGTTTAAGTAAAAATAAGTTTAACGGGACGTTTTTCATCAAACTAGAACCAGTTATAGATGGATGAAATAAAAAGTTTATTTAATGTTTTTGTGGTTTTGCTCTCCGCAGGTATAAAATTCGTTTAGAAAATATCACGTCTGAATCATTAAATACAAGGTGTAACAAAAATGCTGGTGATCCGTTTAAGGGCATAATTGGTATCGTATTCTAATTACGAAAAAGAAAGAAAAAAAATTTTTTTGCGCAAAAAAAAATTATGGTTTTGAAAGGAGGGTCGGCCACCTGTCCCATAGAATTTTTTTTTTATTTCGCGTCAAAAAAAATTTCTCCTACTTTTTCTTCGTCGTTATACGATACCAATTATGCCCTTAAACGGATCACCAGTATTTTTGTTACACCCTGTATTAAAGGAATGCCTGGGTCATTGGACCGATATTCGTATTAGCGAATATTAGCGGCAAATATTCGCATTCGCATTAATTTTCAAAACACAATATGGCTGGTAATTATTACTTTGTGCCTTTTGCGTGTGAGACGACAAGACGACTATTGAAGCGGTCATTACCTAGGTTGCGTTTCAATCGTCCCCATTGCATGATTTTTTATTTGAAGGTCACTATTTTAATCAAAGCTTTAGTTAAATGTAAGTTTGCTATAATAAAAACAAAATTTAATAACTGTGTAAAATACTCATATAAAAATAACAACTCAAAAACACACATTGATTGCAAAATCTAAAAATACAAAAACATGTAAAAATTGAAATTTTCGCGCGTAAATTATTTAAAACAGGGTGTCCTCCCCATCTAACTCATGAACCGTGGGTCCAAAAAAAATCACGAAAGTGAGGCCTAATAAGTACTTTTAATGAAAACTATATTGAATTAAATCGGTTGAGCCATTTTTGAGTTATCAATTAAAAACCCATAGTGGAAGGACGTAAGTGAAATGACGTAAGCGCCGCCAAATTTCCCGTAAGTAACGACCTTTTGAATTAATGAATTGTAACAGGCCGGCAACTACGGAACCCTACACTGAGCATGGCCCGACATGCTCTTGGCTTTTTTTTCAGACAGTTACATATTCTAGGAGTACCTAACTTGACGCTTGTCCAGTTTAGGGTTATGAGTAACTGTTAGAAAACGCCTATGAGCATTACGGCAGATTTTCTGAATCGAAATTTTACCCTTAGGGCCCAGGCAAACGTTCGGTTCGTATGTCACCGCGTCAGGTCACCTGAAGGCGCATTTCTCATACTAAAATGCCAGTTTCCCGCACACATACGGTTCGCTACCGTACGGCATAAAAACCGAATGTCATGTCAAAATGTCACAACCGGACGTGTGCGTGTGTGATTCGGTCGGGTTACCGAACCAGGCAGCCGTGCCGTCCACCGTACATTTTCTTTCACCCCTAAGGGCCCAGGCAAACGTTCGGTTTGCATGTCAGGTCGCCGTATACGGTCGCCGCGTCAGGTCGCCTGAAGGCGCATTTCTCATACTAAATGCCAGTTCCCCGCACACATACGGTTCGCTACCGTACGGCATAAAAACCTAATGTCAATGTCAAAACGTCACAACCGGACGTGTGCGTGTGTGATTCGGTCGCGTTACCGAACCAGGCAGCCGTGCCGTCCACCGTACGTTTGCTTTCACCCTAAATTAAAAATGAAAAATGAATTTTCTGATTCAATACACCCTGACGTGGATCAAAACACCCTGACTTAAGTACTGCTATGACGAATTTTCCAATTTAAAACTTATATAGTATACTTTTACGGCATATCTAACTATGAGACCCTTGAATATGAATATGCCGTTATGTCAACCCATTAAAATGTATTTTTGAACCGAATTTAAAGGTATTTGCTATTTTTCGTATGGAATCGATTACTTCTTAAAATGGTATATTGAAACATGGTATCCAGCCTTTTCGCCGAAAATTGTATTGCCGAATTTCATTCGCCAACCAACTTTTCGCAGAAGTTTCATTTGGCCGAATAACTTTTACCAAATAATTATTTCGCAACCATTTCATTTCCCAACCCCATAGTTGGGAAATGAAAATTGCCTACTAGGTTGGGTTAGGTTAGGTTCCCCCCGCCGGGTGCCCACCTTGTTGTGGTGGAGGGGATTAGTAACCGTGGCTTGGTCACCCACGGTGAAGCGAAGAGGCACCCAGGACCGGCCAGTTTGGGGCGCCGGCTGGCCCGAGGAGGGCGCTCCAAGTGGGCTCGTTGAGCCCGCTTGTGACGCGTTGGAGGTGGACCGCAGAGGAAGAGGAGTGCCGGTATTGCGGTGAGCCGTTCTCCCTATCCTCTGCGGCCGAGGTGGGATCGCAGGGGGAGAGGCGTGATGGTATTACGGTGCGCCACTCTCCCTACCCCCTGCGAACTTGGCGGGGCCGTTCCGCTGAAACGGCATCGGTGGGGCTGCAGAAGAAGAGAAGTGCCGGTGATAAGGTGCGCCGTTCTTCCTATCTTCTGCAGCCGATTTGTGGTTGGCGGCGGAACCATAGACCTGATCCGCCGCTGGGTGCCGGTAAATCTTCTACTGGCACCCATGGCTTCCACGTGGCGGGCTCGGGGGGGTCCGTCACATTACAGGATGGAGGCCGTGGAGGAAGGCGTGCCCATCCATCTGACACGCCTATCGTGGTGGGCCTTCGGGCAACTGCGGAGGAGCCGCTTGCGAATGGCTGCCGCCGGTGGGGTCGCGGATGTATGCGTAAGCGTTCCTGTAACTGTAACCCCACCAAGGCGGCGAGGCGGCAAGTGGGGGGTTTTTAGTGGGTACACCGTGGGCCATTAGCCTGGGCGGGAGTCCCACATAACGGGCCACCCCCCGCACTCGAGTGGTATGCGTAACGCATTTCCCCCCTCCCCCCCCCCCTAAACAAAAAAAAGGTTAGGTTGGATTATGTAAAGTTGGGAAATGAAATTCGGCCAAATGAAACTTCTGCGAAAAGTTGGTTGGCAAGTGAAATTTGGCAATATGATTTTCGGCGAAAAGGCAGAGAACCATTATTTCATAGTATGGGAAGAAAAATAAATGGATTTGGAAAATGTATTAATAGATATTTGTACAACGAGAGAAGAAAGTTAATATTTGCTTCGAGTGATAATTTTGAGTCCTGAGCAAGCGAAAGATTCTAAATTAGAATCTTGAGCGTAGAGAAGGACTCAAAAGCACAAGATGTAAATAACTTTATTCTCATGTTGAACACACTATTTTTCATCTCAGCAGAGAGAACATGGAAAAATACAACCTGAGAGATGCTTAATCCTTCTTCGTCAATTTATTCGCTCGTTTTTTCTTATAATTTTCTTACACTTGAGCTTAAAAACCTCAATAATTCGTTAATAACAATCATCGAAACATGTTAATAAAGTTGTTTTATAAATATCTACGACCATTTTGACATTTGCCAACTTTTTTTATTTGCGTTCGGTTACTAGCGTTTGATAATAATACGTGAGATTGTTGTAAGTAATAATATATTTCACACGTTAATCTTGTAATTTTTCCACTTATACTTATTTATTTTGATATAAAGAAGAAGAACATAAATTATTTTAAGTTTAGTATGGTTAAACATTAAAAAAATGATTAAATTATATTTACAAATTAGTTACTTGTGCGCGTTTCCGAACGTTTCTTTCTGGCTCTGTGTCAGGGTCAGGGTTTGCTATCGAAAATTTAGAATACGAATTAAAATTAAGTAATTAGATTGAATCGAATTTGTATTAGATCTAGCCCACGTACTTGGCATTTTAATTCCAACGTCAGTTCAAGGTCATTTTGTCTCACTCAGTGAGCAAAATCGTATTTTGCTCATTGAATTCAGGCAGCAAAAAACCCTCGTTCGAGCTGCTGATGCTGAGGTGAAAATTAACTTTTTTAATCAGTTTCTTAGCAATTTCCAAATGAATTAAGTAAAAAAAAAATCCGAGTAAGTGCTAGAAATGGACAGCCAGCAAAAACGATGATTTTTTTTTGTAATAGGTACATATCGGCTCAGATGTATGAATGGTACATTTCATTGTGTAGGCAAGGGAAGAAAAATCTGGAAAGCAGAATTTCATTTGCCACACAAATTTAATTAATTATTTAATTAATTTAGTAGCACTTCTCTAGTGAGTTGTGGTATATTTTTAGAATTGCCTCAAAAACCCTTTTATTTAATAACACTCACAATAGGTTTCTGAAAAAAAATCCCATACAAAAAAAATCAAGCACTCCCCTGAAATAAAACAACTTTAAACGGATTATATCGCGTATACTAAATTTAAATTACATCCCGACGTTTCGAACACTTTACAGCGATCGTGGTCACGGGTTGACTGAGTATATTTACCCCTATCTAAGGGTCACCACACACCTAGCGCTTTTCCTCGCGGAATTAGCGGAAGTAGCGGAAATTTGTCTATGGTAGCGGAAATTTGTCTATGGTAGCAGATTTTTTGTATGGAAGCCATAGACAAATTTCCGCTACCATAGACAAATTAAGCAATTTGTCTATGAATTTCCGCTATAGATTAAGCTCCCATTGCATGAAACCTTACCTCACACGGTGGCAGAGCAGACACATACTACAGCGATAGATAATACTTAGGAACACTGGACTATAGTAGGTTGCCATGGCACAGCCTGGAAGAACATAGTTTTTTTTGAATTTTAAAACGTCATTTTTTACCAAAATTTACATCATAAGGTGGCAGATTGAAACCTTTACCCATCGAAAGAGACCCCTTTGGTGACCCGAACCCGCATAGGTTGCCAGCCCTAGACCTGGTAGATTTCCAGGTCAGGCATGTTTTATGAGGCCAAAAAATGGGGTAATTTACCTCATCAGGTGGCAAGCTGAAATTGATGCAGATCGATAGCCCTTGGCGTGCCATTCACGAATATATAGGATTGCCTGCCATCAGCCTGGTAGTTTTTCTGGTCAGCCTCCTCAAAGTATCGATTTAGTAACTTGGACCAACGAGAAATTCATGTACAGAAGCTAAAATTCGAGGAATATTTTAGTGCGAACCGTGATATTTAATTAAAATCTATATATTGACAGTCTTGCAATGCATACGTGTTGAAATAATAGGGTAAATGAACCAGTTCTGGTAATTTCTCACTAATTATATAGATGACTACCGGAAAATTAGACTGCGGGTAATATTGAGGACGCCGCGAGAATAAATCATCAGTGTGTGACGTAAAATAGGTTAATCACCTCATTTCCGCAATCTCCTATTACTGCTTCGCTTAAATATGCTCAATCTGTGGGTGAAAAAACACCCTGACTTGGGTACTTTGATTACTGCGTGAAGTCATAATATATACGACCGACGCCTACCAGAGCACTCTCTACTACTAAAGGGTAAGCATCCTTCATGCGCATAGACTATAGGGCTGCTATCCCCTGGAAATAGGCCGCGCCCGTGCATCCCGTATCCGTCATGACAGTATTTTCAAATATGGGAAATAAATGTTTCCGTTTAAGTTCAAAGTTCACTTAATGTTAAACGTGACATATACCTAAGATCTACGTACGGTCATGCTGGATATTATAATTATGTAGAAATCATAGGACATCATTAATCACTAAGTATTTTGTTCTTACCTCTTTTCCATTTCAATTGGGATTGGGCCTCTTCGTATGTAGGCACCAGGACTTTCAGTCTTGGGTATTCGATGGTTCGTTATTCAGGGCCAAACCCGCATAGGTCGCCAGCCCTAAGCCTGAGAGATTTCAAGGTCAACCATGTTCCATGAGGCCAGTAAATGGGATAATTTACCCTATCAGATGGCAAGATGAAACTGATTTAGGGTCACAACACACCTAGCGGAATTCCTCGCGGAATTAGCGGAAGTAGCGGAAATTTGTCTATGGTAGCAGATTTTTTGTATGGAAGCCATAGACAAATTTCCGCTACTTCCGCTAATTCCGCGAGGAATTCCGCTAGGTGTGTTGTCACCCGTAGATCGATAGCTCTAGGCGTTCCATTCACGAGAATATAGGTTTGCCTGCCATCAGCCTGGCAGTTTTTTGGTTAGCCTCCCTAAACTATCGATGTTAATATCTTGGAAACAAGTGAAATGCGCGTAGAGATACTAACATTCAAAGTATATTTAAATGCAAACCTTGATATTTAATTAAATCTACAAATTGTGAGTCTCGCACTTCATACGTGTTGAAATAATAGGGCAAATGAATCAGTTGTGGGCATTTCTCATTGGTATTTTCGGTGTTTAGGGTTCCGTAGCCAAAATGGCAAAAACGGAACCCTTATAGTTTCGCCATGTCCGTCCGTCCGTCCGTCCGCGGTCTAGCTCAGTGACCGTTAGCACTAGAAAGCTGAAATTTGGTTTGAATATGTGAATTAACCAAACCGACAAAACGCGAAAAATATATTTTGTTAGGGTACCTGGAGGTACACGTGAAGTGGGGGGCGAAATTTTTTTTCGTTCCAACCAAGTTGTGTGGGGTATCGATCGTTGGATAGGTCTTTTAAAAAGTAATTAGTAGAAGTGGGTCCTAAAATTTAAAAAAAAAAAACATGAAACTGAGACCCAATGAGTACCTTCAATGAAAACTATATTGAAATAAATCGGTTCAGCCGTTTTTGAGTTATCATTCAAAAACCCATAGTGAAAGGACATAAGTAAAAATGACGTAAGCGCCGCCAAATTTCCTGTAAGATATGACCTTTTGAATTAATGGTTTCAGTTTACTGAACCCTACACTGAGCATGGCCCGACATGCTCTTGGCCGGTTTTTCTTTCAATGTAGTGATCCTACTAACTTCAAGGTTTTTTTACATCTCGTGTTCTTGAGATCCCTCGCTACGCTCAAGATTTAAACTTAGAATCACTCGCTTCGCTCGTGATTCAATTATAGAATCTTTCGCTTACTCGGGACTCAAAATCAACACTCGCAAGAAAAACCAACTTTCCTCTCTTGTTGCACAAATAACTATTTCCAGTTTTTATTATACCATTTAGTCGGGATCATGCACATATTCAAACCAAATTTCAGCTTTCTAGTGCTAGAGGTCACTAAGCTAGACCGCGGACGGATGGACGGATGGATGGATGGACGGACATGGCGAATCTATAAGGGTTCAGTTTTTGCCATTTAGGCTACGGAACCCTAAAAACGGGACCCTATTACTTAGATTCCGCTGCCCGTCCGTCCGTCCGTCCATCCGTCCGTCCGTCCGTCCGCGGTCTAGCTTAGTGACCTCTAGCACTAGAAAGCTGAAATTTGGTTTGAATATGTGCATGATCTAAGCCGACTAAATGGTAGAATAAAAACTGGAAATAGTTATTTGTGCAACAAGAGAGGAAAGTTGGTATTTCTTGCGAGTGTTAAATTTTTAGTTCCGAGTAAGCGAAAGATTCTATAATTGAATCACGAGCGAAGCGAGTGATTCTAAGTTTGAATCTTGAGCATAGCGAGGGATCCCAAGAACACGAGATGTAAAAAAACCTTGAAGTTAGTAGGATCACTACATTAGTAGGATCACTACATTTAGTAGTAGGATCACTACATAGGTAGTAGGATTACAAAAAAAAATTCGTCCCCCACTTCACGTGTACGGGAGGTACCCTAACAAAATATATTTTTCGCGTTTTTATTCTACTGTTTTGTCGGTTTGGTTAATTCACATATTCCAACCAAATTTCAGCTTTCTAGTGCTAACGGTCACTGAGCTAGACCGCGGACGGACGGACGGACGGACATGGCGAAACTATAAGGGTTCCGTTTTTGCCATTTTGGCTACGGAACCCTAAAAACCGAAAATACCAATGAGAAATGCCCACAACTGATTCATTTGCCCTATTATTTCAACACGTATGAAGTGCGAGACTCACAATGTGTAGATTTAATTAAATATCAAGGTTTGCATTTAAATATACTTTGAATGTTAGTATCTCTACGCGAATTTCTCTTGTTTCCAAGATATTAACATCGATAGTTTAGGGAGGCTAACCAAAAAAACTGCCAGGCTGATGGCAGGCAAACCTATATTCTCGTGAATGGAACGCCTAGAGCTATCGATCTACATCAGTTTCATCTTGCCATCTGATAGGGTAAATTATCCCATTTACTGGCCTCATGGAACATGGTTGACCTTGAAATCTCTCAGGCTTGGGGCTGGCGACCTATGCGGGTTCGGCCCTGAATAACGAACCATCGAATACCCAAGACTGAAAGTCCTGGTGCCTACATACGAAGAGGCCCAATCCCAATTGAAATGGAAAAAGGTAAGAACAAAATACTTAGTGATTAATGATGTCCTATGATTTCTACATAATTATAATATCCAGCATGACCGTACGTAGATCTTAGGTATATGTCACGTTTAACATTAAGTTAACTTTGAACTTAAACGGAAACATTTATTTCCCATATTTGAAAATACTGTCATGACGGATACGGGATGCACGGGCGCGGCCTATTTCCAGGGGATAGCAGCCCTATAGTCTATGCGCATGAAGGATGCTTACCCTTTAGTAGTAGAGAGTGCTGTGGTAGGCGTCGGTCGTATTATATATTATGACTTCACCGTGTTTTTTCACCCACAGATTGAGCATATTTAAGCGAAGCAGTAATAGGAAATTGCGGAAATGAGGTGATTAACCAATTTTACCTCACACACTGATGATTTATTGTCGCGGCGTCCTCAATATTACCCGCAGTCTAAGTTTTCCGGTAGTCATCTATATAATTAGTGAGAAATTACCAGAACTGGTTCATTTACCCTATTATTTCAACACGTATGCATTGCAAGACTGTCAATATATAGATTTTAATTAAATATCACGGTTCGCACTAAAATATTCCTCGAATTTTAGCTTCTGTACATGAATTTCTCGTTTGTCCAAGTTACTAAATCGATACTTTGAGGAGGCTGACCAGAAAAACTACCAGGCTGATGGCAGGCAACCCTATATATTCGTGAATGGCACGCCAAGGGCTATCGATCTGCATCAATTTCAGCTTGCCACCTGATGAGGTAAATTACCCCATTTTTTGGCCTCATAAAACATGGCTGACCTGGAAATCTACCAGGTTTAGGGCTGGCAACCTATGCGGGTTCGGGTCACCAAAGGGGTCTCTTTCGATGGGTAAAGGTTTCAATCTGCCACCTTATGATGTAAATTTTGGTAAAAAATGACGTTTTAAAATTAAAAAAAAACTATGTTCTTCCAGGCTGTCCCATGGCAACCTACTATAGTCCAGTGTTCCTAAGTATTATCTATCGCTGTAGTATGTGTCTGCTCTGCCACCGTGTGAGGTAAGGTTTCATGCAATGGGAGCTTAATCTACTACTTCCGCTAATTCCGCGAGGAAAACCGCTAGGTTTGTGGTGACCCTAAAATACAATGTACAGAAAAACTACCCACATGTAAAATATTAAATACAAACAAAAAAGGTGAGTGTAGTGTACATGCCAGAAGGGCCGATAAAGCTAGTTATAAAATACCTAATTAATCTAATTATTGATTTACTACTATTACATAGAGAGTTAAATTAGATAAAATTAAGTTTGAATCCCTATGTAATATTTTATTGCGCTATGTTTTTTATTTTAGTTATTTCAATGTTGTGTCGCACTCCGTGCCTTCACTCACTTACTCACATAAAGTCCGGAAGACCTGCGTTAGCCCAACCAGGCCACCCATACTGAGTCGTGACCGTTTCGTGGCTTAGGGTCGCCACACACCTAGCGGTTTTCCTCGCGGAATTACCGGAAGTAGCGGAGATTTGTCTATGGTAGCGGAAATTTGTCTATGGTAGCAGATTTTTTGTATGGAAGCCATAGACAAATTACCGGAAGTAGCGGAAATTCATAGACAAAATGCTTAATTTGTCTATGAATTTCCGCTACTTCCGGTAATTCCGCGAGGAAAACCGCTAGGTATGTGGCGACCCTTAGATGTGATAGGTATGTCATGTTAGATTAGTAGGTATCCTGCCTTTTTGCCGAAAATTGTATTGCCAACTTTCACTTGCCAACCAACTTTTCGCAGATGTTTCGTTTCGCCGAATAACTTTTTATTTTATTGCCCAACCCCATAGTTGGGTATATGAGACTACTAGGTTGGGTTAGGTTAGGTTGGATTATGTAAAGTTGGGAAATAAAATTTGGCTAAATGAAACTTCTGCGAAAAGTTGGTTGGCAAGTGAAATTCGGCAATACAATTTTCAGCGAAAAAGCAGAGAATCATTCGTCGTTAGAATGTTTTTTTTACTTCACTTCATTTGAATAACAGACAGGAATATTGTTAAAAGTAAAATGACGTGTTCACCTGTAATTGGGGTGTATAAGTACCCATATACATCATAAGGAATTTTTGTATCCCACTTTATCTTATGTACTCTGTTGGTGTCCCGTATAATAAACAAAATAAAAAAATAAAATAAAATATTCCTTCCCTGTTTTTTTATGTGTGAATACCATGTAACCGTTCGCCACGAATAAATTATTTATATTTCTATTTAATGGTTTATGTTGCATAAAGAATACCGTCAATGGACGGCAACTTGCATTCACTAAATCAAACTAAAGATTCTGTAAAGTCCCATTAAGTATTAAGTAGAACTACACTAATTCAGTTTTTAGTATTAGTTAAGTATAATATCTCTAAACCAGTACTACTCTAAATCAAATTTTTCTATACTTTATCTAAAGTAACCTTACAAAATCAGTATCGTCTTAAGTCATAGTTCGTTAAGAATAATAAGACTTAACGCCATTTTATACTTTTGGTAAAAAAGAAATTGAAAAATTCCGACGCTAAATCATACAAAATTTAAGCACATTGAAGTTCGATTTTTGTTATAGTGATAATAATTGCATTTATATCTCGAACATTTACAGAAAAGTAGTATTCTGCTCTGTATGTAAGCAAATTTTTCATTTAGCATCATATTATTCCTAATATTTATTGCTATTTTTCCAGTATTTTGTAGGCCCGTCTATTTTATAGCCCTTTCGATCAATTTTACACGATAAACAATCATGCGTTATAGTTTTTAAATGCCTATAGTGACATAAAACGGTATTTCGTAAACGTAAAGAAAATAGTTAATCGCCATTTTGATAATCCTTCAATGAATTCTTGTTATAGTTTATAAAAGTTCGCCATGTTTTCTAAAATACAACTCCATGAGTAAAAAAAGTTTAAAAATTTTCTTTGTTAAGAGGGGATCGAATTTGTGCAACTCAGTGTTAATAGTTTAAAGTAAGTCTTGTAGATATCTTTAAGTTTATTTCTTGGTATTAAGTCAACCTTCGAGATATCTTGAAACCAAAGTTTAGAGATCTGTTAAACCCCCATTCTTAAGTAGGGTTTAAGTTTGTCTAAGCAATAGTATTAACTGTTTCTTGATATTGACTATAAGTTTGTGCCCACTTTTTCTAAACTGTATCTTAAGTATATCTTCAAGGGATCTTCAGTGACATAATGGTCTTAACCAAGACAACAGCAAAAATTTGTCTAATTGTCTTCAAGATATCCACAAACCCTTTTTAAGACATTCCATTGCTACTTGGGCGGGGACTAAATTTTTTTGAGTTTCGGAGTGATTATTTCTTAAAATATCCACTTGATCAAAAATTGTTCAAAAAAACCTCAATGTTATTTTTGAAAACCTAATAAAAATGAATGAAATCTGGTAAAAAAAAATTCACATACTTAGTTACTTACATACATGTGTGTAATCCCCCCCTCCCCGCCCCCCCCCCCCCCCGCCGTAAAATGTTTTTCAGAAACACTACAAAACTAAGTAACGGCAAACACAATACACCTTAAGTTTAATGATATCTCGTGTAGTTTCCGAGATTCCGAGTAAAATAGCTGTGACATACGGACGAACGGATGAACGGACGGACAGATAGGCGGATATGATGAAACTATATGGGTTCCGTTTTTGAAATTTTGGCTACGGAATCCTAAAAATGGGGTCAAGCCCCGGATTGTGCCACTGACTTTTTGGAACCATATACTTATACGAAATATAATACGTATTCGGCGGAGGAAAACTCCCTCACAAAACCAGATCCCCAATTCAGAGTTAGTTTCCCTTCACTGGTTTTTTTTTTTTGGGTTTGGGTAGTCTGATGGTAGTCACTTTAAAAACTAGTGCCTACGCCATGGGTTTTGGTTGCAAAATTAAGCCGTTACAATAAATACCGGCACTAACTAAGGAGCATGATTAAAACTGCTGGTTAGTACATTTCCTAACGTTTGGCCATTAGTAATGTTCTCTCATCAATAATGCTAATCATATACGAGCCCCTACCGCGTCTAGCCACTTTTCAGGCTAATATCATTAGGTAGGTACATACAGGGTGCACCGGTGACCAGGGGGAACCGATAGAGTGCCGCTGGTAACCAAATTAATCTGGCTGCGGTGAGCTGGTCACTAAACTAATTGCTTCCAATTTAAAAGAACTGCAACGAACGGTTTTTGACGTGGATTTTTGACGCCGCGTAATGTTTAGGGCAGGCCAGTGCAGTGCTTGAATTTCGGATACCTACTTGCTATTAAATGGCTATACTGTTAGCATATAATGATTAATGTGTTTGAAAAAATATCCTTGTCCAATAACTGCCTACGTTTATCAGTACAAATTTTCAAAAAAAAAACAATATTTCGGTCATTGGTCGCTTTCATACTATCCCGTTGACGGCAGATTACCGTCACAATATTCTGATGCGTTAGTAATGTTAGTATGTACGGTTTCATTATATGAGACTGATTCGTCCAGCCCAAGTCCAGCCCACTGAAAGTCACCATACATGTGAACGCACCAGATTTTCGTGACGGTAATATGCTGTCAATGGTAAAGTATAAAAACCGATCATTTAGTAAACTTCACTATAATGAATTAAAGCAGCAGATAATTCCTAATTTAAACTAAGCAAAGCTCAACGACCCGTGGACGTTGCATCCATGAATATTCAGCAGTTGACACTACGGACAGAATTTAATTAGATCCGTTAAAGGCAAACCAATTTGACTCTTACTAGTTTCGATATAAGGTTTCACATAAATCAGCAATTGCGCTGGAGTGTAAGTAAATATACATATATGTATTTTAATCGTGTTTTTTTTTAATTCTATTAGTGCGTGTACTTATAAATGTTTATTCATTGAATTACTAGTACTACAAAAAGTGTTTACCTATAATGGAAGTTGCACTGTCACTGTTACTCGAGAGCTAGGAAACGCATAGACGCTCACGCGGAACGATGTATTAACACAGGATAATATAATAGTATTTCATACTGAAGTTCATCTTCCTTACAAAATCACTAATCAGTGTTTGACAGATGAACGGTGACACATGACGTCTCCATACAAATTTGCCTTTCGACTGTCTAGTGTCTAGGGTTGACAAATACGCGATTAGTTTGCTGGACGTGCCTCAATCTACCTCAATCTTCCTAATCAATCAGTCATTTTAACACAAAAATAGATAAATGGCAGATTTATTACCTAATTTATCCAATCTAACTGTTACTTTAGAACAAAACTACTACTTAAATATTTTATCTAATCTATGGTCATGCCGCAAAGAGCCGCGAATAAACGAAGGGGATTTTGACAACCCCGAAAACGTATCCGATACGTTCCATGGACACCCTTGGTGTTACCAAGGCTGTCCATCAAATAGTATAGTAAGTTATGGATGGTAGAAGGTAAGGATGACAATCTCTCTGTTACAAAAGTGTCCACCAAAAGGCGTGGAATTGGTGGCGCCACTTTAGCTTTAGCTAGTCCGGGTTCATACACGAAAGCAATACTAGCGCTACGATGGCGCTACGTGGAGAGATTTAGAACTTTTAGTTGCTGTTTCCCGCCGCTGGACACTTTTTAGACGGTTCTCATATAAGAGATTGTCATCCTTACATTCTACAATCCATAATAGTAAGTATTGGTGTCCATCTCCACGAAGTGACAGCTACGGCCTTGGAACGTATCTGATACATTTTCGGGGTGTCAAAATACATAAAGGCAAGAAACTTAAAACATTTAAGTAGTTTATTTATAGTAGTAGTTTTGTACTAAAATAAAAATAAGATTAAGCAAATTAGGTAATAAATCTGGCATTTATCTTGTATTAACATTACTGATAGATTTGGTAGATTGGGGCAGATTGGGGCATGACTTACTTGTCAACCCTAGAATGACAAAAGGTAAAATTGAATGGAGACGTCATGTGTCACCGTATTGACCGTATCTGTCAAACACTGATTGTGTAGGGAAGATAACCTTCTGTATGAAATATTATTATGTGGACGAGTTTAGTGCAAGGTACCACTTTGTCGATTTCAAGGACACTTTTTTCTTTCACTAATAGACAGTGCATATTGCGTAGTGTTAGAAAATACAAGTAACTCCATATCGACGAAGTGGTCCCTTTGTCCGTACACTGACACATATTATTCTGTGATATTACATTGGTTTAAACAAACATATGGCGGTTAGCGTCAGCGACCAGAGTCGAGCGAACTGATAGAGTGCAACTCAGCAAAGATTAGACGCCCAAAGTTGTCTAGATAAATAATCTCATAAGGTGCTTTCTCTTTTCAGGTAAGTAATCCTCAATGCGGTCACGGTCAGTTATTGGTGAGGGTAAGTAGATAATTTGGTCAATGAGACAAATGACAACACGAAAGTGTTGATCATATTACATTCACGTAATACATATACCTAGTAGGTATACATTCAACGATTTTATAAGACTTCGACAATATCATATCATTGAGTAACAGGAGATGACATCCCTAACAGAATACATACTAAGTCAATGTCCCTAACAAAATTTTTCAACCATGAGTTTAAGTGATCGGCACTTAAAGTCCATACATTCGCTCTTGAAACACTGACATGATGCTAAGCAACTGACAGCTGTCAACGGCCAAACATGCAGCACAAAATTTGTTCTAGATGTCACATCTAGTAGGATCTACCTACATAATAAATCAATGGACAATATCATCGTATTGGCTTTTGCTCGGCTCGTTTTGTGAAACTTGGCGTAGCCACCGGCAATAGTATTTTCCTACAAGAAGGCCGCAAAAATATGTGACAAGCTCTTGCCGTTGACTGTACAGTACGGGACGTCATAATAAAGGAACATTTCTAGGGGTATAGCACTGTGCAGTGTGCAGAGTACGGCGGCGACAACCTGCAGTGAACCAATAATAGTGTCGAAGGATAGATACTCGGGCACTGTATTAAATTACTTGTACATATACTTCGAGCTTGGTCATAATAAAGAGTTGATCAAAGAAACTTAGTCTATCTAAACATCATTCCACATAAAACATCCCTAAAATGTCAACGCTCTGTCAACTACCATCAAACAGTTTTAAAGTCAGTCTCTTTGTTTTATTACGGACTTAAACCCCACTTTAAAGGTCGCCGGAGTTCACTCGTTCAGAAACGGTTCAGTGTACGATCTGAAATACAGGGTTAACACTCTGGTTGACAGCGTTTAATCTGTTCACTGCACTTTTACATTTAAAAAATCATTCAATTTAGATCATAAAAATGTGTTAAGAAATAACTAATAAAGTAATCGTCCAAGTGCCCACTGTCCCAATGCATGTCATCTTTAAACTTAAGCAATAAAGTTGAGAACATGGTGTCAACTATTGGGCATTTGCGTGTCGAATACTAGGACGTTTAACTTATGACAGATGTTAACGAAAGTTTTTACTACTAAACTACATAATTCTACATGGGTAATGGTAATAGCAATGTTAAAATGTATATTATTCATACGATAATTTAGTTCGCAAAAAGTGCGAAATGACTAGAAAAGTAGGCGTGGCCTGCGTGGGTGATGTATATAATTGGTTTGATGACATTGGTTTCCGTTTATAAGTGGTGTTTAATGAAGAAAATCGGGATTCGACACAATCGCAATGAAGGGTTTCGTTCTTCCGTATTTTTTCGTGTTTAAACAATTAAAAGTATTTTTAGTGTCATCAATTCAAAAGTGATTCTCTCATAGGTACACGTATATGTATCACTTTTTCATATAATTCAGCCATGCAAACCATCGTTCCGGTCAACATCAGATTATCTGACAATGCCGCTCATTCATTAAACTCCATCAATGGCCTAGGGAACAAAAAGACGTGCGAAAACCCCCACTTTCCTCGCTCGTTAGTGCAAAATATAGTCTACCAAAGACAGGTAAATAATGAAAACTTACAATCTCCGCACAAACTTCTTCTCTCATCTCAGAGGTTAACTGGAAGAGATTGCTATAGAGTAATAAGATATTTCCAACAGTTACAATAAAAATGACCTTTAGAAGGAGGAAATTTAAGGAAGTGAGACCTTGCTAGTATGACTAATGTAAATTAACTAATGCTCGCACTGGGACACAGATGACTCGAAAGTCGAAACAGAGGCAAAAGCTGTCATGGTTACCATGTGGCTCTGTTATCCATATTGGTTACCATATCTATTATCATAGTAAAATCAAATTTTAGGAACATTTATTAGAGAAATCATTTATTAACTAATATGCCCTACTCCAGAAATAGCAACATGATAGATAATTGTAGGTAGCTATTGTTTCCCACATGATTTGATTTGCTGTTGCATGTGTCATTATTATTTATTATTTTAGCTTTATTTTCCACACAAATTCTTGTGTCATATATATTTTCGGGTAGGTACTTGTTTACGATTTTTGTTAAGTGGCCCCTCTGTGGGTAAAATGTGCAAATGCATGTGTCATAACCAGTCCATATTATTGACTAGTCTTTGTGTCTACTATAGTCCGTTCGCTTTGTATGTAGATATAGCCCCATTGTTGTCTAGAAAGTAGTTCATCTAGGCCGCGCTGATTGGCTCAGATACATTTTATCATAAATCTCGTTTCATATTCAGTAGCCCATAGTTATTGACAAGTTGAATATTTCATAGCAAACTACGGGGAAACAAGTTATTGTTTTTTAGAATATTATTTTTATATACCTGAATACTTATTTGTTTATAAACAGAAACTATGGACGTGCAATGATTCTTACATACAGCCTTGGCCAGAAGTGTTGAGCACTAAAGCGATTTTCATACAAAACTGGAAAGTTTAGTCCATCGTTTCCATCTTTGTTTAAGTTATTTTGTCAATTAATTTAAACTAATAGGCATGTTTTGTTGAAGTTAGTAGTAACTGCATAGAATATTTGCAATATGTCGCACCGACTTAAATTTACATTTTTGGTACCTGGTCTTCTGTTTTCATATTTTTTAAGTACAGTCAGCGTCAGAGATACGTGACCCCCCTAGGTGTAAAACTGGAACTCTCGTTCGACACGAGAATCGGCATTTACCACACTGTCATTTAATTCTTTCAAAAATGAAATATCTCAAATCTGCTTGTCAGCTAAGCTGGGATCGATCCTGGGGCCTCGGCTCACACTCATTCGCTTCACTGATACATTAGTCCGGCTTTTTTCCGCTGGGCTATCGTAACACATGGACTACACAACAAAAATATGAACCAGTTCCGACCGGCAATAGAGAACTATGACAAAATCTATAAAAATGGACTTTATTGTCAATGGCGCTTACGCCGCATCGGGTTGCGCATCGTTGCATTTTTATTGGAGCATCGCTGATAATGGCGTAAGCGCCATCGACATCGAGGTCCCTTAACATAGATATTCTGTTCCAACTATTACTTATATCTATACTCGTCCCTGTTTTGCAAGCTTGTCTTGGATCATATTAGTAATGTCTTTGGTTTATCAATATTTTCCTACCCTCATTTTTATTCATTTTATTTCCACAGACGACTAACAACGACTTTTACCAATTACATTTTAAGGTTTAATTTACTGGAGTAAATGCGTCTAGTTATTTCGTGGAGAAAATTTGTCTGAGGGTAAGTCATAATTTGCGTGTGCGAATCATACCTGTGTCGCAACGCAATTACGATCTCTCGACAATCCTTTTGCATTTCAAGCAATTGAATAACTGCCCCCGTCCGTTTTTTTGTGTTTCAATGACAATATGGTTCGATAAAATTGTGGTTCTTTGGGAAGAGAACAAAAGTATTAAACAAATAGCACACGAGTACTGAATATAACGGTAAGTTTGTAACCTGTGACTCCATTGGGACATTTATTATTTAGTAAAAAAAGTAAAATGTTATCAATAAGTTAAGCCACCAGATTTTGTTTGTGAGGATTTACTGTCGTGTGTTTACCTATATATGGGATAAGATAGAAAAATATATTTAACGGAAAAGTCTTTTAATCGGCAGCTTTTTTATGTGAAGTAATAGGTATAGTCTTAGAGCCATGTTTATTTTTAAAGCTATTTGAGTTTTTTAAGTTTTATCATCATAAACGAGCAAATTTAATACTATTTTTACTTGCAGAGAAATACGATTCACAGATGGGTGAGATTCGTTATATCGTATTTACTGACGAGAAATATTTTAAGTCAGACAAAGATGGAAGAAAAATATTGTGGCGCAGAAGTGGAGAGCGATTTGACCCCAAAAATATGCTAGACCTTAGAACAAGCGGAAGGATATCATTAGGTGGGTATATTATATTAAGTATACAATTTTCATTACCTGCACTTTAAAAAAAAACTGTGATTTCAGTTTTACGTTTTTCAAGTTATGGTATGCTCATGATATTTTTTTTTAGCGTATTGGGGCTGGATGTCATCTATGGGGCCCGAGCAGCTCGTTGAAGTTGGAGGCCGAATGAACAGCGAGCGATACCTCGAAGTGTTACGTGACGTCATGTTGCCTTCCGTTCGCGTCGCCTATCCCGAAGGACAAATTTATTTAGTGCAAGACATAAATCATTGGTGCATGACAATAGTGCAGTGCATCGTTCCCGTATAGTGAAAGAGTGGTTAGCCTTACAAACAGACATCACTGTATTAGATTGGCCTTCTAAAAGCCCTGACCTTAATTAATCCTATTGAGAATTTATGGTGCTTAACTGGGACCCTACACAAGTCAAATCAAGACAAAACTTAGACGAAGAAGTTTATAGAAAGTGGGAATTGATGAGGAACAAAAATGTATGTTCAAACATGGTTTCAAGCATGAAAAGCCGGCTAAAACAAGTAGAAGATAAAAAAGGTTTTCCTCTATGTTATTAGTAAAAATTGTAAAAAAAAATGTGTTGTTGGTATTTCTCCATTATTGGGCAAATATTTACTCCATGCAAGTTTTAAAATAATGAGTAGGTATAATGCTATTGTATAAGTAGTGTCTAACAAATTATATTGTTTTTTTGCAAATAACAAGATAGTGCTTTTTAAACAAGTAGGCTTTTCCAAGAGGTAACTCGTTAATTTCTACCTTAAAAACCATACATATTGTTAGCCATTTAATGTAGTTTTTTTAACATGGATTCTTCTTCATTAGTATTATTTCAAGTCAATTTGATGTGACATGACTGAATAAAGTGTTTCTGTTAATAGGAAATTTCAATGTAACTTTAATGGGAGCTGTTTGAATTCGACCTAATTAGTGGAGAAATACCCTATGCTTACTAAGATTGTGGTAAGGTTGCATTGCATTGGTAACGGGCTATGAGATGAATTATTGTTATCTTTGATAACATGTCGTTTCTCTTTGCAACGTTAAATAGCTGGTTTAGATTACGTATTACATATTGATAATGGCATACAGACTAATAGGGCGAGGAGCGGTCTAACCTATACTCATTTTTGAAATTGTTTTTTGAATAGCCCATTTTATACTTAAAAGCCTCTTCCCGCAATTTCCACAACTCCCACCGCTGTGTCCCGCCATCTCTGTCTAAAGTATAACTGAAAAATTGTGTTAAATGCAATAAGAATATTAATTTATAATCAAAGAAAAGGGAAACTATACATTTCACTTTTAACCGAGTAGTTTGGTATTACTTATAAAAAAAGTTATGACCCGACTTGTTTTTACGGTTCTATTCAATGAAGTAAAATGTAGGTATAATCTAAAGTAAACAACCAAAGTGTAATGCCTTATAAAGTTAAACAGCATGCAGACCACCAATACCACAATTTTAAACAGTAAGAGTTAAGCTAAAGGTATTTTACTTGTTAACTTTAAGTTTCACTGATGTATAATTGACTACACATTATAATTTAACTAGGAAAATATTTAGCTGTAAAATATATAGTAATCAGTTTACAGAACACGCATAATATATCTACTGTCATATATATATATATTACCCCCATTATTCAGTTAGTAAACAATATTTAATATAATAGTATTTAAATACCTACTTTTTAGTTAATAAAAAGTTACCAGTGACTATGGAATTTTCATTATTAGTCCTTAAAAAAAAGATTTTAACTTCTATTTTAATTAAACTTACTATATTAAATAGGATGTTAATAAATTATTAATAAAAAAGAACAAGTATAAAAATACAAAAAGTATCCTCTACGTAGATTCGAACCGCGAACCTAGTGTTTTACTAGTCTGTTACACTATCCATCACGCTGCACGGACTCTTGTGAAGTTAACGAAATTATTGTTCTAGTTAAAAATTGATTAAAAGGGTAATTTTAATGTTCCGAGTTAATAACTGAGTAGGTAATAAGGAATAACAAAACGTATAAAATAAATATTTGTGGTAATGTAAAAAAATATTAAAATCAGGATTATAAAACAAAAGTAAAAAAAAAGCAAAAAGTGTGATTCTTATGCTGGGGTTCGAACTAGCGACCACATTTGTCTATTGCTGGAGGGGGGTCACATATCTCTGACGCTTACTGTACCTTGAAAGTGTTATAAAGTGAAGTTTTCTATATTTATAAATAAAATATAACATTTACCGTTACCGTACATTGTTAGGATAGGGAAATAAAGCTTAACATCAAAATTGTAAACAAAAAACACACTATGCTCAACACTTCTGGCCAAGGCTGTAGCTTTATAATTAGTTAGTTTATAATGTTCGTTTTTTAGTCGGCCGTTTGAAAATTCACAGACCATTTTTACACTACTAGGCTCAATCCATAAAGGTAAAATTTACAAGTAAGTACTCCGTAAAATGGCGTTTGACACACGCTTGACCAATAGAGAGGAGCGTTTTGGTAATGTCGCTTTTAACTTGTAATATTATTAATTACTTATTAATCTTATTATTATATAATACACAACAATAACATAAAACTACACTACACAACGCCAACTAAATTCAAACACGTAGGTACACAAAATCACGAATAAACTTGCAGCTTGATTTGATGCAATATGGCCCTGGATCGTGTTTGTAAACATAACATTTTTCGATTTCGCTGTTTTCTGCTCTATCTAACACATGGTTGTTAGAAAGAGAAGGCAACAGCGAAATTGTGAGTTGTGGCTTAATTAAACACGACCCTGTTATTGAATTTAATTTATTCAAAATTTAACTACTTAGCAACGCAAGGGCCTGAAAAATGGTTAGAAATTTGAAATCAGAAATATTAGTTACGAGCATTTTTATAAACTTCGCCAGTTGAAAATAATTGCGCCAAATCATATTTTGCTCCGCTGTGGAAGCTAGAAAAATTGAATTTTCCGGAACACCCCGCCCAGATTGGCTTTTCACTGCGCCTGGTTTTTAATTGGCCAGACTTAGGGAAATCGGTACCCGGTTTCCGATTCCACCCTTCAATATCGATAAGATAACGTCTGGGACGAGATTTGTGTACTGATGGGACAATGAAAGGCACCTTATGCCAAATTGAAAAGAATATAAACGATTTTTTTCAAGTTGGTTTTAGGAACCCTACCGAATCCGAACTTGAAGCTTCCTTGAGCAATCTACTGGTTTTTTTTTACTTTTATATCCGGAAGAACTTATTAGTAAGAGCCAAAGAGTTAAGGGTAGATTTATTATGCCCGTGACAAAGAAAGCAATGTTTCCAAAATATGAGTTTATCTCTAATTAAAGTATGTAAGTAGTGTACGTATCTACCAGTGGGGGACTGGGGGTGGGTCAAAAATTTTCTTAATCAAGCCGATGCTGAATGGCTTAAAATTTCTTCATGAGCTGTAGGAAAACTGCTCCGACGCCGAAACTAAGACAAGCCGACAGGAATCGTGTTCTACGGACACGCCGCCACTGGTACCTACCTAGAAATATTAAAATAAAAGACCCAGTGGGTTGAAAATTGAAAACTATTTTAATATTGCCTCAATACTTTACTGTATTGCATAAAATAATCTTCATACCTTGGATAAAACTCTACTTGAGAACATTGAGAATTATAAGTACGTACTTAATATAATTAGGTTGGTGTGGGTAGTAAGTAGGATTTTAGGTGGCAGTCACTTATAATAAAAACTGTTACTACAATTGAAACCTTCTGGCCAATACAATAAAGTCACTGATCGGCTGATCGCAAATAAAATTTAATACCAAATTCATCTGTTGAACTAAAGCTATCGGGAAAGCGCCTGAATCCTATTGTGATTGATTTTTAACTCCCGGTTTTTCCAACCTATGGAAATCTCTTGGGCCGATACTTAATAGTTTGATAGTTATTTGTACATGGGTTCTACAGAGTGAAACCCCAAAAACAATAAGTACAGTCGCCATCAAATATATCGGAGCGGCCAGGGTACTCAAAATATCTGAACATGCTCTTTATCGCCCTGACAATAGAAGCGTTGTTCAGATATTTGTGACCAGCTTGGCTGTTCCGATATATTTCATTTTCATGGAGACTTTACAATAATGCAACTGATAGTGATAGTTCATTTTTAGGAAACTGTATGAATTCAGTCTCTTGATTTTTAGTCCGGCGATTTAGTTCTCATGTAAAGTTTTGGCAACTTAAAAGTATCTACGGCTATGCCATAAATGGCAGATAGGAGATAGGTAGTATAGTAAGTACTTGCAGAAGTAGATTCGATTGCAAATTACCCTCAGTTAATGCTTCTTAGATACCATTGAATTTAATGGGGACTAAATTTCGAGAAAGTACCTGAACGGGAAAGCACCTACGACGTACAGTCCCCATGAAATATACCGGAGCGGGCACGGTACTCAAAAATATCTAAACAAGCACCTTATCGCCTTGACAATAAAAGCGTTGTTCAGATATTTGTGACCACCATTGGCCGCTCCGATATATCTGATGGCGACTGTACAGTACATATAGGCTTCCGAATCTTCCGATCCGAAGCATTTCGGCCTTAGACTATTCATACTGGACTCGCCTTTAAGTAACTTCCCCTCTGTCGACAATCTTGCACTGACGTGCATGTACGTGCATAAATACGGTGTCACTATCGATTCATGCTCAGTCACAAAATCGTCTCAAACCAAAGCACAGACTGTCACAGACATCGAGAAAATGCCTGCATGTGCTGTGAGCACGTGCAATAAACGTTCGACAACATCGAACAAAGAAAAAGATGGCATAACGTTCCATTCGTAAGTAATTTAAATATTATTGTATAAATAAAATGTTTATTTTATGAGAATATTTTTATCACACGTCAAACTGAATCGATTAATATTAAGTAAATAAACGATTTGGATTGCAATCGACTGAATTGATTGCAATGAAATATGATCACCCTCACGAGACTTCGTTTTTTCATGTTTTGCAAAAATAACTTAATGGCATATAAAACAGAGTATATATTAGTATAAAAAATATTACTCAATATTTTGGTGACGTCAGCGATCATCCCCACGAGACTTGAAGTCCATAATTTATTAAATGAACCTAATTTCAATTGTAATAGAGTTAATTATTGAAAATAACAGAAGGGCGTACCGAGACTACCGACACTTCAAGTAGAGCATGGAAAGTGTCGATTGATTAAAGCAACATTGTGTCGATGCTAATATTTATTATTAGGTATAAAATTGCCTGCCAAATGAATACTTTTTTTTAATGTAATTATGTTGCAGTTTTCCGAAGGACCCTGAAATAAAAAAAATATGGACTGCCTCATCCGCCACATTTATAAAAAATTGATTCATTTCAAGAATCAATAAATACAATCATGTAGTTCGATAATCATTTTAGATACTAGGTACTTAAAGATCTAAAAGATGTAGTTAAAATTTAAACGGAGAGTAACATTGTTAATTTATTTTACAGTTAATAAAAATAATTTAAAAAACGCCGTATTTATTGTGTTATTGTATTTAATGGTTATAAAAATACAGAGTGTAACAAAAAACCCTGGCAATCCCGTTAACGGCATATTTGGTATCCTATTCTGATTAGGAAAAAGTACAAGAAAAAATTTTAAAGCAAAAAAAAAATTTTTGTATGGGGCCGGTCGTCCAAGTAGGCCGATCGTCCATCTAAATAAAAAATTTTTCTACATCAAAAAATATTTTATCTATTTTTTTCTTATCAGAATACGGCACCAAATATGCCCTTAACGGGATTGCCAGGGTTTTTTGTTACACCTTGTATTTAATTGCACGATTGAGTATCAATTTCCTAAGTCAATGTTTGTGCAAGTGGGCCACTTTAAACATTTTATTTTGAAATTACAAAGAGTATATTATACCTACTGCTACTCTATATTACGGACCTCTTTGATCATATTAAAAAATAGTGTATCAAAATATTACGTTTTTCATTATAAGTAAGTATGTATTTTGTATCCGTAACCGTTATGTATATAAAGTCTATGAAAAATGGTAACGGAATGAAAAAAGCAAGTAGGTAGATAAATTCACTATTTTTCCCATTAGGATCGAAAGAGGATAAATAAAATTACCTACATCAATTATTGCAAATTTAAATTTAAGTTGAGTATGGAACTAAATATTACATGTCAAATATATCGATAGAATTATCGACTTCAGTTATCGACCTAAAACCTCACCCTATTAGTTTAACCGATCACATTGGCATTTCCGTGTTCCTAAACCATGTCTCTACGAAGTCTTTCTATGTGTGATATGTTTGTGTGCATCAAAATAAGTTTGTGATAGTTTCGTTATCATAATGTGTGTGTGTAACGACATAGTTTTGTTTTGCATTTGTAAGTAATCTTTTGCATGTGATATTTCCTCACCCCCCGCAAAAGGTGACAGACTTTTTTGTTGGCAAATATGCATCGAATGCTACTCCATACTGAATGCTCTAAGATTTCGGCACGTACGTGGATCAATACCACGTGTCACGGCCCAGTGCTCTCGCTCAACGTCAAAAGGGCATATGTTACTATAAAACGCGTAAGGGGAATCACTTTTTGATAGCGTGGAGAACTGGAGGTACACGCGGTCTTAATGGTTGATCCTTTACGCGTAAACGAGAAAGAATTAGAGGTTGGTTGAAATTTAAGATGAATTTCGCGTCTAAATACCGACGTATAAGTAACGAAATGAAAACCTTTTAATAAGGTTCTATGTATCACTTTATTGCACATAAACGAGTATAACATTAAAACATTAGTAAAATACAAAAAGATATGCACAAAGGCGAGCTTATCCCTAAAAGGGATAAAGGGGCTCGGAAGGGGGAGGGGGGGAAGGGATATATCTGATGGCGACTGTACTTACTCCTACTTAAAGACTGTGCACGTTGAAATCCGGCCGCGCATGGTGTGATACATCTTTTTATTGAATGTGCATATTCAACCAACACTTCTAATTAATAATTTGGGGTTACGTTGTCTATGAGTTTGATCACTATATATTCCACAGTGCCTATATTTTTTTGTCCACAGTGTTCTGACAGTGTTTACCAAATTTTCCTGTTAAAAATAGTTTTTTATTATAAATAAGATGAATCAAATGATACCTTATTAAATTCTCTTTTCACCATAGCTAACATTTTTCTAAGTGTTATTAGATTGAAATAGTTCGGAGGTGTTCTAACTTTGGTGAATTTGACTTTTTGACAAAAAAATGGCTGCCATATAAAAATTACTTTCAGTGCTTGGAGTAGAAAGTTTTCCTGACTACCTCAAGTAGAATAGAGTTTCAAAACATTTTTTTTTTGTAAGATGACATTCTATTGACCATAAAACCGGTTGTGAAAATATAAATACAATTGTGGTATTGTAGCAGGAAGCGAGTGAAGATTATCAAAAAACGCTGGACAAAACATTAAAGATATGATGAAATACCTTCAGTAAAAACTGAGACAAGCCCATACAATTTTAATATGATTCTATTTTTATTATATACTACTATGATTAGAGATTATTTATAAAAAAGAACTGCTTGAAAATGTGTATCCGAAAGGGAGATGTACCATGCCATGCGTGGTCGGATTTCAACGTGCACAGTCTTTACAATGTTTAGGTATGAAATACGTTCCATCAGGCGAACCAATAAAATAAGTGCGCAGCGTTAGAATTGGATTTTTACAGGTTTGTAGGACGAAAGAACGAAATGGAGATATCAAAGTCCAAGAGTCTAATGGGTCGTCGTCAAAATTGAAACAGTATGTACCCTATTTAAAACCACTGGCATTAAATAGGAACTTCGATAGTTAGTAAATAGCGATTATGATCAGACCACGATAGCTCTGCACTCTGCACTCTCTGCAGTCTGCAGATACTTTTGCAAGTGATAAAGTGTGGACACTGAGCATTTACGCTTATAATGATAACTCCGCACTTACTAATAAAATATCCGTTATGTCAGATAGGTTGCAATTCCGCATGTTCTACAATCTTGTCCGGGATTTTTGATATAAATATCACATCATACTGGATACTAGCATCCAGATAAGAACAAAATTGCTTTAGAATATACTATTCGCTATCTAAAATCAGTGTTTCCACTCCGCTGCCTGCATTCCCACTGGGGTTCCGTGCGGGAAAGCCTATCTGTGTAATGCACATGATGTTATGCATGAGCCCTGGCTGAGTAATGAATCCTACCACAATATTACATGATATAGCTACCAATCTATACCCAGTAGTCAAGGGAATAGTTCGACAAATAATGCATATTTCATTAATTTGTCTCATAGATGCATTTTTCTAGGTACATCTCGCGCTACAGTTTCAAATCCGAGGGCCCCACTCTCCCTGATTTCTGTATTGTTTGCTTCTTCACCATATTTTTTGGAAAGAGACAAACACTTGCAGCATTGCCACATTGAACAGCGCTATATAACTTTTGCGTCAGCTAGGACACCTTGTAGGTAAAGATACATACCTAGACTTTTTAATTTCATCTTTACCGTGCGTTATGCTCTGATTACCGATATCCGATACGGCAGTCCATCGGAAACCTTTCAGTGTCTCTAAGTGAACAATGGGGGATTGACGTGTCTTTGTACCTTGGTTGGGTACTTTCTTGTGACAACGCTACCTAAAAGTTATAAAAGGATCTGTCAGAAATATGATATGCCAAGAGCAGTTTATTTTTTTAACCCTGTGTGTATCGACAATAATATTGCTTTGCTATTGCGCGGTGTAATAACGTGCCAGTCAATCAGTGCCAGCCCGTTATATTTACTGCCGCATTTTTTGCATGCATTAATGTTCACAGTTTCCACCCTACCAGAACTAAAATAAATACATCTACAAATATAATATCATAATTTTAAACAAAAAAAGAACACTTATCACTGGATGAATACCAACCCATTTAAATTTACATACGATATTCATATCGCTAAGCACTTAAGAATCTAAGAAAAAAGAATGCATCATATCACGGCCAACTGGTTTGTATGCAAACAGTAATTGAAGAACTTTGCTTTAAAACCTCCACACCTATTCGTGTCAGTCAAATATTGACTTTTCTCTCAAATTTTCTATTTTGTGTTTTTTCTAGCACTTTTACTTCTGTTAGACAAAAGAAAGGCCATTAAGTTACTATGTACAGTCGCGCTCAAATATATCCGAGAGATCACAGTACTTAAAAAATCTGAACATGCACTTTACGGCCTTGAAAATAAAGGCGTTGTTCAGATATTTGTGACCACCTTGGCCGTTCCGATATATTTGATAGCAACTGTACATATTACCAAGGATTTAACAATATATAAGGTTAGGGTAAGTTGTCGAACAATGACCTTACAGTAGAGCTGTCAAACTCGGGTCTAGTTGATATCTCTCTTTTATTTATTTTTATCGTCCTTTTTGGTTTGTTTATAAATAAAAAATATATTATATCTACATAGGTGAGTCTGAGTATACTCAGGTATTATTAAATTGCAGTGTCGCTATGGAATTTTATACTAAAGTTCTTTATCTCGCCTTGGTTCGCGTCCGGTAGAAAATTACCTTTAATAATGTGAACGGTGTACTTAGGCGCATTCACATAGTTTTATGCAAATCTTAGTGACCTAGCAAAATGCTATTCATACCTTATACCTACCTAACTATCTATAGGTAGGTGGTAGGTAGTATAACACTTACATATAGTGTATTGGGGTAATTTCGGAAGGTGAATTCCGAGAATCATTAAAATATTACTAGTATGTAATAATTTTGTTACCAATAAAACTAGAGATTTAAATACCTACTACACACACGCAGTTGCACGCAATTCCAACTGTATTCTTTAAACATTAAATAAAATGAATACAAAATAAATTAGGACAATCATTCGCAAATCAACCTAGTCCCACAGTAAGCTCAATAAGGCTTGTGTTTTGGGGACTAGGCTACGATATATATAATAAATAAATATAGATAATCCTTAAATACATAGAAAACATTCATAACTCAGGAACAAATATCCGTGATAAAAGATAAACACACAAATAAATGCCCTGACCGGGATTCCCGGAAGCCCGGAACCCGGAATCTCCTGCTTCATACGCAGGGTCACTATACTATTAGGCTGGGAGGCCGTTAAAACATTACGAGTATCCAAGCAAATATTGTACAATTAAAGCATTAGCCTTGACTCTATCTGCAAATATTTTTCGCACATCGTTATTGACCTCGAATGTACCTTGGTTTCTATACCATACTGCATGTTATCAAGGTACCTACCTATGCCTTCCACTACGTTTTATCAACCGACGCGCGACGTCAAGAAGGAGGAGGTTCTCAATTTGTCGGTATCTTTGTTTTTGCTATGTTTTTTTAAATATATGTTCACCGATTATTCGAGGACGGCCCGAAGGTAGGGCCGATTTAATTTTTTTTTTGTTTGAAAGAGTCTTCGCAGTTTGTCCCATTGTCACCAGGTCAGGATCTGATGATGGGATCCTGGAGAAATCGAGGGAACTCTTCAAATATTATACGCACACCTATAGTGAGTTCAGTATTTTTTGCAGTAGCTCGGGCTTCTGCTTTTGGAAACGTGGTGGCTATGTGAAGTCGGTTCTTTTTTTGTGTAAAATAATTTTATTTCACTTTATTCATTCTCGTCAAAATAGTTTTAAAGTATGTTGATTAATCTTTTTTTTTTTCCGCGTTTATGTTCTATGATTTTCAGGTTCGTTCTTCTTTCTTCCACTCTACGTGACACCTCATTCCTTCTACCTTTTGACTCAAAACTTTGACTAAAATATTGTCTCTTTCTAACACAACTGTCAAAGTGACTAATCGCTACTCCAGGAAAGTCCCTCGAGACGGGTTCGTTGACCTCGCTTGCTGATGTAATCCGCGCCTGTGAGATCGCCGGGATTCTGCCAGTCAGCACAAATAGCTAAACGGCTGAGATGTTCAAAAAGACCTGCACGCGATCTTGTTTTCTTAACAATAAAGGTATATAGTGCTCTCCCTTATGGGAATATAGTTCAGAGCTGGATACGGTTACCTTCTTTTAGTATGTTGTTGGGTACGACACCAAGACCCCAAAACTGCCGAGAGACGGGGACGTCGATGAATGTCTCCCGAGTAATGACGTCATAAAAATGGCTGCCGCTTCGTTGCGAAAAGTGTAAATTTCATCCAAACTGTGCATTGCACCTATACGTGTGTAGTATCAAACGAAAGAAGATTAAATGTGCTATATTGTTGTAATACATTATATACTACTGTATATTACAGTTTGACAGCTATAAACGAAAACCCAAAATCAGGCTAAAAAATAATTCGGATATTTGAATTTTACAACAAAATTATAAGTCCAACTTTAAAGCCGAGTACTACAATAACAAAACAGGCTATTTAGGCTATACATTGCTATAAAAATTATTAAAATCTGGTAATAATTGTGGCAGCTATGTTAAAAAACATGTCGGCACTGCCTAGCTATTTCCTTAGAGTGAAAAAATAACAATTTTCACAATTTACAGAATATCCGCAGAAGCTTCGAGTATATTGTTGGTCAAATAATTTGGAGCCCCTAAATGTCGGAAAAATATCTCTATAGTGACTGAGGTCCAAATAATAACGTCATGAACGTGACCGCTACCGAAATTTGTAAAACATAAATTAAAGCTATACCATGACACATACACACATGTGTGTAGCATCGATCGAAAGCTTATTGAATTTACTACAATACATACATACATTATTTGTGAAAATATTGTATAGTTTAGGAGTTGTTGACAAAATAAAATATTTTTTTAGGAAAATAAAATGTATATGTTAATTCTGTGGCCAAAGAAAATACAATACACTAATGTTTTGTATAGCATTGAAAACACCAACTATTCAGCTTTAAAACACAGTTTGAATTTATAAAATTTGATAAGAACTATAAAAGTTGTGCTTACAACTCTAAAGCACACTAACTATTTTACCTACAATGCACTCACTATGAGAAGCTTGGGCCTAATTATTGACTAGTTTTTTCTAAATTTTGTAAGGATTTAGGGTTCCTTGTCATTAAAGTAAATAAAAAAAACCGGCCAAGTGCAAGTTGGACTCGCGCTCCGAGGGTTCCATATACATCACACAATTTTAACAATTTGTATTTTTAAGACCAACTTACGCTTGACCGCAGACTTTTTAGTGTTTTTTCTTTAATGTACAGGCAAAAAACTATATTAGGTTTTTTTTCTTAAATGTAGTTTCTTCGGTTTCCGAGAGACGGAGGGGAATGGTCAATTTTCGCCTTTATTCTTGAATAACTCCAAAACTATTAAAATTAAAATTATAAAAGTTATATATCTGTAGTTTTCACATCAAATCTTTTCATTTGATATATAACAAGGTATAGTTTGTAAGTAATTTAAGAAATAAGGCGAAAATTTTCCATTGCTCTCTGTGCCCCGGAAACCGACGAACCTACATTTTAGAAAAAAATACGTAATAAAGTTCTTTACCTGTACATTACAGAAAAAAACACTAATAAGTCTGCGGTCAAGCGTAAGTTGGTCTTAAAAATACAAATTGTTAAAATTGTGTGATGTATATGGAACCCTCGGAGCGCGAGTCAACTCGCACTTGGCCGATTTTTTTATTTACTTTAATGACAAGGAACCCTAAACCCTTACAAAATTTATAAAAAACTAGTCAATAATTAGGCCGAAGCTTCTCATAGTATGAGTGCATTGTAGGTAAAATAGTTAGTGTGCTTTAGAGTTGTAAGCACAACTTTTATAATTCTTATCAAATTTTATAAATTAACACTGTGTTTTAAATCTGAATAGTTGGTGTTTTTAATGCTATACAAAACATTAGTTTATTGTATTTTCTTTGGCCACAGAATTAACATATACATTTTATTTTCCTAAAAAAATATTTTATTTTGTCAACAACTCCTAAACTATACATTATTTTCACAAATAATGTATCTATGTATTGTAGTCAATTCAATAAGCTTTCGATCGATGCTACACACATGTGTGTATGTGTCATGGTATAGCTTTAATTTATGTTTTACAAATTTCGGTAGCGGTCACGTTCATGACGTCATTATTTGGACCTCAGTCACTATAGAGATATTTTTCCGACATTTAGGGGCTCCAAATTATTTGACCAACAATATACTCGAAGCTTCTGCGGATATTCTGTAAATTGTGAAAATTGTTATTTTTTCACTCTAAGGAAATAGCTCGGCAGTGCCGACATGTTTTTTAACATAGCTGCCACAATTATTACCAGATTTTAATAATTTTTATAGCAATGTATAGCTTAAATAGCCTGTTTTGTTATTGTAGTACTCGGCTTTAAAGTTGGACTTATAATTTTGTTGTAAAATTCAAATATCCGAATTATTTTTTAGCCTGATTTTGGGTTTTCGTTTATAGCTGTCAAACTGTAATATACAGCAGTATATAAGTATTACAACAATATAGCACATTTAATCTTCTTTCGTTTGATACTACACACGTATAGGTGCCATGCACAGTTTGGATGAAATTTACACTTTTCGCAACAAAGCGGCAGCCATTTTGATGACGTCATTACACGGGAGACATTCATCGACGTCCCCGTCTCTCGGCAGTTTTGGGGTCCTAGTGTCGTGCCCAACAACATACTAAAAGTTGGTAACCGTATCCAGATCTGAACTATCACTTAGGCCCTCTCCCATAACGGAGGGGACTAATAGGAGTATTGGACATATTAAATAAAACACGGGTTACTCACAAAAAGTATAAGGTTAAAGGTTTAGGTTAAAGGTTTAGGTTAAAGGTTAGGGGGTTAAAGTATTGGACTTATTTACATAAAACGAATCAACATTTTGACCGACACAAATCTATCTTCAATTTTTAAATTTCGTTTAAAATAATGACTTTTCTGTGTTTCTTTTATGGTGTGTGTGTAAAACATTAGAGCCCCCCACTATTAAACCTAATAAACAGAATCTACATATATGAGAAGGCCGGTTTCTTTGTAACTCCAGAGACATTTTGACTCAAAAAAAAATTTTTGAGTAACGCAAGAGACACTCAAAACTGCCGGTCAAAAAGTTGGTTGGCCCTAATATCCCTTACGCCCGTAGACCGTAGAGACCTCACCTCACACACTTGGTTGACGTCCCTGACAGTGACAAGCGAGCTAAATGCTTCTTTTCTCCTTCAAGATCATAAATAACAAAATAAAAATAAAAACTGCGATAGCCGAGTGGTTTAAAAGTGGTGGAAACCTGGCTCGTGACAATGAGTTTTAAAAATTACATTACATATAAGGTAATTTTAAATATACGTTTAGCATGTTTTTTGTGTAAAGGAAAATCATGATACCGAATTTTACAGAGGTCTTATTTTCGTTTTGGATTTGGTCAATGATTGTTATTATTGGAATTATAGTGAGGAAACACAGGTCCAAGATGAAATCCATAAAACAAAAAAAAACAATAGATATGCATGAATGTAAGCAATATACTTTTACTACTGCCACCAGTTGAAGTAGGGCTCTCACCCCTATAAACAATGTCAACCACAGTTCACCCACACTTACATAAATTGGCAGATTTACAAAATGCAATGTACCCAAACGAGGTTACGTCAGCAGGGTTCAGCACAGGTCAATATTCCTACTTCACGAGTTGCTATCCTTAGAATCCCTAGTATCCCTAGGGACCATTTCCTTACTCAGACTAATTACGAATTACAAACGCTTTGCTGCTCCGTTCATTTAGGAATCTGATATACCGATATAAACAATAAAATGCTTACTGTTACATGAGTTGATTGACATACAGAATGCCATTTACTCGGACAAGGTTACGTCAGGGTTCAGAGCAGGCCAATATTCCTAATGTACCTACGAGTAACTGTCCTTTAGCATCCCTAGGGACCGTCCACTTACTTAGATTACAAAATACAAACGGGAGGTTTCTCTAAACAATAAAAATGCTTACTGTTACAATAGTTGTTTGATATAAATAAAGGCCATATACTAAGACAAGATTACGGCAGCAGAGTTCAGAGGTCAATATTCCTAATGTACGAATTACTGTCCTTAGCATCCCTACTATCCCTAGGGATCCTTCACTTACTTTGACTACGAATTACAAACGGGTTGTTGCTCCCTCCTTCTGAGCAATGAAACTGATACACTGAAATAAACAATAAAAATGCTTACTGTTACAAAAGTTGTTTGATATAAAGAAAGGCCATACTAAGACAAGATTACATCAGCAGGGTTCAGAAAAGGTCAACATTCCTAATGTACGAGTTACTCTCCTTAGCATCCCTACTATCCCTAAGGATCCTTCATCTTACTTTGACTACGAATTACAAACGGTTTGTTGCTCCGTCCTTCTGAGCAATGAAACGGATACACTGAAATAAACAATAAAAATGCTTACTATTACAAGAGTTGTTTGATGTACAGAAAGCCATTTACCCAGACAAGGTTACGTCAAGGTTCAGAGCAGGTCAATATTCCTAATGTACGAGTTACTGTCCTTAGCATCCCTAGGGACCGTCCACTTACTTAGATTACAAAATACAAACGAGAGGTTTCTCCGTCCTTCAGTATAATAAACAAATAAAAATTCTTACTGTTACATGAGTTGGTTGATATACAAAATGCCATTTGTCTGGGACAAGGTTACGTCAGGGTTCAGAGCAGGTCAATATTCCTAATTTACGAGTTACTGTCCTTAGCATCCCTAGGGACCGTCCACTTACTTAGATTACAAAATACAAACGAGAGGTTTCTCCGTCCTTCAGTATAATAAACAAATAAAAATTCTTACTGTTACATGAGTTGGTTGATATACAAAATGCCATTTGTCTGGGACAAGGTTACGTCAGGGTTCAGAGCAGGTCAATATTCCTAATTTACGAGTTACTGTCCTTAGCATCCCTTGAGATCGTTCACTTACTTAGATTACAAAATACAAACGGGGGGTTTCCCTGCTCCTTCAGTATAACAAACAATAAATATGCTTACTGTTACAAAAGTCGGCTGATATACAGAATGCCATTTACCCAGACAAGGTTACGTAAGGGTTCAAAGCAGGTCAATATTCCTACTGTACTAGTAACTGTCCTTAGCATCCCTAGGGATCGTCCACTTACTTTTAGATTACAAAATCCAAACGGGAGGTTTCTCCGTCCTTCAGTATAATAAACAAAAATAAAATTCTTACAGTTACATAACTTAATTGATATACAAAATGCCATTTGTCTGGGACTAGGTTACGTCAAGGTTCAGAGCTGAGCAGGTCAATATTCCTAATGTACGAGTTACTATCCTTAATATCCCTATAGGGATCGTCCACTTATTTAGACAGCGATCGGGCCAATGCTCCGTCCTTTAGTTTAGCATGCGTATTTTTAGAAAATGGAAATTTTGGTCTATTAGAGTTAAATCTCTCGACTTTAATCAGGTAAATAGAAAATTTTGAAGAATAAGTATAATATGAACGGATGTCCTTTGTTCGTTACAAATAATTATGTTATGTCAGAGGGGTTCAGCTATTCCTGATATCCTAATCCCTAGGAGCCTCTCACCTAGGATTCTAACATCCTTCTTTATCATATCATAAAACTAAAGGACACTGGAGCCCTTTACATAAAAGTAGGTTGTAGTTAATATTTCAATTTATGAATAAATTATTGCGTCTAACTGAAGTCACTTATAGGCAAAAACTCAAACCGTTCTCAATCGTGTAATAAAATAGCTTCCACTAGTTCCACTTAAAGACTAAAATATTAATTAAATTTAGCGGCATTCCGTATAGTATAAGTAGCCTAAACCTAACCTTTAGCAAGACTATACTATAAACTTAAAACTAATATAACTCTGCCACTGAAACTATAAAAAACAGAAGTATAAAATGTATATTTAGCAGGGCGCTCACCCCTATAATGTAAGCAGATTATGTAACAACCCAATATTGCATAAAAGGGTTTTACTCAGTGTGGTTTTCCTCCACGAGATTACGTCACTGAAGTTCAGTACAGGGCAATATCCCTAACACAGGCATATAGAAGACCGTTCACCTACTGGCGTGGCTTACCGTTCTCATCCTATATACTACTTCTAATACTACTACTATTACTATAGTTAACATTTAAGTAGAAAAATCCACTGCCTCAGGCGAGACTCGAACTGCATGATGATGGGCATGTTTCCCAGTGGCGATTTCGAGTTTTATTTTTATTTTATGAGAAAAGCCCGAATCACAAAATATAAACATAAAATAAATCAATACTGCTAACGTGACTATCCTATCAATCAATAGGAATTAACCCGCCTACTGCTAAAGGTAAACCTCTTTCATTTTACTCAATTATCTTAGTCAGTCTAAACACTTACCCGCTTATTAATCAAACTCTTAAGAAACATTAGGAATGTCTTTTTAGAACATTATCCTTTTAGACTTTTATGTAAAACAGCAGTTTTTTTTATGTATTGGATTGTCACATTTTCTTACACATTTGACTTCCAATATTATATTAGTGGAGTTTAATCTCTCTACAAGATTTCATATTTTGGTATATTTCATTACAGTATGTCTCTGCATGTATTGTGTCTCTTTGTACTTTATCTTAGTGACTTGACAACTAGCCTAACCTTACCCTTTCGAGACAACAAACACCAATGTGCTGATTACATCTACGTGTCAATTTCAACACATGACATGTAAAACTCATTATCATTCGACACAATCACGTTTTACCGGTCTGAAAGGGCTAATTCAGCCTTTGTGGCAGTGTCAAAGCAACGCAACCCTACAATCTCTGTATTTCGCGAGTCAAAAGCTTTACTACACTAGTACCTCCAAGACGAGTAATTTTGAATGGGCGCCGCACGGCGAGCGGTCGATCGCCTGCCGCGAGCTGGCAACGTCGCGCGCAACAGCTGATTCTGACTCTTCTCGAAATAGGACACTTGTGACGTTTTAGGGTTAACTTTTTGTGATTTGCATTAGTAAACAATAGAGGGGCGTATACGGAAGCGTGAATTGTGATACTGATTTGTGAGTGCATGTGCGCTGCATTGATATCTTATCTTATCAGATTTTTTTACTTGCTACGAGTAGGTACTTTTTTAGATTGTTTAGTAAATCAGTGTATACCTACTAAATTTACATTTTTAAATACGTCTCCTATAAATAGTCATAGCTGGAAATGTTAGTCACTACGAAATTTAGACCAGATCGGGTAATGTTTAACTTAAAGACTTCAGAAGATTTTCCGGATTTTCCCCTAAGCCCTGTAGGTACCAAGGGAGTAAAATTTACAGCCCCATTGTAAAAATGGAATATTGTCAATTCCACGCGAACGAAGTCGAAAGGAAAAGCTATAGTCTCTTGTCTTATACCTACAAAGTGTAACACAAATTAACACCATAATTAAATGCCATTACGTCTAGACATGATACTCATGATAGACATTAACGTAAACTAGTCTAGTGCTTGTTTTTTCTTAGAACATAAAATATAGAGGTGCCTAGGTAAACAACATTAAAGAGCAACATTATTTACCAAACGTCTAGCCTTGCCTTCCCCTTAAACACGATCATTCTACACAAATGAAATTAGTCCCCAATTATGTGTAGCGTATCCGGCGTATCCCGTCCCGTACCGCCGTAGACTTGTGGCTCTGTGAGTTGTATACTGCGAGAGTAAACTATAAAGCTCAAAACACACCTAGCGGAATAGAGGCAGTAATGTATGGAGGCCATAGACAAATTTAAGCTACCATCGACAAAGCTCCATACATCACTGCCTCCGTGTAAGGTAAGGCTCCGCCATTTTAATAAATATATAATATCTTAGCGAACTCGCAATGTTCTTAAGCGCCATAGACCATTAATTATGACGCAAGTTCTTTAACCAAATTACCACAATTTTGAACATTTTTGGAACTGCACACAAAACTTCACGGGATTCAGTTAAGAAAAGCGACGTGTAGAGGAGCCCGACAGACGCCGCCGGATGAACATACGAGAGCCAATCAACTTTTTGACCGACAGTTTTGAGTGTCTCTTGCTTTACTCAAAATGTCTCTGGAGTTTCCAAGCAATCGAGCTTCTAATATACATAGTTTCTGTTTACTAGGTTTAACAGTTGAGGTCTCGAATGTTTTAACATACAACATAAACTAAAATGCAGGAAAGCCATGAAATTTTACAACAAAATTTTAAAGTTGAGAGATTCTGCCCTGCTTAGCCAAATGGCGCTATCTCAGAAAAATCTTGAGTGCGAACTTAAATCTTAAATTATGTATATCTGAGTTTAACTTTCAACGGAATTTGATTTTGAAATAGCGCTGTTCGGCTTATCAGACCAGATTTGTGTCGGTCAAAAAGTTGATTCACCCACGTAAGCTTTGCCTAAGCTGACTGAAACGGAGACCTGGATCTGTGTACAGTCAGCAATAGATGTAGCTTAGACGGTGATGTGTTCAAAATGACGTTCACACGCTCTTTATTCTCAGACAATGAATTCCTACAGTCAGCAGCAGAAGTAGCTATAAGCAGGTGAGATGTTCAAAATGAGCTGGACACAACTTTATTGTTAAGAGAATAAGAGCGCGAGAAGGGCATTTTGAACATCTCACCCGCTTAGCTACTTCCGCTGCTGACTGTACCAAATTCATGTTGAACACCTCCACCGCTAAGCTTATTTTGCTACTGAGTGCTGACTGTACATGAGACTGAAATGATAGATATCCCAACAAATGGAGGTTTTCACTCCGTGATGGAGGGATTTGCGAGGTCCCATCAATTTGTTTTATAACACGTAATATTTTCCGCGGCTCGTTTGGGATGAAAAATGCTTAATTTATTCCAGTATACTATTGCAAATGTTGAAGAGATTTTTAATAATAACCCTGAAACGTGTAAACAAATGACAGTTAAAAATAGCCATTTTAGGTATATTTTTAATACACGATGGCTAATAGCTAATAGGAAAACAATTTACTTATTAAAATAGGGTGTATTGGGGTAATTTCGAAAGGCGGGTTTTAATTTTTCTCTCGTATACACTGTAATATGCGTCAACTTTCGGAATTACTCGCCACTTTTTTCCTATCGAAATTACCCCAATACACCCTACTGTCTTTCACACAGCTGCGCTTTCCGCATGCGGCGCCGGTGCGCGAGCGTGATAGCGCCCTACATATGTATAGCGCTGTCACGCTTACTCACCGTCGCCGCATGCGGTTGCGGCGCCAGTGTAATATCTACCTACTAACTAGGAGCTCCAAATATTTTTGAATTAGGATTTTTTTATATTTTCAGCCTGAAAAATTGCAAATATTATGATAAAACGATAAACCTTTCCTAAACTATGCATAACGCAGTTTTAAGGACTGAAATAGAAAGAATCAGAAAATAGGAACCGTACCTACAAAGTTCCAAATATATTTTAAACACAAAACTTCCGTGAGACTCAGACATATTAAATAAATAAAAACGGGTAACTCACGCCTTTTAAGTCGAATATTGCGAATGGCTCATGAATAAGCTCCTCGTTACGAAAAGACGTGAGTTACACGTTTTTATTTTCCAAATAGGTATATTATGTACCTGGAATCCGACTTTATTTCATAATAGACTCTCTATTAAAATGTTTGCCGAGACAGTCGGTAAATATTGTCATTTTCCGAATACGAAATACTTTATTTAATGAGTTTTACGTATATTGCAAATAAATATTTACATATACCCAGTAGGTATACCATACTTGTACCGCTACCATTTTCTATCTGTTCATCTCGTTTACACTAATATGTTACAAGCAAGATGCACAGATAGAACACTCGATACTCGTTCTCGAAAACGTCAATGTCATAACTCATGGTAAGTGTACTGTACAAACCTACACCAGACATATATGCGTGAGTAATTCATATCATTGTTAAAAATATTATTTATCCAAGGCCAGAAAAGGTGAAGCGAATATATTACCGACCAACAATACATTAACATACCTACATTAAAGATAATTACCATTCCTACATCTCATTTTAATATCATTAGCATTTTTTCATTGATAAATAGAAAATGTAGGAATTTGAAATACAATATTGACGTGAAACAATGTAGACTCCCAAGTATAGCGGCAGTACCTACGAGTACCTAGGTAGTATTTTTTGCATAATAATTGAAGGGATGTTTACACAAACCACATAACTGCTTAGAGCGGTTGCCACTTTTTTAAGAACACTCGTTTCAGGTGTCAACCAGTGTAGTCGGTTGTGTTGTTTTTGTAAATATCCCTTCAATTATCCTGCACCACCTGCATACATTTCATTTTATTTCTTGGCTGGAAGAGATCGCAGCAAAGTAGATAACAAAAATGTATTTCGAAGATAGTACGGTGCATAGCGGTAATTCCGCAAAGCATGTAATTCCGAAAATCATTCAAATATGGCTCGTGTCCCATTGTACTAAAAGTGATTTTCGGAATTATCCGCCACTTTTTTCCTATCGGTTTTACCCCAATGCACCCTACGCTTTTTTCACAAACTTATACCGATTTCCCATAAAATATTTATTCGGAGAGACCGGTTTTTAGGCCTCAAATAGTAATATTTTGACCCTATCCAAATAAGTATAAAGATATGGGCATGCGCGCACTACTGACTGAGGGTGCATGATGCTTGTTCTAGCTCAATATTTGTTCTCTGCATACCTCAAGGAAAGCACGACAACACTAAAATTGATCCCCTTCTGCTTTGTACAGTCGCCATCAATATATTGGAGCGGCCAAGGTACTCAAAAATATCTGAATGAGCACTTTATCGCCTTGACAATGGGGAAGGCAACTGTCAATTTGTTTGTCTATGGTATATGTCAAATCTCATACAAAAAAGGCCATCTAGAAGTCATTGAAGCAGCTGTCATATCCCATATAAATAAAGGACCATCGTACGCAGACGCATCTATGATTACTTTTCACCGGCCTTCCCCATAGAGGCGTTGTTCTGATATTTGTAACCACCTTGGCGACTGTGCAGCTAAACACAATAGTACAGGTATATTCACGAAAGTTGGCGCGAGATTTCTACTGAGTGACAGTCATTTTCATAGAAATTCTGTCAAATCTCGCGCCAACTCTCGTGAATAGACCTTGTAGTTTATGTAACTGTTACGTAATAAGGGTCCTTAAAACACGAGTGTGGTTTTATGAAACGAACGAAGTGATAAGATTATAAGATCACACGAGTGTTTTAAGAGGCTGAGAAGACCCGATGACCTTCAAATTGACTTTACTTAAACAGTCATATAGCTATAACTACTTGTTTTGGAAAAGTAAAAAAAATATATGTTAATATTCATTATATTTAAAAGAACTTGGTTAATTCCAATACACAATTGGACGAAATCGGCTCCATAGAAAATAATTCCAAAGTTACATCTAAAATTAGCTTAAAACAATTGCACGTCTTTAGTTTCTTGGCTTATATGTCTGTAATTAAGGACAACATTCCACCACACTAATACTAAAAACTTCGTTGCCTTAAATTTCTCAATTAATGCATAGTTTTTTTTTAATCCATCAATTTGCAAAATTTGCAATGAGCTCCCATACTAATCGTAACGCAGTGTTTCTCTTTCACTCGCGCTGAAAACGATAGGGAGGGAATTTAGCTCTTATCATCCTCTTAAGGCCTAATTACGTACAGTTGCATACACTGCTTTATCTACACACATATTATAAACCCGAAATGATGAATGAATGACTGCCATTGCACGGATTGCACTGCCACCGCCATAGCCAACTCGATTGTGCCGGCGGTCGGGAGGCTCGTGCCGGCGGGCGGGGCCCACCCGGATTTTCATAATGATATCGAATTTTTGCTTATTATTTGATAATAATAACATCGTTATAGATAAGACATTAATTTTGTTCTAATAACTACTAATGAAACAATCTATTTTTATGGTGGTTATAACGTGCGGTTTTTGAACGCATCATGGAGGGTTTATGATATGGATGTAGATAAAATTACAAAAACTATTTAATATTGTTCACACAATATTAACACAAAATTATTCTTTCAAGGATACGTAACAGAATTCCGAACTTTATGGCCGGGACTATGGCTCAGCATCCGTAGTACGTCACGTTGTCTGGGCTCGCCCGGGCCCGGGGAAGGAAGTGCAGGGGGCCGGTCGATAGCGCAGCGCAACACAAGGTCACTGCCTCGGATGGAGTTTACTATTTGTGGTTACTATGAAGTTAGGAGCATCTGTGGTGGATGACAAACAAGACCTAATTAATGCCAATAAGAAAATCCTACTTTGGTTAGCGTTGGGCATCCAAATTTTACGGATATATAAGGGGGTTGGCCGGTTGAAAGTATGTACAGATGGCGATGGCGATCGTTTGTTCATCATTCCTACTAATACTGTAGAATTCTTAGCTCTTTCAGCCAAATCCCATAGAACAATACGAGTGACGGGTACAATATATGCTGGCTCCATCTGGCGAAACCATTGAAAGTTGCCTTCCCCAATCTTCAGATTTAGGTAAATTCATGATAACTCCAGCACTGGAATCAAACTTATCGCTTGATTTATGAAAGCCTTTTATAGGATGTTATAATCGTGATTACTAAGTAGGTACTAATGTCACGCTACGCTTGCACTCTTGGAAATTACCCAGAACCTCTAGAACCTAACAATAGTACTTAAAACATAAAGCATCATGCCTGCATCTAGTACTTTTACTTAGAAAATGGCTCCGGAGAATCACTAAAAGCGTTCTAACAACTTTCTTGCCGCTTTCTACCGACTTATTTCGTTTTCCTTTAGTCTGAACGAGATTCTTTGATGAATAAAATAAAAGTTAGAGATTTAGTAAAGAAATAACTTTTTAAGAAATGCCTAGAGGGCTTCTTGTTTTCTTTAATTGTTTACTAAATTTAAGGAAAGTTTAGTTTATAATAACGAAAAGAACAATGAAAAAACACGTGACAATGCTTTAATAAGGTTTCGTCCACGTGATTTTGAAAGAGTTATAAAACTTATAAATATTTCGGGTTTCGTTTTAGGGACCCTTTTCTCGATATAAAAGCCTAAATCACTCTCCATAAACTTTCTCTATGCAAAAACGTAGCAGTTACTTCCCTTTCTTTTGTACACCAAATTGGTTTACCTTTTAATACATATTCAGTAAGAACCATATTTCCCTTTTTAGAGTTTCGTACCCAGAGGGTATACCCCGGTCCCTTATTACTAACCCTACCCTAGAACCCTATTACTTAACCTAAAAGGCCTTGACGTTGTCGCTTGTACAGTCACCGACAATAGTATCTTCCTACAAGAACGCCGCAAATATAACTTGTGATGAACTTGTGAAGTAGATAAGGGCGATGTATAATGAAGCCGTGGGGTAACGGTGCCGTGGGGTGCCCGGCCTTAGAATTGTCCCCAACCATATCGTCCCGTGGTTGCAGTAGGAGTCTGCTAAGGGAATATACCGGGAGATGGGCAGCAGCATCTTCCGAAAGCCTAAACAACAATAAACAAAAAAAAACTGCGCGCGCCAACCCGCCTGCCAAGCGTGGCGCGTGGCCTATGTTCAGCAGTGGACGTCTTACGGCTGAGATGATGATGATAATGAAGACACGTGAATCCATCGCCTGGGACGCGATGACTGACGAAATTTGTTCCTGACTTACGGTCTAACTCATCACTCTCATGTGATGAGTAATTTTTGACAGGACACCTACTTGAAATCGGAAAATCTAAGTGTCTTTGTGTAGGTTTTTTGATGAAAGCAAAACAAGTGTAAACGTTGATTATTATCTAAATCTAATAATTCTTTGTTTTTCTTTTTAGGTAAGTACATACCAATGTGAATTCCACATCGATAAAGAATCGGTAAGTCGACGACAAAATATCTAAATTAAATTGGAACAAAGTTTTTGACTGTATCACAATACCTATAAAAGATTTCGTCTAAGAAGCCACTGAATTCAAAGTAAAACTATTATATGGTAATTAATCTGTTAGATAGATAGTAAAGACATAGAGTAACTTATATAAATATGTAGTAGAGCAGCACAGCCTAAGAACTTTTTGAAGCTCAAGTCAATCGCGCCATCTGCCCGAAAGCGACCTAAAGATACCCAAAATGTAAGAGGAAATATCTGCAGCACTGTTACTCCATCCAGTAACGAATAGAGTACTTAGTAGTAGGATTTTAATTAACCTGTCAACGTGATGTTTGGCTTATTCAGATCATTAATTCTTTCTTGTTATCAATTATAGTTCATGTCAATTAGGTATCAAAAAGAAATCGCTCAGCATCAAAAACGTTACGTCAGTCGTTTTAGTAGTCATTTAGATGTCATTTTGATGTCAAAAGAAAATCATGTTGATAACATGTCATGATTATACTGTTAAAATATCGCTTTCTGCATATCGCCGTCCCGATCTGTAGCTGTACTATGAGTCACTCCTCTACGGAAGTTGTAAATCATAATTCATACATGAAATCTAACAATACGATTACATACATACGTGTCGACGTCAAATATATGCTTAATGTTTTGCACCTTATTTACAAAGGGGTAAGGTGCGAAATTATAATTAAATCTTTTGACATGTTCTGTGCCTTAATAGGAATAGGTACGTTTGTAAAATGATACGGTTTCGAGTCTTCTAATTATTATATATCAGCTTCGCTTCATTTCAGTTTTACGTTAAGCGTTGTTTAGTTAGATGCAAGTAATACCTACGTATACAAAATTTTATAACGTAGAGGCCTAACGGAAACGACATATCATATCGACAAAGGTTCCATAAACAGAAAAGATTATTTAAAAAAACGTTAAGCGTAAGTATTAGGGCTTGCAACTCCGGAAGTGTTTGTATGGGCTAACTCCGGAATTCCGGAATTGGCCATACAATCCAGTTTTTGGCCATACAAAGCCCTACTTAGTATTTCTATTGAAAAAGCCCGAGACTTTAATCCAAAGGTCGCGGCTTTGAATCCAAGATCGCACCAATGAGTTTCTCGAAACTTAAATACAACTATAATTAAAAACAGTGTTTGAAATATTCTAAAAAACTCTTCGAAAAGATAGGTACCTAGATAATAGTATCATGTAGGTACATCCCATTAAACGAAATGACAGCGACCCGCGTAACTATAGGTCGTTACGCCGCCAATTGGCAGTATAATTGAGCCAATGAATAATTTCATTTAGCCAATTACGGTAGACAGTTTCCTGTCCGTGATAAATGAATTTAGACTAACGACTCGATAAAGTTTGCGAATTATAATCGAGAGTTTTGCTCTCCTAAGCTTAAGGTCGCCATCTAACTAAAAAACAAATTATTAAAAAAAATCTGCTATAGAGTTTAAGGTAAGGTGAATTTGGCTAACTCTGTCATATGAGCTATTTATTCCGTCCATTAGCCATTTTCTCGAACAACGAACAAAATTGATAAAGAAGCGATCGAGCATAAGATCCACCTGATGGTAAATAGCTAGGGATACACGCACAGATGTGCCCGCCGGATTTGTCCGACGGATATGTCCGGCGGATACATCCGTTCGTGTATGGCGCTATTCAGATGTGTCCGCAGACAAATCCGTGTCCAATTCGCACCATACACGCACGGATTTGTCCGCCGGGTACATATATATAGTTACCGTAGACTATTGACGTTAGACTATACTCGAAACTGGAATTCAAGGCCAAAAAATCTACGACAGATACGTCAGTGTCATAACCATCATTGTCGCTTATGTCACTGTCAAGTAAACTTTTCAGGTTTCGCCAACCTTTTTATAATATGCTGACTTGCGGCCATCTTGTCGAGCAAGGTGGTTTGGTTTCGGGAAAAACTTCTTATTTTATGTTCATTTTCGTGATTCAATGTGTAATATATAGCTTATTCTGCAGTGATTTAACGAACTAGTGAGCAACTAATGAAGAATTAGTCTCGAAACATGTGTAACCCCTGTTTGAGTTAGATATCCGTTAGTCCACGTGCTGTTTGTAGGGAGTAGCTATCTCCTTATAAAAAGCCTAACCTCACCGTACAACGTCCAGCTCTTGGAGCGACTTCGACATTGGCAAAATTGTCCCAATATTGTGGACAGAATGCCATATTTTAAAAATTGAATTGAATATAATATGCTGCTTTATATTGGCCAACATTATCATATTATTTATTTTGTGACATTATCTAAAGAGTGGAGCGTAAGCGAATTGAAGTATACTTACAGACGTACGGATACAACGGAACTGTCAGCTGGCTATCTAGACGTATTTGCATTTCGATAGATTTTTTATTTTAAATAATTGTTCCACGATAACTTTTTAAAATTTCTTGGGGATGCAGCATAGATAAATAATATAATTTGAGTGTTCAAATATGACCAGATTGATCAAGGCGTTATGGAGCTTAGAAGGCGCGAAAAAATCATCATAAAGTGTCTTGTTATATTGGTCCACTCGTTTGCATGTAAATCACGAGTTCTCGGTTCGAAGTGGGCTACTAGTTAAAATAAGGTTTTTGTATAAAAAAGGTAGGTATGAACTTTTGTCACCGACTGTACTCTACTTTCAACAGTAAACTAACACGGAGACAATTCTAACGAACATATTAAATACGATAAGGTTTCGTTTTTGACTTGATGTAGTTCTTAACTTGGTCGTAAATTATTGTACCAAATGTTATGAATACCCGAAGTAATACAAGTGCAATACCAGCTTTGCAACCAAAAATCACGGATGTTTAACTTTTTATTAGGGCGTCTCTTATTTATTTAAAATAAGTAAATACAATTACTTCTTTATATTATAGGATTGAAATTACCAACTAATAAATTATGTTAGCGTGTTTTGAATAAAAAAGGGAATATACCATTGTACAAACATTTTACTGCAGTGGCAACATTGTAGTAAATTTTTTGGCCTTGAATTACAGTTTCGAGTATAGGTGCAGTATTCTAATTTTAAAACGTATAAACAATACATTAACAACACAATCTGTCTTAAACATAACTCCAACACTCAACCAATAATCAACCAATATTGAAGTCGTATTGTAGTTGCATCGCAGTAATTTTCAAGCAAATTCCGTCATTTTTGATTCAGACGTGTAGGCGTTAGCTGTATTGTGTTGTTATTGCATTGGATTTGCATTGAAGTTGGATCGTGTCTGAGCGTGTTTTATAGTTAGATTAGAATACAGCCCCTGATAGTGCTAGTGGGTTTACTTAGGAGGGCAGCCTCTTAGAGTAGGGTTCGCTACGTAAGTACCTAATTGATCTCCTTATCCCTTATTTTGAAATGCAAAGTTGACAGAAACAGACAAAATTTACCAACTTTTATGATTTTTGCTAATTTATGGTTTAGATATTTGCTAACTTTTATGAAATAGTGAGGCAGAACTGTAAGTGTCTTGGAATGCTTATGGCTGCGAAGTTTGGTTATAGTGTAGGTTAGGTATATTTTTTATGTATAACGACCATGGAAGCCTAACCTGAGCTTAATCCAATATGTCAAATTTAACATTTCCAATTCGGAATATTGGCAAACACTTGTCACAAAATATTACCAGAGTTCAGTCTCAAAACACAGCAGCACTGTCCAGGTAAAACTAATATTTTATTACACGAACCAGCTTTCAGCTGTGACCCAGTTCCCGGGGAAATAAAATGTTGTCTATATAGTTTTACTCCTAATGCACGCTGACTGCGCAAATGTGCTTTACTGCTATTAAGTTAGGGTTCAATATAGGCTGGTTGAGTGAGCTGGAGTATTTTGATGTTTCAAGCGAATAGTATATGTGACGTTTTCAAGTCAAAGGGACGTAGACAGTTTGGCTACAATTCAATGATAACAAAAAATATTTTTATACAAGTTGGCGATTTTATGATTCTATTCCACACCACTACACTAGTGGTTCTGTGAACCGTAGACTTCGGAGAACATAAATAACGCAACAGCAAACTTCCCCCCTTTTCCCCCTCATTTTCCCCCAATCAAAAAAATGGTTCGACAATTTTTGGCAAATAAATAAAGGAAGGTACATGTCAAGTTTTATCGAAATCGGATAAAAATGCGACCTCTAGACCGACATTGACCAACCAACCAATATAGATTAAGCTCCCATTGCATGAAACCTTACCTCACACGGTGGCAGAGCAGACACATACTACAGCGATAGATAATACTTAGGAACACTGGACTATAGTAGGTTGCCATGGCACAGCCTGGAAGAACATAGTTTTTTTTTAATTTTAAAACGTCATTTTTTACCAAAATTTACATCATAAGGTGGCAGATTGAAACCTTTACCCATCGAAAGAGACCTCTTTGGTGACCCGAACCCGCATAGGTTGCCAGCCCTAAACCTGGTAGATTTCCAGGTCAGCCATGTTTTATGAGGCCAAAAAATGGGGTAATTTACCTCATCAGGTGGCAAGCTGAAATTGATGCGAATCGATAGCCCTTGGCGTGCCATTCACGAATATATAGGGTTGCCTGCCATCAGCCTGGTAGTTTTTCTGGTCAGCCTCCTCAAAGTATCGATTTAGTAACTTGGACCAACGAGAAATTCATGTACAGAAGCTAAAATTCGAGGAATATTTTAGTGCGAACCGTGATATTTAATTAAAATCTATATATTGACAGTCTTGCAATGCATACGTGTTGAAATAATAGGGTAAATGAACCAGTTCTGGTCATTTCTCACTAATTATATAGATGACTACCGGAAAACTTAGACTGCGGGTAATATTGAGGACGCCGCGAGAATAAATCATCAGTGTGTGACGTAAAATTGGTTAATCACCTCATTTCCGCAATCTCCTATTACTGCTTCGCTTAAATATGCTCAATCTGTGGGTGAAAAAACACCCTGACTTAGGTACTTTGATTACTGCGTGAAGTCATAATATATACGACCGACGCCTACCAGAGCACTCTCTACTACTTAAGGGTAAGCATCCTTCATGCGCATAGACTATAGGGCTGCTATCCCCTGGAAATCGGCCGCGCCCGTGCATCCCGTATCCGTCATGATAGTATTTTCAAATATGGGAAATAAATGTTTCCGTTTAAGTTCAAAGTTCACTTAATGTTAAACGTGACATATACCTAAGATCTACGTACGGTCATGCTGGATATTATAATTATGTAGAAATCATAGGACACCATTAATCACTAAGTATTTTGTTCTTACCTCTTTTCCATTTCAATTGGGATTGGGCCTCTTCGTATGTAGGCACCAGGACTTTCAGTCTTGGGTATTCGATGGTTCGTTATTCAGGGCCGTTATCAAGGTTTCATGCAATGGGAGCTTAATCTAGATTAAGCTCCCATTGCATGAAACCTTATGATGTAAATTTTGGTAAAAATTGACGTTTTAAAATTCACCTTACCTCACACGGTGGCAGAGCAGACACATACTACAGCGATAGATAATACTTAAGAGCACTGGACTATAGTAGGTTGCCATGGCACAGCCTGGAAGAACATAGTTTTTTTTGAATTTTAAAACGTCAATTTTTACCAAAATTTACATCATAAGGTGGCAGATTGAAACCTTTACCCATCGAAAGAGACCCCTTTGGTGACCCGAACCCGCATAGGTTGCCAGCCCTAAACCTGGTAGATTTCCAGGTCAGCCATGTTTTATGAGGCCAAAAAATGGGGTAATTTACCTCATCAGGTGGCAAGCTGAAATTGATGCAGATCGATAGCCCTTGGCGTGCCATTCACGAATATATAGGGTTGCCTGCCATCAGCCTGGTAGTTTTTCTGGTCAGCCTCCTCAAAGTATCGATTTAGTAACTGGGACCAACGAGAAATTCATGTACAGACGCTAAAATTCGAGGAATATTTTAGTGCGAACCGTGATATTTAATTAAAATCTGTATATTGACAGTCTTGCAATGCATACGTGTTGAAATAATAGGGTAAATGAACCAGTTCTGGTCATTTCTTACTAATTATATAGATGACTACCGGAAAACTTAGACTGCGGGTAATATTGAGGACGCCGCGACAATAAATCATCAGTGTGTGACGTTAAATTGGTAAATCACCTCATTTCCGCAATTTCAATTACTGCTTCGCTTAAATATGCTCAATCTGTGGGTGAAAAAACACCCTGACTTGGGTACTTTGATTACTGCGTGAAGTCATAATATATACGACCGACGCCTACCAGAGCACTCCTACTACTGAAGGGTAAGCATTCTTCATGCGCATAGACTATGGGGCTGCTATCCCCTGGAAATAGGCCGCGCCCGTGCATCCCGTATCCGTCATGACAGTATTTTCAAATATGGGAAATAAATGTTTCCGTTTAAGTTCAAAGTTCACTTAATGTTAAACGTGACACATACCTAAGATCTACGTACGGTCATGCTGGATATTATAATTATGTAGAAATCATAGGACATCATTAATCACTAAGTATTTTGTTCTTACCTCTTTTCCATTTCAATTGGGATTGGGCCTCTTCGTATGTAGGCACCAGGACTTTCAGTCTTGGGTATTCGATGGTTAGTTATTCAGGGCCGAACCCGCATAGGTCGCCAACCCCAAGCCTGAGAGATTTCAAGGTCAACCATGTTCCATGAGGCCAGTAAATGGGATAATTTACCCCATCAGATGGCAAGATGAAACTGATATAGATCGATAGCTCTAGGCGTTCCATTCACGAGAATATAGGTTTGCCTGCCATCAGCCTGGTAGTTTTTTTAGTTAGCCTCCCTAAACTATCGACGTTAATATCTTGGAAACAAGAGAAATTCGCGTAGAGATACTAACATTCAAAGTATATTTAAATGCAAACCTTGATATTTAATTAAATCTACACATTGTGAGTCTTGCACTTCATACGTGTTGAAATAATAGGGCAAATGAATCAGTCGTGGGCATTTCTCATTGGTATTTTCGGTTTTTAGGGTTCCATAGCCAAAATGGCAAAAACGGAACCCTTATAGTTTCGCCATGTCCGTCCGTCCGTCCGCGGTCTAGCTTAGTGACCTCTAGCACTAGAAAGCTGAAATTTGGTTTGAATATGTGCATGAACTAAGCCGACTAAATGGTAGAATAAAAACTGGAAATAGTTTTTTGTGCAACAAGAGAGGAAAGTTGGTTTTTCTTGCGAGTGTTGATTTTGAGTGTTGATCTCAAGAACACGAGATGTAAAAAAACCATGAAGTTTGTAGGATCACTACATTGAAAGAAAAACCGGCCAAGAGCATGTCGGGCCATGCTCAGTGTAGGGTTCAGTAAACTGAGACCATTAATTCAAAAGGTCATTTCTTACCCTATTATTTCAACATGTATGAAGTGCAAGACTCACAATGTGTAGATTTAATTAAATATCAAGGTTTGCATTTAAATATACTTTGAATGTTAGTATCTCTACGCGAATTTCTCTTGTTTCCAAGATATTAACATCGATAGTTTAGGGAGGCTAACTAAAAAAACTGGCACGCTGATGGCAGGCAAACCTATATTCTCGTGAATGGAACGCCTAGAGCTATCGATCCACATCAGTTTCATCTTGCCATCTGATGGGGTAAATTATCCCATTTACTGGCCTCATGGAACATGGTTGACCTTGAAATCTCTCAGGCTTGGGGTTGGCAACCTATGCGGGTTCGGCCCTGAATAACTAACCATCGAATACCCAAGACTGAAAGTCCTGGTGCCTACATACGAAGAGGCCCAATCCCAATTGAAATGGAAAAGAGGTAAGAACAAAATACTTAGTGATTAATGATGTCCTATGATTTCTACATAATTATAATATCCAGCATGACCGTACGTAGATCTTAGGTATGTGTCACGTTTAACATTAAGTGAACTTTGAACTTAAACGGAAACATTTATTTCCCATATTTGAAAATACTGTCATGACGGATACGGGATGCACGGCCGCGGCCTATTTCCAGGGGATAGCAGCCCCATAGTCTATGCGCATGAAGAATGCTTACCCTTCAGTAGTAGGAGTGCTCTGGTAGGCGTCGGTCGTATATATTATGACTTCACGCAGTAATCAAAGTACCCAAGTCAGGGTGTTTTTTCACCCACAGATTGAGCATATTTAAGCGAAGCAGTAATAGGAGATTGCGGAAATGAGGTGATTTACCAATTTAACGTCACACACTGATGATTTATTGTCGCGGCGTCCTCAATATTACCCGCAGTCTAAGTTTTCCGGTAGTCATCTATATAATCAGTAAGAAATGACCAGAACTGGTTCATTTACCCTATTATTTCAACACGTATGCATTGCAAGACTGTCAATATACAGATTTTAATTAAATATCACGGTTCGCACTAAAATATTCCTCGAATTTTAGCGTCTGTACATGAATTTCTCGTTGGTCCAAGTTACTAAATCGATACTTTGAGGAGGCTGACCAGAAAAACTACCAGGCTGATGGCAGGCAACCCTATATATTCGTGAATGGCACGCCAAGGGCTATCGATCTGCATCAATTTCAGCTTGCCACCTGATGAGGTAAATTACCCCATTTTTTGGCCTCATAAAACATGGCTGACCTGGAAATCTACCAGGTTTAGGGCTGGCAACCTATGCGGGTTCGGGTCACCAAAGGGGTCTCTTTCGATGGGTAAAGGTTTCAATCTGCCACCTTATGATGTAAATTTTGGTAAAAATTGACGTTTTAAAATTCAAAAAAAACTATGTTCTTCCAGGCTGTGCCATGGCAACCTACTATAGTCCAGTGCTCCTAAGTATTATCTATCGCTGTAGTATGTGTCTGCTCTGCCACCGTGTGAGGTAAGGTTTCATGCAATGGGAGCTTAATCTAATACACACACATCAATCTGCCAAATCGTCGTACCAGTGAAAACGGAGATGTTCGTCGCCTCGCTACGCTCGGCTCCTCAGTCAATTATATTACCTACCAACAGAAGTTCATTAGTATAACTATAGTATTTATAACAATGTGGGGTGCCCGGCCTTAGAATTGTCCCCCACCATATCGTCCCGTGGTTGCAGTAGGAGTCTGCTAAAGGAATATACCGGGAGCTGGGCAGCAGCATCTTCCGAAAGCCTAAACAACAATAAACAAAAATAAACTGCGCGCGCCAACCCGCCTGCCAAGCGTGGCGCGTATGGCAAACCCTTAAGGGGAGGCCTATGTTCAGCAGTGGACGTCTTATGGCTGAGATGATGATTATGATTTATAACAATTATAACTTAATAGTACCTTACATAAATCTAACTCACACGTTCAGCACGTTCTGCGCGTATCATCGTGGATCCTTATTATAATTGTTTCTAATTCGATGACAACAAAACAATTACTAATGACATCAGTAATGACTATGTAAACGTGATCTTCCTTCCTTGGTTAACCACGATCTTAAGGAAAATGGCGTGCTTCTTTATTAAATAGATCATTGCCAGCTACATTTAACAGTGAAATATTTAAATAATAGTTGCACAAGAAAAAATCTTATAACCATTTAATGTGCTATTCATAAATTACGTCATTTCAAAATAGGGGGGTGGTGGTCTGGACATCGGATGATGGTGGCATAACGTAGGAGGAAACGGGGCCATTCGAAGCATAATCTTTGGTTGTTTTTAGGGGGGGGAGGGGGTCAAAAATCGATGACGTAATTTATGGACAGCCCCTAAGTATGTACTTAGCATTTAATGCTTATAAGTTTATACTTATATTGCAAAAGTATCTTCCCAACGAAAGCAGCAAAACTATCTGACACAATCTTATTTACTTATAGGGCCATAAGAGCGTGTTACATATTTTTGCGGGTTTTATTGAGGGAGATACTATTGCAGGTCACTGTACCTAAGCAGAAACCTATCTAAGGGGGCCCACTGACGACCATTTGTTTACTACCTTACAGGTTCCAATGGACAACTTAGGGGGCCCACCGACTATCAGTCCGCCTGACGATATCGGCCTGTCAGTTACAACGTGTTTAGAACAAAAAAATTACAGTTCCGAACAACTGACAGGCCAATATCGTCAGCCCGACTGATAGTCGGTGGGCCCCCTAAGTTGTCCATTGGAACCTGTAAGGTAGCAAACAAATGTGCAGTCCGCAGTCTGCCTGATGTTGTATCTGAAGTAGAATCACATAAGAGATTCCAGCCTTTCAAAAATACAACATTTGCTTGAACGATTTAGAAAATTCTTTTTTTTTATGTTGTTTGAAAGAGTATACTTCACAGTTGGTCCCATTTAGCCCAATAAAATTAGATCAATAAAAAGCGTTTTGAGGAATTCATTCCCAGCAGACTGGAAATTGTTTATTTACCTGCATGTGGTCCTAAAGGCATGTCATCCGAGTTCGCACCGTTTCAGGAGGTGTGCATAACTTTTTAGCGAAGTTTTTGCTATCTTTCATTTTTTTTGCTTGTAGCTCAAAAACGGTAAGTCCGATGGAAATAATGTTATTTTAATATTAAAGAGGGTTAAATTCTGCGTCGAATGAGTATATTAAACTTCTAATTTGGTTCAGCGGTACAGCCAAAATCAAAAGTTATAAATAGGGAAAATGTCTCATTTAATTGAAAAACTCATATTTTGACTTCGATGTCACATATCTTTGAAACAGACTACTCCTGTTGAATAACTTATAGAATAACAGTTGTAGAGAATAAAATTTCACGTTATATGGATACTTTAATTTTCAAATTCAATCATTTAAAACCCTAAATTCGGTATGTATTCAAAATGGTTATTTTTTGGTAAATTCTTACAAGTTGCATATTTTCCATAAATATGAGGTGTGAGGCCTACATTTAATGCATCTGAACAACTGAGAATATTTCAGTGCAAATTTCTAAAAAGTATTTAAGAAAAAAAATATACACCGTGTTTTTTTTTATTCTATTAATTTCAAGGGTACATTCCTGAGCTTATCTAAAGTATATTTTTCAATGACGTTAGTGTCATAATCTCCTAATTAGCTACAGCTCTGAGATATTTCATTTTTGTCTTTGTGATTGTGTAAGTAAACCTACATTAAATTATTATTTTACTCTAAGAACCCACTACAAAATGATGCACCGGTATGTATTTTTTTATTTATCTAAGAAAAACCTACACCTGTGTGTTAAGTAATTACAATATTATGCTTCCTTTGTATCTCGGACTGTGCGAAATTACATTGACATGTCATCATTTTCAATTGTTTGGTTATTGAGTTAATTATAATATCCTAAAAAACACGGTGTATTAAGAGTTTTCTTATTGGGTACGTTTTAGGAATTGCAATGAAATGTTCTTAGTTGTAACGATGCATTAAATGTAGGCCTAACACCTCGTATTTATGAAAAGAATGCAACTTTAAAAAAAATTCGAAAAATAACGATTTTGAATTCATGCCAAATTTAGTCTTTGGAAATGACTGAATGTGAAACTGAGGTGTCTATATAACGTGAAATTTTATTTTCTACAACTTTTATTTTATAGGTTTTTCAACAGGAGTAATATTTGCAAAGATATGAGGTATGTAACTCAAACTTATGAGTTTTCAATTAAATTAGACATTTTCCCGATTTTTAAGTTATGATTTCAGCTATACCACTGAATCGAATTAGAAGTTTAAGATACTCATTCGACGCAGAATTTAACCCACTTTAATATTAAAGTATGCCATTTTCCATCGGACGCACGGTTTTGAGCTAGAAGAAAAAAACTGACGAAGAGCAAAAAAATCGCTCAAAAGTTATGCACACCTGCTGGAACGGTGCAAACTTGGATGACATGTCTTTAGGACCACATGCAGGTATTAAAACGATTTCCAGTCTGCTGGGAAATTAATTCTTCGAAAAAACCTAATTTTATTAGCCTAATTGTCACCAGGTCGAAATCGCGGGAACTCTTCAACTATTAAAGGCACGCCTATAGTGATTTCAGTATTTTTTACAGCAACTCGGGCATTTCCACTTGAAAGTGTGGATCCTAAGTGAGGTCAGTTCTTTTTTTTTTTTAATTATTTTTAAACCAGCTTTTTGAGGTCTAGAGACTTTGGTACCATAGACTGTGGATTTGACATAACCAAACCATGACCAGCGAGACGAGATGATGGTTTCTCGCAATTGCGGCGCCATCTGCGCATATCTTTACGCGTTTAACCAAATTTTCACTTTCTGAAAAAATATCTCTTCATTATAATATTATGATTTATGATAGTAAATTGAAGTACCTACAACTTTTTGGTGAACATTATTGTAAACAAACATTGACTTTTACAATCCTATACAAAATCTCTCACAAAAACGAAATTCCATGCAAATACTTGGACACCGCAACTTACTGTCTATGAAGTAACCACAGATAGTTAATGAACGGTTTCAGATAAACCATCAGTGGCAGAACCACAAAAAGCCTCTAACGACGTCCGCTGGTTTTTGCCGAGTCTGTGGCGAGGGCAATGACCCGTCTTTGTTTTATTGTTGATGGAGTCGCCATCAGATATATCAGAGCGGCCAAGGTGGTCACAACTATCTGAACAACGCCTCTCTCAAGGCGATAAAGTGCATGATCAGATATTTTTGAATAACCTGGCCGCTCAGATATATTTGATGGCGACTGGCCAATTAGGCTGTCCAGCTTAGAAGCTGAATTGTTTCCGCGGTTGAGAAGTAAATCAGTCGGGATGATTGCATAGGTACTAGGGTAGGTACTAGGACTACAAGGTACCCTACCTACTAAGTATGATTATATTGATTATGTACTGTTTATAGCAGTGGCAGCGTGTCAAATGGATGCTGTTTAGCAAAAATGTGTAAACCCACATTCGTTTTGCAATAAGATGACACCATTAACCGTAAATTTTTAGAGTTGACAGTTTATATTTTTGCAAAACAACATCCAAATATAGGTTATTTAGATACAAATTTGAATATATCCTGTAACTATGAATTTCTTCGGTCAATTTAAGTTGACACCTGGCTAACTGTGTTCGCTGCCATTTCAGTTTTACAATTCTTAAAGGAATTTTTAGTAACTATTAAATAAAAAGCCGAAATACTCGGAATTAATTAAATACCCACATATACAGCTATGTTCCTTAATAAAACAAATCTTTTATTCTTCCCAAATTAAGTTTATATCGTAGAACGTAGAACGGCGTAACTAATTGCATCTTTCTACAAAAGTATGTCCTTTGGAGTCAAGTATGTAAGGGCTAGAGCACAATAGCGAACAATGGACACAATGACAGTGTGTCTGTCTCCTAATGGGAGACAAAGGGATGTCTGGGCCCTAAATAATAAACATTACAATCCACAATTACAAATCACAAATACAATTCAAAAATCTGTTCATTAAAAATTACAATCTACCCTCAAATATGTCACTGTCACACTTGACAAATTTGTTTAATTGTAACTACAGTTGGACATAATCGTGTTTAATAAAGCGTTGTAATTGTCATATGTAATTGTATATTGGCTCATTTTCTATAGAAATTCATGACAATTTTTGAATTGTAGTTGACAATGACAATTTTGTAGCCGTCATAATTTTATTAAACAAAATTTACCAGCTACATTGACACGAGTTCACCTGTCACCCTGTTAGCTCACCGAAGGAAGCCCACTAACTGCTCGATAGGGGAAATAATTCGTGTATAGCTGAATTTTGGTGAAGTTGTAGATAAAGATGTCTTACACAACATACTAAAAGTACTCATGGATAGGGGTGCCGCTAACGAAGAGAGGGGGGTGTAAAGGTCCCCTTTTTTGGCTTTTCGTAAATAACTCAGTAGCGGTGGCTCATACAAAAAAATGTTCTTCTACTTAATTAATCCACAAATGATTTTCTACAGAAAAGGTTCTTTACACTTTTTTGCTGAGATCAATGTATAATGAGATTTCGAGGAAATACGATAATCACTTTTAGAAACTTTCGGAGCTATTATTTACGAAACGATGAGTTTTGTCTAAAAATTGTTTTAAAAAACCCTTATTTATATTAAAAGACCTATCCAACGACACCCCACACATTAGGGGTGGATTAATAAACAGAATTTACTCCCCACTTCATGTGTTCGAGAGGTACCCTAAAAAATAATCTTTTTTCAGATTTTGTTTTAAAACTTTGTTTGCGTGTTCAAAACACATATTCATACGAAGTTTAAATATTCTAGTACTAACCATCACTGCGCAAAGCCGTGAACGGACAGACTGGGACAATCGGACAGCGAAACTATAAGGGTAGGAAGTTGATTGCAGGCGTCCATAGGCTATGGGAACTGCTTACCATCAGACAGGTCGTATGCTTGTTTGCCACCGTCGTGGCATAAAAAATAAAAAGTAAAAAAATACCCTCTTCAACCTGCTCAGTGATGGTTAGTACTTGAATATTTAAACTTCGTATGAGTATGTGTTTTGAACACGCAGACAAAGTTTTAAAACAAAATCTGAAAAAATATTATTTTTTAGGGTACCTCCCGAACACATGAAGTGGGGGGTAAATTCTGTATTTTAATCCACGCCTAATGTGTGGGGTGTCGTTGGATAGGTCTTTTAATATCAATATGGGTTTTCTAAAACAATTTTTAGACAAAACTCATAGTTTCGTAAATAATAGCTCCGAAAGTTTCTAAAAGTGATTATCGTATTTCCTCGAAATCTCATTATACATTGATCTCAGCAAAAAAGTGTAAAGAACCTTTTTTGTAGAAAATCATTTGTGGATTAATTAAGCAGAAGAACATTTTTTCGTATGAGCCACCGCTACTGAGTTATTTACGAAAAACCAAAAAAGGGGACCTTTACACCCCCCTCTCCCCGTTAGCGGCACCCCTATCCATGAGTACTTTTAGTATGTTGTGTAAGACACCTTTATCTACAACTTCACCAAAATTCAGCTATACACGAATTATTTCCCCTAAGTTTTCCTTCGTTTGGCGAGCTATGTGACAAATCAGTAAAGTTTATTGAACGCAATATGAGCACAATTGGACAAATTTGTCGTTTTTTCACATATTTGTCGGGTTGTAATGTTTATTAAATAGGGCCCTGGGCCTTATGGGATAATGCTCTGTAGATATAGTAGGACATAATATAGCGTGTGTGGCGTAGTTAAGGGGGACAGCGTTTCTAAGCGGAAAGTGAGGGGTTTAAGGACGGATCTTAGCCTGTAAGAATCTTTATACTGGTAGATACCTCAATCCTATATAAATGGTTTTTTTTACTCCATAATTTTCCCACCAAACATAGAGCTATGAAAAATCTCCGGCTAAAAGGGAAGGATATCATAATATTCCTACATATTGTGTCACATCCAAAATTTTAATGAATATCCAAAAGCATTATTGATTATCACGTGAAAAAACTGTTGTCTATCATGCACATTTTGCACTATTTGGATACGTACACCCAAAGAATAAGCAGCGTTCTTAAAAAAAAAACAAAAAAAAAACAAGAAAAACTGTGTATGAAGAATAACGACTGTAAAGCACCTTAAAAATGTGTTAAAAAGATGTTAACATAAAAAAAACTTTTTCACCTCAGCAGTTCGAACAAGCCTACTTTCCGCGCTCCCTGGAGTGACGAAAGTGCGACTTTCATCACTCCAGGGAGTGAAATTTTGTTTCTGGAAGCTTTTCGTCATAATGATGATGCCTTTCATTCAAGAATGTAAATAAATGTGTTTTTTTATTTTTATTTAACATATTCTCACTACTGAGGTGAAAAGCTGTATGTGTCACACGAGAGGAAAGTTTTTTTACATCTCGTGTTCTTGACCTCGCTACGCTCAAGATTCAAACTTAGAATCAAGAATCAATTATAGAATCTTCCGCTTACTCGGGACTCAAAATCAACACTCGCAAGAAAAACCAACTTTCCTCTCTTGTTGCACAAATAACTTTTTTTTTACAACACCATGCAATCGTTCTTTAATCGACATACCATATAAGCTTATATACTCATAGAAAAATGCGAAACCGGTCCGTTATCAGCATGGTTTCATGGTCTACTTATATGTATCACTATGTCGGTAAGTACTGGTTGCTTACTATGTGGCAAACCCGTTTCGCATGTTTTTATCAATTAAAAGTGGGTCCCGGCTAGGGTGACCAGAGTGACCAGACGTCAGGAATTTTCTTGACATGTAGGAATTTCAGACATATGTCAGGAATGCGGCCGGAAAAGGGAAATGTCAGGAATTTTCGGCAAATAGACAAAACAATAAAGTTGTATACACTGTAAGTAAACTATTATTAGAATAAAAAAATATTTAGCATTAGTTAAATAGAACTTTTGCTAAATTTAAAAAATAAACACATAAAGTAAACATTGGTTTTGAATTGAGACCCGCTTTTATTCGCATTTACCTTATATTTAACGTTAACTATCTATTCCAAAGCGTCTATAGCAGTTTTTACTGGATGAGCTGTATTGGCAATATAAAAAATAATAAACATAAAGCATCGGGACTTTTTTATTAGGTTTTTAGTTTTCAAACGTTAATTAGTTCTAGGCCAATAGACCCCCCCCCCCCCCTCCTCCCACCCCCGCGGCCGCAATGTATAAAAAAACGCGAGTTCAAGCTCTTGTCAGGGTTTTTGGCCGTAAATCAGGAATTGTGTCAGGCTTTTTGAAAGTATCTGGTAACCCTAGTCCCGGCGGAATACTTGTCAAGGATGCACTCGCTGGAATGCATCTTCTACCAAATTCAAACTCACCTATACAACCAAAAACGAACCTTAAATTTGTAGAAACAAGTTCCATCCGGACGGCAAATTTAAAGGGTGTAACTGGACAATATTTGCTCATAATTGAGCCATTGAAATTGCAGCCTAATTGCAAGGTGTTAAGAGTGTTTGAGGAAGCAGCGATTTGTTTGTAATTGTGTTGCGCATGCGCTTGCTAGCGCGTGTCCATTGTTGGGGGACGTTAAATATCGGCCGCAGTTTTAAAAGGGCTTATGTGCTAGTATAACTATACAAAGTTATGTCACTTTTAGATTGTGCATTTCGTAATTGCTATCAGATATGACGGTTTTTTTCGTCAACTTGGGGTGAGGTAATTGGATATGTTTTTTAAATGAATAAAAATGCATGTGTATTTTTAGTAGAAAAACCGTAATTGCATCAACACGTTTTGCAAATACCGATTCATAAACAATGTAGGTTGTATTGTAGGTCATTATTTTTAATTTATTTATTATGAGTAATTAATGACACCTCGCAACCTGGAATTTTTTACATATTTATAATATGACATATTGTCTATTTAGTCAGCTATTTTGATACCTACCTATGCACTCGTTGTGGTCTATAATTGAAAACCTGCGTTTTATTTTAGCATAACTGGCATTTTCACCCCTAGGCTTTTAAGCCCCATTCTACCCTAGTTGTGCTACGCTACCCTTTACTAAGAAATATTTATCCTAACAGCCAATTAGATTCTCTCATAATATACCTAATTTATTATTAATAATCAATTACATTTACACGGGAGTAACAGCGTAGCGTAAGTAGTTAATTAACATTTTCTGATGGCGGCGCATAAAATTGTAGGCAAACTGGAGCAAATCTTAGCATTATTTGTCTTCATGAACTAGGAAAGTGCTCAGCTGACTGACAAAATATCCAGTGTATATCAGTGGCAGCGCGTCCATATTAGAATATAATTCCCGTCGGCTTGCCTAAGTGTCAGGTATTTGAGCAGGTTCCTACAGCTCATAAAGATAAAAGCCCAATTAAGCGCCGGCTTGCTGAAGATAAATTTTTACCCACCGCCACGGCTGTATATTCACTTTCGTTTTAAGTTTAAGGTACATTCCTATTCAAATCCAAAGGGCTCGTCAACACAGACATAGAAATCGTATCTCACTACTTATCTAAATGGATACGCGCTCTCAGTCCTATTTCCCTTTTTGGCAATACTTTCATCCTTTTTAGAAAAGTTCCCGTTTCCCAAATCGACTTCGCTTAGGCCGGAACTGAGTGAACTGACGTGGTAAAGAAGATGGCGATGTCAGTACCTGAAATCTGTCTTTTTCTTAAAAAATAAATAAATATCATGGGACAATCTTACACAAATCAACCCAGTCCCACCCCACAGTAAGCTCAATAAGGCTTGTGTTATGGGTACTAGGCGACGGTATATATAATAGATAGATAAAGATAAATACTTAAATACATAGGAAACATCCATAACTCAGAAACAAATATCCGTGATAAACACACAAATGCCATGACCAGGATTCGAACCCGGGACCTCCTGCTTCATAGGCAGAGTCACTACCAACTAGGCTAGGAGGCCGTTAATGAATATATCGTGCGAAGCTCATTTTGAATACCACACGCGTTTAGCTTCTTCTGCTGTTGACTGCACGCCTAATATATTATTGTGTTGTCTTCTACAATCATATAGGTATGTATACTCGTAGGTACAGTCGACGTCAAAGATATGTTTACACTTTTGCAACTTATTACAAAGGAATAAGGTGAAACCGTGAAAATATGTAAACATATCTTTGATGTCGACTGTACCTAAGCGCACGCGGCGATTTTTCAGTAATTATTTCTAATATCTTGTTAAAAACACTAGTTGAATACATGAATATGGAAAGACTCATAATTATATCATTACGCGTTTTCTATACTTGATGAACAAGAATTTAATTAAGGCGGAGAACAAATGCCTGAAATCCATTCGTTCGAGACACGGTACTTAATGCTCGGTATAACACAATGCCGTCACACTGTTGTTAATTATTTATAGAGTTTTAATTAGTACGATTTCACTGAAAAAAATATTTGTTACCAGCAACCAATCTTCGTCTAGTAACTTAAGTTTTGGGACTTCAGAGGGCCTACCGCGAAGTTCGAAAATCGACAAAACGATGGTCCCGTCTCTATCGCTCTTGCATATACGAAAGAGAGTGATGCAAATAGACGATTCGATGAACGAAGTGCTTCGCGGTTATAGGCCAGAACCCTTAGTGTAATCTTTTCACTGGAGTGCCCCCTAACTAGATACACAGGTCATATAGACGACTTTAAGAACTTGTCAGAAGAGGCAGTTGCTTACCTAGGAAGGGCAAAATTTTAAATTTTAAATTGTAATTTTAACTTGTAGTAATAATGTTATTACCGTGTACTAATTTGTGTTATATATCCAGTGACATGTATCTAAGCCATACGATAAATCGTTTCACTAACGTAACGATTGCGTTTGCCTTAGGTCTTAATTTTTATGGTTTTTTTTTAACACAACAAACCAAGGGGAACGTATCGAAAACTATACCACCGAATATCTATGAATTATCTCCACTCGGTGATGTAGTTTTCGATACGTTCCGCTTGGTGTGCTGTGTTAAAAATCCCATACAAATTAAGACCTAACGCAAACGCAATCGTTACGTTACGTTAGTCAAACGATTACGGGTTCTGAACTAAAGCTTATCACTATACTTACCAAAGCGATTTGTTATTTATACATAAACTTTAAGTTGTAATCAAATAAACTTTATTAACTGACCTTACCACATTTTGGTTATTGATGAAATAGCCTAAGTAGTTCGCTTGTCCTTTTCAGTGTTCGTATGTGTAGGCGTAACTTGCATTTTCAAAGGTGTCACATATGTGTTGTCGTCCTTTTCATCGGGAGCATTTTCTTGTTAAGTACCTCATTTACGCCAGCCAACTAATTTTAAACTCACACTTAGGTACGCCACGAAATGTACAAAAGATGCGTACTCACCAAATCACAGTTAGTTGATAAAGCTGGGTCCAGACAACCCCGACACGGGTAGACTACAGGTTTAATAAACCCAACACACCGACTTCTATAAGGTAATCCTTTATTGATGTATTAACAGTTACCTATGTTATTTTTTCTCAGCTATTGTTTTGAACTTACTTGACAATATTGACGTTATTTATTATGTATTTTCCTTCTAACTTCTCGGTCTTCGCTTACCAATTCTTATTTATTTATTGAATATGGTATTATGCAAATATATAATAAAATATGTAATTCTATTTCATATAATATTGCTTCTACTTCAATATTATTATTTCCTACCAAATCCATGACATTCTTATAAGAAAGAAAAAGAAATATATTTTTAGACATAAACGAAAACTAGGAAAAAAAGTGTAAGACTTTTCTTTGGCAGATGTCGCTAGGCGCCACCCTAAGGCGCATATAACAGTAAAGAATATGGTGGAGAAATTCGCAGCCATCAGGTAAGTCAAGTCTCAGTAGATCAGTTGGTCAGAGCGATGGGCAATGTTTCCCAGAGACGCGAGTTCGAGTGTGGTATTGTGTTGTGAGTTGTGGTATTGTTAGCAGACGTTCTGCTTAATCCAAAATTAATTAAAGAAAAATATTTGAAAAATATCTGTTCGTTAGTCTATATCCAGCATAAGGCGCTTCTATTGCCAAGCATGACTTGCGAGTCCCAACTTTGTACTTAGAAAAAGTTGCTCGGCTTCTTCCGAAAAGTTATGAACTGGATAAAACTGAGTTGCTGCGGAGAATATGTTATCTATTTCTGTATGTTCAGTTGTTTTGGAAGTTACGGCAACTGTGGATAATTTACAGACAGATGTTTTCTGTAATAAGAGCAATAAATTAAAACGTAGATTTTACTCCTTAAATAATAAAACTTTTGTTCTACAACTTTAAAAACTATTTTGTAGATTTTCTCTTTTTCATACAAGTATTTATTATTGAATACTTAGTATTTTCAATGTTCGTTAAAATCCGTCTAATTGACATTGCTTGTCAGTCTTTTCATCCTACAGACATAATAAATTTCGGAAAACATTGCGTGTTCGAATAAACTTTAAAATGTCCTAAAAATCAAACCAAAACTTACCTACATTTTTTAAAGTTTCTGAACAAAGGTTGTCATGTTACTATAGAATACTATAGAGACTATAGACTATAGAGTTCAGTGAGAGAACTCTCGAGTTCTCTCTATTTTATGTATCGTCACCTCTACTACGCAATCATTATCTATAGAGGAAAGGCCAATTCGTAGAAGCTATCTTATTTTCGATGTTCGTAGGACCCAAAAGGTTTATACCAACAAGTGGTATCGTTGGAATCAGCATGAGCTACTGATTATTAAAATATCTCTTGTCACGTCATAAAGTGGTGGAATGAGTTTTTATGACGTCACAAAGATGGCGCGACTTAGTGTTAGATTTTTTTCATTATTTCATAAACTATTTATTCGATTTAAGCAAACAAAGTGTCATATGATAGGTATTTAATTGTCCTATCGTGCCACACCATATTACTGTACTACCTGAGTGTCCCTGCCAAGTCGAGCAAAACAAACAACATAAGGCACTGCCGTAGTATCCTTTTCCCGTTGCCATTCAAGCTATTTTCGACGCCCTCTAATTTTGGTATTCTGGTGTTTGGTGGTAGCTAGAAGTCTGAATTTTCAGTGAAAAAGAAGTTTTAACACAAGGAATACACATTCTTAATCATTTAATTTTAACTCATAATTTAAGAATTATTGCAAGTCAAAGTTCCTTAGTTTTATTACTGACTGACTATTATATGACAGATCATACGAATTCTAACTCTAGCTAATATGCAAAATTACATTTTCAGTTGATAACATTTAGATTTTTTTTGACCAGTTTATTAGACAGAAGAGTTAATAGTAAAATAAAGACAGTTTTTAGGTGCCTATTAATACCTTCAGATGTGAGCATGCGTACGGGTTCATGGGTGAGAATAGGTATGGGAATGTGCACGGCATGATCGTTGAAGGAGAAAAGGAAGCCCTACTTACAAAACGGAATGATCTCCCATTAAAAACATTACATGTGAAAAAACACAGACCGCAAAAAGTATCGATATCTAAAGAAAACCAAGCCGGTGTCCTTAGAACTCAATCTCCTCTGGAGTTTACTAACAACAGTTCATTGTGGCTTTTTTAATATTAGATTTCTATATTTTTATAATAAATAAAATGATTTCGCAGTTGCAGTTTCAAACTCAAACATTTACTGAATAAATGTTTGATTTTGAAACGCAATAAAATCTATAACGACATCGGATTATGTACCTAATTTACCCGACGATATACGTATTTTTAGCTGTGCGAACGCCAGATCATTCTATTCCATACAACCTTTGGGTGCTCGACATAATACAAAAGAATAATTCGTCCACTCCGAACTTCTCTGTTTGTATGTTAGCTGTTGGAACTCCTTAAATAAATATAAGCAGAATCTAATATCAGCAAAATCGAAGCTAGATTTTAAATTTAACAAAGAAATCAATATTGAAATTGTTAATTACTAAACATAAATGAAAAAAAATGTTAAATATTAATTCACTAATATAAGCATTACTATTCCTTTTGTATATTCTCGGAAATGTTCGTTTTTGTCTTAGACTGAGATGTAAGACAAAAACGAACATTTCCGAGAAAATACGAAAGGAAAGGATTACTCACTACATCTGTACCCGCACTAGGCATGCCTATTTCGCGGGGACCAATATCACATGTTATGACAATACATTTATGAAATGAAATGAAATGAAATCATTTATTTGCAAGAATACGATGACATAAGATCTTACATTTGTAATTTCACGCGTATTCAACCCGAGTACAGATGTGCAAATTTTTACCTTAAAAATATAATTCTTACAATGTCATAAATTCATAATCTAATGTCAACTAATACAACAAATTATTATCATTTTTTGTCAAATACTCCTTTATACTATAAAAACGTTGTTCATGTAGCCAATTAGTCAGCTTAATTTTAAATGAGGTCTCATTTTGTAGTTTAATTATGTCAGGTAAGTTGTTGTACAGAAGGATACACATATTGTAACAGTTTTTTTTATATATATCGGCGTCACTGCGAGGCTGATTTAAAAGGTTCCTATATTGAGCTCTCACATGTCTCAGACCACTTTCTGTACGTTGTGTGAAATAATGTGGGTTTTTCTTGACCATACAACATGCGTCTTTAATGTACAGGCATGGAAGTGGAAGGATTTTAAACTTCTTAAATAAAGGTTTACAATTTTCCAGATACCACGCATTGTCTAAAGCGCGAATACAGTCTTTTTGGAGATGAAATGCCCTCTCTATATCAACGGAATTTCCCCATATAAGTAATCCGTAGCCTAGAACAGATGAGACATGGCCATGATAAGCCGTGAGTGCGGCTTCTACGGATACTGTCTGTCTTATCCTCCTTAGAGCAAAAACAAAACGATCCAATCTTTTACATACGTACTCTACATGGAATTTCCAACTTAAATTCTTGTCAATATTAATACCTAAAAATGTAACCATGTCAACTGATTCTACAGGAGAATTATTATAGCTAATTTCTAAGGGTAACACTGGATTTGAATGATAAGAATAAAATTGTATGGCTTTGGTCTTTGATATATTAATTTGCAAATTGTTACTTTTTAACCAGTTTACTGTGTCAGCCAAACTTTTATTAATGTTACGTTCAAATGTTTGTGCATCTTTACTGTCACTTTTGACTATTAGCGTCGTGTCGTAAGCAAAAATTACACAATCCTGGTCTATTGATGTTGGTAAATCATTTATAGCTATTAGGAATAACAGTGGACCGAGGATGCTTCCTTGTGGAACACCAGTAGCATTTAATAAAAATTCTGACCTAATTTTTTCTTTACAGATACTCCTATTTTTGTTATTTTCATTTATTGGCACAAGTTTCTCAATTTCGGTGCACTGTGTTCTTTGCTTAAGATACGTTTTGACCCAATCAAAGGCATTACCTCTTATTCCATAAAACTCTAATTTGCTCAAAACAATCGCATGATCAACAACATCGAAAGCCTTACTAAGGTCCAAAAAGAGTGCCATAACAGGTTTTTTTTTATTTAGGATATCGGAAACGGATTTAATAAGTTTGAAAGAGGCTAACGTTGTTGACTTTCCTTTACGGAATCCAAATTGTTTTGGCGTTAGTATATTATGTTTATCGAAGAACTCACTAAGTCTATGAAATATGGCCTTCTCGAAAACTTTTGATAATATTGGAATCTTTGTTATTGGTCTATAATTACTAGGATTCGACTTGTCGCCTTTTTTAAATAGAGGTTTAACGACCGATTTCTTAAGTTCATCAGGAAAGATGCCACTAGTAAAAGATAAATTAATAATGTGAGATAGGGGCCCACTAATATACTTAGCACATAATTTCAAGGTTTTAGTTATTATCTCATCAAATCCAGACGTCATTGTGTTTTTCAGAGTCATAATTATTCTATATATTTCGTATTCATCGCACGGTTTCAAAAATATCGATGCTGTATTATGTTGTGATCTATGAAGTTTATTGCCAGGCGGGCTTGTTTTATTTGTGGCAGTAAGATCAATAAGATATTTATTAAAATATTTACATATGTCATGAGGATCCTTATAAACAATATCATTAATTTTTAAATTATCGATTTCAGTATTTAAGTGTTCGTTCGATGTAGTTTTTGAGATTATATTCCAGGTGGCTCGGCATTTATTACTATGATTTTTAATGTAATTGTTGTTATTTATTTTCTGGGATTTAAGTATGCATGATTTGAATATGGAATTATATTGCTTATATTTAAGTTTGTTGATTCTTTTACTAAAGTTATTGGTCCTGTATTTCATATATAATGCTCGTTTCGTTTTGCTGGATCTTTTTAGACCCTTTGTTAGCCATCCAATTGGTTTTGAGCGATTTATCACTTTTACTTTGACGATGGGAAAGCATAATCCATAAAGCAAACAATAGATTTCATAAAAGCTACTGAATGCTTCTTTAAGATTATTTGAAGCATAGACGTCACTGAAAGATAGTGCCGATATATAACCGCAAAATTTAAACAAGTTTTCCTTACTGTAATCTCTTTTATATTCAAACCACGTAGTAAATAATCTTGGCTTATTTGCTGTTATCTCTAATACTTGAGCAGATTCATGATCTGAGAGACTTAAGTAAAGAAGCTCCGACTCCACTTCTTTAGCATTGCTTGTGATTAGATCGATACATGCATTTAATCTAGTTGGAGAGTTAATGTGATTATTAAAATTATATTTATGTAATGTATTTACTAAATCTGTAGTAGTCGAATTTTTTTTCATTATATCTAGGTTCCAATCACCGCATATTATAATTTTCTGTCGCTTGTACTTTGTCGTCACGAAATTAAGTAACTTTTCTAGGTTTTGCATAAAAATAGCTATTTGTGACTTCCCTTGTTCCGGTATTCTATACACGCAAAAAACAAGGATATTAAGACTCGTAACTTGAACTCCACAGCATTCAAAATAATTTTGTATAATTATGTCACATGGAATAGAAACAGGTTTGGTATCTAATAGCTTATGAACGAGGATGCATGTACCTCCTCTGCTAGTTTCCCGACTGAACGAAGCTGCAAGTTTGTAATTGTTAAGTTTTATATTTTTTTCATTGCCTTTTTTCACGAACGTCTCACTTAAACATAAAATATCCATCTCCTTACCCTTATTACATAATTCATTGAGACCCACCTCTATGATATCATGTTTATTACAAAGACCTGCTATATTTTGGTGAAACAATCTAATTTTACTTGTATGCTATAACCGGTTGACAAATTAAAGTTTTTATTTTAAAGTAGGTATGATGTTGTCTACAACCAGCACAATACATAAGTATACATATTACTTAAGCTAATTTATTATAACTATACTTAAGTAAAAGTGCATGAAATTAACTCTAAGCTTATTTTGACTATCACGAAGGTCTAACTATTTCTGATTTGGATAATATTTTCAGTATATTCATAGGTTAAGCTGTCTAGCCATTGCTTTTGTAATGACTTGTTTGGCTTGAAAACGGGTTTATCTTTAATGTCTAACTGTCTAGTCAAGGAATTAAAAACAAAACTAGATATATACGGTTTTAATCGTTTTGCAAAGGCAGTATTCACGGACGGAACCTGTGTCTCTTCGTTTCAAGTATTTGCTTGTGCTTATCACCAACAATTTTGAGTAGGTAAATTGACGAACCGTCAACACTTCGGACTTTTTATATAGTAAAAGTGTGGAATACCGAAAGAGTTTCTTTAACATTGTTTTAAGGACAGCACGCTGTGCTCTATCGGCCTCGATGATAACTGTTTTACAAGAGCTGCCCCAACAGCGTAAACATTATGTTAAAAACACACTGTAAAATACACTACTTAATGACAAGGCTAAATAAAGATAAAGATTATTACATATACACATATATTACATATACATATATATTAGCTACAAATATTCCTTTACAATGTGTAGAGTTAGAAATTAGGATACTCATATGAGACTAATAATTTCACAATCCTTTTAGCTCACTGCACACACCATAGCTAATTTCTGTTTGGCCCTATGGTTGACTGGAACAGAATGCCTTGAAGCATTAAGTACGCCTTTTGGACTTATTTTATTATTATTGTGACATAATAAATAATGTAAATTAAGGCGTGTTAGAAATGTAAATAAAAGTAAATTTGGCTTTTATTTAACTTTTAGGGAAAAGGTTGATATACATATTTTATTAAGCATGAAAATATCAATCATATGACACCTTGTTTGCTTAAATCGACTAAATAGTTTTTGAAATAATCGACAAAACCTAACCTAAGTCGCGCGCCATCTTTGTGACGTCATAAAAACTCACTCCACCACTTTATGAAGTGACAAGAGATAGTTTAATAATCAGTAGCTTGTGCTGATTCCAACGATACCACTTGTTGGTATAAACCTTTTCAGTCCTACGAAGAATTCTCCGCTTCAACTTGGCCACCCTACTACTATATGTCCCATAGTGGTTCTATGCCTTTTCGCCGAAAATTGTATTGCCGAATTTCACTTGCCAACCAACTTTTCACAGAAGTTTCTTTTAGCCGAATTTCATTTCCCAACTTTACATAATCCAATCTAACCTAACCCAACCTAGTAGGTAATTTTCTTTTCCCAACTATGGGGTTGGGAAATGAAATGGTTGCGAAATAATTATTTGGTACAAGTTGTTCGGCCAAATGAAACTTCTGCGAAAAGTTGGTTGGTAAGTGGAATTCGGCAATATAATTTTCGGCGAAATGGCAGGATACCGTCCCATAGTATTTATATGTTAATTTAAATAATTTCATTTTGTTTTGCAGGTTGTTAAATTCATGATTGCTAAATCTGTTTACCCATTTAAAATCTATTCTAAGTAAGAGGGGCTAAAGAGATGTTAACTACCTACTACATATTTGTTCTCATTCAAACATGAATGTTGAGTACGTACAGCCTTCATTAAAATAAGTAAAAATCCTCCTGAATATTTTCTATTTGACTCTGAAATATATAGGTACTACATTTTGGGTAAGTACCTATATTTCATGAACGTCCCTGACTATATACCATCTCCCGAAGGTTCTATAAAGCCGAAATAAGCCATAAAAATCCCACGCTTTATTAAAAGGTTTGATATATTTCTCTTTGTCTGAAAAGGACATTTATTAATATACGCCGAGGAACATGGAAGTGCGGCTGGCCAAGTTCTGTACCTATTAGAGAAAAGCCGGGTAAGGCGGCTTTCACACCGCTGCGGTGACGGTGTGCGAGCGAGATTTCGCTCCGCGTGCGTATACGGTTGCGGTGCCAGTGTGATAACCGCGTAAGGGCGGCCACCGACTATCAGTCCGGCTGCAGTCTGCCTAACGATATCGGCCTGTCAGTTGTTCGGAGCCGGCAAATTTTAGTTCTGACTGACAGGCCGAGATCGTCAGGCGGACTGATAGTCGGTGGCTGCCTTAAGGGGCTACTTTGAAGAATTGTAGGTTTTTCCAACCGCTCTAGTGACTGTTTAGTCACTAAGAAAGAGGGACTGAATTTATTTTCGAATATATATTATTAGACTATATATTCTTGTTTTTGGCACAAGCCGAAACACGTTTGCTGAAAGTTGCCTCGATAGAAAAAAAAATCCGAAGTTGGGTCCTTTTCCCCTTATTTTTCTTAGTTTACGTAAACTATAAGAGATTAAGCAATATAACAGAGTTAAAAATATGGTATTCTGGTTTATCTAAAAAGTCACAGAAACAAAATTTGACAAAACTTTATAGATTCGCTTATTTATTGTAGTTAGTCAAAAAGTCTGATCCTTAAGAGCGCTGCATCTCTTTCTTTCGTGCACGGGAGGCATAAACGTGTCCCTTACGGATGGGCGTGGCTTGTCCGAATCGAGGAACGGCCTTAATTGCGTTGTTTTGGGCTCGTTTACCGACCGAAGTTTTTTTATTAGCCTATTTTGACCTCCCCTCTTCTCCATTCAGTCCTGTAAAGTCCTGTTTGTAGTATTTTCCCGCCGTTCCGTAGAGAATCCGTCTAGGTCATCCCGTTGTCTCATTTTTGGTCTGCCTTTACCCCAGCGACCTTTGATTATTAAACCAACCGGATCCGAGACGCGCTCTCATTTCCATCGGAAAAAGTCTGCCGTTTTTTGCGGGGGAGGGGAACGTCAAATGTATGCGAAACGTCAAAATAGCCACGTCAAATAAACGTCAGTCCATACAATGAGTATGACCACTGGTCATACTCATTCGGCGGAGGGGAACGCCTGTCAATGGCTACTCCCCTTGGGTTAAAGCTCTAAGCCAGCGACCGTCGATGGTGTCCCGTGGGTCCCACTCAGTAACCATTTTGGCCCACCGTTCCGGATGCATACGAAAGTTCGTGACATGGCCTTCATATATTATGTCATATTTGATAGTATGAAACAGTCATAATCGAAGGTCATGTCAGATTGTGTTAAACATGCCTTGAATGCACCAACAAGGTAACCAACATCGCAAATATTGTTTTTTAATAATATTTGCGCAATAAATAAATAAACGTCCTTGTGTCTCTCTGTAGAGGTAGAGTAAGTACCTATACTCGGAAATTGGCAGATTGTTTTCACGGTAATATCATGTTTATGTTTGTTTAGGCTTCATTTCATTGGATTCACTTACAAAGTTGTTGTTTAGTCTAAGCCAATGGCTTCTTTAATTATTTATTCTGATATAGTATATACTTACAGTCGCTATCAGATATATTGGAGCGGCAAAGGTGGTCTCAAATATCCTTTTCAATATAGAACATGTACTTTATCGCCTTGATTACTATCAAGGCGATTCTGGTATTTTTGAGGACCAGCCGCGCGATATTTGACGGCGACTGTACAGTCAGCAGCAAAAGTTGCTAAGCGGGTAGGGTGTTCAAAATGAGCTTGAGACGACTTTATTACTTTGAAAAATTATAGGTTTTTTCAAACGCTCTATTGATTAAACGGGAAAAGGGACTGAATTTATTTTCGAATATTTATTATTAGACTATATAGGTACTCGTACTCCTGTTTTTGGCACAAGCCGAAACACGATTGCTGAAAGTTGCCTCGATAGAAAAAAAATCCGAAGTTGGGTCCTTTTTCCCCTTATTTTTCTTAGCTTACATAAACTATAAGAGATTAAGCAATATAACTAAGTAAAAAATATGGTATTCTGGTTTATCTAAAAAGTCACAGAAACAAAATTAGACAACATTTTATAGATTCGCTTATTTATCGTAGTTTAGTCAAAAAGTCCTATCCTTAAGAGCGCTGCATCTCTTTCTTTCGTGCACGGGAGCCATAAACGTGTCTCTTACGGATGGGCGTGGCTTGTCCGAATCGAGGAACGGCCTTAAGAAAACAAGAGCGCGTGAAGGTCATTTTGAACACCTCACTCCCTTAGCTACTTTTACTGATGACACAACAACAGGTTTTACTTCATCATCATCTCAGCCATAAAACGTCCACTTCACTGCTGAACATAGGCCTCCCCTTTGAACCTACATTAAAGGGGGGGTTTGCCATACGCGCCACGCTTGGCAGGCGGGTTGGCGCGCGCAGTTTTTTTGCTTATTGTTTATAGGCTTTCGGAAGATGCTGCTGCCCATCTCCCGGTATATTCCCTTAGCAGACTCCTACTGCAACCACGGGACGATATGGTGGGGGACAATTCTAAGGCCGGGCACCCCAAGGCAAACGGGTTTAACTTAGATTTCATTTAATTGCCAATATCGTAAGAACGTAGGTAAGTATTCGTTAAAATCCACAGGTGCAGATTATTTCAGAGCTCGTTGGAGGTCGTTGACCTGTCGTGAAATTCAGTACACGCCGCCCACTGGGTTAATGCATGTTGATAAGCATTTTACGTTTCTATTTCACGAAGACATACTTTTACATGCAATTTATCTAGGCAATTCAACTGTACCTAAAACTTCGGAAGTATTAGTACTAGGGGTTTTCGGAAAAAAGTGTACCATTTAGTTTTGGGTTATGTCTCGGTCTACTCAGAATTAGAAGGACGCAAATTCGAAAGATTTGACAAAATTTATGTGTCAGTTTTGTGACGGGCCCTTACACAATGTATGTTAAAAAAAATTGTCACCAAAACTGACGTAAAATTTTACACTTTTTATCATTATTTAAATTGCGTAGCAGTGGCGGCGCGTCCATAGAACTCGATTCCCACCGGCTTGCCTAATTTTTAGGCACTTGAGCAGTTTTCCTTCAGCTGATGCATTTTAAACCAAATTAAGCTCTGACTTGCCTAAGAAATTGTTTGTTCCGCCGCCACTGTTGCATAGGTACTTTTTGTTCTGAAAAACGGAACGAACGGGAGCTCACGTAATTTTAAAACGCTACGCTCAACATGTCTCGAAGAGTCTAGGTCTCCATTTTCAAGTATTGAGAGTGATCGAATGCCTGGAATAATAAGGGCTCAGGTTCAGGTTGAGTCTTTCAATCCGGAGGTCTCCGGTACAAACCCCGGTTCGTACAGTCACCGGCAATAGTATATTCCTACTCGAAGGCCGCAAAAACATGTGACACGCTCTTATTTGAGGGCCATAAGAGCGTGTCACATATTTTTGCGGCCTTCGTGTAGGAAGATACTATTGCCGGTGACTATACAACTAATTTTTTCGGAACTTATGAACGAACGTAATATAATATTTACCAGTTGCTCTTAGGTTTGTCGGTACCTACAATTAAATCTTCATAAAGAAAATAGTATGTTCCAAAACGGATTTGCCGACCAAAAGTTTAAGAACAACTTTACTGACCTAAGCAGTACATGTTCACTAACACTAATACATACTATATCTCCAAAAATGGCAGAGCTAAAGTGTTAATCCGTCTTGTGCGCCATGTATGTATGTTTGTATGTACTTGAGGCGCGCATGTTAGGAACCGCATTTACATAATAATGCGGCGAACATGTGTTGGGGACTATTCTAAAACGGGCGACACCGAATACAATTTTCAAGTGACAAATTGTCTTGCAACTTTCGACCACAGCACATACTAGCAGTGTATCAGTGGTGGTGTGACGGCTCGTCAATGTTTATATAAAGCAATGGTTCTAAATCTTCCATAAGGGACCAGTCGACAAAATTTCGTCTATGATAGTAGGGACTACCAGTTGCTTGAACGTAATATACGTAAACATACAAGCTCATCAGATAAAGTAAGGGTCACGGTTTTAGAATACGACATATAAATGTATGAAACCGATTACTGTTCCATGATGCGCGTCACGAGTGACACGACACATCAGACAAATGTGACAATGCAAGTTTATCACATTTGTCTCAGCAAGAATTTCTATACCAAACACAGTGGAAATCCTAATGGATCATCACATAAAGTTTTATGATAAGTTCCCTATCTGTTAGAAATTACCTCGAAACCCTGAGGCCTAAGGACTCAGTAGGTACAAAGTTACAGACACTTACAGTATTTCTAAAGTTTAATCATCAACAACAAAGCCTTTGTCCGGGCTTTTCTAATCTAATGTTTAATTTATTAAATTTAAACTTTCGTGAGACATATTAACATTATAAAATAACACGGTTACACTCACGGCACTTTAGTCACGTCTTGCGACATGTTTCGGAGAGCCTACAACATGTCGCAAGACGTGACTAAAGTGCCGTGAGTGTAACCGTTTTTTTTTATAATGTTTAATTTCATGTGTAATACGTCATCTGTATCTATTTTATAGAATAAAATGTATTAATAATTCTCTCTTTTTTCAGGTAAGTCCTGCCCTATCAACATTGAGCTTAGTAACATCGGTAAGACCTAGACCTACTCGTAAAATATACAGAACACTAGTTCATCTCATACATAAACCCTTTTCTGACCGCCACGTTTTATGGACACCACACAACTGATCTGAATTCCGTTCTGAACTCAGAAATCCATGGATAAAATGCTTAAATTTGTCTATGTCAGTTATTTATTTGTATGGAGGCCATAGACAAATTGAAGCAACCATAGACAAATTTAAGCATTTCCGTCTGATTTTGTCTATGAATTTCTGTATTCAGATCAGGTGTGTGATGTCCCTTATGATGTTATTCATAGGCGTGTATCGCGTAGGCACAGTTGTAGCAGTTTACGGTACCTACGAACTCACTTTTTTCATTTCTGAAAATGTATACGTTGATTTGAGAATAGCCCGCCCGGTTCAACGCTACGACCCAAGGTTAGCACTAACAGCGCGCTGTAACTCTAGCTCATACCTACACGTTAAGTAAATTACAGTAACGGCCTTTTTCGGCTAGATCGTTAAATATAAATAATAGGTGAAATTACTAAACTTTTATACGTGAAATTATGGCTTAATCGAAGGACGTGGAATTTATATTTTTATTTATTTTAATATTAATAGTATAAATGGCCTGTCAACGGCTAATAGAGAATAGCCTGCCCGGTTCAACGCTACGACCCAAGGTTAGCGCTAACCGCGCACAGTAGGTATGTAAGTACATCTAACTCTACGTATAGGAATTGCAGTAATGGCCTTTTTCGACTCGCTCGTTAAATATAAATTATGGGTAGTACCTAAGTACTGAGTTTTTTACAAGGGAGGTCTTAATTTGAGGTATTTACTTAGTTGTCTACTTTTATTTTTTTTATTTTGCAGTAATCTTTAACATTAAACAGTTTATAAGATAAACACATTCTCATATACATAAAACGTTTTTATCTAACCAAACACAGAAGATATAAAAAAATACATTAGAATAGGGACTAACCTCAAACTAACGAATCAATTTGTCAGATGGTTATTAATACCGCTATTAGTCAGATGGTTATTAATACCGCTATTATTCCTTATCCCTTACATTTTTGGTACCTAGTCGAATTTTAGGTTCTTACAAATTTACTAAAGAGTTATAAGTTCAAAATTTTAATAACTGGGTGTGAAGTGACAGATTTTAGTAAAAGCCTGGTCTGGCCTATAACCGCGAACCATTTTGTTCATCGAATCGTCTATTTGCATCACTCTCTTTCGTATATGCAAGAGCGATAGAGACGGGGCCAACGTTTTGTCGATTTCGGACTTCGCGGTAAGCCGCAAAGTTTGCAATGACGATAATTGGTACAGTCAGCATCAATAGTATCTTCTTACGCGAAGGCCGCAAAAATATGTGACACGCTCCTATGGCCCTACAAATAAGAGCGTGTCACATATTTTTGCGGCCTTCGTGTAGGAAGATACTATTGATGCTGACTGTACTAGTAACCTATCTAACTATTTACAGTCAACACCAAAAATATGTATACACTTTTACACCTTACTCCATTGTAATCAGGTTCAAAATTGTATTGGTACGAATTTTTGAAGTTGACTGCATTTATTCAGCGGTGTTAGAGTCTGTCCGGAAAGAAAAGTGTCGCGGTTTATATGGGAGCTCATACATTCTACGACACTTTTCTTTCCGGACAGACTACCTGCTGGGTTAAAAAAAAGAATCGACACTTCATTCATCATTCGATGTGACTCGTCCTATTGCTCTATGTCAGCGGTTCCCAATCTTTTTTGCGTGAATCTTCCCTAGGCCACAAACTTTCTTGGGTCCCTCTTTGAATTTTGTGGGTTATAGTAACTATTGGTGATCGGCATTTAGGGCGCAAAACGTTGTTTTTTACCTCAAAAATTATGTTAAACAAATACAGTTCTAAATCATTTTAACCTTTTCGTTTCTGTAAGTATTCGCATAATAAGTTAATATTTTCCAGCGTGTAAACACATAAAATATATGGATTATATTATTTTTGTATATGTTAGCACGCCCCTATTAAAATTGTGTCTCATTTCTATAGATTGCACGCCTCTTATAAAATTGTCCCACTCGTCATATTTCTCTTTATAGATTTTTCGTCGATAAGGACCATAGTCGCTCTGTCTGTATATAAGTTGAAATAATGCGCAAGACGTATGTGCAATGTGCATATTGACGGCTCGTAAAGTAACATTAACGTTAAAGGTCCTCGCAGGCGGCCGGGGACGTCCGTTTCCAAAATCATACGTCACGACTACGTTTTTTTCCCGCTTTTTATCCAGTTTTGTAACTTATTTCTGGAAGCCGTTAAGGTAAGTTCTTGTATTAGCAAACAGATGAATTACTTAAAATTTGGAAAAAAAACTTGAACTAACCTTGGCTGATACGATGGACGATAATACATAATTCCTATTTTACTCACGCAGTAACGATATTGCTCTTGTTTAAATAGTGCGTCCGCCGTTGCCAGACCCATAAAATATCAATTCGACGGCTGAAATGACAATAAAATTCAATATATGCAAATATTATGGACTGTGACTATCGTATGAACCGATGTACGGTACGAATGGCGTAAAATGTATATGGCATAATGATTTTATTATGTTCGACGGAGGTGTATATGTGGTGTTTCCTAGTTTGTTAGGGACTTTGTAAGTAGATCATGAAATTAGTTTTAAATTTGAAGTAAAACGTTTATTAATGTGTGTATGTTTTGTGATTTACAAGGAATTTCATTGACAATATCCATGGCATCATCCGTAACTCCAAACATGTGAGTTAGCGAAATAATAATTAATTGTAATTAAATTCATGCACATATTATCCAGTTTTTAAACATTAGGATATAACAACTAATGTGCCTACTTAATTATTAGTTTTTTATAATTAGTGTTGAGTGAATTACTCAATTATTCATTTCTTTTTTAATATTAAGCAAGCAATTTAATGTAGCTTTTGTTTTTGTTTAACAAACATTAGTCTCGAGCCTAATTAACGGATTAACTCAAAAAATGTTTATACAGCTAATTATTAGTAATCCATGGTTCATTTATATTTTTCTTATTTTCAAGCTTACACGTGTTTCGAGATTTTTTCTTTTGGTGCGTTCATTCTCACACGTAGCCTAGAGTTATAAACCAGAGTTATAAAAAAATTACAGACTTGAGGCTGACCACGAACATAACATTTAATAATGGTAGTTATAAACATTTCGTAGTGCTAGTAAACCTATGTTAACCATTAATGGTTGAAGTCGTATAAACTAGAAGCTGGGCACATGTAGGTACAAGTACTTACCAGGGCTTGTAACCGGAATTTTTTTCCATAGTAAAAACCGGTTTTTTTTTTCGTTCTTTTCGTTACTGTTTTATACTCAATCGTAAAATCCTCTAATATGAAGTGAAAACACAAATAAAATATTAGGTTTTACATAATAACCATAAAATAATTAAATATATTGGATCATTTCGGGGTTTTTTGCTTGAACCGGTTACAAGCCCTGGTACTTACATACTTGTACTTACATTATTTTAGTAGATCGTGATAGCAAAAGAGCCGCTTTCTTGTCTTCTAGAATCAAGCGCAAATTACCTTAGTTAAAGTAACCTAAACCTGCATGATATCGATAATCGACTGAGCGAAGCGAGGATTTACGAAAAACTAGAGTTGTATGTTTTATTTTTTATTATAACAAGCATCGATCTTGATATTCTTGATTATAAGGAGGTAAGGGGTTCTTAGTAAGTAATTGTTGTAGGTTGTTATAGACGGAGAGCTGGCCACGTCAGATATGACACAATAATGAGAGCAACGAAACCCCTCTAGTTAGTTTGCTATACTATGCTTATTTCTAGATCCGGACATCTGGCAGCTGTAAAGTGGTGGAGGTAAAAGAATGCAAATAACTCGAAGAAAATAAATTCTAGAGTTCTGGTTTTGATCCAATATTATGAAAAATTATATAATTAATTAGATTATATAATATCCAAAAGTTTCGTTTAGGGGAAGTAGTGCCAAATGATGTATAATGTAATTTTTGGTTACTCGCCTACTGTTTTTGTTTGCGCAATAATACACAATGTTTTTTGTTCTAATGTTAAAATATAGGCCCTGTTCTCTATAAATGACATAACTTCAGCAGTTTTTACTTATTTCAATATTACTTTTTTTCAACTTAAAAACTTTGCTGGTCTGTCACTCTGATCTCCACCCATTAAAAGCTGCCAGATGCCCGGATCTAGCAATAAGGATGGTTATGCAATCTAACTGGACTGATTACAAACCTCTCATTATTGTGTCACATCTGACGTGGCCAGCTCTTAGACCATTAGTAATAGTGTACTTAACGGTCTCTGTTCTTGACCGTATCGAAATACTTGTATTATAAGTCCTTCGTATATTTCATGAAGAATATTCAAATTGTTCATTGTTTGTGCCCATGTCTCTCTTTACATTTATTTTTCTTAAATAGAGATGTAACACGGGTTACCCAAATATATAAATTAGGGGGAAAGTGTATACTGGTTGACCTATGAATTTGTCTCATCCTTGTTCTACATATAAATATAAACGACTGGAATGACGGCCAAGCTCCACCCTGGGCCCTGTCCATAAACGGTCGTTCTGACCACGACGGCTGCGGTCACGTCGCGATGCGAAATAAATGCGGTCGCCGCGGTCGGCGGTCAGCGGCAGCGATGGACTGCGGATGTTAATGCCTGGAATGGAAATGTTTTGTCTGACAGTAGCGTTTTTCATAATTATATACTTACCAGTTAAATAAACGTCGTGTCGTATCAGGCCATCAAGGAGAAGGCAAATGATATACATGGAAAATGCTCCACCGACAAGAGCCCAGCTCTTAAATAATTGATGATACTTACTAGCTATAGCATATAAAACGAAATATTAGCTGTTGGTAGACTTAGACTATAAATAAATGAGAAGACTGCAACTGAACGATTCAATTCTGTAGCCCCAGTGAAAAAGAGTACAAGTCAAAATGGCTCAATGAGGGTACAAGTGTCGTACATTTTATAGAACTTATACTCTAAGGCCACAGAATTGTTCACGAAAAATAGCTCTGAGCGTTTTACGCCTCGTACACGCGTAATTGTAGCGTTATTTTGTGAACATGAGAAGGGAACTCACATTCTCACCGTCACTGACAGCGTTAAATTAAAATCCGAACGATGCGTTTTTTACGTGACTGTTTCATAACGTTCAAGCGATACCACAAATAATGCTGTGGACTATCTCACTGTCATTGTCAAGTTGGTGCAAAGTCGCAAACCTAGCGTAGAACTCTACACAAAACTTTGCGACATTCTTGTTACCCTTAAAATAAACCTCAACTGCAATACTTTACAACAAAACTAAGTTACTACAGTAGGCATCCATCAGTATTGAAGGTTAGGTAATTATAACCTACTTAATGGTAGCGACCCACATATTATACAACTTTCATGATAGTTTTATGATCTAGAAACCTGAATCTATCAAAGTCTGTCAAAGAAATATGAGTCATCGACGAAAGTAATTACCCAGAATACTAAATTATTGTCTCATAAACCTATATTTCTACCTAAAATTCATGTCACAGACATTCCACGACACGCAGAATGCAAAATGAGAACATAATCATGTTTTGAGAACACGAGATTTATGTCCGAAAAAAATATTTGATAACAGTCATCTACAATATGTAATATGTATACACAAAAAAAATGAATATGAAGAGTTCATCCGGCCAAAAACACAGCAGGAACAGCATCAAAATCTATCAATTTTGATACAGCAATTTAATAAAAATCAGGTACCAGGTTAACGTCTAAAAGGACACAAAATTTATTTTTGACAACGGAAAAAGAGGTTATGGAAATACCACCAAAGAGAACGTGGTGCGAAAAAGTTTGGGTAACTCTGCCGCTGATATGCGTTTTTCTATCTTGTAGGTGCGTACAATCGCCTGCGTTCGCACGTACTTAGCATTCTACCCTTAAGGCGATAATCGTTTGAAGGTTTCATGATGACGGAAGCGAATGGAGACGCGCAGTCTCCAGGCCGAGGTCGCTGACCTCGTGCGTCGAGGAATTCTATGGAGTTTTAATATTACGACGAACGACGAAATGCGGGACGGATTCTTGCGAAAACGATGTGTACGTGTATATACCCAACTGTAGGTGGAAATTAGGGTATTTTCTGGACGATAAATCGTATAAACTAAAAAAGCGCTGGTGGTCTGGCGGTAGGACTTCAGACTTTCAATCCGAAGGTCTCGTGTTCAATTCAAACCCCGGCTCGTACCACTGAGTTTTTCGGAACTTATGTGCGAAATATCATTTGATATTTGCCAGTCGCTTTTCGGTGAAGGAAAACATCGTAAGGAAACCGAATCTAATCCCAACAAGGCCTAGTTTCCCCTCTGGTTTGGAAGGTCAGATGGCAGTCGCTTTCGTAAAAACTAGTGCCAACGCCGATTCCCGGGATTAGATTGCCAAGCGGACCTCAGGGCCCCAATAGAGCAAAAAGCTGAGACAAACGCTAGGAGGAAGAAGAAGAAAAGTCGTGTATAAAGTGTACTTTGAACACCTCACCGGAATAGCTACTTCTGCTGCCGACTGTCTAATTATTGCTTGTTTTATTAGAAATTCTGACACTTTTACACCAAATTTTTTTATTTGTGCAACAAGAGAGGAAAGTTGGTTTTTCTTGCGAGTGGTGATTTTGAGTCCCGAGTAAGCGAAAGATTCTAAGTTAGAATCTTGAGCGTAGCGAGGGATCTCAAGAACACAAGATGCAAAAAACTTTTCTCTCGTGTGACACATACAACTTTTCACCTCAGTAGTGAGAACATATTAAAGCTAAAAAAAAAACACATTTATTTACATTCCTGAATGAAAGGCATCATCATTATGACGATGGCTTCTAGAAACAGAATTTCACTCCCTGGAGTGATGAAAGTCGCACTTTCGTCACTCCAGGGAGTGAGGAAAGTAGGCTGTGAAAACCCAATGTTTTTACTACCCTACTAGTAGCAGTAGGTATACTCATAGAGTACGCACGGAGTTCCCATTAGTGACACTACTTACGAATTTGAACTCTATGGGATAATTCATAAGTTCTAACAAACAAACTGGGAAGTTCCTCACGCACTCAGCCGGTTTAATGACAGCAAAAAATGTCTGCGCCGACAATTAGCCGTTATAGTTCCTTGTAAAAAGATCGTAAGTAGTAGGGAACCCCGTGGCGCTTACGACTTTCTTCGCGAATAAAACTAGACGTCTTGGCTTTGAGTTTATTTTAGTTCGACTCTTATCTTGTCGCCAGGCGACAAATTGGCCTTTTTTTCTACATTTTACAAGGCAGCACTTGTATATACAGTCGGCCAAGAAAGTGGTCTACCAGTTTTGACAAAAGTTTCTGCGAGATCTAACGACCGCTAAAGGTTGACTTTTCTAACGGAGTTTAAAAGATGTACGACCTTGAGCCATATTCGACAAGCTATAAAACGAGACATGGACGTCACACTAGAATCGCTAGTTGATAGAGTGATATCCATCTGTCCTCAGGTGGACACGCCTAACTGTCAAATTTACAGTAGGTTTCGCTAGAGTGTCTGTCTATGGCTAAACTAATAAGATGGCGCCCATGCCCATAGAGGCAAATCCTCTAGCGAGACGTGTTGATTTTGACGTAGGTGGATATCACTTTTGTGTGAATCCATAGCGATTGTGGCTGTCACAAAAAAGTGATCTCATAGTTGTCTCGCCAGCTACTGTCAGTTATCCCATGTCGAATAGGGGGTCCTGTTGTCTCATGAGTCTCATGACGTTCAAACGAACTTCAACCGTAACGTTTTTGGCCGATTGTACTATAAACTACCTATACGATACGTTGTAAATTAAGAAAAATAGGATTTGAAAGTAGAGGTAAAAAGTACCTAGATCGTCAGGTGACAAGCAAAACTGACTGAGTACTACCACAAGTTCATAGCAATAATGAACCATACTGGCAACATAACAAGATTGATTTCGTTTAATTTTTTTTATGCAATTAGTGAGTTTTGCTTGTCATCTGACGAAATACAGTAAAGCCACTATTCGTCAGCTGGAGACCAACGCCTCATGTATTAACGGCCTCCAAGCCTAGTTGGTAGTGACCCTGCCTATGAAGCTGGAGGTCCCGGGTTCGAATCCTGGTCAGGGCATTTATTTGTGTGTTTATCACAGATATTTGTTCCTGAGCTATGGATGTTTTCTATGTATTTAAGTATTTATGTATATCTATCTATTATATATATCGTCGTCTAGTACCCACAACACAAGCCTTATTGAGCTTACTGTGGGACTAGGTTGATTTGTGTAAGATTGTCCCATAATATTTATTTATTTATTATTATTTATTTATTATTTGTATATTTATTTCAGATTGTCTCAGTACTTCAGTAGGTTCTCAGCAGGGGCTGTGGCTATGATCTGCTTACATTTACATCTGCTTTACTTACATCTAAGTGTAAATATTTAATTAAAAAACTTAAATGTAAATGTTTAATTTACACCTAAACCTACAGGAGCGCTTATCGTGAAATGACAACATGAAATTGCTCCTATGCGCTTTGTCACTGTCAGACACGTGACGCTGTATCGCCTGTATCATGTCATGCGCGACAAGCAAGGCCTGAATACGCCCGGTGGCAGGGGAGTTTCACTTAGGGTTGCCAGGTGTCCGGCTTTAGCCGGACATGTTTGGCTTTTTACGGACGTGTCCGGCTAAATATTTGTTCGTCCGGCCTGTCCGGCTTTTGTTAGGCTTTTCGTCTGACAGACGCGCGAACGGCACGCTTCAAAAGTCGAGGTTGCAAGTAAAGAAGTGAAGCTTTTATGTTATCTGGGCCATTTTGTTTAAAGTTGTTTATTCCACTTTTTTTAATTGGAAAATTTAGAAATCACGAGTTCTTTCGATTTTGTTAGGACAAAAAACCATTTTTTTCCATTCCGTTACCATTTTTCCAAAAACTTCTTATGGCGGTAACGCAATTGAAGGAACGAAAAATGTATAAAAATAAGTAAATGTTTTGAAATTCATATTATTCTAAAAAGAACCATCCAACAATTTTGTGCGCGTGGTTAATACATATATACTAACACCAAATTTCAGCCTTCTATTACTAACGATAACTGAACTAAGCCACGGACATACGGACAGATGAACGGGCAGACAGACATGGTGTAACTATTACATTACGGCTAGTTGACTAATTCATAATTGTTTATTTTATTATAAATTATTGTCCGGCTCTTCGGTCCGGCTTTAAAAAACCTAATGTCCGGCTTTTAGGGTAAAATGTCCGGCTAAATTAAGCGCAGAGTCCGGCTTTTGTGACTATGTGCCTGGCAACCCTAGTTTCACTATGTCTCTCTCCATTGTACCTGTTTTTTAAATTTCGCGCCCCGTGCCGGCGGCTTAATGAGGGCAGGGTTGGCACATCGCTTATTATCTTATGGGTGCGTTCGAGAATAATAGTTTATAGTACTAAAATAATAATTAGATTGGGCAAATAAGGTAATAAATCTGATATTAATCTAGTTTTGTATTAAATTTACTGATAGATTAGGTAGATTAAGACAGATTGACTAGTCACTTTTTATCTGTAGATACCACTTGCACGGAATGAAGCACGTTGACAACCCTATTTTATTTTTAGCACAGATAACATTTTGATCTCTATAGCTAAATGTCAAAATCAGGAAGGAGAACCTTCTGTACTCTAGTACTATTCATTATTCTGTGCCGGTGGCATAAAGCTCTATACCTGGAGTAAGCTTAGGTACACTTCCCCTCTGTCAACGTTATTAGTGCTAGCGGTACACGCCGAAATTCAGTATAATGCTGCAAATGGTGTTAAAAGCATAAAAATCGGACCGATTGATCTTTAGACCAAATGAAACGATTCGGCCCGTAGCAGTAAAAAAAAAAAAAAAACAGAGTGCAGTTATGACGTCATCTTTTTTTTGTATGGAAAAAAAAAATTTTTGTTCTGAAACCTATCGTGTGTGGTATCAAATGAAAGGGCTTTCTGAGCTAATTCCAAAAATATGTCACATCATTACATTTCAGTCACATGTTTGAAATAAACATAAAAAACATTTTCAAAACATACCAAGTTTGGGCTCCTCGAGATACGACACCAAGCAATATTTTTTTGTAAAATATATCTCAAATGATACCTAATATCCTCATATCTAACCCCAAGAATGCAATTTTGAAAATAATTGCATTAAGTATTTTTTTCTGATTTTTAATGTTTACAAAGTGCGTCGTATTACTCAATACGAGTACGAGTACCGTAATATCCTCCAACTTTGCCCCCAGGCGAAACTTTGCCCAACATTTTGAACAAATTCATTAATTTACGTAATTTTATAGTATGTATGTATGTACGTACTTTATTGCACATAAACAAGTTTAACAATATTACAACAGTAAAATAAAAAATAAAAAAGATATGCACAAAGGCGAGCTTATCCCTAAAAGGGATCTCTTCCAGCCAACCCATAGTATAGTATTCTGGTGCGGGCAAGTGTTGATGTGAATCTCACAAAATGGGAAAGCATGGTGAGTAAAACCCATACTTATACTTATACCTGTATATAATAAGGCAATGGGGAAAGCCAGTGTAACCTTATTGTAGAGGGTGCTCTTTTAGATTCCATACAATGAGGAAAAGAAACAAAAGATGAATGGTCCTTAACAATGTACGGGAACTATGTACAGTTAAAAGGCTTTTCTTATGCAATTGTTTCCCTATACCTTTTTGCTTCAGCATTTTCATTTTAGAGTATTGTGACAGTTGCCATTACTCTAGATTGTTTATATCGTAATTCGATTTCAAAAGGATAATGAATGAAGAAGTCTTGATGTGGGCAATGTTACGTTGTAATGTAACAACTAGTGATGGCCAACTTTGCCCAGGACAAAAAAAAAATCTTACGGCTATCGGCTTTTTGTATTAACCACTCGGCACAAAAAAGGTGATTATTGTTTTTGAAATATATATATGACATTTTGGAACTGTTTCTTTATTTTTGTAATGTAATTGTTAATGTGAAACCATAGTATTCAATATATACATAATTTTCTTTGGTCTGCCGATTTATTTGTAAACATTACTAAGATAGGTTCGTTAATATGATTTGTTTCTATTATAAATAATGAAATATAACTCATTTAATTATGTTTTGTTTAATATACATACTAATGCCTGAAAAATAAAAACATGACTAAATTAAAAAAATTAAGTCAAATGAGACAACCCTTGTACTTTGGAATGCTTGTATGCACCTTGTACCGTAAAGATCAAAAACGCGTACCTATCATTGCCCACCTAATTTGTACAAAAGTTCACGTACTTATCGCTGAACTATTTAAAGGGAATGATAGGATTACCCTAGAGATTTGCTGTAATTCTTGTTTCAATACTATAATCGCATTATTTAAGCGCAAATCGACTTGAGCAATGTTGGGTAAAACTCGATATTACTTTACCCACCCTCAAGTTCGCAAAAAATGGGATAAACTTAATTCGCTTTAAGTAAGAAAAATCCTGATATGTGCAACCCGGGTTCCTCGAGCTCACCTATCACGTTATATCAAAAGAACGTGTAAACAGAGTTTCATTACTCCGAGAATTATTAGATCCCACATTCGTAATAATGAAAAATTTAAAAAAAAATACTTAGTGAAATTATTTTCAAAATTGCTTTCTTGGGGTTTGAAATGAGGATATCAGGTATCATTTAAGTATGTTTTACAAAAAAATATTCAACCGTATCGTATTTGTAGGAGCCCAAACTTGGTATGTTTTGAAAATTATTTTTATTTTCATTTGAAACAAGTGACATAAATATAATGATATGATATATTTTTAGAATAGGCTCAAAAAGCCCTTTCATTTGATACCACACACGATAGGTTTCAGAACAAAATTTATTTTTTTTCCATACAAAAAAAAGATGACGTCATAACTGCACTCTGTTTTTTTTTTTTACTGCTTCGGGCCAAATCGATTAATTTGGCCTAAAGATCAATCGTTCCAATTTTCATGCTTTTAACACCGTTTGCAGCATGTTTAAGGCGTACCGCTAGTACTATATTAGCAGGAAAATCTAATAGGTTTATAAAAACTACTTCAAAAATCGATTACACGCATTCAGTTCATCGTTTTCAGTGAGTAAAGAGCTCCGTGAAAATGCCTTTATGTATTGTTTTTAGGTGTAAAAAATGTTCTATTATGTCTAGTTTACAAAAATATGAAATATAATTTCACATGTAATCATAGTTTTACTTTTTTATCATTACTATTATGATTAAAAAATTAATCCATATCGAAAATCCAGCGTCGTTTACTGAATCGATTCAAAGATAATCGTTTATTTTCTGACGGGCAGTAACTATTTTGACGTTTGACACTTATGCATATTTAACGCCCCTAAGGATTACTGCCTTCTATATTTTGTTTGAAAATACAAGCAAAAATGATCCTTGGCTTTTTTGTTTGACATTTGCAAGGACTGCATCCAATAATGAACCATATTTCAACATATGTAAAATCAATTATTTGTTGCTCCATTTAGTGTCGTGACTTACTGTCAAATATGCGTGATATTTTCAAGTGAAAGGTACATCATTGTCCTTTATCAATAAGGCGATGCTGCTATAAAAATTCATTTAGAAATAAACTTTATTAACAACCGACAATGATGTACCTTTAAATTGAAAACGCCATACGTATGATACCTCGCCCCTCTCAGATTTTGGCAGACTTTTTTGTTTGGAAAGATGAGGCGATGGCTCCTCCAGGTATAGAGCTTTATGGCCGGTGGCGATATACTGGCGATATATGTATGATGTGACAGTGACAGCAGCGCGATGATAAAGTAGACATACACGGTAACTACCTTCTTGTAAAACCCGTTTGTATTGGGGATTTCACATACATGGGTGTAACAAAAATACTGGTGACCCGTTTAAGGGCATAGTTGGTATTGTATTGCGAGTAAGACCAAGCAGCAGAAAATTTTTTTGAACGGAAACAATTTTTGTATGGAACACGTCGTCACAACTGACTGACCAACCCTCCTTACAAAAACATTTTTTTTCCTACTTTTTCATAATAAGAATCATACCAGTTATGCCCCGGCCCTAAGACCTAGCTTGTACCTATTAGTAATTTCTTCGCTAATGTGTGTAACTTTCCTCGCGATCTTTTTACCGAAAAAGCTGAATAAATCGGAAGTTCCTTGTTTTGTTCTATCATGCCGTGACGCTGAATTCATGGGTAATGATACTAATGATTTATTGTAATGAAACTTGGGGACACGCACAAGATAATAGTTTTAGCCCCACCATACGGTACATACCCACTTACCCAGCCTTATGTATGGCGTCTGTTTTTAAATATCCTTAGCTAATAAATAAGAAATAACTACCTACACAGTATTACGCCTGAACACTTTTGATGTACCTATAAGCATGAATATCTGAGTAACTGTATGTAGCTCGGTTGCAATAACTGTACCGCGATAGTTAAACTAGCGATAACACGTGCTAACGGCCCGCGGAGGTTCTCAACTTCTTTGTTCACTAATTCGTATGTGTTTGCGAAATGTTGGAATTGATGAGAAGGCAACTCTACACTCTTTAGAGGCCAAGAGGTGTGGCCTGAGTCAAAGTGCATACTGCACTTATTGTCAATAATCTTTTTACTTATTTATTGCACATGCTTCATGTCACCAGTTCAATTGGGATTAAATTAATAAATACTTGAGACAAACAAAGAAAAGGGGCCATCATAATATTTAGTATGTCGACCGTAATAAATAGTCAAAATGATAAAAGTGCAGTGGATAGATTGGACAGCACCTGGTCAAATGACTAGGTACAGGTTACAGAGGCAAACAAAGTGTGTAGAGTTTGTCCGGAAAGAGAAGTGTCGTAGTTCATATGGAAGCTCAAACATTCTACGACACTTCTCTTTCCGGACAAACTCTAGTTGTCTACTTTTGTTTCATATCATAAATATGTAAAGTTTTTTTGATATAAGGTTAGGTTAGATATTGTGGTGTTGATATTTTGAGTTGTTGGTGTTGGCGTAGAATGGAAGGGATTAGTAAGGGATTAGGACGGATAGGGTAAGTAACAACGTAGTCCTGAACAGAGTCAAAGAGAAGTGGATCCTATTGAAAACCGTTGATAGAATCGAGGAGGGGAAATATGACAGTCCACTTGATACGACAAGATGATCTCATTACAAAGATGATAGAGGGTAGAATAAACAACCGACCAACACGCCTAGCACATGAGTGACGCGACAGTATCTCGCGCGCGAGACAGTCTATCCGTCCTTTTCTGACTGTATCAATTAAAAAGCGACGGGTAGACTATCTCGCGCGCGAGAAACTGTCGCGTCACTCATGTGCTAGGCGTGCAAGTGCGAGGCGGACTCGAGCAATGAGGATTCCGTACCATTATCTATAAAAACGGCAAAAAAAAAGCGTCGAGGAACAGGAAAGCTAAGGAAAAGTTATATGGACCAAGAAGAAGATAGATGTAGAGTGGTATCGGGAGAAAGAACTATACTAAATAGTCTAGTAAGGGTAGTAAGTATACTCCTCCTCCCTCTAATTTAGAGAGGAGAAAGTACAGAGATGCAACACATCGTAAAAAATCATTTCAATCGATCCAGTAGTTATGGAATAAATTGGCTGTAAGAGACGTGTGCAGTATGATTCTTTTAAGATGTCGAAATTGTAGGTAGAAATTTCTAGTAAGATTCCGACATCTTAAAAGATACTACCTTATCTTCCTCGTTTTTCCTTTTGAAGTACGAATGCAATTTTTTTTTTAATGAACGGTCCGTTTTAACTCACAAGGAGAGGCCGCACGGGCGCGCGGGTGCGTGTTGGGTCTGGGGTCTCTCACTGGTACGACGATTTGGCAGATTGATGTGTGTATTGGTTGGTTGGTTGGTCGGTCAGTGTCGGTCTAGAGGTCGCATTTTTCATCCGATTTCGATGAAACTTGGCATGTGCGTTCCTTGATTTATTTGCCAAAAATTGTCGAGCCATTTTTTGATTGGGGGGAAAAGGGGGGAAGTTTTCTGTCGCGTTATTTATGGACGAATTTCAATCATTTTCGGGTAAAAGGTCAAGCCCACACTTTTCAATCAAATGCTCCGAAGTCTACGGTTCACAGAACTACTAGTTTTACAAACATATATATCATATTGACAACAAATCCGTGACATAAACATGTTTCATGATTCTAAAGCGCTCACGCGCTTACCCTACATACTGTACTTACTGTTACAAGTTACAACATCAATAATTTAAAACAGTGGGGAACCGATAGCAATTTTCCAATTAAGGTCACACTTTCATGTTTGGTTTACAGCGGTTGCAGACTCGCAGTATCAAACGGAGATAGACATGTACCTATTCTGCCATTCAAAGATGACAGAGATAGGCATATCTACGTGTGTGAGAGAGAGAGAGAGAGTAGGTAGTCATGACACACTTTTTTCTTTTCACATTTATTACAAATAATAATAATGAAGGAAATGTGAGAATTATCATCGCCCTGGACGGGCCTAAACTCATATCACGGTCACTCACAACACCGAGCCACGAACGTATGGCAATGTTATTTCAAATGATATAAATAATGAAATGATGATGAATCTGGTGAATCGATTTGTCCCTTGCAGAAATTGAATTACCGCCAACTCTTCAAAAAAAATTTTTTCAAGAAAGATAAAATCTCCTGCAACTTTGCTGACAATGCTTTGCCAGGCTTAAAAAAATTTGTTTCTCCATCTCTGTCCAACTTATATAATATGTACATATTACATTAAATATTTAATATGTGCTTCCTTCCTCCCATCTCGTGAAAAAGACCCTGTTTTTCATGCGGGCAAAGTTACATCAAAAGCATTGTTGTAGAAGTTGACGGTATCATCACAACGCCGGCCAAAATACATGGAACTAGATCTGCCCCTTTGGTGACGCCTATAACGCTAATGAACTATGGGAACGCGTTGTTCTATAGACATGACAGTTCTAGTTTTATTGGTCAATGGTGGTGGTCGAGCCCTGGGACATAATTGGCATCCGTATCGATCTCTAGGGATTTGTGGACAGACGGAGAGACATAGATATACGTATATGTTTTTCCCGACCACGGAACAATGGTGTTCCAGATCTTTGGGAGGCATATGCGGAGCCGAAGCCAAAGCGCAGAGCCCTTTCGACAATTCAATGAAAAGTGAGGGGCACACTAAGCGGATGCTGCCCCTGTCTGTGTCGTGGGACGCACGCAGAGACAGCACCCGCCATGGTGTGAGGACCATTGAGAGTTAATATAGTCTAAAATGTACTAGGCTATTGGGTGAATAGTATGGACTAATTACTGGGCTCTTGGATGGAGAACCGGACGCCTGTCTAATAAAACGGTATCCAATTTTATTTCCGGCAGACTTATATTTTTATTGTTACCTTTTAAATCTAATGGAATTGTCTCATGACTGTGATCAGATTTGCGTAATGATCACGTCGGATTATTAATTTTTTTATGTCTAGTTTGAGAAGTTTCTCTCTTTTGAGTAGCGTTAATCAGTCCGTCAGTAAGTACAGTCAGCATCAATAGTATCTTCCTACACGAAGGCCGCAAAAATATGTGACACGCTCCTATTATGACTCTACAAATAACAGCGTGTCACATATTTTTGCGGTCTTCGTGTAGGAAGATACTATTGATGCTGACTGTACTACCACAAGTTCATAGCTATTAAATGAGCCATACTGGCAACATAACAAGGTTGATTTTCGTTTTTTTTTTGTAATTAGTGAGTTTTACTTGTCATTGTCACCTGACGATATAATAGACCCTTAGTAACATTCGGATTAAAATTGAATGGTCTGTAGTAAAGACGCCATTTATATAATTTCATCCCTGTGGTAGTAACGTTAACAATCGACCGCAAGGTTGGTTCCAAGCTGGCTATATTATTATTTATCACGTATAAAAACAAGAAAAAAAAATAGAACTGCCGCACTCCGTCGCTGCAGGCAACACAGGAAAACACCAGCCAATACTGCAAAATCAACTGACAACCGACATAAACCAACAAGATATACGCTACATCCTTTTCCGCTCATCTATACACAGTATACACACATACATACATAGTACACGCAGACTCGCACCCTTATCGATCTCTCTCAGATATACGATAGCTATATAACTACCGAACCTCAAAATTTACACGTATTTCGTAACGCCAAGGTCCGATTTCGTCTGACACCGTTTGACCTAGTGGAGGTCGGATTAATTCCGACAGGGCCGTACTTAGGCGAATGTTTACGTCAATTAGGATTTGTATTGAGCTTGTTAATTTTATTGGGGCGTATTGTTTTGGACAATACAATGTGAGTGTGAACCATTGTTTTGCGTTCTTTGTTTTAGGTAGGGGGCTCCTAAATGAATAGATAACGGAAGCTGTTCGTACAACGCTCTCCTTTTTAGGACCAAATTACGTGATATTTTACTTTACATATATGCTTTGTAGGAAGGTACGAGTACGCTACCTAGTCAGGTATCTAAATTACGTACCTTATGTTTTCAGATTTCAACAGCAGTGTTTTTGCGGCTGTGAGTAAAAACTAATGTATATTTTTCTTCTTTCAGGTAAGTGTCTATTAAGATTTGTTCTCAGCATTGGTAAGTCTACAACACTTCCAATTCCAATACACGTCCTCTACAAGTCTACAGCATGAAATTTATAAGCTTAGGAATACCTTTAACTCTTTGGTATTCATATTTTAAGTGTCGAGAAAAAGAGTAGGTAATAATAACCAAGATTTAATCTCAAAAATGTATTAAACAACAATAAATTTGAAAGAACCCATAAACTTTAGTTACATAATGAATTTTGTTGAATAATTCACTAACCAAAAACATTTGATACCATGAATCACATTTTCCTTATTTTGTCCAAAACTAAAATATCACATACCTACCCATCGTCATATATGCCAGCCCAGCACTACACTAAACAAACATTCCCCGCGAACCACATCCCCTCTCGAAACGTTCTGCATATCAATTGATTCCTAGTAATGAGTTCAAAATATGTAGGTACTTATGTACATGTATGTTGGAATTGAATTTCGAATCCCAGTCCCTGGCTTTGACGAGGCCGCGCCTGTCAGCCCTCGGGCACTACGCTTTATTAAAAGAAGAGCTTAGTAAAACAATTCATGTTCCATGTCGTGATTTTGTATGACGATTGTGAAGTAATCTATTCGTTTGTTAATACGTTCAACGTGTTAGAAAAAGCTTTGCTGCTACGACTAATACACGTTTACGGAATTCAGTTTAACGTTTTAACTTTTGCTCCTGGTTCTGATTTTGCATGGCAAAAACCTGTAATTTTTGGTTTCGGTACGTACTACTCTTGTATAAAAATATTTCGGGAGCATACACTACTACTAAGTAAGAGTAGAAGTAGTTAAATGGAACAGTTTCTCTCTCTAAATCCTTGGCCCGAGTAACATAGTTTTTAAACATTTTATTTAGATGAATTTAAACTTTTTATGGTAAAATCAAACGACACAATGCGACAATGTTTATAGTAGGTACGCAACATATTTATGACCTACTAAATTTTGTAATGGCAATAATAAAGGCAGGTTGTAATAAAGAAACTTTACGTCGTCGGCGATAAAATCGTGCCGTCCTTATAAAATAATTTAGAAGTTCTACCTACTAACGTATTGTAAATGACCTAAACCTATGACAAATATTTAAATCTCTCTAGTGTCTTATAGGTTAATGCCAACTATTAGATCTCCTTAGCATAATTTTGTAGGGTCCGCAACTTTCAATAACTATACGCGGAATTTTCTTAGCTCTCTTAGCTAACAATACGAGAATTATTGCTGCTTGGTTACAAAGGAATGATGTATACAAAATATTAAGAATGACAGTATAACTGTGGTTACTTAGGTAACCTACATTTGCATTATATTTTATTTCAAAGTATTTATTTACTTAATTGCATTTCTTACGTCTAAATCCGGCCCTGATTCGCGGAGGCTGCGTTCTATACAGGGCATTGTCATGAAGTTGCTTTTCTTCGACGAAAGGCCCTAGAAATGTACCTCACAATCGTATTTTTAGGTATATTCAGTCAGAGCAGATTTTTTTAGAAAAACTCCGTCCTTTTCCTTGGGTCCCAACCCAATTACAATATAACCTTTTTGGTGTCATACCAAATTGTATATATATTATATTATGAATCAAATTGCTTAGAGCATAGAGTTGAATTTACTGACGCACATTAATAGTTTAATAAATAAAATACCGAAGGTGGTATTTGAAAATATTTGAATGTCATTTCATTAACTAGGATGTGGTGTGGAACAAATTATCAGAAAATATCTAATCTGATAATAATGTATAAAATATCTCCATTGTTATTTATTTAATTCGATTACAAATTAAGAAGGTGATAATAAGACTACGATAGACGTGCCTAAAAAATAAGGCTCAGCCTATTTTTTTAAAGAAACTACATGAAAACGAGGTCATGCTAAATCTTAGAGGATTCAACCAACCGGTGTGGCCATGCCTGTCTTTTCTTTTCTATACAAAAAATCTTGCGGGGGAGGGGAACGTCAAATGTATAGGTACGTAACGTCAAAATAGCCACGTCAGATAAACGTCAGACCATACAATAGGTATGACCACTGGGCATATACCTATTTTCGGCAGAGCAGAACGCCTGTCAATGGCCGCTCCGATTGGTTGAATCCTCTAAGTGCTCAATAACACCGAAGATGAAGTTATATGAAAACATGAGACGCATATTATCCTCCTTAAACTGTCTCACGCCTGATGCCGCCTACCTATAGAAGGAATAGTAAATAATATATACAGTAAGTAGGTAATACGTAATACAAATACCGTAAAACCACTCAACTACAGTCCAAAAGCTCTCACCTTATGGTCCAAAAGGCAACTCGAATACTTAACATTGTTTCATGTTAGTGACTTTTATTTAAATGCGCGGTGCTAAGGCCACATAAGTTCATCAATAGATTAAAAGAAAACTTACTTTAAATAAAACCAAAAATAATATTTAATGAAAAAATAATTATCTACGTATAAACTTGCGGTAGTGGACTGTATTTTGGTGATTTTACTGTACTTACAGATAATATTTTACTTATGTTCCATCGGCAATTACTAATATTAGATATTACTATTACTAGTATTAGATTAAGCCTTGAATAGTTCCGAAAATAGATTTTCCATTTTACGTCATAGTCAGTACCTACGCTGTTAGAGACCCTTACAATATGGATTATCACAATTTTATTTCAAACTATCACGCACATGAGACATGACATCACTGAGAGGGGATAGGATACACCGTACTTACAAATACTTACAAATAATATAATATTTTCTTATTTTTCTTCCGTCCAATTGATTACTACTAATAAAGTCTTGAAGTTGAGTGGAAACTATAAACGCCATAGTATATACCTTACGTATTATGGACGCATTTAATAACCTCCTCTTATGCCTTTCAAACTGTCAGGCACATGAGACATGACATCGCCAAGTAGGGAGAGTACACACCGTAATACAAAACAAATACTTACAAATAATATTATATTTACTTATATTCCTTACGTTCAATCGATGACTTTTAATAATGTCTTGAAGTTCAGTGGAAACTATAAACGCCATAGTATATACCTTACCTATCATGGGCGTATTTAATATCCTCCTCTTATACCTATCAAACTGTCACGCACATGAGACATGACATCACCGAGAGGGGAGAGTACACACCGTAATACAAAACAAATAATATTATATTTACTTACTTTCCTTAAGTTCGATCGATGACTTCTAATAAAGAATACCTACCCTAATTAAAATGTTTGTTTCATCTCTCAGTACTATATTGTTATTGTATTTGCCCGACCTCTTTTCTTTTCGTGGAAAAACTCATTAACCTTTCGCAAATTGATTGTTACGTATTTGTTTATATAAGAGGTTTCACAGATAATCTTTTACCGATAATTTGAAATAGAAGCCTAATTGGGTAAGGTTTATTTATTATTTTGAAACAAAATCACAGAAAAGGGAAAGTCTGCGAAATTATTATTACGTCGAATGAAATCTTTTGTAAAAAATAATGTAGCTTTTACCTAACAAGAGTAAATCTAAGTATTCTGCGATATAGCTTACTGGATAGTAAAATTTAAATATTAATGATAAATGCACTAAAATTGTTATTTTGCGCTTGTTACCTTCTACCTTCGTAACATCTTATGAAGGTGAGAGATATACATATACTTACAACAAAAATATCATTTAGACTCAACATCATCGCGGCGCCTTAGTGAAATCAAACTAGCTGTAAAGTGCTTTAATAAATTTATTTTAATATCCACTCAGATCCGCGTAATTTGACGGGGTAAACAATAGAAACAGTCATAGTTACCCCACAATGAGGGTAAATTTAATATCCACGGTTATCTACCACGCGTGTGATGTCATTTAGTGCACACACTCGTCTTTATTTTACTGAAATATTATTCTGCATTGTGTTTGTATACTTAGGTAGAGTAAGCTAGAAGTTTTAAAATTAAATTACCAATAAAATAAACCCTACGAGTCTGACCTTGGTCAGTACTCGATACCTTTTACAGTTATCGATACCTTTTAAGCTATACGTATATTTTATAAGTACTTTATCTATATATAAAACACAGCATTATTGCTAAGTATCTATAACGTCTTTTGTCAAGTCGTCTTTGGAGACGGCCGGTACACACTACACACAGCTGGAATCCAATACAATTAAACAATATGTTCGTGTCACTATTTTTAATATTACATATGTTCAGACAACTTCAAATGGTTTTAACGTTGAAGTATTTAAATCAAAATCAATAACTTGTTACGAGTATGTTAGTATAGAATATAGATTTCGCACAATTTCTAATTTAATTTTTACCGATATAACATATACCTAATGCTTTTTGGATTTTTTTGATTAGAAAAAATCATACAGCATTTTCCTAATATTTTATATTGAAGATAAGTAAATAATCTTCATTTTTAACCGACTTCAAATAAGGAGGAGGTTCTCAATTCAACTGATTTTTTTTTTCATTAAAACACCCTATTGAAAATATTTCAATATCACGCCGAATGTAGAATTCGACCCTGTAAAAATGGACTTATTTTTTCAACAATTCCATATTGAAATATTCTACATTTTCGGCGGTGAAGAAAAACAAACTTTATTTTTAAAAGGTTAAAACATAGTTTGTTCTAACTCTGTCGAAAATAATCAAAACGAACGCGGCCCCGGAGGCTAGCGAATTCGAAAACTTTTCTAATAGAAAGTATTAAAATTGTTATTTTATTAGCGTTTTTGTAAAAATAACAACTATGGAACTTATGGAACTTTTCTTATAATAACTTCGTTCTAGAAAGCTTTAGAAATGCTTATTATGAAAGGTTGCCCTGTTACAAACTTGTGGGAATGTAATGTAAATAAATATTTATTTTTAATTTTCTTCTTTATAAAAGTTTGGATCAAAATTGGTCTGTATTGCGATTATTATTAGCGCTTTCAGATACGCCTCCCAACATTCGCACATAGCCAATCGCGTTACACAATGTGCCAACTAATAACATCATGTTTTGTCACAACACGAAAAAAAAAACAAAATACATATCGCGCGGAACAATGTGCACCCGACTTACGCACAGGGTGGATTGGGGGACTGGGTCAGGGGGTGGTAAGGGGAGGTCCCTCCGACCCACCCTCAGGCCACCCCACACCCCACCCACTGTGCGTGCGACTTCGCCCGTTTTTTCAACTCTTCCGTGAACAGATTTATTTCGCTGTGCCGAATTTTTGTTTTCAAGTTTTTAGTGCTTTTTGGTACTTTTTTTATTTTAGCGCGTTGTTTGGCATCGCACGATGTTTTTAGAGGTCGAATTCCAGCAGTTAATATTCATTTGGATTATTTCTGTTCTTACCCAACTGCGGGAATGGTTATTATTTCAGCATTGTAAGTATGTTTTTATGTGCCCTACCTGAAAATTGATTTTGCTACTAGCAACCAAACTTCGTCTAGCAGTAACTTAAGTTTTGGGAATTCAAAACTAAGCCTTATTACTTACCAAAATGTTTTGTTCTTTATAAGTAAACTTTGAGTTATAAGCAAATAAACTTTATTAACTCCTTACCGAATTGATGAAATAGCCGAAATAGTTCGGTTGTCCTTTTTGAGAAATGAGTATCAAGTTATCAACTCATTTAAGATTCGTATAAAAATGATAAAATCTAACTAAGTATATATTTTTATATGTTTTTAATCCGTTTCCTAAGAGAAAGAGGATTTAAAAGAATTAGATAATAAAAAGTTGTTCGTTCGGTATAGTTTTCCGACCCTTTGTTACCTATATTTGATTTTTCAGAATAATAGTATTACCCATCCAAACCTATTATTTATGTAATCGATCACTTACTGCCGTCACTTTCATAACATAACACATCGTTAAAGTTCCTTAATGAAAATTGACGTGTTTGAATGGATGGAATTAATTCTGTAAAATCGAACACACGCTTAACTTTAGTGAAGTATTTCGTTGAGCTCTATTGCCCAGGAAATAAGGGCAAAGCTGGTTTCTACGAAAAGCAAGGGGCTAAGATTCGGTTCACATCAACCAAGGCGATATCCGCACCCTTTAAATCCTGGCATGTGTTGGACCCATACAAAGCCTGATAAAATTAAGTTTAGAGATTGAGGCTGGTTTCTTTCAGACGGACAGATTCCTCCTTCTTTCAATTGTTTAATTAGACTAGACAATTGGACACTGTTCCAGAGTCGTCGTGTTTATGGGTTAGTCACTCTCAAGAGCCGTGCCCGCGTTAACTAAAGAAATTAAATTAAAAAAAATACTCGATTGATTGATTAATAGGCATCTGAAGTAGAGAAGATTTGTTGGTATGATACGGTACCGCTCCACAGCTCCACCCCTCACGCGAAAACATCTTACGTTCATTTCATATCGGACGTAAACATTATCGCCAAATAGCTGTTGGAGATTTGACATAAACGGCGTTTTAGTATTTAGTGGGGGGTAAGGGGAGGGCATTATGGGGTAATGTCATTAAAAATTACTATCGAATATGACATTAAAGTAAATGGTCTACCTTAAAATTGGTCATGCCTTACGATTGCACTGCCCTATTTTAAACTGCTCTGACTACGGCGCCTTAGCAAAAGGTGGTGTCGTGTTGTACGTCAAAAGCATAGAGCATTTATTATAGAGGTTCAATACTACTACATCTCCCTTCTTATAACAAATAAAGTACAAACGTAAAACAAAAGTAAATAGTTAAAAATACAAAAGCAACATAACATTATATCTCCCGTTAACACAAAAAAAACGACACATTGTCAAATTGAACAATCAGTCAAAACTAAATCTTTGTGGCGGACGCACGTGCCTTCCGCTCCTAGTGACGATACCACTACCACCTGCCTCACTTGCACCTTGTGCAGGGACTGCATCGCGTACAGCCTGGGGTGATCTAGGACCTGCAGAATGTGTTGCTGCCTCGTCTGAGTTAGGAATAATAAAGTCTAGGTCACTGTATTTTTGAGAGACGGTTGTAGGCATTATAGAAACTGGAGGCGACGCGCGTTTGTTTCGCTGTAAGATTTGAACTCTATTTCTTCTGTATGTTCGTCCATTCTCTGTGGTAAGCCAGTAAGAGCGATCTCCGCGGGCGGCACCTGCTACCTTAGCGGGCACCCACACATTTTTGTCACGCATGCGGACAGGCTCACCTGGTTTGAGCTGGGGTAGACTTCTGGTACCCCGATCATAATATTCCTTAACCTGATTTGTCTTCTCTTTACGTATTGTTTTAACCACATCAGGATCCACTGTTTCAGGTTTCAAGCTTTCTTCTGTACTCGGGAGTCGTGTTCTAAGTCTGCGACCCATTAAAAGTTGTGCTGGCGAATGTTCTTCTCCAGAAATAGGAGTGTTCCTAAAATTGAGCAGCGCCAACTGAAAATCAGTGTGGTCCTCCTGTGCCTTAATAAATATCTTTTTTACCGTTTGTACATTGCGTTCCACAAGCCCGTTAGAGCGGGGATACAACGGTGAGCTCGTTACGTGGTCGAATCCGTAATGTGTAGCAAAGTGCTTAAATTCTTGCGCAGAAAACTGCGGTCCGTTATCTGTAATTAATTTTTGAGGTATTCCTAACCTCCCAAAGAAGTTTTTTAGATGAGTGATTATAGTGCCACTTGTTAGACTGCTTAAGGACGCAACTTCTATAAATTTTGAGTAATAGTCTACGACAATCAAGTAGTGTTTTTGTTGAATCTCAAAAAGGTCAGCGGCGACGACTTGCCATGGCAGACTTGGCACCTGGTGAGGATACAATGGTTCACGCGCCTGCGCCGCGCGATGTCGCTGGCAGGGCTCGCAGCGTTGTACCAACTGCTCGATGTCAACTCCCATGCCCGGCCACCATACTAATTCTTTAGCACGCCGTTTGCATTTCTCTATTCCCATATGCCCCTCATGGATTATTGAAAGTATTTCTCTCCGTAATATTTTGGGTATGACAATTTGGTGATTCCGAAAAACAATTCCATCAATCACGTGTATTTCATTTTGAACAGTCCAGTACGGCCCTGTGATATCATTTGCGGTACTTTTATTTTTAGGCCAACCGCATAAGTAATAATCCTTTATTCGCTGTAAAATGTCGTCTTTATTTGTCTCTTCTCTTATTTTACACAGTCTATCCTTTGACACGTTGAGACATTCCATTAAATTATTCACATGTATAGTGACATCAGCATGTACGTCTTCATCGGAACCCTGTTCCGAGGGAGCACGGGACAACGTATCCGCTAGATACAAGAATTTCCCGGGCTTATAACGTATTTGGAACGCGTAACCATGAAGTTTCATTAGCATACGCTGCAGTCTCACCGGAGTGCTGCTCAGAGGTTTTTTGAATATAAATTCCAAGGGTTTATGATCAGTCTCAACACAAACTTTTTTATGGCCATAAATATACTGGTGAAAACGCGTACACCCAAAGACAATCGCTAGAAGTTCTTTCTCGATTTGTGCCCAACGTGACTCAGCTGGAGTAAGTGTTCGCGCCGCGTAAGCTACAGGTCGCCCATCTTGTAGTAAAACAGCACCTAGACCGCGCGAACTCGCGTCAACTGAGACTGTTACTTCTTCGTCTGGTGAGTAGTACCTAAGCACTGGTGCCGAACAAATTCTTTTTTTTAAGTCATCAAATATTTGTTTATGTTCACTACTCCATTCAAACTCATAATCCTTTTTCAATAAATCTCGTAGTGGAGCAGCAATGTTCGAATAATTAGGGATATACCTAGACAAATAATTCGTTACACCCAAAAATCTCTCTAGGTCTTTTCTATTCGACGGTGCGGGCATGTCGCTTATGGCTTTAACTCGCTTTGGATCTAAGCGCATTCCTTCAGCGCTAAATAGATGACCGAGATACTGAACTTCTTTAGTATTGAATACACACTTTGCTTTATTGAATTTAACACCATTAGCCTTAGCTTTGTCAAAAACTTCTTGCAGTCTTGCATCGTGCTCACTTTTTGTTCGACCAAAAACTATCAGGTCGTCAATATAGACAGCGACTCCTTCTGTCTTGAATATTTTTACCATTTCGCTATGAAATATTTCAGGCGCACAGTTGATTCCAAACGGCATACGTAGGAAGCGATATCTGCCATAAGGAGTCGCAAACGTACAAAATTTAGAGCTAGAATCATCTAGCTTTAGCATCCAAAACCCTTTACAAGCATCAAGTTTTGAGAAGTACTTCGCACCATCCAGTTCACTTGCGACCTCGTCCAGCGTTGGCAGTTGGAAGTGGCTCCTGCGTACGGCCTTGTTTAAATGCAAAGGATCAAGACAGATGCGTAATTTCTTATCTGGTTTCTCCACAATGACTATAGGCGACACCCAGTCTGTAGGACCCTCTTCGCGTTTAATAATATTCAACTTCTCCATTTCATCCAGTTCTTCTTTCAGACGAGGTTGCAAACACAATGGTATCCTTCTGGAAGCCGAGATGACAGGTGGTACCGTCTCGTCAATCGAAATCTTTATAACTGAAGGCAAGCAACCTATACCCTCATATATGGAATCGTTATACGTTTCTAGTTCATGAATTCGAGCTATAAGCTCCAAGCCGGTGCATGCCTTCAGTCCTAATAAATTATTACACACACAGTCTAAAACATACACCTTTTGTAATGAAGTACACATTTTATACTTCATATTTGCCATGAAGTATCCTACCACAGGCAGATGGTTTTGGCTAACTTCCTTAAGCACCGTACCAGTTTTACGCAAAATACTAGTATTGAAACCCGCCTGTGTAAAACACTTCATTGAAATTACCGACACGGCAGCACCGCAGTCCAATTTAAATCTAATTGGTACATTATTAATCAAAATATTTTCGTACCAAGCCGCTTCACCGCTGTCCATTGCATTAATAGTAATATTTTCAAGGAAAAACTCACCATCATTGTCTACACAGTCCTCACCATGCATTACCTCAGTCGCAATCTCTCTTATCAGCTTTTCGCGGCAGGTTTTAGCAAAATGTCCAACGCGCTCACACCTGAAACACCTGATATTATTAGCTGGACATCTGTCATTAGTCGTGTGTCCTCCGCCACAATTTTCACACTCAGCGCCGCGGCGTACGCCTCGGCCTGAAGACGCCGCACGTGCGAAGCCTCCGCGGCCTCCACGTCCTCTCGTTCCACCACCACGCGTCCACATCCCGAGGCCGACGTAGCCTCTACCGCTGGGTGCACCACGTCCACGCGCCAGTTCCTCCAATGCAGGCGCGGTTTGTTCTGGTTTTACACTCCGACACGCTGCCGCTTGTACGCTGGCTCGTTCCACAGCACGACAATATGCTATGGCCTGATCCAGATCTAACGAAGGCTTTGACAGTAATCGTTCACGCATATGTCCATCTTTAAGGCCTCTTATTATCTGCGTTAAAATTAAACTATTTTTCAAGGTACCAAATTCGCAACTTTTACTTTTAATTTTCAAATCACTCAAGTATTTGTCGAAGGAGTCGTCTTGGTAAGTCTCAAAGAACGTATGTCGTTCAAAGTTAACGTTTCTTTTTGGGTCTAAACGCTCCGTAAATACTTTCACTAACCCATCATAATCGTACTTGTCGGTAAGTTCAAATTCCTGATATATTTCCCGGCCGAATTTTCCTATGACATGGAGAAATATTGCGCACTTTTCTTTCGATGTAGCCGTTTCTCGACCAGATGCAATCAAGAAAAAATCAAAAGCAGATTTCCATTCTCTCCAATTGACAGCTATGTTCCCTTGTTCCTGTAAGGGTTCCGGTTGCTGTATTGCAGCATACACGCTAGTACTAGTACCCGCACTATCCTGCGCCATTTTAGAACTAAATTCCTAAAAAGAATTCGCATTACACTTCATAACATTATTTAATAATATTTTAAATTATATTTTCACACCTGACACCATGTCGTGTTGTACGTCAAAAGCATAGAGCATTTATTATAGAGGTTCAATACTACTACAGGTGGGCCATACATTTTATACTCTTTTTGGTCATAGATATATCGGACAGTGTAAAATCGCTTTACATAATCATAAATCGTAACTCTTTATTTGCAATAGATATAGTACAAGGGATCTTAAGCTAATATATACAGAATCTTATATCTAAACTTAAATAAGTTATGCAAATGTTACTTAAAAATCTAGAGGCTTAGGTACTTGCTATATATTATGCTAATATACGACTAGGTAGGTACCTAGGTACCTGTTTTATATAATTTTAACAAAAAAAGAACAGACTTCACTTAGGATCCGCTATTCCAAAAGGAAGTGGCCGAGTTGCTGTAAAAAAATGTGAAATCACTATAGGTGTGCCTATAATAGTTGAGAGTTCGCTCACTTCGCTCGATTTCTCCAGGATCCCATCATCAGATCTAGACCTGGTGACAATGAGACCAACTGTGAACACTTTCAAACAAAAAAAGAATTTTACAAATCGGTCCAGCCGTCTTCGAATAATCGGTGAACATAAAACAAAAAACAAAGATCCCGACGAATTGGATAACCTTCTCCTTCGAAATCTTGAAGTCGGTTGAAAAGATAAGTTCACGTCATCGAGATAGGTTCACATACAATGATAATTAAGTTGATAGCAATGAGTATCTGCAAGTTTAGTGTAAGTGTAAACGGCTATCTCAGGGCTAAACCTATACATAGTCTTGGCCTGTAAGGGTTCTAAGTGGTCTTACTCTTATTGCCTACTATCTCCCAACGTAGTGATTACGGAACTGGGATGTTTTATGCTACTATGTAGCGTTAAGAGCGGTTTTATGCCTTTAAGGCTCATAAAACTGCCGTAAAATAAATAACACCTATAGTCTAGCTATAGCCTCTCTGCTTGCAGATTTCAGGATAATGTTTTAGGTACAAATGTACGTTTATCATTAAACTGTGATTGACAAATGGTTTTGAAGATCTAAATATCATAAAAAAATATTCATAATCGAACCTCGACTTAGTTCAATTGAATACTGGATTAAATCATTCTACTTAATTTATTAAATACCTAGTTGCTAAGTTAACAGACTCGTTGTGTACTCTGGTACAATGCCTGATACAAACAAGCTCTAGTGTATACAGCCGGTATACAGTATGTTATACAGCTGTAAGCCATATAAGTATTCAAAGTTCTATCGCCAAGAGCACAACTTTTTAAAATGGCAGGGGATCCCCTTTTGTGGCGGTGGCTGCAGACTTTTTGCACAACTTTTTGCGGCAACTTTCAGCTTCGGTGTCCGGCTTTTGGCAGCTTTTTGGGGCTTTATAAAAGCTGTAAAAAATTCCCATAGCAGTTTTGTTATAGCCCTAATTTATTTTGGGTGCTCGTGCGCCGGATGCATAATACAGGCATTTACATACATACATTATACAAAGGTTCTACTTTCAAACCTAACACATGCCTACAAGATATTTGTTGATATAAATACGAGTAAGTAGGTAGGTATACATTATTTGTTAGTCAAAGACAGTGTTATTTAGGTAAGGGGGCGTTCAAGTATTACGTAACGTAATCAGGGGGAAGGGGGGGTCAACCAATTTCAAAAATTGCGTTACAGATAAAGGAAATTACGCGTTACAGGGGGAGGGGGGGGGGGGGGTCAGAAATCTGCAAAAATTGCGTTAAGTAATACTTGAAAGGATATGAATTTTATTTTGTCATTTCTTATTTATATTTATATTTTCGGACGAACATATCTTAGTTAAGTAGTTTATTCTATTAGGTACTTACCTAATAATAACTGAGATATTGTTTTAAACGTGATATGTATTTATGAGTTAAATAATTATTTCTCTTTTCAGAATCTCTAAAATTGTTATGTCATACGGGTGTTTTAATTGTGAAGAAAGAGAAAGACATTTTAATTTTTAATTATTGTAGTGTAAGAAGTGAAATACATTATATAGGTATAGGCATAGAATTTTGAATACGTTTAGTACCTCCATAAGGCAAACCAAATCTTAGGTACCTATACCTTTAGCCCATATATGCGCAAACTACCTCATTTACACAACACTGTGACCCTTATTAACATACACCTTTAAACGTACCACGTGTCTAAATATGCTGGTCATGGCACCACTCATAACCTGACCTAACTTAACTCTATACCTAGTTTCGTATGAACAATGTTTCTAACTAAACTGGGTATAATAACCAGTGTAATTTGGGCCGTATTGACGTGAAATCAGAGATAAGGCAGGGGTCAAAGAGCAATGGTTGCACCAGCTTACGACCCAGGGGTCGGCCACAATTGGTACAATTGGCATGAGATCGCTCGCAAATTATATGTGGGATACGGGCTAACCCAAATCCACGCGATTACTGACTGCAGGCGTACATGCAACAGCGTACAAACAGCAACACACTTAGGTGACCATCGATAGAACTTATGCCGTTGCAATAGGGGTTACAAATGGTCACTTTGGCGATGATACAGTACAGTCAACCAATTTGATGTCTTTGTAGTTTCGTACCTTGCCACAGTAGGTAATAATTTAATAAATAACAGTCGGTATGCAATACCTCATGGCTAGGGCATCCAAATCCAATCCCGCACCTTTAATCAATCTCGGTATTTGCGGGATCCCGCATAAAAATAGTACCTTCGTATGTAAAAGTATAAAGTAATCCAAATAACTCTTATTTTATACTCTTTTGAGTGGAGATCTACCAAAATACTCTTTTTTAACCGACTTCAAAAAAGGAGGAGGTTCTCAATTCGACAGATTTTTTTATCACTTTTTTTTATTATTATTATTTTAATGAACGGGTATAACTCCTATATGGTCCCATTGTCACCAAGTCGAGGTCTGTTGATGGGATCCTGGAGAAATCGAGGGAACTCTTCAACTATTATAGGGCACACCTATAGTAATTTCACTATTTTTAAAGCAACTCGGCCACTTCCTCTTGGAATAGCGGATCCTAAGTGAAGTCGGTTCTTTTTTTGTTTAAAATTATATTGTATAGACGGGGCAATAGCACCCCTCTTTCCCGCCATTTGGATCTGTCTCACGCATACTTCCGCTACGCTTCACAATACCATGTGGGATCACTGGATGCCGGATGGATCACTGGATGCCGGATGGACACTGCTGTGGAAAGATTGGCCCAGTATTAATACAAGATTTGTAAGCCAAGACATTCTTCTTCCTTTAGGATCTCTTCCTCCTTAAATTGTTCCCTGTATGATTCGCTGCAATTCGTTCTTCCATTTCTCATTATTTATGTGGTCGAAAGCTTCAAGTTGCCTGCAAAAGTTTATATCAAGTAGGGTGGGGTAAGATTCGTTTGTAAAAACATATTCTTACAAATTCCGTAGTGATTTCTAGTATAATTATGGAAAAAGCATCGCGATAATTGAGTTTATCGATAAAGGAACTCCCTATCAAAATTTTGCCCCCTGGATTCCTATGTCTGTAATGTACCTACAATTTGTACATCAATGTTAATTTTATTCTGTCTAAATAAATGATATGTTGAATATTTGTACATTATCGGTGTAAAGCAAACAATTTTAGGTATACTATACATCACTCATTTGTCATAGGTACATTAGTGTACTACAGACAAGTAATCGCCTATCGGTTTGACATTTATTAAAGAGTAAATCATTTGACCTGTCTGTCAAGTACCAATCAAATCCAGTAGTTCCAGTACAACAGTAAAACAAGCAAAATGTATTTGTTTCAGACTCCTTCATCAAATAAGCTTTTTTTAGGTAAGCTACATTCCACTGATGGATAATATACCTACACCTGTATACCTTATGTTATGTATCTCTTGGTTGATATATTGATTCAATACAAAACACTTTAGCTCGTTGTAAGTACCTTGCATTGACACAAATGCCCCATACCCATGGCACCCAGCGCGGCATTTTGTAGAAGCCATTCTGCACATTATTGGTACAAGCCTGCTATTTATTTATAAGTTCTAGATTCTAGACACTACCAAATAAAGCATGACGCTTGTAAAATTCAGTAATATCCGACGAACATAGTAAATTGATCGTAGTTGCTTAAAATAAAGTCGTTATGGACGGCATTGATAAGTTGGTAGCGCAGTTCGAAGCCCTTTGAAAATTATGACATTAAGTCTTAAAGGAATTTAAATTACACGTTATTTTGTTCTTAATGTATTGTTAAATAGAGTAGAGTTTAGATTAGCTGCGAAGTAGACCTTTTAAATCGCTTAACGACTATATTACGAATGTTAGATGAGTAGGGTTGGGTTCGGTTGGAACTGGCCTCGAAGGAGTGTTCGAACACGAGTCAGATAAACTGAGTAATTTCTCAAGGCACACGGTACTCAGTGGCTAATGCCTTCCGAGAGTTTATAAATGAAAAGGTTAAGATCTAATAGTAGGTCCAGTCGCCATCAGATATATCGGAGCGGCCAAGGTCGTCACAAATGTCTGAACTACGCCTCTATTGTCAAGGCGATAAAGTGCATGGTCAGATATTTTTGAAAACCTTGGCCACTCCGATATATTTGATGGCGACTGTACTATACCTATTAGTGCTTTGTTTCCTCATATCCTATTTGCTATAGGTATACGTCTCTGTTTCGTTTTTACGGACCAAGTTTTAATTGAATTTTGTTTCCAACTTGACCTGTACGGATGATTGATTTCAGAATGACTTTTAATATTAGAAAATTAATGGTTGCTAGATTTGAACACATTTTTCATTTTAAACGAATAACTTTTCAACAAAAGTTTTGATGAACTGGAATTTTCAATTTCCTATTTCATTCCCTGTGTACAATTGAACAGTGAGATTAAAAAATGCATAGACACATTGAATTCAATCATAAATTGTTCATGGAATTTTGAATCTGGGTGTATGTAGGTACACACATGCTCAGAGCCTGATGCTCTTATAAACATTAATTTTGTAAAATGTCATCTAGGTCAGTCGTGGCAAGTAGTAAGTATTAGATAATTGGGCCTTTTCAAAAGCTCACCCGTAGCTAAATTAAGTATTAGAGGCCCTTGCTCATAAACGCACAGCACATTACTTGGTGCCGTGCCGACTGCGAAAAGTCAAATTTGTCCCATGGGATGGGCATATTTGCCCAACGACTCTAACTTACTTTAATCCATTTGGTTCTAAATATAATTAAAATTTTAAAACCAACTACCAACTTGAATCAAATTAGAATTAACAAAGTGAATGCACCTGTGGCTGTCTACTGTAATTACTAAGTCCAAATCGTCAAATAAAAAGATGGAGCGCGCCGTGGCTAATAGCGTAGCACTAATCAAATGTACCGTTCCTAACGGCTCTCGAGCCAACTGCTAGTACGCCCTGTACCTACTCGTATTATGAGCAAATTACTGCTAAACTAATGATCAGACTTCTTAGAGTAGACTGGCTGAGTTTTGGACAAAATATTAGACTGGAACTAGGGCTCTCTAATCTCTCTATGGTTAGGGTTGCCATACATACGTCCCGTATATATACGGGACTGTCACCGTATTTAAGCATCGCGTGAATCGCGTCCCGTATTGTTACCCATCCCGTTTTTGTCCCGTTTTTTAAAAATTCGATGCCGTCAGCACCGGACGCACCTCGGTTGTTTATTGGACAAAACTTGCGTGTCTTGGGGCTATTGCTAAAATTGTAAAATTTTCGGGAGAGTAAACTTTTAACGAATTCTCGCCCTAGTAGAGTTTAGTATTCGAATTCGTAAGTCGGACTGCAAAAGTACACAGAACTACGAATGCCTACCTATTTATTACAATGTTCAAAATTGCATGGACAATTTTTATGAATGAATTTATGAACGTGTGTATGAATGAATACATTCATAATTTAATGTGTTCATGCAATTTTGTATCTCACAGTATAAACTACAAAAGAGTGTTTTGAACGAGCTTTATAATAAAATATGTCAGTCTCAATATTCATATATTCAAGATCGTTGCTATGTTCAATTTGTCGTGTCACATACAATTGTTACCGTCACTTGACGCCTGTCACGCTTATGAGAAACCGCCAAGTTTGTCTGATTTTTACTCCACACCCTAATACAATACTATGGTAATTGCAGTCGCATATATGTGACTACGGGAAATGGAACGCTCGATAGTCGATATGCACAACCCCGATTTTGTTGTCTGCTGAAGGTATTCACGTATAAAGCTCGAACACTTAAACCGCTGCCTTATCTTGAAATGATTCCAACCGCTCGATGAAATTTCAAACACACTTACGCCTAATCACAGATGAAAAGGACCGACGTCGATTTAATCGCCTCGCAATTTAGTTGCAACTCGGAATTTAGATTAAAATTGTTGCATTTGAATAGCGTGCGAGTAAAACAGAAATGGTTGTATACCTACTACAATGTAAGTGACAAATGAGAGAGAGCTTCGCATTACTCATTACTGTAATTATTTTCTTGTGACTCTTTTTGTTTCAACGCATCGCGTACTGTCGAGAACAAAATAAGCGAACGTTATTAAGTTAAACAAATAATTATCATAAATGCTCTTTGCTTCAAAAACCTCTATTGAGATACCGTAGAGGCAGAGACTATAGAGATATAGACGACCACAGCCTAAGAACTTTTTGAAGCTCATGTCGATTGCGCCATCTATATCAAAGCCCCCTAAAGATACCGAATATGTAAGAGAAAAGTCACCTGCACCGCTACTCCACCTAGTATCTACTATAGTGTACTACTAGTACGCTATTGGTTACTGGTGGAGTAGCTTCAAAAAGTTCTTAGCCTGTGGTCGTCTATATCTCTATAGTCTCTGGTAGAAGTGTAAGTACATTGCCCGCTTTTTGCGATCTTTTACTTTCCAGGTTAATGGTCCACATTGTATTATTTATCTGTACCACTCACACGGTGACATACCCTTATTTATGAAGGTGAGCAAACTAAATTAAAAAGCAGTTAAAGTAGTCAAGAAAAAGAAAATTTTTAGGGGGAGCAGTCCATACATGTAACCAACTGCAATGTCTGCAACATTACACAACTAGGGTGGTAAAACAAAGAAAGGCCGAGATCGCAGAAGTTTCCGGCCCGAGCTGCAAGCGAGGGACGTAAATATGCGATCGAGGGTTTTCTTTATTACCTCCCGTGTTGTGTACATCATTTTATATCTACACTTGGCCAGAAAGCGTGGCATAAAAAATTTAAATGTCTACATGATGCACATTAATTGATAGGTCTTTAAAAATAAGTTTGAGGTTTCTCTGAACGTTTTTAGATTAATTGGATATTTTCAGAAATAATCACTCCGAAAGTCTAAAAAATTGTGTGTGTGTGCCCTTGAACCGTCAGTCCAAAAATATTGAAAAAATTAAGAAAATAAGTACATCTTTGAATATTCTTCCCACAAAAAATATTTTGAACATTATCTTATCGGTTAAGGCGTTTTTGAATTATCTCTAAAAACTACGTATATAGTCAGATACGACCTTGCGATATAAATTTTTTTCAATAGTAGCTACGGAACCCTTCATTATACGTAGTCCGACACGCACTTGGGCAGTTTTTTCAGTTTCATTCATTCACCTCGAATATTCAACAATTATTTTTCAATTAAATGTGTTACCTAATATGTAGGTAAGCCATAAACCAATTATGCAACCCGCGTACGTAACTTGATTGCGGTGTAGGTAATTTTTACTACACATATTTCTGATATCAAAACGCGCATAAAAAGTAATTGTCGTGCAACAGTGTTAGTGTTAGTCATACTACATGCAGTACATTATCCGTTATGAATATGTGGACATTGTGGACATTATCAAATATTAGCTTTAGCCCGCGACTTCATCTGCGTGCAATTAGTAGGTAATCCGCCCTTTTATTTTAACACTTGTCTAACACAAATGAACCTCCAGTTCTTTTTGTATTTTTTCTGTACACTGTGTACATCATGTGTAAAATGTTTATTATGACTGTTTGTGTTCTAAATAAAATAAAAAAACACTTTAAAGGATGACTTTGGGAATAAAACTATTCTATATCTTCCCTAGAATTTCATCTAAATCGCTTCTTCGATTACTGATTCTCTAAGATATACTATACATACAACGTAATTCGTCAAACAGGAGTGTATACCTAGGTGCTTCAGGATAGGCCACGCGCATGTGAATCCTCTGGGGTTACAGGCGTCCATAGGCTACGGTAACTGCTTACCATCATGCGGGCCGTAGGCTAGTTTGCCACCGTCGTCGTATAAAAACATCTTCCAACCCCCTTATTGTAAGTAAGAGATGATTTCTGGGACAGAGTCACATAAATAAAGTAGTACAACCTACCTACACCTTCCTTCAAGGCATTGTGACGTCTCAATTGAGTCGGCTCCCGGTTTCCTTTCCTTTTCTTCATTAAAATGCGACTGGTAGGTAGATATCAAATGATAATATGTATTTTTTTTGCGTAATGGACCCAAACTTGTGTAATGTTTTTTTCATTATTATATCCTCAGGAATGCGTGGTATTTTTTTCCGTATCCCCGCGAGCACAGTGTATAATGATTACGTGCGCGACTGTATTATCGTATCGGCGCGTGTGTTGATATTCCGAGTGCGTGTCGCGTGCGCATATCTAGGTCAAGTTCGCGCGCCATTGACTCCCCCAAGCGCAAAAACTCAATTTTCAGGGTAGGATTTAAAGGAAAATACTGAACTCCTATAGGGTCACTCGTGTGTCTGTCCATTGGCTGTCACAGCTAATTGGCTCCGAAAGTAATGGATATAATTATTTTTGAAGTTATCGAGAAGATATGCGAAAATTAATCTACTCTACCTACTATCATACAAATTTGAAAAATAGTATTCTAAAATTAGTTTCCTATAAAAAATCTACTACGGTGAATAAGTGTTAGTAGTAACATCATGGTTAGGTTGATCCCGGTACGTCATAATCATCATGTTTGATAATATAATAAAATAAAATAAATAAATAATTTGAGTACCGATTTGACTTGGTTTCTTCTTGTTTTGTGACTAGGCATTGAGTTGCCTGTGATGTGTCCTTTATTGACCTACAGCGCGCACTTCATATTATCCAACACGCTAAGGGATTTGCCACACTGGATCTGCAGAACGCATCCAGTGTGGCAAATCCGTAAGTTTACACCGAAGTTGCACTTTTGGCAATGCCGTGTCAGGGGGCCCCGAAAGATGTTAGACGACGTTATTTACAGTGGACGTTTTAATCTAGTGCTTGAAGGCCTCTTATTTTCAAGTATCTAAGGGCCCCATATTCTTACGTGCCCTAGGGCCCCGTCACGTATTAAGACGGCCTTGTTTAGCAGTGAATAGCTTTGTCATTTCTCAACTTAGCGTGATTGTACTCTAGGACTATCATACAAAACCTACAGTAATATTAATCATTATTTTCTAACCATACCCTTTTCTCTCTTTCCAGTCAAAAAGGCTACAACAGCCCATGGAGTTGGACAACGGTGACGGCCACGGGCGACTGACCGCGCGCCCCGCGCGGGCCGCCCGCGCCACCGCAGTGAACGGGGGGAGGGGACGGGGCTGGACGATGTTGGGTTACATTTTGAGGTTATCTTGGACTTTGAGGTTATAGTTTCGAAGTCAACTTGACAATTTTGAAGTTAATTTTTTGAACCTTGTGACCCGTGTTAATTTTGAGGCAAGATTTGATATCATTGAGACATACTTTTAAAAGATAACAAGAGTAAAAGCAATCTTAAAATGAACGCCCGACACATTTGAGATGATCTTCAATTTTAGGATTGGTTTTACTCTTCTGAAAAATAATAATAAAGTCTTGTCGCACTTCAAATTCATATTTTTTTATAACTCAATTCTTTGTAAACAATTCCATGTTAAATAACTTAACGTTGAGGTTACGTTTTGAGGTAAAGTGGTAGTTTTAATTGAGCAATAAACTTTATATGGCAGGAGCCGTCAGATTACTCCGCTCAATTAGAAATACCATTTTAGTAAGTGCCACTATTTTGGTAAAATTTCTTTGTTGATAACATTCTAAGCATGGTTATGGTTACTCATGCTCTAATAACACAGGGCAGGAGGGGGACGTAGTAATAATAGAATTGTACTTACCTACGTATAAAACATATGATATTATCATGTAGGTGTAATAGGTGGGTACCTAGGAGTTGTACAGTCAGCATCAAATGTATTGTAACAGCTAGAGTAGCCAAATAGTTCGTCAAGAACTGTTTGACAATATATTTGATGCTGACTGTACGAAAGACTAAGACTACCCGTCTTAGTCTTTCCCCGTTTTCCGACTATCTTTTTCTAACTAATACATGCGTCTCTCTCGGCTGGCTTGTGTTTTTGTGAAGTTGACTGTTGACATCTACATGTTGTTTCTTATTCTGCCGATATTTTTTGTTATTCTTACAAGTAAGTTTTTTCTACGTCAAGTCAATGCAAAAATGTTTTTTGTATAATTTTTTTTTTATAAATTATTTGGCGTCCGTTTTCGACCAGTCTTGTTGTTCGACGAATTTAAACGAATGCTGGTTGTGATTTGTAAAGATAATTGTTACAGTTTGGTCGAAAACTGGACGCTTACGTTTTATATTTCAAATATTGTATTAAGGCGGTCGATGACTTAAAATGCGAATGATACGAAAGTATTACTAATTCTTTGTAAGTAGGTACTAATGCCCGTCAAGGCCGTCTTTATTGGCATTTTTTTCTGTAATTGAAGCATTGAAAAATAAAGAAAACGATTGTATAATATAAAAACACTGTGACACTGATAGCATTGACCATAGGTTCAATTAGGGTAAGGGACAGGACGATTCCCATGTCGTTTACCTTAATTGAACGACAATTTTATTCCTACTGTCATCATATATCTGTGACTTAAAGAATATCCACCAATCTCCTAATGTCGTTTATTGATAAAAGCAATATCCTGAAAGTGTCTATTAGTGGTTTAACTCATCAGATAAACGGTATTAGAGAGATCCTATCGAAATTTAAACTTATTAAATTTACACCTACACGGCAAAAATGTCAAGGGTAAACAGACAGACGCCTGTCCACATCTAAACCCGCATTTTGAGCTACATCGGCCGCTGAAGTTGCATTTCTGTTATTAAAAAAACCCTGGACCAGCTCCAATATGTGCGAAATGATCCGTCCGATGTTGTTAGACCCCCCGCGCTGCGGCAGTATCTCTGTTCCGCCGTATCTCGTGAACTTACCTGCGCTCCGTACATATAAAATTAGGTGTCCAGTTATTTGAGAAAGGCAATCTAAATATGAGCCAAATTCTATCAATCAAGTTAACCACTTAAAAACCTTATTCCAACAGGTTCTTAGTTTCATCTCTGGGTTGGAAGATTTAGATAGATAGAAGCTGCTTAAAAAAAACATTTTTTTTGCTTAAACATCGCCCAAATTGGGATTTCAGACCTTGTGTTTAAGGTTTATTTGAGATGATAAATATTTTAATCAAATCATAAAACGTGTTGTTGATAATTGATAACAACGCCATCTGTTAGCGAAGTTGATTGCCTTTCTCATTATATAAATGTTATAAAATCAATACATATTAAAATAGATATAAAACACTTTTATGTTAAACAAGAATATTATTAAGCTTACAGTTTATGATGTTGAAATGTTGTACTAACTTATAGTTCGAACACAACGAAGACACAATTCAGCTACCATTTGTAATACTTATTGCTTTGAGATAAGGATGACTTATGGTTTGTTACTGTCAGTATTTGTACGTCTACTCATGAAGGCAAGTGAATTTAATGAATATAAACTTTAAAGTCATAGTAAAAAGACTCAAGATTATGTCTTCGTAAAATGACGTAGTAGCTATAAATTTAGCTGAATAGATTAAATACAAATCATCTTACAACCTAGAGAAGTTAGTACACGTTGAACGTCTTACGTATATTTAAATTTAGAACACTATCCGTGAACTGTGCAATTAGAAATAATATAACAAATAAGCTAACGCAGTTGAGTTCACACGGCGAGCGCTTTACTGGAAAGGAATTGTAACCTGTTATAGGAAACCCACCTTAATGAGTATCTACATTCGTATTTTACGTATATGCGGCCTACACATTGACAACAGTAAAATAACCTAAATGTGAAACTTTTGTACATATTTCAGCTCAATGGTCCGGTTTCAGATTAATATACTGTCCGACCTGTCCGTAATTATTACCTACTTGGTAAAGGCGTGTGCCCTCGGTTACACTGTAATAAAGTTGGTACAGTTGCGTCTGTAAACAGGTACGCATTTTCAACCTATTCCTATAATATTAAAAGAATGCGTGACTGTACCAAAGCAATAATTAGGTATATTATCTTACTCTCAAAATTAAACGATAAGCAACTCAACATTTCTAGAGTTAGTAGTTTTTTATGAATGAGCAGGTACTCATACTTTAACGAATTTTCGTCGATGTGGAGGCCCACCTTGTACTGTGCTAAATAAATATAAATGTATAATATTGGGAGCTAATTAACTGGTGCGGTATACTTGTATAAATATAATAAATAATATAGATATTTTTATATTTATTGAAACTCGCAAAACTCGGCTCGTTTAGACAGCTTTCCTCTATCTACAATCTTTACTGAAACAACTATACCGTACCGTACTTTTATCCCCTTTCATAGAATAACGTGGTAAATAAAAATGTAGATGCTCAAAAATACCATATCCCTAAATGTAAGGTGCATACCGGGAGAGTGGCGTCGAGTGTAGACTAGCAACTCTAAATCGATATTACTCTAATATTTAGAGTTACTAGTCTACTAAATTTAGAACATAATTTATTATTAGTTGTGATATTTATGACAAGTAACGCGGCGGAGGCTGCGATAGTTCCAAATGAGTGCAATCTGGTATGGACTGTATGTATTAATGTAGTTAGAGAAGAGGTTATAATGCATTTATTTATACGCGAGACCTGCTGGTTGCATTTGGAAATAGACTACTTACTCGAAATTAGAGTGGTGTTTGTTAGAGAATTGATAAAGATCTAGACATGTGTTCAGCGCTGTCCTTTGTTTTAGTTAAAATAAGTATTTATTAATTACATTCAGACTAAGAATTACGCTTACATTTTTGGCACTTTTTGTAAAATAGTTAATGTTGATTAGCTAAGATTAAGTATCTACTTTTATAAGCTTGTGAATAAGCCGTATTTTCAAATGCAACCCGCGTTTCTGTTAATTTAAGTGACTTCAGTTAACTTTAGACAACTTGCGACGTACTTAAAGTTGGTTGAGACAGTACTTTTGCTTGTAAAAGTTCATCAGAAGTTTTCTCCAATATTGCGTGCAATAAGAAAGTTGATAAGTTGCAATAACTTGTATTGAAGTGGACAAGCCCTCAGATTAGAAAACTTCGCGCCAAGTCGTTAAGATACTTAAGTAGGTACTTATCAAGAAATATTATTTTGTTTGTACAGTTGTTGCTATTTCACATGGGACTGTACTTACCTACTTACACATTGTCTGAAATTCGTTACGCTAATTAAGTCAAGAAACATTTATACCACATCGTACATTGTAATCGAATTTATATCGATAAATAGTTTAGTATTGCTGGCGATTATACATATAGTTCGTATTTTTAAGATATCCGGATCGTAGGATGAACTCTAGTAAGATTCGGACATTAAAAAAAAACTGCTTTAGCGGTACGTCACAAGTTGCCTGGGTCCGGGCAAGGCGCTGATCAGATCTCTTTCACTCTCTGTGTTACATGTAGCCGCTATTAGTGCTCGGTTCGGACCGGCTTACTGAGATCAAACAATATCCAAATCTATATTTTACTTACGTAAATCATCTATAGGATTAGTGTAACGTCGACCGTAACTTCAATTGAGGTAAGGGACATGGCAATGCCTGTCTCTTACCCTAAATGCTATGGTCAACGATATCTAACGCTTGCTCGCCTAAAAAAAGGAATGAGCATGTCCATTACGACCACGTAATATTAAATAGTATGATTTGAGCATTGCTCGATCTCATCATTTGACTGTAGTTGAAACGATACATGTTTTACAAATTCTAGTGGTTAAATTCTACTGAGAACAAATATCACATTTGAAATATTTGGCATACGTATCGTACATATGACAATTTTCCAGACACCTTATATACTTAAGAATATGGAGGATGATCTTTTAATCACCATATTTATACAGTTGATACTTACTTATCTAAAATTTATTTAAAGCAGTAGCTTATCAGTCCAAATTGTCAAGCCACTAGAATCAAGAACACAATCGTTTCATACTCTTTTTGTGCATAAAAGCTATTTATTTCGTTAATTTTTAAGTTTTCGATGATTTTAATTGTTCTCGTTACTTTCCTTGGGAATCTTTATCGAGTAGTCTTAGTAAGTACAATTTTGAACAGTTATGGGCTCGGCCGGTGGATTCCGGGTACTTTTCTAGTGTACAATTCCATTTTTTTTAAACAGCTAAATGTGCTTGTTGGTTATCTAAGTTGGTCGTGGTGGTACGTTCCAATATTCATAAAAATTTCCATCGCACGATGATTTCAGCGATTGCAGCATGTAATTTGAGGTTCCTGTGTTTTGGATGCCACCCGAAACCACTTAGATATCTTGTACACCGACCGAGCCCTATCGTTAATATAATCATTCGTGGTAATCACTATTCCAAAAGTTTCCTGATGTAATTTATTGAGTCGGATTAAAAAAATACGCTTCTAAAGTGTACTATGACATATGTAAATATAGGACAAACTAATATTATAATAGTGAATGTTGTAATTTGTATATAAGTAACGAAAATTAAATTTTAAATACATAGATAACATTGTGCGTATTTATTTACTTTTTTTTTAACGAATAGATTTCCTGTAACCCCCTCCCTCATAATGCCTCTTTTTTTAATTAATAGTATTTAATTTATAGTTAAATATATCGTTCAATGAAGACTAAACTAGACTTCAATTAAGGTAATCAGGGCTTGTAACCGTAACCGAAATCCATAGTAAAAACCGGTTTGTTTTTTCGTTCTTTTCGTTACTGTTTTATATTCAATCGAAAAATCCTATAATTTGAAGTGAAAACTATAATAAAACATCGGGTTTTACATTCGGGGTTTTTTGCATTAACCGGTTACAAGCCCTGAAGGTAAGTGACATATGAATCCCTTACCTTAATTGAACCTACGGTGCAGCTGAATTTAGGTTCATTATCCTAATGGACACAGTGACCCCAAATGTTTTGAAATTAATATAATATTCTGGAAACTCGTAATCCAGGTACTTTCGTAAAATCTTGGGCTTAAATGTGAAGCACAGTCAGCCAAGAAAGTGGTCTACCACTTTTCGACTCTATTACTTGATGGATAGAGTCGAAAAGTGGTAGACCACTTTTTTGGCTGACTGTACATATAAAAATTGTGTCTGACTAACGTAAAACTGTTTTCGTATCGTCATTTTAGAGCCCATACAGGGTGATTTTGCAATAACTAGCCATATTGTGAAAAGTGATTAGGTGGGTGAAACTTTTCTATGGGACCAACCTCGATATCCCAAAAAAAATGTTGGCCTCTCCATAGAAAACGTCGACGTCTAGTCGGCCAAGTGGATGGAACAGCAAAAAAAGTTTTTGTGATTTCAGAGTTGGTCCAATAGTATCTATAGTAAAAGTTGTTTAGTGTGGCCTACCAAATCACCTCGCACAATATGGCTAGTTATTGAAAAAACACCCTGTATAGTGCTAATAAGTACACAAAGGTCAATAAAAAAATCAAAAATATTCCAATAAATTATATTCACATAAGGAAACATCCGTTTCTAATACCTGCGGGCCTGCAACCCACAACCGTTATCATTAACATAAAATATTTGTTATAAGTGGATACTTCATTGTTCGTCTGCGTCACATCCGAAAAACATTTAGAAGAAAAAGTAAGTTTGTAACAATAACTTATTATAGGACAAGTGAGAAGTATCAATTTATATACAAAATTCACCCTTACTTGTATACATGTAAACAAACAATTCTCTGGTATATTCATTTAAAATGTTCTTATACAGAGACGAAAAAAGAACTCGATTACTCACCGCCGCCGCTCAATGGCCATACAAAAGTCCAAAAATCAAATGGATCTGAGAGGTTCCAAAACCATCTAGGGAGGGTTGGTAGCGTCCCAAAACCTTACAGCCATCGGGAATTCAGTTATTTTTTGGTCACCTGTACTATATGGATGGATATACGGATGTGATGAATACTAAAAGAAACTGACAAAGTATTAAATTTACCCAAGTAACCACAAAAAATATCATGTCAAGAACGAATAACCTCAAAAACAAATGACGTAAGTCTAGATTGATATTTGATACACGTTTGTTTACATGATAAAATAAGTAAGGTTGAATTCTGTATATTTTATGATAGTACCTCCAGTACAAACCACAAAAATTTTCCCGATTGCAATGTTATTATTAGTACTTAAATACACAAAAGATCGAGCACATTCCTCCAAGACTAAAATTGACACAATCCAGTTACTTACCTAAAATTAAATGGATGATTTAATTAATTAAAAATTTAAATCACAACGAAGTAATACAAAGTGTATTTGGACATGTTCTTAGGTAAAATAAATCGTCAGGCGAGAAGCATAACTCACTAATTACAAAAAACAAATAAGGTAAATTGCCAGTAACTGGCCACTGTCCAGTAACTGACCACCTCAAACTAAAAATGAGCTCTATTCTCCTACAAACAGAATTCATTTTAACATGAGGTTTTAATTACTTGTCACCTTTTTATAACAGGCCAAGTTATACTAAAATGAATTCTGACTGTTGGTAAATAGAGTTCATTTTTGGTATGAGTGGCCAGTTACTGGAAGGTGGCCAGTTACTGGCGATTTACCCTACGAATGTAAATCTTGTTATGTTGCCAGTATGGTTCATTATGGCTATGAACTTATGGTAGTACATAGTGAGTTTTGCTTGTCACCTGACAATTCTTCTCGAATTAAATACTACAAAACTTTGTAAATCGTTCGTAATATGCATTCACTTTTATTAATCTCAATTGTATTAATTAATTATTTATCATAATGTCAAAAGTTAAAGCAAAGGTCGTATATTATTCTGATAGGGATAGTCATCAGCAGAAGTAATAATGCGGGTAAGGCATTTGAAATGTGCTTGACTTTATTGTTAATGCCTCAAAAACATGTCATGATTAGGGAATGCAAACCGGTTATTTTTTGTATGAAAATAACTGGTTATTAACCGAAAAACCGGTTATTTTCATACAAAAAACAACCGGTTTGTATTCCCTAGTCATGGTTATTTTGGGCACCATACTAGAGTTTGTCCGGAAAGAGAAGTGTCGTGGTTTATATGGGAGCGCATACATTCTACGACACTTCTCTTTCCGGTCAGGGGGCCTACAGCGAAGTTCGAAAATCGACAAAACGATGGCCCCGTCTCTATCGCTCTTGCATATACGAAAGAGAGTGATGCAAATAGACGATTCGATGAACGAAGTGCTTCGCGGTTGGCCAGGCTCTACTCATAGGGAACGTGTGTAACTGAAGAGGGCAGCACAGGACGTCTTCGTATGTTGGCGCGAAGTACAAATGACACATTAAAGTTGCCAAATTAGTCTACTAGATGGCAGGACCTACAACGTGCAAGGTTACGCGAGTTAAATGTTAGAGGCAGCACTGTCTATTGGCGTCCCTACTAGGTAGCAAATTCATCATTGGCCACAACATCTTGACAGATGATTGTTACAGTGTGTGGATTGGATCAGTTGGTGGTGCCGGTACATCGTCTTCTGTGGCTTAATAGTCCTATGGCAGCACGACATCTCTTGCCACATCTGTCACAAGTGAAACGTGAGTCAGGAGGAGCAGCAGTGCTGCGAAGCCTTTTCTGCCTTAGGTTGTCGAGCCAGGCTTCGTCATGCTTCGACACTCCGTCAGATATGTCACGGTCTAAATTTAGTCATATAAATGTGCTGGTACACCATTTGCTATACATCATTTGCTAGTTGGGGTGGTTAGAGTTTTCGATTTAGGTCCCCATATTTTTTTTTTAAACATGACTTACTTGTTTTGCCACCTTGAGGGCCAGTTACGAGTCTGGGGCCTGAAGGGCCGCGAGGCTGCCGAGTAGAAGAGGAAAAATAGCGATAGAAGAAAGGGTTGAGTAAAGAGAAGAGTGTTTAGGTCCCCATAGTGACCCTGTAGGTAAGAAAGGTCTCCAGAGAGCTCAAAGAGGATGCACTGTGTTGACGACGACAACGGTCCCCCGTTGTCTCCTCTTGACGCTTTAGACGTCAACACAGTGAACCCACCTTTATATTAAAGGATTAGCAACGCGCATGTGCACCTCTGGAGTTGCAATCGTCCCTAGGCTACAATAGTAACCTCGCTTAGTAACTTCTGATGATGACTGTACCACAGTGTCAAATCAAATTCAATTTCACTTTCAAAAGATATAAGAATATTTATTGCATATTTATGGACAAAATAATTAGAATAACTTAATGTTACATTAATATTATTTTAATAAAATACTTATTGCACAGCAATGTTGGCTTTTTGAAAGAAATCACTTCAATTATAAAAACACCTTTCATTGAAAGCTGATCTTAGGAAGTGAGATATATTCTATAATATAATATTAAGCTTTATGATGAGGGTTTATTTAAAGTTTCAATTAAAAACGAAAGTTAGCTTAAGGGAAGACAACCATTTCCTAGCAGTAGTTGTGACAAGGTTTTTTTCATACTTTAACAGCACAATATCAACAATATATATATGTATTATTATGTAAATTTATCAACAAATATATCGGAGCGGCCAAGATGGTCACAAATATCTGAATAACGCCTCTGTTGTCAAGGCGATAAAGTGCTCAGATATTTTGGGTACCTTGGCCGCTCCGATATATTTGATGGCGACTGTACGTACGAACTAAGTATGTATTTCAAGAAAATATACCCCTTTTTGATGTACCTTTGCAATTAATAAACATGTATTAATTAACCATAACATAACAACTGGGGAATACCGAATTAAATCATTAATACGACATTAAAATGAAATCTTTCAAGAAGCCCCACCCCTTAACAAATGCGGTAATCCATATTAAAAGGGCCGTTAATACGGCCGGCGCTTACGCCTTTATTGCTTGAAAATTATAATGAATCTGTACAAGGATTACAACGTAAGCGCCTACCACCATATGGACCCTTTCAATTTGGATTATCACAAAATAATGCGTCCTAAGAATACTTAAATAACGCTAACATATAGGAAGTGTATATGTGTGGTCACCGTAAAGCGAAGGAGGAAGGTAATATTATTATGTTTATTTATAATCATAATTATAGGTATTATAATCAATGGTATTTTAAGTTTTTTTTTAAAGATTGGTGTTAGAAAGTCGACATACACGAAACTTTTACGAGGTAGGTAACGTAACATATCGCATCGGGTTACGAGCGCTAAGTTATTTCTTCATAAATATGTTAACGAGTCACTCACGTAATTAAATTTGTTCTCACGTAATTGAATTTGTACTCACGTAATAAATTGAAAACGTTACGGTCCATATACGATGCCCAATTTGATTCGATAGCAAGTCGATCACTAATTCACTACACTACACTTGCTTGCCCTACTCACGGGGGATGGCGGCTGCAGCGATGGGGCGATAAATTTCTTCGTTCACTTTACGTATACGCGCGTAATTGCGTGAGTAACCCGTTATAAATATATTTGAGTCTCACGAGAGTTTTATTAGTTAAAATTACATTATTTTACCTCGTTTAGTAACACAGAAACCATGCGTAGTGACCGCGAGTCGTCTTATACGATCTATCTAGTAGGGAAGGAGATCTATAACAATCGACTAGGTTTTATTTTGACACAAGAAGGCAGTTTCAGGTATACGATACGTACAGACCACTAGTTAATGTTATGTAAATGTAAAAAATACGCACAGGCGTATAAGTTTTTGTCTCAATGATAATAATGATGGATGACCAAAGGTCGTATTCTAACTTTGAAACACGTTTAGACACGATCCAACTGCAATAGAACTCCAGTGCATTAACTACGCAATACAGCTAGCGCCTAAGCGTCTGAATCAGAAATATCAGAATTGGCTTGAAAATTATTCCTATGCAACTCCAATACAACTTAAAAATTGGTTAATTATTTCTTGTGTGTTGGAGTTTTGTGTTTTTTATGTATTGTTTATGTATTTTAAAATTAGAATACGGCACCAAGGTTGAGTTTAAAAACACAAATATAATTCTCTAACATGGGTAATTCCACGAGACTGTAACGTCAGTTACCAATTCTTTCGTGTATTCTTTGATTGATTAAGTAAATTTAAATGTCAATTTATCTACCTGTAGGCATAGGGAAGATATATAAAAACTTACATTTGCTGGATTAATCAAAGAACACACGAAATAATTGGTAATTGACGTTACAGTCTCGTGGAATTACCCACATATAGATTTTGTTCGACACTTTTTTCTATTTTAATTGTAGTAGTGGTTTCATTGATTCTGTAACTTTTATTATGTGCTATTGTTTCCTCATGTTACCTTATCTTTCTCAGTCGATAAGCCCAGATAAAATTATGTGTCAAAAGTAACTTGTCCGCTAGTAACTTGTAATTCCACTTACAGTGCCACCAAAAAGAGTAGAAATTAAAAAGTGGCAACATCGTAGTGTCGTCCCTTTCAGATCAATCTAAAAAAACGGGAAGACACTACGATGTTGCCACTTTTTAATTTCTCCTCTTTTTGGTGGCACTGTAAGCGCGGTTTTTTTAGATTTCACTAATTAGGATTTTATTACAATATTAAAAAAAAAGTAAAATTATCAAGCATTTTTACGACAAAAATGCAAGATGCTATATAAAAATAAAATACAATCAAGTATCGATTAGAAAGTAAAGTAGTTTATTTTAAATAAAATTGCCAATCAAAAACCCCACTTCAAGTACACTGAAATACATATAAATATTATAAATACAAAAATTCCTTCTTCATTCAAAGATATTTTAGTAATAGAGGCGCAGATTAAGAACTATCGTGCTCTGAGTTTGACTACGTTACTAGATGGCGCTTATAAGACGCCGTATATTTAGTTGTAACTGAAAGGGGTTCGCCGGTCGAAGATTTTTACAGATGGCGCCAGCATAGGTTGTATTCTTGTACCTGTCAGTCCTGTCAAGTGTCAAATTCATGTTTTATTTTCTGGCATGGATTCTACCCTTTAAACCAAATCACATACAACAAAACTATTGACAGATATAGCTGGCGCCATCTAGCAAGACCTTAGACAGTAGCCTTCCCCATTGTCAAACATTCACTAGCCAACCAGAGTTACCGCATAGGGAACGTACCCAAACTACGTGACCCTTTTTTTTTCAGTTATAGACCCCCCCCCCCCCTCCCCCCTTAGTTGTCACGTAGTAAAACTCGCACATATAGTTTAGAGTGATGTTTTGGACATAGAAAGCAAAAAAACATAATTTTGCCTACTTATTGTCTTTTATTTACTCGACACTGGCCGCGTGACGCCAAAAGTGCATGGAAACCTATAATTAGAAGCGCGATATTTGAGCATACTTATTGACTACGTGACCTAGAGTAGTATTTTGACGACGCCCCTCCCCCCCTAAACTGGTCACGTAGTTTGGGTACGTTCCCATATTGTATGCCGTACAACCCAATCTAGTAACGCTGTAAAACTCAGAAAACGTTTATTTTCAAGACTGTGCGCCTTTATTACCAAATTCTGTTTAGTATTGCTCTGTAGAAATGTATTGTTTGTTATATCTACAATTTTGTTTAGGAGGTATGTCGATATTTGATATCAATGTTAAAAAGTCTAAATAATAGCTAGCTTATGCTAGAGATAAGTTATTGCTCCCATTCTTAAATAAAAGGGTGTTATTTCAATATTGCTGGTACAGGCTAAAAGTATTGAGCACATTAGTTTTCCATCAAACTTTTTTTAATACATATCTAAGATACATAAGTAAGTATACAACTAATTAATTATTGAAGATTATTCAAATAAATTAATCTAATTAACGCTCTTGGACCCTTTGACCGCCAAAGACGTCAAATCACGCGCACGGAAAGTCGTGCCCTCAGCGCCAACGCGATATCACGTCCAAAACATAACCGACGAAAAAGTTTGCCCTGGCGTCAGTGGCTCGATTTTTCTGCCCTGGGGCTTGGCGGCCAAAGGGTTATATATTATTGGTTTACCTTAGCCAGAGACTATAGAGATATAGACTGCCACAGCCTAAGAACTTTTTAAAGCTCAAGTCAATTGCGCCATCTATGTCAAAGACCCCTAAAGATACCGAAAATGTAAGAGAAATGTCACCTGCACAGCTACTCCACCTAGTAGCTACTAGTGTACTACTAGTACGCTATTTGTTACTAGTAACAAATAGTGTACTACTAGTACGGTATTTGTTACAAAGTAGCAGTGCAGGTGACATTTCTCTTACATTTTCGGTATCTTTAGGGGGCTTTGACATAGATGGCGCAATTGACTTGAGCTTCAAAAAGTTCTTAGGCTGTGGCCGTCTATATCTCTATAGTAGGCCTTAGCAAACCAAGTCTTAGGACTCATTGAAATAATATGCTTAATACTTTTAGCTTAAGATTACAATTATAATCATGGCTATAGCTAGCTGTATTACATTACGGTATGCATAGTCTTTTATTAAACACAAGTTCAATACCTAATCAGCCAGATTCTAAACCCTCAGAGCCTTGTAAGGAAAACTATATTAATCACCAATATTATTAGGCGCAGAAAGAGGCACAATATATGTATTATCGGGTGGCAATTTGACTTCATACAAGCATTAGTTTTTAATACAAACTGTAGGGAATTACAAATATTATAAAATCAGAGGATGCTTGCATAAGTTAATATGCCACGATTATTTGTAGGATCAATTGATCATCGACTGTCATAAATAAATGTACAAATTAGCTACATTAATATTAACGTATCTAAAGGCGAAGTCTTCTTTTGGTGGACGCTTTAGTGTACCGTATATTTGAGATCTGAAAAAATGATAACAAATAAGCGTCTGGTTGACGTAACTGGTGACCGAAGAGCTGGCGGTTTCCTCGCACAACGTATCAGCATTGCGATACAACGAGGAAATGCCGCCAGCATCCTTGGTACAATGCCGCAAGGGCCTAGTTTAGATTTAAGCTAGTTATTAATTTAGTTTAATATTTGTACTGTAGTGCCTCTGTATATATATGTAAATCAATGTTATATTCATAGGAATATAAATAATAAAAAGTGTATATAGGTAAATCAATAAGAGTTTTTGTTTGTAACCTATGTAATTTAGACGTGCAACGGATAGTTGATTGACCGGGTACCGGATATCCGGCAGATGCGTTGGCCGGATATTCGGCCTAACGTTTTACCTACAGTTGAACTAATTCGAAATCGCAGGTGGCACTCCGTGCAGATCGCAACTTGTTCATGAAACTGTAAGCTGAATAAAATCATGCTCTTTATTGAATGGAAGAATCAGGTGACGTAATAAACTAATATTAATAATTGATAAGTAAATTGTTTGGTGGTTTACAATGTATTAATTCCGCTTTTAAACTTGACTTTCTGATGGGGAGTTCGCCTCAGCTCACTCCCTCAAGCAGCACTCTTTCCCTGGCAGATTTTAATATGACCTTCAGCAAGAGATCTGACGAAGATACTACAATGTACAGAGAGAGGGCTCACCCTCAGTGGTCCAGCAGCGACCTGCGCAGTGCCTCGTCGAGCTCCCTCTGCTCCGCTTCGAGCTCGGCTCTCCTGCTGGCCAGCTCCCTGGCCGATTCTTCGATGGCCTCCTGCAGCGCGGGGTCGGAGGGCGTGGAGGCGGGGGACGGCGTGGACAGAGAGATGGCTGCCAGGGACGCTTCGATAGCTCTGTGGATGGTTACTAGCTTACGGGTGGGCTTGTGATAGTGGTGATTGAGGAGCATGTATAATGAAATACTCTCGTACTGTCTTTTCAGTTAACAGCTACAATTAACTAGAGATTTTTTATTTTTTTATGTTAAGGAGAACCAACAGCTTTTAAATTACACTAATACAACCTAATAAACACAGAAAGCCAATTAAAGGAACTCACAGGTAATAGTTACTATTTTGTGTTTATTCTACCTGTTTTTTATAATTATCAATGTTTGAATATCTATCTTAAATTGCTAATTCGCTGTCAGATTACTTTATGGTAGTTTAGGTATAGTTAGTTTAAATATTTTAAAAAAAAGCTCTTCCTACCTTTCGGTCATCACCATTCCCAAAAAAAAACTGTTCAAGTAGAAAAACTATCGATTTCTTGATTAAATTCCTGCAAGGTCCATTGTGATTTAGTCAATAAAGTTTACATAAAGAATACGAAAGTTACGTCTTACTACGTGCATTAGGGATTGGGATAATGGTCAACCAAATAGTCAAACTAATTCTAAATGTTGAAAAAGCACGAAAAAAAAAAGCAACAAAACATTTTGAAATCTATCAAACACGTGGAAATTTCCTGTAAATGGTAACACATAATTTTAAGAGTCCCCAGGACGCTCGCGTTCCCATACAAACGTAGTTCAGCTCTCATTTTAAAACGACATGCTTTAGAACCATGACATTTGGCATGGGCATTCTAGTAGGGTGCGTTGGGGTAAGATAGAAAGGTATTTTTTTAGAGGTAAGACAAAAAATCGTCCATATTCCGGAGCATTATAGACTACTTTTTATCTTACCCCTAAAAAAATACCTTTCTATCTTACCCCAACGCACCTTAGTACAAGAGTAGTACAGATCTAGGTCGGACCTTCGTTTTCGTTGCCAAAAATTGTAATACAAAGAAAATACAGTCAGTTACAGATTTACAAACAAAACTTATTTTTGCTATATTTTCTTTGTATTACAATTTTTAGCAACGAAAAGGAATGTCCGACCTAATAGATCTGTACTACTAGAATGCCTATGCCAAATTTCGTGGTTCTAAAGCATGTTGTTTTAAAATGAGAGCTGAACTACGTTTGTATGGGGAGGCGAGTTCACGCGAGCGTCCTGGAGATTCTTAAACAAAGGAAACTCATGCTGGTGTCCTGAGTCCCCCCCCCCCCCCCCCTCGGGCCCTGCACTTACTTCTGCAGCTGGCGCTCCTCGTGCTGCAGCAGCTCCGCGCCGGCGCCGGCGCGCGGGGAGCGCGAGCGCGGCGACGGCGACGGCGACGAACAAGTGCCGCGCAGCGCTTCCCACACGTCCACCTGAGGGACGATACTACACTGTAGGAGTCACAGGCTACACAGGCACCTCATCAGTAAGCCTTTACAGGGACCACGAGGTCACCACACATCAGCGCTATTTTATTCGTAAATTTCTACGATTCGACCAGCACATCTCAATAGTATTCTACACCAATCCAGGTTCACTTTTAAAACTTGATTTTTGTGGATATTTTTAGTTCTCATGTGTAATGATCATAAACGTTAACTCAACTGTAATAAGCGGTCGCGCTCTCATAGAAAATGAGTACGGGAGCACCGATGTGTGGTGACGTCGAGTTGTACTTGTGATCTATCTAGTGGTTGAGGTTATGGGGTCCATGGGTACCTGGTCCTCGTGAGTGCCGGGGTCCATGAGGCTCTGCTGGATGGCGTACTGCAGCAAGCTCTCGTCGTGCTCCATACTGCACGCTATCCGCTCGTCCGGCGCCAGTGCATCCCTGCAAATATATATACGTCATTACCGTTTACTATAGTGCCATACTTCATAGTTTGCTACTGTGTTACGTTATTTAAGTATTTTAGACATATTGAGAAAATATGGTATTTTTTCAACCGACTTGTAGATTTCGAAGCAGGTTATCAATTCGTCGGAATCTTTGTTTTCTTTGCTTGTTTTTTGACGGCTGAACCGATTTCGAAAATTCTTTTTTGTTTGAAAGAGTATACTTCACAGTTGGTCCCATTGTCTCCAGGTCCGGATCTGCTGATGGGATCCTGGAGAAATCGAGGGAACTCTTCAACTATTATTGGGACACCTTTAGTGATTTCACAATTTTTTACAGCAACTCGGCCACTTCCTCTTGGAATAGCGGATCCTAAGTGAAGTCGGTTCTTTTTTTGATAAAAACAGTAGTATTTAAAGCAACAGCATTAAAAAACAGATGTAAAACAAAAGCGACGTTTTCAAGCAAAAGATACATCATAGTCGGTTGTTAATAGTTAATTTCTAAATGAATTATTATGGCAGTAATGCCTTATTGACAACCGACAATGATGTACTTTTTACTTGAAAACGGCACAAATATACCTGTATCCTTTAGCCTGGCTGAAGCACGCGTCGTCCACTACACACGACAGCCTCTCGCCCTCCTGTATACACTCCACGTGTGGTACGGGCGTCTCCGTGCCGAATATGTTGCCGAACGTTATGCGGGCGTTTAATACGTGGAATAAGGGGATTTCTGAAAGAAAAAATACTTGAGATTAATCGGGTTGGCCGATCGAAAGTCTTTACATGGCGCCAGAATAGCTTGTACCTGTCAGTCCTATCAATAGTGTCAAACTCTGTTTTTTCTGACCTCGATCACCCTGCTAAATCTCATAGAACACCAGTGACAGGTACAAGCTATGCTGGAGCCATCTAGCCAAACAGTAGACAGGTTGCCAATCCCATTAAGAAGAACTGCGAAGTTATTGTAAATTGTTTCTTTCTTAAAGCCCACTGTACACTTTTCTGGTAAGATTCTACCTAAACAAACTGACAAACACTGTTTTCTTCTTCGTAGCGGTTGTCCCGGCTTGGGGTCCGCTTGACAACCTAATCCCATGAATTGGCATTGGAACTAATTTTTGCGAGAGTGACTGCCATCTGACCTTCCAACCCAGAGGGGAAACTAGGCCTTACCGGGATTAGGTCCCGTTTCCTTACGATGTTTCCTTTACCCAAAAGAGACTGGTAAATATCAAATATATATAAGTTCCGAAAAACGAGCCGGGGTTTGAACCCGAGAACTCCGGATTGAAAGTCGGACGTCTTACAGCTAGGCTACTAGCGATCTTTTGACTGACAAATACTGTAAATAAATTAATTAAAATCATGTAAAACCATTAAATATTAGCTTTATAAATGGCTCGTTACCAATTTTGACAGGGAACCCAGCGGGCAGCTGCATCTGTATGAAGTCCTTCAGCTTGGCGAAGTGAGGAGACGACATGGAAGCCATCAGGTCCAGGATCGGCATTATTTGCTCCTGGAGCTGAAAATTAAGTTACTCGATGTTAGTTGAAAGCATAGAGTAACTTATATAGTAGAGCAGCAAAGCCTAAGAAATTTTTGAAGCTCAAGTCGATCGCGCCATCTGCGTGAAAGCCCCCTAAAGATACCGAAAATGTAAGAGGAAATGTCACCTGCACTGCTACTTCATCTAGTAACAAATAGCGGGGCTTTCACGCAGATGGCGCGATTGGCTTGAGCTTCAAAAAGTTCTTAGGCTGTGCTGCTCTACTATATAAGTTACTCTATGTTGAAAGACAGCTTCATTCATCAGGCGATCACACTGACTCGATAATCTGACGCGAATGTTAGTTCTGTCGGCTCGTCAGAAAAGTTATGTACATCACTTCAACAGTATTTCGTAATGAGTAGTCTGTATAATGCCAGTGTGTCACTTGGAACTTCGTGATTTCCTGATCTCCTTCGGTATACCGATGTCTCGTTCTAACAGCTCGTCAGACTAATGTAGTAAGTACATTATTTTAACAGCATATCTCACCTCTAATGGGTAGTTTTCGCACAGCCACAGCGTTGCTCGGAACTTCTGAACCTTCGTAGTGATTTCCTTCGGCTTGCCGATGTCTCGTTCTAACGGCTCGTCAGAAAAGTACTCCTCCCATGTAACTGCGAGCTCCTGGTGGGACTTCGAGTTCGTCATCTTGGTAGCTATATCTTCTTCTGGGAACTGTAACATTTGATAAAATAGTTGACATATAGCTAGGTATCGAAATGTAACTGTCAAGGATAGGTGAATGAAACTAACGATGATCAAATATAATCACATAATATGGCAAAAAAGTATGGAGATAATATTACACAATCGTTGCTGTTTGTGGCCTCACTATAGTAAAATATGACGGTACAAAACAAAGGGCAATTTTGAATTGCACATCTAGGAAAGAAAGTGTAAAACTTCTTCGGCAGATGTCGCTGGGCGTCACCCTAAGACACATATAAAAAATAAAGGATATGGTGAATAAATTCGCAGCCATCAGGCAAGTCTCAGTAGCTCAGTTGGTCAGAGCGGTGGGTATGTTTCCCAGAGTAGCGAATTCGAGTCTCTCCTGGGGCAGTGGATTTTTCTACTTTTCCTTTATTTCTAAACTTTGCGACTAAAGTATGCAGATTTGCCAAATACATTTACGTCAAAATTAATATATATTGACTGCTATCTCAATCCCTAAAACTAAATGTTGAGGCGCAAATTAGTATGGGATTGAGATAGCGGACAATTTAAAATTAATTTTGAAATTAATGTATTGTTAATCTGTAAACTTTAGTCCTCTAATATTCTTATGGACATCCATAGATATAGATAAGGAAGTGCCATCGATCGTTATATTTATTAAGGCATCAGTTACACTTTACACTCACCGAATCGGGAGTGGTGGGTGTGGTGGCGCCACTGTCGCGGTCCGCGAGCGCCAGCAGCCCCGCCAGCGGCGCCCGGGGCGCCAGCTTGCTCTTGTCGGCCTTGGACAGGTGTTCCGTCCTCGTCTTGGAGACCAGCTCGACGTTGTTCGCGCTGAACACTTTGCACTCGTACGTGTTCACCATTTCCGTCTTGTCTTGCCTCCATCCCCAAATTCCGCTTTTATTTCTGAAATGAAACGATAATTCAATTAATTAAACATACGTGAATACCACAATTGGAAACAGATGTCAATTACAATGAAAAAATGAACTGTGAAGAACTCTGAACACCTCGGCTTGCCGGTCCGACGTGCTCGCAATTACCTACACCAGACAGACGTTCATCTATCCATCACAGCGAATTATGCAATGGTGGACTACCCACTAGCGACATCTATACCTTATGTTTTGAAGATTTACAATCTTGAGCCAACTCTAAAGGTACATGCGAGTGCGCATGTTACGTGAATAGGCAAGAGATCATGTATCTTGCAGGATGGTTAAATGTATCGAATCCAGTTGTTGAACTCGGAGCACAGCGACAAGCAAAAAGACACGAGTTTTGCATGATGGCAGTCACTGCCGTTACAAAGGCTACGATATTACAGCCCAGAGTTTCCGCATAATGGCAAAGTCACATCTAGAACCACTGATCTACAATGGATCACGCTACAAGGCTATAGCTGACCTTGTCAGTGTCAACATAGTTGAGCGCGGCGATTTTCGGCATGCGAGAGGACGAGCATCTTGCAGGATGGCCTAGTTGTCTTGTCAAAACAGTGGAGCGCCGTTTAATGTAACACGGCAGAAGACGCATGTGTCGCAGGATGGCCGAGTCCGAACTAGAACCACAGATCACGAATGCAGCGACTGCTACACGCCTCTCGAAGCAAATCTTGTCGATGTCGAGGTAGTTGAGCGCAGTGGGCTGGCAGTACGCAAAAGGACGTGTGTCTTACAGGACGGCCGAGTCGTTTTACCGAAATCCATGTAGCGGAATGTCGTTGAATGTAAGTAACGTCAAAGAAGACATATATATGTCACAGGATGGCAGAGTTATAGATACCAACCTCTCGAAGCTAATCTTGTCGATGTCGAGGTAGTTGAGCGCAGTGGACCGCGGTACGCGAGAAGACGTGTATCTTGCAGGATGGCCTAGTCGTCTTTTCGAAGTCCATGTAGCGGAGCGTCGTTAGTCTGAGAGGACGTCTGTGTCGCAAGATGGCCGAGTCAGAACTAGAGCCACAGATCACTAGCTACACTACACTACAGTACACACCTCTCGAAGCTGATCTTGTCGGTGTCGAGGTAGTTGAGCGCCGTGGGTTGCGCGAGGCGCGCGGCGAGCGCGGCGGGCGCGGGCGGCGGCCAGGCGCGCCCCGTGGCCGGCTCCAGCGTCTCGCTCCACATCGTGCCGAGCTCGTGGTCCAGCTCCGTCAAGGTTGCGTTCGCACCTGGTAGCAACAAATTAACAGATTAAATACCTACTACAATACTATTACTCTGTCACCTAATTAAAGTTAAAAACTTTACCATCATTCACTACAGACGGCGAGGTCGAGCGAAACGTCCAACTTCATAAGTTTCGACGCAATCAACGTCAATTTTGGTTCCAGAGTATAGACAGCAAAAAAGTAAGTTACCTTGTCCTCTAAATATGTAAGTCCTGTCGCCCCTCTGCCAGTGGTTGTTCTCGAAGCCGACAAGCGTGGTGTCGACGCGCACGTTGCCACCCCGCTTGTACACTTTGTAAGTGTCGAACGGACACATACGTGATACTAAAGGCACTGGAGCAAAACATACATAAACTTTAGTTTTATATACGTAAATAATGATTATTTTCCTAGCCGTTTTATGCTATATTTCAACTCGTTTGACTATACGTCCGTTTGTATCTCAAAAGGTAACTCTAGATTTGGATACTCCGCCAGCGCGCCACTTGAGAGGCATTTATGAAATAATCGCTAAAGGCTTGCCTGCACTTCGTAGTACAATTTACAGAGGACGTTCAAGAAGAGCGAATTACACGGAAAAAAGGATATCTTCAGCCAAGAATACCAATGCAAGAATATTATTGTTTAAACGTAAGTAAGTATTGTCTTGGACTATGTAATTATAATTATATATCTTTAGCCCAAGATATATTTTACTTGAATAAAGACATTTTTCACCTCAGCAGGTCGAACAAGCCTACTTTCCTCACTCTAGGGAGTGAAATTTTGTTTCTAGAAGCTTTTCGTCATAATGATGATGCCTTTCATTCAGGAAAGTAAATAAATGTGTTTTTTTTTTTAACTTTAATATGTTCTCACTACTGAGGTGAAAAGTTGTATGTGTCACACGAGAGGAAAGTTTTTTTACAACTCGTGTTCTTGAGATCCCTCGCTACGCTCGTGATTCAATTATAGAATCTTTCGCTTACTCGGGACTCAAAATCAACACTCGCAAGAAAAACCAACTTTCCTCTCTTGTTGCACAAATAACTATTACTTGAATCAAGACCACTTTCTACGCAAATAGATTCCACCTTCATACGAAACAATTTTGTCTTGACCAAGAGGATTTGTCTTCGATGATGATTTTTTTTCCGTGTAAAAGTACATTTAGCAGCTAGACCTGTTCTGGGAGTGTGTACACTTTAAGAAATAAGCTTTAAAAGACGATGATAATTAATAAAATTTGGAAGATCAGTAACTGTGCCGTATATGCGGAATCTCGTTTTGAAGTACTTGTGTACATACACCGTGTAGGTATGTACGTGTGTAGTGTACTCACCCCAACTGGTAAACTCCCATTTCATTTCAACATAGAAATCAGGTGCCAAGCTGAGCTTATTCAAGAGATCCGGTATGCCGCCCGCCCGCACCGCGTGTCGTAGGTAATCGCGGCGGGCCAGCACTAAACCTAAGATATCCGGGTCGCCCGTCGACGTCGCCTCTTGGACCACTGGAACAAGAATTTTTATAGGTCTACTGACTACGAAAGGCTACCTAAAGGCGTAGATAACCCTAAAACCGCAGACTCGACGCACGCGTCCGGCACCGCAGCGAGAGGCCACCACTGTTATCATCACAACAGGTTCATTTAGAATGTTTGAATAAATGTTTTCTATTCTATTCTATTTAAGTCTACATTTTGATCATTCCGCTCGGAGTGGCGGGCGCGAACGCTGTTTGAACAGATCATAACATTTTTATATGGTAGTATTTTCTCAAAACATATTCTTCAAGTGAAATTAATCTTAAATTCAGTGAATCATGGTCATCTTTTGTCATAAGCTGTATGGGCAACGACAAGAAGTCACATTGAGTAGGGTGACCAAATTCCCAAATTGTATGCAAAAATATATTTTACTTAACATTCTGACAAATAAAATTATCATAATAGGTAATAAAAAAAATTACTACCGTTATCAGACTCTTTTTGAAGTTCTGTATCATGCCTTGGTCTCTTGCTCCAGGACCCCAAAATCAACCGGTAAAGTTGAATGAAACTGAACTTATTTTAGACAACAGCGGTGGTCGCTCATCTCTCCGCTCACGGCACCCCCGGTCGGCCTTGGCCTTACCGGAGAGCTGCGAGAGCTATATGTATAAAAATATTCGCTTTATTTTTAATACCTTTAGCACTACACATTAGAGCGGAATTCAGATATTCATAGACAAAAGCGGAAACTTTAATATGCCTTCTTTTGTCTATGAATAGCTGAATTCCGCTCTGTGTTCCGCCTTATAAGCGTCACCGAAACAGCGTTACGCACACAAATATTTTAATACATCTTAACGTTCCCTCACCCGTCCAACCATCTTTCTCGCAGTTGACATCGGCGCCAGCGTCGATCAGCACTTTAACGCAGTCGGTTAAGCCGAGTGTGACCGCCAGCAACAGAGGGGTCCTTCCTCTGGGGTCCCGGAGCTCCAAGGCTTCCGTCGGAACCTGCAATGGAGACGTTTAGGTTGATATCTAAAATGTATGAAATCTCGCAGTTGAAAACCCAAAGAATGGTCATCTTCAATCTTATTAGTTTTCAAATAATTTCGATACAAACTCTTTAATCCTTTGACCGACAAGTATCAGACAGAAAAATCGTGTCACTGACGCCAGTTATATTTTGGACGTGATATAACGCGCTGGCCCTGATGGCACGACTTTCCATGTGATTTGACGTCTTTGGCGGCCAAATGGTAAAAGCCAAGCGGACCCTAGGATCAAATTGCGCCGTGGCTAAAAGCCGGGACAACTCGAAGGATGATGACAACCTCTTTAAAGCAGGTGTCTCCAACTACAAGCTGCAGAAAGAATCTCCCCGCGAGGCCTATGTTCAGCAGTGGACGTCTTATGGCTGAGATGATGATGATGATGTACGAAGTCGCGGGGAAAAGCTAGTTCTAAATATCTTTGAGTAAATAAGAATAATCTTAATCTTATACAATTACATTACCTTTTAAAGTTACTACGGCCATTTTATTCAAACTATTTGGCAATGTTCTTAGTACTCAGCCTACACAGCTGTGGCTTCCCTCAAATAATGGGATTATTTTAATGACTCGTTGTTAGGCTTCCATGGATTCCTGACATCACTCACATTTTTATTGCATTTCGAGTTTTAAGATTTACTACCAGGGTCTCCAAACTACTTATAACCAGTGATCAGACTTTAGGGTGCAACACGGCTGCAGAAAACATACACTAAGTTATTTAGCAAGTCCAGTCAACGTCAAAGATATGTTTACACTTTTGCACCTTATTATAAAGCAGTAGGGTGCAACAGTGTAAACATATCTTTGACATTGACTGTACAATAAGCAATGTTTAATAATGTAAACAGAAAATTACTAGCAGATGTAACACATAATGCTCCTTTATAGATGTGACTAACAGCCAACATTTAGAATCAAGCATGAATGAATAAATCAGCCATGATTCACATAAAATTCTTTTTTATAAATTAGTGAATAGCCGTGTCCACACCAGTCGCACCGCCTCGCGAGAAAATTGCCGCGCGAGGCAGCTCGGTTAGTGTGGACGTGCCTCAGCCGAGACAAACGCGCTGGCGGCCGCAATGCCTCGGCCGAGGCACGTTCACACTAGCCGAGCTGCCGCGTGCGGCAGTTTCCTCGCGAGGCGGTGTGTCAGATGTAGACACGGCTAATTCCGTACATTTCACTTGCTTAACAACTTATTGTAATAAAACTAAATGGATACAGTGAGATTATTAAAGATATCTGAGTGGTAGGAAGAGCTCTATAATAACGATCATACAACTTATAAAATCTTTGTATAATTTGATGGCAGGTACAAAATCAGATTGATACTAATTTATAATACAACCTATTTTTGTTTATTATTAAATAACTAGTCAGATAAGAGCTGGTGGCCTAGCAGTAAGATGTCAGACTTTCAATGCAGAGGTCTCGGGATGAAACCCTGGCTTGTACCACTCAGTTTATTTTATACATCATTTGATATTTAACAGTCGCTTTTCAATGACAGAAAATATAATGAGGAAACTGGACCTAATCCCAACAAGGCCTAGGTTCCCCTTTGGGTTAAAAGGCCAGATGGCAGTCACTTTCGTAAACCTAGTGCCTACACCAATTCCTGAGATTAGGTTGCCAAGAGGACCTCAGCCTCAATAGAGCCGTGGCAAAAAGCCGGGACTATTTTTAAACACTAGGATGATCATGATGATTAAAAATAACCAATAAGTTCCAAGGAAAGTAATTAAATATATTGTATAGGTATTATTGGCAAAATAACAAGTTACGATATAAAGTAAAGAAAAATACAACATGAAAGAAACCTACTAAATACTTAAATATATATATCTAATTTCGGCTCCCATCTGGTCCGCAAGTGCCAAAAATGCTGGCAGCGTTACCGCATTGCACAGCAAGTGAAATTTGCTGGACCAGGTAGATCTGGGGCATGGGTCGCAGTCCCCAGTCGCAGTCTCTCAAACGCTGCCCCAAAGCTCTGACCAGTGTCTTAGCCTCCGCGCACCAAGGCCCAACAGTAATTTGTGGCTGGGTAAATGAAGTCTTTTTTGTATTTACTGCTGGTTTCATTAGTAGTTAGTTATGTGTGGAGATTGTGCAAAATTTGATATATGAAGAAATGAACTACAAATTCATACAAACTGAAATTATGTAGTCAAAAATATTTATACCTACTTACCATATTATATAGAATATGAAGAACGTTTTACACAAGATATATTTTGAAGCATCAAAGTCAAAATTAAACTTGAGGACTTGATTTCTTAGTATAATAAAAAAACCTTTGTTTAACAAGATTGACAAACTTTTTTTAGTAGGATTAATTTGCCGGTCTTTAGTGTGAATTATATAAGCTAACGTTTAACTTTACCTTCAACGGCTAGTGAAGTAATGGTTTAAAATAATGTAAAGTTTCAAGTTACCGTATTTTCTTCTAAATGCCTCTTCAACTGTTCATGATCATCGTTCCACACCATCCAATGAAGAGGAAAGCGTTGTTTCACTTCTTCAGTCGTTAAAACCATTGTATCCACACATTTGATGTTCTACACAATCACAAGGCCGGTCCCTTAAGTTGGAGTTCACGACACTAACACTATCTAATTAGTAATAATAAGCTGTGCAAACTAATTAATTGAAAATACTCGTGAAATCCCGACACGGGTCCCCCGCTGAAACGTCAACTGAAACCACAGAATAGATAGGATAAGGATAGCTATAATGACTAACTATGTAAAGCTCCAAAACATGTGAACTCTTAAATTAATTATTCTATAAAATCTAGTCCCTTAATCGAATTCTATATGGGCCAAACTATTTACCGATAAAGAATTGAAATAGTAAATAGTTTAAGCAAATAAATTTACTTTCATTGCTTCTTTCCAATTCTAAACTAATAAACTAAACTATACTGGGTTTTTGAGCTTTAGTGTCTGCCCTCGAAGGGAAGTGTCGTAGAATGTATGAGTTCCCATATAAACCTTCTCTTTCCAGACAAACCGGCTGATTTTGTCTATGAATAGCTGAATTCTGCTGCGTGTGCGCGCCTAAGCCCTACTTCGAAATGACGGCGTTTTACATAAAATAAAACGCTAATTATGAAAACTTACAAATTTGAGATCTAAAGTAAACATTGAGAGTGGCAACACTGTTGTTGGTCGTTTCTGTCCCTTTCTAGCATATACATCCATACGCCCTTTCTCGCTCACACAGAACCCCCTACCACATTCCACCAGGTGCAGCACTGATGTTAGACATCAGCGCTAATTTTTACTTCATTGTCTCAATATTTATATTTTTTACCAGGCAGGTTTAAAAACTTTAGATCTCAAATTTGTAAGTTTTCATAATTAGCGTTTTATTTTATGTAAAACGCCGTCATTATAAAAACTGTACGAAATTTGAGATCTAAAGTAAACATTGAGACGTGTTTGTTATCGCCTGGTGGAAGCGTAAGACGCCAAGCCAATGTGATAATACAACAGCAATGAATGTTCATTGCGATGGTGTATGGCAACACCATGAATTTTAATAACTGTGTAGCGAGAGGTGGGTAGATTGTAAATTTATGTGGCAGTGTACAGACAAAGGGACCACTTTGTCGATAGAGAGTTACTAGTAATTTCTAAAACTACGTAATGTGCACTACCTATTAGTGAAAGAAAAGAGTGTCTGTATAAATCGACAAAGTGGTCCCTTGCACTAAACTCGTCCACATATGTTGAACCCAAATAGTAGTAACTTTATAAGTTATTATAGGTACCTGTAAGTATTCAAGAAATGTTTCACCAGAAACACTTTCGCAATGGTGATCTAATTAAAAACAAGGTAAAACAAAATGTTTTATCTTATGTAAACTGACTGAGTATGAAACTCCCGGAAGAGATATCATTATTAACCAGCATAATGGTAAAGGAATGTAAGTGGTTTACTTAATAACCTTATAATATGTTATCAGATATAAAAAATAAATAAAACATAACAGTTGTCTTTGTAGTTTTTATTTATAATTTCTCCTTTCCTTAACAGATATGTTAGGAAATTACAATAATTCCCAATTGCTCAGTGACAATTTGTAGAAATAAAATAAGGTGCTTACTTTTATTTCCAAAGTTTCTAGGATTTATATTACATTAGGTACGTATACACTGAATAGATAATTGTGTACTTAATTGGTAATGACATTATGTATATAAATCACTCAATAAAAGGGATTGTTGAAAACTAATAAAGAATAACTTTACGATATACATAAATGAAAATTAATAAAGAAATGAGTTTGTTTAGTTGTAACAGCAATTAATTATGAAAATAATTAAACTATTTCAGTAAATAGCTTGTTAAGGAATAAGATAACATTTATCCAATTGTTTACATGCCGTTACCAGGTTGCTAAAATATCATTATATTGATTATCATCGTATTATGAGTATGCATTGTTACACATTACATTCACCACAGTATATCATTTTAATGTACAACGAGTACTTAGTAATTTTAAAAGAATTGATTTTAGTATAGGTAGTCTCCTAGTGGGTTCTGCATCTTCTTTTTTAGTAAAATGTTACCAAGGACTTGGTTACTTTTTTGTTAAGACTTATAACAAGTTTCTTGGCTCTGGCCAAATTACCACACCTGTAGTTGAGACTTTACTTTATTTACAATCATATGTGTACGCTGGGTGCACTTGAGGAACGTCACAGTAAGAAATGCTACTTCTATACTTTTATAGAAATGTAGCCAGAGGGCCTACCGCGAAGTTCGAAAATCGACAAAACGATGGTCCCGTCTCTATCACTCTTGCATATACGAAAGAGAGTGATGCAAATAGACGATTCGAAGAACGAACTGCTTCGCGGTTATAGGCCAGGTTCTGTGCCCTTGCAGGTTATTTCTTTTTTAGTTGTGACCATTTATTTGTTTGTTCATCAGCCAAAACATATCAGAATAGACCTCACGCCGTAAGCAGGTATTGCTAATAACTATATTTGGGCCAGTTTAAAACAGGCTCAAGTCAAAACAAAAAATAAGTTATTATGGGTCGGTCATAACGTTTGTATTGGACCTAGATATAAATCTGGGATAAATTTAAAGTAGGTTAAGTTTAAAAGTAGGGGGCTGATGTCTTTCCGTTTATTCTTTATTACTAAGTTAAGGATGCTATTATTTGAACTATGTAGGTTCATAGGTCAACTGACTTTTAGGAAAGTGTAGTAGTGAGTTCAGGTTCATAATGTCTAGTTTACGGCCAGAGCTTTGGCTTAACGAAAAGATAGCTGTGGCTAAGTTAAGTCGAATTGCTTAATAAATGTTATGTTTATGTATGGCGCTCCGAAACTACAAAAGTAGTTTTACAAAGTAGGTAGCTCCTTAACTGTTAAAGTGCATGAGGTTCTGATAGGAACCCAATCATATCGATCCTAGACAGGATTTGAATGAATTCACTCAGTTATAAAAATATCAGGCGTCTTCAGGCTGTACTGTGTAGAAAAAACGCCAAGTTCTGTCAACATTTTCTTGTGTGTAAACACCGCCACATTTCCTTAAAATTTAGTAAATGGGTACTGACATGAGTTAACATACTTTGGCATTTACGAAAATGCATTGTTTACTTGACGTATCAGACAATGATTTCATGAACAAATTACAATATCCGATTAATTTGGCTTGTACACTTGGCAAGGCCGTAATTAACCATGGACATGGGGACCTACTATCATTTGAAATTCACTTTCACTGATGTATGTGATTTTTCCTGTAGGTACAAACTTTACTTAGTGCTTTGAATGAAATCACTTGCGTAGTGAAAACAAAGCTTTAAGCTAAACAATGAGCTTAGAATACTTGTATTTATATCAACAAGTTAAACTAACCTCCAACTGAGGTTGATACTGGATTTCGGGAGCTTGACTGCTCCTGATTTTATTTATTCCCACTTGCCCAGGTGTTGACCTGGCAAATTAACATACTCGTAGCCCGAGAAGGCTTATCGTCTCAACCTTATTTTAACAAGGTCGAAATATTAGAGTACTTAAAATGCGAAACGTTTCGCGATTTTGCATGGACGACTCCTTGCGCAGGGGTCATGCAATCTAAATAAACAATTGTTTAAATAGACCAAGAGTCTCATACTTAGTCAAAGTCAAAGTCAATATTGACTTTATTCAAGTAGGCATAGCAACAAGCACTTTCGAATCGTCAGTAACAATTTATCTTAAATAATTAAGAGCAATATATTGATACAATTGTAATCTTAATCCATTGCAACTCATATTTCCAATTTTTTACTATATTTATTCAGAAATAAACCAATGATGGTTTATGCAACAAGGTATGCGAAAACTTACATTTAATTGGAGTATCGTTAATGCCACTAAAACTTCGATGAATGGGGTGTTTGTTAACCAGAGACTGCTTTCTTGGCACTCTTTGCTGTAGCAAAGAAGGCTCCAGTTCTGGGCTAGACCGTTTAGTTTAAAGGTTTTTGAGGGAGGTTTGGTCCAAACCTTCTGTCCCAAACCATTAGAAGATAGTTTTAAGAGCATTATGTACATAGTTTGTGTCCTCATTCAAGTCATTCATGATGTCTTAAACCTTTAAATGAGGTATTGAATAAATAAAGTATTTGTGTGCTCATGGCAGCACTTGCCCCTGAGGACAGATCACAGAACCCTGTTGTACTACTAGCATTTTTACAGTACAAATATTATGAGTAAAGTCTCAAAATATTTACAAGAAGTGTGTAGCCAGTCGACTTGTAAGTTTTGTACATTTAGTTTTCAACATGCTTGCCTACGCAGCAGCATGATAGTTTACCTGCATCGAGGATAGGTAGTGAAAACCAGTCATTATATTATCAGTTATATTTGGGAGGCGGAACAATGGCTTTAACCTTTTTACCACCATGACCCCATTATATGATAAGCAGAAGAAATTGCTACTAAAATGCACGGACGTCCAACTGAAGCTGTAAGCATGGTCGTCGGTTAGTTCCGACTGCTCCAGTTATAGGTTAATGAGGATAAAAACGCTTAGATTATAAATGGTGCTTTATAACCATGGATTTGAGATTCCCAAACCATAACCAACTTGCGACGTAATTTTTCCATATCTTTGCGCGTTTATCCTCGTTGACCGACCAAATTATAAATTTAATAGTGTGCCTTGCGAAGGCAGAATATCATACAATATTGTCGTAATAAATAGAAGGCAGATTCCGATCTGAATGACTATCATATTTTTATACACCTTTGCGCAGGTGGTGACAGTCAATTTTATTTGCACTTTTGTTATAAATCAAACTTAATGCCCAGGAGGCAGTTTATAGTATTCCTTGCTCAGAAGAATAGTCGGCCTTGCGCAGGCAGTGAAAAAGCTTATGAGCCAGTCAAAATATAGCCCAGGAGGCAGTTTATAGTATTCCTTGCTCAGAAAGATAGTCAGCCTTGCGCAGGCAGTGAAAAGGCTTATGAGCCTGTCAAAATGTAGCCCAGGAGGCAGTTTATAGTATTCCTTGCTCAGAAGGATAGTTAGCCTTGCGCAGGCAGTGAAAAGGCTTATGAACCTGTCAAAATGTACCCCAGGAGGCAGATTATAGTATTCCTTACTTAGGAGGATAGTCAGCCTTGCGCAGGCAGTGTTTGAAAAGGCTTATGAGCCAATCAAAGTGTAGAACGCTTTCATTGGAAAGCAATTCAGCATTGTCATCCTTGCGCAGGCACCATGCCTATTTTATCATTCAATTTTTACTAGAAATACTGCCTAAAGGGACGTACTCACATGTACTTCAATAGTACTTATAAGAACCTCCTCGTTAAAGATGAAACATAAGAACTGTCACTCGCAGTATGCAGTTGCATATCAAGTTAATAAGAAGTAACTCAATCCAATAATAAAGCAAAAAACCGTACAGTACGGTTACTTGTAAATTACATTATAGTAATTACAACTGCACACAAGAGTATTTCTTATACTGTTCTTAACAATTTAAGCATACTAAGCTATTTATTTTGACAAAAAAAAAAAAATTCGTTATAGTTTCCGTTGTTACTCAGCTTGTGCCCCTGCCCCGAGAGTAGAAATACAAGACCATTAAGAGGAGCTTTATCAACTCTCTAGCGGACCCACACTTTTTAACAAAAGTATATATTCTTTAGGGTACACAATTGTAACGTCAACGGTAATAGCGTATTGATGTGCCGATCCTTAAGTTCAAATCTTTTTCAACTAAAAAGTTGAGGGTATGTCCCTCACGCAGAAACATTTGATATAATTTCCTGTCATATTTAAACAACTATCGATAAATAACGCGATGCATAATAACACCAATTACAATGACAGCCATGTCATAATTCAATAAATGAATATTCTAAATGTAAGGATTTAACACGCCTTAAGAATAGCGCGATACGCAATTACACTTGTAAAATAGGAAAATATATCAAATATTGAAATGTGTATTATTAATAATATAATCAATAGGACTGCCGCGATGGCGCGGGCATCATTTTAATTTACTTATGTAAATTTTATTAACACTTCACTATTTTGGATCGGTTCATATTTGCTTAGGAACAGTAACTTCAAAAATATATTTCGAACGGTAAAAACCGTTAGAAACTGTTTTTCAAAGTATAAAGCTAAACTGGGATATAATTAAAAACCTCACCAGCAGTTTAGCTGACGACCTTTCGCATTGAAAAACAGCAAGCCAATGAAGTAAAAATTAGCGCTGATGTCTAACATCAGTGCTGCACCTGGTGGAATGTGGTAGGGGGTTCTGTGTGAGCGAGAAAGGGCGTATGGATGTATATGCTAGAAAGGGACAGAAACGACCAACAACAGTGTTGCCACTCTCAATGTTTACTTTAGATCTCAAATTTCGTACAGTTTTTATAATCACTCATTATAAAAACTGTACGAAATTTGAGATCTAAAGTAAACATTGAGAGTGGCAACACTGTTGTTGGTCGTTTCTGTCCCTTTCTAGCATATACATCCATACGCCCTTTCTCGCTCACACAGAACCCCCTACCACATTCCACCAGGTGCAGGACTGATGTTAGACATCAGCGCTAATTTTTACTTCATTGGCTTGCTGTTTTTCAATGCGAAAGGTCGTCAGCTAAACTGCTGGTGAGGTTTTTAATTATATCCCAGTTTAGCTTTATACTTTGAAAAACAGTTTCTAACGGTTTTTACCGTTCGAAATATATTTTTGAAGTTACTGTTCCTAAGCAAATATGAACCGATCCAAAATAGTGAAGTGTTAATAAAATTACTTAAGTAAATTAAAATGATGCCCGCGCCATCGCGGCAGTCCTATTGATTATATTATTAACTAGCTTTTGCCCGCGACTTCGTCTGCGTGGAATTAGTAATCCCTCATTAAGGAATGAATCCTGGATATCAACTATTCTATATTCCTTCCCCAGAGCATCTCCAGCATTCAACGGTTATTGATTCGCCATACAAACTTTCAACCCCTTTTTCACCCCTTCTAGGGTTGATTTTCGGGATGAAGACTATTCTATGTCGTTTCCCGAGACTCAAATTATCTACATACTAATTTTCATGTTAATCGGTTCAGCGGTTACAAATTCTCCATACAAATTTTCAATCCCCTTTACACCCCCTCCAGGGTTGATTTTTGGGATGAAAACTATCCTTTGTCCTTTCCCGGGACTCAAACTATCTCTATACAAAATTTCATCAAAATCCGTTCAGCCGTTTTCACGTGATGCGCGGTCAAATAAACAGACAAACAGATAAACAGATAAACAGACAAACAGACAAAAATTCTAAAAACAGTTGAAACGTGTTCTGTTATCGATTCTAAGTATCCCCAGCCAACTTTTTTTCGAATATCTTCCATGTACAGACTTTCGACCCTCTTCAGCTTTATTATATGTATAGATAATACACATTTCAATATTTGATATATTTTCCTATTTTACAAGTGTAATTGCGTATCGCGCTATTCTTAAGGCGTGTTAAATCCTTACATTTAGAATATTCATTTATTGAATTATGACATGGCTGTCATTGTAATTGGTGTTATTATGCATCGCGTTATTTATCGATAGTTGTTTAAATATGACAGGAAATTATATCAAATGTTTCTGCGTGAGGGACATACCCTCAACTTTTTAGTTGAAAAAGATTTGAACTTAAGGATCGGCACATCAATACGCTATTACCGTTGAAGTTACAATTGTGTACCCTAAAGAATATATACTTTTGTTAAAAAGTGTGGGTCCGCTAGAGAGTTGATAAAGCTCCTCTTAATGGTCTTGTATTTCTACTCTCGGGGCAGGGGCACAAGCTGAGTAACAACGGAAACTATAACGAATTTTTTTTGTCAAAATAAATAGCTTAGTATGCTTCAATTGTTAAGAAAAGTATAAGAAATACTCTTGTGTGCAGTTGTAATTACTATAATGTAATTTACAAGTAACCGTACTGTACGGTTTTTTGCTTTATTATTGGATTGAGTTACTTTCTTATTAACTTGATATGCAACTGCATACTGCGAGTGACAGTTCTTATGTTTCATCTTTAACGAGGAGGTTCTTATAAGTACTATTGAAGTACATGTGAGTACGTCCCTTTAGGCAGTATTTCTAGTAAAAATTGAATGATAAAATAGGCATGGTGCCTGCGCAAGGATGACAATGCTGAATTGCTTTCCAATGAAAGCATTCTACACTTTGATTGGCTCATAAGCCTTTTCAAACACTGCCTGCGCAAGGCTGACTATCCTCCTAAGTAAGGAATACTATAATCTGCCTCCTGGGGTACAGTTTGACAGGTTCATAAGCCTTTTCACTGCCTGCGCAAGGCTAACTATCCTTCTGAGCAAGGAATACTATAAACTGCCTCCTGGGCTACATTTTGACAGGCTCATAAGCCTTTTCACTGCCTGCGCAAGGCTGACTGTCTTTCTGAGCAAGGAATACTATAAACTGCCTCCTGGGCTATATTTTGACTGGCTCATAAGCTTTTTCACTGCCTGCGCAAGGCCGACTATTCTTCTGAGCAAGGAATACTATAAACTGCCTCCTGGGCATTAAGTTTGATTTATAACAAAAGTGCAAATAAAATTAACTGTCACCACCTGCGCAAAGGTGTATAAAAATATGATAGTCATTCAGATCGGAATCTGCCTTCTATTTATTACGACAATATTGTATGATATTCTGCCTTCGCAAGGCACACTATTAAATTTATAATTTGGTCGGTCAATGAGGATAAACGCGCAAAGATATGGAAAAATTACGTCGCAAGTTGGTTATCCATTTATAATCTAAGCGTTTTTATCCTCATTAACCTATAACTGGAGCAGTCGGAACTAACCGACGACCATGCTTACAGCTTCAGTTGGACGTCCGTGCATTTTAGTAGCAAGTTCTTCTGCTTATCATATAATGGGGTCATGGTGGTAAAAAGGTTAAAGCCATTGTTCCGCCTCCCAAATATAACTGATAATATAATGACTGGTTTTCACTACCTATCCTCGATGCAGGTAAACTATCATGCTGCTGCGTAGGCAAGCATGTTGAAAACTAAATGTACAAAACTGGCCTTACAAGTCGACTGGCTACACACTTCTTGTAAATATTTTGAGACTTTACTCATAATATTTGTACTGTAAAAATGCTAGTAGTACAACAGGGTTCTGTGATCTGTCCTCAGGGGCAAGTGCTGCCATGAGCACACAAATACTTTATTTATTCAATACCTCATTTAAAGGTTTAAGACATCATGAATGACTTGAATGAGGACACAAACTATGTACATAATGCTCTTAAAACTATCTTCTAATGGTTTGGGACAGAAGGTTTGGACCAAACCTCCCTCAAAAACCTATAAACTAAACGGTCTAGCCCAGAACTGGAGCCTTCTTTGCTACAGCAAAGAGTGCCAAGAAAGCAGTCTCTGGTTAACAAACACCCCATTCATCGAAGTTTTTAGTGACATTAACGATACTCCAATTAAATGTAAGTTTTCGCATACCTTGTTGCATAAACCATCATTGGTTTATTTCTGAATAAATATAGTAAAAAATTGGAAATATGAGTTGCAATGGATTAAGATTACAATTGTATCAATATATTGCTCTTAATTATTTAAGATAAATTGTTACTGACGATTCGAAAGTGCTTGTTGCTATGCCTACTTGAATAAAGACAATATTGACTTTGACTTTGACTAAGTATGAGACTCTTGGTCTATTTAAACAATTTTTTATTTAGATTGCATGACCCCTGCGCAAGGAGTCGTCCATGCAAAATCACGAAAAGTTTCGCATTTTAAGTACTCTAATATTTCGACCTTGTTAAAATAAGGATGAGACGATAAGCCTTCTCGGGCTACGAGTATGTTAATTTGCCAGGCCAACACCTGGGCAAGGGGAATAAATAAAATCAGGAGCAGTCAAGCTCCCGAAATCCAGTATAAACCTCAGTTTATTCTAAGCTCATTGTTTAGCTTAAAGCTTTGTTTTCACTACGCAAGTGATTTCATTCAAAGCACTAAGTAAAGTGTGTACCTACAGGAAAAATCACATACATCAGTGAAACTGAATTTCAAATGATAGTAGGTCCCCATGTCCATGGTTAATTACGGCCTTGCCAAGTGTACAAGCCAAATTAATCGGATATTGTAATTTGTTCATGAAATCATTGTCTGATACGTTAAGTAAACAATGCATTTTCGTAAATGCCAAAGTATGTTAACTCATGTCAGTACCCATTTACTAAATTTTAAGGAAATGTGGCGGTGTTTACACACAAGAAAATGTTGAAAGAACTTGGCGTTTTTTCTACACAGTACAGCCTGAAGACGCCTGATATTTTTATAACTGAGTGAGTTCATTCAAATCCTGTCTAGGATCGATATGATTGGGTTCCTATCAGAACCTCATGCACTTTAACAGTTAAGGAGCTACCTACTTTGTAAAACTACTTTTGTAGTTTCGGAGCGCCATACATAAACATAACATTTATTAAGCAATTCGACTTATCTTAGCCACAGCTATCTTTTCGTTAAGCCAAAGCTCTGGCCGTAAACTAGACATTATGAACCTGAACTCACTACTATACTTTCCTAAAAGTCAGCTGACCTATGAACCTACGTAGTTCAAATAATAGCATCCTTAACTTAGTAATAAGGAATAAACGGAAAGACATCGGCCCCCTACTTTAAAACTTAACCTACTTTAAATTTATCCCAGATTTATGTCTAGGTCCAATACAAACGTTATGACCGACCCATAATAACCGGCGACCCAAATATAGTTATTAGCAATACCTGATTACGGCGTGAGGTCTATTCTGATATGTTTTGGCTGATGAAAAAACAAATAGATGGTCACAACTAAAAAAGAAATAACCTGCAAGGGCACAGAACGGTCTATAACCGCGAAGCAGTTCGTTCTTCGAATCGTCTATTTGCATCACTCTCTTTCGTATCAAGAGTGATAGAGACGGGACCATCGTTTTGTCGATTTTCAAACTTCGCGGTAGGCTCTGCTACATTTCTATAAAAGTATAGAAGTAGCATTTCTTACTGTGACGTTCCTCAAGTGCACCCAGCGTATACATATGATTGTAAATAAAGTAAAGTCTCAACTACAGGTGTGGTAATCTGGCCAGACCCAAGAAACTTGTTATAAGTCTTAACAAAAAAGTAACCAAGTCCTTGGTAACATTTTACTAAAAAAGAAGATGCAGAACCCACTAGGAGACTACCTATACTAAAATCAATTCTTTTAAAATTACTAAGTACTCGTTGTACATTAAATTGATATACTGTGGTGAATGTAATGTGTAACAATGCATACTCATAATACGATGATAATCAATATAATGATATTTTAGCAACCTGGTAACGGCATGTAAACAATTGGATAAATGTTTTCTTATTCCTTAACAAGCTATTTACTGAAATAGTTTAATTATTTTCATAATTAATTGCTGTTACAACTAAACAAACTCATTTCTTTATTAATTTTCATTTATGTATATCGTAAAGTTATTCTTTATTAGTTTTCAACAATCCCTTTTATTGAGTGATTTATATACATAATGTCATTACCAATTAAATACACAATTATCTATTCAGTGTATACGTACCTAATGTAATATAAATCCTAGAAACTTTGGAAATAAAAGTAAGCACCTTATTTTATTTCTACAAATTGTCACTGAGCAATTGGGAATTATTGTAATTTCCTAACATATCTGTTAAGGAAAGGAGAAATTATAAATAAAAACTACAAAGACAACTGTTATGTTTTATTTATTTTTTATATCTGATAACATATTATAAGGTTATTAAGTAAAACACTTACATTCCTTTACCATTATGCTGGTTAATAATGATATCTCTTCCGGGAGTTTCATACTCAGTCAGTTTACATAAGATAAAACATTTTGTTTTACCTTGTTTTTAATTAAATCACCATTGCGAAAGTGTTTCTGATGAAACATTTCTTGAATACTTACAGGTACCTATAATAACTTATAAAGTTACTACTATTTGGGTACAACATATGTGGACGAGTTTAGTGCAAGGGACCACTTTGTCGATTTATACAGACACTCTTTTCTTTCACTAATAGGTAGTGCACATTACGTAGTTTTAATTACTAGTAACTCTCTATCGACAAAGTGGTCCCTTTGTCTGTACACTGCCACATAAATTTACAATCTACCCACCTCTCGCTACACAGTTATTAAAATTCATGGTGTTGCCATACACCATCGCAATGAACATTCATTGCTGTTGTATTATCACATTGGCTTGGCGTCTTACGCTTCCACCAGGCGATAACAAACACGTCTCAATGTTTACTTTAGATCTCAAATTTCGTACAGTTTTTATAATGACGGCGTTTTACATAAAATAAAACGCTAATTATGAAAACTTACAAATTTGAGATCTAAAGTTTTTAAACCTGCCTGGTAAAAAAATATAAATATTGAGACAATGAAGTAAAAATTAGCGCTGATGTCTAACATCAGTCCTGCACCTGGTGGAATGTGGTAGGGGGTTCTGTGTGAGCGAGAAAGGGCGTATGGATGTATATGCTAGAAAGGGACAGAAACGACCAACAACAGTGTTGCCACTCTCAATGTTTACTTTAGATCTCAAATTTGTAAGTTTTCATAATTAGCGTTTTATTTTATGTAAAACGCCGTCATTTGAAACGCTACCTTACTTTCTATATGTTGGCTCTCTTGCAGAACTGTCTATCTTCTGCCGTCAATTTGATTTGACACTCTTGAAGTCTTGACACTGATGAGATGACTGACAGGACATATTCTATTCCATCGACCACCAATACCACCATAGGAGTATCAAAATGTTTTCGTTTCTAAAATCATGAATGTTTTACGTAATATTTCTAAATGACACGGTTTTGGTAAATAAATATGATCAAATGTCTACTTTGTTGGGAAAGAATTAGTCCCTTAACTTACAAATTTGGGCCCATACAAAATAGAGCCTTGACAATAGTGACCGACACACAAATCGAAGTAAGTACACTTTATAATTGTAATACTTACATTTAGTAAATAAACGTTAGAAACTGAAGAATCCGCTTACTGTTTTAGGAATGCTACAACACCCTCAAAATCCCTGTTAATTCTAAACAAGATGTAGTGAGAACAGCATTCTTAGATTTGGCTAAGGTCTACCACCCGGACTCTGGTTCACCACAAGCCTGTATCGAGAAATTTGTGAATATAGAAAATGCTTTCCGGATACTTACCAAACACAACACGGGGAAGAGCAGCCAGGAAGATGTGGAAAAAATAGTCTATGATATTAGAGTAAGTAGATTTTGGAATCAGGGACCGGAACCGGTTACCCATAAAGGGGTTTTAGATAGGGTATTTGATACGGTTGTTTTTACAAGCCCTATCAACTCGGTAAGCACGTCATATGGCTTACCCAAAGGTAAGCGGTTACCAAATCGAAAAACCCCAATGAGGTTACCCTATCAAGTGTTTTTAGAATGCAATCATGCTATTTTAAACTCTATCGTTAAGACATTTCAATAGGGAAACCACATTGAATATGGTTAACCCTATTAAAACGGTTACCGTAACGATAGGGTAACCCAATGCAAGGATAACTCTATCAATAGGGTAACCCTATCATTGGGTTACCCTATCGAAAAGATTAATCAAATGAAGGGGTTTCCGGTCCCTGTTTGGAATATAAGGGTTATATACTATTTTTATTGTAGTTGTAGTCAGTATTTCTTGCTATTAAACCAAAAGGTTATGGCTAATCATTAAGGTTGTTCTATTGCTAATTTCGTCTTTCTAGTGCACATGCATAATATCATGTCATAATCGTACGATATAGAATATGAATTACGCTAAGTAATGTATATTACTTAGCGTATTTCATTATTTTATATAGTGTGTTGATAAATTCAAAACTAGATATTCATATTCATAAACATGTAGGGCGTCGTGCCACAGCACACAATATCAAGGAGTGAGTGGGCAATCCAGATAACTCAAGATAATAATAATAAAAGATGTTTATTCGATAAGTTCGCATAGGTACATATTAAGAGTACAGTAGATAATGCTTAAACAATTGAAAAGGAAAGTGGCTCAGCTTGTGTCTGTGCGAGAAGGCAAAAAGGCACTCGGGCCCCACCACCTTCAAGCAATGGATGCTGTTATTCTGTCATCTCCATGGCACAATAATTTGACTTAAGATCATTTTGTATTGCAATAAGAACTCTACATAGGTAAGTCTTGTATGGTTGATATTTATAAAACCAAGACTTACGATTAGTACATAGGTACGTTACGTTTTTTACTTAAATAAAAGAGACACGGCGACATTTAGTAGAACAGGACAGATGTATGCCTAATGCCTGTTCAATGTCTCCCAACATATAAACTGTCCCTTAATCAATGATCGGATGCAATTGCATACCTAGATTCTAATATTTTAAAAAATGTAATAGAGAACAAGTTTATGCCATACAATAAATTAATGATTAACTCATTCCTAGCACACAGCGCCACAGCATCGGCAGTACCTGAGCTTCGATGGAGTCGGCTACGGCACTCCGTTCCAAAGACAGAAGCAGTGGGCACAAGCCCGGGCACAGCGGGCTGCGTCCAACGTAATGGAGCACCGCGTCTCTAAGGCTGTTGCTACAGAAAACACACTTATGAAAAAGGGCCAGGTACGCAATTGCTGACGTGCACACTGCACAGCACCATAGCATCTGCAGTATCTGAGAATTGATTCTTCCAAACAGATCCGCAACTGAAGTATACATCACTAGCACCCAGTGTCACAGTGCATACATTAAATTTGATATTTCCAAGCAAAGTGATCTATTTATGTACTGATTTAGAGTAACTAGTAATCCGCCTTGAACTAAAAACTGTGCAAATTTTTTTTCGCCTTTTTAGACCACAACCCCTAGATCGATCCAGCTCATAAACTCTCAATTTTTAAAACGTTACTAAAGTTATCGTCAAACAAACTCTCAAAATCAGAAAACCATAGAAATGCCGAGACGTCCCAGTAGCCAGAAGTTGTTTGTAAGAACTCGCTTCGCTTACGCCCCGCTCGTTCGATAAGAACTCGCTTTGTTTACGCTCCGCGCGTTTCCTCAAAGACGAAATCTCCTGACCCTCGTTCTGATTAAAAAAATTTAAGCCCCGTTTCATATAACGAGGCGGGGGGTTGACGTCGCGTCGACGCCGCGTCGCCGCTGCGTGGGCGCTCGGGCGACGACGACGCTCGGAAGACGCTAGTGTTAGTAAAACTAAGTACTTATATTACTCGTAAGTACTCTCACGCGGTGCTGGAGTGCAGCGGAGTGGCCCCGTACAGGGCAAAACACCTCGGGTCCCCGAGAGATCTCCCCGAGGTCCTACTCAACATCAAAGGTCTGATAGGATTCCTTGAGGAGTTAGGCTGGCTGGACTAGCCGTCCTTTCCTTCACGCAAAATAGGCGCTAGACGTCGAGTTGCGGAAACCTGCCCGTATTACAATACAATACATACTCGTAAGTATGTTTTAAATTTTTGCAGGCTTATGGCAAGAAGCACGACATTAAAACGAAATACGGCTTCGACCGTCTTGTAGAAGATTTAATTCAAGAATCTATGTCGAAGGGGGAGTTCGAGAAGCTCAGTGGCATCGGGAAACCCTTGAAGAACCAGAACACGAATCCCTACGTAGACTTCACTACGCACAAGTTGAATGAGGTAACTAGTTTAACCTTTTCGATGCCAACGAAGAATATATTATACGCACCGCAGGACGCCATCGACGGATATATCCGTCATAAGATACCATATGTTTTACTCTTATTGGTTTGGCGTATGAATGCATTGACAATTTTGTCTTGCCATCTAAAGGGTTTAATGTAATAAAATTAAAGAATGTTATTACCATAAAGAAGGCAGTCAGTGTAAAATTGTCAAAACTGCGAAACCGATTTTGATGAATGATGTATTAAACATAAACAGTATGTCTTTAGGTAAGATAAGAATATTATTACACGAATTATAAAGAAGAAGAAGAAGTCTTTGAAATCGTCAAAACTACTAAACCGATTTTGAATAATGTATCAAACAGAAACAGTAGGTGACGGTTGATATAAACTACTTTTTAATGGATTCTAAAAACAGCAGGAGTTTTATAAATAGGATGCAATGATTTCTATCGTTAGACCGATGACTCAACGCAAGCGGCTAAGCTTTTAATGAATTTGCTAAAATATTACCTACCTCCTACCTGGTACCTACATACAGTCGCCAATGTCGCCATCAAATATATCGGAGCGGTCAAGGTACTTACTGAAAAACAAATCTGAACATGCACTGTATCGCCATAACAATAGAGGCGTTCAGATATTTGTAATATCCTTGGCCGCTCCGATATGTCTGACGGCAACTCTACGAAGTACCTATAACGAATTAATAATAGCAAACGTATAAACGTCAGAAACATGTACCTACCTTTAAAAAAATACTAATTTAAATTATCATTTCCAGGTGCTAATAAACAACGGTTTCGTCCCAGAATGGATAACGATGAACAAAGAAATAGACCAAGACATAGAAGCCCTGAAAGACGAGATCAGACGCGACCGAAGCTTCCTCGGCCCTTACCCTTTATCAGAACAGGACGCCCCCAAATGGGACCGGATATGCCAAGCCAACAGAGAACTCGCCAAATCTATAAATACTAAAATTAATAAGTATAATTTAATAGTGCCTTTGATTAACAAGCAGAAGTTCCATGTAGATTTTGAGAAGATCTGCGAAGATGTTTTAGTGAATGGGATACATTCGGTTAAAAAAGATAGTAAGGCGAAGGAAGAGGTTGTAGCTACGGTTTCTAGTTCGGATCACGATATTATAGCAGTGCTTCTTAAAGCGGTAGGGGATATATTCGATTTTAAATCTAAGAAGGATCTAGATAATTGACAGTTTGAATGCAGAAGTCGATTTTAGTAATCACGTAAGTTATTAAATTAATTAACCAAGCCCAGTTCTTACTTAATACAATTAACCTGCAAAAAAAACGTATAGAAAAGAAGGTTTTTCATTATCCTAAGAATGTATGGTAACGGTAATTGTTATATTTTATTTGTAAATATAGAAAACTTCACTTAATAACACTTTCAAGGTACCTATAACCTATGAAAATAGAAGGTACCAAAAATGAAACTATAAGGCGGTGCTAACTTCAACAAAACATACCTAGAATTAATTGATAAAATAACTCCAAAAAAGATGGAAACGTTCGACTAAACTTTCGAGTTTTGTATGAAAATCGCATTGGCCCAATACCATTTTCCTCCATTTTCATCTGTATCAAGGCTGTAGATACTTATGTGCTGTGATACATTTTAGTCTATCACTGTGTTTGTATAGGTTACGTTTCTTGTACCTCCAACTATGTTTCTTCTTTTCTATAATTATCTTTGGAGATTATATTTATTACATTACAAGTTAAATCGTTAAAAATAATCTTATGACTTCGAAATAAGTTACTACAGTACTTCCTTTGTTTGATAGTCATCTTAGAAAAGCAAACTGTGATAAAAAAATGTATCAGGTTAGCGGAAAAGTCTTGCACCAAGATATAAGACTCATCGAATTTATTGATTATTTTGTTATTTGCAACAATTAATCAGTAATGTAATCCCCAAATAACTCTAATACTCTGGCCCACCTAGTTGGTAGATTGTTGATGCCCTGCGCCCAGAATTCCAGAGGCTGTGCAGAAAAGAAATTGTCGACTGCCATATTGAGAACATGTTTGAAGTCGGTGCCAAGCCAAAAATTACAAAACCGGTCAAATCAGCTTCAAGTGTGAACATCGTAAAACATTGGTACTAATACTTAATGCAAAGGTGAATGTGATTCTATCTGTTACATTTTCATGTCTAAACTACTAATCCAATTTTGATAAAATGTGACAACCATAAAGATATACTCTGATACACGTCTACTTTGTCAATAATCAGAAAAGGGCGGCAAATAGAAAAAAAAATGTAGACGCTTTAAGATTTCGCCTTCCATAGAAAATTTGAATATTGTGCCCTTTTCTACTGACACGGTGGGTGTACTGGGTGTATCTAAGTATAGAAAACTTAATCTAAGCATTGAATTCTTTTATACTGCGAATTAAAACTTAGACGAAGAAGGATAAATAATTTAAACTGAACCACGGGCATCGTTCGAGATACGGACTTGTGTAATACTCTGTTTCGTTAATTTGAGGTGTGCAATAAAGAATATTTATGTTATGTTATGTTATAGCCCGAACAGTGTGTTAACAAACATAAGACGCATGCTTATACTTTCTGTACCTACTTGCCTAACAGTTAACGCATGTTCGAAACGAATGTATACCTTCGTGCAATCCATACCGTATTAGATTAGTGATACTTATAGTAAAATGTACTATTCACTGAACACATCGCCTCGTTTGTATTAACTCTTCCAAATTTGGCTCGGCACCGACTTCAAACATATCAGTTGGTAACGCATATAAATAATATAATGATTCATTTTATCCCTTTTGAAGTCGGTTTATCGAGTCTCCGAAGCGACATGAGGTCGCGCATTATCATGGAGTAAATGAACATTTACACGTCTCGGTCGTCTCTTATTTTGTCAGCCAGTCTCTGAAGCTGTTCAGTATAAATGGAACTCGTAATCGTCCTTCTCGCAGGGATAAGCTCGTAATATAGTGGGCCCTTCGCATCCCACCAAACGGAGAGAAGATGCTTGCGTGAGTGACGGTTTGGCTTTGGCTGCGTTGGTGGCTCTGCGTCGTAAGGAAGCCAGACGGCGTGCCGTGTGTTGTTATCATAGAGAATCCAGCTCTCATCGCCGTTTACCAGATCTTCAAGATACTCTTTCTGATGTGGCTGAAAAAGAAGCGATTCACAAATACTAACTCTGTCTTGACGATGACTGTCAGTTGATGTGGAATCCATCATGCCATTACTTTACGATAGCCGAGTTTGTGTAAATGATCCTCGACAGTCGAATGATGACAGCCAAGAGTCTCTGCCAAATCACGCGTATTTATTTCGGGATTAGCCTTCAAACAGCGGAGTAATTCCTCATCGTCGAAGGTTGATGGTCGTCCAGATCGCTCGTGATCTTCAAGAGTTATATCTCCCGATACAAAACGAGTAAACCAGCGGCTTATCTTCCATCGCGATACAACACCTTCAACGAACGCTTTGATGTTGTTAGCGGTAGCCACACTCACGTTGTGTCCCTGACGCCACTCGTAAAAGATGATCGTTCGAAGTTGATGTTCACTAATCATTTTCACAAACTAACAAGATCCTCATTAGCGCGCGTTTATATACTCTTGATGTGATAGCTTCGGGAACCTTCTACAATATTTTTACGTATCCCAGATCAATACTAAATATTCCGGAAAATTCTCGTAATTTACAATTTCTTGTGCAATATTTTTCCGCCGACCTAATAAAAAAATGAATACTTTAAATAAAAAATGGGAAAATTCATGCAAAACGTTTTATTTCTAACATATTTTAAACAACATAATTTCCTTAACAATAAGTTTATCACTCTTTGAGTACAGTAAGTACTATACTATAACTTCATTAGCGATCGATAAATGCTGTAAACAAAATACCTATTATAACAACGAAACTGTTTGAACATAAAATAACCATTTATAAAATAGTGCTAAATTCAAGCTACAATTGGCAGTTTTCTAATAAAAATTATACAATATGCAATAATAAGCTTCGATCAGAGTACTGAAAAACTTTGTTTTCATAGATATTACAAAAAATGTAATAAGTATCTCTGGGTTTAACCCTTTGACCGCCAAAGCCGTCATATCACGTGCACGGAAACTCGTGCCGTCAGCGTCAGGACGTCATATCACGTCCAAAATAAACCTTACTCGAATGATATGAAGGTTACTTTGACAGCGTACGCCATTACGCTTATAGGAGTCTTTGGCGCTTTGAACACGATTACTTATGACACATTCATGTATTATTGGCGTTAAAAAGGGGTCCTCGGCCTTTTCGCCGAAAATTGTATAGCCGAATTTCACTTGCCAACCAACTTTTCGCAGAAATTTAATTTGCCCGAATTTCATTTCCCAACTTTACATAATCCAACCTAACCTAACACAACCTAGTAGGTAATTTTATATACATTATATTATATTATAATGGTTGCGAAATAATTATTTGGTAAAAGTTATTCAGCCAAATGAAACATCTGCGAAAAATTGGTTGGCAAGTGAAATTCGGCAATACAATTTTCGGCGAAAAGGCAGGATACCTTAAAAAGGTTAAGCCAAGCATCGGACAAAAAATCGTGCCACTGACACCAGAGCGTGCAAGCGTACTCGGTTATATTTTGGACGTGATATCACGTTGGCGCTGAGGGCACGACTCTCCGTGCGCGTGATTTGACGTCTTTGGCGGTCAAAGGGTTAATAAGACCTGAATATCACAAAAAACACACCATTGTCTTACACCTACAAACGTGTAATTTTCTTCAAGAGTAGGTATTAATTAAAAAATATATATATAATGGAAACATATTTGAAGTATTTAAATATGATTTGTAAGTATACAAATATTGACTTGGCATAAAAATTATTCACACATTTCTATCTCTAAATTTAAAGATTGGTGTAAAACCACGATCTATATTACATTCGAGATTTGTTTTTTAACACTTATACATATTATTGGTCCGTCAATTCAATCATTTACCTATTCATAAACTGAGCAAAAAAATACAATTGGTTGGAATGTAACATATAATAAATGGCACTGTAATGCTGATGATAATATTTACAAAACAAGCGCAGATTTCCAATTTATTTATCATTATTATTTTATTTATTATTTATTGTATGGAATACCAACAGCATAAAATATTTGTAGAAATACAATAAAACTAGAAAGCCAATTACAGGTTCTCACTTATAGATCTAGATTACTTACAAAGTAATCGTATGGTTTCAAAACAATGGTTACTAAACATAACATACATAAGTGTGGCATTTTCAACTAAAAGGTTGTCGGTTGTTAATAGAGTTTATTTCTAAATCAATTGTTATGGCAGAAACGCCTTATTGGCGAACAACAATGTTGTGACCTTTTATTTGAAAACCACGCAAGTATTTACCAACATACCATTTTATCAAAACGTATAGAATATAAATGCAACTAGTTAAATGACTAATGTCTACATTCATAATTTGATAATCGTCGAGTGGCAACTAAAACTCAGTAACTAGTAATCACAATTTCATAGCCATAATGAACTGTACTAACAAAAAATACGGTTGATTTTCGTCTACATTTTTTTCATTATGCGAGTTCTGGTTTTCATCTGATAAAATAGCGATAACACTGTTATATCTGTAGATCGCGTAACGCATCTAATATTTATGACAGGTAGGCTGTATATACATAACTATAGCCTTAATGAACCGTACTACCAACAAAACAAGGTAGATTTTCTTTTATTATTTTTTTCTCAGTTGTGAGTTTTGGTTCTCACCTGACGAAATAGCGACAACAGTGATATATAGCGGTAGATCCGTAACCGCAGGCAGTATATACATTAGTAACCCTGCGTGCTTTATTCGTCCATAATCATAACTGATATTGTAAATATATCTGTTCTATCAAATTATAACTTATAAGGATGCTTGTGATGTCTGTCCAAGGCCGGTCGAAAGCACCGGGCGACAGAGGAGAAGGACCGGCGCGGGTAGGCGATCTCGCGCCGATGGTATATTCGAGTCATTTGAGATTATTTCGCTGTGACTAGGGAATGCAAACCGGTAACAAAAAAAAAACAGTTTTTAACCGAAAACCTAACGTTAACACTAAAAACGAAAACCGGCTATTTGCACTCTTAACCCCTCGAAGGACCTGTCCCATATCCGTCACAAGCCGCCTGGACCTTCAATGATAATTTCAAGGTTATTTAAACAGCAATTTTTTGACAAGGGCGTTCGAGGGGTTAAAATACCCGGTTTGCATACCCTAGGTGACTCGCTACCTAAACAGAGTACCACATGATGTTGCCCTGTTGGCTAAGCCTTACGCGCCCTGTGGACAGAAGTCGCAGCGCCTGGGGGAAGGCGCGGTGCTCTGCGCCGTGTATGCGCTCCGTGAGGGTTTCGACAGTGTCGTCTTTTAGGACAGGCACGCGCTCTTGTAGGATGATGGGGCCTGTGTCCATGCCCTCCTGAAAACCGAGGTTTTACTGTTATTAGAGATACATTCGAAAATAAATTCACAACTATTTTATAGAAATAACTAATCATTTAATTGAATTTAAACTGTCGTTGTTTCGTTGGACGGGTCATGGATCGGCTCGCCTGGCACTGTTAGTGCTTGAGGATGGAGAAACATATGTATGCGCTCTCAATGATTTTTAAATCGGTAAAATCATATATAAAGAGGTGACGGGCTTCATCATAATGATAATCTCATTACCTCGAAACGTCTCTTTAAAGTAAATGACTATTACTCTTCTTTTAAGTAAATGACTTTTTAGCTATGATATTTTGGTACTCTTCATCTTGATTTTCTTAGTTTTCTTTTGTCGATGGTCTTCCTATTAAGGAGTGGTAGTAAGTGGAACTTACGTCGACGAAGTGTATCGTGCAACCGCTCTCTCGGTCGCCGGCGTCCAGGCATTGCTTCGGCGCCTCCAAGCCAGGATGCAGGGGCAACAAGGACGGGTGGATGTTCACCAGCTTGCCTTTCCATCTGTACAAATAACTTTTGGTTAAATTCTATCTTAAACCTGTGGGTCTCGTGTTTCGTAGGTAGCCTTAATTATTCTGACGCCAGAGCGCGATCATACTCGGGTATATTTTGGTCGTGATATCACGCGCTGGCCTATAACCGCGAAGCACTTCGTTCATCGAATCGAATATTTCCATCACTCTCTTTCGTATATGCAAGAGCGATAGAGACGGGACCATCGTTTTGTCGATTTTCGAACTTCGCGGTTATAGGCCTGGTGCTGAAGCTGCGATGACGCGCTGGCGATTAAATCAAACGTTCGGTTTTCGTGTCAGTTTGCCGCATACGGTTACTGAATTTGGTCACAACAACAAGCCGGTGGAAAACGACTCTTGTGAGCCTCAATATCACATGACTTCTATTTTTAACCGACTTCAAAAAAGGAGGAGGTTCTCAATTCGACTGATTTTTTTTTTACCATTATTTTTTTATTTTTTTGTATGTATGTTACTCGATATCTCCGTGAATCGTGAACCGATTTTCAATTTTTTTATCGAACGGGTTTATCCCTTAGATGGTGCCATTGTCACCAAGTCGGGGTCTGATGATGGGATCCTGGAGAAATCGAAGGAACTCTTCAACTATTATAGGCACACCTATAGTGATTTCACTATTTTTTACAGCAACTCTGCCACTTCCTCTTGGAATAGCGGATCTTAAGTGAAGTCGGTTCTTTTTTTGTTTAAAATTATTTTGTGATCCGCCGAAGTGTCTTTAAAGCTAATTATAGACACCATGTCAGGGCGTAGCCAGAATTGCAGTTAAGATGTAGATGTAGTGTAGGGACGCCCGGCCGGAATCAGGCGGGCTGTCGATCGCTGATCGCGTTCATTCAGCCCAGTTCCCTGTGCAGTTAAGATAGGGCAGTGCTAATTTAAGGTAGGGCATAGAGAATTTTAAGGTATTTTTTTTTTTTATTATTGTTACATCACAGTACAGAAATTAAATTTAGGGCAGTTTCCTGCAAAACTGTTTTCACAGTTTGTCTGCAGGTGAGAGTCTCTAAGTTATACATAATATATATTTATTATTAACTATGATATTTACTTAGTTTAAACTTAAGTGACATTTATGTAGGTATCTACAGTACCTATTGTAAATGTCACTTAAGTTTTTGTAATAGGTACAGTTTTAATGCGTTTTTAAACTTATTTTTATTAGGTTCATGCCGGATGTTTTCAGGTAGACTATTTAAAAAGTACGGTATTCTCTTGCTTAATGTTCTGTCTCCGAAATAATTCGTGACTCGGGGTATTTCAAATTTGCGCGCGGTTACTGTCCTTGTTGTGTGCTTATGATGTATTAATACTGGGTTATGTTCTCCATTGCCATGGTTGTTGACTGCTAGTAGGTATTTATGTTTTAAACTAACTGGAAGTATTTTACAGATTTTAAATAATTTTGAATAATCACCATTACAACTATTTTTTGTTTTCTTGTTTACGAGAAATTTTAAGAATCTAATTTGAAGAGTTTCTAATTTATCTATGTATGATTTAAAAGTAAGGCCATAGCAATCGAGGGCATAACTCAGTACGGAATCAACTATTGCATAATACAGACATTTTAGGACATTGGCTGGTACTTTAAAGCTTAGGTGGTAAAATTTTCCAAGTAGAATTCTAAGTTTGCTGCATATGTGGTTTATGTGATTATGCCAAGAGAATGTAGTATCAATTTTAACTCCCAGATATGTTACACAATCAACTTTTTCTATTGGTTGGCATTGACAATTCTGTAAGTTATTATGGACACATCTGAAACTATGAGTGTACATAGGCAAAGGTGTTTCTGTGGTGCACATGTAGGGCGACTGGATCATGAGAAATTTAGTTTTGTCTGAATTTAATATTATGCCATTGTCGTGCGACCATTTTACAACTAAATCTATATCCTGTTGAACCAAACGACAAGTTTCCATGATATCGGTTCCTGCACGTAAGGTGCATAGGTCATCGGCAAACATGTGTGCAGTACAGTTCTGTAAAACTCCACATAAGCTGTTAACATGCATAAGGTAGCACACAGGTCCACATACGGATCCCTGTGGTACTCCACATTGCACCTGTATGTCATCACTTACGTCATCGCGAATCTTAACGCGGTAGGAACGTGCTGTGAGGTAGTCACGGAACCAGCAATTCAGTGGCTGCCCCACACCACATTCGTCCATACCATTTAAAAGGGTGCTTATTTCTAAGGTGTCGAATGCTTTTTTAAAATCATAAAATATGGCTACTACAAATTTTTTCTCCGCTAAATAAGAATTAATTTCATCTGTAAATCGAGACAAGAGAGTGGCAGTGCTTTTGTTTTTTTGGAAACCGTGTTGACAGTCATTTAATATGTTATTTTTTTGTAAAAAAGAGCTGGTTTGTTTAATTATACATTTTTCAACTATTTTATCTATACTAGAGAGAATGGATATTGGTCTATAGTTAGCATACACTTTATGGTCACCCTTTTTATGGACTGGACGGACTAAGGACTCTTTTAGCTTGTTGGGATATTTGTGTTGAGTAACGGATAAATTGATCAGTTTCGCTATGACTGGACTTACTTTATCTACGATTAACTTAAGGTCGGACATACGTACTAGATCGCTTCCCGGTGCTTTATTTTTGTCCATTTGATTAATTACTATTTTTACATCTCTGGTGTGCACGGGTTGCCATCTCATACATACTTCCGCTTTGTTTACATATATTTGTCTTTCTAACCATATATCTTTACAATTATGTTTTATTTGTTCTATTTCAGTACTAAATGTAATTGCAAACTTATTACAAATATCTTTAATACTTCCTTGATTTTCCATATGACTAAGGACGGAACTATCTAATGAAGGTTTATTATTCCCTAACAGACTATTTATTTTTTCCCATATTTTCTTAATATTATTATTACATTTATATATACTTTGCTTATCGTATTCATTTCTACATCTTTGAGTAACTTTATTGCACTTATTTCTATATTTAGTATAATTAAGTCTTATTATCATATTCTTTGGCTCACTGCACCATACAGCAAACAATCTATCACGTTCTGAGATCATTTTTTTCAAATTATCACTTATCCAGTCCTTATTATTCCTAATATTACATTCAGTTCTAATTGGTTGTGATTTATAACATGCATCATATATATTTTTGAAAATGAGAGTGAACCCTTCATACAATTTAATTGGACATTGTATATTTAATAACTCATCAAAATTAGTCTCTAAAAGTTTGTCTTTTACTAAGTTATTATCGAGTACACGCCTAGTGCCAGGCCGCGGGCGCGCGCGCGCTGACGGGCCGCCGGCCGGCTCGTGCCGATTCGGAGAACCCGAAGCGCGCGCGCCCTCGCGCCCTGGCGCTAGTGTCTGTTTCCATTCTATCGCTACACAAGTAAGGTAGTGGTCAGATATTTTATGTTTTATTACAGCTGAGTCTATTATTGATGAAGGTGTTCTAACATATATGTGATCTATACAAGATTCTACAATTTTTCCTAAAACTATTTCTCTACGTGTGACATCATTAATGCATTTTATAAATCCATATTCAGATAATATATTTTCATATCCTGTGACTCTATTGTCTCGGTGATTTAACAAGTTAATATTCATATCCCCACAAATTACTACCTTAGAGCTTCGCGGCAAACTGTTTAAATGATTACGGAATTCAGTTAAGAACTCTGACAATCTATCCTGTCTATTATACCGAGGAGGTCTGTATATAGATATCACATAAATTTGTTCATTATTATTACTAAAAGAAATGGAAACGCACTCGGCCGTTCTCATTATGGACGCAGTAGCAAGCGCGCCTGTCTCGCTCGCACGCGCTGCAAGGCGCTCTTGCGAGTAAACAAGGACGCCTCCGCCACTGCGTCTTTCGCGAGTGTAAGAATCTACTCTATAGCCTTTAATTGTATACAATGGTAGTAATGAGAAGTTTAAATTTGCTTCAGTTATAACTAGGATGCTTATATGCTTTAAGTGGGAACTAATTGTCGCAAGTAGCTCGTTAAAATGCTTTTTTATAGAACAGATATTGACATGTAGTATAATTAAATCTTTTAAATTACTATTAATGTCCCAATTGGACAAGTTATCGATACACACATAGTTGACAGGTTCATTTACTATACTATCTATGTTATCTAAATCCGTGAATGTGAATAACGAGTGTAATCATATTAGACAGTTATGTAGCTATTTTTTCAAGTCAGTTATGTCACTCTCCACGCATAGACGAATGGTTTTCTCACCATCACCCTTTTTAACTAATATTCTTCCGTTCGATACCCAGATATACTTGTAAATATCTCGCAATTGATTTTTCGCATTCCATAAGAGGGCTCTTGCAGCGTGAGTCAGGTCTTCGTTCATGTACAGCTTAGTCGCAGCAGATCCGTTGGTGACGGCATTGCTCGTGATCTCTGCCACCTTACGCCGTTGAGCAAGCCAGCTGTCCCGCGACGCCGCGCCGCTGGCCTTGAACCCGACGAGTATTGGCGCGGGTTTGCGGTCGGCTCTCGGTTGACGAGCGCGCCTTGCCCATTCGATGTCGGTGGTACTCACATTTATCGCCTCGGCCACTTTGGATATGATTTCTTTCACATTTTCGCCGGGAAGTTGCTCAACACCTACTATTTCGACGTTATTATTTCGCGCCGATTGCTCGAGGTCATTCACCTTTTGCTCCAGAGCGACGTTACATTTCTCAAGGTATACACATTTGTTAGTTACCGTTAAGACAGTTTTCTCTAATTTGTTTATTTGTTGTTTTGACTGCTCGTGTTCTACAATCAGAGTGTCGTACTTGTCAGACAATAAGGATAAACTCTGTCTGATGGAATCCAGTTGCTTTATGAGTCCTGGGATGGCACCTACTTTCTTCTGTATGTCTTTTAGTATTTTTGAGTGATTGAAGTCGTCTTCTTGAGTTTCCTCGTCCGAATCCTCCTCCTCACAGTTATTACAATAAATTCTGTTTCTTCCGTTTTTTAAGTCAGCCGCTAAACCTTTCACACAATTCCTGTGAAATGTCCCTTGGCACGGTCCCTGACACACAAAGTGTGAGCCTTTTTTAGCAAGCATTTTTTGACACTTTTGGCACTCCATTTCACTTAGTTTTAACTTAATTTCTAATAATATTGCCTCGCGCGGCGGCGGACGGTATTGCCGTTTCCTACGCTGTACGTGACGCGTGCGCAGCGCTCGGCGCTTTGAGCGAGACTGTGGCATTAGTATTTTAAGGTAGGGCATTGCCCCCTAATGCCCCCCCCCCCCCCCCCCCTCATAAAATGGGTAGTTCAACTTACTTTTGTACGAATTCGCTAGAGAGTATCCTCATGTAGCCGGCGAGACAGACGATGTCGATTTTATGTGCTTCTAGTGCCGCGGTGATGGCGCGATCGAACTCTTCGCGGGACTTGTAGTCTTTGTAGTTAAATACCTACAAGAAATCGCAAACTTTAGCTGTGATGTCGATCAATGTCAAAATATGTTTGCATTTTTACCCTAACCCTCTGTAATAATACAAAAGTGCAAACATTTCTTATTATGACTAAACAGTGCCTTCACTGGCTGGATCGCCATGAGATGCAGAGTAGATAAACTCCTAATATGAATGTATTTATACTTTCTTTCACTTTATATTTCTAGCTGTCGGAGGCAGGCACATATTACTACGTGGAGTTAATGATATTTTACTATGGATGGGTTATGCTCTAATATAAAGAGCACAAAAAATGCTACCAATTTTTTTTTTGATAACCTAACAATAATTCCGTTATATTTATCTGTATTGACAATCATTACATCTGTGTCACTCTCGTTGTTAAATAATTACAGTTTGTCTCTTTCTCACGCGGGTGCCGGGAGCTCATTAGCACGTTCGCATTACTCGCTTGCTGGTGCACTACTAGAGACAATTGTTTGAATTCAGTCACTTTTAGCTTTAGCGCTTCACTTATAGAGCGTGCATAACCCATCCGTCATTATTATATATCATAGCGTGGAGTTGCCATTTTTGTTTAGTAATGCTTGTGAACTCTGGTCATCTTTGCCCTCTTACTGATAGTGTCCAACACTAGAACAATATTTTAAGGATCTCACCAATGACGGAACTCCGGCCTTCTCCGCCCTCTTCAAGGCAAAAGCGTCCTTTTTATTACTAATCACAAGGGCGATGTCCGCGCACATACATTGCGTGGGGTCGCGAGTGGTGTCTAGTAACGCCTGCAGGTTGCTGCCGTTGCCGGATACTAGAACGGCCACCTGGAATGAAACGCATTGTGACAATTGTAAGCTAAAATGTAAAGGTTGATTTAGACGAGGACAATTTTCAGACGCCAAAACTATGCCGCGTAAAAATTGGCACCGTATAAACACTTTCGGCGCCAGCGGCAATTGGCATGCCAGCGTAGGCACGGAATAGAACACACGGCTATTTTTCGGCGCCAGTGACCCCCGCCCGCGGCTCTCGCTTGCCCCGCGCCAATTTTCGGCCTCGTGTAAACACGTCGCTGCCAGTCGCTAGCACGCCTCCGTGCCGTAAAGTAAATAGGGTGTAAAATGGTTTTCTCCAATGTGCTCGGAAATTTTCAGCTTACTGTAGCAAAATGAGTACGTGAAGTTCTTCATTTTTTACCAAAACGAATTAAAAAAAATAAAAATCATTATTTACCTGTTTTAGCGGCCGTGAAGTAATTTGTCAACGCCATAAATATGTATACACTTTTGCACCTTACTCCATTGTAATAAGGTTCAAAGTGTATACATATTTTAGGCGTTGACTAGTAAAATCCATTACTGTATTGTTTTTTACCTTTTAAACTTTTCATCCGACTAAGAAATATCATTTCAAACAGCCAATACTTAAGCGACATCTATACACCGTCTGAACGGCAATCCCTTCAAACTGTAGGATAGAGCGAGATAGTTAGATCAAAAACCTTGGTTGTCTCGTTCTTTGTCATAGCACCGCGTCTGATCGTGCGAATGAAGCTTAATACAATCATAGACAAAACAACTATTTTTAAGGTTTAATCTTGTATCTGTTGCATAAAAGGAGCATATTTAATACTGTCTTAAATAGCTTTTGACGAAAATTTCTTTTTAAATATTATTTGAATGAAAATTGGCAGTATACATAGTTCTTAATACTATAAAAAAAATTATAGAGGGAAGCTAATTCATGACAATGAACGGTAATAACGTAACCAAAATCTGTAATTTATTTCATTTACTTTACTTTATTTCCTCGCACATTTAGAGAAAAGCACTATATATGCCTCGGCGGGAATAGAAATTCGTGGACTCGTCTTATTTTTTCGGACTCAGCTGCGCTTCGTCCGAAAAAATCGCTCATCCACGAATTTCCCCTTCCCGTCCTCTGCAATAATGTACTATAAATGGCTAATTATTTTCCGCTCCTCTCGTAATAACGCGGATAGTTTGGTTGTTATACATTGCTTTTTCAACTTCAGAGCTCCTGAATTCATTTTAAATGATGGTGATCCTAGCGTAGAAAGACTGGCGCAAAAACTAGCACCGTCGGCTGAGGCGGCGTGCTAATAACTGGCACGGAAAAGGCACCGTGTAAACGGTTTGCTGGTCGCTGGCGGCAGGATTTAGGCGCCTAAAAAAAGTCATCGTCTAAACGGTCTGGGATGTGCTGACGGCAAAAAACTGGCGCCGTAATTTAGGCGTCTGAAAATTGTCCTCGTCTAAATCAACCTTAAAACAAAAAAAAGAACCGACCTCAGTTAGGATCCGCTATTCCAAGAGGAAATGACCAAGTTTATCTAAAAAATAGTGATATCTCTATAGGGATTGCCTATAATAGTTGAAGACTTTCCTCGATTTCTCCAGGATCCCGTCATCAGATCTGGACCTATAGTGATCTCACTATTTTTTACAGCGACTCGGCCACTTCCTCTTGGAATAGCGGATCCTAAGTGAAGTCTGTTCTTTTTTTGTTTAAAATTATTACTAAATGTTACCTTCTTACTGGGCAGAATAGGCATTCTCCTGGTGAAGTCGAGTGCGGTGTCGAAGTAGTCAACTAGCACACGTACTCCGCTCTGGGGTCTCGCTTGGGTTCTCTCAATCACCAAATTGCAAGTTGCAAGTAAATCACCTAATTGACAACACTTATAGCATCTTTAGTAAATGTTACCTTCTTGCTAGGCAGAGTGGGCATTCTCCTGGTGAAGTCGAGCGCGGTGTCGAAGTTGTCGACCAGCACGCGCGCGCCGCCCGCGGGCCGCGCCTGGATGCTGCCGATCACCATGGCTCCGTAGGCGCGCGTGATGTTCATCACCTGTGTAGCATTGTTATCATTAACTACTATATTTTACTAGATTTATCATTATCATCAACATAGACTCTCAGTACTATCACCGTTATTACCATTATTATGTATCTTATCCTTTTGAACGCCAAGCATCGGACGGAAAGAATCGTGCCAGCGCGCGCGAGCTCGCAAAGCAAACCGGTTATATCATATTTTGGACGTGCTATCACGTCCTGACGCTGAGGGCATGACTTTCCGTGCGCGTGATTTGACATCATGGCGGTCAAAGGGTTATACACTAAAGGAAAAAGTCATCGTCAACACTCATCAATTTAATGGTAATCTTTTCAAAATGTAAACATAATGCTTGAACAATGAGGGTAGCACTGTGACGAGAGGTCCACCTGTCATAATCCACCAATCATGTTTATTCAATTTTTTTTTATTGGTGGTTTTGACAGCTGCTGTCAAAAAGGCCTCTCGTCACAGTGTCGCCACCTGGATTTCCGTTAACCCTCATTAAATGATTTCTTATTACCTATATATATATTATATATATTATACCTCAGCTTGATCTTCGGGCGAGACGATAAGCACCATACCGATACCGCAGTTGAAGGTCCTAAGCATTTCCTCGTCCGACACGGACCCGGCGTCCGCGATCCATGCGAAAACCTGAAACAAATATAGTGTTAACTGTATATTTGAAATACAAGACTAAAAAAACTAGAACTAGAAAATCAAAAATATTAAACTTATCCGTCTAAGAGTGTCTAGCCTAGCACAAACTGAAAATAAACCCATTCGGGCGTGAGGCGCGTGATGTGTGCCGCGGCCTTTACCGTGTTGTAGCGCCGGCAGTACCGCACGCCAGTCTCGACCTTATCGAACTCGGGGAGCGTAAGCGAAGTGAGTTCTTACAAACAACTCCAGACCGAACTGTCACCTGGCTACTGGGACGTCTCGGGTCTCAGCATTCGGATGGCTTTTTGGTTTCGATAGTTTGTCTGACGATAACTTTAGTAACGTTTTCCTAATCTTTATGAAATTTCTTGGGGCTGTAGCAGAGATACATAAAAATTGTAAGTTCGTATATAAGCAGGATCGATCAAGTGGTTATGGAGCTAGAAGGAGAAAAATAAACCTCCTTAGGGTCTTGTTATATTGGTCAACTCGTTTGCAAGTAAATCGCGAGTTCTCAGTTCGAGGCGGACTACTAGTGTATACAGTGATAAGGTAGCTTACAGGGTGCACGTTCCACCAGTGCGCGTTGAGCCGCGCGCGCACCCACTCGGGCGTGACGCGCGGGATGTTGTCGAGCAGGCCGCCGCCCGTGATGTGTGCCGCGGCCTTTACTATCCCGCGCTGTAGCGCCGGTAGTACCGCGCGAACGTATATGCGCGTGGGTTTGATAAGCTCCTCGCCTGCGAATAAAAATATTGAGCGAGGTTAAAAACCCACAGATCACTTGACACGCTATTGTTTTGAAATAATTTAAAACAAAAAAGAACCGACTTCACTTAGGATCCGCTATTCCAAGAGGAAGTGGCCGAGTTGCTGTAAAAAATAGTGAAATCACTATATGTGTGCCTATAATAGTTCTTTATTCTTTATTCTTTATTTTATTTAATATCCATAAAAGCTTACAGCTACGCCAACACACTTATATGGTACTTAAAATATATAAATTATCACATTCTATAGTAGGTAGCTATTACAGTTTGCAACAAACCAGATGATGGAAAAACTCATTTAAACACACAATACGTATATACGGTTTAAAATACATTTAAGTAGTTAAATTATTATTACAAATTACAAATTATGATGTACAGGAGTAGGTATTCAGGTGAAATTTTATTTTACGTTTTAAGGAAGTCAAATTGTCTGTGAATATATCGGCAGTTTGGATGGAGGCTAGAAATTCATTTAGTAATATTTTTGCTCGGTGTGTGGGTGCATTTGAGGCCTGACAGGTTCGGATATCATTTGGAATAGCGAAAAGGTTTTTTGGTTTGCGCACGCTTCGACCAACTGAAGTTGTATATCTATTTGGGATATAAATGCGCATACGTTCGAGTACTGATGGGTTGTCAATTTGATTTCTTAAAAGTAGAGAGTAGTGGATAGCAAGCGTTTGTTTGCGCCTCAACTCTAGAGACTCTAACCCCACCATTCCCAGAACAAAAGATGATGGAAATAAGAAGGGATAATATCCATAGAACTTTTTGTATAAAAACCTAGCAAATTTTCGCTGGACTCGTTCAATCATGGTGGAATATATGGCTTCCCGAGGATCCCAAGCAATAGAATTGTATTCTAGTTTACTTCGAACATAGGCATTATAGAGAATTGTAGCGATATTTGGGTCACGAAACTGTGAAGCCGTTCTGATAATAAAACCTAAGATTCTATTGGCCTTTTTACATGTATTTGTTATGTGAGAATGCATGTCTAATTTTGTGTCAAGAGTTAACCCTAGATCTTTTATCTCAGTTACTCGTTCAAGGACAGTGTCTGATAGCATATACGTTTCAAGGAGGGGTTCAGAGGAACGGGTAAAACTTATTATTTTGCACTTAGATTCATTGAGGTATAAGCGGTTTACGGTGCTCCAGTTACTTACTAAGTTAATCGCTTGCTGCAGTAAGGCACAGTCAGAGGGGTTACCGATCGATTGAATAATTTTTAGGTCATCAGCATAAAGTAATGATTCTACTCCTGGAATAGAGTTTGGTAGATCGTTGACCATAATTAAGAATAGGGTTGGGCCGAGATTGCTTCCTTGGCTAACCCCGGAGCGAGTGTAATATTTCTTGGAGCGGTAACAATTTAATTGGACATATTGGGAGCGATTTTTGAGATAGTCAGAAAAGAACACAAGTAGTTGCGGGGTAAATCCTAAAGCTGATAGTTTGCGCAGGAGCGTATCATTGTCCACTAGGTCGAATGCTTTCTTAAAGTCGAAATAGACAACATCAACTTGACGAACTATATCCAACCGGTTTAGAACACTATCAAAGAAGCAAACGTGATTAGTAATAGTGGATTTGGATGCGCGAAATCCGTGTTGACAATCTACTAATTTCCTATTAATTTGATCAAGAAGACAGCGGTTTAAAATAGTTTCAAATATTTTTCCGAATACTGATAATACAGCGATAGGCCTGTAATTAGTGACATCAGAAGACTCACTAGTCTTGGGAATTGGGGTCACTCTCGAGATTTTCCATTGAGATGGGTAGAAACCCTGTTTTAGAGAAAGGTTGTATATGTGAGAGAGCGCCTCCTCGATCACTGGGACACAGTCCTTAACTAAAAAGGAAGGTACGCCGTCAGGCCCTGCCGATGATTTAGGTTTTAGTTTCCGAATCGCGGCTCTTATTTCAGAGATATTGATAGTGGGGATAGAAATTGTCGATGCATTGTTGCAGCCAGCCTCACGTTCTGCCTTTTTGGGGTCTAATTCCGGAACTTCAGGTTGAAAAACGGAGCTGAAAAAGGTAGCGAAAGCATCGACAGCTTGCTGTCCCATCACACTGTTTGTTGAAGAGTTCCCTCGATTTCTCCAGGATCCCATCATCAGACCCTGACTTGGTGACAATGGGACCATCTAGGGGTTATACCTGTCCGATTAAAAAAAAATTTTGAAAATCGGTTCACGATTCACGGAGATATGGAGTAACATACATACAAAAAAAAAACATAATAATGATAAAAAAAAATCAGTCGAATTGAGAACCTCCTCCTTTTTTGAAGTCGGTTAAAAATTAGTCCCGCCGAGTTTCTTGCCGGTAAAGTTTCTTGCCGGTAATAAGTAATACTTCTCGGGTCAGAGGTGTAGGGTTAGAACCGGTGGTAGTTTCTTTTTCTCTCTGACGTTCATAAGTGCATTGTAATGTGCCTAAATTGAAGAATAAATATCTTTTTTTTTACGTAAGAAAAAGAGTAAGCCTCGAATTACTTGAGGGACTCGTTAACATACGACTATATCACACTCGTTTCTAGTTTCTGAGAAGGTAAGTAAGTGAACTAATATCGTTAGACAAAGTTATATGGATCTATCGACTATGTTGCATTTTGCACGTTCACTCCACTCCATAAAATAATATGCTACTCTTTTAAATTTTGTGAGAACACCTGATTTCATTATGTGACACTATAACATTTTTTACGCCAGCCTATCAGAATCAGACCAAAAATAGACTGCTCAGACAGATGCTACTTATAAATAGGTATTCAAAATAGTTTTCATAAGAAACTTTTTGATGTAAAACTCCTTTGGTCCTTGAGTTTGAACTCACCCAATGTCAACCCTTCTTTGCTGAAGGGGGCCTTGTCGCTGAGCGTCAAACCGGCCTTCTTCACCAGTTTGTGGATCAGACTGAACCCGTTACTGTGGACTCCGTTCGAGGGTAAGCCGATGATGGTATCGCCGACCTGTTCACAAACACATGCGTTATAATTTTACAAAAATAATATTTTGCAGCAGCCTATGTATAGCGGAACCGGGAATGCATTTATTTGTTTGTTTAACCCTTTGATCGCCAAAGACGTCAAATCACGTTCACAGAAAGTCGCGGCCTGCAACGCCAGCGCGTGATATCACGCCCAAAATTTTTCGATTCGTCACGATTTTTCTGTACGATGCTTGGCGGTCAAAGGGTTAATACGATTTTTTTTTAGAGTTATGAACCTATAGTGTTATATTTACTCAGCTTACCGTGATCTCCTGTATCTTAGGTAGAATGTGGCTCCGCTCGACCACGCCGAGCGCGAAGCCCGCGATGTCGTATACTCCCGCGTCGTACATGCCGGGCATCTCTGCGGTTTCGCCGCCTACAAGTAAATTATAATAAAGTCAATAAGCAAAATCACGGTCAAACCACATAATATCGCTCATAATTGTTTGTTCCTATCACTTTGACATTTATGAAGCACACGCGATCCAGCCAGCATAATTAATTGAAATCACATGCCACTAGATATAGATACTATAGATAGGCATTTCTTCTATCGGGTAGTAGTAGTAGTGGGAATGCAGATGATGAAGAAAATCCAGTGAGTGCTGCGAGGTCCAGTTTAGGAGAAACTAAACTTGCTGGAAGCGTTGTTATCTAAGCGGTTTTAACTTATACAGTGTAACTGCTTTTGATTTTGTAACTACTTACCTATAAACGCAGCCTGTGCCTGCCTACAGTCTTCAGCCACTCTAGAAACGACTGCCCTCGCAACGGTAACTTCTAATATTCCACGCGAAATAGTCAAGGAAAATCAACGGCCACGCGCCATTGCATAGTATATCGTTGCGCGCATGGCGACCCAGCCAGCGCTATTTAATTATGCCTAGAGTTATATTATTTTACCTAGTAGTTACCTATAAGCGCAGCCTGTGCCTGTCTACATCCTTCAGCCACTCCAGAAACGACTGCCCTCGCAACGGTAACGTCTAATCTTCCACAAGCGAAGTAGTCCAGGAAAGTCAACGGGCTCGCGCCATTGCACAGTATATCGTTGACGCACATAGCTACGAGGTCGACACCGATAGTATTGTGTTGGTTGATCCTCTGGGCGATTTGGAGTTTGGTGCCCACACCGTCGGAGGCCAGGACGAGCACTGGGTCCTGGGTAAAAAAATTACTAATTCATAGTCTGGAATTTCTGAACAGATGTGAACTGAATTTATTTTATGTTGAAGCAGTTACCTGGTTAATACAACTGTTTTATATAACAAATAAAACTATGAATTAATTAATTCGTAAGGTCGTTAAGGTAATTAATCGATTTGGTACTAAATAAGATAATTGCGATTCAACTCTATAATTAATCCAAGAAACTTACCTTGTATTCTTGTTCGATAGCTTTCAACTGGAAGCAACCTCCGAAACCACCGAGGCCGCCCAACACACCCGAACGTGATGTGGACCTGTTAAAAGGTAATCATTTTCATCATTCCCTTTTTTACCGGATTGTCGAAAGAAAGGAGGGTTATTAAAGTTTGCTTACCTAGCGAGGGGCTTGATGAGCGATACGAGCGAGTCTCCCGCCTCGATATCGACACCGCTGTCCTTGTATGAGAGCGACTTGAGGCTCTCCGTCTGCGCGCCTCCAAACGGCTCAGTAAGGGGCGCCATTGCTTCCTTGAAGTTCTCTACGACGACCTGGTGTCCGCCTGGCGACAAAATTGTTTTTACATACAAAACTCGAGCCTGTATTCCCAAAAACTTGAATGACATATTGTGACGAAGTTAAGATCACGCGGTTTTGAAATACATTTAGACATTACGAAATTTCAACAATGCTTTTTGGTCTAAAAACAACTCCTGCTACTTTCTACCGCACTACAGACAATATTCTTCACGTGTTACGCTATGCACACTACGTAATCTATTTAAGTAACAATTTTATGTACTTCACATCAAGGTAGTTAAATTAGGAACGCTCGTACATAACAGTTACTAATAAAAATATGCCAAGAAAGTATGCATTATTCAAAGTAACAAACAGTAAGCCAACTGACTCACGGGCACGATATGGGATCTACGATCACCGCTTTCCCCGTGTTAGCAGTTAAACTGAACAGAATTTCTTAGTGGGGACAAGGTAAAGGATACCTAACCAACAAATAAGTGAATCTACATTCCTTGTTCTGCACGGTACCAATGACTTGTTTGTCGGGCACAGACGCTAGCACCTCGCTGAGACACACCGGGTCTACGATCACTACCATCCCCACTCCGCAGTTGAACTGAACATAATTTCTTAGTGGAGACAAGGTAAAGGATACCTAACCAAGAAATGTGAACCAACCTTCCTTCCCCAAGTTCTGCACGGTGCCAATGAGTTGTATATCGGGCACGGACGCCAGCACCTCGCTGAGACACACCGGGTCTACGATCACTACCATCCCCACTCCGCAGTTGAACTGAACATAATTTCTTAGTGGAGACAAGGTAAAGGATACCTAACCAAGAAATGTGAACCAACCTTCCTTCCCCAAGTTCTGCACGGTGCCAATGAGTTGTATATCGGGCACGGACGCCAGCACCTCGCTGAGACACACCGGGTCTACGATCACTACCATCCCCACTCCGCAGTTGAACTGAACATAATTTCTTAGTGGAGACAAGGTAAAGGATACCTAACCAAGAAATGTGAACCAACCTTCCTTCCCCAAGTTCTGCACGGTGCCAATGAGTTGTATATCGGGCACGGACGCCAGCACCTCGCTAAGACACACCGGGTCTACGATCACTACCATCCCCACTCCGCAGTTGAACTGAACATAATTTCTTAGTGGAGACAAGGTAAAGGATACCTAACCAAGAAATGTGAACCAACCTTCCTTCCCCAAGTTCTGCACGGTGCCAATGAGTTGTATATCGGGCACGGACGCCAGCACCTCGCTGAGACACACCGGGTCTACGATCACTATCATCCCCACTCCGCAGTTAAAGGTGCGCAGCATTTCGAAGTCGGAGACGCCACCTGAAAGTGTTTAATCGTGAGATTACAAGTTGTAGTGTCGTGTTATTTTAAACTATGGTTAATCATACTAAATTAGTGTAAGCTGCTCTACTTGTCTTGTCAGCACCGGGGCTCGGAAACCGGAATTTGCTCCATAATAAAAAACCGTCTTTTCCCTTTTTTCGTTGTTGTTTCATATTTCATCGAAAAATCCTATAATATGAAGTGAAAGCCTGAATCCAATATTGGGTCTTACAGAAAAACCATAAAAAAAAATATTGGGTTATTTCGGGGTTTTTTGCTTACGGGTTACGAGCCCTGGTCAGCACATTCAAATCTGAAGACGGATGCTCGAATCATTCGCAACGTGTCACACTAAAAAACAACGAAGTTTTACTGTAATTTCTTATATTAATGTCATTGTGTAACTTAAGACATTTTATGTAAAATGCTTGACATGAAAACATTATCTCAAATTTCCAGAACCGTAATTTGGTAAAATATATTCGTTCAAGAACTTAAAGAGCGCACTTTTATAAACATAAAAACATGTAGGGCAAGTAAACTTATATTAACATTAAAACTCACCCTTAGCCTGTAACCACCCAAAGATCGGTTTAATCTTCCACTTCAGAGCATCCAGCACAACTTTGACTCCGCCAGGAAGCACCCTGGGAATGTTCTCCAGCAGGCCTCCGCCAGTAATGTGGGCCATGGCCTTGATGGAACCTTTCTTGACGGCCGGGAGGAGCGCGTTCACGTATAGCCCGGTGGGTTCGAGGAATTCTTCGCCGAAGGTTTTGTCGGTGGTGCTGAATGGGGCTTTCTCGAAGTAGCTGCATGAATAAGAAACAATTTAAGTCTTGATAATTCATCAGGTATGTCGAAAATAAGTGAGTGCCCTCTCTCACTGAAAGCTAACAGCTAAACTATTCTGAACCCTCCTGGAAAGTTCCGAATTTAATGGAATTTTAACAGGTTGTTTGCGGGTACACTAAGAAGACTATCCTAAGTATCTGAACTCCAGGAGCGCAGTGCTTATTTGAAGAAGATTCAAACCTCAAAATGTCTGACTTTTTAGCTTTTCGCTCATATATTCAGTGTCAACGGTTTTTGGAAAGTTTTTATAGGATTTGGCTGTTTTAGAATAGAATAGAATAGAAGCATTTATTTCGAGTAACTAAAAAGACTCATACAGGTTTTAGCTCCCGTGGTCCTGTTTTAGTCCCTTGCTATAATATCAGAGGCTCTAGGAATTTTAACCTCCAGACCTAACTCAATACACTTATTTGCCCTTGAGCTTCTTTAAAGTCCTTAGCAATTTTGAGCTCTACTTCAAGTGAGACAGGCTCTATTATTGTGTACCTGTGTCCAGTCTCCAGCATGATCTTCTGCACCAGGCTGTACCCGTTGCTGTGCACGCCAGTGGACGCCAGAGCGAGCACAACATCCCCCGCTCTGATCTCTCTACTGCGAGGCAGTTGTTTGTGGTCGTCTACTCCCACAGCGAAGCTGGATTTTGAGCTCTAATTTGATCGAGACAAGGTGTATATTTGGGTACCTGTGTCCAGTCTCCAGCATGATCTTCTGCACCAGGCTGTACCCGTTGCTGTGCACGCCAGTTGACGCCAGAGCGAGCACAACATCCCCCGCTCTGATCTCTCTACTGCGAGACAGCTGTTTGTGGTCGTCTACTCCCACAGCGAAGCTGGATTTTGAGCTCTAATTTGATCGAGACAAGGTGTTTATTTCTGTACCTGTGTCCAGTCTCCAGCATGATCTTCTGCACCAGGCTGTACCCGTTGCTGTGCACGCCAGTGGACGCCGGAGCGTGCACAACAGCCCCTGCTCTGATCTCTCTACTGCGAGGCAGTTGTTTGTGGTTGTCGACTTCTACAGCGAAACTGGATTGAGAGCTCGAATTTAATCGAGACAAGGTGTTTATTTCTGTACCTGTGTCCAGTCTCCAGCATGATCTTCTGCACCAGGCTGTACCCGTTGCTGTGCACGCCAGTTGACGCCAGAGCGAGCACAACATCCCCCGCTCTGATCTCTCTACTGCGAGGCAGCTGTTTGTGGTTGTCGACTACTCCCACAGCGAAGCCGGCCAGGTCGTATTTGCCGATGTCGTACATTGTGGGCATTTCTGCGGTTTCCCCACCTGCGGAAAATATCGAGCATGAGAAAAGCCTGTTTACTAACAGCTCTTAAATGGCATTCGGTGGGTGCCCCTATGAGATTGTGATAAGGTTGGCGAATTGTCAGTTTTGAAGAAAGTACCCGTTAGAACTAGAATGGATCGCAACAGTTCGGATGTTGTAAGTTGTACAGTCGACGTCAAAGCACCTTATTACAAAGGCGTAAGGTGAAAAAGTGTAAACATATCTTTGACGTCGACTGTACAAGACATCTGTGCTATATAGATTGTCAAACCTAAACGACTAACCCGCTTATTCATAAACGTATTTCAAACCTCATTTAACTAAATCATTGTTTATCCTTGTCTGTCACTTTGACAGTTGTGTTTGTTAGAATCAGACAAAACAGAATTTAACTAAATGAGGTTTGAAACACGTTTATGAATAAGCGGGTAACAATTTAGCTACCTCTATAAAACAAAACGGTTACACTCTTGAAGATGGAGACCTAGGCTCTCCGAAACATGTCGCGCGAAGTGACTAAAGTGCCTGGTTTCCGCTATCTATTGAACGTAAATCCTTACCTAGCAGAGCGCAGCCGGATTGTATGCAAGCGTCAGCAATACCCCTGACAATGGTCGTCGCCACATCTACTTGTAACCTCCCACAGGCCATGTAGTCCAGGAACGCGAAGGGTTCCGCTCCAGCACAGAGGATATCGTTCACGCACATAGCGACCAGATCTTGGCCGATGGTGTCGTACTTTTTCATGGTTTCCGCTATCTGTTGAAGAAAGGAGAAAACGAATTTTAATTCTGGATGTATTTCACACGCTGGAACCCAAAATGGTTACGCACTGTGCGGTTTAAGAGGAATTTCCGGGGGAGGACGAGGACGAAGCAGGTAAAGGCAACAAGGTGGACCGAAAATCTGGTGAAGTTGGATGACGAAAGCACACGACTAGCTGTTGCAGATATTCTTCAGGGTGGTTTATGGTGGCTAATCTTTCTTTTGAAATGATGAAGTATCCACATCGGCATACAACTACAGCTGTCACGTCAAAAATACGATACCTTAAGCTTGGTCCCGACGCCGTCAGTACCCTGCACCAACACGGGATCTTTGAGCAGCGGGTCCATGGCCGCGAGCTGGAACAGCCCGCTGAAGCAGCCCAGCCGGCCCAGCACGCCGCGCCGGTGCGTGCCGGTGGCCAGCGGCTCGATCTTGCGCACTAGCAGCGCTGCGGCGTCGATGTCTACGCCGGCTTGGAGGTAGGAGAGGCCGTTGATTCTGGGAAGAAAATATTTGGTTATAATGACGGACCAACTACGGAACCCTACATTGAGCATGACACGCTCTTTTCCGGTTTTTTTAAATGGTTGCAGAGTAACGTAGTACCGCGCGTAGTATTATCTTTTATCCTTATTCTTATCTCAGAGTTTATCAATAATCTCAATCTAGTCCCACGTGGCCAACAGCGTGACCGATAGGTAGCGTTTCATAAGTAAATATCAGAAGTATCGGAACCCAACAAACAAAACGTGAAAACAAAGTTGATATTGACACTGACATCTGTGGTCTATTTAATAAAGTTATAAGTGACAAATTACAAGCGGTAGACTCTTTCTAATAAGTAGGGTCAAAAAGAGACTTCCGCTTGTAAATTGTTGTTGTTCTCGTGTCTGCCGGCTATTTTATTGATTTTCCTGGTTTGTTATTGCGATTACAAATGCAGCTAATGCAATTATGCTAATAGTGCCATTGAAGAAAGTTTACGAACTCATGAAGTGATTCAAGGTGAGAAAACACACAAGTGTAATCACTGTACTTACACAACTGCCAGAAAGTATTCTTTAGTACGTCACATGAAGACACATAGTTTTCAGAAGCTCTATGAATGTGGCCAATACTGCCGGCTCTAAATATGATTTAGTAGCTCGTATAAATATTCACGGTGATAAGAGTTACAGCTAAAAAATTAGGTGCTATTAAAACACGTAAGGACACACACACAGGAGAAAAGCCGTACCGTTGTGAACAGTGTAGCTTTATAACTACCACAAACCACAATCAAATTTATAAAGCCTTACAAATGTGTCCAATGCAGTTTTATTACAGCATACAAAAGCAGTTTAACGGGCCATGTTAAAACGCACACTGGTGTAAAGTCTTACAAATGTGGGCAATGTAGTTACACTTATATACATAAAATAAATTTAATAAAGGACGAATTGACGCACACTGGCGAAAAGCCACCCAAATGTGGCCAATGCAATTTTGCTAGTTCAGTCAGCATCAATAGTATCTTCCAACACGAAGGCCGCAAAAATATGTGACACGCTCTTATTTGTAGAGCCATAGGAGTGTGTCACATATTTTTGCGGCCTTCGTATAGGAAGATACTATTGATGCTGACTGTACATACAAAAGTAGTTTACGAGAACACGAAAAGATACACACTGGAGACAACCTTACTAATGTGGCCAATGTAACTATGCTAGCATCCACAAACCAAAATCACGACAACATAAAAAGGTACACGATCTTGTAAAGCCTTACAAATGTGACCAATGTGGTTTTGCTACTACCCTCAAATATAAGCTAAAGGCACATAACTCGACACATTCTAATGAAAAGCCGTACAAATGCGGCCAATGTGATTTTGCAAGTGCCCATAAACATGATTTTCATCACACTTGCTCGTAAGGGGAGGTGTTGTTACACGTAGGCGATGCGGGCCGTACACCCAGGTTCAAAATTGCATGGGCAATTTGTGAATATAATCCATTCATAATGTGTCCATTCACTTTTGAATCTCACTGTACATACGATTTACGTACAGCATTATTTCGACCTATGGGCATTCTAGCCGATCGTTCTCTGGGCACGGCTACACCCCAGGCTAAAAGTATGGAAACAAACATTTCATTGTATACAAATTCAAAGATTTCAAACATTTTTTATTGTGAAACAGGTGATCATCACGCTTCGCCAAAAAATTAAACAACACTATAAATTTTAGAAATTGTTATAAATTATTAAAAAAAGTAAGTAGGTATTAAAAAAACGGACTTATCGCCAAGTTTTGAATGTATAGTTAAATTAAGAAAAACTACATTATTTCCATTTATAAAACTTTGCGATAAGTCCGTTTTTTAATAATTTATAACAATTTCTAAAATTTATAGTGTTGTTTAATTTTTTGGTGAAGCGTGATGTGAATTTTGATCACCTGTTTCACAAAAACAAAATGTTTGAAATCTTTGAATTTGTATACAATGAAATGTTTGTTTCCATACTTTTAGCCTGGGGTGTATTTACAAAGATTGACCGTAAGCAAGACTACCGAATAAGGGTGAATAAATATATTGCGTAAATACCTAATTAAATCAATATTATTTATGTGTTCGATATATACTTTTACCTTTTAACCTTTTGAACGCCAGGCATCGGTCGAAAAAATCGTGCCCTCCATTATTTATTTATTATTTATTATTATTACATCGCCGTACAGAAATTAAATTTAAGGCAGTTTCCTGCAAAACTGTTTTCACAGTTTGTCTGCAGGTGAGAGTCTCTAAGTTATACATAATATATATTTATTAACTATGATATTTACTTAAGTTTAAACTTAAGTAACATCAGCGCTAGCGCGCAAGGCAAACCGGTTATATTTAGGACGTGATATCACGAGCTGGCGCTGAGGGCACGACTTTCCGTGCGCGTGATTTGACGTCTTTGGCGGTCAAAGGGTTAAGCGGGCTAAGCGGCATGGTAATAAAAATTGGTATCATTAATCTTGGACATTTACCAGTCGCTTTTCGGTGCAGGGAAACATCGCGACCAAACGGGCCAATTTCACTAAGGTAGATTTCGTGTAGGTTGGAAGTTAAGATTCAAAGGAGTCCGTCGTTTTCTACCTGCATTAATTCTTGGAACTGGAATGCAGAGCGTGCCCCAGGCTCTTAGTAGTATAGGGCCGTTACTTGTCCTGGCGGAAAGAAAATATGGCGAAGTAGGTATGGGGTGCCCTTGAGATGATGATAAACGTGAGAACCAATAAACGGACAATGACGTAGCGAAGGAAAATGAAATGCATTTAGCGAAGAAAACAAAATTTATTTAGAAAACTAACATGACATGCAGATACTAGAGATTCTTGAAAACAACATCTTTAAATACAGTGATAAAAATGCAAGTTGGAATGCAATATGGAATGTGAAGCGAAACTCATGGTCATTCGAGGTGAGGCATGCTGAAACAAACAACATATGTGAGGAAATGACAAGCAAATGAAAATACTATCAACACCCCTAAAACGACAGAAACAGTAGTAAACCTTCACAGGCATGCATAGAGATAGGTTTTAAGATCCACCTCGTACAAACAAATCCGCCCTAACTGTACTTATTCTTCTAAAAATTACTGTATGGATGAAATTTCTAACACAGTTTTAAACACCGAATAAATTTAATTGTCTTCGAACGAAAGCAAATTCGTGAGCTAATGCAAGTATGTTAAGTAATAAGTATGAAGTGATAAGTGACTATAAGGTGTAAAGGAAGGTAGTTCACCCGCACTATTAACATCAGGATTGTATAATTTTATCGCTATAAATTAATTAGTCAAGTGAATGAAATACCGACTCTACAAGTGATAGTACATAAAAAGTCGAATAATTACCAAACAAAAGCAAGCTGTGTTTGCTGCTGCCGCTATGTGCAGACAAGCCACATGAGCACTACTCGTCCGCGTGATGTGACATGATTGTGACTAATGTGCCGTTATTGACTAGATTCCTGTAAAAACTTCACTTACTTGGAGAAGGCCTTATGTGCGATATCCTTCCTGTACTGCTTGCCAGGGAAGTCTATAGCAGCCGCGGCGGCGGCGGCTGCAGCAGCTGCCGCTCGTAGGGACGCCGCTCGGGCGCAGACTAGCAACACTCGGCCACCGGCGGTGACTAGTGTGCCGTTGGCGCCGCGAGCTACGCCGCTGTGGAATACCACTACGCCAGGGTTCGACTGGACTTGGGCCAGACCTGGGAGAAATTACGATTTAAGAAGAATGCAATTAAACTTTATGATCTTGTACTTGACAAAAAAAGCACAATAAATGCTTAGAAAAAAGTACTTACACAAATATAATTACTAAAAGCTACTAACGATTATAATTGTGTACCTTTTTCCCTAGAGTCTAATTATTAGCTACCAAGAATATGTGATTTTTTACTTAACCTGGATTACTTGGATCAGACCTGTTTAATTGTAAAATAACGTATTAAACAACTTATGTAATCCAGTAGTCCCCATTCGATTAAATAATATACGATAACCGTGAATTTTTAACTAGAGTTAAGAATGAAAAACGTTTAAGATAATGAGAAAGCATTGGGCCATATAGTTATAAGAGTGAAAATAACTCAGCATATTCATCAGTTTAATTCAAGGTATACATGCTTTTTATAAATCATAAATTAATTGCGCGTTACAATTTGGTGCCGTGACCAGGATATGTTTCGTAGTCTTGAAAACGTGAACAGTACCCGAAGATTTTGTTAAAAGTCAACTCACCACTGATAACGCATCCCTTAGTGGAAGTCTCAGGGTATCCTTTTGAGGCTATGACGACACCGACCGACGACAATTTGGTGTTCCATGTAATTTGCAGCTGTTTTAGGCTACCGTCCACGCATGCCTGGAAATGTTTCATAGTTCAATTAGCCGTTATTCACAGGCTTAAGAAAGGTTTGAATACCTGTTATTTAAACTGTTATGCGTTTGCGTATGAATCAAACGAACAAAATAATATCGTAGAAGTATTTAAACTGACTTTTAAGACTGTGTAGAGGTCTGTCTCCATAAGGGTCATCAGGATCTGTGTCTCCGGGTCCCCGAAACGGCAGTTGAACTCCAGCGTCATTGGTCCAGACTTTGTGATCATCAAGCCTGCATACAGGACACCTGGAGACAAGGACAGTAATTGGAATTTCAGAAGTTCAGTTTAAAAAAAAATGATATTTTGGTCTAAAGGCAAAAAAACATTCAGTTTGAAACTTGGTATAATTTGCCCAAATATACGATTTTCTTTAGAATAGAAAAAAAATCGAGATCAGTTAAGCAAATTCCATGAGTGCTTGCAGGTCTAAGATAAATAGTCAGCGAAGGAAAACAAAACACCGGGTGACGTAAATACCTACGAGTACATTGATATATTTTAAGAAGTTTTCGTTTTATGGATAACCTATTTAAAAAAAACAATTTAATTAGACCACCGCAAACAAAACAAGACAACAATCGCAACTTTTATGTGACATTGCTAATTAATAATTCACAATCGAAAAACTACTTTATGTCTTATATAAATAAATCCTGCTTCTAAATGGACAGTTTCAAAGATTTTGTTGTCATACGTGTACACTCGCGTTATCTTTATTTATCTATTATTTATATGTGGGTGAGTAAACGGTACAATGGCAGGTCATAGGGCATCCATGTAATTGCATAGTATTTATGACGTCAATATTGTGATTTCAAGATGTAATAATCATGAATATTGCCGCACATGGGGGGCTCTTACCGAGTGGTATGGCAGGCGGTTTTTAAACGGCAATTCCTGCGTTGGTGTTCTATAGTATTCAGCAATGACACGTAGTTTCAGTGTCCGCGAGGCAACCGGATGGCTCGTATTTAAGCTCCCTATGTGTTGCTGTTGTGGAACCACCCTGTGTAAACCGAACTGACCCACGTTGGACTCGGTTTTTCATCATCAATCTCCAGTATATATATATATATATATATATATATATATATATATATATATATATATATATATATATATATATATATATATGTATGTGAACAAGGACGAGCGTGTAAATTGCCATTCACACGGGCTTGTCGGTTATCGATCCGTCAGAGTTGGAAGCCGTCAGAAAATTGAGGGGGTGAGGATGAAAAACCAAGTCCAACGTGAGTCGATTCGGGTTGCACAGGGCGGTTCCACAACACGTAGGGAGCTTAAATACCGCGAGCCATCCGGTTGCCTCTCGGTCAATGTAACTTATGCGCGATTGCTTTAACTATAGGTATTTAATAAAGTAAATTCATCACACAAGACTATTGACAAATGCATTATAGATGTAACTTAAGATTATACAGGGTGTAACATACTGGTAATTCGTTTAAGGGCATAATTGGTATCGTATTGTGAGTAAGAAAAAGTAGGAGAAAAAGTTGTTGAAAAAAAAATTTTTTTTTTCTTTGGAACACGTCGTCCCAGCCGGCCAACCTTAAATTAAAAAAAAAACAATTTTTTTTTCGCGACAAAAAATTATTTCATAGTTTTTCATTATTAGAATACGATACCATTTATACCCTTAAAAGGATCACCAGTATTTTTATTACACCTTGTATTTAATAATTCGATTCGAATAGGCTTACGACGATTTATCTTACAGTTGAGATATAACTACAGCAGAATTGTATATACATACTTATGGACCGTGTTAGGGGGCATCTGCTGATAAATTATAAATACATTTCGCAGACGTAAATTCAAGAGAATGTCGGACCAATAGATATCGGCGGAGAGAGCACGCGCCAGACAGGTAAACAACTCAAGTCCGGGTCTTAGGGCACGTAATTATAAGTATTAGACTTATATTACGCTTAATTTCGTTATAATTATACCTTATACAGTATCTCAAAATAATATATTATATTTTAGGATGATATGGGATGATCTCATTTGCATTTCGTCAGGTGAAAAGCGACACTCACTAATAAAAAAAATTAAACGAAAATCAACCTTGTTATGTTGCCAGTATGGTTAATTATGGCTATAAACTTGTCCCCTGACGATTTCATCTAGTATAGATAATCACACGTGGCCGTTGACCAAACGTCTCTTCTTGCAAACGAAAGTGACGCATACAAACGAGGAGATAAAACCACGAAGTTATTTGCTGACGTGATAAATCACTACTTGGAGACGGTGTGGGGTCATTATATCCACTTTAGCGTCAATTGGGACGGACTTATCTGTTACTATGGTGTGTTATTGAACTTATTGACATTCTAGATATTTTTGGGACATTTCACGTAATGCAGAAGTATTATTATTTATTACTAGCAGTAAGTCGCATAGCGACAATTATTTCGACACCTTTTAATTAGGTCTTTTCGAAATGTTGCCTAACCCGAAGATAGTTTTGGATGTTCGGTGTCATAGTACACTCACCATGATATATATCGGAGCGGCCAGGCTACTCAAAAATATCTGAACATGCGACTTTATCGCCTTGGCAATAGAGGCGCTGTTCAGATATTTGTGACCACCTTGGCCGCTCCGATATATCTGATGGCGACTGTACATTGCGCGTCAAGGGAGGTAAGTGAAGTTTTGCTAACGTGAGTGTAACTGTAACTGATATACGACGTTCGCAATATTCTTATGATTCAGGGCCGTAACTAGAGTTGCAGTTAAGGTGGAACATGGCCAATTTTAAAGTAGGGCATGTACTTTATTGTTATAGTATTTGAGTAGTGACGGTAATTTTTAAGGTAATCGGGGACTTCAGGCATTGAATGAAACGTTACATTTCTGTAAATGTATGCAATTTCATTAATTAGGCGACCGTAATAATTCCCTTGCTCCTAATACAAGGTTTAACAAATAATGCTGAGACGACTTGTCCCATACAAAAAAAAATTGCGTGTCCAAAAAAAATTTTTCTATTTTTTCTTACTCAAAATATGTACCAATTATGTCCTTAAACGGATCACCAGTATTTGTATGGATGTTCATCAAGTATTCTAACGGAACCCTAACGTCATTAACCAGACGACGATAGTATAGTCTGGATTATACGTAGGTATATGTACTATAACGAGTATGTGTATTCTCAGCGGGTGTGGTTACGGGTTATCATTTGTCATCGTAATCAATGTTTGGATTCTGTTTACTAGTCTTACGGTAAACAATGTCAGCTAATCATGCGACGCACGCATGTGATACAACTCCGTCATAGCTCTTAAAGTTCTTTCCATTGGCTATTGATTCATCACTCACCAACATATTTTACGTCACTGGGCGGTAAGTGAGAAGATTTGCCGCCCACGGGCGCAGCGACAACTCACTTCGCGTCCAGGAGAAGACGTAAAATTGTGTACGCACCACGGGCGGTAATAAAGTAGGCCTCGGATCGCTTGTTTATGGACCTTATATTCGGTTCGGGCCACAAATGCCCGCGATCTGAGCCGTTCTTTATTTTACCGTCCTAGGTACGTAATGTAATATAATGCCCTCAGCCTTTAATCTATCAACAGCTCTATACAGCACCTGATCCTTCACATCTAGCAGCTGGTCTGGCGTGATGAGGGGACAGGGGCAGTAGACCATGCCGCCTTGTTGGATCTGTATCCTTTCATTAGCACTCACCAACATATTTGATGCCTTCAGACTTCAGGCCATCAACGGCCCTCTGCAGCACCTGGTCCTTGACATCAAGCAGCTGGTCTGGCGTGATGAGCGGGCAGGGGCAGTAGGCGCCCATGCCGCCGGTGTTGGGGCCTGTATCGCCGTCGCCGAGCCGCTTGTGGTCTTGAGCGGGGGGCATCATGGAGACGGTCTCGCCGTCCGTGAAGGCGAGGACCTGGAAGGGGAAATATAATCTCACGTGTGAATGTACTGTACCTTGATAGGTACGCTATAGGGTGATACTGATACCTATCACATGCTTTAGAGAGCGATATTTGCGACCACGCATCTATTTAATATTCATAATTCCTTAGTAAAGTTGTTGATCGATTTTGCAAGATTTCAACCTATTAGCGTCATGAATTCATGATACTCATGATCTACTGTTGCAGTGAAACTAAAAGAGTACTCTCTGTACAGAATTAAGGGCTTTATTACTTCCGTACATAAACTTTGTTCGGCAAATAAGTACATTTCCTATTTCCAACAGCTCACGGCTGAATAATGTTTTTCAGTCATTTCATTAAGTTACACGCGGCGGCACTGTTTTGACCCGATAGGAAAAAGCCTATAGTAGCACTGCTGTGATGATGATGATGTGCATTTTCACACACTACACGTGTATCGAAAGGGTAACCTTATCTTGCGTTTCCACGCGTGTCATTCTGAGTTAAAATGTTGCAACCGACAAGTGCATGTGCACCACATTCAAAGTAGTCGGTACCTTGACATACTTTGACACCTAATTTCCTTGAAATTGAATTGAAGCTATCTCTTGTTCATTGGATATACATAATAGCAAAGAGGATGTATAAGTAATTAAGGAGAAAATTCTAAGAACTTTTTGAGTGCATCAAAGTTAAAGGCGGTGGCTCACTCGCACTCGTTAAAATATCTACCTATTCACTTATTGCCATGTTGTATTGTCTAGTAACGTCTTAACGGCGTTATCACACAATTAAAACGAGATGCAATCCCTTGCTTTTATTTATCTTTCGACTTCACTAAGGCCGCACACACGAAAACACGCGACCGGCCGCCGCTGCGAGCGGCGAGACGAGCGGCGGCGCGAGCGGCGAGATCAAAATGTAGAGAAATGTATGAAATTTTTTCAAACTGTTTACGAAAACAGCGGCGAGTAACGCGCGCGGGCGACGGTCGGTCGCGTTTTCGTGTGTGCAACCTTAGAAGTCCACAGTATTTTACATACATACATACATATAATCACGTCTGTTTCCCAGAGGGGTAGGCAGAGATCACGGATTTCCATCTGCTACGATCCTGACAGACCACTTTCGCTTCACTCACTCTCATAACGTTCTTCATACATGCTCGTCGGTTTAGGGTACTTCTGACCTGGCCTTTTTGTAATATTTCCCCGATTTGGTCGAGGAAAGTTCGCCTAGGTCTTCCACTTCCAACTGATCCTTCCACTCTTTTATCATACACCCTCTTCGTTAATCTTCTTTCATCCATCCTCTCTACATGCCACAGTATTTACGGCTTATGTATAGGTTCTTGTTAGAGCTGTAGCCAGAATTGCAGTTAAGATAGAGCAGTCCTAACTTAAGGTAGGGCATGGTCAATTTTAAGGTAGGGCTTTGCCCAATACCCAATAATGCCCCCTAGCTACAGCCCTGATTCGTGTTCATGCACGAAGCTAGACATACATATACCTTTGAACATCTACCTACCTACATTTATATTTATTGATCGATAAAGTGCGCGCGGCGCGTGCATGGTCACAGGTCATTGGATAGCAATATTTCTCCTGTCAATTATTTTAAGTTCGATTTTAATCGAATGAACTCAAGGTCCAAAGTCCTTCAACCGTATCAAGTAACTACACAGCATCTCCGTGAAACATGCAGTTAGCATTGTTACCAAGATTGCTTATGCTACTACGTTTATGATCTAAATTGGAATAATATGTGGATTTTTGAGTGCAGTTAAGTAGATAAGGTAGTACTAAGATGCAATGCAATCGATTATTAGTTAAGGTACGATACTATGTAGGTAATGCTTGTTACATAATAGTTCAGTGTAGATTGTTCCACGATATTTATTGGGGTAGACTAACTCATCAAATACATTATGAGAGTCTAATGAACTTTGATATCGGGCGTACAGGCATACAAATTCGTGATATTATCAGTCGGTTATTCAGAAAACAAATCTTTACATCTATACCTATGCTATATGTTTCAGGGTGGGCATCATGAAATTATTATTAGAAAGTCGGGTTTATATGTGACTGCAAGATATCTAACCTAACACTCCTCATTTCGCTCGTGGTTCCACCTTACGATGACTCCTTACGATGAAGTTAAACATATTAAACTGTCTTAAGTCCATGTACTCGTGTGTTGCATGCTTATGGTAAATTTAGTCGTAGTTTTAAGATTGTATAATATTTGCATGCCCAACAGCAGGCTGAATACACTGCACCCAAAATGTATTTTTATTGATTGACTCTTATTTGTTGAGTGAAACCACCACCTAACTTATAAAATAATACTTATTACCATTTTATTTTGAGTTGTCTACACCACTTTTTAGGGTTCTGTAGTAAGCCATTTTTGGCTATGGAGCCCAAAAAAGCGGAGTAGCCAGCTTTAAATTAAATTACCCCGCTTGACTATCTCGTTAAGTATAAAATGTATGAAGTAGAGTGTAACACTCACCGAAACCTCTTCTCCTTCCAACAGCTCCTCAACCACGACGGTTTCTCCAGCGTCACCATATTTAGCTTCTGTAAGGATAGCGTCCACAGCTTCGCAGGCCTCCTCCTTAGTAGAGGCTACCACCACTCCCTTGCCGGCCGCGAGGCCGGAGGCCTTTACGACTAAAGCTGGGTAGTTGGCACTAAAAATTTGAAGAAGAAAGGAAAATTTTAATGCTTGTAATGTCCAATTTAAGGGTTCAACTATCTGTTATTATGTGTGTGGGTGTTTTGTACCAATATTATGTAAACAAGATCACTTAGTATGTCGTGTCTGTACAAGAATGTCAAGAATCATATTTTAATAGTTTGTTTTATTAGATTAATCCAGAAATTAGGTGAGTTGCTGTTTGCCGAGTCCTGCACGAGTGCAATAAAGAAGCACTCTACCAAAAAGTTCCGTTGTCCCGTATTCAATTCAATTCAATTCTATACGGTTTTTAATAATAAAGAAGCACTCTACGAAAAAGTTCTGTTGTCCCGAATTCAATTCAATTCAATTCTAAACGGTTGTATAAACGGTTTTTTTTTTAATTAATAAAGCTAAGAGATATAAGCGTTCCTTTTACTGTGACTGGGACAAATAAAAAAAAATGTGATAAATGTACGAGCATGTAACCATCAACTTAAAACTGCAATAGACAGAACTCGCATTTCGCTTTGTACGGGATAGCTCGTGCAAGACCAAATTTGGTGGGACGTCGTATAGTTGCCATCAGATATATTGGAGCGGCCAAGGTGGTCACGAATATGTGAACAACGCCTCTACTATCAAGGCGATAAAGTGCATGTTCAGATATTTTTGATTACCTTGGCCGCTCCGATATATTTCATGGCGACTACGACGAGAAAGAAAGTGGTCAGGACCCTTCATTGAGATACTTGCCCCTATCAGAGTCAACACCGTTTATCGCTTCCTTATTCACACATATGTAAAACTCGGAAAACATGATAACATAAAAATACTTGGCAATGGCCTATTTCATCAGGCTTTATTTACGCCGGGTCGCGGGTCAATGGTGGACGAGGTTCGCGATTCGTTGTTTGTTAAGATGAGTGTAACGAGAACATATGACCGTGATATTAGGTATTCATATCAAAAGCAACCTAATTCCATTCCAATAAGGTGTGTTATTCTCTATTATTGCAAACATTTTTAGGGTAGGTATACTAGGTATAGTTATAAACTCCTTTACAACAAATGCGGATTTTTTTTTTGCATGTTAACGGTTAACTTAAGCCCCGTTTAGTGAGGTGAGCTTAGATAGGTTTTGTAGAATTAAATAAGTATGGTGCTGCAAACTCATTTAACGAGTCTAATTACGTTTTCGAAATATTAAGCTTTCAAATGAGATTACAAGTGATTCCCCCATTCGGCATGCTTTGCCTTGGAAAAAGTTTACTATCTTGCAAACTAATTTTGCCAGCAGCAGTAGAGGAAAGAATCTCATCCCTTTTTTGTGGTGATCGTACCAGCGTATGAAAAAGACAGTGAGATTCTCTCTGTCCATGCCTCATTTTCAAGTAACAAACTCCCTCACTCACCTATTGATAAACGCCTTTGCAGCTGTAGCATCCGTGAAAGACTTATATCGCGCCGTGGGTATCTGATGGCGCGCCATGAAGCTCTTGGACCAGTCCTTGTTGGCCTCGATCTGGGCCCCGGCCTGCGTGGGCCCGAACACCTTGACGCCGTGCAAGGTGAGCCCGTCCACTATGCCATTGGCTAACGGGTCCTCTGGACCAACTAGGACTAGGTCGATGGAATGGTCCTTGCACCATTGTGCTAGTACCTAGAGGAGATATTGGATAAGTATCATAAAACAAATGCAAGTGAATATTATTATTGTGATGGTCGCGGATATCACAAGTACAGACTATGGTAAGTTCAACACAGCCAAGTAGGTAGTTGTAAAATTTAGTTAAGGTGGGTTACTTTTGGGTATAAAAATACATAATTGTAGCACTGTCAGCAAAAGTTAACTGGTGTTTTTTTTTTCTTTTCCTCTTGGCTTTTACACCTTGGGCCTTGCCAATAGAAGCAAGGTGAATTTGCCAATGTCAAGTTTTAAGACTTTCACATGTGAGAAGTGTTATGTGTTATTTATTTATTTATTATTTGATAAGCTGACAGGCAGTTATGAAAACTGCACGGCTAGTACATCTTACGTTGTTTGTTGCACAACTCTCCATACTTCAAACGGGACTCAAAGTATTACCAAGTATTACTACTACTACTACTGGTACTAAAGTATTACTTTGAGTCCCGTTTGAAGTATGGAGAGTTGTGCAACAAACAAAAGTATGAAGTGACAGGCGACAGTGTAAGATATGCTAGCCCGCATGATACTTATCATTAGAGAAAGGTTTGTTGACCTCTGTAAGTTAGTAGCTAAACAACTAAAGTATTTTCATTGTACATACTAGGTATGTATTTTAAATTACAATGGAAAATTTCACAAAAAATATATAAATAATTTAATCATCACAAGAACTTTTTTGTATAGATTATTGCTTTACAAGGGTATCTTATCATTACATAATTTGTTTTCAAGTGCCACCAGCGAGCTCCAATTGTCTCAACACATATCTTCTCTAGTGGAGGTCGGAGGTTATCAATTACTCGCATATAATGAGCTAATTGATCCCTTAAAAGGCTTTAAATAATATTAACATGGTTTGATACTATTGAAATATTAAATTGGCAGGAATTTACATTTGATCCAGTTGTAATCATGATTTGGATTTTTTAAATCACATCATACATACAGTTATTATCTTTACCAGTTGTGGTTCATTTTGAAAATGATTTCATCATATTCTTTTTTAATAAAAAATAAAACCTTATGTTATTTTCTTTTTTAATTTAGTTTGATTTTTTGTGTTTAAAAACGAACATCTGCTATTTTTTTATGTAGGTAATAATTTGTTGACTCTGTTTGCAATATTATTATAATGCATGTTGGATACTAAATAATCAATACCAATTAGCATACCAACAATGTTAAAATGTCTAACTAAAAAGAAGTTCGACAAACCTTATTAGAATTTATTTTACAAGTGACGGTATCGTGATACTGATGAAGATGTCCATACAACATTAGCATACACATGTTAACATAACCAGTTAGTGATGTCCTCAAATAGGTATTTTTAAATAGGTACTTAAATAAATTCTGTTGTTGAGAATGTTATAAGCCATATCACAAAATTTTCTTATTAGGAACTTACTGGATAGTTTTTGATGTCAACATCGATGGATTCTACTTTGTTTGTTGTTGAAATTCCGACGCTGCCCGGCGCGCAGTAAATTTGACGAACGCTCGGCGAATCCGCCAACTTCCAGCACAAGGCGTGCTCGCGGCCACCGCTACCGATCACCAGTACATTTTTCTGATCCATTTTAAAAATCGGTGGTCACAACAAATTAGGGCCACTTGCTTATACTAAACAGCAATCACGTGTTGATTTATACCGATTTTAGAAGCTGCAATCAGGTTTTTCTACTATATGAAGTTTAGGTAAACAGCAAAACGTAGTGCAGATAGTGAGTCTTCAAAAAATAATTATTGCAATTTAATTAATTACAATTTCTTCGTTTATTTACGAGACCCCGCCGTCTCCAACACGCGTAAACTTTCGAATGACGTTTGTTTATCAGGAACGGTCGCGTTCACTTATCAGAGTTGGGAGCAAAATGACAAAAGGTCAACTTCTCCTGATAAAATTACATCATGGCAAGGCATAGGCAATCAAATAAATAGCGAAATCATTTGTGTAATCATAATAATCGTCAACAATGGAATTGTATCCAAGTTGACGTAACTCATTAATTAACGTATTCTTGACCGGATTTGACCCTGTCTTATGGCGGCTCTACATGATGGGCCATCATAGGGACGCAGCTATACGACGGAACGAGATCGCGATATCGCTAGCTCGCTCCAACGCATAGCTGCGTCCCTATGATGGCCCATCATGTAGAGGAGCCCTTAGTCCGTATAAGCCACTCTTACCCCTATGAAACTACGCATAGATATGTATATAAACTACGTGCATGGCACAAGTGCAACAAGGGGGCAAACTTTTGTGCCTCGATAACTAATTTTGAGGTCCGAGTAAGTTAAATCTTGACCTTGACCATCGTGAGGGCTTCCATTCTTTTAAAGATAAAGAAATTTTTATTTGGCATATTTTAAATGTTTTTCAAATCAAGTGTATTTATAAGATAGTAAAGATAGAATAGAATGGGAATAATAGTATGAGATAATTTCATTTACAAGCGAGATTTTACATAAAATATTTATTATTATTTTATGTATTTTACTTACTTAATACATAAAATAAATTCGTAGCGTTATTTTGAAAACCCACCTAAATGTCCTTCAAGTTAATTTTTCCTCATACTCGCAGCAATAGATATTAATGCAACAAGAGAGCAAAGTACGTTTTTGCTTCGAGTGCTGATTTTGAGTCCAGAGCAAGCGAAAGATTCTAATTAGCGTATCGTAGTGAGTGATTCTAATTTAGAATCTTGAGCGTGGTGAGGGACTCAAAGGCACGAGGTGCAAATAACTTTGGTCTCATGTTGCACGTACAACTTTTCACCTCAGCAGAGAGAACTTAACATAATACGAATACAACAACTGCAATCGCAATAGCCATCGCAATGGCAATCGCAGTCACAATTGCAATCGCAATCCCTATCACAATCTCAGTCGCAATTCACGCAATTGCAATCGCCATAGTAATTGTAATCTCCATCGCAATCGCAATCGCGATCGCAATCACAATCGCAATCGTAATCGCTGTCGCAGTCGCCATCGCAATTGCCATCACAATCACAATTGCAATTTCCATCGCAATTGCAATTGAAATCGCAATCTCAGTCGCAGTCGCAACCGCAATTACAATCGCAATTGCCATCGCAATCGCAAATGCAAATAAAATACAAAGGCAATTCATTACATCACTTACATGGTAAGCAAAGTATATAAAGCAAATGACAAAAAAATAGTGCCTGCGCCGAATCTTGTGATTAGGTTTCCAAAGTTAATTTGGTGTTTCAAAAAAAGTACCTAATGTTTCCTAAGACAGTTTCCCTGTATCTCCTATACTTTAGGATTTCCCCATAGTGGCCCATTTAAAAAAAAACACACTGTATGCCCGTGTTGAACAAATAAACTATTTTGATTTGATTTGATTTGATTTTGATTTGAGCGTAGTGAGGGGCTCAAAGGCACGAGGCGCAAACAACTTTGGTCTCATGTTGCACATACAACTTTTCACCTCAGCAGACAGAAAATAAGTATGTGTAAGTGTATAATATGTTTTATTCGCCAAAAAATTAAATAACTCCTTTTTGAACCTTATAATATCTTCTATACTTCTTATGTGTTTCGGGACTTTATTATAGATTTTTGGAGCCATGCCAAGTATACTTTTCTTTAATAATCCTTTTTTGGATGACATTGAAGCTATTTTATTTCTTAAACGAATACTCTTAATTCTTTTAAACAAGATTCTAAATTACATAACATAACATAACATAAATATTCTTTATTGCACACCTCAAATTAAAGAAACAGAGTATACACAAGTTACAAACAGAAAAGTAGAGGTAAAACAATTGGCGGTCTTATCGCTAAAAAGCGATCTCTTCCAGACAACCTTTGGGAAGCGGAAACCTTTACAATCGGGATTACAATCTTTCGCTTGCTTGGGATTGAAATTAGCACTCGAAGCGAAAACTAATTTTGCTCTCTTGTTGCACAAATATCTATTTCTCTTTCATTTTACTGCGGAAATTTCAAGGTTATTTTGTCTCACGCTCGCAGCAAAATTGAATTGTGCTCACTGTTTTTAAGTAGCTAAGGCCATAGACAAATTTCAGCTACCATCGACAAAGCTCCATACATTACTGCCTCCATTCCGCTCAAGTGTGTGGTGAGCCTAAACACCCTTGTTCGGGCTGCTGAGGTGAAAAATTACTTGCTTTCGGCGCGGGCATACATTAAGTCCGGAACGAAGCTGAGCGAAGGGTTATAGAAACCTTGAGTGTAGTGAGGGATTCTACTAGGTTGCAACGCTTGAGGTCAAATGTTTCTTTGGAGCCTTAGGACACACATAATGGAATTTAGCAATCCATAGACAGAATCAGCCGGAAATGCTTAATTTTGTCTATGGTTGCTTAAATTGTCTATGTCCTCTATACAAAAAATCAGCTACCATAGACAAATTTCAAACATTTTATCTATGAAATTTGCGGTCTCCCCTCAAAGCAAGCATTAACTAGAGCCCGTTCACGTGTACCCCCGTATGGGATAGATATATAGATGCCCATAATCACTTCTACAGCATAAAACAGAACAATTTACCAATATTTTTCCTTAGCCGACACAACTTTCTAGGAAAACTAACAGCTTTTCTCGTAGCAATCACAGAAATTCTTGAAGAAATCGCGCATTATATCTGTTTGTTACCCTCCACTGCTAGAAGTAACGCGTGGAGGGTAATAGAAACTATGACAAGGACCAACGATAATAGCACCTTTCTGCCGTATCTATTGAAAGTGTAATAAGACCATCCCGTTCTATCTTGGTATTATTAGTTCCGTGTCAGATCTATGGGTGGTATATCTATGGGTCTCCCTAAAAAAAAGTAAAGTTCGGCTCTCTACTGACCTCGCAACTAAGCACCTGCGATTTCCAATACATTGCGGTTTTTGATGTATCAATTGATTTCGTCGCAACTACCTAGACGGCAACGTACCGAAATCGCCGGCGATTTATACGTCAAAATTCCGCCAAGTATACATAAAGTTTGGCCAGAGTTTGTTCCACTTCAAGCATAGACAGGGAGAATCATACTGTCTTTTTCTAATGCTAGTACTCTCACTACTAAAAAAGGGATGGGTATAGCATGTTACTCTGACTGTTACTGCGCTTTTGGTTTGCCAGACTATACCTTTCATGCTAAGGGTCGCCACACACCTAGCGGTTTTCCTCGCGGAATTACCGGAAGTAGCGGAAATTTGTCTATGGTAGCGGAAATTTGTCTATGGTAGCAGATTTTTTGTATGGAAGCCATAGACAAATTACCGGAAGTAGAGGAAATTCATAGACAAAATGCTTAATTTGTCTATGAATTTCCGCTACTTCCGGTAATTCCGCGAGGAAAACCGATAGGTGTGTGGCAACCCTAAAATAGATTTAACTTGAACGCAGCCCTAAAATGTTTATGGTGACGTTCCATTCAAAGCATATATCATTTAGCAAGAAATTAAAACAAAAAACTATAAAAATCAAATGAAGGTAGATTTAATTTAATAAATAAGTGGTTGGATTTCAGATAGTTTACAGAACTAAAATTGATTAGGATATCTTTAAACTAAAAGCATAATTGAAATTTTGTGTAAAGGGTACGGAACGGTTCCAAATATGGCGAATTTTATTCGTTCGTTCTTGTCATTTTTGCTGTGATGCTTGCTTTTGTGTAAAACTAGTGTTTTCTTGCGTTAAAAATGGCTGACACCGGTTTACGTATGAATTTTGCTGCATTGAAGAGGGCAGATCCATACGCGCGAGAAATAATTGACAGTGCTACCCACGTTGCACTTTATACATTTGAGGAGAACGAATGGGAGAAAACGAACATCGAAGGAGCTTTGTTTGTGTACAGTAGGAATGGAGAACCGTATCACAGTTTGGTGATTATGAACAGATTGAATACGAATAACCTAATCGAACCTGTATCGAAAGGAATAGAATTACAATTGAAGGAACCTTTTCTTTTGTATCGGAACGCCAAGTGTTGTATTTACGGCATATGGTTCTACGATAAAGACGAGTGTGTACGAGTGGCGACGAAACTGAATTCTTTGGTTAAGGAGTCTATTAAACAAGCGCCCGCCGAGAACATGCCGCAAACACCTGTGTACAGCTCCACGCCGTCTAACCCTCCGGTGGATATTTTCAGCATGTTGAGTAAGGCGCAGGACGACTTCAATTCCAACAAGGGTCTCGTGGCGGGCAAGGGCGAGGCGACGTCGGCGCGGGCGCCTGACATGGCGTCACAGAGCGTGATGGACTTCTTTGCGAAAGCTGGCGGTGGCGGCGCAGTTCAGATGCCTGCCGTGTCGTCGCTGCCGTCGCCGGGCATCTTCGGCCCGCGGCAGCCGGATGCGCGGGAAGCCCCTGGCCTCCTCCAAAGGCTCATGAGCAACCCTGCACACTCCGTTGAACATATAGAAAAACAGCAACGCTCGGTCACACCTCAGGAGGTACATGCTAATGGTAACATCTCTTTAGATACTTCATTGAGACAAACTAGTGGGTTCCAGTTGAAGTCTACCCCCATCGAGAATAATAGTCAATCTCAAAATCAGCAAAGGATATCGGGCATTCAGAAGGGTCCTTTGCTAAGTGGGTTAGACACTAATGGGCCTATTGCATTGGAGAATGAATTAAATCTAATGCATATGTCTTCTCCCAAGCCAACATCTCCACCAGCAGCTTATTTGAACCAATCACAGGACATCAGTTATTTAGAGAAAGGCATTTTCCCATTGAACAACTCTCTACCAATGCAGTCTAAGCCAGCGTTAATGCCTCCAACAATGTTCACGGCCACTGTAGGAGACATGCATCCCTCTCCTGAACCACTGACAAGGAATCAGCTCTTGCAAGCCTTTAATTACCTGCTTAAGCATGACTCCGACTTTGTTAACAAGCTACATGAAGCCTATGTCAAATCATTCTCAGAGAAGACATTCTCTGTGTCATAAAAGTTCATTCTCCCTGACTAGCGACTGTTATTGCCAGTTGCTGTTGTACAGTTGCTAATCAAAGCATAAATGTTGAGGTGTATGTAACGTGATTTTATTAATCATGGATTAAGATGCTATATACTAAACTAGATGCAAAATATTGAGTGCAAGTATATTAAGTCCCAATTGTGACTATTTTCTGTTCCTGTTTATGATAATCATTGTACATATACTTCAACTATAAATCCTTTGAAACACGTAGATTCCTAGTTTTGTAGACACTCCTTTGTTTGAACAGACTTCGTAAATAAGTTTTAAACCTTTGACTGTCATTTATACCTGTATAAAGAATGAATTTTCGTGACATGCTTTAATCTGAGTTATGTAAATTATTTCTTTAAAGCTATTTGTGATATATTAATTGGCTCTTTAGGTTACAGCAAAATCTTAAAACAATGTCTAAACTTTCACAATCTAGTTTAGTTTAACTATGTTAGTTCATTGCAATATTAAAATAGTTCAGGAAAGAATTTCATTGACAATACTTATTTTTCTAAGGTATTTATGGATCTAATGGATGTTAAAAGGTTTATTAGCATATTTTGTTTGTTGCAATGGACTTGAGTAAGGACATCCTTTTGAAGATAGTTTATTTCAATATAGTAAGGATGCTATAACTTTACAAAAAGTATTTGTTACTTCACCTTAGTAGTTTATGTATCAGTTCTAGCTTTACTTGTGTTTAAAATTTAGTAGTAATCTAGGATGATCGTCCTCGACATTTAACTTCTTCAATACTGTAATTTTTTAAATATTTGTATTACAGGGAAAATCAGATTCTAATTGGATTCTTTTTATAATTTTAATGCCATGTAGACCTGTTTATATATTTCTAATTTGCATTTTCTCCTTATATTCATATTGGCATTCGTGTTTTCATTTCTGATTAAGAGTAAAAAGATTATTTATGCCAGTTTTTGAAATAAAATAAGTAATAAGTTCCTGTTTCGCAAAAACGATAAGGTTGACAAATATTTATAACATCTTTTATGTTACGCAATATGAATACTCTGCCTTTAACCTGTAATTGTAATTTCGAAAGTGTAGATTTAACACTGTATGAAATATTATGTAACATCAGAAATTCTATGAGAGTTTCTTTGAGGGAAAACATCACCCCAACAGGCCATTTAATGGTAATACGACGAATGGCCATTTTCCCAACGACCTAACGACTTTTTTGGAAAATTCGTTAAACAAAAATACAAACAATGGCTAAAGACGGTTGGTAATTGATAATATTCATCATTTCGGCATCTTGTGTATGTAGGAGCATTTTAGATATCATTTGACAAAGACTTATTCTGGCCTATCAAATTCAATTATTGTTAAATTCCGATTAATAGTTTGTTCACGTTCTCAGTGCTCCCAATTAAAAACATGTAATGTTGATCGTTTTGTTCTGAAAGAATTAAACATTAGACATTTCGAATTGCATCAAAATAGTTTCAAATTAAAGAGTTCATTCACTTACACTTTCTTTTATTTGATACAACATTCTTCCCGACATTTTTTCAACTTTGTACCCAACCAACCAACCTACTGCTAAAGGTAAAAATATATTATTATTACATTCTACTGCTATACACTCATCTAGGACGAACTGTACACTAACGGCCCTTCTATCGCCAATATCGCCATTGCTCAAGTCCAAAAATGTCACGCACACGCCAACTCCTATCTTGATATAAATAAACCAATGAAGCAGTGTACAGTTGCCATCAAATATATCGGAGAGGCCAGGGTACTCAAAAATATCTGCACATGTACTTTATCGCTTTGACAATACAGGCGTTGTTCAGATATAGTAGATATACATACATATGTGACTACCTTGGCCGCTCCGATATATTTGATTGCGACTGTACATATATGTATACGGGTGGCATATACTTAACCAATTCATTTTCATACTCTTTTTAGCCGTGGCACTAAAAGGGTTAGAGCATTGACAGCTCCACCGATGAGACACGAAGTTTGACCTAACATGTTAAGTGTTACATAACTTGGGTATTTAACACGTTTTTTGTCACTATCTAAATTGATCACTATTTGTAGCCTACACTTACAACAACGATAGCAAAAGTGAGACTGAATTTAGTGCGTTAAAATTGGTCTAGAATTTTAAATCCACACCCCTATTTGGAGAGGCCCCGGGTCTATAGCCATAAAATGGTAGTCCGAACCAACGATATATTATAATGACAGATGGGTTATGCACGCGCCAAAAGTGAAGCCCTTAAAATGAGTGAATTCAAACAATTGTCACTAGTCACGCACCGGCAAGCGGGAGATGCGGACGTGCCAATGAGCTGCCGTCACCAGCGTGAGAAAGAGACAAACTATAATTTTCTAACAATGAGAGTGACAAAGATGTAATGATTGTCAAAATAGATAAATATAACGGAATCATTGCTATGTTATGAGTTATGAAATAACTTTGGAAGTATTTTTTATGCACATTTTGTTAGAGTATACATAACCCATCCATAGTAAAATATATCATTGGTCCCCGAACCAGTTCCTCTCTTGTAAGGTTTTTTATAAAACCCAGCTGAAATAAAATTGTAGGTAGAACATCTACATAAGTAATTAAAAAATAAAACAAAGACATTCAAAAATTAACATTTAATTCTTTGAACAGTGCTTCGCTTCATCATCCATTTATTTTACAATGCATAAGTAAACAAAATCAGGTAATAATCACTTTAGTCACCAAAATCACCCGTTTCATGGGTACATTTTAACCTTTTGACCAATATGTCAAAAGTTTAATGTAAGTAGGTACTAATTGTCCAGTGGGCCAAGGAAGTGGTCTACCATTTGTGACAGTTTCTGTGAGATCTAACGATCGCTAAGGTTGACTTTTCAAACATGCACGACCTTGGTGTCTCATGACGTTCAAACGAACCTCAACCGTAGAGTGATAGACCAAATTTTTAGCCGACTGTACATGTTATCTCATTCTTGTAAATTATCATATCACTATAGGTGCAGTGCAACCAAGCCTGGTGCCGCTCGTTTGAAGGCATGGACAATTGGAATTACATACATATCTACATGTCGCTGGTCCGTTGAAAGTTAATTTATGTTATAATCTTATGATGAACCAACTTCATTGACAGCTATGGGTCTATTACACTGCATCCTAGGCGCTGGGACACTGGCGGTGAAAACATTTATAGCACCGATATTCTTTTAACCCTTTTCCAGGCATAGTACGTATATTGCCCACATCCGTGACAATTGAATTTAAACCTTAATGTTTGAAGTTAAGGTTTTGAATTTAAACCTTAATGTTTGAAGTTAAAGTTCAAATTAGATTGGTCTATCGCAACATTTAGCTGGCGCATTTAGCCTTTAAATTAACTAGTAGTCCGCCTCGAACTGAGAACTCGCGATTTACTTGCAAACGAGTTGACCAATATAACAAGACCCTCAAGGAGAATTTTTTTCTCCTTCTAGCTCCATAACCACTTGCTCGATCCTGCTCATATAAGAACTTACAAATTTTATGTAGGTATCTCTGCTACAGCCCCAAGAAGTTTCATAAAGATCAGAAAAAGTTAAAGTTATCGTCGGAAAAACTATCTAAATCAAAAAGCCATCCAAATGACGAGACGTCCCAGTAGCCAGGTGACAGTTGGGTCTGAAGTTGTTTGTAAGAACTCGCTTCGCTTACGCTCAGCTCGTTCGATTACCAAAACGTAACAATTTTGAAGATATTTAGGATTTTTGAAAAGATCTTCTGGATTCGGGCGGTCTGGAAAAGGGTTAATGTAAAAATGGTGTTTACGCCCTACCTACGTTAAACCTTTCGTTTAAAAATGATGATAAAAAGGTGTAACCGCCAATCGTGTAATTAATAAAATACATTTTACAATAATATATACAAAAAAATATACATATCAAATAGCGTACTAGTTTAAGAATTAAGTAGACATCGTATACCTACAAATAATACGAGTATACCGACCAGTGTCATAAATATGTGCACATACTGCGGTTTCATCGTAACTTGGTGTATACAGGTCTTATGATATGACTTATTTCAGTACAATTATCAATTTGAAATCGATCGTTTATTTTCAAGACACTAATACATTTACATACATAGGACGCGTTTTATATAGCAACAAGTTGCGATTGCGCTGTATCTGTCCCAACAGCCAAATTGGTTAGAAAGAGAGGCAAACAGCAACAATAGCAAATTGTAGTATTATAAAACATGGTCTTAATGTCTCATAAACTAGGCAAGCGCATACTTATTAAATTTCTGAATTAAAAAGTCCGATACGTTTTTTCGCGTTTGGGCATTCAGTATTTCAATATGACTAAAGTGATTATTTCATTAACTCTTATCAGAACTGAGCCAGCATACTTTGTACATGATTTAAATAGCATAATACCCTATTGTCATAATCCTGTCAATCACTGTATGTGACCAGAGAACGCACTGAAATTATCTCGCTTGAACCAAGTACGGTCGGTACTTATTTACGAAACTTGTCATAGAAGATTGAACCATCCTGCTTAGACTGCTTAAACCGGTATTAGACATTGCAACCTGCAGGGCCCAATCTGTTGTGTACCCTGCCTCTCCCTACCCTACCCCTCCTTCAGCTCTCTACGGGCCCTACATTTAATTACACCTACCAACCTGACAGATTGGGCCCTGCAGATTGCAATGTCTAATAACCGTTTTAGACAAGACAGGACAGTTAACCCTTTGACCGCCACAGTCGGCTGTGGCCGACATCAAAAAGTCGTGCCATGGACGCCAACGACGGCAACAGCCGACAGGCTTTGTAGTGCAATAGGGACCTACGCGGGCTTCCGCAAAGTTCAATTTCGCTTGACAAAACGCTATTACGTGGCGTCGGTGGCGCGTCATTTTTGTTCAACGCTTGGCGGTCAAAAGGTTAATTTCATTATTTGGTAAAGTGCATCTCAGATAATTTCCACTGTAGTACCGGGTGAATCTTGATAATTTATATTAGTAACCGCAACGCGAGTGAATGTCAGAAAGTACCTAATACATGTAAAACGGAGTTGTATATGTCAGTTGTAGGGGGTATTTGTATTAATTTAATGTTTTGTAAAATTATTATTGAGTACCTATAGATAGACAACAGAATAATAAGACGCACTATGTGAAACAATTTAATGAAGCGCTATAGATTTCGTGGTAACTTAGTTATCGCATAATGTACGAAATGTATAGCGCCATCTCATTTAGTATATAGTAATGGCCTCTACAATCGGCGCAATTTTGACACAAAACTCGCGCGCGATTTCGAAACATTGCCGTCTGGGTAGGTGCAATGAAATCAATCGATGGATCAAAAACCGCAATGTATTAAAAATCGCAGGTGACTAGTCGCTTACGTTTGTAGAGACCTTAAGGATTTCACTAGGCCGATACATCACTATATCAGGGGTTCTCAACCTTTTTCAGTCCGCGGCGCACTTGCACGTTTAAAATGTTATCGCGGCGCCCTAACCTAGCTAGGCTATTTTAAATACCTAGGTGGTATTGTAGGTATAGTATGCTGAGGATTGCATCACGGCGCCCCTCTGTACATTCTACGGCGCACCAGGGCGCCCCGGCGCAGGTTGTGAACCTCTGCTATATATAATATATATTCCTTTATTTATGATTTGAGTAACCCTTTTCCAGGAGTAGCCTAGTATGATATATCGACCACATCCCAATCAATTGAATTTCAATCTTATTCTTTTTCGATATAACGTTGAAATAAAGTTGGACTATAACAAAATTTAAGTCGCATTTAAATGGATGACCAAAACTTTAGTATATTGAAAGATATTTTGGATTAGTGTGGCCTGGAAAAGTTACCCAGCAAAATTTTACTCAGGGTCGTCAAAACGGAACAGTGTATTTTACTGACGATCTTACTAGCCGGTATGATCACTGATATGTTCGACATTAAGCATTTGACCCTTAATTACCTCCGCAAGGATCATATTATGAGTGGGACTCAAATAAACGGACTTAAACACGATCATTATACCGGTAGAAAAGAACAAAAGGTCATCGATGGTTTTCATTTTATCGCTTATCGCGTCATGCGTCTCTTTCGCACTTACTTGTTAGAACGTGACAGCTATGGTGACAGGCGATAAAAACCCGACCATATTAGGCTAGCAGATCACCTCAATTTTAAGATGGAGCATGTAAGACATCTGTCACCACACATGTAGTCCAGACTAAACCAATAAGTGCAGTAACAGTGGAAGTAATAAGCTATACTCATCCCTTTTTTAGTAGCGAGGGTACTAGCGTAAGAAAGAGATAGTATGATTCTTTCAGTCTATGCTTGGAGTAAAACAGGCCCTGTCCAAACTATAAGTTCTCCTGATGTAAATAGTATAGAAGACGCGTTAACGTTTTTGATCTGTACCGAGCACAGTCAACGCCAAAAGTATGTATACATTTTCGAGCCTTATTACAAAGGAGTAAGGTACAAAAGTGTAAACATGTTTTTGGCCTTGACTTAGGTAAATTGAAAATATCTGATTAAAAAAAACTGTTCTACAGATGTTTATGGATTATCATAGTTTAAATGTAGGATGTAGCACAGTGATGGTGCTGTGGTGAAATTGTACAGTCTACGTCAAACATATGTTTACACTTTTGCACTCTATTACAAAGGAATAAGGTGCAAAAGTGTGAACATATATTTGACGTCGACTCTACCTATGTGTGGTGACCTTGTGCTGTTCGAAGACGCTTGTTTAATGTGATGTCTGTTTAGAGAGGACAAAAAAATAAGTAAAATACATGAGATAAGATCAAATTGTTGATAAAATACCATCTGACATAGAATATGGTTCACGGTTAAACTATTCATCGGTACAGTCGCCATCAGATATATAGGAGCGTTCAAGGTGGTCAAATGTCTGAATAACGCCTCTATTATCAAGGCAATAAAGTGCATGTTCAGATATTTTTGAGCGCCTTGGCCGCTCCGATATATTTGATGGCGACTGTACAAAATCTCGGCACCAAATGAAATTCCCGTCACAGTGATTTGCCAATTAAAAACACTAATCTAATACACAATATTTTTAAAGTCATCAAAATTCGGTTTCGAAAGTTTGTACAAGACGAAAATTAACTCTGATTAAAAACTATTATTAAAAAAAATGAGAGATCATTTTTTAAACATACCGAAGTGAACAAACCACTGAAACCGTTTACATTATACTATATACAGTTTTCTCGAATGGAAGGTTTATATTTAAAAACATTATTTTCCAAAAAATAATATTAATGACTAGTCGGTTCAGTCGACCTCGCACCAATCTATATTTTTGTTAACAACGATTTCCATAAAAAAACAAGCTTTAATTAAATATATTTTACCACAAATTGGAAACAGATGTCCATTACAATGAAAAAATTAACTGTAAAGAACTCTGGAACATCACGGGATTCGAACCCGCGTCCTTCGGATTGCCGGTCCGACGTGCTTCCAATTACACCAGACGATCCTCTATCCATCACAGCGAATTTAGTCATGTAATGGTGAACAAGTCACTAGCGACATCTGTATCCTGATGTTATTGAAGGTTTACAGCCTTGAGCCAACTCCTTTTCTTTTATATGTATATTCTACTCTGATTTTTTATATGGGTGCTTGCCTGAAATAAATGTTTTTTTTTTTAAAGGCAGTTATGCTCTACGCATGTCTACCTCCCAACCCCACAACAATAAATTTTGAAGATCGGAAATAAAAACAAGCACATTTGGATTTTTTAAGACTTCATCAGCTAACCTGAAGGAACTTTATAAAGTTTACTAATAATTGACTTGGAAAATAATGTTTTTAAAACATACGGAACATTATATTTGAGCAGAGCACCTCACTATTGGATTAAAATACAGTATCTGACGTTTTAACCTTTTTACCTTAGTCGTTCAGAGTGGTGTATCTTCTCTGGTATTATTTAATCTGTGCATTAGTTAGAGACGTGTACGTACGTCTGTACGATGAAAACGTCATAGGAATTGGCATATAAAATTGCAAATATCAAACAAATTTCTTAAAAATTTAGTACCTACTTTCTTTTCTATTATTATTATTCGATATTATATCGATGATTATTCTGAGTGAGGTGCTTGATTAAAAAAACTAGCGATCATTAGTTAAGGTGGGTCACTCTAGTTATTTCAGATTTATTCTAAAACTGGGTTTCCGTCTCACTCACTCAATCAATATAGAGCGAGACACATACTTAAGGACAAATAATCATATTTCATACAAATATTGTCTAAATTCTGGTACTAAGCCACGAACGACACAGGAATATGAATCTAATCACATAAGAGATAAAGTCTAAATCTCGTACTTCAAAAGTACAGTAGTTACGATTCATAATGTTCATAGTATTTTTGGGTTCCGTGATCCATAGTCAACTAAGAACCCTTATTAATAAAGACTGTCAAGGTCACTAAAGTGTTAAGGTGCAGTCGCCATCAAATATATCGAATCGGCCAAGATATCAAAAAAATATCTGAGCATGCACTCTTTCGCCGTGGCAATAGAGGCGAAGTTCAGATATTTGTGACAATTGTGACCACCTTGGCCGCTCTGATATATCTGATGGAGATTGTACATTCGCCATCAAATATTTCGATGCGGCAAAGATAGTACAAAAATATCTGAACATGTACTTTATCGCCTTGACAATACAGGCGAAGTCCAGATATTTGTGACCACCTTGGCCGCTCCGATATATCTGATGGAGACTGTATGTGAAGTTTAAAGGCCTTTCTAATTAGTATAACCAACACTAGGGCCTTAAAATTCAATACAAATTCATAAGTTTGCTAGGAACATAATATTAAAATATGATACAAAATATGGTACAATAAAAAAAATTCGGGTATGAGAAGTACATTTGCTATCAACTTTTTTGTTTGGTCTCAGTCGTAACATATACCTTTCTCTAACAATTTCACTAACGTCTGAAAAAAAAAAGATTTAATAGGCCCGTTACTATAACGAAGAGGCGACACGAAAGTTCGCGACTTTATCCGAACATAAACTATTTATCTATTTAAGTATTAATAATTATACTAAGTAATTTAACATCAAAACAATATTTGTATGAAACTCTCCTATTAATCGCCTGTATCCTAACATTAGATATACGAATATACATAATGTATAAGCGTTCACTTTTCCAAGTACGAAAAACACAAAAAACTTAAACAAACGTATTCAACTACAGTTAATTCTATATGTATATTTGAATAAGCGGCGAACGGCGTATTTAACGAGTGAAATAATAATAAATAGTTCCGGGCTCCTGGGGCGCCCGTTTTGTACAAAAGCCGATTCACATCTGCAAAGAAAAAAACATGAATTAGAATCGGGTAGTACTCACACACACGAGAACCACTACTGGTGTAGTGTAGTGTACACGGACAGTATCGGGCAGTACTCACACACGACACGCTACCACAGCCGGTGCAGGTGCAGGTTGCGGGACAGCACGGAGCGCACGTCGTGCGTGAACCGCAGCGCGTCCAGCACCGGCAGCAGGTTCAGCAGCGCCGAGTCCAGCGGGTCAGAGAACCACGACTTTATTGGTATCGCGTTGTCTGAAAACAATATATTTAGAATGGGCATCAGAATCAGACCTGAGAGCAATGGCTAGGGTTGTCAACACCGCTGCTTTCTAGACATCCATTATAAGAGAGACCTCGACACGAAGAACGAAAAAGAGACGGGTCGCTATAATTTGTGAGTATCCGTATGACTGAAAGTCAAGAGATTAAGAGGCTCTGTTGTTATTGGTTGGAACAAATGGAAAACAAATTTCCTATTTAGAGATAATAGCACCACAACATAACAATTTGCTTAAGTAAGGCCAAGTTAGAATGGTGTCCCCCTCTTCAAAGTCGAATCCTCATGTCCGAGGGTCGTGACCACCATAAGCTGCTCTATGTTGTATTGCTCTCCATTCTGGTCGATTCCTTGCCTTCTTAAAGGAACCCTGGAGTCCGACGCGTGTAACTTCTTCAATGGCAGAGAACCAGCGGGTGGGTAAAATGGTGTATTCTCACCTGGAAAGTCCCGGTAGGCCCCGGGCGAGTTGTCCAATATGAACACCCTGTTTAGGTCGTCGCATATCGACGTCAGGTTCTTAGTGTACGAGCCGTGCTCGGCTGTGCAGTGTTGTCTGGAAAATAAACCTTATTGTTATACATTTACAATACAATATCGACCAACTGCGCATTTTTAACATGTGTCATAAAAATATGACAATAAATAATTTGAATTGATCTGTTATAGTACAGGCGGAGACCGTAAAATCTGCTACGTTACGTGATACAAAGATAAACCCCATGGCATATGTTCATAACAGTGATGCAGAGTTACCAAAAAATAAAATAAAAATTAGAATTGGCTGAAAGCACAAAAAAAGTACCACTTCCGGTTTAAAAAATGGACGGTATTTACCTACGGCGGTTGATATTAAGATGATACTTGTGGCAACAAATAGTAATTTGTATTTAGATACAGATAAACCCAGTCTGCCACTTCCTGCATGGCCGGAAGTGCCCAGCAGACTGGTACAAAAGTGACGTAAATTTGGAGTCAAACTTATTCGGTTGAATCTTAGCCTCACGCTGCTGGCACTTTTCTAGCAAACATTTACTGAGTTTCCATTGTGCTTTATAATCTATCGACACGTGGTTTGTCACCTTTAGGGGCTTTAGGCACCAATTATTGGAATAATATTATAAACCGTCAACGGTATTTGTTACCTTACCTATAAAACCGACGGCGCAATATACCGCGGCCGTTGTCCAGCTTGTCGGCGACTGCTGCGCCGTATATCTCCATCGAGGCGGTGAACACCACCAGCTCGTACCACTGCGACACCTGAACAGATGGTATTGCTCACCAAAGATACAAAAACTTAGCAGCATAATAAGGTGCGCGGTACTGTATAGGTTCACTACCATTACAACCTTTCTTCTCGAGCACTGGCTGGCACAGTGCTAGTTTTAAATTAAGAATTCCCGCATTCTGGGTCAGTCGAACGATGTTCATTTAAAAGACAGTCTGGTGGTAGCAGTCATCCGAGCTGGTGGTATTGTAAGTTCGTCTTTGATGAGAAAAAAGGAAGAGTAAATATTTATCGTCGACTACGTGCGTTTTATTCTACGAGTCCTAGTGCTCTCCCTTATGGGAATATAGTTCAGAGCTGGATACGGTTACCTTCTTTTAGTATGTTGTTGGGTACGACACCAGGACCCTAAAACTGCCGAGAGACGGGGACGTCGATGAATGTCTCTCGAGTAATGACGTCATAAAAATGGCTGCCGCTTCATTACGAAAAGTGTAAATTTCATCCAAACTGTGCATTGCACCTATACGTGTGTAGTATCAAACGAAAGAAGATTAAATGTGCTATATTATTGTAATACATTTTATACTACTGTATTTTACAGTTTGACAGCTATAAACGAAAACCCAAAATCAGGCTAAAAAATAATTCGGATATTTGCATTTTACAACAAAATTATAAGTCCAACTTTAAAGCCGAGTACTACAATAACAAAACAGGCTATTTAAGCTATACATTGCTATAAAAATTATTAAAATCTGGTAATAATTGTGGCAGCTATGTTAAAAAACATGTCGGCAGTGCCGAGCTATTTCCTTAGAGTGAAAAAATAACAATTTTCACAATTTACAGAATATCCGCAGAAGCTTCGAGTATATTGTTGGTCAAATAATTTGGAGCCCTTAAATGTCAGAAAAATATCTCTATAGTGATTGAGGTCCAAATAATGACGTTATGAACGTGACCACTACCGAAATTTGTAAAACATAAATTAAAGCTATACCATGACACATACACACATGTGTGTAGCATCGATCGAAAGCTTATTGAATTTACTATAATACATACATACATTATTTGTGAAAATAATGTATAGTTTAGGAGTTGTTGACAAAATAAAATATTTTATTAGGAAAATAAAATGGATATGTTAATTCTGTGGCCAAAGAAAATACAATACACGAATGTTTTGTATAACATTACAAACACCAACTATTCAGCTTTAAAACACAGTTTGAATTTATAAAATTTGATAAGAACTATAAAAGTTGTGCTTACAACTCTAAAGCACACTAACTATTTTACCTACAATGCACTCATACTATGAGAAGCTTGGGCCTAATTATTGACTAGTTTTTTCTAAATTTTGTAAGGATTTAGGGTTCCTTGTCATTAAAGTAAATAAAAAAATCGGCCAAGTGCGAGTTGACTCGCGCTCCGAGGGTTCCATATACATCACACAAATTTAACAATTTGTATTTTTAAGAGCAACTTACGCTTGATCGCAGACTTTTTAGTGTTTTTTTCTTTAATGTACAGGCAAAAAACTATATTAGGTTTTTTTTCTAAAATGTAGGTTCGTCGGTTTCCGGGGGATGGAGAGCAATGGAAAATTTTCGCCTTATTTCTTAAATAACTTCAAAACTATTAAAATTTAAATTATAAAAGTTATATATTTGTAGTTTTCACATCAAATCCTTTCATTTGATATATAACAAGTTATGGTTTGTAAGTAATTTAAGAAATAAGGCAAAATTTTTCCATTGCTCTCTGTCCCCCGGAAACCGACGAACCTACATTTTAGAAAAAAATACGTAATATACTTCTTTACCTGTACTTTACAGAAAAAAACACTAATAAGTCTGCGGTCAAGCGTAAGTTGGTCTTAAAAATACAAATTGTTAAAATTGTGTGATGTATATGGAACCCTCGGAGCGCGAGTCAACTCGCACTTGGCCGATTTTTTTATTTACTTTAATGACAAGGAACCCTAAATCCTTACAAAATTTAGAAAAAACTAGTCAATAATTAGGCCCAAGCTTCTCATAGTATGAGTGCATTGTAGGTAAAATAGTTAGTGTGCTTTAGAGTTGTAAGCACAACTTTTATAGTTCTTATCAAATTTTATAAATTCAAACTGTGTTTTAAAGTTGAATAGTTGGTGTTTTTAATGCTATACAAAACATTCGTGTATTGTATTTTATTTGGCCACAGAATTAACATATACATTTTATTTTCCTAAACGATTATTTTTTTTTTCAACAAATCCTAAACTATACATTATTTTCACAAATAATGTATGTATGTATTGTAGTAAATTTAATAAGCTTTCGATCGATGCTACACACATGTGTGTATGTGTCATGGTATAGCTTTAATTTATGTTTTACAAATTTCGGTAGCGGTCACGTTCATGACGTCATTATTTGGACCTCAGTCACTATAGAGATATTTTTCCGACATTTAGGGGCTCCAAATTATTTGACCAACAATATACTCGAAGCTTCTGCGGATATTCTGTAAATTGTGAAAATTGTTATTTTTTCACTCTAAGGAAATAACTCGGCAGTGGCGACATGTTTTTTAACATAGCTGCCACAATTATTACCAGATTTTAATAATTTTTATAGCAATGTATAGCTTAAATAGCCTGTTTTGTTATTGTAGTACTCGGCTTTAAAGTTAGATTTATAATTTTGTTGTAAAATGCAAATATCCGAATTATTTTTTAGCCTGATTTTGGGTTTTCGTTTATAGCTGTCAAACTGTAATATACAGTAGTATATAATGTATTACAACAATATAGCACATTTAAATCTTCTTTCGTTTGATACTACACACGTATAGGTGCAATGCACAGTTTGGATTAAATTTACACTTTTCGCAACAAAGCGGCAGCCATTTTGATGACGTCATTACACGGGAGACATTCATCGACGTACCCGTCTCTCGGCAGTTTTGGGGTCCTAGTGTCGTGCCCAACAACATACTAAAAGTTGGTAACCGTATCCAGATCTGAACTATCACTTAGGCCCTCTCCCATAACGGAGGGGACTATCCTACAGTACGCACAGTCACGGACTGTCATCGTTGGTACAATTAGAACTTACTCTATGAAATGTCCAGTATAATGTGAACCCTAAATGTTCAACAATGAAATGATATTCCTTGACCGTCCGTGTTTGCCGCGCAAGGAAGCTCAACATCATTAGCCACGGTTAACCCTTTAACGGGTATAAAAGTGTCGTAAATTAAGCGAAATTAAACCCTATCGCTCTGAGATAAAGTTCAAAAGTAAATAACGATGGGAAATATATTGCCTCTGCCTGAATAAAGGCTTAAAACAAGCCGCGCGCTTTGCATAATCTGGACACGGCTTAATTCGTTAGTTGGTTTTTTGTTTAATCTTCTCGGGAAAACCGTTGTCGGAACGAATACTGATTTTATTTGCATTTAAGCTTTTATTTCCCGTTTTAACTTTTCCTTCAAATTTAATTGAACATCTAACAGTTTGTATCACTTTATATTCCGACCAAAAAGTGTACAAATTAAAAAGTGGCAACATCGTAGTGTCGTCCCTTTCAAATCAATCTAAGAAAACGGGACGACACTACAATGTTGTCACTTTTTAATTTCTACACTTTTTGGTCGGAATATAGTAATGACATAAGTGCCGAATGAGCTATTCCCGGTGGAGATAAATACTCTCATCAAATCTAAGGGAGGTTTCGTGGATGTGCAACATAATAGTTTTCCCAGTTTTAATTTATAACACATCTGTAAAGCTATCAATATTTCAATGTCGTGTCGACTTACTTAGCAGGCGTCGAATGTATACTATGTTTATAAAGTAGTATATTTATTAACATATCTCATAAACACACCACATGTGGCAAGCATGTGTTAAGTGTTCCTCGCGCCTCGAGTTATGTTAGTTAATTCATATTCTTGTTTCATTCATTAACGTAAACAAGGGGATGTAAACGTTTCCATACAAGGTTCCATACAATTTTTGGCCATGACTGTACAATATTTAACTGATCTTTTGTGATTTTTATCACAACGTCATAAGGTCTAACGTCTTCTATTTGATATTTTCATGTTCACTTGTACGCTACGCACGCAATATGCTCATAACCGTTGTTTAATGTAACATGTAGTAATTTTAACAAATTGCCCTGTCTTTTTACCTACATTAGGAAAGGTTTATTTTGGCATCAACCCTCGGCTAGGTACAGTCAGCAGCAGAAGTAGCTAAACGGGTGAGGTATTCAAAATGAGCTTGACACGACTTTATTGTCCACAGAATAAGAGCGCGCATTTTGAACACGCCAACCGCTTAGCAACTTTTGCTGTTGACTGTACCATATTGTTTATATAATAACAAACTTAAATAGGTATCATATACAAAGAAAATAGAACCCTAAAAGTGACCTCGGTGCCCAGGACTGGAATCGAACCAGCGTCTTCTGCATTCGCGGCACAAGAAGCCTTAGGCTACCCAGGTCACAGCGGCACCTGTTAAATATATTTATTAAAAAAAAATTATTAGTTCTCCAGACGTATAAAACTTACTATATCCAGAAAATAGTCCACATGTGGTCGCTTGTGGACAAAGAACCTCACAGGATGCTTGTCTATCGTGACCTTGAGCACGAAGTCCGGCGGCGTCCCCGGCTTCACCGTCGGTCGCAGCATCGCGTCGTGGTGCGAGTGGATTAACGTCTCGTCCAGGTCTAGGACCAGCATCTTTCGTTTTACTAGACCTGGAAATTGGAGCTTGGTTAGGGAATTATCAACAAAGGTATTATAGCCCATTAGGCGGGTTCACACAGGCCGCGTAGCCTCGCAGGAAAATGCCGCGCAAAGCAGCTAAGCCAGTAGCCATGTGAGAAACAAAGCCAAGGTGCGTCTACACTGGCCAAAGTGCGACTACCCTGGCAGAGCTGCTTTGAGCGGCAATTTCCTCGGGTGGCTGTGTGGTCGGTGTTAATAATAATAAAGCCATTTATTCCTAATTCTCTTAAAAGTAACCTAATGGCTGTTTTAGTGCAAATGCAACGTACAGCTACTTTCAGTATAGCAATTCCAACAATCTTCTTGCTGTTAAAAGTGACACTACATCCAATCAATGTAATATTTTTAGAGTTATAATGTTTTGCATAATCATGAAAAATTTGCGTGAGGTGCAGGTCTCAGGCAGTTAACCAATGGCCTCGCGAGGAAATTGCCGCAGGCGGCAGCTCAGCTAGTGTGGACGTGCCTCGCCATTCCGGCGGCGCGTACGTTTGCCTCGGCCGATGCACGTCTACACTAGCCGAGCTGGCCCGCGCGGCAATTTCCTCGCGAGGCGGTGCGCCAGGAGTAGGCACGCCTAATCACAAGTATTTTGCGTATGGCTAAGATATCTATAAATGCTGCAAAACTAGAGAGACTAAACTCTCTATGAGAAAAACCAGGGCTCATAAAACTTTATACACATTGTATGATTATGTTACAATAATTTTTAATTAAAGTCTACAGTATGAGGTGTTTACAGTTCTCATTTCACGCTGTTATTTCCTTTCACAATAATAACAATTGATAAGATTGTTTGTCCTCGTTCACTTGCATACAAATATGAATGTCACACAATATCCTCACTCATTACTTTTCCTGCAAATGTATATTTTATGTTGTTGTCTTATAGGCAGTGACATATTTATACTTATACGTAAATAAAACTATGTCTGATATAAGTATATCAGAAAAAATATATCTTAATCTCGTAAATCTTTTGTTTATCTTTTAAGGTGCATTTGTTTGGTAAAATATCGAAACATCTTAAAGGTTCCTAAAGGAGAGCCCAACCAGCCTGCCAACCCTCGATTCAGGGTCCTATTCCAGAAATTTGTTAGGAATTTTTGGTTAGGTTTATGTTACGTAATTAATTATAATTATGCTCTCTTAGGTCACCGGAAGATGCTGGATGCAAGTCACTTCCGACCGATACTTATGGAGGTCCTAAGGGGAGGCCTATGTTCAGCAGTGGACGTCTTATGGCTGAGATGATGATGATGATGATGATGATGCACTACAAGAATCTTGCACACTTATTTTAATTTTTATTATGATTTGCGCGCTCCTATAGGCGTAACGCGGCAAACAACATTTTGATAAATACAAATTTGCGCCAAATTATTTTTTATTTACCTTCAGTTTGCAAAAAACCAATATGAATCACTATGTGACAAACAGAGGGGCAGGGGGGATCTTGGCAAATTAGTCACGTAGTACGGGTATGTTCCCTTAGGATCCTCCATTAGTCATGGCCTCTCAGACCAGGGGCCCCCTCAGGTCAGGGACCCGTGGCATTTTGCAAGCTCTGCCACCCTATATTTGCGCCACTGATTCCTGCCGTTTTTAAATGATGCCGCATACTATTGTTTATCTTATCAGAGTTTTCTACATTCTAAATTTGTAAAGGAAGTATGTTATCATTATCAGAAATCACTCATGTTGATAGCTCTATGTCAATATTGTGGTAAACACACATATTTGTTGTTTTGAGAGTATGAAACATCAAATTGTAATCATATTAGTTTAATGGGTATTTGAAATCACCTATTTAGAAATTAATGGTAAATTATATATAGTATACAGAAGGATAGAAATTAGATATTTTTGAGAACACAGTAGGGCGAGCTAAATGAATGAAACCATGTTTAAAAATTAAGACTTGAGTACATCAGTTAATCAGTATGTATTATCAGGATATATGAGTATCAAAAGAAAGCATTCAAGTAAAATATTTATAGTATAAACAAAAAAAGGGTATTTAATCCATGATGATAAATCACCCAGGCTTTGATATTACATGGATATGATAATTGATAAGGATAAAGCGAAATGTAGTGCGATTTGCATTAACACGGGAGATAAAGTATATAAAAACAGATAATACTTACTCAGCCTATGCCTAGATACTGGGGACAGTGGGTACACCTCATACTTGACAGATTGGTATTGAGCCAACTGAAACCAAACCACGTGAACATTCAGACGTCTGCGCAAATACAATAAAACACAACATAACAATCACTTAAACACATAATTACCGCTCGGTATTGCTTCTTAAACATATAACAAACACAACTCCATACTTTCGAAGCAAGGAGCATAAACGCGCGAAGGCCCATTTGCAATTGTTTCAGCATTTGAATTGTTTACGAAAGGATCAATACTAAATAATCAGATGTAGTTTTAAACAATAAAGTACGCAACGGGATCATTGACGGCGTAATTCAAAACAAATCTTATTGAATCAAGTGCCGAAAACATCTAACCCGCCATGACATAATCGACCCAATTCCCGTACCACAAGCAACATAGAACGAATTTCGTCCTTTCAAATTTTGTCTGTGATTTATAGATGCATTCAAAATATTATTAAAAGTATTTGATTATATACTATTTTGTGATTATTTTAAATAGCATATTTAGATATGATTTACTGGTATCTTATAGTATTGCTTAATGAATTTAATGAATATAATAATTACCTATTTTTAAATATTGTAAAGTATGCGTATGCGTAAATGAGTATGATTGGTGCGTATTTCCCTTCGCATAGTTCGCATCCCTTCGATTCCAAGGAGTTGTATTATCTGTTGACAGTATTGACGTTTCATTTTTGGGGGCGGGCATCTTCTTCGATTGACCGAAATACGATTAAAAATGCTGTAAATCGTTAATCCCCATTAAAATTTAATCAGCTATCAATACATCAACACCTCATGTTTGCATCAAAAGGATAGCAGGTACGTATAATAAAGGAAAACATTCTGAAAATTCGTTCATGGTGTCCTATCGGATTTATTGGTCATATCCTGTCTTAGGCTTTTTATCGCTCTAAACGTACTCTAATAAGGTATTGTTCTATAGATACTTTCGTACTGAAGTGTATTTGAAGTGCATAAAACCTAAAAAGTAAGTGAGGGTATCCGCCCATCAAAGCTGACGTTATGTTAACTTGTAGGGTACAGTCAAGATGATCGGTGGGTTGTTCGTGTACAACCATAAGGGCGAGGTGCTGATCTCGCGAGTGTACCGCGACGACATCGGCCGGAATGCCGTGGACGCGTTCAGGGTGAACGTGATTCACGCGCGGCAGCAGGTCCGCTCGCCAGTCACCAACATTGCGAGGACCTCGTTCTTCCACATCAAGGTAAGCTTTTTATGTATTGGTATCATGAGCTTCTGGTGCTAGTTTTGTATATAAGGTCAGTACCAGAGCCGAGAATTCTCAGTATCCATACATATGAACCAGAAGCATTTTCTAAGTCACAGTCAGTGTATGACGGTGACTAGCACATATCTTGTGGTACTAGAATAGTCACTTGTGGTAGGGCTCCTGCATACCGCCCCCTAAATTCTACTGTAAACTTATTCTGAAATGGGATTTTAACTGTAAAATTTTGTTTAAAACTATTCTTAATCTTATTTGTTTCATCTTTATTTAATCTAAAAATTTCACCCTTTTTCTTAGCGAGCAAACATATGGTTGGCTGCTGTGACGAAGCAGAATGTGAATGCGGCCATGGTGTTCGAGTTCCTCCTGAAGATCATTGATGTGATGCAGTCCTACTTCGGCAAGATCTCAGAGGAGAATATCAAGAACAACTTCGTTCTTATCTATGAACTGCTTGATGGTATGGATAAGTTAAAATAATTTCTTACAAGTAGTTAGTAGTATGTACTACAAATCAACCTGGACATTGCATTGCACACCATAACATCTTAACCCTTTACTCCATATGAAACCATATATGGCTGTCATTATTTTCAACTCTGTTGAAATGTATTGAGATTTCCAATTTGTGTTTTTTTGTATTTGTGCAGTAAAGGGTTAACCGTTAATAAATAAATTTTGTGGTCTTTAAAGACCACGGGTCTTAAAATTTATTTACCCAAAGGCTGGGCCAAATTTCCGCATCCTTTTCACTAGCCGGATTGTATGGAATTTAGTTCTGTCCCAATTGACAGGCTTGTGGGCCAAATTAGACCAAATTAAAAATCTCTTGATAATAATGTTTGGAAATAATTCGACAACTAGTATGAGATACTGTAGCACAAACAACTTGATCAAGTTATTTGTTTAGGCTAGATAAATTGACAAAACCTAAATTATATATCATTTATATCTTTTTAGGGTTCCGTACCTCGAAAGGAAAAAACGGAATCCTTATAGGATCACTTAGTTGTCCATCTGTCTGTCTGTTTATCTTTTATCCTTATGTAAAACAGAACCATATCAGTTTTCAATCAATTACATTTACTAATGATTTAATGTATCTTGCAGAGATCCTGGACTTTGGGTATCCTCAGAACTCTGACACAGGTGTGCTGAAGACATTCATCACTCAGCAGGGCATTAAGTCTGCCTCTAAGGAAGAGCAAGCTCAAATCACCTCCCAGGTTTGTTTCTAGCATGTTCTTGGTGCCTTTAGTAATAATAATAAACACATACAATATTTAGATTATAGTTTTGGAGCATTTTTCATAATTTCTCATGAATTTTCGTACTCTACTGATTGAAATTGAAAGTGTAACGCAATAATATCATCTATGTATGTTAGATATTTAAAAAAAAAAACATGATAGATCATTTTATACAAAGATTGTTTTGTACAGGTGACAGGGCAAATCGGATGGCGGCGCGAGGGCATCAAATATCGACGTAACGAGCTGTTCTTGGATGTGCTGGAGTACGTCAACCTGCTGATGTCGCCGCAAGGTACGTACCAGTCTATAATAAAGAATCCGTTATCAATTTCAAAATGGCTTAAATTAGAGAGATAATTATAGTCTAAGATCTGCATTACGATCGGAACTCATCTCTCGTCAATTTAGTCGACGTTTTTTTTTTATTATCAAATTTATATGTTAGAAAATACATGGCGCATGGGTTAGCTAAAAAATCTTTTAATAATAAACTGAGAAAAAAAAATCCGCGACGAAATTGCCGCGCGAAGCTACTCAGTCAGTAAACGTAGTAGTGTCCTCGGCTGAGGCGAGTCCACACTGACAGAGCTGCGCGGCTGCTTGTTCTGTGTGCACCCGCCTAATTACGATTAACCATGTTTGAACAGTGTGTAATATTGTTGCAGGACAAGTACTATCAGCCCACGTGGCTGGCAAGGTGGTGATGAAGTCTTACCTGTCAGGCATGCCGGAGTGCAAGTTTGGCATCAACGATAAAATCGTCATGGAGGCCAAGGGCAAGGGGAGTGGTGAGTTGCTTTGTAGAATGACAATAAGGTTGCCTTTGCACTCAGGCAGAGATGTGGAGACGTGTGAAATCAACCAATAACTTTATCTCCGCTTCAGTGGAAAGGCAGCCTTATTGCGGTTTAAAAAACTTCTTGAGTTTGTGCGGAAAGGGAAGTGTCGTCGTTTATATGGGAACCAATGTATTCTAGGACACTTCTCTAACCGCACAGATGTTTTATTTTCTCCACCATATGTTTAGTTACAGTTGTATAGGAGTTATGACGTGCTATTTCAACTTCACATTGAGTCCAAGTTATATAAAACAATTTGAGCTAACATAAATGTCTATCACAACATAAAAAAAACTATTGAACTGCTAAAATAATTATTTTATAACCATAATTATTAGATTTTTCCTAATGCACTACTCCAATCCCGAACATCTACATCATTAATATTATCCGATTCCCCTCACTGACTTCTCAGGAGGCATCTCCGGGAACACTGACAGCGACCCGGCGCGTTCGGGCAAGCCGGTGGTCGTCATCGACGACTGCCAGTTCCACCAGTGCGTCAAGCTGAGCAAGTTCGAGACGGAACACAGCATCTCCTTCATACCTCCGGATGGGGAGTTTGAACTCATGCGGTGAGTTGGCTATTTGTTAAGGTTCTCAGGCAACAGTTGAAACACGCGCTCACCCAAGTAGGACAGAATACACGCAACGCGCCTAACTTTAAAACACGTTTCAAGATGGCTGGTAGCATACCGTGAGCTGATTAATATGTTGGAGGAAGAAATACATAAGAAGAAACGAATTTGGGTAAGAAAATGGATCGGTGACAGATATGCAACTGGAACCTCAGCTTTGATTTTGAAAAAGTTAAGATTGGAAGATCTCTCAGAGTAGAGGTTGGCGTTACGATTAACTGCTGAAAAATTTGATTTTTCGCCATTTTACCGGAAGAAGGTACACCCTATTTACGGCACGGCACGGAGGCGTGCTAGCGACTGGCAGCGACGTGTTTACACGAGTCCGAAAAATAGGCGCGGGGGCAGCGAGAGACGCGGGCGGGGGTCACTGGCGCCTAAAAATAGCCGTGTGTTCTATTCCGTGCCTACGCTGGCATGCCGCAAAAAAATGGCGCCGAAAGTGTTTATACGGTGCCTTTTTTACGCGGCGTAATTTAGGCGTCTGAAAATAGTCTTCATCTAAATCGACCTTATGCGTATAACTCATAAACTGTTTCAGATACCGCACAACAAAAGACATCTCCCTCCCATTCCGCGTCATCCCCCTCGTGCGTGAAGTAGGGCGCACCAAGATGGAAGTGAAAGTGGTTCTCAAGAGCAACTTCAAGCCTTCTCTGCTTGGACAGAAGATCGAGGTGAAGATACCGACGCCGCTCAACACTAGCGGCGTGCAGCTGATCTGTCTCAAGGGGAAGGCTAAGTATAAGGTACTGATATCGTTACAACGTCATTACTGACGTACCGCCTTGCGAGCAAATTGCCGCGCGAGGCAGTTCGGCTAGTGTGGACGCCCCTCGCCTCCGCGGCCGCACATGCCTTTGCCTCGAGCAAGGCACGTCCACACCAGCCGAGGTGCCTCGCTTGGCAATTTCCTGGCTATTGGGTTTGCGTTTGTTTCCTCTTACTACAACCACTTAGTTGATAAGGTCCATATAGACGTGTGTCTATGACATGATATGACTTATATGCCTTTGTACCTCGTATTGAATAAGCAGGTGACGAGAGAAATTAGCGAGACTTTAACAAGCAGGCACATTCGCGGAGAGTTCTAAGAATGGGTGCATCGACATGAGACAATGGGAACGTATCCACGTTAATTAAGGGACAGAGAAAAAACATGGGTTTGGAAATTTGTCAAAGCATGTTAATTTTTCAAAAGTGCAGTGTTCTCACCAAATATCAATTTCCACATCGCAGATAGATAGATTCTAATCACTTGTCGGTTCACAACTTCAAAGTTGATATATCCACCAAGTCCATATAGAGTAGAAGAAAAAAAAAACCAGATTAAAAAAAACATGTGTTTTTTCAGGCATCAGAAAATGCTATCATATGGAAGATCAAGCGCATGGCGGGCATGAAAGAGACGCAGCTGTCGGCCGAGATCGAGCTGCTGGAAACTGATACTAAGAAGAAGTGGACCCGCCCGCCAATCTCCATGGGCTTCGAAGTGCCCTTCGCGCCTTCAGGCTTCAAGGTAACTTGTTTTATATAGAGCAATAACGCGTAGTTTCAGTGTCCGCGAGGCAACTGGAAAGCTTGTGTTATTTAAGCTTTCTACGTGTTGTGGAACCACCCTGTGCAACCCGAACTGACTCACTTTGGACTATGTTTTTCATCCTCGTTTCTTCAATTTCCAGTATCTGTATGTGATAAAAAACGAGCATGCATTCAAACCGGCTGGTCGGTTATCGATCCGTCAGAGTTAGGGGCCGGAAAAAATGCGGGAAGGATGAAAACAAAGTCGAACTTGGGTCATTTCGGATGGTTCCATAACTCGTAGGGAGCTTAACTACCGCGAGCCGTCCGGTTGCCTCTCGGACACTTAGGGTGGGTTACAACACGCTTATTTAACGGACTCATCAACGACAGAGCTGTCATCCCATAGAAAACTGACAAACTTTTCATACAAGTTTTTTATCGATGACAGACGGTTTGGTGCAACCGGCCCTAAGGGTGGGTAGCACCACGCTTATTTAACGGATTCATCAACGTTACATATGGCAACGGAGCTGTCATCCCATAGAAAACAGTCAAAATTTTCATACAAGATTTTTTTTAACGATCACGTTAACAGACGGTTTGGTACGCGCCATTGCTTTAACTATTTTGGAGGAGAGGAAATTCTAACACACACAGTTACACTTTTAACTGGCTATCGGTGAACCTTATGTCTAGTACTATAAGGCTTATTTGTCTAATTTTTCTTTTAGGTCCGATACCTAAAAGTGTTCGAGCCCAAGCTGAACTACTCGGACCACGACGTCATCAAATGGGTGCGCTACATCGGCCGCTCCGGCCTCTACGAGACCAGATGCTAGACTCATTGTGAGTACACCTTTACTTTATTTTATTACCATACCCCGGGGTTTTCGGTGCGGGAATGATTTCGTGTATTTATAACTTTGTTTATTGTAAAATAATTACCAAACTATGAATTAAACGTAGGTTAGTATCGTTTTTTACAGTTTTTACCTGTTATTTGGCTGGTGTATAACATTCCCGCACCGAAAACCCCGGGGTATGTTTATCGGACGGAAAAATCGTGCCCTCAGCGCCAGCAAACCGGTTATATTTTGGCGCTGACGGCACGACTTTCCGTGCGCGTGTTATGACGGCTTTGACAGTCAAATGGTTAAAAAAAAACAAGACGTGCATATTACGTATAATTTTGGATTAATAGTGACGTTGTCATGTCCTCCACCTAGTAACGACTAGCGTACTAGAGCAGGTGACATTTTCCTTTTACATTTTAGCTATCTTCAGGTCGCTCTGGACTAGATGGCGCAAAAAATTTGGAGCCTCAAAAAGTTCTATGACTATGGCCATCTATTATACTCGTATCTTTAAGTCTATGTCATTATCAATGAAATGTATCTGTTTTACATGCATTTTAAGCAAAATAACAATGTTTTTACAGAATTCCTTTCGGACTGGAGCTACAAAAGGCGCGTTACATACTGTTAATATGTTGTTAACCGAGCCAGCGAGATAAAATCAACGCTAGGCCATTGAGTTAAAGTTGGAAGTCGCTCAAACATTGTCATCTGTAAGGGCATTTATTTATGAAAGGCCTAAACGCCTTCTCTATTCATACAGTCAGCAGCAGAAGTATCTAAGCGGGTGAAGTGTTCAAAAAGACCTTCACGCGCTCTTATTCTCCTAACAATAAAGTCGTGTCCAGCTCATTTTGATTAACTCACCCACTTACCTGCGCTGCTGACTGTACACTTAGCCACTAAAGAATTGGACTATAAAATGATGCCCTTAGTAGAATATACAAGTTGTAACTACCGCAAGCCTAATGAGTGAAGAAGACAGCTATATATTTCACTCGGCTCTAACACTGACTATTCAGCTAAATTCAATATCTATAAATTATTCAACAAATTTCCTAACATCAAAGTTATGAGATTTTATTTTATTTTTATAATTTTAATATTTTTAAGTAGATTATTTTTATGCATATGTGCGATACTGAGTAATATAATTTATAGTATGTATGATATATTTTGTATGTGATTCTTAGAGAGCTATAAACGTAAGTCGATGCCAATATTGAATTACTTGCATGTTATCGTAGAATCGTTTGTAATTTCGATGTGTATGAAGCAGTAATTTAGCTGGGTCTCGTGTCTGGGCAATTCCTAATTTCCCAACAGAGCTCGGTCGCCGATTTATTGGTATACCAGTGGCGGTGCGTCCATAGAACACGATTCCCGTCGGCTTGCCAAAGTTTCAAGCACCTGAGCAGTTTTCCTACAGCTCATGAAGAAATTTTAAGCCAAATTCAACACCGGCTTGCTTAAGATTTTTTTTTGGCCACGCGCCACTGAGTTTATGTATACGGTGTATATTGATGTTTGGTCAGCTCTCTAAGATTTACATGCAGTTTTTTACAGTATAATATAACATGTATTATGTATGTAAGCCACATCGAATCTCAAAATGAAATGTTTTTATGAAATCTTGTATTTATTATGATTTTGATGGTGGTGACACAAGTAGGAATTTAAATATAATACGTCTATAAATCTTGCGATTAATATTTGACCAAAAAAATGTATTATTGCATTGGTTCTCCAAAACACATGTATGGTAGATCATCGTTTTGAACTAAGAAAGCACTCGTTGAGACATTGTAGAGTTTTCATACAAAAATACTTAATTTGTGGCACATGTTTGTATGACAATTGAAAATCAATTTAACCTTATAAAAAAATCTCCTGATTTTTTTAAAACATTTGAGCATCGTCTCTGTTTTAGCTCAATATTTATCTGTATATTTGTTTTTATGTATTATTTTCCTGTAGTTAGTTACGTAGATATAATGTAATCGGCGTCAGATTGGAATATTAAATATTTTGAGAGCCAATAATATTCAAACATATTATACAGTCACTATCATTTTGTAATCAAATGGACTAACTTAATTACTGTGTTTCGGCCACCTCTGAAGCTCTTAATCTGTGCGTCTCAGACAGCTTTGCCAATCTGATTCTGACTTATACATTTTATAGTCCTAATAACGAGTGTATACTGCGTTAACATACCATTCCCATGAAATTTAGAAATGCTTTCGTTTCATTTCAAGTTTATTGAATTAAATATATAAATTATGATATACTTTTAAAAAGTATCACTAAATATAATTAAATTAGTGTTAACTAGATTTATCGTAGGGTATTTGCTTGGTTATCATCTTCGAAACACGCACCTTAAACTAATTGTTTTAAGTGGTAAAACACCAGCTTTATTTAACCTATAAGCCAGCGATTAAGACCTATTTTACCGTAACATTTAGACGTCGAAGTTCTCACAAAATTGTGAACTGATTTTACGAACAAAATTAAATATGGCGACTACGTAAACATGTTTGATCATAAAGTATGTATTATATAAGCTAGCCTTTTTATGATAATTAACCCTATAACCTGCTAGCCTACTATGGTCGGGTTTTTATCGCCTGTCACCATAGCTGTCACGTTCTAACAAGTATGTGGGTGTGAAAGTGACGCATAGCGCGATAAGTGATAAAATGGCAACCATGGATGGCCTTCTGGTCTAAAAAAATAGCAAGAACGTGTTCAGTAATTGTATGTCGTTAAACCAAAATGTGCGTGTTTCGCAGAAGCTCAGTGTAAGTGCATGCTGTTATAGGAAATGCTTATATGTATGGTGTTACAAAAAGGTTCATGTACAATAAATAGTAAACACAAGCCACGCATTTCATTTTACCACATTCAATGCCGGAAACCCGATTATCGGGTATTTTATGATTTCGCGCCCAGATACCCGATAGTCGGGATCTTGGATAATTTTGCGGCTGGGTGGCAATGAATGTGAACATACACCGTTATACCCGATGATTCGTGATTAACATGACTGCAGTTAAAACGGGGAAAAATACGACATTTTCAGCTAAAACGGGAAATAAATCGAATTGTTTACAGTCACTATTTAGACCACCTTTGTGTAATGGTTGCATTATCTTTATAAAAAAGATCCTTGGAAATGAGACACGTATCTACTGATAAATCATATTTATTAGACTATGTATCCTTCTAATGGAAGACTAAATATGTAGAATCATTTATCGACTAAGATTTAAAAATAAAATACATACGTAACCATAACGAATACCTAATCAGTCATCATGCACTATGCTAATAACTTCAGTTTTCTCACGTACAGTCGACCAAGAAAGTGGTCTACCAGTTTTGACAAGTTTCTGCGAGATCAAACGATCGCTAAGGTTTACTTTTCTAACGGAGTTTAAAACATGCACGACCTTGTTGTCTCATGACGTGCAAACGAACCTCAACCGTAGGGTGGTAGACCACATTTTTGGCCGACTGTACAACAATTTCACATACACAACTTCACACAGGGCTTACTCAAACAGACCTCGATAAAATCTAGAAAAAGGAATTTAAGTATCATTATTCGTAGACATACTTTAAATTATCACAGAATCTTCACATATAACCTAACTATACTAACATTAACTAATAAAGGGCATACATCATACATACATAGTCGAAGGCCGCGGAGCGGAGACCCAACGCTATACAAGGTGTAACAAAAATGCTGGTGATCCTTTTAAGGGCATAATTGTGCTATTTTATTGATTAACTAGATAGGATTTGTTATACGTAAATTAAACTTAAATATAAAACAATACTAAATTTAAATACCTATATAAAATAAACTACCTACTCAAAGAGCCCCCCTCGAGCTGTACCGGGCGCAAAGGTGCCCATCACACTGGCGGCGTTACCACTAGGGCATAATTGGTATCGTATTATTCTAAAAAAAATATCTCGCAAAAAAAAATTATATGGGGGTGAGCCGGCTGGAACCACGTGCCCCATCGAAAAAATAAAGTTTTCGCGTCCAAAAAATTTTTATCCTGCTTTTTCTTACTCGCAATACGATACCAATGATGTCCTTAAAGGGATCACCAGTATTTTTGTTACACCCTGTATAAATAGGTAGGGGCCTGCATAAGATTCAAACTCCACTAGAGTGAGTCTGAAGTGTTCATGAGAATCGCAACTCTACTTCTTCTATAGCTACTTCGTTTTTTAGGATTAGAAAAATTGTGCAATTTCTAGGAAAGCGATTTTTTTTTAATAACTCGCCATTTCGCCTCTTATTGTTTTGAAGGTTTTGTAAATAATGGAAAAAAGTAGTCTTCTTTAAAATTTTCGCTGAAAAAAAGATGTATGGACGAAATTGGTCGTTATTTTTCTAATCCTAAAAAACGAGGTATAATCGCCTACGTACTTTAAACATAGCTGCACATAATGTCCGAGTGTCCAAAGTTCACTAGTGCAGATAAAATGTCACCAGGGTCTCCACAATTCGCCATCTAGCGTTTTTCTCTCTAAAGCTCGGGCGAGGTTTGGAGGGGACGGAGAGCCCCTAGAACTGGGAGGCGAGAAAGATTCATGGGAAATTAGGTTGGGAATTGTCCCGAAAGTCCTTAAAGTCGGTCTTGCCCCTAAAGTAGGACTAATGTTGTATGGAAGGAGCAAAGCGATGTCGCCGTTGTGGAGTCGTGTCTGGACCAGATGTACCTCTGTGCCGGAACTAGCTGCAAAAGAAGAAAAAGGTTAAATAGGTAGTTTAAAAAATATCCGTCAGCATCAATTCTTAGGATTAGGGTTAGGATGGATCACAAAATAAATAGTACTACAACGGTTCGGTTTAGGTATGCCAATTCATAGAGGTATAATACGATACAGGGAAATGTATGGTTATTTCCCTCTATCACATTATATCTTTATATTTTTGTTCTGGATCTGTAACAACCGGCTAATCGGCTTCTATTTCTAATGGCGCGACAAATTCACACAGTGCGCCGCCTTTGAATGATATGATCGCAACTAGGGATGTTACGAATGTCGTTTTTCTCACAGCCGCGAATGCGAATATTCAGTATGCGAATGTCCAAATACGAATGTTACGGGGCTATATTTAAAAAAATTAATCTTGCTTATCATTTTTATACTTCCAGAGTTCAAAAATACAAAACATGATATGTGACGGAGACAAGGATATGGCCATCGGCCGGGTCAGCGCGGGCAGAAGTAGGATGCGTTCTGCCAACATTCGCAAAAAATTCGTATCATTTGATGCGAATCCGAATGTTGATATGAATGTCAAAAATGGTGCGATAATTCGCATTATACGAATGAGTATATTTGTGACATCCCTAGTCGCAAGTCGCACCCAGAAAGACGGCAAAATAAAGAGTGTAAAGAGTCAACTAACCAGAAATCAAAATAGTCGACGATGGTACAGTAGCATCCTCGACATCAGATGGAGGACTCGTCGCGACAGGCGGCCTCGTACCCGGCAACAATCCTTCCAAGTGTCTCACCAGTTTGTTCCTGAACTCGGTTTCTAGCCCCGGAAACCGAGCCACCTCGGTCAGGCAACGCCTATAGCCGGCGCGGAATCGGTCCGGGCCGGACCGTAACCCGCCTAGATGTTTAACGGTCATTTCTAGGATGTCGGCCTTTTCTAACTTCGAGTGACTTGCTGGCTGGAATAAAATGTAGCGTCGTTTTCAAGGATAATTGGGTAACAAAGCGTGTAACAAAAATACTAGTGATCCGTTTAAGGGCTTAATTGTTATCGTACCTATTGCGAGTACCTAAGGAAATATAGGAGAAAAATTTTTATGCCGCGAAATTATTTTTTAATACGGACATCACACGTCACACGTTGTCCCAACCGGACAACCCTCCCTACAAAACATTTTTAAGAGGTTTTTTTTTACTTTTTCATAATTAGAATACCCTTGAAAAGGTCACCAGTATTTTTATTACACCTTGTACAGTCAACACCTAAAATATGTATACAATTTTGAGCCTTATTACAATGAAGTAAGTTCAGACATTTGTGACTATCTTGGCCGCTTCTTCGATATATTTGATGGCGACTGTAGATGTACAAAGTTGAAGAATAATTATTTCTTCATGTACACGGTATAGTCAATTCGCTGTGCGCATGATTGTGGCGCCATCTCTTGGGCAGGGGCTCAATCACTTTTTTTTTCTTTTTTATAAATAGGTTGTGAACCTTGCTTATATGAAATGTCACTGGCTGATTCACTATTTTGACAGCTGATAGGGGATTTTGCAGTTTCATTTCTTGTCATATTGTGCACTGCGATCGTTATCGTTACCCCCACCATGCACTTCGCACATAGCGAATAGGGGTGAACTTCGATTTAATGTGTTGACCTACACGTACGTGTGTTTTATTGTAAAGTGTAACATGTATTTGTATTTAATTTTTTTCGATTCATTTATTAGTACTTACGTCTTTTTTCATAGCGTCAAGTATTATGGCCTTTAGTTCGTTGAGGCAATTGTTGATACGCGCCCGTCTCCTCCGTTCCATTATCGGCTTATTGCTCTGTAATAAAGAAAACCTCATTACTACGGGCACAATAGTACATTACGTACCTAGGGCGGTAAAATAAAGAAGGGCTCAGATCGCTGGCATTTGTGGCCCAAACCGAAGGTAAGGGCCGTAAACAAGCGCTCTGAGGCCTTCTTTATTACCGCACGTGGTGCGTACATAATTTTACGTCTTCTCCTGGGTGTGAAGTGAGATTTGCCGCTGCGCCCCAGGGTGGTAAATCTCACTTAGCGCCCAGAGTGACGTAAAACCTTTATTTACTACGGAACCTATAGAGCTGACCTTCGATTTTAGCTAACTGGGTAATTCTTATATAATTAGTAGTTAGCACCGTCTGTCACAATAATGTGCAAAAGTTAACGTTACCGGTATCTAATTGATTTTTTTTTGGCTTTTGTCGATACAGTAAATATTACCTACTTATGATGAATAAGTTTTAGCAGATTTAAATTATTGTTTGAGACATGCTGTGCTAATTATATAAGAATTACCTGCCTGGAGTCAGAGTCGGCCTTAACCCTCCTGGCGCCCTGGGCGACATAAACATTGGTAAAGTTTTACTACGCGTTGATGTCTATTATTGACAGGAAGCAGGGATCGAATAGGTATCGTTATTCTTTTCATACAAATTAATCAGTATTCAATTTCGGTACCTCGGTTGTTACTGATTATTTTTGAATATTATTCGGATAATTTGATGATTTATTACGTTTACTTAATTACTTTTCAAAATATCACGTAGATATTTTGAAAGTCGGGCGCTATTTTGACTTTTAGTAATATCGGTACCGGTAGGGATCCCTGACTGAAAGTTACCTATCGTAATTACACTTAAGTACAATAACAACGGGTTAACAAGTATGTACAGTCGACGTCAAATATATGTTTACACTTTTGCACCTTATTACAAAGGATTTGACGTTGCCTGTACATATTATAGTTGAATAAATAAATCTGTGCCTACTGTAATGATTGGACAGTTTCTATCTTCATAAGTACATACATAGCAGAAGTTCTAAATCATTACCACCGGCTGGTGGTAATGATTTAGAACGACGAATGAGTTGTCGGCTGACAACTCAACAACAGCAGTGGAAAGATGGTTGATTTGGCCACTCTACATGGCCAACCTTAATATTTCTACATAAATAAACTCACCTTCCTGTTGTCATCCTTTTTCTCGACTTGCATCATCATTGCCTGGTCAACATCGGCCACCATTATCACAGGCTCCTTCTTCTTCTTTCTCTTTTCCCTTAAGTCGGTCTTCTACTGAGGATTGTGTCTTCGTTATAAACTTTCCACTTGTAACTATCTGAGTCAAGCACAGTCAATAGAGTCGAAAAACACACAGATTCACTATTTATAAACAGCTTCGAAGAGTTCGACAACTGCTTCTGATCACTGACACTCACTGACGACTGCGTGTGAAAGCCACGGTAGTCGGCGCGCGACTGGCAGTGGCACCCGTCGGGGACCGATGCAGAGGCCGAAGCGCCAGGCACGCGACGCGCGTGGTGACGGGAGACCGCACGCGACCCGTCAGCGATGAGGTCGCTTTTCTACCTGGGTTCGCAAGTGCGAACATGTTGGGCTATTGCATCATAGATTGGATTGGACCCAACTAACATGAGGTAAATGGTAACCCTTGAAATTAATTGAAATCTTACAGTTTACATTTAAACCAATCGTATTGGGCTATGTCTATGTATCTAAGTATCTGTCATAGCCATAATTTACCGTCAATGCTACAACTTTGCCTACGGTGCTCAACTTGGCTTGGCATGAAATGGTTTTCTTCACTAAACAGCTATTTAGGTATATCTTAACAGATGTCCTTCGTTCACCCATCTCAGTATAGGAATTAACTATCTGGGAGTTTGAAATGATAAATCAGAAGTAAGTACTTAATTATGAACGTGTATTACTTAGCTCGCGACCGGGAGACAACTGGCGGGCGAGCTTAGCGTTGGACCTCCCGTAGGCGCGCGGAATGCTGACAACGCATAAGCTGTTCCTTTACTCAGGAATAAGATATGAATAGATTGGTGAAGAAAGCCATATTTTTCAAACCAGGCAAAGTTCTAAACTTGTATAGATGTCATATACAAAGGAAAAAGTGACCAACGCCTCCGGTGCCCAAGGCTGGATTCGAACCAGCGTCTTCTGCATTCGCGGCAGACTCGTTAACCAACTTCGCCACCTGGCCACGAAAGCACCGGTCGAATTTTCCCGTGTATATGCAATCTTTGTAAATGCTAAGGCGCATTTGGTCAATCATTTAATATTCATTAAAAATAATTTGATTTGTTCTTTCAGTTTCAGGCAAAGTTCTATTCTAGCACGCATGACGGTGCCCGATTATTTAAGTTCACTAACGCGGACTACCCTTAGTATCCCCTACCTATTTCTACTCACATAAGCAGCTTAAAACCCCTTATAGTTAAAGTGGCCCGTTTTTATTGCTCTTGCATTGATTATCGTACCAGATGTCTTCAATAGGCGCTCGCGTTGCAGGCTTGTTATACAAATGTGCTGAGGATCCTGACAGTAAGAATACCTACTCTCGACCCGTACCTAAATAAGTTGACACTACTGCGCATGTTTGCGTCTACTACCGCCGACACTTCAAAGGGCCCGCGCAGGAATAGTTATTAGCAGCAATTTAAATGTACTAATAATTAAGTTGTTAAGCACCTAGCTTGATGCCTATAATACACTTTATATAATGTGTTCGACTTTATTTTCTATAAAAAGCCGTTAACGTGCTCGCGGCAACTTTTGGATATTCTAGTGCCCGTATTAGGCTATTGTGTACGCTTATTTGTCATCTTTTATAAAATTAATTTAAATAAAGAACTTACAAAAGGTAGAGTCCGTAAGTCCCGTTCTAAAAACATATTTCCTAGAACATAACGGCCTTCTGATGTTTTTTTATAAAAACTGTTACAATTTCGGTAACGGTCCCATTTTTTTAATACTTAATTGCATAAAGTCGTCTCCGACCGCCCTAAAAAAATTACTTCCAAACACTGCTCTATTTGACTAATTTTTATGGGTTTAAAATAGAGCGATGTGCTTTTGTTCTTTTTTAGAGCCAGGTAGCTTTAGGTACCGTTTCTCAGCTGTGAACCCAAATTCCTTTTTTTCTTAGAACCTAATCCGAAATAATTAAAAGAACATTTTTTTTACTCGCTTTTTAAGACTTTTTAGATTAAACCTAATTTAGGTGCCTATTAGGGTTACAAATGAGACAATCTCGTCAATAAAACAGTAGGTATACGTTTATTTAGATTTCAAATACCTACTTAATAATTTTTCACAAATCCGTACGCTTCGATTAAATTCATTTTATTCAAGTATAGGTAAGTAGATCAATCGACTAAGGATGAACGCCACAGTGCTTTTAACCGTACCAGCCCATGCCATCTTTAATCTTGAGTCATTCGCAATAAAGGTGAGCATGGTGTCAACTATTGGGCGTTAATGTGTCGAGCACCAGGACATTACCTTAATCCAATGATTTAATTTTGGTCTAAACATTCGATCCCTTTTTCTTGCCCAGTTTTATATCAACTTGGCTATAAAAGTTTACGGTTTCACTCACGTTTATTTAGTCATGATGTAGATGCTGAGCTTGAAGTGGAGGCCTAGGCTCTCCGAAGTGCGTTGTGATTGTGACACTTGTGACTAAATAAACATCAGTGGAACCGTAACTTTCATAGTGTCAGTATATGTCACGAAAATTTATAATTGTTTCTATTCTCTATCGGAATTGATAACAAGTTCTTTGACTTTGATGCGATTAATTTTTCCATTAGATGTCACCGGCAGCTCGTCTACGAACACGACACCTCCGTACAGCTGCTTATGGACGGACATTTGGTCTGCAATAAAGAGAAATACTTGATAAATAACATTTCACTATAGAGAGGAATGGCTCAACACGGAGCGCATAGTAATACTTAGTAGTCGGTACGATCACGTAGGGCTCTATTTAAACGCACAGAAAGAAATTAAGAAAGAATGGACCAAAAACGATTTAAATGTTAGATGGGGTGCGTCAGAATCACTTCAATCTCTGGCGGTAGAACCTGTGGGATCACTGCTCTAATGCTTGAGCATAGGTGGACGCGTCTGCGCATGGTATCTGCGTCTCGTTCTTACTCGTTAATGTATGGTATGTGTAGAGCTAGCATAAGGTATACTAACTAGCGACGAGCTCCTTGATCTCCTGCGCCGACACGGTGGCCCCCGGGCGCCGCATCACCACGCACGCAGCCACCCGCTCCCCGTCGTCGGGGTGCGGCACGCCGGTCACACACACATCCTGCACGTCTGGGTGCGTCAGAATCACTATCTCTGGTGGAACATCCTGAGATCACTGCTATAAGGTATACTAACTGGCGACGAGCTCCTTGATATCCTGCGCCGACACGGTGGCCCCTGGGCGCCGCACCACGCACGCAGCCACCCGCTCCCCGTCCTCGGGGTGCGGCACACCGGTCACGCACACATCTTGCACGTCTGGGTGCGTCAGAATCACTTCATCCATCTGGTGGAACAACCTGGGATCACTGCTATAAGGTATACTAACTATACCTACTACTACTATATGCCTATGAAGCCGGCCGGGAAGCTAAGGTCCCGGGTTCGAAATTCGAATCCTGGTCAGGGCATTTATTTGTGTGCTTATCACAGATGTTTAACGGCCTCCATAGCCCAGTTGGTAAGTGACCCTGCCTACGAAGCTGGAGGTCCCGGGTTCGAATCCTGGTAAGGGCATTCATTTATTTGTGTGCTAATCGCAAATATTTGTTCCTGAGTTATGGATGTTTTCTATGCATATAAGTATGTATTTATCAATCTAAGTATGTATATCGTCGCCTAGCACCAGTAGCACCCATAATACAACACGGAGAGAAATTTTTACTAGAAACAAGTAAAAAATAGTAATTCCCAGGACAAGTAAATAATTTACTAAAAACAAGTAAACGTTTGCTAAAAACAAGTAGACGCTTCCCTGTTTTTAGTAAAGTTTACTATTTTTTAGTAAACGTGTACTTGTTTTTAGTAAAAGTTTCCTTGTTTTTAGTAGGTAAACGTTTACTTGTCCTGGGAATGACTATTTTTTTTTACTTATTTCTAGTAAAATTTTTCTCTCCGTGAAGCTTTGCTTAGTTTGGGGTTAGGTTGATTTGTGTAAGATTGTCCCCAAAATATTTATTTATTTATTTGTTCCTGAGTTATGGGTGTTTTCTTTGTATTTAAGTATTTATCTATATCTATCTATTATATATATCGTCGGCTAGTACCCACAACACAAGCCTTATTGAGCTTACTGTGGGACTAGGTTGATTTGTGTAAGATTGTCCAAATATTTATTTATTATTATTATTTATTTATTTATTTAACTGGCGACGAGCTCCTTGATCTCCTGCACTGACACGGTGGCCCCCGGGCGCCGCACCACGCACGCAGCCACCCGCTCCCCGTCGTCGGGGTGCGGCACGCCGGTCACGCACACATCCTGCACGTCCGGGTGCGTCAGAATCGCGTTTGTATAGTACGGGGACCATAGGTGCGAATTGTGTAGGAAAGTGCCCCCCCCCCCCCCCTGAACGAAATCCTGGATCCGCGCCTGCATCAGCCCTAACAAACTGTAGATTTGCGGTAACTGCTCAACGGTCGCATCCTATTCACTTAACACCCACTAAATACCGATAATTTTGTGCGGTACAACGCCAAACCATTGGAAACGCTAATTTCACACCCTGTCAAAACGTCTTAACTCCAGCTAAACTTGATTGGACGGAAGTCATTTTTCTCAGCACGAAATTCGTCGCGGTGTCTTAGTACCGCGAACAGGAGCCATATTCGACATGGCATAATTGACATTAGCTGACGAGACCACTGCGAGATCACTTTTTTGTGACAGCCACAATCGCCATGGAATCACTCAAAAGTGATATCCACCTACGTCAAAATCAACACGTCTCGCTAGAGGATTGCCTCTATGGGCATGGGCGCCATCTTATTAGTTTTGACGTAGATGTCAGTATATTAGGGGAATCCCACGTAGCAAATAGTAAAGTAAGTAAAAGTAGGTAAAGAGAGCCAGCCCCCTTGAAGCATTTTATGAAAAGTCATTTGAAAGCGACATCTATATGTACAGTGCCACCAATAAGAGTAGAAATTAAAAAGTGGCTACATCGTAGTGTCGTCCCTTTCAAATCAATCTAAAAAAACGGGACGACACTACGATGTTGCCACTTTTTAATTTCTACTCTTTTTGGTGGCACTGTATTCGAGATTTGTATATAAGGGACGCGACATATGAAAATGAAAACACATAAAAATATGTTCGTCTCGTTTTAACTCACCTCTATATCCATAATCAAAAAGAGAGACAGGTATTTACGTAAAAACCCAATGCGGCCGAAAAATTCGCCATATTGTGCGCCCATGCCGTCATCGTCTGTCAGTTGAGTAGTAATTTTCATAGATATACTTACCATAGATAAACAAGATAATACACAGGCCTTGAAAAAACGAGCCGAGTGAGATGGCACACGGGGAGACCTTCATCTTCACCTCTTTCTATTAGAGTGACCACGTTAATTTCAAAAGTTAGGAATTCCTTGGGAAATCCTCGTTCAATTAATGCTAAGTATGTGTTATAATATTCAGTCCTAACAAATTTTTATTCGTAGGTACTCAACTCATTTTAAATCCTATAGTCATAATGATATTTTGTAGAAGTTCGGAAAGAGAAGTGTTGTTAGAATGCGTGAGCTTTCATATCAGCCACGACACTTATCTTTCCGAACAACCATTCCTCTGCTATGTCTACGTAATGATTTTTTCCATTTTTGGGCTGAGGGTTTCGGTAAAGTCTTGGCAATTAGTCCACCTACGCATTCGCATCCGAATCACAACCAAAACAGAACTGACAAGGACGCAACTATCTCAACTTGCTGTAGAGTAGTGTAGAGTGAGCAGGCGGTTATTAGATACAGTCGCCATCAAATACTGTAATACTGTACTAACCACCTTATTGGCAAGATTCAGCGGCGGCGCGTCATAGGTACAGTCGTCATCAAATATATCGGACCGGCCAGGTTACTCAACATCTGAACATGCACTTTATCGCCTTGGAAGTAGAGGCGTTGTTCAAATACTCGTGACTACCTTGGCCGCTCCGATATATCTGATGGCGACTGCACATACAAGGACTTGCAATCCGGATATTTTGAATAGTAATTTGTATGGAATTATCCGGACAATTAATAATAATAAATATTAGGACAATCTTACACAAATCAACCTAGTCCCACAGTAAGCTCAATAAGGCTTGTTTTATGGCTACTAGGTGACGATATAGATAGATATAGATAAATACTTAAATACATAGAAAACATCGATAACTCAGGAACAAAAATCTGTGATTAGCACACAAATAAATCGGGATCTCCTGCTTCATAGGCAGGGTCACTACCAACTAGGCTAGGAGGCCGTTAAACAATTGCAAGCCCTAGTAGGTACATACCCATTGGGAAAGCTGCAGTTAGTGTTGTTTGAATTTAGAAAACAGTGCGTTAGCTACATCTGCTACTGACTGGATGTGTGGAGGCTCCTATTATCTATTATCGTTGGAAAAATCAAACATAAGGAAATAAAACACACCATAGGTAGGTATTCTAGAAATATTTAAGTCGATTATCAAGATAATGCTGACAGCACAGCAAAATACAACTGTGCATCAAAACCGGAGATAGATGGTCTATTATTCTCATAAAGAACAAAACTCAAACCTTAAACTTGTCTCATTAGTCATATGAAGCGGACACCCTATTTCAAGATTTAAGATTTTTAACGATATTTTTACTTACTACTAGACGAACTACTAGTTATAAAATAATTATTAAAGATTTTTCGTGCTAGTTTATTAACTTATTAAAACTAGTAGTCCGCCTCGAACTGAGAACTCGCGATTTACTTGCAAACGAGTTAACCAATATAAGAAGACCCTAAGGAGGATTTTTTTTCTCCTTCTAGCTCCATAACCACTTGATGGATCCTGCTCATATACGAACTTACAAATTTTATGTATCTCTGCTACAGCCCCAAGAAATTTCACAAAGATCAGAAAAACGTTACTAAAGTTATCGTCGGACAAACTATCGAAATCAAAAAGCCATCCAAATGCCGAGACGTCCCAGTAGCCAGTTGACAATTCGGTCTGGCTGGAGTTGTTTGTAAGAACTCTCTTCGCTTACGCTTCGCGAGTTCGATAATTTTAAACAAAAATAGAACCGGCTTCATTTAGGATCCGCTATTCCAAGAGGAAGTGGCCGAGTTGCTTTAAAAAATAGTGAAATCACTATAGATGTGCCTATAATAGTTGAAGATAAATACTTTCACGCTTCACGCTAAATACTTTTTACCACAGAATTATTTTTTTTCCGAATGGTAACGTTTAGAGAGGGACAGAGGTCTCCCCGTTTTAGCATCTCTCTCGGCTCGTTTTCCTCCTTCACCTATGTCGAGCGAAAATTAACCTTAAAGTAATCACATTAGAGTATATTTGACTTATTGATATTTTTGGCTGATATTGCTCCAGTTTAAAGTTTCTTCATGATTATATGTCAATGCCTAAAATAATTATTAGACATTTGATATACTTCACATAAATAAACATAATAGGTACTGGAGCCTGCCATACTGTAAATTTATCAAAAATCTTATCGGTCGGCTTCCACAGCGATGTACAGCCAATCTCGGAGATCGTAAAAACATAAGTCTTAAAGACTTAAATCGAAAGAGATTAAAATTTGTTGTTTAATCACAAGGAAAAAAATTGCGCTTACGAACTTTTAGGGTACTCAACTCAAGTGATATGCCTTTACCGAAATTTACGAAAACGAAGAGAATTTAAGGGGAAAGTTCTCGGTAACATTCTCCGCGGCGGTAATTATCGAGAAAATAGTTTAAATTTCCAAATATTCTTACTTTTAGGGTTCCGTACCTCAAAAGGAAAAAAAACGGAACTCTTATAGGATCACTTTGTTGTCCGTCTGTCTGTCTGTCTGTCTGTCTGTCTGTCTGTCTGTCTGTCTGTCTGTCTGTCTGTCTGTCTGTCTGTCAATACCATTTTTCTCAGGAACGCGTGGAGGTATCAAGCTGAAATTTATACCAAATACTTAGGTCTATTGTCCCTTGAAGCTGTGAAAAAATCAAACTTAAAAGCCAACGCAATCAAAAGATACAGTCGTTTATGCTGCAAATTTTAGAGTTTTCGGCACTCGCAAAACCTACGGGGTACTTCCCATGAACTCAGAAACTTGAAATTTGGCACGAAGCAACGACATATAGCATAGACAAAGGAAAAATTATAAAAAGTAGACATTTTTAGTAAAATCATACAAAAATATATATTTAAAATTTTAAACGTACTACCTTTTTCCTCGTAAACACGTGAAGTTATTAAGTTGAAATTCTTGTCAAATACTCAAAGCTATAGGACTTTTCAGATGTAGCAAAACCAAATTTTTATTTCAACGCAATCAAAAGAAATAGCAATTTAATTTGCATATTTTGAAACTGTGTACTCGCAAGAAACTCAAAACCTAAAGGGTACTTCCCGTAAACTCAGAAACTTAAAACTTGGCACGAAGAAACTTCATGTAGCACAGACAAAGGAAAAATTACGAAAAGTAGATTTTTTTTTGTAAAATCATTCAAAAACATATATTTTAAATTTTAAACTTACTACCATTTTCCTCGTAAACGCGTGAAGTTATTAAATTGAAATTCATGTCAAATACTCAGGGCTATAGTACCTTTCAGATGTAGCAAAACTAAATCCCTATGTCAACGCAATCAAAAGGAATAGCAATTTAAGTTGCATATTTTGAAACTGAGTACTCGCGAGAAACTCAAAACCTAAAGGGTACTTCCCGCAAGCTCAGAATCTTTAAACTTGGCACGAAGCAACGTCATATAGCACAGACAAAGGAAAAATTATAAAAAGTAGACATTTTTAGTAGAATCATACAAAAAATATTGTTTTAAATTTTAAACTTACTACCTTCTTCCTCGTAAACGCGTAAAGGTATTAAATTGAAATTCATATCAAATACTCAGGTCTATTATATCTTTCAGCTGTGGCAAAAACAAACTTTCATGTCAACGCAATCAAAAGAAATAGCAATTTAAGTTGCATATTTTGGAGATGAGTACTCACAAGAAACTCAAAACCTAAAGGGTACTTCCCGTAAACTCAGAATCTTGAACATTGGCACGAAGAAACTTCATATAGCAAAGACAAAGGAAAAATTACGAAAAGTAGACATTTTTAGTAAAATAGTACTTAAAATATTTTTTTTTAATTTTAAACTTACTACCTGTTTCCTCGTAAACGCGTAAAGGTATTAAATTGAAATTCATATCATATACTCAGCTCTATAATATCTTTCTGCTGTAACAAAACGAAACTTTCATGTCCACGCAATCATAAGAAATAGCAATTGTTTTAGGTTTTTACGGAACCCTCGGTGCGCGAGTCCGACTCGCACTTGACCGGTTTTTTTTCAACATTATATCATTTTAATTCTTAATCAAAATATTGGTATGTATGCACGATAAGTCAACATTATTGTTTATTTATTGATATAAATATAATCCGATTTAAACCGGCCCCTGTGTTCATTTTGTCGTATATTTGTAACAAAAAACGAATATTTGGAAGAAGACAGACAAAACGTAAGACAAGAAAATAAATTATGCATTTAAAACCACACACAAAAATAAGTTATGGGGCTTCTAATAAGTATCAGATTTTGGGAAATTTAGGAAAATATTTAAAAAATCGTATCTCCAGAACGACCAAGGACGGAAAGGAAGGATATGACACCACCCACACCCCAAACAAATTTGTTGGGTCATGTCATGTGCCAAACACCCTGTATTTTCCCCTCTTCTGCCTGATTTTGTGAACGCCAATCAGGCGACACTAAGATTTAAGTGCATTATGTCTTTGTAAAAATCCGCTTGTGTCGCAATTGACATCGTTCTAAACTATTCTAAAGATAAGCCCCGCCCCCATGTATCTTCCATTTCATTCTCGTCATTTTAGAAAAAATACTGCAAGTTGTTTTTTTTTCGTACCTGAAGTAAGAACGTAACGCTAACTGATAACCACCGACCCGATCACATCGACATAATTGCAAATTATTAACATTATTGCTTAATAATACGAGCTATAAAATGCTTTATCTACACCCATATCATAAACCCTCCATGATGCGTTAAAAACCGCACGTTATAACCACCATAAAAATAGATTGTTTCGTTAGTAGTTAGAACAAATGTCTTATCTGTAACGATGTTATTATTTTCAAATAATAATCAAAAATTCGATATCATTATGAAAATCCGGGTGGGCCCCGCCCGCCGGCACAATCGAGTTGGCCATAGCGATGGCGGTGCAATCCGTGCAATTGCAGTCATCCAATCATCATTTCGGGTTTATAATATGTGTGTAGATAAAGCAGTGTATGCAACTGTACGTAATTAGCCCTTAAAACGTAACAGTTACATAAACTACTATTAGCGCCTTTAGCACCTCAAGTTAAGCCAGTTTTAATCGTGGTCAAATTTACTTGAGGAAAATGTTACCGAGAATTCTCCCTTTATGGTGAGAATTTCCGTAAGCTAGTAATTTCTCGACGTCACATGAATTGTATCTTATGGCTTGAAAATTAATATCACATAATTTGTTTACCTGTATATATATTATCAGTTTGTATTATGTAGCAATAGCATAGCAATAAACAATATAACTACGCTCCACTTATAGAACTTGTACAAAATTATGAATATGTACTGAAAATTTATGAATTTTTACAAGAAATTCATACGTTGTCCGTTTTCTGTTTAAGATACTTAACGTAAGCTACATTTTACAATTCTTTCTTTATTATTTATACAGAAGTTTTTTGTATGAAAATTGTATAACTTATATAGTCTTTTTTTTACGAAGATAACACCACACAACCCGTAGCAGCTTTAACCAGAGGGTACTAACATATTGCATGGGACCTGACCCAGAAAACCACTCCATTTAATTAATCTTTTCGATAGGATAAACCTATTAAACCTATTAAATGGTTACATAATGATATTATTATAGTTACCCTATCACTAGGGTTAGCCTATTGTTACGGAAACCATTTTAAATAAGGTTAACCATATTCAATGTGATTTCTCTATCGAATGTCTTAACGATATAGTTTACAATAGTTTGATCGCATTCTAAAAACACTTGATAGGGTAAACTTATTGGGGGTTTTCGATTTCGGTAAGCGCTTACCTTTGGGTTAAACCAATGATGTGCTTATCGAATTGATAGGATTTGTAGTAATTTTAAACAAAAAAGAACCGACTTCACTTAGGACCCGCTATTCCAAGAAGAAGTGGCCGAGTTGCTGTAAAAAATAGTAAAATCACTATAGGTGTGCCTATAATAGTTGAAGAGTTCCCTCTATTTCTCCAGAATCGCATCATCAGACCCCGACTTGGTGACAATGGGACCATCTAGGGGTTATACCCGTTCGATTAAAAAAAATATTTGAAAATCGGTTCACGATTCACGGAGATATCGAGTAACATACATACAAAAAAATGATTAAAAACAGTCGAATTGAGAACCTCCTCCTTTTTTGAAGTCGGTTAAAAATAGTGAAATCACTATAGGTGTGCCTATAAGAGTTCCCTCGATTTTTCCAGGATCCTAAAAGATAAAAAGATAAAAGATATTTATTCTTCAATTTAGGCACATTACAATGCACTTATGAACGTCAGAGAGAAAAGAAACTACCACCGGTTCTAACCCTACACCTCTGACCCGAGAAGTATTACTTATTACCGGCAAGAAACTCGGCGGGACTTATTTTTTCAAAACAGTACTACAAATACATTAAAGATATTATATACAATAATGCGTAGTTCTTCATCAGACCCCGACATGGTGACAATGGGACCATCTAGGGGTTATACCTGTTCAATAAAAAAAAATTTGAAAATCAGTTTACGATTCACGGAGATACCGAGTAACATACATACAAAAAAATAATAAAAAAATAATGATAAAAAAAATCAGTCGAATCGAGAACTTCCTCCTTTTTTGAAGTCGGTTAATAATAACCGTATACCCCTTCATTGGTAATCGGTACCGGTCCTTGCATGGGACCCCTGTATAAATGTGAAGTAAAAATTTGGAATGGTAAGCTCAAACATAAATTAAATAAACAAATAAAACTTTATTATAGACAAATAGTCCATACATCTTGTTAGTTATAGTAATTTGCCTATAATTTAATGTTATCTAATATGTGTATGTACCCAAACTAATAAGACTACTCTAACACGTATTAAATTACGCTCCTTATATCCTATCTTTAACAACGTGTATTGACGTCGACCGGGCTAGTATAGGGCTATCTCAACGCCGAGGATACGGATGAGACTGCCGCAAAGCCGAAACAGGATCCCACTTCTTTTTCTCATAATGGCAGCAAAGCCATCAGTTCGTGCCTCGGCAAACATGCCGGACGCGCTGCAATATCGTGGCAGCCTCACCCAGAACCAGAAAAGCAAAAAATTACGATTTAAAATCTTAACATCTTATGCGTCCATTGAAATAAATAAATAAATATGTTAGCCTATATATGTCCCACTGCTGGACACAGGCCTCGTTTCATACACAAGAGGGATCGAGCTATAGTCCCCATGCTGTGCTGGTCCAAAGCAGATTGGCGACTTCACATACAACTTTGGATTTCTCCGCGTATATGTATGCAGGTTTCCTCACGAAGTTTTCCTTCACCAAATAGTAAAGTATATTTCGTAAATAAGTTCCGAAAAACTCATTGGTACGAGCGGGGGTTACCCGAGACCTTCGAATTGAAAGTCGGACGTCTAACCGCCAGGCTACCAACGCTTTTCAACTAGACTCCATACATAAAGCCACAATTTAAGTATTTACATGATCTCCGAGATGGGTTCTACAACGCTACGGAACGCTATGGAAGCTAACCGGTAAGTTTTTTGATAAATGTACAGTAGGGTGGGCTCCAGTTCCAGTACTAACATGGTGTTATCTATATTCGTATAAAAAAACCCGCCTTTTAGTCTCTGCCATGGGATTCCCAATGTCCTGTCAACATATCTAAAATGGTGGCTAATAGCCATAGACAAACACTCTAGCGAGACCTACTATAAATTTGACAGTTAGGCATGTCCATCTGAGGACAGATGGATATCACTCTATCACCTAGCGATTCTACTGTGACGTCCACGTCTCGTTTTTTGTCTTGTCGAATCGCGCCCCAGACTTCTATTGTTTGTGTGAAGTTTTAATGTTTGTGTGGCTTCGAGGAAGGAACAAGCCGGGAACCCTTTGTTATACTGGTTTACTGCTACTGAAACCGACAATACCGTAAGTAATTGCTTTTCTAAAAAGCCGCAATTTGTGGGGTTTCGAAACCGAGTTCTGGGTTCTAGTTAATTATATTTAGACTTTACTTAATTAGAAAATATTGTTGAATAGGTACTTACATAATATTCAAATCAGTTAATTCGTTTATAATTAACCTTTACTAATTACGTGCTCATCCATAAATCACGTGACACTTTATAAGGGGTTGGGGATCGAAATAAAAAATATTGTGTAAATTACAACCAATATAAAGATATGTTAATAGATTTTAATAATAAGATGATCTCTAAAGTGACAATAAATAGTAAATTATATTGAGTGTTCTCTAGTTAAGTAGGTACCTAAGCCAGTTGCCACACGTTCGTAGGACGAGGTGTATCCTTACAAAGGGAGCGGCAATCTAACGAGAAATTAGGTACCTACCTAGAGGCACGAGGTCATCTGAGTCCTGAGGGCCTACCGCGAAGTTCGAAAATCGACAAAACGATGGCCCCGTCTCTATCCCTCTTGCATATACGAAAGAGAGTGATGCAAATAGACGATTCGATGAACGAAGTGCTTCGCGGTTATTCGCCTGTCTTCAAATTGCTATTTCTCCTATGCAATGATTCGTATCTACTTATCGCATCACTATTGTTCACTAAAGAAAAAATGTTTAATAGCCCTGCTATAAAAACTTTGGGTGAGCTTTAATAGTTTTCGCTGGGGTCGTAAACCTTTTCTTTAATATTACCAGAGTGCCCGCAGCATCGTTTTTAAACAGTAAAATGACGGGTTAACACTAAAATTGACAAAAGAAACAGCCGAATGTTTAGCAAACACGCGCGGCTGGCCGGCGTTACTTTGTAACGACAGTTAATTGCAACGGTTCGCCAATAACTTGGCCATTGTTAAAAAATCCTTAAACTGTTTACATTTTTTACGACGACGCAGAAAGGTTGTGTTCGTAAGTTTTTTAAACGTGCAGTTTACGAGCCGAGACAGTTAAAAAAATTATAAACACGCGGCTCCTGACCGGTCGATAGCGCAAAATTGATCGGATGCTTATTTTTTTCTTTAAGTTAATAACAAATGAATTAGTTTAGTTTAAAGTCTTACCTACCCACCTATTCTTGAACGTGTTTCAAACGTCATTTAGTTAAATGAGGTTTGAAATACGTTTATGAATAAGCGGGGTTAGGATGCTGGGTTTGTTTGGGATCAGTACACCAAAAAGTTATAGTTACGTAGACCCAGTTTGTGATTGGGCTCTTTGATTCGTTTTGAAGATTCCAATTCTTTGAGGGCGTAAAGTACACTCGGCCGTAACATGTTTATAAAAATGATTTTTTTTCAAAATATGTACCTTCGTAATAGTTACATGAGTGAAATTGCTAATAATATCTTATTCCATTCCACGCTCATTCTCATTCAGACAACCAAATTTAAAAAAACCCAGCCCCGGAATGCACGCAGCTGTCGTAATCGGTCATCTTCATAATTACACCCGCCTTGTTAACCCGACGAAAATCACTCCCGGGCGCGGGCGCAAACAAATATTAGCATTGACGCCACCGCTCACACCCGCCAATTACACACATCCAAAAATATATATACTTACGACTTTGAACCTTATCACCTTGACATAGGGAGCAAAAAAGTTTTTGTTATAGCTGAACACCTCTAGTGTTAAAATTTGCAGCTGAGCTTGGTCGCTGTCGCGCCTTTGACGAGTACCTTATAATTTTCTTCCCAGTTTTAAGTTAGACCCGCAAAAAACTAAATGCATGATAATAAGGTGCGTCCGCGACCAAAAAATACTAAGTTGGTTTTGGTTTAAAAGGTGATTGAGAATAATAGTACAGATTTTAAGGAAATTTATTTATTTATGTAAATATAAAAATACACTTTTCTAGTAAATATAATCCCTAACGAAATTAAGAGATGAATAATCACAGCAACTTAATTTTTGATTAATTAATAATTACATATACATGAATGTATGCGTAACACTTACTATTGACATCAGAGAGATTCTTAAATACATAAATAATAGAAACTATTTAGTAATTCTTAAATTCGACAAGTCTATTTTTTAAACAGTAATGCGTAACATGAATACTAAGTAATATGGAATCGGCATTAGGGCTTCCAATCCCGATATTCCGAGATCCCGCGCGTTCCTTTCCTGCTGATTCAGACACTCTATATAAAAATTTAATGTGTGTGTTAATTATATGCGGGATTCTGCAAATACCGAGATACCGGTATTAGAATATATGTGGTCACGTCTCGTAGATAGATTAAAGATGCGAGATTGGAAGCCCTGACAATCATGTAATCAGTTGAACCATTCAAAATTTGCTCTTGACAAATTATTACAAACAACATCGTGATCAACTTTTATAACATTTAATTTTACTACATATGGTGATATTATTATATGAAATAATGTCTGGATATAGAAATATTTTCACTGTCATAGAGAACCAGTTAATAAAAATAAAACTAATAGACTACCTATTATTTGTATAACTTATTGAGCGCACCAAAGAATAAAACAATATTAACATCTTAATAAAATATATTTCATACATGCTTGTAACAATCACATATGAATACTGATCTGCAAAGCATCTCACTAAAGCGTACTCCCAATTTTCTAATCATAATGCATTCATATAACATCTCTATTGGAATGATTTTACCTAAGATGCGTTGGGGTAAGATAGAAAGGTATTTTTTTAGGGGAAAGATAAAAAGTAGTCTGTAATGCTCCGGAATATGGACGATTTTTCGTTTTATCCCTAAAAAAATACCTTTCTATCTTACCCCAACGCACCTTAATTAATTAATTAGTGATAAATGATGTGGGCCCCACATATGGTAGACATTATAGTAATAAGTTATTTAAGTATTATTTGTAGTGGCTGTTTGTTTACCCAAATAATTAAAAAAAAATACTTAAAAAAGTATGAAAATGTTTTCGAAACAAAAAAAAACCATTTTGTTTTTCAATCATTTATAAATTTTTCCTGGTTATATTTCTAATACTATATCTAAATTCAAAAGTCACACGAATCGCTTAATCGAAATTAGCCCTCATTATGCTCTTGTGATTCTTAAATTCTGTCTTTTTGTCCCTAAATTTACATATGTGCTCCGCTGCTGTCCTTTTTGGAAACATCAAAATCTATTGTCACCTATAGATGATTTGATCAAAATTAGTTTAGAGACGATTCTAAATATTCAGCTAAGTGAGCCTTCCTGGTCTCAGGCGTCCCTCCCTATTCGGTTCGGGGGTTTAGGAATCCGCAAAATTTCCAGTGTGGCTTGCCCAGCCTTTTTGGCATCCACCCATAGCACGTCTGGTCTCATAGGAAATATCTTAAGGGCTTTGCCCACAAACTATGAGATTGCGGGCTTTGAGGATGCTAAAAATGCTTTTAAAATTGCTTGCCCGGGCAAAACATTCCCTGACAACCCAAAATCACAAAGGAGTTGGGATAATGTCTATTGTGATTTAAGCTACAATACTCTTCTAAACAACTGTACAGGTCCAGATCGCGCGAGGCTTTTGGCGGTCGGAGCCCGGGAAGCTGGTCACTGGCTACATGCCCATCCTTCTCCTAATACTGGTACTTTCTTGGATCCGACCTCCCTTAGACTGGCGACTGGTCTGCGACTCGGGGTTTCGGTGTGTACGCCACACATATGCTCTTGTGGCACAGACGTGGACCGACTAGGACACCATGGACTATCTTGTCAAAAAAGTGCGGGCCGTTTTTCAAGACACGCGTCGCTTAACGACATAATCCGTCGGTCTCTTGCCACCATCAATGTGCCTGCTCTTCTTGAGCCAACTGGCATTATCAGGGATGATGGCAAGAGGCCTGATGGGGTGTCTCTGGTTCCTTGGAGCCTGGGACGGATGTTGGTGTGGGATGCTACCTGCGTAGACACACTGGCACCGTCCCACCTCCAACGGACTAACGTAAAAGCGGGCGCAGCGGCGGAAAGCACCGAAATTTCAAAACGTAACAAATATAAAAGTCTCGGTAGAGAGTACCATTTTGTACCTTTTGGAGTTGAAACTCTAGGTCCATGGGGTCCCAGCGCACACAAGTTTTTTGCAGAAATCGCAAAGCGTCTGGTTGATGTAACTGGTGACCGAAGAGCTGGCGGTTTCCTCGCACAGCGTATCAGCATTGCGATACAACGAGGAAATGCCGCCAGCATCCTAGGTACAATGCCGCAAGGGCCTAGTTTAGATTTGAGCTAGTTATTAATTTAGTTTAGTATTTGTACTGTAGTACCTCTGTATATTTAGTTATGTAAATAAATGTATTTTCCAATGTAAGAGATTTGGTTATTTTATTATAATATTGTAGCCGATTAATAAAGTTGTGCGTTAATCCCCGGAAGTTCTTAATATTAACTGTATTGAAATGAGAACTTTTTAGTAATTAATTCTCCTGTTCCTAGGGTTTTAGGTTTTAATATGTCAATAACGTACTTCTCCAAAGATAACTTTTTTATGTATTTCACGGATGGAAATACTAGGGTTTTGGGCAAAATCGGCGCCATGAAATGATGTTATCAATGCTAGGAACAATTTACTAATATATTCTACGTTTTCATTTAAACTAAGAATCATGCATACATCTTAACCAACTATTCGTAGATATATAATATATGGAAGATACACCTCTTGTAAGTTCCGGTGGTAATCATGAATAATTTTGCATTTCTTTACAACATTCATTTTGCATTTCTTTAAGTCACTGTTCGCTTTTACCTCTTTATCGTGGACGTCAACGTTGGAATCAAATTTTACCGTCACGATATCGCAGGGGAGCCAAAAGTATGTGATTGTATGCAATAATTTTTTTTTTATTCATAAGAGTACAAAAAATATTAAGGCTGAATTTTCATATTCCAGTTGTTTCTTTTCTTGTATTTTCCTCGCTTTAGTAAGGTGAAAAGATTTGTGTTTCACTCGGCTGCAATAGTTATTTGTTATACAAGTGGTGAAAGTTGTATTTTACGTGCGAGTGTTATTTGAAACACGAGCTAGCGAAAGGATTCTATTATTGACCACGAGCGAAGCGAGTGGTTCAAAAATAGAATCCTGAGCGTAGCGAGTGCTTTAATACACGAGACGTAAAATAACTTTCACACGTGTATAACACAAAACTTTTCACCTCACTACAGCGAGGAAAATAAGAAAAAGGGTGCATTTTGCTCGGTTTCCCGTAATTCCTCAGGTGTTTAATACTTCTTCATCACTCGAATCACTAATTTTTAACAAAACAATCTAGAAAAACATGCGAATATTTAACGTTGATATGATGGATGAATTGAAAATATTGAAATGAAAAGTTTTGACGTAAAAGGTTTTATTAAATGTCAGATGCGTTTTGTTCGTACGTAGACTTATTCGGCTGTCAGAACAATTTATCCGTTTTTACAAAAAGAATGAAGATTAATGTTGAATGCTGATATTTATGAATTAAAATAAAGTTGTAAGACTGTATTAAGTGTTTTTACTCGATGCAATTCATTAATTGCGATGTTAAAAATTCTGCACTTTTAACGTTTTACGTTTTGTTAGCTGTCAAATGTCACTTAAGCCACTTGTCACTTATGTCAAAACTCTTTCACCACATGTGGATAAAAAGCGATTTTCACAATAGATATTAAACAAACAAAAAGGGCTTTCCGAGCTAGTGAGGTGAAAAGTTATTTTTACGCCTCGTGTGTTGCAACACTCGCGGGTAAAATACAACTTTGCACCCTTGTATAACAAACAACTATAAATGCTTCGATAACTCCATACAATTCGCTCTCCTGCAATATCGTGATGATATAACGTGATGGTATCGTGGACATCCACGGTAAAATATAAAAGGGACCATGAAAAGTTGATTGACTCTTACAGAACCATATATTATTATTAGAACACTGGATTTGAATGAGAGATAAAGATAAATATATTTGGTTTGGTTGACCGTTAAGTAAATACAAAATTGAGAAGCTCCTGTTGTCATTGACAATTTTTAATGATAACAGCAACGCGCAAATTTTAACGTAATTGACAACATTCATATACATTAATATTTATACAATTCCTCCACATAGTCTCATTAAATCACAGTCCGCTATGTTTATACATACATCCTACCCATTATTGCCATTCCATTTTCACATATACACAATATTATACATAAAGTAACATATCTGTATTCCCATATTTTCATTTGTCATTTTTGGTCTAAGGTCAATGTGGCTAATCCCGTCATAGGGTCTATTCCGTCTACGAGCGTATATTTCTTTGATTATCAATCGTAGCAAAACAAAACCATTTGCTTTTGATTACTGAAACTAATAGCAATCGCTGCTTTGACGATGAAATTATTCATTTTGTTCGTTGTTCAAGAAAAACGCCCGGAATAGCCCCTATGTCGGAATTAGCTACTTTGACCTTACATTATCTTGACGCTAAGACCCATGAGAGGTAGACGGAAATAGTAGATTTATAGAAAACAATAATAAAACGCACAAAGTGGTGCAAAATATAATAGCCATTTTGAAAATTGAATGAGGGTATCCTGAATCGATTTTTTCACCAAGTTGCAGAACCGTGGCGTGAGGTCTAGCTGTCATAATCCACCAATCATGATTAATTATATTTTTTGATTGGTGGAGTTTGACACCTGCTGTCAAAAAGAGCTTTCGCTACAGTGTCGCCACCTGGAATTCAGGAAACCCTCATTGGATGAATCTGTACAGTGGCGCTACCGCAAACGCCGAATATCTATCTCTATTGCACTTGCTTATTCGAAAGAAAGAGCCGCATATAACGAAATATCGATTTTTCTATGTTCGCAGTAGGCCCGCAGATCCTTACGTGTACGTTGTTCCTTAAAGTGTCACAGTCCAGAAAGCATAAAACGATGTGACAGTCTAATCTACGATATTTTACAGGTTGTGCATTTTGCTATTAGACATTTGTCTATGGTAGAAAAGAACCACCGACTGCGCTTATCAAAATTGCTAAACTTGTTGGTTGAAGGATTTACTTGTAAACGTCGTAGTCAATATTATTTTTTGATTGATTGAAATTTGCATACAAGAATTTCTTATCTAGTAAATTATTCTCAACCATGTTATTATTGTCATTTTCCAGTTTTGGATTAGCGATTATTAGACGTGGTCAAGTGAAGCTGTACCCGAAAACGGCTTTAGGTTTATTTTATAGAACAATTCTGAGTTTTAAGTCAGAGCCTCTATACCTACGTCCCTGCAGAAAACATACATTAAACGGGATTTACGGAGGACAATTCCGTACAATTTTCCTGCATCAGTGTCGCGGGCTTATAGTGATTATCTATAACATTTAAAGCACACGAAATGCAACAGGCAGGGCTTGTAACCGTAACCGAAATCCATAGTAAAAAACCGGTTTCTTTTTTCGTTCTTTTCGTTACTGTTTTATACTCAATCGAATAATCCTATAATTTGAAGTGAAAACTATAATAAAACATCGGGTTTTACATAATAACCATAAAATAATTAAATATATTGGATCATTTCGGGGTTTTTTGCATTAACCGGTTACAAGCCCTGGCAACAGGCGTTGCAGGCGTCCAAAGGCTACGGTAACTGCTTACCATCAGGCATGCCGTGAGCTTGTTTGCCACCGTCGTAGTATATGAAAAAATAGCTGCGACTCCACAAACATAATAAAGATATACTTATATTTGCTACTTTTTTTAGTGGCGCGTGTTCACAAAATTCATGTCAGTGTGTTTTCTTCGGCTTTAGATTTTTAATGGTTATTCTTATCGAGAATAGTTAGTCCTATTGATTCCACTGGCACATAATGGATCTCGAGTAAACACTTGAACTTACAACTATTTGTGAAAACACCCAGCTATTCAAACTTATACTTTTAATGATTTCAAAATAACAATACACACAAAGTTGAACTTTGGTTTTCTTCAATGCAATTTTACTTTAATACTAATACTGGTTACTAACGTCTTTGAAAATAACTGGTTTAAAAATTATATAAAATTTGGTATCAATATTATACGAAAAAATACAAAAATTCACTAAACCACTTCAATGTAATGTGGAGAAAATAAAGACTAATAATTTATATTTTCTCAAACATGCAATGAAATGTCTTCGTTATGTGCGTCATAATAGGTTTTAAAGTATCACGTTTAGGGCGGATCAACTCCAGAGAACAGGTAACGATTTTCATATAAAATTGAAGGCCTAGGCTGGGAAGTAATTTTTTTTTTAATTTCCATTCCACATATGTTTATGGCACATGATCATGGCATTCAGCCATTTAAGGTTATAAGCGATATTTACTTTTTGGTTCATTTGACATTCTGCCACTACTTATGCATATTAAAAATAAAACAATAATCAATCATAATATAATTTTTTCCAATATTTTTTTTTTTTTTGAAATTTTTTTTGTAACGTTCTGAATTTATTCACTCACCATATACATTATTAATACAAGTTTACGAGTAGACTTTTGCCTTACGTATGCCGGAAAAAAATTGGATAATTTTCATATTTATTTCATTGCATGTTTGAGAAAAGCACTATACATACCTCGGCGTGAAAAGGGGTTGCCAGCCTCGTAACTATCCGGCCTCGCTACGTTCGGCCGTCTATATAACTCAGCCGGCAACCCCCTACTTCCCGGCCTCTGTCGTAATGTACTATTAATTTAAGACATTGTCACTTTGTACTCTCCAGAGCGAATAGTTCTTATTTTTGTACAGTCGCCATCAAATATATATCGGAGCGGCCAGGGTGGTCACAAATATCTGAACAACGCCTCTATTGTCACGGCGATAAAGTGCCTGTTCAGATATTTTTAAGTACCCTGGCCGCTCAGATAAGCCAGCATTTCACTGCAAGAGAGCAAATGAAAGATGAAATTTATGAATGCCAGATGATCACCAGGTGTTATTCAAGTGGCATTTTTTTAGTCTACGCGGTCTGGTATATATCGTCCATATAGGGGATGACAACAGCTAAATTCTACCCTATATTTTTAAGCGCGAGTGAAAGGGAAACAACGTGTAACGATCAGAATGGGAGCTCATTGGATATTTAGAAAAATAAACTCCGTATTAATTGTAGAATAATTAAAAATGAAGTTTTTAGTATTAGTGTGGTGGAATTTTGTTGTTAATTATAATTACAGACGCATAAGTCAAGAAACGAAAGACACAAAATTGTTTAAAGCGAATTTTAAGACGTAACTTCGGAATTATTTTATATCGAGCCGATTGTATCTAATCGAACTTCAAAATATAATGATAAACCTGTTTAAATAACACATGTCAAGGTCATCGGGTGTTCTCAGCCTCTTAAGAAAACTAGGGTACTCCAAATGCGGCTTAGTGCGCAATTTTCTTTATTGTTTTATAACTTTAACACGCCATCTCCGAGCATTTAGTTTTTCAACTCAACGTGGCGTCTTGCGACGTCTTTATGCGTCCCTGGCATTAAAAGGCTTATCGTGTTAACCTGTTGGCTGTTATGTGTATGCGCAGAGTGTCACCTGAGCGTCGCCGGCGTGGAACGAGGCGAAGCCCTAGGACTCCGGGTACATGATGCTCTCGACTGGCGCTGAGGCGGTCATGTCGTCGCTTTCTGGTAATGACCAGTCCTGGAAAATTGGAGATGTATTAATAAAGAGAAGATCTTACAGTAGATTACCATTCATATCAAAAAACACTTAATTTGCTTATAAGCTAGATTCTTCATTTACACCTTTACTTTTAGGACATAGGAACCATCTATTTCCTGTTTCTAGATCTCAGACTAAATAAATAAAGTATATAAGGTCAATGTGGTTAATTCCGTCATAGCTACTATTCCGTCCACGAGCGTGTATTTCTTTGATTTTCAATCGAAGGAAATAAATTGCTTTTGATTGCTGAAACTAAAAGCAATCCCTGCTTTGTCGACGAAATTATCAATTTTGGGCGTTGTTCGTATAAATCGCTAATAGACGGAATAGGCCCTATGACGGAATTAGCCACATTGACCTTACTAAAATTATAATAACGATATTTCATTACAAAATCTTACGAAAATAGTTTGGTAGCCAAAACATCGAACACATAAAACTTATAGATTTTTTTTTCATAAATAATTAAGGTTCCGTAAACATTTTAAAACAAACATTTTTTCCTTTTTGGATTAACACGCGGTTTAAGATTTAAAATAACTACAAATGTTACCTGCTCGTCAGTGCTAGCGAAGAATAAGTAGAAGAGATTGGCACCGAGGTCAATGGCCGCGGCCAGGTAGAACACCTCGCGCCACTGCCCCAAAGTTTGCTGAAAAAAAAAACAAGGTTACAAGGTTGACAAACACACTAGGAAGTAAAGCAACATTTATGTAAGTTAAAATCCTTTTGAACGCCAAGCATCAGACGGAAAAATCATGCCCTCAGCGCCAACGCGCGCGAACGCGCAAGACAAACAGATCCAAAATATGGACGTGATATCACGTCCGGGCGCTAACGGCACGGCTTTCCGTGCGCGTGATATGACGGCTTTGGCGGTCAAAGGGTTAACGTGCCCACTAGCGCCACGCGTAAATATGTGGGATTATTAAATTTTAACGATAGATATTTGAAAAAGGGGGCCACTATGTACAGTCAACGCCATAAATATATGTACACTTTTGCACCATACTCCATTGAAATAAATAAGGTTCAAAAGTGTATACATATTCTAGGCGTTGACTGTACTATATTTTGTATTACAGTTACAGTACCCTTTGAATACGTCAACATAGTTTTAAACATGATGGATAGAGTGAATGAATTATGAATTTCGAAATGTATTGGGGTTGTAGCTGAGAATATAATTTGACAGTTCTTATATGAGCGGGATCGATCAAGGAGTTATGGAGCTACAAGGCGCGAAAATGATCTTCGTAGGGGTCTTGGCATATTGGTCAACTCGTTGGAAGTAAATCGCGAGTTCTCAGTTCAAGACGGAGTACTAATTTTCATCATCATCATCATCATCATCTCAGCCATTAGACGTCCACTGCTGAACATAGGCCTCCCCTTTGGGCCTCCATAAGTATCGGTCGGGAGCGACTAAATGTAATTTATCTTTAAAGGGGGGGGGGGGGGTTGCCATACGCGCCACGCTTGGCAGGCGGGTTGGCGCGCGCAGTTTTTTTTTGTTTATTGTTGTTTAGGCTTTCGGAAGTTGCTGCTGCCCATCTCCTGGTGTATTCCCTTAGCAGACTCCTACTGCAACCACGGGACGATATGGTGGGGGACAATTCTAAGGCCGGGCACCCCACGGCATACTAATTTTATTATAAACAAATGCTGACTGATAATGCGGCCGATGGCGTAGGGCGCCAGGAAACCGCAGAGATTGCTGGCCGCGTTGGTGATGCCGTACATCGTGCCGGCGAACTGTGGTGACAGATCAATGTGGTTCATCTGGTTACCTGTATATTGACAAATACCTGATCGCTGCTGATAATGCGGCCGATGGCGTAGGGCGCCAGGAAACCGCAGAGATTACTGGTCGCGTTGGTGATGCCGTACATCGTGCCGGCGAACTGTGGCGACAGATCGATGTGGTTCATCATGTTACCTGCGCATTGACAAATACCTGATCGCTGCTGATAATGCGGCCGATGGCGTAGGGTGCCAGGAACCCGCAGAGATTGCTGGCCGCGTTGGTGATGCCGTACATCGTGCCGGCGAACTGTGGCGACAGATCGATGTGGTTCATCTGGTTACCTGCACATTTGAAAAATGAGTACATAAGTCACCAATTATGGAGGGCGGTGTAAAACCCTCATTAGCACGGATTTATAGCCTAATTACCATGCTAATCACGGCCAAATTTCACTAGACCCTACTCATAGTGTAGTGTTACTACCGCTGAGAGTGCTGAGTAAGAATTCACCTTCTTGTCAACACAGTGAATTTACTTCAAAAGTTTTTCAACTTTATTACAAAAGGTTAACATTCACAATAAACTGAAACTTACCAGCGTAAACCGCGCCACCGAAGGCAGAGGTGATGCTAAGTAGCAGCATTACAGCGGTGCGGTCGCAGCCCGCCCACGCAATGCCCAGGAGCCCGAACGCGGGGATGAACGCCGCTGAAAACGTTTTCAATCTTATCCCTGCCATATTACGGTCTATATTTATGCCGGTCAACACAATATTTTCCGTTATAAATAACACACGTAAAGACTGTGCACGTTGAAATCCGGCCGCGCATGGTGTGATACATCTTTTTATTGAATGTGCATATTCAACCAACACTTCTAATTAATAATTTGGGGTTGTCAAGCTACATAATAAAGTTTAAAAAATAATATAAACGTTACGTTGTGTATGAGTTTGATCACTATATATTCCACAGTGCCTATATTTTTTTGTCCACAGTGTTCTGACAGTGTTTACCAAATTTTCCTGTTAAAAATAGTTTTTTATTATAAATAAGATGAATCAAATTATACCTTATTAAATTCTCTTTTCACCATAGTTAACATTTTTCTAAGTGTATTTAGATTGAAATAGTTCGGAGGTGTTCTAACTTTGGTGAGTTTGACTTTTTGACAAAAAAATGGCTGCCATATAAAAATTACTTTCAGTGCTTGGAGTAGAAAGTTTTCCTGACTACCTCAAGTAGAATAGAGTTTCAAAACATTTTTTTTTTGTAAGATGACATTCTATTGACCATAAAACCGGTTGTGAAAATATAAATACAATTGTGGTATTGTAGCAGGAAGCGAGTGAAGATTATCAAAAAACGCTGGACAAAACATTAAAGATATGATGAAATACCTTCAGTAAAAACTGAGACAAGCCCATACAATTTTAATATGATTCTATTTTTATTATATACTACTATGATTAGAGATTATTTATAAAAAAGAACTGCTTGAAAATGTGTATCCGAAAGGGAGATGTACCATGCCATGCGTGGCCGGATTTCAACGTGCACAGTCTTTATATTTATAAAATATAACGGTTACACTCGACATGAGTATTTAGTCACTACGCGCGTCAGTCTTTTTACAAAGTTTTATTTAGCTTGGCCACGTAATTATTTTTGTATCAAATCTTGTCAATTTCAACCATTTCCCGGTGTCTGGTTGAGCTGCAATTTGGTATGTTTCCGTAGTTTACGTGCCAAACTATCTCGTAGGTACAGCAATAAGAATGTATGTACCAAAAAAAATTGGGAGTTACTTGTTATAAATTAATGTGTCTCACGAAAATTTGATTTTATACTTACCTGTAGAGAGCGTAATATTAATATAGCACATGTGTCTGTAAGTACAGTCGTTTATTAATTATTTTAAAACTTTATTGCACATAAATAACGTACAAATGGCGGACTTAATACCTAATGGCATTCCCTACCACACCAGTCACCATTTATGATTAATCTGAGCTAGAAATCATTACACCATTTATTTCCATAATAATTATTTTATCCACAATTTTATAATCCACGCCGCAGGATTCGTCAGACAGATACAAAAATAGGTCAACCACAGGCTTCGTCACATAACAATCAAACTTTACAAGATGAAATCCGCCACAGGCAAGAAAATGCTAGGACTATGTGTTATTTTTGCTACTGATAACTAGTACTATTTCTGTTTTTCCTTTTGCTTGGTCATTTAAAGAAATTAAGTTTTATGAAATTGCTTATTTTCCTCTTTTGTGTAACAAATAGCTGTTAATCCTTACCAACTGTGTTCCAGAGCTTCATGCTGTTGAGTCTCGATATGACTCCCTTCGCCAACAGCCAGTCGGCGAAGATACTGATGATGATCCCGGCTACCCACGCCGTGAAGTACGGGATCGCTGATAGTCTGGCATTCTGGGGAAAATTATCGAACGAGCGGAGCGTAAGCGAAGCGAGTTCTTACAAACAACTTCTGGCTACTGGGACGCCTCGGCATTTCGATGGCTTTTTGATTTTGAGAGTTTGTTTAACGAACTTTAGTAACTTTTTTCTGATATTTATGAAAGTTGGGGTTGTAGCAGAGATACATAAAATTTGAGAGTTGGTTTATGAGCTCGATCGATCAAGGGGTTGTGGACTTAGAAGGCAAAAAAAATCTTCATATGGGTCTTGTTATATTAGTCAACACGTTGCAAGTAAATCGCAAGTTCTCAGTTCGAGGCGGACTACTAGTATTATAATATAATGTGAATTATAAACTTGAAAAAGTGAACAAGGACTCCAGTGCCCAGGGCTGGGATCGAACCAGCGTCTTCTGGATTCGCGGCTGATAGCAGTTAGCGCGCTTTATATAATAGTAGTGCATCTTCTTGAAAATAAACAATACGAAATACAAATAATTTGTTTTTTTCTCTAGTAAGTAGAGTAAAATTTATATTTTCACTTTGCCCCCTTTGGCCGCCAAGTATCGGACGGAAAAACCGAGCGCGCAAGGCAACTCACTTATATTTTGGACGTGATATCACGGGCTGGCGCTCAGGGCACCGCTTTACGTGCGCGTAATTTGACGTCTTTGGCGGTCAAATGGTTAAATAATAGCTTATTACACCGTGGAAGAGTACCTTAGTGATGAAAATGCATGGACTATTCCAAAGACATCACATCAGATTACTTGACATACTAGTAGTCCGTCTCGAACTGAGAACTCGCGATTTACTTGCAAACGAGTTGACCAATATAACAAGACCCCAAGAAGGTTTTTTTTCTCCTTCTAGCTCCATAGCCACTTGATCGATCCTGCTCATATACGAACTTACAAATTTTATGTATCTCTGCTACAGCCCCAAGAAATTTCATAAAGATCAGAAAAACGTAACTAAAGTTATCGTCGGACAAACTATCGAAATCAAAAAGCCATCCAAATGTCGAGACGTCCCAGTAGCCAGGTGACAGTTCGGTCTGGAGTTGTCTGTAAGAACTCACTTCGCTTACGCTCCGCGAGTTCGATAATTTACTTCTATACATTTTAATTTATTATGTGATGTGATCATTCCGAATTATAAATGTACTTTAAAAAAATATATATATATTCTGTAATTTTTAGTTGTTAGTATTTACGTGTAACTTAGATTAAGTATGTACTGTGACGATGCAAAAGTGATTGTAAAATCCTACTTGAATAAATGATTTTTTACTTTACTTTACTTTACAATAGACTGTGGCGGTTAAAATGGTTATAGGTCAATTTTCAAAGGTTGTCGGGGTCTAAAGTTTTTTTGAACAGTGGTACATAAAGTAATGCTTATTTTTTAGTTTGCCCAAATAAGAAGAGCTCTTAATACGTAACATTCAGACATCACAAAAAAAATGTAAACTTAAGTGGCCTGGCATTTATTAGTAGGTACGGAATACTTACAGAGACTATATCGAAATGCAGTATATTGTTCATATAACTGGGTAGTTCTGTGAGTTGCGTGTAGAACAGCCAGGACTGGCCGCACTGCGCGATCAGGATGGCCCACAGCGGCACACACGTCAGGAACTTCATCCACGGTATGGCCATGCCCCGTTTGTCCTCCTGCAATTTAGTTAAACGGGTAGCATTTGTTTTAACTTATTTTCTTTTAAACAGTCGACTACAAATAGATGAATCTACTTTTCGACCTTATTACAACGCAATAAGGTGAAAAAGTGGATACATCTCTTTGTAGTCGACTGAACATAGAATACAGATAATCATAGTTTACATTCGCTCGGCTCTCTGCGGCTAAACGGGTCGTACGAAAACCATATTCATAAACGCAATATTTCACGGTTAAAATAGCAATTTAATTATTATTCTATACTTTAAACGACTTAACAGTTTCAAATCATTTTGTTAGAATCGTTTTGAGCGGCAAGTGCGTATGTCAGATTTTGACTCTCATTTCTGACTTTTGTGTTGCTTTAACACAATCGATACTCAAATTCTACTCTAAGATACTCGAATTTTTTGAGCATATCATGCGTTCTGCCCAGCATCAGCTTGAGCACCATACTGGGCCTAGTGGAGGGTGAGCGTCCCAGAGGGCCGATAGCCATTAAGTGGTGTAATACCATGCAGAGGGCGGCCCGTATGGTTCTCGACCGCGTGACATGGAGGGACATCACAGTTGGTCACGATCCTCAGTTATGAGGGAACGACGAAGAAGAACACAATCGGTACTAAGTATATAGTCATTTGATCCTCACAAGAAAATGAATCGATTGATACGTGAAATTAATCATGCCTAAATACCCCAAAGCAGCAGATGATGTTTACAAACTTTACAATAATTATATTAAAATATAAAAGTCAACATTCAAGTCTACATTGTCATAAAATCTATAACACTTGTGTTATAAATAAAGCGATACGCAGATGTTTCGGGGCAATAACATTAAAGTACCTAGCCTACATTAATTTGAATGCTTAACTCTACATAATGCACGTTAAGTAGTTTCGTTACTTTGATACTGACAGACGACCCAGCCTAAACCGTCAAAGATATATGTATGTCAAATTTTAAGCATATTCCCCTAAGTCGGTAGTCCCCATAGTCCCCTAAGGTAACGGGATATCCAAACACGTAAGATTGAAATGTTTTTGTGCAAATTTTGTGACGACATCAAAGCACTTGGGAGCGTGGATGCGGCATGATCTGAAGGAACATATAGTCAGGTTTCGTGTTAGCTTAATGGTTTTCTCCTGTATTTCATAATTAGGTAGGTATATACAGGAGAATACAGTGAGGGAATATTTTTAACCAGTTTGTAGAGCAGCTACTAGATCCCGTGCCGCTACGCGAAAATGGTCTTAGGAAACCTTTCCTAACTTTTTAATTTACTATTATTTCCATTGTCATTTTTTTTCGAAAATTGTATTGCTGATTTTATGTGAAATAGTGGCTTACTGGCAATCGATAGACCATATATTAAGTAACAGCACCCTTTTAATTAAAACTGGCAGGACTTACCGGCATTTAATAAATCAAACATCCTATTAAATTAACCCCTTCAATAACAAACGGAATGCCTGCATCAAATGGAGCAGTTTGTAAGCGATACGGTGTCGAATTCGCGTGTAATCAGCGTATACATGACGTGAGGTCAGCGGCTGACTCACTCATACTAAAAACAGATAGTGCGTAAACAATAATTTATGGACAAATGAATCGTTTTCGAACTCGCGGAGCGTAAGCGAAGTGAGTTCTTACAAACAACCTCCAGACCGAACCGAACTGTCACCTGGCTACTGGGACGTCTCGCCATTTGGATGGCTTTTTGATTTCGATAGTTTATCCGACGATAACTTTAGTAACGTTTTTCTGATCTTTATGAAATTTCCTGAGGCTGTAGCAGAGATACATAAAATTTGTAAGTTCGTATATGAGCAGGATCGATCAAGTGGTTATGGAGCTAAAAGGAAAAAAAAAATCCTCTCTGGGGATCTTGTTATATTGGTCAACTCGTTTGCAAGTGAATAGCGCGTTCTCAGTTCGAGGCGGACTACTAGTTTATTAAAGCAGTGGTAAAGTTAATATATTCAGCGAAACTAGCTAAGCGTGTGAGGTGGTTTAAATCTCGACACGCTCTTGTTATCTTAATGATAATATCGTGTCAAGATCATTTTCAACCGACTTCAAGATTTCGAAGGAGGTTCTTAAGAGTCGCCAGGACGCTCCGCCCCCATACAATCGTAGTTCAGCTCTCATTTTAAAACAACATGCTTTAGAACCACGAAATTTGGCATGGCATTCTAGTAGTATAGATCTAGGTCGGACACTCATTATCTGTATTTAGTTGTTCGGATATTTATGAGCACCTTGACCGCTTCGATATATTTGATGGCGACTGTACATTCAATTCTAGATGATCTTTTCTATTTCTTTTTCTCCTGTTAGTAACGCCCATTGTACAGTAGCGTGCTAAGAATTTCGTTAAGTCTTACATTTATCATATTTCTGGCCCAATACGGACAATCTATTCACGTATTAACATAATCCTTGAGAAGCTCACCTGTGGTCCTATACTTTGCGTAATATATTCAATCTCCTTCGGACATATCCTAGGATGGCTCTGCGGTGAATCGTAGACCAGGAACATCCACCCGATGAACCAGACCACTCCGAGACCTCCGAATAGATAGAAGCAGAGTGGCCAGCCGCCGCCCCAGTCTAGGGTGCATAGCCAGCCGGATATTGGTAGGGAGATCACTGTACCGAAGTTTGAGCCTGCAAAAGACACCTTATTTACTAAGTTGTAAAGTCTGAAATTAAGAGAAACGGCAGTAAGCAATCAGTTAAAAGAGTTGACGATGTGTACCAGTGTACGGAAAAAGGGACCACTTTGTCGATATGGAGTTACTAGTACTTTCTAAAACTACACAATGTACACTATCTATTGGTGAAAGAAAAAAGTGCCCTTGTAAATCGACAAAGTGGTCCCTTGCACTAAACTCGCCCACAATTATTTGAGACAATTCAGTCACTTCTGGATAAGATTAAGTCAGGATTGGGATGATTTGGGTACTCACTTACTCAGTACCCTAGTGCTTGCAACAGCGTTAGAAAATCTAACACTCATGAGTCTCATGACAAAGAAAATTACGATTACGTCATAGATTAAGTGACTATGCTATATTGAAATTCGTGTATCACCTGCATAAACATACGCAGCAAACTTGGACCTCTCCAACGGCGGAATCCACCGAGCCAGCATAGCGTGCATGGCCGGATACGTCACGCCTTCACCCAACCCCTCTAGCGCTCTCACGACTATGAAAAACTTGAAGTCTGTGTACGCGGCAATTGGACTAAGAATGGTGAATATGGCGGTCAATAGGACGCCTACACCGTATACTAGTTTACCGCCGAATAGCTCGGCTATACGGCCTCCTGGGATCTGTAGAAAAAGCATAGATTATATACACACCAAGACAACAAAATTACGAATTTTAGTATTTTTAAATCAACCAAAATGTATTATATGTGGAGTCATTGTGACATCAAAGTTTTGTTTTTATAGTAACTTTATAGTAAGAAATCGTTTTAACAACTCATAAAGAGGGGGCAGAGTAGCTGATATATTATAAGTTATAATGGGTCCAGTCGTCCAGTCCACCGTATTTCAATTTCAAACAGTTACATTAAACAGTTGTAGTAGGTAAAGGTGTCGTAATGAAATGATTTACCTGTGTCAGCACATATCCATAGAAAAATGAGCCGAGAATAATACTCTGCTGTTCCGCAGACCAATTAAAGTCACCATTTTTCTGAAACAATATAATTAAGTTAATTTTTAGAACAAATCGCACAATACATTGCTTTAGGGATGTTAATATATTTCCTTTTCATGAAATGGCTGAGTCAGTTTTTTACACACTTTTCCTGGTGTCTTATTGAGCTATTAAAATACTTTCTTAATTTTGATGCCGACACAAACAGTTTGTTAACATGGAGTTTATCTGATGATGAAGCTCAAACCCTCAGCAAAGAAAAAGCAACAACTGACGACTTTGGCACCAGCTTTTACGAAAGTGACTGTCATCTGCCCTGGACTGGATATTAGTAGTAAAGTAAAACACTTTATTAGGCGTGTTCACACCTGACGCCCTGCATCGCGAGGAAATTGCCGCGCGAGGCTGCTCGGGTAGTGTTGTGTGCGTGCCTCGCCCGAGGCATTGCGACCGCACGTGCGTTTGCCTCGGCCGAGGCACGCCCCCACTGGCCGAGCTGCCTCGCGCGGCAATTTCCCCACGAGGCAGTATATCAGGTGTGGACATCTATTGCACAAAACAAGTACATGACCATTAGAAACTAAGGTAAGTGTGTACAAAGGCGAGCTTATCCCACATTTTAACTAGTGATTGACTTACTGGTACTACTGTGCTATTATCAGGTATACTAGCCGGACACACATCCAGCGTGGAGTCGTTTGTCAACGGCACCGGGGCTGTGGAGTTTATCATGGCCACTATAGCCACGGAAAGGTTCACTCGCATGGCATATACGTTGGCAAAGCCCAGGAAGCCCATGATGCCAAGCACTGTTCGGCTTTTGATCCATCCTGTTGTTTCTTCTGCAAGCAAAGACATGTGGTTTATGAGTCATGGTATTTACTAAAATATGAGATGAGAATTTCAAATGCAGTAAATAATAATGATAACAAGCTTTTCTTTAACCATCTTCCAATTTTTACATTGCTTCGTAAATATTTCATGACTTAATTCTAAAGTATTCGTTTTTTTGCAGATGTAGTTACCTTAAAAATAACTTTGGCAAGTCTGTAACAAATATTTTAACACATGAATTTCCCTAAAGATCATTTTTGAAATATTCGTTACTTTTTGTAAAGAGCCAAGGCCAGTTTTATAAAGCTACAAGTTACAATTTACAAGCGGAAGTCTTTTTCTAACACATAGGGTTAGAAAGAGAGTTCCGCTTGTAAATTGTAACTTGTAGCTTTATAAAACTGGCCTCAGGAAGTCTGGCATTTAATTTACTTAATTTTATTACCAAACCTTCCCAGTGTAATTCCATTACAGTTACAGTTAATGTTATTGATAATATTCCGCCCTTTACACCCACTGACCTACATGCATAGATCAGTTTGTATGTATGACTAATACGAATAGCAATAAATACCACAATCTTTATTATTATGTGCTTATTGTAGTAATATGTAATAAGGTTGTATAATATCAATAAAATGGACAATGATGAACAATACATAAGTTGCAACGTGACCTTGAATAGGATCGCCGGATGAGGTAGGCGTACTTAAAAATATAAACAAAAATAATATGTACCTCGATCGTCCACAATAAGGTTGCGGCTGCTGTTTGTTACATTTTCCTCGATGTCCGAGTTAATTATAGGACTTTCTTCTATTTCCAACGACATTGTTAATTTATAAGTACATTCCGTGCTCCACTTATCATTTGGGTGTTTAAATTACCACTGGATTCGCGTCTTCAACACCCAAGACGGATATTGATCACAACTACTTGTAATCAATTTAATTAAAACTAGGTCCGTCCATTTCCCTATAGAATCTGTTTTATTCAATTGTGTTGTTACGGTGACTCATTCGCGTTTTTTGTATAGAACGATTACGTCTCAGTCTCACATAAACAAAGAAAAGCTGTTCACGTTCAGCGCAAACCGTGCTACATTCCGTCCGTAGAACTAGAATAGCTGTCAATGTCACTGTCAGTCAGTTGTCAAATTTGACCACAGGTTAGGCAATATTTCTATTTCATGAGTGTAAACATGCATGAATTTGTTTGAATTTGGTACGAACTCAATTAAGCCTCGTACACACGAATAGATAAAGGGTGCTTACACACGGTGCAAGTACTTTGCGGATGTTGAGATTATATTGATGCGCTTGCGTCTTTAGGCTAGTAATTAATGTTAAAGTCAAAGTGTATACCAGCGCACTGCGTGACTAGGCTTATCACTGCTAACTACTGCGATCCCCGAAACGTCTATTTGCGTCACTCTCTTTCAAATAAGCCAAAGCGTTAGAGACGTATATAACGAAATGTCGTTCTTGGTAGACCCGCAGAAGCCGGATATGACTTCAGAGTCAAGTCGCCTGTCTCATACTAAATGGGCCCCGTACATATACGGTTCTACGCCGTGCGGTTTCAAAATCTAACGCCAACTAAATACATGTCTTTCGGTCGAGTAACCGACTCAGGCAGCTTATAGACTGGGAGCAAAATCTCAAATTCGCTCTCCTTCTCCATGCGACAGGCAAATGATATTACTTTTGGGCAACCGGGCTTTTTACGTGGTTTAGACCCTGCTGTATCCGAATCGCCGGTTGCCATCAAAGAAACTACAACCAGAAGTGAGATACGGCCAAAAAAAGGACCCGTTTTTTAGCTTTTCTTAAATAACTCGAAAACAGTAGCACCTACCAAAAAATGTTCTTCCACTTAAGTAATCTACATAAAATTCTCTATAAAAAAGGTTCTATACAGTTTTTTGCTGGGATCAATGTTTAATGAGATATTAAGGGACTAAGATAGACAATAAACATATATACTAATAAGCTTTTTCCCGCGAGTTTGTCTGCGTGGGATTAACATTCGCTATAATAAATTAATGAAATGCCGTAGTTTAATCTGACAGCAAAAATAAATTTAACGTATAAGCTTTTTTACGTCTACAGTAAGCAACAATTCCATACCAACTTCAACCCCCCGTTTCATCCCTTTAAAATATGATTACTGGGATAAAAACTATCTTATATCCTTCCCCACAACTCAAACTACCATCACACCAAATTTCATCTAAATTGGTTCAGCGGTTTAAGCGTGAAGAGGTAAGAGACCCACTGACTAGTCCAAAATTATTAAACTCTCTCTCCTTCTCGATGCGACAGGCAAAGCATATTACTTTTTGTTTACAGAAGGGTCCAAATAGGGTAAAAATCTATTTGGACCCTTCTGAATTCGAAATTTAAAAAAATTTTTTACCGGAAGTGAAATATTTAAGGTGGCGGCCAGTATAAACCTAAGCGTCGAAAAATCTATGTTCCTCGTATGGATACCCCCATTCATTATGCTTTATTTTTAACGATTGTTATTTTTGGGAATAACAGTTGTAATTATAATATTTTGCAATTGCCATCAAATAATGTTAGACCGGAAGTAAGATATAGAAGATGGTGTCCAGATCCAGCAAGGCTTCAAAAATGTACTATTCTTTTTTTGGACAGAAATCTCTCGTTTTTTTTATATTATTGTAGTGAGCAAAATTAGTTGAAAGGGTAGTAGTAATAATACACATCTTATATGGAAGTTTCGACTTAGGGAGTCTTAGATTACAATACTCAGTCCTCCTTGACCCAAAAGGAGGCTGCGGAGTATATGCGCGAACATGACGTAAACTCACTCCTGCAGAAGACCAGGCATGCGGCGATGCTGCCGCCTTTACATTCTTTACACCCACTCTTTACACCTTTACAACAGCTCCATCATTCGCCTGAAAGGTTCCGAGCTAGAAGGCCCTCAAGTATTCCGAGGTGCCGTCAGCGGAGGAGATTGCACGAGCAGAATTACAATGGGCCCGTAAGAGCAACGACGACGGGGTACCGGAGGTCTGCAGACGTGTTCCCAAAACCCCGTCCACAAAGCGCGTGGTGGAATACAGTGTTGACGGCGATTTCTAACTTTAAAGACCAGTATATTTGGAACCATTGCAAATAGGTAATCTTTTTTTTTAAATACGTGTCATTACAACTGTTATTCCCAAAAATAACAATCGTTAAAAATAAAGTATAATCAATCCGTATCCATACGAGGAACATAGATTTTTCGTCGCTTAGGTTTATACTGGCCGCCATCTTAAATATTCCACTTCCGGTAAAAAAATTATTTAAATTTCGAACTCAGAAGGGTCCAAATAGGGTAAAAATCCGTGTAAACAAAAAGTAATATGCTTTGCCTGTCGCATCGAGAAGGAGAGAGAGTTTAATAATTTTGGACTAGTCAGTGGGTCTCTTACCTCTTCACGCTTAAACCGCTGAACCAATTTAGATGAAATTTGGTGTGATGATAGTTTGAGTTGTGGGGAAGGATATAAGATAGTTTTTATCCCAGTAATCATCTTTTAAAGGGATGAAACGCGGGGTTGAAGTTGGTATGGAATTGTTGCTTACTGTAGACGTAAAAAAGCTTATACGTTAAATTTATTTTTGCTGTCAGATTAAACTACGGCATTTCATTAATTTATTATAGCGAATGTTAATCCCACGTAGACAAACTCGCGGGAAAAAGCTAATTAGTATATATGTTTATTGTCTATCTTAGTCCCTTATAGTTAGGGAGGCGAATAGGGGAATTTTCTGCAATACTCGAGCGTGGCAGTTTAAGATATGAGAGATACCTTAGACCTAATAGAACAACCTTGTAAAGTATTTAGCTCTATATGTAGTGACGCGCGCCTAGGATAGACGATCAGATTAGTAAAAAAAAATGGATAGTCTGAAATACTCCAGCGCGTCAGTTTAAGATATTGGGGGTTGATTTTAGTGTTTAAAGACTAAATTTAACTAATCTGACGATAAGTCCTTGACGCCGCCGAGTTATAGGGTCGCGAACTTGTAAAAAAAAACGTTAATCCGGCATTCTCGAGCGCGATTTTTTTTAATTTTGTTTTGAAGAATATAATCTAAAACTTACTAAAAATACAAAATCTGCCGGTTTCCGCATGACCGGAAGTGTGGAGGAGCCATTTCGTCTTCCTAAGAACGCGTTACGGCATATAAGTCGCGAACGATACATTTTACAAAAAAAAGTTTAAATAAACAAAAAAGGTAATTTTATTTTACACAAAAAAGGTGTCTTTACATTTTTTTCCAAAGTTAAAAGTTTTTGACTTGAAAGTTAAACCTTTTTCGGTCAGATTAAGAGAACCCACCAACATTTTTGTCAGATTAAAAAAATATGCTTTCAGGATACCGAGATAAACCTCGAGCTCCCCTATGAAAATCTGACGCGCTCGAGTATTTCAAAAAAACTTATTTTTTTTGCATTTTCAAAAATTCATCGTAACTTATCGTCACGCCGAAATCGTCAGTTTTTTTAAAGGGAGCTTCCTTGGGGCCTACTTAACACCCCTTCCGAAAATCTGACGCGCTCGAGTAAATTTTTTTTTTTTGCATTTTTGACTACTTTATATGCCTACCCCCACCACGCAAACCGGCAGATTAGTATACCGTTGTTATCAGAGGCACTCGGGGCATACGTAGTATGAATATCTGACGCGCTCGAGAATGCCCAAGTAACTGTTTTTTTTAACATTTTTGAAAAACCGTACACGCCAAACCCACCGCTAAAATGGTTTTTGCCATACGAGCTTTTCTTTTCGAAATTATTTTATCTTTCGATTTTGATAGGTCTCGACGGCGCCGTTGAATTACGCCATTTAGCTACCTCGCCTCCCTAACTATTAATATCTCATTAAACATTGATCCCAGCAAAAAACTGTATAGAACCTTTTTTATAGAGAATTTTATGTAGATTACTTAAGTGGAAGAACATTTTTTGGTAGGTGCTACTGTTGTCGAGTTATTTAAGAAAAGCTAAAAAACGGGTCCTTTTTTTGGCCGTATCTCACTTCTGGTTGTAGTTTCTTTGATGGCAACCGGCAATTCAGATACAGCAGGGTCTAAACCACGTAAAAAGCCCGGTTGCCCAAAAGTAATATCGTTTGCTTCTCGACAACGATTTCTTGAAAAAAAAAACCAGACTATTAGGCTTGCTTGGAGCCTTAGTACTTACCTTTAAAAGAGACGGCAATAGATTGACCAGAAATGTTGGTGTGGTGTAAGAAATGTAAAAGCGGTATTAGACCTTGCAACCTGCAGGGCCCAATCTGTCAGGTTGGAAGGTGTAATTAAAGGTAGGGCCCGTAGGGAGCTGAAGGAGGGGATGGGAGAGGCAGGGTACACAACAGATTGGGCCCTGCAGGTTGCAATGTCTAATAGCCGTTTAAGCATGGGATGTAAGTACTTATAACTAGGACCTTCGAAAAATAGCTTTTCTTTTTTTGTACAATGTGATCATCTTGTGTATTTAGCTCACCGAAGGAAGCCCACTAACTGCTCGATAGGGGAAATAATTCGTGTATAGCTGAATTTTGGCGAAGTTGTAGATAAAGGTGTCTTACACAACATACTAAAAGTACCCATGGATAGGGGCGCCGCTAACGGGGAGAGGGGGGTGTAAAGGTCCCTTTTTTTGGCTTTTCGTAAATAACTCAGTAGCGGTGGCTCATACGAAAAAATGTTCTTCTACTTAATTAATCCACAAATAATTTTCTACAAAAAAGGTTCTTTACACTTTTTTGCTGGGATCAATGTATAATGAGATTTCGAGGAAATACGATAATCACTTTTTGAAACTTTCGGAGCTATTATTTACGAAACTATAAGTTTTGTCTAAAAATTGTTTTAGAAAACCCATATTTATATTAAAAGACCTATTCAACGACACCCCACACATTAGGGGTGGATTAAAAAACAGAATTTACCTCCCACTTCATGTGTTCGGGAGGTACCCTAAAAAATAATATTTTTTCAGATTTTGTTTTAAAACTTTGTCTGCATGTTCAAAACACATACTCATACGAAGTTTAACTATTCTAGTACTAACCATCACTGCACAAAGCCGTGAACGGACAGACGGGGACAAACGGACAGCGAAACTACAAGGGTAGGAAGTTGATTGCAGGCATCCATAGGCTACGAGAACTGCTTATCATGAGACGGGTCGTATGCTTGTTTGCCACCCTCGTGGCATAAAAAATAAAAAGTAAAAAAATACCCTCTTCAACCTTCTCAGTGATGGTTAGTATTAGAATAGTTAAACTTCGTATGAGTATGTGTTTTGAACACGCCGACAAAGTTTTGAAACAAAATCTGAAAAAATATTATTTTTTAGGGTACCTCCCGAACACATGAAGTGGGGGGTAAATTCTTTTTTTTCATCCAACCCTAATGTGTGGGGTGTTGTTGGATAGGTATTTTAATATTAATATGGGTTTTCTAAAACAATGTGTAGACAGAACTAATAGTTTCGTAAATAATTGCTCCGAAAGTTTCAAAAAGTGATTATCGTATTTCCTCGAAATCTCATTATACATTGATCCCAGCAAAAAAGTGTAAAGAACCTTTTTTGTAGAAAATTATTTGTGGATTAATTAAGTAGAAGAACATTTTGTCGTATGAGCCACCGCTACTTAGTTATTTATGAAAAGCCAAAAAAAGAGACCTTTACACCCCCCTCTCCCCGTTAGCGGCGCCTCTAGCCACGAGTACTTTTAGCATGTTGTGTATTGTGTAAGACACCTTTATCTACAACTATGCCAAAATTCAGCTATACACGAATTAATTCCCCTAAGTTTTCCTTCGTTTAACGGGGTAATTAGGCAGAAATCAGTAAACATACTAAAGAACAAACAATAAATAATTTATCAGTTTTATTTCAAATGGGAAATACAAATAATAATTATCATTAACAATAAACTTAACGCCGACCTTTATAATAACATAATAAATAAACTAACCAACACAAATTTATATTATTAAGTACTAAATGTATACAAAAACGAATAACAAATATTAAAATATTTTTTTTAGTCGATAGTGAGAATTAAAAATAATTACATACAAATCTATTCAAGTGTTAAAATGTAAAAATGTTAAACACTTAAAGTAAAATATAAAATGGACGGACAGACTCACGACGTCACGACGAAGAACGGCTGTATTTATTGATTCATATTTCTTCATGAAATCTTCTTAAATAACTTTATGGGGAATACAGAAAAAAGTGAACCATTTTGAAAAAAAAAACGGAAAATTTCCATATTAAAATTATTAGTCAGTTTTGTGACGGTCCATACAGAATGTGTCACAAAGCTGACAAAAAATGCGGGACACTTTTTTTATCAAGTATTTAAATCGATAGTGCTCGTGATTCTGAATAGAAATAACCCAAAATTAATTAGGTTTTCGAAAAAAAAAAGTAAATGGTACACTTTTCTCAGAAAATACCATTATAACAGAAAATGTTTCTACCACCGTCCAAAGTTGACTGACTATAAGCCTTATTATGACACTGTAAGGTCCAATATCGAACAGTTACTTAGTACAAACAGAGCAATACAAATAATATCATACACATTAATCCTAAAACAATGACTCAATTCTTGGCTTATAGAACGTTTTGGCACATAGTTGATTTCTAAAAGTTTAATTTTCGTCTCCAAGACCAACTAAAATACAGTCAACTTATTCTTTCAATTAGGTACCTATAAGTAGCTTACCAAATTTAACACCTTTTTATACAATCATGACATACTTAGTGAATAGCTTTTCAGTCGAATATCGTTTTCAAGCCACGAGGATTGCTGAGTGGCCTAACTAAGGTAACAGATTAAAAAGAGCAATCATGTCACTATTGTAGGTAATGCAATCATTTTACAATTATTTTTCAATGAGTATTCAAAATACACTTTGGCTCTACAATTTCGATTTTACACATATCTCTATAGTCTTTAATATTATTTACTAAGCAGGCAGGCAGTTATGACAATTTACATAATCAAATGTGCGGCTGAGCAAGTGAGCACTGACTGAGTACGCACTCCAGCCTCGACTACGCATCACGTGATTGGTCAAATTCATTACAGTTCTCTCGATCATATTTAATGAATTATTAAAGGACAGCCCTTTAAAGCTCCATAAAAGTCGACGAGTAGAGAAATGCTATTGTAAGAAGGTTTCAGTTGGTACAGAATGTTATCAAACATTTTTGACAAAGAGCCTGATGGCGAAAAATATAGGGCTACCTAATGATTCCCCGAAATATTACTCGCAGATTTTCCATTCGCAGACAACGACTCGCCGAACAACGATTCGCAGAATGGTTTATTAGTAGATGTATCTTTTGGTCGACTAACGTTTGGCAGCTCTACGGTTCGCAACCGATTCAGTTCGCATCTGTTTCAATTCGCAGAACTATTATTGGAAAAAAATTGTTTGTCAGAGTAATCATTTCGATTCCGTAACTTTTAGTAGAGTAATGTTTAGAATTTTACACAATTCATTTTTTAGGAACCAACTGGTAAAGGCCAAACACGTTCACGGTTCGAATATGGTGCGACACCTACGTGCAAGCGAAGTCTGCGGTAAAATCAGATCCCTAAAACTATATTTTAAATCGTCATTTCAAGTTTAATAAGTTACTATAAATTAAATAAATTATTCCCAAATTCTTCTGCGAGCCCTATGTCCCAGGGATAACAGGAAGAAATCATCATCATCATCATCATTCCTAAATAATAATAAAAAACACTGGTAACGGCCCTGACAATGGTTCACTCTATATGTATGAATAGTAATTACCCTACTTACGACATGGCTTGCCGTCAAGAGATGAACTTTCAACCATATGACGGATGTTAGTTATTAGGCATATCATATCATAAAATGATGCCTAGGAAACAATACTTATTGATACCAAATGATCATTCTTCGAACCGTTTTTCGACTAATGGTTGGTCGGCTTATCGTGTCACTTACAAAACGATCATTCTGCGAAAAGAAATTCTGCGAAAAGAAATTCTGCGAATCAATAATCTGCGCACTGACTGGTCTTCGAAAAGATTACTCTGCGTAATGAAATTCTGCCAATCGTGTTTCTACCAAAGAACCCATCTGCGAATGGTTGTCTGCGAATCAATAATCGGCGAATAATATTTCGGAGAATCAATAGGTCACCAAAATATAGAATTCTGGAGGCTCATAGAGCCGCAGTTGTCTGTTTTTTTACTGTAATATTTAATTTTAAAATGATTTTGAGGGTAACTCGAAAAGCCATAACTGACCCTTCAAAGAGCCGCATGCGGCTCGCGAGCCGCGGTTTGCCGACCTTTGTTATAGTTGATTGTATAGAGGCTGTACTGAGTCAAAATGTGACTTAATAATTAGACGCCGTGTTCTCTTTTGTTATGCCTTGTCAGTCTTATTATCATATGATGGGCCATAAAGTTTTACTTATAGTAGGCATGAGCAGGCCCATGACCACGGTAGTGATGAGGTTGACACTGTGGTTGTCCAGGATGTTTCTACCGCTTATATGCTTCACTGTTTTGGAGGAGTGCGATACAATCTTGCCGTCTTTGTCTAATCCTGTAAATATGCGGAAAAAAATACTTTAAGAAATGTGAAAAACTGAAGTTTTTACCAAATGATACAACTTTATAGCAACAATACCCTTTTAAAATATTGTTGTTGTATCTGTTTCTTTAAGAAGGAGATACAACACAAATCATTGAATAAATACGCCTAGTGCGAAGTTGTCATTACAGAGAAACCAAATAAAATATAGTCTGTCCGGAAAGAGAAGTCCCGTAGAATATATGAGTTTTCATATAAACCATGAGACATCTCTTTTCGGACAACCTCTAACAGTAGTGTTGGCAATGTCTCTGTCATTGCCGAACGCTATATTGGATGTAACCTATAATGTTACCAGCTTCAAAAAACTTACCCGAGTATTGCAATGTAGCTCCCATAAAAGAATCTATTAAGCTGCCCAGAAATCCAGCAAGAGCTCCAAATAAGATGATAGGCCACTGGGGAGGAGCGTTGTCCCACGCAGCCTTGTCGGAGAAGTACAAAATCGCCAGATACTGCGATATTCCTATGACAGTTCCACCAACTATACTGCACAAGGTGCCTATTAGTGTTACCCCGCCGTTGGTACCGGGTGGCACTCTTTTTAGGGATGTTATTAGGAAGGGCTCGGAATTGGCTAAAACGGTGCCTAGTTCTGAGGCCCACGTGTCGCCGTTACAGCAGGAAAATACACCTGAAATGGAAAAATTTGGCGTTAAATACAGGTGGTACCGATAAACTAGTGCTTGCACACGATACATGTAGCAGGAGCAAGAAAAATAACGATTTTACGGGTTATGGTAAGACTCGCGCAGGTGCTGTCGCCATCAAATATTTCGGAACGGTACTGAAAAATATCTGAACATGCACTTTATCGCCTTGACAATAGAGGCGTTGTTCTGATATTTGTGACCATCTTGGCATCTCCGATGGCGAATGTACAGTCGACGTCAAAAATATGTTTACACTTTTAGATCTTACTACTTTGAAATAAGGTGCAAAAGTGTAAAGATATCTTTGACGTCGACTGTACATAATAGAATCCTTGGAATCGCTGAACCCGCATGCTTCTACTAGTATATTTCTAACTAGCTTTTGCCCGCGACTTCGTCTGCGTGGAGTTAGTAATGAACGTGAAGGAATGAATTCTGGATATCAAATATTCTATATCCTTTCCCAGAGCATCTCCAGCGTTCAACGGTTATTGATTCGCCATACAAACTTTCAACCCCTTTTTCACCCCTTCTAGGGTTGATTTATGGGATGAAAACTATCCTATGTCCTTTCCCAGGACTCAAACTATCTCCATACAAAATTTCACCAAAATCCGTTCAGCCGTTTTCACGTGATGCGCGGTCAAATAAACAGACAAACAGATAAACAGACAAACAGACAAAAATTCTAGAAACTGTTGGAACGTGTTCTGTTATCGATTCTAAGTATCCCCAGCCAACTTTTTTTCGAATATCTTCCATGTACAGACTTTCGAACCTCTTCAGCTTTATTATATGTATAGAAGATGTATAGATTACGTGATGCACATATCCTGCGCATATGCTTAACATTCGCCAGCTACATGCTCCACGTGCAAGCATTTAAGCTCTAAGTCTCTTGAACCTTGTTTTGTTTAATATTTACATAAGGAAAGCGACAACCACACGTCTAGTCAGCCAACCATCACCCAAACTATAGTCTGGCTGGCCAATAAGTGCAGTAACAGTGGAAGTAATAAGCTATACTCATCCCTTTTTTAGTAGCGAGGGTACTAGCGTAAGAAAGAGATATTATGATTCTCTCTGTCTAGGCTGGAAGTAGAACAGACCCTGGCCAAACTATATTTATGAATTCTAAGAGTATGCCACTCACAGCTAGGCATATAACTAACTAAACTAACTATTTTGGCTCGACGATCCAAAGAGAATCTTGGCCTCCGAAATAAGAGCACGCCACCTATCCCGATCCTGCGCGACTTCTTGCCAGTTGTTGACTCGAAGCTGCAGCAGATACGCCGCCACACTGTCTCCCCAACGATATCTGGGCCGACCCACCGGACGGCGACCAGTCGGTCGTCCCAAGAACGCTTTCTTGACAGCCCGATCCTCACTCATTCTCTGCTAGGCATTTAGTCTATAATTTTTTTTAACTCACCAAGAATTCCCATAGATAGCCAAGATGCTCTGTAATAGTTAAAAAAGTCTATTGGTTTCTCTGAAGCACCAACGTCCATCAGGTAAAGTATTCCGAGCTGTGTTGCCATGCCGCCATTACACAAAACTTGAATCCAATTCCTCTGCCCCCCTGAAAAAATATTATAGTAAATATTATTCTTGAATCATGGCAGTCGAGTGTAGTCGCGGCAGTCATTATTATAACCGAGCGCGAAACTTAGACTATTCAACCAACCAGAACGGCCATGTCTGTCATTTTCGGGTTAAAGAAATTTTCTATACCAAAAAAGTGCCGATTTTTGCGGGGTAGATAACGTCAACATACATAAACGTCAGTCCATCCAATGAGTATGACCACTGGTCATATATTTTTGGCAGAGGGGAACGCCTGTCAATGGCCGCTCTGTTTGGTTAAATGCACTAAGAGCGCGGAACTTCCCAGTCTTAGCTAAACAGGGGCAAAAATTAAGAAAAATTCAAGAACAATTATTTAGCAAACTCTAAATTAATTAAAGTATTAATACACTTACACTATTTATAATAAGAATATAGTACTGTATATATTATTGTTTCTATACCATTGACCTAATTATAGAGTCGAGAGGTATTAATTTGATAACATTTGACTTCAGATTACTCGGAGAGGTAAGAGTAGTTTTGTTATTTATAACTGACTTATTATTTTCTACGGCTCAATTGAATCTGGGGCTGGCAACTTAATCCCATAAATTGGCGTAAGCACTAGTTATCACGAAAGCGACTGCCATTGCCATCAGACCCTTCAATTCATGAGGGAAACTGGGCCTTATTGGGATTATGTCCGATTTCCTCATGATGTAATCTCAAATAATATGTTCCGAAAAAATCAGGCTGTCAAATTTAAAATGCTTTTGATTATCGTGCGTCATTATTTTGGCAATTGGGACGATAGAAAGAGATCGAAATTGTTATTTGCGACCTTTGTTTAGGAAGTTAGTTGTTTTGTTTGTTTGTTTGCCGATGACTGTACCAAATTGAACCTTGTTGTAGTTGAGATAGGTTTGTTTTTGTATGTTTTAGCTAAGTCTTGAATACACATACAGACCTTCACCTTCACATATGCCATATTTTTGGTAGATTTTATTTGTAACTTTAAATTTATCTTTTATCTTCCATAAATGTGGTGTAAATGTGTAAAAGGCATAGTAATAAATAAATAAAAGTGTCTCGGATTTATATTAATATAATAACTGCCCAATTCATTAGAACTATTAGAAGATTGTTTATTGAGATAAGTGAGAAATATGATAACAAGATTAATTCCATATCACTGTCAATCCAAAGTCCAACCATATCTATCTTTGTGACTACTAATCAGTCAATAAAATATCCTGTTTGAACATCCTGTTATAATTAAGTTAAAATGTATGCTCAAAGGTTAACTAGAAAATTTTCATACAAGTCATATGAAAAAATATTTAGTGTTTTTTTTTTCAATAATACTGTAACAATACAAATGAGATTATAAATATTAATAACTATATTAAAAATGGTATTTATCACATAAACCCAAGTTACTTAAGCTAGTTAGCTTAATGTAATCATGAAACGTATTACTTTTTAGGGAAAGGTTTGGCTATTGGCACATAAGCCAACTCACTTACAATATTGAATTTGTACAATGTATGATGACATGTATGCGCATTCCGCCAAATGGTACCTTACCAAATTACTGACACAAATCTGTACTCCATAAAATAACCAACCTTCTTTGAAATCCTCCTCAATTTTCCTTTTTAAGTGTGGCCTAAATTTTGTTGCTTTTGATGAAGATATGAAGAAAGTAAACAGTGTTGCAAGGAAGCAAAAATTGCTCAGCGTCAACACAAATCCCACAAAGAAACCAAGTAGAGTCCCACTGAAGTTGAGGCTTTTGTTTCTGTAGCCGTAGAAGGCTATCATAATGGGGATGAAGCATGCTGCCAGCCAGCGAGCAGGTGATATTACCACTGGTTCTGAAAAGTGATATTTTAAATTGAGAACAAGTCAAAATAAATTTAAGGATACAAGATTTAATTTTAAAAGTCTCTGATTTGAAAATGAACTGTTTACCAACCTATCTAGCAAAATTACTGTAACATAATAGTAGTTTATGTAACTGTTACGTAATAGGGGTCCTTAAAACACGAGTGTGGTTTTATGAAACGAACGAAGTGAGTTTCATAATAAGATCACACGAGTGTTTTAAGGCCTAATTACGTACAGTTGCATACACTGCTTTATCTACACACATATTATAAACCGGAAATGATGATTGAATGACTGCCATTGCACGGATTGCACCAACATCGCCATGGCCAACTCGATTGTGCCGGCGGTCGGGATGCGCGTGCCGGCGTGCGGGGCCCACACGGATTTTCATAATGATATCGAATTTTTGCTTATTATTTGATAATAATAACATCGTTACAGATAAGACATTTGTTCTAACTACTAACGAAACAATCTATTTTTATGGTGGTTATAACGTGCGGTTTTTGAACGCATCATGGAGGGTTTATGATATGGGTGTAGATAAACTATATATTTATCTTATTTTTTCAATACATAACTAAAATAGCAATTAAAATAATTATGATAAGTGGAGTAGGTAGGTATGTTTAATACTGAATATGCTATTATTATGTGAAGTATCTAACACTTAGTCCAAGGCTGATTACTGTTGTAGGCTATACAAAACTAAACCCTGATGCCACACAATAGAGTTCAATTGCCATGTTTCTCTTAATATTTTCTCAGGTAATATACGCATGCTGACCTTTGGCATAGTTAATACTGCAATATATAGGTACTCACTAATATTCATATAAACATGATAACTTTACATGTAGGTACTTAACAGAATAGAATATTACTGATAACTTTTATTTACTGTAGTAGGCCATTTTTTTATTTTTTTTATTTTCTCATTGTATTATATATAACTTATCATCACTGTATATGATATAATTTGTTTGCTATTAAGGTTTATTTTAGTAATTTTCAACTGTTTATAATGTTTTTATTTAAAAAACATTAATTATTACAATTGCAACACTATTTGATTTGATTAAATGCGTCTCCGTTGACATTTCTCTTAAATAAGATCGAAAACGATTGTTGTATGGTTGTCATTGGTCACTGCTCGGAAACATTTTGGAAAATCGATTTCTATTGGCTAGTAGCCAGTGATGGCGCTAATAGCTGTTCGGTTGGTTTTGGCATTCACTTGCATTCCGTTATAATCACTTGAGCAGTGAACATGGAGTGACATTAAGTTGATGTTGTATTGAAGGTTAATTAATAGTGTATTGGAGGCTAATTAAGTTTAATGGATGGATTGAAAGAATAACGTTGATTGTTAATTAAGTTGATGTCGTGTTGAGGGATTAATAGTGATTGGTATTAAAGTCACAGTAAATTGTCTACGTGTGTATCATTTGTACATCTTAATCCCGGAAAGTTCTCACAAGCTTCAGAAGTGGGATCACTAAACGCCCACATGGTATGGATAATTTTTAGTACCTATTTATTAACCGCAGTTTTTAATTATACGTGAAAGTAACAATTTTATTACATTAGTTGTTATGCAACAAAGCTGGATGTCCTGGGTTCAAATCCCGGCTAGGTTATTTATTCGCAGTGTTGCCAGGTAATTTTTGCGAAAGTCAGGAGAACACTAGTCTAAAAATCAGGAGATTGGAAAAAAAATCAGGAGATCAGTTTTATTAATCAAAAGTTACCAAAATGCATGTTTTTAAGAATTTTTTTAGTTGTTAATTTCGTGTAAATTCGTTTACGAGCTCTTACGAATTGGATTTAAATGGCAAAGTAAGCATTTTCTCAGATCGGGTATTTAAAATCGCTAATCACATTTGAAATTCATTTGAGTTTTTCCCGACATCCGGTTGATTTTTATCTATGATTGACTAAATTCCGCTCAAGTGTGTGAAACGCCTAAGTAATTTTGATTATTTTGACATTACAGACTACCAGGGTACGACGATTTCAATAATAGGATTCAAGTGTCCACACTCCACAGCCGAGAGTGAATTGCTAAAGCATTAAAGTATAGTCCACGCTGCACGAGTCTAATTTTACAGTAATACCGCAAATCGATGTACAGTTTAGCCGTTTGCTACACACATACTAGAGGTCAAAACAAAATTTTTCATCCGCAGTTCTTAAAAAAAATTCCCTTAGGACCGGGGTGCTGATTCATCATTTTTTTGTATGTGAAAAAAAATTTTTTTTCCAAAACCTATCGTGTGTGGTATCATATGAAAGGGCTAATAGAGGCGGTTCTAATAATATACCACATCATTATATTTCAGCCATTTTTTAAAATTAAAACAAATAATTTTCAAAACATACCAAGTTTGGGCTACCCCAGATACGATATGGCTGGTTTTTTTTGGTACTTTATATCAAAAATGATACTAGATATCCTCATATCTAACCTCAGGAAAGCAATTTTGAAAATAATTTCATTAAGTATTAATTTTTTATTTTTCAATATTACAAAATAACGCAGTACAAAATGTACTGAAGTAGAGTTCTACTATAGTCCTACTCCAGTACATTTTGTATTGCGTTACTTGATAATATTGAAAAATTTAGAATTGGACAGTTGTTAAAGCGCTATCTACGTTTCACGCAAGATAGGCATGCTGGATGTCGACTTGCGGAAAATATCCAGTGAAACGAAGTAATGTATTATTATTTAGTAATTTTAGTACATCAATTCCACGATTTGACATGGACGTTGCGTTTCATGAAAATATGGGAAATTATTTTGAAGAAAAAAGAATGTTTCCATAAAATAAATAGCATGCCATTTTTAGTGGCGTGTATCGAAAGAGTTTCTCTCTTTGCGCATAGTACCTACGCATTGACAGTAGTTTTTAATTAAGCCCTTTAGTCATACCTTTAAGGTTGGCACATGTGACTGATTAATTACACGGTTTAATAAGACAGATATAGCACTCACTACGTCACTGTCCCCACTTTGAGTTGAATTTTAACTTTTAGGATAATTTTAATTAAATTAGTGGGTTCTGTATTCTGCAACTTAGGTGAACCTATACTTCGTTTTTATAAGATTAGAAAAATCGTGCGATGTAGTCGAGCGATTTCTGCGAAAACGATTTTTAAACCCTCTATTTTGCCTCTTATTGTCTTAACCAAATAGTTACTTAGTTATAGTTACTTGTTTCCATTAGTAGTGATAATACATATCACTAATAATGGAAACAAGTATTTGGTTTTAATGTTGGTTAAGTTTGTGGTATTTTACATCTATTAGTTCGTTTGGGCCATGCCTACTTTTCATGCCTATTTTGGGGGATAGTGGTGATTGTAAATATCATTGTTCTTAATGCTTCTAGGACTTTGCTGGTGCACAAAAGTTTCTTAAACGGACATGAATAATATTTATGTGAGCTGTCATTACAACAGATAATTGTGATTAATAACCGTAAAAGGGTATTTTCTTGTCTTATATAAGACATGTGTGTGTAGGCGGACATGTGTAGTCGGACATGTGTAGTCGGACATGTGTAGTAGGTCATGTGTAATCGGACATGTGTAGTCGGTCATGTATAGTCGGTCTTGTGTAGTCCGTCATGTGTACTCGCGGTCATGTGTAATCGGTCATGTGTAGTCGGTCATGTGTAGTCGGACATGTGAAACAGAATACGTTTAGTTCGACATGTGTAATCAGATGCGCGGAGTCGGATGCGTGTTTATTTAATTTAATACTTTCTAATATAGGCGAGTTGTCACACATTATTTAGTCAGACGTATAGTCTGAATCGTCGGATACGTTAAGTTGGGCACATGTAGTCTGGCATGTGTAGTCGGGCATTCATAGTCAGACATATGTAGTCAGTCATGCGTAGTCGGACATGTATAGTCAGACATATGTAGGCGGACGCCTGTAATCGGATGTGTTTAGTCTGATATAGGTGGTCGGAATTCAGATATATGAAACCAGAACCGTATATATATATGTGTAATTGGACTTGCTTGGTCTAACATGCGCTGTCGGATACTCTTAATCAATCTTAGCAAATATGTTTGTTTCGTCATCATAGGGATAAAATACATTAAGTACAACAGATGACAGTTTACTTTACAAAGTACCAACTATGATGTACCTTTCGGCATACGATAAATTAAGTACAAGTAGGTCTACTTACAAATCTTACGTACAAGCCCATTTGTCCGGTGGTTTAATGGTAAAGAGCCTTACTAATTGGTAATCTAATGTAAAAATAAAATGGTGTAAGTGATTTCTTATATACACTAAAATATTACGTAATTATTTGTACTAAGGGTCAGCGTTAAATGACTTCACTAAAATCGCACAATGAATTAAAAATATATTGGAGGGTAAGGTCTCAAGAGTCGGTTGTTTTTAACTAGTTGTTATTCCGTTAAACTGTTTTTGTAATTACGTGTAAACGAGTCGAAGAATTGATTAATTATGAGGCGATAAAATTGCAGTAAATATTTGGGCCGCATGTTTTAGTCACGTTCAGAGAATTGAAGACACTTTTGTTGCTCAAGATCAGCACCGCTTAATTATTAATGTGACAGAGGGATCATGCAGTGAATAACTAAAAGTAATAAGTTAGTAAGTTAAATATATATATAATAAGTTAAAATGTATTTTGGGGTATAATTTACCCTACGGTAAATCGTTTATGTTCATGTACTTTACTCACTTATTGAAATTCTGACAACCCTAGATTGAGAATCATAAAAACCATTTTAAGCTTTAACACAAACTATTTTTAGGTTGAAATTCACTTCTTCGTAGTACGACTTATAACCTCTCGAAATAAATAATAAAATTCTATTGTAAGAGGTTTTATTGCTTTTTACCTTACCGCTGCAGGATGAACTATAACTAGTAGTCGGACACGGTAATCTGATATCGGTTCCGAGCCATCGGACACGGGTTTATTAGGTGATGGTTCTTATTGATTAGTAGACCGAAGTTTATATACTACAGAGACATAATAAGAATTTTGTGAACATTTCATCGGCGTGCAAATTGTTTTTTCTAGTACCTACGCGAAATGGATAAAGACTACCGCTCGAGATCATGCCGTCGCAATTCCAGTTCAACAGTTGATGTACGGAGGTCAAAGCTTTGGTTGCGCAGCCGGGTTCTTCCAAAGTGGCACCAGAAACGGCGTTGTACGTGCACGAGGGGAAGGAACCCGACGAAGGCAACTCTGGACACCAGAGCGTACACGAGGGGAAGGATTTGTAATGGAAGGATATTGGGTGGATATATTGGTATTGGATTGATAATGGGTGGATATTGCGTAGATATTGGGTGGATATTGGATTTAAACAAAAAACAAGATGACGTCATAACTCCTCTCGATTTTTTTATTTTTTTTTACTGCTACAGGTCAAATTGATTCATATGGCCTAAAAACCAATCGTTCCAATTTTCATGCTTTTAACGCCATTTGCAGCGTTTTTAGGCGTACCGCTAGGACTATTAGTAAAAAGCATAAGGGTGATTATAACATTTATTTACATTTTTTTAAATATACAGAGGCACTACAGTACAATTATTAAACTAAATTAATAACTAGCTCAAATCTAAACTAGGCCCTTGCGGCATTGTACCATACCATACCATTGATTGATATTGGATTGATATTGGGTGGATATTGGATTGATATTGGGTAGATATTGTTTGGATATTTGGTGGATATTGGATTGATATTGGGTGATAACATTTATTTACATAATTAAATATATAGAGGCACTACAGTACAATTATTAAACTAAATTAATAACTAGCTCAAATCTAAACTAGGCCTTTGCGGCATTGTACCATACCATACCATTGATTGATTGGGAGGATATTGGATTAATATTGGGTGGATATTGGATAGATATTGTTTGGATATTGGGTGGATATTGGATTTATATTGGGTAGATATTGGATTGATATTGGATGGATATTGAATTAATATTGGGTGGATATTGGATTGTTATGGGATGGATATTGGGTGGATATTGTGTAGATATTGGATTGATTCACGCCCACGTTTATGGGTGATGGGGTGATCAATGATGGGGTGATGGGGTGATCAATGATGGGTGATGGGGTGATCAATGATGGGTGATGGGGTGATCAATGATGGGGTGATGGGTGGTGGGGTGATCAATGATTGGGTGATGGGGTGATGGGTGATGGAGTGATGGGTGACGGACGACGGGAGGCGGGCGACAGGCGACGTCTGCCGGGCGACGGGTGATGGGTTCGGCTGTCAAGTATCGTTTAATCAAGCAATGGACGAAGTAAGGCGCTCGAGGTCTCGTGTTCGCAACCCGGTTCTCCCAAGTGGCGGTACACGTACACGTGGAGTGTACGCCCGATGCAAGTAGTTCCAGACCCCACGCCGCCGCGAGCGAGGGCAGCACAGCGATGGAGGCAGGTCTGGCAGTCGAGCATCCGGAAGCAGCGATCAAGCACCACCGAGGGATCGTGTGTAGTGTAGGGTAGTCTACGGACGCAGAGTATCATTGATCCCCTACCAGGGGTCAAGGGTGACCATGATTTACTTAGTTTGAGATTCATTTTTTCATTTTACTATTCACTTGCTTTTATCAAAATATCACATGATCATCACCACCCAGAAATTGCCCTGTATTGTATATATATACCAGGCCGTGTTGAGATTCGATGTTGTGTTGGAAATCTTGTTGCACAAATTACCCATACATATATTAAAATGTGAATTTAGTAGAAAATTATACTACGTACATAACGTTGGGTCTACCCTAGCTTTCACGATCATCTTAGCCAAACAGCAAGCTACGGCTGTAATACGGCGCATGGTGGTTTTTAATTTATCTACTTGGTTTTCCATCATGCAAAAGCCTAGGAACCGAAGTAGATACCTAATGACGCCATCAAAGACAGCATTAGGGGTAAATAGTCAGTGTTTCGCTTTTCAATAATAAAATCCAAAATCAATTCTTAAATAAATAAGTTTCTTTTTAAAACTTCAGTTAAAACATAATTTTCGAAATATAAGTAAACATTTATAATTGTCAATTGTTAATCAAAAACTATCTTTGTAGTTTAGAGAGTTGCAGAAGATAACATTGTAATAATATATGTACTCTTAATTATAGTATTGTGACTATTGTGGCATAAATGAAAACAAATGCTATTCTTACACAAGTCAAGAGGACGTGACTGGTAGTCAGGATGGACGAATTTGTTAGCTATTAAGGTTTATTTTAGTAATTTTCAACCGTTATATAATGCTTTTATTTAAAAAACATTAATTGTTACAATTGCAAAACTATTTCATTTGATTAAATGCGTCTCCGTTGACATTTCTCTTAAATAAGATCGAAAACGATTGTTGTATGGTTGTTATTGGTCACTGCTCGGAAACATTTTGGATCTCTCTCTCTTAGGTCGTTCCCTCATGTCTGAGGATCGTGGTCAGCATCAGGGTTGCATCTGGAGCGGATGATCTGCCTCCACCGGTTTCTGTCTACCGTGTAGAATTGCGCAGAAGACGAATCTTTCACTTGATCGGCCCATCTGGTTGGTGTACGACCGCGAGATCTTTTGCCCTCAGTGTTCCCCACTTGAGCAGTGAACATGGAGTGACATTAATTTGATGTTGTATTGAAGGTTAATTAATATTGTATTGCAGGCTAATTAAGTTTAATGGATGGATTGAAAGAATAACGTTGATTGTTAATTAAGTTGATGTCGTGTTGAGGGATTAATAGTGATTGGTATTAAAGTCACAGTAAATTCTCTACGTGTGTATCATTTGTACATCTTAATCCCGGAAACTTCTCAGCATGCATTCTTAATATTACGATATTTCCAAAATGAGTACTCACCATCAAACCCTTCATTTTTAGCTATAAATTTAGTATATATTAAATTAATAATCCATAAAGACATAGACAGGGGTATTGCTACAGCACAAACGAGTACAGTCACTATGTGATCATTTTTTATATGGGATTTAGTATTTTTATTTGAATCCATTTTAGAAAACCCTTATTATTTGTATTGCTGTTTACTGTTATGTTAGATCCACTCAAGACTGCTAAACATAACAAAAATGCTGCTTAGTTAACACACATTTGTTGAGATAATCACGTATCAGCACAGCACGTTTATGTGTTTATTCACAACTTTCTCTTATAAGAGCCGGAAGAAGAAAACAAACACGCTCAAGCAAGTAAACCACAATCCGCCGCAAACTGCAATAGAATGCAAAAAGCACGCAAAAACCACACAATCGTTTTATGGCACTGTGACATTACTGACATTGACGCTGACACCACTGACAGATTCTCTTCATCAGCTGTCTTTGACACTGTGCAGCTGTATTTTTGTTATAAAAAGCTTTGGCTTTTACATGTTTAATGTTTTTGCCTCTGTATTGGCTAACTTGTTTTTATATGCAATATTGTTGGAAAAAGATACCTTCCTGAAAAATGTTTTTGCATTATCTGTATTCCTTGACAGATGTGTGATGTGACGTTCTGACGTTTCGTGTCGGATTTGTGAAAGAGGTGGATCACCAGTTTTTTGTTAGACACGAAGATAAAAACACTCAATTAAAATATCACATATCGTGTAATTAAATCAATGCAATTGTATTCACAGTTTTGATTATGAAACCATTAATAGATTTCGATGAGTGCCTCAGAGATTCGCCAAAATTTCGGTACCTAATCATTTTGTAATCAATGAAAGTTATTCTTGTTATGATAGAAAGTGAAATTCATACGTGCTGTGTGTGTTAAATATTTGTGTAAGAGTTCCTTTTTTGTTGGTGCAGAGAACAGCTGGAGACGGAGGAGGCGAGTATCGACGGGTTGGAACTTAAGCTTGATAAAGTCCTCAAGGCATGTTCTGTTATGATAGAATCAGGAAAAACATACATGACTCATCGAGGGTAAGCTTGTATTGTATATTTCTTGCAAACGCATTGCTGTGCAGTCATCTGAGACTGTTATATCATTGAATTGTTCATTATGGATGTGGGAATGCTAGTCCATGTTTAACAATGCAGCCTTTGTGTAGTGCCATAGACTACCAAGACAGTCCTATAAAAAAAAGTAAATACTGATATCAATATCGAATACAGCTGTAAATTACATTAATTACACAAATACATTCAATACCAAATGTCTTTAAAAGGTTTTTGTAATACCTAATTTTAATAATTTATGGGACCTATGTATGAATGTAACACTTTATTACACAAAAAAAGGAAAAAAATACAATACAAATATGATAAAGAAAAAACAAAGTACAATGGTAACCTATGATGGCAAGGCTATGTGTGTATGTTCTGAAGTATCTCAATTAATACTAAACCATTTATGTGTTTTTATTTGTTTATTAGAGGTTACTCTAATTCAGCCATTATCAAAGCCCTAGGGCTCCGCAAGGCCTCTCTATAGAGGCCCCTATGGCCCCTATGGGCTCCGTGAGAATACTTTAAACGTTGAGAGAAAAAATACTATTATCTGTCTAGCACAATTAATTTATTTTTAAATTAAGGGGCTCTGTCAAATATTTCGCTTTCCAAAAGGGTTGAAACCATTGCTCTAATTGATAGCTTTTTATAATATTTTTTGGCCTGAAACTCATATTAAATAAATGACTTGCCAACTTTTCTAATATTGTAAAAACATTTGTAGTGCTTTCACAAATGCACTATGGGACCTGAGTGGTTACTTCTCGGAGGACCCCACAGTGATAGCCACGCTGAACAGGATGATCCACGCACTGCAGGAGATGAACAAGTTCCACTCCATTCTCCTGGATCAGGCCTCCAGGACTGTACTCAAGAATCTCACGGCTTTTATTAAAGTGTAAGTCCTTGTTTTATATTAGAGTAATTTCCAAATTATACTAGTTTTTTTTAACTCACAGTATTTGTCAGTTTGTTAGTTTCTTGTTTAGATAAAAATCTTACAATCTGGATTTGAACCAGTTCCCAATGTCCGATTGAGCTGATATTTGGCATACCAGCATAACTGGTCTGATTAACCCTTTGACCGCCAACGCGCACGGAAAGTCGTGCCATCAGCGTTATATCACGCCCAAAGTATAATCGGTTTGCTGGCGCTGAGGGCGCGATTTTTCTGTCCGGTGCTTGGCGTTCAAAAGGTTAAAGGTGCTTGAAAAAACTCTAATAAAACAATGGAAGCTCATTGTGTTTGGGTTTGTTAGGATCATCATTTTAAGCAGTGAATTTTACAAGAAAAGTATAGTCTGCATTAAAAAATTGTATTTGGAAATGACAGACTTATTTTACACCACCATTAACACTGTTACAAATCCAAATAATCTTATTTGGCTTATAATATGGTTCTTATTTTCTCTAACAAATCTTTTGTAACAGAAACAAGTAAACTGAAATAAATAAAGAAACATGGACAAATTCAGCTGCATTATATTTCTTAAACAAAAAATTAACAACAACAATTTTTTTTACCAAGAATATTTTAACTGTTACAATATTTTTAAGCTTCGCCAAACTGTATAATAGTTTCAATTACAAGAAATGGTAAATAATATTCACACCTAATGACCAGTCAGTGGCCTATTTAATAAAGCTACAAATTGACAATTTACAAGCGGTAATCTCTTTCTAATACATAGGGTTAGAAAGAGACTTCGGCTTGTAAATTGTCACTTGTAGCTTTATTAAATAGGCCCCATGCCCAAATTTATAAATTAATCTCGGCTAGTCTGTATCCAGTGTAAATGTAAACTTGTTTGGCTTGCACTGTTAATGAGCTATTATTAGATTAGGTTTCCTCGAAGGAACTGTTTACCTAATAGTGCAATGACTCATGAATAAGCTGCTTGAATGTTTACATATGTGTTTAATGATTCTTTCAGAATGGTACTTAAGGCTTTTTAAAATGTTTATGATGTTTTTATAGACTCTTTAAACGTAACAATAACTGTTTATTTTAGAAAAAAACTTAACGCTTATGATTATTCAACTACAATAATATTGATTTGCTATTCCGCTGTATATTAACGTGCTAGTTAATTAATGACAACCCGTTACTTATTTGCGTATTTTTGCATTAATGTTCCCACCCTCCCGTCGCTTAATTTCCCGCCGCATAATAAATACGCATACAATAGTTCTTTGTGCAACAAGAGAGGAAAGTTGGTTTTTCTTGCGAGTGTTGATTTTGAGTCCTGAGTAAGCGAAAGATTCTATAATTGAATCACGAGCGAAGCGAGTGATTCTAAGTTTGAACCTTGAGCGTAGCGAGGGATCTCAAGAACACGAGATGTAAAAAAACTTTCCTCTCGTTTGACACATACAACTTTTCACCTCAGTAGTGAGAACATATTAAATGTAAAAAAAACACTTTTATTTACATTCCTGAATGAAAGGCATCATCATTATGACGAAAGCTTCAAGAAACAAGATTTCAAGTGAAGTGAAGAAAGTCCCTGGAGTGAAGAAAGTCGCAACTGTCGTCAGTCCCTGAAGTGATGAGCGGAAGGCCCTCTGGTGTGAAGCACGTTAATATACCGTGGAATAGCAAAGGAATATTATTGTAGTTGATAATGATAATATGGACTTCCGCAAAGTAACGCCTGATTCCATATCTTATGATTCATGTCTTGGTGTGTTATGTAATCACAAAGTTGATTATTTAAGCATAAACTTTTTTTGAGAATAATGTTTGTAGGTTTACAAAGAAAGAAGGTTAGGTTTGGTTGGCCGTAACTTTGTTAGTAGTTACTTAGGTCTAAGCACTTATTTATTTATTCATATTTGTGATTATTTTATTCTATTTTGCTAGTTTTTGAATCAACATTTTTTAAGCCAAGTTGGTTAAGGCGTCTGCCGCAAATGCAGAAGATGCTGGTTCATTCCCCTTCCCAGCCTTGGGCACCGGAGGCCTAGTTCACTTTTTCCTTTGTATATGACATCAATATGAGTTTATAAATTTTTATGACATTCTTTATATCAACCAAAGTGTATCTATATAAAAAATGATAATGTGGGATTACACTAAATCCAAATGAACTCCTTTATCAACCGTCATTAAGCCCACATTTACATCATTTCCACTTTATTTATTTGTTGTTAGTTAGCAATCACAAGTGACTCATCACAAAACATGATAAAACTAAAAAAATACTGACAATATCCTATTGTGACAAGATCTTATACAACTTCATATAATGTTTGAATTTTTCTGTAGTATTTGATTGTTTATTTCACTAAAATATTTTTTTATTACGTTCAGCAGTGGATGTCTTATGGCTGAGATGATGATGATGATGATGATGATGATGATTTTTTTTTACAGAGATATTAAGGGTGTGAAGGAGAGCAAACATCATTTCGACAAAATCTCAAATGATCTGGATCTAGCTTTAAATAGAAACTCACAGGTGAATATTATTTAGTTTAGTACTTACATACTGTGCATGGCTATATTACCTAATTCAGAAATTTGTACTCTGTGACATAATTTAATAAATCAAGTTATATTCCTCGACTTGAAATTACGTCATAAAGTATGGTGAAGCCATGGCAACGAGAGTATTATATGTTAACTAGTCTTTTATTTAAAGATGTATTTGATGAAATAGGTGTAATATTATTTGTTTTTTTAGGGAACTTTACGATTCAATACAGTGAAATGGAAAAAGACCAATAGAGGATCCTTAACTTTGCCTGTTAGTTCATATATTTTCTTATGTAGTCTATTATTACATCTCGCTGCTGCCAAATAAATTAATATGTAAATAGAATAAAAACTTAACATTATCTTAGATTTCAATTCATTCCATTACTTCACTGTACAGCAATAATATGGTAAAAGGGTTTCATATAAAAATCTTATCCCTCATTCTCTCTCATGACTTGCGTTGCTTTATCTTAGCCATCTTCACCTATCTATTCTATTAAATAACATATTAAATTGTTAATCGAATACAAACTCTATTACCTAGGTGTCAAGACACAAACCTACCGATGTGGAGGAGGCGGTGAATCTCTTACTGGCCACGCGCTCTTGCTTCCGGCACACGGCGCTCGACCATGTTCAGAAAATCACCATGCTACAGGCCAGGAAGCGCCATGAGATACTAGCTACTGTGAGTATAACTAGGGTAGACAAATTGAACTCTATTACCTAGGTGATAAGACGCAAGCTTTTACACACGGCGCTCGACAATGTTAAAAAGATCACCATGCTACAGGCCAGGAAGCGACATGGGGTTAGCCAGTGTGAGTATTAGAGTAAACCAATTTTAATTTTATTACCTAGATGTTATGTGTCATGTTTTCTTCCGACACCGGCGCTCTACAGTGTTCATACAATTACGATGCTGAAGGCGATGAAACGACTCAAGATGCCGTATATACTCACAGTGGCTATTATCTTGAGTCTGGCTATATAGCCTGTGTGTGTGTAGATCAATTTGAACTTTATTACTTAGATGTCAAGAGACACCTACCTACCTACCTACTAGCACCTACTTACGCACAAAAGAAGAATCACTTCACAATTATTCTTAGGCAAGCCGGAGCTTAATTTGGTTTAATAAAATCATGAACTGTAGGAAAACTGCATACATGCCTGAAAATTAGGCAAGTCGACGGAGATCGTGTTCATCGTGAACTCAATTTATAGTAACATATTTATAAGATGTCCGAATGATACTAGAAAAGAAAGCTTGGGAGCCATTAGGACATCATTACAAAATCTTACTATCTAGGCTAAGCAAGCGCTCGTTAAAACAGTTGAATCGTTGCAGCGAGCAAATCCTCTTGTTTATAGCTAATGGTTTGCCGGTGTAAACATAATGGAATCGCAGTCAAGACCGGTAATACCAATTAAGTAACAATAAGAATCCGTCGATTGCTATCTCAAGGTTAAGCGCCGTGCATTCGCGTCTAGCAGCTCAGCTTTACTATAGACTTGTAAACGATAAATTGTAAATAATATTGTATGAATATAGGGAGAAACGTTGGTAGTCTAAATGTTAGACGAGCGGCTTTCAATACAGAGGTCGCGGATTCGAATTCCGGCTCAAGTCAATAAGTTTCTTAGGACTTTTATACTAAGTTTTCATTTGATTTTTATCAATCACTTATCACAATATCAGTGAAAGCTACTAACTCGAAAATCAGCTCTTAATCCTAATCAAGCTAAGCTAATGTTAGTCGCTTTTCAATCCCGACAAAAAAGGGGTGTTGTATTATAAAATTTGTATTGTAGCGCTAAAACAGTTGAATCGATTTAAACGCATTTTTTTTAAAAGCAGATTTTCTTGTGAGTAATCTTGACGTGTCTTATCAAAATCAGTTTAACCGTTTCGGAGGTTTTTCTAAATTTTTAATTTACAATAGTTATGTAAGAGCTAGTAGGTACCTTTACATATTCTCGAGATGAATTTGCCGAGCGTATCCCAGGCTCCTCAAACGCTAAGATGATGAGTTGGTAATAACAAAGTGGGCAACCGCAACATTTCACTGCTACTTTTAAATCAATACGCTTTGTTTACATACGAGTTTAATTCCATTACATTAGCATTAAGGTGAAGTAATTGAATGGATTCCTGATGCATATGGATGTATATTTATGTGTTGAACTTGTCTTTTGCGTCAGTCTATACGTTTAAGATCCTACGTTTTCATAGTTTTCATTTGTTACGTTACACTGTTGGTTGGATTCATCAAATAGTTACCAAAATAAAGCGGTTAAGTTTGGTCAATTCATCGTCGTACTGCTTAATTACCTACTATTAGCTATTGTCCGTGTTTTGCTACGTGGGAATATCATAGTTGCGCGTATCGGGCATAGGTAATCCCATATCATTATCATGGTTCCTACCATGAATAATTTAACACGATAAATGAAAACCTAATAACTTGGAAAATAGAGTTGGTTTTCCTTTGTTTTAAATTTAAGGAAATAAAGGCACTTTTTAGGACTTACCATTGCAATATATTTACTTCGCAGTGAAAATGTTTTGAAGTTGGTGAAAACTGTACCCGAATTAATTGCTCATGATTCTAGTGAAAATAGGGAAATATTAAAGGTACAGTAATATTATAGTAGAGTAAATATAGATTGTGACCGGTCTTGCCTTAAAAGATGAACTTCTCCGTATTAACATTGACTTTTTAAATAATTTCAGAGCTTGTTAAAAAATTCTGCATTATTTCATTGTCCGAAATTATTTTAGCAGGAAGGAAATATTATCGTTTATATAGGAAAAATACATATTGCCAACGCATGAATATTTGTTTAAAAAAAAGCCTATATGAGGAATTATTTGCCGTAAAGGTGATAGCGTTACTGCATGGTAACTTAAAAATATTGCCTAAAGGGGATTTCATCGAGTCTCCGTCTTGGTTTGTGTTCAATTTTCTTGTACGGTTCTAAAAGCATTTGAAGGTTGCGGTACAAACATGAGTATAAAGAATTCTTGCGGTAAGTATATTCTATCACCTGTGACGCTGGGGTGTCACCCGTCGTATAAACACGGGGTGGATAAAATTCAAGGATCTTACGGGTGTGCTCTGTGATAGTAACTAGAATGCCAGTACGCATCGAGGGCAAAGTATGGCCCAGCAATGATGCATGTGGCTGAATGCTAGCCACTCAAAAACAGCAGGAAAACAATACACTGCGCTGAAATGAAAATGCTTAGATGGACAAGCGGCGTTACAAGACTTGTCCACGTCAGGAACATAAGAGGCAGCTTTAAAATAAAATATGATGCGGTATGGCGATATGGGCGACGAAAGCCAGAACACATGACCAAGAAGGTCCTAAATATGGCTGTTGCATTCGTTTTTTTTTAGATTAGAAATTCAGTAAACATAGAAACAGAAGTTGCCAACCTGTTCTAACCTGTTTTGTTTGAATGTTCAATTTAAACACACTGGAAGCACACCAACAAACGATTAGTTAACATGATGAAGAGTTCACACTTGTAAATAAATAATGACAATTTGCAGATTATAATCCATAGCAGCAATAAAAATTGATTATCACGTTAGAGACACATGACAATTGAAAAACTGTCAGTGACACACGCATACGTTATAAATCGAAAACCATATGTTTCGAACCTCTTTTTCTCCAGGTTTTTTATTGTGCAACATTCACTATATAAAACATTAACAATGATAAGAATAAATTATTTCGTAATAATGACTACTATTACAATACAGCAAAATAATTAATATTATGCAATTTAAGATTTACAAATACCTATGCATGGCTTTTAATATTTTTTGTATTTATAATAAAGCTAAGCTAAGCATATAAGTGACATGTATCATGCCGTATCGTGCCTGATAAAGAACCCTGTACATGCGCCTTTTAACTTTTTTCTAATCTAAATAAAAAAGAAATATAGTTGCAGCCCAGTAACCAGGTAGACCCCTGACCTGAGACGGACTGTCCTGGAGACGCATGATTAGAATGGCCGAGCAAGAAGCCAGGCAAAAGAAGAGTCCAGCCCAGTATACCGGAGTGGCATGTGAGTCCGCGTCCAATGTAGATACCGCCTGAAGCAGATTTTGTGAAATTATGTTCTGTAACTATGGTGGGGACGAAAGTAGGGCAAAAAAAAATTACGACTGGACTGGACGAAGTAATTAAAAACTATTCAAAAGAAGCCCCACCTAGAGCTGTCACCTTATCTGCGATGTTTATCGATTCGATGCAGTAATTTCAGTATCTATGTCAATAGAAAAGAAATTACACGTAATTGTTTACCTACATCCATAACGACCATTACACATACTTCCGCCAGCGATACCATTATCTAAACAACAATTACTCTCCAATACTCGTATTTGCTCAAGACAATACTTGCAAAATCGTATCTTATCGATATCAATATTAAGTCCATTTTTATGTGATAGCAAAAATACATTAGATTGAGAATTTCATTCAGATAATCTTATCTGAATCAATACGATACTTGCAAAAACTATCTTGCTGCAAACGTAATTAAGTCCACTTTTAAAGCATAGGCAAAAGTAAATAAAAATTTGACAAGCTAAAGTCTATTTAATATCGTTGTCTTAGTGTTGCATCTCTGTCACACCTGCATTTATTTGAGGGACAGACTTATCGAATTAGAAAGGATTATTGACGATCGCTGTCACGATGCGATATCGCGTTTTGGCGGTCTCAGTCGTAGTTGCACAATAGTACCGAGTGTTCTATTGTCGAGTTCTTCGGACAGTGCAGTGCGGTGAATCCTTTGGATCAGTTGGTTTTTAAGTGGAGTGTGTCATGATGATAAGGACTTGGAAGAATTCTTACAATTAGGTGTGTAAATTTTTTATATTTTTTGTGTCTTACTAGACGATGCTCCGTGACGTCTTTGTTTATTTTGATTTGTGTGGGAAAGTTTTGTGCTACTTATTTTTATTGATTTATTGTGTTAGGATTATTTGTTATTAAATGTGAATATTTAATTGATCGTAAACTTTTGCAATTCAGATTCACAGGTAGAAAAAGATCAACCAACCGAAGTTTAGATATGTTAGTGTTGAAAGTTGAAGCCTCAGTGCTTTATGCTCCCATAAACTATGTTGGTAGCCAGGGTCATTAATTTCGTACCCTCAACTAGTCAACACTGAATCTCTCTTTAGCAAGCGCCCATGGGCTGTGGTGTCCACTTAATACCAGTCGCCAAATTTCACTTACGAGCTCTTCCTAGTTACCATTTGGACATTCTAATTACACAGGGAGTTTTTTCAACCCTTAGCCATATTGTGCGAGGTGATTTCAAGGCCTTATTGAACAACTTTGACTATAGGTCTAACCCCGAAATCACAAAGATCTATGTTAAATTCGCACCCAAAACGGACGACCTAGGTTCGAAGATGGACGCATCCGTATAAGAGATCTGACCCATTCAAATCGACCTTCATTAATCCTACGTGTATATTATATATTTAGTGTAGGTGGTTACAAGAGGCATACGAACAGTGTATGGGCTAACAGTTACTCACGAATACGTCGGTGCACGTACTTATTTGTCATACTATGAGTCATAGATTAAAGATAATGTAAGCAAACAATTTTAATTTTATTATTTTTGCGCGAAAATTGAGTTTAGAACGAAGATTATCGGTTCGTGACAAAATGTTCCACTAAGTTATCGATTTAGCCCAAAGAACATCCCTGAAAGGTTGTACTTATGAGGAAAAATCAGTCTCTCGATCTAAACGTTACCTGACGATGCCGAAGAGTCACTTTATAGCCAAGCGATTAACTGTTTCCTTGCACTTATAGTTTTTTTAGCAGACCATCGTAACCGAAATTTCATTTAATGTCTATCGCTCGAATATAGGCAGCAGGCGTCTATTTTATTTTAGAATTAAGATGTTCGCGCTAGGTCCCCAGAATAAGTTCATTAATTTCAGAGCTTACTTCTATAGTTCATATTGATTTTCCTGGTTCACGAGCTATGTTTCTGTCTGAAAATGGATTGCACAGTATGGTATGTAATTATTTTGTGTAAGTAGTTACCAAACCTCGTTTGTTGCAGTTCCTGTCGTACATGCAGGCGTGCTGCACGTATTACCACCAGGGCGCCGACTTGTCCGAGGATTTGGAGCCGTTCCTAAAGTCTACCGCTGACGAGGTACTGTTATCCTGTTACGGCTTTCATCAAAAAGTCCTATAATCCCCCGGCTACTTTTCCCCCAGTCCGCTCGCCTTACCGCTTCAGTAAAGAAAAACCCAAGTCAAGATAAAAAAAATAACATGGTGTCTACGCACTCTTACTTGAGTAAATCTTATATCTTTATATATGCTAGATTAGCTTGCTTTTATAGGATTAATAGCTTACTAGTTTCAAAGCAGTATAAAGCTTTCAGTGAGAAATTAAAAATTAATAGAAATACAAGAACGCCCCATCCACAGACCTACCAGACTTGGTTTAATATTTTAATCTTTCTCGTGTCTTATAATATTTAATTCTCCAACTAGTCAAATCATTTCTCAAGTAAAATCAGTACAGTATCAATTACATCTGCACCCGCGAAATAACTTAACACTAATTACGCGTCACATTACCAAAGTGTTATACGGAATCAGAGAAGAAAGTATACGTTTAATTGCAGCCTTATTGCCATTTTCTGTCTGAATTCAGCGCTGATTGAAATTACAGGTATCAACAATGCGTAACGACACTAAAATACTGGACAAAGAGATGGAGAACCGTCATACAATTGTGAACAGTAAGGACAGCGTGCTGCCCAGTTGTAAGGCCCCTGAGCGGAACTGCAAAGACGGCCTAATCAGTACACCATGCTTGAAAAACTTGCCCAAAATGCAGGGGTATCTGTTCAAAAGAACGTCGAATGCGTTCAAGACGTGGAACAGGCGTTGGTTCTATTTGTATGACAACCGATTGGTTTACAGGTAAATGTTTGTGTAAGAGATGATTTTAGTCTTTAGATTGTATAGACCGATGCATAGATAAATGAGTAGATAGATTGCTAACTCCATGCATAGCAAAACTACTAATTAAATAATAAGTCGTATGCGAGGTATGGTTTAACTCATTTATACTAAGTTTTAAGCACACTTAAATCGTAATACGTATTAAGCTGTAATCTTTTGAATAATAACTTTTAGCAAAGCTCGCTTAAAACTTATTACATATACGCATTTAGCCATGTATGGAAAGAACACTCTAGATCACTATAGAGTGTAGACTCGAGATAGTCTACACTACATGAAGTCCTAGAATGTTCATCTGAATTATAATTCTTATGTCATAATACTCATAATGGTTGCATTACAGCGCTCTTTGTAAATCATGCCGCTAATAATTTAATTGGTACGTTGAATCGTGCTGCATTTAACAACTGTAAAACTGACGATACTAGTAATTAAATACGTAAATGATCTGGAAACTAGAAACTTAACGTTAAAAAAGTTTTGTGCTCAAGATAAGGAATCGTAAAATTGATACAAAATTTCTTTTAATTGACACTAAAGTGTTACATCTTATCTGATCGGAGTAATTGTCGTAATTAAGTGAAAAACATTACCTAATTAGTTAGCTCACTGGATCATCGATCTTAATACATGGACTTAAGTCTTTGGAGACCGCATTTTACGGTGACCAGTTTTCTTGTTTATTTTTACAGATTCGTACTAAATGTAACTAATCAGTTAAAAACATTTCGTAACGGACAAGGCCGGGGTCGGGTCCTTGCAATGTAGGTCGTTAGTCATAGTCATGTAACTGAAGAACAAATTAGCATCGAATATTCAATTTGCAATTCTGCATTTTTTGCAATATTGTATTTAAATCTATTACCTCGGCGAAGATGTGACTGTCCTTAAGGCTTCTACGGATTTTATTTGTTTGAAATAACAAAAGTTTTGAAACTAAGTGTAATAGTTATACACTATGCATTATACAAATATGAATACGTTATGTTTTTATCTACATCTTGGCTTTGTTTAGGTAACCGTGCGAAAACGTAGTTTTATTAATTTGCGAAGTACCTAATTAAACTTAGAGCATTTAACCAAATCGCGTACCCCTCTGCCGAAATCATATGGCCAGTGGTCATATTTATTGTATGAACTGACGTTTATCTGGCCTGGCTATTTGTACAGTCGCTATCAAATATATCTGAGCGGCCAGAGTACTCACAAATAACTGAACATGCTTTATCCCCTTGACAATAGAGGCGTTGTTCAGATATTTATGACCACCTTTGCCGCTCCGATATATCTGATGGCGACTGTACGTTACGTATCCATACATTTGACGTTCTGCTCGCCCGCAAAAATCGGCAGACATTTTTTGTATACAAAATGACAGACATGGCCGCTTCGGTTGGTTGAATTCTTTAAGTAATTAAATGATTAACTAAAAATATATATTTTGGTCAACAAAAAAATTTGATGGACCAACTGTTTTTACTGCTGAACAAAACAATTTTTGTCCAGACCTTTTAAATCATACCCTATCTATGTATGAAGGTATGTATAATGTACAGTCGCCATCAAATATGTCGTAGCGGCCAGGGTACTCAAAAATTTCTGAACATGCATATTATCGCTATGACAATAGAGGCGTTGTTCAGATATTTATGACCACCTTGGCTGCTCCGATATATTTGACGGCGACTTTACGTGGAACTGTAGTCAACCGCTTAAAGTTGAGATGAAAGAGTTTCCATATGATTTTATGTATAACCATTGGCACGGTTCTACGGAGGCTGTAGATACCATCGCTCACACTGTTAACTGCCCATCAGTAGACCTTATGCCTTTTGTAATAAGGTCCACCGATGTACAGTTACAAGTGTTCCTGTTTGTACTGTACAGTCGACGCCAAAAATATGTTTACACTTGTGGACCTTATTACAAAGTAGTAAGGTGCAAAAGTGTAAACATATTTTTGACGTCGACCGTACGCTGTCTTATTTGTTAATGTTTGGTCGTTTGCAGGAAAAGGACAGGCGAGCTGAATGTGACAGTGATGGAAGAGGACCTGCGGCTGTGTACAGTGAAGCCGGTACTCGACGGCGAGCGCCGGTACTGCTTCGAAGTACTTTCACCCTCCAAGTAAGTACAACCATAGCAGAGACTATAAATAATAGCATATAGTAACTTATATAGTACAGCAGCACAGCCTAAGAACTTTTTGAAGCTCAAGTCAATTGCGCCCTCTGTCCGAAAGCCCCCTAAAGATACCCAAAATGTAAGAGAAAATGTCACCTGCACTGCTACTCCACCTAGTAACAAATAGCGTACTAGTAGTACACTAGTAGCTACTATAGGTGCCATCGGCAACGGAGGTTAGGGCCGCAGAGAGAGAGGAACCTTCGGATTATACGCGCCGTGTCCAGGATTACCGCCTTCTTAACTAACCCTTGATCCAACTACAATCCCGTAGCGAAAGTCTCTCTATTTACTTATACTATTATGATATACACAGGCACCTTTAATATTTGCATTAGTGTAATGTGTGTCTCTTTATTCAAGGAGTCACATGCTCCAAGCGGACTCAGAAGAGATGCTTACCTCCTGGATAGCAGCACTTCAGCATGGAATCCGATCTGCCATACAACAAGGCCGCAGTCGTGATGACTCGAGGGTTCAGCCCGATGCACCTACGCAGGACGCCATGCATCCTGGCATGAGGAAGATCAGGTATGCGATGTTGTCAAGTCGTCTAAGTTATTTCCAGACATAGGTATTTTTGTGGCAGGAAACGTAAATGTCATAGGGATTTCATAACGGTATTAATTTATCGGTTCCTTTGATAGCAAGGACTGGAACCGGTTACCAATGAAGGGGTATTAGATAGGGTATTTGATACGGTTGTTTTTACAAACCTATCAACTCAGTAAGCACATCATTTGGCTTACCCAAAGGTAAGCGCTTACCGAATTGAAAAACCCCAATGAGGTTATCCTATCAACTGTTTTTAGAATGCGATCAAGCTATTGTAAACTGTATCGTTAAGACGTTTCGATAGGGAAACCACATTGAATATGTTTAACCCTATTAAAACGGTTACCGTAACGATAGGGTAAGTAGGGTAACCCAATAATAGGGTTACCCTATCGTTATAAGTTACTATTAATCGAATGAAGGGGTTTTCCGGTCCCTGTTTGACAGTAATCGATTTATAATATTAACTTCATCATGTACATATATTGTATAATCAGTTATTTAACTTGCAAATTCATATTATATGTACCGTCGCCACAAATATATCGGTGCGGCCAGGGTACTCAAAAGTATCTGAGCATGCCTTTTATCGCCTTGACAATAGAGGCGTTGTTCGTATATTTGTGACCTTGGCCGCTCCTATATATCTGATGGCGACTGAAATGTACGTACAGTCGTACACACTTAAGTGTGTAGCACATGTTCTATTTGTTTGTACAGAATATGGGAGCAACTTCTAAACATTCCGGGTAATAACTTCTGCTGCGATTGCGGTGGTACAAACCCGCGCTGGGCGAGCATCAACCTCGGCATTACGCTTTGTATAGGTACGTGTATAATCATTATCTATACATATAATAAAGGTGAAGAGGGTCAAAAATCTGTACATTGGAGATATTAGCAAAAAAATGAGTTAGTAGCTCTTAGAATCGATAACAGAACACGTTTCGGCGATTTTTAGAATTTTTGTCTGTTTGTCTGTTTGTCTGTTTGTCTGTTTGGATGGGGAGAGTTGGCGTCAAAACGCCTGAACCGATTTCGATAAAAACTTCACTAGCAGGTTCTACAGACCTTTGGTCAGGACATAGGCTATAAAAAATACGAACTTTTTGGATTTAAGGGGGTTTAAGGGGGGTTTAAACTTTGTATGGGAAATGCCTTTATATGGTAAATAAATACCTACTTATGCATTTGTATTTCAACTATATATTTTTTAAACCATGGCGATGGCAAACAATCATACGACCCGCCTGATGGTAAGCACTTAGGGTAGCCAATGGACGCCTGTAAATCCAGAGGTTTTATGTGCGCGTTGCCTCCCTATAAGAATCTTTTTTTATTTACACTATATTGCACGAAATTCAAAACTGTGAGACCAAACGGCGGACAATCATACCAAATGGTATTTTCCACCAGTCAACCATTGGGTCTATACAACAGACATGTACAAAAGGTGCAAGAATAAAAGTTAAATTAACTAACTATAAAAAAACAAACGGAACATAGTGAAACACGGAAATCGAAAAGTACCGGCACACCCTACCGAAAAAGAGTTTAGATAGAGTTCACCGCGTGATGGGCGTCAAAGAGAGGGGGGCGCAAAAAGAAAAAAAGACACCACACTATAGCTAAATATACCGAAAATTGTTACGTTGAACATTTGAGATGGGAGAAGAAGAGTTTTGATAGAGTTCACTACGTGATGGGCGGTAAAGAACGGGGGGCTAGGGGGGCGGAGCCCCCCGCACAAAAAAAAACGGTAATATTGCAAATTATACCAAAAACTGCTACGTTGAACATTTGAGATGGGAGAAAAAGAGTTTGATAGAGTTTACTACGTGATGGGCCGCAAAGAAAGGGGGGCTCGGGGGGCGGAGCCCCCCGCATAAAGAAAAACCACACCGTACTATTGCTTATTATACCAAAAATTGTTACGTCGAACATTTGAGATGGGGAAAAAGAGTTTTGATAGAGTTCACTACGTGATGGGCCGCAAAGAAAGGGAGGCTCGGGGGGCGGAGCCCCCGGCATAAAGAAAAAACACACTGTACTATTGCTTATTATACCAAAAATTGTTACGTCGAACATTTGAGATGGGAGAAAAAGAGTTTTGATAGAGTTTACTACGTCATGGGCCGCAAAGAAAGGGGGGCTCGGGGGGCGGAGCCCCCCGCATAAAGAAAAAACACACCGCACTATTGCTTATTATATCAAAAATTGTTCCGTCGAACATTTGAGATGGGAGAAAAAGTGTTTTGATAGAGTTTACTACGTGATGGGCCGCAAAGAAAGGGGGGCTCGGGGGGCGGAGCCCCCCGCATAAAGAAAGAACATACCGAACTATTGCTTATTATACCAAAAATTGTTACGTCGAACATTTGAGATGGGAGAAAAAGAGTTTTGATAGAGTTTACTACGTGATGGGCCGCAAAGAAAGGGGGGCTCGGGGGGCGGAGCCCCCCGCATAAAGAAAAAACACACCGTACTATTGCTTATTATACCAAAAATTGTTACGTCGAACATTTGAGATGGGGGAAAAAGAGTTTTGATAGAGTTTACTACGTGACGGGCCGGAAAGAAAGGGGGGCTCGCGCATAAAGAAAAGGCACACCGCACTATTGCTTATTATACCAAAAATTGTTACGTCGAACATTTGAGATGGGGGAAAAAGAGTTTTGATAGAGTTTACTACGTGACGGGCCGGAAAGAAAGGGGCCTCGGGGGGCGGAGCCCCCCGCATAAAGAAAAAACACACCGTACTATTGCTTATTATACCAAAAATTGTTACGTCGAACATTTGAGAAGGGGAAAAAGAGTTTTGATAGAGTTTACTACGTGACGGGCCGCAAAGAAAGGGGGGCTCGGGGGGCGGAGCCCCCCGCATAAAGAAAAAACACACCGTACTATTGCTTATTATACCAAAAATTGTTACGTCGAACATTTGAGATGGGGGAAAAAGAGTTTTGATAGAGTTTACTACGTGACGGGCCGGAAAGAAAGGGGGGCTCGGGGGGCGGAGCCCCCCGCATAAAGAAAAAACACACCGTACTATTGCTTATTATACCAAAAATTGTTACGTCGAACATTTGAGATGGGGGAAAAAGAGTTTTGATAGAGTTTACTACGTGACGGGCCGCAAAGAAAGGGGGGCTCGGGGGGCGGAGCCCCCCGCATAAAGAAAAGACACACCGCACTATTGCTTATTATAACAAAAATTGTTACGCCGAACATTTGAGATGGGGGAAAAAGAGTTTTGATAGAGTTTACTAGGTGACGGGCCACAAAGAAAGGGGGGCTCGGGGGGCGGAGCCCCCCGCATAAAGAAAAAACACACCGTACTATTGCTTATTATACCAAAAATTGTTACGTCGAAAATTTGAGATGGGGGAAAAAGAGTTTTGATAGAGTTTACTACGTGACGGGCCGGAAAGAAAGGGGGGCTCGGGGGCGGAGCCCTCCGCATAAAGAAAAAACACACCGTACTATTGCTTATTATACCAAAAATTGTTACGTCGAACGTTTGAGATGGGAGAAAAAGAATTTTGATAGAGTTTACTACGTCATGGGCCGCAAAGAAAGGGGGGCTCGGGGGGCGGAGCCCCCCGTATAAAGAAAAAACACACCGCACTATTGCTTATTATATCAAAAATTGTTCCGTCGAACATTCGAGATGGGAGAAAAAGTGTTTTGATAGAGTATACTACGTGATGGGCCGCAAAGAAAGGGGGGCTCGGGGGGCGGAGCCCCCCGCATAAAGAATAAACATACCGAACTATTGCTTATTATACCAAAAATTGTTACGTCGAACATTTGAGATGGGAGAAAAAGAGTTTTGATAGAGTTTACTACGTGATGGGCCGCAAAGAAAGGGGGGCTCGGGGGGCGGAGCCCCCCGCATAAAGAAAAAACACACCGTACTATTGCTTATTATACCAAAAATTGTTACGTCGAATATTTGAGATGGGGGAAAAAAAGTTTTGATAGAGTTTACTACGTGACGGGCCATAAAGAAAGGGGGGCTCGGGGGGCGGAGCCCCCCGCATAAAGAAAAAACACACCGCACTATTGCTTATTATATCAAAAATTGTTCCGTCGAACATTCGAGATGGGAGAAAAAGTGTTTTGATAGAGTTTACTACGTGACGGGCCGGAAAGAAAGGGGGGCTCGGGGGGCGGAGCCCCCCGCATAAAGAAAAAACATACCGAACTATTGCTTATTATACCAAAAATTGTTACGTCGAACATTTGAGATGGGAGAAAAAGAGTTTTGATAGAGTTTACTACGTGATGGGCCGCAAAGAAAGGGGGGCTCGGGGGGCGGAGCCCCCCGCATAAAGAAAAAACACACCGTACTATTGCTTATTATACCAAAAATTGTTACGTCGAATATTTGAGATGGGGGAAAAAAAGTTTTGATAGAGTTTACTACGTGACGGGCCACAAAGAAAGGGGGGCTCGGGGGGCCGAGCCCCCCGCATAAAGAAAAAACACACCGTACTATTGCTTATTATACCAAAAATTGTTACCTCGAACATTTGAGATGGGGGAAAAAGAGTTTTGATAGAGTTTACTACGTGACGGGCCGCAAAGAAAGGGGGACTCGGGGGGCGGAGCCCCCCGCATAAAGAAAAAACACACCGTACTATTGCTTATTATACCAAAAATTGTTACGTCGAACATTTGAGATGGGGGAAAAAGAGTTTTGATAGAGTTTACTACGTGACGGGCCGCAAAGAAAGGGGGGCTCGGGGGGCGGAGCCCCCCGCATAAAGAAAAACAGACCGTACTATTGCTTATTATACCAAAAATGGTTACGTTGAACATTTGAAATGGGAGAAAAAGAGTTTTGATAGAATTAACCATGTTATGGGCGGCAAAAAGTAGGGGGCTCAGGGGGCTCCTCCCCCCGCATACAGAAGAAACACACAGTACTATTACTTATTATATCAAAAATTGTTAGGTTAGACATTTGAGATGGGAGAAAAAGAGTTTTGATAAAGATTACCATGTGATGGGCGGGATAGAAAGGGGGGCCAAGAAAGAAAAAACACACCGCAATATTGCTTATCATACCAAAAATTTCTAGGTTGGACATTTGAGATGGGAGAAGAAGAGTTTTGAGAGAGTTTACTACGTGATGGGCGGTAAAGAACGGGGGGCAAATAAAATACTGCAAATTATACCAAAAACTGATATGTTGAACATTTGAGATGGGAGAAAAAGAGTTTTGATAGAGTTTACCACGTGATGGGTTGTAAAGAAAGGGGCGCTCGGGGGGCAGAGCCCCCCGCATAAACAAAAAACACACTGTACTATTGCTAATTATACCAAAAATTATTACGGTGAATATTTGAAATGGGAGAAGAAGAGTTTTGCTAGAGTTAATCACGTGATGGGCGGCAAAAAACGGGGGCTCGGGGGGCGGAGCAACCCGCATAAACAAAAAACACACTGTACTATTGCTAATTTGCCATGGCTGACACAGTCAAATCTCAGACGCTTTCAGTCGATCTTTTGGGATGTCGAAGTTATATGCAAGAAGTCAATTTTAGCTAAACATACTGTATGAAACATGACATGTAGAAAGCGTTTAGCAATGGACTGTTGAGGGTAACGAAAAGTGACAGAACCTACTGTAACGCACGCGAGCGAAGCCGCGCGGGTACAGCTAGTATTAATTATGTACACACAAGTTAAGTACTAAATATAATGGTTCCATTATATACTTTGGTTAATGTATTAACATTATTAACATTAACCCAGTTTAGTTTTATTTTGCCTCGTCTTTACGCAACAACAATACACAAACAAGTATTAATTTTATTAAATAATTTAGTCAATACGCACAGTCAGCAGCAAAAGTAGCTAAGCGGGTAGGGTGATGAGCTGAACTTTATTGTTGAGAGAATAAGAGCGTGTGTAGGTCATTTTGAACACCCTACCCGCTTAGCTACTTCTGCTGCTGACTGTATCCACGGGCAACTGGCATTATGACAAGGTTCTACAGTGGCCTAGGAATCAAATTGGTAAACCGTACATACACGCTATACCTATATTGCAGATTGAGCATAAAGAGGTTATAATGCGGGAACACAAGTAGGTACAATATCGCAGCCGTAACATCGTAGCTAATTTTAAGTTATTTAGTCTCAGATTCATTAAAAGAAGGCCGTTTTACTTTACAATTTGTAAAATTTTAACTAATAATTGTGGGGATATATTTGTAACTTATACTGGTTTCCAGAATGTTCGGGCATACACCGTTCTCTCGGAGTACACGTCAGCAAAGTACGATCTCTTACACTCGACGACTGGGAACCTGAAATTATTAAGGTGATTTTTTATATTATAATGATTATTTAAGTACTTACCTACTTAAACGTGATAGATATTTTATTTAATCGAAAAGTCTATCTCTAAAAGCGGCTCCTGTGGCATAGTACAGTCGCCATCAAGTATAACGGAGCGGGCAAGGTACTCAAAAATATCTGAAGATGCACTTTATCGCCTTGACAATATATCTGAACAAGGCCTCCTTGTTCAGATATTTATGACCTTGGCCGTTCCGATATATTTGAAGGTTGGTAGTATTTCCCCGCTAAATTTGAGTTAATTAAAAATGGCAAAATATAAGGATCTTGGTAGAATAATTATCTGCTATTTTTCATATAAATCTATAGATTTTAATGAAATGAAATGAAAAACGTTTATTTTCAGGCAACTAGTGGCCCATAGATAAATACCTTATAGACTAGCATACATATTACATTATAAATTAAAACTATTATTTTGGTGACACGACGGTTTTCTGTTGTGCCACCTTCTCTGGTGTAATATTTGGCAGCGTTCCCCGGAACCGCCGAAACACTACACCCTTCGGCCAGAAGCCTGCGCTCTCTATGGTCTCCAGCAGCGGCCGCGGCACGCGCACCACAAACGAGCTGAAGTATACGAGTGAATGTATTCTGTTGCAGGTTATGGCAGAGCTGGGTAACAAAATAGTGAATTTAATCTATGAAGCTAACACAGAAGGTACTACTATTACCAGAGCAACCCCGGAATGTGAAACGTGAGTCCTGGTCCAATCTATATTATTTGGCAAAACTGGTTAGGACTTAATAAGGCAGAATGAATATAATATTTCCCACAATTTTGCATTATTTTTGACACCCTATGTGTAACAAATATGCTGGTGAACCGTTTAAGGATGTAATTGGTATCGTATTCTAATTCAGTATGAAAAACTAAGAAAAAAAAACCGGGATGACGTGCCCCATACAAAAAAAAAATATATTTTTCGCGTTTAAAACATTTTATCCTACTTTTTCTAGCCGCAATACGATACCAATAATGCTCTTAAACGGATCACCAGTATTTTGTTGCCAGAAAATAAGAGGCAAAATGACGCGTTCTAAAATCATTTTCCAACAAATCGCACGATTTTTCTAATATAAAACAATAGTACATTACAGCAGAGGCTGAGAATCCGTTTTCACGCCGAGGCATGTATAGTGCTTTTCTCAAAAAAATGCGTGGAAATAAGACTTAAACCTAATACTTAAAGCTTAAAAGTCTATCGCACTCGTGGCCGGCGCCCGCGCGGCAGCGACCGGCGGCGCCCGGCCCGCCCGCGCCCCGCGACTGTGGCGGGCGCCGGCTACACAGCAGGCCTAGGCCTGCAAAGTACTATGAAAATCCTTTTCATATCAAGTGTCACTACGGCGCCCGAAACGTGATACTTCCGAGTCTATTTTCACGAACGTAACGACAACATTTCCGCGCAAGTTTGTTTTGTTTGAGAAAAGTAGTATAACTATCATCATTGTCTCACAGCGCGGTACGCGAAGCCTGGATCCGCGCGAAGTACGTGTCGCTGTCGTTCGTGAAGGACATCACAGCGACGAGCCTGGAGCCCGACAGCGCGGAGCCGTCGCCGCGCCGCTGCCGCAGCCGCTGGTCCGTGCGCCGCGCCAGGCGCAGGTCCGTATACTGTACTAACATAGCCTTGTAAGTTATACTAACACTATATGTCTATCTGCATGTCATGCTTTATGTATAGTGTATGCGAGTGACCCGCGCAAAATACGCAAGTTTGTTCTTTGTACGCGAAGCTTGGATCCGCGCGAAGTACAGCCTTGGCCAGAAGTGTTGAGCATAGGTGTTTTTTGTTTACAATTTTGATGTTAAGCATTATTTCCCTATCCTAACAATGTACGGTAACGGTAAATGTTATATTTTATTTATAAATATAGAAAACATCACTTAATAACACTTTCAAGGTACTTAATAAATATGAAAACAGAAGGTACCAAAAATGTAAATTTAAGTCGGTGCGACATATTGCAAATATTCTATGCAGTTACTACTAACTTCAACAAAACATGCCTATTAGTTTAAATTTATTGACAAAATAACTTAAACAAAGATGGAAACGATGGACTAAACTTTCCAGTTTTGTATGAAAATCGCATTGGTGCTCAACACTTCTGGCCAAGGCTGTATGTGAGGTTGTACTTTGTGAAGGAAATTGCAGCGACGAGCCTCGAACCCAACACCGCCATATTTTTATGCACAATATGTTAGAGTATAACCCATCATATGTAATAAAAAAAAACATAGCTAAATACGCAAGTTTGTTCTTTGTAATATAAAGGACATTGCGGCAGTGCGATTTTTAATGTTACTTAATTAACTTTTTGTGAGTTGGAACATGTTCATCTATACACATAACATACGGCTTGATGTATATTGCAAATATCTGAACAACGCTTCTATTGTCAAGGCGATAAAGTGCATGTTCAGATACTTCTGAGTTCCCTGGCCGCTCCAATTTATTTGATGGCGACTGTACGTGTGCACGTGTGTTGTTATGTTATTGGGTCATCAACTATCTGACGTTTATATGAAATTAATTATGCATATCCTTGGATTCCTTGGCATTGTACACTATAAATAACATTAAGATTAAACGTATTTAAGGTCAGGTGGGATAAGAGAAACATACTTTTCTTGTTGTTAATTATAAAACGATTTTACTCAGTTCCAAAGCATATTTTCGTTTTTTAATTAAGTGTCTCTTAATGGTGTAATATTAAGCTTAATTTACCCTTTCTTCTAAATTTCCACATACACCGTATAAGGCTGAAATTACCAAGTAAACAACATAGACAAAATTAGTATCTCTTTCCCTTGTTTTGGGGTAAGAGAAACTGTTTGTATTACTCGCCCATCTTTAGCGATAGCAGAATATCTCGAGGAACAACATTTTAAGGATGGTTATCTTAGTCCAAAATGTAACTTATTGCATTGAAATAGAATCTAGTTTTGCTACCAGAGGTTAGATTACCAAAATGGGGCAAGTGAAACATATAGGTCGCAATCAGTCGTTTACAACAGTTGGTAGTGTTTTTTATAAATAAATAGTTGGAGTCCTTATTAAGAAATATATTACGAAAAATAACGATTGATTTTGCAAATCAGGGTAAAAATAAATAATTAACGCATTTATTTTTGTGACAATACACCTATATTATGATTTTATCATTAGGTAATATAGTAAGTACTTACATAGTCAAGTAAAGTAGTTATATCGTCATCGTACGGAGAGTAATTGATATGCAACATGTAATTTTTTTTAACGTTCTGAATTCATAATTGCATACTTAATGGGAAATAAGTTTTTTTATACGTTTAAGGTTTTATGTCGATAACAAATATTATATCAAAATAAAGACACATTATTGAATGTTATATGTATCAAAAGACAATTTGAAAATAATTTGTCCCCGATGACCATTAACTGGTTTTGGCAGTTTGATAATTATGTCTACTGCATGACGAACTTCAGATATGTCATCTACATCAGGAAAAGTAAACACATTGGCGTACATATTTTTGCCACTGTTTTTCTGACATATTTCACTATAGGGCAGCCATTAGTGTTTACTTCAAGTATCACGCCGATGTAGTGTTTGACAGTTTTCTTGGAACAGAATTTAACTAGAAGCCAGTCCCATTATGGTTTATTACAGGCAATGAAAATGTTTGTTACATCTGATACAGGGAAACAGGGACATATGTTTCTCTTCACCCGGTATTACTAGACCCACTTCCCCTACTTGATATATAATAGGTTATATTTTTTCGACTATCAATAAAACTAAAAATCAACGGTATTTCAATAAAATAACGCCAAGGAAATGGAACACTAACTATAACCTTGCACTTACCTTAAAAATCAGGTCCTTAGCACTTTTATTTATTAGATTTACAGCAGCAGGAATATTTGTTCGACAACTCGATGTTGGACGGGAAGCTAACTGATTTTTTTGGCATACCCTCCTTTCGTACATATGTGATCTACCCTCATATTTTTCAGAAAAAATGTATCCAGCCTATAAGTACTATCTTACCGACTGGGTAACATCACGCTACAACGTTTAGTTTTTGATTTCTGACGTATAGGTTCACTTTTCCCATAGACCCAGTTACCCCACATGACCTTATGTGTTCTTTCTAATAAAAAAAATTGTAGTAAAACACTAAATGAGAAAGCATTAATAATCAAAGCATAACAGACTGTCGTCTTGGGTGGCGTTTTATTATAAATTATAAAGCTACTATTGATCCATCGCGTGATCGTTATTAAGTACTGCGGGCGAGGTGGAACATCCCTGTATATGGCTGCATATATTTTAAGAAAGTTTGAAAATGTGGTCATTTGGTCAATTAATACCAAATAATCATATAACAGGATGTTATCGATGGAGCAAGCAAAGCGAAGCGAAGTTATTACAGGCATAATCGGACTGTTAGCTACATGTTAGCTAGCTACTGGGAAGTCCGTGCATTTCTGATCTTCGTGAAATTTGTTGGGGTTGTAGACAGAGAGTTCATACTTCACGTATGAGCTGGATTGACCGGTTGTTGTACTTTCAGAGTTCGTGCGCCACCGGCAGTTCCCGAAACGATACCCGACGAAAAGAGTGACGTCAACAGCAACACCAGCGGTAACTTATTCTATTACTCACATCCAATGTAACCGTAGTACCCGATGGCAAACATATGCACCTTATTACAAGGTAAGTAAGGTGCAAAATTGTGAACATGTCTTTGACGTCGACTCTATGATACCGCCAACTGACCATTCGTGAACCGTATTGCAACGGCATAAGAACTACAATTGGTTGTTTTGATTGTTGTAGTGTTTCTCAATGGAGTACGTGCGCGACGGTTTGGGTAATTGATTAGTTTGAAATGCAATTGAGGCGATGAAACTGGTGTTTCAATTGAAATTATGCCTTTCGATTTGTTGCATTGTCAAATATGGAAATCTTAATCTACAAGTTGTTCTATACATAATTTTAATGAGGTTTTGAGAATATTTTTAATTTAGTTTTGAATTGCTTTTTAGGGCTTTTCTAATAAGTTCAGTGACTGCATTTATCAAATCCCTTGAAGCTTTAAACCTTCTAACTGTTTAATTAATGACGATTGACATTCATACGTATTGGAAAACAATACAATTGCGTAAAATTCAATCTTACACGTAGCATCATGGGATCTGGTAACTACCCTCATTGTCCCATTTGGAAAATCGGCTGTTAAGTGCCCGATGTTAATATTTAACATTTGTGTTACCAGAGAGCTCAACCAAGTCGGATTCGGGTGAAAACAGCCCAGTGCTCCTTATCGGGTCGGAGTTGGCGAGCGAGCGGCGGGTCGATCTCACCCTTAGCCTGCCTTCCGACCACGACTCCACCGAGGGCGAGGATGAGGATGACCTGGGTAAGTTGTAATATGACGGTTTCATATGAGACGAATGTACCACGGAGCCTAACAAGTCAGATTCGGGTGAAAACAGCCCAGTGCTCCTTATCGGGTCGGAGTTGGCGAGCGAGCCGTGGGTCGATCTCACCCTTAGCCTGCCTTCCGACCACGACTCCACCGAGGGCGAGGATGAGGATGACCTGGGTTAGTTTTAATATGACGGTTTCATATGAGACGAATGTACCACGGAGCCTAACAAGTCAGATTCGGGTGAAAACAGCCCAGTGCTCCTTATCGGGTCGGAGTTGGCGAGCGAGCCGTGGGTCGATCTCACCCTTAGCCTGCCTTCCGACCACGACTCCACCGAGGGCGAGGATGAGGATGACCTGGGTAAGTTTTAATATGACGGTTTCATATGAGACGAATGTACCACGGAGCCTAACAAGTCAGATTCGGGTGAAAACAGCCCAGTGCTCCTTATCGGGTCGGAGTTGGCGAGCGAGCCGTGGGTCGATCTCACCCTTAGCCTGCCTTCCGACCACGACTCCACCGAGGGCGAGGATGAGGATGACCTGGGTAAGTTTTAATATGACGTTTTCATATGAGACGAATGTACCACGGAGCCTAACAAGTCAGATTCGGGTAAAAACAGCCCAGTGCTCCTTATCGGGTCGGAGTTGGCGAGCGAGCCGTGGGTCGATCTCACCCTTAGCCTGCCTTCCGACCACGACTCCACCGAGGGCGAGGATGAGGATGACCTGGGTAAGTTTTAATATGACGGTTTCATATGAGACGAATGTACCACGGAGCCTAACAAGTCAGATTCGGGTGAAAACAGCCCAGTGCTCATTATCGGGTCGGAGTTGGCGAGCGAGCGGCGGGTCGATCTCACCCTTAGCCTACCTTCCGACCACGACTCCACCGAGGGCGAGGATGAGGATGATCTGGGTAAGTTTTAGGGTTTCCTTTCATAGTAAAGTTTTGATTTTTGAGGAAAATTGTTGCAAATAGGTCCTACAGGCCTAAATCCCGAAGATGTCAGAACTGTTTTACAGATTTTTTTGTGTGTTATCTGACAGACTTTAGTGGTAGTGGACGTGTATGTACATTAGTGTAACAGCATAGCAAAAGTTTGGTGGATCAGCGTTACGTCGAGCTTTTAAAGGATATGAGCAGCGTTCAATAGGGCTCCCATATGTTTTCATTAATTTGCAATGGGCGCGTTGTCAAGCGATCAATTTCTCGATGCCGCTTGAGGTTGCACTCTTACTCGTAAAACCGATCATGTTACGAATCTGCCCGAAGTTACGGAGTCCGCTGGCTGGTTGCACGGAGCGGGCGCGCCCGCTTTTAGAAATCGGGTAGGTAAAATAGTATTAGCGGCGCTAACTGGCGCCGACGCATGTGACGGATTTTTCCTTAATTTGCTCCCAAAAAGAAATATGTTGTTGTCTGTTGGTTTCGTATGTCCACTGGATATGTTTGTATGGTGCAGAAGCGGAGGAGATCTCGTCGCTGAGCGCGCAGTCGGTGCTGTGGCGCGCGGCGCGCGCGCACAACGTGCCGGTGATGCGCGCCGCGCTGGCCGCGCGCGCCGACGTCGACGCGCCCGCCGCGCGCCGCCGCGCGCCGCTGCACAACGCCGTGCTCAGCGTACGTATACTACATATAGTGCACTAACATCTACGAGTACTTCTTACTTGTCATAAAGAAGCGGAGATCTCGTCGCTAAGCGCGGTCGATCGGTATAATATAAGCGGCACGCCACAACTACTGATATTTAATCTTAACGCTGTGCTTAGACGTACAAACTGGGACACTTTTAGCTGACCTGAATTGTTACACCTTAACGTCTTTTCAATAAGGTTTACGAATTGTACAGTCAGCAGCAAAAGTAGCTAAGCGGGTAGGGTGTTCAAAATGAGCTGGACTCGACTTTATTGTTAAAAGAATAAGACCTACACACGAGGTGATTTTAAACTACCAACCTGCTCAGCTACTTTCTGCTGCTGACTGTACATTGGTCCTAACTACGGATGCGTCCCATAAGATATAACTACAAAATATATAATTTCATATTAATAACGTTCAAAAGATATAATGAACGTTTGCTATAACAACAAAATCAATATTTTTATTAGGAATAACGGTCAATTAATATAATACTCATTTTGTATAATAACTTATCATATAACACTCAAATACTCTAAATTTAGTTAATATAACATACATAACGTATATCGATCATAATATATACTATCTTTTAATATAATCATTATAAAATATAATAGCGTATGATATACTAAATAGGTTATAACTCCATTCCAACCTTTTTCCCCAAAGTGTAATGTTTTCACGGATATCAAACTAAATCAATAGGTAGGTTAGGTTCGTTAGGTAGCTTCAGATGCCCGAAGGGCAAACCGCCCGGAAATAGGAGCCCCGCGAAGTGGGGCTCCGTCTAGTTAAGTTGAGGATTCAACATTTTGAGAATTTTAGAATAGCTAATTAGACGAGCTGCTACTTAAAAAATCGTGTAGACCAGTTGCTTTTAGGCGAGTTGATATGTACACGAGCTGCGATTTAAACAACCCGTTATTCTATACGAGCATTATGTATTTTGGTGTTAGATGTATCGAATATTATACATTATAAATCTAAGGTATTATGAACGTTATACATTATGACCGTTATATACAACGATATTATACTTAAACAACGTTATACTTAACAAAATTAGATATTTTGATGTTATATCAAACGTTCATTATAGACTTTGAACGGTATGCAAAACAAGCTTATACAATATGAGCGTATAGAATATGAATATTATACAATAAGTTCTTATATCTTTTATTACTTACCCCCTAACTACCGAATAGTAAAATATTTAACAAAAAATTAATTTGTATGCAATCTCTTAAGAGTATTGTAATATGTTCAGGGTTCTGTAATGGCGTGCTCGTTCCTGCTGCTGAACGGCAGCAAGCTGAACCCCCAGGACGAGGACGGGAAGACGCCGCTTCACCTCGCCACGGAGGCCGGACACACGGCTCAGGTGAGCTTCTCGGACACACTTCATAACTTACTCAACTTACTTATTTATACTTAAGTATGCACGATGCAATAGGCCGAAAGAGAAGTCAAAGATGTTTCATCACTTTTCGATTCAACAGGAGTCATGACGTCACTAGACAATAATGCCAAAATGACAATATGTAGACCGTACGTTTTGTATGAAGAGCTTACTCCATTCCTGTGTGTTTACATCCCAAGTGTGCTTACATTAGAAATTTGAACGTGCAATTAACTCTGCCGAAATAGTATATCTAGGCTGACCAAGCGAATAGTAATGGAAATTCGGATCATAATGTATCCATGGTATGATTTCCATTTCATCCATTAATAACGATCATTTTAACACAATTTGTCATGACACGCGTTGTCTTTTGTCTTTCTTCGTACTCGATATGAAAAGTACAGTGTTTAACTCGGGTTAAATGCCTATTAATGATTCGAACGGGTGCTCTCACGCAAATGGTGCCTTTCTCCCCTAGTTAATAGTATAAATTGTTGTATGGCAGGTTGTCTTGTTGCTGCGGTACCGCGCTGACCAGTCGATAGCGGACCACGACGCGCAGACTCCACTAGATATTGCGGTCAGCCACGCTAACGCCGACATCGTCACCTTGTGAGTATCCTCATACATAGTTAATTGATGTACAGAAAAGGTGAAGTGGCTCTAGAAGGTAATGGGGAAAAATTGGTGATAGAAATACCTAAAGGTAGTTCATTGTGTAATAAAACCCCGGCGAGATGCAGCGGTATGCTAAACGTGTTTTAATCTCGCCATTCTCCCTCTATCACACTGTCCTTACTAAAAATAGGGTTTGAATCTTGAGCGTAGCGGGGGATCTCAAGAACACGAGATGTAAAAAATATTTCCTCTCGTGTGACACATACAACTTTTCACCTCAGTAGTGAAAACATATTAAAGTTAAAAAAACACATTTATTTACATTCCTGAATGAAAGGCATCATCATTATGACGAAAAGCTTCTAGAAACAAAATTTCACTCCCTGGAGTGAGGAAAGTAGGCTTGTTCGAACTGCTGAGGTGAAAATATAGTTTTCGTTACGGTAATCATCCCATAGGGAGGTGAAAAGGAGAAATTGAATAAAATATGAAAGTGCAATAATTTTATGTTGACCATTACATTTTATTTAGGCTTTATACTTAAATCAATCATACAATGACACCCACTCCTCCTAATAGTTACGACGTGACTGTTAGATTGAGCATATGACACTTTTTTGGTACTCATTTGGCAGAAGCCACTTACGTTGTACAGATCAGATTCAATATTGTATCCGAGCGATTAAAAGCGAAGCGCCGTCAAATGGTACCTTTTCATCTAGACTATCACATGTGTTTATGAATGGTTAAAAAAGCTTCTTTGTGAAGCCACCGATGTAAAAAAAAAATTGTATGACAGGTTACGGCTAACGAAACTGAACGAGGAAATGCGCGAGTCTGAAATGTCGTCCAATGACGACACGTACAACGAGGTGTTCCGCGACTACACCCAGCTCGCTCACTCGCACCCGGAGCGGCTCGTGCGAGCGAGACACAACAACAACGAGGGTAAGTATCTCATGTAAAAATCGGTGTGCAACTAAAAGCTAAAGCACCAAATGAAAAAAATGCTATGAAATTGGTTCTCTGGTAATTTTAATGTTTTGTGGTCGTTCATAACTCCATTCCTTATGTTTTGGCAGAGTTTAAAAAATAGATAATGTCTTGAGAAACATGGACACCTGTTTAGTAACTACAAACTTTTCACACTTGTATCACAAACGATGAATTATCTGTATCAGAAATAATGAAATATCTCTATGAGAAATAATGAAATATCTCTATCAGAAATAATGAAATATCTCTATCAGAAATAATGAAATATCTGTTTCAGAAATAATGAAATTCTATTATTTTCAGGAGAGCAGCCCAGTGAATGACGTAACGGAGCCGCGCGGCGGCGTTGGCTGTGGTAACTGAACGGACCGGGGTTCGATTCCCGTCCGCTGCAAGGTTGGATTACGATACCGTAGACTAGATCGATTAGCTTGTGGATTATGTACATCAAACATTCACTTCTCTGTACATCAAACGGGTCTACAGGTGACAATTTGCCTTCAACTTGTCATCGCGATTTTTGAATTTGCCCATTGGTACTCTACACACGGAGCAATGAGAACACAATTTCCTAATGTATATTTACATTATTTACGTTAAAATCATGTTTTTCTTAGACACAGACCATAAGCGAACGTGTCTTCGGGTATGCATTGCACCATGCCGTAATAAAAATTCAAGCAAAAATACTTCTAAAATTCAATTTTAAAATATTCATAATTTATTTTATCGTGATTTTCATTGGACACCTTAATAAATGAACACATTTTTCCCGGTGGGTATATGCGTATGAAATCGCTTCGTTATAATTTTGAATCACATGATATAATATATGCGTTAATACGGTACCTTAAAGTCTTAAATAGTAAAAAGCTTACTTTCTACACTATATTTTATCATATTTAAAATAATAAGTTAAAATCAAATACAAGCTAATTTTGGTCTCATAGTAATTTGCCTAGAGTTTCAATAAAAGCAACTAGTTTATGAAATCAAATTGTAAGTTTTTGATCCTGTATTTTAATACCAAAAAAAATTTCTATAATTGAGCTGTTTCGCATTCCTTAAGGCGACGCCAATATGTGGTATTTTCGATTCGTTTTAATTATAAAGATTACCTTATATAACGGTAATGATGGTCTCTATTCACTTCGAACCAAGTAGTTAAAAAATCAACTCATAAATATCGCAATTTGGTATGGCCATAATAGGTATGTCCAATCTCGCCTAAACGACATTAAGTTTAATGTTTATTTTAACCTTTTGACCGCCGTCGTCTGATATATGAGACGAGGTGACAACGTGAATGACACCTTCATAAATTATGACAGAGTTCAAAATTGAAGTTCAATTTTTGACGTATGGCGGTCAAAAGGTTAATTAAATGGTATTTATTTATGCAAAAATCTTATGCGAAAATATAAGAAGACTATGCTTAATTAATCGCTTCTAAATGTTGAGTGTGTATTATTGATACATTAAGGTATAAAATGCATTTTGTTAAAAGTATTATACTATATGTTAGTGTGTATCTTCCGGTTTCATAGAAACTAACGAATTTTTAGTAGTGATCGTAATTTGATATTACATTTTATAAGGTTTTATAAGGTGAGGTTCCTTTCAATTCATTTTATTAGAAAGTAGAACTTTTTGCCAGAAATTCTATAATCGCACAGATAATAAAATTGAAAGTAACTAGAAACATATATTCCTCATTCCGATTGGAATTAGTAACTTATATAAATAATCCAAGCAGAGACTATGGAGATATAGACACCCTAAGAACTTTTTGAAGCTCATGTCGATTGCGCCATCTATGTCAAAGCCACCTAAAGATACCGAATATGTAAGAGAAATGCCACCTGCACTGCTACTCCACTTAGTAACAAATAGCGTACTATACTCTGTATCTTTAGGTATTTAAATAAAAGTAAACAAACAATTTGTACATTTTCGGGTAGTTATAACATTTATTGGTTAACCAACCAAAAAGAGTATTATATAACTAAATACAAAAACGCCTGATCTTCACTGACCTACATTATTTGATCATGTAATGTTTTCATCTACCCTCAACTGGCTTAAGGACCCATTTGAGGGTAGATTTTGTTTACTTTTATTTAAATACCTAAAGATACAGACTATAGTAGTACACTACTAGCTACTAGGTGGAGTAGCAGTGCAGCTAACATTTCTCTTACATTATAATTCGGCTATATCGCAACGCTATTGACTGCATGACTTCATTTCAATCATGGTCCGGCTTTGTAAAAGATTTGCTTTCAAGTCTTTTTATAAGGCAATCGAAGTATTTTGTTTTCTACGGCAAAGCCGAGTAGGAAACGTGTTTCTGGCATAATACACGACCTATAATTGTTAGTGTGCTATTTTATATTTAATATTGTATTTTATTGGAAAATTATTATGTTGTTGTTTGGACTTGACACATCGAGCGTAAGAATTTATATTAATTCTTATAAAATTCATTGTTAGTTCTTAAACTCAGTGTAATATTATAGAATCGTGCAAGCTATTTCTACACAGTAAATAAATCATTTGTAAACTTTATCACAAAGAGATAAGGCATAGTAATGGTCAGTTTAATAAATGGCTATTGCTATACATAGGTCAATTCACCCCTAGGTCAGATAATCCAACCTATATTGGTCCCACTGCTGGGCACACGCCTCCTCTTAAGACGAGGGATTGGGCTATAGTCGACACGCTAGGCTAAGGCGGGTAGGAGACTTCACCAACACCGTTTTCTTTGAGAAAGTATGCTGGTTTCCTAACTATGTTTTTCTTAGAGCAAACAGACCGATAAAAATACAATGAAATTTCGTATATAAATTCTGAATAATTGGTATGAGCCGAGATTTGAACCTGCGACCTCCTGATTTAAAGTTGACCGCCTTAACGCGTTTTACCAACACGTTATATGTTTAATCATTTTATCGCATATCTAAACGCGCATCTATCTCTGTCTGCTTGCATCGTTAGAACAAGATAGCACGATAAACTACGAATAAGTCTGTTATCACGGCGTGAAACTGCCGCGTTGTTATAACGAATTTAGTGCCACCAAATGTAGGAAACAAAGTCGGTTTAGGCTCTATATACATGTTTATACACATAATTATACACTTTTTTATAGATTTAATGCACTGTGTCATTTTCAACGTCTTTCAATAAGTTATACAAAGGTTTAAAAACGGTTAAAAACATTTTTTTAATGCCTATTCTTTGCTTTCCTGCACCTACCAACAAACCAAAACCCGATTGGCACTAAGTGGTTTTTCATTTCAAAAGGCACCTTATGGCAAGTGAATGAGGTACATTTTGAAATGGAAATCCACTTTTAGAGAGATTAGACTATTACATAATTTCCTAAGAAAGAGGGTAGTTCGGAAAAGTGAAATTAGAGCCCGGTACAAATTACCTAGTCAATTGATGTTAGGTGAAATTAGTAATTCGTTGAGTTTCGTAATAGATAATATCAGATACAAAGTCAGACAAATAAACAATTGGGTTTTGAGTGTCTTAGGTACAGTCGCCATCAGATATATCGGAGCTGCCAAGGTTGTCACAAATATCTGAACAACGCCTCTATTGTCAAGGCAGTGAAGTGCATGTTCAGATAATTTGAGTACCCTGGCTGCTTCGATATATTTGATGGCGACTGTACGAGTCAAAGGAATTTGGACCTTAGGTAATATTGGCCCTGCTTAAATTTGACCTTTTAGTAGTTTATAAAAGGTTCAAATTAGTTTGACTCAGGTAGACTCCCGGTACTTAATGTATCTTACACAAAATTAAATCGGCTACTTTTCTGTTAAAAAATACTTGTGTAAGCTTTTTGGAAGAAATTGAAATTGACGGTAGATATACTACATAGCATAATTGATAAGTATATAATAAAGGGCCATAGTTAATATTATAAAGAGTGGCTTGGCGAGATATTAATTCAGTAAACCAAAGATTTTGAATATTGGTCATTTTGGGATGAACTTATTGATGTTTTTTTAAATCCTAATTCTACATAATCTGAATTGTTTAGTGTCGTACTTTTTGCCCTAATGTATTTTTGCATAGCAAACCAGTTTTATCGCCTTCTTCTATCTAATACTTATACTATCTATTGTCAATATATTATCATCAAAGCTGCTTAAAACCACTCAAATTAAGAGAGTTGGATCACACCAAGGAGGTATAGGGGAACGAAAACTTTGAACAAAACGTGCGGTCCGAAAGAGAGCATGCAAGTAGGGGAAGGTGTCCCACTCGCACTCGTTACAACATTGACTCACTTGTCTAGTGATGTTTATCTTTTTGACTTCTCTTTTGGCCTTACTTTTTGGTCGAAGCGAAGTACCTACTAATCTCATCTGCATGTTTTACGTGTAGTATGCGGCGTTATATTGAACTGCCAAAATTGCCAAGCCATTGTGAACTCTAATAGAATTTGATTTATGACGAATCAGAATAAATGTGAAAAAATCATCAAAACTTGAAGTCTTAAGTTCTTCCTCCTAGCGTTTGTCCCGGCTTGGAGTCCGCTTGACAACCTAATCCCATGAATTAGCGTAGGCACACGTTTTTACGGAAGCGACTGCCATCTGACCTTTCAAACCCGGAGGGGACACTAGGCCTTATCGGGATTAGGTCCGGTTTCTTACGATGTTTTCCTTCACCGAAAACTGGTAAATATCAAATGATATTCCGTAGGTACATAAGTTCCGAAAAACTCAGTGGTACGAGCCGGGGTTTGAACCGTATACCTCCGGATTGCATGTCGGATGTCTTACCGTCAGGTAACCAGCGCTCTAACTTGAAGTTTTAAGTAATTTTGATATTTATTGACACATTTAGTTATGACCCAAATTGGTTTGCGGCTATCAATGACGTCTGACATTATGCAATTCATTCGGCGTTATCAAATCATTCCATCCTAATTGGTTACTATTCAACCAAATCATTCCTAAAGCATTTCTGTCGAAATATGCACCGTGTGGCTCATTAAGTTATTGAATCTCAATTTATATCTAAGTAAGGTTTATTTTTTATATATTTTTTATTTATAGTCCTATTTACAATCTTGTAAATACCTAGTTAATTGACTACTCACGCACTTGCCAACATTTCGATAAAATCTACAAGTTTTTAAATCAAACACAATCTTGTTAATATTTTTTTGTTTACAATCTCTTGCTTGCCAATATTATACTAAAAATTGTTCTTGAATCTAATCATAATGAACTTCAAATACTATGCTAATCCAATATCAATATTTTGATGAATTTACTCTATCGATTTAAATCCTGGACGTATGATTGAGGCGTATTTACACTGACTTGACAACCGCTTACGGCAGTTGTGAGGGTGTGAATGCGCCCTTAGATTCTTGTTAACTATATTATACCTATATAATGTTATGGAGTAGGTAGGTATATAATACTATTAACCCATAATAAAATGTCTGTTGGTTGTTAGTGATAATTTTGTGTATTTTAGTCATAGAACTCATAAAAATATAGGAAATTTAGTTTTCGGTTTGCCTGTTTGTGTAAGGAAATGGGTAGGTACTTAGATACTACTACTAAAGCCATGTGTATTAAAACAATAAATAATGTGAGAGAATTTCTCATATAGAATCAAAATAAATTATGCAAAATTATCAATGATATCACTATATATTTTAACAATTATCAATCAACACATTCCAACTCTGTCTTTTTAATAATTAAGGCAAAAAAAAAACTTTTATTTAATCAGAAAATGTATTTGACTGGCCTATGCCTTCCTATAGTTGTAGAAAAGTACCTATTCTATTGTAACTAATGGCTTTTGTATTCCGCAATACTGAATACTCCGTTGTAACGTTGATGTATTTATTGTACCAAGTTGTATTTGAAAATAAATAATTGAATCGAATATGGAGGTTTTTCAATGAAAATGCCAATAATATATGCACATATTTTATTAACCCACACCCAAAAAGAGTAAATTTTTCATTGGTAAAACAACACTTAATAATCATATCATTAACATTTGCCAAAGCTAAAATATCAGAAATCGATGTTCAATTAATGCATGTAATAACAAAATTATTTGAATGAATCAGTATTAGCAATTAATTCATTGAATGCAATTGTAATGATTGAATTGTATTGTCTATTAATCGGAGATGATACAATGTTGTAATTATTATAAAACATGTGTAATTTTTTAATTGTAAGCTGTAATCATTTTTAAATCCCAATGAAAAATTTTAAAAAATTGAATTAATAACTAAGGATTTGAGTTGTGTTCTAATTTAAAATAGCGATGTTAGGAAATTCAAAAACAGTATGGCCTGCATACTAAAATTTGAACTATATACCCTCTAATAAACTTTCATACACTAACCCCCTTATTCATAAACGTCTACTAAAGTTAAAAGGCCTTTGATAATCGTTTGTCCCTTTCTGTCCAACCTATATGAGGGAAAGGGACAAACGATTATCAGCGATCTCTTAATTTTAGTGGCCGTTTGTGAATAAGGGGATAAGTTTATACATGTCGGTGTATTAAAAGGTAAGAGATCGCAATTACTCAAGCATCAGGCACTATTCTACAATACTATAGAAAAGACACGACACTCGAGTAAGTATAGTTTTTTCTTTTAAATGGCGATGACTTTTATAACTATGAAGTCTAACTTCGTAAATTTTCGCCTTAGCGAGATGAAAGAACTATCGGATTAAGAACACAACTCTAACAGATAATGTATGATTATCAACAAAAACCCTTAGTGCGGTAATCGATGTCCAGCAACATACCATTGTCGTGCCCATGGGCAAAGAAATTACAAATATCATTAATATTAGTTTTGTAACTAATAGGTGCTATTTATAAACAGCACATCTTAAAATTACTAAGGCCTTAGAATCTTAAACTAATAACAAAAACATTAAGCAACAGAGTTCACCAAATCTGAATAACACTCGTTGAAAAGATCTGCTGCAATTTTTATCAAACACAAACAACAACAAATTTTACACAAGAATATTTCTAGGCCAATAAAGATTCCGAATATTGGTCCAAATATCAGTGCTCAAAAGCTGAGCTTTGAGGCCGACATGGTCGACGCTAATATTGGAACCAATATTCGGCTTCGGTGCTCATTATTCCCGTTCCCACGTTGCGCGCGCTTTTGAACATGAAAACGAAACGTTAACGACTACTTATTGTTACAAAAATGGCCTAGTTGATACGCTATATCAGAAGTATACTAGAACCAAAAACGTCTGTCTGAAGAAGTAATACAAACAAAGAAAAAATAGCACTAAAATAAAGAGATACTAAGCGCTCAGGGAACACTACCGCTTCAAATGACAGACGATTTTGGCGCTGATATAAGTTTTCCTTGTGTAGTTTACAAGCCGTAGGAAGACCACAGCGACGGTGAGAAGCCAGTAGACGGTGAGGGGGAAGGTGCTGGCGGCGCGGGGGTCGGGGGGCAGGACGAGGGCCCGCTCGCGAGCCCGGTCTGCCCCAGCAGCAGCGACGACGGAGGCCCGCGACGGCGGGATGACAGGCCGTTGCGATCTGTACAAGTAAATCATCATTAGAATTTTATTATTTCATTGAATAAATGCACTCCAGGGACTAAGGACGATAGCACATCTGCGGCTGTGGAACCGATACCGCGGCATCGCTGCATAAATTCACAGAGTTGTTCATGGAATGGTCTGCGAAAAATAGCGAATCCGACTGATCTAACGCGGTTACCTATGAACCACCGCGCTATCTCCGTCGCGCAGTTTCGCATTCGGTCCGCTATTCCGCGTTCACATCTCAGCACTGTTACCACCTGACAGAAGAAATGCCTATCTATATCCAGTGACGTGTAGCCGTAGGATAAATAAATAAGCACTCTTTCTGTCTTCGCGGTACAATGGAGAAAACAACGAGATGTTGACGCGGACTAGCGGACCGACGCGCAACTGCGAGATACAGAGACAGCGCGAAGGTAGATAGATACATAATGCACGTTAGCAGTCGGATTTTCAACGAATTGGTTCGGCATTATCGGAAAAGCCGAACCTGACTACAGATTGCTGTCGAATACCAAAGCCTCCAATACCCGAAAATCGTGTCATAGCCACGCCAGTCCTTCAGAGCATTTACCTTTGTCTCCGTTCTCCGGGCAGTACTTGATGGTATGTGCCCGGTCCCCGGTAGCTCCGCATCGCGGGCAGCGGAAAGCGCGCAGTACTGGGCACAGCACACGGCCGCGCCAGTCCTTAAGGGCGTGTGATGAGTAGCACTCTTCGTTCTCGCCGTTGTTCTTGCAGAACGCGCATTCCTGGAGCGTTGAACGAGCTTAGTAGTCAGGTTATTTACTCATCACATTAATTTAACTGGGCTCAAATCTACACCCATATCATAAATCCTCTGTTCTACGTTCGGAATCCATATACCTGTAGGTATATAATGACCACCGTTATTGTAACCAGTAATGAGTGCCAGTGTTATAATAATAGGTGAAAATTCATAACAACACCGATAATCAGTATTGCTCTGAAAATCTAGTTGGTCATGATTTGAAATCTAGTTGACCATGGCGGTCCAATGGCGGTCATTTTAATGGTTTCCGAACACGTCATTGAGGATCTGTAATATGTGTGTAGATCATAATCATCATCAAAATAAAATAGCAGATGTGTAGATAAAGCAGTGTATATAACTGTAATAGGCATTAAAATACTTGTGTGATATTAGGAGTATTATGAAACTAGTTTATTTTGTTTGATAAAGTGGTCACATAAACTACAATTGAAAGTTATGCTTACGTTGGGCAAGGGGCGGCGTGTGCGCTTGTCCGTGCGCGCCCGGAGCACCTCCTGCAGGAACTCGTACAGCAGGCTGGGCCGGATGCACCGCAGCAGGGCCAGCTGCTCGCGTGTCAGCATCGACACGTAGTTGTTGGCCGACGATAGACCTGCACAAATTACTCACTAGTAGTCCGCCTCGAACTGAGAACTCGCGATTTTCTTGCAAACGAGATGACCAATATAACAAGACCCTCATGATGATTTTTTACGCCTAATCTAGCTCCATGACCCCTCATCGATGCTGCTCATAAACAATCAGAAAAACGTTACTAAAGTTATCGCGGAATAAACTCTCGAAATCAAAAAGCCATGCAGAGGCGTCCCCGTAGCAGAAGTCGTTTGGATAAACTCGCTTTGCTTACGCTACGCTCGTTCGATTAGGTGCTTTATGCGAACCTACATTTCGTGTGCAAAAGCTTAGGAATTTAGAGCAAAGGTCTGGACTGGCGGCAGGACCGTATAGCTCGGGAAAGGACGCTATGGGGTCATGCCCTATTTTAACTGCAACCCTGGCTACGGCCACTGGGTGGCGGGAGCATGTGCTAGCATGGGTCTAAAAAGTAGCGTTACACAACGTGATTAGTACCTAAATATGTAGGTTATATTCTCGTAGTATAGATACTTACTCTTGATCAGGAACTCGAAGGTGTCCATCATCTCAGACTTGCCGGAGGCCACGCCGCTGCCATTCGTCCATATGTTGCTCGACGACATCAGGTCAGGTCGGTTGGCGCCGCTACCTACGTGCAATGAAAAAAAAATGCATTAATATTAATTAAGACTTCGTGTTTTCCGCTGTCGTGAGCTCGTGCGAAGTGGAATATAAAATGGCAAAAATCACGAGATTAACGATAGATACAGAAAAGAAACATTCGTTTCAGTCTGATTAGGCCACCGAATGCGATCAACGACATTGGGACATGAAAATACTGTGTGAGCGGTTACCTAAAGAAAAATAAAATATATTTATAAATAAAATTATGATTTAATTAAAGATACATATTTTGGCGCATTATTTAATCAAAAATGATAGGTGGAAAATTCGGTACTTACTTATCTACAAAACACAACCCCATGTTTCACTGCCAAAATTTTACATTTATTTACAAAATTTTCGTCAGACAAAAAGAGTTTAATTCCAAAATCTGTGGATTTACAAGTTTTGTAAAAAGTTTTGGAATCTGATATTATTATATACACGTGCCTTAGTTGAGTTAAAAAAATACATGTTTTAGAAGATGCTCGTTTGGTTAAATGAAAATTTGGCAAATGGATTATCAGATAGAACAGTTTTAGAGGTTGACTGCGGGATCAAATCTATAATTAAACTATATATAGCTTACCCAAGTAATAGTTAGAAGTCTGCTCGTCGTCAAACAGCAGATCGGTCCCGTTCATGCGGAAGTTCATCATTTCTTCAGTCATCATGTCAGCGGCTGTCGGTGCTGGAAAAAACATTATCATCATAACGACACTAGCAGAAAATCGATCTATTGCTGGACAGCAGGAGTCCCTGCAAAATCACAGCAGCAACAGCCTTGCTCGACATCTACCAAAGTCGTAGTCAAAGGCAAACAATAATACGGCCAGTCAGATGGTAAACAGTGTACACTGTACCCTATGGATGTTTAAAAATTTCAGGGTTGTCAAAAGTGCTTTGCAGATCCCTTTTGTAATCGCTACCTATTCAAACTATGTTGAACTAAGTATAGAGGTAAATTTAAGGAATATTGTATGAATGCAAGTTTCTTTTAAAGATGAATGGTAGAGTTATTTTAAGGATATAAAAAAAGTACTATAGGTATTAATGAAGAGATATTTACCAGTGTCGCCGGGCCGGGGCTCCTGTTGCGCCAGCAGATTCAGCAGCCCGCTGCTGCCAGGGTAGAACTCCTGCCCGCCCGCCATCCCTCGGTTCGATGGTGCAAAACTTTCCTGTTTCAAGGTACGTGTAACAAATTAAAAATACAAAACTCCATTGTATAAGGTTCGAGTCTTTTCGGCGCAATGTCTAATCAAGACTAACAGCTCAGGAATGCCGTAAAATAAAGAATACCATTATACGATTTACATTTATTACAACTTAAAAAGAACCAAGGCCTCAAAGTCCATCTACGCTAACTTTGACAGTGAATTGTTAGTGACAATGCCCATACACCAAGTGAATTAACCACTTGGCGAGAAAACTTAGCAGCTTTACATCAATTATGTGGGTACCTAATTGAAATAGCCTTTATCTGCTACGTGGACTAAAACCGAATAGACTCCTGGCTAGCTTTTATTATTCGCTATTTACCTCGATTATATGTAGTTATTTATTTATTTATTTAAACTCTTATTTTTGAAATATTTATTTAAATAAATTAAACTTCTATTAATAAATTTCATTTTGTCAAAATGGTTAAAAAATACACATTTTTTTGCTACCGACAAATCCTCCAATAAATACCACTACACAACCAAAAAAGGTGTAATAATCTACTCGTGAGGCAAACTTGTACATTCTGATATTACCATTATATTAATTTTATCAAAATGAATGTTTATTTATTTTTCGTGAGAAATACCTACCGTAAAACAAACAATTTGAAAGCAATTAGGTAAGTAAATTAAAATCTTACCGTGGTCGTGGTAGGTATAGTTTCACTCGCAGTTGTAAAAATCGGTTTGGTGTCTTCCATATTATTAAAATGCAATATCATAGGCTTAGAATCCATACTCAAAATAGGTTTCAAATAAAATTTAATCGTACAACCGATCCTGCGCGTTGCCACGAAATGAAAAGAAGGTTCCAGATGCCGCGCACTTTATATTGCCCCTGCATTAGTAGAAAAAAAACACGAATAAGCAAAACTGGTAAACAAGAAAGCGGAGAGGGGAATCTTGCGTCTACCCTCAATTTGAGCAAAACGCGTAGGACGCTTGCTGAATAATCTAAGTGCACCCGCATTCTAAGCGGATTGCCAACTGGTCACTTGGGAATAGAAAGGTTCCAACTGCATTGAATATTTGGAATAGATATTTATTTTATACCAGAGTTCATATGGAACCCACAAAAAAAGATGTAGGTACATACCTTAACCATGTCATCTCACTGACTACTGTAACTACTGTATTTTACCATGGTTTGCAATAAATGATATTCTATTCGTTCTATAAGTATAAAGCCAGTAGGGGAAGACAGGGTAGATTCGTACACTGGGAGCCTTCGTACAGTGGTCATATCTCGGCTATCCAACACGCTGAAGCGTTCATATTTGTATGCAACACGGCTACTTACATGCATAGGCTACCTTCCAAAAGTAATGGCAGTGCGGTACAAGATTTCGCCAGAAAGAGCTGATATGTGTTTTTGCCACTCGCAAGTAATTTTGAGTTCTCCTTTGAATGCGTTTGTTTCCAAAAAGTTTGGATGGACTTAGAAAAAATGCTTTAGTATTGTTTGAAAATATATGCTAAATATTGTAATTTAAACAATACTTTTGGGATTATATTAACGATATTTTTTTTATTTTGATTTTTTTCTGGTCCGTTGGATTGGGGGTACCTTCGTACAATAAAAATGTATGTAATTTCATACTGTACGAATGCACCCCATGTAAGTTAAAATCAAGAATAACATAATTGCAAAAACAGGTCAGTAAGATATGTTTAAAAAGTGATTGAAACTGGCGAAATAGCTGGTAAAATCATGAATCCCGGGGAGAAACGAATAGTGTACGGAGCTACCCCGCGTGGTGGGGTGAATTCGTATAGTTCCCGTTTTTTGGAAAAATCGTTATAGCTTGGCCAAGTTGCTTTATATCAAGCCAGAAATGCGCTATTATTATAGGCAGATAAATGGACAATAACATAGCATTCGTTTCATTGTAAAATATCTGTTACATTTTGTTTTACAAGGCTCCGAAAAAAAGTGTACGAAGCCTCCCCATCTTCGCCTAGGTACGTTTCCTAATCGTAATTTTCCACGATTGTAATGTATGATCATTGATCACTAGTTTTATATTTTATTTAGATATTATTTTAACATCTAAAGCCAGAGTATTTTTACAAGCTGTTATACTCACAGTGTTTGTCAGTTAGTTATTTTATTGTTTTAGGTAGAATCTTGCAAGCCAGATTTGAACCAGTTCCTGATATCAGATTAAGATGAAATTTCGCATAGGATAGTTACATGGTGGGTGCCTGCGTAAATTGGATGACAATACAATAATTTGGTATCAGCGAGCTGGTCTAGTTGATATACTTAGAAGACCGGAAGTGGTCATAAGAACTCTGTGATAAAACAATGTAAGCTCATTGGGTTTGGGTTTGTTAGAATCATTGAGCAGTAGATAGTATTGTAAATGACAAAATGACTATTGGAAGGAAAGTACAGTCAGTCGGCATTAAAAGCATGTAGGTATAAAAAAAAGACAAATACTTATTCGAAACTTGTTTAATACAATTAACTAATAAAATGAACAGCGATTGTAAGATAAGTTCTTACCTACTTACAACCCATTAATTAGTATGTGGAACACAAAAAATCGATTCCATGATAATTTTAAACAAAAAACAAAGATCCCGACGAATTGAGAACCTCCTCCTTCGAAATCTTGAAGTCGGTTGAAAAGAACCGATTTCACTTACTCGTAGCCTCCACGTTTCCAATAGCAAATGCCAGAACTACTGTAAGAAATACTGAAATCACTATTACAACAACAAAAATACTGGTGATCCGTTGGTATCGTATTGCGAGTAGGAAAAAGTAGGAGAAAAATTTTTTGGTGGCAAAAAAAAATTTTTTTTTGTATGGGGCGAGTCGTCTCAGCTGGCAGCAGCAAATTTTTTTCGCGAGAATTTTTTTTTCTTAGTTTTTCACAATAAGAATACGATACCAATTATGCCCTTAAAAGGATCACCAGTATTTTTGTTACACCTTGTAGGTGTTCCATCGATTTTTCCAGGATCCCATCATGACCCTGACCTGGTGATAATGAGACCAACAGTTATACCCTATCAAACAAAAAAAGATTTTTCCAAATCTGTCCAGCCGTCTTCGAATGATTCGGTGGTGAATACACATAAAAAAAAACATTAAAAAACAAAGATTCCGACGAATTTAGTTAAAAACCTCCTTCTTAGAATCTCTCAGCATAGACACAAAACAGATACAGATAAAAAAAATCGGCACTGCTGAAAATTGGCTATGTCTCTATACAAAAAGAGTATTTCGGGCCATGCTCAGTGTAGGGTTCCGTAGTTGCCGGTCCGCCAAAATAGAACACTTAAAAAAACCGATCAAGAGCATATCGGGCCATGCTCAGTATAGGGTTCCGTAGTTGCCGGCCTGATACAATACATCCGTTCAAAAGGTAGTTTATTAAGGGATATTTGGCGGCGCTTCCGTCATTTTATTATGCGGCACAATCGTCCTACGCCATATACGTCCCGTGTACGGGAGGTACCCTAATAAAAAATATTTTACCAGTTTTTATTCTATCACTTTGTCGGTGTAATTATTGTACAGTCGCCATCAGATATATCGGAGCGGTCAAGGTGGTCACAAATATCTGAACAACGCCTCTATTGTCAAGTAAATTAAGTGCATGTTCTGATATTTTTGAGCACCTTTGCCGCTCCGATATATTTGATGGCGACTGTACATAGGTACTCATACTAAATTTCAGCTTTCTAGTGCTAACGGTTACTGAGCTAGACCGCGGACAGACCGACGGACAGACGGATATATGGCGCAACTATGAGTTCCTATTCCTAGTTTACTATTACGGAACCCTAAAACCAGAATTGATAGACAACTTTTAGTTGCTGCACAGTGCTGTGTTTTTTATTTATTTATTTAAACTTGATTGCACGTAGTAAAAAAATATACGGTTACAAAAGGCGGACTTATCTCTACCAGTCAGTCTTTAGGCCAAACAAAGAAGCATCATTTTTTATCTGTATTCTGAATTCAGGTAAATCAGGTAGGTGCTAATTAGACCGCGAGATCTTATTTTAGTATGCCGAAATAAATCACCCGGCAACCGGACAGGTATTATAGTATGGTTGCACTAGTAAGCGGACTCGATGCACGCGACTTACGGCGCGAACTGCGACGCGGTGAACGGCGAGTCGAGCGGTCGCAACAGGTTTGTAGATTTTGATCGTGCCGCCGACTCGTCAAGCCTTGTTACACTTTATTTAGTGTATAATTTTATTAAGTAGTAAACTTCCTTGCTAAATAAGGTTACATTTTACTAAATTTAGTGACTAAATAATTTAGGAAGCTAACTAGGACAAGTGTAACAGGGCTTTTGTTCGCGCCATCATTCGCGTGCATCGAGTTCATGCTTTTCGTAGGGAATTAAGGATCATTAAAATTAAATAAATAGTTTGAAATTAAGTCATTATATTTTATTTCTTTCATAAAAAATATTATCAAGAAAATCTTAGTCATAAAACATATTCAATAATACAGCTTAGTATGTCATAAAAAAACTATAATTATTACAAAAAGCATGTTGCTAATTAAATCTAGTGTTCTCTCTCACTTACACGCAAATGACTAAATAAAAAATAGGAACTGCAAATTTCGTGAATATTCGAAATCTAGTCGAATATCACCTTAATATTATACTTATTAAGTACGTTAATTATCTTATCATTACTCATATATACCTTCACACTTCGTATTTATCAGTATTCAGTATCACACACTCACTAAACAAATACAAAAAAGAAGTGTAATAGGTCGATACTTCACCTAGGAAGTATACTAAGTATAGTTTGGCCAGTTTTAGTTCAAGTATAGACAGAGCGAATCATAGTGTCTCTTTCTTACGCTAGTACCCTCGCTACTGAAAAAGTGATGAGTAATACAGCTTATTACTTCCGCTGTTACTGAACTTATTGACCAGCCAGACTATATGATTTAACACTGACTACAACACAACAGTACTAAGAGCACAGACCAACAAAGTACGTGCATGAGCGCTAGGACTAGACATGATGTCACGCCTAAACAGCTTGAACTTATCGCTTGAGCGCTTTGCGTTTCGTTACCGCCGGTGTCAGAGCTGAGCTTTGAAGAGAGAATACTATCAGGGTTCAATATAACGTTTTGTGCTATAAACTGATACATAAATAGGTACATACAATTTAAAACAAAATTTAGTAGGTAAGCATAATCTAATGAATTTCGCGAACGTGATGACCAAAAACCCCGGTTCTAATTAACAATTGATCTATGACATGGAGTTCAATAAAATTATCCACCAATTTTCGTGAAATAAATATATATGTTGCGCATTATAGGACTTGGGTGGGGTAAGATAAAAATCGTGAATACAATTAAAATATAACTTTGTCTCCCCTGCGGCTGAAAGCTAAGTTATTTAAGCCTTTACAGTAAAAATAGTTATTTGTTATACAAGTGGTGAAAGTTGTATTTTACGTGCGAGTGTTATTTGAAACACGAGCTAGCGAAAGGATTCTATTATTGACCACGAGCGAAGCGAGTGGTTCAAAAATAGAATCCTGAGCGTAGCGAGTGCTTTAATACACGAGACGTAAAATAACTTTCACCCGCGTATAACACAAAACTTTTCACCTCACTACAGCGAGGAAAATAAGAAAAAGGGTGCATTTTGCTCGGTTTCCCGTAATTCCTCAGGTGTTTAATACTTCTTCATCACTCGAATTACTAATTTTTAACAAAACAATCTAGAAAAACATGCGAATATTTAACGTTGATATGATGGATGAATTGAAATGAAAAGTTTTGACGTAAAAGATTTTAGTAAATGTCAGATGCGTTTTGTTCGTACGTAGACTTATTCGGCTGTCAGAACAATTTATCCGTTTTTACAAAAAGAATGAAGATTAATGTTGAATGCTGATATTTATGAATTAAAATAAAGTTGTCAGACTGTATTAAGTGTTTTTACTCGATGCAATTCATTAATTGCGATGTTAAAAATTCTGCACTTTTAACGTTTTACGTTTTGATAGCTGTCAAATGTCACTTAAGCCACTTGTCACTTATGTCAAAACTCTTTCACCACATGTGGATAAAAAGCGATTTTCACAATAGATATTAAACAAACAAAAAGGGCTTTCCGAGCTAGTGAGGTGAAAAAAATATTGCGCTATAATTATTGTAAAATGTCGCAAGTTTCGTTTCAGGATATGTGGTTTTTCAACTAATCTGATACCTACATATGTAGCCTATTTACAAATAAAAAGCCAAGAGGAGAGTATAAATTTTGCTTCTGGAACATCAGATTCATCAGTTTTTACGTTGTTTTTAATGAAAATGGTCTATTTAGTATAAGTTGCGGTCACTTGTTTTGATTTAATCCAGTCAGCATAAAATTAACAAGTAACAAGGCGGAATACAATGGAGTTAAATGCTAAAATAAACAAGACGGCACTAAGACTAAAATAATATAAAAAAATCTAGGAAATCATCTAAAAAATAAATTAAATTGACTAAAAGTCGTCGTCGTTGCAACATTGAGTGCTCTATGCTGACAACATTAGGTATTTAAAATTGAAGTTAATCCATTTATTAAATAACATCATTAACATGATTTTTTATTGTTTTAGTTCACTAACCTAAACGTATGTACGTCATTTGAGCTCGTTGTCATGAATGAATCTTGTTTGTTTTCTGATCAATCTTAAAACTACAATATCATGCTTTGATAGCATCTGTACTAATAAGTTTAATAACTATTATCTAATCTCCGACATAAGCAGCTGTCAGTTTCAGATACAACGTATCCAATTCAAGCCTCTCCAAATTTAAAGATTTAGATGGTTTTAATATTTTGGCTCCGATATCGACTTTGCTATTGATTGAATGCAAGTAAGATCCATGGGTCTTCTACAGATTCGGAATTGATATCATATGGGACAATTAGACATATTTATCTAGATGCCAGTCCCCCACGTAGATGCTCGTTTGGTTGATACAAAGCGGTTCTGGAAAAAGGACGGATGCTTAGTCGTCGATAAACAGCTTGAAGTTGGCTACAGCGTAGCTCGCTAGCTCTCTGTGCTGTCCGTCTGTTCATCTGCATCTTTAGCCGGTATTTTGCACCTCTTGATTATGGTCTTGCCCATAGTATCATCTTCGTCATCCTGGCACGTCAAGTTTAAGGCGCAATTGCAACTGGAAATAGAAATAATTGATATCAGGCATTTATTATGAAACAAAGTGATGTCAGTTACATCCTCACACCATTTATAACTCAAGTAAGGCTAAATCGATTTTAATTATGGTTATTTTTTTGGATTTATTTCCCCATTAAAATTAAAATATTAAAAAAAAACATGGTTTATCATTGTGATCAACAAGGGTGGCTGAGAATAATGGCAGCGGGGTGTAAACAGTGAGACTGGTGTAGGAATAAGTAGGAATGAGGTTAGAGTCGATGGGAGATGATGGGAAGAAGTAGAAGTCTGTGGGGTAAGGATGGAGATGACTGGGAGAGGAGTTTAAAAGTGGTAGGAGACGGTAGGACTGACCTATGAGTCAGGGAGATTGGGGTAAGAGATGGCAGGACAGAAGTCGATGGGAATTAGTGCTAATTGGCGGCCAGATAGTAGAACAGGTTCTAAATATGTTTGCCTAAAAAACAGTTGTTCAATTTACTTTTGATAAAAGTAAGGTTTTCACCATACAACGTAAAATGAAAATGCCTAAGTAAAAAGAATACTTACTAATGATTAACCCTCTCCCATCTCTCATGAGGACGGTCGAGTTCCTTATAGAAGAGCCATCCACATGGCGTCTTCGGTTCGCAGATTGGCCGCTCGGTGCTCACGGGACTTTGCAGGTCTTCCATCGCCCTCTGTAAACGAGAATTGAAGGGTAAATCTCGAGGTAAGTCCATGGTTATGTCATTGTCACACTATGCAGGTCTGTACGCCTCTGATGTGTGAGCGAGACGCTATGCATGTAGCGATGTCCCGCTCGTGCAACGGACCGGCGTGCGCGACTGCAGTCAATGTCAAGACCGCAACCACTTAAAGGTTGATTTACATGGTTCAATTTAGCACTAAAATTAGACAGACTGTTTTATTGCAATGCGACTTGCGCTTTTTACACAGTTTTATTTAGCTTGACCCCGTATATTTATTTGTTTATTTGTTTATATGCATCAAATCTTGTAAGTTAAATTTCAACCACTTCCCGGTGTCTGATTGAGCTGAAATTTGGTATACTTCCGTAGTTTAAAGTGACAATGCTACTAGGTACAGTCAGCAATAAAACTGTGTACCAAAAAACATTTTTGTGAGTTACTTGTTTAATTCGTTTTTAAGATTAGTTATGTCAGCTAAAAACCTGTAGGCCTGAAGAAACATTCCCAGTTTCCGGCTTATATAATTCTTTTATTCCCACCAAATATTTTTATTTTATGAAAAGCACGAGTTCCCGTTTCCCAATACTTTGATATATTTATCTATAATGTAAAATCCTACAAAAATAGTTTCGCATATTTAATAACAAACATTGCATTCATAGGCATTTCTATCTATTGAGACGAACTAATTTTTAGATTTGTAAGAGAGCGTAGAAGTGGAGTGCTGCCATGATAACAAAATATTCCCCAAATGGTAATTACAAATTAACAGAATTATTTTATCTTCAACAGAACAAATTAGTGTAAAGTCATCTGCGTCATCGGGTGTTCAATGTACAATTAATGTTTCATTTAGTTAACAAAGTAAAAGATTACTACATACATGAATACGTCAACCATTGACGCCACTATTAAGATAACGTTGGCCAATGAAACTTTTTCTTTTGTTTACCTAACTCATAATCATAAAGTATCAGACAATATGGTTTATTTATATACCTTCCTTAACAATTACTGGGCTGAAGAGGCGCAAAATCGGAAGATATGGAGATCCAGGGGAGAGGCCTTTGCTCAGTAGTGGGACACTCAAATAGGCTAGTATAAGTATTAAGCATTAAATTTTTTTTGGAACCATTATAACTAAATAACAGAGCTATCATAATCAGTGGGTTTTTAACCCCGTTCATGTATACCAACATTACTTACGTTGTGATAATAAATACACAGAGATAGCAGCAAAAAGTCACGTAAATATTACATAAATAAAGAAGTTAAAAGTGAAGGTTGTTGTGTTCTGGAATTTTCTGGGCTACCACCATGGCTGCTAAGCCAGGGAAGTTTAAAAAAGATAATTTATCGGTAGGTGTAGCACTGGTTTTGTTATAAAGTTAAGGGCCTTAATGGCCCGGTACTATAAGGACGATCAATTCGTAAATACAAACACGATACAAGTTTCTGAATGAAATTGATTTGATATGCAGCTGATAACAATGTAATAACCCGTAGTACAACGTAATACTTTCCGTCCTTGAGCGTATCCGGCGCTCGACTCGACACAAGCTATGAATGAAACGGAATTAGGCGACGATTCCAGCCGATTAGGTACCACGTGGAAACGTGATACCACGTAAACAGGAAACTACGTAAATAGGTCGTTGACCCGTTCATAATTTGTTTACTGCGCAGAAATATGTCAAGTTTCACACCCGAGGCGTGAGTCAGTGTGTATTCGTGGCTGGCTCAAACAAAATGTGAAAAACATGAAAGGGCTATCGGAAATAGACTGTTGTCAACTTGTTAGTGTCTCGCTGAACCGCAGACATGCACCAGACAACTCTCTTTAGTCTCATTAGTGAACCGCTCCTATCCGACCTATCCTCTTTAACCGGCCTACTTCTGGCTTGGCCTGAAGTACTGGTTAATCTTAAAGATACTATGTAATTTCGTTGGTGGAATATTGCGTTGGAGTTTGACATTGAGATTTATTTGACATAGTAGTTATGTGGTGCGTACGTATACTGCGTAAATTCTTATTGCATTTGCGATAAGCAATGGATTTAACATAGGCAATAAACTGCAATTTTCAAATTGAGGACAACCCTACCATTATACTTAGTAAATAAAGAAAATATTGAACGACTTTCTTACAAGTTTTACCCGTTAAATTGCTAAGTATTGTAGGTAGGTAGCTAATAAACTAAAAAAACTTACTAAATATACAACCGACTTCAAGATTTCGAAGGACGAGGTTATCAATTCGTCAGGATCTTTGTTTTTTTCTGCCATTTTTGATGTATGTACCGATTATTCGAAGACGGCAGATTTGGAATATTTTTTTTGTTTGAAAAATTATACTTCACAGTTGGTCCCATTGTCACCAGATCCGGATCTGATGATGGAATCCTGGAGAAATCGAGGGAACTGTTCAACTATTATAGGTACACCTATAGTGATTTCAGTATTTTATACAACAACTCGGGCATTTCCTCATGGAAAAGCGGAGCCTACGTGAAGTCGGTTCTTTTTTTATTAAAATTTTTTTTTTTTTTATTAGTCTGTTAAGGTGTCCCACTGCTGGGCAAAGGCCTCCCTTCCCGCCTTTTAATTATTTTTATTAAGTAAAATTAAAATTATAAAAGTTTTGCTCAGTTTAATGTAAAAAGTATAAAAAATAAAAAATCTATGATAAAGTTTGTTTGTTTCTCTTTGTTTTCTCTTTTATCATGTTTTATTGTAACCTTTTTATGTACAATAAAGTGTTTACATACATACATACATAAAGTTAGATGAAGTTAACCGTAAATAATTATATCATCTAGGAAAAAAACCGGTTAAGTGTGTGTCAGACTCGCGCCCTAGGGTTACATCACACACATTGCGCCATACATCAGTACATCACACAATTTTAACAACCACCGAACACTGCTGTAAATAACATCTAGACAAACTTTGTCGTCGAAAACCCATCGTCTTCATAATTACATTGACATAGGTCGTGATTAATTCTCCAACTGCCAATAAGATTGTAATCGCATTTTTTTGGATGGAAAAACTAATTAACGATTTTCGGACTTTTTCCTTAACTTGTGCTGTAAAACCTTCCGATAATCGCCTTCTTTCCAAATGTTACGATTCTAGGAGTACCGGTTTTGATTCCCCTGTGAAGTGTGAATAAGATGACTAAGTAAAGAAACAATAGGATCCCTCGTCGTCAAAACACTCAGTCCTCTTTGAGCTCTTTGGCAACTTTACTCACCGGCACACAACAATATGAGGAGGGTCTAGTGCTATTTGCAAGGATTTTTTTTTTCGAAAAATTCCAAATGATTGTAAACGACGTGACAACTAAATTATTTTGTTATAAGAATAAAGCTTAGTTGTCATTACAGGTACTAGCTATATTTTACAACACTCTGGTATTTATTAATAATTACTATATTCTTTTGTTGAAATAAATGTTTTTATTCACATGGGTGTGGTATTCTGTATGGTGGAGGTCCCCAGTCAGGCTGTGCCCCCAGATTTTAGCGAGATGACATTAGCTGAGCTGTGCTGTGCCCCCTACCCTACCATACATAGCGAGATGATATTCGCAGTGGGTACCCATACTTCTCTTTTAGACATAGTCTAAGGACGTACCCGGGTTCATGGAAATACTCTAGATAGGTTTTGATTCCCATGCGAAGGGTTAGTTAGAAAGTAAGGGTCAATGTCGGTATCTTTGGATTGCGATGACCTATAAGATAAGCTTGATACCTATTTTTCCAGCTTCAAGCGACAAGTATTTGATGTTAATTTCAATATGATACTTCTAAGAGTTCCTGAGAAAATAGATCTTGAACTATTGATAGACAAATATACAGATATACGGACGACAGAGTGACCCTATTAATAAGGGTTTAGTTTTTTCTTTTTGAGGTACGGAACACAGAACCATTAAAATAGCAAAAAATGCAAGAACAAACTGTAGGTAGTCGCAATCTGTAGGGTTAGGTACTTACCTGTATATATACAGCTATATTCCTCTGTGGCGCAAATAGAATATCTTGAAGTACTACGTGTATCGTTTATAGTCTATATGTTAACATTATGCGATAATAAATACTTAAATCATACTTGCGGGTATTTTAATAAAATATATTATTTTGCAGAAGTGGGATGTATGTGTCACGTCAGTTCTTACATTTAAATTCAAGTTTTTCCATCTATTTGTACCAGCTAGCAATGCACCAAGGAGAAGTTTCCAAAAATCTTGGAACTTAAATTTTACGAACAATAAAAATTATTCAAAAAGTCGCTGGATACCGCCGTTATCAATTATTTTAACTGAATGTCTCATTTACGAGTTTATAAAAATACTAATAACGTCAACGCAGGGCAGCTTGTGGCGAGCTGTGCCCTGTCGGATGGTGGGTCAGGTCCCCTGCCTCTGGCTTGCCTTAGCCGGCTGTCCAGAGTGGGGTCGTTAGAGCTGTGTTCTCGAGGGTAGATGTGGAAACCTAAGTGGCGAGTTGGCTATATGTTTAAAGTCCAGTGACACCTCTCTACCCCCAGCCCCCGCACCGGTGTTGCCCTTGAGCCATCTTTGATGTCGCTTTTTATGGAGGCCCATCTTGTGGAGGGAGGGCGAGTCACCGTCTGCCGGAAATAAAACTGGATACCTTTTTGTAGGCAGGCGTCCGGTTCTTCATCCAATAGCCCATTAATCAGTCCATACTTTTCACCCAATAGGCTAGTACATTTTAGACTTATTTAATTCTCAATAGTCCTTACACCATGGCGGGTGCTGTCTCTGCGTGCGTCCCATTGGCACGGGCAGGGGCAGCATCCGCTTAGTGTACCCCTCACTTTTCATTAAATTGTGGAAAGGGCCTCCGCGTTGGCTTCGGCTCCGCATAGGTACGCCTCCCAAAGGTCCGGAACACCATTGTTCCTTGGTCGGGAAAGACATACTACTTAATAAAGATATTTTTTGTTAATTCCGTTAGGGAATATTTTCATTGGAAATTTAATTTAAATTCTCGTCTAAGTTTCCGAGTTTTGAATGTTTGAGAATGTTCTGCGACTTGTACATACCCTCTACGATTTCAGGTTTGCAATCTAAAAACTTTTTCATGCCGCACTATTATATTCCACTGTCCTAACGTTATACAAAAGAAAGTCACATTAATTAATACGCCTTTATATAAATAATAACCACTTAAAAAAAACAGCAAATTTTTAATATCCATAAACGGCTTAAAGTTCTAATTTTGCACAGTAGGTAAGTATATTTCGATTCAAAAACATTTGAACTACAAATTTTCATATTAGAATTATTTGTGTTGTGACTGTGTGCTTTCAAATGCTTTTTTTTAAATATCCTAGAGTTATTTATTTTAATCTGACTATTAAAGCACGATTTTTCTCATTATTTATGATTAGTTACAAAAAGGCAACAAAAAGAAATAGTAGAATTCGATCCTTCGCGGCAACCGCCGCCGCCGCCGCCGTCGCCGTTGGGTTTAAAATTTTTGAACACAGGTAGTTACTTGATTTGTCGTATCAAGTAAATTGAGATGTTAAATTTAATTTGATTTCTAATAATAACATTATAGACGCTAGAAAAAAAGAGGTTGGAACATAAAGATGCCATAAAAACTGAAAGAAAATGAGCGAAAAATCTTTTGCTGTACTTATAATCTTGAAGTAGTTACCTACCCTATTTTTGAAGGGAGCGAAAGATGTACGAGTATGTGGTATTTGTTTATTATATTTTCGCATATCATTTTATTATTGCACCCCTGAACTATAGATAAATATTGTGCAATAATCGTTTATTTACATTTCTTACGATTGTATAGGCGCGGGGTTAATAGTTATAAAGTACCTATACGAATCATGTTGATTGTTAAGAGCGATGTGTAGATGTAGGTAATTATATACTTAATTTAGCACACATAATATTGTATATCACTTTTCTTATTTAAATCAAAAATCGAAACAGGATGAATCCACTTACTAATGTAAAACTACCTTCACTAAACTCCACTCAGAAGCACTTTTAACCGATTTTCACATTCAAAAATGTCCCGTTAACCAAATTCTAACACAAACTTAAAGCGTCAATAACACTTGCGAAATTGCCAAATGCGTAAATTATAAACAAATACACATGTTAATAACGAAATAACTACCTATATATATTTAGACCAGGGAAAATGCGCAATTTGCTGAATTAAGGGTTGTACTCACCCTCTGCCTAGGAACCATGGCGGCGGCGAAGGTGCACAGAGCCACAAGCAGTAACAGCCGTTTCATGTTCAATTGTTCACGTTTCAAGTGTATAGTCACAGGTTAGCGTAGTGTATCGCGCGGAGCCGGGACGTGGTGTGATGGGCGCGCGTCGCCCGCCGGGTATATGTAGGCCGTCAGCGGAGGCCCGCGCAACGCGCGCGTTACCAGATTTTCCTAACGAAAACTACGCCTCGTCCCTTCTACGTCACCAATGGTCACCAGGATTTTTGCCGTTTTTTTTAATTACGTGTGCGGTAATTCTCACTGATTAATTATAGAAGACACGGCAGAAGTTTCATAGAAATTCTTAGACCGTGACCGTGTGACCGTAAAAATAAAAGCTAAATAAAATGTTTTCTTGGATACGCTCAGATAAGAATTAGTTAGCACTAAATTAGGGACAGAGAAAGTGATGGAAATATCAAGCAAATTTCTAAGATTTTCTGTTAGCGAATACCTAGCGTACGATAAAAACCGACTGAGCAGCGTGTTCTAAACACTTATTATAGGCACTTCTGTAATCATTTTACAAATTTATGAAACAAAATTCTAGCTAGCGATTATGTTTCAAAGAAATTGTTGGTGCCGATAACAGTCCAAAAGTGCCAAAATGCATAAAGAGATAAATGCAATTTAAGTAGGTACCTATCACATTTTAAAATACTTATAATAGTTTCACTCTTCCCTTAAACAAAGCATGCATCTGTTTTAAAATGTATCTCAAATAAAGGAGTAGGTACATGAAATAAATGATAAACCTTATCACTAATTATGAATGAAATGAATGAACGTACTAGTTGGCTTGTAATTCCATTCGCTTTCCTAACATATCGAGTTATTGCCCGATATTAACCAATATTAATGACCTCGATATTAGTGACAACTGTAAGTTACCGGAGCTCATGTGACTACGATGTAGATGATATATTTATATGTATGCGTGGTAATATAATATGATGCGACGAAACTATTTGTTATTGTGTTCCTAATACTTATTGAGTGTTGTTCCAATCACTTTTTGGCCGACGAGCCGAGCGCCCAGGAGAATCGTGAATATTACTCATTTATTCAACCCATTGAACATTTCGAAGTTGAATCGATCTAAAATGCTAAATATATTTATCTGCTATTTTGTTCGTGATTTCCAAGTCACAATGCTTTCGTAGCAAAAGCCAGTTCAGTATGATCTATATGTTTGACTCACACTCGACTAAGGTCTCGACGGTAAGAAATTGAAACGGTAGGTATTTGTTATTGTGTACATATAGTAAATCGGGCACGGTCTGTTTGAGCGACGAGCCCCTGTAGTGTAGGTCCTAAGTGGGCGCTCGAATCACGTTGGAATGTTTTTATGGAAAATTACGACATGTGGAAACGGTGATAAACAAAGTAATTACATATACTGTTGAGTATTTCATACCAATTCCAAAGAACTAGGAAACAGACAGAGTGCATCCCTATTGGCAATGGCCGCGTCGGAAAAATCGAGCATTCGAAAAATACTCGTATTTAGAGTCTATCTGGAAAGAAAAGCGTCATAGTTTAGGTACATGGAAACTCATAGATGCTACAACACTTCTTTTCCGGATAGAAAATAACTTTTTTATGTTACTGAGGATGGTCATTCCCATATCATTCCTGACATTAGAAAAATATTCAGAAACTATAAAATCTTCATCCATTTCCAATTGCAATGAACTGAACAATTCCAGCTGGGGAAAATGCGACGTCTATTTCCAACCTCACCTTGTAGTATCATTAATATCATTATCATTATACATACCTAACTACATCTCATAAAACCTTATGATCAAGATCGCTTCCCGCAATGAGGCTCTCTACTGACCTCGCAACTAATCACTGCGATTTTCAATACATTGCGGTTTTTGATCCATCGATTGATTTCGTTACACCTACCAGGTGGTAGCCTATAATAGACGGCAACGTATCGAATTCGCCGGCGATTTTTGCGTCAAAATTGAGCTTAGTACCTATATACAGGGTATCCCAGAAATCGACGTCAAGCCGTGAATGGATTGATAGACCAAGTTATAACAGTTATCAGAAAAATACAAAAAAAATCTATCACATGTTCTTCAAAAATTATGGTCACATTAAAAAATTACTAGAAGTTAAGAGACCAGGGCCGTGGATATTCTAGTAAATTTTTAAGTGACCATAATTTTTGAAGAACATGGTATAAATTTTTTTTTGTATTTTTCTGATAACTGTTATAACTTGGTCTATCATCCATTCACGGCTTGACGTCGATTTCTGGGACACCCTGTATAGAGACCTTTGTCAGCATTTTGTTCCCATTATTTCTACTATAAATATGTTTATTGTGTGGTACGTACCATCGGGTTCATAATTGCATGGCCAATTTATCAATGAATTCATCCATGAATTGCCCATGCATTTTTGAACCCGTTGGTACAATCAATAATATTTATTAAACGAATATAATCTCTTTTATACCTAAGTAGTTATACTCACATTTCATTAGTCAGATTTTTGAAGCATTTTATTAGGCATATGAAATCAGACCGTTGCTTTTTGTCAATGTAATCCAAGCTCTAGGCTTGCAATTCGGATACTTTGAATAGTAATTTGTATGGAATGATCCGTATTATGTACCTACAGTAGTCGTACTATCCGGATAATATCCGGATAATAATTGCAAGCCCTAAAAATCCAATATGACATCAAATTGTTTCAAAAAGACGTCAAAGTTACCGTTAACTGCTATAATTATGATGGAAGGAAGGCGGCTTTCTCAGGAATAATATAAGATATAAATAGCTGTTTGGTGAAGAAAACCATGTTTTTCAAGCCAGGCAAAGTTGTAGCAGATGACGGTACTCTATCTGTAGAAGCAAACCAAATAAATACAGTATAGCCTACCTAATCACCTCGCACAATTTGGCTGAGGCTTAAAAAAAATACATTCTGATAAGTTTAGGTTTCCCAAGTATACATTTATTTATCTTGCAAGCCCGATTTATCTATGTATACATATGTAGAGATAGGTAGGGCATGCAAGATTAGTATAAGTTATACACTTCGATTCTTCTCTTATGTATTTAAAGTCCATGAATGTCACTTGAATAACGGAAGTTCTCCTCTCCAATTAAAAAGATACAACAGTCATTCCTTGACATACCACGAAGTAGTGTGTGAATACATATCCTTAAAGAGCTCTCCTCTTATCCACAAATTAATTATTTGCATAAGATTAAGTATGTATAATCTTATGCAAATAATTATCTTTGAAGCGACAAACAAACTACACAATCCAATTAATCGAACCATTTATTAGGAATGCGGACATAAACAAATATTTACCTAAGCCTTTTATGGCAGAGGTAATATATTTCCCACCATTATTTGAACTTTATTTCAAAGTGACGAGGTTTAAATTCGCATAATCTGTTACACCCTTATATCTGTTAAAGGGTTTAGATACTCGTACTACATATTTACACTATTTGTATGTATTGCGCAATAATTGGTCACATGACAAATTTGTATCATATTGGTTCATTGACCTTTTGTTAGAACTTTTGCAGCTGTTGCACGGATATGGTTTTGTCACGAATAAAAAGGCCGGCTAGATAGCTTTATAATAAGGTGTTGATATGTAATGCCGGCATGAGATGATGCTGATGATGAAGCCATTACTGAGATGGCCACCTTTCTCCCATCTCACGAATGTTGGTGAAGAAAACCATGTATTCCAAGCCAGGCGAAGTTGAACATCGTAAGCAAAGTTGTAGCAGTTGACGGTACTTATAATTTGTATCAATAAATATCTCATTTCTCTTATTTCATTTCTCTTACTTATGTTTCAAATAATAGTTAATTATCACTCGATCACAGAATGTAAAAAATTGCTAGCTTTTTTAGAAGCATTTCATCTTAGACATGAACGTCAATAATAATAGCCGGTTCTAAATAAATATCCAAGCTGGGAAACCCCGCAGGGAGAATGCCAAAGTTTTTTTACGCTAATATGTTTCACAGAACTTCGAAATTTTGACGTAGAATCTTGACTGCACTTCTTTTGACCCAAAATCAGTGGAATAAATGTATCGCATTTGACTGACGTACGGGATTTTCCGTTTTAAACTTTTATGATAATTAATATCTACTTATACTTAAGTAGACAACGCACGTATTTTTGTAGGTATATTAATTATCAATTGACATTTTGAAGACATACCCATTACAGTGGCGGTGCGTCTAAGAACACGATTTTTCACCTAACGCCACTGCTAGGTAATAATGTCAATTCTGTAAATGTGCTTATAACATTTTATACCGTAGAAAAGAGCTGAATGAGATTGTAGAATTGCAAATATTAGAATTGCGAAATTGTAATGATGGAGGCCGGATCAACAATACCACAAACTCGTAGTTTTTACTAAAGTAAATTATAATCGACAAAAGCTTAGTACATTGTTGTAGAGGTTGGAAAGTAAGCTATACGTGGATCGAGTTAGTTCGAAGGCCGACCCGCCAGGGGTGAAAAGTTAGATATCTACAAACATATTGTAAATTGGTGGTTAAAATATGCTAAGCCTTTATTTAGAGAATCAAATGATTGAATAGCATATAACTCGACAAAATTATCCTTACCTACGTTAACATATAGTACTGCAGTTCAGCGAGGAAATGCTGCCAGCGTCCTCGGCACGATGCCACAGGGGCCCATTTTAGAGATAGATTTTTAGTTTCTAATAGTATGTATTTTTAAGTATAGTTGAATTATCGAGAGCGTGGAATTGCATATGTAGTGGTTGTACCGTGTTGTGCCTCTTTGTGTGCGGATTCAAATATAGAATGCCTGTACACAAACAATACTACTAGGTACATATGCAATTCCACGCTCTCGATAATTCATCTATAAATTAATTTTAGGTTGTATTTACATAGTTTATTTAAGTTTTTTTTATGTACCTATTTTGTACTAATAAACAAAATAGTACTACTTTTTTCTAATACCACGACGGTGGCAAACAAGCATACAGCCTTCCTGATGGTAAGCAGTTACCGTAGCCTATGGACGCCTGCAACCCCAGAGGATTCACAAGCGCGTTGCCTGCCCTTTATAAGAAGTTGCCTACCCTACTTACCTATTTAGTACTGATCTTACGCTATGATTCGTGATAAACAATAACATTCTCGTAATAGTATGTACTTATACCATACTGCGCACATGAAATTGATGAAGTTGCGTTTGTAAGGGTAAAAACACACTATGCCCACGTACGCAAACGCACGCAATGCAACGTGGGTGAGATTATGCATTACCATGTGGGAATGACGCGCTAGGAGCGTAAGATCTAGAAACACACTGATCGTACGCGTGCGAAAGCGTGTGATATCCCCTCCACGTTCCCACGCCGATCTGGCGCGACGCGTGGCATAGCATCGCGTATGACGAGTATGTTTCTAAGCATACAAACATCAGGGTCCAGATTTCATAATGCATTGCATACGTTGCGTACGTGGGATCAGTGTGTCCCTACCTTGTCATATGTACCTACAGTAGGTATATTGTATTGTGAATGAGGCGGGTCGCTGTAACATTGCGTCAGTCGAGCGCACCGCTGTCTGCTACGGCGCCGGCCAAGCCCCCATTTTACTAGGTATCTCTACCTAGTGGCTATTCCTGTAGGTAATACGATGTGTTTTTTATTACATATTAAATAGTGAAAAAGGTCATGTAATTTTATGAATACGCAAACGTGGGCCTAAAGAATGCAGACGGGTAAAAGTGGTAGGTAAAAGTTGTGCCTATAGAAATTAACTGACGGTAAATCAGTAAATTACCGGTTTAGGTAACCTAAATATTCGCCTGTTGCATTTCCTACGTAGCTGCGTAGTAATAGTAGGTACATTACGTACCTAGGGCGGTAAAATAGAGAACGGCTCAGATGGCGGACATTTGTTGCCCGAACCGAAGGTAAGGGCCATAAACAAGCGATATGAGGCCTTCTTTATTACCGCCCATGGTGCGTACACAATTTTACGTCTTCTCCTGGGTGTGAAGTGAGATTTGCTGCTACGCCCGTGGGCGGCAAATCTCACTTACCGCCCAGAGTGACGTAAAAATATTTTTGATGCCGTAGTATACTGGCCCTGTAACTAGCCTGTAACTTATTATAGGTATTAGGTAGGTACTTAAGTATTTAAATTTCAAACATTCTTTCTGTAAGTCCGCCTTAATAATATTTTCACCTTAGCAGTTCGAACAAGCCTACTTTCCTCACTCCCTGGAGTGACGAAAGTGCGACTTTCATCACTCCAAGGAGTGACGAAAGTTGCTACTTTCGTCACTACTGGGAGTGAAATTTTGTTTCTAGAAGCTTTTCATCATAATGATGATGCCTTTCATTCGGGAATGTAAATAAATGTGTTTTTTTTTTAACTTTAATATGTTCTCACTACTGAGGTGAAAAGTTGTATGTGTCACCCGAGAGGAAAGTTTTTTTACATCTCGTGTTCTTGAGATCCCTCGCTACGCTCAAGATTCAAACTAAGAATCACTCGCTTCGCTCGTGATTCATTTATAGAATCTTTCGCTTACTCGGGACTCAAAATCAATACTCGCAAGAAAAACCAACTTTCCTCTCTTGTTGCACAAATAACTATTCACAGGGGATTGAAAAAAACCGGCCAAGAGCATGTCGGGCCATGCTCAGTGTAGGGTTCCGTAGTTGCCGGCCTGTTACAATACATCCGTTCAAAAAGGTCGTTTGTTAAGGGATACTTGGCGGCGCTTACATCATTTTACTATGTGCCGACACACGACCTGTAGCTATGCGTTTTTGAGTGATAATTCAAAAACGGCTCATCTGATTTTATTCAATGTAGTTTTCATTGAAAGTACTCATTAAGCCTCACTTTCATTCATGATTTTGTTCATAATTTTTTGGACCCACTGTTCAAAAGTTAGATGGAGGGGGGGAGAAGGGAGGGGCAGCTATTTGAACTTTCAGAGCTATTATTTACGAAACTATAAATTTTATCCAAAAATTGTTTGATGTTTGAACACGACAGGGTTGGAGCGAAAAAAAAATCACCTCCCAACTCATGTGTAGGGGAGGTACCCTAATAAAAAATATTTTTCCAGTTTTTATTCTATCATTTTCTTGGCGTGACTAACGCACATACTCATACCAAATATGTATAAGCTTTCTAGTGCACAGTCACTGAGCTAGACCGTGGACGGACGGACGGACATGGCGAAACTATAAGGGTTCCGTTTTTGCCATTTTGGCTACGGAACCCTGAAAACAGTGATCTAAAGCTGCTTTTTAGGAAAGCACACTTGTCTACAATACACCATTTTAATTGAGAGAATAATTCTCATTCAAAGAAGACCAAATGTGGGCGAGTTTAGTGCAAGGGACCACTTGGTCGATTTACAAGGACGCTTCATTCTTTCACCAATAGATAGTGTAAGTATATTGTGTAGTTTTAGATAGTACTAGTAACTCCATATCGACAAAGTGGTCCTTTTTCCCGTGGATTGGCTCAAATCATTATGCCAATTACTCATCATTTTCACCAATGTGATAAATTATCAAAATCAATATTGTAGAAAAAAATTTAGGGCTGTCTAAATTTTCCCTATAGGTAAATTAGGTAATGAGCAACTGGTTAGGAATGTATTCTGGCATTTTGTCAAGAAAATTAGGAGTTCCTCGAAACTATGAGTGTCTGTGAGCACTAGTATAGCATGACGCATGAGTCTCATGCCATGAGGAAAGTCATTATCATTACCATCGTAGTTTAAAACACACGTACATGACCCCATGGAAACTATTGATACTGAATAGCGAATAAGTATGAAAATTGTCCAGGTAATTTAACTGTATAGCGCAGGCTTTCCTTATTGACAGACACTAGTGGAGCAAAGAGTAGAAACTAAATGGATAGCACCTGATAGAGAAGAAGCGCCAAGGGCGGGGCGCAAGCGACGCAAGGCCTCCAGCCTCCCAGGCGTGGTGAAAGCACCAAAAGTCGCGATGGTGACCCGCAGAGCACCCAGTTGGTGCCTCAACGCGCCCGTCGCGTTGGAGACTGAGGGTCCCACCTCGCCACGTCACACCGCCACGTGGACACCGAAGAGTTGAAGAGGAGGAAAGTCGGTTCCGTGCCGTAAGGCAAGGATTTGAATCGACTGGCATAAAAAAATTGCATGTGAAAAATAAAAGTTTTCATTTTCAAACAGCATTTATGGGAAAATGCTTCCGATACATATTGTATGAAACACAATTTCGATTTGTAGCTTTTCTAGCCGGAAATTTTTTTTCGTCCCATACAAGCTTTTGATCCTGGAAAGGAATGGGGTCAAATGGCATCAAAAAAAAGTTTGGCAAAAATGACCTTTTTCTCGCAACCTGTATGTTTTTTCCAAAATCTGTAAACGCGAATCTTCATTAATTTGAAATCGTGGGAAGGTCTTCTAAGACCATTTTCGCGTAGCAGCACGGGATCTGGTAGCTCCCCTCACTGACCCAAAAGAAAATCCACCCTGTATAATAAAAAAATATTGTATGGAACTAAAGTGTCATAGAAACATAATAGGTTAGGTACTGTATTTAGTTAGTTACGTAACTTTGTTATCTATTAATGCTCATTGGCTTTTAGGAAAGTGCAATAGGGCTGGATCACGCCACCAGCCTCCGTTCTTTACTGATATTGATAAACTTGAGTTAGTTTGTCAGTCATGCTCATTAGCCCAGTCATACCAAATATTAAAATGGAAAGCTAACGGCTAGTTCTGATTTTGTTTTATTATATTGTTAAGGATCCCTACCAGTATTGTATATCCAAGTTTGCAGCTTCGAAAGACCTGTGCTAACTTTGCAGCACTCGAGAAACCACGAAAATTTCGCACTTTTTTAGTATTCTTATTATAAGTTCTAAACTATGCGGTTCACAAAAAAAATATACAAGACAAGTTTTAAGAAGACTAATATTTCTACAATTTGAGACTAGAATTAGCTCTTTAGGTGAAATACTTATCGAGATACAGCTCTTCAAATATTGCTATTTTTTTAACTGTCGGAGCGATTATTTCTGAAAATATCCACTCAATATTTTTTTTAAATATATTTTCGTGGTTTCTCGAGTGCTGCAAAGTTAGCACAGGTCTTTCGAAGCTGCAAACTTGGATATACAATGCTGGTAGGGATCTTAACAACATATCAAAAAAACAGAACTAGCCGTTAGGTTTCCATTTTAGCGATTTCTGGTGTTAAAATTATTTTAATCAAAGTTGCGAAATAATTATTTGGTAATAGTTATTCGGTAAAATGATACCTACTTATGCGAAAAGTTGGTTGGCAAGTGAAATTAGGCAATACAATTTTCGGCGAAAAGGCAGGATACCATTAAATAGGTGCTGTTTAGGGTTCCGTACCCAAAATGACAAAAACGGAACCCTTATGTTTTCGTCCGTCCGTCCGTCCATCCATCCGTATACCATAGTCAACCATAGTCCATCGGGATTTACTTAATGTATAGAGGCAACAGGTTGAAAACATTCATATTTTGAGCACTCGTAGAAAAAGTATTGTACCTATACAATAAAGACGTAATTATGCTATTCAATCTCGTACCTTACCTACTTAAGCTAAACACGGTACTCGACTGAAAAGCTGTTCATTATGTTACGGTTGTATAAACTATTAATTTACATTTGTTTAATAGGTATTTCTGTAGCTAAATCAAATCCTTTTTTTACCAATCCCATAGATACGTATAAAATTGTCAATTTAAAAATACCCATATCTACAATAAATAATACGAGTATGAATCATCCTCCTTTTATGTTATTTATTGCGCAATATTTTGTCACATCTAGAAAATGATCGCATTTTCGTATTTTTCGTGTCTCAAACAGACTAGCTATATATAGATAACACCGGAGACCTTGAGACGGGACCGCGGAAAGCCAAAATATTATTATTATTACAGGCCCAGAATAGATGCACCTGTCTCGGAGGGCGACCAAGTGCACTGGAGTGCATGCATCAGCCGCTCAGAGAGGCACAGCTAGGAGAAAAGGGACTTTTACTTTTAAGTTGGACATAATTAAGTGTATGTCTCAGTTCCCCTTCACCGCACTGGTTTTCTGTCTAATTGTTTCACAGTCCAGGTAGCGCTCCTGTGGAACAGCCTCCCCCGAAATGTAAAAAAAGCCCCGAGTAAGTTTTCTTTAAAAAAACTAGCTTTTGCCCGCGACTTCGTCTGCGTGGAATTAGTTAAAAAAAATTGTAGGTGGGCTTTCATTGTTGTAAGAATGGATTCCTAGAATACTCGTACTAGTACAGATTTTTTTAAAGAAAACTTACTCGGGGCATTTTTTTTACTTTTCGGGGGAGGCTGTTCCACAGGCGCGCTACCTGAACTGTGAAACAATTAGACAGAAAGCCAATGTGATGAAGGGGAACGTAGACAATCATATATTCGTAGTTACCTTTTTCTTAGTTTCGTCCATACCCCAGCTTATGTTTTTAATTTTTATTCTGGTGATCTGTTGAAGAGCATATATCGAGGTTGGTGGAAAAAATATCTAAAACAAATAGCTTTGTACGGAAGGTTTGGCCTGCTGTGATGATACGACATGTCCTATACACTACTACTACGCGTAACTTTACTTTTTCCTAGTCTAAACCATTGATTTATTATGTATTCTACTAGATGAAACATCTAGAACAAATTTTGTACGTCATGTTTGACAGCTTTTACGGAATCATACAGTACCTAGTATAGACTTGTAGTGATTTTCACTACGACTTTTGGGAAAAAAAAATCTTAGGGATGTCATCTCATCTCTTGTTACTCAATGGATTAAACTAAATAAGTTTTAGTTATGCCTAAATGGATCACCAGTATTTTTGTTACACTTTGTACGCATGTAGACTATTGTAAACCTACTCCGCAAAAAGCGCTTACCGCACTAAGTTCCCTTTCACTGAAAACGACACATCTGCCTACATGAAACTCACGTGTTTGTGTGGTTTTTGGAAGATTAACTACTTGGCACGGCGCAGCGACGAATCATTGAGGACCGTTAACTAATAATATCAACACGTAAGCGATTACCGTAATGGGGAAGGCCGGTGAAAAGTCATCATAGATGGCGCTGACAAATTACCTACGTAAGATATTTTACCTAATTGTCTTTTCTTTTTTTAGTAAGATAATTAGGTATTATACATCATTGAAGAAATAGTGCAGCGTAATAATAATCAAGGTTTACCTAGTGGATTTAACATATTAACTAAAGCATTTTATTATCTTTCACATTAAATAATGCACCTAAATCACTTAGTTTGTATACTTTGTATGATAAATAGTTTCTAGGTAATTTTAGCTCGTACTTAAACTGATTTATTACGAGTTTCCGATAATTCTAAGAAGTTTACGAACATCATTCATTTCATGATCGAGATTTCCTATAACTAAATGATTATGGTTTATACAGGGTGGTTCAGTAGACGTCGGCAGGATTAACAGTACGGATTCAGTTAATAACAAGCTATTGTATAATACCAGTATTAGGGACACCACACACCTGAGCTGAATTAAGAAAATTCATAGACGAAATGCTTAAATTTGTCTATGGCCTCCATACAAAAAATAATCAGCTACCATACACAAATTTAAGCATTTTGTCTATGAATTTTCTTAATGTGATTAACCCAAAAAAACGCGTCAATTAAAATACTCCGTTGAATACTGATACTCTCGTTTTCTGTGATATGTGTCAACGTCTAGTTACTTTGGAAACATCGTATCTCACTTAATATGAATGACAGTTTTTTTTTCATAATCAAAGTACTGTCAGATTATTGAAGAGTTTTCTTTTTGTTGGGTGACCATGATTACCGAGGATAAAATTTCTTCGTAACAAAAACATGAAAAAAAAAATAGAATGCAGTTAGTTATTGATTCACTTAAACATGATGACAGCCAAATCATTATCGTTAACTACTTGTGTAGGGTTGTTCCTGCTCACGTCTCCTGAATCATCCTGTACCTATAGTTTTTATTGCATCGCAAAATCATTGGAATAATAAATTCATTTCATTGGAAGAACTTTTATGTTGATTGTCCTGTTATTATCTTAATTAAATAAGTACTATAGGTACTTACATTACAACTGATACTGGAAAAGCGAAGTATGTATACAAATCTTGAAGTCAAAGGTCAAAAATATGCATCATATTATTCATACTTGTTATAAACATAGCTAATGATGGCCTACGAACGTTAGACTTTCAATCCGGAGACCCCGGCTCGTACCACTGAGTTTTTCGGCACTTATGTATGAAATATCATTGATATTTACCAGTCACTTTTCGGTGAAGGAAAACATCGTAAGGAAACCGGACCTAATCCTAAGAAGGCCGAGTTTCCCCTCTGGGTCGGAAGGTCAGATGGTAGTCGCTTGCGAAAACTAGTGCCTACGTCAATTCTTGGGATTATTCCTATCGATATTCCGACAAGAAATTGTAGAAATTAAAAAGTGGCCACATCGTAGTGTCCTCCCCTCTCTTTCAAATTAATCTAAGAAAACGAGACGACACACTACGATGTTGCCATTTTTAAATTTCGCAAATTCGTTTCGGAATACCGGATGATTTAGGGGTTGTGTATCAAGCAATCAAGGCATGATACACAAGCCCATGCTGAACAACTTTTACTATGGGACCAACTCAGAAATCGCGTTTTTTTGTCAGTTTCATACATTTCGGCCGATCACACTAAGATCACATGTTGTCATGGGGAGACCAAAATTTTTTCGCTATTTCGGAATTAGTCCCATGGTAAAAGTTGTTCAATATGGACATTTGTGCATCATGCCTTGATTGCTTGATACACGAACCCTAAATCAGCCTGTATACAATACAAGTATGTTCCCGGAGACTTGGGAGTGTTGTGACAGCTATACTTAGTGGGGCCGTCCACCTCATTAAAGTTTTACGGCGCCAAACTCGGCCGCACTTGGTAAGTTTTCCATTATCTCCCTCTAAATATGATATCCATCGTACATGCCCAAAAGAATTGTCATTTTGCAGCTCAACAACTTGACTAGAGCATAAACAGTCAACAATGTCCCAGATATTTATTCTCGACAAAGAATTAAAAAAAGAATTTATTTTTAGTTTGTCAGAGGGCACTGCAATAATTTATTTACTGTCGATGTTTTTTTTATGTATTTATAGTTCCGTTTGATGTCGAATTTGACAACTGCAAAGGTATAAAAAGATAAAGTTGATAAATGGTATATCAGTCAGCCATTAGGCTAGTGCAAGTAGGTATACAGTATTTAAATTTGACCCTAAAGTGAAATATTCGAATAAGATAGGGTATTTTAACTGTTAATAACTTTATCTACACCCATATCATAAACCCTCCATGATGCGTTCAAAAACCGCACGTTATAACCACCATAAAAATAGATTGTTTCGTTAGTAGTTAGAACAAATGTCTTATCTGTAACGATGTTATTATTATCAAATAATAAGCAAAAATTCGATATCATTATGAAAATCCGGGTGGGCCCCGCCCGCCGGCACGCGCCTCCCGACCGCCGGCACAATCGAGTTGGCCATGGCGATGGCAGTGCAATCCGTGCAATGGCAGTCATTCAATCATCATTTCGGGTTTATAATATGTGTGTAGATAAAGCAGTGTAGGTATGCAACTGTACGTAATTAGGCCTTAAAACACTCGTGTGATCTTAAACCACACTCGTGTTTTAAGGACCCCTATTACGTAACAGTTACATAAACTACTATTATATACGCTACGCAAATGTTTGTTCCTCGTCCTAGGTATAGGTAACCAAGTTTGACGGCATTATCAAAGGAACGTATTTTTCCATTTAATAGAAAACTAGGATATCGGGATATTTACCTGTAGAAATCCATACACTGCTTTGTCTACACACATATTATAAATCCGAAATGACACGTTCGGAAACCTTTAGAATGACCGACATTGCACCGCCATGGCCAACTCGATTGTGCCGGCGATAGGGGGGCAGGCCAACCGCGGTCGGGGGGCAGGACTGGATTTTCATTATGTTACCATTATACGGTAATAAATTTTCATACGTTTTTACCCACGGTCACAGATAATATGATGTTACAATACTGGCCTATAACCGCGAAGCACTTCGTTCATCGAATCGTCTATTTGCATCCCTCTCTTTCGTATAGGCAAGAGCGATAGAGACGGGACCATCGTTTTGTCGATTTTCGAACTTCGCGGTAGGCCCTCTGGTTGCAATAATGGGGGTTTTCGAACGCAGAATAGAGGATGTGGGTGTAGATAAAATCACTATCTCCCTTGGGGGCGTGTCATTACAAGCATAGTCCAATGCATGTATTCCGTCTCGTTTTGTTTACTATACGGATAGAACGTGACTAATTGCGATCGGCTTTTAGACAGCGTCGACCCACCAGTGGCGCCCTCATTGGGCGGATTGTATTTTCTAATAAACGAATCAATTTCTGTACAATCCCTCCTGTTAAGTTGTAGCCTGACTACAAATTAACAGGAGGCGCTACTAGACGGTCGACACAGTCTTGGTTCCGTTGTGAATATGGCAAAAGCGGAATCCTATATCTAATAGGGACCTTGTCCGTCGTTTTATTCGATCACCTGTCTGTGTTTCTCTATGTCACATCCGCAGCCGTAAAATTTTTTCCGTACATTTAGTTATTCACCTGAAATAAGTAAGTATACATACTATAGATATATGTATAAGGGGGTACAAGGTAGGTACTTAGGTAGTTATCTGGCTACCTATATTTCGCTATATTCTGGTTCGCTAATCTATCTATGTAGTTGATGGGTGTGGCTGTGCGGTTAAAGTAAGTATGGTGCTGGGATGTAGGACTTCACAACCGCTTTCCCCTTTTTGAACTGGACATCCAAAAAATAAAAAATACATTAGAAACTAAATAAAGCGGAGTAAAGCATTTTTGACCAAAAACATAATTGTTTGAACCATTTTCGATTAACATAACCATGTGTTTTTTCTTCCCAAATTATCCCTAGAGGAGGAAGGAAGCTAGCCTAGATGGATAATATTAAAAGCTGGACTCATATTAATGACGCTGCCAACCTGAGCAGAATGGCACAGGATAGGACTAAGTTCCGAGAGATGGTCGCCGACGTCCGATGTGGACATGGCACAAGAAGAAGAAGAAGAAAGGGTATAAACGGGACCCTATTATTCAGACTCCGCTGTCCGTCTGTCACCAGGCCAGGTATCTCATGAACCGTGATAGTTCAACAGTCAAATACTAACAGAATAAAATAAATATTTAAGGGGGTTCCCATACAACAGACATGAATTTTTGCATGAAAATGGTACGGAACCCTTCGTTCGTCGAGTCCGACTCGCACTTCGCCGGTTTTTAATAAACCGATGTTGGTACAAGCTATTTTTGGGGAAGAACACACGCTTATCACGCATGCTTGGCGCATGCGATTTAAAAATGTTGTGATAGGATTATTGTGGACGTGAGCGTGCGCATGCAATGTCCCGACTTCGTGTCTGTTTTCATAAAATACACTTACGGTTAAGTTAACGAAAGCTGGTCATGAACATTTCTATAAACAACCAGTTTACTTCCCTTTTTTTCAAGTCGGTGTGAAAATGCTTTACGCCTCCACCCGGGGCCTCAATGTGTATTAGGAGGATAGCACCTGAGGGCCTACCGCGAAGTTCGAAAATCGACAAAACGATGGTCCCGTCTCTATCGCTCTTGCATGTGCGAAAGAGAGTGATGGAAATATTCGATTCGATGAACGAAGTGCTTCGCGGTTATAGGCCTGGTGCCGTTTCCATATAAATTAGTTTCTAAGCGTAGTTTTCCATCGCTCTCCGAGCCACCAGTTTACTTCCCTTGAGTGTCTAGTAATTATCTTTATCAGTGGCTCTGTTACTGTAACTGATGGTCTGCGGACCATTGGTGGACCCTGTAAGCAACTAAAGTGGTCTGCGAAGTTATGAACAGGACTGAATATTATTCGCCTTAGATACGTCCAAGCATTCGACGGCTCCCGCTATGAAAGTAACTATGTCGAATGGTCCATTATCACTGGAAGGTTAAGAACCATCGAACATTGCACCCCGCCGGCCGGCCATAATGCAACTTGCTTATTTAATTGCCTTCATTACTTTTATTAGCAACAATGGACCATTTGTCTGGTTCAAATCTGAATAGAAATCAATGCAGGAGATCTATGCGTACCATACTCCTGGAGGCTAGACCGTACCGCTACCGACCGTTCTATGACTGTAGCCGTACTGACACAAGGCAATCTCGACTGAAAGCGCTTTTCTACTATCCAGACATAGAGAGCATCGCATCCATCTACTATGGAACCCACCGAAAATTAGGCATAGTTTAGTTAACGGTGATCCAGGTCATGGTGGCCCCCCTGTACCTTACAAAAAAGTTTTTAACATGAATATCTATGAGACAACGGCCACTAGACCGTTTCGGAGCAGCCCAACACCGTTCCGTGTCATGAGTGGACCCTCCGCTCCGGCATTCTTGTCGAAAACATGTCGCAGGTTCTTGCATAGCACGCGACATTAGCTAGGGATACTCGCACAGATGTGCCTGCCGGATTTGTCCGACGGATATGCCCGGCGCTATTCAGATAAGATGTGTCCGCAGACAAATCCGTGTCCAATTCGCGCCATACACGCACGGATTTGTCGGCGGGCACATTTGTGCGTGTATCCCTAACTATTGTCGAACTCGTGATTGTCATCAACCGACTGCGGTGTTGCCACCTTTGCCTCTAACCGCGTAGGTATAGGTATCCTACATGCCAACAAAACACTATGAGAAGGATCGCCACCACAGCGTAATCATAAGAAGTACATAAATATAATATGGATGAAAGCGTGTTGTTTATAGTTCGCCGACCAGACTAGTTGACACGGTGCCAGCTCGGTAATCGTCCCTCGGCACCCAAACAGATACAGAGCCCTTTTACACTGAACTGGGTCATACACAGTAGAATAAGACTGCATTTTGATGCAGGGCGGAAAGTAAACCTTTGCACTAGCAGCACTAGTGTGGCGGAGATGTAACTTTCCGCAATTTAGCAAGTCAAACCTTTTCGTGTGGAATATTTTTTAAATAAAGTATCATCAATTCATCACCATCAGAAAGTCACCTATTTTTATTAGGTATACTTATATTTCGAGTTCACGCCAACAATGTGAAAGGGCTTTCAGTTTTACGATTCCACAAAAAAGCCCACACTGCAAAGTCCAAACAACAAGTAGGGATTTATTTATGCCTGTCTGACCGTCTCGTGAGTCAGGCTCGTCTGAGTCTCTGAACTCACCTTTTGGCACTCATAACACAATAAAGTTTGGCACTTTATTGTGACGGGCAACTGTGCACAACAAAACCAGAATAATATGTACCATTTTCAAGTAAAAGGAACATCATTGTCGGTTGGCAATAAGGCAGTAATGCTATAATAATTCATTTAGAAATGAACTCTATTAACAACCGACAATCATGTACCTTTTGCTTGAAAACGTTACATATTGTGACAGACGCGAGACGATTACGTAATATTAGTCTGCGTTTTTTACACGACTGGCCAAAAAATAATGTATTATTTTTACGTTTTCAAGCCTTGTACTCCGCCATTATGAAATATTTGTATACATTAATTAGGTATCGCCACTTTTGTATTATGAATATCACAATAGTTTAATTTAGTAAAATAATAAAGTAGCCTATAAAAATCAACTCATCCCTCTCTACTCTCCCCATTCATGACCCAACTACCCTCGACATCCCTTCTCCCCCCATTCTACGGTGAGCCACTAATTATTAACCACCATGGGTCAACTTTTGAATGTTATATCTTATGATCATGATGTCACGATCCTCTCAGCATAAAAGGAACGACTTATGATGATTAAGTACATACCTACTAATACTGTATTTTTTTTCAAAACGACTGACATAATGAATATCAGTATAATCAACTAATTGTAAAGACATCGGCCTCGCCACTGCATCTGCACAAAAGTTTGGTATAGTCTAGTAGGTACCTTAGCTTTGTAACTAAATGATATCAAAAATTCTGGAAAAGATTCTAAATGCAAGACTATTACGCTACTGCACTAAGTATAACCTTTTATCACAAGCACAATTTGGATTCAGACATGGGAAATCTACCGAGGACGCTATAACTGCACTGACCTCGTTAGTTGTTAACAACCTTGATAGTAGTAACAAGAGTTTAGCTGTTTTTATAGACCTAAAAAAGGCTTTCGACACTGTTTCAATTCCTCTGCTGGTACACAAATTGGAGAAAAGGGGGGTTAGAGGGAGGCCACTTTCCCTATTCGAAAGTTACTTATCTGACAGGAAGCAAAGGGTTAAGTTGGGAGATGTTGTCAGTGAAGATGAACATGTCACGTATGGCGTGCCACAGGGAAGTGTCCTGGGGCCTACCCTATTCTTGATGTACATCAACGATCTCTGTGACATTGACATCCCATATGCAAAAATCTATTCATATGCTGATGATACAGCCATCGTCTTTACTGGCAAGTCTTGGGAAGAAGCTAGAACCAACGCTGAATCGGGACTGGCTAAAATCTCTAAATGGTTAAGGATTAATTTGCTGACATTAAATGCTGACAAAACGAAATATATGTGCTTCTCAATATCAAATAAAACCCAGCCTAACTCTGACATGGAACTTAAGATCCACTCTTGTAATCAAACTACTGCTCTTACTTGTGATTGCCCTATAATTGAAAAAGTTTCCCAAATAAAATATCTGGGTATAATTCTGGATCATCACCTAAACTTGGGGAGTAAGGGGAGAACGGACCTAACATCTTAGCCGACCCAATTGTCAACCCCACCTGCCCGCGTCGGTTGTTCAAACGAACAGCCGACGACGGCGTCTCTAGGGACGTCGTGGTGCTCCCTGCTAGACAACAGACGGGGCTCTGGCGACCGAGCAATGGCGGTATATCCATACTCCTGACCAGGAAACTGGTTAGAAGAGGCATAGTAGGCGGCCTTGGGGAATAAATAACCCCTAAAAAGTCCTATGGTGCAGAAGGAAGTGGGGCCCCACTGCATCAATATTGCTCCTAGTAAAACCACAGAATGGAACGGAACAACTCAGATAATAAGCAGCTATACAATCCGGCCAGCACCCGGCGTCATGAGGTTCCCAGGCCGAATGATGAAAAATATGCAACTGGAGAAGATCATGCTATCAAACTCAAACAGAAGAATCACCAATGTATGAAGATTGCCACATGGAATGTAAGAAGCCTCATAAGGGAAGGTAAGCTGGAAAATACAATCAAAGAGATGAAAAGACTCAAACTAGATATTCTAGGACTTAGTGAGATGAGATGGGCCGATAATGGGGTCCATAATAGTAACGACACAACGTTATATTACTCGGGGAAATCATCAGAAGAGAAAGAACACTACCAAGGCGTCGGGATTCTAGTCAAAAAGGAACTTGTGAAATACGTTACTAACTTTATCCCATACTTCGAAAGATGCATGCTTCTTCAATTAAATGCTTACCCCTTTAAACTTAACTTGATACAAGTATATGCTCCAACATCACGAAGCGATCATGAGGAAATAGAGAAATTTTACAAAGATTTAGAAGACATCATTAGTAGTATCAACTCGCAAGAGATAACAATGGTCATAGGGGACATGAATGCTAAAATTGGTCAAGGTGCGGTCGACAAAACAGTCGGAGCTTTTAGTCTTGGTGAACGTAATGACAGAGGGGACCGTATGCTACAGTTTTGTATAGAGAAAGATCTGATAGTCACTAATACATTTTATCAACATCCACCAAGACGATTATACACATGGATATCACCACAGGACAAACCCAATAAAATAGTAAGAAATCAAATAGACTATATAATGATAAAATCAAGATACAGAAATGCTATTCTTAATGTAAAAACATATCCGGGTGCCGACATAGGATCGGACCATAACCCTCTGGTAGCTAAATTCAAGATAAGGCTAAAGAAATTAAAATTAAGTGATAAAAGTAGCGCCAGAATTGATATAAATAAATTAAAACAACCTAATGTTAAGAAAATTACAGAAAATTATATTAACAGGCACATAAAAGAACTTTCGGAGTCTGCATATAATAATGAAGATGTAGAAGAGATATGGGATGGTATTAAAAATATATCATTAAAGTCAGCTAAAGAATGTATCGGAAGTAAAGATAAAAGTACAAAATTAGAGTGCATAACGGAAGAAATACTGGATTTAATGGAAGAACGTAGAAAACACAAACACATTAACATGGAAAGAGAGTATAAAGAAATAGATAGACTAATAAAAAACAAGATTCGTACAGAAAGAGATAAATATTTGGAAATGAAGTGCATCGAAATAGAGCATCTAAAGAAAAGTAATGACAGTTTTAATTTACATAAGAAAATCAAAGAGTTTACAGACAAAAGTAGAAAGAAAACGACATCAAAATTGTTTGACAATAGTAATAAACTTATAACTGATAAAGAGGAACAATGTGAAGTTTGGGCAGCGTATATTCGCAAACTTTTTGACGACGAAAGATCTCTATGGAATGAGAATACACAAGAAATAGGAAATTTGGAAGGACCTTCAATCTCAGTAGAAGAAGTTGAGAGAGCAATCAAGTTAATGAAAAATGGAAAAGCGGTGGGCCCCGACGGAATATATGTTGAAATACTTAAACTATTTAATAGAGATAGCATGCATGTCTTAACTAAGATATTTAATAAAATTTATGACACCGGAAGACTCCCCGAGGACTGGCTTATATCCACCTTTTTGCCCCTACCCAAAAAACTTAACGCCAAAACGTGCGGAGAACACAGACTCATAAGTTTGATGAGCCACGTTCTCAAGATATTTTTAAAGATTATTCATAACAGAATATATAATGTAATAGACAAAAACATTAGTGAGACACAATTCGGTTTTAGAAGCGGATTGGGAACGAGGGAGGCTCTTGTTTCTATTCAGGTACTGATACAAAAATGCCTAGAGTTCCAAAAAGATGTATACATATGCTTTATAGATTTCGAGAAGGCATTTGATAATGTAAAACACGATATATTAATTAAAATATTGAATAAAACTGAAATTAATAGCAAAGACCGTTACTTTCTAAAAAGTCTGTACTGGAAGCAAACTGCACACATCAAAGTTGGACAACATTGCACAGAAAACCTTAACATATTAAAAGGAGTCAGGCAAGGCTGCATTTTATCACCAATTCTATTCAATCTGTACTCTGAATTTATTTTTCGAGAAGCTCTGGATGAAATTAATATCGGTATACAATTAGATAAAACCATAATAAATAATATAAGATATGCCGACGACACAGCAATCTTAGCGGAGTCGAAGGAAGATCTTGAGTACCTACTAAACCGTATTAATACCAAGGTAAAGGAATATGGATTGAAGATGAATATTGCGAAAACTAAATTCATGGTAGTTAGCAAAAAAGAAAAAACATGTACACAGATTAAAATCAACGGCGACTATATAGAACGAGTAGAAAAATATAAATACTTGGGCTGCTGGGTAAACCAAGGATGGGATCCAAGCAAGGAAATTAAAACTAGAATAGAAATTGCCCGAAGTACCTTTATGACAATGAAGTCATTCTTCTTAAATAAAGACATAAATCTAAAATTAAGATGGCGAATGGTAAAATGCTATGTATTATCAGTACTTCTCTATGGAGCTGAGGGCTGGACTCTTTCCAAAACTATGCTTGATAAACTTGATGCTTTCGAGATGTGGTTATACAGGCGAATGCTTAAAATATCATGGAGAGACAAAATTTCAAATCTAAAAGTACTACAAAGAATGAAAAAGAAACGAGAATTAGTACTCACAGTAATGAAAAAGAAAACCTCTTACTTTGGACATGTATACAGAAATGAGAAATATAGTATTGTAAAAAGAATAATAGAAGGTAAAATCGAAGGAAAAAGGGGCAGAGGGAAAAGAAGAACCACATGGATGGACAACCTCAAGAGTTGGACGGGATTTGACGCTGCCTCCCTGGGCAGAAAGACTGCGAATCGAGAAGAGTTCCGGACTGTGGTAGCCGACATCCGTAGAGGATATGGTACCTGAAGAAGAAGAAGATCACCTAAACTGGTACTCTCACCTAGAACAGATAATCGGGAGAGTCAGGAAACTTATCTGGATTTTCAGGACGATAAGACACATTGTACCAGGTAGAACCAATTCAGCCTTTATAAAATCCCGCAATGTCCTCAAGGAAATATATATATCTCTTGTACAATCTGTGTGACGTACTGCATACCTGTTTGGGGCGGTGCTGCCAAGAGTCGCTTCATTGACTTAGAACGGGCACAGCGGGCACTAATAAAAATTATGTATTTTAAAAATATTAGATTCTCAACAGAATCATTATATCACCTTAGTGACCTTTTATCAGTGAGAAAGCTTTATATTTTACGAGCGACAGTAAAACAGCACAAAATGCTTTACTTTAATGATAAATATTACACTAAACGTACAATTATCAACGTGGCTATACCTCCTCACACTGAAACTTCCTTTGCGAACTCTCAATTCAATGCGAAATCGGCTCGTATTTATAACAAAGTTAATAAAATATTAAACATCTACCCAAAACTGTCCCACGAATGTAAGTTGACATTAATAAAATGGCTAAAAACTAAAAACTATGAGGAGATTGAAAATATTATACTTTAAGTACCACACACCTACACACATAAACACACATAAACACACACACACACACACACACACACACACACACACACACACACACACACACACACACACACACGCATACACGCGTCAAAATACTGGAACAAAATTTACTGTGCTAAAATTGCTATGTGTCAGAATTATGCTACTTGTTTATAATTGTTCTATGTTCCTTCTCTATTGTCACTTTATTTTGTTCTATAAACTTAGTTTTTGTTAATTTAGTTTAATACATGTCAATATATTCTTACTCTTACTTTATACTTAAGTCTTCTTGTCTGTGACTAGTTTTTTTTTTTATAATTCGTTAATTTAATCCAAGGAAGAGCGGTGTCGCCCAACACAGGCAAATATTTGCTTACCGGGTGGCATTATCCCTTAGATCATTAAAATGTTGTATCATTATGAAATAAAATATTTTAATTTTTTTTTTAAATTTAATTTAAAGCTTTCTTCATGTTCGCGATACGAATACGAATATTTGCTACTCATAATATTCACGAATGCGATTACGAATCTAGGGTTTATAGCCTTGGAATATGGAAAGTTGTTGGTAGTTGAATGATTCCAAGGCGTGATCCTTTCAAACCAAAAGTCGTAAAATCGCATTTTTACCTGCTGGGTGCTACTAAAAACATTCGCAATATATTCGCAATGAATCGTGAGAATACATATATCAAAAAACCTGCGAATATTCGCGAATGCAAATACGAATATTCGTTACATTCCCCACTATTTTATTTACTTATTTTATTTGTTTCCTGTCCAAACCGATGTCCGCAAACAACGTAACTGCGTAATAGTAACAAGAGTTCATTGCTTAAATTGATACAATTGCTGCCAAGCAAATTGTTTTCGAGAGAAAGTGCTTTGTTTAGTAAACAATTCAATTGCAGATCCAGCGCCGGTAATCATTTAACCTTGACATACCAGACTATTGTCTTGTTTACTAAAATGAGGGTAGTTTCTAATACGTAGCTGAGTGAATTAAAAAGTAGCAACGGCCTATCTGTATCCGATAATAAAGAATATTAGGTAAGCAAATCTTTTATTTTAACCTATAAAAGTCAAATATTAAATAAATAATATATTTTTGTAGATAAAAGCAATCGTAAGAATTATATCTAAGATCCTACCTTCAGAAACAGACTACTACCTACATAATTTGATGTTTCTTAAACGCGTGATTTTCTTGTTTTCTGAGGATTTTATGCTTGATCTAGGTAACAAAATGCAGTCCAATAAAAATTTATGTAATAAAATAGACTCTTAACTTAAAGTTGGAACGTCGAGGGCAGACAGAACGCACTTTCAAAGTTGACGTTATTAAAAAAGTCTGTGGAGTTGAAGAGGCTTTACAAAGTTATTTTATGGTCGGCAAATATGCCTCGTGGTTAGACTACCCCTACTCAGCTCAGTACTCGCCAAAAGCTACATTTTCTTCTAGTTAGTGCTTAATACGGGCATTTTAAATGATCTAAAATATCGGGTCCTAAATATGCATACCGTATTCTCAGTTATGCTTGCAGGTTAGGTTCAGAAAATATGTAGGTTGTATTTATGCCTGATTTATTTATTTTTCCCAGTTTTTTTAATTTCCTTAATACGAGGAAAATGCCAGCTGTTAAAAAATAAACCGTCCCTACTAAATTTATACTCAACGCAATTGAGAATGACTTTATATATTTAAAAATAGTAGGTAGGGGACATCCGCTCCCCTTGGTGTAAGTAAGTTTGGAAAAATTTGGTAAAAAGAAAACCAGAAAATACTTATTATTCGACTGAAATAATGCTTAGAAAAATTAAACCTTTTTAACCAGTTTTTGGTTGATTACCTTCAACTCGTTACCTACCAATTTATTGTTCTTTTTATTAACCGACTTCAATTCCATTGAGGAAGGAGGTTCTGCATTCGGTTTGGTGTTTTTTTTTATGTATGTTCACCGATTACTCCGAGATCCGTGGTTCGATTTGAGTAATTCTTTTTTTGTTTGAAAGAATCTACATCCAAGGTGGTCCCATATTAATATGGTGCTGTTCTGATGATGGGATCCATGAGGAATTGAGGGAACTCCTCAATTTTTAAAGGCACATGTATCGTGATTTGGGTTTTTTCTTAAGCAACTCAAGCATTTTCTCACGGAAACCACAATTTCGATGCAGTGGAGCTCATGATGATGATTGTTTTGATGATAATGATGAAGATTTTTTTATGCAGGATGATCAGCGATTACTCCAAGACCCGTGGTCCAATTTGAATAATTGTTGTTTTGTTTGAAAGGAACTACCTCGAAGATAGTCCCACATTTATCTGGTGCTGTTCTGATGATGGGATCCATGAGGAATTGAGGGAACTCCTCAATTTTTAAAGGCACATGTATGGTGATTTGGGTGTTTTCTTAAGCAACTCAAGCATTTTCTCACGAAAACCACCATTTCGATGCAGTGGATCTGATGATGATGATTGTTTTGATGATAATGATGAAGATTTTTTTATGCAGGATGTTCAGCGATTACTCCGAGACCCGTGGTCCAATTTGAATAATTATTTTTTTGTTTGAAAGGAACTACCTTGAAGATGGTCCCACATTTATCTGGTGCTGTTCTGATGATGGGATTCATGAGCAATTGAGGGAACTCCTCAATTTTTAAAGGCACGTGTATAGTGATTTGGGTGTTTTCTTCAGCTACTCAAGCATTATCTCACGAAAACTACCAATTTGATAGAGTGGACCTGATGATGATGATTGTTTTGATGATAATGATGAAGATTTTGTAAATGTAGGATGTTCAGCGATTGCTCCGAGACCCGTGGTCCGATTTGAATAATTCTTTTTTTCTTTGAAAGGAACTACCTAAAAGATGGTCCCACATTAATCTGGTCCTGTTCTGATGATGGAATCTATGAGCAACTGAGGGAACTCCTCAATTTTTAAAGGCACGTATATGGTAATTTGGGTGTTTTCTTAAGTTATTCAAGCATTTTCTCACGAAAACCGCCAATATGATGGAGTGGTCCTGATGATGATGATTGTTTTCATGATAATGATGAAGATTTTTTTATGTAGGATGTTCAGCGATTACTCCGAGACCCGTGGTCCGATTTGGACAATTCCTTTTTTGTTTGATAGGAACTACTTCGAAGATGGTCCCACATTAACCTGGTGCTGTTCTGATGATGGGATCCGCGAGGAATTGAGAGAACTCCTCAATTTTTAGAAGCACATGTATGTTGATTTAGGTGCTTTCTTAAGCAACTCGAGCATTCCCTCTTGAAAACCACCAATTTGATAGAGAGGACCTAATGATGAAGTTCACATATGATACGTGGACCTTTCCTTGGATAGAATGGGTGTATTATGAACTTTTTTATATATCTTTACCGATTATTCCGAGACTTTTTGTCCAATTTTGATAAATATATACTTAACCACTAAAAATGGAAAAATAAAAACTTTTTACAAAAAAAAGATAAACCGACTTCAAAAAGGATAAAATGAATCATTATATTATTTATATGCATTACCAACTGATATGTTTGAAGTCGGTGCCAAGCAAAAAATTACAAAACCGGTCAAATGAGCTTTAAGTATGAACATCACAAAACATCGGTACTAATAATGCAAAGGTGAATGCGATTTCATGTGTTACATTTTCATGTCTAAACTACTAATCCTACTTTGATGAATAGCTACAACGATATATATATTCTGATACACGTCTGCTTTGTCAATAATCAGAAAAAGGCGGCAAATAGAAAAATGTAGACGCGTAAGATTGACCTTCCATATAAAATTTGAATATCGTGCCTTTTTACTGACACGGCGTGTGTACTGGGTACAGTACATGTGAGTATAGAAAAAATAATCTAGCAATTGAATTCCTTTATACTTCGGATTAAACCTTAGACGAAGAAGGATAAATAATTCAAACCGAACCACGGGCTTCGTTCGACATACGGATAGTCCCAACAATGTGTTAACAAACAAACATAGGACGCATGATTATACTTTCTGTACCTACTTGCCTAACAGTTAACGCATGGTCGAAACGAATGTATATCTACGTGCGATTCATACCGTATTAGATTAGTTATATAGTAAAAATAACAATTCACTGAACACATCGCCTCGTTCGTATTAACTCTTCCAAATTTGGCTTGGCACCGACTTCAAACATATCAGTTGGTAACGCATATAAATAATATAACGATTCATTTTATCCTTTTTGAAGTCGGTTTATCTTTTTTTTGTAAAAAGTTTTTATTATACTTGACTTTCAAAGTTTTGTTACGTAAGTAAAAATTCAAAAAGTAATTAGGTATATGGAAATATAAATTAACTCCTCACTGAAGCTGATGCAAAAACCTGAGAATCCCTGCTCAGACGACCCTGTTGCAGATTTATTTTTCCTGTGCCAAACGCAACTACCAAGCCGCTTTTAGATTTGTTAGGCAATGGAGTTCATTGCACTAAGACCAAAGGGCCGAGCAAATCGAAGCGATCAATTTAGCATGATCTTTCGTTGATCACACGTCTGTCCGTTGTCTGTCCAACTGAGTCTGGCTCGGTTGCCGGTGCCCGGAGACGACCCAGAAAAGCTTGGCAGGTGCCGACGGCGTAGTTCATCGGCCTATCACGTGGAAACATAAGCCGGGCTGAAGCAGGTGAGGTTCCGTAGTTATTGTTCAGGATCCTTTGACTCCTCGGTTGTTTTAGTAACAGACATGTCTTGCCTCACCACTCATAAGAGCCGCGTTACCCTTCGCTGCCAGGAACCCCGCTATTCGGCGGGTGCTTTTTCTAGGATTGAGGATTTTGCCAGTGAAGTGTTAACAAACCGCAGCTGGAGGTCACTTTGCCAACCTAATAATCCTAAAATTCACGCAAGCAAGTGTACACGTGCTACTGCCATTTAACTTTGTATATAAGTAGGTACCTATTATACAAGGAGGAAGAATCTTAGGGAAGTCTTGAATAGTCCGGTTTCCTCTAAAGTTCCATTGTCAAATGCCAATTGATAATCCTTGCAAATAGTGACCCTGCCTATGAAGCAGGAAGTCCCGTGTTCGAATCCTGGTCAGGAGGCCAATTTTTGACTTTCGAGCGCCCGAATTCAAAAAATTTAAGCTCGAAAATAATCGCACACAAAAGCTTACCGCCAATTTTTTCGCATGAAATTAATAGTTTAAATACCCATGATTTTAAATTCCTATCGCTGTTATTTTTAAAACATAATTTCATTGTTTTATTCTAAGTTGTAAATGTCACTTCCGAGTACTCGAATCTCAAAAATCACCCCCCAGGGCATTTATTTGTGTGTTTATCACGGATATTTGTTCCTGAGTTATGGATGTTTTCTATGTATTTAAGTATTTATCTATATCTATATATTATATATATCGTCGTCTAGTACCCACAACACAAGCCTTATTGAGCTTACTGTGGGACTAGGTTGATTTGTTTAAGGTTGTCCCATAATATTTATATTTATTTAGATTTGTATAACTAATAAGTAGGTAAGAACCAAAGCTTCCTTTGAGAGCAGCGCGACTAAGATGAAAGATTTTACGGTTTTATAAGCACTTCCAAATGTTAATTACAGCAGTTGTTTGTCCCTCGTACAATTATCCTGCAATCAGACTTATTTTCATGGCCTAGAATAGCTAATAGGGAGCTACGGAGGGTAGGTTACACGTGCCTGGGTTGATTGGACTAGATCTAGATTGCCCAGTTAATAAAGAAGAGACGAACTTAGCGCTGAAATGTATAGGAAGTTGTGTCCTTTTATATAAGCCGGCATTAAACGGGTTAGTTTGAGTTGATGAGCAATTGAAGGGATGTTTACAAAAACAACATAACTACATTGGGAATGATTTTACAGGAGATCGATAAAACTAAATTTCTCTTTAAATGCGTGAACTCGCGTTCCCATACAAACGTAGTTCGCGGTATTTTCTTTGTCAAACGAGCGGAGCGTAAGCGAAGATCGTTCTTACAAACAACAACTGTCACCTGGCTACTGGGACGTCTCGGCATTTGGATGGCTTTTTGATTTAGATAGTTTGTCCGACGATAACTTTATAGTAACGATTTTCCGATCTTTATGAAATTTGTTGGGGTTGTAGCAGAGACCAACAAAATTTGCGAGTTCGTATATGAGCTGGATTGAGACGGGGGTTCTGAAATTAAAAGGCCTAAAAAGGTTTTGTAAAGGGGTCCTGTTACATTGGTCATCTTATTTGCTACTTTTACGAGCAAGTATGGTTGAGTTTGGTATCAAACGAAAGGTATTGATTAACACTCTCGTCAAATCCTTATTAACTGCTTACTGTTTCATAACAATTAGCAACATTAAATTGATTTCAAAAATATTTTCTATTATATTTTGATTTTGGTGTAAATATTTTGACAACTGACTTTTTTTTAATTTATTTTAGAGCTATGGCTGCTAGGGCCATCAGCATGCTGACATTAACACATTAGTGAGAGAGTTACCATAGACGCATAATTATGGTGACCGAAACCTATATAGGTGGTCCACAGATGAGAACGACATGTCAAAGCAACAGAGTGAGAGGCATGTGAGAGGTGGATTTAAATTTAGATGAGACAAAAACTGTCAAATCTGAAGCGATTTCGTCGCGGTCAAATTTTACGCATCAACCGCACAATTTAATATGGACGTTTAGTTTCACCGTGATGGTTAGTTGAGAAAAAAATACCCGATACCTATTTTTGGTATTTGTAGTAATTCTACTATTGCACGTTTATGGGGAAACACAAGCAGAGCTTGTAACCGTAACCGAAATCCATAGTAAAAAACCGGTTTGTTTTTTCGTTCTTTTCGTTACTGTTTTATACTCAATCGAATAATCCTATAATTTGAAGTGAAAACTATAATAAAACATCGGGTTTTACATAATAACCATAAAATAATTAAATATATTGGATCATTTCGGGGTTTTTTGCATTAACCGGTTACAAGCCCTGAACACAAGATTCGCGAGTTCACAGTTCGGGGCGAACTACTAGTATTAAAATTTTTAGCAACGAAAACAAATGTGCGACCTATTTAAATCTGTACTACTAAAATGCCCATGCCAAATTTCATGGTTCTAAAGCATATCGTTTTAAAATTCAACATTTTGAACTTTCAGAGCTATTTACGAAACTATTCATTTTATCCAAAAATTGATTTAGAACATCTCTACTATTTTTAAAAGACCTATCTAACGATACCGCACACGACGGGGTTGGAGCGAAAAAAAAATTCACCCTCGACTCATGTGTAGGGGCGGTACCCTAATAAAATAGTACATTTCGATACTAGGTCGGAAAGGATGTCATTATTCAACGAGTTTCGAGACATTTGGTCACGAGCCGCAGGCGAGTGGCAAAACTCGGGACGAGTGAAGAATGACATTCCGTCCGTGTATCGAACGACGTTTTTTAATAAAGTTGCGAAAAAATTATAAAAATAAAAATATTTTTTCAGTTTTTATTCTCTCATTTTGTTGGCGTGATTAACGCACATACGCATACCAACTATCAGGAGCTTTTTAGTGCTAACAGTGACTGAGCTAGACAGCGGACGGACGGACGGACGGACATGGGGAAACTATAAGGGTTCCTAGTTGACTACGGATCCCTAAAAAGAAAAAAAAATTGAGCCCTGTCCCAAGAGATAGCGCCACGATCATGTACACAGCGAACATAGTCATATTACACTAGGTAATAAATATATTATGACATCGTTATTGATAAAACTTGGTAATTTATTGAACATTACATGCTGCTGCTACAGCAAGTACCGTTTCTGCGCACTAAGAGTATGACTCTAATGCCTAATGCGTGCTAATGCCTAAATGAATAAGGTATTCATAGACAGGTGATTACTCTTTGCCGTAGAGTTTTTTTAAGCTATGTCTTATTTGCTGAAGACTGGTGTTTTTCCATTTTAACAGTTCAGAAGTGGGACGACAATGCTTATTTCATTGACATTCAAAATTTTCACCAGTAACTTCGCATAGAAGTTGTAAAACGGGCGCCATCATTTCTATTATCTATGCCATAAATTTCACCCAATCTCAAAAAAATCCCGGTACAGTCGCCATCAGATATTGTCAAGGCGATAAAGTGCATGTTCAGATATTTTTTAGTACCCTACTGGCAGCTCCGATATATTTGATGGCGACTGTACAAGATGTATTGCTTAAACTGCTTAAATTAATGGACCTTCGTTTAATAATATAGGATACAAGACTAAACCCATAAGCAAGCTCGGCTTCCCGTTATCATACCGCCCAATATTGCAACACAATAGTATTTTGTGCAACAGTTACATAATCGAAGTTACAAAATGAGGTGAAGCCGAATTTTGTAAAAACGGACCCGAGAATTTTAAGACCTAGTTATGTACCGTTGCACACAATAGTTTTTCTACGAGTTCTAGGCAAGCCGGTAAGGATTGAGTTCGACGAATGACCTGCTGCCTCTATACAATTGTCTTCAATCTCCGGCGGATTGTGCCGGCGCCTCCCTTGCCTTCAGCGGCGGGTGGCGGCGGCGCGGGGCCCGCCCCGGCAACAGACCCATTATATCCCTAAGAATCGATTTTGAGTCATATTATGACAACGTTCATAAAATATATGCTTTGAATATACCATACCTGTCAGTCATTTTATTGGCAAATTAGAATGCAGGAGTAGAAAAATGTCCAATATACCTATAAAATAGAGTACCTAATGTACCTATACCATAGACATAGGATAAAAGGTGTAGATGGTCATGGTAATAGTAATACCACGATAGAACGGGATGGTCTTATTACACTTTCAATAGGTACGGCAGAGCGATGCCATTATCGCTATGGTCCTTGTCATAGTTCCTATTACCCTCCACGCGTTACTTCTAGCAGTGGAGGGTCTCAAACAGATATAATTCGCAATTTTTTCAAGAATTTCTGTGATTGCTACGAGAAAAGCTGTTATTTTTCCTAGAAAGTTGTGACGGCATACAATGGTAAATTGTTTTGTTTTGTGCTGTAGAAGTGATTATGGGCATCTATATATCTATCCCTCACGGGGGTACACGTGTGCGGGCTCTAGTTAATGCTTGCTTTGAGACCTATACCTCGTCTATAACTACAATATAATTATCATATCATTGAGCACGTACTCATAATGTTGACAGTTGTTATCGTATCGTGGCTCAAGCCACGCAGGGTTACGCTTCGAGTACGAGCGGCGATATCGGTCAATAAAGTTAATTTATGTAGTGTCATTGGGTTGATAACACTGTAGGTATTTGTATGATTTTCCAGAAACTTCTTACTATAGAAACTTATGATTGTTGCCTAAACTGAATGTTTATTTCCATTGTACCTTCAAAATCAGGTGCGGATCCAGGATTCCGCTCAGGGGGGCACTTTCCTACACAAAAAATCTTACGGTCCGCAGCTAAGGCCCCCGTAGTATACAAAACTTGTGAGTCAGAGAGGGGGGGGGGGGGGGGGGGGGGGCAATAGCCCCTTTTGCCCCCCACCGCGCCTGTTCAAAATTATCTTTAAGTGACCTTCTTCACCGATTTTTTTTGTTACCAACAACCAGACTTCGTCTGTGAGTAACTTAAGTTTTGGGACTTCAAAACTAAGTTAGTACTTGGGTCAATTGCAGAATTTTTGTACCTTTGTCCCATCCTTTCTTAATTTTCTCAGTTTCGTTACGATAATTAGCCATACAATGTATGGCTCCCACCCCACCCACCCACCCACCCACTTACCAAAATGTTTTGTTATTTATACGTAAACTTTGAGTTATAATCAAATAAATTTTATCAACTCGTTACCAAATTTTGGTTATTAATGAAATAGCCGAAGTAGTTCGCTTGTCCTTTTTTTCAGTGTTCACGCTTGACATACACCATAGTCCGTAAGGGACTGCAACTGTGGTTCTATATTACAATGTGGTATGTAATTAGTAAGTTCTATCAAACCGCGCCAACGCGCACGATACACAGATGTCCCTAAAACTACGTAGACAAAGTGCGCTCATCATATCCATAATTTAGGTAGTTTAGTAGCATAGAAATAGAACGCATTTATAACGTGTTCTCTGGTTAGTAGTACTGAACATTTGTGTTGATACCTAAATTACCTAAATATACAGTTTAACCTTCTAAAATGTTATAAGTTTTTTTATAACATTTTAGAAGGTTAAACAGTATATTTAGGTAATTTAGTAATTATATTTGTATCTTACATCGATTTTAATAATTATTTAATGTTAAAAGGTGTATCATAAATAATTATCATAATATGAACATGATAAAACTAATCTAAATTAAAATATGTCTAAAAACGGCCCCATACAGGGTGTAACAGAAATACTGGTGATCCTTTTATTTTAAGGGCATATTGGTATCGTATTTTAATTATGAAATAGTAAAAAAAATCATTTGTGTGGAATGTGTGTATGTGTCCCACACAAAAAAAAAGTTTCGCGTCCAAAAAATTTTTCTGCTAGTTTATCTTACTCCCAATACGATACCAAATATGCCCTTAAACGGATCACCAGTATTTTTGTTACATCCTGTATATTATGTTTATATTCCTCTACAATTTACTGTTCATCGTGTGTTGTCTTGCAATACTTTGATTTAACTTCAGATATCACCTTGTACAGTCGACGTCAAAAATATGTTTACACTTTTGGACCTTATTACAAAGGAGTAAATTGCAAAAGTGTAAACATATTTTTGACGTCGACCGTACAAGTAGGTACCTAGGTGTAATCATTATCAGAACATGACGCACATTAATGTTTTTCAGTACACCTCCCTTATCAATGCTTCCACCTACCAAAAAGTAAACAAACAAGCCAACAATAATCACTATAAGTAAGTACGTGACGTAGATAAATAATTTATTAGCTACTAGGTATTAGTTGACATTGCATTACATTTGTATTGTACATAATAATATACTTATGTCTGTCTACCTAAGTGACAGAAGATTATCTCACAAGGGTGCAAATGGCACATGGACTACAACGGAATCTGAAATGTAGAATCCTAAGCGAAGCGAAAAATTCAAGCTTGAACGCCCAACATGAAAATAATTTTGCTACCATATCATTTGACACTTAGGGACAAGACACACCTGAGCTGAATTCAGCAAATTCATAGACAAAATGCTTAAATTTGTCTACGGATGCTTAAATTTGTCTATGGCCTCCATACAAATTTAAGCAACCATAGACAAAACAGACAAATGCAAATTATAAAAATACAAAATCATTTCTTTTCGCGAGAAATTATTTCCTTACTTTTTCGTAATTAGAATACGATACCAACTATGCTCTTCAACGGATCACCAGCATTTTTGTTACACCTTGTACAGGTAATCAATAAAAACAAATAAACATTGCTGGATCGCGGTTTGACCAATAGTGCCATAATGTCCGATCCTGACACTGATACCTATTTCAGATGAGGCCATCTCTGGCCTATAACTACGAACCACTTCGTTCATCAAATCGTCTATTTGCATCACTATCTTCGTATATGCAAGAGGGATAGAGACGGGGCCAACCTTTTGTCGATTTTCGAACTTCGCGCTAGGCCACCTGAGACGTTGATTCGATTGCGGTTGCGGTGGCTGCCGCCCTGCAGTCTGCGATCGTCTTACACCCACACGTGGCCAGTTTGACCGCCAGCCAACTGGCATCTCATTGCGATCGCGTTCCGAGCAAGAAGCTTGCTTCGTAAGTCTCCGTAATTGTACAAGTTAAAATTAAAATGCCCCTGGTTACAACAATAATAAAAACATTGGACAGCGCGTAAAATAAAAGTGTGAGGAAAGACATTGCTTGCCCATTGTCTGTTGCTTTCCTTGGGATCTCCTTGAAAATCGAATTAATAATAGAGAATGCATTACCGGTACGAAAGTAGGTTGGTACTTACATATTATAATACCTACTTTAAAGGTGTGGTAAAGTGACATATGTACATAGATAGGCGAATAAAGTTATCCATATTTTATTTTTTATCATCATCATCTCAGCCATCATCATCATCATTCTCTCCTCCATCAGGATTATGGAAAGCTCGGGTATGATTTGCAAATCCAAACTTTGAAGACGCGGTCACATAAAGCGAAAGCGATAAGACGTCCACTGCTGAACATAGGCCTCCCCTTATCATCGGGGGTTTGCCATACGCGCCACGCTTGGCAGGCGGGTTGGCGCGTGCAGTTTTTTTTATTATTATTGTTGTTTAGGCTATCTGAAGATGCTGCTGCCCGGTATATTCCCTTAGCAGACTCCTACTGCAACCACGGGACGATATGTGGGACAATTCTAAGGCCGGGCACCCCACGGCTTAATTTTTTTTTACGTGCAACTATTTACCAGTGCTATTATAAACTTCTAGTCGAGTATACGTCTGTAGGTAGATTGTATTTACCTATTCCTACCTATGGAAACGTGCTATCGAAGTTGTATAATTGCTACCATGGTGGTGTTTAAGTTTTTTTAAATAAGCGAATTGGCAATTAAGCTATTTTTTGCGTCGTCTAACAAATTGACAAAGAGCAAATTGGCATTTTTTGCCTGAATTTATTTTGCATATTAGTCATATTATTCATATTGTGTATTGGTACAAAATAGGTACATAAAGAAAACTTAAATAAACTATGTAAATAGGTACTAACTAAAATTAATTTACTTAAAAATACATACTATTAGAAATTAAAAATCTATCTCTAAAATGGGCCCCTGTGGCATCGTGCCGAGGACGCTGGCAGCATTTCCTCGCTGAACTGCAATACTTAATGCGTTGAGCGAGGAAGCTGCCAGCTCGTTTGTCCCCCGTGACTTCGACCAGCCGTTTAGCAATTACCACAACACCCAATCTAGATGTGTATATATCTAGCTATAGGTATTTTATACCTATATAGTCTAGCTCTATAGCTATAACTCTCTCGAGGATCTCTTAAACGTCCCGCCGCGTCGTATGCTGGCCTTATATATAGATTAGATTTACTTAAAGTTCCCGTGCAATCTTGATTATCTTGCCCATATATTATTATAGTTGGCCAGTGTTTGTTTTACTTCAAGCATATCTAGACAGAGAGAATCATAATATATATCTTTCTTACGCTAGTAGGTACCCTCGCTACTAAAAAAAGGATGAGTAATTTGTGTATAGCTTTTTTTTACTTCAGCTGTTACGAGTACTGCACTTATTGGCCAGCCAGACTATAGTTGATTTATCTGATCGCGATATTCGCGATAATTATAAAAATTGAAATATAGATTCTACTTATAAGTCTAAGGTAACTCAGTGTATTTTTCTACAAAATTCAGAGAGCATTTATTATGTCGTAGGTAGCCTGTATAATTTAGGTTTATCTGAGCCTTAGTAACCCACATTATATATGATTATGTAGTTACCTAAAGAACTTTTATCAGTTCATTGAATTTCGCCCTCTATACAACCTTTCGTTACGACACAGCAGTAATAATCAGTACTTTGACTTTAAAACATTAGAAAATAGTCACACGATTTGGGATGGCTGGCTGAAGCATATTAGCAAACCCTGCAAAAATAAAATGTATACCCGTTTATTCAAACATTCGTATATTTAAAACCTTATTTAACTAAATCATCTCTTGTCCTTATCTGTTACTTTGACATTTATGTTTGATAGAAACAGACAAAACACAATTTACTTAATGAGGTTTGCAACACGTTTTTGAATAAGCGGGCTAGTCTCTAGCTAGATCAATTTATCTAAGAATAATAAGAAAATCTAATACTAATGAATAAATTTACTAAATTAAGCTTTATTGAGCTTACTGTGGGACCATGTTGATTTATGTAAGGTTGTCTCATAATTTTTATTAAGTATTATTATTTGTACAGTCCCATCTGAAAATATGGATAAGTAGGTACCAACATTTAATGTGACAAAAATATGTAACCACGCCACGACTCTATTACCAAGGCGTTAAAGTCTTGATACATGTTTTTGCCACATTAAATGTAGGTATACAAATTTTCTGAGGTGTAACCTTATCTCCGTTACAAAGTCTCGGGTATGTCTATAAAATTTTGAATGAAGTCGAAGTACTGCATGTAACTTGTACTATGTGCTCGCTTCACCGCATCTTTCGCTCCGCAATATTGCAAGTTGTAAAATTCATAATAAAATAACTCTCTTCTTTCAAATTTGCAATATTTTACTCGCAAATGCTAGCACCATATGGACCATCCTTCACAGAATTCGTGCCCTTGGTAAAACAACGCAGCATTATTTTTACGAAGACTTTCATACAAATGTTATGTTTTTTTTTAATAAAGTTACCTACGAATTACTTACTATAATAGGGATGTCGCGAATATTCGCATTCGCATTCGTATAATGCGAATATTCGTGTCATTTTGGACATTCGTATCAACATTCGCATTCGCATGAAATGATGCGAATATTTTCCGAATGCGAATGTGGGCAGAACGCATCCTGTTTTGACCTGATGACGATTGCACTGGGTGCAGGCCGCGGTCTCAGCAGTGTATCAGTTGTATCAACCCCCGCAAACCGTAACTCCCGCAGTCCCCTTAGTCGTCATACCCCCGCGCTCTATATCCCATATACTATACTCGTACCTACTGCGCAGTCGTGGATTCATTTAAGCAGTTCAGTCTATAATATTAACAATACCTACCTTATACAGTATTAAAGGGGCCTCAAGATTATGAAGTTTTAAGGATGATGCACAGTGTTCCGGACCGTCTCCGACATGACACTTCCGACAAATCCGACACTTCATCGTGGGAATTAGTAGGACTATTAATTGATTAGGAACCACAATCTCCCTGATGAGGGCGCCAAGATTAAGACTGTCCTTAAGCGAAGGTTGCATGCGTTTATGGCAAGTTTGTATTCTGAAGTATCTGAAAAAAAGTATTTGTTACCAGCAACCAAACTTCGTTTACCAGTGACTTAAAAATTCGGACTAACGGTGGACTAACGGGTAATTTTTAAGAGTGGTAAAGTAAAGTAGGCATGTGTTGTACCCATTCATTTAAATGGGAAGGCTCTGCGGACAGTGACACGTTTCAAATATCTAGGTCACATAGTTACAGAGGACCTGAACGATGAAAGCGATGTGGAAAGGGAGCGCAGAGCATTGGCGGTTAGAGGAAATATGATCGCTCGCAGATTTGCTCGTTGCTCTAAACCGGTAAAGGTTACACTTTTTAAAGCGTACTGCCAGTCATTCTACGCGAGCAGTCTGTGGGTGTCATATACGCGAAGGGCCGTCAATGCTTTGCGCGTCCAATATAATAACATCTTTAGAGTGCTGTTGCAGCTGCCCCGATTCTGCAGTGCGTCAGGAATGCTTGCTGAAGCGCGCACGGATGGGTTCCAGGCGATCATACGCAAGAAAGTGGCGTCCCTACTTCAGCGCGCTCGTGGCAGCAGCAACAGCATTCTAAGGATGCTGACGAGTAAATTTTATTGCCCTATTTACAATAAATGGAGACAAATTATGCTTGGGCTAATTTAATATGTATATAATTGAACGTAAGTTATCATGAATGTAATAAATGTAAATTTTAATTTTAATTAATTGTATCTAAATTGTAATTTAACATAGTAGTTAAGTTAAGTATAAATGTAACTAACACATTTATGGGCTGAACGCCTGAAATAAACAATAATTTAATTTTATAAGAAAAAATGAGAAGTCGTTCAGACGCGTCAAAAAAACCCTGTACCTACCTTTTTCAGTTTTAGATATTCTTAGGCTATTAACACATAATACATATTTACAAAACCATCAATGTATATAAGTATATGGCCCGTGGTCAGCTGTTCGTCAAAGTTTAGACACAATGTTAAAATTAGGTACATAGTTTACTACCTAAGTTTAGTTTATAGTTATTGTAATCTTGATTTTGGCTGTTAGTTAATCTCTAAGGAAGAGCGGTGTCTTTCAACACAGGTATTTCCATACTTAAAAAAGGGCACCAACCTGTATTTTGTAAAAATTGCTTGTTACTGAATAAATCATTTTTTTTTTTTTATAATGTCCGAAGAATATCGTTGTACGGCATTTTTTCCCTCTTTTGTGAACATATATATACCTATATATGACTTGATCCCCTTTACCAGCTAGGTAAAATTTTCAGTTCTCCAATTGATTAAATATCTAATTACTAAATGACCAAAAAATACCTTCGATCCAGCCATATTGTGAAAATCTATGGGGATCCAGATTTTAGATATTATAAAGGCACATTTATCGATGTTTAAAAAGATAGGTCTAGTATAGTATGCCGCAAGAAGATAAGATTACCAGAATACGTAGATCAGCAAAAATAAATTTTGTATCACGCTGGACGCTGAAAATCTGGATCCCCATAGATTTTCACAATGTGGCTGGATCGAAAGTATTTTTTGGTCATTTAGTAATTAGGCACCACCAAGGCACCTTTGGAAAACTTGTTTTTTTTCGTGGCAACTCGTTGGCTGGTGAAGTCGTGTGCAATTATATTTGTTCAGTCTTCCCTTGGTCATGTGTTTGCTGATTTCCCGCTACCACTCTGTAAACTATTGTCAGGGATGTAAAAATTCTACAAGTAGTAGATACGGGTACAATGTTTAAGTTTGAAATATAAAAAAAGTACAAGTTTTCGTACCTATATAGCTTCTTGTTTCGATGCCTGTTTCACAAATACAAATACTTGAAAAAAAATAACAAAATTTAGGAACCTCTAAGACATCAGGACATCACCACAAAGTCATGAACAAACTATTTTATTTATGTAAATTGTTTAATTTTAAGTCTACAGAAAATGGTTCTCATATTTTCATTATCACTCGTTACAAAACTAAAGCTTCTTACTTACGAGTACCATAACGTTTTGGTCTTTATACGTAAACTATGTGTTAATCAAATAAACTTGATTAACTCCTTACCGAATTTTGGTTATATTTTTTTATCATTGATGAAATTGCCGAAGTAGTTCGGTTATCCTTTTTTTAGTGTACGGAACCCTCGGTGCTCGACACAGACCAGACTCAGTCAGATTTTTTTTAGTTAACGTACTTATTTAAATACAGGCAAAATATAACTTCAGTACCTATATTCGCTTTTATAGAGCATCAGGTATGTTCGCAGAGGTACGCGTCGACAGTTTCATATCTATAATACGCAAGAGAACCGCCTCCCTGATGCGCCGCGTGCAAGAGAGTGCCAACAGTCTCCTGAACCTGGTGGCAGAGTACCCGGCTGGTCCAATATGGAAGCACTGGAACTCTATCCACATGGAGTCCAGAGGCAATGTGTATGGGATATTTTATTTTTAAGTACCTATCTATGTAGTAGGAAATTAGTTATAAGTATTAACCTAGGATGTAAGATTTACGCTGTATTACCTACTAACACTATATGGACATGTCTGAATTAAATAAATTGAATTGAATTGAATTGAATATTTTTTATCTTGTATTTCGTTTCGATGTTTCGTGTAGGTAATTGTTAATTCAAATGTTAAAGTTCACGGCTTCCATTCGGGTTTAATTATAATATCAAATCATGGTATAATGGTCGGTCTCGACGTATAAGAATATTAAGAATACAATATATCGTAGAGATTCCAGGTGTTCTTTTCAAATCCCCAGGGTTGCCACAGCTTGACTAATTTTATTTTATTAATAATCGTAGTACCTGCACATGCTTTTGATCCAACTCATCCCACCACTACCTCGTAGCTAAAGTATCTCATCTCAAAGTATTGGTCGATGCCCTTCGCGATGAAACGGTCCACGCAGACAACAATTAATAGTACATTACGTATAGTAGAGTACAACTACGCTTTTTTAACCTATAAAAATGACAAAACTCACAAGTCCGATTTTATATTGTGCCCCGTTAGAATACGTTAAGTACTAATAATGACAAATATTTTCTAACAATTGTTAGCATGGCGCTAGGTATAATACACGTATTTGTTTGCTACATAAAGAAAAGATAATGCAGGTTTTATTTTTCTCTAACAGGCTATCGATTTTTATTATTGCTACATAACTTCACATTTTATAACGGTTTTGTCAATAGCATTCGTCGTCTTAGCCATTTGTCGTTCATTTAGAATTCAAGGTCACGCATATTTTTACAAATTGTTTACGAATATGCTCACATAATCTATTGACCAAACTGTTATAAAATGACAGATGATATTGAAATAGTTGAATGCAATAGTGTGGTAAAGAAAAATGTAATTTGGATAATCTTTTCTTGGTGTTATTAACAAATATCTATATAATACCTAACGCATCGTCAATAACTGTTAGAAAAGATTTTTGACTATGACTGATCATATTATATTCTCTAACTAAAAATGAAAATCGCACTTGTGAATAATAAAAGTTCAAAACTGTTCCAGTACTGTAGTAGTACCTAGGGCGGTAAAATAAAGAAGGGCTCAGATCGCGGGTATTTGTGGCCCGAACCGAAGGTAAGGGCCATAAACAAACGATCTGAGGCCTTCCTTATTACCGACCGTGGTGCGTACATAATTTTACGTCTTCTCGTGGGTGTGAAGTGAGATTTGCCGCTGCGCTCTAGGGCGGTAAATCTCACTTAGCGCCCAGAGTGACGTAAATATTATTATGTCATTAACAGATTTCAGGACCATGTTATCCCGAAAAAGGCGCTGGCATCCTAACGGTAAGACGTCCGACTTTCAATCTGGAGGTCTCGAGTTCGAACCCCGGTACGTAGCACTGACTTTTCGAAACTTATGTAAGTATACGGAATATCATTTGATGTTTTAGTACCAGTCGCTTTTCGGTGAACGCCACGCCTACGCCAATTCATGGGATTAGATTGTCAAGCGAACCCCAAGGCGGGAAAAACGCTTGGAGGAAGAAGACCATGGTATCCCGTATATTTGGAAGGCGTCGTAGGGCTGAAGCCAACCCGCAGAGGCCCCTCTGTAATACAAAAACTCTAATTGGGACGTGATGTGACACTAACCGACGATTAAGCATCCCAGTATGCACTATCCCCTTATTCATAAACGTCTCTCAGACTTCAATTAGCTAATTTATGCTTTGTCTGTTGTGTAACGTTGTGATTTTGATCACTCAATCTTTAATGCGTTTTGAAAGGTCTCTCAAATAGTTTCGTTTTGATAACTAGCAAGTATGTCTTGAACTGGCAACAATATGAATGACAATTAATTAACCAATCAAAACAAAAAGTAATTAGTGGGGTTGCTAATTAAAAATAAAGTAAATGTTTATAAACTTACATGTATTTAGAATATTGGAATAAAACATTGTTATAATTAGCAACAATAGTCAAAATATCAATAGAAAGAGACTTTTGATTTTTATGTCTAATATAAAGATAAATAATTAAATGGTTAATTAGTGTCATAATTAAATTTGGTTGGATGCTGACATCCCCAGCATCAGGTCGTATGGAGGTCACTTCCTTGATTGTTCCCAGCCGAGATAGGCTACTTTTTCGGTACAATATATAGCCAAGTCCATCGTCACATGTAGTGACTGTTTTTGATAAAAGGATAGCGGGGATCCTTGCCACGGAGGCAGAATAGCTGATGGATTGAAGTATTTGTCGCGGCTGCTGTAAGTAGAGAATAGTGTTGCTTCAATTCCTTTCATCATTGGTGTCCATAGTACTGTTCTGACCTCATCATTCCTTTCCAGTCTGCTGGTGGGGATTCCTGAGAGCAGGGAGGGAAGCCTGCAGCAATGAATTAGATACACGTTTCGTATCTCCTGCTGGTAAGAAGCCAGATATTTGCTGGATCAAGTTTAATGAGTTTAATCCTGCCACATGGCTAATGAAAACAATTTCTTCTTTCAGCTGGCGGGGTGTATTTTATTTGTATCCATATTGGTCTTCTTTATAAGGCGGCGTCTCTCGCTTGCCTAATGGCCTTAAGCCACTTTAAGTTTCCGGCTGCCGTGTGAGGCAGGGAAGGAGTCCACCGGCTGCAGCCCAGGGTCCTATGGCGGTGTCGCGGTGAAGGGAAGCTGCCGCTGTTGTCTGGTGCAGGAGCCACGTGTTGGTAGCTCAGTCAATGTCGCCTTGGAAGCTCCCTGGTCCCAGCGGTATGCGTGTGATCTGAGGTTGGTGGAATATTTCCTTTCCTGTAACATAGGGCCATAGTTAATTTAGAGAATCTGTGGTATGATGGCATTGAAACGGTAGGGATTAACACCTGATAGGCACTGTGTAAAATAATATGTAACTTCAACGACCCAACTCTACCATTGAGCTTTAAGCTTTAATGTAAGGTAATTAATATTAATAGCATAAGATTGGTTTTACACAGTAAGCTTGTTGTTGTATACCTTCGCTAAATAAAATATATGAGTCACAAGAAATACTAACCTTTTTATTCAGCACCAATTTAGAATACCCGAATTTGATGGATCTCTCTCTCTCTTAGTACCTTACTTTCGAATTTAGTTTTTGTAATCATTAAGATATCATTAAGTACTGCGACAGGCATTTCCGCGTTTGTCATAGCCGGCCGTGGAAACCGCTTGTTACAGTTGGCGCCCAGGGAATATTTTGTATTAAAGAGCGAAATCCATCAAACTCAGGGATTAATCAGTGCCATCATACATTTTTAGAGAAAAGCAAAGTTTATTGTAGTTACTTACTTTAGTCCTTGTGTGAACAAGAAACAGTCTCATTTCTTGTTATTTTGTAGCACTCAGTCTATTTAGCATTAGATTTAGCCTTTATAAAACGACATCAGTCGAATTTTGTGCACTAAAACAGCTAAATTTATGATTAAGAGTTATGTTTTAGATGTCATTTTCAGTACACTCTGTCTGGTCTGACATTTCTGGCAGTTTTAAGCTTTCATTCAGTTGTTGTATCAGTTTAAGCACTATTTATAGCAGTTTAGAACTTTAGTACCATTAATAAGGCTATAAGTGGATATAATAATAATTTTTGAATTAAATTTGTGTAAAAATTGTGCAATTTACAAGTGTGACATTAGTCTTTGTTAGAAATTTGGAAAATTTGGGTGTGCTATTGAGTTCCTGTAGAGATTAGAAAGTTAGAAATGTGTTAGTTGTCAAAGACAAGTGAAAGATTTGGTAGAAATTTTGTAATTACAAATAATAAATTAAGAGATTTTGTTTAAATACTTAGTGACATAAAAATAACCTCTAATTGAATTAGGTACATACATAAAATAAAAACAAAATATTAATTTTAAAACATACACTTTGTATGGCTTGAGTCATTTTTAGATACATTAGTAATAGGGGTGTATTTTTGAACGAATTAGGGGTGAACGAACTTTCACTTGTCAAAGAAATAAAATCAGTACCTACTTTATTTCAGTTCTAAATTACATTATGATAATTAATTGTGGTTAAAATGAAAATAGTTCTAACTAGTTTTGTGAGAGTTACTTGCTTAGATACACAAATAAGTATAACAAAGTAGTCAAAACACATTCTTTGCAGGGAAACTTTATTAGAATTGTCACACATTTAGTACATTACAAAAAGCATTGTGATTCATTGCCATTATACACTTTGTATTACATTTTGATTACTACAGTTCATTTTAATTTTTTTTTGTTGCGCGATGAACTGATTTATTATGAAGTAAAAATCCGGTCTGAGACACCGCTTGGTAATGTAGCAGGTTTGAGGAAGCAGTTGAGGAATTTGGTACTTGTGTGTCCGCCGGATGCTATTTAGACACTTTGTTAGCACAGTTGATTGGTGCGGACCAGTCAGGTACCGGATCCGAGGACAGTACTCCGGCCATGTCTTCAGGTTTTCAGTCAACTCTGGGTAGGGAACTGCAGGTCCATTGTTCCGGTGATAAGAATAAATGGTTAATTACATTCAATGGACACACAGACCCGAGGTCATTTTGGAAAGGGTTGAGGAACTTCAGCTTGCTTTTGGAATGTCAGATGTAGTTTTGTTCAGTTCTGCTGCACAGTTGTTTGTTGTTCAGGTTTTGATGTGGAATACAGGCGTTGAGAACCAGGTTTCTTCTTGGAATGATTTGAACCATTTTGTTGAGTAAGTTGAGCCTGTAATTATGATTTTTCGACTTAGGTAATAATGCAGCGAGTGACAGGCAGGAATTTCACACCTACACTTAGGTTATTTTGTGCAGTATGTAGTTTTAACTGCAAATTTCCAACAACAGGGTTATATTTTGATACGTAAATCTAATAAATCGAATTCTAAATGTTTGGAGGTCAGTGTATTAAAAAGTTTTGACATTTGTGATTTTGACATTTGTGACACTGACGTTTGGTACGTTCCGTTTCACGAGTTGCATAGTCAGACCGAACTGCAACTGTGTTTTTCTGTTGGAAGTTTTGGCATTTAGTTTTGGAGTTGACGTTTAAATATTAGCTACTTCTTTATTTTGATAATTTAATTAAAAGTAAACATTTTTAAAATTTTGCTAGTTTACGCTAAATTTATTTAGAGATTTAAACGTCAACATTTAGCTAAGCAAGACGGGTTTGCTTGTTAGCTAGGGTCGTACTTAAGATTGGAGATTTGGTGTTAGATTTAGAAGTGCGTAGGTTATTTTGGAAAGCACGGTCTCAAATGATTTGTGGTTTGGAACCGCTACGTGGCACCGTGCATTCGGAGACGACGACCACTTCGCTTAATAAATTTAACGTTTCCTCTCAAGTTGTTCTCGCTGGTAGTGTTAAATAACGTGGTAGTTATTTAATACGAACCTGAAAGAGTCGTGGCGAACAGAGACAGCTGTTTCGTCACTTAGTTTGAAAGATGAAGTATGCAACGATTAGAAAGGGATGAATGTATGGTGCGAGACAATCTTTTTGTCACAAATCGCGGTACGGTCCAAATTTTGTCGTGGTACTTACCATACCCGACTGGCGCTGAGTTGGTGCTATTTTGTGGTTTTTTTGGCGTGTTGTTTTTTTGGTTTGTGAGCACATTCGATGCACACCTAGGAAGTGCAGTGCGGCAACACGGATTTTGGTTTTGGAGTCTTCGCTGGAGGAGGCCCAAACATTTTGGGGACCTACTCAGCCTACATGGTTGAGTACGTCAAACTGTACTCAACTCAAAACAAAGGTTGAGAGTTGAGACAGTATTTTGAGGTTTTGGTTTGTGAATGGGAAGTTTATACTGAAGGGCTGAGACGATACGGCGTCTTCAATCCGACGGTTTAAGGAGAAGGATTTTTTTGTGAAGGAATGGGTTTTCAGATGGTATTGGTTTGTGAATTGGAAGTTTATACTGAAGGGCTGAGACGATACGGCGTCTTCAATCCGACGGTTTAAGTAGAAGGATTTTTTTGTGAAGGAATGGGTTTTCAGATGGTATTGGTTGTGAATGGGAAGTTTATACTGATGGGCTGAGACGATACGGCGTCTTCAATCCGACGGTTTAAGGAGAAGGATTTTTTGTGAAGGAATGGGTCTTTTCAGATGGTTTGGTTTGGTATGTCGATGACCTGAAGGGTAGGACAAGTTTTCCCTTGTCTACACCGGAAGGTAGACAAAAGTTATGGTTTGAATTATATATTGGATGTACCTCTTTCAGTTTATTAAATTAAACGAAGAGTGTTGAATTTTGGAATTTTATGTTGCTCGGTCTCGTAGAGATTATTTTAAGTATGCTGATCATCGGACCTAGCAGTTGGTTTAGCTTTTTCAACACAACTACTTGGTTGTGTTGGGGAAGCTAAGGAATGTTTTCTAGATAGTGTTTAATAAGTGACCATTTTTCGTCAGTCGGCGGTCACATTTTGTGTTGCGTGGGTTCGAGAATACAGGATGTTGTTGTGATATTTATTTTGGTTAGTTATTGTAAAATTTAAAACTTAAGTTGTAGTGTTTGGATAGTTCTCGCTTTTCGGTTATCGGTTGAGTAGTTAGTATCTCGAATTCACTGCAAATATTTTAGTGTTTATTTTGGGTTCTCCCATACGTGGTATGGTCGAGGTATATATATTTTATGTTTGTTTTTTGTTGTGACTCTACAGTTTGGATAAATCGCTGAGGACAGCGAGCAGTTTACCTTTGGTAAACTGCAACAGCGGGAAGAGGGGTATTGTAACGTTGTGATTTTGATCACTCAATCTTTAATGCGTTTTGAAAGGTCTCTCAAATAGTTTCGTTTTGATAACTAGCAAGTATGTCTTGAACTGGCAACAATATGAATGACAATTAATTAACCAATCAAAACAAAAAGTAATTAGTGGGGTTGCTAATTAAAAATAAAGTAAATGTTTATAAACTTACATGTATTTAGAATATTGGAATAAAACATTGTTATAATTAGCAACAATAGTCAAAATATCAATAGAAAGAGACTTTTGATTTTTATGTCTAATATAAAGATAAATAATTAAATGGTTAATTAGTGTCATAATTAAATTTGGTTGGATGCTGACATCCCCAGCATCAGGTCGTATGGAGGTCACTTCCTTGATTGTTCCCAGCCGAGATAGGCTACTTTTTCGGTACAATATATAGCCAAGTCCATCGTCACATGTAGTGACTGTTTTTGATAAAAGGATAGCGGGGATCCTTGCCACGGAGGCAGAATAGCTGATGGATTGAAGTATTTGTCGCGGCTGCTGTAAGTAGAGAATAGTGTTGCTTCAATTCCTTTCATCATTGGTGTCCATAGTACTGTTCTGACCTCATCATTCCTTTCCAGTCTGCTGGTGGGGATTCCTGAGAGCAGGGAGGGAAGCCTGCAGCAATGAATTAGATACACGTTTCGTATCTCCTGCTGGTAAGAAGCCAGATATTTGCTGGATCAAGTTTAATGAGTTTAATCCTGCCACATGGCTAATGAAAACAATTTCTTCTTTCAGCTGGCGGGGTGTATTTTATTTGTATCCATATTGGTCTTCTTTATAAGGCGGCGTCTCTCGCTTGCCTAATGGCCTTAAGCCACTTTAAGTTTCCGGCTGCCGTGTGAGGCAGGGAAGGAGTCCACCGGCTGCAGCCCAGGGTCCTATGGCGGTGTCGCGGTGAAGGGAAGCTGCCGCTGTTGTCTGGTGCAGGAGCCACGTGTTGGTAGCTCAGTCAATGTCGCCTTGGAAGCTCCCTGGTCCCAGCGGTATGCGTGTGATCTGAGGTTGGTGGAATATTATATTGGGTTTTACACAGTAAGCTTGTTGTTGTATACCTTCGCTAAATAAAATATATGAGTCACAAGAAATACTAACCTTTTTATTCAGCACCAATTTAGAATACCCGAATTTGATGGATCTCTCTCTCCCTTAGTACCTTACTTTCGAATTTAGTTTTTGTAATCATTAAGATATCATTAAGTACTGCGACAGGCATTTCCGCGTTTGTCATAGCCGGCCGTGGAAACCGCTTGTTACAGTTGTTAACAAATACTACTATCAAAGTGAACCCAAGGAGAAGCCCCATGCCGGCTAGTAGGTACTATTATTACTAGGTACTATTTAATTATTGGTAGTCGAAGATAAATAGATACCTAATTAGCTAAGGTGTTAGATGGTAGTTAAAGGTCTGCAGATAGCCTTAACCAGATCCAACCCGTTCTATTCCGATAACATGATAGTATGGAACTGCGCACAATGGCAATTAGGCTTTCATTTCTATGATGAACTTACAACAGATAGTGGATAATTTACTACGCAGTTACATGGTCGTTTGGTCGCTACGTGAACAGCAGTGTGCAGGCCAAGTTCTTGAAATGATCGTTAAATTGCTCATCATCATGTCAGCTGAAAGACGTTTACCTACAGTAAGGCCAAGAATTTCTACATTCTACAATGATAAAGTAGAGCTGTGCCCTTATCCTTCGGTATCTATGATTCACCTTATTGGGGGTATTTCCATACTGCGTCCTTAAGTACCAGATTACCACTCGAGAATTATTGTACGCTTTGGTCTAGAAGCAGTGCGCTCGCTTACTGCCAATGTAATTTGCGTTTGGCATCTTTTATGAAAATTGCCAGACTTATGAAACCACCTGTGACCTTCCTTCTTAGGTCCTCTCCATTGGTCTTACAGATTCGATCGACAGAGTAAGGCAAATATGAACGAACGACGAATACGAAGTGAAGTGGTTTGCGGCACCAGACCGAATGCCACCCTTGACTTCTCCGTGGAAAGAAATAGGTAACTAAACTTGCTAATACCAATTTGCCGCGAACATAGAATATATCGATAATTAGCTACCTATCTGCCTAGCTATCGGTCTTGCAGATTCGAGCGACAGAAAAAGCCAAATAGATGATCGAACGATGAAGACGAAGCGAAGTAGTTCGCGCTACCATACCAAAAGACATCCCGACTTCGCCGTGGAAATCGATAAAATCAGAGGGCTTGCCGCGAACATCGTAAATCTAAAATTGACTATCTGCTGCTTCTATCTCTCTGGCAAATTCAAGCGATATAAGCTCGCGAGCCATGCAGATAACGGAATCTATATTTTCAATCTTCGCACTCAGAAGGCAGAATGTTCCTTCTAGAATTACGAACTTGGCGCATTTACTTCACTTCACTCCACGCTCGTTCTGTTCTAGTGTTATCACTGTTATCAGTCGCAGCTGCCCATATGACGTCAATTATCTGAGGGCTGACCCCTGCCCAGCGTTCATTCACAGATCCCCACTACTATCGAGTAATAACCCTAGCGATTGTTTTCAACCGTTGACTTTGTTATGAGCCGAATGAGTAATCATTGCTCTTGTTTACAACAGATCTGATAGATCGAAACAGATCAATGAATACATTTAACCCTACTTAATATTTATGAAGAGTACGAGCTAAAAAGGGGGAAAATTATTAACATTCAAAAGTGTATATTTTCATAGTGATAGGAAGGTATGTATAATAACTATAATATTAAGTTTATAATTTGGTTTCTAAAAATAGAAGTCAGTACGTAAACCGCCAGTAGATCTCTTTTATCCCTTGAAAGCTGTGGGGGGAAAACGCATTTTATCCACTCCAATCCCATTGTGGTCAAAAATATCTGAACAACGCCTCTATTGTCAAGGCAATAAAGTGCATGTTCAGATATTTCTGGGTACCCTGGTCGCTACGATATATTTGATGGCGACTGTACCTAACTTACTTATGCAATGCATCTTTGCTGGCCAGATTCATATTTGAAATACTTACCTATAGATATTTGCCGGTCTCACTGCTGAGCCGCGGACGGACCGACGGATACACGAACGGATAGACAGACATAAATAAGCTATTATGAGTTTTTCTTGACTTTCTTGTTAACTAGGTACGGAACTAAATCAAATCATAAAAAACCACAATTTCGAAAATATTTAAAATGTCTGAAGTGGGTACTTAGATAGGTACTATACACAGGGCCGGATTAAGACTTTCGGGGCCCCTAGGCAGAACAGTTTTTGGGCCCCCATTTTAGCAAACTCATGTCATCCTTCGAGCGTTATGTCCCAGCTTTTGCCACAGTTCGTTGGCGTCTGGGATCCCCTTGGTAAACCCAATCCCATGAATTGCCGCATTCACTAGTTTTTGCGAGTGTGACTGCCATCTATCACTCCAATCCAGAGGTAAAACTAAGCCTTGTTGGTATTACCTAACAAGGATTAGTTGCAGTAGGTTGGATTTATAAGTGTAATCACTTAGTTCAAGTACGTAACTAACTGCCACAAAAATACTTGCTTTACGTTGTTTTGTCTATTGTAAAACCCCCCTTTTATGTGTGTAATTATACAAACAGTAAATTCACCCGGGTTCGATTCGGAGGTCTCAGGTTCAAACGCCGGCTCGTACTACTACGTTTTTCGTAACGCATCTACGGAATAACATTTAATATTTACCAGTTGGTTTTCGGTGAAAGAAAACATCGTAATGAAACCGGACCTAATCCCGATAAATCCTAGTATTCCCTCTGGGTTGGAAGGTCAGATGGCGGTCGTTTTCGTGAAAGCTAGTGGCAATGCCAATGCATGGGATTGGGTCGTTAAGCGGACCCCGAGCCGGGGCAAACGTTAGGAGGAAGAAGAATGAATCGGCATCATAAAACGAGAATATGCTTTTGTAAGATTTTTTTGGATAAGAAAACTATTTATAAAATCTTGGATCAAAACAGAACGCCGTGAAAGAGTGGTAAAACTTAACGCTGTCCCCGCTAAAAGGACTACTCCACAATATTTTCTGAAAAACCACTACACAGAATAATCGTTACGTGAAGAAGTAATTTTCATTTCCCAACTATGGGGTTGGAAAATTAAACGGTTGCGAAATAATTATTTGGTTAAAGTTATTCGGCCAAATTAAACTTTTGCGAAAAGTTGGTTGGCAAGTGAAATTCGGCAATACAATTTTCGGCGAAAAGGCAGGATACCACTAGGTAGTCCACTAAATACACTTTTTGTAGTTTTTATGTATTTTCTACCATTATTATTTAAATGACGTCGAAAAACCGAAAATATTATCTCGTTGTCGTTGAAAAAGGAAAAAGGCCTAAACACGATTAATATCTGTATGGAAATTATAAACTTTAAATGCATTTTTCTTTAAAAGAAAGTAGTTATAAAAGGAACTAAAAAGTAGTGTGAAGCATGTGCACTTTTTACAAGTTTAACTATATTAACAAAAAATGCACCATTCCTGTTTCCTAAACAACAACTAAACTGAGATTTAAACTCTGAGAAACATTTTCATTCCTCACTGTGTACTCGTACATGTACAAGCGGGGCCCCTAGCCGCTATGCATACCTAAATTTTGCAAGTAAGTAATATTATTTAATGAAACATTTTTATGTCCACACGCGGGGCCCCTAGCCTACATAAGAATTTTCCTACAAATATTTCACGTTATGAAACATTTTACTTTTCCACTGTTCATTACGCGGGGCCCCTAGTGGATACCTATACCAATTTTCCAGTTTTATTTTCACTCTATGAAATATTTTATTTTTTTCCTGTGCACGATGGGCCCCAGGGCTACGCGGGGCCCCTAGGCAGTTGCCTACTTTGACTAAAGGTTAATCCGGCTCTGACTATACATAGTTTGGCCTGAGTTTGTTTCACTTCAAGCATAAGACAGGGGGAATCATACTGTCTTTTTCTAATGCTAGTACTCTCACTCCTAAAAACCGGCCAAGAGCATGTCGGGCCATGCTCAGTGTAGGGTTCCGTATGACGAGGTCCTTGCAGTGGTGGTGGTGTGGTTAAAGGAAATACTGGAGAACTTTGAGTACATTTATTAAATAAAATAAGCTTACAATATGCGTGGTGGCCTCCGGTAGGTTGAAAGGAGCAAAGAGGCAGAGACAATATGGACGGCGCTTTTTAAAGGATATGACCATAGACAAATGTAGAAGTGTGGACATTAATTATAAAGAATCCCATACATTATCACTTCCCCTCACACTCTACATCAAAGAGAAAGTAACATTTAATATACATAATTACTAAACAACATTTCTCAAATTTAAATCATACACAAAACTAGAGTGTTTAAGACCAGATAAACCCTTAGTTAAAATATCAGCAACCATTTTATCTGTAGGCAAATATTTAGTTTGTATGTTACACTTTCGAACTACGTCCTTGACAAAATGATATTTCAAATCGATATGTTTTGTTTTCTTATGACAATATTCTCTTATTTCTAGTAGTCTCAATGCACTCTGGTTGTCGCTATAAAGTGTACAACAAGATTGTTTATCAAAAATTTCATTCATGAAATTCCTGATAAAACATAGTTCCCGGCAAGCGTCACCCAGAGCTAGATATTCCGCTTCAGTACTACTAAGCGCTATGCAACGCTGCTTGCGCGACTCCCAGTTTACAGTTGAGTGACCTATTTTAATTACAAAGCCACTATAAGATTTTCTATCACAATCATTAGCAAAATCAGCATCTGCGAAAACCGAAATGTTAAAATTACCACTTTTAACAAATAAAAAACAATAGTCAATTGTCCCTGACAGATAACGCAAAACTCTCTTAGCTGCTAACCAGTGATCCTTTGTAAATGAATTGCAGAATTGGCTCAACTGCGATAGGGCAAATGAAATATCAGGGCGCGTGCATACAGATAAGTACATGAGACACCCAATCAATTCTCTAAATGGATAAACATTTTCAGATAAACAGTCTGTATTATTTTTGGGTCTCTCAAGTTTACAGTTCGCTAATGGGCTAGAAACACTCTTACAATTTGACATATTGAACTTTGACAGTAATTTCTTAATATAGTCTGACTGAGATAACGTTAATGTGCCTTTCTTTCTATCTCTTAATACTGTAATACCTAAACAATTTTTTAAACTCCCTAATTGTTTAGAATTAAATTCCGCGTTCAATAATTTACAAAGCAAATCCTTCTCTTGTCTATTATTCCATATAATAAAGAAATCATCAACATATAGCGCTATCATAGTTAAGCTGTCTTTAGTCCTCTTTGTATAAATACAAGGTTCGCATTTGCTTTGTATATAACCATTATTAACTAATACATCATGCACTTTACAATTCCAAACCCTACTAGCCTGTTTCAAGCCATATAAACTTTTGTTTAATAGACAAACTTTATTTTTGTTACAAGTAAAACCTACTGGCTGTTCCATATAAATTTTCTCAGCTAGGTCCCCATGAAGAAATGCAGTAGTTACATCTACATGTTCTATTTCCATATCTAACTCGTTAGCAATACAAAATAATAATCGCATAGTTGAATGGCGGACTACAGGCGCAAAAGTATCTTCATAATCAACACCTTGTCTTTGTGAGAAACCACGGGCTACTAAGCGAGCTTTATATTTTATGTCCCTCGTGCCTGAAAAGTCATTTTTTATTTTATAAACCCATTTACATTTAACTATATTTTGATCAGAGGGCCTATCAACAAGGGACCATACATTATTGGATAATAAAGAATTATATTCAGATTGCATAGCAGTTTGCCATTCTTCCCTATATGGACTTGACATGGCCTCATCATAAGTTTGAGGCTCATTATAAACTGGATAAGAACTAACAAACATAGAGGAATCTGACAAATCATAATCATCATACCTTATTGGTTTGTTATTGCGTGTGATTCGTACGGGACGTTCGCTCCCCGGCGCCTGTTCCTGGTCCGGTGGTCCATCTTCCCCTCGAACGTCACGCACGTCCAAAGATGAGGCTGATGATGGATGACCACTCCAGCTGCTAGACCCAGGCTGCGGCTCGAAGGGGGCGTCATGGTCCTGAGACTCCTGAGCGATCCGTGCATCAGGGGATGACGACTGCGAAGGCTGGCCAGGCCCGCTGTCATCAGCAGCACTGCTTCACGACAAGTCCTTATCTGAAATCACATCATTGTTTTCATTAGATTTATCAGTGTTTATATGCAACATGTCATTGGTTAAAATATCATTATCATTATTTATTGAAATATTATTATCAATTAACTGTGTTTCATACAAATTATTATTGTTTAAGGACATATCACATGACTGTGTTTGACACAAATTATTATTCCTTACAGCTATATCACTTGACTGTGTTTGACACAAGTTATTATTCCCTAAAGCTATATCGCTTGATTGTGTTTGACACAGATCAAGTTGGACAAGATCGGCGGGGACAGCTACTTTATTTTTGTTTAAATCAAAGAACTCATTTTCTAAGAATATAACGTTTCTAGATATAATTGCCTTCTTGGGATTTAAGGGATCTAACAGTTTATAGCCTTTAGAATATTCAGCATAGCCAACAAAAATACAATGTTTTGACCTAGCATCTAATTTGTCACGCTTGCTCTCATGTATCAATGACAACACCTTACAGCCGAATACCCGAAGATGACTCAAATCAACCTTGTTGCCCGACCACGCTTCCTCAGGTGTCTTACCGGGCACAGCATTTGTGGGTGATCTATTTTTTAAATAGATAGCAGTTGAAACCGCTTCAGCCCAAAATTGCTTACCGAGGCCTGACTCCTGAAGCATGCATCGTGCTTTCTCCAAAAGAAGGCGATTTTGAGACTCACTTACTCCATTTTGTTGAGGGCTATAAGGAACTGTTGTCTCATGGACTATACCTGCTTTTTGTAAATAATCCCTAAATCTCTGACTCATGTACTCCCCGCCATTTTCACTACGAAGTCTCCTTACAACACAACCTGTCTGTTTTTCAGCAGTAGTTTTAAATAATATAAATTTGGACATTACCTCAGATTTATTTCTTAAGAAGTATCCAAACACTTTTCTTGAAAAGTCATCTGTGAAGGTCAGCAAATATCTTGATCCTCCCAGACTGCTCACAGGAAACGGACCGCACACGTCCGAATGTACAAGTTCCAGAAGTTGTCTGGCTCGCGTGGCCTCCCCTTTGGGAAACGCCAACACCTTCTGCTTCCCCTCAGCGCATGACACACAGCTTTGCAGATCATGGCGAGGCTCCTGAAACATTAAACCAGAAACCATACCTCTCAGGGTGCACATACCTTTATAACTTAAGTGAGCTAGTCTTTGGTGAAGCACTTCTACGGGCACCTCCCTGGTTGACACGTTTGCCACCTGTGGATCATAAGAATTACCTAACCCTACACTTTCTACACAGTAGACCCCGTCAACTTTGCTGGCACTTAGAATGACAGTGTTTTCTCTCAAAACAAGGCATTTATTATTTACAAATTTTACAGAAAGGGCCTTCTCACATAATTTACTAACACTAATTAAATTGGTTGAGAGGCCCGGAACCAACATAACATCTGTCAAAGTGACAGCACCAAGTTTTGTTTTTAAACACACATCACCCCTACCTTCGCAAGTTAACCTTTGACCGTTAGCTACAACTACACTTTCAGACAGGTTCTTAAAGTTTTTAAAACCACTTCTATGGTTGCACATGTGCGAGCTCGCTCCGGAATCTATTATAAATTGATGGGCATCAAATGTCCTGCATGACAAGGCTACCAACACGTGTTCCTCTTCTTTCTTTGTCTTCTTTTTCTCATTTTTGTATTTATAACATTTTGATTTTAAATGGCCTAATTTCTTGCAAAAATGACACCGTCTTAGATTACTAGTTCCTGTAGCAAGCGCTGATGCATCCATAGAAGAGCTTTCCTGGCCACCACGCCGATGCTCCTCTTGAAGTAATCGGGTACGAACTAAGTCGCTTGTAAGATTGGCGGTTATATTCGCCGACTCTAGACTCGATACTATAATATCAAAATCTTGAGGCAAACCACTCAGCAGCAGCTCGGCGACCTCTGCATCCTCAATATTCTTGCCAATGTCCGCCAATTGCTGTACTAACGTGGTCACACCCTCAATGTACTCAGTCATATTCGCGAAGTCCGTGTATTGCGTGCGATGAAGTTGCCTCAATAATGAAACTCGTCTATAAAAACCTTTGTCTTCGAAGACGCTGGCCAAATTCGTCCATGCTTCTTTTGCCGTTGTGGCGTTCCGCACGTACTGTAGACACGACGGTTTCACAGATAAGCATATTCTTGCCAAAGCTTTCTGTATTTTGGTTTCCTCCACCTCAGTCCCAAGGATACATTTGTTCAAACCTTCAATGTTGAGCGCCATTTCCATATAAAATTTCCATGTTGAGTAATTAGGCACGCCTTCCAGTTTGTTGAACGAGTATAAGCGCATTTCTTCTGACATTTTGAAAGATATGTGGAGATATAGATACGAGAGGAAACAGGAGACAACTTTTGAGGTTACCTTGAGCACGTCGACACGGCAATCCAATTAACCACACCACTTTTCTAGAATTCCTTCTTCGGATTGCTGGTCACATAACCTGACGAGGTCCTTGCAGTGGTGGTGGTGTGGTTAAAGGAAATACTGGAGAACTTTGAGTACATTTATTAAATAAAATAAGCTTACAATATGCGTGGTGGCCTCCGGTAGGTTGAAAGGAGCAAAGAGGCAGAGACAATATGGACGGCGCTTTTTAAAGGATATGACCATAGACAAATGTAGAAGTGTGGACATTAATTATAAAGAATCCCATACATTATCACCGTAAACTGAGACCATTAATTCAAAAGGTCGTTTCTTACGGGAAATTTGGCGGCGCTTACGTCATTTTTACTTACGTCCTTTCACTATGGGTTTTTGAATGATAACTCAAAAACGGCTCAACCGATTTATTTCAATATAGTTTTCATTGAAGGTACTCATTAGGCCTCAGTTTCATGAATTTTTTCAAAATTTTGGGACCCACGATTCAAAAGTTAGATGGGGGGGGGGGGGGGGGGGACGCCCTGTTTTAAACTTTCGGAGCTATTATTTCCGAGAGTATTAGTTTAATCCAACAACTGTTTTAGAAGACCCTAATTCTTTTTAAAAGACCTATCCAACGATACCCCACACAACTTGGTTAGAACGAAAAAAAATTCGCCCCCCACTTCACGTGTACGGGAGGTACCCTAACAAAATATATTTTTCGCGTTTTTATTCTACCGTTTTGTCGGCTTGGTTAATGCACATATTCATACCAAATTTCAGATTTCTAGTGCTAACGGTCACTGAGCTAGACCGCGGACGGACGGACGGACGGACGGACGGACGGACGGAGGACGGCCGGACATGGCGAAACTATAAGGGTTCCGTTTTTGCCATTTTGGCTACGGAACCCTAAAAAGGGATGGGTATATAGCATGTTACTCTGACCGTAACTGCGCTTTTTGGTTTGACAGACTATTATCTTAAATTCTAAATTTGTTTTAAATCCCAAGGCCAACTGCTATTGAGATAAATGTGCTAGTTTTTGTCCACATGTGTCAGTTTTCCGTCCATACTTATTTATGTACCTATATTTATTATGTGCCGTGGGGTGCCCGGCCTTAAAATTGTCCCCCACCATATCGTCCCGTGGTTGCAGTAGGAGCCTGCTAAGGGAATACCAGGAGATGGGCAGCAGCATCTTCCGAAAGCCTACAAACAATAAACAAAAAAACTGCGCGCGCCAACCCGCCTGCCAAGCGTGGCGCGTATGGCAAGGCCACAAGGCAAACCTCCCCTTTTAATAAGGTCCAGGGGGGGTCTATGTTCCGCAGTGGACTTCTTATGGCTGAGATGATGATGATGATTTATTATTAAATACTCAAGTTTTTTAACTATAGTTGATGAAAGCCCAACGGTATTTCACATCACCGACTAAAGGTGCTCTTAAGGTGCTCTTACACGGGCGATTTTTCGGGCAATTATTGCCCGGCGATACGTTGCCGAAAGTAGTGGAGCAATATGGAGCAATTAATTGAGCAATACGAGGCAATTTCTAGATATTGCGGCAATTATTTCGGCAATCATTTCCCGTATTGCTCCATTCATTTCCGTGTTGCTCTATATTGCCGACTACAATTGCCGGTATATCCAGACGATTGGAAAATTCAAGGCAATTTGTATTTCTATCCCGTACGCACATATATGCATGTCCCATTCTTTTTCTAGTAGGGCGAGCGCGGTCCGGGCGTAGGGGGAGGGGAAACGGCGCGATCGCCGGTCGGGCGTGGGTGAAGCGACCAGTTGGTACAGTGCAAGGGGAGGGGATATTAAGAATTCTAATGATTACAGTAGGGTACTTTTTAATCCGCATGAACCATAGGAACGGCCTCATCACCGCCATCTAGCGTGCATTTATAGCACTCTACTAAGCACAGGCTAAACATAAAACGGCCTCAGTGCTACCACTACCACCATAGAGCTTTAAACCAAGCGGAGCCGCCATTGACAGGAGTTCCCCTCTGCCAAAAATATATGACCAGTGGTCATACTCATTGTATGGACTGACGTTTATTTGACGTGGCTATTTTGACGTTTCGCATACATTTGACGTAGGACCCGTAGGGAGCTGAAGGAGGGAAGAAGGGAGAGGCAGGGCACACAACAGATTAGGCCCTGCAGGTTGCAATGTCTAATAGCCGTTTAAGCATTTTTTATTGTATTGTTGGCTAACATGACATGACCTAAATACCAATACGTAGGGTCACCACATACCTAGCGGTTTTCCTCGCGGAATTACCGGAAGTAGCGGAAATTCATAGACAAAATGCTTAATTTGTCTATGGTAGCGGAAATTTGTCTATGGCTTCCATACAAAAAATCTGCTACCATAGACAAATTTCCGCTACCATAGACAAATTTAAGCTACTTCCGGTAATTCCGCGAGGAAAACCGCTAGGTGTGTGGCGACCCTTATAGTATAGTATACAGATTTTGCTGTGCTATCTATGCTTAAAGGTGCGTCACTGTCAGTGTCAAAGTGTCAAACCCAATAAGCGGACTGCGATATCTGCGTTGTGTTTGCGTTTATGTCCAAAACGTTTTTTCCTTAGAGAGTATTTTCCAAACAGAAAACTTCTGCAGTCGGCGACGATTTAATTTTGTGTTAAGTGTTAGTGAATCTGCTCCCTACAATATTCGATACGAGCTCAATATTGGAGGAATCATTAAGCTAACAAGACAAAATGTCTTTAGAAGTGGTACCAAAAGATTTAAGAGGTCTCCGGGCCTGCTTAGTCTGTTCCCTAATAAAGGTACGCCAGATTAATGCCAATTCCGTATCTTAATATTTCCGTGTGTTCTGTATTCATTAACTTGTATGTCTATTTTGATTTTAGACTTTTGACCAATTCGAGTATGATGGGTGTGACAATTGCGACGAGTTTCTTCGAATGAAACAAAATAAAGACAATGTATATGATTGCACAAGTAATAATTTTGATGGGTGAGTAAGAATAAGAATAAGAAATATTTATTAGCACAAAAACTAAACTAATACATCAAACATAAATTCATTTCGATTAACAGAATTGTGCTAAAAGGTCTTCACTCAGCTTGATGTCCCGCAGTGAATCCTAGGACACACTACGTGACGCTAAAATATTAAATTACTGCTTTTTGCAAGATTTGTGGTTTGACTCCTTACACTTCTAGCCTAAAACTATTGTTTTGTTCACACAACCTGTTTTCGAAATTAGTTATAATTATCATGTTTTACTAAGTGTGGTGCAATAAATTACAAACAACTTCTGGCTACTGGGGCGTCTCAGCATTTCAATGGCTTTTTAATTTTGAAAGTTTGCTTGATAATAACTTTAGTTACGCAATTCTGATCTTTATGTAATTTGTTAGGGTTGTAGCAGAGATACATACAATTTGAGTTTGTGTATAAGCTGGATCGATCAAGGAGTTGTGGACTTAGAAAGCAAATAAAATCTACATATGGGTCTTGTCATATTAGTCAACTCGTTTGCAAGTAAATTGTGAGTTCTCAGTTCTAGGCGGACTACTAGTATAATTGGTTTACTTTTTGTGTCTCAACACCATTTATTTTTATCATACAATTGAGTGTGATTTCCAAATAGTCTAATTGGGCTTATATGAACACAACCTTAACTCATTCATTGCTACCCAGCCAGACAAAACATCCACACCAGGCCGCAAAAATATAGTCATGTATATCTGTAGTTCCAAAATCCCGACTAGTGGGTAGTGCGGCCTGGGCGCGAAATCATAAAATGTGCACACCAAACACTGAAATAGAAATGTATGATTGAACCTTTGTGTGTTGAATGCAGAAGACACTGGTTGGATTCCAATGTTTATTCATGTGTTATGTTGTTTTCAGAATGATAGCAGTAATGAGTCCTGAAGACAGCTGGGTGTGCAAGTGGCAGCGCATCAGTAAGTTTCGACACAACATTTACTAAAGGAGCCAGCAATACTTATTTATAAAAATCTCAAATTGCTCAACTCAGGTGCTCTTACACGGGCGATTTTTGGGCAACTTTGCTAGTTTCCTGAGTTGCTGCTAATGGGGCAGTTGAATAGAGCCAGAATGGCGCCATACTGGAGCAATTGATTGGTCCATATTGAGCAATATTCAAATTACTTTAAATTGCTTGAAATGGTTGTTACTTCAAAATTCTGGTAAATTGGAAATTTTTATCGCCCCTGTAAGAGAACCTTAAACCTTTGACCGCCAAAGCCGTCATATCACGCGCACGGAAAGTCGTGCCGTCAGCACCAGGACGCGATGGCACTGAGGGCACGATTTTTCCGTCCGATGCTTGGCGTTCAAAAGTTAAGAGAGAGACCTTTAGTGTGCCTCTTCAAGCGTTTCTCCTTCCTGTAGTACTTCCTTACACATTTATATCAGGTTTGCGGATAATTCACAGGATTAAATCATTATTAATCAGATCATTAGCTTGATCACAGCAAAAAAAGTTGTCTTTCCAACAACTTTAATCCTCGACCGTCAAGCATCAGACAGAAAAATCGTGCCATTGGTGTAAGAGTAAAATTTATGCGAGCGCACTTGGTTATAGAGGGTAAGATTTTCCGTGCGCGTGATTTGACATCTTTGACGGTCAAAGGGCTCTAAACCCCTTCATTCTAAAACAATGTATACCAGGTAGAAGGTTATTACTATTACTTCATTTATGTGGTCTCTTTTATTACGACGGTGGCAAACAAGCATACGGCCCGACTGAGTAAGCAGTTACCATAGCTTATGGACACCTGCAGCTCCGTTGGTGACACCTGCGCGATGCCGACCCTTTACAAAAAGCGTATCTTATGCGTATGAGTAACATACATTCGATTTTGAAAGGATTGTGTAGATTAATAGGCTTTAAGGATCAATTTATTAACTAATATTGTTGTCCAACAGGCCGTTTTCGTCCAGGAGTCTATGCAATCTCAGTATCTGGAAGACTACCAGCCGGAGTCATCAGGGAGATGAAGAGTCGAGGCATTGTATATAGACCCAGAGATACCAGTCAGCGATAATAAATAATCAACTTATTTTATGTAATAAACTCGTTTTTAAAATAAATAAATTTATTAAACAATATTTGTAGCATCTAATGTCTACATATTTACACAAACATACATTCTAACAATCATGTGCTTAAACAGGACCAATATACTAAAAGAGAATGCAAATCATAAGCAATTTTAACACTTGCTGACAGGAACCTGCTAGTCGGGTTCATTTTTTATAGGATTTACAGAGCTTGGCACTGTAAACAAGTGTAAACAGAAATAAAGTAATGTAGTATGCTCTAAGCGCATCAATTATTTTTCAGCATACTAATGGCACTAAATTGTAAATGTAGGATTTTCATTTTACACACATTAGTGACTGTCTAATCTACATCAAAAGGTTCATATTGTAGCGAGCAGCGTTTATTGCTCCAATTAAATATTGATATTGTATAATATATGACCCGCCAAATGGCACCTTTTTCTGTAAACTCTCACATTTCATTAAGATTACTGTAACTAATATAATGAAACAGCCAAGAACAATAAAACGAGTTCTCAAACCAACGAGGTATTGTTATTCACTTTGTACTCCTGTAGCTGGGGTTTCTGTAGTTTCCAACATGTCATGGGACTGAAGGCACAGATGCAACGATATGCCTGTCAACTGCTACCAGATGGCGGTGGTTTGAACTCGAACTCTGTGCCTAAGACATCTTTATCAATTTCTTTAAAATCAATGTTTTGCGCCTTCATAGCATTCTGAAACAATGTAGACACAGTAAGTTATTTTAAGTTTAAATAATACGATTAATCTGATTTATGCAATCTAATCTACCTTAACACATTCTTGATAAATCTTGAATATTCCGGCGCACATAGAGTCGTCGTGGTCCCCCTTCAGAAATCTGTCCGAAAACCAAGAATTAAAACAGTCGTCATATTTCTTCTTAAGCTCTGTGCATTCTTCTCCGATGCTGTTCATTTTTAATAGAACTTATTATATTAATTGTTGGTATTTACTAATTCTTTATAATCATAAAGCGCGAATCTGATGTAAGAAATCGATGAGATGCTCCCCAAAGTGTGACATTGACTTGACTCACTTGACTGACAACTAGAACGTGTATTTTTCGACAAATCTCACATTTTGTGTCTAACTAATCAGTAAAATTTAGCCTTCTATAAAAATATAAAGACCTACTAAAGACAAATGTGTAAGAAAACCTAGGTTTTAGTATTTTATTTATCAATTTTCCGTGATTTTTCCTCATTAAACTATTTGCTTAGGAAAATACAGCTATAGATCAGCTGTGTCAATTTAAAACAATCCGATGTACGCACTTTAACCATAGTAGTATATTCGATAACTCGTATATAATTTCACTTAATTCCAAAATAACCTCTACTTAAAATACTATCTAAACATAAATTCATGTATTTTTTATGAATATTACTTAGAACATGAAAATTCATATCACCTTTATTGCCATAATAACATCTCTTCATTTTCACATTGCGTATAAAGGAAGTACACTACCTGTACCTATCACATCACGTCACATCACGTTCACGTTTTTCTGACGTTTTTCCTTTGTGTATTTTTAGGTTATGTTTCATGAAGGAAGGATAAAGAAGAAAACACTGCTTTTTAATTATATTTTCGTCGTTACCCTGAGGTAATTATGGGTGATATACTCAAAGACAGTCGCTTTGCAAAATATCTCAACGATCCACGTTACAGACAGATACCTAAACATGAACGGAAAGTTAAAATCGACAAACGATTCCAGTCTATGTTCAATGATTCCAAGTTTAAAGTGAAATATACTGTGGATAAGAGAGGGAGACCAGTTAATGAGACATCTACAGAGAATTTGAGGAAATACTATGAATTAGAAGAGTCAGAAGGGAGTTCAGATTCCGAAGACGAAGCTAAGGACGATAATGAGGTGGAGTCTCAGAAGGAAGCTTCTCCGGGAAGCTTCGTCAGACGACCGCAAAGCGATGATGAACAGAACGAAGATGCAGGGCCCAAGTTTAAGAACGACAAATTAAAAAGAGGCAAATTAAATGCAAAAACTAAAGAGAAACTGTTGGACCTGGATATTGATTATGCTCGAGGAGAAGGTTGGTCTCAAATGGCAATTTTTCAGTTATTGTGACGTAATAGTTAATTAATTCACACAGTTGGAAGTTTCAGATTGTTTCTAAATTCCAACAGTTGACTTTCATTATAAACATTTTGCAATGCAATGTTTTTTTTTTGTTTATGTGCAATAAAGTGATACATACATACATACATACTATACTTCTTTCTATTCATATCACTTTAATTTGACGAGTTTAAGGGTGACAAAATCAGGGATGTCACGAATGTCGTTTTTCTCACATTCGCGAATGCGAATGCGAATATTCAGGATGCGAATGTCCGAATGCGAATGCGAATATGAATGTTACGGAGTAGATTCAAAAAACTTAATCTTGCTTATCATTTTTATGCTTCCATAGTTCAAAAATACAGAACATGACATGTAATGGAGTCCTATATTAATGATCAAAAGGAGTCAAGTGATACCGTCGTTTTTACTTCCTGTGTATGAGCAAGCATATGACCATGGGCCGGTTCAGTGCGGTCAAAACAGGATGTGTTCTACCAACATTCGCATCATTTGATGCGAATGCGAGTTGATACGAATGTCAAAAATGATGCGAATATTCGCATTATACGAATGCGAATATTCGTGACATCCCTAGACAAAATGATGCAAAATTGAAATTTGAAATAAAGTCTAAATAATGGTGCTAAATACATTATGTCTGCCTAATATAGGCTTATTAAAGACAAATATGTAACCCTGTATTTTGGTTATAAAGAAAATTAATAACCAATGTTTAACCTACTGTCAATTGCTGATGTTGTCTCTGGTTGTTGCAGGCGTTCTCTTAACAGACAGCTCCTCGGATGAGGAGAGCAGTGAGGAGGAGGCTGAGAGTGAGGTGGAGCACGAGTGGGGGGAACTGGACGCAGAGGCCGGGACTACTGAGGAGTCTACTAAACGGTTAGTATCTGTCCTAAAGCAGAGGTCTAAACTCTGGCCCAGTTGCTGGGCTGGAGAAAAAGCTATATTCTATACAAAGGGGCCAGCAATGAGGAACAATTGGGTAAAAATTTGTAGACCTCTGTTCTTGAGCAAAGGTTTCCAGGTTTTTCATTTTCAAAACGCGGAAGGAATAGGGAGTGTACCCATGGCTCTTAATTATTGACCAAAAATGTGTGAATTTCTACCCTGGTATACAGATTTAGAGTTCAAATTAAGATTGCTACATGGTAAGAAGTAAATTGGCTTAAAGTGAATTTCAATGTATGGAATATCTTGGAAATTTTGGGAAACCTAGATTGGTGTGGCCAGGAAGAGGGTAATAGTAGTTTATGTAACTGTTACGTAATAGGGGTCCTTAAAACACGAGTGTGGTTTTATGAAACGAACGAAGTGAGTTTCATAATAAGATCACACAAGTGTTTTAAGGCCTAATTACGTACAGTTGCATACACTGCTTTATCTACACGCATATTATAACCCCTAAATGATGATTGAATGACTGCCATTGCACGGATTGCACCGCCATCGCCATGGCCAACTCGATTGTGCCGGCAGTCGGGGGGCGCGTGCCGGCGGTCGGAGGGGCATGTGCCGGCGATCGGGGAGCAGGCCGGATTTTCATAATGAAATCGAATTGTTGATTATTATTTGACAATAATAACATCGTTACAGATAAGACATTTGTTCTAACTTCTAACAAAACTGTTTATTTTTATGGTGGTCATAACGTGCGGTTTTTGAACGCATCATGGAGGGTTTATGATATGGGTGTAGATAAAATAACATAAAGGGTATACTTGTACTTTATTATTTAAGGAAAATATACCCTACCTGTAAAGCTGATGTTTCTTGGTTCTTTTTTTTTACATTTACTTTTACACAAATAACCCTCACTTTAGGTGTTAAAATATTAAAAAACATAGAACAAATATTTTTATTCTGTTTTTTTTTCAGAATAGCAATTTGCAACATGGACTGGGATAACATAAAGGCAGCGGACATCATGGTGCTGCTCAGCTCTTTCCTGCCACCAGGAGGCGTCATTTATAAAATAACAGTAGGTATCATAATATGACTCCTGTAAGGCATACATAGAATAATATGCATTTTGGCAACTGCATTCTGCAGCAACAAAAAATGTCATAATAGAGGCAGATTGGGGCAGGTCAAGCAATAATACTAATTGCGTACTTTACTAGTACGTCGTACGTCGAAAGATAAAATTGTATGGAGACGTCATGTGTCACTGATTTTGTAGGGAAGATGAACTTCTGTATGAAATACTATTATATTATTCTGTGGTATAGCTTTAAAAACCAAAATAAACGTAACACAAGCCACGGCTGTTAACACATGTGACGCAATTTTGAACAGTTGAACCGCTGACAGAGGGACGCCATCTTGCCGAGCAATTTGGCTCGGGCTTTCCTCGCGAGGCAAACGTCCCTACTAAAAATGTACACAAACACGCTGCCGCGCGAGGAATGTTCGATTGGTCGTTTGCCTCGCGCGGCAATTTTCTCGCGAGGCTGTGCGCCTGGTCTGGACACGCCTAATCTTCCTAATCGATCAGTAATTTTAATACAAAACTAGATAAATGTCAAATTTATCACCTTATTTGCCCAATATAATTATTATTTTAATACAAAACTATAACTTTAGACAATTGCAAAATAACCAAACGGAACAAATAAAAAACCGGCCAAGAGCATGTCGGGCCATGCTCAGTGTAGGGTTCCGTAAATTGAGACCATTAATTCAAAAGGTCGTTTCTTACGGGAAATTTGGCGGCGCTTACGTCATTTTTACTTACGTCCTTTCACTATGGGTTTTTGAATGATAACTCAAAAACGGCTCAACCGATTTATTTCAATATAGTTTTCATTGAAGGTACTCAGTTTCATGAATTTTTCAAAATTTTAAGACCCACGATTCAAAAGCTAGATGGGGGGACGCCCTGTTTTAAACTTTCGGAGCTATTATTTCCGAAAGTATTAGTTTTATCCAAAAACAGTTTGAGAAGACCCTAATTCTTTTTAAAAGACCTATTCAACGGTACCCCATACAACTTGGTTGGAACGAAAAAATTTTTCGTCCTCCACTTCACGTGTACGGGAGGTACCCTAACAAAATATATTTTTCGCGTTTTTATTCTACCGTTTTGTCGGCTTGGTTAATGCACATATTCAAACCAAATTTCAGCTTTCTAGTGCTAACGGTCACTGAGCTAGACCGCGGAAGGACGGACGGACGGACATGGCGAAACTATAAGGGTTCCGTTTTTGCCATTTTGGCTACGGAACCCTAAAAACCACGCGCACCATATAAACACGTCCAGACCTGCGCGAGGCAAACGACTGAGGCGCCCTATGAGCGCGCCGAATACCGACACCGAGCCGATCGGCCGCGGGCGCTGCAAACATGCGCGCCGCCTCGGCCGAGGCACGTCCACACTAGGCGAGCTGCCGCGCGCGGCAATTTCCTCGCGAGGCTGTGCGCCTGGTGTTACAACCACCACAAAAATAGATTGTTTCGTTAGTAGTTAGAACAAATGTCTTATCTGTAACGATGTTATTATTATCAAATAATAAGCAAAAATTCGATATCATTATGAAAATCCGGGTGGGCCCCGCCCGCCGGCACGCGCCTCCCGACCGCCGGCACAATCGAGTTGGCCATGGCGATGGCAGTGCAATCCGTGCAATGGCAGTCATTCAATCATCATTTCGGGTTTATAATATGTGTGTAGATAAAGCAGTGTATGCAACTGTACGTAATTAGGCCTTAAAACACTCGTGTTTTAAGGACCCCTATTACGTAACAGTTACATAAACTACTATTGTAATAAGCTCCAAAAGTGTAAAGATATCTTTGACGTCGACTGTACTATCAATAAGTAGCACTTACAAGGGATTTCAGACTATCAATATTTTGAGAAATAATTAAAGTGTTCAATTGTTCTAGGTGTTCTAGGCGAGAGTCTAACCTAATTTGAATCTTAAATGGAAAAAATTAAGGTTGCAATTCAATTGACACGTATGTGGTCGATAAATCGCCTATTTAGGCCTGGAAAACGGTTAAACCACATGCTATTTTATCTACAAAACTAGGTAGCTTTGGCGGGTATTGAATATTTCTACTTTTTCAGATTTATCCATCTGAGTATGGTTTAAAACGCATGCAAGAGGAAGAGGTCCGGGGCCCCATAGAGCTGACTGAGCAGCGAGAGGTGGACAGTGGCCTCTCTGATGATGGAGGCAATGAGGAAGGTTAGTAGACGTTCTATAAAAACTATCAACCTCTGAAAACTAGTTAGACCCCAAAAGTATGAGCATTTTTTTATACCAAGACAGTGGTAAAAAAAAGGTCAAACGACGTCAAAAGTATGTTTACACTTTTGGACCTTATTACAAAGGAGTAAGGTGCAAAAGTGTAAACATATTTTTGACGTCGACCGTACACACGTACGTTATGCTTCTAGTTTTATTTTTCCACAAAACAGAAAAAAACAGTAGAAGCGGCTTACGTCGTGATTAGTACCAGAACCAGTGTCGCCAAAACTCACACTACCTCAAAAATAAACACAACAGTATCTGAAAGATGATTGGCTATAATACCGTATCTTAAAAAGTAATATGAGCCACAAGTCAAGTGCCACAACCCGTTACGATAATTTAAGCTTTACCCTTAGTGAAATATAGTCGAAATTAAATTCACAATAATATACTCATACAAAGTAGCGTCACCTTGCGTCGAGTAGCTTAACTATGACATTTAAAGTTCAACTCGACAATTGTGCAACTCGACAACAGATGGCATGTCCCTTCTTCCTTACATTGCTTGAGTAGCGAACGATAGCTGAGATATTCGAGAAAGTTCAAATTTTCATGCTTGATTAGGATCGACCTTATTCCGTTTACATAAAGTTGAAATTAGTACTCCGCATTAAAATTATTTTTCGGAGGACGGAACATATAACAAAATATTAAAACATTAATGAAATAAGATTCATTTATGGTATGAAATGCCTCCATGGGTAACATTAGATCTCCAGCTGTCGTTCATGCACTCTAAAATAGCGCAATAGGGTACTATTGTATTTTTATACACTATTTAATACACATCAGCCTCGCTTAACCGCTCGTGCCGGCCGTAGCGAACTGACTACTATCTGTGCTCAGGGTTAGAGTAGGTACCTACTCTTACCTTTGCCACACGCGCCGCGCATACGTTATGCTTCTATAGTTTTTGTTTTTCTGTGACCGTACATATAGCATAGCAATCAATCTTATGACAACCCTTTTTTGCATCGGGGGTTAAAAACAGTAAATTGAAAAAGGAAAGCCACTAGGCTTTACCAGTAAAAATATACTCTTTATAAAATAAATATTTGAACATTCCAACCAGGATCAACATACCACATGGAGAAACTTCGACGCTACCAACTGAACCGGCTGAAATATTACTACGCCGTGGTGGAGTGCGACTCTGTGGCCACCGCCGACAAGCTGTACAGCGAGTGCGACGGCATGGAGTACGAGAGCAGTGCGACACGACTCGACATGCGGTTTATACCGGATGACGTCACGTTTGACCAGGTGAGTCTTATTACAGAGAAAAGCTGTACAGCGAGTGCGACGGCATGGAGTACGAGAGCAGTGCGACACGACTCGACATGCGGTTTATACCGGATGACGTCACGTTCGACCAGGTGAGTCTTATTACAGAGACAAGCTGTACAGCGAGTGCGACGGCATGGAGTACGAGAGCAGTGTGACACGACTCGACATGCGGTTTATACCGGATGACGTCACGTTTGACCAGGTGAGTCTTATTACAGAGAAAAGCTGTACAGCGAGTGCGACGGCATGGAGTACGAGAGCAGTGCGACACGACTCGACATGCGGTTTATACCGGATGACGTCGCATTCGACCAGGTAAGTCTTATTACTGAGAGAAGCTGTACAGCGAGTGCGACGGCATGGAGTACGAGAGCAGTGCGACACGACTCGACATGGGGTTGTTACCGGATGACGTCGCGTTCGACCAGGTGAGTCTTATTACTGAGACAAGCTGTACAGCGAGTGCGACGGCGTGGAGTACGAGAGCAGTGCGACACGACTCGACATGCGGTTTATACCGGATGACGTCACGTTCGACCAGGTGAGTCTTATTACAGAGACAAGCTGTACAGCGAGTGCGACGGCATGGAGTACGAGAGCAGTGCGACACGACTCGACATGCGGTTTATACCGGATGACGTCACGTTCGACCAGGTGAGTCTTATTACAGAGACAAGCTGTACAGCGAGTGCGACGGCGTGGAGTACGAGAGCAGTGCGACACGACTCGACATGCGGTTTATACCGGATGACGTCACGTTCGACCAGGTGAGTCTTATTACAGAGACAAGCTGTACAGCGAGTGCGACGGCATGGAGTACGAGAGCAGTGCGACACGACTCGACATGCGGTTTATACCGGATGACGTCACGTTCGACCAGGTGAGTCTTATTACAGAGACAAGCTGTACAGCGAGTGCGACGGCATGGAGTACGAGAGCAGTGCGACACGACTCGAAATGCGGTTTATACCGGATGACGTCGCATTCGACCAGGTAAGTCTTATTACTGAGACAAGCTGTACAGCGAGTGCGACGGCATGGAGTACGAGAGCAGTGCGACACGACTCGACATGGGGTTGTTACCGGATGACGTCGCGTTCGACCAGGTGAGTCTTATTACAGAGACACAGGGTTCGGTTCAAAATAGTATAACAAGCTGTACAACAAGTGCGACAGCATGGAGTATGAAAACAGTGCGACACGACTCGACATGCGGTTCATACCGGATGACGTCACGTTCGACCAGGTGAGCTTTACATGGAAACAAGAGTTCAAAACAGTGTTAAGATGAAGTGACGAAACCTGTCTGAAAGTTAATCAATCTCAAAATCATTCAAACCTGTTTAAACAATAAACAAAGTAAAATGAAAGTAACGTTTTCTGGTGTCTTAAATGTGCTGTACAAACTGCGAAAATCATATTATAAAGGTATATAAATCGTCAAATGAAGAGCGAAGTTTAATATGTGCTTGGAAGTACGTACTAGGGGTGTCACGAATATTCGCATTCGTATAATGCGAATATTCGCATCATTTTGGACATTCGTATCAACATTCGCATTCGCATGAAATGATGCGAATATTTTCCGAATGCGAATGTGGGCAGAACGCATCCTGTTTTGACCGCGCCGACCCGGTCGATGGCCATATGCTTGCTCATACACAGGAAGTGAAAACGACGGTATCACTTGTCTCCTTTTGATCAATAATATAGGACTCCATCACATATCATGTTCTGTATTTATGAACTATGAAAGCATAAAAATGATAAGCAAGATTAACTTTTTTGAATCTACTCCGTAACATTCGTATTCGCATTCGCATTCGGTCATTCGCCTCCTGAATATTCGCATTCGCGTTCGCGAATGTGAGAAAAACGACATTCGTGACATCCCTGGTATGTACACGAAGTTTTGAGCTTGTTACTGGACTCGCTCCTTGTTACTTATTCCCTCAAAATAAGTGAAAGGCCCTAATAAAGTGTTATTTATTACAGGAGCCGCGGGAATCTTGCTCACAGCTCCCGGACTTGTCGAAATACAAGCCCCGGCTGTTCACGACGACGGCGCTGCAGCAGGCCAAGGTAAGAGTTAACAAGGATAAGGGAAACGGGAACTAGTGTCCGACCGAAACATGTTTTTTTGCCGAAACCGAAACCGAAGGTTCGGCTCTAGGTGCAGTTTCGGCCGAAACCGAAACCGAAACCGAAACTTTTATAGACATGTTAAAATCGTTGAGTTAAATGTCAATAAGCCGTTTTACCTTGTATAGGATAGGTGGTATAAAGAAGAACAAGGTTAGTAAGTTTTTATTGATCATCCTCCTAGCGTCTGTGCTGGCGTTTTCCCACGGACTCCACGGAGCCTGGGGTCCACTTGGCAACCTAATCCCATGATTTTTTCTAGATTGTAAACAACTCCAAGTTATATCAGTGTAAGGCGTATTTTGATCCTTAAATTCGTTTTGGTTTGTAGAATTTGACATCGCTCTCGTTTGTTATGTAGCCGAGTTAGGCATTGTGCGGTTAGATCTTTCAGCTTTTTTTTTTCGCGAAATAAATGCAGAGCACGAAATATTTTCTAATAAAGGTTTCATATGAATAAAAATAATTATGTAACTTTTTAACAACTTTAACGTAAAAAATTTCCCCCCCTTATTGAAAGTATAATTTTCACAAGTCGGCCATGTTTTCGTACATAGATGTGTACGAAAACATGGGAAACAGACAGATGTCTGACATCAGTTTTTTCTCTTTGGTATTTTTTTAGGTTTTGGATCTGATTTTTGATTAAATAAATAAATAAATCTGCTACGTTAAAATTAGCAATAAAATAACCCACACGATTTTAAACTTCACAGATGTATTTTCAGAGTAAAATTACGATCAGTAAACAAAATAAAAATATGACAGTTTTGTTCGATACTTGGAGTTAAAGGTTTATAGCATCTATCTCTATGGTTTAAATAATACGTATTGTTTAAAAAAAGTACTGAGGAATATATGAGTCGTAAAAACAAACATTAATTTGTGCTTTATTAAAATTGGTATGTTTTCTTTAAAATAATGAATACGATTTTTTAAATTTGTGTGTTATTCATTAGTTATACTGCAGTTAGTTATACAGCAAAGTTTCATCGACTGAGACATCAATGCTGTTAACAAGTCTCTATAAAATAATTCGCCAAGATTGCATGGATTATTTTAGTTTTACAATCAGTATTTAAAATAAATCATCGTAGGCCGACGCAGTTCCTTGGGCAGTCCCTTGCATGAACTTGAGAGTTTACTGTTTGATAAAATTAATACTTAAATGATATTATCATATTACAATTTATGAAATAATCTTCGAAATCTTATGTACATTTTTTTTATATTTATTTATTATAATTTTATCACTTAAAAACGTTACTGAGACAGAACTTGTGGACCGATTAAGTACAATGTTGTAAGTTTCGGCGCGGCCGAAAGTTTTCGGCCGTTTTTTGGCCGAAACCGAAACTTGGGCCGAAACACGGTTTTTTGGCCGAAACTGGCCGAAACCGAAACCGAAACTTCGGTCGGACACTAACGGGAACTGGTGGCTTAACGGTAAACTAATTTATCGAACGAGCGGAGCGTAAGCGAAGCGAGTTTCTACAAACAACTTCTGGTTACTGGGACTTGGCTTCTTGAGGTGATTTTGAGAGTTTGTTTGACGATACACGGATAGCCGTTTTGCTGCATTGATCGTAGCAAATGGAAATCTGTGATCTCTGTCTACCCCTTTTGGGATATAGGCGTGATTGTATGTTTGTATGTTTGACGATAACTTTAATTACATTTTTCTGATCTTCATCAAATGTGATGGGGTTGTAGCAGAGATAAAGTTTGATATAAAATACAGAGATATAATTTGAGAGTTAGTGTATGAGCAGGATTGATCAAGAAGTTATGGAGACAGAAGGCGCGAAAAAACCATTATATATTGGTCATCTCGTGTTGTCGTTGGTCAACTCGTTTGCAAGGAAAACGCACGTTCTCAGTTCGAGGCGGAGTACTAGTATAAATACAACCGTACTCATAAATAGTATTCAAGGTGGAGCTGACGTGGGACGCCACGGCGCCCGCGCGGGCGGAGGCGCTGCGAGCCGCCGTCACCGGCAACCTCGACGACGACTGCCTCAGGGACTACCTGGCCTCCAACAGCGAAGACGAAGGTATGCTTACAACACTTAAACTATAAATAAAACATTGTTTCAACTGACCTAAAAATCAGGCCTATAATCGCAAACCTCTTCGTTCGCTCGATCGTCTATTTGCATCACTGTCTTTCGATTATGCAAGAGCTATAGAGGGCGATAACGAAATTTTCTATTTTAGATGTTCGCACAACAGGCAGATTTAGGGGTTGCATTCGGTAGATTCGAATTTATTCTCGTCCTGCCTACGGCGACCACAGACCACTTGACATTTTAATATTGTATAAAATATTTACTGGTTGTTTTTGGGTACAGGAAAACATCGCAAAGAAAACCCTATGCATCTACGAAAAACCCAAAAGCAATGTAAAATATCCACTCTGAGTTGTACAACTTTAAGGACTATAGCTTAAACTCAATGTACATGTGTCTCTGTCTGTAGTATGTAGTAGTAGTAATGGTAGTAGTGTAGTGGTAGTTTTAGAGCCAGAATGACGCATATACACTTATGATGATGATGTATATTTTTAATCAGATGAGGACACACCTCAAGGCGAGAAAGACACGGACTCCCAATCAGACAATGAGGACGAGGACCCCATCCAGAAGTACAAGAAGCTTCTAGAAGAGATCGACAAGAAAGAAGACAGTAAGAAGAACAAGGACATGGAGATGGAGATCACGTGGGGGCTTGGCGTTAAAGACAAGGCGGAGGAGCTCGTCAAGAAGAAAATGACTCAAGGTATTCAATATTTTTGTTCGCGTGACATATTTCGAGGTCCTAGGTCTCCATACTCTCCATTTTAAAGCACGAAGGAGTGCTATTCGAACCGCTCTACACATTAACAACAAGCTCTATCAGAGCGCTTACTTAATGCTGTTGCTGGGTGAGCAAAGCGACAATCGGCCTTGTTTGTGTTGGTATTAGGTACCCACGTGACTTAGTGAGCCACTGTTCGAGCTGAGCCACGCAGTGGCCGTCGCCACATATATCGGAGTGGCCAAGGCGGTCACAAATATCTAAACAACGCCTCTATCATCAAGGCGATAAAGCGCTTGTTCAGACATTTTTGAGTACCTTGGCCGCTCCGGTATATTTGAAGGCAATTGTATAAGTAACCTCCTTGACCTTACTAATGTGACTTTTATATTCTACAGATGACCAAAACCTGACGCCATTCGAGCAGCTGATGAACAAGAAGAAAGAGAAGAACAAACAAAAAAGACTAAAGAAGCAGAAAGCGCAGGAAGACAAAGAACATTCATCGGAAGCAGAAGATTCCGACGTTCCCTCCGACATCGACATGAACGATCCTTACTTCGCAGAAGAATTCAATAAACCAGAATTTAAAAACAAAAAACCTAAGAAAAAACAAACGGCGACCGAAACAGAACCGAATGAGGAAGACGAAAAACAAAGACAAGAATTAGAACTTCTATTAGATGATGACGATGGCAAAGGACACTTCAGCCTCAAGAAGATTCAAGATGCTGAAAGCACTTCAAAGAAATCCAAGCGGAAAAAGAAACTCAAACAAAAGATGTTAGAACAGAAACAAGCGCTACCAGATTTTGAAATAAACCTCAATGATCAGAGATTCTCCGCTGTTTACAATTCACATCATTTCAACATTGATCCGAGTGATCCTAACTTTAAGAAGACGAAGAATATGGAGAAGCTTATTCAGGAGAAGCTGAAGAGAAGACCGGCAGAGAATCCAGCGGAGGAAGTTCTGCCCAAGAGGTCAAAAGAGGATGCTGAGCTGAGTCTGCTTGTTAAAAATATTAAACGCAAAACTAGAGATGTTCTAAAGAAGTAAATTGTCTTTATTGAATTTGTGTTTTATTTCTGACACATCACAGGCTCAATGGAGTCGATCGGTCAATGGTTTTTAAAGATGGCGACAGCGACAGCATAGGTTACACTTTTTCAGCCCTACCAATGGTGTTAAATTCTTTAATAACACAGTTGCTCAAAAAAGTGCATTTCTTGTAGTAGTTTATAGTGCGGGAAGTTGGATATCTCGCAGCTCAGGATTCATGATTACCGCGCCACACCGCACCGCGCGAATGTTCGGATATATAGTACTAAAGTAACCTCAAAGTGACTAATTGTCTATTTTATCATTTTTTCGCAACTCTATTAGAAAACGTCGTTCGATTCACGGACGGAATGTCAATCTTTATTCGGCAAAATGTCTCGGAACTCGTGGAGTAATAACATCCTTTCCGACCTACTTACTAGTTTGTTATTGGCATTTTCTGGCGTGTTTCTAGCTTTAAGTCAAATACCATAGAACAAAGCTAGTGACGCTACAACCTATGCTGGCGCCTGGCGCCACCTGGCAAACCCTTTGACTGTCGCCTTCCCCGTGAGACCATTTGTTACCATAGTTTTTGAAAAGAAACCTTATTACTACAAGATATGTCTTGGCGTGTTGCTATTAGTATTTATACATATAGCATAACGTCTAATTACAGTTTTAAGGTGACCATGGTTTTAGATCACTCAGATAGACTACGACAAATATGAAGAAAAAGTTTAAAATAAATATCCAAATTTCCCAACATATGGATTTTATACATAAATAAAGCACAAGTACATAAGTTTGACATGTCATTTTATTAGAAAAATATGCTTATCTATATTAATAATCTCGCGGGCCTCTACGGAAAAATTGAACGAGACTATGCTCAAACGAAAGAGCGTAAAGAATGAAGAGTTTTTGAATTGGACACTTATATCGGCAAAATTCGGATTGTCGCGTATTTTACGTTCAAAAGTGTTAATTTCGCGATTTGACGGCGGCCATATTGGTTCTTTGTCAGTGAAGCCAGTGACGGGTGCGTTCGGAAATTGTGAACCATGTTTGCGTTGGGCGCATGTCCGACGAGCATTGCGTGTCGGACAGGTTATGTGGTCAAACAAAGGGAGGTAAAAAGTAAATGAATGCTGAGAATAAATGTAATAAAACACGGCTGATTTACAAAATATTATTTTACAGTAAGTCTATTAGCACTATTAAAGGAAAATGTAAAGATGTTTGCAAGTTTTCGAACACTACCTGATTATGTTTTGTGATTGTCATATTCATATGCAATGAAAATAATGAAATGACCCGCGGGTTATGTTTATTTACCTACGTATTTTATCTAAATATGTCTCGAAAACTATTGTAGATATTGGTTCTCCGTTGGTTCTGTGAGTGCAGTGTAGAAACTGATGCATTTTCTAAAATGTTCAGGCCGGATATTGTAGTGCCGAGCGCAACAAAAGTTTGTTTACAAATGTAAAGGCTCTCAATCTTTTATTAAAATGACTGTAAGTATGACAAAATTATGTGTTATATTGAATTAACTAAAACGTAAAGTCAATCTTTGCGTAAAAAATTGCACATTTGGTTATATCTTTGAGTAAATAACCATGAATACATTAATGTTCTAAAGGATATCACGTTGTCATGAGGCATGTAGAAGATTATTTCTAAAATGAATACAAATTAATCATAGTTTAATGAAATAGGCTGTAGTCAAAATTAGAGGTGCTCATTTTTTATCCTAGGTATTCACAAATATGCTTATAAACATGAATTGTATGACCAAATGCTGTCATAAGTATAGTAAATAGTGTGTGCAATTGGAATTCTGAAGACTAAAGCTGAAGGCCTTTAAATAAACCCTGGCCACTATGGCTTTACTAAGAAAAAATTCACAAGCCGCCACTGAGAGTTAATGAAATTGGATAGATGAACGTGTTGTTTTGCTACAGCTTACGGCACTGCTCAGACAGCGCAAACGGCGCAGTTATTCTAATGACACAGTGTGCATATGTATGTAAAGTTGATCCGCGCGGTTTTCACTGATGTCTGATCCAGGCCTAAAGCAGCGTGTGTGCAGTGTCCTGTTTTTGTGGTTTTTAATCACAACAACCTCCTTCACTTCAAAGTAAATAAATTTAATGGCTACTGTCTCTGTCTGCTGTAATTAACTTCAACTACATTGAGCCGGAGTTAATTATTGGATCACCCAACTGGTAAAAAATTAAATTAAAAATGCATTATTTGTTGCACAAAAATAGACACAAAAAAAAAGAGTGGTAATATACACTAAAAGTAAACAGAAAAACAATACTCAAGAAGGGAAAGGAAAAAAAAACACAACTTGCTTAGTTTTTATTAGTAGTTTCTTTTTGTCTCTGACGTTCATAAGTGCATTGTAATGTGCCTAAATTGAATAATTTTAAACAAAAAAGAACCGACTTCACTTAGGATCCGCTATTCCAAAAGGAAGTGGCCGAGTTGCTGTAAAAAATAGTGAAATCACTATAGGCGTGCCAATAATAGTTGAAGAGTTCCCTCGATTTCTCCAAGATCCCATCATCAGACCCCGACTTGGTGACAATGGGACCGTCTAGGGGATATACCCGTTCGATAAAAAAAATAATTGAAAATCGGTTCACGATTCACGGAGATATCGAGTAACATACATACATAAAAAATTATAATAAAAATGTCTCGATCAACACCTCGAGAGACTTTCGCTAGGTGGCTGGATCAAGGGTCAGATGCAGAAGGCGGTGGTCATGGATACGACGCGGATAGTCCGCCGGTTCCTCTCACTGCGGCCCTAACCACCGGCAGCCTGGGCCCCTGCCATACCCTCTAGGATAGGTTTTTTATAATGTTTTTATTGTTTTTTTGTGTTTTTGATGTATTTTTGTACTTTACTTTTATAAAAATATTGTAAAAAACCTATCGCTAAGACCAAAAATAAATAAAGAACATAATAATGATAAAAAACAGTTGAATTGAGAACCTCCTCCTTTTTTGAAGTTGGTTAATAATAAATATCTTTTATCTTTTTTATTACATGCCACCTAATACCTAAAAGGAGGGCCACGTTTTTTCGAAAGTATATAGAGGTATTACCCGAGCGAGGTAGGACGGACGGAATCCCGGGACTTTCAAAAGCCGGGATTTCAGGATCCCGGGATATTCGGGACTTTAAAAATCCAGGATTCCGGAAATGCTTCAACGGGCTTCCGGGATTTTAGACAGCTGGGGTCTTGAAATGCGGGACAACCGAATTTTAGGGTCCTGGGAGTCCGTAACTTAAGAATACCGGGATACTGGAACTTTCAAAAACCGGGATTTTTGAACTGCACGAAGCCGAAAAACCAGGGATTCCGAGAATGCGAGAAACCGAGATATAAGGATCCTGGGACTCCGGGACTTTAGGCAACGGGTGGGTTTCTTGGATGAAAAAGCCGAGTTCCCGATATACCAGGAGTGCGACGTTCTGGGGTTTTAGGATTTCGGCATTCGGAGTTTTAGAAACCCATGCGGGAAACCAAGATATTTGAATTCCGAGATTAAAAAGCCAGTGTTACGAGTCGTTAGAAAGCCGGGATTGAAGAAATGCGGGCCGACGGGATTTAAAAGTCAAGGGAGTCCGGAGTTTTGATATCCTTGATTAGGAGACTTAAAATACGGGATTTCGGGGGGTGCGCCAAAGTTCACATAAAATTTGTACTTCGATTATTGGAAGTCCGAAATTGTTGTTCATAATTTTTTTAATCATAATGATCATTTCTTATATTATAAGTATTTTTTGTTCATAACTATCGTTACTCCGAATTATTTAAGTTTATAATCTAAATCAATATAAATATCTATTATACTAATATTACTTTCCAGAGTCACCGTTAGGTACGACGACGAGCGAAGCGAGGAGGAGTGTTAGGTATCTTGCGATCACAACACAACATAATTTCGGTTAGGTTAGGTTAGGTTAGTGTGTCATCCTGCCCGAAGGGCATAACTACCCAGAATAGAAGCCCCCGCGAAGCGGGGGCTTCGTCGACCCTGTCACAGAAATGACTACTATCAACAAAAAACGTCTCAAAAAATTCGGACAGCAAACAATTATTAACACTGTCGTTATATGAAAAAATATTATAACCATAAAAATTATGACAATTTTTTATGACGAATGATAATTCTGATCACAAAACGGTATTACTGAAAAAAATATGCGAAGTAATTTTATGTGAGCCAATATGGGCCGGGATATAAGGCCGTATAATGCCGGACGCCGGAATTTTAGGGTTTTAGGAATCTGGAACTTTAGGGATGCAGGATTCCAAGATTTTTAAAAGCCTAGATTCCGAAAATGTGTCTCTCAGAAATTTTAGTGTTCCTGTCCCAGGAACCAAGGATTTTATAAATCTGGGAATCACTAAACCCCGAATTATGGAAATAGTGAAACCGTGATTTTGGATTGCTGTGCGTGTGCACCCGAACCCGGACATAAGGGCATGCGGAATTCCGTAACTTTAGGAGGCCGGGATTCTGAAAATGCGGCTAGCTGGAGTGGTCCCAGCGGTCCAGGATTCCGAAACTTAAAAACATCGTAATTTCGGAACTGCGCGAGGCCGGGATTTTAAGATATTATAAACCAGGGATTCCGGGAATTGAAACAATCGGGATTTTAGGGTCCCGGGTGTGCCAGGACTTAGAAGTACAGGCTTACGGCACTTTAGAAATCCTAGGAATCCTGGATTGCGGGAAACCAGGTTGTTTTTACATATATTATAATATTTTCATTATTTATTTTTTTACATACATAACATTTATTTTACCCGAGCGAAGCCGGGTTTTCATCTAGTAATATAATAATGGTAGATATGTTGTATAATAAAACTAAGTTCACAAAAATAATCATCACATGATCTAGCATACACAACAGTAAGGCACTCGCGTTATGATTTCATAGTACTGAGCAGGAAGGCCTTCTTGATTTCTCTTCCTAACGCCTCTCCTAAAGGCGGGGGCACTGCGTTGCCAACCTAGAAGAAGAAAATAAATTATTTATATTTCGTCACAACACAGAATAAGTAACAGTATTAAAATACAGAAAGTTTTCTCGTCTGGCGTTGGCGTTTAACTACCTATTCGATTAGGCTTGTACACCTGGCGCACCGCCTCGCGAGGAAATTGCCGCGCGCGGTAGCTCGGCTAGTGTGGACGTGCCTCGCCCGTGGGATTGTGGCCGCTTGTGTGTTTGTCTCGGGCGAGGCACGTCTACACTAGCCGAGATGCCGCGGCGCGCAATTAATGCGTTGGTGTTAGCCCATGCTTGTCTGTCTGTCAGTCACTGTGCTGACACTGTATGTACCTGTCGGTGCTTGTCGAGCACGGAGCCCGCGAAGGTGTAGGTGTCGGGGAAGCCCTGCGAGCGCGCGCACTCGCGCACCGACACCACGCGCGGCTGCTGCGGGTGCAGCACTCGGCCCTGCTTCCCCATCGGCTCGGGGTCTGTCACTGTGGTGCTGAAGTAGCCGTCCCACGATAGTCGTCCTGTAGAAAATGGATTAATTATAGACAAAGAAATGCTGTACCAACATAAGTAAAATAATCAAAAGTTGTGTAGACGGCGTGTTACGTTTTGTGGTAACCTGCTTGTAAAACACTTGACAATCTAGTAACCGCCTAAGCGACGGCCTAACGTAATGGTTCAACTATACCATAGAGCCCGGCCCAGTTGTTGTGCCTGTTGGCAGTGTGAGGCAGGCACCACGGGATGAGCGTGTTCTCCTGGCGGTCGGCCGGGTCGCAGGCGCCGCCGCTGGCGCACGCACATACACCTCGTCGCTCGCCGTTCCGGGAACTCTTATCTATATGTCGGTATTGGAGCACCTGCAAGGAAAGTATGGTTAAGTTACTTGATAATAAATTTGTGCACACGTTTTTTTTAATAGATTGGTAAATGATAAAGATTGAAATGAGAAATCTTTTGTTAAATCGTAATTTCTAGGTAGTAAGACCACGAATACTGCAATCTAAAATTTTCGTAAAATATTTACACAAAACAGGACGGGACTGAATGAAGAAGAGGAGGCTTAGGCCTTTGCCGAAAAAAATACACAAAAAATTATACCAATCTGGAATTGCATATTTTTTTAAAATATATTTTTGGTCACGGGAACACATTAAATTTAATTGGTCCGTACCTTGCACTTGGTCCCATCGGAAAGCGTAACCGATATATTCGGTAGATCCCTCCAGTCCGACCCCGGCGTCGTTGGGACCCTACTAATCCTCGCCACGATCAGCGGCGCCATGTTTTTGCAAATATGGTCCCGCAGCTTCGCGTTCTCGTCCTTACTTCTTATCATTCTCTGGAAATGGCTTTCAGGCATAGAACCGTATTCTATCTCGATTTTGCTAGCTCCGTTACTGATATCAGGTAAGTCGCTCATTGCGTCTCTTATCGTGCAAGTACGCCGCGGTGCGGATTCCTCCCATTGGATGTTAGATACGAACCGCTTCCCATCTATGTTGATAGTGAGTGAGCAAGCACGCCTGCTGAACACGTGAGTCGGCTCTGGATATAAAGGAAGTTTAAAACCTGGCGCGGCCGCCATGATAATAAGTCTCCTCCGCGTCTGAGGTACACCATAATTCCCCGCTTGTAACACACCGAACGTGCACTGGTAACCCATGTCTAGTAAAGTCCTCAGCGTAAGTTTCAAGACCATTCCCTTTTTGAACGCGACGAAGTTCCTAACGTTCTCTAAGATGAAGTATTTGGGGCGGTAGTAGTCGCAGAAGGAGAGGTAGGTGGCGACGAGCGAGTTCTTGAAGTTGGAGTACTCGCGCGAGTTGAAGCGGTTCATGCCGGAGAAGCCCTGGCATGGCGGCCCGCCGCACATCAGCTCCACCTGATAAATGAAACAATCAGGTTAAATAAGGTATATTCCGTATTCCCATCTGTACCGCTGGGGAGATAGGAATAGGGTTTTTCAGAGTAACCATTCCCATTTGTCCCCGCTATCTCTATATTGCGCTTGATCGATGCGGGGACAGATTGGGACACCTTAATTATAGATGACATTTAACAAGAGTATTATAGCGTTGCAGTACTCGCGGAACACGGAGCACCCGGGGTTGTTCAGCTCGTACTGCTGCCCTGAGGAACACATAATGTAGCTTACTTCGCCCGGAGTGGGCAGGCGCAGGCCCGCGGCGGTGTGCGTGGCGCCGGCCAGCGCCGCCGCCAGCAGCGCGTTGCAGACCTCGCGGAACACGGAGCACCCGGGGTTGTTCAGCGCGTACTGCTGCCCTGAGGAACACATAATGTAGCTTACTTCGCCCGGAGTGGGCAGGCGCAGGCCCGCGGCGGTGTGGGTGGCGCCGGCCAGCGCCGCCGCCAGCAGCGCGTTGCAGTCCTCGCGGAACACGGAGCACCCGGGGTTGTTCAGCGCGTACTGCTGCCCTGAGGAACACATAATGTAGCTTACTTCGCCCGGAGTGGGCAGGCGCAGGCCCGCGGCGGTGTGCGTGGCGCCGGCCAGCGCCGCCGCCAGCAGCGCGTTGCAGTCCTCGCGGAACACGGAGCACCCGGGGTTGTTCAGCGCGTACTGCTGCCCTGAGGAACACATAATGTAGCTTACTTCGCCCGGAGTGGGCAGGCGCAGGCCCGCGGCGGTGTGCGTGGCGCCGGCCAGCGCCGCCGCCAGCAGCGCGTTGCAGTCCTCGCGGAACACGGAGCACCCGGGGTTGTTCAGCGCGTACTGCTGCCCTGAGGAACACATAATGTAGCTTACTTCGCCAGGAGTGGGCAGGCGCAGGCCCGCGGCGGTGTGCGTGGCGCCGGCCAGCGCCGCCGCCAGCAGCGCGTTGCAGTCCTCGCGGAACACGGAGCACCCGGGGTTGTTCAGCGCGTACTGCTGCCCTGAGGAACACATAATGTAGCTTACTTCGCCCGGAGTGGGCAGGCGCAGGCCCGCGGCGGTGTGCGTGGCGCCGGCCAGCGCCGCCGCCAGCAGCGCGTTGCAGTCCTCGCGGAACACGGAGCACCCGGGGTTGTTCAGCGCGTACTGCTGCCCTGAGGAACACATAATGTAGCTTACTTCGCCCGGAGTGGGCAGGCGCAGGCCCGCGGCGGTGTGCGTGGCGCCGGCCAGCGCCGCCGCCAGCAGCGCGTTGCAGTCCTCGCGGAACACGGAGCACCCGGGGTTGTTCAGCGCGTACTGCTGCCCTGAGGAACACATAATGTAGCTTACTTCGCCCGGAGTGGGCAGGCGCAGGCCCGCGGCGGTGTGCGTGGCGCCGGCCAGCGCCGCCGCCAGCAGCGCGTTGCAGTCCTCGCGGAACACGGAGCACCCGGGGTTGTTCAGCGCGTACGCGTGCGCCGCGGCCTTTAACATAATTTCTTATTTCATAATCTTATACAAAATGAATTAGGAAATATCTGGCAGCAAAAGTGTTAAAACCCAAAGTGGGTTGCGATAAATATTTCATAGTTTATATTGCGACATTTGTGATTCATCGCAAACTAATTACCATACAAAGAAGTTTTTTTAAACACAAAACTTCCGTGAGAATCAGACATATTAAATAAATAAAAATAAAACACGGGTTACTCACGTCCTTTAAGTCGAATATTGCTCGACATGTTTCGCTCCATAACATAAGTTTTAAATACTGCATATGTAAATCGATAGACCTAAATATCGTAATGTTGCATAACAAACGTAATTTTAAAAATCAGCGAAATAACAAAAATACTTATACGTAATTTACCTCGACATGTTCAACCGCCCAGCGACAGGACGCGACCCCGGCGGCGTGCAGGCCGGCCGACAGCCCGCCGCAGCCCGCGAACACGTCCAGCGTGCGCAGCGCCCGCGCCCCCTCCGCGCCCGCGCCCGCCGCCGCCGCCTCCGCTTCCGCCTTCGCTTTACCCTTGCCCCTTCCTTTCCCCTTGTCTTTCCGCTCCGCTCGCCCGATGCTCGCGGCGTGCGCCGGAACGTCCAAGAACTTTCCAGAAGCTTTGTCGTACGCTTGTCTGAAGTAGAATCTACTCGGGTCTCTCGAAAGCCACTCCTGGTGATTTCCTGGTATATTTTCCTCGTAGATCAGCTGGCAAGGTCCGGCTACGGCACTGAAAGGGACTTCGCGGATGTCGTCGGTCCAGTATACGAGGTTGAGGTCGCTGTGTCGGGCCTCGGGAAGCACGTTCTCTGGCCGAAGCAGCAGACGCACTTTGAGAAGAATGTCCTGTGGTGCGACCAGTCGTTGATCCCCACGCGCGACCACCGCTGCTATGTGCCCTACGCAAAACGGTTCTCCAGTATCGACATTTGAGCCTCGAAGGTTGTTATCGCTCTTCCGATAATATTCTGTGTATATAGATTCGTCAACTTTTTCTAATTTCTGCTTATCTGGATTTAGCTCCTTAGTTTTCAATTTGAAAGTGTCCGGCTTAAGGAATACGCCGCTACCCTTCTTGTAGACATGGTCCTGCCACGAGACGTAGCTCCATTCAGATCTGTTCGGCTCTTTTACGAATTCTGACTTTTCTACCAGCTTATCAAAGAGTTTAGGGATGTTCTTGCCATCTCGCCTAGTCTTACGCTCGCAAGAGGGACAGAAGCGGTGCTGACGTAATGCGTTAGGACATGCAGGGTCTTCTGGCAAGTCTTCAAATCGAGCAGTGAATCGCTCGTAATACTTCTTAAAGAAGTAAGTTTTTCCGTCATCCCCAACTGCACCATCTTCTAGTTCTTTCCCACCAAGCCCAAACCAGTCCTGAGGTATCTCACGCTTTTCGACATTGGCTTTCCTTAAAATAGATGACAATGGTGCTCCATGGCAGCATCGGTCACCCAAGAATACTTCTCTAGGGTCCCCAACTTCGCCTAAGACAGTGTCCGTCGCTCTTATAAAGACCTCAGCGTGGAAGTATCCAGATTTAGAATTACTAGAGTCCATCCACATGTAGACAACTCTAGCGACTAGAGCGGGTATTTTAGCCTGCGCGGTTTCAACCATAACGTAATCGCCGTTGGATAATTCTGAGCCGTCGATTTCAACTTTATCGTAGTAGACTTTAGTAGCGTCAGCTTTGACGGGTTTTCCGATCCACTTGATTTTTCTAGCGGAGCCTGTGAGTTTGACTGGCACGACGTCTTCAACACGGTCGTCCAATCTGTCGGGTTCGTCTTCCTCATTGTCGGAGTCATCGGCCTGCTGCACGGCCATGTTGGGACACCGGCGGCGCACGCATGCTTGCTTGGAACGCCCCTGGCCACCAAACTTGGCCATGGCGCGGCACGCATTACATTCTCCGCAATCCGGCAGTTGGCAAGCTTCACAAACCCCACATCTCTTCCTCCTCAACACTAGTTCTTGGTTAGTTTTATCGAGCTGATCTGTGAAGAAGCTTTCGAATGTTTTTCTCACTAAAGGTGTAGTAGTTGCTTTAGTCCAGGCTTTTTTGTCTATCTTCTTGTAGTCGATTTTAGCGCGTATTTTCCGTTTACCGAACTTGATACCCATTAGTTTTATTAGCTCTCGCATGCAAGGGAGTGTGATCAGAGGGGCTTCGTCTTCATCAGCCTCCAAGCTGACCACTTGATCACAGACAAACTGGGCATGCTTATGCAGCATTTCTTCTGTCATTAGCTTATCACCCAACTCTGGAATGGTTGCTTCCCGGATGACCTCCAGCAAGTCTTCGTAGTTCGGCTGGAGGTAATGGAACTCTTCCAAGTATTCTACGACGACTTTGCTGATCCATATCTTCTCGTACAGGTTGTTCATTAACTGCGTGTACTCGGGGCTGGGGTTCATGAGGTTGTATTCCCCAAATTCAGTGGACAGTGTAATGCAGTTCTTACTACCGCCGTCAAAACCATGAATAAACCTGGAGACAAATGGTATTTTGTAAGTTCAACTCAATATTTGTGATTTGACAAGGGAAATGTCAGCCTGGATGCCCTGAATACAAGCATAGTATAACTAGCAATAAATAATTTGGTTGTTACCATTCGATAATAGGGCCAACATCCTTGACGGGAACTGATTCTTCATCAATTTCTGGCGACTCAGAGCATATAGATTTCAAATAGCCCGACATGTATATTCTTGCGTCACTCTCCACGAGCCCCCCGTCTATGGGAACCAAGTGGCCTTCTCGGTCGAATATTGAGAAGCCTGTGATATTCGTTTGGGGCCTTTCCATAATGTCACCTTCATCACCTGTTCAAAAAGAAATTGATTGAATGAGATTGCCTCCAGTACTGTAATCCTTATGAATATTATAAATGCAGTATCGTCTGTGTGTTACCTCTTCACACTTAAAACTGAACCAATTAGGATGAAATTAGATATGCAGTTAGAGCTGCAGGGAAGGACATAGGATAGTTTTTGTCACAGAAATCAAGCCTTAAGGTGCAAAGTGGGAAGGAATTTATTATATAAGTGTGATAAAATTGATGCACCTAGTAAAAAGTTTGCCATTACATTCTATTTAGGCATTTACTAATTGTATGTAGGCCAACAATATCTACTTTTTTTTTTAAATATATGGTGGAAAAAAACTGTTAAAACATGGCCTATGTTAAATAACAAATTGATTAAAATTGGATGAATAGTTGAGGTGCTACAGAGTAGCTTAGATAAATAAATACACACACTGCTACAATCATAACATAACCCTTCCTTTTTGCTTCGCCTAGGCAGGTAAAAAAATAAGTAGTAATTAGCTTACCAGCTGCCAGCACAAGTTTCTCATTGGTCAATGCTATAAATTCTTCCACCGCATCCTGCGGGTGTCCTTGAAAATATATAATGTCAGAATTGTTTATAAACTGCCTGCAAGTATTACATCTCTCCATGTCAGGCTCTGGAAGGGTTCTTTTCATATTTGACTGAAGACTGTTTTCATCTTTTATGTCTTCATTTTCATTATAATTATGATTTTCATCACTATCAGTCTTTTTTACATCGTTTTTACTATTGCTTAGGTTTTCCTGTTCATCTGTACAATCTTTAGGCATAATATTGGTCTCAAGTTTATTATCTACTTGGTTATTTGTTTTTTCATCATTCAATTTATGTTCATTCTCATTATCTGAGGAAATATCTTCATCTTTCATCGTAATTGTTTCAGCATCAGTTTTCATATCTTTTATATCATCCTCATATTCTACATCATTTTCTTTAGGATCATCAATTGAGTCATCTAGTTTTGCCTTCAGTTTTTTCTACAAAAAAACAAATGATTTTAGTTATTTAGGTAGCTTACTAAGAAAAAACCGGCCAAGTGCCTACCATTATCCATAGAAATTGCAAATAAATCATGTCAGTTGTATTTTATACTGTTATTATTTGTTGTTAAAGCGGCAACAGAAATACATCATCTGTGAAAAATTCTACTGTTTATCACGGTTCATGAGATATAGCCTGGTGAGAGACAGACAGCGGAGTCTTATTAAATCATGGCAGTTGTATTTTATACTGTTTTTTAATATTTGTTATTAAAGGGGCAACAGAAATACATCATCTGGGAAAAATTCTACTGTTTATCACGGTTCATGAGATATAGCCTGGTGAGAGACAGACAGCGGAGTCTTATTAAATCATGGCAGTTGTATTTTATACTGTTTTTTAATATTTGTTATTAAAGGGGCAACAGAAATACATCATCTGGGAAAAATTCTACTGTTTATCACGGTTCATGAGATATAGCCTGGTGAGAGACAGACAGCGGAGTCTTATTAAATCATGGCAGTTGTATTTTATACTGTTTTTTTATTATTTGTTGTTAAAGCGGCAACAGAAATACATCATCTGGGAAAAATTCTACTGTTTATCACGGTTCATGAGACATAGCCTGGTGAGAGCTACTTTACTCTACTAGCCTTTACTCTTTGGGTACAGAACCATAAAATCTGCTGTGGGACTAAAATCACAAAAATTTTCTATAGTAAGGCAGAAATTGAGGTTTCAGGTCACATAGAAAAAGTTGTTCGTTATGGCCTACGTAATCACTCTCATCATGAAAAAGGGTTGGCAAAATACCTTCTGGATTACAGGGAATCTGAGAAATTGAAATAACTGTAACCTGGAGATCATGAAGGAAGGTGAAATATGTTTGGACATCTTAAAGGTAAAAGGTAAAATGGGGCTAACTACAATAAAGAATTTTTTATTCAATATTAATTGCAGTTTTTATAGATCTTGAAACAAGCCAATTGAGACATTCAACATGTGGCAGTGAATGTGTTAATATTTGTAATGTAATAACCACAAAGAAGGTACCAAGTACCAGAAGAAGAGGCAAGCCATGTGCCAGATGGGCAAATGAAATAGCAACAGTTGCAGGAAGAGATTGGCTAAAGATAGAATGAAATGGAACACCTTGGAGGAGGCTTTTACCTGAAGGGGGTCCACACAGGACAATTCATAATCTTAAATAATTAGTGTAAAAAAAGAAAAGGAAAAAATAGGTATCTCTGGAATCAAATAAAGCTTAAATAAAATATATAAAATAAAATAACCACAAAATTAGCTCCAATTGTAACTATGGACTAAAAACATGGACCATTTCATTATTACTAAATGTGCTTTCAGAGATAGTTTTTTCTTACAGGAGAGAGTTTAGCATCTTCAGAAGGACTCCGGCCCCTCTTGACACCGAGCATGCTAGTAATTGACAACTGCTTCCCATTAGAGGACCTCAATCTGGCTCTGCAAATAATATAATGTTTAAATGAGCTTCCCACCGCATACCATTTTTTAATACATCAGAAATCACTACAATGCCAATTTTTGGTCTTATGATACCATAGCTTAATAATTTAACAATGTAATATCAAGACTCATTCACATGATAACAATGTAATATCATCACCTCAGGGGCTTCAATACTGAGAAGTCTGGATCAAAAGCGAAACCTTTCGAAAATACAACTCCGTGGAAAACATCTACAATGAGAAGTAGGAGGTGGACAATCAAGTAGTTTCTTAAATTATGTTCGTGTTAATATGTTTTTGGCTTACTTGTTAGGTGTCGTTTTTATGTTTTTATTTGATTTCGGGCTGCCACCATTGTTATGATTTTTCTGGATAATTTCTGCCTTGGACGGCATGGTTCACTATATATTTGAACCACAGGTGTTGAGTAGAAATGTATGTGAAAACGACATCAATCGATCACAAACTTAAGGCAAATTAATTACGTATTTAATTTAATTTAATCGCATGTTGTGCACAGAAATGGCGCGAATAAATGTTAATGCTTTGACAGCTGATGTCAAAACTAACCACAGATTGCACAGATATCTCTTGTGGGATGATATGATATACAAAATAGTAAATGAAATCATTAGATTAAATGAAGGTGACAACCTTGTCATATTAAGGCACAAAACACACATACCAATAATACAGATATAAAATTGTATATTGTAGTCAAAATCAGCTGGAAAAGCGGTATTACACATTGCAACCTGCAGGGCCCAATCTGTTGTGTACCCTGCCTCTTCCTACCCCTCCTTCAGCTCCCTACGGGCCCTACCTTCAATTACACCTTCCAACCTGACAGATTGGGCCCTGCAGGTTGCAATGTGTAATACCGCTTGAAGGCAGATACGTCCACGTTTTGACTAAATTTCGTGTCCCATCATAGATATACCACCCATAGATCTGACACGGAACTAATAATACCAAGATAGAACGGGATGATCTTATTACACTTTCAATAGATACGGCAGAGAGGTGCTATTATCGTTGGTCTTTGTCATAGTTTCTATTACCCTCCACGCGTTACTTCTAGCAGTGGAGGGTAACAAACAGATATAATGCGCGATTTCTTCAAGAATTTCTGTGATTGCTACGAGAAAAGCTGTTAGTTTTCCTAGAAAGTTGTGTCGGCTAAGGAAAAGATTGGTAAATTGTTCTGTTTTATGCTGTAGAAGTGATTATGGGCATCTATATATCTATCCCATACGGGGGTACACGTGTGCGGTCTCTAGTTAATGCTTGCTTTGAGTGTCCCATACACATACTAAATTCACCACCTTCCACCTGATTTTTGTCTATGTTCAACTGAATTTCAAATGGCCTCTCAATCGGCGCAATTTTGACACAAAACTCGCGCGCAATAACTAGATATTGCCGTCTAAGGGTCAAAACAGACCTAGCGGAATTCCTCGCGGAATTAAGGAAAAAGCCAGTTTTATTAAATTTGATAGCACATTTTGTAAATGTTTTTGATGTTTTCTATAAATTTGAGCCAAATTTAAGGGTCACCACATACCTAGCGGTTTTCCTCGCGGAATTACCGAAATTAGCGGAAATTTGTCTATGGTAGCGGAAATTTGTCTATGGTAGCAGACTTTTTGTATGGAAGCCATAGACAAATTTCCGCTACCATAGACAAATTAAGCATTTTGTCTATGAATTTCCGCTACTTCCGGTAATTCCGCGAGGAAAACCGCTAGGTATGTGGTGACCCTTACATAGCACAAACAAGCACAAATAAAAACATGCGCGTGCAAAAAAAAATTAAATGATTTATCTTCGAACCCTCCACTATTTTATTTTAGGGTCGCCACACACCTAGCGGTTTTCCTCGCGGAATTACCGGAAGTAGCGGAAATTCATAGACAAATTAAGCATTTTGTCTATGAATTTCCTCTACTTCCGGTAACTTGTCTATGGCTTCCATACAAAAAATCTGCTACCATAGACAAATTTCCGCTACCATAGACAAATTTCCGCTACTTCCGGTAATTCCGCGAGGAAAACCGCTAGGTGTGTGGCGACCCTTAACTAGAAGACTCTCTGTGGTGAGGGTCACCACATACCTAGCGGTTTTCCTCGCGGAATTACCGGTAGTAGCGGAAATTCATAGACAAAATGCTTAATTTGTCTATGGTAGCGGAAATTTGTCTATGGCTTCCATACAAAAAATCTGCTACCATAGACAAATTTCCGCTACCATAGACAAATTTCCGCTACTTCCGGTAATTCCGCGACCTAGGTGTGTGGTGACCCTAAGGGTCGCCACACACCTAGCGGTTTTCCTCGCGGAATTACCGGAAGTAGCGGAAATTTGTCTATGGTAGCGGAAATTTGTCTATGGTAGCAGATTTTTTGTATGGAAGCCATAGACAAATTACCGGAAGTAGCGGAAATTCATAGACAAAATGCTTAATTTGTCTATGAATTTCCGCTACTTCCGGTAATTCCACGAGGAAAACCGCTAGGTGTGTGGCGACCCTAAGCCAGTAGGAGGAGTGAGTGACAGTGAATATTCTCTTTGGGAGGAGGATGAGGATACATACCGCACTGTTTGAATGAGTTCATTGTATTTGTTATTTAATTCGCAATTTATGTTCTATATTAAAAATGATTACACGTAAAATAATCTCACTGTGTCGATCCAAGTACAGTAGACTATATTCTTCTATGTCCCAGCCAGATATTGATCTAGGATACTACTGTGATGTAAGCAACTCCTCCGAGGTTAAGCAAAACATTACTTCAAGAAAAGGCATTGGAAATATAGACCGTGTGCTAGATATTTATAATCGCCTGAAAGTTATAGATATGGCCGATGAAGCACACGAGGCTTTAAAACAGGAGTTATATAGAGAGCTTAGTAAATTGCCAAACAAGACTCACCCTTCAGTTCAAGATTATAAAGACGAGCCAATATTAGTACATGAGCTAAATCAGAAGCGTGACTTTGGAAAGCACACCCCACTTGAATTCAGTGAAATTACGCGTCTAATGAATCTCATGAGGACAGATAAGTTAGGTCAAACTTGTGGCCACAAGAGTTATTACTTCCTCGGAGAACTAGCGGAGTTAGAGGAAGCTTTGATCAAATATACAGTTTCATACTTGATTAAAGAGAACTTTAAACTAGTTTCTGTTCCTGATATCTTACCAAAGAATGTTTTAGAAAGTTGTGGAATGACAATAAACAGTGATAGAACACAGGTACTATTTTTATATGTATTAAGGCACAATTAAAGACCAAAAGTTGTGGGATTAGTAGGACTACAACTTAACATGAGGATTATACAGATATTGTTTCATTTATTAGGAAATACAATCCCCCCAATGAGGGTGCTACTGTACGGTCGACAGTCTTAATATAAATACAGCTACTAGGTTGTTATGTTTACTTGTTTCATCAGTAGCTGAAATGTAAGAACTTTTATCTACTGTACAAAGATTTGGCAAGCTGGCTGGAATCAAGTTCTTTGGGTACATTTTATTAACATAACTAAACTTTACAGATATACTCCCTAGATCCTGTTCATCATGGACCAGACCTGTATCTGTCGGGCACTGCAGAAATGTCACTGGCAGGGTTGCTCATGAACTCTGTCCATCTCGGAGCAGACCTTCCTCTGAAGCTAGCGGCTGTGAGCCGATGTTTTCGGGCTGAAACTTCAAGCATAATTGATGAGCGAGGAGTATATCGGTAAATGTCTACTTTTCCCTGTAATATTTTTTCTCAAGTATTTAACACTAAGTGACAAGCTCCCTAAATCCTATACAAAATGAACATGAACACACCTAAAGTAAAATTTTAATTTAGTGAAGTAATTTGACACCACTTTATATACCATCCTAGGAGCTGTCAACTCGAAAAAAGCATCATACTGGGACTAGTAGAGGGTGAACGTCCCAGAGGGCCGATAGCCATCAAATGGTGTAATACCATCCGGACGGCGTGTGGCTCCATGCAGAGCGCGGCCCGTATGGCTCTCGACCGCGTCACATGGAGGGATATCACAATTGGTCATGATCCTCAGTCATGAGGGAACGACGAAGAAGAAGAGAGAGGAGCTGTCAATTTACTTCACTCAATTAAAAATTCTAGTTTAGCATGTTCCTAGGAGCAAATATATAAAAAAATATAGCCAACTTGATATTTGTTATACCATTTTGGTTGTTCATCTTTGGAAAGCCAATAAAGTTGTATAACAAAAATTCGTATAACATAAAAATCTCTTTTATATCTACTAAACCAGCATTCAATAGCTGTCTCTACACTTGGCGCACCGCCTCACAAGGAAATTGCCAGGCGTGGCAGCTCGGCTCGTGTGGACGTGCCTAGGCTAAGGAAACCGCACGCGCGGCTGCAATTGCCCTGGGGGGAGACACGTCCACTACTCAACCATTCTACATAAAAGAAACAAGTGTGTTTATGCTGCCATGACTGTTACAGAGTACACCAGTTCACTAAAGTAGAAATGTTTGCCGTTACCACCCCTCAGCAGTCTGAGGAAATGCTTGAATACATAAGGAACATGCAGGAACAAATGTTTATGCCCCTAGGCTTCAACATGAAAGTGTTAGATATGCCTCCACATGAGTTAGGAGCCCCAGCTTACAGGTTTGTCAAAGACATGCATTTACAAAATAGCTATTTACAATCAAGGCCAAAATAAAATTTTATATCATGTATGAGAAATTTTAATGACTTAACTTTTTGAAAACAATTGTGTGAGTGACTTGCTCAATTTGGATATAATGCTGTTACAAAAATTTTTGTTATACACTATTTTGGAGTAAGGACTATAATTATCGTACAAAAGGCCAACTTTTATTTGACTTTTATAAGCCAGAGATGCATGGGCTTGCTTTTGTACTGCAAATACCATATCTTTAATTTATTGCAAATGTTAATTATAAATACAGATGAAGTTCTTAAATCTTCCAGAAAATATGACATTGAAGCATGGATGCCAGGTCGAGGAAATTACGGAGAAGTTTCCAGTTGCAGCAACTGTACTGATTATCAGTCAAGAAGACTTAACATTAGATACACTCAGGAAAACCAAACAAACTATGTGCACACGTTAAATGGGACGGCGTGCGCAATACCAAGGATGCTGATAACTATACTGGAAACACACCAAGACCCAAAAGGCAAAATATTTATACCTGAAGTGCTTCAGCCATTTATGAATGGAAAGAAGTATATTACAAGGAATACTGCTATACCAGATTTAAAGTTGATGAAGAAAATAAAATAAAAATATATTTTTAATAGATTTATTATTCTTTTCAGCAATTATAACTGAATTAAGAATATATTCTTAACATTAACATTAGATTTCCCCTTCACTCATCCGAATCAGATTAGTTTAATAGTTTATCTGCAAAACAGTGTCACGTTTGACCTATTGGCCATCTTCTTTAACCTTAGATTTTTTTAGACCTTTGTGCTGTTTAGAGAACTTCTTCATTTTAGCCTTAAACTGTTGTATATCCACTCTAGACTCTGTGGATGTAGATGGTGCAGCAGATTTCTCTTCCGGTGGAATAAAGTCCTTCTGCCGCTGCTCGGCACGAGCCCGCTTGTTTTGTTCTTGCTTTTCCTCTCTCGCATGCCTTTTCTTAGCCTTCTTCTGTTCATCCTTAAGGAAGTACTCTCCAGTAGCCAGCTCCTTATCAATCTTGCTCTCTGCTTGAGGTGGTGGGAAGGGAGTGTAAGGCTTTTTCTCAACTTTCTTTTTAGGCTGCTTTCTTGGCACATTTTTGCTTTTGAATGTAGGCAGGAACCTATCCCAACTTTCGTTTTTTAGTCTAGGATCTTTCATTAGTTCTCTCTTAATCATTAAACTCTTGATATTGTACATTGGATGGATGTTCTTCATAGTATCTTCTACTATGCGCCGGACCTGAACTAAGCCTTTGTACGGGCCAACAGCTGAAACAGTATTGCCCTGAACGAGGACGTAGCACTCGGTCAGTAGTTCGATGGACTTGAGCGTAACTCCATTGGGTCCTATCAATCTTTGTCGTCTCTTCAAAAAGGTTTCCTTCTTTCGCACAAATGAATTTATTTTAACAATGTCACATCCTATTTCGTCGTCTAGAACCCTGACGGCTTGTTCGAACGGGACGCTTCTTGAAAGCAGCTTCATTAAATCTCTTGCTTTTATTATTATGTAGGGGTCCCATGTCTTTCTTGTAGTTTTTACAATAATGCTACCTTCGATTAGATCTAATTCGGCAACAATGTGATGTTCCTTTAACACTTTCTGTACGAGGGGCCAACATTCTTTCAGATACTGCTCACGGTATTTAGGAAATAAAGTTGCAAATTTACTTTCCTCCAACAAACCATGAGGGTTATCTTCTGGGGTGAACTTGGGTATTTTCATAGCCCAAGCATTATCGACAGGCCCCGTGTCGCCAACCTCATTATCAGACTCTTGCATGTTCTGTTTTATTTTTATTAAGTACTACTAGGTTTAGAAAAATAGTAAAATCATTAGCAAACGTAAAACATAGACAGACACACGAGGGAACACTACTGTCACTGTCAGTGTCACTCATCTCATTGTCAACTCATTACTCTGTCAAATTGCCAAGTTGGAAAACACAACTCGATAAAAAATGTATGAGTCTGATTTTTCCACGAGAATCATAACAAAAAAATAAAATTAGAAATTGTTGTAATTTTACTTGATTGTTATTATTTTGATTAAAAATCGGCCATCCACGTAATAAAAACCATTGAAAAACATGAAGTGACTCGAAAAAAAGAAGCCTACGAAAAATGGCTATGTAAATTGAAATTGCCAGGTAAAAAAATATCAAGTGATAGAAATAAATTAACATTTTATGTGTGTTATAAACTTAGATAATCAAAGGTTATAAATGATACAGTTATTTGAGGGATAATCATAGTTGAATAATATAAGTTTTCGCGATACACTGCAGTTTTTAATGTTTAAATTTAACAGGAGACAAATATTTTAATTATGCTGGTCACACTCTTGAAGTAGAGAATTCGGGGAATACATACCAAAGAGCAATTTTAGTCGAAAGTAGCTCAACCAAAGGCATTTCAACCAATCAGCTGCCATCGGGAGACTTTTAGTCAAATTCATACCAATCAAGTAATCTTGCGTGTCTAGATTATTTTTAGCACAAAAATCCTGTCTGGCACCGGGTGACTACTTGACTAGAAATATTTCGTGATTTAAACGAAGAGGACGTGATTGTTCAAATGTTATGTTTTAATGGACTTTCTTGGAATTTGTTTTGCTTTTGAGGTATGTACTTAATTGTACCTAACTTTAATAATTATGGAGTGTTTCACTGTTTAAGGCCGCAATTAGACTATCATACATATGATCATATGTATGTTGTTAAATATTACACCATCATAGGTTCATATGAATCATATGTAGGTATATGATTCCTATATCTATGATCATACGGTGTGTAAATCTAATACGGGCGATAAATTAAACCAAACATAGAACTCATTAGTGTAATCATTAATTATGATGTTTTTTTTAAGTTACACTTAAAATTGTGACCCAATAATTAATTATTGAAAATTTTATCAAGAGCAATGTACTGTAAACATGGTATCGAAAGTAACTGTCAACGAGCGTTTAACGCTATGGTTTAACGCTAGTGTGTTTGCATTACATTGCGGGCTGAATTATTTTGTATGGATAATATTTTATTGCAATTCTAAGTAAAAGTTATCTAATTACATTTCTTATGTCCTATACCACCGTTAAGAGATTCGCCCGTATTGGATTTATACACTGCATGTATATGACTCCTATATCTATATGATCATATATTATTTATATGATAGTCTAATTGCGGCCTAAGACCATATTATAAGCATATAGTTAAAATTGCATTTTTTCGTTAAACTTTTCCGGATGAAGAAACATTTATGTAAAAGTAGATACCTAATAATCACTATTTCACCTTCGTTATGCTTATTTCTCACGATTTTCATCAAAATTGGTAAAGCTTTCAGAAATAGATACAAACTGCATAATAGTTAAGTATTAGCTTAAGGTCCATCTTCGTTTTGAAACTGCACCCCGTGACCCATTCAAGCAGCGTAAATTGGAATGTTTAGATTTTTTTAAGACTGAGGAGGATGGACGTAGGTAATGGGGGTATAGGTATTTTTTTGTTTTATGATGAGTTTATACCTATATACATATATTGTTTATAATCCGATTGCCTGTTTTATTATAAAATTTTAGTTTTAGGTGTATAATTAAACTTTTGTTGTTATTTTATTATTTATTTATTCTGTCATTGTAGATCTGACAACAGAAAAGGCGTGGTCCCAAAGAGTGGAAAGTTAGAAATGAGCGACTTTGGAGGACCAGGTAATATCTTTCTTTTTAAACTCACTTATTGGGGCTATTTAAAATTTTGAGAATCTTATTTAACTTCACAATCCACATTATTTCCCAACTAGGTATATATATTTATGTAAGTAAATATCATGAGCATGGCCCAATATTGATTTGTAAAACATTCAGACCTGGTGTTCACGTTACTAAGCAGCAATACCTAAAACATAAGCTTTATGTGTTTAAAAATTATGTATTGCCTTTTGAACGTTTTTGAGAAGTCGATTTTTTGTTTAGTTCCCAATAAATCACAAAAAGAAACTAAATTAAAATAAATTCAGACTTTAATGTTGACTCCCTTAACTTTTAATAGCTATTGGGCTAAGCAACCATCGGTTGTTTCTATGTATACTTTACCGTGGATGTTGACGATAACGTCACGTTTTACCATCACGATAAGGCAAGGGACTACTTACGTACTAGATAGATTTATTATTAAAAAGGTACATTGGGTTATATTATACCTCAAAGGTATAATATAACCCAATGTGTGTATATAGTTATTAAACCAACCGGATGCGAGACGCGCTCTCATTTCTATCGATAAAAGTCTGCCGTTTTTTGCGGGGGAGGGGAACTTCAAATGTATGCGAAACGTCAAATAAACGTCAGTCCATACAATGAGTATGACCATGGCCATACTAATTCGGCAGAGGGGAACGCCTACGCCTGTCAATGGCTACTCCGCTTGGTTTAAAGCTCTAAGTATTATACAGTTCCCTGCAAAACTGTTTCCACTGTGCAGGTGGGATATTATTAACTAATTATTCTACTTGATTACTAATTATTCTACGGTAACATTTATTGGCACACAAGCGACATTCTGTTTGTGATACAGGGGTCACTGTAATTAGTTAAATGTTTAATTTATGGATATGAAATAGTATGGAGCAGATGAGAAGCTTCTAGAATGCTGCCTGTTACCTAAATAAAGTTAAAGTCATAACATCCGTTTCCGGTATGATATTTATAGAATACATTAATGATTGTAAAAATGTAGAGAAATTCCTTATCTACGCGACTAATACAATGCTAATGTGTTGTCCTCTCATTATTATGACTTAGTTTAATGTTATTTACAATGAACTCTTTGTTTGAACAATAAACTTGGTTCAAGAGGCATATCTGCCGACGCCGACGTACCTATTCGGCGTAACACATACCGTAAAATGGGGTGAGTAGGGATAGCGGGGACAGTCGAGTCATGAATGGGAAGAGTAGGGACTGAGGGGCGAGGTGGTTTTTATAAGCTTTAGCTGATGCGTTGCATAAAACTGTGGTGAACGTATTTGTCGAACGAAAATACGTATCATTATGAATCACATCAATCTAATTGAATGAGCATGTAATCGCAATCACACTAATAATCACTGTTCCTATCAAGTACATAATAAAATTCAAAAAATAGTTGTTTATTATATAAGATCGCAAAGGGAGCGTTCAAGTATTACGTAACGCAATCAGGGGGGGGGGGGGGTCAAAAATTTCAAAATTTCAAAAATTGCGTTACAGAGCTTTTCCGAGCGAGAGAGAGAGAGAGAGGCTTTTCCGAGCTAGGGAGGGGGAAAATATTGTAACATGAATATGGCTGTTACCAGGTCCTTCACGGCCAGGACGTGGAGGCAACGGCAACAAACGTCCATGGAGACACAGGTCCCACGACGGCAGGGGCCGAGCAGCGGGCGCGGCAGCGCGCGGCGGCCGGGGCCGGAGTGCGGGCGCCGGCCGCGGGCATGTCAACGGTAGTAACCAACCTAATTCCCATTAGTCTAGCCCTCACTTTCTATTGTTCATAGTGTTAGGTTCCTCATGACACGCGGAGGCAACGGGAACAGACGTCTATGGCGCTACAAATCACACGATGGCAAGCGCCGAAGAGTGGGCCAGGCGTCGTGTGGTGGGTGCGGGCATGTCAACGGTAGGAACCAACCTAATTTTCATGTTCCATGTACTGAGCCAGGCGCCTTGAAGGCTAAAACCGGCCCACAGGTGTGTGACACTTACTTAAACAGTTTTTGAAAAAAGCCATAAGTCGGTTTACAAAAAGGATAGCTGTTGGGAAGGACAGGTTCGGAAGTCATATTTTTATTATTTTTGTCGTTTAAATTTAATTTTTAGTACCTAAGTACCGAACACTACATACTCTACCTACCTCCCCCTCCTCCTTCGCCTTTGTACCTATATCTCTTAAAATTGTTTTGTATTTTTCTTTGTGTACAATAAAGTGCTACTACTACTACTCTATCTTACTTACTTAAGTATTATATTAGTGAAAGAAAGAATGAGGAGTTAATTGGAAATCGACTAAGTGAGCCCCTTTCACTCATATCGTCCACATTTATTTTATTTCAGCTGGCCCAGGGCTTATAGGGGAAAGGCCTGCTCTCAGTTCGGCAACACCTGAACAAGAAACCATGCTCCATCAAATCGTGAACAACAATGCGGCCGGCTACGGGCACTCTCAACAAAACTCAAAAAATAACAATACCCAACCCAGCCAGAGAAGCAACAAGGGGAATACTAAGAGACCCATGGGCTTTAAGCTGCTAGAGGAAATATCTCGATCTGAGAGTGTCGATATAATCGAAAAGATTAACCGACAGAAAACGTACTTCACCCTTCTTTTAGATACACCTGTCGACAAGAAGAAATACGATATATTCTTTTTGGTCCTTGAACTCATAACAAACGTTTGGAAAACCTCCTTCGAGGAATCGAAGAAATTGCTTCTTCTGGATCTATGTAACACAAAGTTTATCGATCACCTGCAACTGTATTTGATGCAGTTGCCGTACACAGTGAGCAAGGAGGACAAGTTTTTCAACAAATATTACTGGCAAAGGGAGAAGGAATTTTGGAGTCATTTTATGAATTTTTGCGAGTGTCTCATAAACGTTTCGCCAGCGACGGCGGTGCACAAGTGCGGGGCGCTGATCGAGGCTACAAGCAAGAGCTGTCTGGAGGGCTTAAAGGAAAAACAAGGGTTCGAGTTGCCGGAGGAATACACGGCAAGAATAACTAAAATACGGGAAAGCCTGAAAGTCTGCGATCAAGTTCAGGTAAGACAACCGCCTTCCTATTAAACAATACGTCTTAAAGTGTATTATATGATGCAATAAAGAATCCAATTTACTATAGGTAGGTATGTATATGGACTCAGTTCTACAGCAGCTAAGTTCATGTCAAATGTTGTTTGATACTTTTACTCTACCTAAAGTAACTGCATAGTAGGTAGGTAAGCTATTCGACGCCACTTGAGACGTGCGACGCTTAAGTTGTTATTATCGCTCTCGGCGACGAAATAATAATTGACCTCCAGTCCTACACAAAGTTATTTATTTAAGTTACAGTTTCTAACAATGGATCGTTATAGTATAGGTAACGGAGTTGTTTGTTGTTGGCTGACAAATTATTATAAACTACAGACAATAAATCAGAAGAGGATAGAAGGGATCGACGAGGTAGGCGAACCTCTCGAGAGCTTCCGAGAGCTGAGCGTGCTGCCCACGGGCACGGAGCTGCATGAGCGGCGGCCGTTCCTGCGGCCCAACGTGGTGGAGGGCGCGTACTCGGACGTCGAGCACTACCTGGACGTGCAGTTCCGGCTGCTGCGGGAGGACTGCTTCGGCCCGCTAAGGGAAGGAATACGTAAGTTTTCTTGATCGTATCATCATCATCATCATCATCTCAGCCATAAGACGTCCACTGCTGAACATAGGCCTCCCCTTTGGACCTCCATAAGTATCGGTCGGAAGCGACTTGCATCCAGCGTCTTCCGGCGACCTTTATAAGGTCGTCTGTCCATACAGAGCAGATGGCCGATGGGGTCGAAAAGTGCTCGAGTGGAGACCACGGACTAGCAAGCGCAGCGTAGGACGTCCACTCACAAGATGGACAGACGACCTTGATCGTATGAAAATAATTAAATAAACAATTAAATAGATACCTAAGATTGGAATGCGTAAACACTTATTAATATAATCTTATCTAATGATTTAAGTTACAATAGCCCCGTATTATTCCACAGATCAATACATCGAAGATCCCAGGAGAAGGAAATATGATAACATACGGTAAGAATTAAAATGTAATCAAACCACACTTAGTTATTCTTTTATTTGAGTACCTACTTAATTTATGTATCGATAAAACATTTTGTTTACTTTGGGTATTATCTCTAGAAACTACTATTTGAAAGGGAAAGATATTTCAAGCAGCATACTGTGACCACAAAACATAGGTTAACTATTTGGAGCGGACACGCGTATGCACCCGAGTAGGACAGACATAATTGAACGTTATAGAAATTATTTTTTATTCAAACTTAACTTTTCAGCGTATACCGAGACGTGAAATTTTTAGAACCTTACGCTTCAAAGCAGAAAGTTGGTTCTATCGTGTTGCTCGATGAAAGCACCATGAAGATGATCAAGAGAGTAAACTGGGCACACAGCAAACGGTTCCTGTTCGGTTCCCTGGTCGTGTTCACTAAGGACAACTGCAAGAGTTTCCTTGTGGGTACTATCTTGGAGCGTGATGAAAAATTCCTAAAGAAGCGACAGGTATGAAAACGAGAGGCTCTTTCAACATCGAAGATATCTTTATGATCTGTAACCTATGTGGCCCTAGTGAAAAAGGGTACAAGTCAAAATGGCTCAGCGAATAAGGGCACAAGTCCTATAAAATGTAAGGCACTTGTGCCAATATTCGCTGAGCCATTTTGACTTGTACCCTTTTTCACGATGGCCACAGCAGTATGTTGATATAGCTTCTTCTGGAAAAGTGAAGCCAGTAGTGTGGAAAAGTAAATTTAACAGTGCAGCTATTTTTCTGATTAATAAAATTAGCCCGACCCACTATTGAACTAAGCGAACGAGCGCCTATACCTACTAAATTAGTAGGCACGGGGGTGCTATGACCGGTGACCTCGACTATACTCCATCTTGTAGTTAAGGTGATTTGTGGCACCTTATATAGGTACACAGGATTTAAGAATAAATATACAGTTAAGACGCTTCATAATATGTTACCCTGTTTCAGTTACCTGTCAATATTGTGAATTCACCGATGGATGCCAACATGTACAATAATGATTCCTATATCATGATCGAGTGCGAAGTTTACTTCGAGCCTTACTATCACGTACTGAAAGCGCTCCAAGACCCTAACTTTCCGGAGCATCTGGCCATGAGCAAATACATTGTCAATATTGAAGTAAGTGGTAATGCAGTTGACTGTACCTTATCATGATTATGTTAGTAGCTTATGAATCTATCTATGTGTCACTTACAGAAAATTCCTGAACCACCGGCATACCTCACTTTGGAAACTGAGTATAAAGTAAAAACTAAGGACCTTTCTAAAAGAAAATTTAGAGTGTTAGTGGACCATTCTTGGCCATCACAAAACGAGCTTGACTTGAACAGCACCCAATACGAAGCGTACAAATTGGCTCTCACCCACGAATTTGCCGTAATCCAGGGCCCGCCGGGCACCGGCAAAACCTTTCTCGGTGTTAAGGTTGCGGAAACTCTGCTTAGATACGCTCCCTTTCCTCAAAATAAATGTTCTATGCTCGTCATATGCTACACAAATCACGCTCTTGATCAATTTTTAGAGGCTCTCCTGCCTTACACTCAATCTTTGGCACGCATCGGTGGTAGATCACGAAACGAAGCATTGAATCGATTTAATATAAATAATTTGAGACTCAAAAACAACAGCAGCTATTACCATGAACGGAGAATTGCGCTAAAAATGCAGATCAGTGCGTTAGAACATGCCCAAGCTCGGGTCGATGCCTTGAGCTCCGGAGTTTTGAGCTACAAAAGCATTGTAGCATACAACGAAGAGTGCAAAATCCTCGAACACTTTTACAGAGGGAGAAACATTAAAGATGTCTTGAAACATTGGCTTTTCGAAAATCTGGAAGATGTTCCAATGGAATCTGAATTTTTAGATCAACAAATTGAAAATGAACAACCGGATGAACCTCAAAACAATGAAGATGTCGACGACGACATCTTTGCAAGAGATGAAATATATCTCGATGATTTGGACTATGACGATTTACCGGGGGAAAAACCCGGCTACGATGCCGTTACGACATCCTTCTCGATGCCGAAGAAAGAGGAAAAAATTAAATCACTATTGCGAGAGTTTCAAGATTTACAAAACAAAGGCAAATCACGTTATGAATTAAGAGATGTAGAACAAAAGATATGTCAGGTGTATTCAGAAGTTAAACTTTTCAAAGTAAGTATTTTAAATGATTTTCAATAATGTGTAAAATTTTATTTTTCTTTATATTTGACTCGACTCGATTAAATTGATAGGTTAGGTTATAGGTACGTATTAATAAAATATTTGTCTATTTCAATCAGGATATGATGGAACATCGGTCTCGGCGACCAAGAATCCGCCTTACCAATGCTCTAGATTTAAGCACTATACCCCGTGTAGAACGTTGGTCTTTGTACTTTAAATGGGCCAATGTAGCTATGGAGGACGTGAAGAAAAAAATCAAAAAAATTGAGGTAAGTATTGTAGGTACTATTGTAATTCGGTACTTAGGTCACTTATTCAATTGTACTCTCATCTTTCCTCTACTTTTAAAGAGCACTGTATATACCTCCAAAGACGCTAAATCACGTGCATGACAAGTCGTGACCTAGCGCCAGCTCGTGATATCACGTCCAATGCACGCTAAGCGTGCTCTGTGGCTTCAGTGGCAAGATTTTTCTGTCTGATGCCTGGCGGTCAAAGGGTTAGGATAGAAGAAGCAAACACTATAAACTTCGAAAAACTGCGCGTACCGATTTCTTGATACGTATTATTATAGCAAAATGATAAGGAAACATATATATTACTCGACCAATTATTTTTTAATTAATAATTGCAATTTCGGCTTATTAGACCATATTTTAGTCATCAATGCCTGTCAGTTGCAACTGGAAATATGATTCTTAGTCAAGTAAATTACGCACGGAGTACGACCATCTGTGGCTTCTATTATAGGCTGTATCTAATGGTTTTTGATTAATCTCATGGAAGCTTATATTAAACTATTTCAGGAGGAGTTGAAATCTATCGCTGAGGCATATGAGGAAGCTAGGATGATGGTCGATTTGGCCGTGTTGAAGAAAACTAGAGTCGTCGGGATGACCACGAGCGGGGCCGCGAGACTGCGCAAGCTGCTGGCAGAAATAGCACCTCCAATAAGTAAATAAAACACACAGTAACCGTCACCGACCACTTAAAAGAAATTACTTTAAACAAAAAAATTACACAATTAACTTAGGTCACATCCGCTATTCCAAGAGGAAGTGGCCGAGTTGCTGTAAAAAATAGCGATATCACTATAGGTGTGCCTATAATAGTTGAAGAGTTCCCTCGATTTCTCTAAGATCTCATCATCAGATCTGGACCTGGTGATAATGGGACTAATTGTGAAGTATACTCTTTTAAGCAAAAAAAGATTTTTCCAAATCGGTCCAGCCGTCTTCTAATAATCGGTGTACATAAAAAAATAGCAAAAAAAAAACAATGATCCCGACGAATTGAGAACTTCCTCCTTCAAAATCTTAAAGTCGGTTGAAAACATTATTGTGGAAATTGGATATGACTTTATTGAGGTACCTCTTGCAAGCAACATCATTGGTAATGTAATTGTTATTGTTGCCTTACAGAATATAAGAATACTTATATGTTATTGTTGATTTCAAATGCCAAATTTATCTTTATTGTTATTTTCAGTGGTGGTAGAAGAGGCCGCAGAAGTCCTCGAATCGCACATAGTCACGTCTCTGACTAAAAGCTGCCAGCATTTGATTCTCATTGGTATGTTTGTGAAATAGGTTCTTACGTATTTTATGCCGTAAAATGCAAGTCAGGATGATGATATGTCCGTGTGTGCAGGGGATCACCAGCAGCTGCGGCCGTCGGCGGCGTACATGCGGCTGGCGCGGCACTACGACATGGAGGTGTCGCTGTTCGAGCGCATGATCCGCAACGGCGTGCACAGCCGCCGGCTCGGCGTGCAGCACCGCATGCGCCCCGAGATCGCCGCGCTCGTATCGCCGCACATCTACCCGGAGTTAAAAAACCACTCCTCCGTTGAGGACTTCCCGCCCGTGCGCGGCATCGCACACAATCTCTTCTTTTTTACGCACGACTATAGGGAACAGGTGTGTTGTAAATCTATTCAAGTACTTACCGTGGTAATCGAGCATTTTCATTTCATTTCAAATCCAAGTAACAGTTTGGTATATCAAAAAGGGGGGTAATTCAAGTATGTTAAAATTAGGCTTGCCGTCCTGCTGTCGCTGTGCTTACTTAAAGGTGGCGGCTCGCACCGCGACAGAGACAAGCGACCGAGACAGAACACCGCGACTGAAGACCTCGACCGTCAAGTGAAGGTCGCGAACCGCAACCTTAAGTCTATAAGTACCTAAAATATTTGAGCACATTTGATAAACTACTCACCACCAGTACTAATCAACAACAATTGCTTTATAGTGCGAAGACGACAGTTCAAGTCGTACAAACACCCAGGAGGCGGACTTATTACTCCGCTTGGCCAACTACTTAATGCAGCAGGGCTACAATCCAGATGAGGTCACCATTCTCGCCGCCTACTCTGGCCAGCTCTTCTACATGAGAAAAGTTAGTTTATTTCCTTACCAGTGGTTTTTACCAACTAGATATTAACCTTCCTGCTCAATCAAATTAATCTGTTCTGTTTAGCAACGGCCGTTATACGATCATCTGTCAAACGTGAAGATAACAGTCCTGGACAACTACCAGGGCGAGGAGTCGAAGATAATCCTGCTGTCGCTGGTGCGGAACAACGACAACAACAGCATCGGCTTCCTGGGCACCGAGAACAGGATCTGCGTGGCCTTGTCCAGAGCCAGAGAAGGTAGGATAATGTTCTTAAAACATATGGGAGCTCGACGCAATATGCAGTTTGAATTATCTTTGTTTTGTTATTTTAACTTATAAAATGAAATAAACCTACCTCGAATCTTTATATTATTTATTTCCGTTCTCCGTCTCATTAGCTCATTACACTACCTACGGAGGGACATCTTAACTGGCATAAATATTATTTGCCACAACCCACCCAAAATTCATTATTAAACATATTTCAAAATTAAGTGTTGACTTACCAACATGATTTATAATTTCAACAGGTTTCTTCATATTTGGCAATATTGATTTGCTGAAGAGAAATTCCAAACTGTGGACTAACATCGCTGCGACTTTAGAGAAGAATGGATCTCTGGGAACAAGTTTGAAGCTACAATGTGTTAATCACAACGGACAAACAACTACGGTTAGAGATTCTATAAAAAATCCTTTTATCCTTAGCAAAACTCCTTGAAATGTTGACTTTATTTATAATAAACGTCCTAACTGAACGGTAGGGATCAACGATTAGTAATAATCAGCCAAACGCTTCGTCAAAATCGTACAAGATGAAATCCGCATTAACCTTTTGAACGCCAAGCATCGGAGGGAAAAATCGTGCCCTCAGCGCCAGTGCCGAGCGCGCAAGGCAAACCGTTTATATTTTGGACGTGATATCACATCCTGGCGCTGACGGCACGACTTTCCGTGCGCGTGATATGACGGCTTTGGCGGTCAAAGGGTTAAGGTTTTTCCAAAAACCTAATCCTTTACTTACGCTTTCACGTATATCCCCGAAATGACACGTGCACGGCGCAAACGTCCCAAAAATGCTGGCCGCATTACCGCGTTGCACTGCCAACTATATTTGATGGACCAGACATGAGCCGGACCGGGGACAACCATCTCATTCTGCCACAGATTTTTTATGAATTTCTCTTATCATTTTCTTATATAAACCGTGTAACATTGTGTCATATTTTGTGGATTCTTTTTTACTTTTTAGATATAAGTAGCCAACCATTATTGTTCGCAGATTACGTCAGTGAATGATTTCGTTAAAGTTCCCGAAGGTGGCTGTCTATTGGACTGTAAATACGACTTACCTTGCGGGCACTCGTGCCCTCGCGTTTGCCATGCATATGATTTGCAACATGCGAATATACAATGCATTAAGGATTGTGAAAGGTACAGCCATCTTATCAACATTTCAGGCCTTGATTCGTCGACCTTTAAACATAGGTCCCCCGTCAGCCTTTTATGACTCTGTCGCCATTTCAATGCTCCATCCAATGGTCAGGACCCACATCATATTATGTTATTTGCCTGTCTGTTGGTAGCCACCCTCTGTGGAATAGAAGAATGTTAAGTAGTAGTTAGTAATAGTATGTAGTAACCTGGAGGGCTATTGGACATGGCATAACTGACAGTAGCTACTGTAGCTAGCGAGACAACTATGAGATCACTTTTTTGTGACAGCCACAATCGCTATGGATTCACTCAAAAGTGACATCCACCTACGTCAAAATCAACACGTCTCGCTAGAGGATTGCCTCTACTATCATATTTGTGATGATTGAGGAGCATTGCTCCAACTTTTTCTTTAGTATCATTTACTTGAAACCTGAAGAAATAATCCGAAGAAGTATCTTTATTCATTAGAGCAAATTTTTACAGGAAAATCTGCCAAATCGAAGGTCACAAATGCCCATACAAATGCGCTGAAGAATGCAAACCTTGCAAGCGCCTCGTGGAGAAATCGCTTCCATGCGGCCACAACAAAGCGGTAGCGTGCTTCAAGGAGCCCGGCGATCCTTCCATACAGTGCACCGCGCCGGTCGATGTCACTCTACCCGACTGCGGACACCAAGTAAGCCCTGTGCAATCTAAGTGGTGGCTCGAGCGGCGGCAAACGACTTCGCGTCCGTGGAAAACAAATGAAAACGTATAGGAGTAGCCTCAGTGAAGGCTGTACACTAATATTTCATTTTTTATATGACATTAATATGGATTGAATGTGATGATACGGACTGCACGCAGTGTGAAGGCAACTTACGGGTTTAGGTTATTAAGTTACTCGTTGTTAATCTATTGTATTTTTGTAAGTTCCAGAAGGGTACAGAATAAGTTACATATTCCCGTAGCACTATGAAGTTTTCAGTTGAGTTGCTAGGAACGAATCGATCTTCGACCATGGCATTGTTATTGCAATAAAACATTTTTGCTTAAGTATCTATAGAAAGCGGTATCCTGCCTTTTCGCCGAAAATTGTATTGGGGTCATTCGCAGAAAAAGTTGTTCTCAGCCTCAACTCCGTCTCGATTTTATATAGTACGTTTATTGCTGTATTATGTGTAGAAAGTGAATGATTGAGCCTTGTACATCATTTTCCTGACTTTGTCCCATAAATATGTCAGTTGGTTGACGTATTATTAGCCATTGATTTTTTTCCCAAGACGGAGTTTAGAAAATTACGACGGAGTTGGGAAATGTAAGACGGAGTTTAGAAATTTATAGATGGAGTTGAGAAGTTGTGGGTTTGTTACTAAATTGCACGGAGAAAAAAATATTTTACAATATTACCAGATTGTATAGTAGTTATGATTCTGGTGTAGGAAAAAAGATTTCAGCTATGATTAACAGATTCTTGTTTTAAAACAACAAGTCGTATTTTTGACAATACTAGAATATTCTAGTTATAATATTCTTGTACACGAAAACTCTGATATCGTTGTGGTAACCTTCTAATAGTTACAGAGTAAAATAAGCATTTTGCTTACAACACTTTTCAAGAATTGCGATGTTTACAATATTTATTGTTTCTGTTCACAATCGTCTAGTAATCACACAAAATAATAAAATTATCTTTACAATATCTTTATGTAAGGTCCATCTTATGTGATTTATTTATAGGTACTAGACTTTCTCGTTCCTTTAAGCGGATTTTTAATACCCATTACTTACTCGAAATTTCTTGATTACTAGGAATATTTTTACTCATAACTAAATACGTTTTTTGTTGTGTAACATACTTGTTTTCATGATAAAAATAAAGGATAGTACCAGCAACAATAAAAAATGTTGGCATTACAATATTATTGCACACTAAACAATGCGTTATTTACGTGTAGCGAAAAACTAATTTAATACCTTTACATTAGTGTCAACAGATGGCGCTAGGGCGCTGGGCCATACAGTGTTACAGGTTTTAGAGCGCTTATATTGTACATTTTTATTAAATACTGTAAAATTCAATGCTAAGATAGGTTCTACGCAAAAATGTAATTTATTAATGCAGTTAACATTAATTTCTAGCTTATTTATTTCACGTCATACTTGATTGACATACAACGCGCTTTCGAAGTTTTTTACGTCATTTGTATATATAGAAGTTCCAACTGATTCATGTAAGGTAAGAACTATATAATGTTTCTCTCACTAGAGTTGTAGATTTCGAACAGGACCTCATATGAATAGATGGATGGAAGGATGTGAGAATGTGATGATGATGATGATGAAAATTGGGGAGAGGGCCCGCTCGGACAAGCAGCGACGCTTGCAACCCGTGCTCGGTTTCGGTGTATTTCTCACTTTTATTAAATACAAAAATAAAACCCGATAACACTACAATATTTATTGTAAACAGAACAAAACATATTTTTAACACAAATAAAAATCTGGTATTCTCCAATACTGCATATAGTAAACAGAAATTGTTGATTATTTCAGTCCCCTAAAATAATAGTCGAGACTAATAAAAATCTAGTGTTCTTAATACAACACATAGTAAACAGGATTATGCGGCGTTTCAAGTCCGCAGTAATTATATTGAATCCTACTGAAAAATCTGATAAACTCTACCCTGTCCTATAATGATGGCTACAGAGATGGTTTTTGTGTGTTACACAAAATTTATTTTCTACGATACTAGGTAAGTGGGTTGTAGGAACTAGAAATAATGTTGTAAAGAAGTAGAATTTTCTGTTAATGTGTAAAAAATGTATAGTTGTCACATATAATACAATAAAATCAAGTCAAGTTTACAATATTCTGTTACAAGAAACTAGATTTTTCTCTCCGTGTGTACTTTAATATAAAAATAAAAACCAGTTAAAAGGAAAATAATCACATTTATTCTCTTCTATGAGTTTACATAATTATTGTTGGTCAAACAATGTAAATAAAAACTTTTAAATGCCTTACTTCTATAGCTTCATTAGTATACATATATTACAATTAGATTTAAATTTTTTCTCAACTCCGACTAAAATTTGACGGAGTTTATTTGACGGAGCTGAGGGAGATAGACATTTTATATTTTTAATGTCATCAATACCCTTTTCTCTGAAATACTAACATACAAATAAGGGAGATATAACAGTAAACTACATTATATGTAATAGCCAAGGTCATTAATTACGCCAATAAAAAAATAAACCGCTAAACGGAGTTGAGAAAATGCGAGTGCCAAAAAACGGAGTTGAGATACTTAGGTTCGTAATTTAGTCCACCGATGCGAGACGCACACCCGACACGCACGACATCTCAGACAAGACTGACCTCGAACGGTCAATGCAATAGTGTTGTGCGTAAACCTACAAAATAGTGATGTACTTTCACTTTGCTACCGATGACGGATTTGAGGTACGAATTTGTACGCGCGGGAAAAAAATCATATTTCTTCAAACAAAACCTTTTCACAATAATTATTATAATAATTATGTAAAGTAATAAGTCGGCTACAATAATTAAATGCTCAAATTTAGGTAGCAGTATTTGTTATGAAAAGAAAAATGGTTTTGTTCCTAATTTTGGTGCTTGTACGCTTAACGGAGCATGATAAGAACAGGTTTCAATATTTTTTATTAAATAGTTCTTAACTGTTTATCATGCAAAACGAAAGTGTTACAGGTAGTATTAATGTAATACTACCTCTTAAAAATATTAGTATGTCAACAATATTCATAAATATTAAGATATTCTACCCGACGCCTAAAAATCGCGCTCTTTAGGAATGACCCATTATTTCGCAACCATTTCATGTCCCAACCCGATAGTTGGGAAATGAAAGTTGCCTACTAGGTTGGGTTAGGTTAGGTTGGATTATGTAAAGTTGGGAAATGAAATTCGGCCAAATGAAACTTCTGCGAAAAGTTGGTTGGCAAGTGAAATTTGGCAATATGATTTACGGCGAAAAGGCATAGAACCATAGAAAGCAGTTAGATAAGCATGTATAAATATTTCAGGCAACAAAGGAGTGTTACATGAAGACATGTGATGTGAAGTGCAAAGAGAAGTGCCCCAACAGCCGCCTTAACTGCGGGCACGCATGCCGAAGGACGTGCCACGTCACCGACGATCCCGACCACGAGCGGGTAATATTGTCTTACTTTCAGCTTCTTTCTCCTAATGGAGCACAGTACGTTATTTTTAATTAACCCTTTGACCGCCAGCGCCAAGCATCGGACGGTAAAACCGTGCCACCCGCGCCAGCGCGCGAGACAACTCGACTATATTTTGGACGTGATATCACGCGCTGGCGCTGAGGGCTCGATTTTCCGTGCGCGGCGTGATTCGACGAAGTCTTTGGCGGTCAAAAGGGTAAAATACATTCAAGGACAGAGAAAACGGGTTGTCTAGTTGGTATGAAAATTCTAATATACCTATACAACATAAAACAAGCGACGGTTCTACACCTAAAAAAGCACTTTCTCGAGATGACTTAATTATTCTATGATGAGTCTATCTTGAGGCCTATGATGGCAGCAGGTTGTAGCTGGATAGCGATATACGAGTAAAATACCACTTTGGTGGTAAGATCTTTTTATATCACACTATCGCGCGACAACCTACTGCAACCATAGGCCTGCTGTAGGTAGCTATTAATAGAAAAAGACAATTTTAAAGGACCCTAATTTCTTTTCTAGTACACATGCCTCAAACCGTGTCCAAAAGCCAAGAAAGGTTGCACGGCAAACCTGGAAGGGGACCTCGGTGAACACAAATGTCTACGTTCGTGTTTCGAAGAGTGTATCGACTGCAACGTCCAGGTATTGCCTACTTTCATAAAAAATTAATAGGATAAATTGTCGTTTTATCGTCTATCGCGTCACTTTCGCACTTAGCCACTTACATACTTGTAGAACGTGAAAGCCACGGCGACAGACAAGTGTGAAGTCGACCATCTTAGGCCTAAATGAATGATTTTCTTATCTTAGAGAAATCCTAGTTGCATCCCTAGCTATTTACAGCTTTGTAGTTCGGCGTTTGATTTCTACTATTTTTTATACCTACCTACTATTTTGCATGATTTTTTAATCTCGGATATTGACGTAAATGACTAAAATGACCTTACTTAAGTATTTACTTGTTTGGCGCATCGACCCAAAACAAAATGAGTCTTATCATGCGACACAAAAGCACACCATTTTGCTCGGTCCTGCGCTATTTCACGCCAGGTTTCACCGGCGCCGAGCTCATGAAGATCAGCTCCTACCTTGTCTGCCCAGCGATACTTAGGATGACTGGCGGGACAATAGTAAATTACCTGTCCATAGTTATATGAACATTGAACAATAAACATGACACCTTGGTTTTGCAGGTTATCAAGAAGAGGTCCGGTTGTACGCACTCGAAGCGAGTGGCTTGTCATGAAGACGTGAACGCAAAGCCCTGCCGAGAAAAGTGCGCGCGCTCGCTGCACTGCGGACACCACTGCAAGAAGCTGTGCTTCGAGAAATGTGGGGATTGCAAGCAAAAGGTAAACCTATATTTCAAGGTGACTCTGAAGAACTGTATTATGTACCAGTACGTGAAGAAATGTTTCAACCCGATGGCAAAAGAACATGAAAGAATATTAAACGTGGTATTTTTTTACTTTTCACAAACTTCGTTTACAATTTGATATCTTACTGTGAAACCTAATTCTTACTACGTAGTTATTCAGAAACTTGGAGTTTATAATTATCAGAGATATTATGTGTTGGTATCATGTATTCCTAACTTATCTAGTTGTAACTATTTTTTGACAGACGAAGAAACCCATACCTGGCTGCAACCACGTAATAGAGATCGAGTGCGGATCAGAACCGACCCGAGACTTGTGCAATATGAAGTGCGAGCGCATGATGGCGTGCGGCCACGCCTGCCGCGCGCGCTGCGGCGAGCCGTGCGACGTGGCCAAGTGCACTGAAATCGTCCCGATCACTTTCCGTTCGCCTTGTGGACACGATGTGGAGCTTCCTTGCAACATATCTCGGAAAGCTATGCAGACTGGTAAATTCATTACTCTCTTGTTTTAAGATCCTACTCTAGACCTTTACAGAATGAAATACGAACGCGCAGACATTATAGGCTGCTTCCAAGCAAAGTAACTAAGTAATCCATACAGACCGGTAGGGTCAAAATTACTATCGTAAATTAAGAACTTCCTCTTGAAGCCAACTGGACCACGGAACCAGCCGTTCTTATATCAAATAGATCAGTTTATTTATCCCAACTTAATGAGCGTGGCCTGAATCCATTTTTCACTAGACCACTACCGCGGCGAGAGGTCCGGCTATCAAAATCCACCAATCATGTTTAATGTTTTTTTTTGATTGGTGGATTTTGACAGTTTTCAAAAAGACCTCACGTCACAGTCACCTTGATTTCAGGAATTATTGGTATGTAAACTAGTTGATGTATACAGTATGTTTTTTTTAAGTGGGCCACTATGGGGAAATCCTAAAGTATAGGAGATACAGGGAAACTGTCTTAGGAAACATTAGGTATTTTTTTGAGAATTTTTTTTGATATAGTCAAATTTTTGGTCAAGTGTGAGTTGTCCCTAAAAATTAATAATTTTGATGATTTTTTTTTGACGCAGATCTAGTCAGTTTTATGAGAGGATCATTTTATTGTATGGAAAGAAAAAAATCGGAACAGTAGAAGTTAGTCAAATAAAAAAAAATGTTTTTATTATTACAACATGTGTAAATTGCCTAGGTACACTTGCAAGGTTCATAAAAAGTATTTCAAATTCCAATATGACATTTGTTTTTGGAACACTTTATTTGATTTAAAAAGGAAGTAAGAATACTGTTCGGACCAAATAAAAAAAATGATTTTTTTTTTTAATTGAGCTGAAGGTGCTCGCGTAAGAATGGAGGTCCAAAATAATTTAATTAGGACCTCCATTCTTACGCGAGCACCTTAAATTCAATTAAAAAAAAAACAAAAATAAATTTTAGACCAAACAGTATTCTTACTTGGTTTTTAAATCAAATAAAGTGTTCCAAAAACAAATGTCATATTGGAATTTGAAATACTTTTTATAAACCTTGCAAGTGTACCTAGGCAATTTACACATGTTGTAATAATAAAAACATTTTTTTTTTTATTTGACTAACTTCTACTGTTCCGATTTTTTTCTTTCCATACAATAAAATGATCCTCTCATGAAACTGACTAGATCTGCGTCAAAAAAAAATCATCAAAATTATTAATTTTTAGGGACAACTCACACTTGACCAAAAATTTGACTATATCAAAAAAAAAATCTCAAAAAAATACCTAATGTTTCCTAAGACAGTTTCCCTGTATCTCCTATACTTTAGGATTTCCCCATAGTGGCCCACTTAAAAAAAACACTGTATAGTGCAGTTACTGCTCGACTATTGCAGAATTTCGACTCGAAGGGCACGTTGGTTAACGCCCCACATGGTGCTCTTAATTAAGTAGCAATATTATATTTAAATTGGTAGCAATATTTGTAAATTTAGATAGTGTAATGATACTGATCCGCTGTATTTCTCTAGCATACACGTCTAGAAGTACGTTCAGTGTTTCATTGACGGTTTAGTCATACAGTATGTTTTGTATAGGATCAGCTGTGACGGCGGAGACTCTGCTCTCAAATTGTGCGGCACCTTGCGGAGCCATACTCAAGTGCAACCACACTTGTAGCGGCTCGTGTTCCGGCTGCCACCAGGGTCGCCTGCATCAGCCTTGTACCGCGCGCTGCCACCAGCTCAATATTTGCGGACACAGGTATCCTAATGTGGTCGAGTTTCTTTACATCAGTAGATAAATACATATTGTATTTGATTTGTCATGGGAATGCAACCAATCAATCAATTTCAATTGCGTCCAAAACGCCTTTGTTTTTAACCGACTTCAATTCCATTGAGGAAGGAGGTTCTGCATTCGGTTTGGTGTTTTTTTTTTATGGATGTTCACCGATTACTCCGAGACCCGTGGTCCGATTTGAATAATTCTTTTTTTGTTTGAAAGGATCTACATCCAAGGTAGTCCCATATTAATATGGTGCTGTTCTGATGATGGGATCCATGAGGAATTGAGGGAACTCCTCAATTTTGAAAGGCACCTGTATGGTGATTTGGGTGTTTTCTCAAGCAACTCAAGCATTTTCTCATGAGAACCACCATTTCGATGAAGTGGACCTGATGATGATGATTGTTTTGATGATAATGATGAAGATTTTTTTATGCAGGATGTTCAGCGATTACTCCGAGACCCGTGGTCCAATTTGAATTTTTTTTTTGTTTGAAAGGAACTACCTTGAAGATGGTCCCACATTTATCTGGTGCTGTTCTGATGATGGGGTTCATGAGCAATTGAGGGAACTCCTCAATTTTTAAAGGCACGTGTATAGTGATTTGGGTGTTTTCTTAAGCTACTCAAGCATTTTCTCACGAAAGCCACCATTTGATAGAGAGGACCTAATGATGAAGTCCACATATGATACGTGGACTTTTCCTTAGGTAGAATGAGTGTATTGTGAACTTTTTTTTTGTATTTTTCCCGATTATTCCGAGACTTTTTGTCCGATTTTGATAAATATATAACCACTAAAAATTGAAAAATAAAAACTTTTTACAAAAAAAAGATAAACCGACTTCAAAAAGGATAAAATGAATCATTATATTATTTATATGCATTACCAACTGATATGTGTGAAGTCGGTGCCAAGCCACAAATTACAAAACCTGTCAAATCAGATTCAAGTGTGAACATCACAGAACATCGGTACTAATAATGCAAAGGTGAATGCGATTTCATGTGTTACATTTTCATGTCTAAACTACTAATCCTATTTTGATGAAATGCGACAACGATATATATATATTCTGATACAAATCTGCTTTGTCAATAATCAGAAAAAGGCGGCAAACAGAAAAAAAATGTAGACGCGTAGGATTGACCTTCAATATAAAAATTTGAATATCGTGCCTTTTTACACACACGGCGTGTGTACTGGGTATATGTGAGTATAGAAAAATTAATCTAGCAATTGAATTCCTTTATACTTCGGATTGAACCTTAGATGAAGAATGATAAATAATTCAATCCAAACCACGGGCTTCGTTCGAGTTCGACATACGGATAGTCCCAACAATGTGTTAACAAACAAACATAGGATGCATGATTATACTTTCTGTACCTACTTGCCTAACAGTTAACGCATGGTCGAAACGAATGTATATCTACGGGCAATTCATACCGAATTAGATTAGTTATATAGTAAAAATAACAATTCACTGAACACATCGCCTCGTTCGTATTAACTCTTCCAAAGTTGGCTTGGCACCGACTTCAAACATATCAGTTGGTAACGCATATAAATAATATAATGATTCATTTTATCCTTTTTGAAGTCGGTTTATCTTTTTTTTGTAAAAAGTTTTTATTTTTAAGTATATTCAGGACAACAACAGCCTTAAATAAGAATATTACATACATATGGTTACATAACGGATGGCCAATAACAGTTATCCCTAAATTACATGCTACATGGTTGTAATTATTATTGGTAGGAAACGGTACAAAAATGACAGTGTGCAAGTCAAACAAATTGCTCGTCGCAAGTAAGAAAGTTGACCAATAAAAGACGTTATAACAATATAAACAAGATATGTTTCCACTGCTACCCTGAATAAACAATTGTAGGCCTGGCCTGTACACCAATCAATGTCAATATTGATTGGTGTACAACGGTACGGTGTATTGATTGGTGTGTGTGTGTGTGGTTTTGACCTGTGCCTACATAATTTTTAAGAAAAAAAAACCGACTTCAAGTGGGGAAGGCCGGCGAAAGAGAGGAGTGGATTATTGTAGATGGTGCACTATAAATTCCATACAATTGAAGGTAATTCCACGAGACTCTAATGTCAGTTACCAATTCTTTCGTGTGTTCTTTGATTAAGTAAGCAAAGTTAAGTATCAATATATCTACCTGTAGGCATAGGGAAGATATTATATGAACACTTATATTTGCTGAATTATTTAATCACAGAACACACGAAAAAATTGGTAACTGACGGTACACGGCTGTTACAATATATTTGATGCTGATTGTACCTACTGCACTGCCTACCTCTCTCTACCTAAATTAGATGATAATGCAATATTATGATGACATGGAGCTGATCTGATGATGAAGACAGAAAGTGGTCATGGAAACTCTGAGATAAAACAACCAAACTATTTGTGTTTGGGGTTATTAGAATAGTCTAGGCGAGTATTAGTTGCTTGTGGAAAGAAAAGTAGAATCAGGGATAAAATCTTGCGAAAAATCAAATTTTTGCCATTAACTTATTATTTCTCGGGATTTGGCTATGACATACTTAGATTAGACCAACTATGTATTAAGTAAGTATGTAAGTGAACTATGCGTCGTTGAAGAGTTCTGTTCTGGTCATCATCAGCAGTTCCACCTCATCAATTGTCACATTTTTGGTTGAAAATGCTTCATTTGTTGATAAAAACACAAAAAGAACTATATGTATGCCTTTAAGATTTGAGGAGTTCCCTCGATTCCTCATGGATCCCATCATCAGAACTGCGTTTTGATAAAAACGGGACCATTCTGTATATATATACTTACAATCAAAAAAAAATTTCAAAATCGGTTCAGACATGACGGAGTTATGGAGTAACAAACATAAAAAAAAACATACAACCGAATTGATAACCTCCTCTCTTTTGAGATATTGAAGTCGGTTAAAAATTGAGCCAGCATCGGCCTTGATCATACGAAGAGATGAACATTCATCACTCTTTTTAGAGTTTCGAGACTTTCGAGAGGGGTATATTTGCCTTTTGAGACCAGGTGACTGCTCTACCCAAGTGCCGGGCCTGACTACTGATATGGCGACAGGAAGATTTCAAAAACTGTAAAATTTCCACATATAAAATTTCGGAACATTGTCACATTTTGTATGGGAATCGAAACTTTCCATTTCGTATATTTCCAATTTCTTAAGGTGCTCTTACACGGGCGATAAAAATGGCCGAAATGCCGCAATTTTGACGTCACGGCCATATTAGGCAATTTCAAGCAATTCGGAATATTGCTCAATGTGGAGCAATCTTTGCTCCAGTATGGCGCCATTCTTACTCCACTCAATTGCCCCATTAGCAGGAATTCGGGAAACTAGGCAATACGCCGAAAAATTGCCCGTGTAAAGGCACCTGAGTGGAGCAATGGATGCCGAAATAAATGCCGCAATATCTATAAATTGCCTCGTATTGCTCTATTAGTTTCGGCAACGTATCGCCGGGCAATAATTGCCCGGAAAATCGCCAGTGTAAGAGCACCTATAATATATCTCTTGTGAAATGTTCTATTTTCCGATATTTTTTCCAATTGTTTGGAAAGTTTCCGCAACTTGTACATCTGTAGGCCCTGACTAGCGTTTAAGTGTCCGATTTAAATTCTGTATTACTGCTCGTGGCGTGGGTCGCGCTCTACGTAAATAGAGTCCGTAGTCAAGATGTTTGACATGTTGTTGGTAGTACTAAGCGACGAAGGAAGGAATGAAGATTTAAAAAAATTGCAGGTGTGAGGAGCCGTGCAACCAGGTGTGCCCGCCGTGCCGCCGCGAGTGCGAGGTGAAGTGCCCGCACTCGCCCTGCTCGCGCCAGTGCGGGGCGCCTTGCACGCTGTGTGCGGTACGTGTAGATATGTTAGCAAGTTTTGACACTGTCCGATCTGACATCGGAATGTCCCAAGGAGACATGCTGGTGCTAGAGAGTACCCTATGAAATTAAGTCAATTAACGGCCTCCTAGCATAGTCGGTACTGACACTGCCTACGAAGCAGGAGGTCCCGGGTACGAATCCTGGTCATGGCATTTATATGTGTAAAATTTAAGTAGCTTAATTTGCATATAGCCATCTATTATGCAATAATATAAATGTAGATAGAAAGGTATAGTAATGCACCATGATCCTCAACAGAAGGACATGTTGTCAGATCCTCTTAGCACTGAGGGAACGACTGATGATGATGGTAACAGTTATTGAGGATTTCGTAATTGCTTGTAGCTTTGCATTAAAACTAGGGCATGCAATACCGGTATTGATTGTATGGGCAATCCCGGAATTCCGGTATTAGCCCATACAAGCAATACCGGTATTGCATGCCCTAATTAAAACAACAGCTAAGATTAGAATAGATAGATTTTTTAGACTTATATCGAAGTTCGTACAGATAGCATTCGGCAAGACGCTGCCGCGACCCGACCGCCGCGACCGACCGCCGCCGCCGAACGTGACTGCTGGGCAGCGCCGCCGTAAGCATTCGGATAGGCGCGACCGGGCGGCGGCTGCCGAAGTGCCGACTGCCACGCGCAGTAGTCACATAGGAGTCAGTGCTAGCAGTTGTGCGATTCGGTTGCGTATTATTAAAAATAACGATGTTTGACAATTTAAAGACGAAGAATAAGATGATGAAATAATGATGATTTTACTTTCATCGCAGAGGAGTAGAAGCTTTCAGTCGAAAATCATAAAGCGCTGGATGTTTAGCAATAAGCTCCACTAAATACTCGTCGTTTTCTTCGTTAAAACTGTTAAAATACACCATTTTTGCGACCGCTGCGAGCGAGCAGCGCTGCCGTACTGCTACTGGAGCGGCTCGGCGGCGCTGCCGAGGTCGCACGACCACGGCCGCGCCGCTCAGCCGCCTGCTGCGGACGGTGTGTCATACAAATCCCTATAAAGCAGTAGGGCGACTGCCGGGTCGCGGCAGCCTCTTGCCGACGTATACCTTAAGATAAATATCCGAGAACTATTTGTTACTCGTACCCGAATTTTCTGTTAATATTTTTATTCATTATTCAATATATTTATTTTTGTGTACTCAATAGTTACTTCTATGAAGCAAATTATGCAGTCTATAAGGTTAAGCGCGCAATAGTAGATTGTACCTTATTACAAAGGCATAAGGTGAAAAAGTGTAAACATATCTTTGACGCCGAATATACAACAAGGGCATAAGGCGATCCATTTTTACCCGAAGCAATTTATTGGTCCGAGCGCAGCGAGGACCAATATAGTTGAGGATAAAAAATCCGTCCCCGCAGGGGGAACGCACAGGTAGATTTCGCATCTTGTCCTTGTGGATGAATGGATAAGAGCGCTGCATGGTACCGCGTGGGATACCAATTTAATTTTTTTTTTTACATATTTTTTGTAGTACGACCTATGTGATATTTAACATGAATTTAACAGTAAAAGTCGGGCACAAGAATTTTGACCTGCTAAACAAGGCCAAAATCCGCACTTTCAAATTTTTTTTTTCGAAAACCAACCATTTTTCCGACAGACATAGTTATTGAATATTTTAGAGAAAAAAATAACCTTTCGATAAAAAATATTGCTGACATGACATAAAATTATTCACCGTTTAGGAGTTATGAATTTTCTCCAGAAAAAAATGTTTTTTTATTTAAATTTCGACTAAAATTAACGATATTTTCTTAAAGATATGATTTAGTTATAGATATTCAGGTCCCACGCCATATAAAAGAAAAACGGATGGTATATTTTCCATAGGAAAAAAGTTATTTCCGAAAAACTGATTTCATAAAAAGTGAGGCCCTTGCCGTCCCTTTGGCCCTATTCCGCCCGTTCACGAACTTGTCCTAGGTATCAACCAGGGCGATTTTTGTACCAAGTTTGAAAGCAATCGGAGCAAAGATGCGACCGCTGTCGTGATGACAAAATCGGGCTGCGGATATCTACATAAATATATTTTGGAATCTGGGGGTCATAACTAGACCTTCTGTAAAGAATTTTTTTCAAAATTCTATTGTGTCGAAGAAATGGATAGGTAGACTCGATTTTCGAAATCTAAAAGGGTCAATTATGCCCGAGGTAAACATTCTGCTTTTCACTTCGATTGCAAGGAAAAATTAAGTTGAGAGCAAATAAATAATTTCATTACACATATAAAAGAATACTGATTTCGGCGGCAATATTAATTGTTCTACTACTTTTTGCTCACTCTGTTCGATTAACGTATAAGGCGACAGTGCAATTTCAACGTCACTCGACGTCATTATTTATGTTCAATCGTTCAATAATTCTGGGAAATAATATTTTCACTTCAATTTAAACAATAAAATCGCTGTAAAGTAAAAGAACATGAAAAATAACCAACTCCCACCAATTAATTTTTAATGTCTTTTTTAATTTTCATCATATCAATTTATACTTAAATACTTGTTTTCTGCCAAGTCATAAAACATTTCAGGGCATTTTGTAACAATAATCAACTCCTATTTTATCTAATTTCATTAACTTAATTATAGAAATCACGGAATTCAAATAATAATAGCTAGAATAAAATAATTAAAATAAAACAACAAGTTTCAGTAGTCTACGCAATTTTACTGCTTAATAAAATTGTGCAATATATTTTGACTGTGCTTGGCTGTTGAGCTTCATTGTCTTGGATTTAGAAGAAAATTTTACTTTATGCACTAGAGCACAAAGAGCGACTTCATGTCGTCTACGCACGACTTAAAGTCGAACTTTACGAGCATGAGAAGTGAAAAGTAACGTAGATGGCGCTGTAAACCTTAAATTAAAATACATTTCTTTGGATAGGTATTAGGTAGGTATGTCAAATCCATACATCTATTGAATATTTCTAACCGTATGTAGGGTTCCTAAAAAAATATAGTAGTAGGTATAAACGGGTGTTTGACGTCACTGATTGTTTTTCCGCTCATGTGCAGGAGCCTTGCATGCGCTCGTGCCCGCACTCGTCGTGCACGCACGCATGCGGCGCGCCATGCTCACGCGCGCCGTGCTCGGAGTGGTGTGCGCGCGCGCTGGCGTGCGGGCACCCGTGCCGCGGGCTGTGCGGCGAGCCCTGCCCGCCCGCCTGCCGGCTCTGCGACCCCGACGGCTTCCCCACTGATCTGCTGGGTGATCCGTACGGAGACGATGACAAGTATGCACCAAAGATATATATGCATTGTTTTAAAAAAATGGAAGCTAAAGCATCGTGATTTAAATTTGACACACTATGGAGCTGTATGGCGCATACATTATGTGGTCTATTACGACTAGTTAGTTACACTTGACGCGATTTTAACTCCATCCACTTTCTTTGATGCGTAGTTACCAATTCTTCTGTTAATTCATTTTGTTTTTTTGTTTTTAAAATATAAAATGTCATATCGATCACTGTTGATATTTATTTTAAACTTAACAATTTCAGGTTGATTCAGCTGCAGGATTGCCCTCACATTTTGGATGTCGACACCTTGGATACGTTAATGAATAGCCAAGACGAAACCGTTCAACTAAAGGCATGCCCTTGGTGTCGCAAACCCATCGTTAATACCTACCGTTACAAGGATCTGATAAACAGATTACTGAAAAACGACATCAATCCAATAAAAGAGAAGGTGTATGGAACCGACGCCAGAAGGAGGGGAAAGAAATTAGAAATGATTAATAAAGTAACGGATCTGCAACTGGCACATAACAGAACTATCTTGGGTAAATGTTTCTTTTTCCCTTTTAGACTTAAACTTTCGTACCTACCTACTACTTGCCGTGGGGTGCCCGGCCTTAGAATTGTCCCCCACCATATCGTCCCGTGGTTGCAGTAGGAGTCTGCTAAGGGAATATACCGGGATATGGGCAGCAGCATCTTCCGAAATCCTACGAACAATAAACAAAAAAACTGCGCGCGCCAACCCGCCTGCCAAGCGTGGCGCGTATGGCAAACCCCCCCTAGGGGAGGCCTATGTTCAGCAGTGGACGTCTTATGGCTGAGATGATGATGATGACGATGATGATGACCTACCTACTGTACACCTTTTGAACGCTTTCTCTCTCTCATCAAAATGTGGCATACACGCCAACATCTCAACTAGAGACAAACTAATTTCAACCTTATCTGTCAACAGTAAAATTGCTTTGACAGCGTCTGCCATAGCCACTTTAGTGGTTGTTGGCGTGGTAAGCACGACAGTAGTACTCGACCACTTTAATGGCTCTTGGCGTTCAAAAGGTTAAAAAAAATCGTATCTCACACTGATACTCTAAGTTGAAACGCAGTAATTATATCATCATACATATTTTACGAGATATTTTTATTGAGTGTCAGAACGAGATACGTTTTTTTTCTCAAAATATTATGTATGTAAATATAAAGTTATTAGGTTCTTTCTTACATTTACTTCTATTCATAACGGTATTATTTGTCTACAGAAAATAATGATTGGCGTAAAGCATTATTTGTGATTCATAAGATCATTAAACATGCACAAAAAGACGGAAAAATATCACTTCTGCAGTTGGAGATGAACGATATATATCTGACCTTCTTAGACATCGTTGGGAAATATTACATGAAGTACAAAGATGCACACTTATCAGAACTTGAAACGGAAATGAAAAGTCAAGTGAAACTGCTTTCCAACGTACTCATTATTAATTCACGTAAGATAAGTGAGCAGCAACAACTGGACATACATATTGAACTTAAACGTTTGAATTCCATAATCCAATTAGCTAAGATATTAAGCCATGTAAGCTATAAATCCTCGAAGACTAATGAGAACGTGATGCAAGCCAGTGCCGCTGCCAAAGACGCTGTTCTAAGTTGGCGTGTATTTGAGGAAAGTAAGGGTGTGGAATGCCTAAAGAGACTTGAAAGCGCGGTGAAATTATCAGGCATTGCCAGCCAAGAGGAGCGCGCCATGATTGTGAAAGCGATAGGGCTCAGGGCCGGGCACTGGTACAAATGTCCCAACGGGCACTTCTACTGTATCGGAGAGTGTGGCGGCGCCAATCAGCTGTCGCGCTGCCCGGAGTGTGGAGCGGCGATCGGTGGCCAAAACCACAGGTTGACGGCGGGCAACCAACATGCCAGAGAGATGGACGGCTCGCGGTTCGCTGCCTGGTCCGAAGAAGCTAACAACATGGCGAATTTTAATTTAGATTTTGATTAAGCAGTTAAAGCCTAAGGCGATTATCACACTGGCGACGGATCCGCATGCGGCGCCGGTGCGCGAGCGACATAATGCTCTGCATGTGTATAGCGCTATCTCGCTCGATCCGCCGCTAGTGTGATAATCGCCAAAAACAAACTGTTTACGGCATAGGAAATAAAATCATCGACCTTATGTTATGTAAACTTATGTTATAATGATAATTGTGTGACAAAAACAACTACTCGTATTTCATAATGTTCTTAAGCTTGAAATGTTTCTATTCCATTTCATAATCGCCTGTTGTTGTCGCTTGAACTGCTTAAATAAAATGGGAATTTTTCGATCGAAACTTAATTGTGCTTACTCCTACATTAACCTCTCGTATGCCGCGAATATTTTCTATAGTTTCCTCGTACGCGGATCCACGTTCCGGCATACAAAGTGGAGGACTTGCATTTTTTTTAATGCCATCAGATATATCGGAGCGGCCAAGGTGGTCACCAATATCTGAACAACGCCTTAGTGTCAAGGCGATAAGGTTCCTGTTCAGATATTTTTGAGTACCGTGGCCGCTTCGATTTATTTGATGGCGACTGTACCTACCTATCTATTTCTTGAACAACATAAGTGATTATTTGATTAATTAATAAAATAAAACTGTAAGACAGTTAGCAGGTAGTCAGTTACACCCGTACCTTTAATTCTCTTTTGGGTAATTTGCAGAAAAAATGTACCTTTACTTTTTTTTTTCATATATATTTTGAGTCTATCGCATGCAGAATCATGAGCTCTATCGAGTCTGATAGAATAAAAAAAATGACCCAACTGTCCCAAAATTTACATACAAAAAATTCGTTACGTTCATAAAAAAATGTAACGAAACTGATAATTTCTCAGTTTCGTTACACTTTTTTTATGAACGTAACGAATTTTTTGTATGTAAATTTTGGGACAGTTGGGACTAAGTAAAGGTACATTTTTTCTGCAAATTACCCTTTTACATCATATTTATCTAACAATGTATGAGCACATGGACGTTTACCTCACCCCCTCAATTTTTTTTTATGTATGCACGCGTTGAATTAATTATTTTATTTAATGTGAATTGATCAATTGATATTGTAGTTTTCATTTTAATATTTAATTTCTTAATATTTTATCTGTTTAATAATGCTAAGATTTTTTTTTTTGTAAGTAACTTGCATGCACATTTGTTGTTCCAATACTTCCAATTCCAAATTAATTACTGTAGTGTGTAGTTTTATTAAATAAAATTATCTTAAGTCGAACGTTTAGTTTTATTTGTGGTTATCTATGTATGTCATACATTACTCACCGCCGCCGCTCAATGGCCATAAAAAAGTCCAAAAATCAACTCGATCTGAGAGGTTCCAAAACCATCTAGGGAGGATTGGTAGCGTCCCAAAACCTCGCAGCTAACGCGAATTTAGCTCTTTTTTTGGCTACCTGTATAATTTCACTTTGACTAACTTTAAACAAAGTTTTGTGATTCCATAGATAAAACAGGAGGAATTCGTTTCATTCCATAAAAAACGATTTTTCATATACAAGTAGCCCTTATATGTTTATATATCTGCTAATACAATACCATTATTTTTTACGCTAACGATACCACAATGTTTAGAATAAAATGGAATAATCCAGAGGCTCGGGTAAGTCTCGGTAAGTCAGTAGCTTAGTTGGTAGACGGCGCGCGGGATCCCGGGGACACGAGTTCGAACCCGAGACATTGGATTTTTCATTTCTTTCTGAAACATTATTTTGAGTCTGCTATTAACAATTAAGGCCAGTGCACATGGTTTGTGTATGCAGCTCCTATAAATCAAGCCTGCCGGTGTGCACCAAATAGTGGATGTAGATAAATAGGTAGGTAGCCAAATAAGAATTTCTAAAAAATATCAATTTTATTACAAGCATTTTATGCTGACTGTTCTTTTCTTTCAACAGTTATCTGGAGTTCGATTTTTGAATCTCACCGGTGCCTTTTTTTGTATGCAGCCGATGACTATTTAGTATGAAATAAGTCACCCGGTGAGATTCAAAAATCGAACTCCTGGTACTCGTCACATTGTGTTATTTTATCACTGAGTTCCCATGGCTAATCCTGGTCTTCATCGTCAGATCAGCTCGAGGTCACATAATACATACCGTCATCGTCAACTGCTACAACTTTGCCTGGCTTGAAAAACAGTCTATCCCTACCGAATAAATATATATTTAATTCCACACAATGGCCGTCTTTCTTACATCTCAGGAATAATATATAAATAGCTTTTTGGTGAAGAGCACCATGTTTTTCAAGCCAGGCCACTTGACGGTATTGTAACGTCATTCAACTTATTATATGTTCATACCAAAGAATATACCTAAAACTCACTAGGAGGTTCATACTTTATACCCAAGTCAACCACGGAAAGTACGCCAGACTTGAAATATTTTACCCGAACACGGCAAATAAAATATACAAGCTTGTAACTACAATAAAGGACAGTAAAATTATAAAAATATGTGTTTATTTGAGACAAAAAATATTTACTTATAATCGAATAGGTAATTAAAAACTAATTATGGAGTAAACTTATAAATGGCAGGTAAATCGTGGTTGGTCTAATCATAGATTTTTTATGAGCATTAATTTCTTTAAACATTAGATCAACCAATTGTTAAGAGCGCTGTATAATTATCAATTAAAGAATCTAGTCTAGTCGGAAGTTGGCCATGTTGTTGGCTTCCGTAGACCAGGCAGCGAACCGCGAGCCATCCACCTCGCCGGCATGTTGGTTGCCCGCCGTGAGCGCGTGGTGCTGGCCGCCGATCGCCGCTCCACACTCCGGGCAGCGCGACAGCTGCATGGCGCCGCCACACTCTCCGATGCAGTAGAAGTGTCCGTTGGGGCACTTGTACCAGTGCCCAGCCTTCAGCCCTATCGCTCTCACTACCATAGCGCGCTCCTCTTTACTAGCGATACCCGATAATTCCACAACTTTTTCAAGTTTTTTCAAGCATTCTACAGCTTTTTCTTCATCGTAGACGCTCCAGGTCAAAACAGCTTCAGTGGCAGTTTTTGCCATTTCCAGCACCTCGGGATTGTTTGCATTTTTGCTGTAACCAAGAATCTTAGACAGCTGAAGCATCGAGTTCATACGCTTCAACTCTTGCCCGATGTCTGCCTGCTGCTGCTGGCTTATCTTCTGTTTACTTGCTACGAGAAATCTGCAGATCATTTTTACCTGCCCTTGAATTTCAGTTTTCAGTTCAGTTAAGTTCTCGGCAACATACTTTGTGTAATATTCTCCTACGTTTTCCAGTAAATCCAAGTAAATGTGATACATATCCAAGTGTAGAACCGACAGTTTTTTCTTTCTCTTCGTGACGACATTTCGTATTGCCCTATACGCAGATTCCCAATGCTGATTTCCTAAAATAAAATAAAATGTTTTATGTTTGTGAGTAACCATTCAATTTAAGTTATTAACTATGTTTATTTTACGGAATTATAATTTATAAAGCCTAGGAAATAGAAATAGTAATCGAACGTGTTTAAATTTCCACTACTAATATAATGCAAAATAGGCAAATATTCGACTTTCAAAAATACTCATCAGGATAATAAAAACTAGCTATATAAGTCCACGGGTTTTTGAATCTTTTCGATTCGTGAAAAATATGATGCCAAGCTGAAATAATTGTATTTACCCATGGCCGGCGTCAGAGTTTTTGCTACATGTATAACTTTCATAATGAGCTCGGTTAGCATTTTTGACCTCTGCCGTTCAGTTCCATAAACTTTTTCTTTTATTGGGTTGATGTCATTCTTCAACAACTGGTTTACCGCATCTTTGTACCGATAAGTATTGATAATGGGTTCGCGGCACCAAGGGCATGTTTTTATTCGGATGGTTTCGTTTTCAGACTTCATTAAAGAATCCAGGGTGTCGACATCAAAAATGTGGGGACAATCCTGTAGCTGAATTAACCTGAAAATTTTAAAGTTAGATTATAGTAACTACTACTAGTACTAGTACTAGTAGTATTTTTTATTGAGTACACTAACAGATCTTTCCATAAAAGGGGTTTAAAATGTATGCCAAGAGTTATCAGATAACGGTACTCAATTAAATCGATTAGCGATTATTTTATTTAGCATAGCAATCAATTTAGCGATTATTTTTAACCGACTTCAATTCCATTGAGGAAGGAGGTTCTGCATTCGGTTTGATGTTTTTTTTTTTATGTATGTTCACCGATTACTCCCGAGACCCGTGGTCCGATTTGAGTAATTCTTTTTTTGTTTGAAAGGATCTACATCCAAGGTGGTCCCATATTAATATGGTTCTGTTCTGATGATGGGATCTATGAGGAATTTAGGGAACTCCTCAATTTTTAAAGGCACGTGTATGGTGATTTGGATGTTTTCTTAAGCAACTCAAGCATTTTCTCACGAAAACCGCCATTTCGATGCAGTGGACCTAATGATGATGATTGTTTTGATGATAACGATGAAGATTTTTTAATGTAGGATGTTCAGCGATTACTCCGAGACCCGTGATCCAATTTGAATAATTCTTCTTTTGTTTGAAAGGAACTACCTCGAAGATGGTCCCACATTTACCTGGTGCTGTTCTGATGATGGGTCCATGAGCAATTGAGGGAACTCCTCAATTTTTAAAGGCACGTGTATAGTGATTTGGGTGTTTTCTTAAGCTACTCAAGCATTTTCTCACGAAAACCATCAATTTGATGGAGTGGACCTGATGATGATGATTGTTTTGATGATAATGTTGAAGATTTTTTTAATGTAGGATGTTCAGCGATTGCTCCGAGACCCGTGGTCCGATTTGAATAATTCTTTTTTTGTTTGAAAGGAACTACGTCAAAAATGGTCTCACATTAATCTGGTCCTGTTCTGATGATGGAATCTATGAGCAACTGAGGGAACTCCTCAATTTTTAAAGGCACGTGTATGGTGATTTGGGTGTTTTCTTAAGCCACTCAAGCATTTTCTCATGAAAACCGCCAATTTGATGGAGTGGTCCTGATGATGATGATTGGTTTCATGATAATGATGAAGATTTTTTTATGTAGGATGTTCAGCGATTACTCCGAGACCCGTGGTCCGATTTGGACAATTCCTTTTTTTTTTGTTTGATAGGAACTACCTCGAAGATGGTCCCACATTAATCTGGTGCTGTTCTGATGATGAGATCTGTGAGGAATTGAAAGAACTCCTCAATTTTTAAAGGCACATTTATGTTGATTTGGGTGTTTTCTTAAGCAACTCGATCATTCCCTCTTGAAAACCACCAATTTGATAGAGAGGACCTAATGATGATTCCACATACTTATGATACGTGGACCTTTCCTTGGATAGAATGGGTGTATTATGAACTTTATTATTTTTCTTTACCGATTATTCCGAGACTTGTTGTCCGATTTTGATAAATATATAACCACTAAAAATGGAAAAATAAAAACTTTTTACAAAAAAAAAGATTAACCGACTTCAAAAAGGATAAAATGAATCATTATATTATTTATATGCGTTACCAACTGATATGTTTGAAGTCGGTGCCAAGCCAAATTTGGAAGAGTTAATGTGTGTGTAAATAAGTGCCAAGCCACATATTACAAAACCGGTCAAATCAGCTTCAAGTGTGAACATTACAAAACATCGATACTAATAATACAAAGGTCAATGCGATTTCATGTGTTACATTTTGATGTCTAAACTACTAATTATATTTTGATGAAATGCGACAACGATATATATATTCTGATACACGTCTGCTTTGTCAATAATCAGAAAAAGGCGGCAAATAGAAAAAAAATGTAGACGCGTAAGTATGACCTTCCATAAAATGTTTGAATATCGTGCCTTTTTTACTGACACGGCGTGTGTACTGGGTATATGTGAGTATAGAAAAATTAATCTAGCAATTGAATTCCTTTATACTTTGGATTAAACCTTAGATGAAGAAGGATAAATAATTCAAACCGAACCACGGCCTTCGTTCGACACACGGATAGTCCCAACAATGTGCTAACAAACAAACATAGGACGCATGATTATACTTTCTGTACCTACTTTTGCCTAACAGTTAACGCATGGTAAAAATAACAATTCACTGAACACATCGCCTCGTTCGTATTAACTCTCCCAAATTTGGCTTGGCACCGACTTCAAACAGTTTGGTTGGTAACGCATATAAATAATATAATGATTCATTTTATCCTTTTTGAAGTCGGTTAATCTTTTTTTTGTAAAAAGTTTTTTTTAATTAAATGGTACACTTTTTTTCTGAAAATGCCCTTATTTACGATAACAAGCATATACTTAGCATCGTCATCGTAAGGATCGCCCAGCAAATCTGTGGGGAAGCCGTCGGGGTCGCAGAGCCGGCAGGCCGGCGGGCAGGGCTCGCCGCACAGCCCGCGGCACGGGTGCCCGCACGCCAGCGCGCGCGCACACCACTCCGAGCATGGCGCGCGCGAACATGGATCGCCGCACGCCCGCGAGCATGATGAATGCTCGCATGAGCGCCCGCATGGCTCCTGCACTCACAACCGCATGAGTTACAATGTGGAATACGATACAATATTACTATTTACATACTAATGAATGAACGAGAACGAACCGTGCAGGGGATGCAGGGTGCGCCGCACAGCCTGCCGCAGACAGAGTGCGGGCACTTAACCGGGCAGAGACGACGGCACGGAGGGCACACCTGGTTACATGGTTCTTCGCATCTGAAATAAAAGAAGTCATGTGACAAGAGTAAGTCAGCCGGAGTCACGCGTAGACACGGGACACGGGGTTGCAGGCGCAAATACAGGGGGAGGGGCAACAGGGGCATCCCCCCCCCCCCCTGTTTTGTATACTTAGGGATGGAGGACAGTGACCCCATAGAACAAAATCCTGGATCCGCGCCTGCGGGGGCGCATAGTATGCGTACCTGAGGGAGAGAACTCCTGTTGGCTGGAGGGGTCTTCGGGCGGGGCGGTGGCTTCGTCCTCGGTGAAGCAAAAGAATTCCGCTATACCGCGGATCCATTGCCCGAGGCAAAAGGCCTATAATGGCCGATGGGCCAGGTGTAGCCACTTCTGGCCGGTGCCGAGAAATCACGGAGGCAAACGAGGGGTGAAACCCGGGGTTTTTTCACCTTGCTTCCAGCGCGGAGGTTGTTATGAGGGACCAGCGTGTGGTGTCGCGGTTGAATGCTGCAGTCTTACCGTCACCTAGGTCCTTGCCTTCGAGTCCAACATACCCGACCCAGCTCCATGACTAGACGGGATACCTAAATGCATTCCTCCACTTAAAAAAAAGTCGGGGTGCGTACATGTGTCCACAGATGTTGAGCTGGTGGCAGCGCGCGGCGCACGGCTGGTGCAGGCGGCCCTGGCGGCAGCCGGCGCACGAGCCGCCACACGCGTGGCCACAGAGCAGCAGAGCACTGCACGGTGCTGTGCAGTACGAAAGAATTTTCGCTGCCGACGCGGTGCCTAAACACATGAATAATTTGTATTAAGCCGTACAGACACGACACTATCAGTTAATTATAATGTCATTATTTCTGTACACGTCCTTTTCTATGTATGTAAGTAAGAGAAGGATGTGCAGATTTATAATGTAACAAACATTTTACTGCAAGTAAAAAAAAAAGTGGAATTGTAAACCTCCCTATCCAAATGAAATTATAACATTCATAACTATAGCTGCTACTTATACAATTACTACGCTGTACGTATTGTGAGTAAGACAAAGATATCAAGTGGTTCAACTCAAGAAAATCACTTATTTAACAGTTAAATGGTTAAAAGACCCTTATTCCACTTGCCTAAGCGTCACACATATCTAATATGCTCCTATTGTGCTGCTATTGCGATTGTATTGCTGTTGTTTTTATCTATCACATTAACAGTAGGTATCGCTCACAGAGGACCGACCTCTTTAGTGCGTAGTCGCTTTTATGATAGAGGCGCCCTTGTCTATGGTTTCTATAGGAATCGACCGTGTCAGTATATTTGACAAATAATTGTCTTAGCTGTCAGATATCTGTGCTAATAGCGTTGGGGTACAGGTCGATACATTTATAGATATTTTAATGAGATAATCTGAATAATCATTATAATCAATCAGCAGTAATATTCCGCAAGAACTAACTGTAACAAAAGGTTTGTATAATAATGAGTATTTATGGAACTTTTGTCATGATATACCTACTTCATCCATTTATATAAAATTATTCTCTTACTTAGAAACTGATAATATGAAATCCGCAAATCTCAAACTGACACTGGCGCTAACGGGACGCAAAGCAAGAGTGATACAAGCGTATCTAGTCCTAACAGCGCTCGCACATGCGCAATGCTGATCTGTGATTTTGACGTAAGTACCCACTAAGTACCCATCTCACTTTAGTGAAGCTTTGCGTGACTCAAACAAAAGTGAGATATCTCGGCGATATCGTGGTGCTATTGCATGACACTGTCATTTATGCTATGCAGTCGAATAGCCCTGCTGTTTTACTATGTAGGTAAATTAAATATTAACTTTTTAATTTACCAGTTTGGGCAGCTTGATACACGTTGCATGGGAGGAGAATTTTGTGGCCACAGGGTGCCTCGTAAGTGTCCTCAGAGATTTTGTTACACTTGGACTGGTGATCTGCGGTAGGCTCTATTCCGCACCCGATTTTTATTTCATGATTACAGCTAGGTATCTTCTTCGTCACCTGTAGAAATGAGGATACCATTCAGTTTTACTAAAGGAACCACATTTGATTTATAAGCGTAGCTTCTTTGTGGTAAAACATGCTCATGAAGTTTTGACCAAATTCGGATTGAATTTTCCATTAATTTACTGTAGGAATCTGTGAATTAATCCTTCTATAGAGGGCTGAGCGGTCAAACCCGATAACTCGAGATAAGTTTTCATTGTTATAATAACTTTATAAAAATCACGCATGGTACTAGTAAAAAAATACATTTTTTACTACGGGTTTGACCACTTAGCCCTTGTATGAGAATACCTATTTAGGTGTTATCCAATGCTAAAAGTAATTAATAGATACCCTGCTTGTAGATATTTGTATTAAATAGGTATGAAAAACTAACCATTTGCTTGCAATCCCCACAATTTTCGAAGCACAGTTTTTTACAATGATGGCCGCATGGCAGTTTGCGGGTGCACTTCTCGCGGCAAGGGAATGTGTTCACGTCTCTGTAGCATGCCACTTTCTGCGTGTGGTCACAACTAGACCTTTTCTTAGAAACCTGCAGAGATAACATTAAGTAAGTTAGAGTAAGTGCGCCTGTAGGGGCATATTGGCCCACCTTAGATAACGCCGTTAAGAGTCGGGGAAAGGCCTCTTCCTCTGAGACAAATCTTTAGGTGTCTTTCCTTGCAGTGAAAAATGTGGCTACAAAAGAAGGATTTCAAACCATTTATTTACAGTGATATCTTTGGAAAAGCAGTTGATCCTATAGGGGCACATTTTGTCGTCGGGTGAACAGGCGGTTGGTACCTACTTCGGCTGATAAAGGAAATTTAGACTTCTTCGGAATCTTTGCCCGAGAGCGCCAAAATGGGTACGTAGGTTACGATAATCTGTCACTTTCAATTTTTCTTTTATTTTATTAACTTGGGTACTAATTTAGACAATTTAGTTAATCGAAATTATAATTATCTATACATATAATAAACGCGTAAGGAGAAAAAAAATGTACATTGAAGATATTTGAGAAAATCTAATTTAGGGGGCCTTAGAAACGTTGACTGAATACATTTTGGTGATTTTTGGAATTCTTGTAAATAAATAAATAAATTATAATTATAAATACACAATACGGTAAGTTAGTTAAACATTAAGTACATACAGGGTGTAACAAAAATACTGGTGATCCGTTTAAGGGCATAATAAGTGTCGTATTGCGAGTAGGAAAAAGTAGGAGAAAAATTTTTTGGACGCGAAAAAAAAAAATTTTGTATAGGGCGATTCGTCCCAGCTGGCCAACCCTCCATACAAACTCAAAATTTTTTTTCGCGAGTTTTTTTTTTTCTTAGTTTTTCACAATAAGAACACGATACCAATTATGCCCTTAAAAGGATTACCAGCATTTTTGTTACACCTTGTATACACGGTGCTCGTGAGCATTGCGAGAGATTTTAACAGCGTATTCCTGATCGCAATTAGAGACTAAAATGTCGTACAAAGTTCCCTGGAATTTGCCTAGTTTCAGAGTTATTACCAGTTAAATAAAAAAACATTGATTATTGTAACTCAGTGAATAACGCTTTTTTGATAAAGATTTCACTCTTTATGGGGTCTAGTCTAGACATCCTTATTGACAGATGTCAAAATGCCAAGGAATACTTTTCGTGAACCATTTTTTACGAATAAAAATGTACCAATTTATTTTAGTCGTTGGTTTTATCAATAACATTTTTTTTTTTATCTACACCCATATCATAAACCCTCCATGATGCGTTCAAAAACCGCACCTTATGACCACCATAAAAATAGACTGTTTTGTTAGAAGTTAGAACAAATGTCTTATCTGTAACGATGTTATTATTATCAAATAATAATCAAAAATTCGATTTCATTATGAAAATCCAGCCTGGTCCTCGACCGCCGGCACGCGCCCCCCCGACCGACAATCGAGTTGGCCATGGCGGTGGCGGTGCAATCCGTGCAATGGCAGTCATTCATTCATCATTTAGGGTTTATAATATGTGTGTAGATAAAGCAGTGTATGCAACTGTACGTAATTAGGCCTTAAAACACTCTTGTGATCTTATTATGAAACTTACTTCGTTCGTTTCATAAAACCACACTCGTGTTTTAAGGACCCCTATTACGTAACAGTTACATAAACTACTATTATGTTCCAAAGCATTAAAAAAAGCGAAAAGTCGAAGTTGCCAGAAATGCATTTTATAGATTGAAAATACTATATAAAATCAGAGATTTCCTTAGCGTTGAACTGCGTGTAAAACTTTGCGATGCGCTCGTACTTTCAAGATTTAATTACACAGATGTGGTCTATGGACCGCGCTTGTTAGCTCGGACGGACCGTATTGTACAAAGGGTTCAAAACTCATGCGCACGATATTGTTTTAAAATCCCTCCGCGAGCGCACGTGACTCCATACTTAAATTCATTAGGCATTCTTAAAATGACTTATAGAAGAGAACTTCACCTATCTTCCTTGTTGTTCGGCGTATTAAAAACCTCTAAACCAGAATATCTATTTAAAAAGCTCATTTGGCGCTCAAACTCTTCCCTTGCTTACGGTCTTAGGTCGATTAATAACAAATTAGTACCTCCATATTACAGCACAGCCGCCTTTCGAGGTAGCTTTAAATACTCAGCAACCAAATGCTGGAATAACATTCCTCCACCACTACAGATCTTAAATAGTCTCAGCAGTTTTAAAAAGCGACTAAAGGTACATTACATCTCTTACAAATTCAAAACGCCTTACCTCTTGGCGGCCGAGCAAAACCTTCTTATCTCTAATTCTAGACCAGTAAAGCATAATATATAGTACCTATTTGACTACTTATATGTATAAATTTAATTATTCACTAATACCCCAGATTCTACTATTATTAAACACAATGTTATACACAATACCAACACGTGCACATCTACTCCTTCATAAATTATTGTTTTGTTACATGTTGAATATACTCGTACCATATATTCTACTCATTAACATATAATATATCAGGGTCCGACTGAAAACCAGCGCTGCAGTACATGTACTGCAGCTTTATGCTGAGTCGAGCCCCTTTTTAGCATCACATTAATGATACTGTTTGTTTTGTTAGTATTTTAAGTTCAATTTGTTTTTTTAATTTAACATTTATTGTATTGTACTGTACTGTCTGTGATGTTAAATAAAGTTTTTTCTATTCTATTCTATTCTAAAAAAAGGAAAATAAAATATATTTTTTTGCGAAATCGACCTAACTTCATATAACATTTTTTACTCCTTATGATATGACCTCAGGAATCCGTGGTTAAAATCTCTCGCAATGCTCACGAGCACCGTGTATATTATATAGATATCACACTTACCTGAGTGTAGCACTTGACACAATTTTCCCAGCATAATTGGGAGCACTTATGTTCGCCAAAATCACCTTCTAAATTAGCTGTACAGCCTTTCTTCAGTTTTGCGCATGGCTTCATGCATATGTACTACAACAACATAATGCGGAAAAATCTTTAGGACCTCAAGGAACCCAAAGGTTACTTATAGCAAGAAACAAAGGTACCCAACTCTCAAATAATGTCGCAAATGAGCCCAGTGCTTTTAGTCACAAAACCAAACGAAACACTCTTCAATTTTAAACCACGTGGTTCAGCTTGGTTGTTAGTTGTGAACAACTTTTATTGTTTTATTTAATATAAATACATGGGACAAAATAAATGACCATCACATAGGCAAATAGCTGAATAAGCAACTTACATGTTCGTGGTCCGGGTCGTTGTTAACGTGGCATTTTCTAAGGCATGCGTGGCCGCAATCGAGTCGATTGGTGCACTTCTCATTGCATCTCACCTTAGACAACTTCATGGAGCACTCTCCAACAAACTGTAAAATTAACTAAGCTTTCAACTACTGTTTTCTTAAGATTTTGTCGACGCGTACAATAATTTTGCTGGACACTAGGCCAGAGAAAAATAAAAAAATAAAATATAACCTTATGGCCACAGTCCGGTAAAGTGGCAGTAACTGACTCCAAGCATTTGATTGAAGGATCGCTAGGGTCCAAGAAGCACTGCAAAGTCTTGTTGTGCCCACATGGAAGCTCTTTATTCACAAGCAACTTGCACGGCTGACATTTCTTAGCGCATTTAAAGGGACACTTGTGACCCTCTATTTCGCAGATTTTTCTGTAAAAACCAATATGAAAACGATAATCTTTGAATCGGAAATATAACTATTATGGGTGAGTTTATTATCTCAATTCATAAAATAATTACCTTTCACAGTCTTTCGTGCATTGTATAGTATTATGTGCCAGGTCATATGCGTGGCAGACGCGAGGGCAGGGATGACCGCATGGTAAATCGTATTTACAGTTTAGTAGACAGCCCCCTTCGGGAACTTTATTAAAGTCATCCACTGCCGTAATCTAGAAAATAAACTTCTGTAAAACACATTAATTGAGAAATATACTACATAGATTGAGAAAAAATAATTTAAAAAAAAAATTAAATCACACCATGGTTCTTTCTTCATTGTGGTTTTCACATCTCAATTTTAAACTTGTCCCAAGAGATCCGTTACTTTCCAATGTTGTGGCAATGTTGCTCCACAGAACCGATTTACTTTTGAGTATATCGATGTTTCCAAATATGAATAATCCTGTAGATTGGAAATAAATTTTATATTAAATGTCATCGTTCGTGAGACATACTAACACTATAAAAGTTTACGGTTAAACTCCCGTGTAATTAGTCACTACGCGCGAAATGTTTCGGAGAGCCTAGGTCTATCTTCAACACAGAGTATCAGGATCCGTGACTCGCCGCCCCGTGTAGTAAAAATAAAAATAGTTTTTTAACTGAATACACGCGAGTTCTACCGTAAAATGTGATAGTAATCATGGTTAAGACTCTATTATAAAGCAACCAAATAATAAGTGTGATGGGAATTAAGCCTGTAACTAATAGTAGTTTATGTAACTGTTACGTAATAGGGGTCCTTAAAACACGAGTGTTTTAAGGCCTAATTACGTACAGTTGCATACACTGCTTTATCTACACACATATTATAAACCCGAAATGATGATTGAATGACTGCAATTGCACGGATTGCACGCCATCGCCATCACCAACTCGATTGTGTCGGCGGTCGGGCGGCGCATGCCCGCACCCGGATTTTCATAATGATATCGAATTTTTGCTTATTATTTGATAATAATAACATCGTTACAGATAACACATTTGTTTTAACTACTAATTTTTACTTTAAGAAGACGTTCGAAATTTGAACGTAATTAAGGTATCGGTTACCGATACTAAAATTTAAACATTAAGATGCAGCCACAGATACTGATATCTAAATATAGGGCAGTTTGCTCATCGATCCTGACCATAAAATAGACATATTAGGGTATGGATGTAGATAAAGTCTTTTACCTTCTCTGGCTCTGGACAAGGCCACGCAGATCCTGTTCTCGGTGCCCAGGAAGCCGATGCTGTTGTTGTCGTTGTTCCGCACCAGCGACAGCAGGATTATCTTCGACTCCTCGCCCTGGTAGTTGTCCAGCACTGTGATCTTCACGTTTGAGAGATATGCGTAAGCGGGCCGCTGCTAAACATTTAAAAAAAACATTTGTTACAGGGCGTCTTTGATTGTAAAGGATAGGAAAGTTTGTTTACCCGTGCTTATTGCAAGCGAAATATTCTAAAGTCTACGAGCGTATAACGAAGGTTTCATAGCATGAGAGACGAACAGGAATACAACACTCTTCATCGCACTACCGCGAGGAAATTACAAGCTGTAAAATGTTAAAAATCCCTCTAAAGTCTTTCTTGTCATGTTTATTACGTTAATCAAGTCAAACCTTGAAACAAAAAATTTTTCACCTCAGCAGTTCGAACAAGCCTACTTTCCTCACTCCCTGGAGTGACGAAAGTGCGACTTTCATCACTCCAGGGAGTGACGAAAGTTGCTACTTTCGGCACTCCAGGGAGTGAAATTTTGTTTCTAGAAGGTTTTCGTCACAATGATGATGCCTTTCATTCGGGAATGTAAATAAATGTGTTTTTTTAACTTTAATATGTTCTCACTACTGAGGTGAAAAGTTGTATGTGTCACGAGAGAGGATTTTTTTTTACATCTCGTGTTCTTGAGATCCCTCGCTATGCTCAAGATTCAAACCTAGAATCACTCGCTTCGCTCGTGATTCAATTATAGAATATTTCGCTTACTCGGGACTCAAAATAAACACTCGCAAGAAAAACCAACTTTCCTCTCTTGTTGCACAAATAGTTATTCCACACTAGTGGATAAAATACGATTTCCCGAGCGGGTGTGGTGAAAACTAACTTTTCGCATGTAGAACATCTGACCGGAGTATGCGGCGAGAATAGTGACTTCTTCGGGTGCGTAGTCTTGCTGCATCAAGTAATTTGCCAATCGGAGCACCAAGTCTGCTTCCTGGGTGTTCGTGCGACTTGAGCTGTCGTCTTCGCTCTGTAAAAAATGATTTAAAAAGGTCATATCATAAACATATCAAAAAGCTTCTCAAAGCATAACAGACTATCTAGCCATCATAAGCCTGGCCAGCCTCACTAGGCTACAAAATTATGTATTTGTAATTATTAGAAATGACATAACATCGCATGGATTCCGCAACAAGGGGGTTTAAATTATCATATGAGCGTTAAAAATGGGAGTAACTGTCATTTTATACAAGCTTACCTACGTCACGCTATTAGCTATACTTTAACTGCTGCCATCATACTGAGGCTGATATGAGATCTCTTCTTTATTCAGAAGGAAACACTAAGCTTACTTGTTCCCTGTAATCATGCGAAAAGAAGAAGAGATTGTGTGCGACGCCGCCCACGGGCGGGAAGTCCTCGACAGAGCGGTGGTTCTGCAAGTCCGGGTAGATGTGCGGCGATACGAGCGCGGCGATCTCGGGGCGCATGCGGTGCTGCACGCCGAGCCGGCGGCTGTGCACGCCGTTGCGGATCATGCGCTCGAACAGCGACACCTCCATGTCGTAGTGCCGCGCCAGCCGCATGTAGGCCGCCGACGGCCGCAGCTGCTGGTGGTCCCCTACACACACACCATCCATACCATCATCATGACTAGTCCATCATTACTGTTGAAACAGGCGAATTCAATTTTGTCTCTGCGTGCTAAACTAGTCTAATTGGTTTGGTTTGGTTTGACTCACCATGCGTTCGAAATTAACAATATTTCAATCTTATCTGTCTCAGTTCTGATTTTTTCCCTTCATAGACAAAATCAGACAGAAATGCTTAAATTTATCTCATCATCATCTGAGCCATAAGACGTCCACTGCTGAACATAGGCCTCCCCTTTAAAAGGGGGGGGGGGGGTTTGCCATACGCGCCACGCTTGGCAGGCGGGTTGGCGCGCGCAGTTTTTTTTTTGTTTATTGTTGTTTAGGCTTTCGGAAGATGCTGCTGCCCATCTCCCGGTATATTCCCTTAGCAGACTCCTACTGCAACCACGGGACGATATGGCGGGGGACAATTCTAAGGCCGGGCACCCCACAGCAAATAAATTTATCTATGGTTGAGGAAATATGTCTATTACTTTTCAAAGAAACAAAAAACTAACTTACCAATGAGAATCAAGTGCTGACAACTTTTCGTGAGAGACGTGACTATATGTGATTCTAGAACTTCTGCGGCCTCCTCCACCACCACTGGAAACCACAATTTATAGGTACAGCCGGATAAAATATTCAGGTAACCACAGTGTTCTAAACGGGGCGCAAAGCGCAAGAGTAATACAAGCATCTTAGGTCCAACCACGTATCTAGTCCTTCCAGCGCTCGCACATGCGCATTGCTGATCTGTGATTTTGACTTAAGTACCTATCTCACTTTAGTGAAGCTTTGCGTCACTCAAAAGTGAGATATGGCGGAGGTGTTGTGGTGCTATTGCATGACACTGTCATTTATGCACAGTCGAATAGCCCTCCAGAATAGTTGTATGTGTAACAACTATATGTGTTCAGTAATGTATTACTTAATAGATATTACCTATTGGAGGAGCTATTGCTACCAGCAACTTTCGGAGTCTCGCTGCCCCACTAGTGGTCATTCCAACTACTCTAGTTTCTTGCAATACTGCTAGGTCGACCATCATTCTCGCTTCTTCGTACGCCTCTGCAGACGATTTTAAATCCACCTAAAATATACATTGGATGGTACAATTAAGTACTTAAATTATAGGTAACGGTAGGAATAACGAAGTAGGTGACGATGATGAACATAGGTTTATATACTTACATAACAGTATTACTCAGGTAAGTATGTAACTAGTTATGTAGAAATGTAGAAAACTTACCTCTTTTCTTTGAATTTCTTTCTTTAACTCATCCATGACTACATCAGCCCATTTGAAATACAGTGACCATCGTTCTACGAGAGGAACGGAGGTCAAATCTAGTTCTTCGGTGAGTTGTATCTTAGGACTTCGTGAACGGTAAACCAACATGTCCTAAAAAATATTTAAAGGTGTAAGATAGGTATAAAGGTCTAGGAAGAGACAAGATAAGAAGAATAAGTAACAGAAAGAGGGAATGGGAAACGTTAAAACAATATAATTCAAACTTGTACTCACTGAACTGATAGTTGCATTATAGGTACGTCATATAGGCATATGCAAATTCATTATAGGTATGTAAGTACTCACTTTGAAAAGTTTTACTTCCGCCTGCATATTACATATATCATCGTCTAAATCTCTTAATACATGAAATCGGCATCCACTGTTTCGTAGGTCAAAATACTTTTTAATGAGTGATTTTATTTCTCTCTCGTGATCAGATAGCGAGAAAGATGTGGTGATAGACACCATTTCTTTTCGATATGCATCCCGAATTTCATCATCTTCAAAATTATTTGGATCTACACCCCGTAATTCACCATCCTCTAAATCATCAAAATATAGTTCATCTCTACCAAACATGTCGTCGTCGGGATCTATGTTGGCGTCTACGCTTGCGTACTGTTCGTCGGGTTCTTCATTACCTTGTTCTAATACGGCATGATCCATTTTAATACTACCCGCGTCTTCAAATAACCAATGTTTCAAAATATCTCTAATACCACTTCCCCTGTAAAAGTAATCTAGCATTTTACATTCTTCGTTGTATGCTACGATCGTTTTATAGCTCATCACTCCCGAGTACAAATCATCAACTCGGGCTTTTTCGTGTTCTAATGCACTTATCTGCATTTTTAACTGGATCCTGCGTGCATGGTAATAGCCGCTTTTCATTTGAGAGCGGCGTAAATTATTTATGTTCAATTTTTGCAACTTTTCGTTTCGTGATCTGCCCCCAATGCGGGCTAACGAATCAGTGATGGGTAAAAGAGCTTCTAGAAATTGATCAAGAGCATGATTCGTGTAGCATATAACAAGTATACAACATTGGTCTTCGGGAAAAGGAGTGTTTTCAAGTAGAGTTTCCGCGACTTTTACTCCGAGGAAAGTTTTGCCGGTTCCCGGAGGGCCCTGGATCACGGCAAATTCGTGGGTGAGACATAGTTTGTAGGCTTCGTATTGGGTGCTGTTCAACCCGAGCTCTGCTTCCGATGGCCAAGTATCGTCCTGAAGTACGGTGAGTTTGCGAAAATTATGGTCTTTTGTTTTTACTTTATAAACAGTTTCTGGAGTGAGGTATGCTGGTTTCTCTGGAACTTTCTGTAAGTGAGTCATTAGATAAATATTACTTTATCTAACTTTATTTCTTACCTAGCTAATAGTATAATTAAATCTATAGATGAGTAAATAATTTATAATGTTATATTTAGCTCTAATCAAATATCAGAAACATTCTACATAAAATACTTACTTCTACACCAACAATATATTTGCTCATCGCCAGGTGCTCCGGGAAGCTTGGATCCTGGAGCGCTTTCAGCACGTGATAATAAGGCTCGAAGTAAACTTCACATTCGATCATAATATAAAGATCGTCGTTGTACATGTTGGAATCCATTGTAGAGTTCACAATATTGACAGGTAGCTAAAAAAGGTAACAATTTTGACCAAATGGGATCTCAACCTGACGATTCGACCTTTCTACGTTGATAGGTAGGACCAAGGAGGGAACTGATGTGAGTGATGTGACTTGGCTGACCTGGCGTGGATACCTAATTTTACCAATACAAGAGGCCATTTGCTTCTTTGCTAACGCAGCAGAAGCATTCAGTATCCGAACAAATTCAAATGGTTATTCTAACGCACAAGGGTGCTACAGTGTACGAGATTTGGTTGACTGAACCACTGTTCGAGCTGTCCCTGTTCCCTCCTTGACCTTACCCACTGTCAATATGTTTTAAATACTGAACTTTTATTTATTGGTCCGAGTATGAACTAAGTTCCGAAAAAGAATTATAGTGGCCGGATAATATAAGTCCTGGGTTAATAGTTATTTTTGCTACTAGTGTAGAAAACAAGTAATTTCTGAACGAGTGGCGGTGTGATTTAAAACACAACCGAAGGGAGTGTTTTAACACCGACACGAGTCGGAATTTACTTGTTTTATACAAATGTAGCATACAAAATTTTACAATGCATTATGCGAGGAAATAAATAATAATAATTGGATTTAGTGAAGTACACCGCGGCGAGTGGCGGGCGGGCGCCGGCCGGTTGTGCAGAAAAGTACTATGCAAATCCTTTGCCGCACGTGTGTGGCAAATAATCGCTTTCTATACACAACATTACCCTTAAAAAGAGCACTTTCCGAGCTGATGCATTGTAAAATACTTTTCATCACTCTTGTTCGTAAGAGCTGTTGTTACGCGTAGGCGTTGTGAGCCGTAGATCGTTCATTGAGACCTCGGGCTGTAATGTAAATTTCATCTCTCTCTTACACCGCGCGGGGCCGGGCACGCGCGGTGCTGGAGCCCGGAGCACGGGGGGCGCGGTCACGATACCGTACCTACACTAAACTACCACGCAACGCTACTCAATAAAACTGCGTAATTGGGCAGTTTTTATTTTTCTTCCTCACAAGTGTGATGAAAAACATTGTGTGTACAGGAATTACGAACTCGTGTGAATTAAGCCCTCGCCTTCGGCTTCGGGCTTCAATTCACACTTGTTCGTAAATTCTTGTTTACCGCCCTTAATACACAATGTACTATTAGACGTTACTGAAGTTGACAGCACGGCCATCGTGATGGTTACTTCTATTGTAATTAGAGGGGAAAGCAAAAGATCTGAATCTATTTTTACCTGTCTCTGACGCAAGAACTTTTCATCTCGCTCCAAGATGGTGCCGACGAGAAAGCTCTTGCAGTTGTCTTTGGTGAACAACACGAGTGACCCGAAAAGGAACCGCTTGCTATGCGCCCAATTCACTTTTTTCAACATCTTCATAGTACCCTCGTCAAGCAATGCGATAGACCCAACTTTCTGATTAGAAACGTAGGGTTCCAAAAATTTTACGTTTCGGTACACACTGAAATAATTAAATATGGTCATACAATTAATCATTTTCAGTTTTAAAGCCATGACCTCAAGACATTAAGAATTATATGAGAAGAGACTATATGTTACTCGGTTATATTTTAAACTTATTTAAATAAATTAATAGGAAAAATATTGTAATCCGCTTACCGTATGTGGTCATATTTTCTTTTCTTAGGTTCTTCAATATATTGGTCTATGGAAGAATAACAAATTATATATCAGTACTAATAGCAGATAAATTAACTTAACAAAAACCAAAAATCAAGCTTCCCTACTATTGTATCTACTTGCTTGTTGTACTAGTCCTTATTATCTTCATTGGATAGCTAAGTACTTACTAATTAAGGACTCATCACAGTACACATACCTATTAGGTATTTGATCGATACTCAGTGCCAAAGAGAATAAGGTAAGCTTAGGTACTCACTTATTTATATCTACGTCAGACTCATGTGGATAGCTACTTTTTGATGATTCCAGGTACTTACGTATTCCTTCCCTTAGCGGGCCGAAGCAGTCCTCCCGCAGCAGGCGGAATTGGACGTCCAGGTAGTGCTCGACGTCCGAGTACGCGCCCTCCACCACGTTGGGCCGCAGGAACGGCCGCCGCTCCAGCAGCTCCGCACCCGTGGGCAGCACGCTCAAATCTCGGAAACTTTCCGGAGGCTCATCAGTCTCATTGACCTTTCGTACCTTATGTGTCGGCGTCTGTAATGAGAAAAAAACTTGGTTAATCCAATAACGACAATATGCCCATCATTTTTACTTAAGTTTTAATAAGGAGAAGTATCTCGTTAGTGAATATAAATAGAGGAAATTATTCATACTTGCGTCTCATTGCAGACTTTGAGACTGTCTCGTATCTTGGTCAATCTAGCCATGTATTCCTCCGGCAACTCGAACCCTTGCTTTTCCTTTAACCCCTCCAGACAGCTCTTACTAGTAGCCTCGATCAGCGCTCCGCACTTATGCACTGCCGTCGATGGCGATACGTTTATGAGACACTCGCTGAAACTTATGAAATGACTCCAAAATTCATTCTCTTTAGTCCAGTAGTACTTGTTGAAAAATTTGTCCCCGCTGCTCAATGTGTACGGCAACTGCATCAAATACAGTTGTAAGTGGTCGATAAATTTGGTGTTGCATATTTCCAAGAGAAGTAGCTTTTTTGATTCCTCGAACGAAGATTTCCATACATTTGTCACAAGTTCAAGAACTAATGCGAAGACATCGTTTTTTTTCTTGGCAACAGGTGTGTCCAACAGGTGCATAAAGCATTTCTTCTGTTGGTTAATCTTTTCAATAATCGTTGTGCTCTCGGACCGAGATATTTCCTCTAACATTTTAAACCCCATAGGCCTCTCTCTATCATAAAAGTGTCGATCATTTATCTGGATTTTTTCATCGGAGTGGAATGAATAATTTGTATTGAAAATTGCATCACTGAACCGAGGATTTTCTAAAATACAAAAAGTTGGTATTAATTTTTCGTGAGATTTGAGTGGTTCAGTCCTATCTATGATCTGGTTCACCAACTATCAAAAATAATATGCATTCTAAGTAATAATTAGGTCAGAAATATTTAAACATCTGAAATTTCTAATCATGAAATAAACCAACCTTTGAACTTTTTTCGGGGTGGAGACATGTTGATATCATTTCTCCGACTGCTTCGCTCGTCTGTTGGATCATAATATCATGAACATATTTGAAAGATAAATTATTAGTAGGTATACATAAATACCAGCTTTAAGATTTCGAAGGACGAGGTTCTCAAGTAATCGGGTTCTTTGTTTTTTTTTTTGAAGACGGCTGGACCGATTTGGAAAACCCTTTTTTTGTTTGAAACACACACACACACACACACACACACACACACACACACACACACACACGCACGCACGCACGCACGCACGCACGCACGCACGCACGCACGCACGCACGCATGCACGCACGCACGCACGCACGCACACACACACACACACACAGTCACTTTACAGTTGGTCCCATTGTTACCAGGTGCGGATCTGATGATGGGATCCTGGAGAAATCGAGGGAACTCTTCAACTATTATGTGTGTGCACCTATAGTGATTTCAGTATTTTTTACAACAACTCGGGCATTTCAATTTGGAAAACCGGATCCTAAGTGAAGACGGTTCTTTTTTGTTTAATTTTTTTTCTACCATGCTGTTGGTGCCTGCTTGCATGTCCGTGGGGTGTCGGGCTCGGGGAGCGGTGGCGGCCCGCGCTCCAGCCTCGGCCCCGGCGCGGCCTGTGCTGCCACGGCCGACACGGCCGTCTGCTGCTGCTGCCTCCGCGTCCTCGCCATGAAGGGCCTGGAGAAGTCGGGCAGTAAGATCCTGATGTGATCACTTACATTTACAACTAGTAGTCCGCCTCGAACTGAAAACTCGCGATTTACTTGCAAACGAGTTTACCAACATAATAAGACCCATATGATTTTTTTTCGCCTTCTAAGTCAACAATCCCTTGATCGGTCCAGCTCATAAATTAACTCTCAAATTTTATGTATCCCTACTACAAACCCAACAAATTTCATAAAGATCAGAAACACGTTACTAAAGTTATCGTAGAATAAACTCTCAAAATCAAAAAGCCATCGAAATGCCGAGACGTCCCCGTAGCCAGAAGTTGTTTGTAAGAACTCGCCTTAATCGTACCTATCTAACCATATGCTGAAATTAAAGGAAATAAAAAAAAACACGGTGTATAATAAAAATGTGGAAATTTTGGCCTGTGAAGCCTGAGAACCTTGTAGTAGGCGGGGGTCCTTGTAGTAGCCCGGAGGCTACGCGATGATTGCTCCACCCACAATGGGTGTACATGTTTTTATCAGTCTTCGTCTTAAATATCCTTATTTATGCTGTTATCTATGTCATTAGTTTTTGTACCACAAAATATACTCATTAGTTTGGTATTAATGCTGTTATTTTGTTTATCTACATCCATACCCTAATATGTCTATTTTATGGTCAGGATCGATGAGCAAACGCCCTATATTTAGATATGAGTATCTGTGGCTGCATCTTAATGTTTACATTTTAGTATCGGTAACCGATACCTTAATTACGTTCAAATTTCGAACGTCTTCTTAAAGTAAAAATTAGTAGTTAGAACAAATGTGTTATCTGTAACGATGTTATTATTATCAAATAATAAACAAAAATTCGATATCATTATGAAAATCCGGGTGCGGGCATGCGCCGCCCGACCGCCGACACAATCGAGTTGGTCATGGCGATGGCGTGCAATCCGTGCAATTGCAGTCATTCAATCATCATTTCGGGTTTATAATATGTGTGTAGATAAAGCAGTGTATGCAACTGTACGTAATTAGGCCTTAAAACACTCGTGTGATCTTATTGTGAAACTCACTTCGTTCGTTTCATAAAACCACACTCGTGTTTTAAGGACCCCTATTACGTAACAGTTACATAAACTACTATTTGACACGCGTTGAATAAAAAAAGATGTAGGTAGGTATATTACATACCTAATCGATTACGTAATTAAAACTAACATAAAAACTTTTTCCAAAAAAAGATAAACCGACTTCAAAATTCAAAATATTATTTATATGCGTTACCAACTGATATGTTTGAAGTCAATACGGACAATAATCGGTGAAGATATAAGAAAAAGTTCATAAGCATAATACACCCACTCAATGTAAGGGAAGTTCTACATACCTACTTATCATATGTGTAATGTGTTCTTCATCATTAGGTCCACTCAATCAAATTGGTGGTTTTCGAAAGGAAATGCTTGAGTTGCTTAAGAAAACACCCACCACATTATTAAACTTAAAATTCTAGGTATATACTTAAGGTAGTTAAACAAATGAGTACCGCCGAACCGTAATTTTCGTATTTTTTTCGCGATTGAACCAATGTGATGCTGTTTTGACTTACCTACTTAAGCTTAGTACAGTCGCCATCAGATATATCGGAGCGGCCAGGTGGTCACAAATATCTGAACAACTCCTCTATAAAGTGATATCGGCGATAAAGTGCATGATCAGATACTTTTGAGTACCTACCTTGGCCGCTACGATATATTTGCTGGTGAAAACACACTTGATCAGAATTCAGCTATCATCAGCAGACAAAAATCAACCGGAAAGCGGAAATGCGTCTATAGGTATAGTGGCTGGCTGATATCTGACTTGCGTTGCGCCTAAGTGAGTGCGAAAATTGCGAGATGCATCTTCGTGAACAATGTCAAATCGAGGTCGGGTTTCGAAGTTTGAATGTGACCTTGACGCTTGATTTCTATGAAGGCATTCCTATATAGCTGAGTCACACGTTGTTACAGTTCCCTTTATTTAGCGTAACGTCATCATAATGACTTGAAATAAGAGTAATAAATAAAAAATACAGACAATTAAGCTAAGCTACATTCAATATGTAATTATATTATATACACAAATTAAAAAGCGTTATATTTTCTTAACGAGATTTTTTTCTGTACTGGTTTTCTTTTTTATTCAATAAAGAGCATTTGTATTGTATTGTTAATTTTAATTTAGTATTTAAATAATTGCTTTGACATAAAATGCTACTGGCAGTGATACTTACATTTTGAACAGCGAGTGGCGATAAGATAAAGCATTCATCCTTTGACATGGCAGTTTAGGAAACCTCGTGATGGCATATTCAAATATAAATTCTCGGATGCTAAGCTACGATTATGCCTGCTCATATTAATGCTAGACTACGTTTATTTATACGAAATCGCGCTTTCATAGTTCAAGCAAACGAATTAGCTGTATCTATCGCGCAAATAATGCGTTCGGCCTCAGTTCCATAGTTCAGTTCATAGTATAGTTCATTTTTTTGGTGAAATTAAGAATACTTATTCTATTATCATTGGTAAAGTGCAAACCTGTCCCGCCATAGTCGCCCATGTTGATTTCTTTTTCGGATGACTATCGCTTCCGTGGTACCTGAAATACATACATTTGTTAAATCAGTTAAGGTGAGGTAAATAAGCCATATCGCGAGAAAATAACGGCTAATGCATTTGTCTAGATTGTCTATAAACTATGAGTACTGAGTAGTATCAGTAAATAATCTTCTATTGCAGATCACACATTTTCCAAAACCATTTACTTTACTTAACTTTTATATTTCACATAGGTCCGATTAATTTTAAGCGACAGATTGGGTGCTAATTTTGAAAATATAAAACACTAGCGACTACGTCAGCGTGGACTAAGTAATCAACCCCTTTTTAACTCTCTTAAGGGATGATTTCGGGAATAAAACTATTATATATCCTTCTCGAGAGCTATCTGTATATATCCATACCAAATTCCATTTAAATCGGTTCAGTGTTATTGATTACTCTACTCATACAAACTTCCACCCCCCTTAACACTTCTTAGGGGATGACTTCTTTGATATAATGACTACTAAGTACTGATGTGCCGACAGAAACCCTTTTGGTATGCTTAATGCTGAACGACATCCAGTCTTAACCCACGAACGCTCTTTCCGTTGACACTTGACCCCTGATTTCAAATAGGTATGACCTAACTTATAAATTAAAAACTGTCCGTTACTTGTACTATTATATATACCTCTATACGCGAAATTATTCAAATTCGGCAAGTCCTCCATTTGTTATAGGTAGGTAGTAAAAAATATCAACAATACGTAGATACGATACAAATACGAAGAGTTATGTATGTAAACTGCAAAAATATTGAAACAATTGTACGGTTGTAGGTTAGTAGGTACCTACTTATGCAAGTTCCACAACATAGTATAAAACAAAGTCGCTTCCTGCTGTCTGTCCCTATGTATGCTTACTTAGATCTTTAAGGCTGGCTCTACATGATGGGCCATCATAGGGACGCAGCTATACAACAGAACGAGATCGCAATATCGTTAGCTCCCTCTAACGCATAGCTGCGTCTCTATGATGGCCCATCATGTGGAGGAGCCATAAAGGTTAAAACTACGCAACGGATTTTGATGCGGTTTTTTTAAATAGATAGAGTGATTCAAGAGGAAGGTTTATATGTATAATTGCACCCGTGAGAACCCGGGCCGGGTCGCTAGTTTACTTTTATTTTAAGAAAAGAACTGTAGGTACCTACTTTATTTAATTACATACCTACTTTACTACTTACGAGTAATGTTTAAGGATATTATTTTCCTTTGTAATAAACAGTGTTCAATTATTTTTGTCAACAGATATTTTGACAATTTAATAACAATAACAAAAATTATTCAAGTTCACATAAGTACCTAATTCTCGTGCAAACAAAAATATAGAACAATGATTTCAATACATATATAGATACCTATTGCGCGCATTTATAATTAGATTTAAACCAAAATTCAATAAAAACTCGCCTTCATGACAATCATAACACAAAACACAATTTTAAATGTTCTACTATAACAACTAACAAGATATTATCGTACACAAACACTGAACACTCCCTACGTTGTACACGCTTCCCACGCGCCTACAGACAAAACAGCTTCTATCAAAGGAAAATTACATTGAGTGTACCAATCAAACATCAATTCCTCACTGGCTGAAACTTACAACGCTATACGTACGATTGGTGAATGCTGTCAAGCAAGCCCCCTGATTGGTTGACAGTTTTATTGGTCCACAACTGTTGACATAAATTGTTGTATTCCCCGAAATCCATATCGAGTGTGACCAGAAAAAAAAGTTCGACGGAGGTTGAAAGGGAGGTTGGATTCCATTTTCAACCGACTTCAAGATTTCGAAGGAGGAGGTGCTCATTTCGTCGGGATCTTTGTTTTTTTTTTTTTGCTATTTTTTATGCATGTTCACCATATGTTCACCGATTATTCGAAGACGGCTGGACCGATTTGGATAATTCTTTTTTTGTTTGAAAGAGTGTACCTACCTACTTCACAGTAGGTCCCATTGTCACCAGCACGCCTAGCACATGGCTGATGCGACAGTATCTCGCGCGCGAGATAGACTACCTGTCTCTTTCTAATTGACACAGTCAGAAAAGGACGGATAGACTATCTCGCGCGCGAGATACTGACGTCGTGTCAATCATGTGCTAGGCGTGCAGGGCTAGATAATGGAATTGGAATCCTGGAGAAATCGAGAGAACTCTTCAACTATTATAGGCACACCTATAGTGATTTCACAATTTTTACAGCAATTCAGCCACTTCCTCTTGGAATAGCGGATCCTAAAGTGAAGTCGGTTCTTTTTTTTGTTTACAATTATTTAAACCAGTATTAGACATTGCAATTTCTAAAGCCCAATCTGTCGTGTACCCTGCCCCTACCTCAGTTCCCTAACTATTATTACGCCTCTCAATCTGACAGATTGCGCCCTAGAAATTGCAATGTGTAATACCGGCTATACTCTGTGTTAGGGTCACCACATACCTAGCGGTTTTCCTCGCGGAATTAGCGGAAGTAGCGGAAATTCATAGACAAAATGCTTAATTTGTCTATGGCTTCCATACAAAAAATCTGCTACCATAGACAAATTTCCGCTACCATAGACAAATTTCCGCTACTTCCGCTAATTCCGCGAGGAAAACCGCTAGGTGTGTGGTGACCCTCAAAGGCGCTTCACACACTTGTCTTGATCTGAATTAATCATTTCATAGAAAATTGTCTATGGTTGCAGAAATCTGTCTATTGTAGCTGAATTTTTGTATGGAGGCCATAAACAAATTTAAGCATTTCCGTCAGATTTTCTCTATGTATTGATGAATGATAAATTCAGATCAAATGTGTGGTGTCTTTATAGGATTAAAACGATATTAGACATTGCAATTTATAGGGCCCAATCTTCATATTGGGAGGTGTAATAAAAGATAGGAGATAGGGCGCTTAGGGAGCTGAAAGAAAGGAAGAGGCAGAGTACACCATAAATTGGGCCCTAAAAATTTACGGTTTGACACGCAGAATCGCGGTAATCTAAGGCGGCAATCCACACACTTGATATGAATTCAGTTCGGAATTGATCTAATCATAGACAATAAAATTGTCAATGGTTACGGAAATTGTTTATGGCCTCTATACAAAATGTCAGCTACCATCCCATGCCCTGCCAGGCACATCTCAAGCTCCGTCCACACTTGTATCTTTTTGCCGTATCGTATCTCCGACGCGTATCATGATCGTTAGTGTGGACGCCAAAAGATCGCGATCATGTCACGCGCCGTATCTGGCCTATAACCGCGAAGCACTTCGTTCACCGAGTCGAATATTTCCATCACTCTCTTTCGTATATGCAAAAGCGATAGAGACGGGACCATCGTTTTGTCGATTTTCGAACTTCGCGGTAAGCCCTCTGATCGCGCACAATCCATGTTGCTACGCGGTGATTTAATACCCCGCACACTCGCGATCGGATACGCGTATCATGATCGGTAAGTATTAGCCATACTTGCTATGAAAAAAATGCTGCACTTCATGATGAAAGCAAGCCGCTTTGCACAGTGATAGTAGGAACCAAACTAAGCGATTTCACTCGCAGCAGCGGCAGTTTCACGCATTAGGAACAGAGATGGCGCCACTTTTTTAAAAAATATTTTAAAAAATTCTACAAGCTAAACTAATAAACCGATTTCAATTTTCTATATCTCAAATGAAAGCTCATTACACACACCATTAATAAAAAAATACGTTAAAAATATATACTAAATACTTTTGGCAAAAAACGGCATCTTAAGTTTTCTTTTCTTACTCGATTGACAGTTTTTACTTGATTTCTTAAAAAAATTGTATGGAACATGAATATTTTAATGCATATATATATTACTGAATAAATAACAAGTAATATAAAAAAAAATCGACATAGATACCTCTAATACTTCACGAAATATGAAAATTTGAATGTTAGTATACATTGATTTATTTATTTAATCTTTATTGCACAAAAGGAAAAAACTTAGAGTACAAAAGGCGGACTTAATGCTATAAGGCAATCTCTACCAGTCAACCTTTAGGCGAAGCAGAGAAATTTAAAAAAAACCTTTAAAATAAATTTCAAAAAATTTTACGAGCTAAAATATATGACCAATTTCAACTTTTAATGTCTCAAATGAAAGCTTATTATATTTATATAAGAATAAAAACTAAAGTTATTATGTTGCTTATTAGATATGGCGAATTTTTATAAAAATACTTTAGCTTTAAGTCTGATAGTGATAGATTACAAATCCGAACAAATCTTTGCGTTTACTACTCACGTTGAAACAATAGGTTAATTTGAAATAAAAGACTGTGTACAACTGTACATAAATTTTTTTTTATTAAAACTTAAAAAATGTCCTCTTGGGGTGCACCGGAACATGTAGAACTGAAAAATAAAATGTATTTTGAAATACTCGTACCATTCAAATGCTAAATAATCACTGATCATACATGGACTGGTTGCTGTAGATTACTGGCGAGTTATTTTTGTGCCTAGTTGATTATCATTTAACCTACAATTTTGTGCCACTTCTATAATCAGTGCTCAGCATGCATAATAACACTGCATTGAAAATTACATTAACTTAGTTTTGATTTGTACAGCCACCTTTGCATGATTTACACTGGGCTGTGCAAGGTAAGCTGACGCGACGACACCCACAACGCATAGTTTCGCAGCCACATTTGCAGCCACAATGGTCCAAAAGGTTTAATTGTGATCAAATCGCTATGGTATGGAAACTTCTGGTTTCAGAGCGTTTCCCCATATATGGCCCGCTTGATAAGCTGCTCGAACTGCGTGTTCATAGAGAGCAGCTGATGTAGGTGGCAGACTTGACACGAGCTTGTGTTTTGAAGCAAACAAATCTTTGCGAACTTCATTTACGCATTACTTCTTCAGTGAGGGTTTCCAGAGGACTTGAAATACATGCGAAAGCTGTAGTTATTTCAGGGTGAGACATCCACGTTTTGAGGCCAGATTTTTTGCCTTTTGAATTAAAGTAGGACGTTGTGTCACACCCTGTAAAAGCATGAAATCCTCGAAGTGCAGTAGTTTCGCGCGCATTCAAACTAAAGTATTTCTTGAACCATTGAAGTTATTATAAGTTATAGTTATAAGTTCAAGGCACGAGAAATAGGTACAGTCAAGGAATTTGATTCGCGTACCGTCTTAAGTCTAAATTACTGATGACAATGAATAGTACTAAGGGCTATGTTTCTTCGCTTGCTTAAAGAAATATAAGCCTTATGATATTCTGACATTTCAAGCAATAAATCAACGAAACGGTACGCGAATCAAATTCCTTGACTGTACCTACCACCTAGGCACACACACTACAGCAGCGGACAACAGAAGAGCGGCAATAAGACCAGACGTAACAAAGCCATCCGTAATGCTGAATTACTGAATTCAAAAATATTGTATAAAATCGATTGCCGTACAGCAAGATTAATGTATATAGGTAATGCGGCTTGAAGTCTATTTCTCTAATCTTCAACAGATCGCAGCTAAGGAAAAACGAACGTACATAATATACTAAAGGACATGTTAGGCGTATGCAAACAACCTCTCAATCAAAAATACACGAGATCCTGGAAGGCAAGACGATAACAAAAAAAACTACCATGGACAATGATAACCATGCAGAAATGCGACCATGGACACATTTTCGGACGACTTACCCTCGGACACCTGCTATATACAGCCAAAAAGTGGTAGCTCAAATAGACATAAATCCCTGAAGCAGGATATCACACGTTACACAGACAAAAGACCGCCGTACGGGAAATCCATTGCTCAAAACAGGGAAAAGTGAACCAAGTGTACTTATAAGCAATCGGAACAGACGCGGAATATAAACCAAGGGAAATATACGAAAACGAGACCGCAAATGATCAGAACGTTGAGTCGTCATTGAAAAAAACGCTACAAGCACATTCATAAAATATCGCAGTCTTTATCCTGTCGTACATATTTACACACTTATCTATTTATTTTTTCCCTACTCTGGGTACGATGCTGGTATTCGGCCTGGTTCTTACTTTCCTATCTATCCTCTCCTGACTGCACAAGCCCTACACACCCATCCTGTATTTTTGACTCGCCGGTGCCTCGGGCAGGAGGGTCTGCTGAGCATGCCGGGGTGGCTGACGACGGAAATATTACAAGAAAAGGCGCGGATACACGTCCTATTTCGGAGTGGGCTAATCTGGACGGAGGTTGTTAACCTGCCGTACTATACACCTCCGACCGATGGGCCTGAACCGTACCAGTACGTGCATCTGAGCATTGTCGCTGAGTCTCTCCGTCCCTCCCTCCCTTGTATGACCACGCCTCTGAGTCCTTGCAGCAGAACTGCTGGCTGGCCGAGTCAGTTAACGGTAACGGTAACGGTAACGGGACGTTATGTCACACCCTGTAAAAGCATGAAATCCTCGAAGTGCAGTAGGGTCGCGCGCATTCAAACTAAAGTATTTCTTGAACCATTGAAGTTATTGGTGTGCAGTTTTTTTTATATAACTTGTTATTAATGGAGTACTAAAGTAACTTATTAAAAACATACTTGTTGCATACATTTTTTTTCTGAGATCAAGTAAAAACTACCAATCGAGTAAGAAAAAAAACTTGAGATGCCGTTTTTTTGACAAAAGTACTAAGTATATTTTTATTTCTATTTTTTTGTCAGTAGTGTATGTAATGAGCTTTCATTTGAGATATTAAACAACGAAATTGGTTCATTAGTTTAGCTTGTAGAATTTTTTAAATATTTTTCAAAGAAGTGGCGCCATCTCTGTTTCTAATGCGTGAAACTGCCGCTGCTGCGGGTTGAATCGCTCAGTTTGGTCCCTACTATCACTGTGCGAAGTGGCTTGCTTTCATCATGAAGTGCAGCATCCGGCCAAAAAATGATCATAACAAGTATGACTATATGGACGTGTTTTGACACTGTATCTTGATACGCGGATATGATCTGTATACTGTATCTGATACGTAATACGCCGCGATCCATCTGAGTTGGATTTTCGCCTATCAATACGGCGATCATCAAAGGGGATACGGATACGCTATTAACAAGTTTGTACGTGTACAGGACTGATCACCGATCTGACCGATCTCATCTTGTTTTCCGTAGGGACATTTGGAGTTTATAATGGATAATTAAATTGTTTTTATGTTAATAGAGACCTATAAGGCCAAACTAATTTTATGAAACCCATTGGACCCCAATTATTATCATAGGGTATTAAAAAAGACACGTGGAACGAGTAGGGCAAGGTAATGAATCGCCTGGTGGAGGAACTAAAAGCTCTGTACTGACGAACAATCACAGAAAATGATACGGTATGCCAAAGTGAACGTCCATAATCCATATTTAATGATACGGCGTTACGATACGATACGCTGATACGCTACGGTTAGTATGGACGCATTTTTTACCGTTTCGTGTAGTCGTTTAGTAAAGGCTGCTTTTATTTCCCAACTATGGGGTTGGGAAATGAAATGGTTGCGAAATAATTATTTGCTAAAAGTTATTCGGCCAAATGAAACATCTGCGAAAAATTGGTTGGCAAGTGAAATTCGGCAATACAATTTTCGGCGAAAAGGCATGATACCGTGGTAAATACAGTAAAATAATATAAATGGGACGACACAATATAAATCTCACATGCTAGCTAGCTGAGCGCCATATACTAAAAAGAAAAAACCGGCCAAGAGCATGTCGGGCCATGCTCAGTGTAGGGTTCCGTAGTTAGAATAGAATAACTTTATTTGCTCTCACGTTGGTGTTACAGAATAACAATAAACATGATACCCTAATAGGGTAGTGCAAATGTAAACTTAAACTATATTACAATAGGTACTTAAAGTTGCCGGCATGTTACAATTCATTAATTCAAAAGGTCGTTTCTTACGAGAAATTTGGCGGCGCTTAGGTCATTTTAAGTTACGTCATTTCACTATGGGTTTTCGAGTGATACTGATAAATCAAAAACGGAATCGATTTAATTTAAAATAGTTTTCATTGAAGGTACTTATTAGGCCATTTTTGGACCCACGGTTAAAAAGTTACACGGGGGGGGGGGGAGAGACGGTCACTTTTTCCAGTTTTTATTCTACCATTTTGTCGGCTTGGTTAATGCACATATTCAAACCAAATTTCAGCTTGCTAGTGATAAAACGCGTTTTCCCCCACATCCAGCTTTCAAGGGTTAAAGGGCGCGTTTCCGAGGTGGAGTGCATTTTGCTCGGTTTCCCGTAATTCCTCAGGTGTTTAATACCTCTTCATCACTGGAATCACGAATTTTTAACAAAACAACCTAGAAAAGCATGCGAATATTTAACGTTGATATGATGGATGAATTGAAATGAAAAGTTTTGACGTAAAAGGTTTTATTAAATGTCAGATGCGTTTTGTTCGTACGTAGACTTATTCGGCTGTCAGAACAATTTATCCGTTTTTACAAAAAGAATGAAGATTAATGTTGAATGCTGATATTTATGAATTAAAATAAAGTTGTAAGACTGTATTAAGTGTTTTTACTCGATGCAATTCATTAATTGCGATGTTAAAAATTCTGCACTTTTAACGTTTTACGTTTTGTTAGCTGTCAAATGTCACTTAAGCCACTTGTCACTTATGTCAAAACTCTCACCACATGTGGATAAAAAGCGATTTTCACAATAGATATTAAACAAACAAAAAGGGCTTTCCGAGCTAGTGAGGTGAAAATACATTTTTACTTTATAATGAATGAGACGTTTTAACCAGCTGTGCTAGATTCGGTGATCGGTTGTTGAAAAAGCGTTAAGGCCGTTCCTCGATTCGGACAAGCCACGCCCATTCGTTAGAGACACGTTTATGGCTCCCGTGCACGAAAGAAAGAGATGCAGCGCTCTTAAGGATCAGACGTTTTGTCTGATTTTGCTTCTGTGACTTTTTAGAAAAACCAGAATACCATATTTTTTACTAAGTTATATTGCTTAATCTCTTATACTTTACGTGAGCTAACAAAAATAAGGGGAAAAAGGACCCAACTTCGGATTTTTTTGAGGTAACTTTCAGCAATCGTGTTTCCGCTTGTGCCAAAAACAAGAGTAGGGCAAATGCCCCGGTTGTGGCCACTGTGCCGGTTTTGGCCATTTTCAACTTTATTAAGGTATAGACAAATTTACGACTCTATGGTTTATGGTTAATATAAGAGTAAAATATGGCAGTACAGATGGCACTGTCATCTGTCGTGTATAAGTTGTCATTTAGCTATCAGGAGCCATGGAAAAAAGTGGCCAAAACTGGCTCATGGACCCCTTTCTGATATTTTATTAAAGAAAAAAAAAGGATATTATGTCAGAATCTTAACAGCGGAGATTCATATAAATATAGGAATATATTTCCATTGACTTAGTGCAAAAAGAGTGTCATAATTCCTTATTGACACAAAATTACGGACGTCTGAACAGACAAACTCTCCATAAAGTGGCCAAAACCGGGGCATCTGCCCTATATAGTCTAATAATATATATTCGAAAATAAATTCAGCCCCTTTTCCCGTTTAGTCACTAGAGCGTTTGAAAATACCTATAATTTTTCAAAGTAGCCCCTTAACAGGTCGAATTTAAAGCTCAGTAAAATGTCTTAGCGAAGAATTCATAAAAGTTTAGGTAAAGGAGTGTTAAAAGAATATGAAATCAAATCTTGCAATCTAGTTTACTTTCCTCATTGAGAAGAAATTTAGCCTAACCGCGTTACTTAGTGACAAAGCAAAGCTAGAGTGTCAACCAAACCAGTTGAACTGATTTTGAAAAACCTAGCTATCTATCTAACCTAGATAGCTAGCTAATCGGAAAGTCGGGTTGATGAGTTAATTGTCAGTTAAATGATTTTTTAAAGAAAACTGCAGTAAGAAACAAAAGTTCCTAACAATATTGAAGTTTTTCTTTTGACATGGGATAGCAATTATTAAAAACAACTAAAATTTAATAAGCATTTTAATGATTAATTAATATATAGATGTTTTCCGTAGAGTAGAGAGTAACAAGTTACAAACTCGGCAATATTTTGGTGAAAACCAATGCTAAAAAAATTAAACTTAATTAAATGAAGTACTTATAATAGATAATTGGATGAAGACATCTCTAAAGCAGTCTTCGAAATCAAGCATAAAGACAATACAACCAGTAGGTCTACCGCGAACTTAGATAGTTTACGCTTAATACGCTACTGTTAACAATTTTTATAGTAAGTCCTACTATCAAAAAGCACACTTTAATTTTAGTAAACTAAAAGCACATTATTTTGAAACTAAACGTAATTAATTAAAGTAATCTTTATGTAGGGGCATTAGTAAACTAGGCATAAAATAACATGTACTTCTTCATTTTCATTTTTATCATAGGCATATCTTAATCAAATCCTGCAAGTGCAGGTATCAGGTACCTAGTCTAGTCGGAAGTTGGCCATGTTGTTGGCTTCCGTAGACCAGGCAGCGAACCGCGAGCCGTCCACCTCGCCGGCATGTTGGTTGCCCGCCGTGAGCGCGTGGTGCTGGCCGCCGATCGCCGCTCCACACTCCGGGCAGCGCGACAGCTGCATGGCGCCGCCACACTCTCCGATACAGTAGAAGTGTCCGTTGGGGCACTTGTACCAGTGCCCGGCCTTCAGCCCTATCGCTCTCACTACCATAGCGCGCTCCTCTTTACTAGCGATACCCGATAATTCCACGGCTTTTTCAAGTTTCTTCAAGCATTCTACAGCTTTTTCCTCGTCGTAGACGCTCCAGGTCAAAACAGCTTCAGTGGCAGTTTTTGCCATTTCCAGCACCTCAGGATTGTTTGCATTTTTGCTGTAACCAAGAATCTTAGACAGCTGAAGGATAGAATTCATACGCTTCAATTCTCGGCCAATATCAACTTGCTGCTGCTGACTTATTTTTTGCTTGCTCATCACCAGAGTTCCACAGATAATTTTTACTTGGTCTTGCATTTCGGTTTTCAGTTCTTTTAAATTTTCGGCAATGTATTTTGTATAATAGTCCCCGACGTCCGCCAGGATGTCAAGGTAAATGTGGTACATGTCGAAATGTAGAACAGAGAGATCTTTGTTTTTTCCTCCAACAACATAACGCAAGGCGTTGTACGCAGTGTTCCAGTGAGTATTTTCTGAAATAAAGAACAAGATTGTTTTTATTATACCTAGACCAATTTGTGGAATTACTTAATGGATAAAAATGTTCGCCAGTCACGTATTGAAGCAGAAGAATTTCACCCCCCAGAAATACCGGTTTGTCATTTCATTAAACGGACTCCTAGCTTGGAGAATTCACTAAAAAAAGAAGAAATATCATTTTACCTCTGGCAGGTTTCCGAGTTTCCGCCAGATCCTTAACTTTTGTAAAAAGTTCGACTCGTTTTTTTGATCTTTGCTGTTCAGTCCCATACACTTTCGCCTTTATTGGGTTGATGTCGTGTTTCAGCATTTTATTTACAATGTCTTTGTATCGGTAGGTATTGATTATAGGTTCGCGGCACAACGGACATGCCTTAATTTGAATGGTCTCGTTCTCGCTCTTCATTAAAGTGTCCAGTGTGTCGACGTCGAAGATGTGAGGACAGTCCTGGAGTTGAATTAATCTGAAAAAATATAGTAATAATAGTCCAGTCGAGCTCATATGTATTAGCGGTAGTACGAGTTGAGTATGCATCAGGTACAGTTCCTCACGACACTATTTATTTAAAAAAGTGACTCGTAAATTATCTATATCAAAAGGTAATGATTATGATTTATTTTACATCAAAAAATATTGATTATAATATAATAGTGTCTGTCTAGTTATTTGAAATTCGACATCGAAACATTCACAATATCATCCTCATAAAACCCTACATACTTGTCATCGTCTCCGTACGGATCACCCAGCAGATCAGCGGGGAAGCCGTCGGGGTCGCAGAGCCGGCAGGCGGGCGGGCAGGGCTCGCCGCACAGCCCGCGGCACGGGTGCCCGCACGCCAGCGCGCGCGCACACCACTCCGAGCACGGCGCGCGCGAGCACACAGCGCCGCACGCGTGCGTGCACGACGAGTGCGGGCACGAGCGCATGCAACGCTCCTGCACACACAATCGTATGAGTTACAATGGGAAAGGCCGGTGAAAACTTTTTGTAGAGAGCGCTGATCCATTCTGTACAATGAGAGAAAGAAACAGAAGATTAATGGTCCTTAACTAGTATGCAGTCAACGAGCTTTTCTTAGACAAAAACCTTCCCTGTGACGTTAATCTAGAGGTTTTATAATTTAAGTACATTTCAAAAACCGGTGCATTTCAATTTCGGAGCAATTCAACATTAAGTTATTTTCGCGAAAATAAATAGAACTACTTCGCGCCATACAAATTTAGGTTTTCTAAGAACCAATGGTGGAGATGTCACTTTGACAGTTGCCTTTCCATTTGACATACAGTACATTATTCTTAACACAAAGATGGACGTGAACGTACTGAGCACGGCGTGCAGGGTGCGCCGCACGGTCTGCCGCAGATGGAGTGCGGGCACTTCACCGAGCAGCGGCGACGGCACGGCGGGCACACCTGGTTGCACGGCTCCTCACACCTGAAACATCAAACATGTAAAGAACTGACTTCACTTAGCCTTCATCTTTCCGAAAGTAAATGCTCGAGCTACAGTAAAAAATACTTAGATCACTATAGTTGTGCCTATAATATTTGATGAGTTCCCTCCATTTATCCATATCCCATCATCATATCCTGACTTCATGACAATGGGACAAACTGTAAATGAACTCTTAAAAAAAAGAATTTTTCAAATTAGTCCAGCCGTCTTCGAATAATCGCTGAACATATTGAGAACCTCCTCCTTCGTAATCTTGAAGTCAGTTGAAAACAGCTGGACTCGAACATAGACGCGGTGCGTACCTGTGTCCGCAGATGTTGAGCTGGTGGCAGCGCGCGGCGCACGGCTGGTGCAGGCGGCCCTGGCGGCAGCCGGAGCACGAGCCGCCACACGCGTGGCCACAGAGCAGCACAGCACCGCACGGCGCCGTGCACGCAGCGAGCAACGTCGCCACAGGTACAGAACCTAGATAATCAACAATTTGGACGTCGTTTATTCGTATTTATTTTTTTGGCAACCATATATGGGTGAGGTCATACTCATTTATTTCTTTGTAAAACACAGGTACATGAAATTATGTTATAATTTTTAATTAAAAAAAAAAAAAATTCCATGCAATGTTTAGTAATTAAATTGCATGTTTATTACAAAAACACTCAAACTTGATGGATAAAGCAAAATAACTGTTTTGGTTACCTACCGGATTGCATAGCTTGATACACGCTACACGGAAGCAGGACATCATGACCGCAGACCGCTTGGGACCTTTGCTCCGTGACCTCCGAACAAGTGGCCGGGTCACACGGCTTGTCGCACCGCTCCGGGCACGGGTGCCCACAGGTCATCGTGCGTTCACATTTCTCTTTGCAATGCTTGCGGGTCGGCTCCGTTCCACATTCGATCACTATCTCGTGATTGCAATCGGGTATTGTTTTCTTCATCTGTCAATAAAATAGCGTTTTACTGAAATTGTAGCGTAAGATACGAAAGGTCCAATAAAACAGATAAAAAAATACTTGGCCACACTAATGTCAAATTTCGTTTGACTTGTTTTAATCCGTCACAAAAATTACTGATCGAAATGCATCCGCATCCAAGGCCTATTCCAAAATACGATAGCCTGACGTTAATGGCATTGGGTCCTGCATAATGTTGGGCCATGGGCCATGGCTCAGGCTCAATAAGGGATTGATTACTTGCTATAACCACAGATTATATAATAGTTCTTACTATAACTACGACAGACAGACTGATATGGTGAAACTATACGACATCGGTTACACGCTAATTCTGGCGTCAGTACAGTCCAACATTCTGGTCACAATGATGAGAGAATGATCGTGTAACCCTTGGACTGACGGATGGACTGATGAAAATTCAATATTACCTACATGTAAATCCTCAGTCCATTCTGATTATTCTGAATGATAGAAACGACTGAACTGACGCCAGAATTAGCGCGTAACCGATGTCTGTGGGTCATTAATTAACGAATGACTACACGTATAAACACTATTTTCACTTCTCATGCTCGTAAAGTTCGACTTAAAGTCGTGCGTAGACGACATAAAATCGCTCTTTGTACTCTTTACACAGCTTTACTTTATGCAATAAAGTCTATTGCATAATGTAAAATTTTCTTTTAAAGTAAGACAATGAGGCTCAACAGCCAAACACAGTCAAAATAAATTACACAATTTAATTGAGCAGTAAAATTTCGAAGACTACTGAAACTAGTTGTTTTATTTTATTCATTCAATAATTGTTTGACTTCCGTGTTTCCTATTATTAAATTAATAAAATAGGAGTTCATTATCTTTTTTAAATGCCCTGAAATGTTTTTATGACTTGGCAGAAAACAAGTATCTAAGTCTTAAATTCACATGTTGAAAAAAAAACACAAAAAAATTAATTGGTGGCAATTGGTTATTTTGTATGTTCTTACACTTAACAATGATTTTGTTGTTTAAATTGAAGTGTAAATATAACCCAGAACTATTGAACGATTGACCATAAATAATTGCACTGTCGCCTGCTAGTATGTTAATCGAGCCATATCGAGCAGAGTGCACAAAATATATTACAACAAATATTGCCGCCAAAATCAATATTCTTTTATATGGTATTGTTTTATTTGCTAACAACTGAAATTTTCCTCGCAATCGAAGTGAAAAGCAGAATGTATACCTCAGGCATAAATGCCCATTTTTATCCTCAACTAAATAGCCTCGGATAAATATGGATGTTTTACAATCTACTATTGTTCGTAAACGATACCTTTTGCTCGCAATCCCCGCATTTCTCAAAGCACACTTTCTTGCAGTGGTGTCCGCAGGGCAGCGAGCGCGCGCACTTCTCGCGACACGGCTCGGCGTTCACATCTTCACGACAGGCCACCCGTTTTGAATGTTTGCAACCAGACCGTTTCTTGTTAACCTGTGTTACGAAATATTTATATTAACTATTCCATACTGGCACCTATAAATTCTCGTAAGCTCACTTTTATTATTTTCCTGACGTTTCGAGCATGTCGTAACGCTCGTGATCGAAGGCAGACAAAAAAATCGAAATCGTAATCGTGTGAGTTTGGCACGGCTCAGTTATATAAACCAAGGTTCCGCTCGGCAACATAATCTCAAGAATTCGTGTTAACGCTAGTTAAACGTAGAAACAAGGCCTTATTAGGAGTAGATCCGGTCTCCTCACGATGTTTTGTTTCATCCAAAAGCAGCTGGTAAATATTAAATGATATTTCGTACGTAAGTTCCAAAGAACACAGTGGTAGAGCCGGGATTTGAACACGAGGCCTCCGGATTGAAAGGCACAGACGTGATTGAGTCTGACACTTATAATACTATTTTGTCTAATAAATTGAAGTACTTTATTATTAAATAAAATACCTACCATATTAGGGCGGCCACTGACTATCAGTCCGCCTGCGTTTTGTTCTAACTGACATTGACAGGGCGAGACCGTCAGGCAGATTGCAGGCGGACGGATAGTCGGTGGCCGGCTTTAATAAAATAAATACAAGACCATACCTGAATTTCACATGGCAGGCATGGTTCGCCACATGCTAATGGGCATTGGTGATCACCAAAATCTCCTTCCAAATTAGCGGTGCAGTCTTTCTTTGGTCTCGGGCAAGGTTTTTCGCATTTGTACTAAAATATTTAAAAAACACTGAGATAAGTACGTAAGTACTTCCATATACGATACAGAACTGATACCAATCAATATCTATGTTTAGGTACTGGTATGTTTAACCAGTGTAAAAATCGAGAAAAAATATTTTTTGTTTGGGTGCCCCCTTCGTTTTAGCCCGGGCGCACACAGAAGGCGGTCACCGGAGTTCTGCGTCCGCGATCCATTGGACTTATATGGAACGCAAACGCAGAACTCCGGTGACCGCCTTCTGTGTGCGCCCGGGCTTAGGGTTCCGTACCCAAAGGGTAAAAACGGGACCCTATTACTAAGACTCCGCCGCTGTCCGTCCGTCCATCTGTCACCAGACTTTATCTCATGAACCGTGATAGTTAGAATATTTAAGGGGGCTGCCATACAATCCCACCTAAATCGTCATTAGTATTTTAGTTAAGGTTAGTTTTAATTTATTTTTAAGTATTTTTAATTTTTGACAATTTTTTGGTATTTAAATTCGTCATTTGGGTATCAGGTGCTGAAGCGAAGTAACCTCTGTGGAATGCAAGTTGAGTTATTTCGAAAGCGGTATAATATCTGACCATAGACCATAATTATATATTATCTAGTCTGGCTGGTCAATAAGTGCCGTAACAGTGAAAAAATAAGCTATACTCATACTCATCCCTTTTTTAGTAGCGAGGGTACTAGCGGAAGAAAGAAATGGTATGATTCTCTCTGTCTATACCTGAAGTAAAACAAACCCTGGCCAAGCCATAGAATCTATACAATATGGTCCTTAGTAGTATTCTTCTGATACTCACGTTCTCGTGGTCAGGGTCGTCGTTGACGTGGCACCTGCGAATGCAAGCATGGCCGCAGTTTAGCCGCCCGGCCTCACAGTTCTCTACACAATGCACGTTTGATATCCTCATATAACATGGCTTGGTCGCCTGAAAATTAAAAAATGCATTTAAGTTAAAAATACTGCCGTGAAGTCATTTTTATAGTATTTTATGCAATCGTGACATAAAGAAGAGCTTTTCAGTCGAGTACCGCGTTTAGGCCACGACAACGAAGCTTGCTGAGTGGCTTAAGTAAGGTACGAGATTGAAAATATATGTCAGGATTGTATACAATACTTTTTCTACGAGTACTCAAAATAGGCAAATCGGTAAGAAATGAGTTCGACGAATTTCAATCTCCTGGTGAGCGTGCCAGCGCCCCTCTTGCTTATTAACAAACATAGCGAAGAAGACAAATCCCCAAACGTTAACAATGCGTCGTTCAAGAACTCCATCCTGATCGTCATCAGCAGTTCCACTTCATCAATTATCACTCCTGTAGGCGACGCATATAATTAATGTAGACTGTACCCTAGATTTACTGCCTTAAGTTTAATGTTTTAATTTTAGTACTGGTTATGCCCTCTAGTGTCACATATAGAAATTAAAGCTATATAAAAACATTGGTGGGTAGCGAGCGCCTGTCATGCGCTTCACAGGTCGGTAGTTGATAGTTGCTACGTACATTTTCCAAAATTCACATCCGCCGCGTGGCTACTCGCTCGCACCATAGTTTTTGGCATTGTGTTTCCTAAATTTACGCGTTTTATTAGTCCTGTCACCTACAATAAAGTGGTCTTCGAACCAGATCTGTGCTAGAAGTGATGATAAATACGCCATCGCAGGTTAAAACGCGTAGACAACACCGCCGCGAACTCGAATTGCAAATGGCGAGTGCTTCAAGTAATGTGCCCGTGGAACCTATAGTTAAGCAAGTACCGAACCTCGGCTCCGATAAGGATCAAGTTAATCAGCCGAAGGATTTGGAACATGTGAAAATGGAAACACCAAAAAGTGTACACGGTTCAATTTCGTCAGCCAAGTCGAAGCTATCCACGTCATCATCCATTGCAAGACGAAAGCAATTGGAATTTGAAGCCGCTCAGGCCAAGGCCCAGATCAAGTGTGCGCTTATAGATAAAAAGTTAGAAGCTGACCTGGCGAAAGTTGATGCCGAAGAATCGCTGAGTGAGAGTGAGCACGGTAGTGCAGCGAGCGGAGGCGCGCTTAGCAACAGAGCGCGATCGAACGTTGAACAATGGTTAAGTCATCACGACGAAACAACGTACATGCCGCAGCCAGATGCGCCTTTCCAGCCACAACGGGAAGCACTACCAGCCAATCCTACACCTGCACCTGTCAACATACCTATAGTCCAGCAACCCGACGTTCCGAAGGACAGCATTCGTGACCTAGCGCTTACCTTGAAGGACATCATGACAAGCTCGTCAGCCAAGCGTGAGGATCGCCTGCTTAGTCGCCTGTCTACACCACGAGATTTACCCGTGTTTAGCGGTGACAGCGTCGAATGGTTGCACTTTAAGAAAGCCTACACGGAGTCTACTCGAGTCTGTGAGTTCAGTGAGTCTGAGAACCTGGAAAGACTACGTAAAGCACTGCGAGGCGACGCTAAGGACACGGTTACCGCTCTGCTGATCGGTAACACCCCGCCCGCAGCTGTTATGGAAGCCCTCGAACTAAGGTTCGGCCGATCAGATGTCATCATCATGAACCTTACGACGCAGCTGAAGAAGCTACCATCGTTACCCACGTCGTACCATCATGATCTAATTGATTTCTCAATTAAGGTAAATAACTGCGTAGCAACAATAGGTGCACTAAATAAGCCAGATTACCTACGCAGCCCCGAGCTCGCATCTGCTGTTCTTAGTAAGCTACCGAGCACCCTGATTGGCAAATGGACCGATTACGCCTTCAAAAAGTTAGAAGAAGATCAGCCTAAGCTGACCCTGATCGCTGCATTTCTTAAACAAGAGGCACAGATGTTATCATTAGTTGGAATGGCACAGGTACGTGAACAAAATAAGCCGAGTGAAATAAAACCTACATCAACAAAATACTCAAGTGATAACAGAGTACGTACTAATAACCGGCCCATATTAACAACAACGGCCGTCGAGGAAAACAAAGATTGCAAGTTTTGTAGAAAAGGATTTCACCCGCTGCCAGAATGCCATGTGTTCAAACGTGCCATGCGACGTGACAGATGGAGGTTCGTCAAATCACAAGGTCTGTGTTATTGTTGTCTGACGTCACGACACGATAGAAATGCATGCCCCGCGCCCAGGTGCGACATAGATGGATGTGGACTCGCACACCATAGGATACTACACTGGAAGAAGCCTACGTCATCGCAATCAGCTGACGCGGTCGTCGACCCGCCGCCCGAGCCGGCCCCAGCGCAGGCTCAACAGCCGGCCCCGGCGCCGGCGCCCTCGGATCCCGACACCGTAGCCCATGTTACATCGAATTGTGATAATACTTTTTCTATGGATCGCGTCGCGTTAAAAGTAGTATCAGTGCGTCTACGTGGACCTAAGGGTACTGTAAGTACATACGCTCTTTTGGACGATGCCGCTTCAGTGTCATTAATCGACCCAGACCTAGCAACCGAACTAGGTCTCAAATGCGAACAATCGCGTGCTATAAAGTTTACCGACGCGTTTGGACTCGAAGTGTATCAAAAAGAAGCACCGACCGTTACCGCGCAGATAAGTGGACAAAACAATAACAATAGTTATGACATTAAGTTGCGTAAAGTGTCTAAGTTAAATTTACCAGCACAAAATTTGTCTGTAATTAACAACTTGAATTGCCCACGTTTAGCTCATATTAAGGATTATGTGTGCAAAAGTTATGTTATTCCACGCATTCTTATTGGGGAAGATAATTATTTCTTAATCGCTCCGATTGAAATAATTGAGGGTGATAAAAACGAGCCATATGCATCTCGATGCAAATTAGGTTGGTCAATCCATGGTAATTGTGGTCGCACTCACTCTCACGCTGCCAATGTTTTCCATCTCAGTCATACAGACGGGGACGATATTAGTGACTTGAATGAGTTAATTAAACATTCTTTCTCCTTAGACTCCATAGGAATTTCAACCTTACAGCGTGAAAATAGCGATCATTTAAGGGCGATGCAGATTTTAGAAGATACATCACGCCTTATCGGGAATCAATGGGAAGTTGGTCTGCCGTTCAAGAAGGACGTATTCACCATGCCGGATACACGCGAAGCTGCCTTTACGCGACTACAGTCTTTAATGCGCAAATTCGCTAAAGACGACGCGTACGCAGATCGCTACCGAGCTGAGGTAAACAAGCTATTTGCCGCTGGCTACGCACGTGTGCTCAAGGAAAATGAACTCTCAGCGGACCGCATATGGTATCTCCCGCACTTTGGAATCCAGAATCCGAATAAACCGGGTAAGTTGCGACTTGTTTATGATTGTGCTGCAAAAGTAAATGGAAATTGTCTTAATAGTTATTTGTTAACGGGACCAGACTTATATAATTCACTTATGGGAATAATGCTCAGGTTTCGCGAGAATAAAATAGTTATAATCGGGGACATTAAAGACATGTTTTTAAGGGTGAAAATAAGGCCGGAAGATCAACATGTACTACGTTTTTTATGGCAGGAATCTCCGAGCGCGCCCGTAAAAACATGTGTTATGCAAAGTCTATTGTTTGGTGCAACTTGCAGTCCTTTCATAGCTCAATTTATTAAAAATAAAAATGCATCGAAGTACGATGACCTATATCCGGAGGCGGTAAATGTTATTGTTAATAGTCATTATATGGATGATTGTTTATATTCGACTACTAGTGTCGAAAATGCAGTTAAGTTGATTAAACAAATCACTTTTATTCACAAACAGGGTGGATTTGAAATACGAAACTGGTCCAGCAATAGTCAGGAGGTATTGCAACATATACCTACCGATGCACTAGCGCAATCAGCTGTTCACTTTAAGGACGGTGTCATGAACACAACTGAGCGAACATTAGGGTTAATGTTTCATCCCTCAGATGATACTTTTGGGTTTAAAATTTCTTTTAATCGTGTCTCACAGGAGATATTAAATGGAAATGAGGCTCCTACAAAAGCAAAAATGCTTAGTCTCATCATGTCGGTTTATGACCTTCACGGTTTTTTGTCGCCTTTTATTATAAAAAGTAAAATAATATTCCAGAACGTACATCGTAGTGGCGTAGATTGGAACTGCCGCATCCGACCCGAGGAGCATGCGAGCTGGGTAAGGTGGCTTGACGAGCTTAAACTGCTAGCATCGCTGCGCATACCCCGGCATTATGCTGACGCAGGAGCATGGACGCCATGCTACGACGACTCGGCGGATGGGGTAAGTGACCCCACCATTATAGGTACTGAACTACACGCCTTTTGTGATGCCAGTAGTAAGGCTTACGCCGCCGTAGTTTACTGGCGCTTCACTCGCTCAGATGGGACTGTGAACGTATGTTTCGTGGCAAGTAAAAGCAGAGTAACCCCCCTTCGTCCGGTTTCGATACCGAGATTGGAACTTCAAGGTTGTTTGCTCTCTGCACGTCTCGCCGCCACAGTACAGAGCGAGCACAAGGATATTAAGGCGAACAAGAGATATTTTTGGACCGATGCAAATACGGCCCTCCAATGGATTGGTAGCGACCCTCGAGATTATAAACCATATGTCGCACACCGCCTTGGCGAGATAGACGAGTTAACCATTGCGTCAGAGTGGCGTTACGTACCGACCGCCATAAACGTAGCTGACGTGGCCACGCGTGAGGACGCGCCCCCGCTGCGGTATGACGATCTATGGTTCCAGGGCCCTAAGTTCTTACGTCAACCCGAAAGTGAGTGGCCTAAGGATCTCAGGAGTTCTAAGCAGCTCGAGGAGGCTCTCTGCGAACGTAAGGTAATCAGCGTCGTGTCCTCGGCCGACTGTACTAGCACGTTACCGGTACCTAACGAAAATAACTTTTCGTCGTGGATTCGATTACTTATGACAACCGCTCGAATATTGTTATTTGTTAAAAAGTGTCAACGTAAATGCAATCGAATCGATAACGAGCTGATGCAATCGGCAGAGGAACTGTTGATTAACAAATGTCAACATGATACTTTCTACGCAGAAATTGACTGCTTAAAGAAAAGTAAGCCGTTACCGAAAGATAGCCGGCTACTACAATTAACACCTTATCTTGACGACGCGGGCCTACTACGCGTAGGAGGCCGTATCGACAAGACTGTAGGTGTCGAGGAGTCTACGAAGAGACCAGTGATTCTTGATGGCAAGCATCGAATCACAAGACTTCTCGTGGAGCACTACCACAGACGAGCACTGCACGGAGCTCAAGAACTAGTAGTTAATGAGCTAAGGCAGCGCTACTGGATATTGCAACTGCGACCGACTGTACGCGCGGTCGCAGCTCATTGCCTACTGTGCAGATTTCGGCGCGCCGCGCCGCAGCCGCAGCGCATGGGCGACCTTCCGTCTGCCAGCCTGCAGCACAACCGTCGTCCATTTTCTTTCACTGGCATAGATTTTTTCGGCCCAATGGAGGTAACTATAGGCCGTGGTAGGCAGAAACGTTACGGGATGCTATTTACATGCCTGACGGTTCGCGCCGTTCATATTGAAATAACGGACAGCCTTACCACTGATTCTACCATTATGGGCTTGAGAAGGATGATGGCACGCAGAGGAGTCCCTACCGTGATTTATAGTGATAATGGGACCAATTTGAAAGGAGCTGACTTGGAGCTGAAGCGCAGTATCGCTGAACTAGACAGCGACGCTCTGCGCAATGATGGACTCGTGAGAGGAATCGAATGGCGTTTTATTCCTCCAGGCGCTCCAGAGATGGGTGGAGCGTGGGAGCGCATGGTGCGCACGGTAAAAACAGCCCTGCGAGCTGTACTGAAGGAGCGCGCACCCCGCCCAGAGACTCTCTCGACCCTGGTGGCCGAGGCCGAGGCTCTGGTCAACAGCAGACCGATCACGTACGTATCTACGGACCCTAACTACCCGAAGCCCTGACGCCCAATCATTTTTTGATCGGTACGTCATCGAATGGACCCACGTTTGGTAAGTATGATAATGACGATCTCCGGCTAAGACGTCAGTGGCGTATAGCGCAACGTTTAACCGATATGTTTTGGGCACGTTGGCTCAAAGAGTATTTGCCAACACTTCTGCCGCGACAGAAGTGGACTCGTGAAAATCGGTGCTTACAGGTAGGAGATTATGTTATTTTAGTCGAACCTAACTTAGACCGTGGTTCATGGCGGCATGGAGTAGTGAGTGCGACACACGCCGGTAACGACGGACGTATTCGTGTTGTAGATGTCCGTACGCGCACGGGAATTTTGCGCCGCCCCGTCACACGCGTCGCCTTACTTGCACCAGAGATGGCTCGTGATGACTAGTCATCACTAAGGGGGTGGGATTGTAGGCGACGCATATAATTAATGTAGACTGTACCCTAGATTTACTGCCTTAAGTTTAATGTTTTAATTTTAGTACTGGTTATGCCCTCTAGTGTCACATATAGAAATTAAAGCTATATAAAAACATTGGTGGGTAGCGAGCGCCTGTCATGCGCTTCACAGGTCGGTAGTTGATAGTTGCTACGTACATTTTCCAAAATTCACATCCGCCGCGTGGCTACTCGCTCGCACCATAGTTTTTGGCATTGTGTTTCCTAAATTTACGCGTTTTATTAGTCCTGTCACCTACAACTCCTTTTGAAATCTTGAAGCCTGTTAAAAAGCAGGGTAAGTCCCAATCCCCAAGAGCGCATTAATTTTCATAAAAAGCTTCTTTCGCATACAACTACCTGGTGTGCTCAAAGCCGGTGGCTCTTCATATAACGCTGGTACAGTTGACACTTTGTACTGCAGCTGAAGTGACACTTGTAACCTTCGATGCAACTGATTTTCCTAAACATTTCATAGCTATACCTTATGTCCACAACCAGGGAGCGTGACTGTAACCTCCTCCTCGCAGTGGACGGCCGGGTGGTCTGGTGCCATATAGCACGGTATTGCTCTCGTGTGTCCACAAGGTAACAGTTTCTCCATGTAACGAGTGCACGGGCGACACCTTGTACTGCAGGGGAACGGGCAATTGTGACCTTCGATTTCGCAGATTTTTCTAAGAAAAAAAACATCAGTCACTTACTTTTGTTTCATTGGAAATTCTGCTTTGCTTTGTAACTAACTAAGCAAAAATGTCAGAGTACCAATAAAGTTTTGGAAAAAAGAACGGAACAATCTGCAGTAGCTAGGGCCGCTAGGACGTATCACCACGTTCACTAGAGTGGCAAAATAAAGCAATATACAAAATAATAAGGAAGCGGCTGACGAGTGGATCTCACTGCTCGCAAGTCTTATACGTAGCTTATAATCTGGACCTTTTCATATCTAGAGTCAATACACATTTTTAGATAGGAATGCTGCCCTCCCACACCTAAATGTCATTTACTATCACGTGAGATGATGGTCAAATACCACCTTAATGGCCGATTAAAACAAAAAATATTACCTTTCGCATGCCCTAGTACATAGTATGTCGGTGTGAGCGATGTCGTAGGCATGGCACATGCGTGGGCAAGGATGGCCACAGGACAGGTTATATTTACAGTCTAGCAGGCAGCCGCCTTCGGGTACCTTCACAAAATCTTCAAGTGATGTAATCTGGAAGAACATATTATGTGTAAAACGGAGTTCAAGCTATAAACTTAGTAAAGATTGTTATTTTTTGGTACTACTTACTAATATGTCTTAGATCTATGGGTCGGACTAAAATGGACGCTTGGTCCGTGGCAAAGATATCGGATATTCGGTAAGGTTGGGAAAATTTTAAAGTTTACAGGTTAACATGTATAGTGACAGTAGGTCCCACGAAAGTTTAAATTCAATAACCAGTGATTGAAAACCGAATCATGGTTTTGCTACTTTAACTGGATCCGAGCTTAGGTAGATGCCTTAGAAGTAGTGAGTTACTGAAACCTATATCGGTAGGTAGTGGGTAGGTGTACAACATACATATGTTATAACCACGGTTAATTTACTAGGCGAATCGACATGTCAAACTGTGGCACGTGGATATCACACTTTAATCGCTAGTGGACAGAGTGATATCCATCTTTCCACGCCTAAATGCCAAATTTACAGTAAGTAGGTCTCGCTAGAATTTTGTATCGATTTTGACGTAAGTAAGTGGATATCACTCTTTTGTGAATCCATAGAGATTTCGGGTGACACAAAAGTGTGATATCATAGTTGTCTTACAAGCGACTGTCAGTTTTGCCATGTCGAAAAGGTTGCCAAATAACACAAACTTGGTAAGTATTTAGATAGATACATACCGCAGTTATTTCGCCGTGATTTTCGCACTTGAGGCTCAAACTTGACCCCAGAGATCCGTTGTCAGCCAATGTCTTAGCTATATTGGTCCAAAGCGGGGAATTCCTCTTCAGCAACTCGATGTTTCCAAGTATAAAGAAACCTGTTCATAAAATAGTTCATTGCTTTCATTCTCAGAGTAACTGAGACAGATGTAAGTTTGAGCCACTTAAGAAATATTACTTTAACAATTAGTAGAAGTATTGTAATTATAGCACCATTGTGTTTTTATCAAATTCTCTACTAAATATTCTGATTATATGCTGTAGAATTTAAGATATCATATATTTTTACATCGTTACGCAATGTAATCTAAGATTTAATTTATTATCAAAACATCAGACGTAGCCAGATTCATGGCGACCCTGTCAAAAAACTAGGTACCGCGTTAAATACATAGTAGATAAGCGATTTAAAAAGCCCTACCCAAAAAATCTTTTTGTCGAACTATAAATAGGCATAGCAGGCAGGTGTATGTGAAGTCCCCAATCCGCTTTGGGCCAGCGTGGGGGCTATAGCCCGATCCCTCTTGTGCATGAGAGGAGGCCTGAGCTCAGCTGCTCTGCTATGTATATTGGCTAACATATTATTATTTTATACATAAATAGGCACAGGGTTTACTTTATACCTTCTCTGGCTCTGGACAAGGCCACGCAGATCCTGTTCTCGGTGCCCAGGAAGCCGATGCTGTCGTTGTCGTTGTTCCGCACCAGCGACAGCAGGATTATCTTCGACTCCTCGCCCTGGTAGTTGTCCAGCACTGTGATCTTCACGTCTGACAGATGGTCGTACAATGACCGTTGCTAAACAAAAATCAATATACTTTTTAGACGAATGTGATGCATTTTTTCGTTTTGTTGTCGTAGATGGCAATCAGGCATATCGCCGCGTCAAGGTCAAAACCAAATACCTATCTACTAACAGAGACTATAGAGATATAGACGACCACAGCCTAAGAACTTTTTAAAGCTCAAGTCGATTGCGCGCCCTCTGTCCGAAAGCCGCCTAAAGATACCGAATTTGTAAGAAGAAATATCACCTGCACTGCTACTCCACCTAGTAGCTACTAGTTTACTACTAGTACGCTATTTGTTACTAGGTGGAATAGCTGTGCAGCTGACATTTCATTTCATTACAAATTCGGTATCTTTAGGCGACTTTCGGACAGAGGGCGCGCAATCGACTTGAGCTTCAAAAAGTTCTTAGGCTGATAAGATAAAAAGATAAAAGATATTTATTCTTCAATTTAGGCACATTACAATGCACTTATGAACGTCAGAGAGAAAAGAAACTACCACCGGTTCTAACCCTACACCTCTGACCCGAGAAGTATTACTTATTACCGGCAACTAACTCGGCGGGACTTATTTTTTCAAAACAGTACTACAAATACATTAAAGATACTATATACAATAATGCGTAGTTCTTCAAGAAGGCATATCAAAACAGCTTGAGAGACAGACATGTACCTGCCTATTGTGTAATTAAAATGAAAAATAAAAATAAAATCCAAATCTGACTGCTTCGCAATACGTTTGATATTCTTTCTTACTTGAACTGTGTCCTCTAAATGTTTAGATGATTTTATAGATTCTGGTTTGGGCCATGCATATATGTCTGTCATATAGTCCTCGACCCTGTAATAACCCTTTGACATTAAAGTTTTTTTCAAGTATTTCTTAAGAGCGGGAAATGATAGATTCAAAACATCGACGGGTAACTTGTTATAAATATGAATACCCTGGCCAAAAAATGACTTATATGCTTTGCGGACACGACATCGTCTGGTAGCAAGCTTGTTTTTAATTCTAGTGTTATAGCTGTGGATGTCAGAATTCTTCTTGAATGTGTGTATATTCTTTACAACAAAAATAATATTATCATAGATATATTGGGACGCAAGAGTTAAAATATTAATTTCTTTAAATAATTCTCTAATTGATGTACCTGCCTTTAAGTTATACATAAAGCGAATGGCTCTTTTCTGTAAAACAAAAATAGTCTGTATGTCAGCTGCTTTGCCCCAAACCAGAATTCCATATGACATTACACTATGAAAATAACTATAATAAACTAAGCGAGCTGTCTCAATATTAGTCAGTTGTCTAATTTTTCTAACGGCATGAGCGGCTGAACTTAGTCTAAGAGCGAGTTTTTTTATATGAGGACTCCATTGTAAATTTTTGTCCAACGTTGAACCAAGGAACACAGTTTTATCTACTATATCTAAACATTCACCATTTATAACTATATTAGTGTCCATTGGTGCCACGTTTGGCAAAACAAATCGAATACATTTAGTTTTCTTAGCATTAACAGATTGATTTGAGAAGTAACAGATTGTTAGTAGTAAACCAGTTTAGTACGCCAGCTAGTGTATTGTTAATTACAGATAAATCATTTGATTGCCGTTCAACTTTGAAAATTAAAGATGTATCATCGGCAAACAAAATCATACCACAAAGGTTTTGTACTACACAAGGTAAATCATTTATATAAACCAAAAACAGGAATGGGCCCAGAATGGAACCCTGTGGCACTCCTAATTTTACTAAAGTCCCTTTAGACTGGGTTTTATTTACAACAACTGTTTGTGTTCTATTGCTAAGGTAAGAAGACATGAGACTCAGGGCATTTTCTGAAAGACCATAGTGCTGTGGTCGTCTATATCTCTATAGTCTCTGCTACTAATAAACTGAAATCCAAATAGTCGTTGCTGCCTTTAGGGTCAAAGGCAAAAATTAAATCCAGATAGTTCTTTAGTGTCGGAGGCCAAGATCCACTTTGGGTCGCTGCGCCACTGCAGTAAGTAAGTAAGTTGGTTCTGCCTTTAACCCAGGGTTTAGAATACTTACTCTTCGCATATAAAACATCTGGCCAGAATAGGCAGCTACAATAGTAACATCATCAGGTTTGTATCCTTGTTGCATCAAATAATTCGCCAGTCGAAGGGTGAAGTCTGCTTCAAGGGTGTTAGTTCGAGTAGAGTTGTCATCCTCGTTCTGTTAAAAAAGAAACAGAAAAAATTTATAGGCTTCTGCGACAATGATTGATTCAAGAGTAAAAGGCAAAAAAATGCAATTCATCAGATATTGAAATTCGAAAAACTTTCGAGAGAGTAGGTAAATGTACACACCTGTTCCATGTAGTTGTGAGAAAAGAAGAAAAGATTGTGTGCGACGCCGCGCACGGGCGGGAAGTCCTCGACAGAGCGGTGGTTCTGCAAGTCCGGGTAGATGTGCGGCGATACGAGCGCGGCGATCTCGGGGCGCATGCGGTGCTGCACGCCGAGCCGGCGGCTGTGCACGCCGTTGCGGATCATGCGCTCGAACAGCGACACCTCCATGTCGTAGTGCCGCGCCAGCCGCATGTAGGCCGCCGACGGCCGCAGCTGCTGGTGGTCCCCTGCACATACCAAAATACCGTCACCCCGGCTGCTTCGTCATCATCCAGCTTAGGTACATATTGGTAGAGTCAGACTATGTACGCACTAGTGCACCACAAAGAAGAAAGCCTAAGGAGGCTTTCTTCTAATAAATATCTTCTTCTTCTTTCTTTTATAATAAGGATTATAGATCTATGCTCTGCACCGACTTTCCAAGCGCAATGTGTGGACGAGTCAAGTCAAGCAAGTAAACTTTTATAATGGCAGGTCTAGTCCATTTTAACATTGAGAAGTCCATGGGGAATTGCGAAGTTAACTTTGTCTGGCTATATACGTAACAACAAGGATTTCAGATTCTCATATCACAGATGAAAAATTTCGTCTTTGCTAATGAACCATAGAAAACGAATGCTGCAGCGAAAACATGTGATAAAATACTGGTGTACCGCAAGGGTCTATTCTGTCCCCAACTCTGTTTTTGCTGCACGTCAACTATGCCATGTCGATGACATCGTTCAATCCGATGTAGAGTTGATACGACAGCACATGTTACCACCTCACCGCTGGCTTTCAAAACTATTGTAAGGAGTTCTTTAAGAAATTAATACTTATAGTAGGGTTTTGTCTCAGTACAAATGCGAAAAAAATTGTGCGCATCGAGAAAAAGTTGTGAATTTTTGACCATAGATAGAGTGAGCAAAGATGAATATTTTTTAGTATTGGCGGTCTGTAAAATTTTTGGACCTTCACGTCAAAATCAGGGGTCCCGTGCAATATGTTATTACTCTCTGGTTAAGACTGCTAGGGGTTGTTTGGTATCGTTTCCGTGTAAAACAGACATGCAGAATTCATTTCTGATATTAAAAATGTAAAATTTTGAATTAAAAAAAAAGTTGTGCCGCGAGGAAAAACACAATTTTATTTTTATTTTTTTAGAACGTCATATAACTAATATATATCCTTTATTTCAAATAATAAAAAATATTATAAAGAAGCATATTTAATATAGATTATAGAAACATATACATTTTATACATCTTTAATACAAAAATCTTCTGGTTTTTTTTTTACTTAGGTTGAGTAACGGAAAACAGACGTCGCGTAGTTTGAATTGTGACGGTTTATGTTAAAGTTAAGGAGGAAAAATATGTTTTTATTTATTGTATTTTTTTATTTCTGCATTTTGTGAAGTTATTATGAATAAAATTTACTAATAACAAGCAATACATGCATTTAAAGGTCAATACGCTACGGATGTTCACGTTCACATTGATTATCGATACTTACTATGGAGAAAACATATACACCACGAAGCAAACATTTTTTTTCGCGTAGATTTTGTATACTAAAAGCCTAAAAATTGTATATATTTAGAAACTACATTAAATATGCTCCTTTATAATATTTTTTATTATTCGAAAAAAAAATGATATATATTAGTTATATGACGTTCTAAAAAAAAATAAAAAAATGTGTTTTTCCTCGCCACACAACTTTTTTTTTAATAAGAAATTTTACATTTTTAATATCACAAATGAATTCCGCATGTCTGTTTTACACGGAAATGATACCACACAACCCCTAGCAGCCTTAACCATAGAGTAATAACGTATTTCACAGGACCCCTGATTTTGACGTGAAGGTCCAAAAATTTTACGGACCTCCAATACTAAAAAAATATTTATCGTGGGCCATTCTATCCATGGTCAAAAATTCACAACTTTTTCTCGATGCGCACAATTTTTACAAATTCGAGCTCTGCTATTAGGTTATGAAGAGTTGACAACTTTCATGTGCGATTCCAGAACTTGCAAGCATACAGAGAAAAAGCCGGATACGATTGGCATAAGGTGGGTTATTTTCTTAATTGACACTCATATCTATTAAGTATAAAATAAAACATTACCAATAAGGATCAAGTGCTGGCAATTTTTCGTGAGAGACGTGACTATGTGCGCCTCTAATACCTCTGCCGCTTCTTCCACTATCACTGAAAAAATAATCCTTCAATCGTACAATATTTCCAATAAAGTATTACTTGGCTAACCGTTGCTATTTATCACAAAAAATAGGATCCATAAAAATATAAGTTTAAGATTTAAGACACGTGTGTTTTTCAATTCAATAAATAAAAACTGTATAAGTACAGAGTCAACCTTCCGCTCCTACGTTATTTGAACTTAACGGTTATTTATTCCTAGTGATAGGAGCTTTTATCGTAACAGAAGAATGCTTACTCGTATTAATGGGAATCTATACATGAGTACTGGATTTATACAACTGAAATTAAGTAGGTAATTACCTATTGGTGGTGCTACTTCTACCAGCAACTTCCGTAATCTCGCCGCTGCGCTAGTGGTCATACCAATAACCCTAGTATCTCTTAAGAGTGAACGGTCGGATATCATTCGTGCTTCTTCATAGGCTTCTGCAGCAGATTGCACCAATTCCTAAAATCATCACCTCAATTAACTTTTGAGCTTACTGTAGAACCTAGTTTTATTTGTATAAGGCTATCTATGGCGGTTATTATACTGATAAGGTTTCCGTTTACGGTGACGGTATCTGAAGTGCCTATAATGACACTAATATAAGTAGTATATTTTTTTTCTACTTTTCCTTTACAATACAAATACAAATACTCTTTATTGAACACCTCAAAAAAGGAAACAGCACAGAAAATACAGCAAATTTAGAGGTAAACAACAGGCGGTCTTATCGCTAAAGAGCGATCTCTTCCAGACAACCTTTAGGTAGCGGAATTCATTAAATAATTGATATCAGTAGGCGTTGCAAAGCAGTGGAGAAAAGTCTAGCAGAAAACATAAAAAAGATAAAATAAAATAAATAGGTAAAACAAAACAATATATTAATAGATAAACAAATAACCATATACTTAATATACAATACATTTTAACATTAAGTAAAAAATAAAATAAAATAAATTATACATACATATACAGTGCCAGCCCTATGGGGGGGGGAGATAAGTGTCAGGGACAAGATAAATAGTACAGTTTGAGGAGCTTTTTAAATGAAGAGGGTGACTGAGCACGCCTTACTTCTAGGGGCAGAGAATTCCAAAGTCTAACCGCTTGAAATGTAAAAGAACCGTTTCTGAAATTTGATGAGGATGATGGAACAGAAAGAATTAAATTCCGGGATGATCTGACAGAACGGAGGTAACTGAAACGCACCTTGAGGTAGCGGGGAGTTGCGGGATTAAAAAGCCTTTATTTCTAAGCATTGCGGTATCGTTAGCAGACGTTCTGCTTAAGAGGCTGACAAGACCCAATGACCTTCAAATTGACTTTACTTAAACAGTCATATAGCTATAAGAACTTGTTTTGGAAAAGTAAAAAAAATATACATTTTGTATGTTAATATTCATTATATTTAAAAGAACTTGGTTAATTCCAATACACGATTGGACGAAATCGGCTCGATAGAAAATAATTCCAAAGTTACATCTAAAATTAGCTTAAAACAATTGCACGTCTTTAGTTTCTTGGCTTATATGTCTGTAATTAAGGACCGCATTCCACCACACTAATACTAAAAACTTCGTTGCCTTAAATTTCTCAATTAATTCATAGTTTTTTTTTAAATTCATCATTTTGCAAAATTTGCAGTGAGCTCCCATACTAATCGTAACGCAGTGTTTCTCTTTCACTCGCGCTGAAAAAGATAGGGAGGGAATTTAGCTCTTATCATCCTCTTAATATAAAAATCTAAATATATAAAAGAAGAAACTGACTGACTGACTGACTGACATATCAACGCACAGCCTAAACCGCTGGGTCTAGAGTTTCCAAATTTGGCATGTAGGTCCCTTATAAGGCCTAGGGGTGCACTAAGAAAGGATTTTTCAAAATTCACCCCGTAAGGGGGTGAAATGGGGGTCCAAAGTTTGTATGGGGAAACAAGATTTGTTAGACTATTTTATTTGAAACTTCACCGGAGTATTCCTAACAATAAATTAGTAAACACGTGTTTCAGCTTTTTTGAAAATTTAACTCCTTAAAGGGGGAAATGGGGGTGAAAATGTCTGAAAATCAATATGGGTATCGTTTCTATGGTTTATCGGGTCGCTGATTACGAAAACAACAACCATTTTATTATACAACGTGGCAGGTGTAAAATATCATCCCCCAGGGGGTGAAATGGGGGTCCAAAGTTTGTATAGGGAAACAAGATTAGTTAGACTGTTTTATTTGAAACTTCACAAGAGTATTCCTAACAATAAATATGTAAACACGTGTTTCAGGTTTTTTGAAAATTCAACCCCATAAAGGGGGAAATGGGGGTGACAAAGTCTGATAATCAACATGGGTATCTTTTCTATGGTTTATCGGGTCGCTGATTACCAAAACACCAATGATTTTATGATACAACGTGGCGGGCGTGAAATATCATCCCTTTGTTGGGGTGCGATAGGGTTGAAATTACTAAATATCAATATGGGAGTCGATTTATGGTATTTTGGGACGTTAATTAAGTACGAAAATGGCATCAATTTCGAAATTTTTGTTAAAGAAATAATTTTACCTCCGGGAAGGGACATAGGGTAGTTTCCATACCGCAAATCAGCCTTTAAGGGGGTGAAAAGGGGATTGGAAGGTTGTATAGAGAATTTTTAACCGTTGAACCGATTTAAATGAAACTTGATATAATAGATAGTTTGAATCCCGGGAAACGACTAAGGGTTATTTTCATTGAAAAAATTAACCCGTAAAGGGGTGAAAAGAGGAAATTTTTAACACCTGGACCGATTTAGATGAAACTTAATGCTAATTAGCATACAGATAGTTTAAGTCCCGAGAAGGAACATAAAATTGTTTTTACCTCGAAAATCAGCCCTAAAGGTTAAGGGTTAAATGGGGGTTGCAAGTTTGCATGGGGAATTTTTAAACGTGAACGATTTAGATGAAACTTTGTATAGAGATAATTTAAGTCCCGAGAACGGACATATAAATAGTTTTTATTTCGAAAATTAACCCTAAGGTTAAGGGGATGAAATGGCGTTTGAGGTTTGAATGGGGAATTTTTAACAGCTGAACCGATTTTGATAAAACTTAGTATGGAGAGTCTCGGGAAGCGAAAAGGATGTTTTTAGGGTTTCGTACCAAAATGGTAGAAAAGGAACCCTTATGGTGCGACTTTGTTTGTAAGTCAGTGACCCAAAGGCAGGCATGTAACGCCAATTTATGAATTTTAAACATTAAGGGGGGAGGGGGATTTGTGGGTAGGTAAATGAGAGATCAAAAAACAAATAACTTTATTGTGTGGCGTATCAAATAAAAGGGCTTAATGTGAGGATCTCTAATTAGTATAATTTTAACATACATAACTTTGAATTATTAAAAAAAAGGTGTAAATTAATCAATATCGGAAACTGTTCGACAGAAAAATTTGCAAAAATTACAGATATAATAGTTATTTACGTATAAATTACAGGAAAACTAAGAAGAGTGCAGTCAAGCACCAGTCCGACTTAAGACAAAAAAAAATCGGGGTACGTGTCCGATTCGCACTGAGCCGCCCTATTAATTCTCATGAAATCATGCTGAAAGCGTCTTTTTTCAAAAATGTAATGAAAAAGTTGTTTGTACGAAACCTTTGAGGCGCAAGTAAGACCCATACTTGCGTGTTTTTTTTTTAATTTCCTAAAATCGTTACTTAAAGTGGTGAAATGGGGGTTAAAAGTTTGTATGGGGCATTTTAAATGTTGAACCGATTTAGATGAAACTTGGTATGGAGATAGTTTGGGTCCCGGGAAGGGGCAAAATTGTATTTATCCCGAAAAACAAAGCTTACGGGGGTGCATAGCAAAGGGGTTGGAAGTTTTATAGAGCATTATTTTCAGTTGAACCGATTTAGATGAAACTTGGTATAGAGATAGTTTGAGTCTCGGAAAACGACATAGGATAGTTTTATCCCGAAAATCAACCCTTTAAGAGGTGAAAAGGGGGTTGAAAGTTTATATGGGGAATTGATAACCGCTGAACCTATTTAGATGATTTGGTATAGAGATAGTTTGAGTTCTGGGGATAGATACATAATAGTTATCCCTGAAGTCATTCCCTAAGAGGGTAAAAAGGGGGGTCAATTACTAATTCTACGCAAAGGAAGTCGCGGGGAAAAACTTTTATTCAAGAGTAGAAATCTGCATTAATCATAATGTACGCGGGCGAAGCCGCGGGCAACTGCTAGTATAAAAATAATATAAATAGGTTATATTATAACCGGTGAGTTTCCAGAGATGTGGATTAGAACAGCTCGCAATAGAGAAGAGTGGAAAACATTGGAGGAGGCCTTTGTCGGAAGTCCCGACAACCTGACTAATCAAATCAAATAATAGACTAAATATTACTTATATTAATCAATGAAACTAGCGGTCAGTGAATAAAGGCTATTTGTATTTGTATAACCGGTGATCGGATTTTAGGGTGCAACAAGGTTTTTTTACCTAAAATATTATGCTAAAATAAATGATCCTTTGGATTTTAGGACACACGTTGTTTATTTTACATACAATAAATACATTTCAATAACATTTTAACGACTATATTCGCAAAATAAGTATATGTTTTTCGCCGTGTTGCACCCTAAAATCCGATCACTGAATTTATAACTAGAGATGCACCGAATATCCGGTTACTATCCGGTATCCGGCCTATCCGGCCCTTATTTTAGTATCCGGCCGGATACCGGATTTCTTCGTACTATCCGGCCGGATACCGGATGTAGTCAAGAGTCACTCACTACTCACGATAAGACTAAAAACTTATTATTTTACACAAAAATACGCGAGCGCGTGTGTACTTTTGAAAGAAGTTACTCCGTACTGACATAATAAAACTAGTTTTGTTGCCTAGAAATGTGTCCGCGCAAACGTTCACTAGGAAACAAGTCGAAACCTGCACGACGCGCACCTGCGAATCTCAAATTGTAGGTATAGTACCACCGTGCACCGGCCGAATATTCGGCGGAGCGTCAGGCCGAATATCCGGTATCCGGTATCCGGCCAAACCACTATCCGTTGCATCTCTAGATAAAGTTGTTTAGGTACTTACCTCTCTTTTTTTAGCTTGTTTTTTCAGGTGACCCTTGGCGATGTTTGCCCATTTATAGTAAAATGACCAACGCTCTATGAGCGGAACTCTAGATAAGTCTTTCACATTTGCAAGGTTTATTCTGGGCGCACGGGATTGGCACATCATCATATCCTGTTAAAATTATATTTTTTATTTATTTTTAAGTCGTAGTAAGTGACAATAAACGAGATCTTTAGAAATATAAATAATTATTTTAAGAATTAGCAACTAAGAAAAGATTAATAAACTAAAGTTACAGGCTAAAAAATATACCTTGAAGAGCTTTGCGTGCAAATGCAATTGAAATATTGTATGTTGTAGTTCTTGCAAAATCTTGCAGTTTTTCTCGTACTCGAACGAATGCGGATCAAAATCTGGTTCATTTTCTAAGAGGAGTTGTATGTTTTTAGTTTTGTGGTACCTTTCTGAAAGCATGTTTATCTCTTCTTGTGCTTCTGGCAATGAGAAAGATACTAACGTACTACCATACAATCTACGATAAAAAACTTCATCAATATCATTGTCATCTAATTCCAATTCTTCCCTGGCGTAGATGTCATTGTCGACATTGTTTACTTCTTGGGACTTTTCGTGTGTTTTACTTTGAACATGTTCTTCAAATATTGGTAACATTTCGACACTTTCTACGTTTTCAAAGAGCCAATGTTTCAAAGCATCGTCGCATTGGCGTTCGTAAAATCTATGGATCATTTCACATTCTTCGACATATGTAACAATAGTGGAGCAGCTTAACAATACCTCAGGAGATATACAAGCTTCGTAAAAATCTTTCAGTTTACGAATACGATACTCGAGCTCAGCTCTTTCTTCGTAGCAAGACCAGCCTCTGAAATTACTAATGTTATGTTTTTCTAAGAGCTTACTTTGTGATCTTCCACCAATTCTAACAATAGAATCCGTTATAGGTAACAAGGCCTCTAAAAATTGGTCTAATGCGTGATTTGTGTAGCATATGACCAGCATCGAACATGTATTATCGGGAAATGGTGCGTTTTCGAGAAGAGTCTTAGCTACTTTAACTCCAAGAAAGGTTTTTCCTGTGCCTGGCGGACCCTGAATGACGGCAAACTCTTGAGTCAGGGCAAGTTTGTACGCTTCGTATTGGGTGCTATTCAAGCCCAGTTGTATTTCAGATGGCCAGGTCTCATCTTGAAGAACTGCAAATTCATCTTCGCTATATTTTTGTCGAGTTTCGTCTTCACCTTTTTCTCTACTTCTTAAAGCGCGCAGTAGTGGTCGAACATTACGCGCCTTAGGTTTTTTGTTTAAAGTGTAGACGGTATCCTTAGTAAGGTACGCTGGATTTTCGGGTACTTTCTGCAACCAAAAACATCGTTATGAATGTTATGATATAACTATAACTTAAATTTTACAAAGGCCGTGCCAGGATAAGCTAAGTGATTCTGCCCCCCTTGAGTTTGGGCTTGTAATTTTTATAGATTATGTGGCTCTACATTACTCATTATTGAGCCAAATTTGAGCACCCTAAACGTTATAGTTATTGTTTAAAAAAAACGAAAATTAATTTTTCTTTAACATTATTTTTTCTAGTCAACCTATTTTAACGAGCTTGGCATATATTGTACATTTAATTAAGATGATTAAATGACTATAATTATATTTTCATTATGTAATAGAAAAAAAAACCCAATGAAACTTTTCAGATTTTTTTTTCTTTTACTTAGTACGTTAGTGACCGCTCCAATTTTTTCACTGGTAATACACCCACCAACGTCCTATAATATGTATTTTTTTTTAAATTTTGGCTGAAGGAGAACATACACACACAATCTATAAAAATTACAAGCCCAAACTCAAGGGGGCCTGAATCACTTAGCTTATCCTGGCACGGCCTTTCGGTTGTGGTTACCTTTGTGAAGGTTATGTAGCTAGTAATAGCTCGAAGCTCAGGGACTGTAAGCCGGTAACTTTCATGACCAATCGCGTCCCAGGCGATAACTTGTGAAGGGGTAAATATAAGAGCAATGAATAATCATATACTGGATATAATAGAAGGCCATAGTCTAAGAACTTTTTGAAGCTGCAAGCCTTTAGCGCCATCTAGTCGAGAGCGACCTAAAGATAGCCAAAATATAAGAGGAAATTTCACCTGCTCTGCTACTCCATTTAGTAATGACTAGCGTACTAGAGCGTGACATTTTCTCTTACATCTTTAGGTAGCTCTCGACTAGATGGCGGTAAAGACTTGGGAGTCTCAAAAAGTTCTTAGACTATGGCCGTCTATTATATCTTTAAGTCTATGGTATGATGAAGCCTCGTGAAGGTCAGCTGCCCCTCCGCTAGTGGGTTGAGGAACGTTAAGGGGATGCCCTTACCGACTTCATAAGTTATCGCTTGGGACGCAATTACCAACAAAATTTGGTCTTAGCTTACGGTCTATAATATAATGATATGAGAATGTTCCGTAAATTTAGCAAATAGTTTTTTTCTTTACCATTATTGATAGATTTTGTTCAGTTTTTTATGCACTAGGTTCACAAGAGGGGTCAGAAAAGGCTAGTAGCGTGGTTAAGTAAAATTCCACGAGAAATTTTTTCCCACTTATGTTTCTAACGGTTTCCAGATTTGACCTATAATATTGGCCTTCTCTCCTAAGGAAGAGTAACAACTAATATAGGCATACATTCATTTTACCTAGGATAGTATTCAACCTAGTTAATTCACAGCTCGAGTCACAATGCACCCCTTTTGAGACGCTGATACGAAACTAAGAAATTTTGAATGCACATTTGCACAAACCCCCAGCAGACTAAAAGTATCTCGCTCCATCAATTCAATAAATTATCTTACCTGCACGCCAACAATGTATTTACTCATTGCAAGATGTTCAGGGAATTTGGGATCTTGAATCGCTTTTAGTACATGATGGTAGGGCTCGAAGTAAACTTCGCATTCTATCATGGTGTACAAATCGTCATTGTACAAGTCCGAATCCATCGTAGAATCAATAATGCTGACACCTAGCTGGAATAATTAAAAATCTGTTTTCACTGACTAAATTTGGCCTTTGGTTTTGTTTTTTCACAGGTTTCAACATCACGGCACATCTTTTAAATTCCGTAACAAATGTCTATGTTTACAAACGAGATTTTTCCATATGTATATTATATGTTATGTATAAATAATTATTAATTAGGCATTTAATTTTAGATTTAGGTTTAAAATACTTTCTTTTAGTAATAACTTTAGTTTTTAGTTATGTTAAATGTATACGTATGTAATTAGTTTTTGTTAATAAAATGATCAATACATTTAGTGTAGGTACCAGTGGCGGCGCGTCCATAGAACACGATTCCTGTCGGCTTGCGTATTTTTCAGGCACCTGAGCAGTTTGACTACAGTTCATGAAGAAATTTTAAGCCAAATGAAGCTCCGGCTCCGGGTACATAATAAATTAAAATTAGGTATGGGGTTTTAGGAACAACACAGAATAGCAACGTATATAGGTAACAGTGGCGGTGGGTCAAGATTTTTCTTAGTCCAGCCGGAGCTTAATTTGGCTTATAATTTCTCCATGAGCTGTAGAAAAGCTGCTCAGGTGCCTGAAAATTAGGCAAGCCGACAGGAATCATGTTCTATGGACGCGCCGCCACTGATAGGTAATCATGTATAGGTATACTTGTTTAGTCCACTCGAGAGCAAAAATTTCGGGTCAGTAACATAAACTTTAATATCTTTAAAATTAATATCTTTTGAGATATTCAAGAAAATGCTAGTGACCCGAAACTTTTGCTCTCGAGTGTATAAGTACTTTCCAAAATGTGAGAACTACAGGTAAACTCGATGCAGGTACCTAAATAACAAAATGTTGTTTGCGAAATCAGCAAGAAGCGCCATGTAGTAAGTTACGTACCAGTCTTTTATTTAAAAGTTCTTCGTCGCGTTGCAAGATAGTTCCAACAAGAAAGCTTTTGCAATTGTCCTTCGTGAACAACACGAGGGATCCGAACAGAAACCTTTTACTCTGTTTCCAGTTTATCTTCTTGAACATTTTCTCAGTGTATTTATCCAGTAAAACGAGAGATCCAAATTTTTGCTTGGTAAAAAATGGTCCCATAAATTTTACATTGCGGTAAACCCTGCAATATAAGGCATTATTCTAAACAGGTTTCAGTTGTCATTGTATCAAACTTAAGATACCGTAGGTCGGCAAAGACGGTCGGTCGGTAGGTAGGTTGTAAAATTTTGTGTTAAATATTCTTACCGAATGTGGTCGTATTTTCTTTTTTTCGGCTCCTTTATGTATTGATCTGTAAAATATAAAAAAAACTTCTCTTAATACGGAATAGATATATTCATAATGTGCTATCGAAGCGTTAGGTATTTTGGAAAGAAGAATATAATATGCCCATAAGTTTTTATTGAGGTCAATGTTACTCTGCGTCCGTAGGAAACCCATTAGACAGCCCTACACTTAATCCCTGGGTTGTGCTAAAAGAGCATCCAACTTGGCAGCTGCACTGTCCCATCTAGATCTCGCAGCACTCACTGGAATTTCCTCACCATCTACTTTCCCACTACTAGTACCACCTGAGAGAAGAAATTCCTATCTATATCCAGTGGCGTGTGTAGCCATATGATAAATAAATAAGTTTTTATTGCGTAACGAGGTAGAAAGTAACTAAACATTCTTCTTGCCATTGCTCTTGGCAAATGCATTAACGATGTCAGGTTAAACCTGAAAATCCCGTTTATACTATGTATTTATATTTTTTGAGCCAATAGGCATAAGGTAGTGCTCGACTTCCGAGTACGCGCCCTTCGCGACGTTGGGCCGCAGGAACAGCCGTCGCTCATGCAGCTCCGTGCCCGTGGGCAGAACGCTCAGCTGACGAGACTTGCGTATTCCTTCCCTTAGTGGGCCGAAGCAGTCCTCGCGCAGCAGCCGGAACTGCACGTCCAGGTAGTGCTCGACGTCCGAGTATGCGCCCTCCGCGACGTTGGGCCGCAGGAACGGCCACCGCTCATGCAGCTCCGTGCCCGTGGGCAGCACGCTCAGCTGATGAGACTTACGTATTCCTTCCCTTAGCGGGCCGAAGCAGTCCTCCCGCAGCAGCCGGAACTGCACGTCCAGGTAGTGCTCGACGTCCAGATACGCGCCCTCCACCACGTTGGGCCGCAGGAACGGCTGTCGCTCCAGCAACTCCGCGCCCGTAGGCAGCACGCTCAGCTCTCGGAAGCTCTCGAGAGGCGCGTTTGTAACATTTGTGTTACTTTTTTTCTGAATTTGTGCCTGTAAAAAACGAACATCATGTTTTTCGGTTTGCTTAAATGTTTAATGTTGTGCCCAAACTTAAACATAATTATTAAACTTACCTGTTTTCTCAGACTGTCCCGTATATTAGTCATTCTAGTAGTACAATCAGACGGTAATTCGAAGTTATGTTTTTCTTTTAAGCCGTCAAGACAACTTTTGCTACTAGCCTCGATCAGAGCTCCGCATTTTCTAACCGCTGTCGACGGTGACACATTTATGATACACTCACAAAAAGTCATAAAGTTGTTCCAAAATTCGTTTTCCTTTGTCCAGTAATACCTGTTGTAAATTTTATCCCTACGGCTCTCTACGTAAGGCAACTGCATTAAATACAGTTGTAAGTTATCAATGAATTTAGAGTTGCATATTTCTAAAAGCAAGAGCTTCTTGGACTCTTCAAATGAAGTTTTCCATACGTTTGAAACGAGTTCAAACACTAATGCGAATACATCTCGGTTTTGATCATCAGAAGGTGATTCTATAAGTTTCTTGAAGCTTTCTTTTTGACGGTTTATCTTCTCTAATATGATAACACTTTCGGCGCGAGATATCTCTGCTAAAGTGCTGCAAGACATGTCCCTGACGTAAGTGTGTTGCTGACGTTTTCGCTGAGGATTTTCACTCCGATTGAAGCTTTCAGTGGGGCGAGTAATCGTGCTAGAAGTACTTGAGTAAATGCTTTCTTTGACAAATGGTTCGTTTCTTTTCTTTTCTTTTACTTGCTGGAGTATAAATTGTTCAAACGTTGGCACAGTGGGGACAGATGCATTGGTTATCACGGGACCATCTAGAAAACAAAAATTATGATGATATACTATTCATATCATAGGTTGAAATGTAATTAAGTAACCGGTAATTTAGTTGTAATAATGAGTAGATTTAATGTTTGTTTTAAATATGTATAGCACAAAACGCGAGTAATTCTCATTACGCAATTTATACCTTAACTAAACAGGAAAAGAAGATGATAATGAACGCTGTCAATACATTGTAAAGTATGTAACAAAAATATGAGTATCAACAAACGCGTCGTGTTATGCCAAAACCTACGCTTATTTTGTTATCTGCGTTTTGCCGGAATGTCATAATGATGCGTAAGAAATTACCTACTATTCTTTAGGGTTTAAAAAAATCCGTGCTGTACAATAGTGCAGATATCGCATGAAATAAAAACTATCATCAAACAATTTATACGCCAAAAAATTTGTGGTTATACCTACGTGTTACAACTAATATGAGTCATAGTAAATAAGTTTTTCATCAGACTTGCTCATAAGAGCTGTTGTAACACGTAGGCGATGCGGGCCGTACATCCTTTACTTCGACCTAGGGCTGTAGTGTAACTTTCATCTCTCTCGCCTATCGCGGGGGCCGGGCACTCGTGGTGCCGTAGCGCTGCCAGCGTGGGGGGCTCGTTCACGATACCGTACCAACACTAAAGTACCACTCTATAAAAGTGCGAAATAAGGCAGTTTTTATATTTCTTATATATTGTTATTCTAGCCGTTAACTAATATGAGTCATAGTAAATAAGTTTTTCATCAGACTTGCTCATAAGAGCTGTTGTAACACGTAGGCGATGCGGGCCGTACATCCTTTACTTCGACCTAGGGCTGTAGTGTAACTTTCATCTCTCTCGCCTATCGCGGGGGCCGGGCACTCGTGGTGCCGTAGCGCTGCCAGCGTGGGGGGCTCGTTCACGATACCGTACCAACACTAAAGTACCACTCTATAAAAGTGCGAAATAAGGCAGTTTTTATATTTCTTCCTGACAAGTGTAATGAAAAACATTGTGTGTACCAGAAGCGGTACAGAAATTAGAGAAATTCTTGTTTACCGCCCTTGATACACGATGTACTAAAAGATACCTAATACACAATTTATAAGCTACATAGTTATCTATCAAAGTAGCCCCAATTTTTTCTAAAGTTACCCTGTTCGATCGTACTTACCTCCATTCTGTTTATGCTGTCGAGCGCGCATCGGTGGAGGTCTGTAAACGTTGCTGGGCCCTGTACTGCAAATCTCAGAGGCAGGATAAATGCAGCTAGCTTCAGGTACTGTATCGGTGGGTTTACTTTCAGACCCTAGAACCGTGGTGCTACTTTTAGCTGCGAGGTCTTCACTACCTTTATCTGGATTAACGGTGCTGGTTTGAATGCTTGTCGCGAGTGATTCTCTACTTCCATTTAGTCTCGTGCTGGTGGCTCCAGGGCTTGAAACCGTGAGTTCTTCAGTGCCTTGGTTAGGCATAGCACTGTTGGCTCTAAGGTTAGCAGCTTGTAGCTCTTTGCTACCTTCATTTGGCCTTATAGTGCCAGTTCGGTTTACAGCCGCTTTGCTGTCTTCATTTGGCAAAATACTGCTGGTTTCAAGGCTTGCAGGCACAGGCTCTTTGTTACCTTCATTTGGCGTAATGCTGCTGGTTCCAGGGTTTGCAGCTTGTAGCTCTATGATTCCTTCATTTGGCCTTACATCACTAGTCCTAGGACCCGCAACCTCGATATCTTTGCTATCTTCATTTGGCATAACACTGCTGGTCTCAGAGGATTCAGCCACATTCTCTTTGTTACCTTCATTTGGTGTAATGCTGCTGGTTCCAGGGTTTGCAGTTTGTAACTCCATGATACCTTCATTTGGCTTTACATCACTAGTCCTAGGGCTTGCAACCTCGATATCTTTGCTGTCTTCATTTGGCATAACACTGCTGGTCTCAGAGGATTCAACCACATTCTCTTTGTTACCTTCATTTGGTGTAATGCTGCTGGTTCCAGGGTTTGCAGTTTGTAACTCCATGATACCTTCATTTGGCTTTACATCACTAGTCCTAGGGCCCAGAACCTCGATATCTTTGCGGTCTTCATTTGGCATAACACTGCTGGTCTCAGAGGATACAGTGACATTCTCTTTGTCACCTTCATTTGGTGTAATGCTGCTGGTTCCAGGGTTTGCAGCTTGTAGATCTATGATTCCTTCATTTGGCTTTATATCACTAGTTCTAGGGCTCGCAGCTGCGAGGTCTTTGCTGTCTTCATTCGGCATATTGCTGCTGGTTTCTTCATTTGTAACTGGTAGCCCTTCGCTACCTTCAATTGGCCTAATCAGGCAGGAAAGCTTTTTGTCTTTTCCTTCTTTCTCTGTTAGCGGTTCTGTAAAGTAAGATTAACAGATAACCTAAGAAAATCTGGTATTTAACTGAGACCATTGAAATAAGATAATACAGGGTGCAACAAAAAATACTGGTGTTCCTTTTAAGAGCATAATTAGTATTGTATAGCGACTAAGAAAGTGTAAGAGGATAATTTTTTTGACGCGAAAAAAATCTTTTATTTTTTTCGTTTTTCATAATTCATAATTAGAAGCTCCGGCTTGCCTAAAATTAATGTTCACCCACCATCACTAGCAGCCACTCAACGCAAAATCATACACAAAATGAATAGGCGCCATGAAGTAAATAGTTAAATACCTATGCGTAAGAGAAGCACAACTAGTGTTTACAATACACCCACGGTTTGTTTAATCAAAAGTTAACTTCCATAAACAATAGGTTCTGTTCTTTATAAATAGTAGGTACCTAAATACATACATTGTACAATGTAACCACAGGCATATTTTGTTTCAATGGTTACTGTTTTGTTTAAGTAGGTACCTTAATACTCGTAGGCGAAGTACCTATTGATGCTACGGTCAAGTAGCTACAAAATGAAATAGTTTTGTATAATTCGTTGTAGGTTTCTAGAAAGTTCCAGCAACGTAAATATAAAACATTAGATTTATCGTTCAAAAGCTTCTCTCCCTATTTCTTTATTATTGTATAATACCTACTAAACAAAACGGCACTTCTGTAAATCTTTAAAAAATCTAAAATTACGACAATAAACCATAATAAACACTTAGGTACTGGCACAATAGGTCAATATGTAGAAGGTAAGGCGATTATAGCACTGATGCCGCAACCGGATGCGGCGACGGTGTGCAAGTGTAACAGCGCTATACGCATGCAGAGCGCTATCTCGCTCGCGCACCGGCGCCGCATGTGCAAACCGCAGCAGTGTTAGAGCCGCCTAAGTAAATAAGGGTAAAAACACACTATTCCCACGTACGCAACGCACGCAATGCAACGTCGGAGAGATTGTGTGCACACTTGTCCCACGTATACGACGTGTATTGACATCAGACGCTAGAAACACACTATACCTACGTACGCAACGAATGCATTACCACGTGGGAATGACGCGCTAGGAGCGTAAGATCTAGAAACACACTGATCGTACGCGTGCGAAAGCGTGTGATATCCTCTCCACGTTCCCACGCCGATCTGGCGCGACAGATCGAATGTTGCATGGGACGCGTGGCATAGCATCGCGTATGACAAGTATGTTTCTAAGCATACAAATATCAGGGTCCAGATTTCATAATGCATTGCATACGTTGCGTACGTGGGATCAGTGTGTCCCTACCTTAAATCTAATATACCTTGAAATAGCGCCTATCAGTGAGTGACTAACCAACTAGCATGATCGTTAGGCCGCGTGGTCCCCAGTTCACACCGGATGTAGCCCATACTGACACATGATATAATATAACATATACGTACACACACATTATATATAAGATGCATCTCCATAGCCTTAGCTATGGATAAGAATAATAGATACCTACCTATTATATCTTATGGCACGCGAAATAACATACCTAATCAACTGAACCGACTAACAAACAGGAGGATGTTATTTATTTCAAAAACTTACCTAGGCCAAGAGAGTCCTCGTCCATGGTTAAGTTATCAGGTCTTCGGTTTGCGGACACTCCCTTTTAACCCTTCCGATACCAGAGTGGACAGTCGATACCTGGAATTCGTTAAAAAAAGTATGATATACTTATTTAGACAGTTAAAGTGCTTCTGGATTATTTTAAAGTGGTATTGTTACAAGTAACTGCGATCAACGTAAAAAACAAAAATCAAAATACATTACCTAAGAAGCATTTCAAATATTGCTTACTTATGGATTAATGGTAAAACTAAAGGTCATATAGGGCCAGGCGCGAGCCGCACCCTTTAAGAGAAAAGTGTTTTATTATGATTAAGTATGAAAAACATAATTAGTACTCGTTCTTTTGTTACAATATTTCCCTAACTTTATAGTTTTTAACCTACCGGTACAATGTTTATTTCAATAGTAAACACTTGCTTTACTTACCCAAAATAGAACGCAGATTTCGACAGTTCCATGCACGTACACACTTTACAAAACAACGCATCCCACTGAAAAAATGAGCGCCGAGCGGGGTCATGCACAGAACAATTGACTTTTGTTAAAAAGTTTCGTCGCCATGTGATTGGTCCTAAGTTTTACAAAAGCTATAAGTGGATTCTGATTGGTTAATAAGCTCTATGGCTGGTATTCCCCGGACACTATCGTCGTGAAATGTTGCCAGCTTTAGAACGATTGTCACGTTTGGATACTTGCTAATTTAGGGTCGCCACACACCTAGCGGTTTTCCTCGCGGAATTACCGGAAGTAGCGGAAATTCATAGACAAATTAAGCATTTTGTCTATGAATTTCCTCTACTTCCGGTAATTTGTCTATGGCTTCCATACAAAAAATCTGCTACCATAGACAAATATCCGCTACCATAGACAAATTTCCGCTACTTCCGGTAATTCCGCGAGGAAAACCGCTAGGTGTGTGGCGACCCTTAGCAATATACAAAATGTAAATAACAAAAACATAAATCTAAATCCTTGCGTACGTGCATGCATCTGATTTAGGCTCAAAACACATCTAGCGGAATTTCCGCAGTAATATATGGAGGCCATAGACAAATTGTCGATGGTAGCGGAAATTTGTCTATGGCCTCCAAACATTACTGCGGAAATTCCGCTAGGTGTGTTTTGAGCCTAAGGCTGGCGACAAACGTCAGAGGCCAGTTTTATAAAGCTACAATTTACAAGCGGAAGTCACTTTCTAACACATAGGGTTAGAAAGAGTGTTCCGCTTGTAAATTGTAACTTGTAGCTTTAAAAAACTGGCCTCAGGTGTCGGAGACGGTCAGGCGGCGCATGTATCATACTGATTGTGAATACCAAAGCGCCGCAAACATACGATTAACGATTCTACCCAAAACCTGACGTTAGTTGCAATTTCTCGGGCGCAATCGGTCAGATTGAAAGGTGTAGGTAATAAAAGTTAGGATAATTAGGTAGTTAATGGAGAGGAAAGGAAAGGCAAGGGGAGGAGAACACGACAGATTGGGCCCGATAAATTGCATAGTCTAACACTGGTTAATAAGTTTTCGATTTCAAAACCTTACGTAAAGTTAAAATTCAAACAAATAAAATTAACCGGGATTCGAATCGGGTTGCCTCTAGCGTATTTGTTTTGAATTCATAATACTTTTGCACTGCAGCAAATACAGACGCGAAAGTGTTTTTATAGGGTTGATGGAGGGTTAATGGTTAATAGTAAAAAAAGTACACATTTTATGCGTTTTTATTACTTAAGTCATTTTTTTCATGCAATGTAGATTACATTTACGTATGGAAAATCTAAAGGATATATCATTTAACAAATCTACTGAAGTAATTGAGTTATCTATCCACTTTTTAATAATAAAAGTCTTAAGGCGCAACACATACAACCGGAATTCACTTAATCATTAGTTAGAAAAAAGAATCTGAATTTTAGTATTTATGTACCCCATTCAAAAATTCACCATATCTAAGGTAGAATTCTTGAGTGGAGTAATTTGACAGCTCCTGGCATAAGAGTACAAAGCTATTTATTTGCTAATGAATGTAAAGTGCTGTCAAATTACTACACTCCAAGAATTCTACTTTAGCAAAGGTCTCTCTCTCTCTCTACTCAGTAGTACAAAAAAATTATGCGCGGTTAAGTCGCCGGCCGAGTATTACTTGATGGCTCCTCTACATGATGGCCCATCATAGGGACGCAGCTATGCGTTAGAGGGAGCTAACGATATTGCGATCTCGTTTCGTCGTATAGCTGCGTCCCTATGATGGCCCATCATGTAGAGCCAGCCTGAAGTATGGTGCGGCGATATATTCTCACTGCCAAACTTAACATGATCAGACTCTATTGTCATTTCGATATATTAATGGGGTTGGCAACTGTCAAAGTGACATCTTCAAAATTGGTCCCTAGAAAAGCTAAATTTGTATGGCGCGAAGTAGTTTTTATTTATTTTCGCGAAAATGACTCAATGTTTTGTCTCGAATTGCTCCGAAATTGAAATCCATCCGTTTTTGGAATATACTAAAATTAAAATGATGTAGATTAACGCCATAGGGAAGGTTTTTGCCTAAGAAAAGCTGTATGCCTGCATACAAGTTAGGGACCATTCATCGTCTGTTTCTTTCTATCATTGTTTGTATCTCTTTCTCCTATTGTATGGAATCTGGAACAGCGCCCTCTGCAAAAGTTTTCACCGGCCAACCCCATTAAGGAGGCACAATCATACAATAACCATAGCAATTTAATATCCACGATTATAATGTTAATAAATTACAATTAAAACTAAAAATACATGCTATTATGTACTCCAATAAATTGTGAAATGAGTGCAGTCATGTATGACTTTTCTTTGTTTTTAAAACAATAAATTCTGCATTTATGGATTTATGAAAAATCGCTTGCCTGTGTCGGGACTCGAACCGGTCAAATGTGACATAAAATAACGTGCCGTATTTTATGATGCAGATTGAAAGGGTTACTGAAGGGTTAAGTATTTGTTATTTAGTGAAAAATTAACGTTATCAGCAGAATTTATTGCTTTTAAAAACAAAGGAAAGTCTCCTTTAAGACAGAATGTGCTATTTACAATATTTAAGGTAGTTGCCATCCATGTGGCATTCGATCTTTCCGCCCTGTATAATCGAACGAACGGAGCGTAAGCGAAGATCGTTCTTATCGAACGAACGGAGCGTAAGCGAAGATCGTTCTTACAAACAACAACTGTCACCTGGCTACTGGGACGTCTCGGCATTTGGATGGCTTTTTGATTTAGATAGTTTGTCCGACGATAACTTTAGTAACGATTTTCCGATCTTTATGAAATTTGTTGGGGTTGTAGCAGAGACCAACAAAATTTGCGAGTTCGTATATGAGCTGGATTGAGACGGGGGTTCTGAAATTAGAAGGCCTAAAAAGGTTTTGTAAAGGGGTCCTGTTACATTGGTCATCTTATTTGCTACTTTTACGAGCAAGTATGGTTGAGTTTGGTATCAAACGAAAGGTATTGATTAACACTCTCGTCAAATCCTTATTAACTGCTTACTGTTTCATAACAATTAGCAACATAAAATTGATTTCAAAAATATTTTCAATTATATTTTGATTTTGGTGTAAATTTTTTGACAACTGACTTTTTTTTTAATTTATTAGAGCTTTGGCTGCTAGGGCCATCAGCATACTGACATTAACACATTAGTTAGAGAGAGTTACCATAGACGCATAATGATGGTGACCGAAACCTATATAGGTGGTCCACAGATGAGAACGACATGTCAAAGCAACAGAGTGAGAGGCATGTGAGAGGTGGATTTAAATTTAGATGAGACAAAAACTGTCAAATCTGAAGCGATTTCGTCGCGGTAAAATTTTGCGCATCAACCGCACAATTTAATATGGACGTTTAGTTTCACCGTGATGGTTAGTTGAGAAAAAAATACCCGATACCTATTTTTGGTATTTATTTGTAGTAATTCTATTATTGCACATTTATGGCGAAACACAAGATTCGCGAGTTCACAGTTCGGGGCGAACTACTAGTATTTAGGAGACATTTTGACAAGTACTACACTACGGTACCCAACCACACAAGCATGGAGAAATAAGTCAACTTGACATTGCACACTTCATATAACAAATTTAAAGCAGACCTTGTCAAAACCTACATAAAATCCCTTTCCCCCTGTAGTGCCCTAACTTTTATTACACCTTTCTATCCGACAGAACGGGCGTTTGTAATTGCAAAGTATATAAATACCAGTTTAAGGCGCAAAACACACTTACAGGAATTCAGTGCAGTGTGTTCAGGATTCGGTCCGGTCTCGTATAAAATCGCAGTGGACCATAGAGAAAAATCATACTTTTTCTTACGTTAGAATTATCAGCCCAATAAGCTGAGTACAGTTTTTTATTCTACTTCTACTGGCTAATTAGTTATGTCCGACTATGGGCAGTGGTCTTTCTCTCTTATTGCATTTAACTTGTCATGCTATGCAGCTCTGCTCTCCATCATGGGATTCATGGGCCATTTAGGTCTAGTGTAAGAGACGCAGCTATACCACGGAAATAGATCGCAATATTAATTGCACCTTCTAACGAGTCTAAGGCCGTACACACGAAACACGCGACCAGCCGCCGCTGCAGCGGCGAGACGAGCGGCGGCGCGGTGTCGGTGGGCTGTTCACGAAACCAGCGGTCACTTCGCTCGGTAATCTGCGGTGTAGGGACACGCCGTCGACCATGTCGATATCGAAACTCCGGCGTGATTATTTTAATACGTGCTATTTTCTCTATTATAAAATATTATTCCTTCTCTCGAAAAACCAAGTGGGATAGATCGACGGGCCGGTCGGCGAGGGAATACCTACGCTATACAGTGTAGGTACTTAAGAGTAATATTGTCGTGCCGAATGGCGGGCCGCGCCACGTACTAAGTAGGTACTTACTTTTTAAGGCCTGCATATTCGGATAATAAAGATATAGGTCCTTAATTTCCACATTTAGTTCGTATTTATTTAATATATTTATCACCGTTCCACTCTTATGTCGTTATGTTTGCTTTTCCGTAAGGAAGGTCTTTCTGAAATAGCAGATATTACTTCATCTACTGACATGTCGTTAAATACGCCGATAAAATATAAAATCACTACAACAGCACGTCACAACACTAGCTCGCCGCGCACGTGCGCCGCCCGACTGAGCTCGCCGCGCACGTGCGCCGCCCGACTGAGCTCGCCGCGCACGTGCGCCGCCCGACTGAGCTCGCCGCTCGTGCCCCGCCCCGCGCCGCCTGCCGCCGCCCGCGCCTAGACGAGCCGCTGTTTTCGTGAACGCTTTGATAACTTTTCATACATTGCTGAACATTTTGATCTCGTCGCTCGTGCCATCGCTCGTCTCGCCGCTAGCAGCGGTGGCCGGTCGCGTGTTTTCGTGCGTGTAGCCTAACGCACAGCTTGTGTCCCCATGATGGCCCATGGTGGAGTGCAGCCATAATAATGGACAACATTTGTGACTTCACAGTAAGAACTCTATGTTATTAATTACTCTAAGCTACGTAACACTATTGAGGCCACACGACGCTTTCGATCCAGTCGAGGTAGTGGCTGAGGCGCGTGTAGACGCCGGGCACGGCCGAGCCGCAGCCTCTTCCGAATGACGTCACGCCCACCAGCCGCGTCTGTCCGTCCGGCGAGGACAGGCTCTGTAGCGGCCCGCCGGAGTCGCCCTGTTGAAAAAAAGAAATAAGGTTGCGACCTAATAAACATATACCACGAACACATAATTTTTTCCATAAATAAATGGTTTCTATTTACATATATAGGCGCAAGAGAAGTACAAATGCGTTTACGGGTGTCGAACGTGAAAAGAAAACAACGGAACCCAGATAGGATCACTTGTGTGTCTCTCTGTCCGTCTGTCAAGCCAATTTTCTGCGAAACTGGACCAATTGAGTAAAAATTTGGTATGACTGGATGTAATTCGGTGATCCAAATACGAACAGAAAATTCACACGCTGCACTTTGATCGTGATACTGTCACACTAGTCACACTAGTGTGACAATATCCTAGTTGTATAGTCAGTGATACCTGACAGGTGTCGCGCACGCCGTCGGGGTCGCCGACGTAGATCTGCGTGTCCGAGATGCCGTTGGGCAACTTGCGCCATTTGGTGGTATTGTATGACTCGCTGCACTTCAACCGTGACACTGTCACACTAGTGTCACACTATTGTCACACTAGTGTGACAGTATCCTACTAGTTGTATAATCAGTGGTACCTGACAGGTGTCGCGCAGGCCGTCGGGGTCGCCGGCGCAGATCTGCGTGTCCGAGATGCCGTTGGGCAGCTTGCGCCATTTGGTGGTGGTGTACGACTCGCTGCACTTTGACCTTAACACTGTCACACTAGTGTGACAGTATCCAAGTTGTACAGTGATACCTGACAGGTGTCGCGCAGGCCGTCGGGGTCGCCGGCGCAGATCTGCGTGTCCGAGATGCCGTTGGGCAACTTGCGCCATTTGGTGGTGGTGTACGACTCGCTGCACTTTGACCTTAACACTGTCACACTAGTGTGACAGTATCCAAGTTGTACAGTGATACCTGACAGGTGTCGCGCAGGCCGTCGGGGTCGCCGGCGCAGATCTGCGTGTCCGAGATGCCGTTGGGCAACTTGCGCCATTTGGTGGTATTGTATGACTCGCTGCACTTCAACCGTGACACTGTCACACTAGTGTCACACTATTGTCACACTAGTGTGACAGTATCCTACTAGTTGTATAATCAGTGGTACCTGACAGGTGTCGCGCAGGCCGTCGGGGTCGCCGGCGCAGATCTGCGTGTCCGAGATGCCGTTGGGCAACTTGCGCCATTTGGTGGTGGTGTACGACTCGCTGCACTTTGACCTTAACACTGTCACACTAGTGTGACAGTATCCAAGTTGTACAGTGATACCTGACAGGTGTCGCGCAGGCCGTCGGGGTCGCCGGCGCAGATCTGCGTGTCCGAGATGCCGTTGGGCAACTTGCGCCATTTGGTGGTATTGTATGACTCGCTGCACTTCAACCGTGACACTGTCACACTAGTGTCACACTATTGTCACACTAGTGTGACAGTATCCTACTAGTTGTATAATCAGTGGTACCTGACAGGTGTCGCGCAGGCCGTCGGGGTCGCCGGCGCAGATCTGCGTGTCCGAGATGCCGTTGGGCAACTTGCGCCATTTGGTGGTGGTGTACGACTCGCTGCACTTTGACCTTAACACTGTCACACTAGTGTGACAGTATCCAAGTTGTACAGTGATACCTGACAGGTGTCGCGCAGGCCGTCGGGGTCGCCGGCGCAGATCTGCGTGTCCGAGATGCCGTTGGGCAACTTGCGCCATTTGGTGGTATTGTATGACTCGCTGCACTTCAACCGTGACACTGTCACACTAGTGTCACACTATTGTCACACTAGTGTGACAGTATCCTACTAGTTGAATAATCAGTGGTACCTGACAGGTGTCGCGCAGGCCGTCGGGGTCGCCGGCGCAGATCTGCGTGTCCGAGATGCCGTTGGGCAACTTGCGCCATTTGGTGGTGGTGTACGACTCGCTGCACTTTGACCTTAACACTGTCACACTAGTGTGACAGTATCCAAGTTGTACAGTGATACCTGACAGGTGTCGCGCAGGCCGTCGGGGTCGCCGGCGCATATCTGCGTGTCCGAGATGCCGTTGGGCAACTTGCGCCATTTGGTGGTGGTGTACGACTCGCTGCACTTTGACCTTAACACTGTCACACTAGTGTGACAGTATCCAAGTTGTACAGTGATACCTGACAGGTGTCGCGCAGGCCGTCGGGGTCGCCGGCGCAGATCTGCGTGTCCGAGATGCCGTTGGGCAACTTGCGCCATTTGGTGGTATTGTATGACTCGCTGCACTTCAACCGTGACACTGTCACACTAGTGTCACACTATTGTCACACTAGTGTGACAGTATCCTACTAGTTGTATAATCAGTGGTACCTGACAGGTGTCGCGCAGGCCGTCGGGGTCGCCGGCGCAGATCTGCGTGTCCGAGATGCCGTTGGGCAACTTGCGCCATTTGGTGGTGGTGTACGACTCGCTGCACTTTGACCTTAACACTGTCACACTAGTGTGACAGTATCCAAGTTGTACAGTGATACCTGACAGGTGTCGCGCAGGCCGTCGGGGTCGCCGGCGCAGATCTGCGTGTCCGAGATGCCGTTGGGCAACTTGCGCCATTTGGTGGTATTGTATGACTCGCTGCACTTCAACCGTGACACTGTCACACTAGTGTCACACTATTGTCACACTAGTGTGACAGTATCCTACTAGTTGAATAATCAGTGGTACCTGACAGGTGTCGCGCAGGCCGTCGGGGTCGCCGGCGCAGATCTGCGTGTCCGAGATGCCGTTGGGCAACTTGCGCCATTTGGTGGTGGTGTACGACTCGCTGCACTTTGACCTTAACACTGTCACACTAGTGTGACAGTATCCAAGTTGTACAGTGATACCTGACAGGTGTCGCGCAGGCCGTCGGGGTCGCCGGCGCATATCTGCGTGTCCGAGATGCCGTTGGGCAACTTGCGCCATTTGGTGGTGGTGTACGACTCGCTGCACTTTGACCTTAACACTGTCACACTAGTGTGACAGTATCCAAGTTGTACAGTGATACCTGACAGGTGTCGCGCAGGCCGTCGGGGTCGCCGGCGCAGATCTGCGTGTCCGAGATGCCGTTGGGCAGCTTGCGCCATTTGGTGGTGGTGTACGACTCGCTGCACTTCGACCGTGACACGACGGTCACATTCGCCTTTAGTAGCGTGTTACTGCGCGCGTCCTCTGCAAATAAAATGTAAATATAAAGGGATGACGCGTTTACTACGCACGGCACTGAAGCATACAAGAAACATCTCTTTGCATATGTTAAATCCAACAACAATAGGGGATATTACTGCAATATTCTGCCACCAGAGTGCAGCACTAGCAAACCGGTAAACCATAGAGTTTTTAATACATACTAGGCCTTAAACAGTTTTTTACAAGTATTCATAGATAATTTATAACGAATAAATATGTCATTTGCGCACCAAGGCGGTTTGTTTACAAAGGGCCTATCGGGAAAGGAGAGAATCGAAATTTTAACATGTGCCTCTCTATCGCTCGAATATGAAAGAGTGACAGAGAACCAGGTAACGAAATTTTAATTTTCGTGTTTCGTGGTTGACCCTCTGGATGTGCTAGTGCCGCCCCCTACGCAGAGTTTTGCGGAATATTCCCTATTTAAAAAGGGGTCGTGGTGTGTCAAAAACATTCTTAAGAAAGTCGGACTCCATGGGTCTTGTTATATTGGTCATATCGTTTGCAAGGAAATCGCGAGCGAGTTCATAGTTCGAGGCGGACTACTAGTTATAATAATACTCGTAGAACTCACTGGTGGTACTGGTGGTGCCCCAACCGGTGATGGTGAGGGCTGTGGTGGGATCCGTGTTTTTGGTGTAGATGCAAGCAGCATTGAGCGTGGTATCGAACTGTACCGCTTTCACCAATCTGCAAAAAGGTATTGGGCAATTCATTTGATGCAACTATTGTATCAGTTAGTCGTATGTCTGTCTCCGAGTTGAACTGCGCGTCTCCTACCTTTGTTAATATTTCACATTGACAGCTCACAAGAAGAGAATACAGTAAAGGACGGACTCACTTGATGAGCGCCACGTCGTCGTACTTGAGGCTGCGGTGTATTTGGGGTGCTTATATATCGTCTCCACTCGCACGTCGGTCTCCAAACTGAATTGCGCGTCTCCGAGCTCCGTGACTATTTGACATTAACAGCTCACAAGAGAATACAGTAAAGGATGTACTCACTTAATGAGCGCCACGTCGTCGTACATGAGGCTGCGCGTGTAGTTGGGGTGCTTTTATATCGTCTCCACGCGCACGTCGCTCTCTGAGTTGAACTGCGCGTCTCCTACCTTTGTTAATATTTGACATTGACAGCTCACAATGGTGGACAGTAAAGGATGGACTCACTTGATGAGCGCCACGTCGTCGTACTTGAGGCTGCGCGTGTAGTTGGGGTGCTTGTATATCGTCTCCACGCGCACGTCGGTCTCCGAGTTGAACTGCGTGTCTCCGAGCTCCGTCACTCCCATGCGGACCACCGTCGGCTCTACTCTGGAAACACAAACACACATCATCACATCAAATTACAAAAGTCCAGTTAAACTCGAGCCTCGCTTTAGGATATTCTCAATTAAAGGTATGCGCCGCTTTAGATCATTTCATTAGTTCATATTTATCCAGCTGAGTCTTCTGGTACACAAACACAAAAGGCACAGTCGCCACCAAATATATTGGAGCGGTCAAGGTGGTCGCAAATATCAGAACAACGTTTCTATTGTCAAGGCGATAAAATGCCTATTCCGATATTTTTGAGTAGGTACTTTGGCCGTTCCGATGTATTTGATGGTGACTGTAAATGCAAAATGGTTACATACATTAATCAGAACTGTACATCTTAATATTTAGGCTGTGGACTCCAGTTGTCGAAACACACACTGTATCGCCCTGCATCTGAAGTCAACTACAGACCACAGCCTTACGGCGGAAGCTAAGTAAAAAGATTTGTGAAAAAGTGACTCTAGTTTATTTTCGAGGCCCAGCACAGCAAATATGCTTACATTTTTTGCACCTTATTACAAAGGAGTAAAGTGTAAAAGTGTAAACATATATTTGATGTCGACTGTACTCGGCTGAGCACTCGGCGATATATAGTACTCGTTAGGTGTAATCAAGGCAATATACCTATCGGGCGTGTCGACGCAGTGGGCAGCCGTCAATACGAATCGGTTGGAGATAAGCGAGCCTCCGCAGTCGAACCGGTAGCCGAATTGACCATCGAAACCCAGGGCCACCTGAGAGGACAGATCAACAATCAACCTAGGTATAATTACTACACAGATACATTAATTAGCTGGACAAAGCACAATTGTCACGAAAACCCTAGTAAATATTTAAGACGAAAACCTTACACTCGCTGGCGCCCAACTCTCAAATTTCAATTAAAATTTCAAAACTCGCATACAGTTAATGACATCAGCGTGAAGATTCCGAGAAGATTAATAGTGAAATGTGCTAAGATTTGTGCGCATACTGACCAATAAGATATTCATTTGCGAATGAAGAACTAGCGAATTCACAAATGCATTTTGATACTTTTAATGATTACCATATGCGGGAATTCCCCGAGTGAAGCCTGCTCGCCGCCTATAATGTGCAGGTCCAGCGGCGGTTTACTGGACGCGATTATCTTCTGGCATTCTGGTGGAAAAAAAAACTATATAGAACATTTTTCAATCCTAAACGCTTGGTCACACTCGAGAGAGAGAGAGAGATGTCAATGCTTTCTATAGGTGAGGCACATTTTTGGAAAGAGTTGTTCAATATGGCTGTGTTGGAAATAGTTATTTGTGCAACAAAAGAGGAAAGTTGGTTTTTCTTGCGAGTGTTGATTTTGAGTCCCGAGCAAGCGAAAGATTCTATAATTGCTCTCTTCTCGCTTCGCTCGTGATTCTAAGTTAGAATCTTAAGCGTAGCGAGACTAGCAAGGGATCTCAAAAACACGAGATGTAAAAAAACTTTTCTCTCGTGTGACACATACAACTTTTCACCTCAGTAGTGAGAACATATTAAAGTTAAAAAGAGACATTTATTTACATTCCTGAATGAAAGGCATCATCATTATGACGAAAGCTTCTAGAAACAGAATTTCACTTCCTGGAGTGACGAAAGTAGGCTTGTTCGAACTACTGAGGTGAAAAAGTATATGAAAAGCGAGTTTATTTTGTTGCTGTTGTTGCTCTGGTGAACTCACTATCTTCCTAGCGTTTATCCTGGCTTACGCAATCCCAAGAATTCTCTACATATAGTCTATAGAATAAAATGTTGGTCTGCAATGCAATTGTTCACAGATCTTGTGATAGCGCGATGTCTGTCATCGCTTTAAGTTTGCTGACTAAACTATCGACTTTGCTCTTATAAGTATCAAAATTTATAAGTATACAAAAGTATTAAGTAGGAATATGCAATTGGTATATTCTGTGACCTTTCAAAAGCTTTTGATTGTGTAGATCATAGAACGCTCATTCTTAAATTAGAACACTATGGTCTTTCAGAAAATGCCCTGAGTCTCATGTCTTCTTACCTTAGCAATAGAACACAAACAGTTGTTGTAAATAAAACCCAGTCTAAAGGGACTTTAGTAAAATTAGGAGTGCCACAGGGTTCCATTCTGGGCCCATTCCTGTTTTTGGTTTATATAAATGATTTACCTTGTGTAGTACAAAACCTTTGTGGTATGATTTTGTTTGCCGATGATACATCTTTAATTTTCAAAGTTGAACGGCAATCCAATGATTTATCTGTAATTAACAATACACTAGCTGGCGTACTAAACTGGTTTACTACTAACAATCTGTTACTTAATGCTAAGAAAACTAAATGTATTCGATTTGTTTTGCCAAACGTGGCACCAATGGACACTAATATAGTTATAAATGGTGAATGTTTAGATATAGTAGATAAAACTGTGTTCCTTGGTTCAACGTTGGACAAAAATTTACAATGGAGTCCTCATATAAAAAAAACTCGCTCTTAGACTAAGTTCAGCCGCTCATGCCGTTAGAAAAATTAGACAACTGACTAATATTGAGACAGCTCGCTTAGTTTATTATAGTTATTTTCATAGTGTAATGTCATATGGAATTCTGGTTTGGGGCAAAGCAGCTGACATACAGACTATTTTTGTTTTACAGAAAAGAGCCATTCGCTTTATGTATAACTTAAAGGCAGGTACATCAATTAGAGAATTATTTAAAAAAATTAATATTTTAACTCTTGCGTCCCAATATATCTATGATAATATTATTTTTGTTGTAAAGAATATACACACATTCAAGAAGAATTCTGACATCCACAGCTATAACACTAGAAATAAAAACAAGCTTGCTACCAGACGATGTCGTGTCCGCAAAGCATATAAGTCATTTTTTGGCCAGGGTATTCATATTTATAACAAGTTACCCGTCGATGTTTTGAATCTATCATTTCCCGCTCTTAAGAAATACTTGAAAAAAACTTTAATGTCAAAGGGTTATTACAGGGTCGAGGACTATATATGACAGACATATATGCATGGCCCAAACCAGAATCTATAAAATCATCTAACATTTAGAGGACACAGTTCAAGTAAGAAAGAATATCAAACGTATTGCGAAGCAGTCAGATTTGGATTTTATTTTTATTTTTCATTTTAATTACACAATAGGCAGGTACATGTCTGTCTCTCAAGCTGTTTTGATATGCCTTCTTGAAGAACTACGCATTATTGTATATAGTATCTTTAATGTATTTGTAGTACTGTTTTGAAAAAATAAGTCCCGCCGAGTTTCTTGCCGGTAATAAGTAATACTTCTCGGGTCAGAGGTGTAGGGTTAGAACCGGTGGTAGTTTCTTTTCTCTCTGACGTTCATAAGTGCATTGTAATGTGCCTAAATTGAAGAATAAATATCTTTTATCTTTTATCTTTTTTATCTTTTTAATAAGTTCGCTTTTTTACATATTATATGTTTTATAATTGTTTCGTGAACAATTTTTTGAATGAAGCGTTTTACAAGTACTACTACTACAAAAAAAACCGGCAAGTGCGAGTCGGACTCGCGCACCGAGGGTTCCGTAAAAACCTAAAACAAATGCTATTTCTTATGATTGCGTGGACATGAAAGTTTCGTTTTGCTACAGCAGAAAGATATTATAGAGCTGAGTATATGATATGAATTTCAATTCAATACCTCTACGCGTTTACGAGGAAACAGGTAGTAAGTTTAAAATTTAAAAAAATATTTTAAGTACTATTTTACTAAAAATGTCTACTTTTCGTAATTTTTCCTTTGTCTTTGCTATATAAAGTTTCTTCGTGCGAAGTTTCAAGTTTCTGAGTTTACGGGAAGTACCCTTTAGGTTTTGAGTTTCTTGCGAGTACTCATCTCCAAAATATGCAACTTAAATTGTTATTTTTTTTTATTGCGTTGACATGAAAGTTTGTTTTTGCCACAGCTGAAAGGTATAATAGACCAGAGTATTTGACATGAATTTCAATTTAATACCTTTACGCGTTTACGAAGAAGAAGGTAGTAAGTTTAAAATTTAAAAAAATATTTTTTGTATGATTCTACTAAAAATGTCTACTTTTTATAATTTTTCCTTTGTCAGTGCTATATGACGTTGCTTCGTGCCAAGTTTAAAGATTCGGAGCTTGCGGGAAGTACCCTTTAGGTTTTGAGTATCTCGCGAGTACTCAGTTTCAAAATATGCAACTTAAATTGCTATTCCTTTTGATTGCGTTAACATAAAAATTTGGTTTTGCTACATCTGAAAGGTACTATAGCCCTGAGTATTTGACATGAATTTCAATTGAATAACTTCACGCGTTTACGAGGAAAATGGTAGTAAGTTAAAAATTTTAAAAATATTTTTTTGTATGATTTTACAAAAAAATTCTACTTTTCGTAATTTTTCCTTTGTCTGTGCTACATGAAGTTTCTTCGTGCCAAGTTTCAAGTTTCTGAGTTTACGGGAAGTACCCTTTAGGTTTTGAGTTTCTTGCGAGTACTCAGTTTCAAAATATGGAACTTAAATTACTATTTCTTTTGATTGCGTTGACATAAAAGTTTGGTTTTGCTACATCTGAAAAGTCCTATAGCCCTGAGTATTTGACATGAATTTCAACTTAATAACTTTACGCGTTTACGAGGAAAAAGGTAGTAAATTTTAAATTTTAAATATATAGTTTTGTATGATTTTACTAAAAATGTCTACTTTTTATCATTTTTCCTTTGTCTATGCTATATGACGTTGCTTCGTGCCAAATTTCAAGTTTCTGAGTTCACGGGAAGTACCCCGTAGGTTTTGCGAGTGCCGAATACTCTAAAATTTGCAGCAGAAACGACTGTATCTTTTGATTGCGTTGGGTTTTAAGTTTGATTTTTTCACAGCTTCAAGGGACAATAGATCTAAGTATTTGGTATAAATTTCAGCTCGATACCTCCACGCGTTCCTGAGAAAAATGGTCTTGACAGACAGACAGACAGACAGACAGACAGACAGACAGACAGACAGACAGACAGACAGACAGACAGACGGACAACAAAGTGATCCTATAAGGGTTCCGTTTTTTTCCTTTTGAGGTACGGAACCCTAATAAAAACTATTAAAAAGGCAATCACTTGCAAAACTAAAAAAATCTTACCGACATCCGCAATTCTTTTGGTTGTGCGCGGGTTATCTAAAAATATAAATAAACAATAGTTAATTCAATACCTATTGAATATTTTTTACCATATTATAACATAAACGGCAATTAAAACATTTGTTACCACCTTCAATCCTACGGGTTGCTTCTGTTGTTTGGCCTGTAACATCAATAAAATATTTTGATGATTAGATCTACTTATAAAATAATTACAGATACCGCGCCGCCAGCATAAGACTCATTGTGGGACATGACATAATAATGCCCAGTTAAAGCTATTTCAAGAAAAAAAAACAACGGAACACTAAAAAGGTACAAATAAAGATGTCAGTTTCTCTTTTTATGTAATCCGAATTTCAGCCCACAGTGCGGCGGTAGCAAACAAACATACGGTCTGTCTGACAGTAAGATGAGAAGCTACCGTACCATATGGACTCCTACAACTCCAGAGGTATCATTAAATTTGCATCCTATTAAACCACTGTAGCAATCTTAGTCAACGGCAAGAACACAACACAATGATAAGGGTCCAGTGCTATATGGCTGTGGTTTTTAGTAAGTACTAGCGACCCGCCCTGGCTTCGCACGGGTGCAATTATACATATAAACTTTCATCTTGAATCACTCTATCTATTAAAAAAAACCACATCAAAATCCGTTGCGTAGTTTCAAAGATCTAAGCATACATAGGGACAGACAGCGAGAAGCGACTTTGTTTTATACTATGTAGTGATGATAATCTTCCCCAGTAGGACTCTGCTCCAAACTTGAGCAAGATGTCATTTTTTGACTCAGGTAAGGTAACTACTAGTTGTAAATTAAACTGGATGGCTGTGGTCAATAGCAATATCTATGCATTATTGAATAGGGGATATTACTGCAATGTTCTGCTGCCAGAGTGCAGCACTAGCACATCGGTAAACCATAGAGTTCTTAATACATTCTAGGCCTTAAATAGTTTTTGACAAGTTTTCATAGATAATTTCTAACGAATAAATATGTCATATGCACCAAGGCGGTTTGTTTAATTTATCGTGAAACGAGAAAATTGAAATTTTGACATCGGCCTCTCTATCGCTCGAATATGTAAGAGTGACAGAGAACCAGGTAATAAAAATGTTATTTTCGTGTTTCGCGATAGGCCTTTCGTTTGTGCTAGTGCCGCCCCCTACGCAGAGTTTTGCGTAATATTCCCTATTGATTAAAGCTTACCAAATTTTTGTATAATTATTGACCAAATGTCAGATGGCGCTGTAGACTTGGAGCCTCATAAAGTTCTTAGACTATGGCTATTTATATTATTTATAGTCTCTACTAAAATATCTAGGTATGCTCTATTGAATTAATTAAAGCTTACCAAATTTTGTGTCTGTGCTTGGACAACACATAACTTCTGTCATCCCTTCAAAACCACATCTCGAATATGAGTGATAATTGTTGTCCTTTATTTGTCTGAAAAGCAAATCGCTAATTAATATATGAGTTATATATATATATATATATTTTTTTTAAAGTAAATATTACATAAAATATAAGTCTTACTTCGTACAAGCTTTAGAATTATTTCAAATAACACTCCCTGTTCAGGAATAGTAGTCAATTTGCTATAACTACTTTTGATTTGATTAGGTTTTTTTTATTATGTATGTTACAACCATTTAGTAGTCACTAGTTTGGAATTGCAATAAGCAAAACATACAAACAAACTGTTCTGCCTGCTTAGTAAATAATAAAATATAAATCAGAAATAGTCAACATTACGGCCTGAGTTTCACCTTAATAATATTCAAATATTAACCAGCATTATGGGCAGCCTTTCGCAGGGAACAGGTCTAGGGGACTCTTCTCAACCAACTTCAAGATTTTGAAGGAGGAAGTTTTTAATTTGTCGAGATTTTTGTTGCTTTTTGCTAATTTTTGTTGACATGCTATTATGAGCCTTCAAGCTTCAAATAAATGTTTTTTTATCCATATTCAGATTAACAAGGTGACATAAAAAACAACAAACATTGATATGGGTGTTTGTGTTTCTGACTAGTCTGATAGTGTTATCTCAAACGTTTGTTTACTTGACCCGACCTTAAAGCCACTTTACAGTTGGTTACGAGAGTGCACACTCCGTCTTCAACATCATCGCTAGGAATACATCTGTCCCCAACTGAAATAAAAAAATACTGCATTTTTTAAACCTATAAGTTGTTATTTGTGACATTACGCAGGTAAAGGTTATGGCCGTTGGCGCTTATGTGATTGCTAATGACGCTCCAATGCTAATGTGATGCTTGGCAACATAAGTGCCAACCGCCATAAGGTGCAATTACCCGCAGAACATCACATTTGTACTAGGTAGTTGACTTACATGTTGGTAATAACTAATTATTTGTCTGGGAAATTATTACCAAGATTTAAAATGGAATAATACCATTCTTCAAGGCAAGAAGCAAATAGAGCTAGATATTTTCCTCATGTGCTATCTCTTCTAGATAAACTTTGGCAGTTTATGGCCATATTAATTTCATTCATATTTTTATCTCATTGGCTGGTGTGAAAATGAGCACCAAATGGAATTTAAGGCTTTCAGAAAAAGTAATTACATTCCTTGAAATTAAAAAATAAGTTATGAATGAAGATAAAAATTTATAACTACATCACTTTTTTACGTGTATATACAGTCGCCATCAGATATATCGGAGCGGCCAAGGTGGTCACAAATATCTGAACAACGCCTCTATTGTCAAGGCGATAAAATTCATGTACAATTTATATTTGATTAATATAATTTAAGGGGCGTTGTACAGTCGCCATCAAATATATCGGAGCAGTCAGGCTACTCAAAAATATCTGAAGATGAATTTTATCGCCTTGATAATAGAGGCGTTGTCCAGATATTTGTGACCACCTTGGCCGCTCCGATATATCTGATGGCGACTGTACAACGCCCCTTAAATTATATTAATCAAATATAAATTGTACAATATTACATTGGTAAATTTCTGTCTTACCTTCTCCTGCAGTAATAATATGAATCAACACAATAATGAACAGGAAACAACACTTCGAAAACATTTTAGTGTAACTTGGATTGTAATACGAATCTTTCCTATTTCGCACCAGTTCACAGTTGGAGTTGATGTATGCACATATCTGTAACAAAAAGCGGACTAAATAGTAATAATAATATTATGTTTCGATTTTCCTTATTCCATCTAAGACCTGTGACCTATAACGATATCAAAATACTTAGCAAACCGGTTCTAGTAATATAGACATCAGACAAGTTCAATGTAATAAAAAACAAAGCCGGGTGAGAACGCGCACATGGCAAGATTTTGTTACAATTACGAGTATTATGACTGACTATCTTCGTCGACTTTTAGTAATTTGCACACTAAATACCTACCAAATTATTTATTTAAACCTTTTAAATTAAACTGTTGCATTCACCTACCGAAAGACATCCGAAAGAAGATTCAAAGTTGACTGACAACAATGACAATATTGACAAGACATTGACATTTGTGACACAAAAAGAGGGGTCTATTCACGTAAGCGACTGGCCTAACCGCGAACCTTCGTTCATCGAATTGTCTATTTGCGTCACTCTCTTTCGTATATGCAAGAGCGATAGAGACGGGGCCGACGTTTTGTCAATTTTCGAACTTCGCGGTAGGCCCTACCAATTATGCGATCTATACATGCTACGATATGGTGTCAACGTGATATCGGTGTCGCAACGGGGAAGGCAACTGTAAGGGTCACCACATACCTAGCGGTTTTCCTCGCGGAATTAGCGGAAGTAGCGGAAATTTGTCTATGGTAGCGGAAATTTGTCTATGGTAGTAGATTTTTTGTATGGAAGCCATAGACAAATTTCCGCTACCATGGACAAATTAAGCATTTTGTCTATGAATTTCCGCTAATTCCGCGAGGAAAACCGCTAGGTATGTGGTGACCCTAATACGGCGATCACACCGCATGTGGGACGGATAATTGTTATGCCGGCTGTACACTATCGCCGAGACATACCGAGACAGGCCGAGCGCGAGAGTGTAAATAAGTGCGCTCGCTTTGCCTCAGGAAGAAAGCTTTCCCCGAGACCCCCGAGTGCTCTCGTCTAAGGGTCGCCACACACCTAGCGGTTTTCCTCGCGGAATTACCGGAAGTAGCGGAAATTTGTCTATGGTAGCGGAAATTTGTCTATGGTAACAGATTTTTTGTATGGAAGCCATAGACAAATTACCGGAAGTAGAGGAAATTCATAGACAAAATGCTTAATTTGTCTATGAATTTCCGCTACTTCCGGTAATTCCGCGAGGAAAACCGCTAGGTGTGTGGCGACCCTAAGGCCGCAATTACATTATCATTTCTTTATCATATAAATTTGATGTCATTTGTGTCAAAATCTATGATCATAGATAAATGATGTTGTTAATCATTTTTGCAAATTACACTCAAGGTCATTTCAACGTTATAGTTCATAGTATAAACAGACCATAGACACAGAATATAAACAAAATATGGCGGAAGAATCAGTTTGATTTGAAGTTACGTACGTCAAATGACATGTAAATGTTCATTATTGTAAGTTTGCTGTCAAACAGGATCCTATATCTATGATCATAGATGATATGAATCATATGTTGTTATTACACGGTCATAGGTTCAATACGTTGCGGTTTTTGACCCATTGATTGATTTTGTTGCATCTATCTAAATAGGCAGTAACATATGAATTCGCCGGCGATTTTTGCACCGATTATAGCAGGGGGGTAACATCACGCACACATATACACTGATGAAAGAGATGTGCGCATACACAATCGTACGCGTGCAAATGACGGCGTTTTACATAAAATAAAACGCTAATTATGAAAACTTACAAATTTGAGATCTAAAGTAAACATTGAGAGTGGCAACACTGTTGTTGGTCGTTTCTGTCCCTTTCTAGCATATACATCCATACGCCCTTTCTCGCTCACACAGGACCCCCTACCACATTCCACCAGGTACAGCACTGATGTTAGACATCAGCGCTAATTTTTACTTCATTGTCTCAATATTTATATTTTTTACCAGGCAGGTTTAAAAACTTTAGATCTCAAATTTGTAAGTTTTCATAATTAGCGTTTTATTTTATGTAAAACGCCGTCATTATAAAAACTGTACGAAATTTGAGATCTAAAGTAAACATTGAGACGTGTTTGTTATCGCCTGGTGGAAGCGTAAGACGCCAAGCCAATGTGATAATACAACAGCAATGAATGTTCATTGCGATGGTGTATGGCAACACCATGAATTTTAATAACTGTGTAGCGAGAGGTGGGTAGATTGTTAATTTATGTGGCAGTGTACAGACAAAGGGACCACTTTGTCGATAGAAAGTTACTAGTAATTTCTAAAACTACGTAATGTGCACTACCTATTAGTGAAAGAAAAGAGTGTCTGTATAAATCGACAAAGTGGTCCCTTGCACTAAACTCGTCCACATATGTTGTACCCAAATAGTAGTAACTTTATAAGTTATTATAGGTACCTGTAAGTATTCAAGAAATGTTTCACCAGAAACACTTTCGCAATGGTGATCTAATTAAAAACAAGGTAAAACAAAATGTTTTATCTTATATAAACTGACTGAGTATGAAACTCCCGGAAGAGATATCATTATTAACCAGCATAATGGTAAAGGAATGTAAGTGGTTTACTTAATAACCTTATAATATGTTATCAGATATAAAAAATAAATAAAACATAACAGTTGTCTTTGTAGTTTTTATTTATAATTTCTCCTTTCCTTAACAGATATGTTAGGAAATTACAATAATTCCCAATTGCTCAATGACAATTTGTAGAAATAAAATAAGGTGCTTACTTTTATTTCCAAAGTTTCTAGGATTTATATTACATTAGGTACGTATACACTGAACAGATAATTGTGTACTTAATTGGTAATGACATTATGTATATAAATCACTCAATAAAAGGGATTGTTGAAAACTATTAAAGAATAACTTTACGATATACCTACATAAATGAAAATTAATAAAGAAATGAGTTTGTTTAGTTGTAACAGCAATTAATTATGAAAATAATTAAACTATTTCCGTAAATAGCTTGTTAAGGAATAAGAAAACATTTATCCAATTGTTCACATGCCGTTACCAGGTTGCTAAAATATCATTATATTGATTATCATCGTATTATGAGTATGCATTGTTACACATTACATTCACCACAGTATATCAATTTAATGTACAACGAGTACTTAGTAATTTTAAAAGAATTGATTTTAGTATAGGTAGTCTAGCCTAGTGGGTTCTGCATCTTCTTTTTTAGTAAAATGTTACCAAGGACTTGGTTACTTTTTTGTTAAGACTTATAACAAGTTTCTTGGCTCTGGCCAAAGGACCACACCTGTAGTTGAGACTTAACTTTATTTACAATCATATGTGTACGCTGGGTGCACTTGAGGAACGTCACAGTAAGAAATGCTACTTCTATACTTTTATAGAAATGTAGCCAGAGGGCCTACCGCGAAGTTCGAAAATCGACAAAACGATGGTCCCATCTCTATCACTCTTGCATATACGAAAGAGAGTGATGCAAATAGACGATTCGAAGAACGAACTGCTTCGCGGTTATAGGCCAGGTTCTGAGGGCCTACCGCGAAGTTCGAAAATCGACCAAACGATGGTCCTGTCTCTATCGCTCTTGCATATACGAAAGATAGTGATGGAAATAGACGATTCGATGAACGAAGTGCTTCGCGGTTATAGGCCTGTGCCCTTGCAGGTTATTTCTTTTTTTAGTTGTGACTATTTATTTGTTTGTTCATCAGCCAAAACATATCAGAATAGACCTCACGCCGTAATCAGGTATTGCGAATAACTATATTTGGGCCAGTTTAAAACTGGCTCAAGTCAAAACAAAAAATAAGTTATTATGGGTCGGTCATAACGTTTGTATTGGACCTAGATATAAATCTGGGATCAATTTAAAGTAGGTTAAGTTTTAAAGTAGGGGGCCGATGTCTTTCCGTTTATTCCTTATTACTAAGTTAAGGATGCTATTATTTGAACTACGTAGGTTCATAGGTCAACTGACTTTTAGGAAAGTGTAGTAGTGAGTTCAGGTTCATAATGTCTAGTTTACGGCCAGAGCTTTGGCTTAACGAAAAGATAGCTGTGGCTAAGTTAAGTCGAATTGCTTAATAAATGTTATGTTTATGTATGGCGCTCCGAAACTACAAAAGTAGTTTTACAAAGTAGGTAGCTCCTTAACTGTTAAAGTGCATGAGGTTCTGATAGGAACCCAATCATATCGATCCTAGACAGGATTTGAATGAACTCACTCAGTTGTAAGAATTTCAGGCGTCTTCAGGCTGTACTGTGTAGAAAAAACGCCAAGTTCTGTCAACATTTTCTTGTGTGTAAACACCGCCACATTTCCTTAAAATTTAGTAAATGGGTACTGACATGAGTTAACATACTTTGGCATTTACGAAAATGCATTGTTTACTTAACGTATCAGACAATGATTTCATGAACAAATTACAATATCCGATTAATTTGGCTTGTACACTTGGCAAGGCCGTAATTAACCATGGACATGGGGACCTACTATCATTTGAAATTCACTTTGTATGTGATGTATGTGATTTTTCCTGTAGGTACAAACTTTACTTAGTGCTTTGAATGAAATCACTTGCGTAGTGAAAACAAAGCTTTAAGCTAAACAATGAGCTTAGAATACTTGTATTTATATCAACAAGTTAAACTAACCTCCAACTGAGGTTTATACTGGATTTCGGGAGCTTGACTGCTCCTGATTTTATTTATTCCCACTTGCCCAGGTGTTGACCTGGCCCTGGCAAATTAACATACTCGTAGCCCGAGAAGGCTTATCGTCTCATCCTTATTTTAACAAGGTCGAAATATTAGAGTACTTAAAATGCGAAACGTTTCGCGATTTTGCATGGACGACTCCTTGCGCAGGGGTCATGCAATCTAAATAAACAATTGTTTAAATAGACCAAGAGTCTCATACTTAGTCAAAGTCTAAGTCAATATTGTCTTTATTTAAGTAGGCATAGCAACAAGCACTTTCGAATCGTCAGTAACAATTTATCTTAAATAATTAAGAGCAATATATTGATACAATTGTAATCTTAATCCATTGCAATTCATATTTCCAATTTTTTACTATATTTATTCAGAAATAAACCAATGATGGTTTATGCAACAAGGTATGCGAAAACTTACATTTAATTGGAGTATCGTTAATGTCACTAAAAACTTCGATGAATGGGGTGTTTGTTAACCAGAGACTGCTTTCTTGGCACTCTTTGCTGTAGCAAAGAAGGCTCCAGTTCTGGGCTAGACCGTTTAGTTTATAGGTTTTTGAGGGAGGTTTGGTCCAAACCTTCTGTCCCAAACCATTAGAAGATAGTTTTAAGAGCATTATGTACATAGTTTGTGTCCTCATTCAAGTCATTCATGATGTCTTAACCCTTTAAATGAGGTATTGATTAAATAAAGTCTTTGTGTGCTCATGACAGCACTTGCCCCTGAGGACAGATCACAGAACCCTGTTGTACTACTAGCATTTTTACAGTACAAATATTATGAGTAAAGTCTCAAAATATTTACAAGAAGTGTGTAGCCAGTCGACTTGTAAGGCCAGTTTTGTACATTTAGTTTTCAACATGCTTGCCTACGCAGCAGCATGATAGTTTACCTGCATCGAGGATAGGTAGTGAAAACCAGTCATTATATTATCAGTTATATTTGGGAGGCGGAACAATGGCTTTAACCTTTTTACCACCATGACCCCATTATATGATAAGCAGAAGAAATTGCTACTAAAATGCACGGACGTCCAACTGAAGCTGTAAGCATGGTCGTCGGTTAGTTCCGACTGCTCCAGTTATAGGTTAATGAGGATAAAAACGCTTAGATTATAAATGGTGCTTTATAACCATGGATTTGAGATTCCCAAACCATAACCAACTTCTTTGCGCGTTTATCCTCGTTGACCGACCAAATTATAAATTTAATAGTGTGCCTTGCGAAGGCAGAATATCATACAATATTGCCAGGAGGCAGTTTATAGTATTACTTGCTCAGAAGAATAGTCGGCCTTGCGCAGGCAGTGAAAAAGCTTATGAGCCAGTCAAAATATAGCCCAGGAGGGAGTTTATAGTATTCCTTGCTCAGAAAGATAGTCAGCCTTGCGCAGGCAGTGAAAAGGCTTATGAGCCTGTCAAAATGTAGCCCAGGAGGCAGTTTATAGTATTCCTTGCTCAGAAGGATAGTTAGCCTTGCGCAGGCAGTGAAAAGGCTTATGAACCTGTCAAAATGTACCCCAGGCTTACTTAGGAGGATAGTCAGCCTTGCGCAGGCAGTGTTTGAAAAGGCTTATGAGCAGCAATTCAGCATTGTCATCCTTGCGCAGGCACCATGCCTATTTTATCATTCAATTTTTACTAGAAATACTGCCTAAAGGGACGTATTCACATGTACTTCAATAGTACTTATAAGAACCCCTCGTTAAAGATGAAACATAAGAACTGTCACTCGCAGTATGCAGTTGCATATCAAGTTAATAAGAAAGTAACTCAATCCAATAATAAAGCAAAAAACCGTACAGTACGGTTACTTGTAAATTACATTATAGTAATTACAACTGCACACAAGAGTATTTCTTATACTTTTCTTAACAATTTAAGCATACTAAGCTATTTATTTTGACAAAAAAAAAAATCGTTATAGTTTCCGTTGTTACTCAGCTTGTGCCCCTGCCCCGAGAGTAGAAATACAAGACCATTAAGAGGAGCTTTATCAACTCTCTAGCGGACCCACACTTTTTAACAAAAGTATATATTCTTTAGGGTACACAATTGTAACGTCAACGGTAATAGCGTATTGATGTGCCGATCCTTAAGTTCAAATCTTTTTCAACTAAAAAGTTGAGGGTATGTCCCTCACGCAGAAACATTTGATATAATTTCCTGTCATATTTAAACAACTATCGATAAATAACGCGATGCATAATAACACCAATTACAATGACAGCCATGTCATAATTCAATAAATGAATATTCTAAATGTAAGGATTTAACAAGCCTTAAGAATAGTGCAATACGCAATTACACTTGTAAAATAGGAAAATATATCAAATATTGAAATGTGTATTATTAATAATATAATCAATAGGACTGCCGCGATGGCGCGGGCATCATTTTAATTTACTTAAGTAATTTTATTAACACTTCACTATTTTGGATCGGTTCATATTTGCTTAGGAACAGTAACTTCAAAAATATATTTCGAACGGTAAAAACCGTTAGAAACTGTTTTTCAAAGTATAAAGCTAAACTGGGATATAATTAAAAACCTCACCAGCAGTTTAGCTGACGACCTTTCGCATTGAAAAACAGCAAGCCAATGAAGTAAAAATTAGCGCTGATGTCTAACATCAGTGCTGTACCTGGTGGAATGTGGTAGGGGGTCCTGTGTGAGCGAGAAAGGGCGTATGGATGTATATGCTAGAAAGGGACAGAAACGACCAACAACAGTGTTGCCACTCTCAATGTTTACTTTAGATCTCAAATTTCGTACAGTTTTTATAATGAGAAGATTTTTTTGCCTGCCATCGGGTGTCTGCCATCGAACTGTCACTGTCACTGGCCTAATTTAGGGTGGCCAGTGCTTTTAAAGTGACTTTACCCATCGAGTTGGGTAATTATTGGGTTACGTAATATTGAAAGTTTAAACTTTAAGTGTGAGTAAAATTATTGAATTTCACGAAAACTCTGACAAAGATTTTAGTGAATATGTTTTACTAAAATAATTGTTATGTCAGGTAGTTTAGTTAGTAACTTTGACATATATCTAGCTTTTAATTACTTTGAAGGTCGGATTAGGCTGATTAAGTCAGATTGCCCAGATTGAGCTGTCATTTTAGTATCTGGCCAAAAATATAACAATATGAAAACTAGTTTTATGGTAAAATAATGGGGGATTTTCTTTACATGTGGTATCACAAATCTTAGCTGTCAAAATATAGCTGTCCCTGTCGGGTATACGCAGATCCTCTGTCTATTCTATGGTAGGTCTATGGATTATAGAGAAACCTTTACGTTTATGAAGTGGCCAACAGCGACACTGATATCATGTTGACGCCATATCGTGGCATGTATAGACTGCATTAGTGACTTTGTCAAACTTCAAGCACGAGTAAAAGAGATAGAAAATGAGAAAGAGTAGAAATATAATGATACGATACGAAGGAAATATAAAATAATCTCCACTCGAACTCGAGTCAGTTCGCGGCTGCACTGTTTGTCACCCGTTCATTCAGAGCGCTCGCTTTAATACATATTATTCAATACCTAGTAAATACCACTGGGTGTTGATAAAATGGTTTATTTAACCTGTTTTTGTGCCATTGGATTGAGAGTGATGTGAGCGTGGTGCTATGTTTACAATCAATCAGTGATTATTGCCCGGGATAACACATTGCGTTTTAACTTTAATATGGTATAAACAAGTGTGCATAGTGCAGTGTCTATTGCAATGAGTACGTCCGACGGAGCGGGCACGCGACTCGGTATGCAGACTGCGATATCAGGTCAGATAGGTATTGGGAGCCCGGAATTCGGCATGGCCGTGAGCGTGCCGCCGCCGATGGCCTTCGACCTGCACGCCGCCAGCTGCGGCGACTCTTCGTCGGAGTCTCGCTCGCCGGACCTGCCGCCGGCCAAGGCGAGCGATCGCGAGTCGCGCATCATAGCCGAGAAGCAGCGCCGGAGCCAATACAACTCCCAGATCCAAGTCATGACGTCCTTGTTGACGGACATCGTGCACTCGCAGCGCAAGGTGGACAAGACGAGCGTGCTGCGTCTCGCTGCCAACAAGTTGCGGAACGAACATGTGTTCGGCGACACCATCACATGTGGCCATGTCGAAACATGGTCTCCCGCTTTCCTAAAGTTCTTTGATCTCCTCGGCGGCTTCATGATATCCGTCACGTGCCGCGGCCGTATTTTTAACGTCTCACCCAACGTACAAGAAAAACTAGGCTACTGTCATGTTGACCTGTTGGGTCAAGATATTTATCATTACATACATCCTGAAGATACAGCCATTCTGCGGCAACACATCTATCCCCCTGAGCTCCAGAAGGGTTGTGACAATGCATTCATAGAGCAGCGCCATAATTTTACAGTTCGCATGGTGAGAGCTGGAGCTAGGTCTGATCCGCCGAGGTATGAGCGCTGCAGGCTAGATGGTACCCTTAGACGTGCCGACCGAGCCACTGCAGTAGTGGTACAGGATGAACAGATTATTAGAAGGCAAAGGGTTAGGCACAACCGCACGTTTTCATCAAGTGGTAATGACTTTGTCTTCATTGGCATGGTACACGTTGTGACGAACAACATGCCGCCGCGCATCATGTTACCCACAGCCTATTCAGAATATTGGACGAGGCACCTTATAGATGGGCGCATAGTTCAATGTGATCAGAGCATATCTCTGGTTGCTGGGTACTTGACGGAGGAAGTTACTGGCACATCTGCCTTCTTTTTCATGCACAAAGATGATGTGCGATGGGTCATTTGTGTGCTGCGGCAGATGTATGATCAAAGCCGGGAATTTGGTGAGTCCTATTACAGATTAATGTCACGCACCGGCCACTTCATCTACATGAGAACTAGGGGTTTTCTAGAAATAGACAGGGACACTAAGAAAGTACAAAGCTTTGTATGTGTTAACAGTGTTATAGGGGATGACTATGGTCGTAGAATGATGGAGGAGATGAAACGGAAGTACTCTGTGATAGTAGACATGAGTCAGGAGCAAAGTGAGAGGGTCACGGTTGGTGATGATGCACCCGTGGAGCACCCAAAGAAGCTGGAGCGCATTGTGATGCACCTGGTGGAGCCATCATCAGAAGGCGCGGAAGAATTGAAGTTAGTGCCTCCTTCAAAGGAGAACATAATATCTGCCATTAAGAATAGTGAAAAGGTAGTCGAAGAGACCGGTGTAAGGTTTGACTGTCGAAAACGAAAAATAAACTCTTTACAAAGTGACCAAAGTGATGTTTTAAAAAGGCACAGCGGACTGATGGAATAATTTGATCTGTTAATAGACATTCACAGATGTAAGTTACTGTAGTGATGTTCCGTGTGGGGCTCATGACCAATGTTAAAGATTGATGTTCTTTGGCAGCACTATGAATTATGATCCTCTAGTTTTTTTTCACTATTTATTCAAGGTTGGTCTCTAAAATGACTGATCTCAGAGCAATTAAAAAAATTAGATAGTAGTTAATTGTTTTCAAATTTCTTATTAATATTTTTTATAAATTTTTATTTGACTTGATATTGTTTTGACTGTCTAAAGTTAAATATTTTAGTAATTATGACGGATTGAATGTAACAGGAACTAGATATTATTAAGCTTTCTATGTAATTTTATACATAAATAGGGTAATTACTAGTTAAGTTTAAAAATGTAGACATTAAGGAAATCAATTCTATGTGGCATTCAATTTTAATGCTGTATGAGAGGAGTTTTTGAAATGAACCTTACGAGTATATGTGTGGAGCAACGTTGTTATTGCAACTGAATTGAGTGAGATTTGAACTAGTGAATGTTTCACTCAAATTGTATAGAAGCATGTACCTACTACTGTTGTATATATTGTAATAGATACTATACCTTAAAAATTTGTTTAGACTACATAAATTTCAAATACAGAGTGCTACCCATTTGAACCGATACTAAATAGGCAGGTAATTTTAGTAGAGGCAATATCAATTATATGTATGTACTTAGATTTTTTGTCTTATTACCATGCAGTAAGGTTCAAAAGTCTAATGATATATTTGATATTGACAAACCTACTCTTGTTTCATAAACAGTACATCATTTTATGATAGTTGACCAATACCTAAAGTTGGCCATTGTTATTATTGAAATAGTACAACCACACTTTATAGTACAATTCAGTTTCAATAGTAAATATACTAGTAGGTAGGTGTGTCCGAAACCATGTAATTGAATGTTTATGAACTTTGAGTTTTTCGTTTTGAATGTTATTTAAGAAAACGCTCTGCGGATATCAATTTTATTTTATTTTTAAATTTGTGCCAATTTATATTGCATAATGAAATGAGTAGAGATACGGGATATTAATAAAATGAATTTATAGATAACTACTTATGGTGCAGATACTTATCTTTAGCTGAACGTATCTAAATTGTTTTAAAAACGCTTGAGATAGTAATAGTTAGGGAGGCGAGGTAGCTAAATGGCGTAATTCAACGGCGCCGTCGAGACCTATCAAAATCGAAAGATAAAATAATTTCGAAAAGAAAAGCTCTTATGGCAAAAACCATTTTAGCGGTGGGTTTGGCGTGTACGGTTTTTCAAAAATGTTAAAAAAAACAGTTACTTGGGCATTCTCCAGCGCGTCAGATATTCATACTACGTATGCCCCGAGTGCCTCTGATAACAACGGTATACTAATCTGCCGGTTTGCGTGGTGGGGGTAGGCATATAAAGTAGTCAAAAATGCAAAAAAAAAAAATTTACTCGAGCGCGTCAGATTTTCGGAAGGGGTGTTAAGTAGGCCCCAAGGAAGCTCCCTTTAAAAAAACTGACGATTTCGGCGTGACGATAAGTTACGATGAATTTTTGAAAATGCAAAAAAAAAAAGTTCTTTTGAAATACTCGAGCGCGTCAGATTTTCATAGGGGAGGTTTATCTCGGTATCCTGAAAGCATATTTTTTTAATCTGACAAAAATGTTGGTGGGTTCTCTTAATCTGACCGAAAAAGGTTTAACTTTCAAGTCAAAAAGTTTTAACTTTGGACAAAAATGTAAAAACACCTTTTTTGTGTAAAATAAAAATACCTTTTTTGGTTAATTTAAACTTTTTTTGTAAAATGTGTCGTTCGCGACTTATATGCCGTAACGCGTTCTTAGGAAGACGAAATGGCTCCTCCACACTTCCGGTCATGCGGAAACCGGCAGATTTTGTATTTTTAGTAAGTTTTATATTATATTCTTCAAAACAAAATAAAAAAAAATCGCGCTCGAGAATGCCGGATTAACGTTTTTTTTTTACAAGTTCGCGACCCTATAACTTGGCGGCGTCAAGGACTTATCGTCAGATTAGTTAAATTTAGTCTTTAAACACTAAAATCAACCCCCAATATCTTAAACTGACGCGCTGGAGTATTTCAGACTATCCATTTTTTTTTACTAATCTGATCGTCTATCCTAGGCGCGCGTCACTACATATAGAGCTAAATACTTTACAAGGTTGTTCTATTAGGTCTAAGGTATCTCTCATATCTTAAACTGCCACGCTCGAGTATTGCAGAAAATTCCCCTATTCGCCTCCCTAACTATAACTAAAAGAATAAATTGCGGAACTCTATAGGTACAATCGCCATCAAATACATCGGAGCGGCCAAGGTGGTCACAAATATCTGAACAACGCCTCTATTGTCAAGGCGATAAAGTGCATTTTCGGATATATTTGATGGCAACTGTAGGTACCTATGTGTATGATGTTTTGTTCAGATAAATAACATTATCCTACAAGATAGCATAGGTATTGTCATCATGAGATCTAAAAACACACTATCGCGATTTTATCTATAGGGTGCAGTAATTGAACTGACAGGGCACGGCACGCTCCATGAAAATATATGGCACCTATCTGAGTTAAGGGCATAATCATATTAATGATATTGATTTAAAAAATATATATTATTTCGTTTGTGAAAATATAACTGTTAATATTTGTCTTAAATTCATGAAAGTTACGGACATTAGACAATTCAATGCGCACAATTTTGAAATAGTTTAATGAATTCTACGGGGTTCATTCATGCTGATAGGTCAAAATCAAATGCCTATTTTTCTTAACTGCCTTAACTCCAGTGTCCTTAGTTTTCAGGAGCAGAAGATACTTAAGGTTTTCCTGTCCTAGGTTAGGCTGTCCAACACTTGAATAAGTTACAGAGAGGTTCATTTAGTAGGTACACCTTTCAACACCAATAAAAGGCCTAGTCCATTCTTTTAAAAGCGGCCACTCGGAGTTCTAAATTACGTCCGGATGGTAAAATAATAAGATGTCTAAGGGGTAAACGTAAGATGTACGTACACAAACGGTGGCCTAACTCGCTATTCCAACGAAGTTTTTATTGATGTTTTAAAACACGATAATTCTAAAGTCTATTAATGCATGTTGCACGTCGACGGATCCACGCGGCTCGGTTCAACGCTCCTATAATCATGGTCGTGTGTAAGCTAGATCTACTTTGAATAACACGGTTGGTCCGACCCGTTTTTAGATAGGCAATGCCGGACCATTTAGGTAGTTTGCAATTCTGACTTGAGTATTTTCAGACGTTTTTTGCCCGCTACGGGCAGCAGGTATATTATTGTCTACGCTACGATAAACAGCACTGTTTTTTGGGGAATCGAATCGATATTTTTTTGGTTTGAAATCTATTCAGTTTTGATTAGCTTGAGCCTGAATCATGAAAAGGAAAAATTAGTTCCACTTTTTACCGGTTTACTATGTTTCGGGTTATTTTTAGTTATCTTGGGGCTCTCTCTCATGGGTGGGTTTTTGCCAAATGAAACCCTTTCCGTCGATTCTTTCTGTCAATACACCATTTTTGAAAATCGATTTTGATGATTGGAATGGAATACAAGAGAACGGCAGTAAATTGTGCCCCTCAATATGAGTAGAGGAACAATTTTTAAAGAAAAAAATGGCAGTTATAGAGATTGCCGATAAAAGTGAAAACTTAGAACTTTTTATTTTAGGAATTAAATTATTACTTTTAACTTTGGACTTCACTTCACTTTATTTTACATTTCTTTTTACATGTTTCTCAATCGTATAGCTTGGGACGGTGTCGGTGACGCGAACCTATAAGATTTTCCCCTTCCAAAAAGTGCCCAACGCAGCTAAAGAAGTTTTCACTTAAAAAAATACACTAATTTCTTTCGGCAGTCGTGTAATAAGGCTCGGGTAAGGTTAGTCTACCTTTCCGGACTTTTAGGTAGGTACCTATCAGACGTTTGGCGAATTTATAGCAACTGTGGCAGGGTCACCTATAGATTTATCGAATAGGAACCAAATTGTTTCGACCTGTGGTTTAAAACGTGTAGTAATGTAGAAGATCGTTGGGATACATAGAATTTAATGCAGTCATATCTTGTAGGTAACATAAGAGATAAAAAAATATTCGGAAAAATCAATATAAAATTTTCCAGACAAGGCACCTATTTTCACTCGACCATTGCAAACATGTTAATGAATATTTTATTTAAGAATAATTTTAAATTATGAAAAACGAAAAACGTTTTTGACGAAGATCTTAACAAATACAGATATTTTCGGTAGTTTTCGGTAGTTTGATTGTCTCTCCCAACTAAAAAATAATAGTTGGCAACGGTAATGGCCTCGCAATTTAAACATTGGCATTACTTCCCGTTACCACTTAAATGTTTCTGACCCTTGAAATTTTTGTAACTTGTGATTGGATAGGGACCTAATTTGTGCGAGTTTGGAATCAGGGATTTCAATAATTATCACTTTTACTTAAAAATTGGCATGTTGAAAAGAGATAGATTTCAGATTAGAAAATCATGGACTTCATTAGGTGCCCTATACTGTATACAGAATGTAACAAAAATACTGGCGATCCGTTTAAGAACATAATTGGTATCGTATTGCGACTAAGAAAAAATGGAAACGAAAAACATATTTTTTTCGTATGGGATCCGTCGTCCCAGCCGGCCAACTATCCATTTTTTCTTACTTTTTCGTAATAAGAATATGACAAGTACCAGTTATGCCCTTAAACGGTTCACCAGGAATTTTGTTACACCTTGTAGATGTCCTGTTGTTATGTTGTATGATTATCTTCTGGTGTAGGTACAGATTACCTAGTCATAGACTTACATATGTAATGGCTACTCTACATGATGGGCCATCATAGGGACGCAGCTATGCGTTAGAGGTAGCTAACGATATTGCGATCTCGTTCCGTCGTATAGCTGCGTCCCTATGATGGCCCATCATGTAGAGCCAGCCTAAAGGCTGACCAGGAATATATGACCATTGTTAAGAGGGCACTATTATTATCATTTATATGGCAACAGCTCAATATACTCAAAAAGCATATTAATCTCTATGTTATAATGTCATCTTGATTTGTTTACCTGTCAGCTCTGATGTTGATTTGCAATTGTTTCGTAGCGAAATAATTTCATTTCCCGAGCGTTTTATTTCAAGCAGTTTATTACATACATTATTCATATATGTTTTGCACTTGAATACGAATAGTTTTGGGCATTTCTTGTGATTATTATTTAATATTCAACACTTTATCTTATTCAAGGAAACCGCCACTATGACACTGACAAGTTGACAACAGTGACAATCTATATTGCCAGTTTAAGAAATTAGTTCCAATGAAATTCCGCAACATGGCGCATGGTCATATATTCCTGGTCGGGCTTTATTTCTGGAAGACAAATTCTTGACATCGATGTAGATACCTACAATACCTACAAAGACAGATCTAGACAAATCTAGCTATAAGAATCTCTGATAAAGTACATTAACTCCCTTATTCGACCTGGATAGTAATTACAACCATTTTTTTTCAGTAGTTCAATGACTTTACGTCACGATTCAGAGGAACCCAAAATATTTTAACATTTCTGATCATATTGACACTAAAATGTCCCACAAGTTTTTGTGGATTCGCCGAATTTCAAACTTAATCAAACTATCAACTTTATCGTGATTCAATGCAAAACGCCTTTTTGTTTGCGATATCGCCACTATGGGGCCTAGTCTAAACATTCTTATTGTCAAATTTAATGTCAAAGCGACTGCAGGTGAATGAACACTTAGCATAAACTAGTATTTATGAAAATGTACCAAATTCATTTTGAGCTATAGTTTTACCAAGAGCATTTACTTTTTATTATGTACAAAAACATTGAATAGTCGGAAAAGAACGAAAATGATTTTATTGTTGGTGAAATTGACCTTTTTCTTTTGGTCTCGAAAATGCATGGTTAAAATCTTTTCGGTTCCTCGTTGTAGAAATAAAGAAAATAGCATATTATAATACTAACCAAATTTTATTTGGAGTACAATTATTTAATGATAGCAATAATGTTTGTTACGTTTGTTTGTTTTTTAGTTGTTACATTCTCTAAACTATCAAATTACTGAATATTTAGGTACTGTTGTACAGTTAAGGTTTAAAAAGTCGCATTAATATTTTAGACATTGAATGTACATTCATAAAATTAAAGAAAAGGCATGGATAATCAGTTCATTGTATGTTGTGTCCTTCACTGATACTTTCAAATAATATACTACTTATACATTTGTACCTAAATGAATACCAAATGATATGTAATATAAGAATGAGCACTTTTGTGAAATGATATGAATAACTGTCTGTAAAAGTAGATTCATATAAATGTCCAGTTTTGATGTATTTTGTCGGTATTTGATACAAACCATGACTGTTATTTACTTCAGAACCTATTGAAAACTGATATATTGACCTATTTTCTAAAACATTAAAGTGTAATAGAGTTGCTAATTGCAATTAAGGGGTAGCAAGGATTTTAAATTACAATATAACAGAATCCGTCCAGGCGTGAACCGAAACTCTAGTTGTCAAAGATACTTAGCATCTAAATTAAGGTACCTACTGAGCTGTAGCGAAGTATTTTATCGGAGTAGCATTAGAGACCTGTATGTTTAGTACTATTTCTTTATTAGCCTGGTAAGGTGTCCCACTCCCGGGCAAAGGCCCCCCTCCTCGCCATGGCCCTGTCTAATGCACACTCCCGCCATTCTTCAAGATGTGTCCACGTCGTGCTGCCATCTCCGTCTTGGTCTACCTCTGCCCCGACGTCTGCCCTACTAACTACTAGGACTAGGTTTAGTACTATTAGGTGTCTATTTGGTGTTACAATATAATAGAGAAAGTAAATAATTTTTTCAATTTTTCTATACGTCTGGTTTACTAAATACAAAGTTTAACACTCCGTTCAGAGGGTTGGTAAATCATGAATTCATGATTTGCGTTACGAGCCAACGGCGCCGCGGTCATACCAGTTCTGAAATTGGCATTCCCCGCCAATTTGCTGATTTTACGTAGGTTTTTGCTTTGCCAACTTTTTGTTAGGTTTTGTCCTGGATAGTCGCACTAGTCAGTAGTCACAGCAACATAAATAAGGTACCTACACTACCTACGTATTTTTGGTCATCAAGATAATCATGATCACAAATTAAAATTATGTTTTTGTGAACTATACTTATAACTTGATTTCGTAATAGGTACATATAATGTATATCACATGTGTAGCAGGCGCGGTCGCAGACGAAAATTTTGGAGGGGGACACTAATGTAGACATTTTTTTTCTAATTTTTGAGGGGGACTGTAAATTTTTTATGTCCCATGTGACCCCCCCCCCCCCCCCTGGGACCGCGCCTGATGTGTAGACACTAAAAATGCAATTCAACAATATTTTGCATACAAATACAATGTAGGTTCTTATCATTGATATTTGACTGAATGATCAAGGGTCTCGGACTTTTCCAATCGAGCACTCCTTGACGGATACGTGTTATGTAGGTTGGTAGCTAGCTGCGGCTACTTTGTTGTTAAGTGTTTGTTGTTAGGCCATGTGGAGGTTTAAATGAAATGGGACCTTTGACGTAGGGGTCCAAGAGGGCCAGTAAAAATATGGATCGTACAAAGAATATCAAACTTGTTAATTTCTGTTTATAATTCACAGATTTTTGCTAAATGACAAGGTCGTAACGCGCACACATCAAACTCAAATATTATGTCGCCGGCTTCGCAAAATAGTTATTTATCATACTGGTTTCGGAAAGTACAAGTGTGAATATTTGTGAAACATTGTACGTTGTAGATGAAATATACAAAGTCATTTGATCTACAACCCCCTACATCAAAATAGGAATGCTGTAAAAGCAAAAAAAAACCTTGAAATTAAGAGTCGCCAGGACGCTCGCGTTCCCATACAAACGTAGTTTAGCTCTCATTTTAAAACGACATGCTTTAGAACCACGAAATTTGGCATGGGCATTGGGCATTCTAGCAGTACAGATCTATGTCGGCAATTAAGAATAAGAATAAGAAAATACAGCCAGATACAGATTTACATACAAAACTTATTTTTGCATTATTTTCTTTGTATTACAATTTTTAGCAACGAAAACGAATTACCGACATAGATCTGTACTGCTAGAATGCGCATGCCAAATTTCGTGTTTCTAAACAACGTCGTTTTAAAATGAGAGCTGAACTACGTTTGTATGGGGACGCGAGTTCACGCGGGCCTCCTGGCGACTCTTAATATACCTAAGGTTTCCAAGACGTTGTTCAAGGTATCTTTTTTCTACACTTTTCTATGTCATTCCTGTAACTGGGAATTATAAACAGAGTTGGAGTAAGTATTGGGAATTTACTAGAATCGGCGCGGTACCTAATTGTAACATAAAACCTAAAAACGCCGATGCCTGCATCTGCTCAAGTGTTAAATGTTGTTTATGATATAAGTGTATGTTATATCATAGTTATTAATAGTGTTGTTAGTAGTAACTATGGGCATTTTCATGGGTTGTGACACGAATATGTGAAACCAATTTAGACGTTGTAAGACCGTGTCACGAGTATTATGTCAGTTACATTTTACGGATTGAAAACACATATTTTCCTCCTGTAATAAAATTGATTATTCTCCATTAATGGAGACGAGTAACTATGTATTTACTTTAAATAGAATACCTAGTAACTAACAACACAAGACTTGTAATTATAGTACAATGTTATGTGAAGTGCTAAGGTCATGTCCGCTATTCCAATGCGCCGCTATCTCGCAGTAAAATCGCATAGAAGAACTTTTTTTTTACGTAACGAACGATTTTTTACATAAATTGACTGATCAGATAAATATATAGCTCTTACTTGATGTAGTTAATTTGGTATATGTTTCTACTTACTCCAAATACTTATTAAGTTCTATCGATTATAGTGCGAGTAGGACGCACGCTGCGAGTGAGGTAACAAGACGATAATTGGCCATAAAGAGGTTGTATTGAATAAAAATCTCGACTTATCTTGGTATCGAATGTTAGCAAGAATAGTGAAGGAGGCCTATTTTGTCGCCTTTTGACAGTGACCCGTATGAATTTACCTGTATAGTCAGACAGAACAGAAAACCATAAAATATCCAGCTACGCTGACTAACAAAACAATTTTATCCAAGTTCGTTTAATTTACATAAAATTGTAAAAAGATATGGGAATTATTAATTATCCTGTATTGAGCGCTCAAAACGAGCGAACAAGTCCGAAAAGCTACATGAATTATACAAATTCGTGTGTTAATCGTATTTCAACGTGATGTACTATGTGGATAGATGTATTTTCTCACTACCCTGAACTGTCCAAATGTAGGTATCCACCGTAGGCACCAAGCAAACTCCCCGTGTCCTAGAGAATAGTGTCTCAAAAGTTGTTGTGGCAAATAATTGTACATACATTGATATTTTTAATGTAATAAAATAAAATTGATATGATTGGATTTTAACTCTTTTATTTGAAAGTCTCCTCTTCTACGGTACAAAAAAAGCCAGTCGCCTTAAATATCCTATATCCCTATGCATGGAAAAAGGTTCTTCAATTTGTGGCTGTTTGGTACATTACCGTAAGTTGACCCCATGGAAGCTATTGATACTGAATAGGATTGGAATCGACTGGTATAAAAAAATTGCATGTGAAAAATAAGTGTTTTCATTTTCATACAAAATGTATGGGAAAATGTTTCCTCGATTTGTGGCTTTTCTAGTCGGAATTTTTTTTTGGCCCCATACAAGCTTTTGATCCTGGATAGGAAAGGGATCAAATGGCATCATAAAAAAGTTCGCCAAAAATGACATTTTTCTCGCAACATGTATGTTTTTTCCAAAATATGTAAATGCGATCCTTCATTAATTTGAAATAGGGGGAAGGTCTTCTAAGACCATTTTCACGTAGCAGCACGGGATCTGGTAATTCTGGTAGCTGACCCAAAAAGAAAATCCACCCTGTATTTAAAGCGAATTAAACGAACACTGCTTCACATTAGTTTTGCTAATAGAAAATAGCTAAAAAAACAATAACCGGTTAACATACCAGACCCAGACTTGTAACATCTAAACTGGATTCTTCAAGTGCCTTGCAGTCCGTGGCCTTAACCTGAACCTGTGAATACATAATACATAGTAACATAATTAATACAGACAACTCTGAACGTAGGAACTGCTACCCGAAGGCCGCCAGGCCAGGTAGGTAGTAGGTATGAGGCAAAACGGTTGAAATTGGTATTTTAAATTATCAATTTAAATAATGCACGACTCTTCTAAGGCGGAGCCTTGAAGCGAGGTGATTCTATAAAACTTTGTCAGACGGAAGTGGTTATTGGCTTTAAGTATTCGGAAAAATAATAACAGTATTTAAAACATGGACATATAAAATATAGGGACATTAAGACACACTAGGAAATCGGCTTATGATGGAATTACAGTTTTGTCTTTACAGGATTACGCCCCTAATCCCTATTTTTATACATACGAGTGTGTAGGTCCATGATTAAAATTATACATTTGGCCGGCCAGACGATATTTGACTATCAGTACCTGCAAGAAAGCTTGTATGTACTATGGCATGTAACCTATCCTATATGTATCGAGCGGGACTAACGATTATTAAATACTTAGGCGCTACAACAGTTTTATGTTATAGCGTTACAAATTTATATTTATAGGTACATTAGGTACGTTCAGAAATGGAACAAAAGTTGGTTAATTAATAGGTAACTGGCCATTTGCGCGCATTTTGGGGTCACGGAGGTCAGGGTTAGGACGTCCCTGACCACGGTCAACGAACGCTTCAAGGTGACCTAACGCATTGCGCCTCCGCTCCGATGCCAAAAAAGCGACGCGCCGTGAACCTCAATTGTGTATTGTATGCCCGATCCCCTTTGTTTGGCACACGATAATCATTCTTATTGCAATTAATTTATGTAATACAATGGTGTAAACAGTTTCCTGGTCATAAGTCACTCTGGCTCTCAGTTATATAATTGTCGGAGCTGTTATGCCACGTTAGAAGGGCTTAAGTTCATATAGGTTTCGGTGTGTTGTATGTTTTTTTGCTCCTGAGATCATCTGAATACGGAGTTTAAGAGAGGTATTACAGCAATCGTCTTGTTCTTGTTAGGTTAGGTTCAAGTCTGATGTCAGCTTATAAAACCACACGAATATTGTGGACGTGTATTCACACTCTTATCTCTGTACTTATATACATCCATCAAATGAGTTTCGGGAAAGAAAATGAGTTGAACTTACGTTTGATAGATATTCTGATCGATCACCTGACATGAGCGCGACCAGACGGCTACGTAAAAGTTTGAATACTGTAGGGGAAAAGAGATGGTGATGTGATAGAATAGAATACGAGTATAAACTATAGAAAGATAACTTATCATCATCGTGTTTGATGAAGTTACATATACATAACTATATTAAATGTTTGACACGTAAACATGGGACTCCAGATGTAGATGTACCTCTGATATAATCGCTCGAATAGCCAAAAAGCTTTCAATATCAAAAAACACCGATTTACAGCCAATATACCGAGAAACCTAAGGAAACAATTTATAAAAACCTACCTACATCTGAAGCATAGCGCTGTATGGAAGCGAGACTTGCAAACTTAAACTAAGCGAGACAGGAGGAGACTAAGTGCATTTGAGATACCTATGATGTTGGCGAAGAATGGAAGGCATCAGCTGGACAGAACGACGGACGAATTAAGAAGTTTTAGATTTAGTAGGAGAAAAGAGATTTCTTATGAAGACGATTGAGAACAGGAGAGGCAGCATGTTAATTGTTAGGGCTACAACGATTACATTAAAACCATAATCAGAAGGGAAGATTAAAGGAAAATGGTGCCGTGAGAGGCCTAGACGGGCGTTTATAACTCAGGCTAAGGTTAGGCCTAATGTAGTGTCTTATCGGGGGCTTAAAACAATTGCGGCGAGGCGAGATGAATGGCGGTTACCCCACCGACAAGAACAAGGCTCTTAATAGTTAGGGAGGCGAATAGGGGATTTTTCGGCAATACTCGAGCGTGGCAGTTTAAGATATGAGAGATACCTTAGATTAGACCTAATAGAACAACCTTGTAAAGTATTTAGCTCTATATGTAGTGACGCGCGCCTAGGATAGACGATCAGATTAGTAAAAAAAAATGGATAGTCTGAAATACTCCAGCGCGTCAGTTTAAGATATTGGGGGTTGATTTTAGTGTTTAAAGACTAAATTTAACTAATCTGACGATAAGTCCTTGACGCCGCCGAGTTATAGGGTCGCGAACTTGTAAAAAAAAACGTTAATCCGGCATTCTCGAGCGCGATTTTTTTTATTTTGTTTTGAAGAATATAATCTAAAACTTACTAAAAATACAAAATCTGCCGGTTTCCGCATGACCGGAAGTGTGGAGGAGCCATTTCGTCTTCCTAAGAACGCGTTACGGCATATAAGTCGCGAACGATACATTTTACAAAAAAAAGTTTAAATATACAAAAAAGGTAATTTTATTTTACACAAAAAAGGTGTCTTTACATTTTTGTCCAAAGTTAAAACTTTTTGACTTGAAAGTTAAACCTTTTTCGGTCAGATTAAGAGAACCCACCAACATTTTTGTCAGATTAAAAAAATATGCTTTCAGGATACCGAGATAAACCTCCCCTATGAAAATCTGACGCGCTCGAGTATTTCAAAAAAACTTTTTTTTTTTTGCATTTTCAAAAATTCATCGTAACTTATCGTCACGCCGAAATCGTCACTTTTTTTAAAGGGAGCTTCCTTGGGGCCTACTTAACACCCCTTCCGAAAATCTGACGCGCTCGAGTAAATTTTTTTTTTTTGCATTTTTGACTACTTTATATGCCTACCCCCACCACGCAAACCGGCAGATTAGTATACCGTTGTTATCAGAGGCACTCGGGGCATACGTAGTATGAATATCTGACGCGCTCGAGAATGCCCAAGTAACTGTTTTTTTTAACATTTTTGAAAAACCGTACACGCCAAACCCACCGCTAAAATGGTTTTTGCCATACGAGCTTTTCTTTTCGAAATTATTTTATCTTTCGATTTTGATAGGTCTCGACGGCGCCGTTGAATTACGCCATTTAGCTACCTCGCCTCCCTAACTATAAATAAATGATGATGATGACAGTAAACAACGTTAAACTAGTTTATATATTTTACGTCACACGATTCAGACTCACACGTTTAAGACAGTGACAGTGTCACTGCAATAATAATTTCGTTCAATGGAAAAAAAAGAGCTACCTACGTGGACGTTAATCTACGTGTAAAATTTACTACCAAAACAAGCTAGAGTAAGTCCGGAAAGATTGGTGTCGTAGAATGTATGAGCTCCCCATATAAACCACGACACTTCTCTTTCCAGACAAATTCTAGTAATCACGGAATTAAATTTAATGAACACTGTAACCGCCTAATTGGCGATTGACCTTCAATATCACAACATTTATTTTGTTCAAAGGAAAACAAATTCGCAGCTGTCAGGTGTTAGCTAAATTCGGTGATCCGATAACTTTTAGCGTTCCACGTGTAAGGGCGCCCACCGACTATCAGTCCGCCTGACGATATCGGTCTGGGGGCCGATTTTTAACTTTCGAGCGGTCGAATTTAAAGATCTTAAGCTAAATTTAAGCGCTTACGCATAAATTAATAGTATAAAAGTGGGGCTATACGGCAAAAGGGGCCACTTTGTCGATATGGAGTTATTAGTACTTCCTAAAACTACATTAAATTTGCTATATATGACTTAAAAAAAGAAGTCTCTATGTGTAATGGTTATTTTTTTATTAACCTTTAAAGTTGTCCTAGTGAAAAAACGACAACTGAGAAAAACGCGATTAAAGTTTGGGACAACAAAAAATACACTTGTACTGTGAAGTTATGGAGTGATTAGTACCAAACGAATCTACATACTACTAGGTTACTAAATTGACCAAAGTCATACCAAAAATCCTTACAGGTCACACGTCATGGAAGCCTGAACATCAAAACGAAAGGATAGTTTCAATATGAATTTCGAAGTTTATGTGCAATTAACACGAGACTCAAAATTTTCAAAAAAAGTAACGTTAATAAATGTATTCTTAATCTAAAACAGACATATACGTTAAATGAAATCTAGTTAGTCTAGTCATAAATTTCCAAATTTCAAAAAAGCCGTCGTGACAAAATGTATAACATAAACTTACAAATTTCATGTCTGCTCGAATATATATCAAGAGATGACGGAACAAACACTATTATCATGTATTTAAAATACATAAAAACACAATCTGAACCCAATTTTTGGAATGATAAAGTTTAGTGATTTTCCGTAATAACTAAATTATAGGTAGGGTACCACTTTGTCGATGTACTAAAGTTTAGTAACTTGTTAGTGAAATATTATTTTTTTAATGCATTATTGTCATTTCAGGCATATTACAAAACATTGTTATGAATAATTAATTGCGGATTATTACAGTTATAAAGTTCGTTTGTGCTTTTTTTTACGTTATTGAGAGTGATTTTTTTACTTAAAATATGGGTACCACTTTGTCGCTTACATGATCCGGAGTCACCAAAAACAATTAAATTGTTAAAAGTCAAATTTTAAATCTTACTCCAGCAGGAGTAGTTTGTTATAATAAGTAGGTCCAATTCCACCAGTTCCGCTCCAATTATGCCTGTTCCGCTCCGATTCCGCTAGTTCCGCCCAACGTTAGCACTACTTTCACTGACTTCAACTTGATTCCCACCACTTTTACTGAATTCCGCTCCAGTTCCGCACCAATTCCGCCAGTTCCGCTCCACTTTCGCCTAACTTCGCTCTACTTACACTCAATTCCTGCCACTTTCACCCCATTTCCACTGACTTACGCTCCAATTCCACCAGTTCCGCTCTAATCCCGCCAGTTCCGCCCTACTTCCACTCAATTACCGCCATTTCTATCCCACTTCCACTGAGTTCTGCTCCAATCCCACCAATTGCGCTCCAATTCCACCAGTCCCGCTCCATTTCCGCTAATTCCGCTTCACTTTCAACTAGTTCCGCTTAACTTCCGTTCTATTTTCACTGATTCCCACGCAATTCCCGCCTCTTTTACTGACTTCCGCTCCAATTTCGCCACTTATTACAAATAGCATATTTACTAAAAACTAGTAAATATGCCAAATATTGCGATTAGGTTTTCAAGCTGTTTTGGTATGTATCGGGAGCCTAATATTCAAAAGAAATAGACAAGCGATAATATAATCGCCCTACGTAGCTCTGTATTAATAATATCTTAGCTAAAAGTATGATATAGTCGTTTTTTCGAGGTAAGTATCGACAAAGTGGTACCCTAGGCACTAAACTTTGAGGCTATCAAAAGGTGCTTAAATTGGCCATTTCAGCGTTGGGCTCAAAATCATAGATTCATTAGAGCATGATTTATCCGTATCTGTTAAAAACCGATTTTTCGATAAGTTTTGTAATTTTTCACTAAACTGCCCATAACTCGGAAACTAGAATCGACAAAGTGGCCCCTTCCACTAAACTCGTGCACAAATAATGATGATTTTAATATATTTATTTACATAATTAAATATACAGAGGCAATAGTACAAATATTAAACTAAATTAATAACTAGGTAGCTCAAATCTAAACTAGGCCCTTGCAGCATTGTACCGAGGATGCTGGCGGTATTTCCTCGTTGTATCGCAATGCTGACGATGATTTTATATTGCTATCTCTGTTATTTTTAAAACATCATTTCTTTGTTTTATTCAGAGTTTTAGTGTCAGATTTGAGAGCTCTAATCTCAAAAATCACCCCCTGTCAGTTAGAACAAAAATTTGACAGCTCTAGAATAGAATAGAATAGAATAGAATAATTTTATTGACCAACTGTGTACAAAGGTGTTATAAGTATAAAAGTTCCAACTGTTACCCAATTTGGGCATGCAATATTTACAAACTTATATCTACTGTCTTACTTATAAACTAGTTAAGCCTTAAACTAATTAATAATTTTCTAGCAGTATCATTAAAATTTAATAGGTATGTTAGTTAAGAATTATGACATAATATTAGTTATTCGTATCAAATGCAAAGTATTCGTTTGAACTATATAATTCCCTTTGAATTAGCCAATTTTTTAATTTATACCTAAATTGATTTCCCTCTAGAGCTTTAAGTTCTTCTGGGAGGTTATGGTAAACAAGTATTGCGCTTATAAATGCACTCTGTTTGTAAATATGTGAATTGATTCTAGGAAGCACTAAATCGTGCTGGTATTGGCTACGTAGGTTTCTCTTAATTGTAGATTTTTTGACAAAATATTCGGCATTATTTTTGAGAAAATTACAAAGCTCGAAAATATAAATTCCAGTTAGCGTAAGAAGCTTCTTTTCCCTAAATACAGTTCTTACAGATGACATAAATGGCATACGATAAATAGTACAGATACAATCTTTTTGCAAAATAAAAGTAGACTGGATGTCTGTGGACTGAACAACTGATAGGCCAATATCGTCAGGCCGCTTGATAGTGGGTGGGCCCCATAGTAATCATCTATTTTAGAAAGGCCCACATGTCCTGTTTTCAACGTGGACGAATGCATTTACGCTTGTCGTCTAGCCGCCCTATCTGGGAAATTAGGATGCGTATGTGCTGATGGAGCTTCGCTCTTCGCTAAGCAACGCCTATAAAGCTACCCACGAAACCTAACCATTATTTTTTTATAGTGGTATGGTTAGTGTCACCGCCATAGGCAAAGGCCAGTAGTGTGTACTAGACATGTAACGAATGTCGGTTTTGGAACATTCGCGAATCCGAATGCGAATGCGAATATTTGTAATTAATATTCGCGAATGCGAATGCGAATGCGAATATTTGGGTTTTCATACATTTAGTAATTTCAGCACATTTTGCTTGTATCGCGGTAACATTTTATTGACGCAGTTCATAACCGGGAGGCGTATCTTAGGCGATTATCACACTGGCGACGGATCCGCATGCGGCGCCGGTGCGCGAGCGAGACAGCACTATACACATGCAGAGCGCTATCTATCTATTGCAGGGTTTTAAATGTAAGCCAACCGACATAGCGGTAGATAGTGAGATACTTTCTTCCATTTTCGGCACAAATAAGGTGCTAAAATATTCGCAAAATATTCGCATTCAAATGTGCGAATGCGAATGCGAATATCTAAAAACATGCGAATATTCGCGAATGCGAATGCGAATGCGAATATTCGTTACATGTCTAGTGTGTACTCCCACTACTCCCAGTCATACATATTAGGATCATCTGCATACCAGTGGCGGTGGGTCAAAATTTTTCTTAGGCAAGCTGGTGCTGAATTTGACTTGTAAGTCTTCAAAACTGATCACGCGCCCGCAACTTAGGCAAGCCGACAGGAATCGTGTTCTATGGACGCGCCGCCACTGCTGCATACACAGATTACTGGGTTCTGTCCTGGACGTCCTGGTGCGGTGGCCCGGAGTTTGAATTGCAAAGGTGAATTATTATTTGTTCGTAGATGGGTCGGTCTAAAAGACCACCTTCCTTACACAGTGGCGTAAGGCCCCATAATGCCTCCCTAGCTACGGCCCTGGTTCCTCCTGTGATTAGCTCCTGTGATGGTACCTAGCAGTGGCGGTGGATCAGAAAAATCTTAGGCAAGCCGGTGTTTAGATTTGGTTTAGAATTTCTTCATGACCTGTTGGAAAACTGCTCCCGGCGCCTATAACTTAGGCAAGTCGACGGGAATTGTGTTCTATGGACGCGCCGCCACTGGTCCATAAAACATAAAATATTGACTGTTAAATAGCACGTTAAAGTTATTTTTATCATGCTTATTTTTAGGTAAGTACATCACACGTCGAGTAAGTATGTAATTTAACTAATTTACAAACAAGCCAAATCGTCCTACCGGTCACCAAGATTATAATATGAGGCTTCAAATAACTTTTAATTAACATACAGTTTTATATAAAACATTATACGCAAGGTTAAATAGTTAAGTCGGTTAGCTAAGTTACAAACGGAGTTAACGTAATAGGTACTTAAGTAACATCAACTACTGAAGGCTAGTAAAAAACTGTGTACTTATTTGCGTATATTCAATCACTTAAAATATAAGGTGTAACTAATGAGACACGCCTATAACAGACCCTGTTATATTGTACAGTCGCCATCAGATATATCTGAGCGGCCAAGGTAGGTCACAAATATCTGAACAACGCTTCTATTATCAAGGCGATAAAGTGCTTTTTGAGTACCTTAACCTCTTGTATGCGAATATTTTTTTCTATTTTCACGTACGCGGATCCATGCTCGGCATACAAAGGATTAATTGACCGCTCCGATAAATTTGATAGCGACTGTACGACTGTTTTGAAGATAGAATTCTTATTCGTATAAAAAATTCGTGTTAAAATTAGCTATTTCTATTGCTGAGTCATAGTCACTGCGTTGCCCAAAAAACCAATCTGAAACAAAAATTCAATAAAAAATGTTAGTCGATTGGATTTTCCATCGAGGTTTGGTGGTTTCGGTAGTAACGTCAATTCTTTAGCCCGTCACAGACGGAGCTATAATAATATATATTATAGCTCGGTATCTTACGATATATTTTACGTAATATTTGACAGAGTCCCCGCACAGAGCTATAATAGGTATATATTATAGCTTGATATATTACGATATAGGTATTTCGATATATTTTGGGTATATTAAAAGATAAAAAAGATAAAAGATAAAAGATATTTATTCTTTAATTTAGGCACATTACAATGCACTTATGAACGTCAGAGAGAAAAGAAACTATACTTATAATACCACCGGTTCTAACCCTATATACACCTCTGACCCGAGAAGTATTACTTATTACCGGCAAGAAACTCGGCGGGACTTATTTTTAACCGACTTCAAAAAAGGAGGAGGTTCTCAATTCGACTAAATTTTTTTTTTTTTATCATTATTTTTTTTTTTGTATGTATGTTACTCCATATCTCCGTGAATCGTGAACCGATTTTCAAAATTTTTTTTTGAATCGAACAGGTATAACCCCTAGATGGTCCCATTGTCACCAAGTCGGGATCTGATGATGGGATCCTGGAGAAATCGAGGGAACTCTTCAACTATTATAGGCACACCTATAGTGATTTCACTATTTTTTACAGCAACTCGGCCACTTCCTCTTGGAATAGCGGATCCTAAGTGAAGTCGGTTCTTTTTTTGTTTAAAATTATTTCAAAACAGTACTACAAATACATTAAAGATACTATATACAATAGATTAAGCTCCCATTGCATGAAACCTTACCTCACACGGTGGCAGAGCAGACACATACTACAGCGATAGATAATACTTAGGAACACTGGACTATAGTAGGTTGCCATGGCACAGCCTGGAAGAACATAGTTTTTTTTGAATTTTAAAACGTCAATTTTTACCAAAATTTACATCATAAGGTGGCAGATTGAAACCTTTACCCATCGAAAGAGACCCCTTTGGTGACCCGAACCCGCATAGGTTGCCAGCCCTAAACCTGGTAGATTTCCAGGTCAGCCATGTTTTATGAGGCCAAAAATGGGGTAATTTACCTCATCAGGTGGCAAGCTGAAATTGATGCAGATCGATAGCCCTTGGCGTGCCATTCACGAATATATAGGGTTGCCTGCCATCAGCCTGGTAGTTTTTCTGGTCAGCCTCCTCAAAGTATCGATTTAGTAACTTGCACCAACGAGAAATTCATGTACAGACGCTAAAATTCGAGGAATATTTTAGTGCGAACCGTGATATTTAATTAAAATCTATAATATTGACAGTCTTGCAATGCATACGTGTTGAAATATTAGGGTAAATGAACCAGTTCTGGTCATTTCTTACTAATTATATAGATGACTACCTGAAAACTTAGACTGCGGGTAATATTGAGTACGCCGCGACAATAAATCATCAGTGTGTGACGTAAAATTGGTTAATCACCTCATTTCCGCAATCTCCTATTACTGCTTCGCTTAAATATGCTCAATCTGTGGGTGAAAAAACACCCTGACTTGGGTACTTTGATTACTGCGTGAAGTCATAATATATACGACCGACGCCTACCAGAGCACTCCTACTACTGAAAGGTAAGCATTCTTCATGCGCATAGACTATGGGGCTGCTATCCCCTGGAAATAGGCCGCGCCCGTGCATCCCGTTCCCGTATCCGTCATGACAGTATTTTCAAATATGGGAAATAAATGTTTCCGTTTACGTTCAAAGTTCACTTAATGTTAAACGTGACATAGACCTAAGATCTACGTACGGTCATGCTGGATATTATAATTATGTAGAAATCATAGGACATCATGAATCACTAAGTATTTTGTTCTTACCTCTTTTCCATTCCAATTGGGATTGGGCCTCTTCGTATGTAGGCACCAGGACTTTCAGTCTTGGGTATTCAATGGTTCGTTATTCAGGGCCGAACCCGCATAGGTCGCCAACCCCAAGCCTGAGAGATTTCAAGGTCAACCATGTTCCATGAGCCCAGTAAATGGGATAATTTACCCCATCAGATGGCAAGATGAAACTGATGTAGATCGATAGCTCTACATAGGTTTGCCTATCATCAGCCTGGCAGTTTTTTTGGTTAGCCTCCCTAAACTATCGATGTTAATATCTTGGAAACAAGAGAAATTCGCGTAGAGATACTAACATTCAAAGTATATTTAAATGCAAACCTTGATATTTAATTAAATCTACACATTGTGAGTCTTGCACTTCATACGTGTTGAAATAATAGGGCAAATGAATCAGTCGTGGGCATTTCTCATTGGTATTTTCGGTTTTTAGGGTTCCATAGCCAAAATGGCAAAAACGGAACCCTTATAGTTTCGCCATGTCCGTCCGTCCGTCCGCGGTCTAGCTTAGTGACATCTAGCACTAGAAAGCTGAAATTTGGTTTGAATATGTGCATGAACTAAGCCGACTAAATGGTGGAATAAAAACTGGAAATAGTTTTTTGTGCAACAAGAGAGGAAAGTTGATTCTTCTTGCGAGTGTTGATTTTGAGTCCCGAGTAAGTGAAAGATTCTATAATTGAATCACGAGCGAAGCGAGTGATTCTAAGTTTGAATCTTGAGCGTAGCGAGGGATCTCAAGAACACGAGATGTAAAAAAACCATGAAGTTCGTAGGATCACTACATTGAAAGAAAAACCGGCTAAGAGCATGTCGGGCCATGCTCAGTGTAGGGTTCAGTAAACTGAGACCATTAATTCAAAAGGTCATTTCTTACGGGAAATTTGGCGGCGCTTACGTCATTTTTACCTATGTCCTTTCACTATGGGTTTTTGAATGATAACTCAAAAACGGCTCAACCGATTTATTTCAATATAGTTTTTATTGAAGGTACTCATTAGGCCTCAGTTTCATGTTTTTTTTTTGTAAAATTTTAGGACCCACGATTCAAAAGTTAGATGGGGGGGGGGGGGACGCCCTGTTTTAAACTTTTATAATAATAAATATTAGGACAATCTTACACAAATCAACCTAGTCCCACAGTAAGCTCAATAAGGCTTGTGTTGTGGGTACTAGGCGACGATATATATAATAGATAGATATAGATAAATACTTAAATACATAGAAAACATCCATAACTCAGGAACAAATATCTGTGATAAACACACAAATAAATGCCCTGACCAGGATTCGAACCCGGGACCTCCTGCTTCATAGGCAGGGTCACTACCAACTAGGCTAGGAGGCCGTCAAAACTTTTGGAGCTATTATTTCCGAAAGTATTAGTTTTATCCAAAAACTGCTCTAGAAGACCCTTATTATTTTTAAAAGACCTATCCAACGATACCCCACAGAACTCGAAAAAAAATTTCGCCCCCCACTTCACGTGTACGGGAGGTACCCTAACAAAATATATTTTTCGCGTTTTTTATTCTACTGTTTTGTCGGCTTGGTTAATACACATATTCAAACCAAATTTCAGCTGTCTAGTGCTAACGGTCACTGAGCTAGACCGCGGATGGACGGACGGACGGACGGGCGGACGGACGGACATGGCGAAACTATAAGGGTTCCGTTTTTGCCATTTTTGCTACGGAACCCTAAAAACCGAAAATGCCAATGAGAAATGCCCACAACTGATTCATTTGCCCTATTATTTCAACACGTATGAAGTGCAAGATTCACAATGTGTAGATTTAATTAAATATCAAGGTTTGCATTTAAATATACTTTGAATGTTAGTATCTCTACGCGAATTTCTCTTGTTTCCAAGATATTAACATCGATAGTTTAGGGAGGCTAACCAAAAAAACTGCCAGGCTGATGGCAGGCAAACCTATATTCTCGTGAATGGAACGCCTAGAGCTATCGATCTACATCAGTTTCATCTTGCCATCTGATGGGGTAAATTATCCCATTTACTGGGCTCATGGAACATGGTTGACCTTGAAATCTCTCAGGCTTGGGGTTGGCGACCTATGCGGGTTCGGCCCTGAATAACGAACCATCGAATACCCAAGACTGAAAGTCCTGGTGCCTACATACGAAGAGGCCCAATCCCAATTGAAATGGAAAAGAGGTAAGAACAAAATACTTAGTGATTAATGATGTCCTATGATTTCTACATAATTATAATATCCAGCATGACCGTACGTAGATCTTAGGTCTATGTCACGTTTAACATTAAGTGAACTTTGAACTTAAACGGAAACATTTATTTCCCATATTTGAAAATACTGTCATGACGGATACGGGAACCGGATGCACGGGCGCGGCCTATTTCCAGGGGATAGCAGCCCCATAGTCTATACGCATGAAGAATGCTTACCTTTCAGTAGTAGGAGTGCTCTGGTAGGCGTCGGTCGTATATATTATGACTTCACGCAGTAATCAAAGTAGCCAAGTCAGGGTGTTTTTTCACCCACAGATTGAGCATATTTAAGCGAAGCAGTAATAGGAGATTGCGGAAATGAGGTGATTAACCAATTTTACGTCACACACTGATGATTTATTGTCGCGGCGTCCTCAATATTACCCGCAGTCTAAGTTTTCAGGTAGTCATCTATATAATTAGTAAGAAATGACCAGAACTGGTTCATTTACCCTAATATTTCAACACGTATGCATTGCAAGACTGTCAATATTATAGATTTTAATTAAATATCACGGTTCGCACTAAAATATTCCTCGAATTTTAGCGTCTGTACATTAATTTCTCGTTGGTGCAAGTTACTAAATCGATACTTTGAGGAGGCTGACCAGAAAAACTACCAGGCTGATGGCAGGCAACCCTATATATTCGTGAATGGCACGCCAAAGGCTATCGATCTGCATCAATTTCAGCTTGCCACCTGATGAGGTAAATTACCCCATTTTTTGGCCTCATAAAACATGGCTGACCTGGAAATCTACCAGGTTTAGGGCTGGCAACCTATGCGGGTTCGGGTCACCAAAGGGGTCTCTTTCGATGGGTAAAGGTTTCAATCTGCCACCTTATGATGTAAATTTTGGTATAAATTGACGTTTTAAAATTCAAAAAAAACTATGTTCTTCCAGGCTGTGCCATGGCAACCTACTATAGTCCAGTGTTCCTAAGTATTATCTATCGCTGTAGTATGTGTCTGCTCTGCCACCGTGTGAGGTAAGGTTTCATGCAATGGGAGCTTAATCTAATATCAAAACAGCTTGAGAGACAGACATGTACCTGCCTATTGTGTAATTAAAATGAAAAATAAAAATAAAATCCAAATCTGACTGCTTCGCAATACGTTTGATATTCTTTGTTACTTGAACTGTGTCCTCTAAATGTTAGATGATTTTATAGATTCTGGTTTGGGCCATGCATATATGTCTGTCATATAGTCCTCGACCCTGTAATAACCCTTTGACATTAAAGTTTTTTTCAAGTATTTCTTAAGAGCGGGAAATGATAGATTCAAAACATCGACGGGTAACTTGTTATAAATATGAATACCCTGGCCAAAAAATGACTTATATGCTTTGCGGACACGACATCGTCTGATAGCAAGCTTGTTTTTATTTCTAGTGTTATAGCTGTGGATGTCAGAATTCTTCTTGAATGTGTGTATATTCTTTACAACAAAAATAATATTATCATAGATATATTGGGACGCAAGAGTTATAATATTAATTTCTTTAAATAATTCTCTAATTGATGTACCTGCCTTTAAGTTATACATAAAGCGAATGGCTCTTTTCTGTAAAACAAAAATAGTCTGTATGTCAGCTGCTTTGCCCCAAACCAGAATTCCATATGACATTACACTATGAAAATTGCCTTCCTTTTCTGGCATGACGTACAACCGATATATCTTTCTCTCTTTTTATATCTTTGCCGTGTGGGGTGCCGAGCTATACGATAATATATATCTCGGTATCTTACGGTATATTAATATACAGGTGGATTTTCTTTTTGGGTCAGTGAGGGCAGCTACCAGATCCCGTGCTGCTACGAGAAAATGGTCTTAGAAGACCTTCCCTCGATTTCAAATTAATGAAGGACTGCATTTACAGATTTTGGAAAAATCATACAGGGTGCGAGAAAAAGGTCATTTTTGCTAAACTTTTTTTTGATGCCATTTGATTCCATTCCTATCCAGGATCAAAAGCTTGTATGGGACCAAATAAAATTTCCGGCTAGAAAAGCCACAAATCGATCAAACATTTTCCCATACATTTTGTATGAAATAAAAAACTATTCTTTTTTACATGCAATTTTTTTATGCCATTCGATTTAAATCCTATTCAGTATCAATAGTTTCCATGGGGTCAACTTACGGTAATGTACCAAACAGCCACAAATTTAAGGAACTTTTTCCATACATTTACTATGGAGAAAATATGAAATGTTATTGACATTTTTCAATCACGGTAATCAGTCCTGTTACGTTTAAGGACAATAAAACTGTATTAGGACATTACAGTCAAAGCATTCAAAATATCAAAAAATGGGGATTTTAAAGCAGTAAATGTATGGAAAAAGTTTTTTAATTTTGTGGCTGTTTGGTACATTACCGTAAGTTGACCCCATGGAAACTATTGATACCGAATACGATTTGAATCGACTGGCATAAAAAAATTGCATGTAAAAAATAAAAGTTTTCATTTTCATACAAAATGTATGGGAAAATGTTTGATCGATTTGTGGCTTTTCTAGGCGGAAATTATTATTGGTCCCATACAAGCTTTTGATCCTGAATAGGAATGGGATCAAATAGCATCAAAAAAAAAGTTTAGCAAAAGTGACCTTTTTCTCGCACCCTGTATGTTTTTTCCAAAATCTGTAAATGCGATTCTTCATTAATTTGAAATCGAGGGAAGGTCTTCTAAGACCATTTTCACGTAGCAGCACGGGATCTGGTAGCTGCCCTCACTGACCCAAAAAGAAAATCCACCCTGTATATATAGCTCCGTCTGTGACGGCCTTCATTCCTGAGTCAAGTAGAAGTAACTATGTGGCGAAGAGAACCAATGAAGTTTACGCGTACAACCAAAATGAGGATAATAAACGCGTAAAGATATGCCCAGATGGCGCCGCAATCGCATAAAACAAACATCTTGTTGGTTATGGTTTGGATGTAAAGTAATACAAATACATACCTACTATTAGGGTCAAAACACACCTAGCGGAATCACAGCGGAATTAAGCCAATTCATAAGCGGTCCAGACACTGTCAGTAATAATGTCATTATTTCTGTACCCGTCCTTTTCTGTGTTTATGAAGAAGAGAAGGATGGGTACAGAAATAATGACATTATTACTGACAGTGTCTGGACCGCTATAGACAAAATGCTTCAATTTGTCTATAGTAGCTTAAATTTGTCTATGGTAGCTGATTTTTATAGACAAATTTCCGCTACCATAGAAAAATTTAAGCATTTTGTCTATGAATTGACTTAATTCCGCGAGGAATTCCGCTAGGTGTGTTTTGATCCTTAGTCGATGAAGCAGAGTTTCTAGACTTGAAGTTGATACATAGTTCCAAAATGGCGGTAAATGGCACCATATAATTTGTGGATTCCTCATTAGAAGCTCGAAATGCGGTCCTTGCACGACTTTAAGTGACGCTGGTATTGCTGTACTCTTCATAGTGTAGGGGTGATGCTAAATTTGCAGTCACTCGAGCGTCGTCAGGGCCTATATACATCGTAAAAAGAAAAAAAAGATGTATATACTTTCATCAGGCTTTCAAAGATTTTAAAAAACAAAAGGTCACATGTACCTACTTGCTTGAGCGCGTTACATATTGAAATTGGAGGCTTCTGATGTGTCACTGATGATGCAAATGGATGATGGGGTTGAAATTTCCAGAACCTCAATTTTTTTATTGAGTGCGTCAGATTAAGATAATCCCTAAAGGTAAATGTCAGATTATATACTAGCACAATCAAAGCATCAACTTGGAACAAAATGACCGAATCCACAATCCACCAATCAATTCTTGAACTGCCCACCAACCCCCCAACAATTAATCCCCCAAAGGTACCGGCTAAAAGTGGTTGAGAGAGATTTTCACGGGTTGAAAGATATCACCATAATATATCTTAGTTTTACGCGCTCGAGTAACTGCTAAAATCCTCTCTTGGTAGCCATGGTAGGGGTACCATGAGGCGAGTCAACGAGAGACGGGCGAATTCAATTTGACCATGAGTTCCAGGTGAAAAATTATGCTTCCACCGGGTAAAGCAGATGCAAACTCTATTAGTTTTGATCTCCTTGCTGCATGACAACCATAATTATGGCATCAAAAAGCTGAATCAGTGAAGCGTAACTGAGACAAAGTGAATGCTTGATTTATATAAAAAATAACGGCGTGCCTCGAAGAATTCAACAAAAAATCTTAGTAGATTAGATTTTCTATTTAAAGCGTTTCGTTAGTAACTATTGTTAACTAATGGGGATTTAGTGTTGTTGATCTCGTGGCGACAATGGCAATGAGATTAAAATCAGGTCAGGTATCTAGCTGCTAACGTCAATTCAATGAATCGTTATCGATACAAAGAACAAATTAAATAGCAGGTGAATAAAATCTTCTGGTAAAGCAGATGCAAACTCCATTAGTTTTAATCTCCTTGTTGCATGGAAACAAAAAGCTGACGCTGTCAAAGTACGGCCAGTGAAGCGTAACATGAGCGTAACTGAGACAATTGAAGGATTGGACAGAAATAAACTCTGGTTGGGTTTATTAATAGTTATTTGTTATGCAAGGCTGCAAAGTGAAATTGAAAGCTGAGTGTAGCGAGGCTTTCAAGACACAAGACGCCAAATAAATTTGAAGCCATGCGGAAAACACAACTTTTCATCTCACTACAGCGAGGAAAATGCGAGATGCAAGAAATCAAGTTTAACTTGGCAATTTGTACCGTTTCCATTATTCTGTAGGTGTTGAAATCATATCGTCATCACTGCTAGAATCACATATTTTTTATAGTTCAAAGAGTTTAACAGGACAAATTTACGTGAATTGTGCACGAATTGTGAAAACTTTCAAATTTTTTAATTTTTATTTTTTTTCCGGGTGCGTTCAGATTGTTCAGAAATTACACTCTTATGTTAAATTTTTTATATCAATAAACATTAAAACTGTGTTTTGGTTAATAAATTAATTTACGTCACTCTGGGCGCTAAGTGAGATTTACCGCCTTAGGGCGCAGCGGCAAATCTCACTTCACACCCAGGAGAAGACGTAAAATTATGTACGCACCACGGGCGGTAATAAAGAAGGCCTCAGATCGCTTGTTTATGGCCCTTACCTTCGGTTCGGGCCACAAATGCTAGCGATCTGAGCCCTTCTTTATTTTACCGCCCTAGGTACGTAATGTTTTAATACTAATAATATTTCAGTTTCATTTACATGATTTTACTATTAAAATCATGTAAATGAAACTGAAATATTATTAGTATTTATAATAAAACATATTCAACATAAAATAAACTGTAGAAAAAAATTTAAAGTTAAAAATCGGTAATCACAAACCATGTTTCTGAACGTGATATTGTATGTGTATTTTTTTAATAAAGGGGTATCCAAATGTTCAGATTTTCTCATTATTACTGTTATTCATCTGTTATTAGCGTGCGTTGATTGGTTACTTGAAGACTACAGAGAATTACAATTATCGTGTTCGAAATTCAAATGACTTTTGCACGCTACGCTAGCGAATGAAATAGACTTTTCCACGCAGGTTTCGCGCTATAAACTGAGGTTTTCCGAGCGAGTGAGGTGAATGAAAAATATATCCCTTCTGCTATAGCCTAATGGCTCCTCTACATGATGGGCCATCATAGGGACGCAGCTATGCGTTAGAGGAAGCTAACAATATTGCAATCTCGTTCCGTCGTATAGCTGCGTCCCTATGATGGCCCATCATGTAGAGCCAGCCTAAGGTGGTCGGAAGCACTGCACTGGAGCCGAGGATTTTTTTTCGCTCCATCTCTATCGTGTGAGGTATCGTAAATCGTTGGATAGGTCTATCAAAAAGAATAAGGGTCTTCTAAAACAGTTTTTGGATAAAAATATTAATTTAGTAAATAATAGCTCCGAAAGTTTAAAACAGGGCGTCCCCCTCATCTAACTTTTGAACCGTGGGTCCAAAAAGTTTCGAAAAGTTCACATATGTGAGGCCTACCTTTAATGAAAACTATATTTAACAAAATCAGTTTAGCCGTTTTTTAGTTACCACTTCATCATCATCATCATCTCAGCCATAAGACGTCCACTGCTGAAGATAGGCCTCCCCCTTAAAGGGGGGGTTTGCCATACGCGCCACGCTTGGCAGGCGGGTTGGCGCGCGCAGTTTTTAGGGTTCCGTAGCCAAAATGGCAAAAACGGAACCCTTATAGTTTCGCCATGTCCGTCCGTCCGTCCGTCCGTCCGTCCGTCCGTCCGTCCGTCCATCCGTCCGTCCGTCCGTCCGCGGGCTAGCTCAGTGACCGTTAGCACTAGAAAGCTGAAATTTGGTTTGAATATGTGCATTCACCAAGCCGATAAAACGGTAGAATAAAAACGTGAAAAATATATTTTGTTAGGGTACCTCCCGTACACGTGAAGTGGGGGGCGAAATTTTTTTTCGTTCCAACCAAGTTGTGTGAGATATCGTTGGAAAGGTCTTTTAAAAAGAATTAGGGTCTTGTAAGACAGTTTTTGGATAAAACTAATACTTTCGGAAATAATAGCTCCGAAAGTTTAAAACAGGGCGTCCCCCCCCCATCTAACTTTTGAATCGTGGGTCCTAAAATTTTGAAAAAAATCATGAAACTGAGGCCTAATGAGTACCTTCAATGAAAACTATATTGAAATAAATCGGTTGGGCCGTTTTTGAGTTATCATTCAAAAACCCATAGTGAAAGGACGTAAGTAAAAATGACGTAAGCGCCGCCAAATTTCCCGTAAGAAACAACCTTTTGAATTAATGGTCTCAGTTTACGGAACCCTACACTGAGCATGGCCCGACATGCTCTTGGCCGGTTTTTTTTTGTTTATTGTTGTTTAGGCTTTCCGAAGATGCTGCTGCCCATCTCCCGGTATATTCCCTTAGCAGACTCCTACTGCAACCACGGGACGGGACTTCTAAGGCCGGGCACCCCACGGCAAGTTATCACTTAAAAACGCATAATAGTGAAAGGACGTAAGTGAAGCATAGTAAAATGACGTAAGCGCTGCCAAATATCCCTATCCCGAAATTGTATTCAAATTTTATAAGAAATGTTCTCTATGTTTGAGTTATCCTAAAACAAAACGACATGTTTATCTGCAAATTCCGGAAAGGCCTTCCAAGAGAAGCCATGTTTTTCATAATTCTTGCTCAAAAATGTTATTTTTTTTCCAATGGCCGTCTAGATAAAGGTACGGACTATCATATACATAAAAAATTTAGTTAAAAGCACTAAGTATTTTTGCGATATCCTCAAAAGAAAATTGAGGTTTTCGCAAAATATGCGCGTTTAGGGAATAAGGCCTCTTAATAAACGACCTTTTCAACGGATTTATTGTAACAGGCCGGCAATGTGTGGAACCCTGCACTGAGCCCGATATGCTCTTGGGCGGTTTTATTTACCTTTATCATTTACAAAAAAAGTTTTAAAATGAACGAACAAAGATAATGAAGGCAGCGACAAAATACCTATCATTCAATCCATGATATCAAACGGGAATTCAATACAAAGGGTTGCCGTGGCCTCGTGTCTTAGGGTTGTCCTCGATTCGGTTTGTTTAGTCTAATCATGAAGTTTCAGTTGTTATTGAATTCTCTGGAACTTGTTTCATAACTTAGGAACCACATATATTCGCATAATTACCAGACTCATGAATCGACTGTAGAAAACAGAATTCTTTTTAGGATTCAAATACTCGTATTTTACACCCACGGCCACGTTGAAGCAGAGAGTTTTCTTTTTTAGATAGGTATATTAGGTAGCTAAAATCTTCAAAGTTGATAACAGTACTAACCAACTTACACACCTATTTTATCACGAGACTCTAGTGCGTTTGAATTACAGTTTTATGACTCGAAAAAAAAACATGAAAAAAAGCCGGCCAAGTAACAACTCGTGGACGAGCGGTTTTAAGTTTTAAGAGTCGCCAGGATATATAGGACGCTCGCGTGAACTCGCGTCCCCATACAAACGTAGTTCAGCTCTCATTTTAAAACGACATGCTTTAGAACGTTTAGAACCACGAAATTTGGCAAGGGCATTCTAGCAGTACAGATCGATGTCGGTAATTCGTTTTCGTTGCTAAAAATTGTAATACAAAGAAAATATAGCAAAAATAAGTTTTGTATGTAAATCTGTATCTGGCTGTATTTTCTTTGTATTACAATTTTTTGCAACTAAAACAAATTACCGACATAGATCTGTACTACTAGAATGCCCATGCCAAATTTCGTGGTTCTAAAGCATGTCGTTTTAAAATGAGAGCTAAACGACGTTTGTATGGGAACGCGAGCGTCCTGGCGACTCTTTAGTTCAATTCAAAACCGACAAGTGTGCATACACAAGACCGCGGCTTATCATGGCTTCACAGTTTTATCTTCGTGGGATTACGTCATTATTTTCTAGATTTATGCTCGAAACAAGAGTTATAGTTTGGACATTGTTTTACTTCAAGTATACAGAGAAAATCATACTGTCTCTATCTTACGCTAGTACCCTCCTAAAAAAGGAACAAGTATAACTTATTACTTCCTCTGATACTGCACTTTTTGGCCAGCCAGACTATAATCAAATTCAGACTCAGAGTTAGAACAACACTACACTACACTAGTCCTGTCATCTATACAGGGCATAGTTAGATGACGGCAGCGCGTGCATTCTAGATAAACAAGCTGCATTAGGCATATAGATAGGTAGGTAGATAAGACGGGCTGAGGTGACATTGGTCGGTCGTTGCCCTCGGCCTTGTGCGCTCGGTAATGGCCTGTAGGCAACCACCTTCCTGATGCAGTTACGTCACTTGTGCAACTATGTTTGTAATTATGTTTCACGGTTTTCGTCTAGCTGCCGAGGGGCGGAGCTGTAATGTTAGAATGATTTGTTGTATCTAAGCGGGAGAAGTGTTCAAAATAAACTTTGCACGCCTTTATTGACAAGAAAAGCATGTCAAGATTTTGAACACTTTGCTTGCTGAGTCACTTCTTCAGGATCAGGGCTGATCTTTGAAATGAGGTAAGGTAATTTTTTTGTGTAAGGTGGTACTTGTACTAGTTGTACTTAGATCTTTTTGATACACATGTGTAGGTACGCATTTTATCGAGTGGGAAAGTCCTTAACTACTCTAATTTCGTTTTATAAATTGATTTCTTAATATTACTACATATAAATATAGGTATGTGCAGTCAGCTGCAGAGTAGGTACTCAGGGGGGTCATAACTCTGTAGCTGACTGTACATAGTGTATTCTATATGAGTAGGTTATAGATGTTTTAATAGGTACCACAATAATACGCTAATAACCAGTTTTAAGTGATGGCTAGCACGAAAAAACCTTAATAAATACCTACATCTAAATACCGACGTATATGCCTACTCAAATTATGGAAATTGAAAATGTACTTATGTGTTTTTTATTTGACCTCGAGTGTAGTACATAATAAGTAAGCATAAGTCATAACAAAGAAGAGTACCTAAACACCAAAATTAATGTTACCTCTACTTATGACAAGGCATTTGTCGTTGAGTCATGACTCATGAGAGTCATGAGACTCGAACTTGTTTTCAGGTTTCAGGGTAACCGACGGTAAAATATCAAAAGGAACAACACATTAAGGCTCAAAACACACCTAGCGGAATTATGAAAATTCGTAGGCTTTGTAGATTCCATAAGTAAGTCCATACATTACTGCTTCCATCCGCTCAGGTGTGTGGTGAGCCTAAGTGAGGTGTCTCATCCCAGTAGCTCGTACACAAGGCGGGCTGTTTCTCGAGGAATCGGCGTTTTTAACTTTGCAGGTTTCACGGAGTGGCTTCATATAAGAAAAAAATGTGCTTTTATTTGATTTTTATTCGTAAATAAATTTAAGATTAAGTACCTCCCACTCAATTAATTACTAACAAGCGCTATAGGTAATATAATATTTATATTTACACTCGAGAGCAAAAATTTCGGGTCAGTAAGGTGATTATCACACCGGCGCCGCATGCGGATCTGCCGCCTGTGTGATATTCGCCTTACATAAACTTTAATATCTTTAAAATTCATATCTTTTGAGATATTCAAGAAAATGCTAGTGACCCGAAACTTTTGCTCTCGAGTGTATAGTAGGTACCTATTACCTACACCGGCTACACCAAAACACTTACGTGGTAATTATACAACACAAAAAGTAACAAAATATTACAAAAAAATAACTTAAAAGAAATAAAAACTACATTGATTTGATTTGTCAGGGTTTGTGCTTACAAATCTGATTATAAATGCGCCGTGGCCTCATTGGGTTTATTTTTTAAAACCGGATATCCATAATCATAAGCGAGTTACTTACGTAATTTTGTCCATAATCAGTCCCAATAATTTAATCCATTTCGTGATTGACGGAAACAATTTGGTTAAAATATGAAGTTCCATAATAGGTATAGTAGTTTCAAGGATTTTCCCGTCGTTGTTTCCAGCAACCGCTCGCATCACAGCTTTCGCAACGAATTCTAGCAACAACAACAAGACAAGAAACTATTGGTGTTGTGTGCTACCCCCACTTGCACACACACACACACAAATACACACACATAAACACACCCACACACACATGCGCGCGCGCACACGGACAGGGCACACACACGATCACACACACACACACACACACATGCACACACACACACGCGCGCGTGCACACACACACACACACGATCACACTCCCATACTTTAAGTCTTCTAATAAACAACCTATAAGTAATAAAATTAGTTTATTAGGTTTTGTATGTAAATATTTTTTTATTTGTGTTAAATCTAAATAAAAGTGTTGAACCCGGAACCAGGAGTTCGATTTTTGAATCTCACCGTGCACCGGTGACTTTTTTTGTATGCAGCCAATGACTATTTTTAACTAATTAGTACGAAATAAGTCACCCGATGAGATTCAAAAATCGAACTCCAGGCCTCGCTCGATTCGTCAATTAATGCAATTAGGTTAACTTTTTGATGATTTTAAGGCCGTTCCTCGATTCGGACAAGCCACGCCCATCCGTTAGAGACACGTTTATGGCTCCCGTGCACGAAAGAAAGAGATGCAGCGCTCTTAAGTATCAGACCTTTTGACTAAAATACGATAAATAAGCGAATCTATAAACTTTTGTGTAATTTTGTTTTTATGACTTTTTAGATAAACCAGATTACCATATTTTTTACTTAGTTATATTGCTTAATCTCTTATAGTTTACGTAAGCTAAGAAAAATAAGGGGAAAAAGGACCCAACTTCGGATTTTTTTTCTATCGAGGCAACTTTCAGCAATCGTGTTTCGGCTTGTGCCATAAACAAGAGTATATAGTCTAATAATATATATTCGAAAATAAATTCTATCGAGGCAACTTTCAGCAATCTTGTTGACAATATATTATTAGACTATATACAAACAAGAGCATATATGTAGTCTAATAATATATATTCGAAAATAAATTCAGTCCCTATTCCCGTTTAGTCAATAGAGCGTTTGAAAAAACCTATAATTTTTCAAAGTATGCCCCTTAAATGATAGGTACGTACCTGCCGGCAAACAAAATGGAAAACAAAACAACATACATAAGTAGGTACTAGTGAAACAATTGAGGAAAAATTGTTAAGCCCCTAATAGAAAAGTAGTAGGTACTCAATAGTCGTGTTATTTCGTGTAAAAAAATAAATCTTATTTTTAAAGCTAAAATTCATTTTACTTTTTTAATTAACCAGTAAGAGGAGGCTGTGATTGACAGACCCTCGATATATTTATTTTCCATTACTTCGAGCCTGGAGCCCGGACTTATTGATCGCCTGTTTACCCTTGATCTTTGAACTTTTCGATTATTTTTCACAAATTAATGAAAATGAGGAAAAATATGTCCTTTTATTCTTAATTGGGTATTATGTTGAAGTTACATGATTTTCCATGGAAGAACGGAGTTGTTACTTAGGTATGACACTTCATTTCACAAAAAAAGATTACCTACAACTACAATAGTACATTTCGATATTAGTGCGGAAAGTATGTCATTACTTCACGAGTACCGAGATATCTTGCCACGAGCCGTAGGCGAGGCGGTTTCTGACGTAGGCATATGCATGCATATTCGATGCATCATGCGATGCATGTTATATGTGAGAGGTAGTTTCTGCGTGTTCTTATGAAAAGTCCCCTTTATCTACTAAATAAATTGACAAATTAATTGCAGTTCAAATAGAGTTATAAGATGACAATAACCACGACAATAACAATGGTTTGTAACTGTGACACCTGTTAATCATCTACATGTAGGTAAGATAGAATATTAATAATTGGTTGGTGTCACGTTTATTCAATGTACTTAACTATGTTTACAATTACATATTTACTTACAAAAGTATTCGTTCTATAAAAATACTAAGGTAAGTTCCAGAATAAATGATTTTCGGTGGTGACAACATGCTAGCAACTGTGACATCCATGTTGAATAATTTTGCTTGCAATAAAAGTAATTAGGTATCTGTACTATCTATTTATCACCAATAACTAACTCCATAACTTTATAATTAATTATATCCCGCACGGGACCCAGATCTGTAAGTAATGTAATATTTATTGATACGCTGAGCCTTGAACTTACATAACGCAGAGCAAAATGCATCTCACATACTTAGGGTGGGTTGCACCACGCACAATTAACAGACTCATCAACGTTAAATATGGCGACGGAGCTGTCATCCCATAGAAAACTGTCAAACTTTTCATACAAGATTTTTTTTTACGATTACGTTTACGTTCACAGACAGATTGGAGCAACCCGCCCTCAGTAATCGACAGCGATTACATACAGATGCATACTATGCATGCAGAATGTAACTTTATAGTTGCTTAATTATATCCCGCACGGGGCCCGGATCTGTAAGTAATGTTATATTGATCGGCTGAACCTTGAACTTACAACGCAGAGCAAAATGCATCTCAAATACTCAGCAACGGCTGTATGCAGATGTAACTATCACCCGCTCGTGTAATAGAATAGACAAAGCCTTTGAAGTCTCTCAAACTAATTTTCCCGGGAACCGAGCTTTAAAGCTCTTTAAATAGACCGTATTCCGATTTACATAAAGTTGAAAATGGCATGGCGAGTCGTAGGCGTCAGACGAGGTATACCTGCGTGGCACGCGTTCGCGTTGCCAGGATACTTCTGACCTTGTCAGAATTACGAACTAAGTAAGGAATAAATTCGTTAATTTAATACAAGATCTAATAAAGCTTTATTCGATTTTTATTACGGGTAGTGACAATATTGATTTTATTTTTTCAAGGACGTTGAGCTTCGCCCGGCGGGGAGACAGCAGGTATTTATAGATACACAAAGTCTATAATCTACATGATTTTTTAGACAAAAGTATGAGATATTTAGATAAATACCTGCACGTCCTAAATAGGTACATACTGTTACACCTTTTGTCTGTTTTGTAGTTGTTATTTATAAGGTTTTATTGTAAGTACTCATATTTGCTGTCCAGTGTAGCATAGCACCGCCCGCCTGTTATTCGGTCATTGTCTTGTCTTCAGTCTTGTTCTGGTCTGCTCTTTTCCATTTCTACTCTTCAGGGGGTGGACATATTAGAGATCTAAAAATACAGTATTGACGTCGCTATGTTTTAAGGTGATATCTAAAGTCTCTCAAACCACGCCTTAAACTTTTACCCCCCTATTTACACTATTAAGAGATGATTTCGGGCATAAAAACTCCTTCCCCAGAACTCTCTAACGTTTAGAGAGTAACTAAACAATCTCCCTTCCTTTAAATGAATTAATAAAAATCGGCTCTACAGAGTCTACAGTTATTGATTCCCCGTAGAAAATGTCACCCCCTTATCACCCCCATAAGGGATAATTTCAGGGATACCGTAAAATGTGGGGAGAAGGGATGGCGAGGGCAGTTGGGTCATGAATGGGGATTGGGGCGAATAGGGATGACAGAGGCGTGAGTTGGTTTAGTAGGTTTTCCCACCTTACCCCGTCGTCACCCAATACTGGGTGAGGTGGAGATTTTGCATTTATCATTAAAGTTATGAAATGAAACTACACAAAATCATTAAAAAACTAAAATAAATTCGACCGGATAATTTTTTATGTATAAAAAAAAATCAACGTGCCGTGCCACATGTAAATATAATATTTTATCGAGGTTAGAATGTCTGTTTTGTTTGACTCATCCCCCCCATTTTAAGGTATAAACAATGCTTTATCATTCCCTATTTACTAGCTTCATATAAAATTTCATCTAAATCAGTTCAACGGCTATTGATTCCCCGCACAAACTTTCACCCCCCATTTTCACCCCATTTACTTTAAGACTTAACTAGATATAAACCTCTTATGCTAAAATTAAGATTGATACTGAATTTCGATGACAAGACCAGAGTAGGTACTTACTTATCTACATTCCTCTCTACGAGTATCATCACTTTTAGCCTGGTAATATGGATTATTATCGAATGACAATTATTTCTCCTCGTGAATTATCATGGGTTAAGGGGTCACCCACAAACCCTGAAATCGAAACTCCTCTGTTTCTACATTTCTGTCATTTCAATTCACTAAAGAGACAATGTCACACGACAACAACTCCTAAAAAAATGCTGAGTCCGCACGCGTCGGGCCGCCCCTACCGCCCCCCCTAGGTCCGCAGACAAATCCGTGTCCTTTTCACGCCATACACGCACTACACGGATTTGTCCGCGCCGGGCATATCCGTCGGACAAATCCGGCGGGCATATCTGTGCGTGTATCCCTAAGCTAATAAGCCTAGTTTCTTTTCTTATTAGGAGAAACTAGGCTTATTAGCTAATACTCGATAAAAGCTTAGGAGCTTTTATCGAATGGCAATACCAGGCAAAACGCTAAAAAGATGGTAATGCTGTTATACTTACTCAAGCACAAGCAATGAAAACAAAATAAAATATATAAGCACAGATACGTATGTTATAAAATCTACTTTTATTATACCCAGGTTGTACTTTGTACTATAAACTGGCGAGATAAAACCGGAGCATGCATCATTTCAACACAGTCATGTTCCTGTAGGTACGTAGCGTAGTGTACTCGCTACAATCACTACAATGTAAGCTGCAATATTATGGTCACTAGTTGAAAAAAACTTGTATCTTGTTCTGTCACTCAAAAGTAAAATGTGGTTACTATCTATGCGATGCATGTTGAGTTACTGCGTTTTAACTTAGAGAAGAAGTGTGAGATACGAGATTTTTTTCAAAGTAGTGATGATCTGATGATATGGCACTTACTGTAAACATGACTTTGTGTTCACATCGACCGCGTAAATGCGGGCTAGTCAAAATGAATGGCTATAACCAGTGTACCATGACTATCATGAGCTCGAGATCCGAATCTGACCTCGTAAGACTCAAAGTACGCTCATACGCTGGTTAGTCTAGACTAGTTAGAGTGAAGTCACCAATAAATGAACGATTTAATACGCGCATATCCCAGCTTTTATATATATTTTATTTAAGTACTAAATTTTATAAAATTATAATACTACTAGTAGTCCGCCTCGAACTGAGAACTCGCGATTTACTTGCAAACGAGTTGACCAATATAACAAGACCCCAAGGATGATTTTCTTTTTCTCCTTCTAGCTCCATAACCACTTGATGGATCCTGCTCATATACGAACTTACAAATTTTATGTACCTCTGCTACAGACAGCCCCAAGAAATTTCATAAAGATCAGAAAAATGTTACTAAAGTTATCGTCAGACAAACTATCGAAATCAAAAAGCCATCCAAATGCTCCCTCCCTCCTCCAAATGCTCCCTCCCTCCTCCAAATGCCGAGACGTCCCAGTAGCCAGGTGACAGTTCGGTTCGGTCTGGAGTTGTTTGTAAGAATTCACTTCGCTTACGCTCCGCGAGTTCGACAAGTTAAATTTTGAAATGTGACAAGTTTACTAGAAAGGTACCATTTGTTTGGCGGGGTTTAGTTTACGTGGAAACTCATGATATGTGGCTTTCACACTGCGGTTTCCGCATGCGGCGCCGGTGCGCGAGCGAGATAGCGCTCTGCATGCGGTTGCGGCGCCAGTGTGATAATCGCCTTATCAGCTACGGCGTAGCGGTACGCACGTAGTATAGCGGTGAATATGTTTAGGTACTATCGACTTTCACATATACAGATAAACATATTTTTGCTACATATCAATTTTGGCTGACACATACATCTCTCTAGCATTATATATAGGTACAGTCAGCAGCAAAAGTAGCTAAGCTGGTAGGGTGTTCAAAATGAGCTGGACACGACTTTATTGTTAAGAGTACAAGAGCGCGTGTAGGTCATTTTGAACACCCTACCCGGTAGCTACTTCTGCTGCTGACTGTACAAGAGGTAAACAATAACTTTGTTGCGCCCAAGTGTTGTTATAAACTCGGTCGTGTTCTAGCGATTATACGACACTGTTGCTGTGTGTACATTGTAATCACAATCAGCAACAAATACATTTGTTACTCATTGTAACAGCTTTCCCAGTAATCTAGGGAATCTAGGGAATTGTACTAATATAGTAAGATAAAACTACCATGAGAGCTAGCACAATAGTTCTTATGGACAAAGAGCTGGCCACGTCAGATATGATACATATTACACAATTATGAGAGCAACAAAACCCGTCTGGTTAGTGTACTATGCTTATTGCTAGATCCGGGCATCTGGCAGCTTTTAATGGGTGGAGGTCAGAGTCAAGGAACAGCAATTTTTTGGATTGGAAAACATTCTACAAAACTGTCGTTTGGCACTAGTTTCTCCCAACAGAAACTTTTGGAAATGATGTATATGTAATCTTATTATTTATATAATTTCTCATAATATTGCATATAAACCAGAACTCTAGGATTTGTTTTCTTTAAGTGGTTTGCATTCATTGACCTCCACCTGCACTTTATCGCCTTACTTGACAATACAGGTGTTGTTCAGATATTTCTGAACACCTTGGCGGCTCCGATATATCTGATTGCGACTGTACTAACAAAATGATTGAAGGTTAGGTAATTTCCAGGTAATTCTCCAACCCTCAATAAAAACAAAAGGCAGAAAAGATCGTGGGAATAATAATAATAGCAGAGAATTCTTGAGTGCTAGCTACTAGGAAGAGAAACACTCAACAGCTGGGCCATTTGTTTTTGTTAAATTAATTGTTGCGCGACTTAAATACTTTTGAAGATTTTATTTCTTCTAAATCTGTCCTGATTCTGTTATTTCATGTTTTCCCCTTTATTCCTTATTATTATGATCATTTGAACTTCATCCAAAAACTCTGTTAACTTTAACCGTTCCTTGAACCTCCTGAAATATGTATTGTGTCTTATTTTGATGTAGGTAGTTAATCATCATAGCGACACCTTTTAAATAAATATGACAGTAGATTAAGACTAGTACGGCTACCATGAGTTTGACATTGACATTTTTCGTTAACGAGTAACGATTTTTCTATCTGTGCATCTCGTTTATACTAATATGTTACAAGCAAGATGCACAGATAGAACACTCGATACTCGTTCTCGAAAACGTCAATGTCATAACCCATAGTAAGCGTACTGGTACTGTTTTGATCCGTTTTTTGGCTGTGATCTAAATTATGTCAACACATTTTTAAAACTCCTTTCTTTACCCTTTTCGCACTTGTATATGTGCTTATTTTACTCGGATTTTGAAACTTGTAGCAAAGTTCTCTAATTGGCTGTCATTTGAAAACTTGCCAGCAAACACAACCCTAAAGTTTCTAAGAAATATATCTAAATTGTCTGATACTTGTCCACTTAATCTATGTATTTTAAAGGGTTGGGGTTTCGCCAACTTTGGTACTTAACGTCACGCAACGACATGAACGCTGGGAAAGAAAAATATACTTGCTCTTAAAAGTTTCGTAAGTTTTATTTTTTGAAGACTAAGAACCGCTTTATTTTTTTTATTAGGTTATTTTGTTATGTGACTTCTTAATACCCTTTCTGTCTCATAGTATATTAATCATTATGTTTATAATAGGGGTTGCTCCCGGTACTCCAGGTATGGGATATTTTGCGTGGTGACAACTGGGGTTTCCGGGAATTTTGGGACTTTCGGTAGGTATTCTTTTTAATAGAACTAGTAGTTCGCCCCGAACTGTGAACTCGCGAATCTTGTGTTTCGCCATAAATGTGCAATAGTAGAATTACTACAAATACCAAAAATAGGTATCGGGTATTTTTTTCTCAACTAACCATCACGGTGAAACTAAACGTCCATATTAAATTGTGCGGTTGATGCGCAAAATTTTACCGCGACGAAATCGCTTCAGATTTAACAGTTTTTGTCTCATCTTAATTTAAATCCACCTCTCACATGCCTCTCACTCTGTTGCCTTGGCATGTCGTTCTCATCTGTGGACCAACTATATAGGTTTCGGTCACCATCATTATGCGTCTATGGTAACTCTCTCTAACTAATGTAATGTGTTAATGTCAGTATGCTGATAGCGCTAGCAGCCAAAGCTCTAATAAATTAAAAAAAAGTCAGTTGTCAAAATATTTACACCAAAATCTAAATATAATTGAAAATATTTTTGAAATCAATTTTATGTTGCTAATTGTTATGAAACAGTAAGCAGTTAATAACGATTTGACGAGAGTGTTAATCAATACCTTTCGTTTGATACCAAACTCAACCATACTTGCTCGTAAAAGTAGCAAATAAGATGACCAATGTATCAGGAACCCTTTACAAAACCTTTTTAGGCCTTCTAATTTCAGAACCCCCGTCTCAATCCAGCTCATATACGAACTCGCAAATTTTGTTGGTCTCTGCTACAACCCCAACAAATTTCATAAAGATCGGAAAATCGTTACTAAAGTTATCGTCGGACAAACTATCTAAATCAAAAAGCCATCCAAATGCCGAGACGTCCCAGTAGCCAGGTGACAGTTGTTGTTTGTAAGAACGATCTTCGCTTACGCTCCGCTCGTTCGAAAATGTATTACTTACACTGTATTCATATACCTAAGTAGGTACACGTAATTAGTCAAAACTTTACGACAGCTTTCTATTCCCCAAATACTGTAAGTATCTTACTAGTTAATTTACAGTTTAGTAATAGATAAATGTGTCAGTCCAGAAAATGGTCCCACTTTGCCGAAATGGAGTTATTAGTAGTTTCAAAAACTTCATCATAATATACGCCATTATACGCTATCTATTTGCGAAGGCATAGTGTATTTGTAAATCGACAAAGTAGGACGTTCCACTAAACATCATCCCCAAATCATTTTACACCTTTGTACAGTCGCCATCAAACCGGACCGGCCAGTGTACTCAAAAATATCTCAAGATGCACTTTATCGCCTTGACAATAGAGGCGTTTCGGATATTTTTCTTCTTCCATTTCCTGAATTTCTAAATCGCAGCGTAGCGAGTATTCATTGCCGCTGACTCACTCAGTTTTGGAATGGAGCCATATTCCAGTACAAACTTGGATACTTACAAAGTAAACCAGATTCTAGAAACCTTCAAGGTGCTCAAATGAGTAGTAATCTAATTTTCTCACATCAATCAACCTAATGGCTCCTCTACATGATGGCCCATCATAGGGACGCAGCTATGCGTTAGAGGGAGCTAACGATATTGCGGTCTCGTTCCGTCGTATAGCTGCGTCCCTATGATGGCCCATCATGTAGAACCAGCCTAACTAACTAGTCTAACTACCTATTCAACCATGACGGACCGGCCATGTCTATACAAGGTGTAACAAATATGGTGATCCTTTTAACAGCATAATTGGCATCGTATTATTATTATGAAAAAGCAAGAAAAAAATCTTTTCATTTTGTATGGAGGGTTGGCCAGCTGTGACGTCGTGTCCCACACAAAAAAAAATTTTTTCGCGTCCAAAATTTTTTTCTCCGAGTTTTTGTTACTCGCAACACGATACCAATTAAGCCCTTAAACTGATGACCAGCATTTTTGTTACACCCTGTACTAAAACAGTCTGTGGATTTTTGCGGGGAGGAGAGCGTCAAATGTATGCGAAACGTCAGAATAGACACGTCAGATAAACGTCAGTCCATACAATGAGTATGACTGGTCATATATTTTCGACAAACGGGAACGCCTGTCAATGGCCGCTCGGTTGGTTAAATGCTCTAAGACCTAAATGTACCTAATTTTATGCTTAGCTAGGGAGTCCGGATTTTAGAAGATGAGAGTATCTTTCTTAATTTGATTGTAAGTAATATGTGTTAATATCAGTCATTAATAACGTAATAGCTTCCATATGCGACACCAACAAGTGACCTTTGACATGGCTCCTCGCTGACAGGTACCTCGGACCCTTGCACCTTGGTACTCCTTCCCTTCTGGCCTATAAACATGAACGTGAACCACTTCGTTCGTACAATTGTCTATTTACAACAAAAATTTCAAATATTAGTAGATAGAGAAGCCTCTATTGAAAAAAAAATACAATTTCTATGTACTCTAGTACAAAATAAGCTTCGGATACCGCGTGGCCGAGTCAAAGTGTTAGGCTGGCTCTGATGATGATCACATGATGGGCCATCATAGGGACGCAGCTATACGACGGAACGAGATCGCAATATCGTTAGCTCCCTCTAACGCATAGCTGCGTCCCTATGATGGCCCATCATGTAGAGGAGCCAATACCATTACTATATAAGCCGTTTTTAGGCTGGCTCTACATGATGGGCCATCATAGGGACGAAGCTATACGACGGAACGAGATGGCAATATCGTTAGCTCTCTCTAACGTATAGCTGCGTCCCTATGATGGCCCATCATGTAGAGGCGCCATTACGTGTACACGCGACACACAAATCAGGGATTTGTAATTCCCTGATGTATGTGCGCAAAGCGAAACGGCGCGGCGTTTTAATTTATAGATCCACGGATTTAATAGATGGCCATTCTACAGATGGTCGGTCGTTCTCTGGACAAACCTGGAGATTTGCATATAATTTAATGAGAAAGTATATAAATAAATTTACTGACTATGTAAGTCGGACAAATGCGTCCATGGGACAACTGCGCCTACCGAGCTACCGCACCGTTTACAAACCTGTAAATAAAAAGTTAACTAACTCTTCCCCGTTCCAACCGGGAATGGTCTAGTCAAAATCGAAAGTCATAACATAATATAAATCCTCTACGGTTATACGAGTACTAGAGTATTACGGAGCGCAGTATTTCTTAAAAAGTAAAATAATATTTGAACACAGTAATCATATTTAAAACAGGCCGGCCGATTTACCGTAAAAGGTTTCCCGGGAATAGCTAGGAATACACGCATAGATTTGCCCGCCGGATTTGTGCGGCGGATATGCCCCGCGAACAGATCCGTCCATACATATGGCGCTATTCAGATGTGTCCGCAGACAAATCCGTGTCCAATTCGCACCATACATGTACGGATCTGTCCGCCGGGCATATCTGCTACACAAATCCGGCGGGCAGTTCTGTACGTGTATCCCTAGCTAATTTCGGATCCAAAACAGTTAACTAGAGAGCACGTAGGTAAGATTAACGCTAAAACGTGGCTAAAACCGTATTTTGTGGAAAGCATTATTTTTCAATAAACGCAGATAATTGCTTTTTACCATCTTTGATTTATAATACAGGGTCTACCAGATCCCTTGATGCTACGGAGATATATTGGTCTTAGATAATCTTTCATAACTTTTTAATTAAAGACGATTGATACTTACAGAATTTTGAAAAAATGTAGATTCAGCGTGATAACTGTACAACGTCAGTCAGGACAGGTAAAAAATCCGCCAAGGGAGAGTTGGATTCGCGCCACAAGAGTTCCGCACTTACACCACGATTTTTTTCATAACTCCGACTTACGATTGAACATAGACCTGTTCATCTAAAAAAAATCAGTTTCACGAAAGTGACAAGGGAGCTCAATATGTACAAACGCCAGCAGATATTTGGAGCGGCCAAGGCATAGACTTAAATATATAGTAGACGGCCATAGCCTAAGAACTTTTTGAGGCTCCGAGTATTTAGCGCCATCTAGTTCAGAGCCACCTAAACAGAGCCAATATGTATGAGATAAAATATATTTAAGTCTATGGGCCAAGGTAATCGCAGATATCTGAACAACGCCGCCATCGTCAAGGCGGTAAAGTGCACGTTCAGATATTTTTGAGTATCTTGGCTTCTCCGATATATTTGATGGGGACTGTACCTTTCACACGCTCGTTGCTGACAGCGTCCAACAATTGGAGCGTTTTCTATTTCACCGACTTCAAAAAAGGAGGAGGTTCTCAATTCGACTGAATATTTTTTTTTATATTTTTTTTGTATGTATGGTACTCGATATCTCCGTGAATCATGAACCGATTTAAAAAAAAATTTTATCGATAGGGTATAGCCTCTAGATGGTCCCATTGTCACCAAGTCGGGGTCTGATGATGGAATACTGGAGAAATCGAGGGAACTCTTCAACTATTATAGGCACACCTATAGTGATTTCACTATTTTTTACAGCAACTCGGCCACTTCCTCTTGGAATAGCGGATCCTAAGTGAAGTCGGTTCTTTTTTTTGTTTAAAATAATTTTTCGCGAAACATAAATGGGGCTAGAATCCATGAAGTCTATTTCAAATCTTGCGTCATCTGTTGACGCTCAGTCCCTCAAGTGTCTCGGTCTTAAATAATTAATTCATTTAAGTGCGGTATTGATCCCCTTTGAGAATTCCACAGGTAACTCTCTTGTATCTCTTAAAAGCTTTATTTAAACACAAGTCACATACATTAAAAGCTTGATTGATGGGTAACACATATAATAAGACTGTTAGAACATATCTCTTCAAAACCCACGAAAATCCATTAATCTGTCTGAGACCAAAGCTAAAGCTATAACTTATAAGATATTTTTTGTGTTTTTCTCATAGAATTAAAGATAAAATATGTTATAATTTCCTTAGGAGGAGTGTATGCTGGTGTATGTCTAATACTCTCCCGCCAAACATAGCCTTCCCGATGCCTTTTATTGTGCCACTTTTTGTGTGCTAATTGTGTTGCTCGATATAATTAGGTACTTCAATGCCTTCCACAGAATGTATTGCCATTATACGTAGGCACTTTTAATAGTACATCTTTCTTTATACATTGCAAAAGTCTGTTACTTTATAGGAGCCCACTGCGTATTAGTTCTTCCTACTTCAACAAGCGAATGTTCGATTTGGCGATTGGAATGCCACAGCAGATCCAAAAGAGATCAATCAATTAGCAGTTACTCCGCTATTCTTATCCGCTACAAAATAAAGCAATCTAAATCTACCGGTTTTAAGTCGTATCTCCCTACTCGTATGAGTTCCATATCCTGACAGGTATTTATTACGTTTCAGTTTAAAACAAGAGACCATTTTTATTTTCATAGGCGATTATCACACTGGCGCCGCTAACACACGCATAGCGCTATCTCGCTCGCGCACCGGCGCCGCATGCGGAAACCGCAGCAGTGTGAAATGCCTAAAGCACGTCTCACTGGTTTGTCAGTACCAGCAGTACCCGCGCAAGCACTGAGAATGCACTTGTAATGTGCATGAGCCGCTGCAGGCAGAAACGCCCTAATTGTGTTTACACTCAATAGGACATACGTCGTTTTTGAACTGAGCTACCGGCGTATTGGCCGGCACTCTATATGTAAACAAATCTTGCTGCAACGCGAGCAATAACAGCACTAGGGCGTTTACCCATGTGTGCGTTCTTCCGGACGGTGCTATTCCCATCCTCTACAAAGGATTCACCAAGAGAACCAGAAATATATGACCTACGGATACTATAGATCTTTGCGACATCGTGTGTCAAGCTAACACGCCTGTATTCTCTGATGCGGCGATATTACATAAATGCAAGTGTGGTAAGTGCATCACATTGGTAACACCAGCACACTTAACCGACCAAAGGTAGATCTTATCTAGTTGTAATAAGGTTTACGAAAGGTCGATTCAATATGACGAGTATAGACCGAATATGTTGCCAGGTAAAGAAATTGAAAATGCGGAAACACCCCTTTACCACGTCAGATCAGACAAATTAACACCTTTGCACCTTTTTTTTCCTTCTGAATGGACTTTTGGGCGGTATAGCCCGTAGCCAACGTCCCTTTGCACCTTATTGAGGGGCGTAGCGATGTACGAGTAAAATGGCGTCCAGGGGTTGTATCCAAATTACGCCCCTTTGTATTTTCTTTATAGCGAGCATAGTATAGTGAGTTCGGCCAAAATCGGACACTGGGTAAAATCGGATGATTCAAATGAACACGACTTGTCAGGAGCAACAAGTGCGGTCTGAAGAGAGGTGCGATAAAAATAACGCATCGTTTCATCTTGCCAGAGCTAAATTAAGTCCCCGTAATAGGCGTAAATTTGAATCATCCGATTTTATACAGTGTCTGATTTTGGCCGAACCTACATACACCTTGATAGACTGCGATAACGTAGCAAGCCTAATAAGGTTTTGAAATATATTTTTTTTAGTTCCAGAACGCTAAAATCCCTAGAAACTCATAAAAGCGTAGGTATCTGACAACAGTGACAACACTCACATGCATCCTCAATGCAACGTGACCGAACACCAATATCAGGAACACGAACCATCAGTAACTATGACGCTGCTCCTAATAGGCAATGTAAACATGAGATATGTTATTATGTATGCAGTGTTTATTGTTATTAGATTATAAATGACATATTTAAGCGTGCTTGTTATTGCCTTTGTGATGGGTCGCGTGCGGTTTGCTTTGACACAAACGGGAATAATTCCTGGGAAAAAAGATGCCCATCAGATGGGCATACTTTTTTCCCAGTGCCCGCCGAGGACAGATTCTGTCCTCGGCGGGCACATATAGGGCATTGTCCAATGACGGCGTAACTACCTTGATCAAAACGAGATGCAGTATTCAGGATTCATAAGCGAATACAAAACTTAGGGGGCCCGCCGACTATCAGTCCGCCTGACGATATTGGCCTGTTAGTTAGAACAAAAATTTTACAGCTCCGAACAACTGAGAAGCTAGTACCGTCAGGCCGACTAATAGTGGGTGGGCCCCATTAGTTGTTCGGAGCTGTCAATTTTTTGTTGTATCGTCAGGCGGATTGATAGTCGCTGGGCGTAAGGGGTTACGGAATAGCTTCAAAAAACTCGATATAAGTAGGTAGGTATACCTCATTATTTTTATGTTTCCGTACTTCAAAAATACAGAAAACTACATATATTGTAATAAGTCCAATATTGAGATAAAATATGATTATTAAAATGAGTCAAGTGATACTATCGTTTTCTCGTCCGGTGTGTGCGCAATCAATTCAATCAAATGAAATTACCAAGCGGTCGGATCAGCGCGTCAAAACACGACGCGTTCTGCTAAAATTTATAATTGTCGTTTAATAAGTGGTCGGGTCTACAAATAATTACAAATATAAAATACAAATAATTTATTGAGAAAAGTATAGTACTTACTTACAATGGTTGCTCTTACAGACGATTTTTTAACGACAAGTTGTTTTATACAAATGCCTGAACTAGGATTACCTGTGTTTCAGGCAGCGAAAGACAATGAGATTTACTTTTTAATTATTCAATTCTACGATGATTGATGATTATAAAAATATGTGAAGTTAATGAACTGCTATTTGTAAACAATATTTCATAAACTGTAACCGTTCTTATGTAGTATCTCTGTATTAAAAATGCGAAAACTGCGTTATTACCCAAGAAAAATGAAAGATGCGTGCATACACAATAGTTCATCAGCAAGTAATTGCTATAATTACTTTGTGTTCTATGCAATTAAGTAGACAATTTTCTTTCATTTCTTGTGACCTTGTTTATAAGAAAACTGACCTTTATGTAAAGAGAAAATGAAACAAATCAAGATTGCAAAAATATCTTTTATAAGTATACGATTAATTGATTATTTCATGCAAACTGAAAACAGCTAATTATATGGATGTATGGAATAATTACGGATTATGAAGAAAATCCAGTGAGTGTTGCGAGGTCCATACCAGATGGGACAGTGCAGCTGCCAAGTTTGTTACTCTTTTAGCAACACCCAGGGATCACGTGTAGGGTTGTCTAAAGTATTTCCTAATACGGACGCAGAGTACGATCCTCTGATGAAATAACAAATAATATTCTACGAATAGGCCTTCTAGTGGCAAATGTAGTCACAGTTCTAGCAGAGACTATAGAGATATAGACGACCACAGCCTAAGAACTTTTTGAAGCTCATGTCGATTGCGCCATCTATGTCGAAGCCACTTAAAGATACCGAATATGTAAGAGAAATGTCAGCTGCACTGCTACTCCACCTAGTATATAGCTACTAGTATACTACTAGTACGCTATTTGTTACTAGGTGGAGTAGCAGTGCAGCCGACATTTCTCTTGCATATTCGGTGGCTTTGACATAGATGGCGCAATCGACATGCTTCTAAAAGTTCTTAGGCTGTGGTGGTCTATATCTCTATAGTCTCTGGTTCTAGTCAAGACAATGCTCTAATCAGTTCATCTGTTTTATCTTAGACGCTCCACATACTTAGCGGTATTCAGCTACCAATCTACCATAGACAAAAATCAAGCGGAGGACAGAAATCCGGCGGACTACTGTCTATGGGTTCCATACACCAATTAAGCTAGAATTCCGCTCAAATGTGTGATGCACCTTATAGTACATTACGCACCTAGGGCGGTAAAATAAAGAACGGCTCAGATCGCGGATATTTGTGGCCCGAACCGAAGGTAAGGGCCATAGACAAGCGATCTGAGGCCTTCTTTATTACCGCCCGTGGTGCGTACACAATTTTACGTCTTCTCCTGGGTGTGAAGTGATATTTTCCGCTGCGCCCGTGGGCGTAAAATCTCACTTACCGCCCAGAGTGACGTAAAATAATTTAAAACCCTAAGACGTCTTTCACACTGCTGCGGTTTCCGCATGCGGCGCCGGTGCGCGAGCGAGATAGCGATCTGCGTGTGTATAGCGCTGTCACGCTTGCATGCGGTTGCGGCGTCAGTGTGATAATTATATATTATGCCAAACGGTTTTATGTAAAACGATGAGACCAAACTATGCGTTGGCCGTTTGTCTGAATTTCTAGTAGGTACCTATTGCAACAAGGTGCCATAATGAATGCACATGACGCGCGGAGCGACCGTGATATTATCATATTTTTTATTGGGGGTGCATAATCCGATTTTCTGATCAAAACGGTTTATTTTTGTTTTCTTGAGAGTTTTATCGCTTTGCTCCTTCTATCGCATAAACTGCATCTCTTTTCTGCTGTCCGAGGTTGAACCAATGAGTAATTCGGGTATCAGCTGTAAGTGTTGAATGTTGCATGGTAAATAAAAATATTAGTCTATAAGCCGACTCCAATGTTGCCTACGCTACAGGACACCAGATAAAATGCATGGTTCGCGGTTGCAAAATACTGCGGTCTTCTCTCAACGCACCTGATACGAATTGTTTTTTTTTTCAGGCACCACACCAGTATATTGCAGGAGCCATGTTCTTATAACAAACGGACATAGTCTGGTTTTTTTTTTCAAGAAATCGTTGTCGAGAAGCAAACGATATTACTTTTGGGCAACCGGGCTTTTTACCTGGTTTAGACCCTGCTGTATCTGAATTGCCGGTTGCCATCAAAGAAACTACAACCAGAAGTGAGATACGGCCAAAAAAAGGACCCGTTTTTTAGCTTTTCTTAAATAACTCGAAAACAGTAGCACCTACCAAAAAATGTTCTTCCACTTAAGTAATCTACATAAAATTCTCTATAAAAAAGGTTCTATACAGTTTTTTGCTGGGATCAATGTTTAATGAGATATTAAGGGACTAAGATAGACAATAAACATATATACTAATTAGCTTTTTCCCGCGAGTTTGTCTACGTGGGATTAACATTCGCTATAATAAATTAATGAAATGCCGTAGTTTAATCTGACAGCAAAAATAAATTTAACGTATAAGCTTTTTTACGTCTACAGTAAGCAACAATTCCATACCAACTTCAACCCCCCGTTTCATCCCTTTAAAAGATGATTACTGGGATAAAAACTATCTTATATCCTTCCCCACAACTCAAACTATCATCACACCAAATTTCATCTAAATTGGTTCAGCGGTTTAAGCGTGAAGAGGTAAGAGACCCACTGACTAGTCCAAAATTATTAAACTCTCTCTCCTTCTCGATGCGACAGGCAAAGCATATTACTTTTTGTTTACATGGATTTTTACCCTATTTGGACCCTTCTGAGTTCGAAATTTAAATAATTTTTTTACCGGAAGTGGAATATTTAAGATGGCGGCCAGTATAAACCTAAGCGACGAAAAATCTATGTTCCTCGTATGGATACCCCCATTGATTATACCATATTTTTAACGATTGTTATTCTTGGGAATAACAGTTGTAATGACACGTATTAAAAAAAAAAAAGATTACCTATTTGCAATGGTGCCAAATATACTGGTCTTTAAAGTTAGAAATCGCCGTCAACACTGTATTCCACCACGCGCTTTGTGGACGGGGTTTTGGGAACACGTCTGCAGACCTCCGGTACCCCGTCGTCGTTGCTCTTACGGGCCCATTGTAATTCTGCTCGTGCAATCTCCTCCGCTGACGGCACCTCGGAATACTTGAGGGCCTTCTAGCTCGGAACCTTTCAGGCGAATGATGGAGCTGTTGTAAAGGTGTAAAGAGTGGGTGTAAAGAATGTAAAGGCGGCAGCATCGCCGCATGCCTGGTCTTCTGCAGGAGTGAGTTTACGTCATGTTCGCGCATATACTCCGCAGCCTCCTTTTGGGTCAAAACTGTGACACTGAAGAATAATACAATAATATAAAAAAAAACGAGAGATTTCCGTCCAAAAAAAGAATAGTACATTTTTGAAGCCTTGCTGGACCTGGACACCATCTTCTATATCTTACTTCCGGTCTAACATTATTTGATGGCAATTGCAAAATATTATAATTACAACTGTTATTCCCAAAAATAACAATCGTTAAAAATAAAGCATAATGAATGGGGGTATCCCTACGAGGAACATAGATTTTTCGACGCTTAGGTTTATACTGGCCGCCACCTTAAATATTTCACTTCCGGTAAAAAATATTTTAAATTTCGAACTCAGAAGGGTCCAAATAGATTTTTACCCTATTTGGACCCTTCTGTAAACAAAAAGTAATATGCTTTGCCTGTCGCATCGAGAAGGAGAGAGAGTTTAATAATTTTGGACTAGTCAGTGGGTCTCTTACCTCTTCACGCTTAAACCGCTGAACCAATTTAGATGAAATTTGGTGTGATGATAGTTTGAGTTGTGGGGAAGGATATAAGATAGTTTTTATCCCAGTAATCATCTTTTAAAGGGATGAAACGGGGGGTTGAAGTTGGTATGGAATTGTTGCTTACTGTAGACGTAAAAAAGCTTATACGTTAAATTTATTTTTGCTGTAAGATTATACTACGGCATTTCATTAATTTATTATAGCGAATGTTAATCCCACGCAGACAAACTCGCGGGAAAAAGCTAATTAGTATATATGTTTATTGTCTATTTTAGTCCCTTAATATCTCATTAAACATTGATCCCAGCAAAAAACTGCATAGAGCCTTTTTTATAGAGAATTTTATGTAGATTACTTAAGTGGAAGAACATTTTTTGGTAGGTGCTACTGTTTTCGAGTTATTTAAGAAAAGCTAAAAAACGGGTCCTTTTTTTGGCCGTATCTCACTTCTGGTTGTAGTTTCTTTGATGGCAACCGGCGATTCGGATACAGCAGGGTCTAAACCACGTAAAAAGCCCGGTTGCCCAAAAGTAATATCATTTGCCTGTCGCATGGAGAAGGAGAGCGAATTTGAGATTTTGCTCCCAGTCTAACAAGACTGTTTCGTATTATTTCTTCGTTTTACGATAATCCTTAAAGGGGAAAAGGTATATACGGGGCATGGTAATAAAAATAATACCAAGATCGAACTGGATGGTCTTATTGCACTTTCAATAGGCACGACAGAGAAGGTGCTGTTATCGTTGGTCCTTGTCATAGTTTTATTACCCTCCACGCCATTACTTTTAGAAGTGGAGGGGTCACAAACAGATAATAAGCGCGATTTCTTCAAGAATTTCTTTGTTTACTACGAAAACCTGATATTTTCTTAGAAAGTAAGCTTACATTTATTTACATAACTAAATATACAGAGGCACTACAAATACTAAACTAAATTAATAACTAGCTAAAATCTAAACTAGGCCCTTGCGGCATTGTACCAAGGATGCTGGCGGCATTTCCTCGTTGTATCGCAATGCTGATACGTTGTGCGAGGAAAGTTGTGTTTTGAGCTAAGGAAAATAATGGTAAATTGTTCTGTTTTGTGCTGTAGAAGTGATTATAGTCATCTATGGCTATCCCTTACGGGTGTACGCGTGTGCGGGCTCTAATTAAATTCTTGCTTTGAGACCTATACCCAGGTAGATTACTTATTACTTAGTTAATCTCGTTTCTCTGTTCTTTCAATTCTAAAATACTTAATTGAAAAGGTTTTGTTTGATCATGATCCGCAAAATCTGGGCTTTAAACAACCCGAGCAACAAAGCCTTCTCTTTCAAAGGCAAAATCTGGTCTTTATGAAAATGGATGGAAAATGTTAGTCAAAAAACGTATTAATTAAGGAGTCATTATGAGGTCACCTAGGCACTGTCTGGAGAAACAAATTATTCTTGGACACGTGGAGGGCGAGCGTCTTAGACTATTCAACCAACCGGACCGGCCATGTCTGTCATTATCTATACAAAAAAGTCTGCCGATTTTTGCGGGGGAGGGGAACGTCAAATATATGCGATACATCAAAATAGTCATGTCAGAAACGTCAGTCCATACATTGAGTATGACCACAGGTCATATATTTTCGGCAGAGGGGAACGCCTGTCAATGGCCTCTCCGGTTGATTAAATGCTCTAATGTTTCCAGTGCGCTGGAGCGACCCTATAAAGGGGGCTGCTAAAGAAAGCCTCTACAAGGCAGTAAAATTTGTCAGAAACCGGACTGCATGGAGGACAATTGCATATGGTCACGGTTCTCTGTCATGAGGGAACGGCTAAGAAAAAGAAGAATTAAGGAGAACTTATGGCGTATTTGAAGGAATGTATCTGTCGGCGGCCGATCGTAAAATCAGGCAGATCATAATGTTCCGTTTTAACGATAGTCACATTAAACCAATGTAAACGTAAAGGTAGGTTTGGTTCGTTAGGTTGCTTCAGATGTCCGAAGGGCAAACTGCCCAGAAATTAGGCCGCAGCAGGGCTCCGCGACTCAGGGACGAGTCAAAGATTTTCACGTTTCGCGACATGCCTAGGAATTTCACGATATGCCTGATCTTACGATCGGCTGCCGACATATCCTTTTATTTGGCCCTTTTGTTGACAATGCTGACATCATGTTGATAGGTAATAGGATTTTGGATGAGGAAATTACTTAGGTTTAAGGTAGGTATAACGATGTAATTATTTAACAATGTACCTACTTACTCATGTACCAAATGGAATTCTCTACCTATATTATGCAGGATATAATGGCTAGTTTACAGTGGCGGGGGGTGAAAATGTTTCTCAGGCAAGCCGAAGTTTAATTTGGCTCATAATGTCTTCATGAGCAACACTGCTGCAATTAGGCAAGCCTACGGGAATCGTGTTCTATGGACGTGCCGCCACTGCTAGTTTATCTACTTATTATAGTCGGCATGTTCACCTCTGCTTTCGGGTTTCAATTTCGCCGCATTATCAAATTGAATGAAACATGAGTAATTTTACACAAATTGGAAAGAAAAGTCCATCACAATGAAAAAAATAACTCCCTAGGACACTGGAAGACCACAGGATTCGAATCTGCCTCCAGCGTCCTCCGAATGATCGTTACCAGAATTGATTTTTTTCACCAGGTTGGAGCACCCGTGGTGAGAGGTCTAGCTGTCATAATCCAGTGTTTCCACCAATTATGTTTATTTTTTTTATTGGTAAAAAGACCTCTTGTCACAGTGCCGCAATCCGGGATCCACCACAGCGTATTTATTGGAGGTTGCATATGCGTATGCTGGCTATTTAGTAATCGTATTACGATATATCTGACACGCGTTTAAATTAAGCATAGTAACTTAGGCTTGTTTATATTGTCACTTGCAATATACTATTCACCACGTAAACTATATAGTGTTTGGACTATCTGACTCCACTTACTCTGCTGGAAGCCCCAAATCTTCTTTTAGGTTATGGGCCTTTCGCACAGATAGAGCTAGTTTAATACCATAGTGGTTTATATGTAATTTTTTGAGTAGTTGTGAAACTTGCGAAACTATTTAGTCATACATACAAATAAATTGTAAACGGCACGGGAAGCTGCTTGTAAACCCTGCCGCCAAGGTTACTTTGCAGACGTGTGGCGGGCGCCGGCCACTTTACAAAGTCTGCAAAGTAGTATACCTATATGAAAAATGAAAACCCTTTCCAAATCAAGTGTCACTTTATAGGCCACCCGAAACTTGATGCACCCGAGCCCCTAAACGACACCATTTCCGCGCACGTTTCAGAAAAAAAATTATGCTTCGCATTGTTATACCTACTTTAACTGATATAAGTACCTACATCTACATACATACTCGTAGGTGTATAAAATCCGATATTTTATGCTGAGATGATTTAGGTATGCGTCCTACTGAAGTGTGGCGGTGGGTCAAACTCAAAATGTTTTTTAGGCAAGCCGGTGCTGAATTTGGCTTAAAATTTCTTCGTGAGCTGTAGGAAAACTGCTCAGGCGCCCGAAATTTAGGCTGGAAGAGCTCATATATTATGTAATTTATGAATATGCCTCTCTAGCTTGAAAACGATTTCTACCTCTCTATAGGTAGGTATACATATAGAAGAAGAATATATCATTACTCAATAGTCATTAGTCTTGTCACCAGTCGATTCAAACTCAAAGGTAAATAAATCATATAGGTATTTCTACCAGCCACCTATCCATTAATTTCCGTTTGGCCTTGGAAATTATGTCCAGTCGACGTACTAAGCCTTATCACCTACGTATACGTTACGGCAGTGATAACGCTCAAACGCACAATGCACGATAAAAATACGCTTGCAGCAAAAAATATACCTAAATAGCGGTTATCAAGGATTTTTTATGGAATGCAACGTATTATAATTTTAAACAAAAGAACCGACTTCACTTAGGATCCGCTATTCCAAGAGGAAGTGGCCGCGTTGCTGTAAAAATAGTGAAATCACTATAGGTGTGCCTATAATAGTTGAAGAGTTCCCTCGATTTCTCCAGGATCCCATCATCAGACCCAGACTTGGTGCCAACGGGACCATCTCGGAGTTATACCCGTACGATTAAAAAAAATTTTTGAAAATCGGTTCACGATTCACGGAGATATCGACTATATCGAGTGACATACATACAAAAAAAAAATCAGTCGAATTGAGAACTTCCTTTTTTGAAGTCGGTTAAAAATGATAATATTTAACCTTTTCGACGCCAAACGCAAAACCTACACGACTCAGACGCCACGACATCTAAATGTCAAAAATGAAGTTAAACTTTACGCGTGTGCATGTAGGTCTATTTTGCTCTGTGGTCGGTGACAGATATATCGGTCTTTGGCGTTGGACCTGTGGTGCCGATATATAGAAAATGTTAAGATAGTAGCACCCCCATTGGAGGCTTTGTATTTCCTAATTAACGAAACATTTCTGTATAATCCCCAACGATATTAATAGGTCACTGATAATCCCCCATGTTAAGTTTTAGTCCTACGTGGTCCTACTAACTCCGCAACTTTTGGTCTTTGTCACATAGTTTCATTTTGCGTATTTTTTGCTTCATTAGGCGATTATCACACTGGCGACGGATCCGCATGCGGCGCCGGTGCGCGAGCGAGATAGCGCTATACACATGCAGAGCGCTGTCTCGCTCGCGCACCGGCGCCGCATGCGGATCCGCAGCAGTGTGATAACCGCCTTACCTAAACGGTAAATGGTGGCCCTCTTTTCCGTTTTGATCAAGCCATAAATAAGTATATAAAACTGTGTAACATAGATCGTTAGTTGCGGAATTATTAGGACTACAACTTAACATGAGGGATTATATAGAAATTGCTTTGTTTATTAGGAAACACAATCCCCCTAATGAGGGCGCCACTGTACTGGACGGACGACGCAGTCTTAAAAGGTTTTTTCAAGGCGGGTTGCACATTGGATACAATTTTAATCCGTACATTAAACGTAATGGGGCCCACCCACTATTAGTCGGCCTGACGATATCGGCCTGTCAGTTGTTCGGAGCTGTCAAATTTTTGGCCTAACTGACAGGCCGATATCGTCAGGCGGACTGATAGTCGGTGGGCCCCCTAAGAGATCGATCGTACGGATGGACTGCGTATTGTTTGTAATAACATCCATTATCCTTGCGTTTGTCCCAGTCTTACCACGGCTCAATTGTACCTGGGGTCCGCTCGGCAACCTAATCCCAAGAATTGACGTAGGCACTAGTTTTTAGGAAAGTTACTGCCATCTGATCTTCCAACCCAAGGGGAAACTAATAGGCCTTATTAGGATTAGGTTCGGTTTCCTTACAATGCGTGATTTTATTTTTAAACTGAGAGTATAAACGTCTAAAGTAGTAAACGTGAATTGATTTGACTATAGGTACCTATAGTATATATATACCACTTAAGCTGTTGCTAAACGTAGTCAGCAAATTTACTGTTAATTTATTATACATACTGAACTCCGCAAAATGGAATTTTAGGTATTTCAGTACCTATAACTAGACCGATAAGTTTTATTACAAAGTAATAAAAAACAAAAATATGCACTATATTATATGAACGTTTAATACTATAAATAACGCGTCAAAAGTGACAGCTAGGCAATAAAAAACATTTAACACGTATGGGGGCATTTTTATTTCAACTTGTACTTTAAAGCACGACTTAAGTCGTGTTTCAGTATTATTGTCAAAATTTATGGGATTTGACATTGAGCGTCAGTTTTCTGACGTTTGCTAACCAGCCGTTCAAATGCTCACGGAAACGACGCTTGGTGACTTTATACTGTTTTAACCATTGAGTTATAATATAATAGAGGCGCAGACACAAACAAGATTTTCCGAAAATATAGCACAAAAAAATGTGTAGCCGGCCAGTGCGAATTATTTAACATCGTTAAGGTTGTATTACAAATTAGAAGAAAGATATGATAAAATGTCACCTGTCATTCATCTGGCGTTCAAAAATCACATGGCACATAAGAGCAATGGAGTCGCTCTTGGATCAATTACTTTATTATGTATACTTAATTTGTTTATTATGTATACTTAATTGTGACCCCCTAACCTTTTTAATTCTTTTTGGGGTTCTGTAGACAACTAGGGACATAGTTCCAACAGGTTGAGTTTTAAACCGTTTTTGGTGTATTGTGACGGGCCGGCAAATACGGAACCCAACATTGAGGAGGGCCCGACATGCTCTCGGACGGATTTTCTACCTAAGTTTGTGAGGCGAATGTTAAAAGTTGTAGGCAAACGTCAGGTACCCAGATCGGTTGCCTGATTCAAAAAAAAAAAAAAAATTCAAAATATATTTATTTCATATTATATTGGTTTTACAATGGCAATACAGTGATCCCCACACTAGGCTGAGCCTGTGACGTGGGGATCTTAATGAAATACATGAACATTAAATCTAAACTTAAAACTAAGAATTTTGATTAAATGACCGAGAAACTATCTACTTAAGTACAAAAAGTCGACTCCAGAATGGAATGAAAACTGCACACGGTCGGTTATGTTTACTTGTTTGCGTTCTGACCTAACGTATTCCTGACGGTGTAAACCGTACGGGCGCAATGGGTGGCGGGTGAGGGTTATTGAGTTTTTCGGCCGCCGAGCGAGCAGAAAGGGAAGCAGGCATGCGGCCCATGCGGGGGCGAAGTACATGCTCAAGACAAATTTAGAATCAAAAGAAACACAATAGCTCGGTAAACATAGTATTTCATGCTTTCTTTTTAAATCTTTAATTCAAAAATTGACAGATCACACTTTGAAATAATGAAAAAATAATAAACGAAAATATTTACATAATTGCTTTCTTGGGATTAGATATGAGGATATTACGGTATCATTTGAGGTATATTTTACAAAAACCGGCTAAAGTTCGTGTCGGACCACGCATAACAGAGAGTTATTCAAAAAAATCACAAGTTATATCACAAGGTCGTATCTGCCTATGTACGTAGTTTTTTGGAGATCACTCAAAAACTCCTTAACCGATAATGTTCAAATAATTTTTTTAGCAATTTCACTAGTGGCGCCTTGTGTTAAAATACACCTTGTGTTAAAATGTTATAAGGATACGTCTCAAAATGTCTGTGGCATACTTACGGAAGGACGGACGGACGGACAGACGGACATGACGAAATTATAAGGGTTCCGTTTTTGCCAATTTAGCCACGGAACCATAAAAAATGATTCAACATTATAAAATATAATATAATAATAAAATTTACTAAATAAGTTTTAATAATTTTCTGAGTTTCGTAATTTAAAAAAAACAACAACTACTCCACTAGCCTTATGCCTCAATGCTGTCAGTTCGGTTTAAATTTACGAAACCTTTACTTCCTATCGCCGATTGTGCCTATAGTTCGTTGACCTTCATGCTGTAGCATTTAAGCTTAGTCCCTAGTCTCACTTACACTGGTAATATTTTAACGAAACGTTTGTTAGTCCTTTGTAAATATACTCGTCGGAACGATCGGGCTTCGCTCGGCTCGGGCTCGGCTCTCTTCTGCAAAATTAGTTGCGTTGCACCGGCTTTTACTGTGCCACATTTGGAGTGCTGATTTCTTATCTAGTATATATAAAATCATTGGTTTTAACACATCTTCGCGGTGCCGACAATGCCCTTAATTGCAAACATTAAAAAAAAAACAGGAAATAGGACAAATCACAAAATATTAGAGGTAAATAAAACAGTTGGTAGTGTTATCGTTGAAATAGCTACATTTGGGAAAATTTAACTAGCCAAAGTTTCTGAAAATTAAAACATTATGTCGACGAGTTTGGTAAAAGGGGTTGTCGATTTACACAACTTAATAAATAACTAATATTGTGTCGGCTCACGGAGAGCCGTTCTGCTACGTTGATCGTAGCAAATGGAAGTCCGTGATCTCTGCTTACCCCTTTTGGGACATAGGCGTGATTGTATGTATGTATGTATGTAATAACTCCATATCGACAAAGACCTTTTCCCTAGGCTAACATATGCGCGCACGCAAGCAAGGATTTCCTTGAGAAAAGCGTACCTACCTACGTACTACACTCGTGTAATAACGTACGGTAATACAATAAAAATCGATTACATTCATCTGATAAGGCAAAACCTAACGTTACGATATTGGTACGAAGGTAGTACGCATTTAGTGACGAAGAGAATTGTTACATGTTGATCATGACGCCATTTCACAAAAAACAGACGATTGTGGTATTTGTGGTTACTTACCTCACTGGTTTAATTGGTTTCAATCAGTTCTCGCGTCATTATTTGTTACCTATCAAAAGTATTAAACGTTGGATGGAGCAGGAACCGACATAAAATTTGATTTTTCTAGAAATCTGCCGAGGTCAATGCACAGAAATAAGTACTACCGTCAAATAGGATAACTTGAGACACATGGTGTAGTCAAAGGAGGTTTTAAAGAAAATTCATGTAAGTAATTAACTCATGTAATAAATCACATTTGAAGGTAGTATAGTATAGCCGTGGGGTGCCCGGCCTTAGAATTGTCCCCCCCCAAGTAACATTTTAGGCTAAAAAGATGCTTAAATTCGCTAGTAAACAGCTTAGAGCTTAAAAACTGATGAATAACGGAGTAGAAAATCTGTTGAAGCTGAACTAGCGCAGAAAAGGTTTCTCTTATACAGTGAGGCTGATTAACCGCTGTATAATGTTGAAAGTATTACTTTTGGCTTTATATTAACATAAAAAAACACCATTATACAGAATTAAGTGCTAAAAAAAGCGAACTGCATTTTTTGAAAACTAAAGCTTTGTAACGGCGGAATAAGAGCATAAAATGATGTTATTGTCTGAATAATGGTGTAAACCTACTCGGTTATAATGCCATTACATGAAGCTGTATAATACCTGAATAATGGTTCTATAGAAAGCCTTTATAAAGCTGTAACCTTTACAAGAGTTTTATGTAATGTTATAAGCTGTTTAAAAGTGTATTTATACAATTTTATAGAGCCGAAAATTAAATACTATTACACAGCAGCTATTGAACTCGAGGCTGGTAAACACACTCAATTTTTTCCATAGTTCAGCATATAGCTTCAAAATCGAGTACTTGAAGAGCTAATGCTGTTTAAATTACGAACGCCATTACAATCTTTAAAAATCCTAAAATGGGTTTATTATTATGTTTCCCAATTATAACACTTAAGTAGTTACTAATTACACGTAGTAAAATAACTTTATTGTTAAATAGAGAAGCATAAGTAACACAAAAGAGTCAATCTAAAAAAAAGATGCAATCCACTAAATCACAATATACAATAATTATTGAATTATCTCTTTAATTTCGAGGGCGCGTGAGTTTTTTGTTTACAATTAGTATATACATTCACATAAAACTAACAGCCGCAAGCAGAATAGGTACAGAATATCGTTTATTACCGCACTTGGTTTAGTTTCCTTTTGTACACTTAATTGATGCGTATATTTTACAAGATGTCTTCGAATTATGACGTTCCAAAGTAGAATAAACACAACTCGGGTAAAAAAATCTCTTATGTAGACTTTTGTCAGTTTACTGCTGTGTACATAGGCATAAAAAGTGTAGCCGTGGAGTATTAGCTGTATAGTGGAATTTATTTATGCTGTAAATAAGCCATCACTCAGTAATAATACAGCTGTTAACCAGCTAGATCTACACTTAAAGCTGTAAAATTCGTCGTTAAACAGCTATATCAACACTTAGAACTGTAAAATTCGTCGTTAAACAGCTATATCAACACTTAGAGCTGTATAATTTGGGGCCCTTTTTGAGGATATAACGGTCTCCAAGCCCGTCAATACAGCCTTTATACGGCAGAAAAATTTGCAGATACAGCTATTATACAGCTCAAAATGTTACTTGGGCCACCATATCGTCCCGTGGTTGCGGTAGAAGTCTGCTAAGGGAATATACCGGGAGATGGGCAGCAGCATCTTCCGAAAGCCTAAACAACAATAAACAAAAAAAACTGCGCACGCCAACCCGCCTGCCAAGCGTGGCGCGTATGACAACCCCCCCCCCCCCCCCCTTTTAAAGGGGAGGCCTAAGTTCAGCAGTGGTCGTCTGATGGCTGCCTTGCTCCTGCCTTGATATTCATAGCTCATGTAACAAGATAGGCAGTTATTTTTTTTTTTAATAATTTTACTGCGATTTAGACGTACCTATACAGTGTGTAACCTGTAATACGAGCAAAAAATTAAAACGTAAATTCTACTCCCCATACTAAACAACGTTTGTTCAGCGAGTTTTAAAAAAAACTTACGATTTGATTTTTAGTACATTTGAAAGTTTACTGCAACACGCAATGTATTGCGAAATTGATTATGTCTGTAAGGTGACAAAACTGACAAGCAATGTCAATTAGACGGATTTTAACGTACAGTCAGCATCAATAATATGTATACGAATTTGAGTTTTATCCCACAGACATAAGTGCCGAAATGGATACATATTTTTGATGCTGTACATTGAAAATAATATTTAGTTTGTATGAAAAAGAGACAATCTTAAGACTAATTTTATAAAAATAGTTTTATTGTTTAAGGATCGTAGATTGTACGATTAAATTTTTTGCTCGTATTACAGGTCACACCCTGTATTTGCGATTGTTTTGTCTATCGAGTGAAAGTGTAGGTAGGTACTTACCTATAACACGTGTATTAGTCTCATCACTCTCGTCCCTTGAAAAATACCACAAGATTATTATGAATATACCATAATTATGATACCTTTTTCGCCTGATTTTCTAGGAATTTTAATAACTTATTTTATAAATAATTTACAAATTATGAATACATTACGAATAAAACTAACTAAAGCTAAAATAAATCTGAATAATTAATTCTAAAAATAAATTATTATCTACATATTTATAAACATGCTAAGATTTTTCAAAAAGTGATGAACCAACTGATACGTTATATTTAATAAAAAAACACATCATAAAAAACGCTTAGTTATTATGATTGTTTGACAGAGAGGAAAACAGGGCAGGTTACAAAGCTTTTATTTACCGCCACGCAATATGTATGCGATCCGATCACAGACACATCTGAGTAACCATTGTTATTGTTCAAACAGGCGTACCGATATACCAACATTTTATTCAAATATTATTTGCCCCAACATCTTTCGTAGAGTTTCCTATTAAACTTGGCAAGGAAATCGTGTCGTCAGTAAAATTATTGAAGCATATTAAAATCATTCAAAACATAACTCAAGTAACTAGCCGTTATCTTATTATTTTGCCATTCTACACTACTTAAGGCCTGGGTCGCGTTTTATAAAGTTACAATTTACAATTTCGCTGTTTGCCTCTCTTTCTATCCAATATGTGTGCTAGAAAGAGAGGCAAAAAGCGAAATTGTAAATTGTAACTTTATAAAACGCGACCCTGGTTACACCTAACGAGTACAGTGGCGAGACAGCAAAATGCCACTCGGCTGACTCGCCACTGTACTCGGTAGGTGTAACCATGGCATTAGAGATCTCACCTAAAGCAGTCCTTAAGCAGTTAAGGAAAAAAACGTGACTGGAATAATCCACATGGCATTGCTAAATGCTTCCCCCAGCGTTAAAAAAGGTAGTTTGAGTTCTGGGGAAGAATATAGAATATTTCAAATCCCCGAAATAATCTCAAAAGTGCAGGTCGCAGGCAAATACTAGTTATATTACTTATATTACAATTGGATACCAGCGATATTTGAATGATTTTCGGAATAACACGCTTTGCGTAATTACCCCAACGCACCCTAATATTTTTATTTGCCAAATAAAATAATTTAGCCGGCATAGTAATGAAACACACTTAAAGTATTAAACGCTAGTTGACTTGACAAACAGTATTCTACCTAATTACTTCAATCATGTTCGCAGCTATTTCTGTTCGGTAAATTTAAAGAAAACAAAGGGTCATATTTAAGAAATATTTTAATTAATGATAGAATAGCACTATATCCTATATTATACATATATCCTATATCTAGTTTAATTGCTAGCTCGTGTTGAATTTCCACAATATACCTTCCTGCCCGTATGTATTGTTTCAAGAGTATATAAAACAAATAATAATCTAAAACTACTTAAAAATATGCTAATATTAAAACTAGATTAAAAACTATATAATAATAAATATGAAATAAACCTACCTAAATAAAAACCCTAAGCTAGGTCCCCCAGGTCTGATCCCTGCGGAAGTGTGCCCATAAGGCTGGCTACATTACCTCGTTGGATGGCAATTCCTATTCTTTGCCCGAGGAATGAGCCAGCCCTAGGGTCACGGGAATAAATATTATAATAAAAAAAATATTTCAAGCTTCAGCTTCACTCATATCATATAGCTTTTAAGTAGGTAGGTACCTACACTGTATAATTGGATACACAACAAGTTAAATAAATTTATATATGATAATATTGATAAGGTCAAGGTTGCCCACCAAAATGGTAGGGCACGAAGGGCGGCCACCGACTATCAGTCCGCCTGACGATATCGGCCTGTCAGTTGTTCGGAGCCGGCAAATTTTTGTTCTCTAACTGACAGGCCGAGATCGTCAGGCGGATTGATAGTCGGTGGCTTTAAGTATGTAAAAGACAACATTCATGATAGACCACATTATCATGCCCGGGGGCGGCCTTCAGACCCTGACAATACTGGGTGCTCGTACCCAATATAACTTTATTTAAGAGCCGCTCTAATTTTACCCGGATTAAGACGGAATTATTTTAATACTTTGTTGTTAGAAATAACAATGAAATTGGTAGTTATTTTCCGGTTTACATATTAGTCTATGCTTTATAACTTATAAGTGAGTTTATGTTTACACTTTATCGGTCATGGTTCATGGTACCCAAAAATATCTGAACAAACACCTTATGGCATTGACAATAGAGGCGTTATTATTTATTAGATTTAGCATAACAGTAATAAAACCAAGGCACTGTGAAATACAAATAAAAAATACACACTCTTAAATATGCATAAGTATGCATTTATACATACGTTTTTGTGCATACAAACGAATGACCCCATCATTTACCTAATCTCCAAAAACTCAAAAAGGCTTGTTCGATTGAGTTGTAGTTTTCGGCAAAGTTTAGGTAACATACTAGCAGGCAGTTCATCATTTTGTCCGGGATTATTTATTTAGTTTATTTACGACTATAGGGATCTGATATCAAAATAAACCATATTATCTTTCCATTCCTTTAGGAAAGCAAAAAATCCGGCCAGGATGGAGAACAAGTTACCTTTGAGCATTGTTACCTAATTACCAATGATCTATATTGGCGGAACCCATGTCCAAAAGTGCCAAATTTGTATACAGTTTTTTTGATGTTATAGTTAACAGTAATGCTGATTGATACAAAACCTTGTAATGTAGAGGCTCAACGGAACCGACATATCTAATAGACAAAGGTTCCTAAAACAAAAAAGATTAAAAAAAAAAAAAACCAATGATCGGATTTCAGGGTGCAACACGGTTCTTATTAAAAATACATTTCAATAACATTTTAATGACTATATTCGCAAAATAAGTGTGTTTTCCGCCGTGTTGCACCCTAAAATCCGATCACTGTAATTGGTAATTACACCATGGTCGTCTTAGTAGTTATTAATTACTATTACGCAAAAGCTTCTCAATAGCCTATTGATTAGGTAAATAAAAATAACACTAATAGTAAATATCATCAATTAATCTAATATTATTAAACTACAACAGTTGGTAGGTACTTAATGTTTTGCTTAATTTAATTAGAGTTAAATCAAAGTAATACTTATGTCAGACTCTCGCAATGATCTCTATTCGCATTGAATCATAAACATATGTGTAAGATCAGCCTGTTCAGGTTCAAAAATGATCAGTACTGTTCACAATTGATGAATCCAGAGTCAATTGTGACGTCCTGGCTAAGAAAATGACATCAGAAATCAGTTTTTGTGCAATGAACTTTTGCTGCGTATCCAATCCTCTCATCTGTAGTTTAAGACTAACACAAAACGCGGAGTCATCTTCTGAATCGTTAGAGAAGGATGCACTCTTGCTGTCGCATGGTGGGGGACTGTCTTGTTCTTGTCTTTTTCTCGCGAAGAGCGTCTGTCGCGGTCGGGGACGAGGCTTGGTGTCTAGGTTTCTCATCTTGAGTCTGTATTTTACGACTGGATCCGGCTCTGGGCTTTCTTCAGGTATGTCGATCTAAAAGATAATTTAGTGTGAGATTAGGAAATTGCCGTCGGGATATTTTTTCCCTTTCGGCCACGTATACTGTAACAAAGTTTTGTATCTGGCTACGAACGAGGAATTTTATTTGTGTTTTTTTAACCGGGTTTAAACGAAAAATTTCTATTTATTTGTTCATAGCCGAGATCATCTCTAAAAAGATCTACAAAACAACGAGTTTAAGTACCTAAAACTTTATATTCAACTGTTTCTTAATGTCAATAATGTCTTATCCCAAATTAAATATACATTTGGGATAGAAACCAGAAAAAAAAAACAATTTTCGCTCATCTACTTACGACCGAAGAATTAAAAATTCTTTGTATCTAACCCGATTACAAACCACCAAAGAAAATTCCTCGTTCGTTAGCCAGTATAAAACGGGTTTAAGTAAGTGAACGGGCTTGTAATAGTTAGATAGCCAGGTATTGGCTATAAAAAATTGTGGAGTAAATATATACATCACTTAACGCTAAATAACAATTAAAACTTTGGTTTATCGTATGAGGCACGCTCTGCTAGTCAACAAGACTGGTTTAACGTTGTTTGTGCTGCAGATCGTGCCAAAATATAGACATAACCACATACCATGGGGGCGGTGAACGAATTAATACAAATTAATTCACTATTTTTTACGTGGCGTACGATTAGCAGAGCTCATGATTGAAATAATTGTGCGTAACGAGAATATGTTTTGAATTTTTGACCATAGTTAGTTTTCCACGATGAATATTTTATAGTTTTGGAGGTCCGTAAATTTTTTGGATCTTCACGTCAAATCAGGGGTGCAATACGTTATTTATTACTCTCTGGAGTCTCTGGTTAATAGGGGTTATGTGGTAGGTATCATTTTCGTATGTATAAAAGAAAAAATCCATATTAAGAAAAAATATCTGCGGAGAGGAAAACCACTCAACACACACTACACTACTGAACTTTATAAGGGAGATTTCTTAAGTTTTTTTTTAAAATATTTAATGCAACCAAAAACCAAATTAATTGCCGTCCTGTCGGGTCGGTAGGTAATTACTTAGTGTACTTACCTACCTATGCAATGTATGTATTCCCCGAATTCCCCGATATAATAATGTAAGTATTAGGGTTCAATTACTTATATTTTAAGTATTATTCTAATCATAGGCAAACTGGTTGTTTTTTACGCTTACACCGTCAATAGTACTTATTGCTAATTCAGTTCCAACATGAAGATTATGATTTTTACGTAGGTACCTAAATACATTGGGTAGATTAGTTTTCCTAATTAACTCTCCATAAGTTTAGAAAAAAACCAGAAAGAGATAGAGCGAAAACAAAACATTTTCTCACTCACACTTAGATAGAACGGATTGTTTACAGACAAGATTTTTATTTCACACTTTCGTACATTGTAATAAGGTAGAAAATTGACAATACGCGTATGTAGGTAGTATTATTATTATCTACATATTCGATGTTTGAGCACTTGAAAAGTAAATTATTTTTTGCTACGATCGCGGCTGACTGTCCAACATAGGTATAATTGTAGCGTACTTACATATTCAATAGCCTGCTGGTCATCTGAATCATTTGAATCTTTGATATCCGTAGCATCAGCATCGCCATCTCCTAGGTAATCCAGAAAAGTCATCTTGTCAAAATACCACAGTGTCGGCTTGTATTCATACGAGTTCAATCTGGCTTCGTTTATTTTTCTGACCTCTCTTCTGTAGCCGGTCCGGAAAATATCAATCTTTCTTTTCACCATGTCCAGCGTTGCTTTAGGTTCGAATTCTCTAAATTTTTCTAGTAAAAGGTTATAGGATGCGTTTCTTAGATCCCTGCGCATATATGTGCTACTTTGGATGTCCCATAAACAGGAGTTTTCTCTGTATATATCGAGAAATTCGTACCATTGTTCTTGGTTTTGCATGGATGTCATTGTGATTGTGTGACGTTGGACGGTGCGCTCGACGATCGCTTGCCGCGTGACTGGCAAACATGGCGGCCGGCGCGCCTGACGGCTGAACGGCGCGTTGGACGAGGAGCGAGGGGTGCCGCGGCAGGGGGCTGCCGAGTGTTGCTAGTGATGAATTTAAAAATCTCCCATTAAGTTAAGGAGAAAGTTTCAATAAAAAAGGTTAAACATGCAACTTTTTTTCTCGAATTGCTAAAAAATAGAAAACTACCGGTTTCTGAAATACTCTAAAATTAATATGCTGTAGATTAACGCCATTCGGATTTTTTTTTCGTAAAATAAGCTTTTTGATTTTATACTACTGTCAGAGATTATATAGTCACTATAGATAACTTTGATTATTAAACCAACCGGAAGCGACACGCGCTCTCATTTCTATCGGAAAAAGTCTGCCGTTTTCTGTCAAATGTATGCGAAACGTCAAAATAGCCGCGTCAAATAAACGTCAGTCCATACAATGAGTATGACCACTGGTCATACAATTTAGGCAGAGGGGAACGCCTGTCAATGGCTACTCCGCTTGGTTTAAAGCTCTAAGATAGATAATATAGACGACCACATATATTATAACTTTTAGAAGTTCATTTCTGAAAACGCCATCTACTCGAGAACTATCTAGGGGTGTAAAACGTATAAAAATAGAAGGAAAAAAAGGTTTTCCTACTACTACTGTGATCGTTTCTTAAAAAAATGGCCACTTTTGGAAAATGTATTAAATTATATGCAAATCTTATGATACTTTTACTCAGACTCACGAGCTCTTTCCATTCCAAAGGAAAAAAAGTGTCTCAATAATTCCATACATTTTTGGGATTTTCCTTTGTGTTACCCAGGCGCGGTCGCAGACGAAAATTTTGGGGGGGGACACTAATGTAGATTTTTTTTTTCATATTTTTGAGGGGGTCAGTAAAAAATTTTTTCTATTAGAAATGTAGGATTTGGGGGAGGGGGGGGGGTCATGTCCCATGTGACCCCCCCCCCCCCCCCCCCTGGGACCGCGCCTGGTGTTACCGCCATACAATACGAGTAAATATGCGAAATGGTAACACAATAGGAAAAAACCTGGGGATTAAATATAGAATTGTGTGTATCTGAGCAGAAAAGCCATAAGATTTACAGAAAATAACACAATTTTAAGAAGTGATTTTTTTTAGAAAAGCTCCTATACGCTTCTCGTCAGTAGATATCGCTGCGACGCGATATAAAAAAGAAACAAGGAAAAATGCTTTGATAAAGTAAAACCATTTATTTGAATCAAAGGAAAAAATTACATTGCATCGCAGTGATATCTAGTGACGAGTAGCATACTTTAGTAAAGCTATATTTTTTCCTTCTATTTTTGTAGCTTTAGGTTGCTCTCGAGTAGATGGCGCTTTCAGACTTGAGCTTCAAATAGTTCTTTAAACTGTGGTCATCTATAATTATCAATACTTAGTCTCCGACTGTTCTGCCAGTCGCACTAAAGCTTTTTGTCGCAATAAATTGTTTTCTGTTGCTATGGCACTTTGCCAAACTATTTTCTATTGAGCTATAGTTGCAGTGGTCTATACTTATTCGCTATGTGCGAAGCAACGGAGTGCATGGTGGGGGTAACGTCACAGGGTAAACAATAATACAGAGAAACCTCTGTAACGTCACGAATCATGTTGCCCCTTCTTAACGCATGACAAGTTCTCTTTCGCACTTATGCAAACGTATCGGATACTTCGTGTCAAACTCAAATTTTTTGACAGATTTACACTGAGTTACACCCCCCTGGTGACGTGAACGATCGCAGTGCACAAACTAACAATAAATTGGGCTCTTGTCAATATTACATTTCAAAATATTTGACATCACCTATAGGGTCAACTGTTAAAATAGTGAATCAGCCAAAGGCATTTGATATAAGCAAGGAGGATATGCCATTAATAAAAAAGAAAAAAAAACGGTTTAACACCCTGCTCAAGAGATGACGCCACGCTCATGCACACAGCTATACACTGTACCTACATAATACCAGGGGGGTACAACTCAAAGTAAATCTGTCAAAAAATTTGAGTTTGACACGACGTATCCGATACGTTTGCATAAGTGCGAAAAAGAACTTGTCATGCGTTAAGAAGGGACAACATGATTTGTGACATTACAGAGATCTCTCTGTATTATACTATTATTTACTCTGTGATAATACATAATATTACTATAAGGCCACTTTAGAAAAGAAAGAGATCGGGAAAACGGATAAAATGTAATAAGTAATATTTAATACATTTTAAATATATATATTTCTTTTCCATTATGACGATATCATAATCATAACACAATTTCATTAGGTAGTCACTTTAATGTGAACATAAAGCTGAATAAAATAAATAAAGACGAATGAAATACCAACTAAACAACATGAATTTACCCAAAATTATATAAAAATTATATATGAATTTGTTAAGCCATGGCTTTGTCTGTGTAAAAGCTCATGTGTAGTGGCGAAACGTGACGAACGCAACTCGTGGCAATAATGTATGTAAACTACACCCGAGAGCAAAAATTTTGGGGTCAGTAACATAAACTTTAATATCTTTAAAATTAATATCTTTAAAATTAATATCTTTTGAGATATTCAAGAAAATGGTAGTGACCCGAAACTTTTGCTCTCGAGTGTATTAATTCATACTCAGTATAATCACAGACAAATCGATGAACTGTTATTGACTGTGATCTATCTTTACGAAGAGGAGCGTCGTAATAACTATACGTTAAACACATGAAATGAGATAGCACATCTTCTCGTCATTTCATTGCTAAATGAAACGAATGTGCATACATATATTCCGACAACAAATTGTAGAAATTAAAAAGTGGCAACATAGTAGTGTCGTCCCCTTCAAATGAATCTAAGAAAACGGGACGACACTACGATGTTGCCACTTTTTAATTTCTACAATTTCTTGTTGGAATATATATGTACCAGTGTACGGCAAAAGGGACCACTTCTAATGACGATATGGAGTTACTAGTACTTTCTAAAACTACCCAATTTACACTACCTATTGGTGAAAGAAAAAAGTGCCCTTGTAAATCGACAAAGTGGTCCCTTGCACCACAGAGTAAATAATAGTATAACAGAGAGACCTCTGTAATGTCACGAATCATGTTGTCCCTTCTTAACGCATGACAAGTTCTTTTTCGCACTTATGCAAACGTATCGGATACGTCGTGTCAAACTCAATTTTTTTGACAGATTTACTTTGAGTTGTACCCCCCTGCTTGCACTAAACTCGGACAGCCTCTTATGCAAACGTCACTTTATACTAAAAGTTCATACTCCGCAGTACAGACCCAAATAAAAACTTGGCTTAAAATAATGGTATCCAGATCAGACCATATTCGTTAAAAAAAATGATCAGCAGATAAAGTATCACAATTAATTTATTTTAGAGGGTAGAATAATTTTTTTAAACATCGTGTACGTTATATTGTTCCAAACGTGTTCTTTAATTTTGAAAATGGAAGTGTCTACAGCCCGGACTGAGGTTTTTCCTAAAATCAAGGATTGTGAAACTTTCCAGGAAATAATTCCATATTCATCTGACAAGGTAGGTACTAAAGTTTTTACTATGCCCTAGGTTAGGCAAGAAGCAAGAATGATAATTTTTTTTGCGTTCCATACCAAAACGGCCCTTTAATGCTCGATTTTGAGTTAGGAACGGATTCGAATCTACGTTTAATTCGCTACCTAACACAACAAAAAAATACCCCAACCAAAATTTTGCATTAGCACCATTCCGTTTAGGTATGGGACGCCACATTTATTTTCTATAATTATCGGGTACAGCCATAGACTCAAGAACGATAAAAACAACTAATTTCTTGTGAGAATTCCCATGTTGCCAAATTAAAGTGACCCAGTAACTTTTAATAATCTACCTTAAAAAAAAATATTACTTAAATAATACAATTGCAATCATTATTTTTAGACTCGTAATACAGTCAGTAGACATGCAAGCTCATTGTGAACACTCCACCCGCGAACCTACTTCTCCGTGAGTGAAAAAATGAGAAGTGGAAATCTCATTAGGTAAAAGGTTTTGGTCCAGTCCAAACCGATCCGATGCAAATCAATACAAACTGAGTTTGACCTCACTTACCTACTTGATTTTATCAGAATTAATTTTATATTAAGCAGAACGTCTGCTAACGATACCACAATGTTTTTTAGAAATAAAGGAGAAGTAGAAGAAGAGAGAGTTCCCAGAGTCGCGAGTTCGGGTCTCGCCTGAGGCGGTGGATTTTTCTACATTTCCTTTATTTCTAAAAAAAACATTGATTTGATTAGTTCCATGGGTGTTGGGAAATTTCAAGGGACCCTTTTTTTAAGGAACGGGGTTTTAATCCGTCGGAACATTTTCGAACGAGCGGAACGTAAACGAAGAGAGTTCTTACAAACAACTTCTGGCTACTGGGACGTCTCGGCATTTCGATGGCTTTTTGACTTTGAGAGTTTGTTAGACGATAACTTGAGTAGCATTTTCTTGATCTTTAAGAAATTTGTTGAGGTTGTAGCAGAGATACGTACGTATAATTTGAGAGTTCGTAAATGAGCAGCATCGATCAAAGGGTTATGGAGCTAGAAGGCGCGAAAAAATCATCACATGGGTCTTGTTATATTGGTCATCTTGTTTGCAAGTAAATTGCGAGCTCGCAGTTCGCAGGCGCGGTTCCAGGATTTTGTTCAAGGACCCCTCCCTCCACTTTCCTACACAAAAAATCTTGCAGTCCGCACTTGGGTTCCATCCATTTGGCATAACTTCTGTGGCCAGAAACGCATCTGGCATAACATATTTGGCATAATTGTTTTTCGAAGAATATTAACATTGCAGAAATCATCAGTTCGCATAATATACAATTGGCTAAATGTTTGCGTATCCGAATTTCAAATCGGCTAATATTCACACGGCCGCTTTTTGATAAGAATAAATTTGTTTTGCATACAATTCAAGTGTCCGAAGCTGTCAATTAGCATAATCTGCTTAGCATAATAGATTTTAACAGAATGTTTGCAAGGCAGAAAACGAATTATGCATAAGGTACAATTAGCAGAATTATTTTCTGCGCGAACTACATATAAATACTACTTAGTACTTATACAGGTACCTATGCATAATGATGACAGGTACCTATGCGTAGTGTGTATTGCTGTTTCGTTCACCGGAGCAGGACACAGCCCCAGTATGAAATGCGCCTTACAGGATGAATAAACGAGACAGCGCTACACATGAGCAGAGCGCTATATTGCTCTTACACTGTCGCCGCATGCGGAAACCGCAGCAGTTTGATAGCCTTAAATAACCCAAACGGCTCCTAAAAGTTGGTTAGGTTATGTTAGAACTGTGAGCCTTAAATAACCCAAACGGCTCTTAAAAAGTGGGTTAGGTTATGTTAGAACTGTGAGCCTTAAATAACCCAAACGGCTCCTAAAAAGTTGGTTAGGTTATGTTAGAACTGTGAGACTTAAATAACCCAAACGGCTCTTGAAAAGTTGGTTAGGTTATGTTAGAACTGTGAGCTTTAAATAACCCAAACGGCTGTTAAAAAGTTGGTTAGGTTATGTTAGAACTGTGAGCCTTAAACAGCCCAAACGGCTCTTAAAAAGTGGGTTAGGTTATGTTAGAACTGTGAGACTTAAATAACCCAAACGGCTCTTGAAAAGTTGGTTAGGTTATGTTAGAACTGTGAGCTTTATATAACCCAAACGGCTCTTAAAAAGTTGGTTAGGTTATGTTAGAACTGTGAGCCTTAAACAGCCCAAACGGCTCTTAAAAAGTGGGTTAGGTTATGTTAGAACTGTGAGCCTTAAATAACCCAAACGGCTCCCAAAAAGTGGGTTAGGTTAGGTTAGAACTGTGACCCTTAAACAACCCAAACGGCTCTTGAAAAGTCGGTTAGGTTAGGTTAGAACTGTGAGCCTCAAACAGCCCAAACGGCTCTTGAAAAGTGGGTTAGGTTAGGTTAGAACTGTGACCCTTAAGTATGTTAGGTTAATACGAATAGGTTTTAATGGCAAGCCTCAAGGAATAAACTAAATTAGGTAAATATAACCAAAATATATCCATTTACAACTAGTAGTCCAGCTGCGAACCAGAAATTGAATGGTTAAATAAAATGAAGAAACATGCTTGATTTGAAATTTAAGTTTCGAACTTGAATTAAATTTAGTTCAAAACTGGGTATTCCACGTGATGATTCGGATCATATTTATTATATGTATAGATTATTCGGCCTAAATATATCTATGCGTACTGTAAATATGCGAAACCTCACTATGCTATAAAATGTTATGCCACCAGTATTTTATGCTTAAAGTGTTTTATGCAATGTTAAATTATTACAAACAAAATTATGCGAAATAAAAAATATATCTTGCGTCGATTCGGACAACAACTTTATGCCAAACGTTATTTCGTTTGATGAAAATTATGCGTAGAGTACATATGCGGAACTTGGCTATGCCAGTAGAGTTTATGCCAACAGTAGTTTATGCTTAAAGTTATTATGCGACGCAGAATTATCACAAATAAAGTTATGCCAAAGATAGGGGAACCGTCCGCACTTATGGCCCCCGTATATAGTATACAAAACTTGCGTGTAAGGTAAGCCCCCTGTATCCAATCCGCCAGTTCGAGGCGGACTACTAGTTTACTTTAAATGTCTAGGCGTGTTTACCTTATTTTTTGGTTTCAAACGGTTTATCTGACAGTTAGCCATATTGTCTTGGTAAGAGTGTGATAATTAGTTGTAGGGATTGCAACCCGGGTTTTTTTAGTTTGAAGAAACCCGGGTTTCCGGGTAATACCCTTGTATTTTCATACTAAAAAAACCCGGGTTGCATTCCCTAATTAGTTGCTAGAAATAAAAAAGAACCAAGAATATATCTTCCTTCCTACTAAGCATAGTATTAGTACTTAAATTAATTCGAGGGGTGTTGTTGTCGCTCTCAAAATTGGATTAGTAATTAATTTCCTGTATTGACTCTTTATACAGTGTGTAGCCTGTAACACGAGCAAAAAATTAAAACGTAGATTCTACTTACTCCTCAAACTGCACAACGTTTGTTCAGCGACTTTAAAAAAAACTTACGGTTTGATTTTGAAGAGTATTGAGTACATTTAAAAGTTTACCTGAACACGCAATGTATTGCGAAATTGATTATGTCTGAAGAGTGACAAGACTGACAACTTGACAAGAAATGTCAATTAGACGGATTTTAACGTAAGGACACTGAAAATAATATTTATAGTTTGTATGAAAAAGAGACAACCTTAAGACTACATATATTATAAAAGTTGCTGAACAATGTTTAAGGAGTACAATCTACGTTTTTTAATTTTTTGCTCATATTACAGGCCACACCCTGTATAGGTGGGTAGGTATGACAATACTCACAATCTATTAACTTTCAGAATATAACAACAAGGAAAAAAATTCTGACAAAAAAGTGGAAAACATAAAAAGCTGATATGTATCGAAACAAATCTATTGGAGTGATACGTGGAACTCAAATCCTTTTACACGTGTTGTTTCTGCGGGACAATCATGTTTACAATTTCAGACAAATGTAATGTAGCAGATTCGATAAGCAATTAGGGTTGGCAGGCGCGGAGTCAGTAATATAAGGTGATAAGTGTAAAAAGTTCGCAATAGGAAAGGTATTCTTAAAGGTACTCGTAAATTACTGTAAGCAGCTTATTCTCACCGGATACATATAGTGCAGCAAAATTAGCCGAACCAACATCGGAATTTCAGATTATAAGCTGGAAACTTAATAAGTTGGTTCCTTATTGTGTTCATAAAGTTGTCTCAAAAATCTCGGAAAATCTCGTGTCTGGGCCGGAAGTTATTCAAAGTCAAACGTCAAAAAATCGTTTTGTTGCAAATATCAATGTTTCTCCTATGATATTAATATGTATGGGAAAGTTGTAGAACATAAAATTTGCGCCACGTAATGACACTCCTCTTTTTCTGTCGAGGGTTAAGAGACGGCCAACTAAATATAAAGATCTTAAAGTTTAGAATACTTACGAACTCTCTAATTTTGGTTTAGTTATGATAAGATATAGTAAATTAATGACAATCTATGTTTCTTTCAGCCCCATTTAGTAGATTAAAAAAAAATGAAATCGCGACCGTCCTTTAAATTAATAAATAATGAAGGAAATTTGCAAGTAACGGACCTTTGTTCCAGGGTCCGTCATATTCCGCACGAGCGGGGCTTCTGAAGAGACGCAAACCACTCGATAAAGGTAAAAACATCTGTCAAGCGTGAGTTGGATTTGTACGGTAAGGGTTCTTTGTTAAGTATAATTTATCTGCTTGTTCTTGTCTTCATTAAAATGTTCGATTTAAACATATTGCGTGCACGCCAACATAAAGTCGCTTTTAGAAAGAAGCCTTTGGGACTTTTTCCTTTAATTGTGTCTTACTTATAGTTTATGTAAGTTTATGATTGAACTAAAGATATTATTTTATCATGGTAGAATGGAATCCATCTTTTTCCTTTAGGTACTTTTGCTGCTATATCTTCCTTCTTGTCAAATTTCATTATATTAGGTCTATGAATTGTGAGTCCCCTGCGATCTGTTAGTAAATAAGTCTGAAATGGTCACATCTTTCGATTGCGTTGTCTTAGAAGATTTGTTTTTTATAGCTTACAGCCCCAGATACATTACAGATACCTCCACGCGTCCCTTAGAAAAATGCTTTTGACAATCAGACAGACGGATAACAAAGTGACCTTATAAGGGTTCCCCGTTCCTTTCATTTTGAGGTACGGTCCGGTACCCTAAAAACAGTAACAATGACGTAATATTATAAACTTGTATAGATGTCATATACAAAGGAAAAAGTGACCAACGCCTCCGGTGCCCAAGGCTGGATTCGAACCAGCGTCTTCTGCATTTGCGGCAGACGCGTTAACCAACTTCGCCACCTGGCCACGAAAGCACCGGTCGAATTTTCCCGTGTATATGCAATCTTTGTAAATGCTAAGACGCATTTGGCCAATCATCTAAGGTACAACATTATGAGTCATAACCTCCATTCTTGAGATCTTAGGAGTTCATAGAATGCGAGAGACAAACACAAAATAAACAAATCAAAATATTCATTAAAAATAGGTAATTTGATTTGTTCTTTCAGTTCTAATGATGTAATATTAAAAAACGACTGGAAATCATAACCAGTTTGCTTTAATTACGAATACCTATCAAACTACCTAGGAATAACTGAAAGTCATACTTATTAAGGAGCCAACGTTGAATACCTGATACAATTCATTTTTGTATTAAGCAGAACGTCTGCTAACGATACCACAATGTTTAGAAATAAAGGAAATATAGAAAAATCCACCGCATATATAAATAAAGTATATGGTTCATAAATTCGCAGCCATCAGGTAAGTCTCAGTAGCTCGGTTGGTCAGAGCAATGGGCATGTTTCCCAGAGTCGCGATTTCGAGTCTCGCCTGAGGCAGTGCATTTTTCTACTTTTCCTTTATTTCTAAATATTGTAATACCTATACCTTTCTATATCTAATATATAAACTTTTATAATGTCTGCTTCTGTAGATTTCCAATTGTACAGCACGATTCACGATGAACTCCACAAACGGCCGGTTGTGTAGGCACTGCCTTTATCCCATATATATATATATATATATACATTAAAATATTATAACCACGTTAGCACAATACCGGTACGAACCCCTAAAAAAGAAAAATATCTCTCTTTAGTCACAGAAATTGCTTTTTATTGGAAACTTAACTGAAAGCCTCCGATTTCATGTTTAATATAAATTTTCGTCAAAAGGAAAGTATGAAAGAAAACCAGAAAATCAAGTTAACACCAAAAACGTTCAAACGAAAGGTATAACCGACTTTAAAAATGTATCAACAGTGTTCAAAGGATACTAAATAAAATATGTAACGTACGTTGGGTAAGATGAAAAACGGGGGAAGATAAAAAACCGTTTGTAACTACTTACTTCTGGCACATTTTTTGTTTCTGACCTCTTTATTGGGAACTGGATGTGGTTCCCCGCCCTTCAGTCGGTTCCGTCCGCTAAGCTAAGTGAGACTGGAAATTCGCTTTGTGGTCAAATGATTATTGGCAATTTTCGACAAGGCGTGTTTTTCGACATACAATCCTGTTTTTTTTATCTTACCCCATGTTCTGTAACTTCTTTTTCAGTACAACTATAAATATTCTGAGGTGATACGTTTGCTCGTTATTGTTATTTTAATCTCCTGTCAATGAGGATTTAAATTATCTTTATTATTTGCCGAGTTTTTATTTTGACCCGTCTACTTTTTGTGGGATAAGACGGCAATTCAAATCTCATAGTGATAGCAAGTGGTTCTCAAAATGTAGAAGGATAACTTGTTGCTTTTAATATACCACCTAGATACTACGAGTAAACGTAGTAAAGCTTGTCCCAGAATAAAATGTCGTTTAATACAGGCAGCGATTACGCAAAAAGTTTCAATCAAAAATGTTAAAAATACTGTCGTTTGTAAGATACTGACCTTCATTAATAAATATCACATAAAAAATACTTAAAATCAAAGACATATCCAAAGATGTCGTCTGCCCAAGAAAAGCTGCATGAAAATATATTGTACAAATACGTGCAATATGGAGACAATTCAACAAAAAAAGTAGCTTTGGAGCTAAATACATCTATAAGAACCGTTCAAAGGGTGCTTAAACGATTCAGGGAAACTGGTGGAATCCGGCGACAGCCTGGAAGTGGTCGTAAGAGGGGGTTTGTAGATAAAAAAATTGAGAAGAAAGTCATAGCTGCTTTGCAAAGAAAACCAACCCTCTCTGTAAGAGATTTGGCAAAAAAATTTAAAACATCTAAATCGACAATACAACGAGTGAAGAAAAATAGTCACATAAAGAGTTTTAAACAAACTAAAGTGCCTAATAGAAATGCCAAGCAGCAAACGGAATCAAAAACCAGATCACGAAAATTATATTCAAAACTAACCAAAAAAAATTACTGTATTGTTATGGATGACGAAACATACTGCAAATTGGACTTTAAGTCACTACCTGGGCATCATTTTTATTCTGGGACCGACAGAAAAACTATCGATGATATGTACAAGGTTATCAAAACTGATAAATTTGCCAAGAAAGTTCTCGTATGGCAGGCCATTTGTTCATGTGGCAAACGCAGTACCCCATATTTTGCTAAGGGTACTGTTAATGGCGACATATACCTGATCGAGTGTCTGAAAAAACGGCTGTTACCGTTTATAAAACAGCACAAGAAGCCTGTTCTGTTTTGGCCTGATTTGGCCACGTGCCACTACACAAAGAAAGCTATAGAGTGGTATCAGACCAATAACATTGAATATGTGGATAAAACCCTCAATCCTCCCAATTGCCCTGAGTTGCGGCCCATCGAAAAATATTGGGCTTACGTGAAACAAAAACTCTTAAAACATAAAAGTAATGCAACTTCAGTAGATAACTTCAAGCGAAAGTGGAACGAAGCTTCAAAATTAATCACAAATTCAGATGTACAAGTCTTGATGGCAGGGGTGAAACGTAAACTAAGAAATTTCTGGATGAATAAAAGTTTGTAAAAAATAAATTCATAATTTTGTGTATTAAATGCCTTTATAATAACATTACGTCCATAAAATAAGGTAGTTTCTTTTAATTTACCATATTTTAGGGAAAATTAATAAACGACATTTTATTCTGGGACAAGCTTTACTGTCGAGGTTGGTTATGCTACTTCTAAAGTACATTAATTAAGTTAAACAAAACTATATTGTAAACTTACTTTTTATTTTTATGGTTATGTTTCGAACATGGCAGTAGTTTGAGAGCCAGTGTCCTCTTCACCTCAAAATGGGGTAAGATTGAAATATTTAGTTTTTTAATGCTTAAAGTATCACCAAAGCTTTTTTTTAAATTGAATACAAAGAAAAATCTCTCTTTACTAAAAACATAGTTTCATGTGTACCAGGGACCTATTTAATAAAGCTACAAGTGACAATTTACAAGCGGAAGTCTCTTTCTAACCCTATGTATTAGAAAGAGACTACCGCTTGTAAATTGTCAATTGTAGCTTTATTAATTAGGCCACTGGTCCTTATGTCGTTTTTACAATGAAGCTTTCAAGAAAACACTACTTATCTCTGAAAACCCTTTCAATCTTACCCCAACGTACCTTACCTAAGTAGGTAGATACCGGCATATAGGTACTTACTTATTTGTACGTCATTTATTTGATACACGTGTCGAATTCCTATATTTACTTTGTAAAGTCGGCGTCAAAAATATGTTTACACTTTTGGACCTTATTACAAGGGTGTAGGGTACAAAAGTGAAAACATATTTTTGACGTCGACCGTACAAGCGTAATTAATTATGGTTTAGGCAATGCCTCACATTTTCGCTAGAGTGAATACGCGTAATACGGCGTATAGAGTGATTGAGCTGGTTTCCCGTCCAAGTCCAGTTTACCGTCCACTTAATTAAACTGCTGCAAGTAGTTTTTTTATGTAGGTATTGTACATATCTTATTTTTGTACTAGTTTATTATTTAAGCTTTATTTTTTAATATTTAGCTTTAATTTTAGGATTAAGTTTATACTCATATAAACATAGAAATAAGTGTGGGGTCAGATATATCTGGTTAATTTTAACCTTGTTGCGACACTGACTTATTTTATATCATAAATTTCGAGTTACGTTGATGAGTTAAATATTTTTTATATTCTTAAAGCATGTAACACCTTTTATTAATTTTTGTTCTGTTTTGTCGTCTTAATATTTATTTGTATCTTTTTTTGGTCCTGTTATTGATTAGTTACCTATTGGCTGTGTGCATGAATGTGGCGCCATCTCTTGAGCAGGGGGTGAAAGGGTTTTTTTCTTTTTTATTAATCGCATATACTCCTTGCTTCTATGAAATGTCACTGGCTGATTCACTATTTTGACAGTTGACCCTACGGGTGATGTCAAATATTTTGAAATGTGATATTGACAAGAGCCCACTTTCTTGTTACCTTGTGCGCTGCGATCGTTCACTTCACGTTACCCCCACCATGCACTTCGCACATAGACATCGCAACGTATATGTATGTCTGTGTGCTGTGTACTAGGTACTATATATACTTAGATCGTTTTATACAAATTACACTTTTCTCACGAGTAGTGTAAAGAGCAAACAAGTAACAATAACGTATAAATTTAATACAATAAATTTATTCAATTCTTTATCTCCTAACAGTCATAACTAAGTATAATCAATTAATCATAGACAATGTTCATTAATCTGCACACAAGCTCCGAGGAATTTTAGAGGAGCTCCACTTGCCCACACCTCTTGCGTTTGGCAATATATAAATTAGCTTAAAATAATTTTAAACAAAAAAGAACCGACTTCACTTAGGATCCGCTATTCCAAGAGGAAGTGGCAGAGTTGCTGTAAAAAATTGTGAAATCAATATAGGTGTGCCTATAATAGTTGAAGAGTACCCTCGATTTCTCCAGGATCCCATCACCAGACCCCGACTTGGTGACAATGGGATCTTATAGGAGTTATACCCGTTGGTATTCTGCCTTTTCGCCGAAAATTGTATTGCCGAATTTCATTTGCCAACCAACTTTTCGCAGAAGTTTCATTTGGCCGAATAACTTTTACCAAATAATTATTTCGCAACCATTTCATTTCCCAACCCGATAGTTGGGAAATGAAAATTGCCTACTAGGTTGGGTTAGGTTAGGTTGGATTATGTTGTTGCAGGGAGTTGGGGGAGGTTATGAGGAGGGCGGAGGTGGCCGCCGACCTCATGGTCGGGAGAATTGGCCTCCTGGGACTGCGGGTGTCTCTGCCGAAGACGGAAGCTATTATCTTCGGAGGGAGGGGGTGGCGCCCGCAGGCGGGGGCCTCCTTGAGAGTAAGGGGCGAAGCGGTCCAGATTAGGGCCCACATTAAGTATCTGGGACTTACTCTGGACCGACGATGGGATTTTGGGGAGCACTTCCGCCAACTTGCTCCCCGGATCGTGGCGGCGGCGGCGGCATTGAGCAGGTTGCTGCCCAACGTGGGCGGGCCTTCCAAGGCGTGCCGCCTATTGTACTCCGGGGTGGCCAAGAGCATGGCTCTTTATGGCGCCCCGGTGTGGGCGGAAAAGTTGAAGGCGGCACATAAAGCGCTGTTGCGGAGGCCCCAAAGGGTGGTAGCCCAAAGGGTGTGCAGGGCCTACCGCACAGTAAGTTGGGCGGCGGCGTGCGCCTTAGCCGGCACTCCACCGTGGGAACTCGAAGCGGTGAGGCTGGCCGAGGCGCACAAAAAGAGAGTGGAGAGCAGGGCCTCTGGGGAGTTCCCAGCTCCGGAAGAAGTGAGGGCTGCCCAACAGGAGGCAAAAAGGATGGTGTGGGAGAGGTGGCGGAACGACCTCGGGGACTGCCCCTATGGAGTCCGTACTATAGGGGCCCTCCTCGGGTCGCTCGAGGAGTGGACAGACAGGACGTTCGGGAAGCTCAGCTTCAGAGTGACGCAGGTGATGACCGGACATGGGTGCTTCGGCCATTACCTGCACCGAATTCGGAGAGAGGAACGTCCTGCCTGTGAACGACACGGCCCAGCACACACTGGAGATGTGTAGCCGCTGGGCCATGGAAAGGAGGGAATTGGTGGATGGCTTGGGAGTGGCCGATCTCTCGCTGCATAGCGTCGTGGCGGCCATGCTCCGCAGCGAGAGATCCTGGGAGGCGATGGCCTCCTTCTGTGAAGTTGTCATCTCACAGAAGGAGGCCTCGGAGAGGGAGCGCGAAGCGAGAGCGGATGCGCCTGCTCTCCGCCGCAGGCGGAGGGGTCGAAGACGCGCGCGGTTTGCAGCTACAAACCGCGTCTTCCCCCAGTAGGGCCAGTGGGTAGGGGACCCACAAGTTTGGCCCTACAAGTATGGGAGAGGGATCTGGGCGTTTCGGATCCCCCTCTCCTTTGGCGCAGGAATCCCGGCTCAGCTAGGCCGGGACGGCCGGGGGGCGTCGTGGCTAGTAATCACATTCCCATGGCGCCCCTACACAAACGGCAAGTGGTGGAAACGCCGCAGAGGTTTTAGTGGGTAGGCTCCTCCCTCCCTCTGACTAGCAGAGGGAATACGAGAGGAGAGAGTCCCACATACCCCCCAAAATGGGCCCTCCCCAAGGCCCTGGGGGATGCGTAAAGCATTTCCTCTGCGCCAAAAAAAAAAAAAAAGGTTGGATTATGTTAAGTTGGGAAATGAAATTCGGCCAAATGAAATTTCTGCGAAAAGTTGGTTGGCAAGTGAAATTTGGCAATATGATTTTCGGCGAAAAGGCAGAGAACCATACCCGTTCGATAAAAAAAATATATTTGAAAATCGGTTCACGATTCACGGAGATATCGAGTAACATACATACAAAAAAAACAGTCGAATTGAGAACCTACTCCTTCTTTTGAAGTGTTAATATAGTACATTATGATACAAGTGTGCTAAATTGATCATTACATATGAGGCGCTATTGTGCGCACGAACGAAGTGAGTGTGCACAAGGAAGCCGAGCTATGTAATGATCAGGCACACGCGTTTCATACGACGTTTTTCAACACACTTGTGAGGAAAAAACAGAAAACTGTAAGTAATAACTTTTGATAAATACATTGATTTTCAGAATGCTTACAGGATAGCGGTACCTACTGACTTTGTTAATTAAATTAACTAACCTGTTTTTTGATGTTATTGACTGGATCTATTTCTCTGAAACTCTTTTTCGAAGCATTTCATAAAATCCAACACTTCACATTTATTGTCAAATAAGTTAGAATGTTTCCTTACATGTATTTCTCACTCGATTTTTATGACAACATTTTACTAGTCTGTAGGAATGACATTTTGAAAACATATCCGGACCCGGAGGTTAAATGAACACTAAAGTTGGTTTTTTACTCATTTAAAGTATAAATTGTTTAAATTAATAATAATAAAACACAACTAGAAAAATCTAACAAATAAACTGTAACTTCAAGTAAACTTTTAATATGGCGCCCATTTTTTTGCATTCACGCGCACCTTGAGGCAAAGGTTTATGACAAACAGCCAATACTAAAACATAATTTGTGTTTAAAACATAATCTATTGTGTATTATTAGATTTATGAGTAAAATAATTACTAGAAATGATTATTTTTCACAATTAGGATTTTATAATTTGTATTTTCTCGTAAATGTGTACTATTTTTACTTTTTTGCCATGCAAACTCCTAATCAGTTTAGAAAAAATAAAAATAATACCCGTCTAAATTTAATCGCCTCTGTCTGCGCACATAAGACTTGGAGTTCGATTTTTGAATCTCACCGGTGCCTTTTTTTGTATGCAGCCGATGACTATTTAGTACGAAATAAGTCACCCGGTGAGATTCAAAAATCGAACTCTTGGTACTAGAATACCAACGTCACTTGATGGGATTTATTACATTATAGCACTAGTTACATAGATATACCACCCATAGATCTGACACGGAACTAATAATACCAAGATAGAACGGGATGGTCTTATTACACTTTCAATAGATACGGCAGAGAGGTGCTATTATCGTTGGTCCTTGTCATAGTTTCTATTACCCTCCACGCGTTACTTCTAGCAGTGGAGGGTAACAAACAGATATAATGCGCGATTTCTTCAAGAATTTCTGTGATTGCTACGAGAAAAGCTGTTAGTTTTCCTAGAAAGTTGTGTCGGCTAAGGAAAAGATTGGTAAATTGTTCTGTTTTATGCTGTAGAAGTGATTATGGGCATCTATATATCTATCCCATACGGGGGTACACGTGTGCGGTCTCTAGTTAATGCTTGCTTTGAGACTAGTTATATAATTATCGTGAAAAGCACGCGTGTTTAATATCTAGGATTATGAGCCTAAAAGCGGTGGAATAAGTACCTCGTTACAAGCAAGTGTGTTGAAAAAGAACATTTCTCTCTGCGATTAAAATTGGATATTCGAATGGTTACCACGCTATATTGGACTAAAAAAGCTGGCCACGTCAGATATGACACAATAATGAGAGCAACAAATCTGATCTGGGCATCTGGCAGCTTTTAATGGGTGGAGGTCAGAGTTACAGAATAACAATTTTTTTTATTGGAAAATAGTACAACCAAAATAGGTAAAACTGCCGAAGTTGTCTCAGTTATAGAGGACAGAGCCTATATTTTTTTTTGTAACGTTGTACATACATGTTTTATTTATATACTCAAATTATATAAATTTATACTTAAAAAAGACATAATATTGACATAATTAACATTTTATTTTATCAATTTTTACTAATTATATTATAATTTTATATGATATGTGCAATGGTGCATGTTATTCGGTGCGACTGTACACGCGACCGGTTCGTATGTGAGGATTGTTCTCGAAGCGGCCCTGCGCCCGCGCACCGCTCCGCCGCGCCGGCCACTGATCAGGCAGACCGCGGCTCACCGTCTTGCTGCATGCACACGTACCGGCTGCGCACACGATCGCAGATCGTGTCGTCTAGCGCGCCGGTACAAATAAAAATGTAATTATTTTATTTAATTTCTCGCGACGTAGTTCCGACTGTTAAGTGATTTCTCGCACCCACGTATTGGTAAGTGCAAAGTGTTGAACGTATTTTAATTATAGGGATACCATAGTTTTAAGTAGCTTCACATTTGTAATTAGTAGCTCAGTATTTAAATTAATTTCATTCCATTTGTTATTTGTGTTGCTAAGTGCTTTTTGCTAGCAGAATGATTTTGCACTTTCCTTTGTTCTTTTAGTAGCGGGTACGAGTAAGTATGTGTGCGTACCCACTTATTTATTTAATCAATTTCTTTCTTCTTCTTTTTTTACTCTGTGCTTTCCACGACTCTTGTAACTCCGCTCTGCTTGTGAACACAAACACGCTTTCCGCTTATGGTGCACCGGCTTTTCCATGGTCCCATCATCATCATCATCACAGGGTGTTCGCAAAGCAGAGCGAGCAGGGACACAGTTCTAAGACGTGTGAATGTCCACAGGGTGCGTCGTTTATATATAAAACTGCGCGCAGTCAACGGCCACACCACCACCACCTCGACGGCAGGGTTGGAGCCATAGCCGTTCGCCCGCCGTCGCCCCCTGCTCCTCTTCACCGCTGGCCGAGCGTGTCACCCACCTGCTGCGGACCCTCGACCAGCCAGGGCAGTACCGGGCCGCGGCGCAAAACCAGACCTGGCCGTAGACCACCCACGACCGCTCGGCATTTAGTTTTTTCAATAAATAGTTTTTTTATTGATGACGTCTGTTTATTATTTCAAAACTAAAACGTCACATTGGCGCCCATAAACGTGGTCTATGGTCTGGATTTGCCTCGCAGGATTTGCGTGTTTGTTGTTTTTTATTTTTGTAAAACGTTTTTATTTTTTATTTTTGGTTGCTGGTAACTAAGGTGTACCCAAACAATAATTAATAATTCAATTTATATATGATCTTTTTTTTTTTTTTAATTGTGACATTTATATTTTAAAACATTGTTATTTATTATGTGCCGTTATAATTTATTGATTAATTTTGCATAATCCTGTACTAGCGCTGTGTAAGTTAGTACAGTCGATTGGAAGTTTTAAATTATTTGTGTCCAAACCTTATTTTGCAATTATATTTTTTGCATCAGTCTGTCTATACTAGCGCTGGTAGTTAGTACAGTCAGCTGAATTAATTATTTTTTTCGTTGTTGTTCAATTGTTATATTTTGTCTGCAGTTTTGGGTTTACACATTAGTTGCAATAATGAATGCTTATTTGTTTTTATTTTGGTGATTGTCCATTTTATTTTGTGCTTAATTGTTTTTGCCAACCAGAACGTTACGTAGTTTATTTTTGTAACAGGCGGAGTAGTTAGTTATTATAATAAAGCGTTCAACACTTTTCATAGTTGCCATTTACGCGCGTTATATTATAAGTTATAGGTAGGTGCGTGATTTTGTATAGGTTTGGTTGTGCTTATGTTTCATGCCAAACGTAAGTACGATTTGGTTTATGTTGACTTCACAGCTGTCATGGAGTCTGTTTTGGGGGGACGGTCGTGTTCGTGGGGAACGTATTTTCCTCGCGACTTCAACCACGGTCCGTTTTTCCGCAGAGAGCAATTATAATCGTGTAATAATATAATGTTCATTTAAGTAATAATATTTATATTTAATAACCCTCGCTTCGCACACTTAATATCTTACAGTGCAGTTAGTATTTGTATTGGTTTCCAGTTGAATGATAACTGGTTACCTTCAAAGTCTGGACGCGTTAACATCTGCAATATCAGATGTTAATGTCATTTTATGAATGCGAGATGTATGGAAGATGGAACGTTAGTGTAATGCAAATACGTAAGCGTATATTGCGCGGATTTTATTCTAAGGAATAAAATCCTTATCCGGAGCGAGCGGGTAATGTAACGTTGTACATACATGTTTTATTTATATACTCAAATTATATAAATTTATACTTAAAAAAGACATAATATTGACATAATTAACATTTTATTTTATCAATTTTTACTAATTATATTATAATTTTATATGATATGTGCAATGGTGCATGTTATTCGGTGCGACTGTACACGCGACCGGTTCGTATGTGAGGATTGTTCTCGAAGCGGCCCTGCGCCCGCGCACCGCTCCGCCGCGCCGGCCACTGATCAGGCAGACCGCGGCTCACCGTCTTGCTGCATGCACACGTACCGGCTGCGCACACGATCGCAGATCGTGTCGTCTAGCGCGCCGGTACAAATAAAAATGTAATTATTTTATTTAATTTCTCGCGACGTAGTTCCGACTGTTAAGTGATTTCTCGCACCCACGTATTGGTAAGTGCAAAGTGTTGAACGTATTTTAATTATAGGGATACCATAGTTTTAAGTAGCTTCACATTTGTAATTAGTAGCTCAGTATTTAAATTAATTTCATTCCATTTGTTATTTGTGTTGCTAAGTGCTTTTTGCTAGCAGAATGATTTTGCACTTTCCTTTGTTCTTTTAGTAGCGGGTACGAGTAAGTATGTGTGCGTACCCACTTATTTATTTAATCAATTTCTTTCTTCTTCTTTTTTTACTCTGTGCTTTCCACGACTCTTGTAACTCCGCTCTGCTTGTGAACACAAACACGCTTTCCGCTTATGGTGCACCGGCTTTTCCATGGTCCCATCATCATCATCATCACAGGGTGTTCGCAAAGCAGAGCGAGCAGGGACACAGTTCTAAGACGTGTGAATGTCCACAGGGTGCGTCGTTTATATATAAAACTGCGCGCAGTCAACGGCCACACCACCACCACCTCGACGGCAGGGTTGGAGCCATAGCCGTTCGCCCGCCGTCGCCCCCTGCTCCTCTTCACCGCTGGCCGAGCGTGTCACCCACCTGCTGCGGACCCTCGACCAGCCAGGGCAGTACCGGGCCGCGGCGCAAAACCAGACCTGGCCGTAGACCACCCACGACCGCTCGGCATTTAGTTTTTTCAATAAATAGTTTTTTTATTGATGACGTCTGTTTATTATTTCAAAACTAAAACGTCACAACATGAGAACAAAAAATATTGCGTATTACTGCGAAAAAAGAAACAGGCGACAGTCGTTTGGCACTACTTTCCCTTAATAGAAATTTTAGGCAATGATATGACATAATTATTTATATAAATTCTCATCATAGGTATGTCATCAAAACCAGTACTCTAGGATTTGTTTTATTGAACTGGTTTGCATCCTTCGACCTCCACCACTTTACAGCTGCCAGATGTCCAGATCTATAAGTAAGTACAGTATACCAAACTGACTGGTTTCGTTGCTCTCCGTCTGTATATAAACTTAGCGTAATCCCTTCCGAAATTAATTTATTTAGGTATATATTAATTAATATAGGTATATTTTATTTCTTGACCAAACTCCTTGCTCGGGAATCGGGAATAAGCCCTCAACTGGCCAGAACCAATTAAGCTTAAAAGTACTTAACCTTTAGGAACAGATGGGGAGATATTTTGGAATTTCCCATTTAACTTCTAAATAACATACGATGAAAATGCCAGAAAGTTTAATTTGTATTTGTATAGGTCTGTTTGACTGTGCGGCGGTGGGTAAAAATAATTATGAGTAGGGGAGCAGATCAAAATAGTCTATGAAATATGTTGATTTGTCTTGCTTGTTTAAGTAGTAAGTAACAGTTTACCCATTGATTTATTATGTAATCCTTACCGGAGTAGCCATTGACAGGCGTACAGTCAGCAGCAGAAGTAGCTAAGCGGGTAGGGTGTTCAAAATGACCTACACACGCTCTTATTCCCTTAAGAATAAAGTCGTGTCCAGCTCGGCTACCAAACCTTACTTACATATATTAAAAAAACATAATAAGGGCAGCTTGTGGCGAGCTGTTGGAGAGTAGCGACTCCACGTACCTGAGTGCCCCTGGGGTGCCCTGTCGGATGGTGGGACAGGTCCCCTGCCTCTGGCTTGCCTTAGTCGGCTGTCCAGAGTGGGGTCGTTAGAGCTGTGTTCTCGAGGGTAGATGTGGAAACCTAAGTGGCGAGTTGGCTATATGTTTAAAGTCCAGTGACACCTCTCTACCCCCAACTCCCGCACCGGTGTTGCCCTTCAGCCATCTTTGATGTCGCTTTTTATGGGGGCCCATCTTGCGGACGGCGAGTCACCGTCTGCCGGAAATTAAATTGGATACCGTTTTATTAGGCAGACGTCCGGTTCTTCATCCAATAGCCCATTAATCAGTCCATTACTTTTCACCCAATAGCCTAGTACATTTTAGACTCCATTAATACTCAATAGTCCTTACACCATGGCGGGTGCTGTCTCTGCATGCGTCCCATGACACGGGCAGGGGCAGCATCCGCTTAGTGTACCCCTCACTTTTCATTAAATTGTCGAAAGGGCCTCTGCGCGTTGGCTTCGGCTCCGCATACGCCTCCCAAAGGTCCGGAACACCATTGTTCCGTGGTCGGGAAAGACATACAAAAAAATATAAATATACCTATGTTTAAAGTCCAGTGACACCTCTCTACCCCCAGCCCCCGCACCAGTGTTGCACTTGAGCCATCTTTGATCTCGCTTTTTATGGGGGCCCATCTTGCGGAGGGCGAGTCACCGTCTGCTAGAAATAAAGCGTCTGCGTTTTATTAGGCAGACGTCCGGTTCTTCATCCAATAGCCCAGTAATTAGTCCATACTTTTCATCCAATAGCCTAGTACATTTTAGACTCCATTAACTCTGAATAGTCCTTACACCATGGCGGGTGCTGTCTCTGCGTGCGTCCCATGACATGGGCAGGGGCAGCATCCGCTTAGTGTACCCCTCACTTTTCATTAAATTGTCGAAAGGGCCTCTGCGAGTTGGCTTCGGCTCCGCATACGCCTCCTAAAGGTCCAGAACACCAGTGTTCCGTGGTCGGGAAAGATATACATATATAAATAAATATAATGGGACAATCTTACACAAATCAACCTAGTCCCACAGTAAGCTCAATAAGGCTTGTGTTATGTGTACTAGGCGACGATATATATAATAGATAGATATAGATAAATACTTAAATACATGCCGTGTGGTGCCGGCTTAGAATAGCACTACCCCATTGCATCCTGTGGGTGTCGTAAGAGGCGACTAAGGGACTATGACCGGAGGGCGGGCAGCAGCGCACTCCGTGTAACAAAGCCATCCTACTGCGATCGCCAACCCGCATGCCAAGCGTGGCGATTATGGCATTTCCCCCCCCATGAATATTAAAAATAAGCCCAGGCCCCTAGTGCCCGGCAGTCCTGCGCTTCCTGGCTCCGGTAGCGGCCAGAGAAACAGGGCAAGGGGTTCTAAAAATCACCGGTACCTATCCGGCTACCATACCAAACAACAACTGGCCCTGGCAACATATAACACGCGTACACTGCGGACCGACGAAAAGATATTGGAACTAGAGGAAGGATTGAGCAAGTTGCGATGGGACATAGTAGGGTTATCGGAAGTCCGAAGAGAGGGGGAGGACACGATAACTCTCAAATCCGGCAACTTGCTCTATTTCCGGGAGGGCGATCAACAGTCCCAAGGAGGTGTCGGGTTCCTCGTCCACAAGTCCCTCGTGAACAACGTGGTGAAGATCGAGAGTGTGTCGAGCAGGGTAGCGTACCTTATACTCAGAGTATCAAAAAGGTACTCGTTGAAGGTTATACAGGTTTACGCACCGACCTCGGCACACTCCGACGACGAGGTGGAGGCTATGTATGAGGACATATCTAGAGCCATGCATAGTTCCAAAACCTACTTCACCGTTGTGATGGGGGACTTCAACGCGAAACTGGGCAAGAGAGACGGTGACGAGCTGAAAGTGGGGCAATTTGGAATTGGGAAGCGGAATCATCGGGGCCATTTGCTGGCCGGCTTCCTGGAGAAGGAGGGACTCTTTATGATGAACTCCTTCTTCAGGAAACGTGAGCACAGGAAATGGACCTGGATGAGCCCCGACGGTACAACAAAAAATGAGATTGACTTCATCATGTCGACGAAGAAGCATATATTCAATGATGTATCTGTGATCAACACAGTCAAAACTGGGAGTGATCACCGATTGGTAAGAGGCACATTGAATATATGTATCAAGCTAGAGCGCTCTCGACTGGTGAAGTCTACGCTCCGTCCAGCACCTACCGAATACCAAAATCCCGAGAGCTTTCAGCTGGAACTTCAAAACCGTTTCGATTGCCTAGGCGGCGATGTGGACGAATATAACGACGGGTTCGTAGAAGCTGTCCATTTCACTGGGTCCAAGTTCTTTAGAACGAAACGCACCAGTAGGACTAAGAGGCTCTCTAACTCTACTCAGAATCTCATGAAGGAGAGGAACGAAATGGTTCTAAAATCTTCAGTTGATGCGATACAACTCCGGCAGCTTAATAGACGGATCTCCAAGTCCATTACCTGCGATCTTCGCTTATTTAATACGAACCGTATTCACGAAGCTATCGAGCGGAACAAGGGCTGTAAAGTATTTTCAAGAGATCTGTCTATTGGACAAAGCCAGCTCGCTAAATTACGGACTGAAGATGGTAGAATGTTTTCATCTAAACCCGAGCTACTGAGAGAGATAGAGCGCTTTTATGGGCAGTTATATAGATCAACTCGTGGACCCGAAGTTAGCCTGGCGAATGACCATAGAGCTAGGCTTACCCGACACTATACCGATGACATCCCGGACATCAGCTTGTACGAGATCAGAATGGCCCTGAAGCAGCTCAAAAATAACAAGGCGCCAGGTGAAGATGGAATTACAGCCGAACTCCTGAAGGCGGGTGGAAAACCGGTCCTTATGGCCCTTCAGAAGCTGTTTAATTCCGTCTTACTTGAAGGGAGAACGCCAAAGGCATGGAACAGAGGGGTGGTGGTGTTGTTCTTCAAAAAAGGTGATAGCACCTTGCTGAAGAACTACCGACCCATCACACTTCTGAGCCATGTCTATAAGCTGTTTTCTAGAGTCATTACAAATCGACTCTCGTACAGGTTAGACGACTTCCAGCCTCCCGAACAAGCCGGTTTCCGAAGAGGGTTCAGTACCGTAGACCACATTCATACGCTGCGTCAGGTTATACAGAAGACTGAGGAGTATAACCTGCCCCTCTGTTTAGCGTTTGTGGACTACGAGAAAGCCTTCGATTCGATCGAGACTTGGGCTGTACTACAGGCTCTCCAGAGGTGCCAAGTGGACTACCGTTATATCGAGGTAATGAAGTGTTTGTACGAGAACGCCTCTATGTCAGTCCGACTCCAGGACCAGAACTCGAGATCCATACCGCTGCAGCGGGGAGTCAGGCAAGGAGATGTAATTTCTCCAAAACTGTTCACCGCTGCCCTGGAGGACATTTTCAAGGGTTTGGACTGGGGAAGGCTTGGCATCAACATCAACGGCGAGTACATCACTCATCTTCGATTTGCCGACGATATCGTAGTCCTGGCTGAGACCATGGAGGACTTAAGTACGATGCTCGACGACCTCAGTAAAGGCTCTGAGAGGGTTGGTCTAAGGATGAACATGGATAAGACGAAAGTCATGTCTAACGCCCATGTAGTACCAACCCCTATTACAGTCGGAGACTTTACGCTCGAAGTTGTAGACGATTATGTATACCTCGGACAGACAGTCCAGCTAGGTAGGTCCAATTTCGAGAAAGAGGTCAATCGTCGAATCCGTCTCGGTTGGGCAGCGTTTGGGAAGCTGAAACATATCTTTTCGTCCAATATTCCGCAGTGTCTCAAGACGAAAGTCTTTGACCAGTGTGTGTTGCCAGTGATGACCTATGGCTCTGAAACGTGGTCGCTCACAATGGGCCTCATTAAAAAGCTTAAAGTCACCCAAAGAGCAATGGAGAGGGCTATGTTAGGAGTTTCTTTGCGTGACCGTATCAGAAACGATACTATCCGTAGCAGAACCAAAGTAACCGACATAGCCCGTCGGATCGCTAAACTTAAGTGGCAATGGGCAGGGCACATTGCACGGAGAACCGATGGCCGTTGGGGCACTAAGGTTCTCGAATGGCGACCATACACCGGAAGGCGAGGAGTTGGTAGGCCCCCTACAAGGTGGACTGATGACCTGGTGAAGGTCGCTGGAGTCCGCTGGATGCGGGTGGCACAGGACCGGTCATTGTGGCGTTCAGTGGGGGAGGCCTATGTCCAGCAGTGGACGTCTTTCGGCTGAAATGATGATGATGATGACTTAAATACATAGAAAACATCCATAACTCAGGAACAAATATCTGTGATAAACACACAAATAAATGCCCTGACCAGGATTCGACCCCGGGACCTTTTGCTTCATAGGCAGGGTCACTACCAACTAGGCTAAGAGGTCGTTAAATTATTTTAGTCTCACCGTATACCCACTTATAAATTTCTGTACTAGCGAATGTTTTAAAAAATCTTCATTATTCATACTTAAGGCGGCCACGGACTATCAGTCCAGTCCGTCTGACGATCTCGGCCTGTCAGTTAGAACAAAAATTTGCCGGCTCCGAACAACTGACAGGCCGATATCGTTAGGCGCACTGCAGGCGGACTGATAGTCGGTGGCCGCCCTTAGATATGTAATAATACAATATGTAACGATAATATAATATGTAACGATAACACACATTTGTCAACAGACGCTTTACTCGCGGTGAAGCTGGATCCAGCTGTTCTGGAGGCCCAGGTGACTCTGGCGAAGGATGAAGAGTGGCATGGCAGTTCAGAGCTGGTCACTGAAATCAAAACTAAAGGTATTAATCATTTGCGCAGTCTCCATCAAAAGGTACCATTTGGCTACCTTTGTATAACGTAGGTACAGTCCGCAGCAGAAGTCGCTAAGCGGGTGGGGTGTTCAAAATGACCTACAAATATATGTTATGTTCCGTCAGGCGCGGTCGCAGACAAAAATTTTGGGGGGGAGGGACACTAATGTAGATTTTTTTTTTTAATTTGAGGGTGAAATTTTTTCAATAAGAAATGTAGGATTTTGGGGGGGGGGGGGGTGTCATGTCTCATGTGAACCCCCCCCCCTGGGACCGCGCCTGTGTTCCGTGACACTCACGTGTGGCCCCGGCGGAAGACCAGCGCTGCCCTCCCAGGCCAGCATCATGCTGAGTCGGGACCATTTCATGGCAACTATATTCATGCCTTAATTATAAGTAGTTATTATCCTTAGATTAAGTATTTCTATACATGTTATTGTTGCCACGAAAAAGGACCCCGCAGCAATCATAGGGAAAAAGTGGTTTCAGTTAAATCTCATGAAATTTTTGTATGATGTTAATTTGGCTCTCTTGATTATTTTTTTGTATGGGCACAACTCTCTCAGAAGTATACTTTCAGAAATAATCAATTTTCTATTTACGCGAAATACATATGTTTTCTAAAATTGATATATTGTTATGACACGCATCTGCTACAAGTTTTTTTTGCATATTTTAAGTCATGTGCTTATAATAACGTAATGGTCAAAGATAAATATTTCTGTCACGTTGACATCGCATGTTATCAGTTATCTATGTTACGAACGACATGCAAAACAGGACAAAAAGGAGGAATTACTTAAAAATTGTTAACAAACACGTATTTTGTATAAAACAATTACATTGATTATTTCTGAAAGTATACTTCTGAGAGAGTTGTGCCCATACAAAAAAAATATCAGGAGAGCCAGATTAACGTCATACTAAAATTTCGTGAGATTTAACTGAAACCACTTTTTCCCTATGTTTGCTGCGGGGTCCTTTTTTTCTATTTCTAGTTTCTACACAAGTAATAACTTAATTGTGTCTAATGGTAATGATAAACTCGTGCCAAGCTCATTTTGAAAACACTACTCGCTATTTCTGGTGCTGACTGTACGACGTATGAGTGCCTTCCGCCAAATGGTACCTTTTCATGTAGACTGTCACATTGACCATAGATAACTAAAAAGATTAGTACTGTACTAATGTATAGATAGTTTCGGTTTGACGTAGCGTCGCCGCCGCGTCGACGCTGGTGAGACGCTGACGCTCGAGCGACGTCAAAAAAATGTCAAAAAACAAAACATGTCAAAACTTATTCTATCTTATGCTATTATACTTGAAAATTACAAAAAAATCGTTATTAAATATGACAAGGTCCTAAATTGAAGACCGGAAAATTTTCTGGGTATTAGCGGGCCAATACTTCCTGTTTTTTCCAGTTTTTAAAAAAGGCGACGAAACCGCGGTTGAAAACTATCGCCCAATTTCCATTCTATCATGCTTTTCAAAACTGTTTGAGTCCCTAATACAACCCATACTCTCAGGCCTTGCTGAAACTGTTATCTCAGACTATCAACACGGTTTTAGACCCGGTCGTTCAGTAGCAACAAATCTGGTGCCATTTGTTTCCGATTTGTGCGAGCAGGTAGATAAGGGGCTGGAAGTAGATACTATATACACTGACTTTAGCAGCGCCTTTGACAAAGTTGATCATGTTCTACTATTACAAAAGCTTGCAAATATTGGAGTGGGTGGTAATTGGTTAAAATGGCTCAGTTCTTACCTCAGTAATAGGCCACAAAATGTAGTTGTGCATGGCTATAAATCTAAAACCTATCATGCCAGTTCCGGGGTACCGCAAGGATCGCACTTGGGCCCAGTCCTCTTTTTGATATTTATCAACGATATTACCAGTTCTATCAAGCACTCACGTTTTTCGTTATACGCAGATGATTTAAAACTGTACAAAACTGTCACGGGGAAATCAGACGCAAGAATGTTACAGAACGACCTAAACAATATAATGTCGTGGTGCAGCGCTAACTGTATGACCCTCAACCCGAACAAGTGTTTTTTTATAAAATATTCTAGAAAAAAAAAACCGCTTGTAACAAGGTACGAGATCGGCGGCGTGAATCTGGTAGAAGTAACTGAAATCAGGGACTTAGGTGTAGTAATTGACAGCGAACTTAAATTCAACGCTCACATCGACAGTATAGTAAAGAAGGCTGCAAAGATGCTTGGGTTTATAAAAAGAAATTCTACCTGCTTTAAAGAACAGAAAACTAAGATTACTCTGTATAACACCCTTGTTCGCAGCCATCTCGAATCTGCCTCAATTGTTTGGAATCCCTTTTATCATGTCCACTCGCAACGCGTTGAGGGCATACAGAGGGCGTTTACACGATTTCTAGCATTTAGTACTCCGGGATTTTCACACAGAAATACCTACGATTGTCGCCTTGTCAAATTTCGCATGAATAGCCTACGGGATCGGCGGCAAATGCTAGAATTTTGTTTTTTGCATAAGGTGATAAATGGCCAGGTACAATGCAGCCACCTGCTTGAGAGAATTTCTCTAACCACACCTCACAATTATCCTCGGCGTCCTATAGTAAGAACGTTTTCGGTGCCGGTTGCCAGGACTAACCTTGGATTGCAGTCTCCCATCGTACGAGTTTGCGCTGGCTACAATGCCTTCTTGGTTAATAGACATGACATCGACATTTTTCATGACCGTCTGCCCACTTTTAAGTCCAAGATTCTAGCCAAAGATAAAAAACCTAATTCAAATACTCTGTAGATCCTGTCTAATGTTTTATAAGTAAATTTTATGTTAAATTAAAGAAAAAAAAAAAAAAAAACTAATTTTAAGTTGTTGTTTTTAAATTTTTTAAATTATAGTTTTAAGTTTGTTATGATTGTAATTAAACTTTTATTGTTAGTACTTAATATATTAGCCAGTATAATTCTAGTAAGTATCACTTTTTCAGGATGCATAACTTTAGGATAATGTTTAGATATAGCTATCAATATTATTGATCTCACTGCAATTTAATGTAGTCAATGTTATGTACTCCGTAATTGTCGTATATATCAGCCTTTATTACCATTTAAACCTGTATTAGCATAAGTTACAATATATATGATGTGGTTGTACTTCAATAAATAAAATAAAATAAAATACTCGCAATAAAAACAGTCTATTTAAAGACTAGATAGGCTCCTCCACGTGATGTATTCTTATACACCGTGTTTTTTTTTAATTTCCTTTATTTATTTATTTATTTTATTTAATCTATATTGCACAAAAATACAACTGTACAACATGCGGACTTAATGCTATAGAGCATTCTCTACCAGTCAACCTTCGGGCAAAGCAGATAAGTTGTGGGCGGTGCAACAACAGCATGCACATATGATAAAGAGAAAAGAAAAGAGAAAAAAAAATACGTAAACATAGGACTTAAGATGATATAAATACATACTTAATATGATATAAATACATACTTAATATCATATAAATACATACATACAATGCTTAATACACACAAAAACATAGGTATGATAACAGATGAAACTTTACAAAACAGAAACACTAGGAATTATGAGTTCTGCCAGCAAAGTACTCACATAAGGCTTTGTAAGGGTGTATGCCTGAGCTTAAATTAAGTATATTTCTCAAAGACACCAATGTCCTAATTAGCTCCAGTTCTGAGATAATCGGTAGTTCAATTTTGTCTTTCGGATTACCGTAATAAATGATTCACCTGTGTATTACGTTAATAAAATAAGCTCTGTCGACGGAGTATTGTAATGATCGAAATTACATTGACATGGAGATAACAGGAGATGGCATCCCTATGATCTCCTAATACATTAGTGACCGATACAACAATTTTGAAAGAAAAAAAAAAACAAAAAAGAAATCTCGAACATATTAAATAAAGAAACATTTATTTAATATGTCTGATTCTCACGGAAGTTTTGTGTTTAGAAATTCCAAACTGATTATATCAATTTGTTTACTTAATCGTACCTAACCGTATGCTGAAATTAAAGGAAATCAAAAAAACACGGTGTATAAATAAAAATATTTTTTAGCAGTCCCATTATTATTGATACAAAACAAATCAATTTATATTAAAACCAGTTTAATTCCAAACAAGATTGTGTAAGTATCTCGTATATATGCAATGCTCAATAATACTCAAGCTGCCTAGAGTCTAGAATAAAATACGGCACTTACATTATAAGTACCTAATAGGGATAGCCAGTAGACCTATGTTTAAGAGTCGCCAGGACGCTCGCGTTCCCAATACAAACGTAGTTCAGCTCTCATATTAAAACGACATGCTTTAGAACCATGAAATTTGTCATGGGTATTCTAGTAGTACAGATCTAGATCGCAAATTCATTTTCGTTGCTATAAATTGTAATACAAAGAAAATACAGCCAGTTAGGTACAGATTTACATACAAAACTTATTTTTGCTATAGTTTCTTTGTATTACAATTTTTAGCAACGAAAACGAATATCCGACCTAGATCTGTACTACTAGAATTCCCATGCTAAATTTCATGGTTCTAAAGCATGTCGTTTTAAAATGAGAGCTAAAACGTTTGTATGGGAACGCGAGTTCACGCGAGCGTCCTGGCGACTCTTAAGTTTATGGAATCAAAGAAGCACTCATACTCGTAATTGAACAATGCCATTAACGTTGTTAAAATTAATCAATTTTACCAAATCCGACTTTTAACCACCACTTTTTATAAACCACGAGTAAACTAAGACGCAATGAAGGCGCATTTCAGCCTGTCACCAGATATATATCACTTATATCAGATATATCGGAGCGGCCAAGGTGGTCACAAATATCTGAACAACGCCTCTATTGGCAAGACGATAAAGTGCATGTTCAGCATTCAGATATTTTTGAGTACCCGATATATTTGATGGCGATTCATTGTATCTTTAATGTATTAGTATTACTGTTTTGAAAAAAATAAGTCCCGCCGAGTTTCTTGCCGGTAATAAGTAATACTTCTCGGGTCAGAGGTGTAGGGTTAGAACCGGTGGTAGTTTGTGGTAGTTTCTTTTTCTCTCTGACCTTCATAAGTGCATTGTAATATGCCTACATTGAAGAATAAATATCTTTTATCTTTTTTTTATTTATTATACTAGCTGTACCCGCGCGGCTTCGCTCGCGTGTGTTGCAGTTGATTCTGTTACTTTTCGTTATCCTCAACAGTCCATTGCTGAACGCTTTCTACTTGTAAAATTTTATAAAGTCAGTTTAGCAGTTTAGCTAAAACCGACTTCTTCCATATAACTTCGACATCCCAAAAGATCGACGGAAAGCGTCTAAGATTGGACTGTGTCAGCCATGGTCAAGATAAGCATGTGAGTGGGAAGATCTGGCGAGCTAAAAAGTCTTTTTCTCCCATCTTGAATGTTTAACCTAACAGTACTTGGTATACTTAGCAATAGTACGGTGCATTTTTTCTTTGTGCAGGGGGCGCCGCCCCCCGAGCCCCCTTTGCCGCCCGTCACGTGCTAAACCCTATCAAAACTCGTTTTCTCCCATCTTGAATGTTTAACCTAACAATTCTTGCTATACTTAGCAATAGTACGGTGAATTTTTTCTTTAAGCGGGGGGCACCGCCCCCCGAGCCCCCCTTGTTTACCGCCTATTCCGTGGTAAGCCCTATCAAAACTCTTTTTCTCCCATCTTAAATGATTAACCTAACAATTTTTGGTATAATTAGCAATACTGCGGTGTTTTTTTATGCGGGGGGCTCCGCCCCCCGAGCCCCCCTTTAATTGCGGCCCGTCACGTAATACACCCTGTCAAAACCCTTTTTCTTCCATCTTGAATGTTTAACCTAACAATTCTTGCTATACTTAGCAATAGTACGGTGAATTTTGTCTTTATGCGGGGGGCTCCGCCCCCCGAGCCCCCCTTGTTTACCGCCTATTCCGTGGTAAGCCCTATCAAAACTCTTTTTCTCCCATCTTAAATGATTAACCTAACAATTTTTGGTATCATTAGCAATACTACGTTGTTTTTTTATGCGGGGGGCTCCGCCTCCCGAGCCCCCCTTTAATTGCGGCCCGTCACGTGATACACCCTGTCAAAACCCTTTTTCTCCCATCTTGAATGTTTAACCTAACAGTTCTTGGTATACTTAGCAATATTACGAGGTATTTTTTATATATGCGGGGGGCTCCGCCCCCCGAGCCCCCCTTGTTTACCGCCTATTCCGTTGTAAGCCCTATCAAAACTCTTTTTCTCCCATCTTAAATGATTAACCTAACAATTTTTGGTATCATTAGCAATCTACGGTGTTTTTTCTTTATGCGGGGGGCTCCGCCCCCCGAGCCCCCCTTTTTTTACGGCCCGTCACGTGCTAAACCCTATTAAAACTCTTTTTCTCCCATCTTGAATGTTTAACCTAACAATTTTTGGTATACTTAGCAATAGTGCAGGGTGTTTTTTCTTTATGCGGGAGGCTCCGCCCCCCGAGCCCCCCTCGTTTACCGCCTATCCCGTGGTTAGCCCTATCAAAACTCTTTTTCTCCCATCTTAAATGATTAACCTAACAATTTTTGGTATAATTAGCAATACTACGGTGTTTTTTCTTTATGCCCGAACCCCCCTTTAATTGCGGCTCGTCACGTGATACACCCTGTCAAAACTCTTTTTCTCCCATCTTGATTGTTTAACCTAACAGTTCTTGGTATACTTAGCAATAGTGCAGGGTGTTTTTTCTTTATGCGGGGGCTCCGCCCCCCGAGCCCCCCTTTCTTTGCCGCCCGTCACGTGCTAAACCCTATCAAAACTCTTTTTCTCCCATCTTGAATGTTTAACCTAACAATTCTTGCTATGCTTAGCAATAGTGCAGGGTGTTTTTTCTTTATGCGGGGGGCACCGCCCCCCGAGCCCCCCTTTCTTTGCCGCCTATCCCGTGGTAAGCCCTATCAAAACTCTTTTTCTCCCATCTTAAATGATTAACCTAACAATTTTTGGTATAATTAGCAATACTACGGTGTTTTTTCTTTATGCCCGAACCCCCCTTTAATTGCGGCTCGTCACGTGATACACCCTGTCAAAACTCTTTTTCTCCCATCTTGATTGTTTAACCTAACAGTTCTTGGTATACTTAGCAATAGTGCAGGGTGTTTTTTCTTTATGCGGGGGCTCCGCCCCCCGAGCCCCCCTTTCTTTGCCGCCCGTCACGTGCTAAACCCTATCAAAACTATTTTTCTCCCATTTTTAATGTTTAACCTAACAATTCTTGGTATAATTAGCAATAGTACGGTGTGTTTTTTTTATGCGGGGGGCTCCGCCCCCCGAGCCCCCCTTTGTTTGCGGCCCGGCACGTGATATACCCTGTCAAAACTCTTTTTCTCCCATCTTGATTGTTTAACCTAACAGTTCTTGGTATACTTAGCAATAGTACAGTGAATTTTTCCTTTATGCGGGGGGCTCCGCCCCCCGAGCCCCTCTTTTTTTACGGCCCGTCACGTGCTAAACCCTATTAAAACTCTTTTTCTCCCATCTTGAATGTTTAACCTAACAATTTTTGGTATACTTAGCAATAGTGCAGGGTGTTTTTTCTTTATGCGGGGGGCTCCGCCCCCCGAGCCCCCCTCGTTTACCGCCTATCCCGTGGTAAGCCCTATCAAAACTCTTTTTCTCCCATCTTAAATGATTAACCTAACAATTTTTGGTATAATTAGCAATACTACGGTGTTTTTTCTTTATGCCCGAACCCCCCTTTAATTGCGGCTCGTCACGTGATACACCCTGTCAAAACTCTTTTTCTCCCATCTTGATTGTTTAACCTAACAGTTCTTGGTATACTTAGCAATAGTGCAGGGTGTTTTTTCTTTATGCGGGGGGCTCCGCCCCCCGAGCCCCCCTTTCTTTGCCGCCCGTCACGTGCTAAACCCTATCAAAACTCTTTTTCTCCCATCTTGATTGTTTAACCTAACAATTCTTGCTATACTTAGCAATAGTACGGAGTATTTTTTCTTTATGCGGGGGGCTCCGCCCCCCGAGCCCCCATTTCTTTGCCGCCTGTCACGTGCTAAACCCTATCAAAACTCTGTTTCTCCCATTTTTAATGTTTAACCTAACAATTCTTGGTATACTTAGCAATAGTACAGTGGATTTTTGCTTTATGCGGGGGGCTCCGCCCCCCCAGCCCCCCTTTGTTTGCGGCCCGGCACGTGATATACCCTGTCAAAACTCTTTTTCTCCCATCTTGAATGTTTAATCTAACAATTTTTGGTACAATTAGCAATAGTCCGGTGGGTTTTTTTCCTTTTTCGCGGGGTGCTCCCCGACCCCCTCCCCCTTTTATCAACCACCTCGTGGAAAATTCTCCCATCTTGAACATTCAAACATTTTTGGTAACAATAGCAATAGTAGTGTGTTTTTCTTTATGCGAGTCCCCTTTAACCATCTATTACGTAAATTCTATCAAAACTGATTTTTCTTCCGTCTTTAACATTCAACTTAACAGTTTGTTGAATTTTGTAATTCTAATTTATTTTTTCCCCTTGCATAGGCTTATATTGGCCATATGGTTGACGACTGGTAGAGAATACAATTTGGTATTATACTTACTCGCCATTTCGTGCAATATCATCAGTGTTTTCAACAGCTCTGTTGATGAGATAGGCGTTGCTAAGCAACCGCGTGCTAGCGCGCCAGGCCGCAGCAAAAAGAAGTAAGAAAGAGGTAGCATAGATAGTACCTACCTACTATAGCCATCTAGGGATATCTCTGCGAACTCGTGTTGCATTTAGTTTGCACCTAAACTACATATGTAGTGGTCAGATTTTGCGTAAAGAGGACTCGGTAGTAACAAAGTTCTGCGAGAGATAGCGTTACCTAATCGTATAGCCAAAGACATGTCTAGATACCCCTTTTGATGGTACGTATTTTTTACTTTTCCACTATATTTAACCAGTATATTATTATTTAACACATTTATTTATTTATACGAATGAATATGAACTAACCGAAAGTAGTTAAACCAATATCAATTTGCTGCTTGAGCTTAACACTCATATTCATTTCACATACAAAGTTTAAACCCCCCTTAAACCCCCTTAAATCCAAAATGTTCGTATTTTTTATAGCCTATGTCCTGACCAGAGGTCTGTTGAACCTGCTAGTGAAGTTTTTATCGAAATCGGTTCAGGCGTTTTGACGCCAACTCTCCCCATCCAAACAGACAAACAGACAAACAGACAAACAGACAAAAATTCTAAAAATTGTCGAAACGTGTTCTGTTATCGATTCTAAGAGCTACTAACTCATTTTTTTACTAATATCTCCAATGTACAGATTTTTTACCCTCTTCACCTTTATTATATGTATAGATAGATAGCTGTACCCGCGCGGCTTCGCTCGCGTGTGTTGCAGTTGATTCTGTTACTTTTCGTTATCCTCAACAGTCCATTGCTGAACGCTTTCTACTTGTAAAATTTTATAAAGTCAGTTTAGCAGTTTAGCTAAAACCGACTTCTTCCATATAACTTCGACATCCCAAAAGATCGACGGAAAGCGTCTAAGATTGGACTGTGTCAGCCATGGTCAAGATAAGCATGTGAGTGGGAAGATCTGGCGAGCTAAAAAGTCTTTTTCTCCCATCTTGAATGTTTAACCTAACAGTACTTGGTATACTTAGCAATAGTACGGTGCATTTTTTCTTTGTGCAGGGGGCGCCGCCCCCCGAGCCCCCTTTCTTTGCCGCCCGTCACGTGCTAAACCCTATCAAAACTCGTTTTCTCCCATCTTGAATGTTTAACCTAACAATTCTTGCTATACTTAGCAATAGTACGGTGAATTTTTTCTTTAAGCGGGGGGCACCGCCCCCCGAGCCCCCCTTGTTTACCGCCTATTCCGTGGTAAGCCCTATCAAAACTCTTTTTCTCCCATCTTAAATGATTAACCTAACAATTTTTGGTATAATTAGCAATACTGCGGTGTTTTTTTATGCGGGGGGCTCCGCCCCCCGAGCCCCCCTTTAATTGCGGCCCGTCACGTAATACACCCTGTCAAAACCCTTTTTCTTCCATCTTGAATGTTTAACCTAACAATTCTTGCTATACTTAGCAATAGTACGGTGAATTTTGTCTTTATGCGGGGGGCTCCGCCCCCCGAGCCCCCCTTGTTTACCGCCTATTCCGTGGTAAGCCCTATCAAAACTCTTTTTCTCCCATCTTAAATGATTAACCTAACAATTTTTGGTATCATTAGCAATACTACGTTGTTTTTTTATGCGGGGGGCTCCGCCTCCCGAGCCCCCCTTTAATTGCGGCCCGTCACGTGATACACCCTGTCAAAACCCTTTTTCTCCCATCTTGAATGTTTAACCTAACAGTTCTTGGTATACTTAGCAATATTACGAGGTATTTTTTATATATGCGGGGGGCTCCGCCCCCCGAGCCCCCCTTGTTTACCGCCTATTCCGTTGTAAGCCCTATCAAAACTCTTTTTCTCCCATCTTAAATGATTAACCTAACAATTTTTGGTATCATTAGCAATCTACGGTGTTTTTTCTTTATGCGGGGGGCTCCGCCCCCCGAGCCCCCCTTTTTTTACGGCCCGTCACGTGCTAAACCCTATTAAAACTCTTTTTCTCCCATCTTGAATGTTTAACCTAACAATTTTTGGTATACTTAGCAATAGTGCAGGGTGTTTTTTCTTTATGCGGGAGGCTCCGCCCCCCGAGCCCCCCTCGTTTACCGCCTATCCCGTGGTTAGCCCTATCAAAACTCTTTTTCTCCCATCTTAAATGATTAACCTAACAATTTTTGGTATAATTAGCAATACTACGGTGTTTTTTCTTTATGCCCGAACCCCCCTTTAATTGCGGCTCGTCACGTGATACACCCTGTCAAAACTCTTTTTCTCCCATCTTGATTGTTTAACCTAACAGTTCTTGGTATACTTAGCAATAGTGCAGGGTGTTTTTTCTTTATGCGGGGGCTCCGCCCCCCGAGCCCCCCTTTCTTTGCCGCCCGTCACGTGCTAAACCCTATCAAAACTCTTTTTCTCCCATCTTGAATGTTTAACCTAACAATTCTTGCTATGCTTAGCAATAGTGCAGGGTGTTTTTTCTTTATGCGGGGGGCACCGCCCCCCGAGCCCCCCTTTCTTTGCCGCCTATCCCGTGGTAAGCCCTATCAAAACTCTTTTTCTCCCATCTTAAATGATTAACCTAACAATTTTTGGTATAATTAGCAATACTACGGTGTTTTTTCTTTATGCCCGAACCCCCCTTTAATTGCGGCTCGTCACGTGATACACCCTGTCAAAACTCTTTTTCTCCCATCTTGATTGTTTAACCTAACAGTTCTTGGTATACTTAGCAATAGTGCAGGGTGTTTTTTCTTTATGCGGGGGCTCCGCCCCCCGAGCCCCCCTTTCTTTGCCGCCCGTCACGTGCTAAACCCTATCAAAACTATTTTTCTCCCATTTTTAATGTTTAACCTAACAATTCTTGGTATAATTAGCAATAGTACGGTGTGTTTTTTTTATGCGGGGGGCTCCGCCCCCCGAGCCCCCCTTTGTTTGCGGCCCGGCACGTGATATACCCTGTCAAAACTCTTTTTCTCCCATCTTGATTGTTTAACCTAACAGTTCTTGGTATACTTAGCAATAGTACAGTGAATTTTTCCTTTATGCGGGGGGCTCCGCCCCCCGAGCCCCTCTTTTTTTACGGCCCGTCACGTGCTAAACCCTATTAAAACTCTTTTTCTCCCATCTTGAATGTTTAACCTAACAATTTTTGGTATACTTAGCAATAGTGCAGGGTGTTTTTTCTTTATGCGGGGGGCTCCGCCCCCCGAGCCCCCCTCGTTTACCGCCTATCCCGTGGTAAGCCCTATCAAAACTCTTTTTCTCCCATCTTAAATGATTAACCTAACAATTTTTGGTATAATTAGCAATACTACGGTGTTTTTTCTTTATGCCCGAACCCCCCTTTAATTGCGGCTCGTCACGTGATACACCCTGTCAAAACTCTTTTTCTCCCATCTTGATTGTTTAACCTAACAGTTCTTGGTATACTTAGCAATAGTGCAGGGTGTTTTTTCTTTATGCGGGGGGCTCCGCCCCCCGAGCCTCCCTTTCTTTGCCGCCCGTCACGTGCTAAACCCTATCAAAACTCTTTTTCTCCCATCTTGATTGTTTAACCTAACAATTCTTGCTATACTTAGCAATAGTACGGAGTATTTTTTCTTTATGCGGGGGGCTCCGCCCCCCGAGCCCCCATTTCTTTGCCGCCTGTCACGTGCTAAACCCTATCAAAACTCTGTTTCTCCCATTTTTAATGTTTAACCTAACAATTCTTGGTATACTTAGCAATAGTACAGTGGATTTTTGCTTTATGCGGGGGGCTCCGCCCCCCCAGCCCCCCTTTGTTTGCGGCCCGGCACGTGATATACCCTGTCAAAACTCTTTTTCTCCCATCTTGAATGTTTAATCTAACAATTTTTGGTACAATTAGCAATAGTCCGGTGGGTTTTTTTCCTTTTTCGCGGGGTGCTCCCCGACCCCCTCCCCCTTTTATCAACCACCTCGTGGAAAATTCTCCCATCTTGAACATTCAAACATTTTTGGTAACAATAGCAATAGTAGTGTGTTTTTCTTTATGCGAGTCCCCTTTAACCATCTATTACGTAAATTCTATCAAAACTGATTTTTCTTCCGTCTTTAACATTCAACTTAACAGTTTGTTGAATTTTGTAATTCTAATTTATTTTTTCCCCTTGCATAGGCTTATATTGGCCATATGGTTGACGACTGGTAGAGAATACAATTTGGTATTATACTTACTCGCCATTTCGTGCAATATCATCAGTGTTTTCAACAGCTCTGTTGATGAGATAGGCGTTGCTAAGCAACCGCGTGCTAGCGCGCCAGGCCGCAGCAAAAAGAAGTAAGAAAGAGGTAGCATAGATAGTACCTACCTACTATAGCCATCTAGGGATATCTCTGCGAACTCGTGTTGCATTTAGTTTGCACCTAAACTACATATGTAGTGGTCAGATTTTGCGTAAAGAGGACTCGGTAGTAACAAAGTTCTGCGAGAGATAGCGTTACCTAATCGTATAGCCAAAGACATGTCTAGATACCCCTTTTGATGGTACGTATTTTTTACTTTTCCACTATATTTAACCAGTATATTATTATTTAACACATTTATTTATTTATACGAATGAATATGAACTAACCGAAAGTAGTTAAACCAATATCAATTTGCTGCTTGAGCTTAACACTCATATTCATTTCACATACAAAGTTTAAACCCCCCTTAAACCCCCTTAAATCCAAAATGTTCGTATTTTTTATAGCCTATGTCCTGACCAGAGGTCTGTTGAACCTGCTAGTGAAGTTTTTATCGAAATCGGTTCAGGCGTTTTGACGCCAACTCTCCCCATCCAAACAGACAAACAGACAAACAGACAAACAGACAAAAATTCTAAAATTGTCGAAACGTGTTCTGTTATCGATTCTAAGAGCTACTAACTCATTTTTTTACTAATATCTCCAATGTACAGATTTTTTACCCTCTTCACCTTTATTATATGTATAGATTGTTTCATTTAATTCATTTGTTAATGTTATATGTATTTCAGATGGTTCGAATATTTTTAGGGTTCCATAGATAAAGAAGCAAATCTTTTGTTTATTTGTTTTCAAATAAATATCCTCATAAAAAAAAACGTTAGTGTTTGAAGGATACGCCCTGATGTATGGGTATTGTAAAACTTTTCTTTCTGCAGTTCACGCGTTATAAATACATATACAACATTTCAGAGGTATGCAGCATTTCAGTATAACGACTATTTTCATTGCTTTTGAGGCTGATGCCTGAGGTTTAAATGTCATCTAAGGCTAATTGTTGACAGATGAGCGGTGCTATCCCAGCTTCGAAGAAGTCTTATCGATGCAGCAGGCAGCACTGCTGGGACTGACGCCGCAGCAGCTCGTGCTGCTCATGGCATTCGTAGACACACTACGGCGTCAGCGGCAGCGCTCCCAGAAACACATGGTCAGTGTCTATGAGTGTGTCTAGTGAAATGAGCGGTACTTCTCCAGCTATGAGGAAGTCTTATCGATGCAGCAGGCGACTCTGGTGGGGCTGACGCTGCACCAACTCGTGCTGCTCATGGCGTTCGTAGGCACACTACGGCGTCAGCGGCAGCGCTGCCAGAAACACTTGACAGATCAGACTTGTTACCAAACCAAAATCAATTGCTGTTTCTTAAATATACTTGGATGTATACATGCAGGGATTTAACTTATATAACCCCTGGATAACTGCATCGCTATTCAGTGTTGCATAGTGTGATGCAGTAACTCGATCATTTATTTATCTAATACTCCACCTAGTAACAAATAGCGTACTAGTAGTACACTAGTAGCTGTACTAGACATTTTCTCTTACATTTTCGGTATCTTTAGGGGGCTGTGAGGGCTTTCGGACAGAGGGCGCAATTGACTTGAGCTTCAAAAAGTTGCTGTGCTGTGCTGTTCTACTATATAAGTTTCTCTATGCTAATACGTAAAATGCATTTTTCATAAATTTATATGACTTAAGACTACTGACTATAAGACTTAAGTTAATTTCATTTAAATTTCAGGAGTGTGCGTTTTGCAAGAACAACGGTTCCCCAGCGTCCTGGTACAGCTCCCACTTATTACGCGATCGGCGACGCGTGCGCTGCCCCGTGCTGCGCGCGCTGCGCTGTCCGCGCTGCGGCGCCACCGGCGACCATGCGCACACGCCCAAGTACTGCCCCGAGAATCTGTTCTCAGGTATGTGAAGATAGGCTATTGGCTATGAGCACACCATCGCGCCTATGGTTAGAGTGAGACACATTCTTCTCGGGCTTGAAGCTATGTAAATGTGTAGGTGTGGCGCGTAAACGTGAGGAATATCGGCTTATTTATTTAATCGTGTGGCATGCCTACATTATAAACAGAAACAAAAGCAAATATAAGTAAAGATTAAGACCAGTCAGCCAGTGATGGCCTCGGCTTATGATCCAATCACAGTTTGTGTCTCAGCATTTGGGTATCCATAATTATTTTATATGTATATCCCTATTAGATCAAGAGTAAGCCGCAGGCATCAACCCTACCTCATCGAGTAGCAGTGTGTGCGTTTTGCATGAAAGGCCTTACTACATAAACATATATACATTTTAATTAACAAATCGTCCCTGGGTTGTGACAAATCGACAATCGTGACAATCTTTTACCAAAATCCATAGTCGAAAATTAAATAATGTATGACTTTTCTTTTGCATGTGCCATTTCACTATTCGATTGTCGATAAACAATTTCATCTGATCTGAAGCTTTAAAATTGTTTTATGAAACATTCGATACTAATACGTTGCTACGACGTAACACCCGTTTCTGCTTCGATTTTTTTTTCTAAAGAGGGCTTTCGTAACTTCGAATCACAATCGATGTCAAAAACCAGGAAGGAAACAGTCAAATATATTTTAGATCGAAAGAACGAGAGCTTTGTCTGTTCCATTTACATGAATAACCGAAATAAACGATTTCAATGTTACGCACGTTTGCTGAAACCTATTGATTGATATTTAAATTACCAAAAACTTGCAACAAATTAATTTGGTCGTAGGACGGTAAAATTTAGTTACAATATTTTTTTCTAATTTTTAATCACTTCCTAATTATTTATTTTTTGTTTCAGATTCGTGGAATTTCCCTTAAATATATAGCCCTTTATTTTAATGTCAGGGGTTACACGATGACTATCAAATTCCTTTTATTACAACGTTGAATAGGTAACTTTTTACTGGAAATAAAGTAGAATTTACCTGTTTTGTTTTCAAAGGCTTTACATTATTCCACAACATTTTCAGAATCCCCTAACGGTTTCCAAAGTTTAGTTATTTGGAGTAAGTTAGATTTGGGGCTTTACTTACTAAGTGCCGCTTAAAATATTAAGCTTAAACAATACAAGTTTGATTACTAAAGTGGTTTCCAAAATTAGATGTAATAATTTGAGAGCGTGTTGAAAATATTTGGTTGATTTGGTTTTCAGCGAATTGATTCGTAGATGTACTAGATGTAGGAAGCGAATTGACTCATGTATTAAAAGGTATTGTTGTAAAAAAGCTCTTCGTTTATAAGTAAATAAATAGGTAATAAGTACATAGATATTACGGGTATATTACCTATTAGGTATATGTAATATAATATATTAATGAAAACTCTAAATTAGTTTAATATCGATCATCATATGTATAACAACACGATATATATGTAATTTAATACCGTAGATATAGTACATTACTACAGAGGCCGGGAAGTAGGGGGTTGCCGGCTGAGTTATATAGGATAGTTACGAGGCTGGCAACCCCTTTTCACGCCGAGGTATGTATATTGCTTTTCTTAAACATGCAATGAAATAAATATGAAAATTATCCAATTTTTTCTCCGACATACGTAGTCTACTCGTAAACTTGTATTAATAATGTATATGGTAACTGAATAAATTCAGAACGTTACAAACAAAAATAAAAAAAAAATAAAAAAAAAAACAAAAAAAAATTAAAAAAAAACAAAAAAATTTTGTTTAAAATAATTTTTCAAAAAAAAAACAAAAATTAATTTGCAAAAAAAGAATTATACAAAAAAAAAATCCAAAAAAACAACAAAAAAAATTGGAAAAAATTATATTATGATGATTTTTGTTTTTTTTTTATATGCATAAGTAGTGGCAGAATGTCAAATGAACCAAAAAGTAAATATCGCTTATAACCTTAAATGGCTGAATGCCATGATCCTGTGCCACAAACATATGTGGAATGGAAATTAAAAAAAAATTACTTCCCGGCCTAGGCCTTCAATTTTATATGAAAATCGTTACCTGTTCTCTGGAGTTGATCCGCCCTAAACGTGATACTTTGAAGCCTATTATGACGTACATAACGAAGACATTTCATTGCATGTTTGAGAAAAATAAGTAAGTAAATAAGCATACTTATTTTCTATATGGTAATACTATTTTCAAAAAGGTTATAGTCTGTCTGGAAAGAAAATTGTCCTAGAATGTATGAGCTCCCTATAAACCATGACTACTTTTTATTCCGGACAAACTCTATTTTCGTAAGATAATGGAGGTATTATTCCATTACATCTTAGACAAGTTTTATATTTACTGTGGATGAACGACCTTTCCATAGGTTAATCTCTCCTAGCCTACAAAATAGAAACTAAATATGGAAATAGATTGACGACAAAACTGATACAATATCCTTTCCATTTCCCAGTTTTCCCTATTCCTTTGTATATCGAATTAACCCCAGTTTACTCCCACGGCCAATGTAATCGTTGAACGAATTATCAATAGGCTCATGTATTTACCCCATATTATGGGGACCCCCATGTACATACTCCATTCAAAAAAAGGAAGGAACGTGTTTCTGATACAATAACCAGTAAATTGGACCAATTTCGTGCCTGGAATTATCCTTATTGGAATTAGAGCTGTGACATGCGTAACTGAGTTCAACTCCTTGCGGTGACAGCAGTCAGGCGAGTCGATATGAGTGGGAGCGAGAGATCTTCGTGGCGTCTTACTCCTACGCAATGAACTGACGCAGGAGTCAATTTGAAGGTTATGTATGATGTGCCGAAAAGCTGTTTTAGGAGGTTTTGAGTTTTAAGTTCACGGGTTTAACAAAACAAATTAAGGGGGTTAATCATAACATTCATACCCAATATTACCTATTATACCTACTCTAACAAAATGGGCACACAAAAATACCTACTTCACTTTTTTTAATAATTTATTCATATCGTAGTATACTTATAAAAAATACGTGCGAAAAATCTTAAAATAAACTAGCTACAAATAAAACTACTTAAAAATAATATCTTAAAATTTTAAATCTAGTCATCTTCTGGAATCGCTGATTTCGGCAGGAATCGGTATTAGTACTAGAGGACGTTCGTGAATGTAATTAGTATCGGTAATCGATATTGTAAATTAAATTTTACGGCGCACCACAGAGGTTTCTTTATTTAGCCCGTTACTCGTTAGCTTATCGTTTCTGAACATATTATAGGGAAATTATTATATGAGTGTATAAAGACATGTAAATCTCATGGAAAATAGAACGACGTCTTAAGATTCGCCAGGACGCTCGCGTGAACTCGCGTCCCCATACAAACGTAGTTCTCTCATTTTAAAACGACATGCTTTAGAACTAGGGCATCCAATCCCGCAGCCTTTAGGCAATCTCGGTATTTGCGGGATCATGCATTTTTAATCCCGCGGGATCTCGGTATTTGCGGGATCTCGCATAAAAATAGGTAGTACTTCGTATGTAAAAGTATAAAGTAATCCAAATCTTTTTATTGTTTAGACCGGGCAAAAGCATCCCTCTTTCCTACCATTTGGATCTGTTCCGCTTCACAATATTATGTGGGATCCAGTCTGTGGAAAGATTAGCCCAGTATTAATACAAGATTTGTAACCAAGACATTATTCTTCCTCTGGGATTTCTTCCTGCTTAAATTGTTCCCTGTATGATTCGCTGTAATTCGTTCTGTGAACTTCACATCATTTATGTGGCCGAACGATTCAAGTTGCCTTTTTTTTTATTAAAACACTACACTATGAACAATAAAACTATACCTAAAATAAAAATTAAAAGCTGAAAATGTAAAAATAAACTTAAGAACAAACTATAAGTAGAAAATTTGCCCCAAATCGCCGTCTATTGGCAGCATTATCTTTATTGTGTTTACGACTACCAAAGATTCAATATGAGCGAGTTAAAATATGCAGCATATGAATACCGAAACGTCTGCACTTTAAAGAAAATTAGAGATTGCGCTTCATTATCATCGTCTTCATGGGCCAGAAGTTCTTTTAGGCATTTACGATACGATGATCGATTGCTTGTTTTCGAAGACTGTTACTTTACTGTAGTTTAATCTTGTCAAATTGTCCATCTACTTCACCCAATATTTTACGCATTTGGTTATCCTTTGGTCCAAGGCATTTACATATATTGATAAACAACAAAATCATAAGAAATTATTGGAATAATAACTAAGATTAATATTTATTTTTGTTATCAAAGTTAGACTTTAAAGTCCCGCAATCCCGCGGATCCCGCGCTTGTAATCCCGCAGCGAGCGGGATTGAAAAATGGCGCGGGATCCCGCAATACCGAGATCTCGGTATTGCGGGATTGGATGCCCTATTTAGAACCACGAAATTTGGCATAGGCATTTAAGTAGTAAAGATATATGTCGGTAATTTGTTTTCGTTGCTAAATATTGTAATACAAATAAAATACAGCAAAAATAAGTTTTGTATGTAAATCTGTATCTGGCTGTATTTTTTTTGTATTACAATTTTGAGCAACGAAGACAAATTACCGACATAGATCTGTACTACTAGAATGCGCATGCCAAATTTTGTGGTTCTAAAGCATGTCGTTTTAAAATGAGAGCTGAACTACGTTTGTATGGGAACGCGAGCGTCCTGGCGACTCTTAAGACTGCGTCGACCGTCCACTGCCCTCATTAGGTGGATTGTGTTTCATAATAAACGAATCAGTTTCTGTATACCTACTTGATGCCTCATAATTCCTAGTCCTAATAATTATTGCGGAATTATTGGGACTACTAATAATAAATTAGTAGTCCTAATAATTCCGCAACTTATGATATGTGATACAGTTTTATATTATTTATATTACTTTTGGCTTCATCACCTAAACGGACAAAGTGGCCACCATTTTGAGTTTAGGTAATGAAGCAAATATACCTAAGTTACGGAATTAGTAGGACTACAACTGAACATGAGGGATTATACAGAAATTGTTTCGTCTATTAGGAAGCACAATCCGCCCAATGAGGGCGCCACTGGACGGTCCACACAGTCTTGAGACGTCATTCTATTTTCCATGACATTTATTTACATGTCTTTATCTACACCCATATCATAAATACCCTATAACATGTTCAGAAACGATAATAATTAATTTCATACATCCATGGATAATATAATGCTTTAATTTCCAAGTAAATATAAGGTGCGTTGGGATAAGATTGAAAGGGTTTAAGACAAGATAAGTAGTGTTTTCATTAAAGCTTCATTGTCGAAACGACATAAGGACCAGGTACACGAAACTATGTTTTAAGTATAGAGAAAATATTTTTCTTTACGTTCAATTTAAAAAAAAAAGTTTTTTTGCGATACTTTAAACATTAAAAAGTTTTGAATAAAGTTACACTTTTGACTAAAGAAACCTGGGTCAAACCGGAATGGTGCTGGGATAAGATCAATATAGTTTTTTAAATCGTTTGTACACGTCGTAGGTACCTATATTTGAAGCATACACTCCCACGGTATGGCAACGTAGCTACATATTTAAAACTTTAATTCAAATTTGAAAAAGGCATTCAATTCAATTCAATTTGTTTATTTATCAACCAAGTGGGTCATTATTTACCGCTAAAATTAGATTTTCCAAAAAGTGATATTTCAATCTTATCCCATTTTGAGGTGAAGTGAACTAGGGCTCTCAAACTACTGACATGTTCGAAACATAACCATAAAAAATAAAAATAAGTTTAAAATAGAGTCCTGTTTAGTTTAAATAATGTACTGTAGAGGAAGTATAACTAACCTCAACATTATTACGTCTACTCGCAGTACCTAGGTATATTACGAGCAACAAGTTATGCCTCTATATTTTGAGTACCACTTGCTATGTTAAAATGAGAAAGAAATATTGCCGTCCCACAAAAAGTAGCCGGGTCAAGATAATCTCTCCGCAAATAATAAAGATAATCGAACGAGCGGAGCGTAAGCGAAGATCGTTCTTACAAACAACAACTGTCACCTGGCTACTGGGACGTCTCGGCATTTGGATGGCTTTTTGATTTAGATAGTTTGTCCGACGATAACTTTAGTAACGATTTTCCGATCTTTATGAAATTTGTTGGGGTTGTAGCAGAGACCAACAAAATTTGCGAGTTCGTATATGAGCTGGATTGAGACGGGGGTTTTGAAATTAGAAGGCCTAAAAAGGTTTTGTAAAGGGGTCCTGTTACATTGGTCATCTTATTTGCTACTTTTACGAGCAAGTATGGTTGAGTTTGGTATCAAACGAAAGGTATTGATTAACACTCTCGTCAAATCCTTATTAACTGCTTACTGTTTCATAACAATTAGCAACATAAAATTGATTTCAAAAATATTTTCTATTATATTTTGATTTTGGTGTAAATATTTTGACAACTGACTTTTTTTTTAATTTATTAGAGCTTTGGCTGCTAGGGCCATCAGCATACTGACATTAACACATTAGTTAGAGAGAGTTACCATAGACGCACAATGATGGTAACCGAAACCTATATAGGTGGTCCACAGATGAGAACGACATGTCAAAGCAACAGAGTGAGAGGCATTTGAGAGGTGGATTTAAATTTAGATGAGACAAAAACTGTCAAATCTGAAGCAATTTCGTCGCGGTAAAATTTTGCGCATCAACCGCACAATTTAATATGGACGTTTAGTTTCACCGTGATGGTTAGTTGAGAAAAAAATACCCGATACCTATTTTTGGTATTTGTAGTAATTGCACATTTATGGCGAAACACAAGATTCGCGAGTTCACAGTTCGGGGCGAACTACTAGTGTAAATCCTCATTGACAGGTGATTCCAGTAACAATAACGAGCAAACGTATCAACTCAAGAATATTTTCTTATAGCTCCACTGAAAAGGAAGTTACAGAACATGGGGTAAGATAAAAAGACAGGATTTGATGTCGAAAAACACACCTTGTCGAATATTGACATTAACTCATTTCCACTCTCAATTAGCGGACGGAACCGGCTGAAGGGCGGGGAACAACAAAATGGAGTTCCCAATAAAGTGGCCAGGAACAAAAAATGTGCCAGAAGCCAGAAGTAGGGAGCTAAAACGGTTTTTTCTCTTCTTCCGTTTTTCATCTTACCCCAACGCACCCTTAACCAAATTCTACTCCTCGTTCACATTTGGTTAACTTCTATGCGGGTGTTCTAATTTAATTATAATTCTTATTGTTACCTACACGTGCTTATTAACTCTGATTTCGACGATTCGTTACTTTAACTTAAAAAGGACGCAAGGCTCGCAATACATTTGTATAAGTAGTTTTCGGAATATGGATATTTGAAGTCCTGAGTACGAGTATGATTTTAGTAGGTACCTCTCTATAATACTTATACAGAATATTATATTTACTACTTACTATACTTATACCTATACAATAAAGAAGTTACATAACATAATATAATACCGAACGTCAAAAGAAATGGCAATTAAATGAAAGCAAATTAATAATACTATTTTATGGGGGGGTTTATGTAAAAGTAATGAAATAGCTAACTTAAAACGTGATAATCACTTTTAGTGATGAAATTGAAGACATGGCTGGAAAGACCAAAACCTGGACCAGATTAGTACCTACACAAGAAGGAAGAGTGGAGAAGAATGGGGGAGGCCTTTGCCTGAAGGCACACAGAATCTGTTACTGTAGATTCAGGAAAACTAAAATATATATATAATCTGTATTTCTGATGTAAGGCTATAAATAAATAAATAAACACTTTTAGTCTTATTTATAATTGGTTTTAGCAGAGCTCACTTAAAACTTGTAAACCAGCTTTCAGTCATACTTCCACGTATGGACGGAGTTAGCACTCTATTTAAGCTTTCTTATATTTATTAGATTATATTCCGACAAGAAATTGAAGAAATTAAAAAGGCAACATCGCAGTGTCGTCCCGTTTTCTTAGACTGATTTGAAAGGGACGACACGATGTTGCCACTTTTTAATTTTTACAATTTCTTGTCGGAAATATAAATATGTTAACGCATTTTACATTTTGATGTGACATAGGTATTTTTTGGCATGGTCTTAAGAGATTAAACCCCGAGAATTTCGTGCCAACCCTTCAAATGAATGAAATTACATGATCTCGTATGAGAAGGGATCGCTTGCTTTGTAATAATTGTATTGTAAATTGTAATACCCACATATATGAATATGACGTATTTCTCGTACTCGTATTGGGAGCACACTTGAATGGAATTCAGCGCTGAATTCTGCTATGATAGACATCCAAGCGAAACAATCTAATTTCCGGTTGAATTTTAGTATGATGTACATAAGTTGCCACGAATATTGATTTCTATTCTATTCTATTCTAATTTTGTATTGACAAAATTCACCTTCCACTAACAATTCCGCTATCCAGCAGCAGATTTTTGTCTATGATAACTGAGAATTCCACTAAAGTGTGGTTTAATTGTTTTCAACCGACTTCAAGATTTCGGACTTCGGAGAATTTCAAGAAGGAGGAGGTTCTCAGTTGTTCGGGATCTTTCGTTTTTTTTGCTATGAAAGAGCATACTTAAATTCACAGATGGTCCCATTGTCACCAGGTCCGGATCGGGTGATGGGATCCTGGAGAAATCGAGGGAACTCTTTAATTACTTATTATAGGCACGGCATTTCACTTTTTTCTTACAACAACTCGGGCATTTCTTCCCGGAAAAGCGGAGCCTAAGTGAATTCGGTTCTGTTTTTGTTTAAGATTCCTAGAAAGGTTAATAGATATTAAATTAAGTTAGAAGCAGAAGTGTTTATGTAAGTGAGTGAAGTATTTACTTACCCAAATTAGAATTAAAAGGGTTTGGTAGAAACGCAATTGTTAAGTTTTTAATATCGATTTGTTTTAAAAACGTACTTATACAGTTTATGAAATACTGTTTACATATTCGTAATAAAATATCATAAACTAGTTATTTTGTTGAAGATAATAATAATTTATCATCAACTTGAGAAGAGCCCTGACAACTAATTAGTAATTGCAATCGTGACATAATGAATAACTTTTCAGCACAACGTTTAGTAACTCTCACAGGTGCGGTGTACTGTACCTATTTCCTGAATTTTCATGAATTATGATTGATTTTCGTGGAACCTATAGGTTTCACGGTGCGTTGATTGTTGATTGAGTGGGCTGGGGTGTACAATAGAACACAACACATATACGATTCCAATATTACCTAAACAATATTATTTTGTAACAACGAGATTCAGTAGGGTTTCTTTTCAAACGACTTCAAGATTTCGACGGAGGGTATTCTCAATTCGTCATTTTAGTTTTTTTTTTCTATTTTCATTAGTGTAATCATTAATTAAGATTTTTTTTAAGTTACACTTAACTGTGACCCAATAATTAATTTTTGAAAATGTTATCAGCAGCAATGTACTGCAAACATGGTATTGAAAGTAACTGTCAACGAGCGTTTAACGCGAGTGTGTTTGCATTACATTGCAGGCCGAATTATTTTGTATGGATAAAATTTTAATTGCAATTCTAAGTAAAAGTTACCTAATTATATTTCTTATATCCTATACTAATCACCGTTAAGAGATTCGCCCGTATTAGATTTACACACTGTATACCTATACTTACTAATTACTATTTACCTACAATTAATCCTTTTATAATTTAATACTTACATATTTAAATGATTCCGTTAATCACTTAATGATTATTAACACACAATATGCACCAAACGTAGCCTACGTTGGCATTATGTGGTTTAGTTTAAACAACCTTATTCACAGACGTCAAAGTGGTGAGAGACACTTCGTAAAAAAAAAGTATCAGAAAAAAAAACTTATCAGTCAATATTTTGCAATCCAAGTGGCACAGAGAGCCATGGAGCGCGCCATGCTCAACATCAAGCTTCAGGACCGAGTAAGGAATGTCGAGATCCGGCGTCGCACCAAGGTGCAAGACGTGGGATACGTCATTACCAAACTAAAATGGAGCTGGGCGGGACATGTTGCTAGGCAGACTGATGACAGGTGGACCAAAATGTTGACAGAGTGGTGGCCGCTTTCAGATGAAAGAAGCCCCTGGCGTCCGTTAGCTAGATGGGTAGACGACGTTCGGAAGGTTGCGGGTCACTTTTGGATGAGGTTGGCTCAGAACCGGGACAAGTGGCGTACACGAAGAGAGGCCTATGCTCAGCAGTGGGCGATAAAAAGGCTGAAATGATGAATGATGATTTTGCAATAGTTTTAAAAACATCGATTTTTCATGTCCAAAAGGCATTCAAGAACAACAAAAAAAAACAAAAAAAATATTTTTTTTGCTAATTTAGCCAAAAGTCATTATGGCATTTTTCGCATTTTATCCTTAGGAGTGCGTGGTTATAGTTTGTCGGTACTCCTTCCCACCGACCCCACCGTGTATACTATCCGTTGCTATTGAATACTGACGTCAATACAATTAAAATAATAAATCTTACTTGATAAGACTTTAGCTTAACGAAACAGCCACAATGTCATAATTTTATCAAGAGTCCTTGATCCAATTTAGTTCTCCATGATAATTTATCATGCGTTGCTGGTTGCAAAGGAAATGCAACAAGTGCATACAACAACATTAGTAGCGCCATCTACCGGACAGCGTTGGAAGCTACCAGGAGTTCAGAAGCTACGAGATGGTTCGAGTACGTGAACGTGACGAACGTGAGTCAGTTAGTTAACAGTTAACGTGTTGGTTACACAGATGGCACTTAGCTTGGTACCTCTACTTAGAGGCTCAAAACACACTTAAGCGGAATTAAGCAAATTCGTAGGCAAATTTGTCGATGGTAGCTTAAATTTGTCTATGGCCTCATTACTGCCTCCATTCCGCTCAAGTGTGTGGTGAACCTTAAATAGGCTCAAATCACACCTAGCGGAATGGAAGTAGTAATGTATGGAGCTTTGTCGATGGTAGCTTAAATTTGTCTATGGCCCCCATACATTACTGCCTCCATTCCGCTAGGTGTGTTTTGAGCCTACAGACTACAGTGCCTTAAATTGTTAATATTTTTTTTAAGTATATTTAGGGACTTAGTAAACCTTATACTATGAGGATGAATACAGAAATATAGTTCTGTGGGTTTGGGTACCATCCATGCGACGATATATTTTCGTACTTATACAGGTTGGCCAAAAAAGAACTAAATTCCCGTTGGCAGAAAGCATACTGTAAGGTTCTGGGACGCTGACGCTACCAATGCTCCCTAGATTGTTTTGGAACCTCTCAGATCGTTTCAAACGTCAATTCAAATGACGATATAAATGATATACTTACCTGATTAATTCTTAGGGTAAGTATACTGACGAACAGTGGCGTAGCACCCACTTAGGGGTGTCACCCGTGCGGAGTCAGGTAACTGTGACTTTCAGGCAACCGCATTGTAAATCGGCAGCAGCAGCATCCATGCTAGCTACGCCACTGCTGGAGAAGTACAAAATGCGCAACGTAATGAAAATATAAGCGGCTGTTTTCCTGCGGAATTCAACAACATAGAAAAAAAATCAACACTGCGTACTGTTCCACCCAGTTTTTTTTTTTTTGATTGTGGATTATTTTATATGTATTGCTTTGCTGAACATTTAAATTCACAGGTCAACTGTGTGGTGTGTCTGTAAGGCGCAACACACAGTGGAATTCAGGCCAGATCTCAGTGGAATTTTCGTGTGAAAAGTCAGGCAGAGGTCGTGTCTATAAGGTGGATTGGTGACTGAATTTGTGTATGGAGCTCATAGTGCTCATACACATAATTCAGCGGGAAAGAAGAATTGTCCCGCCATCCGGCAGATTCTTGTTTATGACCGACTGAATTCCGCTGGGAACTCCGCTAAGCCTAAGGCCAATTTGTATTCTGTCCATACGCAAGTCCTGGAAGTCGAATTATTAGTCAAACCAGTGTATTTAGACCTCCAAATCCGCTAATACTTGAACCGGGTTATTACACTAGTTCTGCCGACTAGTAGCGCAGAAGGCTACTGGAATGGCGCATGGTATTGTCGTGCTGGGGCCGGGCCGCGCGCGTGCGCCGCCCCGCCGCCGGCGCCCGCGCCGCGCTCACACGTCATACGTCAGTTCGATGTAACACCGAGCGGTCGTGTTCTTCAGGGCTCATTGTAGTTCGCACGAAAGCCCTAAACCAGTGTCTATTCAAATGTAGTCGCCCTGCTGGTTACATTAAGAGCCTTCAGAAGTTCGAGAGGAAAACCGATGAAAACGTAAGTCCGATTTCCATATTGCACAATTTTCACGCGTTCCACGAGTTTTTCGTGATAAGAAATTTTCCGAGAATCATGTCATGTCGCTAAGTGTATTTCTTGTATGTGGGCAACATTTCATTGCAGCGTCCTTACGTTAACTTTCTCTTTGGTTAGCTTGTTTCAAAGCAAAGTCATGCTTTGTGCCTCAGAAATAATTGTTCAAGCAAGAAAAACACTTTGAAACGCTTGCATTTTAGATCGTACGTGCAGCCTTGACTAAAGTTAATTGAAATTGTTAATAGCTTCCTGACAAAATGTATGGATTGAACGATTAGCGTCTAGACAGGGTACTTGACCCCATTGTGGACCGCACAATATCCCCGCATTCGGTCCACGCACGTGGTGGATAAATTTAGACCACACCGTGGGGCCAGTTCCCATACCATCAATGATTAAGTCGACCATTACCTAGTTATCAAAATGTCCGCGAGTTGACTCTACATGGCTGCAAGTTTACCAAACAATGAAAGAGAAAGGCTTTTAGTAGAGCTATAATTTCATACGCAAATATTCCATCTACTTATTCAATTTAATTCAATTCAATCGTTTTTTATCTGCTCGTGAGAACGCTGTGGTGATTTATTTAATTAATGGTCATCCACATGGCGGCGATGCGGTTCGCCACCCATCCCATCACGTCTCGTTCTTCACGGGGGCGAGAAGTGGTTCACGGAGAGCCGTTTTGCTGCATTGATCGTAGCAAATGGAAATCCGTGATCTCTGCCCTCTGCCTACCCCTTTTGGGATATAGGTGTGATTGTATGTATGTTGTATGTATGTCAATCGTTTATTCATAAAACATACATTTTACATACCTACGCGCGCTCTTCGTTTTAGGTAGAGCATTTAAAAACCTTTCCATTTGCTAACCCTCGTTAAAACTATCGTTCCTACTAAAAAAATAGCAGCCATTAACTACATATAAATGCAATTATTCACTCTTGTTTAACAGTTTAAAGATAAATAAATTATGCCAAGACCTTCCGAGTTGAATTTGAATAATTTAGAAAAGACAATGCAAGGTTGCAATATTTACATTACAATATTGTCAAAAATAATAATTAGTTATATTAGAAGCTACCTAAGCTGGCTATTACGGTTATGTTTTAAGGATGAGGAAAGTTTTAGGAGGAAAACGAGTACCGTGTCTGATCAGCACATAAACACTTAAATAGGTATGTAAACAGGTTAAAACGTAGGTACCTAGGTTCTCCGGTTAAATTAATAATTAGGTACCTATGCATGTTTGACTTAGGTTTATAGCCCTCCAAACGAAGGAAAACTTAGGGGAAATAATTCGTGTATAGCTGAATTTTGGTATAGTTGTAGATAAAGGTGTCTTACACAACATACTAAAAGTACTCATGGATAGGGGTGCCGCTAACGGGGAGAGGGGGGTGTAAAGGTCCCCTTTTTTGGCTTTTCGTAAATAACTCAGTAGCGGTGGCTCATATGAAAAAATGTTCTTCTACTTAATTAATCCACAAATAATTTTCTACAAAAAAGGTTCTTTACACCTTTTTGCTGGGATCAATGTATAATGAGATTTCGAGGAAATACTATAATCACTTTCGGAGCTATTATTTACGAAACTATTAGTTTTGTCTAAAAATTGTTTTAGAAAACCCATATTTATATTAAAATACCTATCCAACGATACCCCACACATTAGGGGTGGATTAAAAATAGAATTTACCCCCCACTTCATGTGTTCGGGAGGTACCCTAAAAAATAATATTTTTTCAGATTTTGTTTTAAAACTTTGTCTGCGTGTTCAAAACACATACTCATACGAAGTTTAACTATTCAAGTACTAACCATCACTGAGCAGGTTGAAGAGGGTATTTTTTTACTTTTTATTTTTTATGCCACGACGGTGGCAAACAAGCATACGACCCGTCTGATGGTAAGCAGTTCCCATAGCCTATGGACGCCTGCAATCAATTTCCTAACCTTATAGTTTCGCTGTCCGTTTGTCCCAGTCTATCCGTTCACGGCTTTGCGCAGTGATGGTTAGTACTAGAATAGTTAAACTTCGTATGAGTATGTGTTTTGAATACGCAGACAAAGTTTTAAAACAAAATCTAAAAAAATAATTTTTTTTAGGGTAGCTCCCGAACACATGAAGTGGGGGGTAAATTATGTTTTTTAAATCCCACCTAATGTGTGGGGTGTCGTTGGATAGGTCTTTTAATATAAATATGGGTTTTCTAAAACAATTTTTAGACAAAACTAATAGTTTCGTAAATAAAAGCTCCGAAAGTTTCTGAAAGTGATTATCGTATTTCTTCGAAATCTCATTATACATTGATCTCAGCAAAAAAGTGTAAAGAACCTTTTTTGTACAAAATCATTTGTGGATTAATTAAGTAGAAGAACATTTTTTCGTATGAGCCACCGCTACTGAGTTATTTACGAAAAGCCAAAAAAGGGGACCTTTACACCCCCCTCTCCCCGTTAGCGGCACCCCTATCCATGAGTACTTTTAGTATGTTGTGTAAGACACCTTTATCTACAACTATACCAAAATTCAGCTATACACGAATTATTTCTCCTATCGAGCAGTTAGTGGGCTTCCTTCGGTGAGCTATTAATGTTGATGCAAAATGCGGTTTAAAAGGTAAACATTTTAGCTCATTTATATAAGTTGCATTGTCCACTGCTGACTATATGTTATTTTAATTTCTTTATCTACACCCATATCATAAACCCTCCATGATGCGTTCAAAAACCGCACGTTATAACCACCATAAAAATAGATTGTTTCGTTAGTAGTTAGAACAAATGTCTTATCTGTAACGATGTTATTATTATCAAATAATAAGCAAAAATTCGATATCATTATGAAAATCCGGGTGGGCCCCGCCCACCGGCACGCGCCTCCCGACCGCCGGCACAAACGAGTTGGCCATGGCGATGGCAGTGCAATCCGTGCAATGGCAGTCATTCAATCATCATTTCGGGTTTATAATATGTGTGTAGATAAAGCAGTGTATGCAACTGTACGTAATTAGGCCTTAAACACTCGTGTGATCTTATTATGAAACTCACTTCGTTCGTTTCATAAAACCACACTCGTGTTTTAAGGACCCCTATTACGTAACAGTTACATAAACTACTATAATGAGCAATAACAATTAAAAGTAGGCAAAGAAAACCAGAAATACACAAAAAAACGGAGATGTGTAAAGCACAAAAGAGATAGGTAGTAATCCATCTAAAGTACCTAAGGTACAGTAATCCATAGATCGATAACTAACTATATAGATCTAATCCATTTCCGGAATCATCAGGAAACCACTAATTTTAGATAAAAGAAATCATACCTACTTAATACTAGTTTCACAAAAAAAACCCTGTATACGTTAAACCAATGTCCTGCAATATAAGCCTGAATTATAATTTATTTTAATTATCTATATACACTAGAATCCGGCACAAAACATAACCTGGAGTTCGATTTTTGAATCTCACCGGTGACTTTTTTGTATGCAGCCGATGACTATTTAGTACGAAATAAGTCACCCGATGAGATTCAAAAATCGAACTCCTGAGCTGAATTAAGCCAATTCATAGACAAAATGCTTTGTCTATAGTACCTGATTTTTTTGTATGGAGCCCATAGACATATTTAAGAATCCATAGACAAATTTAAGCATCCATAGACAAATTTAAGCATTTTGTCTATGAATTTGCTTAATTCAGCTCAGGAGTGTTTTGTGTCTAACTTGATATTCCTTGAGTTGAGGCAAATGACCATTTGTTTGCCAGATCCTTGTCAAAGACTACCGTTACCGAAGTTGACTATTGTTATCGTGACAATGAGCTTGATCAGCATAACGTTTTAAGGATAGAGCTTTGTCGCTTTGTAGCCTATTTGACAGCAGTGTATTATCGACGATAAAGAAGCGGTGCCTTTTGGGTAAAAAAAAATATCTTAAAGAAAATTTCTTAACCGTATCGATCACTTTTAGCTCCTAGTTTTTGCAGCTTTACTTAAAATTCAATGATTAAGAAAATGTTAACAAAAAAAAAATGACATATTTTTTTTTTGAATTTTACTTATTAAATAAATAAATATTATGGGACAATATGACTCTACAATCTATATAACTTTTCTACACGTGCGGTCTTACTTAATACGTTCTTAATGATCAATCTCGTAGACTAATTAGATTAGACCTTCCATTGATTAGAGTAATTACAGCTAATTTTAATTTATATTTTCGGAGTACGTGCTGGCGTAGTACGGTGTTTAAAAGAAAAAATGATTGCTATCTGCAATTTTACTAATCGTTAGTACTTACTCACTCAAAAAAAAGTTTGCATGTGATTACTGATTAACCATGGAACTTTACCAAAAATGTTCCACGAGTACTATAAATATATTTCTTTAACTTTAACATGATTGTAATTACAGATTATAAGGTGTAGTAAGTATTTAAAATGTTAAAACTTTGGATTAGCAAAATTTCGGTCGCTATATAGCCGGTGTCCCAATTATCCCAACCCAAGGACCACGGATAAACCCTTCGAGCGATTACGGTATATTTCAGGCTTGGGTGGGTGTATCAGTGGCCCTACCGCGAAATTCGAAAATCGAAATTTCGTTATTTCCATCTCTATCGCTCCTGCATATTCGAAAGAGAGTGATGCCAATAGACGATTCGAGGAACGAAGTGGTTCGCGGTTACAGGCCCTGTACTGGTTGCTATGGGCTTATCTCCCGCAAGTTTGGACCGTTGATAATGCGATACGCCGAACGTGATAATCACAGCAAATGTGGTTATACTAAAGTGACATCTATCTTCAACCTGTGATGAATTACGTGACAAAAAATCTAGTTTTGCGTAATTTTAAAAGGATGTTGAATTTATGATAATGATAAGATAGGTACAACCAATATCGCATACTAAGTTGCAGAGTTTATTTTCTTATTTTATTACATTGGAGTAGAAAGGTACTTACGGCTAACCAATTTGATTTAAAAAAAATGTGTCTTATAGTTATAAACTTTTACAAGGATGTTCCTATTTTTTTTAAAGAGAAAGTCAACTGTAAACAAATATAAAATATGTAAAATAACTTATGTAATGATATATACATATACTGATTTGTCAAAATGTCAAATGGTTTGACGAAATTTAAACGTAATCAATCACAAATCTAAAGATGTATTTTATATAGGTACTATTCTGTATCTAATTAAATTATACATTTTTACATCTGGAAATACATACGTATAATTGATACAATAGTTAGGGATACACGCACAGATGTGCCCGCCGGATTAGTCCGACGGATATGCCCGGCGGACAATTCCGTGCGTGTATGGCGCGAATTGGACACGGATTTGTCTGCGGACACATCTGAATAGCGCCATACACAAACAGATCTTACCGCCGGGCATATCCGTTGGACAAATCCGGCGGGCACATCTGTGCGTGTATCCTTAGCTAATGGCTTCAGGCTACATTAATTGGTTGATGCGATATGCTGAAACCTTGAAATATGTCTATAATCTTCAATATTCACAAGTAAACTTAGTTTAGTCCCATTGCTGGTCGAGCCTATCTCGATAATATACATTAGCTAGGGATAACGCACAGATCTGCCCGCCGGATTTGTCTGGCGGATGTGCCCGGCGGACAATTCCGTGCGTGTATGGCGCGAATTGGACACGGATTTGTCTGCGGACACATCTGACACATCCGCCATACACGAACAGATCTCTCCGCCGGGCATATCCGACTGCTTTTCAGCCAGTCGAGTCGTAAAATCTAAAACTCTACAAAATATTATATCGCGTAGGATGGTATTCTGTTCTATTTACTTCCTCGATGTAATTTGTTAGTTGGGTTCCCATTTGATTGTAGGTAAAATAGTAAGAATATCAAGGTGATTGAAACGTGACAGGAATTTCCGTTGTCTGTGTATTTAAAATATTCACGCCAGTTAACACTGCAAACGTTGATCGCGTTTGTACTTGTATTTGAGTTAACTACGTACTTTTTTACATTAATCTGTTTACTAAAGTTTTCAACTTTGTACAAAGCTAGCCAATTAGCTACCGATTAAAATGTATTGTTTCTGTATAGGTACCGTAAATACCGTGAACTTTCCATAATCACGTCGCAATAATAGTACTGTTTGAGTATGATAATAATGAGTTATCTTTCCAAGAATAGTTGAACTATAAATATAGAACGTGCATGAATCACATGCATGCCTAATTAGAACTAATTAAGTTGGAACAGGTTACCTTTATGTATTACCTTATTATGTCTAGCTCGTCTTAGATTGCGATTCTTACCGGCTTCTCTAATTGAAAACTAATTGAGTATTTCAAATATATTTTTATTATAGGTACAGTCAAGGAATTTGATTTGCGTACCGTCTTAAGTCTAAATTATTGATGACAATTAATAGTACTAAGGGCTATGTTTCTTCGCTTGCTTAAAGAAATATAAGCCTTATGATATTCTGACATTTCAAGCAATAAATCAACGAAACGGTACGCGAATCAAATTCCTTGACTGTACATATATATACCATTACCATTTTTACCATGAGTCTTAAATAAAATAAATATAAAATTAGCTCCGGCTTCCTTGTGATTTTTTTGAACGCCCTGCTTTAGCTATAGTCTATTTAAGGGTTCTCTGCAAAATTGCATTGCCGAAGTTCACTTGCCAACCAACTTTTCGCAGAAGTTTCATTTGGCTGAATTTCATTTCCCAACTATACATAATCCAACCTAACCTAACCCAACCCAGTAGGCAAGTTTCATTTCCCAACTATGGGGTTGGGAAATGAAATGGTTGCGAAATAATTATTTGGTAAAAGTTATTCGGCCAAATGAAACTTCTGCGAAAAGTTGGTTGGTAAGTGAAATTCGACAATACCATTGTATTGCCGAATTTCACTTACTTTCTTACTTTCGACCGGCCAACCCCATTGGGTTGGCCGGTCGAAAGTATTTACAGATGGCGCCAGCATAGCTGGTACCTGTCAGTCCTACAAATAGTGTCAAAATCTTTTTTTTTTTTTTTGACCTGGATGGGCTAGCCTTTACGCCAAATCCCATACAACAATACTAGTGAAAGGGACCCAGCTATGCTGGCGCTATCTGGCCAAACCGTTGACAGTTGCCAACCTCATTTTCGGCGAAAAGGTAGAATACCCTATTTAAGAGCTGCTACTATAATAGTATGTGTCGCTTCTTATTTTAAAAGTTTGCACTAGTCTGACAGTAATTAGCAGGCACTTGATGTTGTCAACAATATGGCATGAAACTCCTTGAGACCGCCGTTGACATTGGAACTTAGTGACTGAATACAATTCTGCCAAAGAGGCCGGTGTTATCACCCAATGTCACTCGCAAATATTTAAAAATGTTATTTATATCCTGGCAAATCTTTGTTAGCAGCAGCTTGCCTCCTAATAATCCCAAGTAAACAGATGAGTATTTTTATTCTTCTACTCGTACAGTCACCGCAAGTGTGTTCGCATGATAATTTTTGAGTTATATTTATAGTAAGTACCTATGTAGTTTCGCAGTGTATTAGTGATAAAGTCTGGCAAACCAAAAAGCGCAGTAACAGTCAGAGTAACATGCTATACCCATCCCTTTTTCAGTAGTGAGAGTACTAGCATTGGACAAAGACAGTATTATTCCTCCTATCTATGCTTGAAGTGGAACAAACTCTGGCCAAACTATAAGTCTGTAATGCTGTGTAAACTTTAAATAAACAATAAACAAATAAAACCGGCAATAGTATCGTCCTACATGAAGGCCGCAAAAATATGTGACACGCTCTTATGGCCCTACAAATAGGAGACACTCGGGTACCTCTTAACGTAAGAAATAGATAATAATGTTCGTGCAGTAGAGTTAGTGCGAAAAAACAACGGTAGAATTAAAATAATGAATTCTAAGATAATTATCTTTCCGCTCCTACACAATTGTAACCATTTTTAAGAAAAAAAAATTGACTTCAATGGGGAGGCCAGTGAAAGATTATTGATGGTGCAGTCTTGATTCCATACAATGAAATGAAAAAAATGGTCTTGAAAATCTAACTTGCTTCAGAGGACAATCGCCAAACGTGAGCTATATGCGGTGTTGAAGAGTTCCGTTCTGATCATCATCAGCAGTTCCACCTCATCAAATATCACTTTTTTGGATGAAAATGCTTGATTTGTTGTTAAAAACATAAAAATTACTATATGTATGCCTTTAAGATTTGAGGAGTTCCCTCGATTCCTCATAGATCTCATCATCAGAACTGCGGTTTGATGGAAACGGGAACAATCTGTATATAGTTATATCCTTACAATCAAAAAAATAATCATTTAAAATCGATTCAGGGATGACGGGGTTATGGAGTATCAAACATAAAAAAAAACTTACAACGTAATTGTGAATATAACCTATTCTTTGAAGTCGGTTAAAAATAAAAATACTTCTTTAATGCGCAATCTGATAGAGACATTAAATATTACGTTACGCTTAACGATTCTATTCTTAAATCAGTCATTCATCATAAGTTCATCATATTTAATGTTTATTAACATCAACCACAAAGAATTTTGATGTTAATAAACATTTCGACACAAAACAAGATGACTAAATTAAATCAAAATGATTGTCAAACATACTTAAATAGTAGGTTATATTTAACATTGACATTGCTTGCAATTCCGCTAGTAGGTAGGATTTTATTACTGTAACCCTGATTTCTACACAATTTAATTTGGTATGCATATCAACATACTTGCGTTAAAAAGACTCTCCCCGTAAATATACAATTACGGAACAAATGGTTGAATCTGTACTGTACAAGGAAAATAAGGATACCTTCAGTCAAGAATACCAATGCAAGAATATTATTGTTTAGACATAAGTAAATATCGTCAACGACTAATATATCTTTAGTCCAACATATATTTTACTTGAATCAAGACCACTATTTAGGCAAATTGTTTCAATCTATATACGAAACAATAATGTCTCGGCCAAGAGGATTTGTCTTGGATCCAGATACGTTTTTTCCGTGTAGATATAATATGCCAGTTGGGAACTAAGTGCCGGTCTGGCGGGCGTCGGTCACCCGACGCTAATGACGGTGATCACTAATCACCTGCTAGTATAAACAAACGATGTGGAGACGAGATAAGATGAGCGATTACCGGCGCGGGCGCACCGAGGTGGCCCGATCATTAACATTGGTTTCACGAACTCAGGTGAGTCGGGTTCTCAGACGATCCAGCTGGTAGGGACCGAAACCCTTTATTAGGGATTAGTTAAGGGGATCTTAATGGTAACCCTAATATGATATGGTTACCCTGTCATCAAGGTTACCATATTCAATGTGGTTCCCCTGACGGAGTACTCAGTGATAACTGATAATGTACTTGTTTCCAGTCTCATTTCGCGCAAATAAATTAATAATAGGTAGAGATTAAAATAGCTTGATCGGATTTAAAAAAACACTTGATAAGTACAATTAACTCCATTATTTTGGTTAGATTAGTATCGTTTGGGTAAGTCATCAATATGCTAGCCAAACTAATAGGGATTTGTAAAACTACCCTATAAAATACTTGACCACCTCTCTATTGGTAACTAGTTCCGTTCCGGTATTTGGTTTATTTAACGTGACCTCAAACCTTAATGAATTAAGTAGCTTCCTTGAAATAGTTGGAGACTTTAACTAAACTACGATGATATAAAATAAAAACCGGCCAAGTGCGAGTTGGACTCGCACACCAAGGGTTCCGTACCATTATCTGAAAAACTGATCAAAAGTATCAGAACGCCGCTACGGTGTGTGAGTGGGACATCGCTATAAACGTGACAAACGTGTATGACCCTATATCGTTCACACACTGTAGTGCCGCGTGGATCTGCGTGTGTGAACTGATAGTGATTACCACGCACCGTAAAGTTATTATTCTATACCTCCTGTGTAATTTACTATAGCTTATTAACTATTATCAATGTACATACAAAGATATTAATTAAACTTAAACGCATTTCAACCTTTCACCTTTCCTGAGTATCGTTATGATTGCTTATGATTTATCATATCATGCGTCATAAGAATGTCAGACTTTATCAAATAACTGTGCCGGGATTCATGACAATCATTTGTTTTTGTTAGGTATGTGACGTATTAAATGAACATAACTGTTGTTCTTAATCAATCAAACACTTGTACACAACAAACGGCTGAAAGTAGCTATAACTCGTACGAGTACGTTAGTAGTTAGGAGGTTTCATGAATCTTGTTACTTTTACAAAGCATCGCTTAGAACTTATAAGATATGGGTTTGAGCTGCGTATAGCATAAAGTAAGCACTCAAAGCTTACTGGTCTATGATGATTGATTTTTTGCATTTGTTTGTAAGCTGTATACCATTTTATTAAATGAATGTTTCCTTTTACAGATCCGTAGCGGTCTAGACCAGATCCGACCGTCTCCGAGCGTCCCACACAGGACTTTCCCGATGGGTTGAGAACGCCTACATTGTGTGCTGTGGTCACGCCACTGACGCTGTAAGTTATAGAATTATACTATTTATTGACTATTCGAAAAAGCATAAAAGAAATCTACAGGAACCCAGCTCAAACATGATAGGTGTGGATTTGGGGAAAATCATTTTTCTGGCGACCAAATTATTACGGACTAGTCGTGAGTTCTCAGATGGTTAAAATAGCGTATTTTTGTATTTTGGGGAAATACTATGGCATTAAAATAGCTATGAGGGCCTGATACATAATTATTGTATAATTTTCTAAATTTGTTTTGATGGAGACTATTTTAAGTACTATCGAAAAAGCGCTACCTAAAATAATTATGAAGTAGAGTCGGCAGCAATTTGAAAATGACTGTACGCGAGTTCTTATCCTCTTACCAATAAAATTGTACTGAGATAATTGGAAGTAGTTATGCAAAAACGTTCCAACCTACTTTGGGCTAGCGCTTTTGCATAACTACGTCCAATTTTAAACATCTCACCCGCTTAGTTACTTCTGTTGCCAACTGTATCACGAACATGACGGTTAAAAATGCCACGATCTTTATCTAGATAGGTAAAAATACAGAACAGAAACCATGAAAAGATGTTAAGTGCGGAAATCGTGTTCTATTATTTTTGATTATTAAATAGCAGACACTATATAGTCTCTGCTATTAGTTTTCAAGATCGTGCCTAATTAGTTTGGTGACGTAGTCGTGAAATATGTGACCGACGTATTGACATTAATCATGTTTTGTCAAATAGTCACTCCAGTTTCAGAAATGTTCGACAATGTAAATTGTTGACGTCTATTTAACTATAAAAACAATCTTGTTTTGCTTTCTTCCTTACCTACTATGCTCTTGCTCTTGTTTTTTGGTCAGTCGTCAGGAACTTATTTCTTTTGATTCATAACCTTAGATCATCCAACCTGGCAGTAGCCAAGCTATGTCTGTCATTTTCTTTACAAAAAAGTCTACCGATTTTTGCGGGAGAGAGGAACGTCAAATGTAGGTATGGCTATTCGTACCTAACGTACCTACAAATAGCCACGTCAGATAAACGTCAGTCCATACAATAAATATGACCATTGATCATATGTTTCCGGCAGATGGGTACGCCTGTCAACGTCACCGGTTGGTTGAATGCTATAAGTTTATATCTTTATTTGATATTTTATACCTAGTTAGCCTGTTCGTCTTTTTGGGAATAACATCAGCTTGCTTAACGACATTAATTGTTACCAAGTTTCCAACATATGCATATTGAAACAGCATAAACAAATACAAATGTACTTCTATATTCTCCTATCCTCATTGCCTATGTTTTCAATGTCTAATTTGTTTGCGTATTATTTGTTGAAATGGCTTTAACCCCGCTACGATTTTGCGTGAGGGTGAGGTGACCTCAAACGAGTTTCACACAGACCTATGCGATGCGTGAACTTAACATGCTCGACATTGAAAGAGGTCATCGTCATCAAATGACTTAAGAATGAAAGTTGCGAACCCTTCGTAGTCGGTCATTGACCCTCCTGGCTCTCCCGGAGTGCATTCACTGCACATGCACCCAGTTCGTTAACCTTTAACCAGCTAGTTAGTACGTTCTATTTGTCTATGAAATAACTTTCTCAAACATGCAATGAAAAGTCCTAAAAAGCGAAGATATATTCGCATTTATGAAACAAATGTTTTCAAAGGAGCTTACAAAAGTATACTTCCCAGCTGTCTACTTCCAAAATCAATCCACCAAGTATTAAACTCCCTAAGTAATCATATTGTTATTGAATTAAGTTAAAAAATATTTGGTAGAAAAAGCCAAAATAACACTAGTAGCAGTAGGTTATAAGGCCCCTTTTGCTATCCGCGACGAACCGTGCCAGACAGGCCATACAGGAATATCCGGTATCCGGTCTGTGGGGGTCAGAGCAAACAGGATTTTGAAATGTAATTACGCATCGTAGATATCAAGATTAGATTAAAACACGTTAAATCATAGCAAAAATCTTTAAAAATGCTCCCTTAGAATTTTTTACTTTAAGAAGTACTTAATTTTCGATTATTGGTTGTGGTTTTTATTCTCGATTGATAATTAGCCTAATAGTATTTTGTATATATAGGTCTACACTACAAAATACATACTGGAATACAATTATTTTCCGATATCTGATATTTGAATCTTCCAGACAATTTATAAATTTATTTATTTATTTATTTAAACTTTATTGCAAAAACAAAAAAAATGTACAAATGGCGGACTTAATGCCTAAAGGCATTCTCTACATCATCTCATGACAAAAAGGTGCAGAAAAAAAAGTAAGAGATTAATCAATTAAATTCATCGCAAACTTAGCTACATAATTTTAAAAATAAAAGATAATAAACTACGTAAAAATACACAAATAAAATACTAAATATATATAAATGAGTATTGTCAATAAGAATATTTTAGGTAATTACTCATTTTTCCTTGAACTGTTATTTAAAATTTCCAACTCCGGATAAACCAGTATTAAAAGTGATAATTGTATAACGGGACGCAAAGTTAACGTTTTCCTTATACTGGCAAAGAACAGTCCAGACAAAATAAAATATAGGAATTAGTTACTCGGGTTAGTGTCCGCCTTTGGTGTCCGCCTTTATACGCTACAAATGCAATTGCCTTTTAAATCGCTCAGCGACCACGAGTGAGACGAATCCTCAGACCAGCCAGTATATAATCATCCTCCAATTACGTATAAGGATCTGGATATCAATTTACACAAGTTTTCTTTAGAACTCTACTCGCATGCGCTCGCGACACCAAAAAGAACATGATGAGAATACACGGCCATGGCCAGGAATGTCGGTATGCGACTACCTGCTGCACCGGACATAAAAGTAAAAAGCACAAATAATATATGAGTTCCTTACAAAGATGTTTTAAAAAGACCGTTCCTATACTGATATCTGTACAATAGAAAGTTTTTTTAAAGTAGGTCAAGATTTGTCATCCATTTAAAAGGTAATTAAGCGCAGCACAGCATTTAAAATTCTCAGTCCTACTAAATATATAAATATAATAATCAAGTTCCGTTCTGTATTTTAATTTTCCAGTGCATTGTAAAATAACAATTATAAATATACAAGTAGTTAAATAAATATTTAATAAAGGTATTTTCATGTATATCGTTGGACCACTTTTATTTTTCCTAGGCAGCAAAATTATACTAATTGACGTCACGTTTTATGAGAGTTACGCAAGTAACATTATTCGGTGGACAGGTGATATTAGATTACTTTGACACAAATATAAAAAATGCAAACTTAGAAAAAAATACTTCGATAGGCATTCAATTTTATGATTTTCTACTTCTTAAGATAAAAACTTACTTAGTTACCATCTTCAGATTTTAGTTTTAAGTAACAAAAGCGGCACGGGCTTTTAATTTCTACTTCTAGTAGGTGCAACAGTAAGTGTGGCATTAATTAAGAGTTAGATGTTTATTCCAAAATTCACAAAACTTTGCAAACTGCATTAATACTCATTTCATTTTCATACAAATACGAATGTAGTACGGATATAAACAAACAATTATCAATGGTACATTAAAGGCCGAACCACACCGGCTGCGTGTGCGTACTCGTGCACGACCCTCTGCGTTGTAAAATAAGAATTCTCATAAGACATGTCACACCGCACGCGCACGCTCGCGCAAGCACACGTCACGCAACACGCAGCCGGTGTGGTTCGGCCTTAAATTGACAGGCGTTTATGAATGACGCCAATTATCTAAACTTGATATATTTTAAATTACTTCAAATTTAAAGTACCCATTTAACCTATTATTAATATATTAGCTAAATTTTCGAATGATACATATATGTGCACACGTCACGCATCCTATTGACGCCAAGATCTTACTCATTAGATTTGAAACCATCAGATCAGCCCGCTCTCATGCAGACGTCTCAATGTTACTATAAAGTGTTCACTGGAAATCGAGCATGTGTAAGTTTAATGTTCCACTACGTTTAACTATAGGAACATGGTTTCTCAATGATGTATGCTCCCACAGATGATGTATGTTCCGCAAAAATCCGTATAAACGTTCCTCGGGCATCATCATAAAACTAAAAGCGTTCAACTCCGAACATTATTGATTTACTTCAGATATATTTATACGTTCCGAGCGGACGTCCATTTACAATTTTGTATATAATATTTACTGGAAAAGTTAAAAAGTAAATAGTGTTTCTTTAATCTCAACGCCAGTCAGTAGTGTTTTGATTCGGAATAACTCGACTAACATTCAGTCAGTATTATTTCTGTTCAATCTTAAATGTAGAGAAAACGTTTTTTGCCGCACTTGCAATTTAAATGCTGTTGCGAAGTAAGATTTTTCTGCATTTGAGCTTTCCCTTGACAATGAGCGTCTCATTACGTCCGCTCCTCCCACGGATCTCAGGTAAGTGTGAATAGGTTTCGATATTTGAACTTAGCAGTACAGCGCTTGTTAATTGAAGATAATAATCGTCTGTTGTTTATGTAGCGGAGTAATGAAAAGCGTATAAGACGATATAGCCTAATAGGGTAATAGGAAACGTGAAACGGGTATCAGGGCCTAGTTGCTATGGCGCCATTGCTAGGTCCGGTCCCTCACCTCAAGTGTCTATATTATATACTTAATAATTGAGTGCACGAGTACTTAGTACGTGGTACGAACTTGTTGGTTAGACTTTAGACTTTTAGAGGTTCATTAGTTATCAGTGTTATGACAATTTAAGCTTGCCTGTTACCTGAATACGATTCCCGTCGGCTTGCCTAACTTTCAGGCATTTGAGCAGATTTCCTACAGCTCACGACGAAATTTTACGCCAAATAAAGCTCCGGCATGCCTATTTTTTTTTTACCCACCACCACTGCTGCTCACCATCATGCGGGCCATATGGTTGTTTACCACTGTCGTGGTATTAAAAAAAGGAACCAATAAATTCAACTCTTAAAATATCGTCTCCAAAGAATAGTAAAGATTGTTTTTGCAAACTTGGCATAGGGAAGTCGGTTGCCAGTTGATAGATCAAGGCAAGTCATTAATATTATGGCCAAGGCTAGGTTACCGAAATTTGGTCGACTGCTTTTTGTCACTGTTTACTGTGAAAGGATTTTTTTGTGATTTATTTACCGACTTGGACATGGGATTATGAAATCCCTTAAATATTCGCTCACATTCGCTATAGACTCTACCATATTAAGCGACTAAACTTATAACCTCCTTTAAAAAAACCTGATTGAACTGGCCGTTTGTCGCACAATAGTACGAAAAACAATCAGCTACTCTTTAAATATATATCAGCCAGCCGATTGAAACTGTTCTAGGACAGTTTTACCATTTTGTAAAAAAAAGTGATGCAGAATTTGCTGTAATCGCTTGCTATCCGATCTTCGCCGACTGGCGGTCTTTGCCGAGTTGACATTACTATAAGTGCTATAATATAAGTAAAGTTTCAATGGGATTGTTTAAGATAACTGTGAAGCCAGTATTAATACTGATGCCTCCTTCATTGTTACGGCGTTTGCGTGTAGTGGGCGTGGAGTAAAAACATCTCAGCTCTCACCATAAATTGTGACATTTTCAAATGAAAGGCAAACATCATTGTCGGTTGTTAATAGAGTTTATTTCTAAATGATTTTTCAAGTCAGTAACGCCTAATTGGTGACCGACAATGATGTACCTTATAGTTGAAAACGTCACAATTGTGAACACATGCCAACTATTTTCCCCTTGCCAACTTTTTTATTACATAACAACAAATAACACGTCACTACTTCTATTTGCATTAGTTCCGTTATCTTCAAAATTTTATAATATTTAAGTATATTTAATCTCTAGGTATTTGGTAATTCTGTAAATAAAATAAGCCTTAACTCGTGATTTTACTAAGTAAACTTCACATTTTCTATGAAATATCACCGCACGTGTAGGCGAAATAGGTAAACATGTTATTGTTAGTAACACGTTAAAGTGTTGAAAATCACGTCCTAACTATAAGTTATCATACTATTGTAGTAGGTACTCACTTATTTTGTAAATAAACTACTTACCTACTTAGTTTGCTTGTATTATGTTTGTGCCTCTACTAAATTCGGAAAACCCGAATGAAAGGCATCCATGGTATGTACTGTTCGGTGAAGACTACATTTTTTAATTTTTTTTTATTGTGGGCAGGTAGGTAATAGGTACATACTATTCCTGAAACGGCTCCGACTTTCAGCAAATACCCTTCCCATTATTTGATATTTCGAAAACGACATTTAGTTATAAGTATTAACTACTTGCTTTAATAAATTGAAGCTAACAAATTGCCTTGCCAGCTGCCCGCAGCAATACTAATGACTAAGACTAATTCATTATAAATAATACTCGTAGACAGCCGTAGACACAGTCTAAGAACTTTTTGAAGCTCAAGTCTCAAGCTCCATCATAACGGCTAAATGGCTGTCTATATTATTTATAGTCTCTGAAAAAGGCAAGCTATAAATTGGTAGCTTCCACTAGTTCCACTTCAGCATGGTTATTATTGGGCGATTGTCTAAGCCAGCCACGTGTAAGCTACCTAGGTTTATGATTTCAGGTCCATTCGGTGCATTGTTGCACTTTACGTAGCTATAGGTAGACTATAGAGCTCAACGGACTAAGAACTACAGTAGGCGATGTGGCAAATTTACGAATCATTTGCTAAGCACGTACTCGTATTTCATTTATTTATTTTATAGTATCTTTCGTAACCAAATGATGTGATGCTGGTTTCAAGTGCAGCTTTTTAATTTTATGATGCCCAATTTTCCGAAAATTTTTTTTTTATAGTTTAAAATATTTAAATTTTCCGAAAGTCTCGGTAGAGAGTACCATTTTGTACCTTTTGGAGTTGAAACTCTAGGTCCATGGGGTCCCAGCGCACACAAGTTTTTTGCAGAAATCGCAAAGCGTCTGGTTGATGTAACTGGTGACCGAACAGCTGGCGGTTTCCTCGCACAGCGTATCAGCATTGCGATACAACGAGGAAATGCCGCCAGCATCCTTGGTACAATGCCGCAAGGGCCTAGTTTAGATTTGAGCTAGTTATTAATTTAGTTTAGAATTTTTATACTGTAGTACCTCTGTATATTTAGTTATGTAAATAAATGTTTTATAATTTTCCGAATTGTTTCAACTATTTCATGGAAACAGAAACAGGAGACTTAGTTGTTTGGATGATTTTGTAATATAAAAGCTGGCGCTTGCAAAAGCAAAGGTTTGTCATTGTCTATCAATTTCAACCCGAACTACATAGACAGGTTCTTAATGCAATGTAAATAGCATTCTATTTAAAAATTATATCCGTATTTGGCTTGCATCCAACACTATCGTATATTGATAATATCAGAACATGCCCTTTGCCGAGCTGTCGGTAGCCGCGCTTCGGTTTTCTCTCTTGTGCGTTGCGCGTACGCACCTAGGTTTCATTCAAACCGCCTTCGCGTCGCGTGTAAGAAATGTTTCACTATTTCATGAAAATTTGTGAATTTCGCAACACATTTTCATATTGTGTTCGATGAGTGGTTTAGAAAATATCCAGGTGGTAAAATCGTAATGAAAGTGTTTAAAGTTGAGTGTAATAATTGTAAATATTAGCAACGTTCATAGGTAGGAATTAGATAAATTAATTTCGTGTGTAAAATACAAATCAATTTGATAATTAAAAGGTTTTTCAGTAGCTAACAGGAAATAGTACCAAATTTAGATTTTATAATAATGCAAATTGGAACAGTTTTTGAATTACAATTTAAATAACTAGATATTTATCGTCACTACTTTGAAAAAATCTCACACTTATTCTCTAAGCTAAAACGCAGTAACTCTACATATATGCATCGAATACATAGTTACTACAATTTTCTTTTGAATGACAGAACAAGATACAAGTTTTTTTCAAAGTAGTGACGATATATTAAAGATACAACCCCTTATAGGCAAATTAGACAAATAGGTAATGAATGAATAACATGATTTACGAACAATGGATGGTGTTCCTCTGGTATTCGGTTTTGTTATCTTTGATTAGGTACCTATAGAGTGTTGTATTGTTTTCTTGAAGCGGATTCCAGTCTTTTATTTTGATACATGTACAGTCGCCATCAGATATATCGGAGCAGCCAAGGTGGTCACAAATATTTGAACAACGCTTCTATTGTCAAGGTGATAAAGCATGCTCATATATTATAATAGATGCATTAGAGGCGTTTTTCAGATATTTGTGACCACCTTTTGGCTGCTCCGATATATTGGATGGCGACTGTACATGTTCGCGGTTGCGCCTCAAGTCGTACTATCCTAGTGTCAAAATTCTCACTTCTCTAATACATACATCAATACAGATAGGTGTCAGGCAAGTAATACTTGTAAAACAAGTATATAATAATTATGAGGGAAATAAAATAAAACGCGTTTTTTGACAAAAAAAAATACATACATCAATACAGTCAGCAGGAGAGCTTTTACGCGTTTTATTTTATTTCACTCATAATTATTATATACTTGTTTTACAAGTATTACTTGCCTGACACCTATCTTTTAGAAGATTAAGTATATATATATTGGAGAAAAAAAAATCGAAAAACTGCAGGCGTATACCAGATAATGTTTTAAAAATTACTGCCCAGCAACTCATGAGAAACGTCAAGTAATCAGAATTAAACAAATCGTCACTAATTTGAAAAAACCCTGTATCTTGTTCTGTCACTCAAAAGACAAATGTGGTAACTATCTATGCGATGTATATAGAGTTACTGCGTTTCACCTTAAAGAAGAAGTGTGAGATACGAGTTTTTCAAAGTAGTGACGAAATGCATTACCTGATTCCTGTATTAGTTAGCTACTCACAAATAGATAACGTGAGATCCTAAACATTACAGTATCTCTTATTGACATTGTGATAAGCTTGACTTGTCTGCCGTTGTCAGTGTGGTTGATGGGCCGTATGGGACGAACCTGTTTATAATTATAAGTGCAGTGCTATAATTCCTTTGCTAATTTGAAAAGTACTTCAATGCAATACGTTGTATAATAAAAATAAGTTTGATTGTTGTTTCGTTGTATGAAAATAAGATGTGATAAGGTGATTAAGGAGTTTAAAGTCATCTGAGTATTTTAGTGAACTACAATTTAATGTGCTATAAATTACCCCAGGTAATAACACTTTCAAATCTTCCAATCTTAATTACTAGAAAGAGAGGTGGTAAGCAGTATGCCAACTATTTACGCTTACTCTTCCTCGTTTTTTAACTACTAAATAATTTGCAGAGCTTGTGAGTGCGTTGCCTTTATTACCTACTTAATACCTACGCAAAGATACAAACATTCGCGTCGGATGTCGCTATTATCGTTTAAGTAATACTGAAAATAATTAGGTGCCAAACTTAAATATGACTGAAAACCCAATTATTTCTTTAAAAATTCCAATGGACCACGGAAATATCTAGAATTTTCTTTTGTTTCAGGGTAATAAGTCACTTACTGAAAGAGCCTGGTGTTGATCACCAAAAATTTCGCACAGAAAAGCGGATTCCAATGTCTCCGAGCCGAAGAGTCGGAGCCTCACCAGAAAACCCGTGAACACCGGGATTGGACATCCCACGTCCGATGCGCTCTTCCCCATTGGAGCTAATCACATACACGCGCTGTCACTTCATTGTTATTAAATTCCTGAACATCTTCTATATTTTATAATTTATATTTTCTTATTTTTGATACAAGTTTAAAAGCAAAATGACTAAGATGTTGAAAGTAGTAGGAGCGTCTTGGCTCCGCACGAAAATCAGCTCATATATCTTAGGCATTATTGGAGTTCTTGCAATCTTGGCGCTCTTTGTTGGACAGTTTGATAGGTAAGTGTACCGACATGCGTATATTTTGTTTATTATACGACCTTTATACGACTAGGCACTTACTTTAAATTCTTATCAAATTTATGGCGATGACGGAGGCCGAAATGTTTAGAGGTTTAAATGCGTTATTGGCATAGTTTCAAGTTTCGGGGTTGTGGTTATCTTTAATATTATATACTGATGCAATAACAAATAACAACATGAAATATACCTACCTAATTCCGTGTCAAACATATACACCTCCTAAACAGATAGGTACTCGTACTGTTTGGTTTGAGTAAATTTTGTGTAAGTTAATTACCTGTGTAGGTATTAAATATTGTACCTACACACGCAAATCTTACTCAAACCGAACAGTAGGTACTTATCTGTTTTATTTTAAAGATATTTACTGTTTTTTCTTTGATTACTGATCATGCTTGGTTTTTTAAATTTAAGAATTCAAGAAGACGGAAATTACGCGGCCACAGTATTCTACTCGAACAAGACTGGCTATCGCATCGAGTATTGGGGTCAGAGCAACGAACTATCTGACATACCCAAAGGAGTCGCCAGAGCACATTTCCGAATGGACATTGACACAACTGGGTTAGTACGAAGTCACGCAATTCTAGAGTCTGTGCGGAAAGAGAAATGTCGTAGAATTCATGAGCTCCTATATATAAACGACACGACACTATCTCTTTCCAAACAAACTCTAACGCGGTTATCGCACTGGACACGAAGTTTTCGGTGAAATGGGTCTCCCCATTTCACCGAAAACTTCCCTGAATATAGCGATGTCCCGCTCTCACACCGGAGCGACGTTCCTATACGCATTCAATGAAAAGCCCGCCTAACTATCACTGATTGAAACATATACGAGTATTTATTGATAAACTATGTATGTAAACTCAATATCCGTGTAAGTAGTACACGTAGGCTTGTTTACAATGGTGACGGTTTATTCCATGTCAACTCATTGCTTTGTTTGTGTAAGAAAATTGTATCAAGCGTAATGAAGCATACCTAATTGATATTGATTTGAATGCACGGTAAATTAAATGTGGTGACTATAAACATATCGGATTAATCCGCCAGATGTTTTAAAATAACATCCGTCCACAAAAATACTAACAGGAAAATTTTAATACTTACACAAATATCTAGGTATCTTTGAGAGGCGGAAAGCTAAGGCTTAAAGTGACTTTCGTGTTTGTATTTCATTTTAATTAGGTGTAAATGTGTAAAAGTGAATCTCACACCTCGATAATTTTGTCAGTCTAGATTTCTAGATTTACAACTTACCATTAAATCGGTGGCCGGTCTGAAGGAAGGAATGAGGGGCCCAATTCGACAAGGAACCGAAAATTTAGTGTCGCTAGTGAGACCACTTTACATCCCATAGATCGGCGTGTCAAATCTTAGAGAATTCAACCAACCGGAGCGGTCATATGTGTTGTATGGACTAACGTTTATCTGACGTGGCTATTTGTACGTTACGTACAATTTTTTTTGGGTAGAAATCGACAGACATGGCCACTCCCAGGTTGAATGCTCTAAGTGTCGAATAGTTTTTGACCCTTATTTTTACGTTTTCAGTTGGTCGCTATTGGAAGTAGAAACCGACGGTTCGTACCCAGACGAGATCCAAGCTTACGCAGCCGGCATAGTCGAGGGCGCCCTCACCTGGTACCTCATCCACACTCACCTGGAGAACACTATCCGGGCCAGGTGCGCGGAACAGGAGAAGCAGTGCGACAAGCTCAGGGATGCCCTGGATCGATCCGTTAACATCTGGAAGACGAAGTCTAGTGAGCGGGGAGCGGCTGAACCGTTCTGGCATCAAGTGAGTTAATTTTTCCCTGTTGGAGTTACATAAGACCGATATAGGATCATTGGCTGCTCAAGCTATAACTTGAGTGGGACCTATCTTCTTCTTCTTCTTCTTCTATCTAGACCGGTAGTCCCGTTTACTTGGGGTCGGCCCTCCTCGTCCGCATTCTCCACTGAGCACGATTTCGTGCTGCGTTAGTGTCGATTTGAGCTTCTTTAAGGTCTGGATACGAGTTGCAGCAGGTATGCAGAATACCAGTGGCGGTGGGTTACATTTTTCTGCTTTCATTTAACTGCTCAGGCGTCTGAAACTTTGATTTATAGTATGGTTCCACGTCTCTGGATACAGAGAGGCATTTCTTCTTTCAGGTGGTAATAGTAGTGGGAAAGTAGATGGTGAAGAAATTAAAGCCAGTGAGTGCTGCGAGGTCCAGATGGGACAGTGCAGCTGCCAAGTTTGTTACTCTTTTAGCACCACCCAGGGATCACGTGTAGGGTTATCTAATTAAGGTGTTTCCTACGGACGCAGAGTAACATTGATCCCCAATATATATAGGATATAGCAATCCGTTCAGGTCGGCCTTTAGATTAGCGAGTTAAGGCACAATATGCGCTTTACACGTGTTATGTAAATATATTAAACAAAACCAACCTACGATATATGTGAATTAACTGTAACGGTGGTATCGAAACCAAACTTGAGTAGCAAGTTCCCTATAATGAGATTTGGTGGAGCTGAGATGAGCCCACCGCAGGATTAAAGTTTTACTTCGGAAAAGCCACGAAACGTGACATAATGCAATAACATCACAAGAAATTCATACAATACGAATTGACGACTCATTGCAGTACAACTGAAGGAAGAACAATTCAAATTTTTTTTTATAAATATTTTGATTTGTTTACTTAAGAGTTGCCAGGACGCTCGCGTGAACTCGCGTCCCCATACAAACGTAGTTCAGCTCTCATTTTAAAACGACATGCCTTAGAACCACGAAAGGCATGTAGTGCTCTCCCTTATGGGAATATAGTTCAGAGCTGGATACGGTTACCTTCTTTTAGTATGTTGTTGGGCACGACACTAGGACCCCAAAACTGCCGAGAGACGGGGACGTCGATGAATGTCTCCCGAGTAATGACGTCATAAAAATGGCTGCCGTTTCGTTGCGAAAAGTGTAAATTTCATCCAAACTGTGCATTGCACCTACACGAGTGTAGTATCAAACGAAAGAAGATTAAATGTGCTATATTGGTGTAATACATTTTATACTACTGTATATTACAGTTTGACAGCTATAAACGAAAACCCAAAATCAGGCTAAAAAATAATTCGGATATTTGCATTTTACAACAAAATTATAAGTCCAACTTTAAAGCCGAGTACTAAAATAACAAAACAGGCTATTTAAGCTATATAATGCTATAAAAATTATTAAAATCTGGTAATAATTGTGGCAGCTATGTTAAAAAACATGTCGGCACTGCCGAGCTATTTCCTTAGAGTGAAAAAATAACAATTTTCACATATTACAGAATATCCGCAGAAGCTTCGAGTATATTGTTGGTCAAATAATTTGGAGCCCCTAAATGTCGGAAAAATATCTCTATAGTGCCTGAGGTCCAAATAATGACGTCATGAACGTGACCGCTACCGAAATTTGTAAAACATAAATTAAAGCTATACCAAGACACATACATACATGTGCGTAGCATAGATCGAAAGCTTATTGAATTTACTACAATACATACATACATTATTTGTGAAAATAATGTATAGTTTAGGAGTTGTTGACAAAATAAAATATTTTTTTAGGAAAATAAAATGTATATGTTAATTCTGTGGCCAAAGAAAATACAATACACTAATGTTTTGTATAGCATTAAAAACACCAACTATTCAGCTTTAAAACACAGTTTGAAGTTACAAAATTTGATAAGAACTATAAAAGTTGTGCTTACAACTCTAAAGCACACTAACTATTTTACCTACAATGCACTCATACTATGAGAAGCTTTGGTCTAATTATTGACTAGTTTTTTCTAAATTTTGTAAGGATTTAGGGTTCCTTGCCATTAAAGTAAATAAAAAAACCGGCCAAGTGCAAGTTGGACTCGCGCTCCGAGGGTTCCATATACATCACACAATTTTAACAATTTGTATTTTTAAGACCAACTTACGCTTGACCGCAGACTTTTTAGTGTTTTTTTCTTTAATGTACAGGCAAAAAACTATATTAGGTTTTTTTTTCTAAAATGTAGTTTCTTCGGTTTCCGAGAGACGGAGGGGAATGGTCAATTTTCGCCTTTATTCTTGAATAACTTCAAAACTATTAATATTAAAATTATAAAAGTTATATATTTGTAGTTTTCACATCAAATCCTTTCATTTGATATGTAACAAGGTATAGTTTGTAAGTAATTTAAGAAATAAGGCGAAAATTTTCCATTGCTCTCCGTCCCCCGGAAACCGACGAACCTACATTTAAGAAAAAAATTCGTAATATAGTTCTTTACCTGTACATTACAGAAAAAAACACTAATAAGTCTGCGGTCAAGCGTAAGTTGGTCTTAAAAATACAAATTGTTAAAATTGTGTGATGTGTATGGAACCCTCGGAGCGCGAGTCAACTCGCACTTGGCCGATTTTTTTATTTACTTTAATGACAAGGAACCCTAAATCCTTAAAAAATTTATTAAAAACTAGTCAATAATTAGGCCCAAGCTTCTCATAGTATGAGTGCATTGTAGGTAAAATAGTGAGTGTGCTTTAGAGTTGTAAGCACAACTTTTATAGTTCTTATCAAATTTTATAAATTCAAACTGTGTTTTAAAGCTGAATAGTTGGTGTTTTTAATGCTATACAAAACATTAGTGTATTGTATTTTCTTTGGCCACAGACTTAACATATACATTTTATTTTCCTAAAAAAATATTTTATTTTGTCAACAACTCCTAAACTATACATTATTTTCACAAATAATGTATGTATGTATTGTAGTAAATTTAATAAGCTTTCGATCGATGCTACGCACATGTGTGTATGTGTCATGGTATAGCTTTAATTTATGTTTTACAAATTTCGGTAGCGGTCACGTTCATGACGTCATTATTTGGACCTCAGGCACTATAGAGATATTTTTCCGACATTTAGGGGTTCCAAATTATTTGACCAACAATATACTCGAAGCTTCTGCGGATATTCTGTAATATGTGAAAATTGTTATTTTTTCACTCTAAGGAAATAGCTCGGCAGTGCCGACATGTTTTTTAACATAGCTGCCACAATTATTACCAGATTTTAATAATTTTTATAGCATTGTATAGCTTAAATAGCCTGTTTTGTTATTGTAGTACTCGGCTTTAAAGTTGGACTTATAATTTTGTTGTAAAATGCAAATATCCGAATTATTTTTTAGCCTGATTTTAGGTTTTCGTTTATAGCTGTCAAACTGTAATATACAGTAGTATAAAATATATTACAACAATATAGCACATTTAATCTTCTTTCGTTTGATACTACACACGTATAGGTGCAATGCACAGTTTGGATGAAATTTACACTTTTCGCAACAAAGCGGCAGCCATTTTGATGACGTCATTACACGGGAGACATTCATCGACGTCCCGGTCTCTCGGCAGTTTTGGGGTCCTAGTGTCGTGCCCAACAACATACTAAAAGTTGGTAACCGTATCCAGATCTGAACTATCACTTAGGCCCTCTCCCATAACGGAGGGGACTAATGGGCATTCTAGCAGTACAGATCGATGTCGTTAATTCGTGTCGCGAGCGTCCTGGCGACTCTTAAGTAGACCCACTACTAGGTCACTTTTTCTTTTGTATACGCCATCTATATAAGTTTATAACTCATTGCATTTATTATGTTTAAGGTCTCGCTACACTACACGCAAATCAGCGGCATCTACACCGGCTGGGGGCACGGGGTAGAGCGCAGCATGAAGGAATACGACCATGACATATCAGACCTGCATTGGTTGAACGCCGTGGCCGAGGCAGTGGAGATCCAGCGTAAGATGAACTTGACGCTGCGCGACCCTGCCCTGGACGCGGTGTCTGGATTATCCAGTGCATTTCTGAGGATTGTTAACGAGACATCTGCGGACGGAACAGCTGCCACCAAGCTTTACGTCGCTCATAATGCTGCTGGGAGGTATGCATATTTTATATCGGAGTTTACTATGAATTAAACAAGTTTTTTATTTCATTACATTTTAATTTTGACCCAAAGAATAACTGACACAATTCTGACACCATGACTAATATGACAGTCAATCAAATCGTATGCATCTTAATCATCTTATACCGTCCAGTGGATCGTTTTCGACCCTGGGCTCTTAAAATTACGAGGCTCACCCTCAATCCCATTCTAATGAGGACGATCAAGTTTATTTTACGGTTAGCCCTCTTTCTTGCCATATATGAGCTAAGCACAAATCAATATTGTGTAGTGAAATAGCTAAGTACTATAGATCAATCTTATTGCAGCTATTCGTCAATGACCAGAATACTGAAGCGCTACAAGCTCAACTACCACCTTACATCTCGGAGCCCAACCCTAGTGGCCGGCATGACCGTGGAGTTCTCCAGCTACCCTGGATCTATCACCAGCCAGGACGAGTTCTACATGGTGCAGGGCGCTGGTCATAGTATGGCGGTCACGGGGACCTCGCTCAATAACTACAACAACCATTTGTGGAAGGATGTCAACATCACAGTTCAAGTAAGTTAGTTAATCAGTATATTCAAGAACTGCTAGCCTAGTGTGAAGCTCAACAAATGTTTATGCAGTCCTTTTGATCAATGACACATGTTTATATTAATTTTGTATTAAGCAGAACATCTGCTTCTGCTAACGATACTACAATGTGTACAAATAAAGGAAAATACTCGAACTCGCAACTCTGGGAAACACGCCCATCGCTCTGATCTTTTTTTCTACTTTTGCTTTATTTCTAAACATTATGGACTATGTATCGTTAGGAGATATTAATTGTAGTATTTGGTAGCGCGTTTTATCGGTGAATTCTCAATGCAACTTGGGACTCTAATGGCCAGGTAAGAAGTGTAAGACTTCTTCGGCAGGTGTCGCTAGGCGTTGAAGTGTACGATCCCACTACACCCCCTTAACGGCCAGGACGGAAACGCCGCAGGGTTTTTAGTGGGTATTCCCCTCCCATCTGGAGGGGCGAGTCCCACATACCCCCCACTATAGGCCTTCCCCGGGCCACGGGGGGATGCATAAATGCATTTTCCCTGCGTCAAAAAAAAAAAAAAAAAAAAAAAAAAAAAAAAAAAAAAAAAAAAAAAAAAAAAAAAAAAAAAAAAAAAAAAAAAAAAGGTGTCGCTAGGCGTCACCCTAACACGCATCCCACTAATATTATCCCACTAATATTATATCCCACTAATATTATAAGTTGAGAAAATCTACAACCTTAGTGAGAGTGGCAATATACAGTTCTAATACGAGTTAGTTAGAAGTTCTATATATACAAATGACGTTAAAAACTTCGAAAGTGCGTTGTAGCTGTCTCGATCTTCACGTGAAATGCATACGCTAGAAATGATTGTTACATGCATTAATAAATTACATTTTAGCTTAGAACCTATATAAGCATGGAATTTTACAGTATTTAATAAAATTTTATAATATTATCGCTCTAAAACTCATAAAACCATATGGCACAGCGTCCTAACGCCATCTGTTGACACTAATGTGAAGTCATTTCCTGGTACTTGGTAGCAGAGATAACTGAATTTGAGAAAATCTGTGGAACGACTTTCAGATTCAACGGTTGCGTAGTGTTGTGTGTATCGTTGCTAGGCAACCGCGCGCGGTCGAGCCAGGCCGCCACAGATTCTTAGTATCATGTATTGTATTTAGTAGCAAATTTTTTAGTGACCCACTAAACATAAAAATCATTAAAACATACTGATGCTAATGTGTTATATTTTTACGCAATTATGGCTGGCCGGATTGTAATGAAAGTAAAGAGATTATTAAATTTATGTTCCCGTTATTATTTTAGTGTCCCCTACTGAACTGTAGGTTGCATTGTTTTCTACCGCTTTTCACATCTCAGAGGCCTGAATGTAGATGGTGCTCATAATAGTATTTTAAGTGTTTGTGCCGGCTTTTCATGCTACGTAATAAATTTCCTTCATAACCGGCGTAGCAAAAGGCATTAAAATCGATCGAACCTCTACATATTTAAGAACTTAAAAATAATTACCTATTATGAAAATAATCGCGTCCTTGCTTGGATTTGACACATTTAGGAGCGACCGTTGAAGGCTCAGTGTCCTTCCGTCGGGGTCAGCCCTTGGTCTCCAAGCCTGAACCTTGCCTTTGTGGCTCGCAAAACAGCATTTACACAGGTTTATTCTTAGTTTATTATACCCAATGCAGCGTTTTCGTCCAGTTCGCCCTTGCTAAAAGGTACTGGGTGGCGGGCACGCTTGATAACTCCTGGCCGGACCATAAATAATATTAACTTTTTGGTTTTAAGGGGGTAAAAGAAGGGTTTAAATATGCATGGTAAATGTAATTATTAATTATTTATACACTGAGTGATAAGGTCAATTGACAAATTGATTACGGTTTATTTGGAAGAAAAGGATTTAAACATAGCGAAATGAACCACAACGCTATCTCTCGCAGGATTGTCACAAAGTTCGTAATTTAGGTGCATACAAAATTCAACTCAAGTTCATGGCATGCGCCCTAGATGGCGGGAAATGTTTAAATATTAACTCAAAAATCTATTTGGAGAATTCATGTAAAAGAAAAGCTGTAGATGGCTCGCGGAGTTTCCGTCTTCGGGAAACGAAGCTGCGTTGCAGACATGTTTTTTTGCAAGCGCTGGTACCGAACTTGAACTCATGCTCTTCTTCGACGGACCAATGAAGGCGCGAAGGCGGAAGCAAAGCTTATCACGCAAAGCCTGAGAAATACCTACATACTGTGTGATCGCTATTTATACCGGTATTCATATGCGGGATTAAAACGCGTCTTGCTTTAACTCACAAAGACATTACACACTGAACTATTTCCACTAATACCAAGAATTTTTAGGTTAAATACACTGCACTGTCGCTATTTATACCAAAAGTCAGGTTTAATGTTTAAGACGGGAGCAAATTTTTATAGAGTTTACCACATGATAGTCGGTAAAAGGGAGGGCTTTGGGGGCGCAGCCCCCCGCTCAAAGATATAACACAATATAACTTATATTCAAATCAGGAATGGTGAGGTTGAATGTTTAAGACGGAAGCAAAAAGAATACTGATAGAATTCACCACGTGATAAGCTTGATAGTGGAGTTCGGGGGGGAAGTCCACGCATGAAGAAATAATACACTGCATTATCGCTACATATACCAAAAATGATTGAATGTTTAAGACAGGAGCAAAAAGAGTTTTCCACCTGATACGCCGTAATAGGGGGGCTTGGGGGGCGCTGCCCCCCGCTCAAAGAAATAGCATACATACAATTTGTACTCATATCGGAAATGGTGAGGTTGAATGTTTAAAACGGGATCAATAAGTTCCGGAGTCCGGGAGTGCAGCACGTTTAAGGTGTTAAAGAGGGGGCTCGGGGGGCAGAGCCAAAGAAAAAACACACCGATTGATTTATAGTTATTCAAAAAATACTTAGGTTGAATATTTAAGACTGGAGAAAAAAGTATATTCGTAACAAAAGTAGTTAGGTAGAATGTTAACGACGGGAGCAATAAGAGTATTGGTAGTGTTTACCACTTTATAGGGGGTGAACAGGGGCTCAGGGGCCCCCTCATAAAATGAAGAATTGAACGATTTCTATTCATACCAAAAATGGTTAGTTTGAACGACTAAGACGGGAACAAAAAGAGGAGGTATTGATTGAGTGTTCACTACGTCACAAACGGGAAAAGGAAAAACAAAGGAAGGAAGTATAGGAAAAACAAACTGTAATATCGCTATTCATCGAGATTTCGGGCCTCCTGGTTCGCTTTTAAGACACATAGAAGCACCTTACACAGGAACGCTTCGGGTCTTCGACTCTACGCAGAGCTCAACTTTCGACATTCACAGACCTAACCACCTACGGTTGGGCTTTCATTCCTTCGGTTCGCTTATAAGACACTTCTCTCACTGATCTCTATCCCGCTGGATAAGAGAAGCATTTTCTACTGAGACGCTTCGGACGTTCGGCTGTACGGGGAGCTCTGCTTTCAGCTCAGCAGATTTTTTTGCTCACACGCTTCCCTTGACCATGGCTTTCGCCCTTCGTCGATTTTAGCTAAACTGCTGAACTGAGTTTTTGACATGTAGAATGCGTTACTTTTAGCAATGGATTGTTTAAGGATAACGAAAAGTGATAAAGCCTACTGAAACGCGCGAGTGAAACCGCGGACATAGCTATAAGTATAAATATTTAAAACATAATCGTGTCGGTTACACCATTTATAACTCAAGAACGGCTGAACCGATTTTAATGATATTCGATTTTGGATTTTTCTCTGCCCTGAATAGTAGAATACTTAATTGACTTATTATATTTTTTAAGAAAAAAAAACCGACTTCAACGGGGGAGGCCGTTGAAAGATTATTGTAGATGGTGCACTCTTAGATTTCATACAATGAAATAATTTGCTTAACAAACACAGTGAAGAAGACAAATCACCAAACGTGAACTATGTGTCTTTGAAGAGATCCGCTCCGATCATCATCAGTAGTTCCACTTCATCAAATATCACTCCTTTAAATGTACCTAAATGCTTGATTTGTTGATTCCAATCCTAGAATCACTAAGTGTAAGTATGTATGCTTTTAACATTTGAAGAGCTCCCTCGATTCTTCATGAATCCCATTTCCCATCCTCAGAACTCGAGCTAGACAATAATTTATCTTGAAAATCTAACTTTCTTAACAAACACAGCGAAGAGGACAAATCGCCAAACGAAGTATGTGTTGTTGAAGAGTTTTGTTCTGATCAATTTTGTATTAAGCAGAATGTCTGCTGACGGTACCACAATGTTTAGAAAAAAAAGGAAAAGTAGATAAATCCGCTGCCTTAGGTGAAATTTTTAACTCGCGACTGGTGGAAAAATTCACAGCCATCATGTAAGTCTCAGTAGCTCAGTTGGTCAGAGCGATGGGATGTCTCCCAGAGTCGCGAGTTCGAATCCCGCCTGAGGCAGTCAATTTTTCTACTTTTCCTTTATTTCTAAACACTCCGTTCTGATCATCATCAGCAGATCCACTTGATCAAATGTCACTTTTTTGAATGAAAATGCTTGATTTATTGATAAAAACACAAAAAAAACTATACACGGTATCCTTTAAAATTTAAGGAGTTCCCCATTTCCTCATAGATCCCATCATCAGAACTGCGTTTTGACCAGAAATGGCGACAAAAACTGATCAAAACGTAACAATTTAGAAGATATATTTCCGATTTTGGAAATAATCTTCTTGATTGGTGCGGTCTGGAAAAGGGTTATAGTGTATGAACGGATTTTAATAGAAATTGCAAAATATATGGTCAGACGATGACATGGATAGGTACCTATTGTCTATCCCAGAATCCCTCATCTAATGAAGTTTCACATTTATTGGAAATTTTGTCAGAATGCGATGTACAATTGTTTACGCAGACGAAGTCGCGGGTTAAAGCTAGTATAAAATAAAGGATATAGTGGATAAATTCGTAACCATTAGGTAAGTCTCAGTAGCTCAGTTGGTCAGAGCGATGGACATATTTCCCAGAGTCGCGAGTTCAAGTCTCGCGTGAGGCAGAGGATTTTTCTACGAGTATTTTTCCTTTATTGCGACAACAAGATAAGTTAGTTCTACATTACGCTGCTACTGATTCATGCTCGAGTTGAGCAAAGAATTCATCAACCGTTGGACTATTTCTACCGCTTGCATTTTTCTATCTAACTTGCTAGCATGATTTTTTTTTCAATTTTTGTTTTACTTTTCCAGATCCCTGCAGCACCGCGCGTAGCAACCGCCAATCGCCTCGCTTCCAACCCCAGTGCTTGGGCCCACATACTGGCTGCTAGCAACTCCGGTACGGCTAGCAAGCAGTGGCTGGTCGTGGACTTCACCGCTCTCGGCCATTTGGATGACTCCGGCAATAAGGCTGACAGGAAGGAGTTTGTTCCCATGACCGGCTTGAACAAGTGAGCTTCTTATATATTATGTTAATATTTGAATAGCGTAGGTACTTGTTACTGCGGCACGCTGTGTTCACTATTAAATTCTTAAAAAACTTTCACCAATCAAGTCTGACGCTTGAACTTCTTTCATTGGGTTCATACTTAGGCCAGTCTGTTAACGTCAACGTCATCGTTAAAAAATCTTGTACCTACTCGTATGAAAAGTTTGACAGTTTTCTGTGGGATGACAGCTCCGTCGCCATATTTAACGTTGATGAGTCCGTTAATTGTGCGTGGTACAATCCACCCTATTCTGTCCACGTCGCTAGTAAATTTTATTTATTACCTTTCAATGAATTTATTCAAGCATGACCATAGAGCCTTAAAACAAAGTTGTTCGCACCATCAAATAACTCAGTAAAATGTTCATAAGTTCCGTTATTCAGTATGGTATTATTTATTGCAGAGACGTAAGGCACATCAGTGTGATCCGCAATAGCACCGGTCACCAGCAAAAGGGTTTGCTGCGTCTCATAGAACAGGTGCCCGGGCGCACGCACTCAGCTGACCTTACAGAAACCTTGCTGGAGCAGGGCTTCTGGGCCACATACGGGTTGCCATTCTTCGAGGTACGTTGACGTTTATTATTTAGTTTATAGGGGTGGAAATCTATTACTTTATCTCCGTAACCATTCCACGCTACAATTGCAACTTTTAGTGTCATAACTTAGTGTGGGAAACCTTTACCTCGTTTTTGCAATAATGTACCTACTATCTTATTGTCTGTTAGATTTTAGATATAATTATCTGTTGCTCAAGGAATAAGTATCTAAGTATGTATTATGGTTTTCATTGAGCGCTACGATTTTTTTTTTAATTATAATTTTGTAATCTTCTACAAATTTTTGCAGGATATTGCCGAACATACGCACGTTAACCAAATGAAAGAAGAATACGGTGATATATTTTCGGAGTTCCAATCGCCGCGAGCCGTCATATTCAAGAGAGGATACAAGAACGCCACGTCCCTAGACAGCATCATAGCCCTGATGAGGCAGAACAACGTCACGGCCATCAATAGAGCGAGCAACGAGACCATAGAGTGCTCTGACGACCCCTGTGTCTTACAGGATATCGGGTATTGGTCCGTTCTGGGGGTGCGAGGTGACATCGCGCGCTACAATCAAGCATATGGAGTTATTGACACCAAAGTTGTAGTCGGTAAGTACAATCAATCTAATACTTACTGGGTGTACACTCTCAGACGAGACTCGGGCAAGAGCAATTGGGGGAGAGCTTTCTTTTTTGAGGCATAGCGAGTGCTCTCATGTACAGTCGCCATGAGATATATCGGAGCGGCCAAGGTACTCAAAATATCTGAACATGTACTTTATCGCCTTGACAATAGAGACGTTCTTCAGATATTTGTGACCACCTTGGCCGCTCCGATGTATCTGATGGCAACTGTACACTCTCGCGTTCGGCCCGGCGAAAGTGTCATCATCATTATCATCTCAGCCATAAGCGGGGGGGAGGGGGGGGGGGGGGGGGGGTTGCCATACGCGTCACGCTTGGCAGGCGGGTTAGTGCGCGCAGTTTTTTTTTTGTTTATTGTTGTTTAGGCTTTCGGAAGATGCTGCTGCCCATCTCCCGGTATATTCCCTTAGCAGACTCCTACTGCAACCACGGGACGATATGGTGGGGGACAATCCTAAGGCCGGGCACCCCACGGCTTAAGACAATTTCTTGACAAATAGTGCTCTATACTTATTGCGTTGCGTTATTGTAATACAGTATACATAGTTTGTCGACAATCGATCTCAATCATATCACTTCGCATTGTTTCAGAAGTTACGTGCGTAAGCAAAATTTCAGCTCAATCTTAAGAATAAGAATACCTAACGGCTCGGATGCATTGTTTTTCCCTACCTATCATTTTGATATTTCGACTTGTTAGAAAGAGACAAAATTTAACAGAGGATTGTAGATAAGGTGGTTAATAATTAACACTCTTTTTCTAGGAGTAGCCAACCAGCCAGAATTGCAATTCGTCGCCATATCCAGCCCACCGTACACAAACTCCACAGCCAACACAACCATTCCACTCAACAAAGGCACCTTGGCAACCATATACACCGACCAGTTCGACGACGAGCCTACCATCAACGGGCCAGAAATCAGAGACCTCGTGAAGAAACAGCAAGAAGAAGAAGCTGAGGAAACTCTCGAACGTCTAAACAGAGATATTGTCAAGCCCTTCCAATGGTCTGATAGTGAATTCCAGAATGAAACTCATGAAGGATTACCCGATACTTGGAACTTTGGCTCCTTCACACCGGTATGGTCGTGGTGAATCTCCCTTAGCGTCCTTTTAAATCATAATAATTAAAATTTAGAGATAGTGGTGTAACGTCCAGTTCCATAGCAGTCTTATCAACTGAAGAAACACGTAAAACCACCCAACATTGTCCGAGAGCTCCCAACTATGGTCCAATTTATATTCGTTTATAAATCAAAATATTTTTATAAATGGTGCCTAAAAGAAAATCTACTTATATACTTATTTCCGCAAAGAACATGTGAAACGTATTTGTATTGTAGGTAGGTATACTATTGGACTATAAAGGCACAGCTAATTAGAATCACTCGGCACCCGACCCCAACCGCCTCACCTCGAGTGCTTAGTATTCTTTATATGACTTTGTATAGCCATACGCTCACTACATAAACCCGTTCACACACAACACTCTACAAATTCACACCAACACAACATAAACATGTACAACACACAACACTTCCGAAAACAACGCGTATACCGATAGCGCCGCGTTTTCGGTTACATAACATTCAGCATAGATATATATCGAAATATATATTTATCTCTAACTGTATCTTCAAACACGATCTTTGTATTGTTCATGAATAAATACTATGAAACTATGAAGTCCACAGGGTGGCCTGAACAATTATAAAAAATAAAAATAAAACCGTCAACGAGTGGACGCCGAGCGACGAGGCTGTGTGGCTCGGGTGCCGGGTGGCTCTAAGGCTGGCTCTACATGATGGGCCATCATAGGGACGCAGCTATACAACGGAACGAGATGGCTATATCGTTAGCTCCCTCTAACTCATAGCTGCGTCCCTATGATGGCCCATCATGTAGAGGAGCCATAAATGAGCTGTGACCTTTTTAGTACCTACCAACAGTTGGTGTTTTTACGGTGTCGGAGAAAAATTATATCTAACGCATTTCCAACATAACAATAGATACTCGTAAAATGGACATTGCAACCACTAATGTAGGGTTATATTGTGTAATAAAATCGATATTTTTTATTGTTTTACCCATTGTATTCAATGGCCGTTTAACATCCGTCCGATTTTACATAATCGCCGATGAAATTCTTTTGCTCGATTCCATAATTGTTAATTCAGTGTTTTAAGTATTTTGTGTAGAGTTATTTATTCAATTTATGTTTGTGTTTGTTAGTACGTGTCGTACCTTGATTTTAGAGAATAAAATTAATCATTTTATCTGTCTGTAGGACCATTGTTTTTATATTCTCAACAATGAAATGTATTGTCATCTAGCCGACTAGGTATTCGAAGGAGTCACAAATCATATTGACGCAAAAGAACTCCAGTGCAATGTAGTTAAACTGAATACTATGTTTTAATAACTTTTGTACTTAAGATGTAATTTTATCTACAATTATAATTCTTTTTTAATAAAAATGAAGTGACCTGAAAAGTAAGAGAATCGATTTTGCTCTCGAAAATATAGTACCTTTATTCAGAAAGTGTGTATTTTTTCCATAATAATCTAATAAATAATCTCTATGTCCCAACTGCGAAGAACCCACTGCCACAAATGCGAACGTCGAACGAGATTTTTTTAAATCGTGTTTGGGTAGGTAATATTAATCAATGATGTTTCCACAACGCCCCACAGATTAATAAAATAAAATATAAAATCTTGTCAGTTTTACCATGTGTCACAGTGGGATCTAGCAGCCCTTTACCCCGTAAAGTCCTTGCCAATCCAAAATAAAGAGGCCCCTCCAGATAATATGTAAATATAGTTACAAATAGGAACTATGTACATATAGGAACTTGTAGTCGAAGGCACAGACTACTTACAAGATACTAGAGTCTGTCCGGAAAGAATAGTGTCGTAGAATGTATGAGCTCCCATATAAACCACGACACTTTCCGGACAGACTCTAATACATATGTCGAAGGTAGTTTTAAGCCTGGTCGCTAAGAACTATGCAACTCTACGTAGTCGATACTTTTTAGATGTAGATGTAACTAAATCTGTCAGCACCATTGTTTACCATGTCAACCGCCTCAAAAAAATTGTAGTGAGAATATCTTAGCGCAGTGGATTATATTCTCCTTGTAAAAATAATGGAGCAGAGAGAATATAATCGCAATGTACCGGAAAATAACAGGGAATTAATACAAGCATTGAAAGGTATAAATGAATCCTAACAACTCCAATCATAAGGTCGCAACCCACTATCGCGAATATTTTTAGCTAGCTAGTTTACCTAGTAGCTTTTATAGTATAACATAGAGCATAATGAGCACAAGAAACAGCACAGTTAAGCCTGTTATTAATTAGTATCTATGTAGAGCCAGTACCTATAGAAACAGGAAGCGTTATAGCGATCTAATTCTTCCGTATAGGGCCTTTACTGATCTCGCAACGAAGGACCTGTGATTTTTAGTAGGTACATTGCGGTTATTGATCCATCGATTGATTTCATTGCGCCTACCGAGAAGGCAACAGATCGGAATCGCAGGCGATTTTTGCCTCAATATTGCCCCATGTATACAAAATCTATATACCAGCGATTTCCTTAAAATGTACACAGAGGAGGCTTATTCTCAATGCTACCATAAACACATAATTTAGCGGCGGTAGCAATTGTAGCAAAATTAAATTTACAGTATTTTTTGTTGTAGATAGATAGTGTAATGAAATGCAATGTCTTGATTTTCTGCAACAAATTACAAAATGTAAACTGACCCGTTATTTTCTAGTGGTGCTTCTAAATATATTTTATACCATTGCAGTGATTATTAATATTTATTATTAATATGAAATTATATATATTTACAATATTTTGCTCATTGCACAGTGTGTTAAAACCCCTTTTTTTTCTCACTCGCTTTTTTTTTTAGTTTCCTATAGTTTATATGAATCTAAACATCAGACTAAAACTCCCACGTCGATACGGCTTGTAGTTTTTTTGTAAGAAAATATCAAAGTTGGCTTATAATCGGGTCATGTATAATGCATTGCTAAAAAATCTGAGAATCATTACTCAATTATTCATTGACTCAACGTACAACTCGGACCGATATCTATTTGACATTGACATACCTTTGACAGTGACAGATTGACAATTTGACAGTGGTGACAGTTACCTCGTATTCTGAGGGCCTACCGCGAAGTTCGAAAATCGACAAAACGATGGTCCCGTCTCTATCGCTCTTGCATATACGAAAGAGAGTGATGGAAATATTCGATACGATGAACGAAGTGCTTCGCGGTTATAGGCCTGTGGTATAATGGTATGGTATTCGTACTGAGATTTGTTGTATTAGTCATCGTTTAGTTTTGTTTTGCAATACTTTAAGATCCTATAAATCCAACCTTATACTATTATATTGTAATACATTACTTTACTATGAATTTCTTCAGGAAGGAGCCTACTGTTAAAGGTAAGTTACATGAACCAACAACAAAAGAACAAGATTGTTCAAATTGGAGCCATTATCTATCACATTTTTTACGTTCATTACAGAACAGCAAAGACAGAATGACCGAGAACTTCGCAAAGCTACCAGAGAGCTCGACAGGGACAAGGCGGCGCTGGAGAGGGAAGAAAAGAAACTGGTAATTATCTTGAGTATAAACGACAGAAACTCATCTGTTGCTTTTAGTCTGTACGGAATTAGAAGTGTCCTACAATGTATTAGGTCCCATACAAACCACGACACTTCTCTATCTGGATACACTACAACTTGTTTTGTAGTAACAGGCTTAAGATTTTCCAAGCTTGCTATTCTTGATCAGCGGCGTCTTTAACTATAGTGCAGGGTGTGCGTTGTACACGGGCGCAGCGGTCCTAGGGGGCGCCGAGCACCATTCCATTTTGACTGCACACTTACTAGGGGGTGCGCTAGGGTAATGTTTGCACATGGGTGCTACACGGGCTAGAGACGCCTCTGTTTACTTGACTGTGCACTGTGTGACACCAAGGAGGGTCATTGAAAAATGTACTTAATTGGGGATTCTATTACAGATTGAATTATTTTATTTTTTTATTTTATACTTGTTTTTATACTGGATTAATAGAAATCCTTTTAAAAAAGAAAGGAAATAATATACTTGATTAACAAGAAAGTGTAAAAAAAAATCACTTTATTTTTCTAGTGTAAAATAACTGTAATTATAAACCGCCTATTCATAAACGTGTTTCAAATCTTTGATTTTGACAGTTGTGTTTGTTAGACACAGAGAAAACATAATTTAACTAAATGAGGGTTGTAAAACATTTATGGATAAGTATTTTTCTTTAAACCTTAAACTTCTTGTTTTTAATACGTTTAAATCAGTTAAAATCAACAATATTTTTATTAACACTTTCCGTACCGCAATTCGCTACGCTAAAACGCGGAAAAACGCCGGAGTTACGCTCGTAGCCAACTCTGGCGTTTTTTCGCTTTGTATCGGAACTCCACTACGCACAGAGAGCCCGCTAGGCGGGCTCCAGGTGCTCAATGTGTTGAACACATTTTATTTGATTTTACAGGAAATGGAAATTAAAAAAATGGCAAAAGAAGGTAACAATGAAGGTTGTAAAATACTAGCAAAGCAGTTGGTACAGGTGCGGAAACAGAAAACAAGGATTTATGCAGCTAACAGCAAGGTAACTGGAATTTGTTGTGAAACATTACAAGGTTACAACCTCACACTTGACTGCTAATATAAATTAGTTACTCATACCGTCTGAAGTAGCACAGTCTACCAATTTGATTCCTAGGCTACTGTAGGACCTTGTCATAATAGGCAATTCATTGCTGCATGTAATGTTTATATGTATCCACGGCACAACTGCTATTATGACAAGGTTCTATGGTGGTCTAGGAATCGTTGGTTGACTGTACTTTTATCTAGTTAAAAATACACGTAAACAAAGTCTGGTAGTTCTAATTCTTTGATTATTGTTACCACTTATTTGTTCTCACCATCTTAGTCTTGTAAGGAGTGTAATATACAAATGGTGGTGAGAAAAAAACTTGTCTAAGGTATAAGTTCTTTCTAACATGTCTAACCATACTTGTGAGATTTATTTATAAGCTAGATTTAGCAAGATAATAAATTGTAGGCTTATTTACCGCTACCAAGGTTACAAAAACAAACTAATAAAATGTTGGACTGCTGAAGAAAAATTAGACTACAAGGAAGCCCATACTAATGCATACTAATATTATAAATGTAAAAGTGTGCATTTCTCTCTGTTATCACTTAATTTATAAACCTTAAATGAAATTTGGCATGGAGATAGTATGAGTCCTAATTAAGGCCATAGGATAGTTTTCAAGTTTTCATCACAGAAATCATCATTAGGCGTGTTTACACCTGGCGCACCGCCTCGCGAGGAAATTGCCGCGCGCGGCAGCTCGACTAATGTGGACGTGTCTCGGCCGAGGCATTGCGGCCGCGCGTGCGTTTGTCTCGGCCGAGGCACGTCCACACTAGCCGAGCTGCCGCACGCGGCAAATTCCTCGCGAGGCGGTGCACCAGGTGTAACGCCTATTTAACGAGGTGAAGAGCAGTAGTGTAAGTTTGTATGAAGAACCACTAATTCCACGCAGACAAATACGCGGGCAAAAGCTATTGTTTTATAGAAACCTATCATGGTCAAATTTATTTTTCAGATTTCCAATGTCCAAATGACCAACAAAACCATGGGTGCCAACATAGCGCTGGCCGGGGCCATGGGCACCACAGCTAAGACCATGGGCAACATCAACAAGGTCATGAACCCGCACCAGATAGCCAAAGACATGGAGGCATTCAAACAGGCCAATGCTAAGTTGGATATGACGGATGAAATGAGTAAGTTTTTATTAATAAAATTTTCCAATTTCTTTGATAACAGCAAACAGTAGAAATTTTTTATTTATTATACAAGGCAGCAAAGTTGATGTTTAATCTCTGCTTTTATTGAACCCGAGCCAGCCACGAGGATATATATTCTTGAGCCTATGAGAGCCTCAAAGCAAGAGAGGTGAACAAATTTTATAATTCTACATTTTTTACAACACCACAGGAAAAATATAAAAAATCAAAGCCTTATGAATGCTTTCAAACTTACATACTTAATCCAAAATCATCTCTTTAAACTTTAAAGTCCATCCTGCCAAATAATGTGAAAAAATAAGTCAAAACTTGTACCAAATTAGTTTCCCCACACGTGGATAAAATGCGTTTTCCCCACCGCTTTCAAGGGATAAAGAGCCCATTTCCGAGGTGGAGCGGTAAAAAGGCATTTTGGGACTACACTGGACTGTTATTGCCATGAAGCAAACAGTCCGGCCATGAAACAAGGTTATTTTATGTTTCAAAACCCAAAAATATTTTGCAACCAGTATAATCAGTACATCCAGATTAGATAAATATGAAACGCAATCATATAATTACTATCAGAGACTATAGAGATATAGACCGCCACAGCCTAAGAACTTTTTGAAGCTCAAGTCAATTGCGCCATCTATGTCAAAGACCCCTAAAGCTTCAAAAAGTTCTTAGGTTGTGGCCGTCTATATCTCTATAGTCTCTGCTACTATTAAGTGTGTGCGTTCCCATTGAGGGTCCAAGTTGGAATTTTGAGCTTTTAAGCTTACCAGTCTTTAGTAAAAGTTCTCAAACCATTGTAAATTCAACCAATAATTTGTAAAAGTCGTTACTCAAAAGTTACGTTTGGTTAAAGGTGGACCCTCAGTCGTGCATGCCAGGTATCCATATCTAATAAACTACTTAAAATGTATTACTGCTGTAAATGACTACTTTTAGTAAAAGATTTGTAAAACTAATTTCATTAATCGTGACTCCATTCTGCTAACTTAATACGAAGAAATAGCATGCAGAAGGTGGTCCCTCAATTGAACATTACAATTTCTTAGAATATCACATTCAGTGAGAACAAGAGTAATATTTAAAATGTATATGTGACTGAGAGTTAGTAAAAGTACTTGAATCATTGTAAATTCAATGGTTAGTTTGTAAAAGAAGTCATTCAAAAGTTACAATCGACTAAAGGTGGTCCCTCAATTGAAACGCTTGTCATAAGTAAAACTCAATTTACAAATCACTGGGTTGGTAATTAGACAATGGCTATAGCCTATCCTTTAGTAAAAATTTTTACTAACGATTGCTCTATCGAACAGTATAAACAAATATACCGTTTTACGAGAAATTTGAATCAAACATCTGCGAAGAAATACTACGGCCCAGGTGACCACATATTAGGATTTTGTGGGATAAGTACCTAAATAAAAATAAAAATTGGCAGTTATAGGGACTGCCGAATTGCCGATAGAAGTGAAAACATAGAACTTTGAGTATTGAAATTTCATAATGTTTGAATTAAAATTATCAACATCAATCTGGTTTTCACATCTACTGACACTCCGAGCAACAATTATATTATGCATGTTTATATGGTTTTTAGGGTTTCGTACCTTAAGAAAAAAGCACGGAACCTGAACTGAAAAGAACTGCTTGCCCACTGCGAAGCCTACGCCTTGACCCATGGACTGGAGTACAACAACAAAAAGAGTGAGATATTGGTATTTAAGGCGGGCAAAATCAAGCCATACCGTGTACCACCCATTATGTTGAACTCCAGCCCATTAAAACCCCAACCTCAATCGTGCAATGCATTTTTTTCTTTTCTTTTTCTTATTGTGATGATTAGCCAAGATATATTATGTCAAACTTAAGAATAAAAAATAAATAACATCACGAACAGTAATTATTTTTATTTAGGTACTTATCCCACAAAATCCTAATATGTGGTCACCTGGGCCGTAGTATTTCTTCGCAGATGTTTGATTCAAATTTCTCGTAAAACGGTATATTTGTTTATACTGTTGGATAGAGCAATCGTTAGTAAAAATTTTTACTAAAGGATAGGCTATAGCCATTGTCTAATTACCAACCCAGTGATATGTAAATTGAGTTTTACTTATGACAAGCGTTTCAATTGAGGGACCACCTTTAGTCGATTGTAACTTTTGAATGACTTCTTTTACAAACTAACCATTGAATTTACAATGATTCAAGTACTTTTACTAACTCTCAGTCACATATACATTTTAAATATTACTCTTGTTCTCACTGAATGTGATATTCTAAGAAATTGTAATGTTCAATTGAGGGACCACCTTCTGCATGCTATTTCTTCGTATTAAGTTAGCAGAATGGAGTCACGATTAATGAAATTAGTTTTACAAATCTTTTACTAAAAGTAGTCATTTACAGCAGTAATACATTTTAAGTAGTTTATTAGATATGGATACCTGGCATGCACGACTGAGGGTCCACCTTTAACCAAACGTAACTTTTGAGTAACGACTTTTACAAATTATTGGTTGAATTTACAATGGTTTGAGAACTTTTACTAAAGACTGGTAAGCTTAAAAGCTCAAAATTCCAACTTGGACCCTCAATGGGAACGCACACCTATTAAGTCTATGGGAAGTTCCGACTATAATGCCAATTTTACTTACATTGTACAAATACACTTTATTAAGAAATAATTAAAAGTTTCTGCATGTAGGATTTTCTACTAAATAGTCGTTTGTTTTTTAGTTAATGAAACGCTTGATGACATAATGGACGAATCCGGCGACGAAGAGGAGACCGAGGGCGTGGTCAACAAAGTGCTCGACGAAATAGGCATCGAGATCAGCGGAAAGGTATGTCATCCCATTTCACTTATAAACATGAGACAGAAATTAAAAAATGGAAAATACCAGGTATGAGTTGAGACACTCTCCTTTAATTATAATCGGTTCATTGTGTTTGGTTCAACTGGCTCTACGGCGCGTAGAAGCGTAAGTAATGTACAATCGCCATCAAATATATCGGAGCGGGCAGGGTACTCAAAAATATCTGAACATGCACTCGATCGCCTTGATAATAGAGGCGTTGTTCAGATATTTGTGACCACCTTGGCCACTCCGATATATCTTGATGGCGATTGTACAAAATATTGTAGACCCAAAAATGACAGTTTAAGTAGTTCAAGTAGAGGGCACTTTAATTTAATGATTTCGTGGTGTAAGGGTGGGTTGCACCACGCACAATTAACGGAGTCATCAACGTTAAATATGGCGACGGAGCTGTCATCCCATTGAAAACTGTCAAACTTTTCATACAAGTTTTTTTTTACGATGACGTTGACGATAACAGACGGTTTGGTCACAGGTGGACAGTCACGGTCTCGTAAACCACATTTTTTCAGGTTTTGTTTGTAGGTTAGGGCAGTATTACATTGTCAGTTTTTCGTTGGTGCAGGTTTTCATGATTTGGTCTTTGGTTCAACTTCTCACTTGCTTTGCTCCAAATAACTGCATATGGGTTGGATATTATAAGAAGGTTAATATAACTAGTTTAATTACACGTTGATTATAATAATTTTCTAATTTAGTTGCTTTGCCCTATAATAACAACGAGGAACCCTTTGCCCTATAACAACAATTAAAAGGAACCTAAGCGCAAACTAATAAAGAAAATAAACATACAGAAATAATGTGTATGCGTGAACGCATGTATATTGCCAGTGTATATAATTATTCTTGTTTATTATACCTTGCCGAACCCCGTTTTTTACTCCTAATAAGTTTTAAACTAAGGTTTTCACTAGACGGGAGCACAGTCGCGAGAGGTCTAGCTGTCATAATCCATTAACCATGTTTAATCATATAATTGAGTTTTAGACTAGGAAGTTTATTTGCGCAAGCTATAGTTCAGAATGAGACATGGATATCACTATTTCTTTCTAGCATATAGCTGCGTCCCTACTTGCCGCAAGTAAACTTGCTAGTCTAAACCTCGCTTTACGTTTTGAGATTGGTGGATTTTGACAGCTGCTGTCAAAAACACCTCTCGCCACGGTGCTGCCACCTACTGAAAATTTCAATCGCGGAAACCCTCATTGTAAGAAGTGTTATGATTTAAGTACTAAAAATCTGGGTGCTTTAAAGAGGCGCTCTTGTTTACCATACGTGTTTATACAGTCACCATCAGATATATCGGAGCGGCCAAGGTGGTCACAAATATCTGAACAACTCCTCTATTGTCAAGGCGATAAAGTGCATGTTCAGGTATCTTTGAGTATCTTGGCCGCTCCGATATATTTGATGGCGGCTGTACTAACCCCAATAGTCCCAACACTATTAAGTGGCGACTGAGGTTATAAAACTTCTCTTACACACTTGCACCGCCACGGCAAGAGAGAAGGAGACAGAGCTATGAACTCAGTCGCCACTTAATTCTGCGGATACTATAACTGATTTGTTTTATCCATTTCAAGATGGCGGACGCGCCGTCGGTGAGCCGCGGCAAGCTGGGCGAGTCCACGGCGGACAAGGACATCATGGCGCAACTCGCCAAACTCAAGTCATAGGATACACTTTATTAGCACTATCCCCTAGATATTAGTTAACCTTGGTATGCCGGAACGTGGATCCGCGGAATCCCGTTATACTGCCGGAACGCGGTTCAAACGACCCCACGCGATTTGTGCCGGAACGCGGATCCGCGCCGGCACACAGCCATATTGTAATTCCAGCAGCCGCGGCATACCAAAGGTTAAGTTTTGTTGGTTTTTTGCTTGTCATAATTCTGGGGCCCGTTTCTTGAAAGCTTGTTCACTTGCCCAATTTTACAGGGTTCTGTTTCACTTTTATCGCATTGAAAATTGAACGTTGTCACAGTGATACTAAGTCTAAATTTTACTGCCTTGAAAATGTGACATAGAACCATGTAATATTGGGCCAGTGACTTGTGAACTAACGGGAAGCCCCTTTCATGTATAACAAGTTACAAGCTTTGAGAAACGGGCCCCTGGTATTATGGCAGTAACAGAAAATCGATAAAATTAAATGATTATGAACTAAAGAAATAGGCGGATTTTGGAAATAACATTTTAATATGAATCCATGCATACGAGAATCCTGTGAAACAGGAATAATGTAAATGAACAGATTCGATTTTAAGACCAAAGTCATTCGAGAAATACCGTGCAAATTCAGATCAATGTACAATAAAATAACATTCAACTCCAACAAACGTTATGAATCTAGGAACACCATTAAAAAAAGCTTGATGAAGAAAATTTACTTCCAAATTAAATTTTTTACATGTATGGAGGAGTTTATTAACCTTTTGAACGCTTTCTCTCTCGCATGAAAATGTGGCATACACGCCAACATCTCATCTAGTGAGAAACGAATTTAAACCTTATCTGTCAACAGTAAAATTGCTTTGTAAGCGTCTGCCATAGCCACTTTAGTGCTCGTTGGCGTGGTAGGCACGACACTACTCGACCACTTTAATGGCTCTTGGCGTTCAAAGGGTTTATTTATGAATAACCGAATTAAATTCGCCACTGTCCAATGATTTCACAGCATTTTACCTAAATAAACATCGGATAAAAATCTGTAGCACGCAGTGGCGGTGGGTAAATATTTTTCTTAGGTAATGAATTAGGCTTAAAAAATTTTCATAAGCTGTAGGAAAACTGCTCAGGCGCCTGAAACTTAGGCAAGCCGCCGGGAATCGTTCTATGGACGCACCGCTACTGGTAGCACTTTAAGAATCCTAGGGTATTTGCAAGCAGCAACTGTGCAGATAAAGTAGCTCATTGCCAACATTAGGCGAGATAAAATTGTTCTTTAGTAAACACTATTGAGTATGATTGAGTTGTACAGTCGCCATCAAATATATCGCAGTGGTCAAGGAACTCAAAAACATCTGAACATGCCCAATATCGCCTTGATGATAGAGGCGTTATTCAGATATTTGTGACCACCTTGGCCGCTCCGATATATCTGATGGGGACTGTACAAACGGGACTATGTTGTTAGACTGGACTGGAGGTAATCTTCCTGATGTTTGCCTTGAGTCCACAAGTGATCTGAGTTTGATAATCCGTGAAATGCCCTGTAAATAAGAAATTCAGTTTAATGGTTAATTTTAATTAAGTTTTTTCTACGCATCTCTGCTGTAGTTTTTCAATATCTAGAAGATAAAAATGTTACTCTTGCTGAAGATTCCTGCGATACTTTTTCTTTCCCTTGTTATATACAGTTGTAAGAATGTTGAAGTCGGCAGGTACCTATATTAAAATAATATTAGTTAAAGGCGTGCCCAGATTGCCAGCTTTCTATGAGTTGCGCTAGCTAAGCGCGCAATATGAAGTGAACATGCACGAGCGGCGCATTCTGGCAATCTGGACGCACCTTTAGACAAAATTTACTTTAGTATGTAAATATAAATACTAATGACCTCAAATATGTTAGTGAAAATATTTAATTTTTCCCTCCATTTGTTAATCAACTATTGTATATCATGTACCTACAAATGTATAAATAAATCTGTGATATTTTTGTATTACATGGTACTTACACAAAACTAAGCTTTTTTATTTTTACCAGAGACTATAGATAATATAGACAGCCACAGTCTAAGAACTTTTTGATGCTCTCACTCTTAATTGGCTTCCGATTCGAGAACGTAGGTCACTTCGCATTCTTTGCACTCTGTATTCCATATTGTTCGAGCCGTCAGCCCCTGATTATCTTCGTTCGAAATTTAAATTTGTTTCTCCACGTCCCGGCACAGTGCTTCGTTCCTCTCGTTCCCTCAAGCTCGTTGTCCCCCGACATGGGACGGGTTTCATGTCCAATTCTTTGTGTGCGTTCCCATTGAGGGTCCAAGTTGGAATTTTGAGCTTTTAAGCTTACCAGTCTTTAGTAAAAGTTCTCAAACCATTGTAAATTCAACCAATAATTTGTAAAAGTCGTTACTCAAAAGTTACGTTTGGTTAAAGGTGGACCCTCAGTCGTGCATGCCAGGTATCCATATCTAATAAACTACTTAAAATGTATTACTGCTGTAAATGACTACTTTTAGTAAAAGATTTGTAAAACTAATTTCATTAATCGTGACTCCATTCTGCTAACTTAATACGAAGAAATAGCATGCAGAAGGTGGTCCCTCAATTGAACATTACAATTTCTTAGAATATCACATTCAGTGAGAACAAGAGTAATATTTAAAATGTATATGTGACTGAGAGTTAGTAAAAGTACTTGAATCATTGTAAATTCAATGGTTAGTTTGTAAAAGAAGTCATTCAAAAGTTACAATCGACTAAAGGTGGTCCCTCAATTGAAACGCTTGTCATAAGTAAAACTCAATTTACATATCACTGGGTTGGTAATTAGACAATGGCTATAGCCTATCCTTTAGTAAAAATTTTTACTAACGATTGCTCTATCCAACAGTATAAACAAATATACCGTTTTACGAGAAATTTGAATCAAACATCTGCGAAGAAATACTACGGCCCAGGTGACCACATATTAGGATTTTGTGGGATAAGTACCTAAATAAAAATAATTACTGTTCGTGATGTTATTTATTTTTTATTCTTAAGTTTGACATAATATATCTTGGCTAATCATCACAATAAGAAAAAGAAAAGAAAAAAATGCATTGCACGATTGAGGTTGGGGTTTTAATGGGCTGGAGTTCAACATAATGGGTGGTACACGGTATGGCTTGATTTTGCCCGCCTTAAATACCAATATCTCACTCTTTTTGTTGTTGTACTCCAGTCCATGGGTCAAGGCGTAGGCTTCGCAGTGGGCAAGCAGTTCTTTTCAGTTCAGGTTCCGTGCTTTTTTCTTAAGGTACGAAACCCTAAAAACCATATAAACATGCATAATATAATTGTTGCTCGGAGTGTCAGTAGATGTGAAAACCAGATTGATGTTGATAATTTTAATTCAAACATTATGAAATTTCAATACTCAAAGTTCTATGTTTTCACTTCTATCGGCAATTCGGCAGTCCCTATAACTGCCAATTTTTATTTTTATTTAGGTACTTATCCCACAAAATCCTAATATGTGGTCACCTGGGCCGTAGTATTTCTTCGCAGATGTTTGATTCAAATTTCTCGTAAAACGGTATATTTGTTTATACTGTTGGATAGAGCAATCGTTAGTAAAAATTTTTACTAAAGGATAGGCTATAGCCATTGTCTAATTACCAACCCAGTGATATGTAAATTGAGTTTTACTTATGACAAGCGTTTCAATTGAGGGACCACCTTTAGTCGATTGTAACTTTTGAATGACTTCTTTTACAAACTAACCATTGAATTTACAATGATTCAAGTACTTTTACTAACTCTCAGTCACATATACATTTTAAATATTACTCTTGTTCTCACTGAATGTGATATTCTAAGAAATTGTAATGTTCAATTGAGGGACCACCTTCTGCATGCTATTTCTTCGTATTAAGTTAGCAGAATGGAGTCACGATTAATGAAATTAGTTTTACAAATCTTTTACTAAAAGTAGTCATTTACAGCAGTAATACATTTTAAGTAGTTTATTAGATATGGATACCTGGCATGCACGACTGAGGGTCCACCTTTAACCAAACGTAACTTTTGAGTAACGACTTTTACAAATTATTGGTTGAATTTACAATGGTTTGAGAACTTTTACTAAAGACTGGTAAGCTTAAAAGCTCAAAATTCCAACTTGGACCCTCAATGGGAACGCACACCAATTCTTTTACTGTCCAGGCAATCCGACTTTGGAACATTCTCCCACTTTCTCTTAGGCAAGCCCAGACTAAATACACTTTCAAGCGCTTGTTGCGCAAGCATTTCCTTGACAAGCTTTCTTCATTGTCCTCCTAATGGTTCACACGAAATATGTATAATATATATATATATATATATATATATGTAAGTTTATTGTTATATTTATATGTGTAAGTTTATGAACATAGCTTAGTATGTATCTACTGTTCGTTTGTTTTTTTTTCTCTGTCACCTTTTATAGACCCTGCACCTAATTAATCTTTCTGTTTTGCCCATTGGTTGACTGGTAGAGAATGCCTTAAGGCGTTAAGTCCGCCATTTGTACCTTCTTTTATTGTGCAATAAAGTTTAAATAAATAAATAAATAAATGCTCATGTCTGAAAGCGCCATCTACTCCAGAGCCACCTACAGGACCTTACAGGTAGCTTGTAAGTAGGAAAAAAGCTAGCTTTACTACCTTCGGAATTTTAAGAACTGCGATGGGCGATCAAAGGGTTAATAAAAATCAGTTTCATCATCATCATCATCTCAGCCATAAGACGTCCACTGCTGAACATAGGCCTCCCCTTTGGACCTCCATAAGCAGAGGCGTATTTAGAAATTTGGCGCCCCGGGCCAGAAAAATTTGCCGCCCATGTTACTTAACCAAACAGACTATTAAAATTTTCTTGACACTTTCTGAACCCTTACTGTACGGTCAAACGTTGAAAAAACACCCCTCTGACGCCTTTTGCACATCTGCATAGCTGGATTGATACCGCGGTACAGCGCTACACGTTACGGCGCGTAACTTCAGCGGATCGAGAGCGAAACAGGTGCGAATTCGTGCGGCGAAATGCCGCTGTTTTGATTCCGTTCTTGATTCGCTTTCGACTCGCTCTGGTTTCATAAAACTTTATAGTCAAATATCTTCTTAATTTTTGTTTCCTGTCCCGTAGCCTATACTGTTTCCCACTGCTGGGCAAAGGCCTCCCCTTGCTTCGGCTACTCGTCACGGCCTAGTGCATACTATCGCCACTCTTTACAAAATGCGTCTAGCTCGTTTCGCCATCTCCTTTTTCAATTGGTCTGCCTCTGCCCCGGCCGATTTGTGGGGTCAATTTAGTTGTTAATTTAGCCCATCGTTCCGGGTGCTTGCGTCAGACATGTCCCAGCCCAATCCCACTTGAGCTTGGCGGTCTTGACTCTTGACACCCACATCACATCCGAGATACCTTTCCTGGAGCGGAGTTCGGTGTTCCTAATCCGATCGGTTCTATGAACTCCTTCTTCCGCTTCATGGCTCGCTGGCAAATTTTGAGTCGGGACTTTTCAGCCTTTGTTAATGACCATGTTTGTGCGCCGTAGGTTAGGATAGGCAGGAATGGCAGGATACACAACACATGTCGACGAGTTTGTGCTTTAGTATCAGTGGATGGATTGGTTAGCCTTCATAAGCGCTGTCATGGACCAGATTCGAAGCTCTTCCAGGTGTTCTCGATGCGTCGATCGAGTTCCTTGGTCTGCCTTTTATCCAAGGATGCTATCTGGCCCAATTAGGTGTATTCGTCGACATATTGTAATTCCTGCCCAGTGCGCATCTACTTTGACCCTACGTTTCACGCCACTGGACATTAATTTGGTTTCGTCCCTGTTCATTGTGAGGTCGACATCAAAACTTGCAGAGAAGGTCTTGCAGCATTTGCTCTAGATGGGATGCAGTTACAATAGTTACTTGTATGAAGTGCACCCTTAAAAAATGTTCTTAAAAACAATTCTTGTGCTCCAATTTATGGCGAGTTATAAAAACCACTTACACACAAAATTTGATTAATGTAGGGCTGTAAATTTCAGCTACAGACAGCAGCAGCAAATTCTAAGCACCTCTAAAATTGCACCACTAAAAGTGTCCGAAAACAGAACGGACCTGGCTGCCGGCTGTCCGCCCAAACATATTGAAAGAGCATCACTTTAGCTATCAAATGAGCTTGGTTTCATTCTGCTACGATGCTTCGGTCAGGTAAAACACACCCCGAAAATGGCACCATTAAAAGTGTCCGAAAACGGATCGCACCAGACTGAAGGGCTGTGAGTCCGACCAAGTGATTTAATGACCTATTAAACTTTCTTCTTTTCGATGAATAAAGTTCCAAACAGCTCCTCGATGAGGTGGCCGCCCGGTCCAATAGAGGCTTGTAGTCGTAGCCTATGCATCTTTCCCAACCATTACCTATACCGATACCCAGTAACTTGACGACTGAGTTTCTGGAGGGTGCAAACTTTATTTTGCGCTAAAAAATTGTTGGCCCTCATCTGCAATTAAAAGCAAGAGCATTCTCGGAGTTTGGTTTTCGGTCTCTTCGCGAACAAAATTAAACCCCCCAAGGCAAAACAAATACATATATAGATTCTTAGCGCCTTTGCTGAGATCCTGTCAAGACGGTGTTTTCGTCATCCTATCACCATTTTTGGGCAGTACCAACCTTGCCTGCAAGTCTGTGCACTTGCTGTATAACGGGCAAGGCACCGCTAAGGGACCCTTCCCTTGTGTTGAAAAGTAAGACCGCAGTCGCTTCCATAAAAGTCAAAAACATGCAGTTCTAACATAGGTACAGGTACAGGTTCCAGAAAAAAAGACAAGGGATGTGACGCCGTCACAAAACGGCATTCAGGAGCCCCGCCCAACATCTGTTAATGTTATCCAATGAGCTTAAATAGGATGCCGAAATCGGTGCGAAGTAAATGAGAAAATATACTAGATCGGACCCTAGGCTTTGATACAGTACTTAAGCATGCAACCAAGATGAACGCTAAGATCAGGAAAGATTATAGACCCGGATCGCGGATTTTCAACGATCAGCTTTTACTGACTTGATTAAGTTTACTGACTGAAAACGGGAGCTTAGTTAAATAACCAGGCATGGTTATATCATCCTTCTTTTTAGGAAAAATTGCAGTTTACTTTATGTGATGTGATACATGGTAATGGCAGATATGGAAAGGCGGTATAAGTACAAATAAACGCTCTTCATATTTACTATTTACAAAACCAGATCGTGGCGTTTCGAAATTGTTACTCTTTCTTAGGCCTTATGGGCCGGTAGCTAACTGAAGTTCAGCATCGAAAAAGGGGCCCAGAACCAAGCATACGGGGCGGCTCGCGCCGCCCCTGGCAGCCTGCCGCCCCGGGCCATGGCCCTCTTGGCCATAGGGTAAATACGCCTCTGTCCATAAGTATCGGTCGGAAGCGACTTGCATCCAGCGTCTTCCGGCGACCTTTATAAGGTCGTCTGTCCATCAGGGTTTTACCCGTGGTACCACGGTTTTTGTACCACGGGGGACCACGGGAATTTTTTTTCCCCGTATTTTCCCCGTAGACCCCACTGCTCCAGTTTTAAGTTATCTTTTTGAATACGAAACTGTCTGTGGGCCCACGGATCATTCCTCGAAAATAAATATTTCCCGGTAGTCCCACAGCAATAGCTATATGTCATAAATTACGCCTCTAAATACTATTCTTTTTTTAATAGGCAAGAAAGGTTTTGGTTTTTTTTTTTTGCTGTGCCTTTAAATACTAGCAAATGAATACCATTCTCGAGCAGTGGGTCTATGGGGACAAAATTAGTACTCGTGGATCCACTGAGGGTCATAGCAGTGGGACCACGGTTAATACCCGGTTCTTTTCAATTACCCATAGTCCCATTTCGGTGTTGTGGGTCTACGGGGATTTTTTTTTACCCGTGGTCCCCCGTGGTACAAAGGCCGTGGTACCACGGTTAAAACCCGTGTCCATCTTGTGAGTTGACGTCCTCCCTTAAGAACGAGCTATTAAAAAAACAGGGCCACCCGTACGAGGACCGGTGTTGATGACGTGGAACAAAGCTGAAAAGCTGTATAGTCACTGGCAGATAGGCTACTTCATATTAACTGGACATTCACCTTTCACAGAGGGTAAATTACCCGTTACAATAGAAGTAGTTGCGGATACACAGACATGACCGTATTCTAACTTTAAGACACGATACAACTCCAATGCATTAACTACGCAACAGCTTACTCCTAAACGTTTCAATCAGAAATGTCAGAATTTGCTTGAGAATTATTCCAATCCAATGCAACTACAATACAACTTCAATTTAATATTGGTTGATTATTTGTCTAGTGTTGGAGTTATGTTTGAGATAGATTGTGTTAATTAATGTGTTTTTTTCTACTCCGGTACTTTTATCTGTCAATTATATAGTCCCGCCAACGAATATAAAAGCATGTCTTATGACATTTCAAAAAAGTCTATCTTGTCTATTCTTCATAAAGACCCTAGGGTTATTATGTGATAAAAAGCAACTGCTAACAGTGGTGCCCTGTGAACCCAACAGATAAAAAAGAAAAACAACACTAAATTTACAACGAAAATCAAAACTGCCAACTTAACAAACAACTGAATTCATATGGTTTGGAACAATAACAAAACTAAAATAATTGCTGCCAACATAAGGAAAAAAAGGGGTATTACACATTGCAACCTGCAGGGCCCAATCTGTCAGGTTGGTAGGTGTAATTAAATGTAGGGCCCGTAGGGAGCTGAAGGAGGGCAGGCAGAGGCAGGGTACACAACAGATTGGGCCCTGCAGGTTGCAATGTCTAATAGCCGTTTAAAGCAAGTAAGTTGATGACATTTGAAAAAATATATATTACCGTCTCTATGATTACGTTCTCTCAACTGTCATTTGCCACCACTTTTCAACTTCTCGCTATTTCTTAAAGCAAACTGCGTTTAATCTTGTGCTTTATTTAATCACTAGTCGTAGAAAAAGTAATGTATGCAACGTTGTATAAGTAGGTCAAAAAAGGCTCATGGCGTCTTTATTAACAATTTTCGGCTTCGCCTCAAATTGTTACACACGCCACTCACCTTTTTTGAACCCTCTTATACAACTATTGCATAAAATACTATTATTAAAGTATTGTTTAATTTATTTTAAAATTAGAATACGGCACATGCTGAGACAAGTTCGTTGACATGGTGACCGTCAACTGAAACCGAATTAGCATGCTTTAAGTGTATATTTTATGCTCATTTGCATTTCAAACAAATGCTGGCGCTGGCGTAGATTGTCTTTGTGATTTGGACACGTCCAATGATTACTTAGGCCTGACCTAGCCATCCGGCTACCTGAAATTTCGACTTGTATCAATGATAGCAAACTTTAAATCCTTGTGCTGTTTTGTTTACGAATCTCACGCTAAGATGGCATCTTTCTGTGTAGTTGAAATTAATACTGAATCGCGCTGTTAAGATTTTTATAGATAGAAAGACGCTTCAATGATCACACAGTTTAGTTTAAATTACAAATCTCACGCTAGGTGGCGCTGTTCCGTGTAATTGAAATCCTGAATCGCGCTATTAAATTTTTTCTCGGGAGATAGACCCCACTTTTGTTTAGTTTACTAATCATACATTAGATGGCGCTGTTCCGTGTAATTGAAATCCTGAATCGCGCTATTAAGATTTTTCTCGGGAGATAGACTCGTTTTCGTTAAGTTTACGAATAACACACTAGATGGCGCTGTTCCGTGTAATTGAAATCCTGAATCGCGCTGTTAAGATTTTTCTCTGGAGAAAGACTCCAGTTTTTGTTAAGTTTACGAATTCACACTAGATGGCGCTGTTCAATGTAGTCGAAATCCTGAATCGCGCTGTTAAGATTTTTCTTAGGAGATAGACCTGTTTTTGTTTAGTTTGTGAATTTCCCACTAGATGGCGCTGTTCCGCGTCGTTGTAATTCTAAATCGCGCTGTTAAGATTTTTCTCGGGAGAAAGACCTCGACCCCATTTATTCGTTAGTTTATTAATATCACGCTAGATGGCGCTGTTCCGTGTAGTCGAAATCCTGAATTGCGCTGTTAAGATTTTTCTCGGAAGAAAGACTCCAGTTTACGAATCTTACGCTAGATGGCTCTGTTCCGTGTAATTGAATTCCTTATGATATGATGTGTAATTGAATTCCGATGTTAGTTGCGCTAGATGTCGTTGTAAATATAGTAAAAATCGTTCAATCAAAATTGAATAACTTACCTAAGGGTCATATGCGTTGTAGAACTTGTGAGATGTAACGGGTAATTTACTTAACCCTGTATATTGAAGGGTGAATGTCCAGTTAATTTGAATACGGCCTATCTGCGAGTCATTATAGCTTTTCAGCCTTGTTCTGCGTCATCAACGGAGATAGTCAGTATGGTGGGAGGACCTTTTTAGGGTTCCGTACCACAGTGATAAAAAAACAAATCCTTATGGTGCGACTCTGTCAGCTCTGTCTGTCTGTTTTAATAGCTCTACCAAACTATAAGAACTCATCTTTTCTGCCACTATCGAGTAGCGATCGAACCTATGGGATGAATGGAATGGAACTCGACAAAATTTGGCGAGCCTTCATAGTGACAGTGCTCCCCGGTAAAGACGGCTTACCAACAAAGTTTTCAAAGCTAGCCAGGCACTCGTTGCTCCATTATAAGCAAACTTACCATTACATACTTCTTACCATTGTGCCCAAGCGGAGGTCCCAACCTTTTTAGTTAAACTGTAAAACTGATTTTTTACGACTCGATTTTTTTGTCAAGGAAAAAATAAAAGTACATATTATGTGTACGCCATTCTATTCAAGTCCCATTTCTGTCAAAATAATTAACGGATTTTTAATTTTACAAAGTTATACGGCCGTTTTATGTTTGAGCTCATAGATCGACAAATCCAGCAACGTAATAACTAGTTTCCTGTATTTTAACCATTATTATTTAACCATATAGATGCAACACCATTAAATATCTAGGCCTTCTGATAGATGAACACCTATCTTTTAAACCGCACCTAACTAGTCTATCTAAAAAAGTGAGAAAACTTATCTATGTAGTAAAACGACTACGGGATTGTTCACCTCTATGTATTCTTCGCACTGTCTACCATGCGCTATGTCAATCTATTCTACAATACTGTATTGCAGTTTGGGGTAGCGCCGGAAAGACCGCGCTACTTGAACTTGAGCGCGCTCAACGAGCTGTCATCAAAGTAATGCTAAAAAAACCTTTCAGATATCCTACAGACTTGTTGTTCAGTGATACAGGGTTCCTCAGAGTTAGGCAATTATTTATTCTCAATGTAGTCATCAGGGTTCACAAAAATATTGGAAAATCAGGGCAAAAAGATTTCATTATGAGTAGACGTACATACAGAGTCCCTGTACCTACCGTCCAAACGGCTCACGCACAACGATCTGGCTACTATATTCACCCATTTACATATAACGCTGTTTGCAAAACCCTTGACCTAAAAACATGCACCTCGCTAAAAGTCAAATCAAAATTAAAAAAATGGTTTTCTACTCTATCATACAATGACACAGAAGAGATAATACATACTTACACTTGGTCTGTGGTCAGCTAAGCTACTCACACTCATTCACGACTCACAGGTACATACCCCTACTCACATACACACTTACATACATACCCACACACAACTTACACACACACACACACTTAGGTTAATCTTAGTTAATTAATTTTCATGTTTTTCTACTAATCAAATTTCATGTTTTATAACTACAAAACATGGTGCATTCCAAGATACAGGCTAGTTTGGAATGCACCAGACAACCTGGTAATCTGTTAAACTTTGTTTGATTAATAAATATTACTTTACTTTACTTTACTTTACTTTTACTTTAACCGTACTAAAATACAAAATACATGCTCCCCTTATTTAAACATGTTAAACTGTCGTTAAATTTTAAATAATCACCATTTATGTACCAGCGGCGCTAGTGGACACGATAAAGTGCTTATAATCATTTCGATTTCCATTATGTGCTAGGTACCTAGTTTCCATATTCTAAATCTAGAGTGCAAGCTTTAGAATCTGCAATTTTGATTTAATTTTCGAACGAAATATTACTTACCTACTTAAATGTAAATTAAAATACAGATTTGCTTATTTTCTTTTCCTTCCGTTTAAGCATTGTAAATGAAGATACAATATGGAGATTGGATTTTACGAAGCATTTTCAGGGTGCATATAATATACATTCTAAAGAAAGGACCCTTAATTCAGTTGCAATTTGTCTGTGGTACTTACACTGTTTATTCTTGTTATAATAATAACATTAAAAAGCAAATAAAACAATGTAATACAATAGATACATTACAATACACTTGTGAACGAAAAAAAACCCATAAATATACAACTTATAACGCTACCTAGACCTTACTTAAAAACTATTGGTACCTAAACTATATGTACAGATGTCCCCTAGTTATAATAATGTTATAATAAGTAGATCTTAGACTATTCCACCAAACGGACCGGCCACATCTGTCATTTTCTATAGGTACAAAAAAGTCAGCCGATTTTTGTGGGGGAAGGGAACATCAAATGTATACGTAACGTCAAAATAGCCACATCAGATAAACGTCAGCCCATACAAAAAGTATGAACACTGGTATATTTTCGGCAGAGGGGAACGCCTGCCAATGGTCGCTCCGGTTGATTAAATGCTTTATTAAGTACCTAATAGATAGGTACATATGAAAATGAAAAACTACTTTCACAGTGGTTGACTACCAATGTCATACCATACCATACCAAACCATATTATATGGGCATACCCTGTCGTGCTCATATGTCAATGTGAACCGATGGGTAAGCTCGAACTATAATATGTATTTTTTTTTAAATAGAACGACGTAGCTCAGTACAATCGGTGAACAAGGATGAAAAGGAAGAACTTTTTATGAAGTCGATTAATGATGTTTTCTTCTATAAGTTTAAGAAAAGTAAAAGTAAGTAAGTAGAGGTTTAAGTTTAGTTTAACTCCCATAGACTCTCCGAGCTTAGACCTAAATATTAAAGAGCGAGGCCAACTCGCTATACTTTAAAACCGAATTGTTTAAAAAATTTGCCAACTGATCCCGGTCTCATCTCAGTGATTATGGAACCCCGTAGCATACAAGGTGTAACAAAAATACTGGTGATCCTTTTAAAAGCATAATTGGTATCGTATTCTAATTATGAAATACTAAGAAAAATAATCCTCACGGCAAAAATAATTGTTTTTGTATGGAGGGTTGGTGTTGGCTTTTTTCGGCGCCAAAATAGTAGATTGTACAACAAGTGCATAAAACGCACCATTTTACGCGAGGCGTTTATCCATACGAGCGAGCTTGCGAGCGAGGATGGATATAAAGTACGAGCGTAAAATGGGTTTTATGGACGAGTTATACACTCTACTTTTTACTTCGATTGTGAGGAAATAAAAAGAATAGGAATTTCTTTCATAAGTGTTTATATTTTTTTACTTCTCATGCTCGTAAAGTTTCACTTTATGCTGGGTATAGGCGGACTAAAACTCAATTTTATGCACAAGTGCATAAAAAATTGACTTCTTCTAAGGCTATTTTGACAATGGCAATTTTTTATGCACTTGTGCATAAAATTGAGTTTTAGTCCGCCTATACCCAGCATAAAGTGAAACTTTACGAGCATGAGAAGTAAAAAGTTCATTTTCTATTTTTGTAACTCGCAAATCTCGCAATACGATACCAATCATGTCCTTAAACGGATCACCAGTATTTGTTACACCCTGTAGGCGTAGTTACCGGTGAAGGTTAATCTCCAAACAATTTGTTTGCCCATGTCCGTCAAAATAATCGTTAGCATGGCATTGAAATGCTGAAGGCGAAGTCGTTTGCATTAAAATTTAATTAAATTTACACTCGTTGTTTACCCGGTAACGAGACCTTTTCATGGAGGACCATTAATTCATAGCCATTGAGACCACGGGCTGAAGGTGACGTAGGATTTTAGCACAGGTACAGTTGCCTTCAGAGGAAAGTACCTAACCGGCTCTGTATGGACGTTTGAATAGAAAAGTGCGTAGACACCAACTCGTTTTCTTTGTGTCCTACTATAAAATAAAAGGGAAAAGGGGGTAAGTGTCTTAGCAAATTGTCAACTTTATTGTGATAATTTCCATACATTACCTATGTAAGTGTGGGGTTGGCGTTGTCGATAAACAATTGCCATTTGGCCATGGCTCCAAAAGTATCAAAAACGGATACCTACGTTAAAAACGCAAGGACTTTTATCGTATCATGGGATTAATTAAGGATTGCAGAAAGCCATTTATGGTTGTCATTTTATCGCCTATCGCGTACTACGTCACTTTATCACTTACATACTTGTTAGAACTTGACCGCTATGGTGACATGCGGTAAAAACCAGACTATATTATTAGACTAGCAATACAAAACTTAGTCTCTACAATTCCCAGATTACTTAAGTTACAGAGCACGGAAGATGATTCCCGACCACTACTTCGACGAAGGCCTGAACGGCTCGCTGTACCGCAAAGACATGGCGCAGGTGAACACCGTCAAACCTATTTACGAGAAGACTCAAGCTGATTACGTAAGTTCACAGAACTCTAGGAAATATTCACTAGTCTGTCCGGAAAGAGAAGTATCGTAGCATGTATGAGTTCCCATATGAATTATGACACTTCTCTTTCCGTACAAAATCTAGTGGCCCTGTAAGATATAGACCGCGCGACAGATAGTGATCCTGAGCGTCATAGTTTTCAATGGCGTTGACGTCAAAAGCTGCATCTGGAATTCAGGCGATATTTTATTATTTTGTGCCCAATAAAGAACAAATGTTGCAGGAACAAGAACAGCGCGATATGTTGTCGTCACAAGATGGCGACACTTGCGAGACCCACGACCAATTCTACAGAGACCACAAGCTTCTTCTGGTGCTGTTCCGCGCGCTAGCCGTCATGCCGATCACCAGGTCACGTCCAGGTATGACTAAATCTATTTTTCTTGTCTTTTTCATCCTAGCGTTGGGCTACTTTACAACCGGACAAGTGGCGTAACCAAGTTTTTATGAAAGCGACTGTCATCTGACCTTCAAACCTGGAAACAAAACTACGCCATGCTGGTATTATTAGGTCCAGTTTTCTCACCATGTTTTTCTTCACCCGTAGTGAATGATATTTCGCACATAGGTTCCGATAAATTTAAGCACGTCTCACTGCTGGGCACAGGCCTCCTCTCATACACGAGAGGGATCGGCCTGTAGTCCCCACGCTGGCCCTAAGCGGGTTGAGGACTTCACATCCACTTTTGAATTGCTCCACGGATGTGTGCAGGTTTCCTCATGATGTTTTCCTTTTTTTTTTAGTTTTTTTACCTTTTTTAGTTTACCGAATAGCGATTGGTAAATATCAAATTATATTTCGTACATTTCATTCATTTCATTCATTTCATTTCATTTCATTTCATTTCATTTCATTTCATTCATTCATTCAAAATGTTCTGTTCTTAAAAGCTTATACTGGACCTGGTATCAAAACTAAAGCTTCGTCCGACCGACGACATTCGAACGTCGGTGCAGCAATTTTTAACGACTGCACATTGGTACTACGAAGTAACACGTTACACTAACTGTAATTATCCCCCCATTTCATTCCCCCCGTTCATAAGTGCAGTGTAATGTGCCTAAATTGAAGAAATAACTTTTATCTTTTATGTATTTTATCTTTTATTTCCTCAGGCACAATCACCTTCAGCTGGAAATCTCGCGCCACCATGTACGCCATCTCCTTCTACATTGTAGCCACTGTCGTGGTCCTGATGGTGGGGTACGAGCGCATCATGATCCTCCGCTCCATCAAGAAGTTCGACGACTACATCTATGCCATCCTGTTCGTGGTGTTCCTCGTGCCCCACTTCTGGATCCCCTTCGTGGGGTGGGGCGTGGCGCACCAGGTCGCCATTTATAAGACTAGCTGGGGGAAGTTTCAAGTGAATATTTCTATTTTACTAAGAAAGTACATAGAAATACACCTTCGTTATTAAAACCTTCCAACTATTTTGTACCAAGGAAGGATATAATGGTCCCATAAATTCTGTTTACTTAACGTACCTATCTAAATATATAACTAGCACCCTAGGTTGTACCAAACCGTCTGTAACCGTTAAAACGTTCGCCAAATTTTATTGTATGGATATTTTCATAGTATTTTGCCGGAATACGCTGATGAGTTCATCAAAAGTGGTTGGTGCAAGTGGTGCAACTGGCAGTCTTACAGGCACAGGGCCACAACTCACAATAACAAAAACTACCAAAAAACAATGAAACACAAATACATCAACAAAATTTTAATTATATGTCCTTCAATCTTCATTAGGCATTATTTTCCAGGTTCGATACTACCGAGTGACCGGTGAAAACCTGCAGTTCCCAAACCTGCAAACCCAAATCGTCATCATAAGCGTAGGCTGCCTCCTCCTGGCCGTCTGCTTCCTCCTCAGTCTCTGCGCTCTGATGGACGGGTTCCTCCTACGCCATACGACAGCCTACTTCCACATCATCACCATGATCAACATGAACTGCGCTCTCTGGTATATAAATTGCAAAGGCATCAAAATAGCCTCGCAGAGCCTATCGGAATGTTTTCGCAGGGTACGTAATAGTAGAGAAATAAGTAAGCAGAGTGCTTACTTCTTGAGTTATATTTACTGATTGATAAGCATTTGTTTGGGACGCATTGTAAAATGTAAATATTATTAAGCTAGGGTAAAATGTAATATTATTGATGTTGTATTTTACTAGTCTGTGAAGTAATATCGTTAGGACATAATTCCTAACAGCTTTTAAGGTCAGATATCAATCGCTTTCGTAAAAACTAGTGCTCATTTTTATATTCATGGGATCAGGTTGCCAGCCGACCTCTGGGTGCTAAAAAGCGTGGGTGGCCAATAATGCCGCGACAATCGCTTAAAGGATGATGAGAAACATTTGAGTAGGTATCGCTTAAAACTTATAATAATATTAGGTTTCAGCCTTATATAGAGTCAGCACTCTAAGTTCACTTATTACTCCATGGTAAAATTAAATTTGCGTTTTATGCCGCGTTTTTATGAATATGGGCGTATAAAACAGATGCATATTGGATCACATAACATTGATTGTCCTAATGTAATGTTGGGAATAAAAAGGTTACTTTCGTTATTACATGATTCATGGAGAATGCACTAAATTATAGAATGGGTATAGTAAAACAGAAATATTTTACGAGTTATATAAAGGATCATCAAATATATCGGAGCGGCCAAGCTGGTCACAAGTATCTGAATCTGAACAACGCCGCTATTGTCGCGGTAATAGAGTGCATGTTCCGATATTTTTGAGTACCTACTACCTACTTATCTTGGCCGCTGCGATATATATGCGGGTGACAATGCCACACTAGAAAATTAGCTATTATAAATTTAAGTAAATATTTAAACGACCTTCTTGGGACGACCGACTGGTCGCCGTCCGGTGGGTCGGCCCAGATATCGTTGGGGAGACAGTGTGGCGGCGGATCTGCTGCAGCTTCGAGTCAACAACTGGCAAGAAGTTGCGCAGGATCGGGATAGGTCGCGTGCTCTCATTTCGGAGGCCAAGATTCTCTTTGGATCGTTGAACCAAAATAGTTAGTTGTCTAACTCTAACTCTTGGCACTGATTGTGTTAATGCATAGTTATTTTTTTAATTCATAATTTTGTAAAATTTGTTATGAGCTCCCATACTACTCGTGTTTCTCTTTCACTCGGGCTGAAAAAGATAGGGATGGAATGTAGCTCATCCCCTTAAATACAAAATACAGTAATTAGTGTTGCAAGAGAAAATGCAAGCATCAGTAGCATTCGTTATGCGAGTTAACCGTCGACACCTGTAATATGTCTGTCACTGGTTTCTGCCGGCTTTTACTCGTCGGTGACATTTACCGTGGCGTAGATTAGTTATCTTTTCCTTCCCATGGATCTGGCATGCAGACATAGTGCATTTAGATATTTAATGTTTACTTTACAAAGATAAGTTTATATTTTAGTAATGTTTCTTTTCACAACCAGCGTCTGGTATTTTTAAGTTATCTTAATGTGTCCTGTTCTGTTTCGTCTAAGCTTATTTTAAGGGAGATCTGTTAGAAAACATCCCCACCTATGTTGCTAATAGAAAACATACTTAAGCGAGTGTAACTCAACAACAAATGTTCACTTTCTTCAGAAGCTCGTAGAGTTAAGACTAGTTTATAATTTTAATAATAAATGATTTAAACTACTACGAGGCGTTGTCAATACATAACTGGCGCCTCAACGTGGGTTTTATCTTCATCACGACTCCATCTTAGTAACATCGAGTACTACGTTGACCAGCATCGAGCCACGAGTATATCTCCGAACTCCAAACCTGGTACCCGGCGTCTACACGAACACTAAGAAGAGGATCGGCGGCTCTCAAGCCCTTAGACGAAGACGAACCGCAATTACTTTGGTTCTTTAAACATCACATCAACATCAAGACTTCCGCGACCGGACGAGACCTGACCATATAGTCGGTGATCCAACTAAGAAGTACCTCTGCGACCGGACGAGACCTGACCATAGTCGGTGATCCAGCTAAGAAGTACCTCTGCGACCGGACGAGACCTGACCATAGTCGGTGATCCAGCTAAGAAGTACCTCAGCGACCGGACCAGAACTGACCAGTCAGTGCTCCAGCCACCCGGACGAAGCCTTGAAAAGTTCCTGCGACTTAACAAGAACCTATTGTTACGTGACATCGCCGAAGCATGAAAGTGACCGTCTGCATACTCATACTGTAAGTACTGCAGTTTTTATCCGTCTATCCTATATTGTGCTAGACTCCTTTTTTCCTTTAGTTAATTTATTTGTATTACTTGCTTTATATATAAAAATGGCAAACGGCCAGCAACAAATCTTACTTAATAACGCCCAAACAATGGAGGCAATCCCTACCTTTGACGGCAATTCCAAAGATTTATATTGTTTTATAAACGCGTCCCAACAATACATAAATACAAGGGACACTACACCTCTTACAATTAGTAATGTAATAGCTAGGTTAAGGGGCAAAGCAGCCAGAGTAGTACACATGACAACCCATAATTATGATTGGGAGATAATTAAACAAACATTAGAACAAGAATGTGACGATGGCAAAACTTTAGATTTACTGCAAATAGAGCTAATTAATGCCTCAAAAGGAATTCAGTCGTACTCGGAATTCATAGATAGATTGCGAGAAATTTTAGATTTGATAAAAACTAAAACCAGAAATATATATGACCAAGCAACTGTAATTCACGTCATGAACTCCTATAAAACCACGGCAAAAACAACTTTGATTAACCAATTGCCTCATAATATGCGATCTCAATTTATAATATCAAGCGAAAGTTTTCAAAACACATGTGATAAAATTAGATTATTAGAAGTCTACGGGACATATAATAAGACTTATCGTAATATTCAACCTTATAGTAATTATGGTTTATTACCAATGCATAACAATAATAATCACTACAACAACCAATTTACATCACAAGTTAAGCAATGGACCCAAGACAATCGTCATAACGTGGCACCGCAACGGCTAAACAATAATAGGCAAAATCAAGCTTACTTTAATAAGCTTCAGCAAAATAATGGGCCAAGTCAACAGCCTCAGTGGAACGTACCACAAATACAAAATGATGCTTCTATGATGACTGTTAGTAACAGAAACCCATCTAATAACAATAATAACGTTAGCCGAGATAATAGGTCTAGTTATCAACGACCTACGGAGTATATGGTAGCTGAAGAAGTATTTCATCACGAGGAACCTGAAATGGTCTCACTTAATTTACTAGAAAATTAAAAATTTCAGGAGGAAGTACACTCCACGGAGAACCAATAGAGTTATTTTCTATGTGTAGACATAGGTTTTAACGGCTTACCATATGTAGTAGAGCCAAAATTAGGTTTAAGAATTTTAATTGACACGTGTTCATGAAAATCATTTATTTACCGGTTTTAACGGCTTACCATATGTAGTAGAGCCAAAATTATGTTTAAGAATTTATATGACAAGGGTTCATCAAAATCATTTATTACAACAACTACGTACGGAAAAGGTTTTAACGGCTTACCATAATGTAGTAGAGCCAAAATTATGTTTAAGAATTTATATGACAAGGATTCATTAAAATCATTTATTACAACAAATACGTACGGAAAAGGTTTTAACGGCTTACCATATGTAGTAGAGCCAAAATTATGTTTAAGAATTTATATGACAAGGATTCATTAAAATCATTTATTACAACAAATACGTACGGAAAAGGTTTTAACGGCTTACCATATGTAGTAGAGCCAAAATTATGTTTAGAAAATCATTTATTACAACAAATACGTACGGAAAATATTTCAAGAAATATTATTACGATGAATTATTTCGTGTGAAAACTGCACATTCAACGACAACACATTAGGGTATTGTAAAAACAATGTGTTGGAGTACATTAGGTAAGATAAATACGCAATTGAAATTTCATATATTTATTTTAGCAAAAATTACGATGTATTGTTAGGAATGGATTAGTTGAATTTACAGAAAAAACATAGATCAAAAGTCTTTAAAATTAATTCGTTACACTAATTATTTGTGTGAATAGCCAACACCGAGAATCAAAAAGAATTAATAATTAAAACTCACATAAGTAATAATAGGCACATGGTAGCGAATGCATGTTAAAAGAACTTAAACGCACCCATTTTTGGCCAAACAAGAAACAAGACATTGAGAGGTATGTAAAAAACTGCCAAACATGTCTCACAGCGAAGTACAACAGACACCCCACTAAGTGCCCACTTGAAAAAACGCCCACTTGTAGGGAACCAATGCAGATATGGCATGTTGACACGTGTCATTATAAAGGCAAAACGTACTTGAGCATCATAGAAAATTTTTCATAAATGGTCCACCTTAAAGCTTTTGAAACACAATAATACCACTGAAATTTGCAACAAAATAAATATTTTTTCACATGGTAGGAAAACCTGCACAAGTAACTGCTGATAGAGAATCTGTATTTACGTACACGGAGAATGGAATATTATGTCAGAGCGAAACGCAAAAAGTACCGCTGAATTTTATCAAACCCTTAGCAGTAATGAATGATACGGATAAGTTAAGTATATGGGTAGAGCGTTTAAATTATTTAATAAGTAATAATGAATTAATTATGTAATTTTACATAGGATTAAAAGAGGTTTGATTGATGGTTTAGGATCAATTATTAGGTATATTACTGGTAACTTAGATAACGATGACTTAATTAACTTAGATAGTAAATTAAAAAAAGGAACGATGCTTATTAAAAGAAAAAATATCCGCAACATCTTTGATATTAGACGATTTACATAATAACCTGGAAAACTTAACCGAAAATCGGTTAAAGCTTTGGGAACTAATAACAAACCAATCGATAGAATCACATAATCACAATTGGTTAATTCATTTAATCACATTCAACTACAAATCATACAAGACAACAGCGCGATTAATTTTTTATTAAAAATACCCCTTTTAGATTCAAATACTTATGAATATATTAGCCTAGTACCCGTAATATTGCCCTACGATAAGAATAACCTGTGTACCTATCCTATTTCCCAACCTATACGGATATTACTCAGTAACTTACAGTTGTATGGAGCAGAGAGATGCGACGAATACGAAGATATTTCAACTACAAGTGTAGTGGACATAGAGATTGCAGATATAAGCCCGAAACCAGAGGAAGCTCGGTTACCAAAAACAAGCCTTTCAGGATTGTTTTCAGTTCCAGGCGTGGAGAGTTAACCGTCGACAAAAAAAACAAAACAAGCCTTTCAGGATTGTTTTCAGTTCCAGGCGTGGAGAGTTAACCGTCGACACCTGTAATATGTCTGTCACTGGTTTCTGCCGGCTTTTACTCGTCGGTGACATTTACCGCGGCGTAGATTAGTTATCTTTTCCTTCCCATGGATCTGGCATGCAGACATAGTGCATTTAGATATTTAATGTTTACTTTACAAAGATAAGTTTATATTTTAGTAATGTTTCTTTTCACAACCAGCGTCTGGTATTTTTAAGTTATCTTAATGTGTCCTGTTCTGTTTCGTCTAAGCTTATTTTAAGGGAGATCTGTTAGAAAACATCCCCACCTATGTTGCTAATAGAAAACATACTTAAGCGAGTGTAACTCAACAACAAATGTTCACTTTCTTCAGAAGCTCGTAGAGTTAAGACTAGTTTATAATTTTAATAATAAATGATTTAAACTACTACGAGGCGTTGTCAATACATAACTTAACCCTCAAGCGATAAGATGGGTAGGTGAGATGCTGAGCATGTCATTATTAATTCCTACTTTCGTAACTCAGCTCCTCTGAACTAGACTAGATATAAGTTATAACTAGGTAGGTATGTAGTTTCTATTCTCAAGGGATGAGCAACATTGCTATATAGGTACAGTCAGCAGCAGAAGTAAATAAGCGGGTGAGGTGCTCAAAATGACCTTTCATCATCATCATCTCAGCCATAAGACGTCCACTGCTGAACATACTTAGGCCTCCCCTTTGGACCTCCGTCGGAAGCGACTTGCATCCAGCGTCTTCATATAAATGACCCTCACTCGCTATTATTCTCTTAACAATAAAGTACTGTCAAACTCATTTTGGACACTTCACCCACTTAGCTACTTCTGCTGCTGACTGTACAACTATATTGGTTGTTTTAATTCGATAGATTTACATAGAGTATTTTGCAATCCAACCACAATAATGTTCTACAGTAATTTAGTAAGTAAACACTCTTGCACAAAATATTGAAAGGTATACGGGTAACAATTGTAACAAAGAATAGGGAAAGTATAAAGGCGAAGTTATCCCATTAAGAAATCTCTTCGAGCTAACCTTATAAAGTTTAGGTAACGAATTAACTAAGTATAAGTGACTGGTAGAGAATGCCTTATGGCATTAAGTCCGCCTTTTGTATGATAAGGTTTTCTTTTGTGCAATAAAGTTTAAATAAATAAAATAAGTATCATTTTATAACTGCACACTTAGCACAGTCATATTTTATTAGGGTGTGTTTCCCCCAGAGATGAGCGAGGATGTATTGCAAGGGATGAACCAATCCTAGAGCTACGTTATGCGAAGATAAACAAATGAAGATATTCTAAGTATTGGTGCTTAACAACGCACGTTCCTCGAAACGCATTTTCGCTCATCTCTGGTGGAAACGCAGACTTATCTTCGTTTTATCTTATTATATCATAATATTAATAATGCGTCAAAAAGGAAGATATGTTAACTGACCAAGAATAACATTTTCCAGGATGTAAACATAGAAATCTCGGCGAAGCTGATATCGCGATACCGGTTCCTGTGGCTGAACCTTTCGGAACTGCTACAGTCCCTCGGCAATGCCTACGCGCGAACTTACTCTACGTACTGCTTGTTCATGTATGTACTTTTATACGAGTTTGACTCCAAATTTACGTCACTTTTGAACCAGTCTGCCGGGGTTCCGGCCATGCAGGAACTAGCAGACTGGGTTTTTCAGAACCTAAATACAAATTACTATTTATTGCCACAAGTATCATATTAATGTCAAATGCAGTAGGTATTAACTACTCATTTTTTAAACAGTAAGTGGTACTTTTTGGTACTTTCGGCCAATTCTAATTATTTTTACTATTTCTTCGGAACTCAGCATCACTTTTATGAACATGTGCCACAATTGGGCTTATCTTTGTATCACGTAACGTAGCGATCTTAATAGGGTCCCCGCCCGTACTATAATAGATAATACCCATTAGTTGACACCGTGCTGTCACGTTTATTGCTAGATGACATGTACAGTCGCTATAAAATATATCGAAGCGACCAAGGTATTCAAAAATATCTTAACATGCACTTTATCGCCTCGATAATATACGCATTGTACAGACATTTGTGACCTTGACCGCTCTGATATATCTGATATCAACTGTAGTAGGACAGTGACTAGAACTCGGAAGAAGAATAGATAATCTTTAATATATCGGAGCGGCCTAGGTACTCAAAATATCTAAACATGGGCTTTATCGCCAAGACAATAGGCGTTGTTCAGATATTTGTGACCATCTTGGCCGCTCCGATATATGTGATGGCGACTGTACAATTGCTTGTTCAGGTTTTTCAACATCACCATCGCGGTGTACGGCGCGCTCTCGGAGATCGTGGACCACGGCTTCGGCTTCAGCTTCAAAGAGATGGGGCTGTTCGTCGACACCGCCTACTGCTCCACGCTACTGTTTATCTTCGCTGACTGCTCCCATAAGTCTACCTTGAAGGTAAGACTCCGATGGGAACAGTTTGTAGGCTGATACACTGATTAAACATTCTTTAACAAACAAATGCTGAAGAAACGGTGGTCTACAACTCTACATTCATCATTGTTACAGCGTGTAGGTGCCTTTGAATCCTAGGTTATGTGTATGTGTGGTTTCTAATTTGATTTTTTGTTACGCTAACCCACCTCTCATACGACCATAGTACCCTAGTACCACGATAAAAAATTTCATCATTTTTCTGGTATTCATCTGTTCCATCCTTCCGATTCCGATCTTACCATTGGAGGGACGCTTTTTATTCATGGAGAACACCACAAATACACGTGGAATTCACCCGATGGAGTCACCAAGAATCAAATTGACCACCTTTCCATAAGCGCAAAATGGCGCTCATCGCTGCTCGATGTTCGTAACCGTCGTGGGGCGGATATTGACAGTGATCATCACCTGGTGGCGGCCGAGGTGCGGCTAAAAGTAGCTGTAGCTCGGCGCACCGAAAAGGTCACCAAATTAGGCACACAATTTGACGTCACTAAACTGCGGAACTTGGAAACAGGGGATGCTTTCAAATTGGAGCTACAAAATCGTTTCTCGGTGCTCGATGCTGACTCTACCTCAGTCAACACGGAGTGGAATCGCATTAAAATGGTCTACACAAAAACCAGCTCCGTCGTTCTTGGACTCAAAACACACAAACGAGAAGACTGGATGTCACAGAAGACTTGGGACCTCATCGAAAAAAGAAGGGAACTTCATCTTAAAATCCTGGCGACTAGCGACGCGACATTACTAGAAGACCTGAGGCTGCAATACCGCCTGATCCGAAGGCGAATCTACCGCAGTACCCGGTATGATAAGCGAGTATGGACAGATGGTGTTGCCGATACTGCCCAACGCGCCGCTGATTCCGGTAATCTCAGGGAGATGTACAAGGCAACAAGAGTTTTGGCCGGAAACCAGAAGCGCAAGAAGAAACCCCTAAAGAATAAAGAAGGCCAACTGATTGTGACATCCGAGGGGCAGCTAGAACGTTGGCGTGAACACTTTGAGGATATCTTCCGCGTCCCCAACGACCCTAGCACTGACAGCACACCCGCAGACAGCTCGCCCTTGCTGAGACTAGATATCGACGTGTCTCCACCTACTGAACAAGAAGTAGCGAATGCCATCAAATCGCTCAAAAACGGCAAAGCCCCAGGGGTCGACCTCATCACAGCGGAGATGCTAAAATCTGACTTGCCGACCGCCGTGAATGCCCTAACACCACTCTTGAATAGCATTTGGCTTGCTGAAGAGTTACCGGACGACTGGAACAAGGGACTTCTCATCACCGTGCCAAAAAAGGGAGACCTCAGCGATTGTAACAACTGGAGAGGCATTACTTTGCTTTCGATCCCATCTAAGGTGCTCTGCAAGATCATTTTGGATAGGTTGTCGAAGGCCGTTGAACCTCTCATACGTAAAGAGCAAGCTGGATTCCGACCCCACAGATCATGCACGGATCAAGTCAACACGCTGCGTATCATTTTAGAACAGGCTACTGAATGGCAGAGGGAAATGTATCTAACATTTGTAGACTTCGAAAAAGCCTTTGATACGCTAAGGTGGGCTTGTATCTGGAACCGGCTGCGTGAAATTGGTGTCCCCGAGAAAATCATCAACCTCATAAAGGCTATCTACAAGAACTACTCTTGTGTGAGTAGTGACGCACAATGGCCTCGTCTCGGAAGACATTCCAGTGAATGCGGGGTGCGACAAGGGTGTCTTCTCTCTCCTCTCCTCTTCCTTGTTGTTCTCGATGGCATCATGCATCATACCATTGATAATAAGCGACGCGGCATAGAGTGGGGACTCTCCGACATCTTAGAAGATCTGGACTATGCCGATGACCTATGCCTGCTGAGCCACACACGCGCTGATATGCAAGCCAAGCTGGACGACCTTCGAAGTGAGGCAATGAAGACGGGACTCAAAGTCAACACCCGGAAGACCCAGGAGATGAGGTGCAGGGCGACAAGTACCGTGCCGCTCCTTATTGGCACAGAGGCTGTGGAGCAAGTCCACAAATTTACTTACCTCGGGAGCGTCGTGTCGGAAACTGGAGGGACCGAAGAGGACATCACTTCGAGAATAGCCAAAGCAAGAGCAACCTTCGCACAGCTCCGCCCCGTGTGGCAATCGAGTAAACTGACACGGAGAGTTAAGCTCAGAATATTCCGGTCAAACGTAAAAACCGTATTGCTGTATGGTTGCGAGACGTGGAAGGTTACAAAGGACATCTCGCGCCAGCTACAAGTCTGTGTTAACCGCTGCCTCCGCCGCATCCTCGGTATATACTGGCCCGAGAAAATTTCCAATACCAACCTGTGGAGATGCTGCAATGAGACTCCGATCGACCAGCAGATAAAGCGCCGGAAATGGAGTTGGATTGGGCATACACTCCGAAGGGATCCTGAACACATACCGAGGCAAGCCCTAGACTGGAATCCCCAAGGAAAAAGAAAACGTTGCCGACCAAAGCAGACCTGGCGCCGGACTATTGTTGCAGAGGCGAAGGCTATTGGGAAGACTTGGAGCGAAGTCAAGCGCGAAGCTCAAGATCGATCCAGATGGCGGCGCACTGTGGACGCCCTCTGCCCCATCCAGGGGACATAGGACAATAAGTCAAGTCAATCTGTTTCATGATTATCAAAGTTCATTTTCCTCTTGCTAGTTTCTGTGTCCCTGGTCTAGTAGACTTTATAGTCAGAATTTACATCAAATCAATGATAAAATCTAATAATAAAAGTAAGTAATGTTTATATTATGTTTTATATTATTTTTGTATGCTGTATTTTATTTTACTTTTATATTCATATTGTAAAAAGGCCTAATCTAAGAAAAATAATAAATAAACGGAATAATATAAGTAATGAATTATGTGAGAAAGTGACCTACGCAGGGGGACCTCTTGGAGGGGTATTCTTATTGTAACTGGGATTTCAGGTAAGCTTTTAGGTAGTTTTATATATTTATAGTTGTATTTAGTTTAAATCTAGTTTATTTTTAATATTAGTTTAGTTTAGTTATTTTATTTTTGTTACATCTTTAATAAAGCATTTTAACCTACGCAGGCAGACCTACATATGCGCCCCTAGTGATTTATTAGATTTCTTCCAATACGCGTAATATCCACAGACCCCATTGTAGGTACAGTCGCCATCAAATATACGTGATCGGCTAAGGTACCTACTCAAAAATATCTGAACGTGCACTTTATTGCTTAGATAATAGAGGAGCTGTTCAGATATTTGTGATCACCTTGGCCGCTCTGATGTATTTGATGGCCACTGTACTATGTGCCCCGCACACATAAAAAACCTCAATTAATCAGTAAACAGCAATTAAATTATCTAATAAAGAATCCTATTGAGAAACGGCACACAAACACAATACCAAACCACCAATACGACCAGAGTACCCTAGTACCTCGATAAAATTATGGTAACTTTGTGTTTTAGGTAGCGGCTGGTGTTCAAGACACCTTACTGGGTATTGACGTGTTGGCTGTCGATAGGCCAGCTCAAAAAGAGGTTCGTGTACCTATCTCCGTAATTTACTTTAAGCAAGACTTTTATTTCGCATTTCTTACCATATGGTACCTACGGTTTACATAAGATCCACTATTACTGAATAGCTATTCGAAGCTTCCTGCCATATTTAAAACAATGTTACCTTATGAGTAAGGTAAAACAATAGTAGTTTATGTGATTATGATGTGCATTAAAACACAATGAAGGGCATTAAAACACGACTGGGTTTTATACTCACGAGAAGCGCGAGAAGTTAAGCAACAACTTTGAAGCAATTACTTCAAGGTCATTTTTGGAATATAAGGAAAACCAATTTAGTTTTTTTTCTATTTTCAAAGATCAATTTTTTTTTGTTAAAATAGTATATTTTGTAACATAAGTACTATGTTTTAAGCAAACGGAAAATTTGTTAAAACTTTGCAACTACATTATTAAAACTTGCGTGTTGCGTGCGTAGATTGATCACTTCATCCAGGCCATCGAGATGAATCCTGCCGTCGTGAGCCTCAAAGGCTACGCTCATGTGAACAGGGAGCTTCTTACTTCGGTGAGTATGACCTTCTCCGCTTAATATTTAAATAAAGTCATCATCATCATCTCCTAGCCGTTTTCGGCTACAGCGAAGAACAGGCCTAAACCTTTGAACGCCATACGCCATATGCAAAAACGTCACTCACACGTAAGATCACTGATGCAAGCGAACCCAATACAAACCTTACTTATAACTATAAAGGTAACTTCGACAGTGTACGCCATACCACTTAGGTATACTTAAACGTTCTTGGCGCTGTGGTCACGACTACTCATGACACTTTTAGATGTTCCTGGCGGTCAAAAGGTTAAGATGGTCTTAGTACTAGTATAAATATAAATAGTAGGTCGCGGAACTCGAGGATCTTTAAGGCGATTATCACACTGGCGACGGATCCGCATGCGGCGCCGGTGCGCGAGCGAGATAGTGCTATACACACGAAGAGCGCTATCTCGCTCGCGCACCGGCGCCGCATGCGGATCCGTCGCCAGTGTGATAATCGCTGTATCTTATGACATGTAGACAGCAATAAAAAAGTATTACATATTAGACTAGCTACGTCATAAATACCTACAAAATGTTGTACCGACTTGTACAGTCGCCATCAAATATATCGAAGCGGCCGAGGTACTCAAGAATATCTGAGCATGCACTTTATCGCCTTGACAATAGGTGTTCTTCAGATATTTGTGACCACCTTGGCCGCTCCGATATATCTGATGGCGACTGTACTCATTGGTTGGCATTCGCTTAAGATCAAACTTAAAACTCAAATAAAATAAACAAAAGTAAGTAGGTACTCAATAGCCACCCGCTCGTTAAATATTAATCTTATTCAGCCTCTCACCCGTATCCGTCATATTCCGTAATATGATTACAAACCTTAAAATCTCTGTATCTGACAGCTATAGTCAACTGAAACCACATTGTTTCATTCGCTATTCTCATTGTGTCCCGCGATGCCCCGGTAGGTTGTAGGCCTTTTAAACTTAAATAGGTGCCTTAAGTTTATATTTATCGCTTCTTACATCAAGCGATACATGCTCTTCAAAATTAGAATTAGCTTACTGAGATGACTAGGTTCAAGAAGGATTCAACGGTGAAAGCCCTAAAATAAGAGGATTATGCCGGTATGCTTATCTGCGCAAAAAAACGCCCGCAAATCTTTATACAAAAAAAAATCTTTAGTATTTTGGTTTTCTTGCAAGTAAATCATAAACAAACAGAGCCCGAAAAGCCCGTCCGAGGACAAGATGTTCAGTTGCTCTTTGCATACTAAATACCTGCAAAGTAACATAATTAAAATTCGGCTTTTAGAACAATTTCGGATGTTATGCTTCAATTACCATATTCATCATAAGTACATACTTCCCCGTGCCAAGGGAAATGTTATTATTCTTAATTATTACTCGTATTTTACTCGCATAGATTACGTAAAAGAAAATACCACCTATAACTGCATAGAAGTCGTTAAAACTAAATCCTGGGGGCCAATTTTTGACTTTCGAGCGCCCGAATTCTAAAAGTTTAAGGTCGAAAATAATCGCACACGCTTACCGCAAATTTTTTCGCATGAAATTAATAGTTTAAATACTCATTTTAAATTCCTATTGCTGTTATTTTTAAAACATAATTTCATCGTTTTATTCTGAGTTGTAAATGTCACTTTCGAGTGCTCGAATCTCAAAAATCACCCCCCTGTTTACGGAGCTTCACAAAGTAACAAACAAATACTTCATCAAGTTATAAAAGTCTCAGGAAACGCAAAATACGCAAGCTGTTCATAGTTTATTATCTCAATAAATATTATTTGTATAAAATAATTTAAAAAATATATGTTAATATTCTTAGATACCCGATAGTCTTATTTTATACTGCATCGACATCTATCTATATACAGTCACTATCAAATATATCGGAGCGGCCAAGGTACTCAAAAATATCTGAGCATGCACTTTATCGCCTTGACAATAGGTAGGCGTTCTTCAGATATTTGTGACCACCTTGGCCGCTCCGATATATGTGATGGCGAGTGTATCTACATAAATTTACTTCAATCGATAGATATTCGTCGATGCAAAACAGTATGCATGTCATCGAATATTCCGAAGGGAATTCGGTTACTCGTAACACAAGACTCACGTCAACCCTTATAACATCTGAAACTAGTTCCAACTGGAATAATCACCTCATTAGAACCGTTCTGCTACAATCAACTAGTTCCATACGCTTTGGAAATTACAATTGACGCGCAATGCAAAGTTCTTCTGAGTACTTGAGAACTTCTAGCAATGTTATGGCAGTCAGTACCTACATACTAAGTTCATATTTACGTTACATAAGGAGCAGCTTTAAAAGGTATAATTTCACGACTGATTGGAGATTCTCAATTTAATGAATATTTCGTTTCGCAGGGGGAGGGGGATAACCTTTTTTTACCGAATAGGTAACTTCAAAACTTTTTGATACCTATCTATATTACACGGTAGGTATAGTTTGTATAAATTCCTTATATTGTTATACGCCTTAGAGTCGTCAACTCAGGTACATACTACATACATATATGACGGGTGAGCGGTCACAGTTCTATTTGATTGACCACACAGGAAAGTTTAAATTTGCAAAACAGTATTTTTCGCTCCATCCTAATACTTATATTTTTGAGTACCCTGGCCGTTCCGATATATTTGATGGAGGCTGTACAATATGTGACACCAAACGGTCTGAGGACTCTGATAATGTGTACTTCAAATATTGTAACCACGTCTTTTGTTTCAGGCAATAAGCATGATAGCGATTTATTTGATCGTGTTGCTTCAGTTCAAGATATCGCTGCCCAAAACTGACTCGTAGGGCACTGGACTCCTAGCTTAAAGTTTGTTCACGTACTGAGTTCAACGTGTACTAGAATATTAAATTGGCTAGGTGTGGTCGATCTGTTACAAGTTGTATGAATAAATTAGTACTAAGTGCCTTTGAGAACAGATTATTGTAGACCTTGCGAGACCCACTTGTAATAAATAAACTAAACAACTCGTATTATAATATTAATAAACGATTAAAAATAAAAAATAATTTTTTTGTTCAATTAATTTGTCCGGCGGACAGATCCGTCTATGTATGACGCAAATTGGACACGGATTTGTCTGCGGACACATCTGAATAGCGCCACACATTCACGGATCTGTCCGACGGGCTTATCCGCCAGACAAATCCAGTGGGCACATATGTGCGTGTATGTAATATTGAGAATATTATGAATAAAATTAATATGTACCCAATTGCGCAATTTTTTTAAATTTACAGAAACTAACTAAATCAACAAATTCGCGATTTTTTTTTCGTATGGGACACATCATTCCAGCCGGCCAACCCTCCATACAAAACCAATTTTTTTTCTTACTTTTTCATAATTAGAATGCGATGCCAATTATGCCCTTAAAAGGATCACCAGCATTTTTGTTACACCTTGTATACTGTTACTGTCACAACGTCCACTTTACTTTTCTGTCCTCTACTTCTCACCAACATTACTACATATAAAACGCTAAGTAAATACTAATGACTATGTGTACAGTTATTATTACTGTAGGTACGAGCAAAGTTAGTATAGCAAAGTTGTGCTTAGGATCCAGTCTTCATTTAAGTATAAAGTAGTTTTAAAAGTACCTAATAGTTAATTATCTAGATAAAGTTTGAAATGTTAGTAGTTGGAAGTCTCAATAATTGTACATATGTATAAGTAAGTAAATGTAGGTACACACAACGCCTCACTAGGTATACACTTTTGAACGTTATTACAGCGGAATAAGGTTCAAAAGTGTATACCTAGTGAGGCGTTGACTGTACCATCGGGTTCATAATTGCAGGGCCAATTTATCAATGAATTCATTCATAAATTATTGCCCATGCATTTTTAAACCCGATGGTACCTACTAAGATATTCATAACTAGCTGTGCCCGCGGCTTCGCCCGCGTGTGTTTAGGCGGTTTGGTAATTTCACTATTTCCAGACCAATACTCTAAAACTTATGCTTTCTACACGTTAAATAGCATATTTTTGTTGCTAATTATTTATTTATCGTATGGCTACATGTCACTGGATATAGATAGGTATTTCTGCTCTCGGATAGTAGTAGTAGAAAAGCAGATGATGAACAAAATCCGATGAGTGCTGCGAGGTCCAGATGGGACAGTGCAGCTGCCAAGTTTGTTACTCTTTTAGCACCGTCCAGGGATCACGTGTAGGGTTGTCTAAGGTATTTCCTACGGACGCAGAGTAACATTGACTAATTATGTAAGGGAATGTATGAGAAGGCCAAATGCCATCAAGCACCGCATTATAGTATCCATGCACGGAACGTCGTAGCGGTTTTTTTTTCAGCAGCAGCATGATAGGGCCGGGTATAAACTTAACGGTCAAATGTATGAGAAGGCCAAAGGCCGAATAGGTACCACGTAGAGCTCAGGTTCGCAACTTCGCAGCGAGAATTTCTTCAGCAGCAGAATGGCAGAGCCGGATATAAACCCAATGGTCAAGTGTCTTGGTAATATAATGTATGGGAAGGGTTTACTAATATTTCGACGAAAATTATTTAGCAAATTCTTAACTCCCCGAACTACGTATCCCATATTTTTATTTGGTCAAATTATTATTTCCCAACTCAATATTTCGTACTGATATCATTTCTGATTTTTTTAAGATGTCAATTATGTTTTCGTCGAACGTATTGATTGGCATACCTTATTTCATCTCGGCCAAATTATCTACAGGTAAGAATCTCCTTTTAATTTTTATTATTAATGTATCCAATAAAACATGCCAAAATAAGCATGCTCCATCTGTTTTTAGCGTCATACAAAATAACCCTAACCGACCTATCTCTGGGAGCACTTTCGTTTTTAGGGCCATAAAAAAAATAACCCTAACCTACCTATAGGTATGCTCTGGGAGCAGTTTTGTTTTTAGAGTTATAAAAAAAAATAACCCTAACCTACCTATCTCTAGGAACAGTTTCGTTTTTAGGGTCATAAAAAATAACCCTAACCGACCTATCTTTAGGACCAGTTTCGTTTTTAGGGTCATAAAAAATAACCCTACCTACCTATCTCTGGGAGCAGTTTTGTTTTTAAGGCCAAAAAAAAATACCCTTAACGTAGGTACGTTATACTAAAAACAAAACTGCTATCTCTGGGAGCAGTTTTGTTTTTAGGGTTATAAAAAAATAACCCTAACCTACCTATCTCTGGGAGCAGTTTTGTTTTTAGGGTCATAAAAAATAACCCTAACCTACCTATCTCTGGGAGCAGTTTTGTTTTTAGGGTCATAAAAAATAACCCTAACCTACCTATCTCTGGGAGCAGTTTTGTTTTTAGGGTCATAAAAAATAACCCTAACCTATCTAATACCTATCTCTGGGAACAGTTTCGTTTTTAGGGTCATAAAAAATAAACCTAACCTACCTATCTCTGAGAGCAGTTTTGTTTTCAGGGCCATAAAAAAATAACCCTAACCTACCTATCTCTGGGAGTAGTTTTGTTTTTAGGGTCATAAAAAAAATAACCCTAACGTACTTATCTCTGGGAGCAGTTTTGTTTTTAGGGTCATAAAAAATAACCCTAACGTACCTATCTCTGGGAGCATTTTTTAGGGTCATAAAAAAATAACCCTACCTACCTATCTCTGCGAGCAGTTTTGTTTTTAGGGCCATAAAAAAATAACCCTAATCTACCTAGTATCTCTGGGAGCAGTTTCGTTTTTAGGGTCATAAAATAAATAAGCCTAACCTACCTATCTCCGGAAGCAGTTTCGTTTTTAGGGTCATAAAAAAAATAACCCTAACCTACCTAGATCTGGGAGCAGTTTTGTTTTTAGGGCCATAAAAAATAACCCTAACCTACCTATCTCTGGGAGCAGCACTAATTGCTACACAATTATTTACCACATAAACTTTGACAATATGATATTTGCCTTAGCAAATCATTTGCTACACAATTATTTACCATATAAAATTTGCCGTAATAAAATTTTGCAATATAAAAATTATGCGAAATAAAAAAATTACGAAGTAAAATTATGCCAAGGATTGGTTTGCGAAATTAAACTTCGGCGAAAAGTTGGTTGCTAAATGAAGTTTGACGAAACATTATTCGGCAAAAAGGCAGCACACCATATGGGAAGGCCAAATGCCAATTAAGTTCGTATAGGGCTCAGGCACGGAACGTCGCAGCGAGAACTGGTTCAGCAGCAGCATGAAAGGGACTGGACAAAACTTAATTTTTAAGTGTCTTGGCAATGTATGCGAAAGCCTAATGCCGCATGGGGCTCAGGCACGAAATATCGTAGCGAGAGTTGCTTCAGCAGCATGGACGGGACCGGACAAAACTCAACGGTCAAGAATGAAGAATAAATTGTTTATTTTATGTTGAAACACTACAATGATAAATTATGATCTTATATAGATGTCATATACAAAGAAAAAAGTGGCCTAGGCCTCCGCTGCCCAGGGCTAGGAATGAACCAGATAGATAATTTAATTTATAGAATAAAATATCCCACTAATTGAAGGTACATATTAAGAATGATGCACGGTGTTCAAAACCGTCTCCGACTCGACACTTCCGACATACAGGTGACCTCCTAGGATCATGTGACGCTTTTCTATACTAAACGAAGTCTCGGAATTGTCGTGTCGGAGACGGTCCGGAGCACCGTGCATCATCCTTTATTCGATGACAATTATAATATTTCCGGTTACTTTCAACTTTCACAACGAAATTGACTTGTTCGGAAAGAGAAGTGTCGTAGAATGTATGAGCTACCATATAAACCACGGCACTTCTCTTTCCAAACAGACTTGCATGAATTGGAAAAAAATGTTTTTAAATAAGCGGAATAAAAACTACCCTATATGTTACCTCGGGGTATAAACTGCTATACTTAATACAAAATTTCATGAAATTCTGTGCAGTAGTTTTGGCGTACATCGCGAACAAACTCACAGACAGACAGACAAAAATTCCAAAAATCACCAAAATGTATTCAGTCAACGTTTCTAAGGCCCCCTAAATTAGATTTTCTTAAATATCTTCAATGTACATTTTTTTTCTCCTTACGCGTTTATTATATGTATAGATTAGGTAGCATTTTCCTAGAAATATGGCACCAGCTCTCGTGGATCTAACTATTGGTACCGTAAAATCGGGCGAGTAGGGATAGCGGGGGCAGTCGGGTCATGAATGGGGAGAGTAGGGATGACTGAGGGGTGAGGTGGTTTTTATAAGCTACGGCTACAAAAATAATATATTCTTGTTACAAATACAATAGCTTATATTGTAAGCTATATTATCCATAAGTGTCGATCTAATAATTTTCAAAATTCGCATTAGTATGAAATCCCATGAATCCCATCTCACTCCAAATTCACCCAACTACTATACAGAAATTACAAACAAATAACGTACTAGTAGTACACTATTTGTTTGTAATTTCTACTAGGTGGAGTAGCAGTGCAGGTGACATTTTTTCTTCTTACAATTTCGGTATCTTTAGGCGGCTTTCGGACAGAGGGCGTAATCGACTTGAGCTTCAAAAAGTTCTTAGGCTGTGGTCGTCTATAACATCTCTATAGTCTCTGCTAATAATAAGGGACACTATGTTATGAAACATCTAAATATTCCTTATTAATCTCTACTGCAACTGCCAGAAACTAATATTTTATTGGTTTCTCAGCCCGATTAATTCTATAAAGGATCAGAATTTCGACTTCTCAAGGAATTTCAATTAAACTTTGGGGACTATTTCATAGAAAACATTTCATTTCAGATCAAATCTATTTCGCGATACCATGCCATTGTAAATAGTTTGTAAGATTTGGCACAATAAAGGAAGTTGAAAACTGCTGTCACTACGTTTTCTGTTAAGATATCTCATATAAGATTTAAACTTTTTACATTATTAATCAAAATTAAAAACAAGATATGAAAATTAAGTAAAACAACTACACCTGAACTAAATATTAGCCTATTTTGCAGTGGCGGTGCGTCATAATTTTTCTTAGGCAAGCCGGAGCATAATTTGGCTTAGAATTTCTTCATGAGCTGTAGGAAAACTGCCCAGGTACCTGTAAATTAGGCAAGCCGACGGAAATCGTGTTCTATGGACGCGCCGCCACTGATATTTTTTAACCTTTTCGCTACGACGTCAATGAAATAATAACTAAATAATAAATTGTCATCATCATCAACCCCAAGGAATTAATTTGTATGTAAACAACAAAAAAAGTAGTTTGCTGTCTCAATTCTAAAGCAGCGATGGATTTATTTGTAAAACTTGAGGAACGCCTCAACCATATGGCTTGTGGGGCATGGAATATACTGACTTTATACCAAGTTATGGCGGCGAAAAGTTTTCTTTTAATTAAAGAAATGGCTTTCTCCCTTTGTACAGAGCAATGGGAATTGCCAATGTCTTTCATCACATTTTATTTGTTTAAATAAATATAGGCATCGTTGTTCGGTATAGGCCTTGCTGATTGTAAGGCGATACGCTCTCTACAAACACTCGGGTGGCCGAGATCCCGGATAACCGTTTGTTCGACGCGCGTTTTAAGACGAATGTTTAATTAGCTGCACACTTGTTAGTTAGATCATCGCACAATACGCTATCAATATTACACACTGAACTACGTAAATGAGCAAAAAACAAAAAACTATTGTGAAGCCGCCGCAGCCATCTTGAGTTCAAACGATTCTCCGGCAAAAGGGTAAATTTTTAACCGACTTCAAAAAAGGAGGAGGTTCTCAACTCAATTCGACTGTTTTTTTTATCATTTGTTTTTGTATGTATGTTACTCGATATCTCCATGGATCGTGAATCGATTTTCAAAATTTTTTTTTAATTGAACGTGTATATAACCCCTAGATGGTCCCGTTGGCACCAAGTCTGATGATGGGATCCTGGAGACATCGAGGGAACTATTCAACTATTATATACACACCTATAGTGATATCACTATTTTTTACAGCAACTCGGCCACTTCCTCTTGGAATAGCGGATCCTAAGTGAAGTCGGTTCTTTTTTGTTTAAAATTATGTTAGTACGACTCCATGATGGGTCGTTAATTAGACAGAATAAGGAATATTCGTTATTCCTATCTCCTATCTTAGGTAGGTAAAAATGTTTATCCAAGGCAAACATGTCATTCAGAGTTCCGGCCAGGTTTAGATATTATCGACCGTCAGGTATAGCTTGTTGTGTCATCTGCAGACATCCAGTTACTGTAGACTTTCATATCAGCTTTAAAATGTAGAAATGGCTTGAAAAAAATTGTAAAATAGCAAATGAAAGTAACATTGCTTTGCAAAAATGATTTAGTGTTCTCAAAAGTAGATAGGTCAAGATATTATTAATTTTTAATATAATACTCAATTGTAAAGTGAAAATAAAATATGTTAATAAAAACATTAAAGTGATTCAGAATTATACATAAGTAATGTACTCTTGAGCCGTCTGTCGCCCGCAATCACTTCCTTGACAGCTCTAATGGGTTTTCATTAATCAACTTTTCCAATTTTCTACAAACGTACCCTTCGGTATCTCTATGTTTATCGATGTCAGCACAACCGACCATGAGATTTTATTTTAGGTATAATGGGCTACTCGATCGTAACTAGGCTTCGAGAAAGGCCAAAGACACAAAGTCACAAAATAATAATAAAAAAACAGCTGCTCGTAAAACCTGTCGCCATCATTGATGCTTTGGTTACTTTGCAGGCCTACGTCGAAACGTTTGTATAAAATCAAATTACAGTCCTACGCCCGAAAAAGCCATTCCGAGACTTTTAAAAGAAACCTGAAAGGACAATTATTTCATTGCATGTTTGGAAAAAGTTGCTTTTATTTTTATTTCCGTCAAATTGCGAAGATTTGGTAGCCAATCAAGACGGCTAATGTTAACTGAACACCGGTAAGGTGAAAAAAGTAGGTGACCTGGTTCTTCGCAAACCCAATGAACCGTTAAAACAAAGAACACAGAGATCTGTCAGTTATCATTACTTAAGTACTTCAAATAAACTTTTCCTTCCTAGGTTTAAGACTCGTTTTCTTCATAATGGTATTGTAAGGGAATTGTATTTGAGTTACTAAACATACACTTACTTTTATTTTATGGCCACAATTGGGTTAAAAGTCAACATAGCATTTAATAATTGGTTACGTACCACTGTCTTTTGTTTTCTCTACAAATTTTAAGGGACCTTTTATATATGGATTTGTCGCTTTGGACATGTCCAGTAAGATCTACACGTTTCTTTACGCGTTTTATACAAATAAAACTCATTTAAATACAAATAAAATGTCAGCTTACACAAAGTCCCAATATTAAAAAAAACATGATACTTACATATTATTCGTCTGTTCAAAATCAATCGAAAAGGCGGTTTGATTTGTCAAATGAAGTCCCTAGAAGCCGCTAACCTTCAGAATAGATAATAAAAAGTCTGATTGAGTCGAGAAGTTGATCTTAAGTTCGTATTATCGAGACCCTGCACTAGGGACCTGCCCTACTCGTTATCCGTTGAATTGTCAAGTCAAGTCGATGCGAGCCGAGACGTTCCACTCGTGTATACTTTTTAAACGAGGACGGAGCCTTGGATCGGTCCCATAACGTCTTGCTCAGGCAATGCAGATGGTTTAGAATAAGCCGGCTGTAAGTTGAGTAGCCGAGAATATACTTTGATTGAAAGTTAGTTCGACTTAAATTGAATTTTATATTTACGAATTCTTTGAGATGAATTGGATAGGTATGAGTGTAGTACGAGAAGTTTAGCAACGAATATATTTTATGAATTTCCGTTGTTAGAAAAAAAATGAAATTAATATTAGTAGTACTCGAGCGTTTATAGAATTAGTATCTACTGAAGAGTGACGAAATGGGTAGATGTATAATTGTATAAACTATATTTTGAACTGAGATTCTACAGTAAACGCTTTTTTCACGTAGATTGCCGCTCATTTACCTAGATACTTTCTACGACGGGACATTAATACTTAAGTACTCCAGCTCATTTGCATCATATAGACCTTTGAAATCAATGTCGTTTTTTCGAAAAAAAGTAGAGATACTTCTATAGATACTCGGTGATTTAGTTTCGATACGTTCCGCTTGGTGTGCTTTGTTAAAAATCCCATACAAATAAGACCTCACGCAAACGCAATCGTTACGTTACGTTAGTGAAACAATTATACTAAGGGTACAGAGATTCTCTCAAGCTGAATGCGGTAAGTACCTGACCTAAAAATTTCGTTCACATTCTGACGATCGTACCTAACCTAAAACCTCGGGACGCAATTGCCGCCATACCTCACTAACTGTGACATCATTCGGTGGCTATCTAACTCGAGATTTGTATCGAGCACTCGTGTCGAGTGCGGTTATTAAGTGTGAAGAGCACTTTAGATAATAGGATTGCCTGCAACGCATCCCACTACGTCTGTCCTGGACACCTGATGGAATGTTATTGATTCTTTTTTATCGACTGAGAGAATTAGGTTTTTGGAGTTGGTGATTAAACGTGGTGCTTTTAGTTATGTATTTTACTCGTTGTTTCAAAAAGCATGAGTTGCAATTTTAAGAAACAAATAGGTACAATCAGCCAATAAAGTGGTCTACCACTTTTCGACTCTATTCATCAAGTAATAGATTCGAAAATTGGTAGACCACTTTCTTGGCTAACTGTACTATATGGTACAGTCGCCATAACATGTATCGGACCGACTAGCATACTCACAAATATCTGAACATGATTTAAAATGCTAATATTTTACATTAACAATTCTGAAACTATGTACTATTTGATCGACCACACAGGAAAGTTTAAATTTGCAAAACAGTATTTTTCGCTCCATCCTAATACTTATATTTTTGAGTACCCTGGCCGTTCCGATATATTTGATGGAGGCTGTACAATATGTGACACCAAACGGTCTGAGGACTGTGATAATGTGTACCTACTTCAAATATTGTAACCACGTCTTTTGTTTCAGGCAATAAGCATGATAGCGATTTATTTGATCGTGCTGCTTCAGTTCAAGATATCGCTGCCCAAAACTGACTCGTAGGGCACTGGACTCCTAGCTTAAAGTTTGTTCACGTACTGAGTTCAACGTGTACTAGAATATTAAATTGGCTAGGTGTGGTCGATCTGTTACAAGTTGTATGAATAAATTAGTACTAAGTGCCTTTGAGAACAGATTATTGTAGACCTTGCGAGACCCACTTGTAATAAATAAACTAAACATACCTACTCGTATTATAATATTAAACGATTAAAAATAAAAATAAAAATTTTGTTCAATTAATTTGTCCGGCGGACAGATCCGTCTATGTATGACGCAAATTGGATACGGATTTGTCTGCGGACACATCTGAATAGCGCCATACATTCACGGATCTGTCCGATGGGCTTATCCGCCAGACAAATCCAGGGGGCACGTATGTGCGTGTATACATCGCTAGCTAATACAGAGAATAAAAAAAACCGGCCAAGTGCGAGTCGGACTCGCGCACCGAGGGTTCCGTAAAAACCTATAAAAATTGCTATTTCTTATGATTGCGTGGACATGAAAGTTTCGTTTTGCTACAGCTGAAAGATATTATGATTATTATAAAGCTGAGTATATGATATAAATTTCAATTTAATACCTCTACTCCTTTACGAGGAAACAGGTAGTAAGTTTAAATTTAAAAAAATATTTTATGTACGATTTTACTAAAAATGTCGTAATTTTTCCTGTGCTATGAAGTTTCTTCGTGACAAGTTTCAAGTTTCTGAGTTTACGGGAAGTACCCTTTAGGTTTTGAGTTTCTTGCGAGTACTCAGCTCCAAAATATGCAACTTAACCTTTTCGACGCCATGTCAAACGCAAAACCTACCACTCAGACGGCACGATATCTAAATGTCAAAAGTGAAGTTAAACTTTATGCGTGTGCATGTAGGTCTATTTTGCTCTGTGGTCGGTGACCGATATATCGGTCTTTGGCGTTGGACCTGTGGTGCCGATATATACGTCTTTGGCGTGGAAAAGGTTAAATTGCTATTTCTTTTGATTGCGTTGGTTTAAAAGTTTGGTTTTGCTATAGCTGAAAGGTATTACAGACCTGAGTATTTGATATGAATTTCAATTTAATACCTTTACGCGTTTACGAGTAAAAAGGTAGTAAGTTTAAAATTAAAAAAAATATTTTTTGTATGATTCTACTAAAAATGTCTACTTTTCGTAATTTTTCCTTTGTTTGTGCTATATGAAGTTTCTTCGTGCCAAGTTTCAAGTTTCTGAGTTTACGGGAAGTACAGAAGTTTAGGTTTTGAGTTTCTTGCGAGTGCTGAGTTTCAAAATATGCAACTTAAATTGCTATTTCTTTTGATTGCGTTGACATAAAAGTTTGGTTTTGCTACATCTGAAAGGTCCTATAGCCCTGAGTATTTGACATGAATTTCAACTTAATAACTTCACGCGTTTACGAGGAAAAAGGAAGTAAGTTTAAAATTATAAATATATATTTTTTGTATGATTTTGCTAAAAATGTCTACATTTTATAATATTTCTTTGTCTATGCTATATGACGTTGCTTCTTGCCAAATTTCAAGTTTCTGAGTTCACGGGAAGTACCCCGTAGGTTTTGCGAGTACCGAAAACTCTAAAATTTGCAGCATAAACGACTGTACCTTTTCATTGCGTTGGCTTTTTAGTTTGATTTTTTCACAGCTGCATAAATTTCATTTTGATACCTCCACGCGTTCCTGAGAAAAATGGTCTTGACAGACAGACAGACGGACAACAAAGTGATCCTATAAGGGTTCCGTTTTTTCCTTTTGAGGTACGGAACCCTAAAAATAGTCCAGTTGTACCCAATTATGCAATTTTTAAAAATTTACAGAAACTAACTAAATCAACAAATTCGCGTTTTTCGTATGGGACACATCATTCCAGCCGGCCAACCCTCCATACAAAACCAATTTTTTTCTTACTTTTTCATAATTAGAATGCGATGCCAATTATGCCCAAGGATCACCAGCATTTTTGTTACACCTTGTATACTGTTACTGTCACAACGTCCACTTTACTCTTCTGTCCTCTACTTCTCACCAACATTACTGCATATAAAACGCTAAGTAAATACTAATGACTATGTGTACAGTTATTATTACTGTAGGTACGAGCAAAGTTAGTATAGCAAAGTTGTGCTTAGGATCCAGTCTTCATTTAAGTATAAAGTAGTTTTAAAAGTACCTAATAGTTAATTATCTAGATAAAGTTTGAAATGTTAGTAGTTGGAAGTCTCAATAATTGTACATATGTATAAGTAAGTAAATGTAGGTACACACAACGCCTCACTAGGTATACACTTTTGAACGTTATTTTATTACAGCGGAATAAGGTTCAAAAGTGTATACCTAGTGAGGCGTTGACTGTACCATCGGGTTCATAATTGCAGGGCCAATTTATCAATGAATTCATTCATAAATTATTGCCCATGCATTTTTAAACCCGATGGTACCTACTAAGATATTCATAATTAGGTAGCATTTTCCTAGAAATATGGCACCAGCTCTCGTGGATCTAACTATTGGTACCGTATAATCGGGCGAGTCGGGATAGCGGGGGCAGTTGGATCATGAATGGGAAGAGAAGGGATGACTGTGGGGTGAGGTGGTTTTTATAAGCTACGGCTACAAAAATAATATATTCTTGTTACAAATACAATAGCTTATATTGTAAGCTATGTTATCCATAAGTGTCGATCTAATAATTTTCAAAATTCGCATTAGTATGAAATCCCATGAATCCCATCTCACTCCAAATTCACCCAACTACGGAGTGAGGTGGGATTTTGTGTATATGGAACTACACAACATCATTGACAAATTAAAATTCATACATCCGGAACACTTTTTTTTGTATATAAATTAATGTGCCCCATATAAACATAAACTTTTATCCAGGTTTGAACTTCAATTTCGTCCCTACTCACCCCATTTTACGGTAGATAAGTACCTTCTGCACTTACGTACAAAATTAAAATGCATTGATCCTACACACGGCCATTTGCCACCGATACTGGTTTAAACACTAATAGTAATAATAGAGACTATAGAGATATAGACGACCACAGCCTAAGAACTTTTTGAACCTCAAGTCGATTGCGCCCTCTGTCCGAAAGCCACCTAAATATACCGAAATTACAAACAAATAGCGTAGTACACTAGTAGCTACTAGGTGGAGTAGCAGTGCAGGTGACATTTCTTCTTACAATTTCGGTATCTTTAGGCGGCTTTCGGACAGAGGGCGCAATCGACTTGAGCTTCAAAAAGTTCTTAGGCTGCGGTCGTCTATAATATCTCTATAGTCTCTGCTAATAATAAGGGACACTATGTTATGAAACATCTAAATATTCCTTATTAATCTCTACTTATTGCAACTGCCAGAAACTAATATTTTCTTGGTTTCTCAGCCCGATTAATTCTATAAAGGATCAGAATTTCGACTTCTCAAGGAATTTCAATTAAACTTTGGGGACTATTTCATAGAAAACATTTCATTTCAGATCAAATCTATTTCGCGATACCATGCCATTGTAAATAGTTTGTAAGATTTGGCACAATAAAGGAAGTTGAAAACTGCTGTCACTACGTTTTCTGTTAAGATATCTCATATAAGATTTAAACTTTTTACATTATTAATCAAAATTAAAAACAAGATATGAAAATTAAGTAAAACAACTACACCTGAACTAAATATTAGCCTATTTTGCAGTGGCGGTGCGTCATAATTTTTCTTAGGCAAGCCGGAGCATAATTTGGCTTAGAATTTCTTCATGAGCTGTAGGAAAACTGCCCAGGTACCTGTAAATTAGGCAAGCCGACGGAAATCGTGTTCTATGGACGCGCCGCCACTGCTATTTTTTAACCTTTTCGCTACGACGTCAATGAAATAATAACTATATAACAAAGTGTCATCATCATCAACCCCAAGGAATTAATTTGTATGTAAACAACAAAAAAAGTAGTTTGCTGTCTCAATTCTAAAGCAGCGATGGATTTACGTGTAAAACTTGAGGAACGCCTCAACCTGATATGGCATGTGGGGCACGGAATGTACTGACTTTATATCAAGTTATGGCGGCGAAAAGTTTTTTTTAATTAAAGAAATGGCTTTCTCCCTTTGTACACAGCAATGGGAATTGCCAATGTCTATTCATCACATTTTATTTGTTTAAATAAATATAGGCATCGTTGTTCGGTATAGGCCTTGCTGATTGTTAAGGCGATATGCTCTCTACAAACACTCGGGTGGCCGAGATCCCGGATAACCGTTTATTCGACGCGCGTTTTGAGACGTATGTTTAATTAGCTGCACACTTGTTAGTTAGATCATCGCACAATACGCTATCAATATTACACACTGAACTACGTAAATGAGCAAAAAACAAAAAAAAACGATTGTGAAGTCGCCGCAGCCATCTTGAGCTCAAACGATTCTCCGGCAAAAAGGTAAATTTTTAACCGACTTCAAAAAAGGAGGAGGTTCTCAACTCAATTCGACTGTTTTTTTTTATCATTTGTTTTTGTATGTATGTTACTCGATATCTCCGTGAATCGTGAATCGATTTTCAAATTTTTTTTTAATCGAACGTGTATATATCCCCTAGGTGGTCCCGTTGGCACCAAGTCTGATGATGGGATCCTGGAGAAATCGAGGGAACTATTCAACTATTATAGGCACACCTATAGTGATCTCACTATTTTTTACAGCAACTCGGCCACTTCCTCTTGGAATAGCGGATCCTAAGTGAAGTCGGTTCTTTTTTGTTTAAAATTATGTCCGTACGACTCCATGATGGGTCGTTAATTAGACAGAATAAGGAATATTCGTTATTCCTATCTCCTATCTTAGGTAGGTAAAAATGTTTATCCAAGGCAAACATGTCATTCAGAGTTCCGGCTAGGTTTAGATATTATCGACCGTCAGGTATAGCTTGTTGTGTCATCTGCAGACATCCAGTTACTGTAGACTTTCATATCAGCTTTAAAATGTAGAAATGGCTTGAAAAAAATTGTAAAATAGCAAATGAAATTGTTTTGCAAAAATGATTTAGTGTTCTCAAAAGTAGATCAAGATATTATTAATTTTTAATATAATACTCAATTGTAAAGTGAAAATAAAATATGTTAATAAAAACATTAAAGTGAATCAGAATTATACATAAGTAATGTACTCTTGAGCCGTCTGTCGCCCGCAATCACTTCCTTGACAGCTCTAATGGGTTTTCATTAATCAACTTTTCCAATTTTCTACAAACGTACCCTTCGGTATCTCTATGTTTATCGATGTCGGCACAACCGACCATGAGATTTTATTTTAGGTATAATGGGCTACTCGATCGTAACTAGGCTTCGAGAAAGGCCAAAGACACAAAGTCACAAAATAATAATAAAAAAAAACAGCTGCTCGTAAAACCTGTCGCCATCATTGATGCTTTGGTTACTTTGCAGGCCTACGTCGAAACGTTTGTATAAAATCAAATTACAGTCCTACGCCCGAAAAAGCCATTCCGAGACTTTTAAAAGAAACCTGAAAGGACAATTATTTCATTGCATGTTTGGAAAACGTTGTTTTTATTTTTATTTCCGTCAAATTGCGAAGATTTAGTAGCCAATCAAGACGGCTAATGTTAACTGAACACCCTTAAGGTGAAAAAAGTAGGTGACCTGGTTTCTTCGCAAGCCCAATGAACCGTTAAAACAAAGAACACAGAGATCTGTCAGTTATCATTACTTAAGTACTTCAAATAAACTATTCCTTCCTAGGTTTAAGACTCGTTTTCTTCATAATGGTATTGTAAGGGAATTGTATTTGAGTTACTAAACATACACTTAATTTTATTTTATGGCCACAATTGGGTTAAAAGTCAACATAGCATAATTGGTTACGTACCACTGACTGTCTTTTGTTTTCTCTACAAATTTTAAGGGACCTTTTATATATGGATTTGTCGCTTTGGACATGTCCAGTAAGATCTACACGTTTCTTTACGCGTTTTATACAAATAAAACTCATTGAAATACAAATGAAATGTCAGCTTACACAAAGTCCCAATATTAAAAAAAACATGATACTTACATATTATTCGTCTGTTCAAAATCAATCGGAAAGGCGGTTTGATTTGTCAAATGAAGTCCCTAGAAGCCGCTAACCTTCAGAATAGATAATAAAAAGTCTGATTGAGTCGAGAAGTTGATCTTAAGTTCGTATTATCGAGACCCTGCACTAGGGACCTGCCCTACTCGTTATCCGTTGAATTGTCAAGTCAAGTCGATGCGAGCCGAGACGTTCCACTCGTGTATACTTTATAAACGAGGACGGAGCCTTGGATCGGTCCCATAACGTCTTGCTCAGGCAATGCAGATGGTTTAGAATAAGCCGGCTGTGAGTTGAGTAGCCAAGAATATACTTTGATTGAAAGTTAGTTCGACTTAAATTGAATTTTATATTTACGAATTCTTTGAGATGAATTGGATAGGTATGAGTGTAATACTCGTAGTTTAGCAACGAATATATCTTATGAATTTCCGTTGTTTAGAAAAAAATGTGAAATTAATATTAGTAGTACTCGAGCGTTTATAGACTAGTACCTACTGAAGAGTGACGAAATGGGCAGATGTATAATTGTATAAACTGTACTTTGAACTGAGATTCTACAGTAAATAAACGCTGTTTTTATGCAGATATGCTGGTCATTTACTTACTTTCTAAGAAGGGGTGTGCAATGTGCATTAGTGTTTATTGAATTAATATTACTTGTACTCCAGCTTGTTTGCATCATTTAGACCTTTGAAATCGATTTCGTTTTTTCGAAAACGAAATCACCGAGTAGAGATACTTGTATAGATACTAGAGATGTAACGACTGTTGATTTTTGAACATTCGCGAAGGCGAATGCGAATGCGAATATTTGCCGCTAATGCGGTAAAAAAATTCGAAAATCATGAAATAACTTTTATACAGCGTGCGTCTGACCATGGGGCTTTAAATGTAAGGATCGGTTTTGCTCATAAAACTGAACTTTATACCTAACTAATTGTACTAATACTATTTGAAAATAACTGCAGAGCAAGCAATGTACTGCAAAATTATCAGTTTTGAAGTGTGTCAGTCGATGCATGACGTACATTGAAAATACACAGAAAAAAAAGATATCTTAATCCAAGATATTCATTCTTGTATATAAGGAAAATCGATAATTTCTTGAACCAAGTATGATTTTGTTGAACCAAGTATGATTTTGTTGATCCGAGATAGAACTTACTTGGTTCAAGATATTTTTACTTGATTTAAGAAATTATCGATTTTCCTTATATACAAGAATGAATATCTTGGATTAAGATATCTTTTTTTTCTGTGTAGTATTTAGATAGTCATCATCCCCCCTAGCGGTTGTCCCGATCTTGCACGGCTCTGTTGAGCCTGGGGTCGGCTTGGCAACCAAATTCCAGGAATTGGGTTTTCAGAGGTTTTTTCCCCAGAGTGGAACTAGGCCATGTTCGGGTTATGTCCGGTTTCCTTACGATGTTTTCCTTCACCGAAAAGCGACTGGTAAATATCAAATGATATTTCGTACATAAGTTCCGAAAAACTCAGTGGTACTCGTACGAGTCGAAGTTTGATCCCGAGACCTCCGGATAGAAAGAAATATAATAAATAATTAAATAAAATTTATTCAAATGGTTGTGGATGGAGTTAAAGTAGCTCAGTTTGACGAGCACAATCGGTCCTCGCGTTTAATTTAAAGCTACAAGTTCAGACAGAGGCAGCCTATCTTTCATGAACATGAAGATAATTAAAAGACGTTTGACATGATTATTAATTTCCTTGACAATATTTTTTCTGGGATGAAATACTCTAAAAATATTCGCAAATATTCGGATTGAATTTTGCGAATGCGAATGCGAATGCGAATGCGAATGCAAATATTCGTTACATCCCTAATAGTTACTCGGTGGTTTAGTTTCGATACGTTCCGCTTGGTGTGCCATATCCCATACAAATGAAGACCTAACGCAAACGCAATCGTTACGTTACGTTAGTGAAACAATTATACTAAGGGTACAGAGATACTTCTCTCAAGCTGAATGCGGTAAGTACCTGACCTAAAAATTTCGTTCACATTCTGACGATCGTACCTAACCTAAAACCTCGGGACGCAATTGCCGCCATACCTCACTAACTGTGACATCATTCGGTGGCTATCTAACTCGAGATTTGTATCGAGCACTCGTGTCGAGTGTGGTTATTAAGTGTGAAGAGCACTTTAGATAATAGGATTGCCTGCAACGCATCCCACTACGTCTGTCCTGGACACCTGATGGAATGTTATTGATTCTTTTTTATCGACTGAGAGAATTAGGTTTTTGGAGTGTGGTGATTAAACGTGGTGCTTTTAGTTATGTATTTTACTCGTTGTTTCAAAAAGCATGAGTTGCAATTTTAAGAAACAAATAGGTACAGTCAGCCAAAAAAGTGGTCTACCACTTTTCGACTCTATTCATCAAGTAATAGATTCGAAAAGTGGTAGACCACTTTCTTGGCTAACTGTACTATATGGTACAGTCGCCATAACATGTATCGGACCGGCTAGCATACTCACAAATATCTGAACATGCACTGTATCGCCTTGAAAATACAGGTGTTGTTCAGATATTTGTGACCACTCTGGCCGCCCCGATATATATGATGGCGATTGTACTTGTATACTCAATTCGATTTATTACTTGTTTGATTTTAATAAAAAGTGATGTACTTTCCTATAGGTACCTAATGGTATTAAAATGAACGGGATGTTTTACTTACCTAAATCAATACCTAAGTATTTAAAATCTTCTATGCTATATTAAAGGAATTCAGTTTTGGAGAGTCAAGAAAATAATTTTAATTGCGGTCAGTTTAGCACCTACATCTTATTATTTATATGTGTCATGCAATGACGATTAGCAAGTAAAATGTCATATCTTCTATGGAAAAATATGCTAACGAAGTATCCAGCCTTCTGGGAAAGTTATCCAGACTAGTAATATCATTTGATATACCCCTTACCTTGCTAATAGTAGTCAAAGTTTAGACAGACATAACAAGTGAAGGATTACACAAGAAAATACGTAGGAATAGTGTTTACAAAGGATGTCTTACTTGAACATGAAGGAAGCCGGCGACGTGGGTAAAATCAAGCTCCTATATTATTCAAGGCCACGGGTTACACTACACTAGTATCATAGACAAAGATATAATAGACGGCACAAGAACTTTTTGAGGCTCCAAGTCTTTAGCGCCATCTAGTCGACAGCGACCTAAAAGATAGCCAAAATGTAAGAGGAAATGTCACCTGTTCTAGTACGCTAGTCGTTACCAGATGGAGTAGCAGAGCAGGCCGTCTATTATATCTTTTAGTCTATGCTAGTATAAAACTTGACCTGTTGAAATCTAGCTTTATGTACAGTCGCCATCAGATATATCGGAGCGGCAAAGGTGGTCACAAATATCTGAACAACGCCTCTATTGTCAAGTGCATGTTCAGATATTTTGGGTACCTTGGCCGCTCATATACGGCGGCGACTGTACCTACAATGTCACATAAAACCGGCCTACTGTCAGAGTACAATTATAATACATAAATATCAGGTTGCTATTAAATTTGTCTCAAACTCTACACGAACGCATCTGGGGCACTTTCATGGACGATTACACTACAGGGACGGACATTTTCGCGATAAGCGCGATTTTAAAGGAAATTGGTTGTTCTATTCTGTAAGACATTGATTAACCTATCACATGTGTACAAGACTAGAGAAACGTAAAAATAAGATCGAGCACTCGAAAGTGACATTTAAAACTCTGAATGAAACGATGAAATTATGTTTTAAAAATAAAAGCTATAGTAATTTAAAATAATGATTATTTAAACTATTAATTCCATGCGAAAAAAATGGCGACAAACTTTTGTGTGCGATTATTTTCGAGCTTGAATTTTTTGAATTCGAGCGTCCGGTTGTCAAAAATCGGCCCCCAGGCCTATAACCGCGAATCACTTCGTTCGTCAAATCGTCTATTTGCATCACTATCTTTCGAATATGCAAGAGCGATAGAGAAGGAGATACTGAAATATCGATTTTCGGCTTCCTGATCCCGTTGGAGCGACGATACCTTTCGCTAAACCAAAATAAGAGGTTTGTGGTAAAAACGGATCGCGTAGCTATTGGCGTGCTAAAGGTTCTGTTGGATAATTAGGAAGAAGAATCGAAGAATATAGTAATGGTATATTAGTAATTAATTTGGTTTAGAAATAATAATATGTACACCAAGATTCAAATCTCACAGAATCTGACTGTACTTTGAAGAACAAACACAACGCCTACAAAAATGCTGTAAAATATTTAAATTACGTAAACTTGAGTGGGTAAGTATATAAACCGAATTGAACATAACAATAAAAGACACTAAGGATGAGACCTAGAAGAAACATGATATATTTTCCTGATATTGTTAAAACATTTCATTTTATGGGCCGATCAAATCCCCAGCGGGACACTCTTGAGCTCTATCTATTATTTGCTACGGCTTTTCAATTGATACTTAATAAAAAAGATTCAAGCTGCTACCAATTGATATGTCAATGATTTCTATTGTGTCGTTTACTTAGGTATTATATATGATTAAGTTAAAAAAGAAACGAATCTAAACATTTGTGTACATACAATATTTTACAAAAGGCGGCTTTACTTTTAGTGCAATATCTGTTACACTGTATAGGTAAATTATTAAATAAGTGTAAAGTCTGTTTAAAATGTACAGTTTTACTATATTTTGCAGTGAGAATAAGTTATATTATCACTTAAACTGATATATCATTTGGTACTTGCAAGTATATTTATACGTTATAAATTATATGGTAGAATCTTACACAAACCGACCTAGCTAGTTCAACCAGTGAGCTAATTAAAGCTTGTGATGTGGGTTCTCGACGACGTTAGATATAATAGGCAGATACATATAGAAAAATAATCAAATACATAGAAAACATCCATAACTATGTACAAATCTGTGATAAACATACAAATAAATGCCCTTAACAGGAACCTGGGACCTCCTCCTTCCTACACAGTGTCGCTACCGACTGGGCTAGGACGCCGTTATAAACTTTGTAGTATCAAATTACTTCATGTTATGACTTTCACGAGTACCGAGTTGCAAGGATATAATCTTCGCTTTGTTTCTACTTAGGTAAATTAGTAATTCATGTAATAAGGAAACCCACGTTCGCTGTAGCCTTTGTAAACTCAAGCGAATGGGGGTGTTTGGTTCATATCTAATTGTAGCTTAATTAACAAAAAGAGATTTATTCCCAAGGCTATAATAATTTTACTCTGGTTACGTCAATAAATCCGGGAATAAAAATTACTGGAGTATAATCAAAACGCCGTAAATTAAGAGTTGGAACGTGTAATTTAGTATTAATGTAGGCGTAAAAATAAAGATGAATTGGTCTTTTTGTGATATGAAATTACAATAAGTATTTATGTTCAGGCATTACTTTAACATAAATAGCAAAATTTCACCATCATACATACATAGTTCCATAGACTTAAATATATAGTATACGGCCATAGTCAAAAAACTTTTTGAGGCTCCAAGTATTTCGTCGATTGTAATATGAATTAACGTAACCGCCAGAGGATTCTTTGGCGGTTACGTTAATTCATATTACAAGCGACGATTTAGCGCCATCTAGTTCAGAGCGACCTAAACAGAGCCAAAATGTAAGAGGTAATATCAGCGCCACCTAGTAACGACTAGTGTACTACTAGTACGTTATTCGTTACTAGGTGGCGCTGATATTACCTCTTACATTTTGGCTCTGTTTAGGTCGCTCTGAACTAGATGGCGCTAAATACTTGGAGCATCAAAAACTTCATAGATTATGGCCATCTAATGATAGTTCGAATCGATGTTAAGTCTAAACGAAGTTTATTCGATGATGAGAATGATGAGTTGATTGATACAATTAACATACCTAAGTATTGCTAAAGCCTGTCACAGACGGAGCTATACTATGTATCATAGTTGCGCGTGTGGACTCTATAGTTTTTCTGATCTTGCTGTAGCAGAAATAAGTACAATTTGAGAGTTCGTTTATGAACAGGATCGATCAAGGGGTTATGGAGCTAGAAGGCTCGGCAAAATCATCATAAGGGTCTTGTTATATTGGTCAACTCGTTTGTAAGTAAATTACGAGTACTCCGTTCTACTAGTAAAATTAATCTACTTGTTTACGGCTTAATGAACCCACCCAGCGATCCAAGCTTGACATCCTAATCCCATGAATAGGCGTAGGCACTACTTTTTTATCTATATGTACCTAAGTTAATGTTAAATTTGATTATAAAAATCCATTGCATGTACGCCATATTTAGTTTAATTTAATAAAAATACTATATTTATAAGTAAACACTTCCTACACACACACGCACGCACGCACGCACGCACGCACGCACACACTTCTTATATTTAAGTAGACACTTCCCATGCAAATAAGTCAAATAACACAACAAGCTCATTACTTAAGTTAAACCTCCCACTAGTCTTCGGCCCACTAAATCATTAGCATCAGGCGCCGACGCAACAATTAGGAGCAGCCTGATGTGCTCAGATATTAAAAGTACCTCCAGCGGTTAATAAAGATGAGACGAACGTGTTTTGCATACGTACACAGCTCAAAGACTTGCAAATGTTGACAAAATATAACCGCGAGTGACCGCCGGATGAAAGTCGGACTTAATTTTGTACGTGACAGATTAGAGCGTACTTAATACCAGCGCGCAGCGGCTCAATTTGACTTGAATTTTTTCAAACCTCATTTAACAATCTAGTCGAGATGTTGCTACTTAAATATCATAAATGTCTGGTTATGGTAAAATTGTAACTCAGTTTTAATTTAACTTTTCCTAAGGGGCTGTGCATAAATTACGTCATCGATTTTTGACGATTTTTGACCCCCGCTCCCCCTAAAACCATCCAAATATTATGCTTCGAATGTTATGCTACCATCATCCGATGTCCAGACCCCCCCCGCCCCTATTTTGAAATGATGTAATTTATGAATAGCCCCTAATATGCCTGAAAACTATCGCCTATAGCTTGACCCCGAATAAATATTTGTTTATTTATGTGCATCAAACCTTGTAAATAAAAATTTTAACCACTTGCCGGTGTCTGATTAAGCTGAAATTTGGTATACTTCCGTAACTTACATGTCAATTTACTTAACTTACATAACTAGGTACAGTCAACAATAAAAGTGTGCCCCAAAAATCTTACAAATAAATATGTTTTCTTTTTTCTAGACATACATTCTCGAGTCAAATTGAACCTCAAGGCCGTGGAAGGGTTATTGTGAGCCCGCGAGGATCTCGTCAGCCTGTCTCTGCATCCATCCCACTTAACAGTGACACCATTTGCATTGTATTTCGTTTACACAATACATGCAAAATAACGCAATTAATTGAACATTAAATTGTTTCCAGTTTTAACAAGATGCTACTTTAAACACGATATGGAAAGCTTCCGAAATAAATAATAATTTAATTTAATTTAATTTATTTTTTAAATTGTTTCCAGTTTTAAAATATGGTCTAGGGCATAATTTTACCCTACGGAGAATGCATTTTATTATTATTTGTCGTGCTTTGTCTCTTATGTACAGTAGTTCTAATTAAATTAGCGTATCTTATTAAGTTAGCGCCACCTTACTAATTTGTCAAAAATGTTTAACTTGATACGTTTCGTGCTGCGATCCAGTTCGCCTGGGTCTACTCTACTTAGCGGCAATGAAAGAAATTACAAACCAATGCGACTAAATATTACAGACACATTTTTTTTAAATGTCATCATCATCTCAGCCATAAGACGTCCACTACTGACCATAGGCCTCCCGTTTGGACCTCCGGTCGGAAGCGACTTGCATCCAGCGTCTTCCGGCGACCTTTATAAGGTCGTCTGTTTGGGTGTCTGTTTTTTTAATCTACATAGTTTTATTGTTACAAATCAATACCTACGAGTGTTTTAAAAATGGCACGATAAAATACGGGAATACTTCAACGTTCTTTAGACAAGATTCCTGACTTAACTAAGTAGATGACGTGGCGTAGTGCGAGTGTGAAATTGCAAATTCTTTTAAATGCAAATATGAATATGACTAACGTCGCAGTGACATCGTCGCAAGGGGACCGCATAAAGTAATAGTAGATTGTATTACAAGGGAGCAAAATGACTTATTTCGGTCGAGGGTAGCCTGTTGTATCCCAAACGAAGCGAAGGATTCTAACGTGGAATCCTGAGCGTAGTGAGGGATTCAAGTGACCCGAGATCGAAATAATTTTGCTACCGCGTAGTATACTCTACTTTTCACTCCTTCTATGAGAAAAACGAAAACAAAGGTATTAAACTAGCTATCTGCTAGAAAGAGAAGTTATATAATAAATAAATAAATAAATAAATAACGTTCTTTATTGACAGGTATACACCCATATTCAATATTAAAGTAATTTTAAAATAACAATAATAACACAAATTAAAAACTTGTTCAAATGCCTAAACTTACTAGTAGGCAATCACATATAGGAAGAAGTTACTTCCTGTTCCTCTCACGGTGCACGGAAACCCAGTGTTTATATATGGGATTGTCCAGATACCCGGACAGCTCACGGAGAATACCGTTGCTAGATGTTCGTAGACGATTCCAAAAAGAAGCGACGCGGGAACGTATGATGGCAAAAAAGTCGGGAACTTCGGCCTCGGCAAACATGGTTCACGCACTGCAGTATCTAGGCAGTTTCATTAGAATGCGGTATGCGTCATTATACTGCACTCTAATTTTGCTCATCGCGCGTCTCGTGAATCTGCTCCAGAGCTGACATGTATAGAAGCATAAACAATATGCCTTAAACAATGTCACCTTCACTTCATCACTGCAACGCGCGAATCTGCGCGCAAGCATGTTGCACCGCACAGCCAAAGCCCTGCGCTCCCGCTCCATGTCATTGTCATCGAGCAAAGTCTCCGTAAGCATATGTCCGAGGTACCTGAACTCTTTCACCCTTTCAACTTGCGCTCCATCCAAATAAACTGGCGGGACATTAGCCGGACCCCTCCCGGATATATAATGTTGTCTCATTTTAATCGGTTGCAAAGACAAGGAAAATGAAACGAAAACGCAGAGGGATCAAAAGTCACTTTTGCTCCCTGTAAATGGGCAACAAATCGCAGAGGGATCAAAAGTCACTTTTGCTCCCTGTAAATGGGCAACAAATTACCCTTTTTCGAATAGTAGGGGTGAAAAGATAATAGTTTCAGTTTCATGCTCAAACTTAAAGCTATTAAAGCGAATATTTCAATTCAAGAGATTCACAGGTTTCCATCGGATACTACAAAGTAAATTTGATTCGTTAAGGATACACGCACAGATCTGCCCGCCGGATTTGTCTGGCGCATAAGCCTGGTGGACAGATCCGTCCATGTATGGCGCGAATTGGACACGGATTTGTCTGCGAACACATCTGAATAGCGCCATACATGGACGGATCTGTACGCCGGGCATATCCGCCGGACAGATCTGTGCGTGTATTCCTAGCTACCCCAACTATTTCTCGACATAATGCACTCCAGAATATCCAGCTTTAAACTTTTGACGCACAAAATTATCTAGACAAGGAGTTCAAAATTCAAATCTCATTCACAATTAATTTGTGTGAATATGGTGCCGTTTCTAATAATTTTAAAATACTTAAACAACACATTAAAAACACAATCCTCAATCATACCTTCAACACACAAAATATTCAACCTTTGTATCGGAGTCGCATTGGAATAATTTTTGAGCAAATTCTGATTTATTTATTTATTTAACAACAAAATCATTACAGTCGGCATTACAGTGTGCACCAATGCGCCGAGTAACTAAATATATTAAAAGTATACTAATAGCAACATTTACATAATAAGACTAACGACATTCCACTGATTATGAACAAGTGCTGGATAACCTATCATCCATCAACTCACAAAACCTCAAGCATTCACGGCACCTGATAATTCTGATTCAGACGTTTAGGCGCTAGCTGTATTGCGTTGTTAATGCATTGGAGTTGTGTTGAAGTTGGATCGTTTCTAAATCTGTTTTAAAGTTAGTATACGGTCCCTGCTTTCAATAAGTAATGGCTCTAGCGGGCTGTAAGGGTTGGAGACACAATGCAAAAATAATCTAAGACATTGAGCATTTCGTTCCGCGTAAAGACCTAAGATTGTCTGGAGAGAGATCGCTTATTAGCGATAGGATCGCCTGTTGTTTAACTCTTATGTGCATTATGTATATTCTATTGTGCGGTGGGAAATGAAGCATTCAGTAATTTATTCAAGCCGTGTTCATTCAAGGTCAACTCAGTCGATATTTTTAAAATGTTTTCGATATTTGTTATTTAATAACAAATTATTGTCATGCCACAAGGTCTCTGAACGAAGGTTTCAAGTTAGGGCAGATGCCCCGCTTTTGGCCACTTTAAGGATAGTTTGACTGTTCAGACGTCCGTCATTTTGCTTTATTAAGGAATTATGACATTCTTTATATACTGCGTCATTGAAAATATATTGCTATATTTATATGAATCTGCGCTGTAAAGATTCTGACATAAGATCTTACTATATTCTTTGATGAAATGTCAAAAAGGGGCTCAGGACCCAGTTTTGGCCACTTTTTTCCATGACTCCTGACATCTGAATGACAACTGATATATGAAAGATGACAATGCCATCTGTTCCGCCAGATTTTACTCTTACATTAACTATAAACCATAGACTTGTAAATTCGTTAATATATTAATAAACTTGAAAATGGCCAAAACCGGCACAGTGGCCACAACCGGGGCATCTGCCCTATATGGTTTCTAATAACTGTTAGAAGTGATATACAAATTCAGTAAGTATTTTGTTTTTATATGTAGGGTATTTGAAAGAAAATGGAACTCTGACCGAGGTTTTGAGTAAATATTTGTTATTTACTTTAACATTCCGTAGGGACTTACTTTATCGTCAATGTAAATAATGTGTATGAGTACCTATTGTTAAGGCTGAGTTTAAAATGGAAAAGAAAATTATTGTTTGCTCTGCTTTTAAGCTCTAATGCGACAGTGTATCTGAAGTCCCCAACATGCTTCGGGTCAGAATACAACAATAAATACATTTTTAATTATTTATCTATGTTCTTGGAATTCAATACTGGTTTTTACAGATCACAATACAATCTTGGCTAGAAAGTAAAGAATGCAGCTTCGGTTTAGCAGTAGATTGACGAGGGTTGGCCGGTTGGATTAACACACGTGTTTCTTTTTTTTAACATATAATTTTAATTACGTGCGTATTTCTAATAACTACTCGAAACTAATTTTACGTTGCTGAGCGGATATCTAGTACCTATGTTGTTTTAACAAAACAAAGCAATCATTATTTTCAACAATTCTACTTATAGATGCTACTGAATAGTGCCACTTTACAAATAATATACAAGAAACTCTATCATTAGGACACTTCATATACCGGGCTAGCTACGATCCGATGAGTATATAGGCTAGAGCCTGCATTCCGTTTGTAAATCTAATCCAAATAACATTCGTATATCATTCAAACACACATATTTGTGTTAAAGAACTATAAAATAAAACGGTTACACTCACGTCACTTTAGTTACTTCGCGCGACATGTTTCGGAGAGCCTAGGTCTCCATTTTCAAGCACTAGGAGTGCTACTTGAACCGGCCCGTAGCACACTGCTCAGCTGCACGTCGCGTTGCCGACTGGCGACCTGCGTCCGCGTCGTGCGCGCTCTGACAAAGCTTTTTGAGGGTGATCTTGCGCCGGCGCTGCTAACGTGTTTGCAGAGCGAATTTGTGACCAAATGTGCCGTGAGTGTAACCGTTTTATTTTATAGTTGTTAGGTATGCCTCAAGAAATTTAACATTTGTGTCTGTTACTCATATAGATGCGCGTATCAATACACTTCGAATGTAATACAAACCCTTACAATTTTCGCTTGAGAGTTAACGCCATGAAAGTGTATATTTATTGGAAAATTAGCTTCCAGGTGTCGGCATTCGAAGCATCTCGACATGTCTCACGATTGAGTAAGCAAGTATTTCATTTCATACGTATTTTAGTTCCTGCTGCTCACGCGGAATTTATGGTTCGATAGAACACTTTAATTAATCTTTCGAGGTAAGATCATTACTCCTGTAGTTATGTTATTGACTTACTCGTAACAAAGAATCTGTCATGTAAGTTATCTAATCGAATGTAAGTATAGATAATTTAGACCAACATAAAAAATGGTATAATTATGATTTTTTTTTCTCCTACGCATATACATAATACTCCTAGGGTGGTACCATCTGGTTCAAAATTGCATTACCAATGTATGAATGAGTTTATTGATAATTTATCAATTGCATGCAATTCTGAACGCGATATTACATACAAAGTGTAAATTTAATACGGGCGAACCTTTTCACGGTAGTTTATATCTATAGGTCATACTGAACAACTTTCACTATGGAGCCTACCCCGAAGTCGCGTTTTTTTGCCAGACTCATACATTTTGTCTCATGGGTGTCGACATTTTGTATGAGGAAGACAATTTTTTTTGAGATTTTGGGGTTAGGTGAAACTTGTTCAGTATGACCTATGTAAACCCCCGTTAAAAGGTTCGCCCGTATCCCGTATTAAATTTTACACACTGTATATAATTTTATTAGAACACTAGCTGTACCCGCGCGGCTTCGCCCGCGTGCATTGCAGTAGGCTCTGTCACTTTTCGTTACACTCATCCCTCAACAGTCCACTGCTAAACGCTTTCTACATATCAAATTTCATAAAGTCAATTATAGCTTCGACATCCCAAAAGATCGACCGAAAGCGTCTGCGGCAGAGAACCATGTGAGCGGGAAGATCTGAAGAGCTAAAAGCAGAGCTCTCTCTGTAGAGTCGAACGTCCGAAGCATCTCAGTAGAAAATGCAGCAGGAGGTCAGAGATCGAACACAAATTCTTCACAAGTCTTAAAAGTAAACCGGAGGGCGGAAAGACCAATGTAAGGAGATATCGAACACAACTTGATGTTAAAAAGTACGCGAAATGGCCCCCGAGCCGCCTTTTACATAGTTAATTCTATCAAAACTGTTATTGCTTCCGTCTTAAATATGCAACTTAATCATTTTTGGTATTAATAGTGGTCAACTCTATCTACATCTTAAATATTCAACCTTACCATTTTTTGGTAAAAATAGCAATGGTACGGTGTGTTTATCTTTTTGCGTGGGCTCCACCCCCCGAGCCGCGTTTTACCGCCTGCCACGTGCAAATCTCTGTCAAACTCTTGCTCCCATCTTGCACTTTCAACCTTACCATAGCAGTTTTTTATGCGGGGAGCTCTCTTTCTTTGGCGCCCGTCACAACTCTTTTTCTTGGTAAACTTTATCAAAACTCTTTTTCTCCCATCTCAAATGTTCGACGTAACAATTTTTGGTATAATAAGCAGTAGTACGGTGTGTTTTTTCTTTATGCGGGGGGCTCCACCCCCCGAGCCCCCCTTTTCTTACCGCCCATCACGTGGTTACCTCTATCAAAACTCTTCTTCTCCCATCTTAAATGTTAAACGTAACTATTTTTGGTATAATTATCTATAGTATGGTGTGTTTTTTCTTTTTGCGGAGGGCTCCGCCTCCCGAGCCCCCCTTTCTTTTACAGCTCATCGCGCGGTAAACTCTATCAAAACTTTTCTTCTCCCATCTCAAATGTTCAACGTAACAATTTTTGGTATAATTATCTATAGTATGGTGTGTTTATTTCTTTTTGCGGGGGGCTCCACCCCCCAATCCCCCCTTTTTTGCAGCCCATCGCGCGGTAAAATCTATCAAAAATCTTTTTCTCCTATCTCAGATGTTCGACGTAACAATTTTGGTATAATAATCAGTAGTACGGTATGCTTTTTATTTATGCGGGGGGCTCCGCCCCCCGAGCCCCCCTTTTCTTCCCGCCCATCACGTGATTGACTCTATCAAAACTCTTATTCTCCTATGTTAAATGTTCAACGTAACTATTTTTGGTATAATTATCTATAGTATTGTGTATTTTTTTCTTTTTGCGGGGGGGCTTCGCCCCTAGAGCCCCCCTTTTTTCCCGCCCGTCACGTGGTTAACTCTATCAAAACTTTTCTTCTCCCATCTCAAATGTTCAACGTAACAATTTTTGGTATAATTATCTATAGTATGGTGTGTTTATTTCTTTTTGCGGGGGGCTCCACCCCCGAATCCCCCCTTTTTTGCAGCCCATCGCGCGGTAAACTCTATCAAAAATCTTTTTCTCCTATCTCAGATGTTCGACGTAACAATTTTTGGTATAATAAACAGTACTACGGTGTGTTTTTTCTTAATGCGGGGGGCTCCGCCCCCCGAGCCCCCCTTTTCTTTCCGCCCATCACGTGGTTACGTCTATCAAAACTCTTCTTCTCCCATCTGAAATGTTCAACGTAACTATTTTTGGTATAATCATCTATAGTATGGTGTTTTTTTCTTTTTGCGGGGGGCTCCGCCCCCCGAGCCCCCCTTCTTTTACGGCCCATCGCGCGGTAAACTCTATCAAAAATCTTTTTCTCTTATCTCAAATGTTCGGCGTAACAATTTTAGGTATAAAAAGCAGTACTACGGTGTGTTTTTTCTTAATGCGGGGGGCTCCGCTCCCCGAGCCCCCCTTTTTTCCCCGCCCATCACGTGGTTGACTCTATCAAAACTCTTATTCTCCCATCTTAAATGTTCAACGTAACTATTTTTGGTATAATTATCTATAGTATGGTGTATTCTTTTCTTTTTGCGGGGGGCTCCGCCCCCCGAGTCCCCCTCTTTTTACATCCTATGGCGCGGTAAACTCTATCAAAATTCTTTTTCTCCTATCTCAAATGTTCGACGTAACAATTTTGGTATAATAAGCAGTACTACGGTGTGTTTTTCTTAATGCGGGGGGCTCCGCCCCCCGAGCCCCCCTTTTTTCCCTGCCCATCACTTGGTTGACTCTATCAAAACTCTTCTCCTCCCATCTTAAATGTTCAACTTAACTATTTTTGGTATAATTATCTATATAGTTTGGGGTTTTTTCTTTGAGCCCCCCTTTTTTTTACAGCCCATCGCGCGGTAAACTCTATCAAAATCCTTTTTCTCCTATCTCAAATGTTCGACGTAACAATTTTTGGTATAATAAACAGTACTACGGTGTGTTTTTTCTTAATGCGGGGGGCTCCGCCCCCCGAGCCCCCCTTTTCTTCCCGCCCATCACGTGGTTACGTCTATCAAAACTCTTCTTCTCCCATCTTAAATGTTCAACGTAACTATTTTTGGTATAATCATCTATAGTATGGTGTTTTTTTCTTTTCGCGGGGGGCTCCGCCCCCGAGTCCTCCTCTTTTTACATCCTATGGAGCGGTAAACTCTATCAAAATTCTTTTTCTCCTATCTCAAATGTTCGACGTAACAATTTTTGGTATAATAAGCAGTACTACGGTGTGTTTTTCTTAATGCGGGGGGCTCCGCCCCCCGAGCCCCCCTTTTTTCCCTGCCCATCACGTGGTTGACTCTATCAAAACTCTTCTTCTCCCATCTTAAATGTTCAACTTAACTATTTTTGGTATAATTATCTATAGTATGGGGTTTTTTCTTTTTGCGGGGGGCTCCGCCCCCCGAGCCCCCCTTTCTTTTACAGCCCATCGCGCGGTAAACTCTATCAAAATCCTTTTTCTCCTATCTCAAATGTTCGACGTAACAATTTTTGGTATAATAAACAGTACTACGGTGTGTTTTTTCTTAATGCGGGGGGCTCCGCCCCCCGAGCCCCCCTTTTTTACCCGCTCATCACATGGTTGACTCTATCAAAACTCTTATTCTCCCATCTTAAATGTTCAACGTAAGTAACTATTTTTGGTATAATTATCTATAGTTTGGTGTATTTTTGTCTTTTTGCGGCGGGCTCCGCCCCCCGAGCCCTCCTTTTTTTTACAGCCCATCGCGCAGTAAACTCTATCAAAATTCTTTTTCTCCTATCTCAAATGTTCGACCTAACAATTTTTGGTATAATAAGCAGTAGTACGGTGTGTTTTGTAGTGGTAGGTGATCGAGTAATTTTCCGATGAAAAGGAAACATATACAAATTCGTATCCGCAGCAGTCAGTCGTCTTTTCAAACACAAACATCAGTGTTTTTATAGGCCGCGTGCTGGCGCGTCAGGCCTCAGCAGAAAGAAGGAAAAAAGAGTAAAGGCATAGGTTCCCATTATACTCATAGCATAGATAGTACCTACCTACTATAGCCATCTAGGGATATCTCTGCGAACTCGTGTTGCATTTAGTTTGCACCTAAACTACATATGTAGTGGTCAGATTTTGCGTAAAGAGGACTCGGTAGTAACAAAGTTCTGCGAGAGATAGCGTTACCTAATCGTATAGCCAAAGACATGTCTAGATACCCCTTTTGATGGTACGTATTTTTTACTTTTCCACTATATTTAACCAGTATATTATTATTTAACACATTTATTTATTTATACGAATGAATATGAACTAACCGAAAGTAGTTAAACAAATATCAATTTGCTGCTTGAGCTTAACACTCATATTCATTTCACATACAAAGTTTAAACCCCCCTTAAACCCCCTTAAATCCAAAAAGTTCGTATTTTTTATAGCCTATGTCCTGACCAGAGGTCTGTTGAACCTGCTAGTGAAGTTTTTATCGAAATCGGTTCAGGCGTTTTGACGCCAACTCTCCCCATCCAAACAGACAAACAGACAAACAGACAAACAGACAAAAATTCTAAAAATCGTCGAAACGTGTTCTGTTATCGATTCTAAGACCTACTAACTTATTTTTTTACTAATATCTCCAATGTACAGATTTTCGACCCTCTTCAGCTTTATTATATGTATAGATGTCGTGAAATGATCCTAACAAAGGGTTACAGTGGTTAAGGGCCCGTTACACAAACTACTTTTGGTTGACTCATCATCAGCGTCATTCGGCGGAGTACTATTAAAATTTCCATACAGTAAAAATATGCATATGTTTCAACAATGACATACGGTTTGATGCAACCTACCCTAAATAAAAGTAGTCATAAAACTTGGAATTTCAAAGTGCCACGTTGCTATTTCTATGGCGTGGTTTTAATCAATTTTACTAGTTAACTAGTTCAGCCAAGTAATCAAAACTACTTTACTTTGAAAATCCACTAACGCCCCTTCTGAGGTTTGTTTGATGCTGTCAGTCATAATACAATCTGGAATAATTCGACATGTGTGGGTAATGTATTCATACCTATTAAAATAGTATGTTAGTGCCAATATGTGGTGCCTGCAAACCGTCTTATGTATGCTCGGTTAAGCCAGCACCTGACTTGTTCCATCATTTTAGGTTAGGTTAGGTTAGGTTAGAACTGTGACCTCGTATAAAATAAAACGGCTAACAGAAAGTATGCATGGATTCGGAAAACCATTATTTAGTATGGCGTTTAAATATTCTATTAAATAATATTATTACAATTAAAAATATGGACAACAATATGTATGGCACTCGAACGTTCTGAAATCTAATAATCGGGTAAACAAAGAGTATGTCACATCATTTTTATGGTAAACAAACCATTCGGGCAAATGAAATTCGGGCAAATAAGTATTATTTTATATAATTTTCGGGCAAACAATAGACAACCCCACACTTGGTAGGCTGTGTTTTCACCAGAGATGTACGAGGATGCTTAGCGATAGATGTGTTTGTTAACACTTTCACGACCAGGAACCCGCTAGGCGGGCTCTCTGTTCGTAGGCGCTTTCCGCTACAAAGCGGAAAAACGCTAGGATCGGCTATGAGCGTAGCGCGTAGCGAACTACGGTACGGAAAGTGTTACCAATCCTATAGCTACGTTGAGCAAGGATATGTAGGTTAATGAAGGAATTTTATTGGTTTTTAACAACCACATCCTTCGCTACGCATTCCACCACATCCCTGGTGCATACGTAACTATATTTTTTGGTAAATGAAGTGGCAATTTAGTGTAGATCTGCTACAAAATGCCGTTACGTCAAATGCTACGTAACATGGTGCTACGGCGTAGCATAGGACACGTTACTAACATACTACAGTACTTATACTTACTTAGTGAAGGACACATTCGAGCTTTAAAAAGCCGATTTCGATTCGATGTTGATTTGATATCACTTTAGTGCTGTATAAAGTGATCAAGAAAACTTTCGCACGTTAAACCCTTACATTTGTTAAACAGGCAATTAAAAGAGTCTATACGGGTAGGATAAACTTTTTACTATCGTAGTCTCTCACTTTACTTTTGACTATTCAAGTACTCTAAGTGAATGTAGAATAGCTATCCATAAGAGTACTTTTACACGTTTTATGAGGGTAGTATATAGACATATAACTAATAGCCACGTCTCACATGTCCTGTATTCGATAAGAATCAAAAGTAAGTACCTTTAGGATGGCCATAATGGTTAGGTATCTGACTTGGTCTCGCGAGTAGTACCACGGTACTCAAAATTATCTCAACATGCACTTTATCGCCTTGACCATAGAGGCTTGTTTAGATATTTGTGACCACCTTGGCCGCTACAATATATCTGATGGCGACTGTCCTTAAAGTTAATAATAATGGTAAATGAATTTAATTTGCAATATATCCATTTGCCATCCATTCATTCTTAAATGTATCTATAGCTCATAGTATAGTTCTAACATAGAGTAGGTAACTTGTATGGTAGAGCAGCACAGCCTAAGAACTTTTTGAAGCTCAAGTCAATTGCGCCCTCTGTCCGAAAGCCCCCTAAAGATACCGAAAATGTTAGAGGAAATGTCACCTGCACTGCTACTCCACCTAGTAACAAATAGCGTATTCGCAGTACACTAGTTAAGTATCTACTAGGTGGAGTAGCAGTGCAGGTGACATTTCCTCTTACTTTTTCGGTATCTTTAGGCGGCTTTCGGACAGAGGGTGCAATTGACTTTGAGCTTCAAAAAGTTCTTAGGCTGTGCTGCTCTACTATAGGTATAAGTTACTTTATGGTTCTAATTAGGTCATACTTTGTCGTATACATAAATTAATTAAGTTGTTTTAATGTATCAACGTCATATTCGATAATGTATCCGTATGAAAGTCAAGAATTCTCAACTATATTATTGAACGGGATATATTCGGTGCATACTCTTATTATAATAACGGTAATTAACTAAAATACCCCGCGCGTTAATGGTTAACATTTTACAGCTTCCGTTTTCATTAACTAGATGCCTGGCATTGTTCGAATTGCTGCCAATCCACTGCATTCGTGTAAACGATATGTTACTACTTGAACGTTTTGCTCATTCCTAGTGAATATACGGTACAATCCTGTTGAATACAAAATAAGTATGAAGTAGTATGCGATCGATGCAAATCAAGATTCACACCGTTTTGCGGGTAAATGTAATATAAGTAAGTATAGTCAACTGTGGGTTTATCTGATTAGTAACTAGTAGTCCGCCTCGAACTGAGAACTCGCGATTTAGTTGCAAACGAGTTGACCAATATAACAAGACCCTAAGAAGGATTTTTTTTTTCTCCTTCTAGCTCCATAACCACTTGATCGATCCTGCTCATATACGAACTTACAAATTTTATGTATCTCTGCTACAGCCCCAAAAAATTTCATAAAGATCAGAAAAATGTTACTAAAGTTATCGTCGGACAAACTATCGAAATCAAAAAGCCATCCAAATGCCGAGACGTTCCAGTAGCCAGGTGACTGTTCGGTCTGGAGTTGTTTGTAAGAATATGTGTACTTCTAAATATGCGCAGAAATACAATCCATGTAATTAAATTTTGTTATGTCTAAAACGGGATCCAAAGGTGTAGTTGACTTCAGATCAAATCTTTATGGACCGTTTTATAAGTATATTCTGAAATAATATTTTTCATTTTGTATCGGTTGGCGCCTGAGTAGTGATTTTGAAATAAACCACGGAAAATATATCAAAACAACAAATGCTTGTAATCTGCCCGTAATTTGATTTGCATTTATTACAAAAAAAAATATATGTATATTGCGAAATTAAATGCGAAATTAAAAGGGAATTCATCCAAAAATGTTGGCCGAGTAAAAGTTAATGTGTTCCTTTAATTTTCTATCGAAATATACACCGTGGGCTGTTGTGACCCGACAGATTTAACCACGCATTCCTGAGACCAAATAAAGAACAACCGTTATATTTGTTGAGGTCTATTTCGATTTTTTTTAATGTTTTGTGCACATACAAAGTAAATGTTATTAATAAAATGATCGCCTAAAACGAATTGGTACATTATTATCCAAAAAATAGTTTATGCAAAGTGTTTCTTATCACTTTGATATCTGTCAATAAGCCGTTTCGTACTGCAATGATTTTTTTAAATCGGTAATTACTCTGAAACCAAGCGTATTCCAGAAAAGTTTATATGACATGTTACTCTCTAAATATGATCAGGAACACACTGTTAAAATCTATCGGGTTTTAACAGCCCACGGTATATACTGGCACGAGCGGTTTTGTACTATTGAGGTTGCTTGGTTTTGGTTCAGTGGTAGAAACAAAGTGTAATGAAACGAATTGTTTTCTTTCCTAACTACTTGTAAGTATGAATAAGTAGTTTGTATGCAACATGGCTGCCTTATATTGTCATAGTTTACAATGTCGGTGTCTTCATCCAGGGACACATTTCATTTTTATTATTTGATATTGCTATTCCACTTTTACGCTTTCACACTATTTACACTATTTACACACATTTTATGGATATATACTAGATACACATACACAATGTATTAAGTAAGTGGGTAATTATAAAAGTAATCGATTAAATAACGAATAAGCATTTATCAACTTTATTTCAGCCTTTTTGTTATGGCTTAATTTGAGCCTGGGATCCGCTTGGCAACCTAATCCCGGGAATTGGTGAAGAAACTAGTTTTAACGAAAGACATCTGACTTTCAAATCCAGAGGCTAAACTGGCCTTATTGGGGTTAGGTCTGGTTTCGTCACAACGGTTTCGTTCACCGAAAAGCGAATATCAAAAAAGCTTTGTATCAAAATCAAATGAGTCAATAAGTTTTGAAAAATTCAGTAGTACGAGCCGGGGTTGGAACCTGAGACCTCCGCATTGAAAGTCTTACTGCTAAGCTAGCGTTTTTTTACAAATAAACGTTAAAAGCTCTAATAATACTTGCCTGTTAACTTAAATTAATATCTCAACTAATAATGATAGGTACAGTCGGCCAAAAATGTGGTCTACTACCCTACGGTTGAGGTTCGTTTAGACGTCATGAGACAACAAGGTCGTGCATGTTTTAAACTCCGTTAGAAAACTCAACCTTAGCGATCGTTAGATCTCACAGAAACTTTTGTCAAAACTGGTAGATCACTTTCTTGGTCGACTGTACTTCACTTGTAAATTACGAAAAGCTTTTTGGTTTGCAGAGTGTGAACAAAAACACTAACATCAACTAAAATTATATAGAATATGTATTAAATGTACGCTGTGATAACATAACCTAGTTTTCCTTCTTCTTTTCTATTAAATACTGTTAATTTGCAAACGGACTCAACTGGATAAACATAGAAATAATTAATGTGCAGAGAGAAAAGTCAAATATTAGCGTGTAGTTTTAGTTTTGATATTGCATATCATCTAAACTTTGCTTTGCATATCAAATGGTTACGAATACCGCGCCGCTGAGACAAATATTTCAATAGTTTTGTTAGGCGCGTCTCAATGCTATTGATGCCATTTATAGAGCGAAAAGTAGCTTTTCCGCTATCTATACTATACTATATATATATATATACTATATATATATACTACTCTCTCGCCTCTTCCCGCGGGTGTCATAAGAGGCGACTAAGGGATAAGGGAACCTCTGATCCCTACTGCTCGTGGGAACGCTGTGGTGATTTATTTAATTAATAGTCATCCGCATGGCGGCGTGCGGTTCGCCACCCATCACGTCTCGTTCTTCACGGGGGCGAGAAGTGGCTCACGGAGAGCCGTTTTGCTTTGTGATCGTAGCAAATGGAAATCCGTGATCTCTGCCTACCCCTTTTGGGATATAGGCGTGATTGTATGTATGTATGTATGTGTATATATACTATACTTATCTTTGGAAATACTTGGCTTACTTTGGCTTTACAAATACGGGGCGAGGAGGAAGTTTGACAGTTTCAGAAGACTTCTACGCAGACGGAGCTGCGTGCGGAAACTAGTTACTGAATCTGTACCAAATGCACCTAAATTTACCCAACAATTAGCATTATTGTCGGGGTCGTCCTTGCTTCGTCAACGGAACGAGTAGCGATTGTCACCGTAAGGCAATTACGATTGCTCTGAATTGCGAAGCTCACGCACCCTGATCTACATGACAATATTAAATCTGTAGCCCAACTTATATCATAAATATGGAAATTTGTTCGTGTATTGGTTTCTTGCTTGATATTCATGTAAATAACATGGTAGGTAGGATATACGTTTCATATCATTGGTTTTATTTAGTATTATTAAGATTACTAATACGTCAGCTTATCAATACGTATCAACAATAAATCTATGTCATTTAAAAAAGCATGCTCAAATCATCAAAATAATGATCCATCGATCTTTATTGTCATCCCACTGTTATTGTTTTAAGATAGATATTTTATAAAATCATTTTCTACATTCAGCAGTTATTAAAACGCTCGTTATAACGCTATACGATTTACATTCTCCTTAACATTCAACGATTCCTACTAAGTAGGTATTAGCGCTAATCCTTATTATCCCAACATCATCCATATTTAGTCGCGTAATTGTCTAAGCGAGATTTGTTGAGCGCCTAAACCCTGTTCCGGAATTAATCATAAACAATCTAAATAAGAGGTCATATCAGGTTAAATTTTTCAAGTAAGAGTTGTTGCTGAGCTTCAAGAAAGTGGTATAGGTAGATTGGGCATTTACCAAGAGGCTCCTGAAGAACTAGCACGTAGGTAATAGGTAGGGATACACGCACAGATCCGCCCGCCGGATTATCCGTGTGTCAGCAGACAAATCCGTGTCTTATTCGCACCATACATGGACGGATCTGTCCGCCGGACATATCCGCCAGACGAAACTGGCGGGCAGATCTGTGCGTATATCCCTAGCTATTAAAGTAATTTCATAAATAAGCAAGATTGCTTTGCCTAGTTCTAAACATAAAATCAGATCAAAACAGTGTTTCAATTATAAGTATAACCATCATTACCTATGAAAATCCGACATAAATCCTCTGTGTAAATAATACTTGTATGCCTGAGTGAATTAAATATTTCATACTACGTTTATAGCTCATGAAGGAATTTTGTTGAAGTGAGCTAAAATATGTTGTACATAAATAAACATGTGAAACATTATATTATCAGTTCACGCTTTGGCTGGGTCGAAGGGTTTTCCTTACATTCTCATTGAATTATTCCTCAATTGAAATCGTAAGCCACTTTTGAGTTGGAATACATGCACAAGTTACAAGTAAGTCTTCTTCGTGTTTGAACTTAATAAATATACAGTGTGTAAATCTAATTCGGGCGACAAATTAAACCAGAACTCATTAGTGTAATCATTAATTATGATGTTTTTTTAAGTTACACTTAACTGTGACCCGATAATTAATTTTTGCAGATTTTACCAGGAGCAATGTACTGTAAACATGGTATTGAAAGTAACTGTCAACGAGCGTTTAACGCGAGTGTGTTTGCATTACATTGCGGGCTGAATTATTTTGTATAGATACCATTTTAATTGCAATTCTAAGTAAAAGTTATCTAATTACATTTCTTATGCCCTATACTAATCACCGTTAAGAGATTCGCCCGTATTCGATTTACACACTGTATTTGGTTTAACTTAAAATTTTCAAGATACCGGCAGAGAAACATTAAGAACACAAAAGCCATCTTCGTTCGGTTCAATATGCATACTGCGGCCAGTGACAACACAAACAAGATCATATAGCTTGCAGACTAGAACTTTCATAACTATAACTCCTATAAAGTTTCGGGCAAGTCCACTGTACTACGTGTGATAGGGTGTTTAGTTTATAGTTAGTTCTTCAAACAAAAGTTTTTCGACTCGACGTATAACTAATACTAAGCAGAATAGGACCCTTGAAATCCTTGCCGGTGGGGGGGGGGGGGGGGTGCAACTCAGTGTAAATCTGTCAAAAAAATTGAGTTTGACACGACGTATCCGATACGTTTGCATAAGTCCGAAAGAGAACTTGTCATGCGTTAAGATAAGAAGGTACAACATGATTCGTGACGTTACATAGGTTTCTCTGTATAGTACTACTATTTTACTCTATGCCGGTGTATACAAGGTGTAACAAAAATACGGGTGATCCTGTTAAGGGCATAATTGGTATCGTATTCTCATTGTGAAAAACAAAGAAAAAATAATTTTCTCGCGAAAAAAATTTTTGGTTTTGTATGGAGGGTTGACCAGCTGGGACGACTCGCCCCATACAAAAAAAAATTTTTTTCGCGTCCAAAAAATTTTTCTCCTACTTTTTCCTACTCGCAATACGATACCAATTATGCCCTTAAACGGATCACCGGTATTTTTGTTACACCCTGTAGTTAATACCTACTTTGGATTGTTCAGTATTCGCTGTGTGCATGATTGTGGCGCCATCTCTTGGAATAGGGCTCAATTTAATTTTTTAACCGACTTCAAAAAAGGAGGAGGTTCTCAATTCGACTGAATTTTTTTTTTTTTTTATCATAATTTTTTTTTTTTTTTGTATGTATGTTACTCCATATCTCCATGAATCGTGAACCGATTTTCAAAATTTTTTTTTGAATCGAACAGGTATAACCCCTAGATGGTCCCATTGTCACCAAGTCGGGATCTGATGATGGGATCCTGGAGAAATCGAGGGAACTCTTCAACTATTATAGGCACACCTATAGTGATTTCACTATTTTTTACAGCAACTCGGCCACTTCCTCTTGGAATAGCGGATCCTAAGTGAAGTCGGTTCTTTTTTTGTTTAAAATTATTTTCTTTTATGAACGGCTTGTACTCCTTGCTTAAATGAAATGTCTCTGGCTGATTCCCTATTTTGATAGTTGACCGAGTTGAGGTGACATGATGTCAAATATTTTGAAATTTGATGTCGACACGAGCCCTTTGCAGTTTAATTTCTTGTCACATTGTGTACTCCGATCGTTCACGTTGCCCCTACCACGCACTTTGCACATAGCGAATAGTATCCAGAGTTATATTGACGATAATGTTATAATACGAATGGCGAACTTATATGAACAGGCATGTGAAGCAGAGCTTAGGTATTTGAGCTTAATAGGGTACTTAAAGCGGTACCTTTGCGGTTACAGTACACAGGTTACAAAGCTTGTCAACTACACACATATCGAACAGTTAACTTTAATACAACCTTAAAATTGGTGTACAGTCGACCAAAAAAGTGGTCTACCAGTTTTGAGAAAAGTTTCTGCGAGATCTAACGATCGCTAAGGTTGACATTTCTAACGGAGTTTAAAACATGCACGACCTTGTTGTCTCATGACGTTCAAACGAACCTCAACCGTAGGGTGGTAGACCACATTTTTGGCCGACTGTACCTAACTGAAATACTTGTATTTAAGGAATGACTGTGCTATGGCACTAAAAGGGTAGTATTTAAATGCTACGCCTGTAACTCTATACGGGGTAGGCCGTAGCACAGAAGTTAATACTTCTTCTTTTTCCTCCTAGCGATTGTCCCAGCAGCTGAGGTCCGCTCGGCAATCTAATCCCGGGAATCGGCGTAGTCACTAGTTTTTACGAAAGTGACTGCCATCCCTTCCAACCCAGAGGATAATCTAGGCCTTGTTGGGATTCGATCCGGTTTCCTTAGGATGTTTTCCTTCACAGAAGTTAACACCTAGGTACTTAACGAAAATATTACTAAGCACTAAAGAATGACAAGGTAAAGGTGTAATTCCAGAAAAGGTTTTTTTTTATCATTGGTTAAAATTAAGTAGTTTAGTTGTATAATAAAAATATATAAAATAATCGAAATAATGGAAAAATAATATTTGTTTGTTCCCGTACCTTATAAAAATAATATCGTTCGAGTGCGTACTAAACTTTATATCTTAAAGCGACCACACGTTTGTTATACAAACAAGTTGAAAGACGTTTCAGAGGACACATAAAAATATATGCACGCTACCTTTTATCACAACGTCCGATCAATCAATATTTTAACTTGCCACAGAGTTGACTAAACTTTGTATATCGAGTGAATTTTAACTCCGAATGTCAATCAAAACTCACAATGATCGATCAAACGGTTTTTGTAAAGATGTCTAAAAAGTATACTCAAGGATGAAATGGGTAATTTTAGGGCTTCTTAAGTTGATTTTGTAGTAAAATAAAACTAATATAGTGTCTCAAATCTATTTCAATTTGATAAATATAAATAAAATATGAGGCAAAAGAGGCGCGGACGGGGCAGGCCCAAACAGAGATGGCGGAATGATTTGGACGCTTTCCTCAACACCTGTCCGGAAATAGCGTGGGACCGAGAGTTGTGGACAGCGGGAGAGGCCTTTGCCCAGCCGGACACTAGTTTAGGCTAATCAAAAAAAAATGTGTATAGATTTCTATTTTCTGAAATCACGTTGAAAGATTTGAAACCAACATAATTAAAGGGACGTTGCCTATTTGTACTTAATTTATTTAGACTTATTAAAGTTGAATAGCGTTACAAATAAATCCTACCGGATTTGAATCATTTCCATATCAACCAGTGTGTTTAGATTTATCAAGTATCAAAAAGCATGTTGCACTATCTATGATATTTAATAAAGTGAACTTACCAATTGACGTATATGTGTACAGTGCAAGGCAACGAGGGCGGCGCTCCGCCCAACGGCCGCGGCCGGTATATAAGAGCGCGCGGCTGCCTCCACGGCACATCGCTACCAACCACCGTCGCAGCCAGCCACCACCAACGCAGAGGTACGCTAACTTGTATGTCGTGTGCTAACGATAAAAATTCAAAGCATTTGACCGTAGGGCACGTTTGAGTGTTAGGTACGGTTTGTGTACAAAAAGTTGGGCAACTGAAAAACTTTTATAAACTTTTCAGTGATTTTTTTAAATACTTGTTGCGCATTTAACTCGAGTTACTTAAAGTTTTAAAAGACAGAATTTTAAAATGAAAATAACAATTGGGAGTTGAACTGTAAATGTTTAGACGTACTTAATCACATGTTTTCAGTAGTCAATAGAATAAAATGAAACACATTCGATTAATTATTTTACATAAATATTTGCAATACAACACTGTATTGTCTGTATTACCAAGTTGCTTTATGATTTAACACTGTTTTGCCACCGTATATTTGCAATTGGCAATTGGAAAGTGTAGAAAATCCACCCAAAGTTGTAGAGACCTACCTAACTTACCTAATATTTCTACGGTACCATGCCGCGGGGGATTGGTTATTTTAGTATTTATTGAAGATTAGTTTTTATTTATATTTAAGTTTATTGTTTACTGTTGTACCTAGTTTTCATGTTTTCTGCTAGATTAACAATTAACAATTTCCATATATTTATTATACACATACAGTGCAAATTATGAAGCAAAAACTATCTTGTGCATCAGTAATTGTATGTGCATCTTAACAGTCCAAACACGGCATATTTACCAATACATTTCCTTCAAAGTGATTATTAGGATGTTAAGTGACTGTGATTAGACTAGTGGTGCATGTACAGTCGCCATCTGATATATCGGAGCGGCCAAGGTGTTCACAAATATCTGAACAACGGCCCTATTGTCAAGACGATAAAATGCATGTTCAGATATTTGTGAGTACCTTGGCCGGTCATATATATTTGATGGCGACTGTACATAGTTCAACAGGTGTTGCTCCCTCGTGCAAGCTGGTACCGTCTAGAGTCGAATACCGTTCAAGTTTCTTTATACGTAACATAGTATTTTAAAATATAATCATTTGTATGTGTGTTACGTCTTATTACAACTTAGTGTTGTATATTCGTGGCTGAATAAAAAATATCTATCGCAAATGTTCATAAAAATTATTCTTACACTTCAAAATAGTTAATAGAATTATTAAAAGACCTTCAATAAAATATTTTATAGCATTCATTAGGTTTGTAGCCTGCTTTTATAAATGTAAAATTTAAATGAAAGCACCTTATAGAACTTTGTTATTAGATGCCCATTTTATGGCTATGAGCAGCGGATTTCCATTTTTTGCGGATTTATACCAATAAGGCACTTTTGGGACTTTGTATATTTTCACTTCGTAAACAGAAAAACAACACCATGATAATAACTTTGATGTCATGCTTATTGTGATAGAAAAAAAGTGATATATCCGTAGCGTAAGTAAAGTAGGTAACAACTCTAACGTTGCTAGAGTGGTCCCCGGTTCAATCCCGCGTTACCGCGTTTATAAGTGTGTTTATCAAGAATATTCGTTCCTAAGTTAGTGATTTTTTCTGTGTGTCTAAGTGTGGTCTAAGTGTACGTGTATTAGGCTGGCTCTACATGATGGGCCATCATAGGGACGCAGCTATACGCCGGAACGAGACCGCAATATCGTTAGCTCCCTCTAACGCATAGCTGCGTCCCTATGATGGCCCATCATGTAGAGGAGCCATTAAGAGTCGCCAGGACGCTCGCGTTCCCATCTTCCCATGCAAACGTAGTTCAGCTCTCATTTTAAAACGACATGCTTTAGAACCACAAAATTTGGCATGGGCATTTTAGTAGTACAGATCTATGTCGGTAATTCGTCTTCGTTGCTAAAAACTGTAATACAAAGAAAATACAGCCAGATACAGATTTACATACAAAACTTATTTTTGCTGTATTTTATTTGTATTACAATATTTAGCAACGAAAACAAATTACCGACATAGATCTTTACTACTAGAATGCCTATGCCAAATTTCGTGGTTCTAAAGCTGAACTACGTTTGTATGGGGACGCGAATTCACGCGAGCGTCCTGGCGACTCCTAATAGTACAAGCTAGGACGATATTTGTAAGATTATCTCTAAATATTTATTTATTCATGTGTTTTTTGTCACCGCACCGTGATAAAGCATATTTCTCGGGATCTTATTGCCCGACAGAAAGGATATCGTGGGTGTAAATCTTAATTAAGCGAGGCCGATTTAGACGCGGCCATATTAATGGCCTCTCGGGAAACTCAAGACACAATCAGTACTCAAATGTACCCAGGCTCATAATGAAGACACATAATGTGACTTCATTATGAGCAAAAATGTTTTTTGTACATAATATATCATCTTCTTACATTGTAGGTACCTATTCATTTTAACTATTATATATTTTATGGAAAAAATACTTAAAAAGCGGGCTGAGAATATCTTTCTATCTTGAGAAATATGTCATTCTCAGCGAAACGACTGTAACTAAATCGTAAGTGATAGGTTTATATTTTTTTTATTACAAACCAACCGTCTAAATGCAAAATTTGAGGTCAATTTTAATTGCAAAACTTATTAAATATAACTTATAAGTATACTTAAAGACATTTTAATAACGATCGTAGGTATATGATTTCCGCCAAATTTACAACGCGCAAAAAATAAAAATACTGCATTTGTTAAACATTACCTTTGCAAAGTTATTTAAAAAATATGTATCCATTACTAATTTTATTACTTATATCACAAAAATATTTACGTGTCATTTTTTATTTACTGACACATTTCCTAGAGCTACCCCGCTATATCTAACGTTAAAGGGCAATCTCTATTTTAATCCTCCACCAACAGGCCCATGTTTAAAAATAGAAAAATATATGTCAATTGTATAAATTACGGTTCATTTATGGAGATATAGGTAATTGGCGTGATTGGCTGCACGTGTAACGTGGATACTTAACTCGATCACGTCAATAAAGGCACGTGGGGAAGGATGAAATAAGTCCACAGCCTCGGGAGATAGCTCCCGACGAATCACTATGACACAATTCTCGGGACCGGTGAGTTGTGAGACCGGGAAGTGAGCGCTTAGTGGAAGGGTTGAAACGTGAAATCTCGAAAATTTTATTTTACACGATGAAATTTTACTGTCATAATAACAGAGGTAATTAAGTAGGCTATACTGAACTTTCTTTCTATGCGACCAACTCCGAACTCGCGAATTTTTTGAAACTTTTTAGCTACTCTTTTGATGATGATGATGATGATGATGAAATGGCTCCCGTTAATTGATCTGATCAAGACTTAGCCGATTATCATACTGGCGCCGCAACCGCATGCGGCGATGGTATGCAAGCGACAGCGCTATGTACTCATGCAGAGTGCTATCTCGCTCGCGCACCGGCGCCGCATGCGGAAATCGCAGCAGTATGAAAGCCGCTATATGTTGCAATACAATTTTGCTTACTTCAAGCTGTTTCTAGTTTCTTATGCTTTCATTAACTATTAGCAAGACTCGAAAGCCGCAAAGTCACCTTTAAATTAGAACAAGCAAGATATTAATGACTAGTGCATACTCCTAATATTAACATTTCGAATCCCCCTGGACTCGAGTAACCTCTAAAATCAATTACAAGGTGCTTTTGTGCCGAAATGTACCCATGAGATTTCAAATTAGAAGTCAATCGTTTTCACTGTGTACATTCAGCAGCAGAAGTAGCTAAGCGGGTGACGGGTTCAAAATAACCTTCACACGCTCTTATTCTTTTAACAATAAAGTCGTGACAAGCTCATTCTGAACACCTCACCCGCTTGGCTACTTCTGCTGCTGACTGTACTAACTTAATTTGCACTATAGCTTAGAAGGAACTACTTAAGAGTCGCCAGGACGCTCGCGTTCCCATACAAACTTAGTTTAGCTCTCATTCTAAATCGACATGCTTTAGAACCACGAAATTTGGCATGGGCATTTTAGTAGTACAGATCTATGTCGGTAATTCATTTTCGTTGCAAAAAATTGTAATACAAAGAAAATACAGCCAGATACAGATTTACATACAAAACTTATTTTGCTATATTTTCTTTGTATTACAGTTTTTAGCAACGAAAATGAATTACCGACATAGATCTGTACTGCTAAAATGCCCATGCCAAATTTCGTGGTTCTAAAGCATGTCGTTCTAAAATGAGAGGTGAACTACGTTTGTATGGGGACGCGAGTTCACGCGAGCGTCCTGGCGACTCTTAAATAAGAAATGTGCACCGTGCGTGCGACGAAGTGATGATACGCGTTGATGTCTTACCAAACATCTAAGAATGTAATAATTGATTGTGTATGTGATTCTAAAGAAAGAAAAATGGTTTTAATTTTGTATTTAGCACGTCGCAGAGACAGAGTGATATTTCGGTAGTAATATTATGCGATCTGGATTCTTCAAATCGTCTTAAATATTATGAACAGTTAGTTGCATTGTAAATAAAGAAATCATTCTGTGGAGTTACACACTTTATGACTGTTATACTAGATCTCGTAATTCTTATATTATACCTTTTATTTGTAGCATGTAGTTTCAAAATACCTGACTATCATTGTTTTTCTGATATTAACAAAAATAAGAATCGGTTCCATGATTTTATAACCACAGGTTTTTAGGCAAAACTTATTTCTATAGTAAATCTCCCTTGCTGTTATATATGTTTCTAACTATTTTCATAAATTCAATTATTTACATACCATCAAGATTTATGAATAGTAAATCTACGCTAATCATGACCTTTCATTTTGTTATTCAAATATGCAAATTACGTTAGTAAAAGTAGGCTTTAGAGGGCTTATATCTACCTAATTTTAATCATCATTCCATTACTTCATAGGACAGTTGCTCATAAAATTACGTCGTAAAATGCCGCAGGTAAAAAGACTAAAGTAATATACAATTCAAAATACGATTGCTTACCCACAAAAAAGAATGAGATATATTTTTTAACTAAAAAGGACTTAATCAAGCATAGCTACGTGTATTTACTAATCCCTCGTAATGTTGATCTGATTCAGTACTTAAAACTCGGTTAATCTAGAGATACAGATGGAGTTAGTCAGAAAGTCATAAGGTACAGTATGCAATAGCTAATATATTTCCTGACAGCTAATGGAAGCGCTGGTAGCCTTGCGGTAAGACGTCCGAATTTCAATCCGGAGGTCTCGGGTTCAAACCCCGGCTCGTACCACTGAGTTTTTCGGAACTTCTGTACGGAATATCATTTGATATTTACCAGTCGCTTTTCGGTGAAGGAAAACATCGTAAGGAAACCGGACCTAATCCCAAAATGACCTAGTTTCCCCTCGGGGTTGGAAGGTCAGATGGCAGTCGCTTTCGTAAAAACTAGTGTCTACGCCAATTCATGGGATTAGGTTGTCAAGCAGACCCCAAGCTGGGATAAACGCTAGGAGGAAGAAGAAGATTTCCTGACAGCTAAATTCAATCGAAAATTGTTGACGGGTCTCTCAAATAATAAAATGCTTCGAATTCACATAGGTATTCTACCTGCAAGTGTCAATTAAACTTTAGATAGTAAACACGCTGGACATTTCTATTAAGAATGGACACTAACACCGAGACTGCAGAACGACTATTAGAGGAGTATTATTATTCACACGGAAGGAATGCAATTTGTAGAGCTTTATGAGATGGTTTATTCATTCTGCCATCTTCAAATGTAGCGATAAAATTTAAATTATGACCATACCTACTCACTCACAAAGCTGTACAAATGCGTGCATATCTTTATATAGCACTTTTTCATCATAATAATTTGTATGTCATCTTAATAGCTAACTAAAAAGATAACCTCAACCATCATCTTAAAAATAAAAGTATGAGTAAACGTGTAAACTCCAGTTTATTTGCGGTTCCTATTACTACTATTTGATGGACATAGTGTGCTAGGTTTTCGAAGCATGTATAGTGTAGTCAAAAATAAATTCAATTAAATTATATTACAAAATACGAGTGGATTCTTAACCAAAAATAATGTGTCACAGCAATATCACGATTATATGTAAACTTAAATATGTACATAGGTGTCATTTACAAGTCAAGTAAAGTAAAGTAATATTTATTAATCGAACAAAGTTTAACAGATTACCGGGTTGTCTGGTGCATTCCAAACTAGGCTGAAGCTTGTATCACTATTAATATAATTTTAACTGTTCTCATGTTATACACTTACATTATATTTTTATTTGCATACTGCATTAAATTGAATAACTATGAAATATCTAATGTATAAATAACGAATCTCCACGCGATAATCTCTGCTTTAATTAGGATTTATTACTTGCAATGCAAGCTTTCAAACTCATTATTAATTCCGCTACTTTTAAAAAATAACGAGCAGAATAATTAAAGCACTTTAGATTGGACCCTGAGGTCGCGTTATGAGCATTTTTATTTAAGTTTACTCCTATTTTTAAGCCATTAGTGGATATACATGAGGTCCACGGGAGACTGAACTCGCGCCTTTATAAAACTTAAAATATGCAAGCATGCATTCACAATGAGCACCTCGTGAAATCAAAGGATAGGCAATGTACTAAGGCAATAAAACTTTAAAAGTTGCCAAAATTTAAAAAAAGAGGGTTTACTCACCCTTATTAATGTGCAAAAAAGATATTATGATGTCGTATATTAATGAATTGGCGCCCAACGTGGGGCCAATTTAATGAAAATCCTCATTGGTGTTTCTACATAATTCAAACTAAAATTGTTTCTTCACGCATGAATTACTTAATACACTTATGAATACCAAATTTATATTTTTTCGTCAACAGCAAAATGTACACATACCTTAAACTTTTATTATGTTTTTTCGATCAGATGACCATGATGCGTGTTGCCGGCGGAGCGCTGGCCGTGACCCTCGCGGCTCTCCTGGTCTGCTGCAATGCTGACCCTCATCAGGTACTCAAGCGATTAAATTATCTCTTAATTCATTTATTTGTTTTGTACGAATATTGTTTTCTAATCTATGCGCCTCAAGTATTAAGTAACAGCTGGCGAATGAAACTTTTGTACTGATAATTATTTGCTTACGTGAAGTTCTTTGAAATATTGCACGAAAACGATCAATAAAACATTGGAAAAGATATAATATAGACTCGCGTTCATTGTGGCATAAAACTTAAGCGTAGTCATTTTTTTATTTTCATGAGGAGTGAACATAGTAAAGAAGTTTTAATGGCATATTATTTAATAATAAAATCGAATAATTTCCTAGAGACTTAAAATTGTGGAATGTTCTTAAAATTAAACATCACAGAAAATGAAACGAGTTCGTTAAGTTATACATAAATTTCGAGTTAAAATAGTTGCTGCTTTTTCCTTGAAGTAGTTGAAGGCCCAAGCCGAAGTTGCGGGGTCTACTAGTTAGTAGTTACTAATGCTCTACGCTAGGGTCTCGTGTTACTAGAGTAGCAGTACTTGGGAAGTGTTAATTCATGTTTTGTAGCTGCCATCAAAATCTTTATTACCGGTCCATTTGCTTCCCACACAAAGACTTCTTACACCGTTTTCGAATAATAATTTGCGTCTTTTTCTCTATGTCTGTAGAGTGAAATAAAATTCCCATTAGAAGAAACGCGTAGAGTAATCGTAAGCTGATAATATTAAATGCGATACATTTGTAAAAGACAGAATTTAATTGCAAAAAAGGACTTGGTATGAGTAAGTCAAAGCCAAACAAGACAGGAAAAGCAACGAACATTTAATATTTTTAAATACATATTTGTGTTCCGTTAGGAAAAATGTTTCTGATGCTAATTTATCAAAGCTTACTCAAAAAGCAGCTTCGACTCTTAAGTAAACAAAACTCATTTCATAAAAATAATACAAATTTAATGTTGAGAGAATATATAAGTTTGTTTTGAAATGTATTTCGAGTCTAATGTAATACCTATTACTTGTGACATTTATTCTAAGTAAGTAGCAAATCGCTGATGCTGAAAGTATCGTCCTCTATTTCACTCGGCCTAAAGAAGGTCGTAACATAATATTCATAACTTGTAGACTCTTCGAGTCATCAAGAGCTTTGCGGCCGCGCTGTCCCGGCGAGTATAATAACTAGTTAAGCCCCAATCAGATATTTAATCTTCGGGATTCATACTCAAATAACAACTCGGACTGACGAGCTTATGGCGGCTTTTCCACAATTTCCTCGCAAACAACCTAAGCTTATCATATTCCACAAGAGCTTTTTTTATCAACCAATAAAATCGATATGTGCTCATTAATTAACAACTATCTGACTGTATTGCTTAGTCCACTCTCTCTATTGGATAAGATATTATTAAAAAGTTTTCACGTAAACTCAATATTCAACAAGCTTTCTATTTGCTGTTTGCCAGGAACAGGACGTCAGTGCCGCCGAGCACAACTCCGATCGCTTCGACTCCGGTAAGATCCGACACAACTTCAAATAATCACAAGAATGTTTTCACATAAAATGAGACTTTATCTTTTCGCACACTGGGTATGCCAATGAGATTTTCCTTACACACCTCCACAATTTTACACTTACCTTACCCCACACTAACCCACTTAATAACACGAACTATAAATATCTACTCACGATTTCTCTTCCTTGTCTAAATACGCACGCCAATCGCATACAGATTGGAGACTTTGTATCCCTTTACCCCATTTGCACCTACTTTAAGAACTACTTTAAAAACACTGCAGTATTAGTTGTGCACTAAGTCGGTTGCTGTTTAAATCTCGTATCTATTTTTAACAATAAATGAAGTTTTCAAGTTTCACGGACTTTGTGTATTAGATACGAGTTTTAAAGAGTGCGCATTTGACACGTTTTGTTTTGTAAATACCACCACCTGTCCGACCTGACACCCGTGTTTCTTCCGGTGATGGATCTGCGCACCATTCACTCACTGATCCTTCGCACATCGATTAATCACAGTCTCACAACGCTTTTGTGCACTGTGCATCCGTTTCCATTTAGAATGGTAAGTACAATTTTCTTGTTATGCACTTTTTACCATGAATCATGTTCGTACTTAATCCGTACACATGAAGATTTGCCGGTTTGTTACAGGGTATAAACAGAAGGAAGACTTCGAGGATTTCATGAGGTTTCTTATGCAATACGACAGCGCATATGGAGATCGTAATTTGGGAGGTATAGGAGGAACTGGATTGGTTGGTAGAAACGTGAACGGAGTTGGAGGTTCGACGATGCTGGGTAGAAATGTCAATGGAATTGGAGGATCATCTATGCTTGGTAGAAATCTAGACAGTATTGGGGGATCTGGTCTGCTAGGCAGAAACTTGAATGGCGTTGGAGGTTCAACTCTGCTTGGGAGGAATGTTAACGGCGTCGGAGGTTCGACACTTCTAGGGAGAGACATTTACCCCCAGAGGCAGGCAAGGTTCATAGATTCTCTCGGTGGAGGCAACTTTGTCCGTAACTTGGATCCTCTCGGTGGGAGCAACTTCGTGAGGAACCTTGATCCATTGGGAGGCAGTAACTTTGTAAAGAAGAATCTCGATCAGCTTGGTGGACCAAACTTCGTCAAGAGGCACATTGACTCTCTAGGAGGCAACAGCCTGCTTAGAAATTTAGACTCGCTTGGTGGCAGCAACTTCGTCCGCCAGCTAGATGCGCTCGGTGGCGCTAACTTCGTGTAATTGGCCAAATTAATATTTAAACACAGTCTAAAGTTATCTCTTATAACATCCGTATACCTATAGCTAATTCCTCATCGTGCAACGCAACATGTGATACCTCGAAAGTATTTTTGTTTAAATGTCAACGTTAGACTTGATCTACATATCTTAGAAATAAAGTAATTGCAGCCATTTTTGCCTTTCATTCCCTATTGTCTAACAGCTCCTTCGGAGGTAAGATGTATATTATTTTTAGTGATACAAACTAACTCGTTTGCTGATGATAACTCGTACATAACTGTTACACAGCGCCGTGATGACTATCTGTTACCTCCGGCTAACGAGTCAATGTATAACTAATCATGATGCTATGGTATAACTAGGTAACAAGGCTCACAGCGCAGATGGTAGTCTTGTGCGACAAGTTCGTGAGACACATCACTCCAGCCTTCTGCCATACCTGGCCCGGGGATATGATAGCAAGTAAGTCTCACCCACCTATTGATGCTTTATATTTTTGCTTGTTGCCTTGCAGATTAACTGGATAAGCGCAAAATAGTAACAGATTGCAACGCTTCATGTTCATCAAAGAAAACTAAACTACATACTTGACGTCACGATGATATCAAGTACTTAAGTAATATTAACCTGACTACGTCATGTCACGTTGCAATTTGTCGCTTAAAAAAACCTTAGTTCCAAGAAAGTTACTTATCAGTTATTCCTTAATTATTTATATGCGTCTTAACGAACCAATAGTCTGCGCCTGTTAATACAATTTCCAATCATATTAAAATGCGATGTTTCTCAGTATCACCAATAAACGACTTATTGGTTTACAAGTTTCTTGAGAATTCGTTAGGGACATTGCAAAACGCCAGTGGGTTAAAGTAATTTTCTCGTCATTGAGCTCGATTGCACCTCTATTTGTCAGGAATGTATCGGATTTTGCTTTCAGGGGTATTATCTCCGCGCGGGGGGTTGATTATTCAGAGAAAGTGGTTGAAGTCCCGCGGCGATGCATACAATGGTCCAATAAAGTGCACATTAACTGTTTTAGGAGCCTGTATTGCCCGAACGTAATAATATTTCTTCTTAAAGAGTTGGGTTAGGGGTTTTTCTTCTAAAGGGGTTTTAAAGGGTATTAGGCAACGCGCACGGCAATTCTCTGGAGTTGCAGGCATCCATAGGCTACGGTAACTGTTTTTAGTGCACAGTAGCAAAGAAAGACAGTTTTACGGTTATTTCACATACGAAATAATATTTAATGTATTTATGTTTGTGTACCTTTGCAACGTGCATGTTATTCGAACTTTAAGAAGTATTTATTTTCATTTTCTAGCCATGTGGATAGCTTTCTGTCAAGCTTCTGATACGTAGCTTGCACTTATTTATTTTATTGGTGTGAGTAATCGGAGTCATATCAATATCAAATAAATAAAAGACAGTTAAAATCTGAATAACGCTCCGGGAAAACCACCCGAAGAAATTCCACATTCGACCTAATCAAACGCGGTCTTCAAGATGAGAAAATACCTCAGCACACGATAAAAGCGACTTGGTGTGATTATTAGAACTTTGGCGTGAGAGTTTCGTTTTAATACAAAAGTTTGGAATGGTGCAAATACCTTAATGACATACCAACGATTCGCCAGCTTGTTATGTATATTAATTAATACAACTTGTTTTGCAACTAAATTATATGAATTACTGCTACTGCTTTTGCTAAATTTGGATATTTCTTATTATATAAATCATCATGTAAATATCTTTAGGGTTCATATAAATAGCTTAACTAAAACTTTTTTGAACGAAACATTTTCTGAATCTTAAATACTTGTAAAAGAAGGCAAACCGTGAACTTAGCGACAAAACCAAGATACTACAGAGAAAATATAAAGATCCCACAATTGGAAACTTTTCGTTCTCGATATCCAAACTTTCATTAGTAAGTCCATTAGATGTGAGCCTAATTGCTTTTTTGCAAAACCCTCATCGCGATATGTCAGTAAATATATCACAAGCACGGCAAAATCTTATATTAAATAAAAAATACCAACAAAATTTCGCTATACAAACATAAATACAGGCCGACCTGGGATCGACCTTTGTAATCGCTATATATAATTAAGTTCTATGCATTTTGTCATGAAATTATATTTGCAAAAAATAATAGTATCCTAGATAAAACAAATTTGTTTACTTTGAATAATATAACTTTTTTATTCAGAACTCCGTTTATTTTTAATGTTTTCTAAAGTGCAATTGACTTTAGTCGTTAGAAAAGTAGCGAATAAAAACAAGGTAAATTGCAGATAAGACATTTAACATTATTTTTGGAAGGGCGTAAATCTTAAAATGTATACACCTACCTGTAATATGTGGAACATGGTATTTTTATGGGACAATAATAATATTTTAAATTATACAGTATGTATAATAGTAAAAATATTAAATTTCGGAAAGCCAAGTAGTGACTCTTATTATTTCTAACACTGACTATCTTCATCAGTCATTAGTAAACCCCAACTGCTCATAGAATCGCCTCGCCTTATAATTCACCCTCAGTCCCTTTGTTCCACGCTCAGATAACAAAGTGTTCAAACGCGGGCTCCATGTGTTTGAAGGACAGGAGTCAAATGGTATAAGTAAATTATTCAGTCACGCGAAACATGAAACAAGTGACAGACAGCATTCTGTCTGTAAGCAGTTAGATTAGATGCTTTATCCAATGTCCGTATGCCTTACTTATTCCTTATTGGATACTAGCTAGTAATTCTAGTAACTGGCTTGCTTTGAAATTTTGTTTTAACCTGTTTGCACAAATTTTAGGGTATTTTTTTGTGAGGAGCCAATTTAAACAACAAGAGATCGCTACATAAGTATTTGCTTAGTCACCTTCTTACGTACTCATAGCTTAACAATCTTAACATACAACCATACTGTTATAGAGTCGATATCGGTTGTAAGGTCTTACAAAACGATAAATAAAAATAAAATAAAAACATAATGTTTTATGATTTTGTGCGCTTAATTTCAAATTATTTGCCTTTTTGTTTAATCTTTAGCATAAAGTATTTTTGTTTAAACATATCAATGCATTTTAATAGTAGGTACAGATACCGACTATTAAAATCTAACCGTTACTAACCTTTCTAGTTCTACCACGCTTAAATGCGTGAGAAAAGAGAAAGCACAACGATAAGCTTGACACTATAGCCAATCGCATGGAAGTCATCATGAATTCCCGCCCGGGTTTCATACTCATGTCCGTTTTATTTGTAGCCCGTACAGTGACAAGCAGATGTGGGCGCTGGCAGGTGGCTACGGATATTACGGAGAACCCCCCAAGCGCAATTTCGATGAGATCGACCGGTAAGTGGGGATTATCTGACCTGATGATAAGTCTAGAGTTGTAGAATCTCCTTTTTATATGTCATCGATATCATAAAATCCTCTAAATTGCTTTGTGTTTCGCTCGTGCATCAGCGAGTTTACAGTGCAATTTGTGTCCTCATTTTACATTCAAGGTAGAGGACGGAGAACTAAGCTGATTTTCAGGAAAGTGTTTGCTAAATAAGTACTTACCAAACTCGGTAACAACTTTTTGGCATTATTATTTAGTAAAATTATAACCCTTTAAAGGAAAATTATAATGTTTTTTCCAAAGGGGTTAACTAAAGGTAAATCGAGTTTAAATTGGGTGAAAGTTTGTCAAACAAGGATCTATCCCCACTGAAATAATTAAAGTAAACGTGACGGGCAAATTAATTAGATAGATAGCGTATATTTTACGACGTAACAGCAAATATGGCGACATTTTATTACTTATTTACACTAATTTGAATATCGACTATTCACTGTAAGAATTTATATAAGTAGATGTAGAATCAATAACACCAATCGTTCTGGTAAACAAAATTCTTCTGTCCCAGTTTTTTGTCATAGTTCATTTTGGAGCCTAAGGGCAACCTAATCTCATGCATGGCGTAAGCATTATTTTTACGAAAGCGAATTTCTTCTGTCGTTCCAACCCAGACCGTTACTGTACAAAATTCGATTCTAAATTAATAATTATATAATAATTTATAAACTAATATCTAGGCCTAGGCCTAGATCTAGGTTCTATATTTCTTAACATGATTTGATTCGTTCTTCAGTTGTTGTAAAAGCGAAAATTGTTAGATATTTTGAACCAAAATAAATGCCAAAACGAATACCTGCGACGTTTAATCATATCGACAATGTTACTATTAATAACAATAATGCTAATAACAAGAGTTCTCATATTTTCGAAGAACCAGATATATTCTATGAATAAAAAATGCGTTAGGTTGGATGTGATCAGTAAAACGCTTTTTAATTAACTGAAACGATGCGGCACTCTACAATCTCATTAATTAACTAACAGCTAGTGCAAACGTCCACAATGCGAGATTCAAAAGGCTTAGGGGGCTCTTATGTTGATTCTGAATCTTGATATTACCAAAATTTTGCATAGTTCATTCATTCCGTTCAGACATTTTTCGCGTTATGTGATGACATTCGTTCACAAAAAATGCAAGTGTATTATGACATAAACTTGGTATATAATACAGTAATTTTTACAAATCTCTCTGGATTCATGCACAGATCTACCTACCAGATCTATGGCGAATATGTCCGGCGGACAGATCTCTCAGTATGGCGTTATACAGATCTGTCCACAGACACATCCGTATCCAATTCCCGTCATACATTGACCGATTTGCCCGCCGGGAACTGGGGCTAGATAGATCCAGCGGACAGCTCTGTGCGTGTATCCTAGGCTTATTAAATGTTTATATTAATTTGGCAAAATATATCTCGAATCAAAATTGGTTTTTCAATATATTTCGTCGTTTCCGCATCGTTATGTATCAACCGTATTTATCTAGGACTGTTTTATAAAATGTGAATTTTTGGGAAGAAACTTGTGATTGTGACCCAGGTATATCTTCTGGAAAGGAAGCTGATAGTTTTATTAATCTTTACTTTTCTTCAGATCCGAGCTGGGTTTCATGAGGAAGCGTAATTTCGACGAGATCGACCAGACGTCGATGCCCTTCCCCTACGCCAAGCGGTTCTACCACATGTTCGGCCCCAACTACCTTGACACCCCCGTGTAAGTATGGTCCAATATTTCTGCTCTGGGTTTCCTTTAATCTTGACGAGCTTCTCAGTTAACCTTACGAGTATTCATAGCAGCGGTCCAGTAGGCTAGGGCGGACCTAAAAGTCTTGCAAGTATTTAGTTATGTTGCCTTTTTACCCTTGGAACAGAGCCCTGTCGTAACTTGTGTGACCGCCACTCAATCTAGAATTATCACTATTATATGAGTTTGTGCTATAAGATCGGCGCTACGCAATGCCTGTTGTTCTACGGCGTAGCACTGTAGCGGACTGAATGTGTTGTGATATTTTTAATTAGAGGCTAATACAATACGATACAAAACTCTTTATTGGGCACCTGAAAAATAAAACCAGTGCAGAAAAGACATGAAATGAAAATAGCGGTAAACAACAGACGGTTTTATCGCTAAAAAGTAATTTTTTCCATATATTTCCAAGAGGCGAGTGCATTTTTTATGGTGTTAGACGCAACCATTAGTCTGCATCGGTCTGCTTTTTCTCAAATGCGTCATACATACAAATCTTCGTTAAAAGCTTAAGAAACTATTCTATTTGCATTTTATTCTAATCGAGACTATCCATACGTAATACGTATGTATGGAATCTCCTTACCTAAGAGGAAGAGTCATGGAATGTTTGGTCACAGACATATACGCGAAGTTATTTAAAAATACTACGCCACGAACTGCACTACTTAAAATGTCATAAACCATAATGATGATGATGATGATGATGATGATGATGATGAAACTTCTAAACCACCCATAACGGAAGTTTTTTTTCGCATCTCGAACTAATGTGTAATTTTAATCATGCTCCATGAGAAATGAACTCTGACATTTGTATTTAATTCAAATAATACACGGCATGTTTCGAAAACATCTGCCATTTTGCCAGTCAAATAACCGGAAACCTTAATATTTGCTGCATTTATGCTTTTAGTAACAGTAATAACACTTAATAGGACTCAGGTGCTTGTAGCCAGAACTACAGAGTTTTGCTTCAGTGAAGCCAAAATGGCAATTTAAATCTCGCATCTACATTCCAAATTTTGCTCGTTAGTAATAATATTATGTTCTTCGTAGGAGTATAAAGAGAATACTAAATGAATAAAAGTGGCTATTAGTGTTTCAATTTTATTTTTCCGCTATGAGTTTCATTAGCAATGAAACTAATTACTTCTCACTTAATTAATAGATACCTTGTCATTTCTTCATGCACAAGTTTTCCTTGTCATCTCATACTAATATTAAAAGAACTTTAAAATATATTACTTACTCCATTTGCCAAAATAATGACGCTTATTGCAATTGTAAGGTCTTGGGTATTCTGACCACCCGTCGCCGGCGGCCGGCGACCGACGCCATAAAAAACATCGGATTCGATCGGATGTTTGTATGGCGTCGGACGCCGGCCGCCGGCGACGGGTGGTCAGAAAACCCAAGGCCTAAAGAGATAACATTTCTGGGCAACACATAATACCCTTGTTACACCTACCGAGTACAGTGGCGAGTCAGTACTCTCGAGTTCTCGACCGAGTACTCGCAAGGTCTAAACACATCGCTGAGTACTGGGCCGGGCCATTTTACTCCCTCGGCCGAGTAGCATTTTGCTGTCTCTGAGTATTCGTATCAAAATCATTTCATCCCTTTTCAGTCGGCAATATTTAAAACATTTATTGATTGCACAGTTCGGTACTGAATAAATAACCTTTTTTTACAAAGCTACCGGTACTTTTATTGATCGACTATTTGGGCGAGCGACGCCAGTAAAGTAAATGTTAGTTTTCAACTACACACTTTAGTTTATCTTGGCTCTCTCCGTTTCGTTACCTGTTCTATCGATTCATCGTTTACTTACCACTCTATCGTAACTCTGATGTAGTTATACGAAGCTATGGACGTTACAGTTTGCAGTTTATGTATTAGAGGCAAATAACAGGCAATCTTATCGCTAAAAAGCCGATCGAGTCGTTTACATTTAGGTAAAATCCTAGAATACTGACTAAAGCTCGCACTGAAGTCAAGGGCGTAACCGGCTTGTAACGGTAACCGAAATCCATAGTAAAAACCGGTTTGTTTTTTCGTTCTTTTCGTTACTGTTTTATACTCAATCGAAAAATCCTATAATTTAAAGTGAAAACTATAATAAAACATCGGGTTTTACATAAAAACCATAAAATAATTAAATATATTGGATAATTTCGGGGTTTTTTGCATTAACCGGTTACAAGCCCTGGGCGTAACTCTTGAACTTAGCGTCAAAATAGTCGCCTTGCTATGGGACTTGTGTTGTGGCCTAAACATAGGTCTAGATGTACCTAGTGTACCAGTACGTCTAGCATGACTTACGTTGTCGCGCGACTCCCCATACTCGTACTTCAGGCGCGACTCGAAGTATGGAGTCGCGCGCGACAACGCATGTCATGCTAAGCCGCCAGGTTGTACTAACTTATATAATATTCCAGGTCGATCTACGACAAGAAGAGGAACCGACCGGACTACCCCATGGACGAGATTGACCTCTCCCACTTCCCCATCGGCTCTAAACGCTCCATGGACTCCTTCCCCCTCTCTCCCCGCGCCCGGCGCTAAGCTGACAAACGTTCCTGGCTCTTCCTGTGATGTGCATTTGTTTACCTTCCATCGAACGGGAATTATAAATTAAGAAGGCTAGAAAGACAAGAATCTCGTATGTGACATTACTTATTTTTTAATAATCAACAATTAGGATTTAATCTGTATTCCCGTGTGATGAGTTGAAGGACTGAAACTTTGTTATATTATTACGTCCATCCATATATTTTAATGTTCATCAATTATCTCCTTTCCCACGTAGCAACGAGTGTATAGAGTAACAATTCCTTTGTAATGCCATTAAATATGTATTAATATAAATATTGAATAAAAATTAAAGTGTTTAAAATGGACGTTAGATACGAAAATATTTAATTATCATAAATAATTATAAATATTGTTAAGGAGAGGGAGGTTTCAATTCTCTAAATGTTATATCGATATTATGAAAAAAAAATCAATACCTAAAATATGTAGGTACCTGTAAATTATTTCTCTCATAATGCATGGCATGTAATACTTTTAATTGATTTATTTTTATTATAAATATATTGATTGAAAAGTCAAACCTGTTTTATTCTGAATACAATAATCAAATACAAATCTTCCAACATGCTTAATAAATATATCTAATTATTTAAAAATAATTTCCGTTTATTTAATACAGATTAGTATTAACACAAGCTGCACAAGCATGACCTGAAGCTATGTATTTCCATAATTAGTGACTTTATACCGTCATATGTTTCTATCATCTATATTTAATTATTTATGAACAAATACAAAAAAATAATAGTAAAAGAAAATAATGTAGGAATTTTGATTGTTTTTAACGAACAAATTGAGCTTTTCATTGACAAAATCGTCGAAATAGTCTAAAATTGATAATGTTGTAAATTATATATTTTATCTTATCGATCAAAATACCAACCCACAAACCTGGTTTTGGCAATTCAACCAGAAGTCCGCTCATCAGAGAACCGCAGAAAATGAAAATCTTGGACGTTAAGTAAATAAAACCCCGCGCCCTGGCGATGGCGGTTGTAAAGTTCACTCCACACTCCCGAGAAAGGAAAGAGCAGAAATACACAGTATGTGAACTATCCAAAACCTTCCCAATATATTATTTTATTCTAATAATGGAGGCTAAATGGAATGAGGGTGGTGCCAAAATAACTAGAGAGTAAATGTTAGGTTGAGGTTGGTTGGTTAGGTTACAAAAGTTGAGATTTTGTACCTACTCTAGTCATCTAAAATATTTTTTAAAGCAACGCATTCCACTCTGTCACTAATATAACTGCTAAGTTAATTTCGTAGGTACTCTCTAGACATACTAGCGCAACTCTGCCTTTTCGACATATAATTTAAAGTTATTTCAAGACAAGAGTGTGAAGGAAGCATAAAGCTAAGGAGTGACGACATTTGGGCAGGTAATGAGTCGCCGTGGGCCTCTTCGCCCAATTTAACAACATAAATAGGGCCCTTCCAAAGCACAAACATCGCTTTATCTGGAAACATCTTGTCTTTGAAAGGAACATCTTGTTATTATATTGAAACAACAAATCAAATCAAATCAAATCATTTAATGTCATAACAAATAACAAATGTCAACATAAAAACATACAGATTAGAACAGACATAATATACAATTATAGATAACAATTATAATGATAAAAAAACACATAAAATAGCAACACTAAATCAATTACAAAAATACCCATTTATAAATACACGAATGTCAATTTTTAAAACAACGACACAATTATATTTAAGTACATTAACAATTTAACTACCATCCTTCAAAAACTGCTTCACACTATAGTAAACTTTATCCAATAAAATGATTTCAACTTTGCAACATATTGCGCATACGAAGGCGCCCCCTTGACCTCCGTGCTCAGTTTATTATAAATTTTCACGCCAACTACCCACAAAGAATTAGATGTCTTCGACAATCTGGCGGATACCGGATTCATGTCACGAGCTATCTTACGCTGATCTGAACGGCGCCCCTTAAACTCATCCTTGTGCTTCCACATGAACTTAGCTACTTCCAAAATGAACATACACGGCACCGCCAGTATTTTAAACCGCCTGAAATGCTCCTCAGTCGGTGAGAACGGCGGTACCCCAGCCAATATCCTAACGGCCCTTTTCTGTAGGATGAAGACTCTGTCCCTATCAGCAGCAAGGCCATAAAGATCAATTCCATATAGAATTATTGAGTTTACGTACGCGTAGTACGCCATCCGAATAGTCTCCTGCGAAAGCGCTGGGGCGAGCCGCGACAGAGCAAAGGACGCCTGAGCAAGCCTACCAGCAAGCACGTCTATGTAAGTATCCCTTTAGGCCAACTTAAACTTTACAATACCTATTTTCTTTTCTTTTATTAATTATTTCCTGGATAACCAAAAAAATATAATAAGTCAGTGCGTCGGTTAGGTAATACATCAACAAAATATTGAACACGAATTACACAACCTATTACTATTGTACTAGCTGTAAAAAACATTTATTTACATAACTAAATATACAGAGGTACTACAGTACAAATACTAAACTAAAGTAATAACTAGCTCAAATCTAAACTAGGCCCTTGCGGCATTGTACCAAGGATGCTGGCGGCATTTCCTCGTTGTATCGAAATGCTGATACGCTGTGCGAGGAAACCGCCAGCTCTTCGGTCACCAGTTACATCAACCAGACGCTTTGCGATTTCTGCAAAAAACTTGTGTGCGCTGGGACTAGCTGTTAGTTTTTCTGATTCCGTCATAGTTATTTTTCTCATCATAAGTTTTATATTTATTTTTATTTTACTGTATTTTATAATAGATATAATATTACCAATTTGTCGTAATTTATTTGTCAATAAAAGAAAAGATATATAATAAAATTAATAAAGCGTGTCAAATTTCTGCAAAAGGTCCCATGGGCCTACAACGCCATAAAACACCGTTGTAAAAATTGTGTGTCATGCGGAACTATTTTTTTTTAATTAACTTACAATAGAAACATTTTTTTGTGATAATTTAACCAAGGAGCTACGGAAATACGTGTTTTACACTATTGTTATATTGAGTCGAGCCATCGCTACATTAATTATTAAGGCTCACATGGAGTCATGATATTGGCTGAAAAAAACCTTTTTCATTGTTTTTATATTTCTAACTAGTTTTTCTTAGTTAGTAGGTACTGATTACAGCAAAAAAAGCGTACCGAGGCATACTCGGTCAATAAATACCTATACAACAAAAAACCCCACTTTCAGCTACCATTTAATGGAGGTAGAGTAATTAAAATTATCTTTACGGCATTTACAGTTCATCGTATCAAAAGGTTCACGTAAATACAAACGTCACATAACTGCGATCTAGGAATAACGAATCAAGTAACAATTTATAATAGATATATTTTAAGTCTTACGTGTTAGTAATAAAGCACACAATACATTTGTCGGGAGCAGGAGTGTAGATGTTTTGACATAATTTCAAGAAGTGTGTTGTTGAAGTGCCCATGAATGGAAAGTGGACATAATAGCTTTCTGCTAATTAAATTTGGATCGTGGCCTTTCTGTTGACGCTGAATACTTGACTTTTTAGTATTTGAATACCACCGTCAGCCGACTGTTATAAACACAGTTCATCGAGTTTGGTAAGTATATGTAACCAAGTCTCACTGGACGTTTAGTATTACACTCATAAAGGAATAAATAGTTAATACACCTGCCTAGGAAATGCATGTCTCATTTTAGCATATAGCTGCGTCCTTACTTGCCGCAAGTAAACTTGCAGTCTAAACCTCGCTTTACAAGCAAGATGCACAGATAGAACACTCGATACTAGTTCTCGAAAACGTCAATGTCAACTCATGGTAAGCGTATTGGGATCAGTGGCGAAACGCCATCAATGAAGGGCTTACCATATTAGTGTAAACGAGATACACAGATAGAGAATTCGTTACTCGTTAACGAAAAATGACAATGTCAAACTCATGGTAGCCGTACTGTTCGCCAACAGCCTCTCCTAACCAGCATCATCATCATCATCTCAGCCATAAGACGTCCACTGCTGAACATAGGCCTCCCCTTTGGACCTCCATAAGTATCGGTCGGAAGCGACTTGCATCCAGCGTCTTCCGGCGACCTTTATAAGGTCGTCTGTCCATCTTGTGAATAGACCAACCAGCATGCCTGTAACAATCATCCATAAAGATCCATATAGATTTAATAAGACAACGGTATAAATATAAAGTAAATTAGGGCAAATCTGATACAAGTGGAGAATAAGGGGCCCAGTTTGACTTGAGAAAATGATAAAAGTTGACATGATTAACATATAGCTGTTTGTGATAGCTGCTGACATGAGTAACATACTAAACCCTACATTGTGGTGTGACAGATGTGTGTAAGGTAATGTCGAATCTGCTCCAGGGTAATAGGAAATTATATTCCTAGTCTAGAATATAATCAAAAGTACTAGGTGTTTGAACAAAGTAAAGTAAATATTAAACCAGAACCGCAACTCACGGTAGTTGGTCACGTTCCCAGGTTTGGTCACGTTTCCAGATTCTGTTTTTAAAATGTTTCTTTGATATTTTAACTCTTTGGACGTGCTTATACCCAAATTAAACTGTTTTAATCTGATTTACCTACTTGATTACAAATGGTCAAGGGACACTTATGGTTTTTTATCAGAGGCACTGGCTTTGTTGCTCACGAAAAATAAAAAGTTTAGTTTTCGAAATAAACTATTTGTTGTTGCAACTGTTGCAAGGCGACAAGGTAGTAAAGTGTCCAGATGTTTATGAAGCTCTATTCTACGAGCCCCCGTGGCGAGAGAACTGCACTGCAATATCGTAAAGTGGACGATGTGTGGGCGCTTACGTGGCAAGCAATGACAACCAATATTATATTTAATGCATTTTAAAAGCAACTTCACGTCACATATAAAGATTAATATGTATTACATTTATAATCGAATAAAATCGTATCGTCTGCGAGCATTATGAAAAACCCCTAGGAAATTGACGTTGACACAAAGACCAGGTAATGCTGTTCTGCTTTTTCGTGTGTTACCACCGATTGATACCCGACGTCTCTTTCTAGAGGCTGAAAGTTTTTTTAAGTCCTCACAGACTGATAAAACTTTATATTCTTTCCTGCTATATTAATTACCGTAGTGAGCGAAATAAACCGCACAGCTCATTTTAATTTAAGTTTAAAGATTTGTGTGAATTTCATTTTTATTGGCAATAGAATTAATTAAGCATTTAACGTGTGCATTTTTTAAACTAATAATAACTTGCTCGACATACCCACTGATTGTACTATAGGTATAGTATTTTTTCCTTAGGTACAACCCATGAAAATAGAAGGATCCATGCAGGAACTGGAAGGAGTGACGTCAGTAGAGGTGCCTGTTAAAGCCTGACTTTCGTGGGTCGAAGCCGATGCGACTGCGATTTTTTATGGGTAACCTTTAAAGTAAAGCTTCTAATTAAAGTTACTCTTACAAATAAATAACAGATTTAGGGCCGGTTGCACCAAACTGTCTGTGATCGTAAACGTAATCGTAAAAAAATATTGTATGAAAAGTTTGACAGTTTTCTATGGGATGACAGCTCCGTCGACATATTTTCTGTTAATTGTACGTGGTGCAACCCACCCTTACTATTTGTCTGCAGATATAGAAACTACTTGTATGCTTAAATAAACCTTAAAAGCTGCAAACTCACTCACAAATTGATATTTGACTTTAAACTTCGAACAATATACAGTTCCGTTCTGCAGATAACCAGATAGTTCAATTAGTAGGCAAATCCGAAAACAGCGATGCTAATCTTGCTCTTCATAAAGGCCGAGACCCGGCCTTGTGCAGACTACAATACAAGTATTATATCCAACAATACGGTATTGGACATAGAAACATGGCCCGAGGACAGACTCGGTCATTAGGATAGTGACGGGAATCTACGCAGCTTAACGTTGCAGCTCATTAAAGCTGACGAGCTGGTCTGTTGGAGCAATGTATAGGTATACTAAGTAACTGACACCGGTATTCTAACATGAAAATCTTGGTGTGTTGCGAATGTATTATCAATACATTTTCTTTTATTCTCAATGTGATTTTAACTACCAATTTCACTAGAACGTTGACGTAGTGTACTGGGCGTGTAATCTCGTTTTGATATCTATTTGACATTAACTTGATAAATCAATGGGGTTGGCAACTGTCAATGGTTTGGCCAGATGGCGCCAGCATAGCTGGTACCTGTCACTAGTATTGTTGTATGGGATTTGGCTTAAAGGCTAGCCCATCTAGGTCAGAAAATTCCAAAAAAAAAAACAAGTATTTGACGCAATTGGTAGGACTGACAGGTACCAACTATGCTGGCGCCATCTGTAAAAACTTTCGACCGGCCAACCCCATTGATAACGAGAAAAGGATAATGCAAATATTTACAAATACTGGTCTTCCTCTTTACTTTTTATTTCCTAGACCAAAATATTTTTCTACATTTCTATTTCCTTTAAGGATGATGCACGCGGTGTTCCGGACCGTCTCCGACAATTAAATTCATTTTGTGTAGAAAGCGTGACGTGATCCTCGGAGCTAGGCAGTGGCGTGCATAGCGTTTTTAGTTAGGGTAGGCAGTTTTTTTTTTAACTGACCAGTGTGTGGACAGGGGACAAACAAGTTATGTCTAGTAAGGCACGTCAACGAATACGAAATAAACTGTTACTAAATAAAACAATGTTAGCACTTACCAACGTTAAGTATTTCGACTAAGTGAGTCGGCTGTCAATTCAGTAATACCTATATGTTGTGACTGTTAGCGAAGCTGCGCCAGCTGCGGCTGGGCTGAGAGCACGAAAAACTTTGACGAAATTTATTTGACCACCACGATTATCACTTATAATACCACACGAGCTTCAAAATTATCGGGTATTTCCCGATAGGTTCGTTGCAAACAAATGAAGGAGTCAAGTTTTTCAGGTAAAAAAATCACGAGCGCGAAGCGCGAGTGATTTTTCCTGAAAAACTTGACGACTTTATTTGTTTGCAGGGAACCTTGAGGGAAATGCCAGATAATTTTGAAGCTCGTGTGGTATTCGGGGGATTATTTTTCCGTCCCAAATGTCGGCCAATAGAATTGCACCATGAGATGAAATGAACAGTTAACAAATAAACATTTCCTTTGACTTTTTTATCTATGGTGGACAGAGAACAAACTCCAAATCGACTCATTTTCATGCAAAATCTCCAATTTTCACAATTGAATTCAACCTGTCAGTTTGACGTGTGACTACCAGAGAAAATATTCAAAAAATTATCAGTATAATACCATGTAGGTTGTACCACGTGACGTCGAATGGTGCAATTCTATTGGTTGATATTTGGGTCGGAAAAATAATCTAAGTAAGTCACCTGGTCAACACATTCATTACAATCAAAACTCATAGTTAATAATTAAAACTACTTATGCTAAACACAATTTCACCACAAATTAAAATGAAAACTTCAGAAAATCGCTCCAAACCGAACTATAAACAATGATACAGGAAATTTAAATCTTATCAAAACTCTGTCGTGTCGCAACTTCGCAAGAAAAACATCTGTAAACAAACAACCCAACCCTGGCATATTATAACGCCCCTCAGTAAAGGTAAAAATCATAGCAAAAGATACTTTCTTTTTTTACCGCATTATATTTCGTGCTGCATGGACAGTTCAATACGTAGAAACGCGCTGTGACTATACGCTGATTGGTTGAAATTTGAATCTAATCTAATTGATGGCGGGGCAGTGATTGGTCGAAAATGGCGACCGGCGGCCGGACCTGAGCTTGTATGTGTGCGTGATTTTCCTATAGTTGTGTGTACTAGGCAAATCCGTATATAGTTCACATACGATATTTCACATGCGCATAGTGAGAGTGTGTGCGTGTATATCGGCAGCGTTAGCGGTTGCCTATGCCGGTCGTGCCTTCCTTTATTTGCGGCGATGCCCCGAGCGAGTCTCTTTCGCGCGCAAATTTAAATCGTAGCGCGTACCGTAACGTAAATAAAATATAAATAGGTGTTTTAAGAAATCATTACATTAGAGAAGAAAGATGTCTGTGATGGTGTTATGTATTATTTTGCTAGGGTAGGCAGTGCCTTTTTGCCTATATGGACTGCACGCCACTGGAGCTAGGTCACGTGAGATTCTATTTACAAAGTGAAGTTTTTTATACCCCGACGGTGGCAAACAAAACCAGTATACGGCCCGCCTGATGCTAAGCTACCGTAGCCTATGGACGCCTGCAACTCCAGATGGGTCACATGCGCGTTGCCGACCATTTACAAAAAACGAAGTGTCGGAAGTGTCATGTCGGAAACGATCCGGAACACTGTCCATTATTCTTTCTGTCCTGTCCACACATGTGCACTATATTACAAATGTTGGGCATTATTTTTAGATTTACCGAGAGCAACAAGAAACTCATAATGATTCTAGATAACCGATTATTACTCCCATGTACGTTATGTTAGATCACTTGTGTCCAATCAATCCTTTACAAAAGTTTAAGAATTGTATTAATCTGCTACTTACATTACACTAACTGTAGCGAATTGATTTTCTGACATTCACCAATAATATAACTACATAGGTATAGATATTTAATTTATACGAGCCGTATTTAAATGGTATGATTACGATTAATCATTCGTAAGGCACTGGTCCCACCGCGAGCTAGTAAGTTATGAGCTATCGGCTATAAACACGAACAAAAAATAAGCACTCCCGTGTAAATAAAAGAGACACGGCGATATTTATAGCTCACTGCTGGGCGAGTAACTAAGCCTTAAGTAGATAAAGTAGCAGTGGCGGCGCGTCCAGAGAACACGATTTCCGTCGGCTTGCCTAAGTTTCCGGCGCCTCAGTTTTCCTACAGTTCCATGAAGAAATTTTAAGCCAAATTCAGCACCGGCTTGCCTATTAAATTTTTGACCCACCGCCATCGTAAGGTAGGTAACTGATTAATGGCCTAGCTAAACCATATAAGATGCGACTCTTAGGGCGGCCACCGACTATCAGTCCGCCTACAGTCCGCCTGACGATATCGGCCTGTCAGTTGTTCGGAGCCGGCAAATGTTTGTTCTAACTGTCAGGCCGAGATCGTCAGGCTGACTGCAGGCGGACTGATAGTCGGTGGCCGCCTTTATACAGTTTGTCTCGCTTGGGTACCTACTATCTACTGTTCGGAACAGTCATCCAAAACGATTATCACAAATCGTTTCATGACAACACCTGATGAAAGATGGAGAAAAACTAGTCATTAACTACTGAAGAATAAATCAAATTATTTTACTATATATTTTAATTTGTTTATTTAAGTAGACACACTAAAATATAAGGAAAAGTGACCTAGGCCTCCAGTGCTCAAGGGTGGGAACGAACCAGCGTCTACCGCGAATGCAGTTAGCAATAGAAAACATCCATACTCGTATTTAACTTAGGAATAAATATCCGTGATAAACACACAATGCCCTGACCAGGATTCGAACTCGGGACCTCCTATTTTCCTGCTGCTTTTGCAGGGTCACTACCGACTAGGTTCGGAGGTCGTTAAAGATCGTTAGAGATTCAAATTGTATGGATAATATTTGAATTAATTAATTCATAATGTTTCCATGCAATTTTTAATCTGGGTGTAGTGGGTGTACAGTCAGCAGCGCAAGTAACCTAGTGACTGGTGAACTTCGAACGCATCTTCGCTTCAAGTGACTTTTTTTCATTTAGTATGAGAGACTGAATTGCTTTGATTTCAATTTTCAATAACGGATTTGTATACCTTTTATCATGTTTTAATTGTTAGCTAGGATTGTGCACGGAAAAAATGAGCTTTAGCAAAGTACCAATTTGGCTCGGTTAAGATATTTTTAGTTGCATACAACCAAGACATATTTAAAACACGGAATAAAGCTTTGTTAATGACAAACAAGCAATTATTGCTAACGTTTTACATACATACGTTAGCCAAGCTGACGAACTTAGCAACGAACTTTGCAGGCTCTATCCAAAGCTACTCGGTTGTAAATAGCAAAAACTTATTTATTTCTAACTTTATCATTTTTTCAGACGAAAATTGAAATCAATCAAACACAGGTGTCAGTAAGAAACTAAAAAACTATTAAAAAAAAAGTCGGTCTGGCGCTCGCCGGCTGCTGCCGCGGCACGCTCGCTTCGCTCGTCGTCGCACCTATCTAGACTCTGGGAACCGACCAATCAGCGTGCGAGGGGCTTTACGTTTGACAATATGACGGTTCCCAGTCGATACTTTATAATCTAACGAAAAATAATCCGTTAAATTGTAAGCAGTACGTTACAGTTCACAATTTTTCGATAGTTTACAATCTCGTTAGTTCCTCTATGGAATGACAACTGCGCCATCATATTTAACGATAATCAGTTCGTTAATAGGTCGTGGTGCAACCAGTCCTTAGTTTTGCCTAAACAGAGCAGGGCAGGTAGGCAGCAGGGACAATGTTCTTGGGATTATACAGTTGAGGCCTTGCTACTTACTGTTCGGGCTAATGATTGCAGCGGGGCGGGGTGAGCCGAATCGAGCCGACGATGCAACATAACAGGGTACGGTCGTGAGTTTCAAATTCCTGTAACGTGCGAAATATAATTTAGATAATTTCCAATAACTCTTCGGTAACATAGATTTGCGAATTACTTTAATTGTTGATTTGTGTGGTAATAAATTTAATTACCTAACAAAATACAGCTGTCTCGGCGTCAACTACGAGTTCGTAGCTTTTGGCGTCGAGACACTTGGTCCATGGGGCAGGGGTACTCTCGGGCTTATAAAGGAATTCGGAAAACGACTGAGGGAGGCAACGGGAGAACCTCGCACAGGCAGCTTTCTCGCGCAAAGATTCGCCATAAATAGCTATTCAGCGCGGGAATGCTGCCTGTGTGATGGGCACCTTGCCGAAAGGTCAAGGTCACCTTGATCTTGTGTTTATTTTTTAATTAAGATTTAGTTTTATTTTATAAGTACTTAGTTATAGTCTCTGGTTATAGTTATGTTTGTATACTTTACCCTCCGTCCATTACCTAACACAATAAGACTAGGGATACACGCATATTTAGATATGCCCGCCGGATGACGCTAATTGGACACGGATTTGTCTGCGGACACATCTGAATAGCGCCATCCATACACGTACGGATCTGTCCGCCGGACATATCCGGCGCGCAAATCTGTGCGTGTACGAGTATCCCTAGCTAATAAATAACATGAGAGGAGACAACTGGTCAGCGTTGATCAACGTGCCGCTATATATCTAGGTAAAGATAATTAGGAAGTGGACTCCAGCTCACCTGAATTACATTATCGTTCGTATGTAACATAGTTTGAAACGGATGTGTGCCTGCTTCAGCCTGATAACTAGCATCAAGGTGGGCAGTATCAGAAAACAATCCGTTTTGGAACACTGAGCCGAGACAGTGACTTTGTAGGCATCTAGGTAACTATAAGATACAGGAAACCTGGACTACAACTGTTTCAGTATTAAACTCTGATCTCTCAGTTTTCGTTATGTTATGACTCGGTAGTAATCAATTTGCTTCATCGCAAATAAAACAATATGTGTCAAAACATTATCGTGTCAACCGTGAAGGTTGTAGGTATAAAAGTGGAAGTGTAATCTTTTATATTCCTCCAGTGCATCTGTCTTTACACATACGACTACATAGCAACTTATTCAGGTTTGTAACAATTATTCTATTATTTTGTTTTGATAGAGAATTTTCTTAGACTTATTAGGCATCGATCAATCTAGTTAAAACAGTTCATAAAGAAATATTATACTGAAGCTCTAAAGTTCGCAGCGCATGAGACATTTTCGGTCCACAACTATGGCCCCAATAATATACAAAACTTGCGTGTCGGGGGGGAATTGCCCCTGTCCCTCTCCCCTGTATCCGCACCTAAGTTAAATTAATCAATATAATCAATCAATATATCGTAAGTGGCTTCTAGAAACCCTACTACTAACTAGTTCCTGCAATCAAACTATTGAGATAGTTTTGCAGGGTCTCTCTCTAAAATGTAATTTTGTTGTTAGTATAATAAATTAATAAATAAAATAAATACTAAATGTGATCAGCTCTTAATGCGTTATTTAAGAACAAAAATTCAGATTTAAGTGGGTTTTATTCTTAGCTTTGTTTGACTACGTGAAGATGTACCGCCAAGCTGTCATCATGATCGCTTCCATGGTGCTGTTGAGTGCTGCCAACACGAGTGCACTAGTGAGTATACCTACAAAATACCGAGAGAGGAGATGGCATACATCTACACCAAAGTTACCAGTTCGAAACCATATACTCTTCATCACCCTCCTAGCATCGTCCTGGCTTTTGCCATTACTAGATTTAGCATAGAATTTACGAGTACATTGGAAACTAATCCCATGATTAATACAATACAATGTAATACAATGTAATGTCTTTCGTTAGTAATAATTATATTTTAACTTTAATTGTAATTTAATTATAAAGTAAAGTTCTGCATGTTCGTACGTAAAAGATATTGGCTTAAGTTGTGGTTACCTATAATTAGATAAGCATCAAACTCAATTGTAACGTAGATTTAAGAGCATGTAAGATGTATTATCTGTTGGTAAACCTAAATAAATAAATAAATTAAAGTACATAGCCACTAGTTTTTATGAAGCGATTGCCATATGACTTACCTACCAACCTTAGAGTACCAATATACTCTATGGTTGGTAGCAACCTTAGAGTATCAATATAATCTATGGTTGGTAGCAGGTAGTTAGGTAAGAAAGGCTCCTCTCGGTTGGTAGCATATTCAATAATATGATACCAACCGAGAGGAGCCTTCGATCTTGTGATTAAGACCATTTTGTTCATGATTATTTTTCTTCGCCGAAAAGCGGCTTGCAAATGACACTTTCTCGTTACGTTACGAACAACTCAGTGGTTCAGTCACCATCAAATATATCAGACGCCAGGGTACTCAACAATATCTGAACATTCTGAGCATACACTTTATCGCCTTGAGAATAGAGGCGTTGTTCAGATATTTGTGACCACCTTGACCGCTCCGATATATCTGATGGCGACTGTACGAGCCGAGATTTAAACACGAGATTCCCGGATTGAAAGCGCAAACAATGGCGCACCTGCTGGCGTGCCCCGCATGCCCATACTCTTGCACGGAACTTGACCTGAGGGACGCGACGACCAGAGGCCAGTTTTATAAAGCTACAAGTTACAATTTACAAGTTTAGTTTTATTTTAAATTGTAACTTGTAGCTTTATAAAACTGGCCTTAGGGCTGTCAACACAGCTGCCATCCATCATGATCGATCATATAGGAACCATCGACACGAAAGAAGAAGAAGTGGGACTTCTTGCTGCCACGCTTCTAGAGCTTTTTAAATTAATCTGCTATTACTACTGTTGATGTATTCTTAAATCTGTTTAAAACCAGGTTGTCGGCTATGCGTCAAGAATGATGCGCGAAATGTCAAGGTGAGTCAAAAATAAAGATATAACGATTTAAACAGATACGACTAAGTGCAATCTAAGAAGAAAACCGTGCGTTGAATAAGGGATATTACTGCAATATTCTGCAACCAGAGTGCAGCACTAGCACACCGGTAAACCATAGAGTTCTAAATGCATACTAGGCCTTAAACAGTTATTTACAAGGTTTCATGGATAATTTATAACGAATATATCAATTGTGCACCAAGGCGGTTTGTTTACAAAGGACCTACCGTGAAACTAGAGAATCGAAATTTTGACATGTGCCTCTCTATTGCTCGAATATGAAAGAGTGACAGAGAACCAGATAACGGAATTTTTATTTTCGTCCTTCGTGGTAGGCCCTCTGTATGTGCTAGTGCCGCCCCCTACGCAGAGTTTTGCGTAATATTCCCTATTTGAAAACTGGAGTAGATGGCGTTGTTCAAAAGTCGACATTTGATATTTCAATTACCACAAAACATAGTACCTCAAACTCAGGCAATTATTTCTTAAATTCTTAAACTTTACAGCTTGAGTGTCAGAGGATCTTCCCTATCACCTTGTGGTAAAAAATTAAAGATTAAGCTTCCTACTGTCTTCGTTTAAACAGATGCTCACGCACGCGCCATCTAGTGGACTAATTTGGGAACTCACGCGTGACAATTATTGTGGTTCGAACTAATACTGAGGTGTATTTCTGCTCCGTATATAAAACGCATAGTCTCTACTCGTATTACTCTATTCACTTTACTATCATCACTACATAGTTTAAAACAAAGTCGCTTCCCGCTGTCTGTCCCTATGTATGCTTAGATCTTTAAAACTACGCAGCGGTTTTTTTTAAATAGATACAGTGATTCAAGAGGAAGGTTTATATATATAATCGCACCCGTGCGAAGCCGGGGCGGGTCGCTAGTTTATCAATATAAACAAAGCAAAGAGTATGTAAATCAGTTTACTTAATTCGCTTTTGCAGAAGAAGTTAGTAAATACAGCTCGTATGGTTCACAGATCTGCAATGGATGATCAACAGAGGGCCGGCATGCCTGTTTCTCAGTCTTATAATGACGTGCAGTCAAAGTAAGTTTTATTTACCATATTTAAGACGCATTTGCATTTCCAAAATTAAAATATAAATGGATATATTACACAAGGTTGATGAAAACGGGTCATTACATACCGCAATTTCTACAATGCGTTCACGGGAACCCGAAAGATTTTAATCACGCACGCAGGCAAACCCCCACAAAATATAAAAAAAATAATAATAGAGAAATTAGGGTACCTACGCTGTGCATATTGTTTACAGGAAAAGCTTAATGGAAGAACTTACTGGCGTATCCTCTGCAGCATCCCGTGCTATGGCTGATCAAGTTTTGAGGTATCAATTTTTGTTATATTATACCTTAGTAGCTTTTTCTACTCGTCGACTTTAATCTGTGTATTAGGATTTTATAGACCAGACTTAAACCTTACACATTTAAATGTTGGATAGTCTATGGCACTTCCGGGATCATTAAATAGATTTATTAAACAACCCGCCTCTAAACTAAAATAATTTTGAAAAGAGAATGTCATTCACATCTCGGTAAAATGTGTAGAGTTTGTCCGGAAAGAAAAGTGTCATGGTTTATATTATTAGAGATGGGCCGACTAGTCGCCGACTAGTCGGGAAAGCCGACTATTCGGCATCATTTGTAGTCGGCGATTAGTCGGCGACTAGTCGGCAAAAAATGCCGAATATTCGGCACTTTAGTACCTACAGGAAAATAAGAACTTGGCAGAAGTTTAACCCTTTTTTTAGTACTGAAATTTAATATTTCTAAGTTTTATATGTCTTATTACTATTTAAGTAGTAGTAATGGTTAGTGTTTGTTTTCTTTTTGCCATCAAACACGCCAGCGCCGGTTCGTAAACAAAACTGGTTAAAAAATTACCGCGTGATAGACAATGGCATGGCGGACGAAGCGAAACGAGCGTTTCCAATTGCACCCAAACTTAGCCAACACCTACAATCGGCATTGCCGACTAGTCGGCCGATTAATCGGCTATTTGAAAACCGATTAGTCGGCCGACTGTGTAGTCGGCAAAAACCCTAGTCGGCCCATCTCTACTGTTTATATGGGAGCTCATACATTGTACGACACTTTTCTTTTCGGACAGACGCAACTTTATAATTTCCGAACGTACTTAATCTGTCAAATTATCTTCTACTTAAACTTGCTTCTACGTTGTGATTGGATTATAAAAAGACCAATCACAACTACACCGACATCTTGGAAGTAAGTTTAGACACAGTTTATTCTATCCATCTCTTTCTACTACGCACACAATCATATGTATATCTCTTTTCGGTGGTGTCTGTACCACCGAATAGGCCCAGATACAATTACTTCCGGTTTGAAAAATAGTGTTTGACGTTTGATTGGGAAAAATTTAGAAAGAATGAAAGAAAATCAATTCTTACTTAATACTCGTAGAAAAAGTATTGTATACAATAATGACATAATTAAGCTTTTCAATCTCGTACCTTAATTAGGCTACTCAGCAAGCTTCGTGGCCTAAACGCGGTACTCGACTGAAAAGCTCTTGATTATTGTATAAAATACTATTTCGACCTCTAAGTACCTGTAGTTTTTTGTTATTAAATCAAATACAAGCTTATGAAAACATTGAAATAAGAATCAACCCAATAAGGCTTGAACTTACGAATTACGCTTACATCGATAGGCCTTGGCCTTGCCGAGGCTAACTTAGCTGTACCCTTAGTATAATCGTTTCACTAACGTAACGTAACGTAAACAATTCCGTTTGCATTAGGCCTTAATTTGTATGGAATTTTTAACATAGCTATATTATCATATTTATACCTAAATATTTATGTGTTGGCTATTATGTACGAAGTGTGTGATAATAAATAAAGTCAAAGCGACGACCAATGCACGCCGCAGGAAAAAAATATTTTTGGTAAAAATTGTACTTTTGTCAAACTGTCAAATACCCAAAAAACTAATGTAGTCGCTAGGGCGCGTCACTAGTCTCGCTAAATACTAATTTATGGTCTGAAATAAATGATTTTTTATTTATTTTATCTGGAATTTTGATTCTGAAATGTACACTGTCTATCAGGGCATCAGCGGAAGACCTTCAGCGGTCAGGCGTGGCATCCGCTGCGACTCGTTCCTTGGTTGAACAGGTCTTACGGTAAGTTTTATTAAAGTGAAACTTTTATTTCATCGCCTCGAATTTTAAAGTCTCTCTTTTGCGCGACATGCGTTACATTTGTAACGCTGATTCTCGTTTATAGTGAGGCTTATTGTATAAGCAATAAGGTTCATGTCTATACATATTTTGCATCTTAGTGTAACTGCAGCGCTGGCACTGTGGTATGGCATGAGACTTACGAACGAATGGGCAACGGTTCAAACCCCGTGGGACGAATTATTTTTTTCTAAATTTTAGAAACATATTTCGATTATATTTAATGAATTTCATTTGGCAAGTCATTCTAGCTCTGTACGTCTAGCAGACAAACCAATTGGGCACCAATTTCTAAGCGCCATACATAGTAAAGTTGCACTTGCATCGTGGTTTCATAAAACCACACAATGTTTTTTAAAACGATTACTTTATTTATACCCGACCTGGCATCGGGGGCGCCGCGGGTTGATCCCAGCGCCGACGAGGAGGAGATCGCGACTCAGAGTGTGAGTAGTACAGCCAATGAGCAACTGAGGAGGACTTTGGAAGAGGCAATTACGCAGTATCGCTCCACAAATATCCCTAGGCCACGATTACCACGCTTGCCTATGAATAGACGCAATCTAGCGTTAATGGGAGCCCTAAATGATTTGCTAGATCCATTCCTGCGGACTAGTAAAGACTTAGATGATACGCACTCGATCATGTACTGCGGAGCCATCGCGGCGTGCCGTGTTGCTCGAGTCAAGTTTCCGGACGCTGAACGTGCACCTAGGACCGCCGGGGGTGTCCCCGCATGGCAGGTGCGGATTGAGCGACGTATCAACTCATTTAGGACTCTCATTGCAAAGCTGATCTGCTTCAGGGGGGGCAACAACCGCCCCCGAGTAATGCGCTTTGTGCACCAGGCGTTCGCGGGGACGGATATCGAGCCCCGCGACTACATGGCCAACGTCACAGAGCGCATCGACTTTCTGAAGCAGAAAGTTTATGCATGGGCAAGCCGTATTCGCCGCTACAGAGAGCGTGTGGACCGATTCAGGCAGAATCGTCTTTTCCAAAGTGACCAAAGGAAGGTATACCGAAGGTGGGAGGAAGCTGACCCCCGTGTGTCCGACGTGCGACTGCCGGATGCTACTGCCATGTCTGATTTCTGGCGTAGCATCTGGTCGGCGCCCGTTGAACACACGGAGGGCGAGTGGATGAGCGTTGTCGAACGTGAGTGCGAGACCATCGAACCTATGGGGGCTATTACCATCAGCCCCGATGACGTAAGTTGTGCAATCCGTACGGCTCAGAACTGGAAAAGTCCTGGCCCGGATGGATTGCACAACTTCTGGCTAAAATGGTTTCGATGCTCGCACTCACGGCTGGCAACGCAATTTCAGCAAGCCCTCGAACTTGGCTCCCTCCCGCCCTCCTTAACAACTGGTGTAACCTTCCTGCTCTATAAGTCCGGTAGTACCACGGAAGCGAAGAACTATCGACCCATCACGTGCTTGCCTACACTCTACAAGCTCCTTACATCCATTTTGAGAGCAAAAATAAACGCGCATATGGTCGCAAACAACATCTTGGCCTCCGCTCAAAATGGATGTAGGGTTGGGTCCCGTGGTACTAAAGAGCTCCTCCTCATAGACATGACCATTTGCCAACGAGTCCGGCGGAACAGGGGGGCCCTCTCAGCCGCCTGGATTGACTACAAGAAGGCCTATGATTCAGTGCCTCATTCATGGCTGGAGAGGATCTTAGAGCTGTATAAAATTGATGCAGCCTTAAGATCCTTCCTTGGCGCGTGTATGAGGCAGTGGACCACAGTCCTTCGTCAACCAGGAGGCGGGGATGACCCCCCTGGCCCGCAGGACTTTATAAGGATCGAGCGAGGAATATTTCAGGGCGACAGTCTGAGTCCCTTGTGGTTCTGCCTAGCTCTAAATCCGCTCAGCACCCTGCTGAAGGATTCGGGGCTAGGTTGCCGACTTCGGAGAGAGGGTGAAGTCATATCTCACCTTCTGTACATGGACGATCTCAAATTATTTGCACCAAATAACCGGGACTTGCTGGAGCTACTAAAAACCACTGAAGTCTTCAGTAGTTCCATCAAGATGGAATTTGGTGTTGATAAATGTGCGGTTATGCATGTACAGCGGGGGAAAGTAGTAAATTCAACAAATTTACAGCTTTCTGAGACGATGACGTTCAGATCTATCTCTGAATCAGAAACCTACAAATACCTTGGTATGTCACAGTCGTTGGGTATTGAGGATGCGGGTATTAAACAGGCGTTGAGGGAGCGCTTCTTCGGTCGGCTGACAAAAGTACTCAATAGTCTTTTGTCAGGTGGCAACAAGGTGCGCGCCTTCAACGCCTGGGTGATGCCCCTACTCACATACTCCTTTGGCATACTAAGGTGGACACAGACCGAGCTGGATGCCCTGGATCGGAGGGTCCGTCAATTGCTCACCACACACCGTATGCTTCACCCACGCTCGTCCGTTATGAGATTGTACATCCCACGGAAGTGTGGAGGTCGCGGCTTTTTAAATGCCAAAAATCTCCACAACCGTGAGGTGTACAATCTCAGGAATTATTTCCTTAACAACGAGTGTGGGATGCATCGTGATGTGGTGGCAATAGATAAGGGCCTCACGCCGCTCTCCTTGGCGAACGAGAACTGGCGCAAACCTGTGGTGCTAAGCACCGAGGATCGCAAGGCGGTATGGAAAAGCAAGGAGCTACACGGGCGGTTCTACGGGGCCCTCACGGGACCCGACGTAGACCTGCTCGCGTCGGTGAACTGGTTACGATTCGGGGACCTCTTTGGAGAAACCGAAGGTTTTGCCTGTGCAATTGCGGACGAAGTTATCATGACGAATAACTACCGGAGATATATCCTGAAGGACGGTACGGTCGACATTTGTCGGGCATGCCGCCGTCCCGGAGAGTCACTCAGGCATATCATCTCCGGTTGTTCCCATCTTGCTAACGGCGAGTACTTGCACAGACATAACCTCGTAGCCAGGATCATACACCAGCAGCTTGCTCTCCTATACGGTCTTGTGGACCACGAAGTGCCGTACTACAAGTACACACCTGCGCCAGTTCTCGAAAATGGTCGTGCCACGCTCTATTGGGATCGATCTATTATCACGGACAGGACTATTGTAGCCAATAAACCTGATATCGTGGTAATAGATCGACCGCAACGCCGGGCCATGCTCGTCGACATCACCGTCCCATGTGACGTGAACCTCGTGAAAGCCGAGAAGGACAAGTCCAGCAAGTACCTAGACTTGGCTCACGAGGTAACCGCCATGTGGGAGGTCGATTCGGCGATCATTGTGCCGATAGTTGTTTCTGCGAACGGTCTCATAGCGAAGAGTCTCGACCAACATCTTGAGAGGCTTTCGCTACGAGGTTGTGGTTGGATCAAGGGTCAGATACAGAAGGCGGTAATCCTGGACACGGCGCGTATAGTCCGAAGGTTCCTCTCTCTGCGGCCCTGACCACCGGCAGCCTGGGCCTTGCCCTGCTGCCGGCGGCACTCTAGGTTAGGTTTTTTATAATGTGTTTATGTTTTATATTGTTATTGTTTTGTATGGTATATTTTATTTTAATTTTATATTCATATTGTAAAAAACCTAACTTAAGAAAGAAAATAAATATACGGATAATAATAATAATAATGTTATGAGATTGTACATCCCACGGAAGTGTGGAGGTCGCGGCTTTTTAAACGCCAAAAATCTCCACAACCGTGAGGTGTACAATCTCAGGAATTATTTCCTTAACAACGAGTGTGGGATGCATCGTGATGTGGTGACAGTAGATAAGAACCTCACGCCGCTCTCCTTGGCGAACGAGAACTGGCGCAAACCTGTGGTGCTAAGCACCGAGGATCGCAAGGCGGTATGGAAGAGCAAGGAGCTACACGGGCGGTTCTACGGGGCCCTCACGGGACCCGACGTAGACCTGCTCGCGTCGGTGAACTGGTTACGATTCGGGGACCTCTTTGGAGAAACCGAAGGTTTTGCCTGTGCAATTGCGGACGAAGTTATCATGACGAATAACTACCGGAGATATATCCTGAAGGACGGTACGGTCGACATTTGTCGGGCATGCCGCCGTCCCGGAGAGTCACTCAGGCATATCATCTCCGGTTGTTCTCATCTTGCTAACGGCGAGTACTTGCACAGACATAACCTCGTAGCCAGGATTATACACCAGCAACTTGCTCTCCTATACGGTCTTGTGGCCCACGAAGTGCCGTACTACAAGTACACCCCTGCGCCAGTTCTCGAAAATGGTCGTGCCACGCTCTATTGGGATCGATCTATAATCACGGACAGGACTATTGTAGCCAATAAGCCTGATATCGTGGTAATAGATCGACCGCAACGCCGGGCCATGCTCGTCGACATCACCGTCCCATGTGACGTGAACCTCGTGAAGGCTGAGAAGGACAAGTCCAGCAAGTACCTAGACTTAGCTCACGAGGTAACCGCCATGTGGGAGGTTGATTCGGCGATCATTGTGCCGATAGTTGTTTCTGCGAACGGTCTCATAGCGAAGAGTCTCGACCAACATCTTGAGAGGCTTTCGCTACGGGGTTGTGGTTGGATCAAGGGTCAGATACAGAAGGCGGTAATTCTGGACACGGCGCGCATAGTCCGAAGGTTCCTCTCTCTGCGGCCCTGACCACCGGCAGCCTGGGCCTTGCTCCGTTGCCGGCGGCACCCTAGGATAGGTTTTTTTATAATGTTTTTATTGTTTTTGTATATTTTTGATGTATTTTTGTATTTTACTTTTGTAAAAATATTATAACATAACCTAACCTAAGAAAGAAATGAAATAAAGGAATAATAATAATAAAATAATAAACAACCGCTGACACTGACACACGTCTTTGTTAATTTATTTTGCTAAATATTTATTTTTATACGCGATTTTTGCCTATATTTGTTCATATTTAATCGCAAGTGAACCCTAAAATAACGGCAATATTCAGGCTGATAAAATAATTGCCCGTGAATACGATAGCGGCTCACAAACCTACAGATAGCACATTGACAGCTAGTGCTCGAACCCAATACCGGCGAAACGCGTAAATTTTAGCATATAATGATAACGAGAAGTCAAGCAAGAGCGGCTACTACCCACGCACGACCACCATCCTCGCCCGGATCATCCTGCTCTTCATCCACTTCGTCGTCGGACGACAAGTTCGAGACAGCGCCTGACACAGATGGATCCAGTGATGATTACGGGCCGCCGCCGCCGCCGCCGCGACGACCACCTGCGCGACGAGGGCGGCCACCGCTGCCGGCACGCTTGGGGCTTGCGGGACATCCTGCCCCGCCCAGGGCCCCCGCTGCCGGTGGTATAGTGCGTCGCATGAGATGGACTCCTTCCATGAACGAGAACGTCATGCGCGCCTATTATGGGGCTACAGAGGGGGGAACCAATCTAAGCGCGTATCGTGACCGGATGCTTCCTCTGTTTCAGGCCCTTGAACCAACTATTGACACGACTGCGCAGCGATTATCGGATCAGGTGCGCGTCATTCAGCGGCTAAAGCGGTTGGATGACGTGATACTTGATCGGCTTCGCCTGGAGGCTCTCTCTGTTCGCGCGGCCACCACCTCGGCGCGGGATCCGCCCGCCACGTCGCCGGATCCGATGCCCGCACCCGACCTGGCATCGGGGGTGCCGCGGGTTGATCCCAGTGCCGATGAGGTGGATATTGCGAATCAGAGTGTGAGTAGTACAGCCAATGAGCAACTGAGGAGGACTTTGGAAGAGGCAATTACGCAGTATCGCTCCACAAACATCACTAAGCCACGAATACCACGCTTGCCTATGAATAGACGCAATCTAGCGTTAATGGGAGCCCTAAATGATTTACTAGCTCCATTCCTGCTGACTAGTAAAGACTTAGATGATACGCACTCGATCATGTACTGCGGAGCCATCGCGGCGTGCCGTGTTGCTCGAGTCAAGTTTCCGGACGCTGAACGTGCACCTAGGACCGCCGGGGGTGTCCCTGCATGGCAGGTGCGGATCGAGCGTCGTATCAACTCATTTAGGACTCTCATTGCAAAGCTGATCTGCTTCAGGGGGGGCAACAACCGCCCCCGAGTAATGCGCTTTGTGCACCAGGCGTTCGCGGGGACGGGTATCGAGCCCCGCGACTACATGGCCAACGTCATAGAGCGCATCGACTTTCTGAAGCAGAAAGTTTATGCATGGGCAAGCCGTATTCGCCGCTACAGAGAGCGTGTGGACCGATTCAGGCAGAATCGTCTTTTCCAAAGTGACCAAAGGAAGGTATACCGAAGGTGGGAGGAAGCCGACCCCCGTGTGTCCGATGGGCGACTGCCGGATGCTACTGCCATGGCTGATTTCTGGCGTAGCATCTGGTCGGCGCCCGTTGAAGCGTTGTCGAACGTGAGTGCGAGTCTATAGAACCTATGGGGGCTATTACCATCAGCCCCGATGACGTAAGTTGTGCAATCCGTACGGCTCAGAACTGGAAAAGTCCTGGCCCGGATGGATTGCACAACTTCTGGCTAAAATGGTTTCGATGCTCGCACTCGCGGCTGGCAACGCAATTTCAGCAAGCCCTAGAACTTGGCTCTCTCCCGCCCTCCTTAACAACTGGTGTAACCTTTCTGCTCTATAAGTCCGGTAGTACCACGGAAGCGAAGAACTATCGACCCATCACGTGCTTGCCTACACTCTACAAGCTCCTTACATCCATTTTGAGAGCAAAAATAAACGCGCATATGGTCGCAAATAACATTTTGGCCTCCGCTCAAAATGGATGTAGGGTTGGGTCCCGTGGTACTAAAGAGCTTCTCCTCATAGACATGACCATTTGCCAACGAACCCGGCGGAACAGGGGGGCCCTCTCTGCTGCTTGGATTGACTACAAGAAGGCCTATGATTCGGTGCCTCATTCATGGCTGGAGAGGATCTTAGAGCTGTATAAAGTTGATGCAGCCTTAAGATCCTTCCTTGGCGCGTGTATGAGGCAGTGGACCACAGTCCTTCGTCAACCAGGAGGCGGGGATGACCCCCCTGGCCCGCAGGACTTTATAAGGATCGAGCGAGGAATATTTCAGGGCGACAGTCTGAGTCCCCTGTGGTTCTGCCTAGCTCTAAATCCGCTCAGCACCCTGCTGAAGGATTCGGGGCTAGGTTGTCGGCTTCGGAGAGAGGGTGAAGTCATATCTCACCTTCTGTACATGGATGATCTCAAATTATTTGCACCAAATAACCGGGACTTGTTGGAGCTACTGAAAACCACTGAAGTCTTCAGTAGTTCCATCCAGATGGAGTTTGGTGTTGATAAATGTGCGGTTATGCATGTAAAGCGGGGGAAAGTAGTAAATTCAACAAATTTACAGCTTTCTGAGACAATGACGTTCAGATCTATCTCTGAATCAGAAACCTACAAATACCTTGGTATGTCACAGTCGTTGGGTATTGAGGATACGGGGATTAAACGGGCGTTGAGGGAGCGCTTCTTCGGTCGGCTGACAAAAGTACTCAATAGTCTTTTGTCAGGTGGCAACAAGGTGCGCGCCTTCAACGCCTGGGTGATGCCCCTACTCACATACTCCTTTGGCATACTAAGGTGGACACAGACCGAGCTGGATGCTCTGGATCGGAGGGTCCGTCTAATGCTCACCACACACCGTATGCTTCACCCACGCTCGTCCGTTATGAGATTGTACATCCCACGGAAGTGTGGAGGTCGCGGCTTTTTAAATGCCAAAAATCTCCACAACCGTGAGGTGTACAATCTCAGGAATTATTTCCTTAACAACGAGTGTGGGATGCATCGTGATGTGGTGGCAATAGATAAGGGCCTCACGCCGCTCTCCTTGGCGAACGAGAACTGGCGCAAACCTGTGGTGCTAAGCACCGAGGATCGCAAGGCGGTATGGAAGAGCAAGGAGCTACACGGGCGGTTCTACGGGGCCCTCACGGGACCCGATGTAGACCTGCTCGCGTCGGTGAACTGGCTACGACTCGGGGACCTCTTCGGAGAAACCGAAGGTTTTGCCTGTGCAATTGCGGACGAAGTTATCATGACGAATAACTACCGGAGATATATCCTGAAGGACGGTACGGTCGACATTTGTCGGGCATGCCGCCGTCCCGGAGAGTCACTCAGGCATATCATCTCCGGTTGTTCTCATCTTGCTAACGGCGAGTACTTGCACAGACATAACCTCGTAGCCAGAATTATACACCAGCAGCTTGCTCTCCTATACGGTCTTGTGGCCCACGAAGTGCCGTACTACAAGTACATACCTGCGCCAGTTCTCGAAAATGATCGTGCCACGCTCTATTGGGATCGATCTATAATCACGGACAGGACTATTGTAGCCAATAAGCCTGATATCGTGGTAATAGATCGACCGCAACGCCGGGCCATGCTCGTCGACATCACCGTCCCATGTGACGTGAACCTCGTGAAGGCTGAGAAGGACAAGTCCAGCAAGTACCTAGACTTAGCTCACGAGGTAACCGCCATGTGGGAGGTTGATTCGGCGATCATTGTGCCGATAGTTGTTTCTGCGAACGGTCTCATAGCGAAGAGTCTCGACCAACATCTTGAGAGACTTTCGCTACGGGGTTGTGGTTGGATCAAGGGTCAGATACAGAGGGCGGTAATTCTGGACACGGCGCGCATAGTCCGAAGGTTCCTCACTCTGCGGCCCTAACCACCGGCAGCCTGGGCCTTGCTCCGTTGCCGGCGGCACCCTAGGTTAGGTTTTTTATAATGTTTTTATTGTTTTTGTATATTTTAGATGTATTTTTATATTTTGCTTTTGTAAAAATATTATAAAAATCTAACCTAAGAGAAAAAATAGAAATAAACGAGATAATAATAACGCAGGGCAGCTTGTGGCGAGCTGTTGGAGAGTAGCGACTCCACGTACCTGAGTGCCCCTGGGGTGCCCTGTCGGATGGTGGGACAGGTCCCCTGCCTCTGGCTTGCCTTAGCCGGCTGTCCAGAGTGGGGTCGTTAGAGTTAGAGAGAGTTAGAGCGTTCTCGAGGGTAGATGTGGAAACCTAAGTGGCGAGTTGGCTATATGTTTAAAGTCCAGTGACACCTCTCTACCCCCAGCCCCCGCACCGGTGTTGCCCTTGAGCCATCTTTGATGTCGCTTTTTATGGGGGCCCATCTTGCGAAGGGCGAGTCACCGTCTGCCGGAAATAAAATTGGATACCGTTTTATTAGGCAGGCGTCCGGTTCTTCATCCAATAGCCCATTCAACAGTCCAGACTTTTCACCCAATAGCCTAGTACATTTTAGACTCCATTAATTCTCAATAGTCCTTACACCATGGCGGGTGCTGTCTCTGCGTGCGTCCCATGACACGGGCAGGGGCAGCATCCGCCTAGTGTACCCCTCACTTTTCATTAAATTGTCGAAAGGGCCTCTGCGCGTTGGCTTCGGCTCCGCATACGCCTCCCAAAGGTCCGGAACACCATTGTTCCGTGGTCGGGAAAGACATACAAAGAAATAATAATAATATGTTAGCCTCTATACGTCCCACTGCTGGGCACAGGCCTCCTCTCATGCACGAGAGGGATCAGGCTATAGTCCCCACGCTGGCCCAAAGCGGGTTGGGAACTTCACATACACCTTTGAATTTCTCCGCGGATGTATGCAGGTTACACTAGGTTAGGTTTGTGATAGACTTAAGCTTCAAAAAGTTCTTGCTCTATTAAGTCTATAATGTAAGTTACTCTATGGTTATATTAGTTTGATCTAGACTATGACATTGGTCGCTTTTATACTTTTCCGTGAAAGGCCACGGCACGGTAAAACTCTATGGTTCCATTCATAAATAGTAAAAAGTCTATGTCTATGGCCGATTTATGAATGAAACTGTGTTTTACCGTGCCATGGCACGTCACGATGAAGTATAAAAGTGATCATTTGGTTAGAACTGGAAGAACAAATCAAATAATTTTTAAATGAATATTTTGATTTGTTTATTATTTAAGTAGTCACACTGCTATATGTATAAATTATAAACGTACCAAAGGAAAAAGTGCCCAGCCTTGGGCACCGGAGGCTTTGGTCCCTTTTTTCCTTTGTGTATGACATCTATACACTATGTAACTGAACGAAAAACATTTACTCAAACCCGTTAATGTTTAGGTCATACTGAGCATCTTTTATTATGGGACCAACACCGAAATCACAAAAAAAATTTGGCTATATCATACATTTCACTGGTTATATTTTGAAATTTCCTATGGGAGAATCCAATTTTTATTTTGCGATTTCGGGGTTTGTCCCATAATAAAAGATGCTCAGTATGACCAAAGAGAATTAAGTACCTAGAGAGATTGTTAGGAACTTCTTTCGTTTTGTTCCAATGGTCTTCAATAGATGTCGCTCAAAGTACCAATGGCTCGTAATAATTTTTCATGTTACTTGAAATCTAGTCGCTACTTATCTAAACCTGCGTCATTATATTACCAAAACTGATTACAACAAGAGTAATCAAAAATATCTGTTTAAACCTAAGAAAAAAATAAATCCAGGAAATATCGCATTATTAATTTAAGCGCCATCTATTGTAGTTTCTCATAATTTTACGGTTTAGCTCAATCTCGGAGTAACCCTTTGTGTAGCTCGTTTGTTTAATGATAATAGCTCATAGATGTCACTAAAATAAATATCGAAAAGACCCCGACTTGGTGATAAGTGATAATGGGACCATCTAACGGGTGATAACAAAAAAATGAGAATAAATTTTATACGGATTTAAAGAAAACTCTTGCGGTTATATAAAAAAGTAGTTATAATTGTAAAATATATACAAGAATAAATGTACAAAAATGTTAATGGACATTGGCATAGGGTCCGTGGTCAGCTGTACGTCGGAGCCTGGACATGATGTTGGTACAAGACCGTTGGACGCCATTTTTGTCCATCTTTCGCACACATGCTCTTATTTTTTTTATTAATTGAGCACAGTTCGCAGCTCTCCAGTTGTTTTTATATACCAGACTGCTCAAATTACCGAAGAAATCTTCTATCGGACGACATTGCGGAAGATTCGTAGGGTTACGCGTCTTAGGTACAAATGGGATGTTATATATTTGCCTCTAGAAATTGTATAGTTTTTTTTGCATAGTGCGATGGTGCCTTATCTGGCCAGAAAACATATTCCCATCAGCATGATGTTTACGAATAAACGGCACCAGTATTTTTTTCAGACACTCATTTTCGTACACATTTTGGTTGACCGCTAAACCGCTTGGCTTGAACCACAGTTTTGAAATACCCTTTTCAGATATGGCGACATACAGCATAACTTTTGGTTCCAATTTATGCTTGTACTTATGCTTTATGTCCTCTGGTGTAGTAGCGACGTCGCTGGTATAGTACCGGTCATTTCCAGGAATATGAGTTTTACTCAAAGGAAAATAACTTTCATCGTCCAAAATAAACGATTTTCCTTTGTAATTTCGCGTCATCCAACGACATTGAGACATAACTGTCGATTTTTGCTCGTCGGTGTATTCCGGTGCCCTCACTTTCTTTCTGCATTTAAGGCCAACCTTTTTTAATGATTTACAAATGTATGGTTGACTACATTTAAACTTTTTTGCGGCATCTCTTTGGCTTATGGCATCGTTGTCGTTAAACCACAGAGTAAATAATAGTATAATACAGAGAAACCTCTGTAACGTCACGAATCATGTTGTCCCTTCTTAACACATGACAAGTTCTCTTTCGCACTTATGCAAACGTATCGGATACGTCGTGTCAAACTCGAATTTTTTGACAGATTTACACTGAGTTGTGACCAGTGACTTCAACGCCCTCTTCGTCATAATTTTCGCTGGTCGACCACTGCCACCTTTTCGAGCTAGTGTCAAGGATGCTAAAATTCTATAAATTGTAGAAATTGGCACGTTTTCCTTGGCAAAATGGTCCACGGTGAACTTTTTACCAAAACAAACGTTAGAATTATAAACATTTACAACGCGTTGTCTCAAAGCTTCTTGTTTTGACGCCATTTTTGACAAACAAAACGATTTGTAAAAAAAAAACAAATTACACACATGATAGACAAAAGAGGTTCCAACAACTTCTAGAACAAACTTTTTCTTTAATGCCGACAGTATTTTTTTAGAGCTGCAAAAAAGTATTCTCATTTTTTTGTTATCACCCGTTAGGGGTTATCCCTGTTCGATAAAAAAACAATTGAAAATCGGTTCATGATTCCCGGAGATGTCGAGTAACATACATACAAAAAAAAAGTAAAAAAAATAATGATTAAAAAAAAATCAGTCGAATTGAGAACCTCCTCCTTTTTTGAAGTCGGTTAAAAATGGACCTTTTTCTCGCAACCTTTTATTTCTTCCAAAATCTGTAAACGCCAATTGGGAGGATACCTTTCTTCAAATAATTGAATGAAGGTATCCTATCACTCATCTATCACTACTTGTGATCAAATTGCAACTTGTGAGTTAAATAAAATAATTAAAATATTATAAATATCATGCGACAATCTTACACCAACACAAATCAACCTAGTCCCACGGTAAGCTCAATAAGGCTAGTGTTGTGGGTACAGTTGCCATCAGATATATCGGAGCGGCCAAGGTGGTCACAAATATCTGAACAACGCCTCTATTGTCAAGGCGATACAGTGCATGTTCAGATATTTTTGAGTACTGTGGCCGTTCCGATATATTTGATGGCGACTGTAAGCGACGATCTATATAATAGATAGGTACTTATAGATAAATACTTAAATACTTAGAAAACATCCAGAACTCAGGAACAAACATCTGTGATTAGCACACAAATAAATGCTCTGACCAGGATTCGAACCCGGGACCTCCTGCTACATATGCAGAGTCACTACCAAGGCTAGAAGGCCGTAATAGTATTTTGTGCAACAGTTACATAATAAGCGTTCTTAAGATTCTAGGGTCGAATTTACAAAATGAGGCGGAGCCAAATGACCCGAGAATTTTAAGAACCCTTATTATGTACCGTTGCACACAATAGTTTTTCTACGAGTGCTTAAGCAAGCCGGTAAGAATTGAGTTCGACGAAAGCCGTGCACAACCTATTGCTTCTATGTGATCTCGTAACGTTCGATCTCCCGGTGGATTGTGCCGGCGGCGCCCGCCCGACACGCAGTGCGGGGCTCGACAACAGTTTCACAATATTGTATGGAAATCCTTTCTGTCATTGTTATGGATGCTACAATATGCGACCATAGAAGCTCTATCAAAAAGTATGCGCTAGTAGTTCCGCCACCACAATCTCAATTCGAGTATTACAGTCGCCGAGTATAAAAATACAATTATTTATGACACAATACAAGTTTTACCACAGTTTTACGTTGCGACGTTGCCAGCTTTTTACCGAGCTGGCAACAACACCAGTCAAACTATACAAACTATCTTCACAATTTTGTAGCAATTTTGGCTGTGATTTTGGCACATTTTGGCAGGGGGGTACAACTCAAAGTAAATCTGTCAAAAAATTTGAGTTTGACACGACGTATCCGATACGTTTGCATAAGTGCGAAAAAGAACTTGTCATGCGTTAAGAAGGGACAACATGCTTCGTGACGTTACGTGACATTACAGAGGTCTCTCTGTTATACTATTATTTACTCTGTGATTTTGGTTCGGTTTACATAACGTTTCGTTTCTTTGTTTTCGTCCAACATTGTCAAATAAACATGAATAAACTTAATAGTATAACGGTACTATATCATTATTATAATTATTGATAAATATTTTTTACTGAATTAGAATGCTTTTTTTTCATGTATGTTGATTTTCTGCCTTAATCATTCACCTAAATAATAAGATTCTACATCGCATAAAAACTACATAAAAAGGAACTACAAAGTGCTTAAGGGTCAAAACACACCTAGCGGAATCACAGCGGAATTAAGCCAATTTATAGACAAAATGCTTAAATTTGTCTATGGTAGCAGATTTTTTGTATGGAAGCCATAGACAAATTTCCGCTACCATAGACAAATTTAAGCATTTTGTTTATGAATTTTCTTAATTCAGCACAGGTGTGTGGTGTACCTTATTGGGATTCATATAAATTGAACTGGCAACATTTCAAAACGTGGAATTGACATAAAGAAATGGATGTTTTTGATTGTATTGTCTATTACCTTCATAGTCATAGATTGCCTTTCATTTTCTTGTTGCACAGACGGAGCTATAATATATATTAATATACCGTAAGATACCGAGATATAGATAATCGTATAGCTCGGCACCCTACACGGTAAAGCTATCAAAAGAGAGACAGATATATCGGTTGTACGTCACGCCAGACAAAGAAGGCAATATACCCAAAATATATCGAGCTATAATATATATTATAGCTCCGTCTGTGACGGGCTTTATTGGCAGCATAGCGACTGTCTTCGAAACTAAGTACGCTCCCTAAAATTAAGTACCTAGTAAAAAATAGTAGATTGTACAACAAGTACATAAAACCCACCATTTTACACGAAATGTTTAACCATCCGAGTGAGCGAGCGTAAATAGTATGCGGGCTGTACACTCTCGCCGAGACAAACCGAGACAGGCCGAGCGCGAGAGTGTACAGGGGTGCACTCGCTTGGCTTCCAAAAGAAAAATCTACCCCGAGTCACAGAGTAAATAATAGTATAATACAGAGAGACCTCTGTAATGCCACGTAACGTCACGAATCATGTTGTCCCTTATTAACGCATGACAAGTTCTCTTTCGCACTTATGCAAACATATCGGATACGTCGTGTCAAACTCAATTTTTTTGACAGATTTACTTTGAGTTGTACCTGCCCGAATGCTCTCGCCCGAGAATGTACAGCCGGCGGTACGGTCAGCTGCAACGAAAAAGGCCCCCGCTGCATACAAACTTTGCAGGGGGTAGGGGGGTCTTTTTCTCTGCAGCTAGTTATGGTCAGGGGTACAAGTAAATCTGTCAAAAAATTTGAGTTTGACACGACGTATCCGATACGTTTGCATAAGTGCGAAAGAGAACTTGTCATGCGTTAAGAAGGGACAACATGATTATGGATGGATTATGTCTAGTTTACAAAAATATGAAATATAATTTCACATGTAATTATAGTTTTACTTTTTTTATCATTACTATTATGATTAAAAAATTAATCCATATCGAAAATCCAGCGTCGTTTACTGAATCGATTCAAAGATAATCGTTTATTTTCTGACGGGCAATAACCATTTTGAATTTTGACGTTTGACACTTATGCATATTTAACGCCCCTAAGGATTGCTGCCTTCTATATTTTGTTTGAAAATACAAGCAAAAATGATCCTTGGCTTTTTTGTTTGACATTTGCAAGGACTGCATCCGATAATGAACCATATTTCAACATATGTAAAATCAACTATTTGTTGCTCCATTTAGTGTCGTGACTTACTGTCAAATATGCGTGATATTTTCAAGTGAAAGGTACACCATTGTCCGTTATCAATAAGGCGATGCTACTATAAAAATTCATTTAGAAATAAACTTTATTAACAACAGACAATGATGTACCTTTAAATTGAAAACGCCATACGTATGCTACCTCGCCTCCCTCAGATTTTGGCAGACCTTTTTGTTTGGAAAGATGAGGCGATGGCTCCTCCAGGTATAGAGCTTTATGACGATAACTTATTATCATCGTTTAAATATATCGATTTACGAATAATTAAAAAACTAATTTAAAAAATAATATAAGACACAAATTCAAAAAAGTAAGTTTATTTCATATTATAAAAAAAATACTAAAATATTCCTACTGTAAGACGACATCTATTGACTAGTTAATCGTAATGTTAGTTGACATATATACGTCGCTACAAAACTTTTAAATCAGGACTAACAGATGTCGTTAGGAGTACTACAACTTCGCTGAGACGTGTAACGCTATCTCTGGTCGGTCGATGTAATCAGTGAATTTTCAGTAGCGCCGTCTAGTGCTGAATGTATTTTAGGCGGTCGCATTTTTTTACATGGGATAAATTCTCTAGATATATTCTTTACTTTATGATTATATAAACCGTTTTTCGCACATGACCTTATTAAAATAGTTAATGATCAATTATTAAGAAAATAATATTATATTTCAAAAGTACCTATATCAGTTTTTGCTGATTCTTTGCATAAATTACTCAATTATTACTGTTTTTTTTTCAAATTGAAATGGTAAAATAATTTTAGAAATTAACATATAATATTGATGACATTTCCTTGTTTTATGATGTACCTACTTATTACAAATTGGATATAGACTATAGATATCCATTACAATGAAACTATGAACTGTGAACTACTCTGGCAACTGTTGAGATTGAAACAAAAAAATTCTGGATTGCTGGTCCAACGTGCTAACAAACACACCAGCATCTTTTATATCCGAAGACATCTGTTTCTATACCAAATGTTCTGAAGATATAAAAATAGTAGAAAAAAATGATATTGCGTCGCCGCGACATCTAGTAACGAGTAGCATACCGTAGTAACGCTAGATGTCGCTGCGACGCAAATTCAATTTTAACCGACTTCAAAAAAGGAGGAGGTTCTCAATTCGACTGAATTTTTTTAATTTTTTGTATGTATGTTACTCGATATCTCCGTGAATCGTGAACCGATTTTCAATTTTTTTTTTAATCGAACGGGTTTAACCCCTAGATGGCCCCATTGTCACCAAGTCGGGGTCTGATGATGGGATCCTGGAGAAATCGAGGGAACTCTTCAACTTTTATAGGCACACCTATAGTGATTTCACTATTTTTTACAGCAACTCGGCCACTTTCTCTTGGAATAGCGGTTGCTAAGTGAGGTCTAAGCCTAAACAACAACAACCCGCCTGCCAAGCGTGGCGCGTATGGCAAACCCCCCCTTAAGGGGATGATATGATAGCCTCTGTTCAGCGGCCTATGCGGCTGAGGCGACTTCTACCAAACTTGTAAAAATTAAGTAAATTATTGTAAATTGTATTCTTTTTATGGTAGTAGAAATAAAGGCTTTTTATTTATTTATTTATTTAATTTAGCCTCTGTTCGTACTTTTTCGAATTACAGGGACTCTGTAGAAGACCAACTGAAGCGTACTGGGATATCTCTCGCTGTAGCCCGCTCCATCGCTGATCAAGTTATGAGGTGCATTTTGTTTTCTTTCTCAGGTCCTAAGATTTCAAGATCTTGGCTTGTTATTATTCCCTGTTTGGTTCACAAAAATGAACCCCTCATCTATCATAACCCCTTGATCTATCCTGCTCATATACGAATTCTCAAATTATATATGTATCTCTGGTACAACCTCAAAAAACGTAATAAAAATCAAGAAAACGCTTCTCAATGTATCGTCGAACTAACTCTCAAAGTCAAAAAGCCATCTAGCCGAGACGTCCCATTAGGCAGAAGTTGTTTGTAAGAACTCGCTTCGCTTTCGCTCCGCTCGTTCGTTTATTGTTTTTTTTCGGTGCTCCTAAATAAACTTTTGTGCTTTTACAGGGCAAGACGGCAAAGACAAGAACAAGACGACTAAGTGTGATGACCTTATATTTTGAATGGTATTAAATTCTATTTATTTTAGACTAAAAATAAGCGTGATATTTTTACTAAGTATTATATACTTAGTCGTAGTGCGATGACTGGGAAAACCCTTTTGAAATTCGCCATTTTGCATCTTATTTGGCTTAAACGTATCATTAATAGTGGAAAATAGTACCTAGATTGTATTACAAGGGAGCAAAATGACTTATTTCGGTCGAGGGTAACGTGTTGAATCCCGAACGAAGCGAAGGATTCCAGAATAGGACCCAGAAGTGGAATCCTGGGCGTAGTGAGGGATTCAACACGCTAAGGGTAGAGTCCCTGTTATTTCGGTCGTTACTCTACGTTTCACTCCTTCTAAACGAAAACAAAGGTACTAAACTAGCTATCTGCTAGAAAGAGAAGTTATATAATGTTGTCTCATTTTAATCGGTTGCAAAGACAAAAAAATAAAAAAAAACGCAGAGGGATCAAAAGTCACTTTTGCTCCCTGTAAATGGGCAACAAATTACCCTTTTTCGAATAGTAGGGGTGAAAAGTACCGTAACCTCGAGGTACTTTATTTAGCTCTGCAGGGTAACTTTGGCCTTTTGAATTTACTTGGTTTAGGTTCTTGAATGAATTGAATTAATAGCACATTGCCACCTTGGTTGATTAAAACTAACCGATAATGTTTTTATCGTTTTTATATTAGACCCTTCTATAAAGTATCCTAAATCAGGCCAAAGTACTCCGAGGTGACGGTCTTGATATGGGTGAAAAAAGATGGCGGAATCGACCGGTATATTTCTAATCCAAAAAAAATTAGAGTAATGAGACAAAAATGAAATGATTACCTACTTAGAAATATTTTTGTTTTGCAGATCTCGGCTGCGACGCAACTATACATTGGGCGAATCACAATGAACTCTTAATAAAAGTAATGCTTAATATAATATATTTCTTTCCTCCTAGCTTAGCGTTTATCCCGGCTTAGGGTCCGCTTGACAACCTAATCCCACAAATTGGCGTAGGCACTAGTTTTTACGAAAGCGACTGCCATCTGACCTTACAACCCAGAGGTGAAACTAGGCCTTTTTGGGATTAGGTCCGGTTTCCTTACGATGTTTTCCTTCACCGAAAAGCGACTGGTAAATATCAAATGAAGGGTACACGGAAAGAACATGTCTAGTCACTTTGACAACATTTTGAGTTATAGCGGTTTTAAAGTTTGGAACGATTCAATTAACCATACTATTTTCGTAACTAGATGGTTTTTATGAATAAAAAATTGGACTAATGTTAAAAATTCGAACTGTTACAGAAGTTGTTGCTAATAGTTCATTGCAAGCTCTAAATTTTGATACAAAAATCACATTTTACGAAAAAAGGGACTAGACATGTTCTTTCCGTGTACCCTTCAAATTATATTCCGTAGTTCCGTACATAAGTTCCAAAAAACTTAGTGGTACGAGCCGGGGTTTGAACCCGAGACCTCCGGATTGAAAGTCGGACATCTTACCGCAAGGCTACCAGCGCTTCTATTCTTAATATAATATAAAAGAAAAGTCTTTTCTAAATTCAAATATTTTTTCCTTTTTTACACCATAACCTTACTTTATACCAAAAATTACTCGACACTATTATGCCAGCATCCGGGAGTTCAATGATTATCAAACTAGTTGTTTTTGAGTTCACAGTGCCTTGGTTTTACTGTAATGCTGGGTTACTTATTTGAATAATTAATTAATTAGTTAATAATTATGCTATTTTGTGTTATGTACTCTATCGCCTGGACAATAAATGCGTTGTTCAGATATTTGTATCTTAGCCGCTCCAATATTTATTTTATTTTTTATTATTCAAATAAGTTACACAGCATTACAGTTATACAACCAAGGCACTGAGAACTACAAACAATTAATATTCCAGACATAATTAAAACTAGTTGGATTTAGGCGACGTAACTGCGTGGCCCCGTTGCGTCGTCTGATCTGGTGTAGGATTCGGCAGAGTGCCCCGGAACCGCCGAAACACGACACCCTTCGGCCAAAAGTCTGCACTCGCGATGGTTTCCTGCAGCGGCCGCGGCACGCGCACCACAAACGAGCTGAAGTGCACGTAGTGTCGGGACCGCAGCTGGTGCACCTTCAATGAGAAACTAGTCTTCCGGCGGACGTACTCCACCACATCGTCAGCCACGGCGGAGTGATGCAACCGCGAGACGTAGAGCGCCTTACTCGGTATCGCAATCCGAAGACCAGAATATATCTGATGGCGACTGTACAGTCACTGGCAATAGTATCTTACTACACGAAGGCCGCAAAAATATGAGCCACGCTCTTATTTGTAGGGCCATAAGAGCGTGTCACATATTTTTGCGGCCTTCGTGTCATCATTGGCCACATCATCTGTTGTAGATGTTTGTTGCAGCGCTTGTGAGTTTACGGATTCCCGCATCTCCGTTGATGACTATAGAGTCCTATAGCAGCACGGCATTTCTTGCCACATCGATCGCACACAAAACGTGAGTCCGCAGGAGGTGGTAGAGCACGTCGAAGACTTTTCTGCTTAAGGTTCTCCAGCCAGTCATCGTCATGCTTCGAAGTTCCGACTTTAATATCGTGACGCCACTCGGGTCTCATCTCGGCCCGTTTCTCCCAGCCATCGGTCCGAATGCCAAAACTATTCATATCCCGCTTACACGAGTCTTTAAACCTTAGAGTTGGACGGCCAACAGGTCTTTTTATGTTCGCTATCTGACTGAGCATTACTTGACGCGGTAGTCTCTCAGGATCCATGCGATGCACATGACCGAGCCAGCGAAGTCTTCTCTGCTTTAACATAGCAGTTATGCTCCAGCAATGCGTTCTCGAGAGTACTTCCTTGTTACTAACCTTATCTTGCCAAGTGACTCCAAGTATAGTCCTCAGGCAGCGCATGTGGAAAGCGTTCAGTTTGCGTTCTTGTTTCGCGTATGTAGTCCACGTTTCTGACGCATACAATAATACACTTAGTACGCAGGTCTGGTGTACAAGGACTTTGGTGTAAGTAGTGAGCTTACGATTTCTCCATACGCGTGCAAAAAGATCCTTCCTTGAGAGAGGCCTTCGTGTAGGAAGATACTATTGCCGGTGACTGTACTTGTAGTTGTAACTACTACGTCAATCACGAACAATATGGCGTTCGTGGTAGGAAAATCTCCAGGTCTAGTAATCATGCTATCCATTCTGGCTTTTACCATGGCTCAATTGAGTCCGGAGTCCGCTGGGTAACCTAAGCATATGAATTGGCGTAGGCACTAGTATTGACGAAAGCGACTGCCATCCGACCGTCTAGCCCATAGCAGAACCTAGGCTCGAATGGGATTAGGTTCGGTTTCTTCACGGTGGTTTCCTTCACCAAAAAGCGTCTGGTAATTCAATATCAAATGAATTGACGTCTAAAGGCCAGGCCACCAGCACTTTTCTTGACTTGACTTGTTTTTGTCATATCATAAGTATATCATTTTATTTCATTTTAACATTGTTATACAAATGGAAAAAAGGATCAGTGTTTGTAACAAAAAAATTACTTCGAAATTGTGGAACCGATTAATGTTGAAATTTGGTACCGAACCATATTCATAACATAATGTAAAAACACAGACGGATGTGTGTCGTGATCGTGACATAATCAAGAGCTTTTCAGTTGAGTACCGTGTTTAGGCCACGAAGCTTGCTGAGTAAGGTACGAGATTGAAAAGCTTGATTATGTCACTATTTTATACAATACTTTTTCTACGAGTACTCAATATAGGCAAGCCGGTAAGAATTGAATTCGACGATAGACCTTGAAGAATTGAGTAACTTCAATCTCCCGGCAGTTTGTACCGGTCCCCCCGGCGATGGCGGCGGCGCAAGGCGGGCAGCGGCAACAGTGCTACAATATAGTATGAAAATCCTTTCTACCATTGCTGGCGATGCCACAATATGCGACCGTAAAAGCTTTGTCGAAAAGTATGCGCTAGTAGTTCAAACATTACACGGAAAAAAAAGCTTCCGGGATATTCTCAATCTAAGACATTATTATATTATGTTGAAAATATTCCTCGTGACAAGCATTTATTTCCTTTAACGAAAATAAATTTAAGTTAGAATAGAATAATAGAATAACTTTATTTGCTCTCACGTTGGTGTTACAGAATAACAATAAACATGATACCCTAATAGGGTATTGCAAATGTAAACTTAAACTATATTACTATAGGTACTTAAAACTACAGATATATCCTGGTAATGAGATCACAACCTAAATCTAATTATATTTTCATACACTGCATACGAGCCGTAGGAATGAACTGGAGAGAGGCCAAGACCGTTGCTCAGGACAGAAAGGCGTGGAAGGATCTTGTGCGGGCCCTATGCACCTCCGGGGTGCCCTAGGAACAACAACAACAACAACAACAACACTGCATTACAATTTACGATTCACTAGAGTCAAAGAACTCTAGCGTTGAATAGAAACATTTCTCTATTAAGTATTTCTTTAACTTGTAAACAAATTTTGTATATTTTTGCTCTTGTGTGATATCTTTTGGCAGGTGGTTAAAAATTCGTATGGTCATCATATGAGGGCTCTTATTGCTCATCTGCAAGTTACTTGACGGTAACGCCAGTTTGTCTCTGTGTCTTAGGTTTTGGGTACATTGCTGACGATCTTTGGCTTTAATATATAAGTATTGGTGTTTATGTACAAATTTACTGGCCTCTAATATATACAGGCAAGGTAATGTTAGTATATTTAATTTTTTAAAGAGGGGTTTGCAAGTTTCCAAGAATTTAGCATTTGAAAGAATCCTTATACAACCTTTTTGTAAGATAAATAAATCTATGATATCTGTGCTATTACCCCATAAAATGATACCATATTGCAGCCATGTTTGAGTGAATGCATGATATGCACTAACAGCTGTTTTTAGGTCTGTACTATTTTTTATGTTTCTTAGTGCATAAGTAAAACGGGCTATCTTAACACAAATTTTCTCAATATGTGATTTCCAGTTAATGTTTTCATCGATTTCAATACCAAGGAGGCTACAATTACTGATTAGTGGAAATTTATTATCTAAATATGAGTAATCTATTTGTAATGGAAGTCTTTGATGAGGTCCAAATTGAAATTAAGTTCGTCTTTTTAAGGTTTAATTCTAAATTATGATCACCAAGCCATTTCAATAGGACTTCTAGTATTTTATTCATGTTAAGTACTACATCACTGTTATTTTGATTAGAAAAAACTATGGAGACATCATCAGCATATATAAAACATTGAATATTATCAGAATTGATTATTTTTGGCAGATCGTTTATGTATATTATAAATAAGATACACCCTAGTACACTACCTTGCGGGATAGAACAGTCAGTTTTTCTACTTTGAGAGTGTATTTTTTTTACAGTATTGCTCATTTTATCATATAAATCTAATTCGACAAGTTGAACTCTATTTTCCAGATAGGATCTGAACCAGTTGTAGGCATTCCCGCGTATTCCTATACCGTGTAGTTTATTGAGTAGAATATTATGTTTCACTCTATCGTATGCTTTGCTCATATCGAGCAACAGCCCAAATGCGTAGTCTTTGTTATCAATTATGTTAATAACACGTTGGATGAATTTGTGAACAGTTAATAAAGTACCTCTTTGTTTCCTGAAACCAAATTGACTGTCATCAAAGATGTTATATTTATCGCAAAAAGCTGTTATACGCTGGACCATGATAGATTCAAAAATTTTTGAGAAAGTAGGTAACATTGCAATGGGGCGATATTGGTCAGGGTCAGTAACATTTCTTGATTTTGGGATCGGTCTAATAACTGCAATTTTTAGCGCTTCTGGAAAAGTTCCTGTTGAAAAAGATTGGTTTATTAAGAACGTTAATGGAAGAATTAGCTCGTTTGAACATGTTTTTACTAGTGAGGGAGGTATTTCATCGATTCCAGCGCTGTGTTTGTTTTTTAAGTTCTTTATTGTTTTCTTGACTTCCATGTGATTAGGCGGCGATAGAAACAGTATTACTAATGGGGTTCAGAACTTGGCGCCCTCTCGGCGGATCGTTGGTTTTATTATTACCCACTGAGCAAAAGTAAATGTTAAAGGCATCTGCGACAGTATGGGGTTCATCTGTTAATTTACCGGCTACTTGAAGTGAGATATTTTTTTCTGATTTGGTTTTGAATTTAGGTTTTTTTGTCTGTTCACCAATTATTTTCCACACGGTTCTTATTTTATTAGATGAGTTGTTTATTCTTTTATTGTTATGTATTTTTTTTGCTATTGTAACAACCCTCTTCAATGTTTTTGTATATGTTTCCACATAATTAAGTAATACAGGATCGTTTGACTGCGCCACCAGGTTTTTTAATAGTCGTTTATTAAAGCAGGACTTTTTTATTCCAGGCGTCAGCCACTGCCTGGGAGGTTTTACTTTAAATATTCTTCGTTTTTTGGGAATACAACGGTTAAGTAACATATTAATTACTTTATTAAATTTATCAAAATTAACATTTACAGTATTTTGAGGAGATAGAATAGAAAACCAATTTATATTTTGTAGTTCTGTTTTGAATAAATAAATATTTTTTTCTGTGAACAACCGTTTATAGTGTATATGTTCATCATATTTATTTTTCATGAGCTCTGTTTCACTAGGAACTGTCACACTAACGCCTTTATGGTCTGAGAATCCAAATTCTTGAACATTAATTTTAAAGTCTTCGGAGGCAAAATTAGTAAAGACAACATCTAGGCATTTAGCAGTATTTTTTGTGATTCTAGTCGGCTCATCCACATGTTGATCGAAGTTAAAAGTTAATAATAGATTTATTAAGTTCTTTGTAAGGGCTGTTTTTTTTAGAATATCTATATTTAAATCTCCTCCTATAACAATATTTTTATTTTTATATTTTGTTTCTAAGATATTTAAAATTTGTTCAAATTTTTCAAAAAAGATGTCTGGGTTTCTATCACTATTGGGCCAGTATATTACAATAAGTATTAAGTTTGAGGTACATAGTTCTACAGCACAAATTTCGAATATATACTCCACGGAAATACTATTTATATCTTTTAGTTCAACAAAATCAATATCTGGAGTTCGATTTTTGAATCTCACCGGTGACTTTTTTTGTATGCAGCCGATGACTATTTAGTATGAAATAAGTCACCCGATGAGATTCAAAAATCGAACTCCTGCTGATCGAAGAAAAATACAAACTCCTCCGGCTTCGTAATTTGATCTACAAAAACAGCTGGATAAATTATATCCTTCAAGGTATAACAGATCTATTTTAGAGGCGGTTATCCATGTCTCTGTTATGCATAGTACATGTAAATTAGGCTTTTCATCAATTAAGGCTTCTACTAAATGAAACTTATTATTAATACTACACATGTTTTGGAATAGTATTTCTAAATAACTAGTATTAGGAGCGAAAATTATTTGCACCGCATGCTGAAGCACTTGAAGATCTGCGGATCGCGGGCAGTGTGCTAGGGTTTGGTGCTAGACTCTGCGCGTCATCTTGCGTGGGCGAGGGTGCGGAGTGTGCGGACGCCGGTGATCGTTTCGGGCAATTTTGATTCATCTCATGATGATACGTCATTGTCTGGTCTGTTACGTCTTGTCCATTGATAATTAGTTTGTTACCCCGTAATACAGCTTTCTTTCCATTTTGCCTGGCTTCTTGGAGCCTTTCTCTTAGTTTATATCTCAGTTGCAGGCTGTCAGCGTCTAGGTACGCAGAGATGTGGAGTCCCGTGTTTTTGAGGTATTTAGCGTTGTCTAAAAGTTGTCTTGTCATCCTTTTACTTAGCATTTCAAGCACTAAAGGCCTTCTAGATGATGGACGTCCTATTCTATACAGATCCTCTATAAAAACTGTGAGGTCTAGTCCATAAAAATCGTAGAATAAGTTTATTACTCTGTCCATTAGTTCTAGCTCTGTCTCACGCCAGATTTCCGCCAACCCGTAGAGTACTATTTTCTTAGAATTTTCTGTGTTACTTCTAGAGTTAGTCTTACGAATATCTTCAGGTTTTTGGTAAGTAATTGGGCTTGTAGAGGTCAACTGCCCTTTAGTGGCATCAACGTATGATATGGGCCTTGTTAGGCGTTCTTCCAATAGAGCGGTCTGATTTTTTAATGTCGATAGCTCTGTTTCAATGTGTTGCAAGCGGGTTGAGTCAGTATTTATGACGGGGTTCAACGTTTTATTCTGTATCTCGCGTATTTCTGCCTGTAACTTAAGATTATCTCTTTTCAGTGATTCAATTTCTCTGCATAAGTTACTTATGTCTTCTTTTATCTTTGATTGCTCAATAGAAATGTCATTTGTTTTTTGGGTAATCTCTGATTTAAATGACGCAATTGCTGCATGGATTTCGTTTTGAATAATAGACTTCAATTCTGTGATAGTAGTTTGATGTTGTGTTGCGAGTTTCTGGTCTAAAACTTTGCTGAAAGCATCCATTGTAATAGTTCTGTCAGACCTATCCGATTCAGAGGATCGAGATGAATTTAATGTGTTACCTAATAATATGCTCACATCCGAGGAATCGCTATTACTCGACTGCGAATTATGGATTGCTTTTTCTGTCGCTGGAGGCTTTGGTCTTAAGTTCATATTTTTGTAAGTCATATTCCGTGCTGGTATATTGGTATTACCGCCCTTTGGTTTTTTGGTCTTACAACCTACGCACATCCACGACGCTTTCCGATTTGGGCTCATTGTGTTAAAGAACCTCTTTTCAGCATTCGCACATTGTAGACATGAAAGTTCTTTACACCTGGAACATTGTAAAAAGCATCTGTCGCTTACAGCTATGATAATTCCACATCCTGCACAATTTTTGTCAAGTGGCGCCATCTTTATTGAGCTACTGATGAACATGTGAAGCGCGAAGCTAGAAGCGTAATTTAGTAGCTAGTTCGATTGGAGCTTTGGAAGTCCTTTTTTTCTGTCACTAAGGTGGCGTGGGTGCAGCTGTTTTCACATAGATGGCGTTGTTATGCAGTTTTAAATATAACGAAGCGAATATATTCTTACAGATTTTCTAGTTTTCTTTTACCTAAGATAATACTTGTTTGATTAAAGTACAATCTCTCTTATTTACTCAATACTCTTTAAACAATACATTTTTGTATTTCTTTTTTAAGAAAACGTGGTTTTATTAAGCGAAGAATCATATTTTTGGTAAAGGAAATAAATACTTGTCACGAGGAAATATTTTCAAGAAAAAAATAATGTGTTGGATTGAGAATATCCCGGAAGCTTTTTTTCCGTGTACAGTCGACGAGTATAAAAATAAATTTTAGCCCTGTGTAAAAGCTATTTGGATGCTGATAAGCAATAATGTGTTAACCCGCATGCGCATCATTTCGAGAAAATGGCACCTAAATATTTTTTCGTGGTTTCTGACGATTTGTTCTAAAATTTTTCGATTTTGTTATAAATTTAATGTTTTACAGGTTAAATATGAATAATTTTATTGATTTATGACTATAACTTTAAAAATGAATTTGAATTTAACGCAATAATCCACTTTTTGTTTATTGCGAATTGTATTAAGTCGTTAATTCTTCTCAAAAACATGTCATGATACTTAACATAGTGTTGCGAAATGTATAAAACTGACATTATACTCTTAATAAATATGTTATAGCTCATAACATATTTTTGGTAAATGTTCAACTGATATATGAATCGTATTAAACAAGAGTTAAGTGACATAATATAATAATTAAAGAGGACAAAAACGACAATGTCGTTAAATGGTAGTTTATGTGACTAGTATATAATAAAGGGTATTAAAGTACGAGTGTGGTTTTGGTGAAACGAAGTGAGTTTCATGATATTATTATGAATGACACGAGTTTTATTTTAATGTCTAAGTATGCTCTACCTTATCGCTTTATCTAAAGACATTAAAAATCCTCAATGACGTGTTCGGGAACCATAAAAACTACCGCCATTGCACGGCCATGGCTGAATTTTGCCGGCGGGCATGGGAGGAGGACGTCCTCCTCTCCGACTACACCACAATTCATGACCAACTGTATTGATTTTGAATGTAATGAAAGCATCGGTCATCGATACTGTAAAGTAAACTTTACGATGTACCACAGATACAGGTTTATATAGGCTTAATATAGGCCTGATGGCCTAAGCTAATGCTTAGTTTCTGAACATATTATAGGGATTTTATGATATGGATGTCCCTTCTTCTTAGTCGTTGTACTCTTTGCAGTGTCGTGGTTAATTAGCAGGATCAGATACAGATGTTGCTCGTTGTACAATTCTTCGCCATTCTAGCCGGTTTGATGTCAATCTAACAAATTTGTTCAAGGGTCCTTCCATAGCGGATTTGATCTGGTCAGTCCATCGCATCGGTCCTCTGACGTGGTCTTTCTCCGTTTGCTGTACCCTATACCATCAGACGGTCTATAGAGTCATTCTTTTGCCTTGAGACGTGGCCGAAAAACCTGAATATGCGGTTGTTTAGATAGGCGTTGCTTGATGCGGAGTTCTTTGAGGATGGAGACATTAGTCCGAAAGTCGGTCCACAATATCCCCAACATTTTCCTCCAGTACCACATTTTTAAGGCATCTATCTTTGCTCTTTCTGTCTTCCGAAAAGTCCAAGTCTCTGCAGCATATAAGAATATGGGAAAAATGAGGGCCCGAACAAGCCGAACCTTCGTGGTGTTTGTAACGTTCCAGTTCTTCCATATCCTTTTTAACTTTTCCATTGCGGTTCTAGTCATACCCATATGCCTTTTTATTTCATCTTCGCATCCGCCTGTATCCGATATTAAAGCTCCAAGATAGCTGTAGGATTGTACCTCGTCACAGTTCACAATCTTGGTTATTTTGGGCGAGTCCTTGTCAACGCGGTCAATTACCATTATTTTCGTCTTTTTTCGGTTAATCTTTAGTCCAAACTCCAGGCTCACGCGTTCAATCCTGATAAGTAATTCTTCCAAAAATGCGAATTTTTCTGATTTGATATTGTTAATTGATACCTAATGATATTTCAAAGCTCGTAGGAATATGAAACAAGGAATGTGTCATATTTAAAACTAAAATATACCTAGGTACTTAATACCAATTGTACCAGTTAAGACCGTTGAGTGGAAAATATATGAAAATAAACCAAACAAAGTATAAAAAACTAATTGATAATGTATTTCAATAACATTCAAACCTAAAAACATAATTTAGTAATATAATGTTATGGTTATTAAACCACTTAATAACAATTTATGGCCTTTATATAGTTTAACAATAATGAGTCAAGTCTTATAAAATGGATGAAAATATAAGACAACAAGTAAACTTAGTTTCCCAATAACCGATCAAGCCTCTTAATGCACGAGTACTATATTATTTTCGTTTCGCAATATTAAGTCAAGTGCAAGAAGTTATTTTTAATCAGTATAATTATAAAAGTAACATGAAAAACGGAATGTACACAAACGTATATTATTCATAATGGTTGTCTTAATGCATTTCTAAAAAAAATACGTTTTACGGTTTCATTTGTATATTTTTCGGCCATCTAAACTCAAAAACACGTTTCCTTAAATTTAGTTTGATAAGACTTTATAAATACTGTATGTCGGTGTTTATCTAATCAAAACTGAATCGAAGATTACGTTTATGCACAAAATGTACTTAAATTTCCGAGATACACACTATTTTTAGTAACATTTACTTTCACAGCACTTTTGCAAAATGAGCACTAGTGGAATGGGAATCTCGCAATAATGAGTTAACCCCACATAACACATTATTGACATTATAGTATACACGCTGTCTATTTGTGTAATGAGTCAAGATACTAAACGCATTATTGCAAAATAGGCAACGCGTGTTAAAGGAAATGTGTTAACCATTTTTCCTAATTTTCATACGTTTGGAAATTTCAAATCACTTAGGCCATTTTTGCAAAAGAATGGGAAGTAAATAAGCTACAAAATGACACTAAAATCTCAATTTTCGTATTTTTGTGGGTTAACACATTATTGCTTATCAGCATCCATTTTTAGGGCGAAAATCAAATTAAAAAAAAGGTTGAGAAACTATACCTACGAATTTTGTGTGATGTGACACATCAAATGAAAAGGCTTGCTGTAGTCTTGAATATTATGTTTTTAAAATAAATGACTGAAATCAGTAAGTATACCTAATGGATTCGTTATGGTGACAAAAGACATTTAAACAATAATGATTGTTACTCATTATTGAAACTTGTAAATGAAATTGATTAGTTACATTTTTGAATCAAAATGATAACTAAATGGTTGGCTATATGTCTGTTGTTTGTCATTTGGGGTTCCGCGAGGAATAATTAAAAAAAATAAGAACAGACTTCACTTAGCGAGTCATAATACTCATAATCATGACACAACTCGTCGATTGTACATCACAAGCATAAAATGATGGATCATGGGTCCACATTGACTAGTGGAGTACTGGAACGCCTTTCAAACCTATAAAAATGAAATAAATCAAAAGTCCGATTTTATTATAAAAGATAAAAGATAAGATAAAGATAAAAGATATTTATTCTTCAATTTAGGCACATTACAATGCACTTATGAACGTCAGAGAGAAAAGAAACTACCACCGGTTCGGTATGACCTGTTAGAATACGTTTAGTACTAATAATGAATTTCTTTTTAACAAAAATACATGTATTTTTTTGCTACAGAGAGAAAAGATTGTGCAAGTTTTATTTTTCTCCACCAGGCTGTCGTTTTTTATTATTGCAACATAAATTCACATTTTATAACGGTTTTTTCAAGAGCGTATGTCTTTTTAGCCATTTGCCATTCGTTCACAATTCAAGGTCACTTATATTTATACAAATTGATTTCGATTACGCTTACATAATCTATTGACGAAACTGTTATAAAATGACAGATGATGTTGAAATAATAAAATGCAATAGTAAGGTTTAGAAAAATATGTCTTGTATAATCTTTTGTTGGTGTTATTAACAAATATTTATAGAATACTCAACGTGAAACTGTTAGAAAAAAAAATTCACTGTAAGTAATTGTAGTGTAGGCATGACATATTGATAACATAGTCAATGGACGCATGTAAAAGAAAATAACATCAAGATAATTTAATATAGAATATCGGGTTTCGATCCGAATAAGGTAATCATAATAACATTAGTTTTATATTATAAAAGCCTTGGCCATGAGCTATTTTGAAAAACTTGCACAAAAGCACCTCAATTTTACGTGTTTGCGTATGCCGTCACCTTAATAATTTGTCACTTAATTTTACAGTATCATACAAGTTGTAACTGTCATTTAATACAGCTTGTTTTAAGTAAATTCAATTTGTCACACTTTTATGCTTACCATGAGGTTAATTTATAAGCTGAATCGAAATGTTCAACGGCATATCTTTATATCAGTTTTCTAAATTTGGGTGAGTAGGTACTATATTCTTTTAATCATTTATTATTACACGCAAAGTAATATTAAGATGTAAGATCAATTATCTTCTTTTTTCCTGACTTCTGAATATTATGTAATTTCAAAAATAAACGCTATTTAATTAGACAGATGCTTAAAAATAATAAATAGTTTAATAAAGATGTCCCTATGTTACGTCATAGAGTGTTCTCTCCATACATGGCTAAATGCGTATATATAATAAGTTTTAAGCGAGCTTTACTAAAAGTTATTATTCAAAAGATTACAGTTAATACGTATTACGATTTAAGTGTGCTTAAAACTTGGTAAAAATGAGTGTAACCATACCTCCCATACGACTTAGTATTTAATAAGTAGTTTTGCTATGTATGGAGTTAGCAATCTATCTACTCATTTATGGTTATGTAAATAAATGTGGAATAGTTTAGTGCAAGGGACCATACTGTCGATTTACAAGGATCATTTTTTCTTTCACTAATAGGTAGTGCATATTGCGTAGTTTTACGAGTAGATAGAACTAGTAACTCCATATCGACAAAGTGGTCCCTTTGTCTGTACACAAATTTTGGATACGTAATGCTTTTAGGCGACGATGACTTGCAGAGCGTTGATCCTGATTGCCGTGATGCTGCTAATGGCAGCCGTTTGCGAGGCAGTTATGGTAAGATGTGGAAATTAATACTTATACCGAGCACAATTATACTAGGACCACAATTTACTCTTAGACTATTCAACCGACCGGACCGGCCATGTCTGTCATTTTCATACAAAAAAGTCTGCCAATTTTTGCGGGGGAGGGGAACGTCAAGTGTATGCAAAACATCAAAATGGCCACGTCAGATAAACGTCAGTTGATACAATGAGTATGACCACTGGTCATATATTTTCAGCCGAGGGGAACGCTCTAATAAATGCTCTAAGTATTTACTAGTTAAGACTGGATTACTAATTAAAGTCACGTTCGATTACTGTATAGTCGTCATCATAATGTTAATGGGATCCTTACTTGTGGCATAATGCGGACGACACTCAGTGATGAAATTGGCTATGTAAGTTACACTTGAGCACATATGAGGAGGTCATGATCTCAACGTGATTACATACATGTTTAGTGTTAAGGCCATTCCACGATACGGACAAGCCACGCCCATCCATTAGAGACACGTTTATGGCTCCCGTGCACGAAAGAAAGAGATGCAGCGCTCTTAAGGGTCAGATTTTTTGACCAAATAACAATAAATAAGCGAATCTATAAAGTTTTGTCTAATTTTGCTTCTGTGACTTTTAAGATAAACCATAATACCATATTATTTACTTAGTTATATTGCTTAATCTCTAATAGTTTACGTAAGCTAAGAAAAATAAGGGGAAAAAGGACCCAACTTCGGATTTTTTTTCTATCGAGGCACGGCAATCGTGTTTCGGCTTGTGCCAAAAACTAGAGTATATAGTCTAATAATATATATTCCCGCTTCGTCACTAGAGCGTTTGAAAAAACCTATAATTTTTCAAAGTAGCCCCTTAACACGTAAGTATTACGAGGCTATTAAAGTGAAATAATTTTAAACAAAAAAAAAGAACCGACTGCACTTAGGATCCGCTATTCCAAGAGGAAGTGGCCGAGTTGCTGTAAAAAATAGTGAAATCACTATAGGTGTGCCTATAAAAGTTGAAGAGTTCCCTCGATTTCTCCCGGATCCCATCATCAGACCCCGACTTGGTGACAATGGGACCATCTAGGGGATATACCCGTTTAATTTTAAAAAACAATTTGAAAATTGGTTCACGATTCACGGAGATATCGTGTAACATGCACACAAAAAAAAATATGATAAAAAAAGAGATGACAAATAAAGAGAACAAAAAAAAAACCTGTCGAATTGAGAACCTCCTCCTTTTTTGAAGTCGGTAAAAAGGTTCAGGTAAGGGTGCATAATACGTGCAACCAAGTCTATAATGAAAATTTTCACTCAGCACACACCGACCCCTCAGAAATAATTTATATTTTTTTACAGGTTGATCCTACTATCAGTCGGTAAGGGGATAATGATTTTACTTTTTAACTAAATACCGATCATTTGAGGTCCGGAGTTGATTACCTCGTTCAGAAGAGTTTAAATTTACAGTATATTTGATTAGTTTAGCCATACACCCCGATGCAACACCCTGAAATAGCATTACTCAGTTAGATAACAAATATGAAAATACTAGTGTAAATAGTAGGTATAACTAGTATTTTCATATTTGTTATTATCGAACGAGCGGAGCGTAAGCGAAGATCGTTCTTACAAACAACAACTGTCACCTGGCTACTGGGACGTCTCGGCATTTGGATGGCTTTTTGATTTAGATAGTTTGTCCGACGATAACTTTAGTAACGATTTTCCGATCTTTATGAAATTTGTTGGGGTTGTAGCAGAGACCAACAAAATTTGCGAGTTCGTATATGAGCTGGATTGAGACGGGGGTTCTGAAATTAGAAGGCCTAAAAAGGTTTTGTAAAGGGGTCCTGTTACATTGGTCATCTTATTTGCTACTTTTACGAGCAAGTATGGTTGAGTTTGGTATCAAACGAAAGGTATTGATTAACACTCTCGTCAAATCCTTATTAACTGCTTACTGTTTCATAATAATAAGCAACATAAAATTGATTTCAAAAATATTTTCAATTATATTTTGATTTTGGTGTAAGTATTTTGACAACTGACTTTTTTTTAATTTATTAGAGCTTTGGCTGCTAGGGCCATCAGCATACTGACATTAACACATTAGTTAGAGAATAGACGCATAATGATGATGACCGAAAGCTATATAGGTGGTTCACAGATGAGAACGACATGTCAAAGCAACAGAGTGAGAGGCATGTGAGAGGTGGATTTAAATTTAGATGAGACAAAAACTGTCAAATCTGAAGCGATATCGTCGCAGTAAAATTTTGCGCATCAACCGCACAATTTAATATGGACGTTTAGTTTTACCGTGATGGTTAGTTAAGAAAAAAATACCCGATACCTATTTTTGGTATTTGTAGTAATTCTACTATAGCACATTTATGGCGAAACACAAGATTCGCGAGTTCACAGTTCGGGGCGAACTACTAGTGTAGGTATAATAATAATTTTAAACAAAAAAGAACCGACTTCACTTAGGATCCGCTATTCCAAGAGGAAGTGGCCGAGTTGCTGTAAAAAATAGTGAAATCACTATAGGTGTGCCTATAATAGTTGAAGAGTTCCCTCGATTGCTCCAGGATCCCATCATCAGACCCCGAGTTGGTGCCAACGGGACCATCTGGCGGTTATAACCGTTCGATTAAAAAAAAATTGAGTAACATACATACAAAACAAAAATCAGTTGAATTGAGAACCTCCTCCTTTTTTGAAGTCGGTTAAAAAGGCTTCTTATTGTGATTATTTTCCTATTTATACGTAATTATTTAGGATATTTATTCTAAAAATTCGCTTATTCGCTGTGTGCATGATTGTGGCGCCATCTCTTGGGCAGGTGGTCAATCTCTTTTTTTCCTTTTTTATAAATAGGTTGTATTCCTTGCTTATATGAAATGTAACTGGCTGATTCACTATTTTGACAGCAGACAGGGGATTTGCAGTTTCATTTATTGTCACATTGAGCACTGCGATCGTTCTCGTTACCCCCACCATGCACTTCGCACATAGCGAATAGCTGTTAATACAATGAAGAACACTTAAACCATTTTAACCATGAGGGCTAAAAGAGAAGGGAGTCCGTGAATATCACGATATTTCTGAAAAATTCAATATCAGGCAATATTGTTATATATACAGGGTTTAGGTGAAAATGTCAGTAATTTAACGAGATAATCTGTAAAAATTTAACCATTTGAGACTTGCAATCTTAATATAAAAAATGTTTTATTTTTACCTTTTTGCTACTTACTCTGAGAATTAAACAGAATAAGGTTTTTCAAGCGTCAATAAATAACAATCATGTTTTAATAAGTATATACATTTTTTTCACTAAAATGAAGGTGTGTCGTTGTAACAAAAATAATTGGAAATCACAATTACTCTAAATATCTTTAAAAAATTAGTAAAATAATCAGTAAATAAATATTGTATAATGTTCGCCTGAATTTTAAGGAATTAAAATTTTTGCTTTTTTGCAATAGTTATTCTACAGACCCCGTCATCAATAAAGACATTAGAGATAGATCCGTCATTACCAAAATTTTTAAACTATGAAATCAAATTTTTAAACAAGGCTGATATAAATGATGTTGTCTTCCAATACAAATATCATTTATAAAGTTCTCGGGGTACCAATAATACATTCTATATCTTCAATGGAAGAGTCTCATTTGAAATTTGTAGTTTTTTTAACGAGGTTTCTTTTCCAGTGCTCGTGTGGTAAATGAACCTTCAGGTGTAAGTAAAGCAGTGATTTTTTTAATGAAATTAATATATCTAGTCCCTATGTACATATATCACATACTTGGTATTTTTCTTTTGTATAGAGCGGCATCAGTATTCATGACGCATTGCGCCAAGTACTTATGTAAGTAGATAATATACCTATTAAGAGTTTTGTCAAATCTATTTACAGTGTGTAAATCTAATACGGGCGAACCTTTTAACGGTGGTTTACATAGGTCATACTGAACAAGTTCCACTATGGAGGTAACCCCAAAATCTCAAAAAAAAATTTGGATTCCTCATACAAAATGTCGACACCCATGCGACAAAATGTATGAGTGTGGCAAAAAATACCGCGATTTCGGGGTAGGCTCCATAGTGAAAGTTGTTCAGTATGACCTATATAGAGGTAAACTACTGTTAAAAAGTTCGCCCGTATTAAATTTACACATTGTATATGAAAAATTTAATACATTCTCTACTTTTGTTTCTACAGTATTAAACTGCTCATCGAGACGATTTTAAGTGAATGAGGTTACGGCATTTTATCACAGAGTTTTTATAATAAACCCTGGTATACATCCATATTCAATAAACAAGTCAATCTGGCCGCTAGAAGAGAGTATACAGGGCGATTTTTTAATCGTGATTCAAGTCAATCAAACCTGAATCTATTCATGATTTTGAACAACTTCTAAATCGTTTTAAGGGAATAATTGGTATCGTATTCTAATTATAAAAAAGTGAGTAAAAAAATTGTCGCGAAATTTTTTTTGGTTTTGTATGGAGGGTTGACCAGCTGTGACGACGTGTCCCATACGTACCAAATTCGCGGGTATTATTCTATGATTATTTAATTTACAGGGCTCGTCTGGTCGAAGAAGATCAAGTAAAGCAAGTAAGTACTCTGCCTAAACGCAAAAATATTGTAATAATAACAAATGGATGCCGTTATATTAGACGTCCTGTTTTTCACTCAATAGCCCAGTAATTAGTCCATAGGTACTGCCTAGTCCATTTCTAGACTCCATTAACTCTCAATAGTCCTTACACGATAGCGGGTGCTGTCTCTGCGTGCGTCCCATGACACGGGCAGGGGCAGCATCCGCTTAGTGTACCCCTCACTTTTCATTAAATTGTCGAAAGAGCCTCTGCGCGTTTGCTTCGGCTCCGCATACGCCTTCCAAAGGTTCGGAACACCATTGTTCCGTGGTCGGAAAAGACTTACAAATATTAAATTAGGTATTTATAAGAGTGATGCTCGTATTTCACTAGATCTGCTAGGGATTTGCATTGCAATATTCTACGAAATAACTTGATTTGCTTCAAGATCTATAGATGGCAGCACTATCTATGTCGTGTCGTTATACCTACCAGAATCCCGTAAGTGATTTGGATAGGATGTGCAAATTGTGCAAGTAGGTGTCGGGTCAAATCCGGCCTCCAAAACTAAAGGACTTGGCCACTGTTTTGTGGTTGATAGTGTGTGTGTTTGAGATCTATTTTAGGTAGGTACATCGGATACAGATGTCGCTATTACCAATGAGTTGTCTCCACAGTTGCAATGATTACATTTGTTGAGATACATAGAGGACCGTCAGGTGTAATTGGTAGCATCGTCGGCAATCCATATGAAGTACGCGGCAGGCGGCAGCGGCGGAGCGACGGAGCGAGGCGCGGCGGAGCGACGGAGCGAGGCGCGGCGGCGGCGGCGCCGGCGCGCGGGCTCCGGCGGCGGCGCGCGACCAGCAGCGAGCGGCTTCCCGGTGCTCCGTAATTCCGTATGCAGCTTGAAGAGTCACGACGGTGACCAGTGTCTTTACCAGACCTATCGCTGCCAAAACTGTGGAGTCGTGGGACACTTGAAGAAAGTGTGCAGAAATACGTGGCTTAATAGTATGCAGTGTGACGGTAATTCGGTCGAGGAATGTTGCGAGGAATGCCAAATGTACAATCTAAGTACGTAAATACCAAACCGATTGAATTGAATGTAAGTTTAGGAGGTGTTCCCGTAATTATGGAGTTATTCTGGATCGGGTGCAAGTGTGATTTCACGGAGAATGTACACAAAATTGTTTTTTTAAATATAAATTGCAAACAATATTTAGAAATAAAGGAAAAGTAGAAAAATCCACTGCCTCAGGCGAGACTCGAACTCGCGACTCTGGGAAACATGCCCATCGCTCTTCTACTTTTCCTTTATTTCTAAATATTGTGGTATCGTTAGCAGACGTTCTGCTTAATACAAAAATAAATTGCAAAGTTGTAATATTAAAATGTGTCTTTACGACGGCTATAAAAATCTCACCCCTGGTGGTTTTACCATATTTAGATGCTAATTATGAGGGCCGCACGGAGGCCATTACTATATTTGTGTTGGAAAACGATAGGCGTGGACTCCTAGGGCGAGACTTTATGGCTGCATTTGATTTAGAACTATGTACTCGTACTATGTACGGACTAGCAAGCGCAGCGTAGGACGTCCATTCACAAGATGGACAGACGACCTTATGAAGGTCGTCGGAAGACGCTGGATGCAAGTCGCATCCGACCGATACTTATGGAGGTCCAAAGGGGAGGCCTATGTTCAGCAGTGGACGTCTTATGGCCGAGATGATGATGATGATGATGATGACTCGTACTAAGTTAAATAAAATAAATGATTGTAAACACGATGACATTAGCAAGTTACTGGAACAATACCGTGATTTATGGCGCGACGAGCTCGGATCATTTAATAAATTTGAAGTCACATTAAAGCTAAAAGAAAATGAAATTCCGAATTTTTTTAAGCCCCCTAGCTTTGCCTTAACAGACAAGGTAGAAGACGAATTAGACCTCTTGGTAACGTTAGGTATTCTAGTACCGGTTACTCATTCGCAGTACGCCACCCCTATACTTCCCGTTCTAAAGGAGAATGGTCAGGATAGCTGGCTGGCTGGCTGGATTCAGTCATATTAAATAAAAATTTTATAATCGACAAATATCCCTTACCTCGGATCGAGGAGGTGTTTGCCAAAATAGGAGCTGGGTAACATTATAGTAAAATTGATTTAAAAAACGCGTATAATCAATTCCCGTTGTGTAATTCGTCGCAAGAACTTACTACAATAAATACCTCTAAGGGTCTCTTTAAATGAAGGGTACACGGAAAGAACATTTCTAGTCACTTTGACAACATTTTGAGTTATAGCGATTTAAAATTTTGGAATGATTCAATTAACCATACCTATTTTCGTAACTAGGTGGTTTGTATGAATTAAAAAGTGGATTTATGTTAAATATTCCAGCTGTGACAGAAGTTGTTGCTAATAAATAGTTCATTGCAAGCTCTACATTTTGATACAAAAATCTCATTTTACGAAAAAAGGGACTAGACATGTTCTTTCCGTGTACCCTTCAAATACACTAGATTAGTCTATGGACTAGCCCCAGCACCGGCCATTTTTCAAAAATCGATGGAAACGCTTCTATCTGGAATCGAAGGGGTAAGTTGTAGGCTTGACGACATATGTGACATATGTAGGTTACGAGAAGTTCTATCTAGGTTAAATGAAGCGGGTCTGAGACTACAACAGGAACAATGTGATTTTTTTTTACGTATTTAGGATACGTTATTTACAAAGAGGGCTTGCATACGTGCCCAGATGAGGTCAGGGCTATAGTTAACGCACCGCAACCAACAAGTATTACAGAGGTAAAAAGTTTCCTAGGTTTGGTGAACTATTACAGGAATTTCATTCCTAACGCGTCCCCATTATGAGTCCGCTGCACGAGGTGACGAGAGCGGGCGCGGAGTGGCTGTGGAGCCTCCGGCGGCCGCGCAGCCCGTGCTCGGGCCAGGCACCAGTTGCGCCCAAGAAAGCCAGTAGATTATAAGATTAGATAATATTTTGTATGCCAATAGGCAAAACACAGAGCACCTTTGTAAATTAAGACCCTATTTCGTACCACCTGTGTTATAAACAAACAAACAAACAAATATTAGGACAATCTTACACAAATCAACCTAGTCCCACAGTAAGCTCAATAAATCTTGTGTTGTGGGTACTAGGCGACGATATATATAATAGATAGATATAGATAAATACTTAAATACATAGAAAACATCCATAACTCAGGAACAAACATCTGTGCCCTGACCAGGATTCGAACCCGGGACCTCCTGCTTCATAGGCAGGGTCGCTACCAACTAGGCTAGGAGGCCGTCAAACACAAATAAACAAACACAACATACAACAACAAATAAACAAAAACAACACACACATACAAATAAACATTTAATAAAAAAAATAATTATTAGAAATGTATTAAATTTAGTAATTAATAATGTATTCTAATTGTTAACAGGATTCAAGACTAGTGTGGGAGGAATGATGTGTATACGTGTACCTATACTACCTATAGATATGTATACGCTAATGCGCTTGAGCCGATACCCTGTTAAACCAGCAATAAATCAGCTGTTGCAATACACGGTCGTTTTACTTCTATACATCTCACACATGTGGTGATTTGGGTGTTTTCTTAAGCAACTCAAGCATTTTCTCACGAAAATCACTAATTTGATGGAGGGGACCTGATGATGATGATTGTTTTGATGATAACGATGAAGATTTTTTTAATGTAGGATGTTCAGCGATTACTCGTAGACCCCTGGTCCGATTTGAATAATTCTTTATGTGTGTGAAAGGAACTACCTCGAAGATGGTCCCACATTAATCTGGTGCTGTTCTGATGATGGGATCTATGAGCAACTGAGGGAACTCCTCAATTTTTAAAGGCACGTGTATGGTGATTGGGGTGTTTTCTTAAGCTACTCAAGCATTTTCTCACGAAAACCACCAATATTATGGAGTGAACCTGATGATGATGATTGTTTTGATGAGAATGCTGAAGATTTTTTTTCTAATGTAGGTAGATGTTCTGCGAATACCCCGAGACCCGTGGTCCGATTTGAATAATTATTTATCTTTGTTTGAAAGCAACTACCTCGAAGATAGTCCCACATTAATCTGGTGCTGTTCTGATGATGGGATTCATGAGGAATTGAGAGAACTCTTCAACTTTTAAAGGCACATGTGTTTTGGGTGTTTTCTGAAGCAACTCAAGCATTTCCTCTCGTAAACCACCAATTTGATGGAGTGGACCTAATGATGAAGTCCACATATGATACGTGGAACTTTCCTTAGATTGAATGGGGTATTATGAACTTTTTGATATCTCTTTACCGGTTATTACGAGTGTATATTATAACAAAATTTGCCGTGTTGAACTAGGACCGTGTGGTGTAACATGGAAGCACGTCGGACCGGCAATCCGAAGGTCTCAGGTTCGATTCCTGTCGTGCTCCAGAGTTTTCAAGCGTTGTTTTTTTCATTATATAATAGATATCTGTTTCCAATAGCTAGGGATACACGCATAGATGTGTCCGCCGGATTTGTTCGACGGATATATCCGGCGGACAGATCCGTCAGTTATGGTGCGAATTGGACACGGATTTATCTGCGGACACATCTAAATAGCGCCATACACGGACGGATCTGTGCGCCGGGCATATCCGTCGGACAAATCCGGCGGACATATCTGTGCGTGTATCCGTAGCTAATTTGTGATATTCCAATATATTCAGAGATCCACGCATTTTTGTCAGTAATAAAAAAATCTTATACCTATTTTTTTCAGCAACGCCTCAGTGATCTCCGGTCCGAAGCCTATGACCGCGTTCAGAAGAGTTTAAAGTAAGCATATTAAGAATATCTGATTGTTTTGTTTGTGGCAAGCAAGCATACGTCCCACGTGATGGTAAACAGCTAACGTGGACGCCTGTAACTAAAGGAGAATTAACTGCTTCCCCCATCGTCAATACGCTGTATCCTTACTCACCGCAACGTGATTTTTTTTTCACATTTTAGTCGGTTCAATTTCCAGACGAAGCAAGTAGTAATGATTGGTAAGCAAGTAATTCTTAGAAAATCTTTAAATGCAGAATTACTAACTTTTTAAAATAACATAAAGCCTTCTTTCAGCAAAATATCCCATCTACAATATTTAAGGTACTTTTCCTTGATGCCCCATAGTCTTGGGACGCCCTGTATATACATATATTATATATATATCTCCTACATCTTATACTCGTAATTTATATTTTGTTTCGCTCTTAGGGCTCAGATGGATGCTGAAGATAACATAAAGGTAAATCAATTATAGGTTGGAGTTGAAACTGTAGGTCCATGGGGTCCCAGCGCCCACAAGTTTTTTGCAGAAATCGCAAAGCGTCTGGTTGATGTAACTGGTGACCGAAGAGCTGGCGGTTTCCTCGCACAGCGTATCAGCATTGCGATACAACGAGGAAATGCCGCCAGCATCCTTGGTACAATGCCGCAAGGGCCTAGTTTAGATTTGAGCTAGTTATTAATTTAGTTTAAGCATAAGGCCGATTGCTGTGGGCAGTGTAATTCGGCGTCTTACAGCAAAGTTGGGGTGTCAATCTGTGAGAGATGCCATGTCGCAGTATTTGCAACCGCAGCAGATTGGTTTTGGTACGACGAGGGGTTGTGAGGCGGCAATACACGCCACTCGGTCTTTTGTTTTAGAGCGTGATAATATGGATAGTGTAGTGGTCAAGGTTGATTTGAGGAATGCCTTTAACTGCCTGGATAGGGACACTATGTTAAGGGAAGTATTGGAGCTTGTGCCCTCTCTATACCCCCTTTTGTACCAGTGCTACTCTGCCTCTACTAATCTTTATTTGAAAGACAGTTTGGTTTTGTCACAGCAAGGGGCGCAATAAGGTGACCCTTTGGGTCCTCTGTTATTTTGTCTGGCAATACAAAGAACCATTGTCACGCTTAAGTCTTCGCTTAACGTGTAGTACTTAGATGATGGAACTATAGGTGGAAAGCCGGACGAAGTCGTGGAGGATCTAAAGAGATTAATACCAGCCTTGAAACAGATGGGCCTGGAGGTTAACCCAATAAAATGCGAGCTGTTTACATGCGGACCTATAACAGAGTCGTCTTTAAATGGTTTGAAGACTTTATTGCCTGGGGTGAAGACGATCGAAAAGTCGGGTTTTTCTTTGTTGGGGGCGCCCATTTTCCCTGACGGAGTCAGCGCTGCTCTACAAGTTAAGAAGGATGCTCTTGTGGCAGTTCGGGACCACTTACACAATTTATCATCCCATGTCGCCTTGACTTTGCTACGGAATTGCTTTGCCACGCCTCGGATGACTTATATCCTTAGAACATCTCCGACGTGGCAATTTGTTAGCGAAGCGAGGGATATAGATCGTGAGCTCAGGGTGACCTTGGAGTTAATTTTGAATGTGGAGCTGAGTGAGTCGCAATGGCTACAGGCTGCTCTTCCCGTTCGGTATGGGGGTTTAGGGATCCGGGCGGTTGAGGGGCTGGGACTTATCGCGTTTCTTGCGTCGGCTCACGGGGCTGCGGATCTTGCCACTCGCATTTTCCCTGTTCATGGTGGCAATTTTCCGGTCCCGTTAGTTTCTGATGCGCTTGCGATGTGGTCGAGCACTGTCCCTGGCGATAAGCGGCCTGACAATCCTGCCGTTCAAAAACAATGGGTCGACTTGTGGAGCAAGCACGTTCAGGGCTCGTTGTTGAGTGATGCGTCGGGAGCGAATCTGGCTCGCCTTAAGGCCCTAGAACGAGCGGAGTCTGGAGCATGGCTACATGCCTTACCTTCGCCTCAGCTTGGAACGCTCCTGGATAATGATTCCTTGAGAATTGCAGCGGCTCTTAGGTTGGGGGCGAGGGTATGTCAGGCTCATCGTTGCCGGTGTGGGGTAATGGTTGAGGAAAACGGCCACCACGGTCTCAGCTGTCAGAGATGTGCCGGGCGTTTCCCGAGGCACCACTCGATTAACGAGATTGTGCGGAGGGCCTTGGTGTCGGCAAACGTACCATGCGTCTTGGAGCCACCGGGGTTGAGTCGCACGGACGGGAAAAGGCCAGATGGCCTGACTTTAATTCCATGGCGGATGGGGCGCTGTCTTTTGTGGGATGCAACGTGTGTTAGCACTTACGCTGCATCCCATTTGAGACATACCATGGGTTGTGCGGGTTCAGCGGCGGAGTCTGCGGCAAAATTGAAGCACGCAAAGTACGCCGCTTTAGAATCCGCGTATGACTTTGTGCCGGTAGCCATTGAGACCGCTGGACCCTGGGGTGCAGAGGCGCTCAGTTTCTTCAGGGAGTTGGGGCGTCGTTTGCGAGAGAGGGGCTGCGATCCACGCTCGGGGTCGTACTTGATTCAGCAGGTCTCCATTGCTGTTCAGCGGGGAAATGCGGCAGGAATAATGGGGACCTTTGAGCCGGGTGCGATTCAGAATGGGCTGTGCTAAAAAATATACTTTTTAATTTAACTTTATTTTTTCAGTTTTTTTGTTAAATTTTTTAAGTTGTGTGTTTTTTTTAGTATAGTTTGTGGTGCATTGTAAACGATTTTTAGATTAAGTTTAGTGGTAATTTTAAGTTGATTTTATATGTATTGTTTTGACATGTTTTTAATGGAATAAATGAATTATTTAGTTTAGTATTTGTACTGTAGTACCTCTGTATATTTAATTATGTAAATAAATGTTTTGATAATTATAGGTTTTGTAGACATTACCTAGAAATGTGGGACCATTCCCCGTGGGTTTTGTACAAATGTGGAGGTGACGCATGGAAGGCATAAGTTGGAGAGAAAGAATAACGAATGAGGAGTTACTGCGAAGAGTAAATGAAAGAAGAGCGATCCTAAAAACCATCGAAGGGGCATTCCACGAGACTGTCGCTTACATAACGCAATTCTTCTAATACTTCTGGAAATGCTGAGTAAGCGATGTTGGGTCAGGTAATATTTCATGACTTGGCTAACAAATTGGCAGTATATTCTCGAGATTCACGTATTTTATTGAGGTAGCTGCCATACAAGGTAAAATCGTTATGTAAGCGACAGTCTCGTGGAATGCCCCCGAAGTTAGACGCGGAAAAATGATTGGCCATTTGATACGACACGACCAATTCTTCAAAACTATTTTGGAAGGAAGGATAGAACGCAAGAGAGGTCGAGGCAAACCCAGATGCAGCTGCATGGACCAAGGGAAGGAAAAAGCAGGAGCCGTCTCTTATCAAAAGGTCAAGGAACTGGCGCAGGATAGAAGTAGATGGAAAATACTCCAGAGAATCACTTTTAAGTTGATGATGACAATGAGACATTACCAGAACAATCTGGAGTAAATATGTCCGTCAACTCCTGCAACATTCCCTACGATGCTTAACTTTGCCAGGCTTGAAAAAAAGTTATTCTCTATTCTCTATTTCTACTCAATCTTTAATACATAACTATTATTCTTAATAATAATCGTACCTCCATCTCAGAAATAATATGTAATTAAACATCTGTTTTGTGAATAACACCATGTTTTTAAAGCCAGGCAAAGTTAAGCATTGTAGGCATGTTGCAGAAGTTAACCATAGAGTAACTTATATAGTAGAGCAGCACAGCCTAAGAACTTTTTGAAGCTCAAGCATCGTTTTCGGACAGATGGCGCGATTGACTTGAGCTTCAAAAAGTTCTTGGGCTGTGCTGCTCTCCTACTTATATACGTTACTCTGAGAGTTAACGGTACCTACGTAGTTATAGTTGAATTATCGAGAGCGTGGAATTGCATATGTAGTGGTTGTACCGTGTTGTGCCTCTTTGTGTGCGGATTCAAATACAGAATGCCTGTACACAAACAATACTACTACATATACAATTCCACGCTCTCGATAATTCATCTATACAAGACATCTTTGATCTGTACAGAGTCGGGGAAATATGAAGCCTGTTGCCCATGGAATCGTTAAGCAGGCGATATCGTAAGTAAAATTAAAAGAAAGCTTAGTTACAAATAATTTTCAAATCTACTAATCTTATGCATTCGTGCAAGCAGAGACTATACGTGTATAGACCACCACAGTCTTAAGATTTTTTTAGGCTCCCAGTCTGAAGTGCCACCTGGACGAGGCCAACAAAAGTTACCGTATAATGTGCGGGAGAGTACTTTCTGTCCCTCAGCGTCATCTAGTTATTTATGGCGTTACTTATTATTACGGTAACTTTGGGTTGTTCTCGTTCAGATGGCGCATTGAGTCTGTGGTGCAAGTTAAGTGAATTAAATAATTAATAAACTTAGGTACTTGGGACAGGAGGTACCTAAATTATAAATTGATATAATTTTGAGTTAATTTTTGTTTTCTTTCTGTTTTCTATTTACTGTTCCGGTAACTTGAATTCGGGTAATTCTGAATGTCGGATAGTTGCAAAAATCACTTAAAAATTACTTATTTATATACAAGCGTGTCATTTATACAGGGTGAATTTTAAGTCGTGAATCGAAATATGTTTTTCTAACTCTATAAAAAACGAACAATTTAATGCCCCGACTCTCTCTAAAATCAAACTAGATTTTTTTATTTTTTTAAATAGTTCCAAATCAACGAGACAATTCAATTCACTAATTTAAATATCTTAATAAGTCGGTGGCATGAAACCGCCATTAAAAGAAAATTAAATGACGAAAAAATTATTAAAAAAAAAAAAAAAACTAGTTTGATTTTAGTGAGAGTCGGGGCATTAAATTGTTCGTTGTTTATATTGTTAGAAAAACATATCTCGATTCACGACTTAAAATTCACCCTGTATTCTAACCCCCTTATTCATAAACGTCTCTCAGGTGTCAACTAGTTAATTTATTTTATTTTATTTTTATTTTATTTTATTTGGGATGCTTACTGCTTAATATACATAGGTTAATCAACTTATCAACTAGATGCAAATTACAAGCTTCCACATATATGTTTTGTCCTTATTTGTAACTTTGACAGTTGTGATTGTTAGAAACAGGTAAAATATAAATTTACTAATTGAGGCTTGAAAGACGTTTATGAACAAGGGGGTAGGTTCATATTGTTCATGAACTGATTCATTAGTTTAATGAAGTTCTTATTTGAAGTGGTTTGTATGGTACTTAGGAAACTTCTGAACGAGGAACACAATCGGGAAGTAAGTAAACGGAGGCATTATTACATAAAATAAAATAGGACTTGTAAGTTATTTAATTTTTATAGGTTTAAAAGGCGTTCCAGTACTCCACTATAAATAGCTGGATGCACTAAAATAAAACCTCAAGCGATAAAGCAAAGTTGTTTTCGTAAAAAAAACTTAATTCTCTCTATTTACACTATAAGCCTCTATGAGCTCTACAAATCTAACCAAACTATAACTTCCATTCTGGACTAAGAGCTACTAGCCACGTCAGATATGACACAATGACGAGAGCAATGAAATTCGTCAGGGCCTATATTTTAACATAATAACAAAAAACATTGCGAACTATTACAGAAACAAAAACAGTTGGCTACAAACTAGGAATTACATTATACGTCGCTTCGGAATGCTTTCCCCCTACAGAAGGCAATGATACAATCTAATTATTTATATAATCTCTTATAATAATTGCATCAAACCCAGAACTCTAGGATTTGTTTTCTTGAAGTGGCTAGCTTTCTTTGACCTCCGCCACTTTACAGCTGCCAGTTGTCCAGCTCTAGAAATAAACATAGTATAGCAAACTGACTAGAGGGGTTTCATTGCTCTCAATATTGTGTCATATCTGACGTGGCTAGCTCTCCGCCTATTCACCAGGGAAATTTAATTGTTAAATTGAATTTAAATAGGTAATTTAATGTGAGTAATTTGTTACATAGAAAAATAATCGTGCCCTTCACAATGCTGTTCGGCAAGCAATAGTGTGAGTACAATGTATAAATGTATTTTTTTATTTTATGTATATTTTTCGAACTCGCGGAGCATAAGCGAAGTGTGTTCTTACAAACAACTCCAGACCGAACTGTCACCTGGCTACTGGGACGTCTCGGCATTTGGATGGCTTTTTGATTTTGATACATACTCAAGCCATTTATTATAAGCGCAAGTTTCGTCAATTGCGTGATTTTGATAGTTTGTCGGACGATAACTTTAGTAACGTCTCCTGATCTTTATGAAATTTCTTGGGGCTGTAGCAGAAATACATAAAATTTGTAAGTTTGTATATACATGAGCAGGATCGATCAAGTGGTTATGGAGCTAGAAGGAGAAAAAAAATCCTCCTTGGGGTCTTATCGTTATATTGGTCAACTCGTTTGCAAGTAAATCGCGAGTTCGAGACGGACTACTAGTAGTTCATCATTCGAATATGTAGTTGATATTTCGTCCCAAATAAACACGCGGAGTACGATTTTTTTTTTGCTTCTAACTTAATGTATATTTTCTGATGCGGAAGGTTCTTAGATGAAATATTAATCATGCAGCTTCCAATCCAAGGTTTTTTTGACCCTGTATAGAAAATCTAACGAAGATGGATTGTCGCGGTAAATGAAGAAGCTCTATAATAAATTAAGTGGCGTGATCAGGTCTGGAATATGACACTTCATCTCCCATTTATATTTAATTTAGTTACATAAGTAAATTGAAAAAATAAGTTATATTAAAACTTATACGATTTTTTGTTATTTTATTTTAGTTATCGCAAGAAAATTGAACTTCCTTTGTTCTAGCTTGGTTCAGAAAGGTCGCGTTTAGTTTGACTCCGTATATTTGTTTGTTTATTTGTTTATGTCATTATATGCATCAAATCTAGTACTTAAGAGGGCGTCGTCCAAAATCAGCAAAACAGCAATCGCCGTTTAGGTTCCTGAGTTCAGAATTCTTAACAAAAATCGATATAATTTATATCATTGTTATAACAAAGAGTGTGTCTACAATTTAAAGTAATTAGTACTCGATTATCATTTGTAGTTTCCTCAATACAATGAAGTAAAGTTGTACAAAAACTGAAAAATACGCTTGTGCGGTTTAGGAAAAACATGAATTAAAAATGCATATTCTTATGAAATAGTAATGATATTTTGAAAGCCAGATAAATGGACTAGAGAATAAAGTGTTATTCATATTTTTCCTTATAAATGCAACGAAGAAATTCAATCATAAACATAAACTTTCGTGAAATTCCCATACATTCGCCACATCAGTCAAATAATGTTTTTGACTCAGATGGCCGGTGGGCCTCATTGGAAGCACACGTGTCGTCAAATTTCGTCCTGTGACATTTCATTTTGACAATTATTCTGACAGAAAATCATATATGTACACGAAAAGGGATACCAGTAACCAGAATGTATTCCAAATGAATAGGGAAAACAAATAGAGACCGTGTGTCATATTAAATTATATTTTTTGATGTTTACAGGTCGTAATATTAGAAAAATAGAACTAACGATTGAATAAAATAAACTTTTCTACCGAATCCTCATAATTCGTTTCGTCGCAAGCTATTTAATGCGAAAAGAGTTTTAGGATTACCTTTTATTTACTGGAGTTTATGTTTATTATGCTGGTCATAATATTACGACATTAAAAATGTAAGAATGTCAATAAACTTGATTGTCAATTTTCTTATGACACAAATTTTGTATTTTTTATTAACAATTTGAATTATTTTACTTAGTATATGCGAAATAATTACCTACCTGTAGGTATATAATATTTCCGCAGTATATGAAAAATGTGTTACCTATTATTTATTGGCCGTTTTACCGACTTATTTATGGCTAAATTTGCTGTAAGAATATAAAAGATTGAGTGCACATGTGATGAGATAAGAAAATAAGATCAAGAAATTAAAATAATGACAAAGCCAGCAGATCTGCCGAGTCTTTGTACACCACATGCGTAATGAAGAATGTCTACGCCTGTAGCACAAACAAATTGAGAGACACGTGAATCGGTGGTCGTTCTTATGGACAGAGGGGCTTCATGAGCTCACGCCAGTTACGCCATGCCTCTCGATCATCTGGAGCGCTCATAACATCACTCCAGGTCGTCTGAATAGTTTATTCTTAACAGAGTGCTGCGGAAGATGAGATCTAAGTTCGTCTCCTGGTAGGACCCAGTTGAGAGCAGTGAATTACGTGATAGTTTTCATCCCGGCGGATTGTGTGCCTGCTAAACTATCTGAAATCTATTACCTTTATACAAAGTACCTACCTATTTACAAAAAATAAAACAATAAACATTGTTGTTTTCTGATTTTAACTTACATACAGTTTATAGAGTTTGTCAGGAAACAGAAGTGTCGTGGTTTATAATATGGAAGCTCATACATTCTACGACACATTTCTTTCCGGACAGACTCTACGGGACAATTTAGTCATAGCTATGAGCAAGAAAGTAACTTCGCGTTCGGAACAGGCGAAATAATAAAAGTAGGTAGGCACCTAAGTGTACAATGTTTAGAAATAAAGGAAAAGCAGAAAAATGCCCATGGGCATGTTTCCCAGAGTCGCGAGTTCGAGTCTCGCCTGAGGCAGTGGATTTTTCTACTTTTCCTTTATTTCTAAACATTGTGGTATCGTTAGCAGACGTTCTGCTTAATACAAAAATAAACCTAAGTGTACAGTCGACTACAAAGAGCTGTATCCACTTTTGGACCTTTATTACAGCGCAATAAGTTGAAAAATTAGATACCTACATCTCTTTGTAGTCGACTGTACGAAAAATTTAGTTTTTATTTCATCAATATTCGGAGAAAATCGACATATTTACTGGACTGAACGAAGCAAGTATACTTACAACTAAAATTTTAAAAGGCAACTATTTAGTTCTGGAGCTAGCCATACTGTAAATTTATCAATCATCTTACCGGTTGGCTTCTTTATGGCGTTGTAAAGCCCATCTCTGTGGTGTAGTAGTGATATGCTGTTCTCGGGAATATTCCCCAGGTGGTACCTCGATGGAATATTCGGGAATTTTGAAATTATTGAATGAATACAAATTGTATTTTAAAACTAAGACCACAAAACTCTTTACTGGAACATCAAGTACAGGTAACTCCACCTAAAATGTTAATTCCTAATATTCCCGAGTAAATTCCCTAGGCTTATTCCTAATGTTCCCGGGAATATTTTTCCTATGTCTTCTCTTTACAGGATATATCCATATTTGCTATGAATGATCGCGCAACCGAAAGCAAAATAGAGGTGATATAAATATTTTTCATGGTTAACCAACCAAAATGGCTAAAGGAAGCTTTTATAGTTGCTTCATACCTTTCTTTTCGTTAGCTCATCAGTCATCGGTCCATGAGTCCGTATGTTGCAGACATTGTATTCTTGAATTATAAAGTGTATTTAAATAATATTTTGACCGAAGGTGTGTTTTGTCTGCCACTACTTTTATTACCAGTTAAATTTCCAAAATAAATTGGTGAATGCAAACTTATCTTTGCCCTTGTTCCGATGTATAGCCAACCAACTGCTTGTCACCCAAATAAATAACACTAACAATAAAGTCATATGAATTTACAGTATCTTTATTAGTTTAGGGTATATTGAGTGGTAAATAAAGGTAACCATGTATTACTTATGGTTTTCGATTTATTTGTCGCGCAAATCAAGAAAATCATAAACCTAGTAAGATAATGTCAGGATGTTGGCTATTGACGAGCTATGTCCATAAAAGAGTACCAAAAGGTGGCCTATTTATAGCCCTGAATTTGACTTATTAAACATTTTTTGATTGGCCAATGTCTCTCATGTTGCTCATGTGGCTAGTACTGTCTTGTATGATTTATACTATAGCATTAAATATCACCGTACCACAAAATGCGCGACAAATAACTGGAAACTGTACGTCCTAACAATATACTTTTTTTTTAAATACTGTAGAGAATTTAATAAAGATTATTTCGTTCATTGGAAGATTTGTTGTGAACTCAACCATTTCTGATAAAAATGTGAAAATCTACAAATCTGGATACAGAATCGGGGAAAGGAGGGTGAACAATCACATGATGACTTGTTTCTATTTCTACTCTTACTGTTAAAATACCAAAAATTTCGGTCGTAGCTTTTACTGTGTAGTAGCCGGCGCGTAGTGCATACTCCTGCTCAAAGGATACCTTTATGAAAACGTTCAAGGTTTCACAAAAAAAAGCGGTATCGATATATTTCAGTTCAGAAAATTTTGGTTTCACTACGGAAACCATATACCGAAGTAAACGGTATGAGGTACATCCCGTTTTAAAATTTTACCTTTATTTTTCGATTATACAGTCCCTGATTCTTTCGGCGAGTAAGGTCAATCCAGACAATTTAAGACTATAATTTTATAATATATCCGTCTGAGACGCCCCCACCCCAAACCCCAACACTGTATGGGAGAAAATCGCTGAGAAATATGATAAATTTAAACAACCGTGGCTTCAATATTGTACTAAAATAAATCCACACGAAAGAAGTACCGTCAATCGCTACAACTTTGGCTATGATGCACAACTTTTCCTGGGTTGAAAAACACGGTTTTCTTCACCAAACAGCTATTTGTATCTTATTAGGAATAAAATATAAATCTGTTTGGGGAAGAAAACCATATTTTACAAGCCAGACAAAGTTGTGCATCGTAGGCAAACTTGTAACAGTTGGCGGTATACGAAAAGTTAGTTAAAAATAAAATTTGAATTTATTGAAAGTCGAATTATTGTTTATTTCATGTTGCGTACTGCGTGTAGTTCGACATGCAGTGCCAAATTACCAATAACGAATATGTATAAATTAAAATAAACATTTTGAAAATCCGAAGATCGAGTCGAAGCGGGCCGGGGTGCAGGCAGACCGAAAAGGAGATGGCGGGACGACTTGGACGCATTTTACACAGAATGGTGGCAAAATTCAAACGACCGGGTCGAGTGGAGAAAAAAAGGGGAGGCCTTTGCCCAGCACTGGGACACTAAATCAGGCTAATAAAAAAAAAAAATTTGAAAATATTGCATAGAAAAATAAAAACCGTAGCTGTAGATATTACGTAGAGTCGCCGTAAAATATATACGAGCGATCAACGTACTCAAAATATCTGAACGTGCACTTTATTGCCTTGATAATAGAGGATTTGTTCAGAAACTTGTGACCACCTGGGCTGCTCCGATATATCCGACATGGCGACTGTCCAATCCGTCCTATTCCTATTACAGCTTTAAATACAGGTCATTTGATTTTACGCCTTATAGAGAGCTGTATAGAGTGGTTATTGGCATTGTCAATCTGATTAAGTGACTTTTATAGGTAGCTTTACAAAAGTCGTATCTCAAACCCTAATATAAAAGTACTAATCATTTCATCAAATCATTATCAAACCAAATCAACTCACATTTCAATACGTCATATGTGACATAAACAGGACAAACAAGGAAAGCAAGATAAAATTGATTATTTCTCTGTCTTCTTGGAATGCAACCTACGGGTTCAGTTTCTCAAAGGAGGTGTAGTCAAACTTATTATGCCAACTTAAAAAAAATAGAGGTGAATGACCTGTCCCCCCAAAAGTGTGGTAGTGTGCGTGAAGTCTGGACATGTGTGCATCGGGGTAATTTGACAGATTCCGAAAATTTACCCTCCTCGATACAGTCTTAAGTTAAATTTCAACCACTTCCCGGTGTCTGATTGAGCTGAAATTGGGTATACTTCCGTAGTTTACATGATGATGCTACTAGGTAGGTACAGTCAGCAATAAAACTGTGTACCAAAAAAAGTTTTGGGAGTTACTTGTTTATCTATGATATTAATAATATATTTGTGTGCAGGAATGGCCTTATCGTAGAACACAATCCGCGCGTAAGTACCTATAGATATTACCTACTGAGAGGTATAGATGTATACTATTGGTAGTATTGGTGCAACCAAGAGAGCGTCTGTGGGCTTTGAGATCATTGAAAGACTGATAAAATATTTAATAAACTAAAAAATATCACTGCCTTGGGAGCGTCTAGATCTCACGACTACGGGAGACCATCCCATCACTATGCCAACAATTGAGCTACTAAGATTGTAATTAGGGTTGCCACCCGTACTATAATATATAGTATCGTACTATATTTTGGCTTGGTGTACTGTTGAATATATGCAAAAAAGACGAAAATACTATATTTTTGGAACGTTTCATGAAGTAACAACAAGGTGTACTATATTTTTTTGATGTAGGTTTGGAAAATACTATATTTATCTCAAAAAAAGGTGGCAACCCTAATTGTAATCTACAAAGGCGGTATGGTAACCTGGGGCCGTATTTTAACTTTAAAACGCGTTTTGATTTGACACGATACTTACAACTTCAATACAACTCCAATGCATTAACTACGCAATACAGCTAGCGCCTAAAATAACGAACATCTAAGTAAATCCTAAACATCTGAATCAGAAATGTCAGAATTTACTTGAAAATAATTCATTGTACAACTCCAATGTTGGTTGATTATGTGTATGTTGGAGTTATGTTTGAGATAGGTTGTGTTTTTATAGTATTGTTGATGAATTTTAAAATTAAAATTCGGCGCCTGGAGTCACAAGTTTAAGTTTCGCCTGAAAAGTATATTTTAATTCCATATATCATAAATCTCTGTTAAATAATAGATTCCTATATGGATGCATTTTTTTTACAACAGAGTGGTTCTTATATTATCCACGACGCTGTGCGCCAGGCGGTAAACGCAGAGTAAGTACAACGAGGATTAGGCCTGTGATTAAAAACTCAATATTTTAATAGTATTTTATTTTAATACAATAGTGACTAAAAGCTTTTCAGTCGAGTACCGTGTTTAGGCCACGAAGCTTGCTAATTGGCCTTAGTAAGGTACGAGATTGAAAAGCTTAATTATGTCACTACTTATTTTATACGCAGGGCGGGCTCCAGCAACAGTGTTATTATTCCCTAAGAAGTCTAAGAACATCCTTTAGCAATAATCTAATGACGTCGTTTGTAGTCAGCTTAATGGCAAATTAGAATGCAGGAGTAGAAAAAACATATAACTTGCACAAAATTATTATAACGCATACAAGTATTTTAAAAGTTGCAGCAATCATAATTTAACAAACGGATCGTGGTTTATTATACCTACTCGTAAGTTATAATTATAACATAGACTTAAAGTTATAGTAGACGGCCATAGTTTAAGAACTTTTTGAGACTCCAAGTATTTAGCGCCATCCAGTTCACAGCGACCTAAATAGAGCCAAAATGCATGAGGTGGCGCTGATTTTACCTCATGCGTTTTGGCTCTGTTTAGGTCGCTGTGAACTAGATGGCGCTAAATACTTGGAGCCTCAAAAAGTACTTAGACTATGGCCGTCTACTATATCTTTAACTCTATGGTTATAATAAAGATAGCTTAAATGCAATAGGTATACAGGGTCTTATAAAAATACTGGTGATCCCTTTAAGGGCATAATTGGTATCGTATTGTGACTAACAAAAGTAGAAGTTTTTTTTCTGACGCGTTATTTTTTTAGGGATATGTTGTCCCAGCTGGCAACCCTCCATACATTTTTGTTACACCTAGTATAAAAACTACAGCGTAACTAAGTATCGAGGCAGACCACACCAGTTTAATGACAGACATAAAAAGCAACAGTTTAACAAAAGATAAGATAAGATAAGATAAGATGTAGGTACATGGTGAAAAATTTACGTATTTTAGTACTTGATAGCCTGAGCTAAACTTGGAGCATTTTGTACCTACGAATGAAAATGAATAAAATTTAACATTGGTTGGTGCAATAATAAGATAATCGTTAGTATTTAATTAACTTTTAACGTTTTCTAGTTGGTAATACTGATTTATTTAGGTGCCAAGATTTTTCATAATCATTCTTGTACACATTAAAATCGAGTGTAGATAAGTTAAACGTGTTCCACTTAGGGTCGGTTGCATCAAACCATATGTCACCGTCAAAACGTTTGCAAATTTTTATTGTATGGAAATTTTCATAGTACCTATCCTTCCGGGTAACGTTGATGAGTCCGTCAAAAGCGGTGCAACTGGCCCTTAGTCTGTTATACATGGGCTGAGGATATTAATAATTTATGTGTAGGTAATGTGATCTATTGGTTGACAGCACATCAGGTTCGCAACGAGACAATCACAATTGGAATGTAAGTCATATTTAATATCCTGAAACAGAGAAATAAAAATAGGGCAAGTGCGAGTGTGTCTCGCGCATTGAGGGTTCCGTAAAAACAACTGCTTTTAACGGGGGAATGATCAATTTTCAAATTTTTTTAATAACTTCAAAAATATATGTTAAAATAATACAAAAACATGTTTGAAATCCTCAGATTAAGCCCGATTATGCCACACAATATAGTTTGCAAAACTTCCTCAATTACCCTCCCCACAAATGCCCCCCATCTTTAAAATGTATAAACTGGCGTTACATACCTGTCTTTGGGTCGCTGATTTACATATGTGTACAAAATTTCAGCTCAGTCGGTACAGTAGTTTCTGAGAAAATTCGCTTTGTGATAGACAGACAGAGTCGCACCATACGGGTTCCTTTAGGGTTCCGTAGTCAACTAGGAACCCTTATAGTTTCGCCATGTTCGTCCGTCCTTCTGTCCGCAGTCTAGCTCAGTGACCATTAGAACTAGTAAGCTGAAATTTGTTTCGCTCCTACCCTGTCGTGTGGGATATCGTTGGATAGGTTTTATAAAAATAGTCAAGGTCTATTATATCTCTTTTTGGATAAAACCAATATTTTCGTAAATAATAGCTCTGAAAGTTCAAAGAAGGGCTTCCCCCCATCTAACTTTTGAACTGTGTCCAAATTTTTTTAATTCGTGGATGTGAGGCTAGATAAGTACTTTCAACGACGTTATCACTCAATGAAAGGACGTAAGTGCCGCGCAGTAAAATGATGTAAGCGCCTCCAAATATCCCTTAATAAATGACCTTTTGAACGGATGTTTTGTAATAGGCAACTACGGAACCCTACACTGAGCATGGCCCAACATGCTCTTGGCCGGTTTTTTTTTACTATTTTGGTACGGAGCCCTAAAAACGATTACTGTGACATCCTTTTTTTCTTTTTTTTTTTCATGTAACAGAACGCTGTTGACGATGCTGTTGTGAATCAGCTACTGGGGGAGGTAATACAATATTAAATACCTATTATTTGTAGGTCATAAATTTAATTTAATTTTAATATTGTATTTAATTAAGGCTTTGTTACTTTTTAGGATTCAATTTGATTATAAACAAATTTAATAAACGTAAAGTAAGGACTATTGGTAGACCAAATCAATCAATTTCAACAAATTAATGAGCTATTCTGAAAAAAATCTAAAAAAGGATGACCCCAAACATGTACGTATTTACACATTAAAAGTTGTCCAGGATTTTGGACTTATTGCTGCGGTTGACGACAGCCTCAACCGTAGAGTCAATAAGATGCTTGGCTATACTTTAGCCAAGTTCGTAGCCTCCTAGCCTAGTTCGTAGTGACCCTGCATATGAAGCAGGAGGTCCCGGGTTCGAATCTGGTCAGGGCATTTATTTGTGTGTTTATCACAGATATTTGTTCCTGAGTTATGGATGTTTTCTATGTATTTACGTATTTATCTATATCTATTATATATATATCGTCGCCTAGTACCTACAACACAAGCCTTAATGAGCTTACAGTAGGACTAGGTTGATTTGTGTAAGATTGTCCTTAATTAATTAATTTATCATTTATACGCTGCTAGTCTCCACGACCAAAAGCGGTCCACCCTAAAAGATTTAAACACCTATCCTATGTCAATGGCTGGTAGAATGTGGTGTCGCGTCGGCGCCAGCCCCAATCATCGCTGAGAAACTTAAAAGTTGGGACGAGAGAGTATCAAATATTGTGGCGTTTCAAACAAGAGGGCTTCCAGGGTCGCAGGGTAGTTCGTCCGGTTTCTTACCATCGTTACGTGCCAGGAGGTTCTAAAAATGCAAAAACTAAAAACTATACTCGTAGTATCCGCAGAATTAAGTGGCGACTGAGTTCATGACGCTTTCTTCTTCTCTCTTGCCGTGGCGGTGCAATTGTGAAAGAGAAGTTTTATGACCTCAGTCGCCAATTAATTCTGCGTATACTACATATAATCTATTCTTTTTTCAACAGAGTAGGCAAGGGAAGATTAATGACCTCTTGCGCCAGTTATTAAAGTAAGTGAGCTAATTGTGAGTAAATATGTATGATGTTACAATTGAAATGAAATGAAATGAAAAATGTTTATTTGGTGTAACATAACATAACAAAAGCAAGGACTATACATACAATTAAAAAAGTTTACACCAAAATATATTATATTTTATTTTTATTTTATTAAATGGTTGCCACTCAGCATGTGTCATGACAGAGTATCCACAACGCTGATATTCAGGGCAACCAAAACAACCAATTAAAAATGCTTAAAATATTTGTAACCGACTTCAAGATTTCAAAAGAAGATGTTTTCAATAGTTTGAATACGGTTGTATGTTCTTTTTTATGTTTATTTCTCCATATTTCCGTCATCTCTGAACAATATTTTTCATTTTTTTGTATGGCATCTAAGACTGCACCATGAATAATCTTTCACCAGCCTCCTGAAGTCAGTATTTTTTTTCCTAAAAATTAAGTAATGTTTTATACTTGAATGTGGATGCAGAGGATTTGCTTTTATTATTAAACTATTTCAAATAATAGTTTTCAAAATTTTCTTTAAGTACATGCGATTCGCAGGATGCGTTTGGAAGAGGAAGACGTTTCCGGTGTACGAGTAAGTTACATTTACATTTAATTTAAATCTAACACCGCGATTTTCGTCAGCAACGCCATCGTATACAATGTGCCCGCGAGAAAACGGATTTTTTTTATCACTTACACAAATTTAAGTCAATTCCAGCAAATAATTTTTTTTTTGCTTTTTTTTCTACTTTTTGTATGTTTTTATACAAAATAAGTAAATGTTCTTGTAAAAATATAGATAAATATCAATTTGTACTATTTTTTTTTGTAAAAACTAGTCTTTCAATGTGTTCCGTGTCACAATAAGGACGTATGGACTAGTTCCCATAGTGGCGACATTGCCGTCAAAAAGGCGTTTTACGCGGAAACACAATAAAAAATGTTTTTATTTTATTTTATAATTTGGTATTAACTCTGAAACCAGGCGAATTTCATAAAAGGTTAATATGACATTTTTGCCTCCAAATGCGATCAAGAATATACTGTTAAAATCTTTCCGTTTCCTCGCGGGCAACGTGTATACAGCCTTGGCCAGAAGTATTGGGCACCAATGCGATTTTCATATAAAACTCGAAAGTTTGGTCCCTCGTTTCCATCCTTTTATTTTATCAATTAATTCAAACTAATAAGGCATGTTTTGTTGAAGTTAGCAGTAACTGCATAGAATATTTGCAATATGTCGCAACGACTTCAATTTTCATGATTGGTACCTTCTGTTTTCATATTTTGTGGTGTAGGTGGTGAAATGTGAAAATCTTTGACTCGTCCTCTGGTTCGACGGAGGTCCGCCATGCGGGGCTCCTATTTCTGGGCAGCATGTGAAGCAACCTAACGAACCTAACCTACCTATACATTGGTTTACTTAATGTGACTATTTGATTGTTAAAAAATTACACAGGAACATTACAATCTGCCTGATTTTACGATCGGCCGCCGAAATAGGTACCTTGAAAGTGTTATTAAATAAGTAAAATTTTCTATATTTTTAAAATAAAATATAACATTTACCGTTACCGTACATTCTTAGAATAGCGAAATAATACTTAACATCAAAATTGTAAACAAAAAACAGCTATGCTCAATACTTCTGTTCAAGGCTGTACATAGACAATGTTTTAATAAATAATCAATTTTGCCTGTATAACTTACATAAAAAAATCGTAAATTATATATTTTTTTTATTTTACCACTGAAACTTAAAGGAAAAACCAGGGCTTGTAACCGTAACCGAAATCCAAAGTAAAAAATCGGTTTGTTTTTTCGTTATTTTCGTTACTGTTATACTCAATCGAAAAATCCTATAATTTGAAGTGAAAACTATAATTAAACATCGGGTTTTACATAATAACCATAAAATAATTAAATATATTGGATCATTTCGGGGTTTTTTGCATTAACCGGTTACAAGCCCTGGGAAAAAGCACTATTTTTAAAGATCAACTCGGATATGCGGTTAATTTATCCCTTTTTTACTTAGTTGGCTGTTGGGACTGTCCATAACCGCGTACAACAAGTGCTGAGGTAAGACATATAAAACGATAAGTTATGTGAAGTACCTATATAACTAAGTTAATTTATTAGTACCTACTTGCATAAGAGTCGTTCATTTTAAAACCATAAAATTATTCGGTTCACAGGACCCTTTTAGCACAAAAAAATGGCGTTCCTTCTTCATATGCAGCTCAGTCTACGTTAGTGTTAAATAAGTCATATTCTTAAAATAAAATTCTTAACTATCCTGAACCCTTATTGTATAATAATATTATGGTTAATATTAATTTGTTTTCAAGCATTAAAATTTTTAAATTTGCATGATATTTCTACAGGGCAGGATAGCCCGGCTAGGAACTAACTAGAGTAGGTAAGTGGATGACATGCCAAAAGGAAAACATAGACAACGCGACAGTAGGTACTTCATGATTTTCAAGTACCCAATATTTTATTTAATTAATACAAAAAAAGTCAACTTAAAACTACCGTACAAAAACATAATACACAAACCTTAAACTTACAAATTATATACATACCTTGTGCAACCCACGTGCAACCTAAGAAGCAATTTTTGACACCTGTCATCTCAGCACATTTTATAACCTAAAATTGATTTTAGGATATAAAATGTACTGAGACGACAGATGTCAAAAATTGCTTCTTAGGATGCACAAGGTATATACAGAGTGTTTCCTGTAACATGAGCAATAAATTAAAACGTAGATTCTACTCCTCAAACAATAAAATATTTGTTCAACAACTTTTAAAAAATATGCATTTTTTAGATTGTCTCTTTTTCATACAAACTAAATAGTATTTTCAATGTACGTTAAAATCCGTCCAATTGACATTGCTTGTCAGCCTTGTCACCCTACAGACATAATCAATTTCGGAATACATTGCGTGTTCGAATAATCTTTAAAGTGAAATAAAAATCAAACCATAAGTTATTTTTAAAAGTTGCTGAACAAAAGTTGTCTGGTTTGAGGAGTAGAATCTACGTTTTAATTTATTGCTCCTATTACAGGAAACACCCGGTATACCAAAACCCTAAGTACCTAATAAATCATTCTTATTGATAGTTCTGGTCCCTACTTTTTAAAGAAATCGTTACTAATAGGTATAGTTACTCGTATTTTATGGCAGTACCTAATGCCTTTATTAACCACGGAAAATAATGTAAGTATACCAGTGGCGGTGGGTCAAAATATTTCTTAGGCAAGCCGATGCTGAGTTGGGTTTATTTCTTCATGAGCTGTACGAAAACTGCTCAGGCGCCTAGACTAAGATTAGGTGGTAGTGCACCCTTCCTAATCGGGTAGCAAGCAGGGACTGCATAACCGGAATATAAAGGTACCTTTATAAAACGGTATGACGTCATACCGCATGTTTCGGTATGATTTCGATAGCGCAACCGATATATTTCTGTACAGAAATATAACGGTACCGCTATTTTTTTCGATACTTCAACCGTTATCATAAAGGTATGGATTGAGGTATATGAGGGTGAGGATGCCCCGCCGACTGACCGGCGACAACCAATCAGCGTTAGTTATTGAGTGCTTGCCCTAAGCACCTATTTTGTTTGTTTTCGTTCAGTGCGGCACATTTTTGAGTTATTCGCTGTTAGCTTCTTGTCGTTAGTTGCGCTTTATTCGCATATGTTTTGTTGATTTTAGGATTTCATAAGTAGTACAAGACACCTTTAACAAAACATTTTCAGTTATAAAAAAAAAAAAAATAAAAAAAAAATAAAAAAAAAAAAAAAAAAAAAAATAAAAAAAAAATAAAAAAAAAAATAAAAAAAAATAATAATAATAATAATAAAAAAAAAACACTGAAATCAAAAACAAATCTAAAATATTAAAAGAAAACAAATAAAATAACAAAGAATTTATAACAAAAATATAACATTCAACTTCATATCTGCACTGATATAATTATTAATATCAATTATCTATTTAATGAATCTACACTAAAAACTTTTCACCAATTTTCAATGTTGAAAAAGACTAAACATTAATTATTTCCAATTATTAGTTATTTGTAACAGATTGATGAGTCAATTGATTTTAAGTCTAATTGAAATCAATTTGCATTGAACTGTTAGTGTTCAATTGTCTCAGAGTACAAAATCACAATCTTCTCCAATGTGCTCGGAAATGTTCACCATACTGTAGCAAAATTAGTACGTGAAGTTCTTCATTTTTTACCACAACGAACTTAAAAAAATACTAGTAGTCCGCCTCGAACTGAGAACTCGCGATTTACTTGCAAACGAGTTGACCAATATAACAAGACCCCAAGGAGGATTTTTTTTCTCCTTCTAGCTCCATAGCGACTTGATCGATCCCGCTCATATACGAACTTACAAATTTTATATATCTCTGCTACAGCCCCAAGAAATGTCATAAAGATCAGAAAAACGTAACTAAAGTTATCGTCAGACAAACTATCGAAATCAAAAAGCCATCCAAATGCCGAGACGTCCCAGTAGCCAGGTAACAGTTCGGTTCGGTCTGGAGTTGTTTGTAAGAACTCACTTCGCATACGCTCCGCGAGTTCGAAAGATCAATAATGTCCTGTCTTAGCGGACGAGAAGTTGCTTGTCAACGCCATAAATAAGAGTATACTTTGGCACCTTACTACATTGTAATAAGGTTCAAAAGTGTATACATATTTTAAGCGTTGACTACTAAAATCCATTACTGTATTGTTTTTTACCTTTTAAACTTTTTTTGCTCTCACTTAACTTCACAAACAATAGGAACACATGGTACTTAACAGGTAAAACCCAAAGCTACTTGAAGGTAATCATTATCAATGGCCCGCAAACTATTGTTTGTTATCTTTATCTGCACGTGCAACTATTTCTTAGTGTTTTCACCGAAGAAAGACGGTGGTCCAGCCAGTAATAATATTTATGAATAACAAAGTAGGTATATTATTATTTCACTTAAAATACTTTTAAATTGTTGCATTGGTCTACCTGTAGCATTTCTTACTAGGGAGTAAATATAAATTAGAGATATTAATATATTTATTTGGATGAACTTTCATATTCACCGACATCGACAAGTAGGTACCTAGTACCTAGTGTACCTACCTGAGGTGCGATTTTTGATTCTCATCGGGTGGCTTATTTGACTTATTTCGTACTAAGTAGTCATCGGCTGCATACAAAAAAAGGCACCGGTGAAATTCAAAAATCACACCAATCCCACGTCTGGTTTTTTTGTACAAACTCATAATGGCTGGTTATCAGAGAACAGAATAATAATAAATAAATAAAATAATAAAAAATGCCATTTATTCCGTAACCAAAGTAAAAAACATAACTTAATAATTAAATTACAAAATTATTTTAAGTATACATTTTTGTTTTATTTCTTAAATATATGAAATTAAAAATATGAAATTAAAATTTGGTTAGGACCCCTTACGGGTAAAGGCCTCCTCCAGCTCATGCCATTTTGCTCTATTTTGTGCGATGTTAGGCCAATCCGTTTCGATTTTTTTAAGGTCGTCAGACCATCTGGCGTTGGGCTTACCGCGTCTGCGCTTGCCGTCTGGTCCTTTCCACATTGTAGCCACCTATGTCCATCTCTCGGCGTGCATTCTGGCCACATGACCTGCCCATTTCCATTTTGACTTTAAGCTATATTCTAATGCGTCTATTATTTTAGTCTTCGCTCTAATGTCACTATGTCTAATCTTATCCTTAAGTTTTATTTTCATAATGTTACGTTCTACGGCTCTTTGGCATTTTTGAATTTTGTCTTTTGCGTCTTCAGTATATTTCCAAGTTTGGCTGCCGTAAGTCATAGTAGGGAGTAGGCAAGAGTCTATCACTTTCTTTTTCAATTTTAGCGGAAGATAACTTTTTAGAACCTCTTTCTTACTCCAGAACGTATTCCAAGTTTTCTTAATTCTTCGATCAATTTCTTCTAAGTTGTTTGTTGGATTAAATGAAAGTTGTTTACCTAAATATACGAAGTTTTTTACGTATTCAATTTCAGTGCTTTCTATGACAATCGGTATTTCGTTGAAGTTTGTCATCAATTTAGTTTTTTGTAGGTTAAGTTCTTTGTAGGTTTTTTGTAGGTTAGGTAATCTTCCACTTTTTATTAGTCGCGCAATACTATACCAAATTACTGTGTACATAAAAAAATCAGTTCCATATCCGCATCGAGTTAATATCAATGATCGATTCAATGTACCTACACTATAAACTCTTTCACGAAATTTCAACTGAGGAAGACTAAAATGAATTCACTACAATTATCGCCGAGCGCGCCTCCGTGACCTTGAGCAAGTAGATACTTGCCGGCTACCTGCCCCGCGCCCCGCATCCCGCACCCTTGGTCAGTTGCTTTACCGCCGCAAACAAGTACCTGCCTCGCAAATTCTGCGATGAAAATAACGATACCGAAATCATAACGGTATAAGTATCGCTATATTAAGGTATAAGTACCGTAACGAAAAAATTGCGATATCGTAATTTTATTTCGGTACCGTACCGCAATATTTCAACCGCTATAGCTCTACCTTTAAAACATTGCGGTATCGTAATTCTATACCAGTACCGTAACGCTTATACCGTAACGAAATCAGTCCCTGGTAGCAAGATTCGGCATATACAGGGGGTAGCACCTTAAAAAGTTATGACTTTTTGTATGGGACACTATGAGCCAAACCTGGAGCGTTCGGAATGCAGCCAACTTTTCGGGTACCAAAAAAAGTCAGAAAATACCTCATCGGGTAGCAAGATTCGACATATATAGGGGGTAGCACCTTAAAAAGTTATGACTTTCTGTATGGAACACTATGAGCCAAACCTGGAGCATTCGGAATGCAGCCTGATTTTAGGGTGCCAGAAAATATCGAAAAATACCTCATCGGGTAGCAAGATGAAACTAATGCCAAATGAAAGTACCAATCATCCTGTTAATAAAAAAAATTGGTAGTCGGTCCTAAACCTGGAGCATTTCAAATGCAGCCAACTTTTCTGATCGAACAAAAAACTCATCTGATACCATTACAACGTAGAAATGGGCCCAGAAGATGGTTCAAAAAACATAAACAAGCTTAATTTGATGGAATTTAAAAAAATACCTTATTGAGTAGTACGATAAGATATACGCCAAACGAAAGGACTTATCATCCTGTTAATAAAAAAAATAGCAGCTGGTCCTAAACCTGGAACATTCCAAATGCAGCCAACTTTTGTGATCGAACAAAAAACTCATCTGATACCATTACAATGTATAAATGGCCCCAGAAGATGGTTCAAATAACATAAACAAGCTTAATTTGATGGCATTTATCAAAAAATGCCTAATATATTAGGTTTACTCACCCAAACTTATCACTTTCATGATTTGGCTTAATTTTAGGGTACCTGTAGATTAAAAAAAATACCTTATTGTCTAGCACGATATGATTTATGCCAGATGAAAGTACTTATCATCTTGTTCATAAAAAAAATAGCAACTGGTCCTAAATCTGGCACATTCCAAATGCAGCCAATGTTTGAGATCGAATAAAAAACTCATTTGATACCATTACAACGTAGAAATGGCCCCCGAAGATGGTTCAAAAACATAAACAAGCTTAATTTGATGGCATTTATCAAAAAGTGCCAAAATATATTAGGTTTACTCACCCAAACTTATCAATTTCGTGATTTGGCTTAATTTTAGGGTACCTGAAGATTAAAAAAAATACCTTATTGAGTAGCACGATGTGATTTATGCCAACTGAAAAGACTTATCATCCTGTTAATAAAAAAAATTACAACTGGTCCTAAACCTGGAACATTCCAAATGCAGCCAATTTTTGTGATCGAACAAAAAACTCATCTGATACCATTACAACGTAGAAATGGCCCCCGAAGATGGTTCAAAAACATAAACAAGCTTAATTTGATGGCATTTATCAAAAAGTGCCAAAATATATTAGGTTTACTGACCCAAACTTATCACTTTCGTGATTTGGCTTAATTTTAGGGTACCTGAAAATTTTAAAAAATACCTTATTGAGTAGCACGATATGATTTATGCCAAATGAAAATACTTATTATCCTGTTAATAAAAAAAATTGCAACTGGTCCTAAACCTGGAACGTTCCAAATGCAGCCAACTTTTGTGATCGAACAAAAAACTCATCTGATACCATTACAACGTAGAAATGGCCCCTGAGGATAGTTCAAAAGACATAAACAAGCTTAATTTGATAGAATTTATCAAAAAGTGCCAAATATATTAAGTTTATTCACCCGAACTTATCACTTTCGTGATTTGGCTTAATTTTACGGTTGACATATATCTTATCGTGCTACTCAATAAGGTATTTTTTTAAATCTTTAGGTACCCTAAAATTAAGCCAAATCAAGAAAGTGATAAGTTTGGGTGAGTAAGCATAATATATTTGGCACTTTTTGATAAATTCTACCTAATTAAGCTTGTTTATGTCTTTTGACCCATCTTCTGGGGCCATTTCTACATTGTAATGGTATCAGATGAGTTTTTTGTTCGGTCACAAAAGTTGGCTGCATTTGGAATGTTCCAGGTTTAGGACAAGCTGCTATTTTTTTTATTAAAAGGATGATAAGTCCTTTCATTTGACATAAATCATACCGTGCTACTCAATAAGGTATTTTTTTAAATCTTCAGGTACCCTAAAATTAAGCCAAATCACGAAATTGATAAGTTTGGGTGAGTAAACCTAATATATTTTGGGACTTTTTGATAAATGCCATCAAATTAAGCTTGTTTATGTTTTTGAACCATCTTCGGGGGCCATTTCTACGTTGTAATGGTATCAGATGAGTTTTTTGTTCGATCACAAAAGTTGGCTGCATTTGGAATGTTCCAGGTTTAGGACCAGTTGCAATTTTTTTTATTAACAGTTTGATAAGTCCTTTCATTTGGCGTATATCTTATTGTGCTATTCAATAAGGTATTTTTTTTAAATCTCTAGGTACCCTAAAATTAAGCCAAATCACGAAAGTGATAAGTTTAGGTGAGTAAACCTAATATATTTTGGCACTTTTTGATAAATGCCATCAAATTAAGCTTGTTTATGTTTTTTGAACCATCTTCTGGGGCCATTTCTACGTTGTAATGGTATCGGATGAGTTTTTTGTTCGATCACAAAAGTTGGCTGCATTTGAAATGCTCCAGGTTTAGGACCGACTAGGTACCAATTTTTTGTATTAACAGAATGATTGGTATTTTCATTTGGCATTAGTTTCATCTTGCTACCCGATGAGGTATTTTTCGATATTTTCTGGCACCCTAAAATCAGGCTGCATTCCGAATGCTCCAGGTTTGGCTCATAGTGTTCCATACAGAAAATCACAACTTTTTAAGGTGCTACCCCCTGTATATGTCGAATCTTGCTACCCGATGAGGTATTTTCTGACTTTTTTTGGTACCCGAAAAGTTGGCTGCATTCCGAACGCTCCAGGTTTGGCTCATAGTGTCCCATACAAAAATTCATAACTTTTTAAGGTGCTACCCCCTATATATGCCGAATCTTGCTACCCGATTGGGTAGGGTGCACTACCACCTAATCTTAGTCTAGCCTGAAACTTAGACAAGCAGACGGGCGTCGTGTTCTATGGACACGCCACCACTGATGTACCTACCTAATCTACCTATACATTTGCTGAACTGGACATTAATTATTTTAATACATTTTAAATAGTTGAAATCTAATATTATTATCATATAGTTTGATTATTTGCAGTTTGAGTCAGCGATGCATTTCGGCAAGGCACTATAGAGCAGCAAACTTTTGAAATAAAAATCTTCTATTCTGTGACTATTGCATTTTAATTAGCCTGACTGCAAAGAGGACCAGTTTGAGATCGCTTCGAGAATAGCCAAAGCAAGAGCAACCTTCGCATAGCTCCGCCCCGTGTGGCAATCGAGTAAACTGACACGGAGAGTTAAGCTCAGAATATTCCGGTCAAACGTAAAAACCGTATTGCTGTATGGTTGCGAGACGTGGAAGGTTACAAAAGACATCTCGCGCCAGCTACAAGTCTGTGTTAACCGCTGCCTCCGCCGCATCCTCGGTATTTATTTTATTTATTTATTTATTTTATTTTATTTATTCAAATTATTCGTTACACAGCATTACAGTAAAAACCAAGGCACTGCGAACTACAAAACAAAACATATAAAATTACTTAAGACTAGTTTGATCTAGGCGATTTAACTTCGTGGCTTCATCGCGTCGTCTGATCTGGTGCAGGATTCGGCAGAGTGCCCCGGAACCGCCGAAACACAACCCTGAACAAGTGAGATTTGCCGCCCACCGGCGCAGCGGCAAATCTCACTTCACACCCAGGAGAAGACGTAAAATTGTGTACGCACCACGTGCGATAATAAAGAATGCCTGGGTGAATTTCAACAGGTGCAAAATTTACCTAATTTTGATGGGATTTTTTATTTTTGTAGTTTATGTCTAAATTATGTATCGATAATACGTAACTAGTCACAATCGATATTGTGTATTAATGGCCCTTCATTATACATAGTAGTTTTAGAGATATTATGATTTTAATAATTTGGTTGCCACCAAAATTGCGTCTACCCACCAAAATTAGATTTACTGGCCACCAAAATTGTATATCCACACCAAAGTTAGATATTTCTGCAAATTAAAAGTAAATTTAACTAGTTATCAACTGAAAATGAATCTAAGACAATTGTATTATCATTCCTTTTAATATATTATAATAACAAAGTTTTACAAAAAACTGAACAATCAAATCAAACAGTAAGTAAAGTATAAAATGCTAATCAACAATGCTTAATCCTTTTTCTTTCAAGAAACAACGTAACTCAGTAAGAAATACTACAAGAATACAATTAAACTACAATCGTTAGCATCAGTCACAATCAGATCAGAATTGCTTACATATTTTTATTCTAGCTTTTGCCCGCGACTTCGTCTGAGTGGAATTAGTAACCAGGGGGGAAGGAAACCAACCAAACCCAAGGAATGAATTCTGGATATCAACTATTCTATATCATTCCCCAGAGCTCAAACTATCTCCAGCGTTCAACAGTTATTGGTTCCCCATAAAAACTTTCAACCCCGTTTTTAATCCCCTAAAGGGTTGATTTTCGGGATATAAACTAACGTATATTATTTCCCGGGGCTCAATCTTTGAGTAGGGATTGCAATCCGGATTTTATCCGAAAAACTATGTACCCAGTTCATCTTAATCGTCGGTTCAGTGATTAATAATTCGCCATACAAACTTCCGACCTCCTTTTTACCCCCTCTAGGGTAGATTTTCGGGATGAAAACGTCATTTCCCGCGACTCAAACTATCTCTATACAAAATTTCATTAAAATCTGTTTAACTGTTTTCAAGTGATGCGCGGTTGAATAAACAGACAAAAAGACAAACAGATGAACAGACAGAAATTCTAAAAACTGTTGGAACGTGTTATGTTATCGACTTTAAGTATCCCCAGCCAACTTTTTTTCGAATATCTTCAATGTACAGCAAGACTTTCGACCCTCTTCAGCTTTATTCAAGCTTTGTTATATGTTTAGAAGATTTTATTTGTACCAACTTCACTTTAACTTAAATCTGGCGACAGTTGAGATCTTTGACTCTGAGAGTAAACATAAGTTTACTCGCAATCAATACTTACGCTACTGACATAATTATAGTCTGTATCTTTAGGTATTTAAATAAAAGTAAAGAAAATCTACCCTCAAATGGCTTCTTCAGCCAGTTGAGGGTAGATGACAAACATTACATGATCAAATAATGTAGGTTAAAGTCAGGTCGTTCAGAGAAAGATCCAGGCGCTTTTGTATTTGGTTATATATATTTTTACTGGTAATAGTGGTAAATTGGTAATCAATGCACTTAGTCAGTAATGCTGTGAATACAAAATATAAATATATGACAGTAAATACAAAATTACTTAGTTTAGGCTCATAAAATATCATTTTTGGTTTCCAAATTACCACCAAAACCACCAAAATTGATGCACCAAAATTAGAACCATTGCATAAAAGTGCATTTTAAAAGTAAAGCCAAGTTTACATTTGTCTGACGTGTTGTGTCGTGACGCGTCAGAAGGGTAATCGGTTCCATACTTTTAATATGGTTGCGTTTACATTTATCTGACGCATTGTGCATCAGACAAATGTAAACGCAACCATATTAAATGTATGGAACCGATTACCCTTCTGACGCGTCACGACACAACACGTCAGACAAATGTAACCCTGGCTTAAACCGTATCATTCACTTCAGTTCCAAGTGAATATTTTAAATAAGAAACTATAAACATGTTTTAAATACAGTTCACACAAAAACAACTACTTTTCGGTCATTAGTTAGATACACCACCAAAATTGCATTAAAAAGTATTTTAATACACCAAAATTAGATACTTATGCGTTTGCTGGACAGATCTAGTGAGGCACAACACGTGCTTCATCGCTCAGTGCCGGAGTGGAACCGAATTAACAGGTTACTATACGTTTGTTAGCCTTGTTGCGTTTCGTTCGACCATAAAATCATTTTCAAAATTTACCACCAAAATTGACTATTTTACCAGGACAACAATGAATGCTTAGTTTAGAGTATGAATTCATGTAGTAATCTTCACTTTTATTTTCTTATAATATACGTAGACTAATAACGAGTAAAAGTTTGTGAAGTTTTAGTTAAATCAACGGACGTTATGGTTCTACTATAAAAATTATTCAAGAAAAATGGATCCAGGACACTACACCAAAATTATAATTGCGGCGAAAAAAAAATTTTTTTATAAATATCAATAACTTTTATAACATTTTGCGACTTGGCTTAAGATAATAATTTGTGTAAGGTTTTCAGAAAAAAATATACCATTGTGAAACTATTAGTCCACACTATCATTATCAGCTCCGCCGTAAAAAAAAATCGTTGAGATATTCACCCGCCTCAGATCGCTTATTTATGGCCAAGTTGAAGGTAGAGATTTCCGTAGGACCGAAAAAGTTCATACCAACAAGTGGTATAAGCATGAGCTACTGATTAAAAATTTATCTAGCCATTGAATTTTTTTCTACTTCGAATTTAACCTCAAATGAAGAATGATAAATAATTCAAACCGAACCACGGACTTCGTTCGAGATACGGATAGTCCGAACAGTGTGTTAATAAACATAAGACGCATGATTATATTTTCTGTACCTACTTGCCTAACGGGTAACGCATGGTCGAAACGAATGTATACCTAATGTGCAATCCATACCGTATTAGATTAGATACTTAGATAGTAAAAAGAACAATGTACTGAACACATCGCCTCGTTCGTATTAACTCTTCCTAATTTGGCTTGGCACCGACTTCAAACTAGGGCATGAATACCGGAATTCCGGAATCTCGAAATACCGGAATCTCGGACCGATTTTTACGATATTTCATTACCGGTATTGAACAGGCCCAATATCGAAATACCAGAATCTCGGTATTGAAAATGTTACGTACGTATGTAAAATTTATCAAATTAATAGGTAAAACTCCAAATTTGCACATACTTAGACTAATATTAGTAATATTTAGCCTGTATACTTCATTATCAAGTCCGCCTTTTGTACTTTAAGTTATTTCTTTTGTGCAATAAAGTTTAAATAAGTAAATAAATTATCTATCTTCGTTTTGTTTAGTTTAATTTTCGCTTATTGGTTGCGTAGGGACATTTGCATTGATACAAAATCAGCAATCATTTTCTTATATTGAAGTGATCGAAAGACGTTCTTCTTCTCTAAAATTTTAATTTACTGATTGTGTTGAATGACTTGAATGTCTGCTATGATAAACTGAAAAGATAGCCTCTTAGTAGCTACAATCAAGCAAAAAACGATCTCCTAAGTTTTAAATTATGGCAGTATAGAAATAAAATCTTAAAAATAGTTTATGTTCTTAGACAAAGTAATACATGTCTTACTATACGCCCAGTGGGTGCAATGATAATATGGCCACTGTAGTTGGATTAAATGTAAATATAACATGTAGATCATTGTATGTAGATCTATAATTCTAGATCTACATACAATGATCTACATGTTATATTTACATTGAATATGCGTAATGCTATTTATTGCCCTATACGAAACAATGCCATGTAAGACTATAATATAGGTATGATATGAAATTATGTAAAACGTTATTCACCCAGTTTCTGGACCAAAAATATAAAACCATCAACCAAGACGTTAACAAATTGCATAGTACAACAAAAAAAGATTGACTGGAAAGCTTTATTGAGATTTAACTGCTTTTAGGCGATTATCACACTGGCGACGGATCCGCATGCGGCGCCGGTGCGCGAGCGAGATAGCGCTATACACATGCAGAGCGCTATCTCGCTCGCGCACCGGCGCCGCATGCAGATCCGCAGCAGTGTGATAACCGCCTTAGCCTTTAAACAACTTTTTAATGGTCATCCCCATACCGGTATTGATACCGGAATTTCGGTATTGAGGTAGCCCTAATATCGGAATACCGGTATAGAAAATTGACCGATATTTGCATGCCCTACTTCAAACATATCAGTTGGTGACGCATATAAATAATATAATGATTCATTTTATCCTTTTTGAAGTCGGTTATCTTTTTTTGTAAAAAGTTTTTATGTTATATTGATTTTGGGGCCACGAGTCAAATTGATTAATATGACCTAAAAGTGAAACGTTCCGAATTTCGTGCTTTTAACAACATTTGTAGATTTTTCGCGTACCGCTAGGACTACGAGTATGAGTAGGCTTGGCAAAGTGACAGCCCTCTAGAAGAACCCGTTAAAGGTACGTTTGACGTCAAAAATATGTTTACACTTTTGCACCTTACTCCTTTCTAAGTGTAAGGCCTGAGTGGACGCTCGTGGCGGAGCGTGCAGCGGGGCGTGCAGCGGGGCGGGCGAGCGTCCATACACCTTGTGCAGCGTCGACTCAGGACACCAGTACGAGTGTCCTTTGTTTGACATGCACGCCGCCCGCCCCGCCCCGCTGCACGCCCCGCCACGAGCGTCCACTCAGGCCTTACACTAATAAGGTCAAAAGTGTAAACATATTTTTGATGACGACTGTACGTGTACAACCCCTGGCCTGTGAGCCTGCGACCATGAACCAGCGATGAAAAAGTAAGGGTAAGCAATAGACTCCCGCTTTTTTTAAAGTAAGTTAGTACTTTATACCTACAAGCCATCTACATACCTTTTTTTTATACAACGACGGTGGCAAACAAGCATACGGCCCATCTGATGGTAAGCAGCTACCGTAGCCTATGGACGCCTGCAACTACTAGCTAAAATCTAAGAATAAAAAAACTGGTATTGCGGATGTGGGTGCTAAGGCCGCCAAGCTCAAGTGGGATTGGCCTGGAGTGCCTGGACACGTATGCCGAATGCACCCGGAACGGTGGGCCAAAAAGGCTACTGAATGGGCCCCGCAGGAGGGCCGGAGTAGAGGCAGACCGAAAAAGAGATGGCAGGACGACCTGGATGCCTTTTGTAGCGACTGGCGGGAACATGCACCAGGCCGTGACGAGTGGCGGAAAAGAGGGGAGGCCTTTGCCCAGCAGTGGGACACAACATAGGCTATAAATAAAAAAAACTGGTGCCATTTAGAGCAGGCTACCAGGTCTAACCCCTGCGGAGGGGTTCATTAAATTTCATTTTGAAACGAAGATAAAAGTAATCGCTCTCTTTAATTTTATTACTATATTTTTTAGTAACTTGTGGAACATATGTTAATAAAAGGATGATGCCGAATTTGGCCTACACTTCAACAAGCATGCTATATATACGACAATTTATAGCAGATTTTTTGCTTTATCGTACATATATTAAATGGAGAGGCAATGGAGAGGGCTATGTTAGGAGTTTCTTTGCGTGACCGTATCAGAAACGATACTATCCGTAGCAGAACCAAAGTAACCGACATAGCCCGTCGGATCGCTAAACTTAAGTGGCAATGGGCAGGGCACATTGCACGGAGAACCGATGGCCGTTGGGGCACTGAGGTTCTCGAATGGCGACCATACACCGGAAGGCGAAGAGTTGGTAGGCCCCCTACAAGGTGGACTGATGACCTGGTGAAGGTCGCTGGAGTCCGCTGGATGCGGGTGGCACAGGACCGGTCATTGTGGCGTTCAGTGGGGGAGGCCTATGTCCAGCAGTGGACGTCTTTCGGCTGAAATGATGATGATGATGATGACATATATTAAATTCTAACGGACACTTCTTAATTCCTCAACGCAAAAATAAAGAACTAACATCGAGATTTGGGTCTTTCCTCTGTTTTCTATCGTGAATGACACAGTTTCCTTCCGGTTGTTATGTGTGCGTTTTATTATTCCAGTATTTTAGCAATCTTCTATTTCTAACAACTACACGCAAATAATTAAAAAGTACTCCATATTCAATCCAATAAAATCATATAAAAGGATGAGACCAATTTTCTGTTAATAATTTACTTAATCTGGCATTGTATATTTATTTATCATTTAAATGTAGTGTCAGTATTTATGGGATAATGCAGCAACCAAACGCTTTATTTTATCTTTAGCCACATGAACTGTCAATTTCTTACATGTCATGGCAAAGTAAATAAACGTTGTTTTGATTCTCCTTACTAAATAATAAAGTGTGAATTAAAGCAAATAATAATATATGTGCTTTTTAACCTAATAACTGAAGATAGTAGACCCAGGATACGTCAAAAAAAGAATGAATATGTACAGTGTCAAATAAGTTAGGTACCTATACTGTTGGGGATATCACTAGGATGATGAAAATAAACGAATACTTTACCAGTAGTTACACTTATATTCGTTTGCTACAAGGTTTGAACATGAACAAATTACATTATAAGACAATAATACTTTCAAGACGTCTTTACAACAACCTGGTCAAGAACGGAATGGCGGCCGCAACTTTATACCCGCTATTTATAATATTACCAAAATGGCGGGAACGAACAAGAAGGAATAGTCAATTGACTCTCTTTTGACATGATGCTAAATACAAAGTAGTCATCCTTAAAACATAAAGTATTTATAAAATAATAATGCTTACAGCTCGGCCATCCTGTTCGAGGCGAGACCCTTCGCCAAAACTTAATGAAATAATAGTTCAAACAAAACAATTTACAGATCAATTCTGACAATGAAAAGTAATGTATACAAACTGCCCGAATAACATAAATATAAAATAGTTATCAATCTTAAGACATCGGATTTTATACATTTTTTTCTCTAGTTACAAGTTAATGAAATAATAAATGATTACACACCGTAAAATGAACTATCATCGAGTAGTAGAGTATAGAACTAGTGTTCACAAAGAGATGATTACCCACCTCCTCTCTTTATGATTAAGTTAGCCTTTGTACATAAGTGCTTATGTGTAAAAGAAGCACAAGTTTATTTTATACAGAGTAAACAACAATCAAAACAAATTATTAAACTTTGAACAAACCCAACTACTTAATTTCGTAATATTATTAGTTATTGACTTCATAATATTAGTTATCAGAAATTATCCAATTTGAGTAATACGAATAAGGTATATATTATAAATTTAAATAGATGTCATATACAAAGGAAAAAAAAATGACCAAGGCCTCCGGTGCCCAAGGCTGGGATCGAACCAGCGTCTTCTGCATTCGCGGCAGACGCGTTAACCACTTCAAGGTATATATTATCATAATCGTTAAAATGATTGAATAGTGATAGAGTTTGACAAATCAATAAAGCAAAGATCAAAGTAATACTTCTTCTTCATAACATTTAATTAAAACGACTTTATTACTAAGTTTAAATAATACTAATAAGGTTTATCATAGTCATTAAATTCTTGAATAATGTTAGTTTGATATCTCAATACAGCAGAGGTTTAACTAATAGTTCTTCCTCTTAATATTTAATTAACATGACTTTATTTCCAAGTTAGAGTAATACCAATAAGGTGTATCATAGTCGTTAAAATGATTGAATAATGATAATTTGATATGTCGATACAGCAAAGATCAATCCAATAGTTAACATAATATTTAATTATGATGACTTTATCATCAAGGTTCAATAATAAAAATAATGTGTATTATGATCGATATATCAATTACAGCACAGATCAACCCGACAGTTTTTAATGTTTCATTAAGATGACTTCATCATCAATTAATTGAGATAACTTTATCATCAAGTTTGAATAATAACAATTGGATTTATCGTAGTCGCTAAAACAATATCATAGTGATTGAGTTTGATACATATCTAAGCAGCAGCAAACATCAAACCAATATTAAGCGTAATTATTGTTTTCGTTATGGAATAAAATATGATCTGACTTGATTTAATGAATTTGGAAATTCATAATTAGACGAAAACTTTATAACATAAAATACACTTACTCACTTTCACATGAATATCGCACATCACCATATTTATAACCACACGATTGATTAAGACGATTTTAATTAACACTCGAGACGTAGTTGAATGCATAACGATGACGGGAAGTCGTGCAGAGTTGCGTCGCCTTCCGAAGACCACTATACATGACGTGACGACCATGACCGTCGAATCACTTCTCTCGAGTGTGTAGCGTCAGAGAAGATGTAGTGATGCCTTTTTAGAGGAAGAAGAATAGCATAGCCCTCCCTGGCCATCTCACCTTGGCACTCCTGGGTCGCAAGTGTTCTACACCCCGACCCTCTCACCTGGGCACTCCTGGGTGGTAAACAAATACCAAACCCTGGCCCTTTCACCTGGACGCTCCTGGATCATCAGTCTGAAACTTGTAACACTTTCTTTAGAAATGTGAATAATTTAGACGTGTTAGTTTCTGAATAATATTAGTTTGGTTTTTAGGTTATTATAACAGGATTTACTGTTCAATGTATTTTTTTTTTCTTTTCTTATTATCACAATTGAGTTAGCGTAAATCATTTTAATATGTGTGATTATCTAAATATTTTAATGGCAATCATGTAATTGTTTATTTACATTTTCGAAGTACAAGCTTAAGAAAGGAGTAACATCGTGGATTAAAATATATATTTACTAGGCACGAATTTAGTTTTATTTGGGTTTAATTTTATTTTTAGTTTAAGTTGAACTCCGAAGTATCCCAATTGTTTAAGTAGTAAAGTAATACGTATTAATGATAACATACCGACAATGAATCAAGTAGCTTACGACGTTAACATGATTTGAATTTAAAATAACGCCTGTTATTTTGAAAACTGCAATTAAGGTTTCGCAATAAATACAACACGCGAAGTATTTTCAACTTTGTCTAAAAGTGATTGGTTATAATAAAACTAATTTAACACATACGTATAAATTTGTAATTATGTTATTGATTTTTTTTTGATTCCTAAACCATAAAGGGTATTTATAAAGCATTAGTTTTACATTGTCATACAAGTTTAAATTTAATTATAATATTTGTATAGGTGTTCCAATTAATTGATTGAAATTCCAATTAATTCATTGAAATGATATTGTAGGATTCGTGACATTATCCAATGTGAAAATAAATGCACTATGAACTTATGTTTAATACCTACTCATGTTATATTAATAAATAATTTTACCCAGCAGCGACAAAAGCAAGATTAAACATTAGCCATCATCATCCTATTTCGTTCTAGAAATGTCAGGGCCTGAGCCAAATAATCTATAATAAATTAATTACTGAACCAGTTTTAACAATATTTAAGTAATATGCAAATAATTAGGACTAGATATGTGGTTTTGTAAAGTTTTTATTATGCAAGTTCCTCACGAACCTCAACCTGGACTCTGCAGTCGCAGAAAGTTAACACTACATGAATTAAACAAACCAAGTATTTTTCTAAAAAGTTTTTACCATTTTAATATAAATACGTACAAACCAGATGCATCTAATCGGTTTTGCCTTTTGTCACTGACTTCAGGTGGTCATAATATAATAACGAATAGTACTAAATGATATTTATTGTTGTTATATTCTTTAAAATTATTATTATGTTCTTTAAATTAAACTTGTACAGTTTAATTCAGTATACTAGATTCAAAAAGTATTCATATAATGTATTTCACACTTTTTTTTTATATATATTCAGTTGAAGGGGCTTGTCAGGCATAGTAAGATTTTTGAAGATGTCCAAATTATAGATAGAATCTCTTAGTAAGACCATTACTAGTAGGTTGAATATATGTAGACAATTCATATATATAGATATAGCACTTCATAAAATTAAAATTCTCAATACTGCATAAATTATTAAAATAACGTCTGATATTTGTTACGCATACATAATATAAAATAAAGTAATTGATAACTATAAATAATAAATCAGTAAATGTGATTAGACCATTTTTTTTGAAGTCTTATTTAATTTGATTATATGTGATTTGTATCATAATTTTCTGCAAATAATATATGTATTGGTGTTTTGCGTATACCGACAAGAGCTAAGCTCTTAAATATATGACGATGATGTAAATCGTGCATTTCGATTAGGAGCATGTTATTCAAAGTTTATTGATTACTTTCCTGTTCTTGTTTACGTTAAAAAGTGATAAAAATATTACTAGGTATATTAAGTTAACAACTGAATGAGAGTTTCGTAAGTTTATTCACGTGCGTTGCGCAGATACTCGATATATCGAAGTAGGTCTGTATCAAAGTAGCAACGTTCATCCACGTGTGTTTCATAGGTACTAGATTATTAAGGTAGGTCCTGCACGTTCATCCACGTGCTTAACACAAATAGGTTACTGAGGTAAATAGATCTATTTAAGTAGGACTGAATAAAGGTCTGACGTCCAATGGTTGCAAACCCAACCATATGCGTGGTCCACGACATCATACGTGTCGCCTCAACATTTGGTTTTACTTAAGAATCATACATACATTCTGCATCTGACTTCACATGACATTTTATACATGTCATTTCATTTTACATATTCGTCTCTACACGTTGAGTCTACATCGACCCCCAAATGAGACTTCATTTCGTCTCTATACGCGACTCTATACGCGACTCTATACGCGACTCTATACGCGACTCTATACGCGACTCTATACGCGACTCTACATTGAGACTCATTGAGACTCTACATTGAGACTCTACATTGAGACTCTACATTGAGACTCTACATTGAGACTCTACATTGACACTCTACATTGAGACTCTACATTGAGACTCTACATTGAGACTCTACATTGAGACTCTACATTGAGACTCTACATTGAGACTCTACATTGAGACTCTACATTGAGACTCTACATTGAGACTCTACATTGAGACTCTACATTGAGACTCTACATTGAGACTCTACATTGAGACTCTACATTGAGACTCTACATTGAGACTCTACATTGAGACTCTACATTGAGACTCTACATTGAGACTCTACATTGAGACTCTACATTGAGACTCTACATTGAGACTCTACATTGAGACTCTACATTGAGACTCTACATTGAGACTCTACATTGAGACTCTACATTGAGACTCTACATGGAGACTCTACATGGAGACTCTACATGGAGACTCTACATGGAGACTCTACATGGAGACTCTACATGGAGACTCTACATGGAGACTCTACATGGAGACTCTACATGAGGCCTTTACATGGAGACTCTACATGGAGACTCTACATGGAGACTCTACATGGAGACTCTACATGGAGACTCTACATGGAGACTCTACATGGAGACTCTACATGGAGACTCTACATGGAGACTCTACATGGAGACTCTACATGGAGACTCTACATGGAGACTCTACATGGAGACTCTACATGGTGACTCTACATGGTGACTCTACATGGTGACTCTACATTGTGACTCTACATTGTGACTCTACATTGTGACTCTACATTGTGACTCTTACGATACATAGTCAATCATGAAGTATTTTGAATACAAGGACGCGTTGTATCCACCTATTAAATACAGGGATAGCTTGAATTAATAAGTTTTATCAAAAATAAATGTATTTAAATGGCGATTATACTTGACATACTAGTATTAGGAAACTTTAGTTTTATTTATTCGCGTTTTGACTATAATTGGCGTAATGTGTTCACTGTATGATTAAAATAACCTCCTTCGTTTCGACAGTCACGTGAAAAGGGAGTAATTCAGTTCGTAAATCTCTAAGCAATACTTTGCTCATTAGTGAACATAACACTATTTTGTCAATTATGATAGATCGTTAAATCATAATATCACGTCGATTTTCCATCAACGTCCACTGTAAGTAAATTCGGTAATATATTTTAATATGTCAATTACCATCAAAACCTTTATCAGGCAAAAATAGAGACTAGATTCAAATTACAAGTGATTACATTATTTATGAACATTATATATATATATATATATGTATATATATATATATATACAGAATACACACATGAAATTCTATGCCGATGATATATATACACGAGATTGACAAATCTCGACTATTAAATTGAATTCAATTGAATTAAGGCTCTGAGTTCTTAATTTTGTCACTTTATTTTGTATATAAACATGTAACTATGTAAATATAACTTTATTGATTGAGTCGAATACAATAAGGAAGTAAACAAGTCACAAATACTTCGGTCGGTTGCGATGCCGACGAGACTTATAAATGTATTAAAAAAAAGTAAATACTACGTACTACGTCATAGATAAACTTAATAGTACCGTTTATTAAGATGAAGTAAATATAGGATATATAACTTTTACTTAGACAAAGATATGCAGACCATTTATTAGTTAAGTATTGTAAATGACACTTTCTTTTCTTTACACACTTAGTTTAATCACATTATGTCATCAGTCTGAAATTGATTCATAAACTAACTCCAACTTAGTACCCAGTCTTAAGCTGTGGCGAGAACGATCACGTTAACATGAAAATTTTACATTATATCCATACGTACTTGGTATTATCATTTAACCATAACTATTTTTATCAACAATAATGTTTAACGACAAGCAATAGTAATTATAAACATTTTAATAATATGGTGTGGTGATACAAAAGCGTGAACCACTTAGAGACATTGTTCACACTACAGGCATTAAGCAGTTTATTAAGGGGTTTCTAATAAATTATTGTTTTATTTTAATCACATTCATAAAGCTCATTAATTTCATTACTGAATATTCCGTTGTCGAATTGTTAATGGTAATGATGAAAAAGGAATGTATATTAACTTTTCGTTAGATTATTGTTATTTCAACTTGTTTCTATATTTAGTTATTATAAAAGAACATAATAAAGTATTTTAATGCAGCCCGCTAATGGCGTGATATTCGTAATTTACGCAAAATTGTACTGAGTTTAAGTTCTACAATAATATGCTCTTTATTCAAAAGGGTTTCATAATTGCATAACTAAATAATATCGTAAGACATTTATATAAAATAATTAAACCATTGAATTTAAATTAATTGCCAGCAAATCTTTGAACATAACTGACCTGGTAGTGTTTCTTTAAACGATTAATTTGACTACTGCAAAATATACGTAACATATATTGACCATCGAGACATACTGTAGGCGAATTTATTGGTTAAATAAATACAATAATACCAACGTTATGTTATTAAAGATTTAAGCGAGTAATATTGAATAGAAAGTGAAGGTGGGTCATAAAAGTTGATTTCAAAGCACAGAAAAATATATATATAGATTATGAAGTAGTCTTTATTAGGAATCATGACAAAAATATCTGACTTACTAATCTGTCTGATAATAGTTATATTGATTATGTAACAACATACCAACCATCTCCACCTAACATGTGCATATCCAAAAGAGCAACCTTTGGCAAAATGTCCATGTAAGGCTAACCATATTAACCTCCGGAAGTACTCCGTTACGGAAAATATAGTTTCATCTATCAAACTAATCTATTATATAAAAAAAAAGAAAATCTTACGTTTTTGTGCGGCGTGGCAAAAATCCTATCGATTTTTGTTGGATCCCACTGACTGAAATGTTGGGGATATCACTAGGATGATGAAAATAAACGAATACTTTACCAGTAGTTACACTTATATTCGTTTGCTACAAGGTTTGAACATGAACAAATTACATTATAAGACAATAATACTTGCAAGACGTCTTTACAACAACCTGGTCAAGAACGGAATGGCGGCCGCAGCTTTATACCCGCTATTTATAATATTACCAAAATGGCGGGAACGAACAAGAAGGAATAGTCAATTGACTCTCTTTTGACATGATGCTAAATACAAAGTAGTCATCCTTAAAACATAAAGTATTTATAAAATAATAATGCTTACAATACTTACTTAGGCGAAGAACGGACGGTTCGTGGCTAGACTTTATGTCTAAATATCGAATGGTAAGTGCGAGATTATTTAACTACCTACCTATTTCTTGGGTTAATCATGAAAACTAAAATAATAATATAATATTCCAAAAACGATAATCTATGAAATTGAAAATGAATCAGTTTGTAAACAACAGTGTTGTACTAAGGTACATTTCTACTATCGATATTATATGTGTGTTCATTTCACAGAACGAGATTCACTTCACCGCAATGATGCTGCAATCGTCTAAGAACGGATTTATTAAAAAAATTGGAAAAAGGAAATCATCGCACTGAAGATTATTTTATCAAGTATCGGCTGTCGCTAGTGGCAATAAACAAAAGATCTGGTTATTAAGGTGTAGCTGAATAGGTAGATGCAAAACAATTAAAAAGTAATAAAATAATATTGTTTTATTGAAATCCTTTTTGACGATTTTTCAATAGTATGAACACATGATATGCATCATAACAATTATTTTATCAATATCGATAAAGCGTACCTAACAGGTACAACGCTACATACTAATGTCATTACTTCCGTCAATCCGTGCTTTTGCAAAACCAAAATGACGTAATGACATACAAGTTCCATATGACATACGACTTTTGAATCAGTTCCATATTGTTCTGCCCTTGTATTAGTTATCTTTGCCGACTTAACTGCTATTATGGCGATTCTAACCTCGAAATCTTAAAGAAATTCTGCATTTGCACTGTTCTGTGAAGTGTCCGTGAATTTCTGTTAATTGTCAGGAGTTTTATTTCATTTTTGGAGCCTAACTATACACCCCTCGAGTTTGTTGAGTCTAGTGCCAAGCTTGTATGGGAGCGGAACATCATCCTTTACTAATCCAAAGTTCGTTTAATTATTCTATGTCACTAAAAGGTTTTAAATATATAAAATAATTAAAAATTAAAAAACACGACTGCGTTTGTTTTAAATGAACTGAAAAGTTAAAATTAAGTTCTAAACATGATTGAGAATGTCTTTGAAACCTTATGGTTGAGACTGTGCCTTCCTACACCCTGATGTATGCTGGATCTTTAAAAATACATATTTTGCTTCGATTGCAGTCGGGGGACCTTTTTATGGGTAGGTATTGTGTTATACAGTTTAAAAGGTCCCCCGACTGCAATTGAAAGTCGAAATTTTTCGTTGTCGAGTTGATGTAGTGAGTGCATGGCCATATAAATTCATATAAAGATTAACTAACCGCTCGAGGTGAGGCGGTGAGGGTCGGGTGCCGAGGCGCTCTAATGAGCTGTGACCTTTAAGCTCCCTACTTGCTGTGAAACCACCCTATGCAACCCGAAATGACCCACGTTGGACTTTGTCTTTCATTACAATTTCTTAGAATATCACATTCAGTGAGAACAAGAGTAATATTTAATATGTATATGTGACTGAGAGTTAGTAAAAGTACTTGAATCATTGTAAATTCAATGGTTAATTTGTAAAAGAAGTCATTCAAAAGTTACAATCGACTAAAGGTGGTCCCTCAATTGAAACGCTTGTCATAAGTAAAACTCAATTTACAAATCACTGGGTTGGTAATTAGACAATGGCTATAGCCTATCCTTTAGTAAAAATTTTCACTAACGATTGCTCTATCGAACAGTACGAGTATAAACAAATATACCGTTTTACGAGAAATTTGAATCAAACATCTGCGATGAAATACTACGGCCCAGGTGACCACATATTAGGATTTTGTGGGATAAGTACCTAAATAAAAATAAAAATTGGAAGTAATAGGGACTGCCGAATTGCCGATAGAAGTGAAAACATAAAACTTTGAGTATTGAAATTTCATAATGTTTGAATTAAAATTATCAACATCAATCTGGTTTTCACATCTACTGACACTCCGAGCAACAATTATATTATGCATGTTTATATGGTTTTTAGGGTTTCGTACCTTAAGAAAAAAGAACGGAACCTGAACTGAAAAGAACTGCTTGCCCACTGCGAAGCCTACGCCTTGACCCATGGACTGGAGTACAACAACAAAAAGAGTGAGATATTGGTATTTAAGGCGGGCAAAATCAAGCCATACCGTGTACCACCCATTATGTTGAACTCCAGCCCATTAAAACCCCAACCTCAATCGTGCAATGCATTTTTTTCTTTTCTTTTTCTTATTGTGATGATTAGCCAAGATATATTATGTCAAACTTAATAATAAAAAATAAATAACATCACGAACAGTAATTATTTTTATTTAGGTACTTATCCCACAAAATCCTAATATGTGGTCACCTGGGCCGTAGTATTTCTTCGCAGATGTTTGATTCAAATTTCTCGTAAAACGGTATATTTGTTTATACTGTATAGAGCAATCGTTAGTAAAAAATTTTACTAAAGGATAGGCTATAGCCATTGTCTAATTACCAACCCAGTGATTTGTAAATTGAGTTTTACTTATGACAAGCGTTTCAATTGAGGGACCACCTTTAGTCGATTGTAACTTTTGAATGACTTCTTTTACAAACTAACGATTGAATTTACAATGATTCAAGTACTTTTACTAACTCTCAGTCACATATACATTTTAAATATTACTCTTGTTCTCACTGAATGTGATATTCTAAGAAATTGTAATGTTCAATTGAGGGACCACCTTCTGCATGCTATTTCTTCGTATTAAGTTAGCAGAATGGAGTCACGATTAATGAAATTAGTTTTACAAATCTTTTACTAAAAGTAGTCATTTACAGCAGTTATACATTTTAAGTAGTTTATTAGATATGGATACCTGGCATGCACGACTGAGGGTACACCTTTAACCGAACGTAACTTTTGAGTAACGACTTTTACAAATTATTGGTTGAATTTACAATGGTTTGAGAACTTTTACTAAAGACTGGTAAGCTTAAAAGCTCAAAATTCCAACTTGGACCCTCAATGGGAACGCACACCCGACCCTCCATACTAAACCAAAATTTTTTTTCGCGCGAAAAAATTTTTTTCTTACTTTTTCGTCATTGGAATACGATACTAATTATGCCCTTAAAAGGATCACCAGTATTTTGGTTACACCTTGTATGATCCAGAACGAGCATACATATGGCCATATGAACCGGCTGGTCGGTAATCGTTTCATCAGCGTTAGAAAAATGAGGGGGGGGGGGGTGATGAAAAACTAAGTACAACGTGGGTCAATTTGGGTTCCACAGGTTGGTTACACAACACGTAGGAAGCTTACATACCGCGAGCCATCCGGTTGGCTCTCGGACACTAAGTATAACTACGCGCCATTGCTTTAACTATAATTATTCCTACCTAGTCTCAAATACTTATTACAATTAAACATGTAAGTTTTATATATCTTTCGATTCAACTTCCACGCCCTTCCTTTTGACTTTTGATTTCATTTCTAAAATGTTCGTATTAACGAAAGAAAACTTTTATATATGTATTTTATACATTTTTGTAATCAGCGTGAAAAGCTCTTCATTTTGATACCCTACTCGATAGGTTTGCAAGATTTTTTTTCTTAAGTTTGCGCATTCTGGAATATTTTGTCCGCCATATTGTTTTTACGGTGACGTCACTTAGCCTATGTTACTCGGGAAAACGTAACGATTGTATTGATACCCTATACATCTAAATTGGTTCAGGCGTTCAGTTGTTCTAGTGGAACAAAGAATTTTATTTTACCCACATACATACATGAACCCTGAAAACAATACACTCCTTTTTTTGGGCAGTCGTGTAAAAAAATACACCACATCACGAAAATAAAGCCTTCTTCTATAAAGACTTCTTCTAGGGTAAAAAGCAAAAAAAAATTTTGGGTCCATTAATCATAGTGAATGTATATTTTATGGCATTGGTGTGTTAATTATTAACACATTAGTATATTTTTAATTTAATATTGCTAAGTAACTTAGGTACCAAAAAAAGTAAAATTCGGATCAATTTTATTAATAGAAGGCTTTATTTTCGTGATGTGGTGTCATACACTTTTTTGTGAGAAATTTAATGAGCTATTATTTTGCCATACTAGATATTTACTTTAAATAAACTGTTACAGAAAAAAAAATCTAATAATAGATACACTTTTCAAGATGGCGGCCGATCCCCGGGGTCCCGAAAGCTCAAATTTACAGACACAGTAACAGAGATCTGGGAAATGCTAGGTGTCAAATTTCGTTACCGTCACTGCTGGTTAACAACCACTTAAGACCTATAATCTGGTTTTTCCGTCACTTTAGTTAGCCTTAGCGGTTATTGGCTCATCAATTATAGTAAATGTGTATTTTGTGACCCTGGAGTGTTAATTACCAATTCCCTGACGTATCTTTCATCGAAATCCGCTTAATAGTTTAGGCACCAGACAAAAAAAAAAGATCTCATCTTGGGTGCCCTATCACGGCCGCCATTTTATTTTTTTAGTAATAAAGAAAGGATAGGCTGATTGTGCAAATTAAAAGGAATCTAATGATATCTCAATTGTGAAAATCCGCTTAGTATCCTAGCCTACAGGATGTGTTTAATTTTTAATTTTTAAACCATTACCCTACTTTTTGTTTGCGGAGCAGTCGGGTAAAATGTTGATGTTTGTATAGCTCAAGTACAATTCTATAAACTAAGGTCAAATTCGTAATTTTGAAAGTTCCATATCAATGAAATATGCCATGGGAAGGTATTGGCCAAACCTATCACTTGTACGAGGATTTTCTCTGAGAAAATGCAATTTATTCGCAAAGACATATATGACTGTATTGTGCAGAATTTAATAGGCTTTAATGTTGCCCTAGGACATATTTCCGAAGAATACGAGGTTTAAGAGTTAAAGGCGAAATTCTTCGGGATGGACGACATTTTCCAAGGTGCTGGCGATTCCTAGAGGTCCCGGAACATTAGATGGTCTGGACATGAAAATGGGACCTCTAATTAATATACATACCAAATTTCCGGACTGTCCGAGAGATTTTTGGATTTGTCGTATTTTAACCGTATTTCATGCTGCTGGTGAAGCAATTCGCGCTGCAACGTTCCGTGCCTGGGCACTATGCGGGCCCTACTTGGCATTTAGCCTTCCCATACATTGCCGCTCATCCTCGGGTTCGCTATGACACTTCACCATTGAGATTATACCCGGCCCTGTTATGCTGCTACTGAAGAAATTTTCGCTGCTACACTCCAAGCCTGGGCATTACACGATACTTGGTATTTGACCTTTGTAGACATTTACGTCTTTTATCACACGCTTACCATACAGCGATCAGCCCCCTGTTCGAAGTACGTTTTGCAACAGGAACTCGGCCATTATCATTCGTATGTTAAGTCGCAGAAAGCGTACCTAAGTTTTAGAATATTGGCCTGGAAATAGTAAATGGAAATACCAAACCGCCTATATACACGCGGGCAAAGCCGCGGGCACAGCTAGTACAGATAATAAACGCGTAAGGAGAAAAAAAATGTACATTGAAGATATTTGAGAAAATCTAATTTAGGGGGTCTTAGAAACGTTGACTGAATACATTTTGATGATTTTTGGAATTCTTGTCTGTCTGTCTGTGAGTTTGTTCGCGATGCACGCAAAAAAGACTGAACAGAATTACATGAAAATTTGTACTATAACAGTTAATACCCCAAAGTAACATATAGGGTAGTTTTTATCCCGCTAATTTAAAATCATTTTTTTCTAATTCAATCAAGTCTGTTTGGAAAGAGAAGTGTCGTAGTTTATATGGGTGCTCATACATTATACGACACTTCTCTTTCCGTACAAACTCTAAATACTATTAGTAACAGTTTAGACCTACCCCGGAGCAACATTGAATGAATGAATGAATGAATGAATGAATGAATGAATGAATGAATGAAAGTTTATTTGTATAAAAAAGGGTATAAATTGGTGTTACATGTTGGTTTCCAACCTTTTTTTTACCATAATGCATGGCGTACAAATATTCTTAATAAACTAGTATATCCTATCTAATATTTTAAATCTATATATATGTACAATACTTTTCTCGTCAATACAATATAGTACAAATCTACAAAACAATATTAACAAGATAGTATGGAACTAATACAATTCAATAGATTTTATGTCATTTATACAAAATTCATTACTTACATTATTATCTTATCTACAGCATACATTTTTCTATAAATTCTTTGATAGAATAGACACTGTTTTCGACCAAATAATTAAACAAAGATTTTTTAAACAGTTTAATTGGCAGAGCCTTGAACTCGTCGGTAAAAGTGTTAAATAATTTTATTGCCATGCAATGGACGTTATTTTTGGTCAGCGAAAGGTTTATTATGTTTGACGTGTATAAATTATGTCTATGTACCCCTCTTTGTGATTTTGAAATGATGGTTTTAAAACATGTCGGGTGCTTTTTAACAAATATACACATTTCATAAGGGTAGTTAATATCCCGCTTATTAAAAATGGCCCTGGGCATCGGAGGCCTAGGCCACATTTCTCTTTGGAAATGACATCTATTATATAGGGTTATAATTTAGTTAAACATAAAATGTGTATGTGTCTGCATAAAATAATCAATCAATCAATCAATCAATTTTATTTGCCAAAATATAATAAATAAACAAATTATTCTTAAGACTTGACCATGAGTTTTGTCCGGTTCCTATCATGCTGCTGAAGCAATTCTCGCTGCGATGTTCTGTGCCTGGGCCCTATATGGTACTTGGTATTAGGCCTTCGCATACATTGCCAAGACCCCTGAGAATTGCGGTTTGTCCGGTCCCTTTCATGCTGCTATTGAAGCAATTCTCGCTGCAACGTTCCGTTCCTAGGTACTATCCAGTACTTGGCATTTGGCCATCCCATATTTTGCCGCTCACCCTTGGGTTCGCGAAGACACTCGACCATTTGTTTATACTCGGCCCTGTTTTTCTGCTGCTGAAGAAATTCGTGTTGCGACGTTCCGTGCCTGGGCCCTATACGGTAATTGGTATTTGGTCTTCCCATTAATTGCCAAGAAACTATAGACCATTGAGTTTATACTCGGCCCTATCATTCTGCTGCTGAAGAAATTCTCGCTGCCACGTTTCGGGCCTGTGCTTTAGGTATGTGGTCTTCGGCCTTTGGTCTTCGCATACATTGCCGCTCCCTTGAGCGTTTTGCTCTCAGGTTCGCTAAGACACTTGAGTATTGAGTTTATACCCGGCCCTAATGATGCTGCTGCTGAAGAAATTCTTGCTACTATGTTCCGGACCTGGGCCCTATGTGGTTTTGGCCTTCGCATATATTGCCGCTCTCCCTCGGGCCTTCAGCCCTCGGTTTCGCTAAGACACTTTACCATTGAGTATATCTGGCTGCTTCATGCTGCTGCTGAAGCAATTCTCGCTACTATGTTCCGGACCTGGGCCCAATGTGGTTTTGGCCTTCGCATATATTGCCGCTCACTCTCGGGCCTTCAGCCCTCGGGTTCGCTAAGACACTTTACCATTGAGTATTTATTGTTCGGCTGCTTCATGCTGCTGCTGAAGCAATTCTCGCTATTAACTATGTTCCGGACCTGGGCGGCCTGGGCCCTATGTGGTTTTGGCCTTCGCATATATTACCGCTGTTCACTCTCGGAGCTTCAGCCCTCGGGTTCGCTAAGACACTTTACCATTGAGTATTTATTGTCCGGTCCCTTTCATGCTGCTGCTGAAGCAATTCTCGCTACAACGTTCCGTGCCTGGGCACTATGCGTTACTTGGCATTTGTACTTCCCATATTTTACCGCTCCTTTGGGCCTTTTGCTCTCGGGCTCGCTAAGACAATTGACCATTTAGTTTATAGCCGGCCCTGTCATTCTGCTGTTGAAGAAATCCTCGCTGCGACGTTCCTGGCCTGGGCTCTATGTGTATTCGGCCTTTGGCCTTCTCAATCATTGCTGCTACCTCGGGCCTCCGGCACTTCATAATTGAGTTTTATCCGGTCCCTTTCAGGCTGCTGCTGAAACAATTGTCGCTGCGTCGTTCCATGCCTGGGCACTATGCGGTCCCTACTTGGCATTTAGCCTTCCCATACATTGCCGCTCACCTTTGGGTCCGCTATGATACTCGACCATTGAGATTATACCCGGCCCTGTTATGCTGCTGCTGAATAAATTTTCGCTCCTACGCTCCAAGTCTTTAACCTTTGTAGACATTGCCATTGAGTTACGTGTTATTTACGTCTTTTATCACACGCCTACCAAACAGCGATCAGCCCCCTGTTCGAAGCACGTTTTGCAACAGGAACTCGGCCATTAGCATTCGTATGTTTAGTCGCTCTGCATTTTAGTGAGTTACTTACGTTATCACGATACAATTATTCAGTAACAAATTTAATGTACTTTTTTACGTGTAGAAAGCGTAAGTTTTAGAATATTGGCCTAAAAATAGTAAATAGAAATACCAAACCGCCTGTACACACGCGGGCAAAGTCGCGGGCACAGCTAGTAATAATATATTTTTCACCAAAAAAATGCCTTAGGGGTTCGGGTTCGGGTTTACAATTATTAAAAACCTACATAAGTTTAATATAAAAACTTTTTACAAAAAAAAGATAAACCGACTTCAAAAAGGATAAAATGAATCATTATATTATTTATATGCGTTACCAACTGATATGTTTGAAGTCGGTGCCAAGCCAAATTTGGAAGAGTTAATACGAACGAGGCGATGTGTTCAGTGAATTGTTATTTTTACTAGATAACTAATCTAATACGGTTAGAATCGCACGTAGATATACATTCGTTTCGACCATGCGTAAACTGTTAGGCAAGTAGGTACAGAAAGTATAATCAAGCGTCCTATGATTGTTTGTTAACACATTGTTCGGACTATCCGTAAGTCGAGCGAAGCCCGTGGTTCGCTTTGAATTGTTTATCCTTCTTCATCTAAGGTTTAATCCGAAGTATAAAGGAATTCAATTGCTAGTTTCGTTTTTCTATACTCACATATACCCAGTAAACACGCCGTGTCAGTAAAAAAGGCACGATATTCAAATTTTCTATGGAAGGTCAATCTTACGCGTCTACGTTTTTTTTTCTATTTGCCGCCTTTTTCTGATTATTGACAAAGCAGACGTGTATCAGAATATATATATCGTTGTCGCATTTCATCAAAATAGGATTAGTAGTTTAGACATGAAAATGTAACACATGAAATCGCATTCACCTTTGCATTATTAGTACCGATGTTTTGTGATGTTCACACTTGAAGCTGATTTGACCGGTTTTGTAATTTGTGGCTTGGCACCGACTTCAAACATATTAGTTGGTAACGCATATAAATAATATAATGATTCATTTTATCCTTTTTGAAGTCGGTTTATCTTTTTTTTGTAAAAAGTTTTTATTTTTCCATTTTTAGTGGTTATATATTTAACAACAAGTCTCGGAATAATCGGTAAAGATATATAAAAAAGTTCATTATACACCCATTCTATCTAAGGAAAGGTCCTCGTATCATAATAATATGTGTACTTCATCATTAGGTCCTTTCTATCAAATTGGTGGTTTTCAAGAGGGAATGCTCGAGTTGCTTAAGAAAACACCCAAATCAACATACATGTACCTTTAAAAATTGAGGAGTTTTCTCAATCCCTCACGGATCCCATCATCAGAACAGCACCAGATTAATGTGGGACCATCTTCGAGGTAGTTACTTTCAAACAAAAAAATAATTATTGAAATTGGACCACGGGTCTCTGAGTAATCGCTGAACATCCTGCATAATTTTTTTCACACCCAAATCACCATACATGTGCCTTTAAAAATTGAGGAGTTCCCTCAATTCCTCATGGATCCCATCATCAGAACAGCACCAGATAAATGAGGGACCATCTTTGAGGTACTTCCTTCCAACCAAAAAAATAATTATTCAAATTGGACCACGGGTCTCGGAGTAATCGCTGAACACCCTGCTTAAAAAAATCTTCATCATTATCATCAAAACAATCATCATCATCAGGTGCACTGCATAGAAATGGTGGTTTTCGTGAGAAAATGCTTGAGTTTCTTAAGAAAACACCCAAATCTCCATACATGTGCCTTTAAAAATTGAGGAGTTCCCTCAATTCCTCATGGATTCCATCATCAGAACAGCACCATATTAATATGGGACCACCTTGGATATAGATCCTTTCAAACAAAAAAAGAATTACTCAAATCGGACCACGGATCTCAGAGTAATCGGAGAACATACATAAAAAAAAACACCAAACCGAATGCAGAACCTCCTTCCTCAATGGAATTGAAGTCGGTTAAAAGTATCGCTAAGTACAGATAAATCAGATTTACGCCAAATAGACCTATTGAAACACAAAATTTACAGTCTCATATGATTGATATGATGTTTTGGTTTCGGGCATTAACGGAATTGTGAGGTGGGACGTAAAGGGAAACCACTTAGATTGGAGTAAAGGTTTATTCTGTCTAAAAAAACACTTACATGCGCTTATATAAGTTAAGGCTATGCATGTGTGTGTGAGGCGTAGTACACACACTACACATTATATGGCCCTATGTAATTGACATCCAAAACCCGTCATATCTGTAAAGAAAAAAAGTTTTAATGATAGAAATAAACGATTATACTGTCATAAAATTATTTCCGAACTAAGAATAACACAATAACAGAAGGCTGGGGCTGGGGCATACTTTGCCCAGCGCATCGGTATTGCCGTCCAACGCGGCAATGCCGCCAGCCTTCTGGGCACCCTACCGAGTGGTACTGATCTGAAGCCCATTTTTTATTTGTAGGTATGTTTTAGTATTAGTTTAGTTTATATGTAGTTTTTATTTAGAAATAAATTTATAATTCAGTTTATTAAAATTTGGAAAATAATTTTATTTATTTATTTATTTATTTAAACTTTATTGCACATAAAATATACAAATGGCGGACTTAATGCCTTAAGGCATTCTCTACCAGTCAACCACTGGGCCAAAAAGAGATATGTTTGGTGCAGGCTTTATGAAATAGTGTATTGAAACGATATCACAGTTACTAAATATAAAATAAATACTATATACTTAATCAAATATAAAGAATAAAATAAACTTACACATATACTTCATATAATAAACTTACATACATATTTTTATATTTTATGTGTACCTACAGTGAAACATCATGACGATAATCAATCACGCAATTTATCACATAAATGCTTGCGCAACATGCGCTTGAAAGTGAACTTGCTCTGAGCTTTCCTAATGTCAATCGGAAGGTCATTCCAAAGGCGTATTGCCTGGAGAGTGAAGGAATTGGTCATGAAACCGGTGTGATGAAGGGGAATGGCGAGCTTAAGGCTGCGAGAAGTGCGGAGATTACATCCAGGGCGTGCAGTAATAAATTGAAATTTAGATCGAAGATACTGAGGTGTGGTAGGATCAAAAAGAAAAGAATACAGGGTACACAGGAGTCTAAGAGACCTACGCTCGCGTATGGGAAGCCAATTGAGCTGCTTACGGTAAGCTGATATGTGGTCGTACTTCCGAAGGCAAAATATGAACCTAATACAGTTGTTGAGTAGTCTGTCCAGTTTATTCAGGGAAGTTTGAATGGCATTCGAGTAGCACGCATCAGCATAATCAATTATGGGGAGGACAACAGCTTGTACGAGAAGGATCTTCGTGCTTATAGGCAAAACATTTTTGAACCTGTACAGCGATCTAAGTGTGTACGTCACTCTGCGACATACATCAGACACCTGGGGCTCCCATGTGAGGCCACTATCTATAATCAAACCCAGATTTTTCACTTTAGGTGATAGGGGTATCACAACATCCTCGAACCGGATAGGTGCTACACTCGACAAATTCATCAAAGCAAGCGTGCGGGGGCTACCGAGTACAATAGCTTGACATTTGGATGGGTTTACCGCGATTCCAAAAGAACGTGACCACGCAGAGAGACTGTCAAGGTTAGTATTTATGATGGAGACTGCGTGATCAATGTCCCTAACGCTCGCCTGTGTGTAGAGCTGCAGATCATCAGCATAAAGATGGTAAGAGCAGCCAATGCTAGGAGTGACCGTGTTTATAAAAATTGAGAACAGAAGAGGAGAAAGAATGCCACCCTGTGGAACTCCAGAAGGGAGATCACACCAGTCAGAAAAGGATTTATCAGTGCGAACAGATTGGCGGCGATCTTGAAGATAGGAAGTAAACCACTGAGCCGCTGATGATGATATACTTAAGTGCCTAAGGCATGCAAGTAGAAGGTCATGGTTAACGACATTAAATGCGTTCGAGAAATCAACCAGAACTAGCAACGTAATCTGGGATAATTCCATACCCTGTCTTACATCTTCCACAACTTTGAGTAGAGCAGTGCATGTACTATGGCCTGGGCGGAAACCTGACTGAAAGGGGGAAAGGAGTTGATTTGAGTAAATATGGGCTGAGAGTTGCTTATGTACGATTGCTTCTAGGACCTTTGAGAGAAACGGGAGAATGGAAATAGGGCGAAAGTCTTTTAGTAAACTGGGGTTAGAAACTTTAGGGAGTGGTAGAACAAAGGCTTTCCGCCATGCAGAGGGAAAAACCCCAGTAGACAGCGAAAAGTTAACTATATACGTTAAAACTGGGAGAATGCATTCCAAGATGCTTACAATCATCAATCTACTCAGCTCATCATGGCCAATAGCATTGGACCTGATTGATTTAACTACCTTACGTATATCATCCTCAGTGGCTTGGGTGAAGGAGAAAGTTTTTGTTGTTGGACAGGGGAAAGATGCAATATGTGCGATGCTTCTAGTTAAGGTAGCAGGATCAAGAGTCAAAGATTTGGAGAAGTGAGAGTTTAAATCGTTCAAGGAGAAAGAAGATGAAGTTGGGCAAGAAGATTTAACTACACCGATCGATTTTAAAAACTTCCATGTTTCAGCTGGTGACGAACCTGCGATACCGTCATGAATATATTTACGCTTGGCAGCTCTTACCATCTGATTGCATCTATTTCTGGCTATCTTAAAGCTGTTCCAGTTTTCCTCGCAACGATCGCGCTTGTATTTCCGGAAAGCTCGATCCCGTCTTGCCATAGCCGTACGGACGGCTCTAGTAATCCAGGGAGCGGGAGGGCGCTTCAACTTTACTTTGCGAATGGGAGCATGTACGTTGAACAACTTTAAGACAGTCAGGTTGAAAGAATCTACTGCCTCGTTCACCGATGGTGCCGAAAACGTCGACGACCAGTCCACCAAACCAGCATCCTGTTTTAAAGCATCCATGTCTAATCTAGCAAAACTACGTATTTCTACAGTTACACGTTGCGGTTTGGGTGGCCGGACACGGTAGCTCAGATAAACAAGGTCGTGGTGTGAGAAGCCGGGGGCTGGAAACTGACCGACCGCATCCACAAGATTTCCGGACGAGACAATAATGAGGTCTAACCAGGAGTCTGATGTATCCGCATTGTGGTGAGTTGGCCTAAGTGGGAGAATACTTAAATCAGCAGATTCTATAGACGCATTTAATTTTCGAGTCCGAATGTTATCCTTAAGAAGGTCCGTATTAAAATCCCCCATGATTATTTGATGGGTGTACTCTGTGCTTAAAGGGGCTAACACAGCTTCAAGATCCAAAAAATAGTCGACAGTGGGGGGGCAATAAACCACTCCAAGAACTATTTTAGTCCCACCCGTGTTTATCTCTACAAATAAATGTTCCATTGACTGGGAGAATTTTGACGGAGAACTGGCAATAATTTTAAAAGAAACGTCACTACGGAGGTATATGGCAACACCACCACCCCTTTTGCCAATACGATCGTTCCGCAATAAAACATAACCTGGAAGGCCTAAAGAAGTAGACATGAGATTGGGCTTGAGCCAAGTTTCAGACACAAGAACGGCGTGAACATTGGAAGTGGAGAAGGCCTCGAGAAGATCATTATAGTGGCTAGGAATACTTTGCGCGTTAATATGACATAAGTTAAAGTTCTTGGGGTAGTTGATAAACGTGTTAGAAATACAGTTGCCAAGCGTATTGAGCTCAGAGGTCGAGCTGTTAAGTGAGTGAAAAGAAGCAGACATGTCGCAAGCAGAATGGAAAGATCCATCATCAGACATAATATTTCAGAGGTAGGTACCAAAATAAATAATTATATATATGTTTATATATATATATGTATACAATAAATTTTATACTAACGTGCCAAAGTGCACGAGTAAGAAATAAAACCAGTAAGTCTCTTTTAAACCCACCAGTCAACCGTTTACACTAAGAAATATGTAAATAAAAAGAACAGTTAGAGTATAAAAACAAACTTAAACGTAACGTAATAAAATAACTAAGGTATTAACAAAACTAAGAGTTGTAGAGAAATCTAAAATTAAAACTCTGAAAAGTTAGCACTCCATTAAACGAATACATTTTTACAAACCAAAAGGATTTTAAAAACGTGCAGTAACAAAACGCAATTCTTTGGCAGCTGTCAGCATGACGTTTGTGACCCTACCTATCCTAAAAAAACAAAGCACGAAAACAAGAGATTTGTAAACAAACACAGACGGTAGTTTATGAAATTAATATAAAGTGAAGCAAGTACCGTGAAAGGATAAAAGAAATCAAGAGAATTGCGTATCTGCAATGACGTCACGTCAAATCAGTAACAAAAGTCATGCAAAAATAAATCACGCATTACTTTACGCAAGGCAATAGCTAGTTAGTGTTAACGTCTCGTCGTTCGCTTGTCCTCTGGCTTCCTGGTTGCCGCGGCGGTCTTCTCGGTGATCGTAGGAGGTGCAAGCGCCGGTGCCGGCGCCGGCACAGGCGCCTCAGCCGGGCCGGCCTCGGACGCAGGCTCGAGTGACGAGGGCGCAGGAGTCGACGCAGCATCTGTAGAGACAGGGGTGTGTTTGGCACACAGTGCTTGGAGTTGCTCGGCTGTTGTCACACGCTCCCTCCGCCCATTGGCCAGTTTTATAAAGATATTACCGTCCCTGGTCCATACCTTATGCATGCCAAAATGTGTGCGCGCTTCTTTAAAAACTGCACTGCGCTGCTTTGTCAGGAATTCTGAAATCACTATCCTGGAGCCTTTGAGTGCAGTTTTCCTTGCCCATACTGCATTCTTGGCAACCACATCACAAAATTGGACCAACACTGGTCTAGTTTGGTTGCCAGTGCTGCTGCCTAATCTGTGGCAAATAGATATTGAGGCACGAGTCACATCTGGCAGCCCAAGATTACTCTGACAGATATTTGTCACAGACTCGACAACATCTTCGTCCGCCACCTCCGGTAATCCGTTGATCACTAAGTGCTTCCTTCTGTGGCGCATCTCAATGGCGTCTACTGTTTGACTGAGGACCAGGATTTGCTGCCTAAGCAACCCTAATATGGCAGAGACATCGTCCTTAAAGTTGCTGACTTCCTTGCTGAGGCTGCTTATAGTTGGATGCGCGTGTGGTGATGCCGCTTTCAATTTTGTGTCAAGCTCCAGGAACCGCTGTGAGAATTTAGCTTCTAGTGACTTCTGTGCCTCCAGAATGCTCTCCATTGTTTATTTGTGCAAGCCGAAAAACAGTGACAATGTTAAAGTGCAAAGGTCAAGTGGCAGGTTAGTGGTCTTATTTACACTATGCTCATCCAATGGAGCTGCCCACACAATATGTGGTTATTTAAAACTATATATATTATTTAACACCAAATTGTACCAAAAAAGCTATTTAAATATTAATAAAATAATTTAAAAGTAAATAAAGATGACTTGTCGTTTTTGACACCTACCCGCGAAAAAAAAAAAAAAAAAAAAAAAACAAAAAAAGAAAAAAAAAAAAAAAAAAAAAAAACAAAAAAAAAAAAAAAAAAAGAAAAAAAAAAAGAATAATAATAATTGATCAGGCTAAAAGTTTTTGTTTTATTTAATATAGGTGACCAAGAAAGTATTTTTGTTAAGGTTAGATTTAAACAATTATTCTCTCAAAAATATAAATATAACGAACAAAAAAAACAGGAGAAAAAAAAATGCGATAAAACCTAAATTGTTAACATTAAAAAAAACGTTGATAAATAGTACATTATTGTCGAGGAGGTGAAGTAGCCCATTGCGGGCTGAGTATTATGTTTAAACGGACGACCGGAACGGGATAGTCTAGTTCCATTTTTCAAAAAATCCATGTCGAGAAGCAAACGATATTACTTTTGGGCAACCGGGCTTTTTACCTGATTTAGACCCTGCTGTATCCGAATCGCCGGTTGCCTTAAAAGAAAATTTGTCCGGAAGTGAGATATTCAAGATGGCGGCCAAAAAAATTACCCATTTTTTACTTTTTCTTAAATAACTCGTAAACCGTGTCCCCTACCAAAATATGTTCTTTTACTTAAATAATTCACATAAAATTCTCTATACAAAAGGTTCTATACAGTTTTTTGCTGGGATCAAAGTTTAATGAGATATCGAGGGTATAAGATAGACCTTAAGTATATAGACTAATTACCTTTTTCCCGCGACTCCGTCTGCGTGGGATTAACATCCGCTATAATACATTTATGAAACACCTTAGTGAAATCTTATAGCAAATATAAATTTAACGTACATACTTTTTTACGTCTACAGTGAGCAACAATTCCATACAAAGTTTCACCCCTCTTTTCACCCTTTCAAAAGATGATTTCTGAGATAAAAACTATTTCATGTCCTTTTCCATAACTCAAACTATCATCATGCCAAATTTAAACTAAATCGGTTCAGCGGTTTAAGCGTGAAGAGGTAACAGACACACTAACTGTTTAAAGATAAATTATATTTTAAATACTCTGGTTGAGGCTGCTAGGGGTTGTGTGGTATCATTTCCGTATAAAACAGACATGCACAATTCATTTTTGATAGAAAAGAAATATAAATCTATATTTAAAAAAAGTTCTGCGAAGAGGGAAAACTCTCAAATCACATCAGAGGGGATTTTGACGTGAACGTCCAAAAATTTTAGGGACCTCCAACAGTAAAAAATATTCATCGTGGGGCACTCTATCCATGGTCCAAAATTTAAAACTTTTTCTCAATGCGCACAATTTTTTCATACTAATATTATAAATGCGAAAGTGTGTATTTTACCTCTTCACGCTTAAACCGCTGAACCGATTTAGATGAAATTTGGTATGATGATAGTTTGAGTTATGGAAAAGGACATAAAATAGTTTTTATCCCTGAAATCATCTTTTGAAGGGGTGAAAAGGGGGGTGAAACTTTGTATGCAATTGTTGCTCACTGTAGACGTAAAAAAGTATATACGTTAAATTTATATTTGCTATAAGATTTCACTAAGGTGTTTCATAAATTTATTATGGCGAATGTTAATCCCACGCAGACAAAGTCGCGGGAAAAGGTTAATTAGTCTATATGTTTAATGGCTGTCTTATACCCTCGATATCTCATTAAACTATGATCCCAGCAAAAAACTGTATAGAACCTTTTATATAGAGAATTTTATGTGAATTATTTAAGTAAAAGAACATATTTTGGTAGGGGACACGGTTTACGAGTTATTTAAGAAACAGTAATAAATGGGTATTTTTTTTGGCCGCCATCTTGAATATCTCACTTCCGGTCAAATTTTCTTTGAAGGCAACCGGCAATTCGGATACAGCTAAGTCTAAACCAGGTAAAAAGCCCGGTTGCCCAAAAGTAATATCGTTTGCCTGTCGCATCGAAAAGGAGAGCGATTTTGAAATTTTGTGCCCTGTCTAGGAGTCCGTTTAAGTTAATACGAAGCCGGCAATGGCTCTTCACGCCGAGTCAAATATAGTGCTTTTCTCAAAAATGGTGCAAGAAAATAAAAATAAGTAGGTATGTCAATCGAAATAAATTTTGTCCTTAGATTTCGCTGGAAACAAGTTATTCATTGCAGAATTCGCCTCTGCTCTTAATTCTGGAGGCGTATATTACATATTCTCGTCACATGAAGTGGGACTCATTTTCTTTAAATAAATACTTTCACTATTACTACTATTACTATTTCGTTTACTTCGTTAGCTACTTATAAAATTTTCATAGAAAAAGTAAAAACATTTGCTTTACCGCCTTTTACTTTTTTTAAATATTCAATAGAAGTGTATTTTTCTGCCGAACAACGCCAATCTATTTGAGACAGCTAAAAACACGCGGTACCAACATTATAAATAATTGTAACTCGTTCTCTATTTTGGCTGTTTAGGAACTGTTCCACCTAGTTCTATAGCCGTTACTACGTAAAAAAAAAGTATGTACCGCGACAATAATGGAATTTGTATTGGAAATTTACGGATCGAAATCGAGACTGCAATTTCCGTAACTTTTTAAATTTTTAACTGACCATAAACGAAGCACTTCACCGCCTGATATTAAACCGTAAAAGTCAACCTTGCGGGACATTTTTGAGAAAAATATCTTTAAGTTTAAATAATATGTCAATAATATAATACAACAGTTATAAAACATTATATAAGTGGTCAATCATATCTATGTGTATATTTATTTATATCGTGAGATATTGCATAAAATCTTTCTAAAACAAACAATCGCGATAATTAATAATTAATATGATTATACAAAACATGCCTTAACAGTAAATGTTTTTTTTATAATATCATTAAGAAACTTAAAATATCAACCACTATTAAACATTATCGAATTAGGCGTTTTTGTGTTATCTCCAAAAAACTACGTACTTACGCAGATACGACCTTGCGATAATAATTTATTCGATATCGTATAGCTACGGCTGGTCTTTATGAATAATGGTACGGAACCCTTCATGCGTGAGTCCGTCCGACTCGCACTTGGCGGGTTTTTTTTAATTGTCACGTCCATGTTAAAGTCAAATCCGGACAAATGTAATAACTAGAAACTTAACCTTATAAAACTTCAACTAGTACATCATAATTATCTAAAACATACAACAAAATACATAATTATAAAAAAACTTTTTTACAAAAAAAAGATAACCGGCTTCTAAAAGGATAAAATGAATCATTATATTATTTATATGCGTTACCAACTGATATGTTTCAAGTCGGGGCCAAGCCAAATTTGGAAGAGTTAATACGAACGAGGCGATTTGTTCAGTGTTTTTTTTCTTCTTGCTATTTTATTTTATTTTATTTTATTGTGAAAGAACTAATGCGTTTTGAAAGTTAAACTAAATAATTACATTGGTACAGTGGAAGGCTATTATATATAGGCTATTGTTCTTTTTACTATCTATCTAATCTAATACGGTATGGTTTGCACGTAGGTATACAATTATACATTCGTTTCGACCATGCGTTACCCGTTAGGCAAGTAGGTACAGAAAATATAATCATGCGTGTTATATTTGTTAACACACTGTTCGGACTAACCGTATCACGAACGAAGCCCGTGGTTCGGTTCGGTTTGAATTCATTATCTTTCTTCATCTAAGGTTAAATTCAAAGTATAAGGGAATTCAATGGCTAGATTAATTTTTCTATACACAGATACACCCAGTAAATACACCCATCGTGTCAGTAAAAAGGCACGATATTCAAATATTCTATGGAATCTTACGCGTCTACATATTTTTTTCTACTTTCCGCCTTTTTCTGAATATTTACAAAATAGAGGTGTATCAGAGTATATACAAAATTGGATTAGTAGTTTAGATATGAAAATGTAACAGATAGAATCACATTCACCTTTGCATTATTAGTACCTACCGATATTTTTGTGATGTTCACGATTGAAATTGATTTGGCCGGTTTTATAATTTTTGGCTTGGCACTGACTTCAAACATATCAGTTGGTAACGCATATAAATTATAATATGATTCATTTTATCCTTTTTGAAGTCGGTTATCGTTTTTGTAAAAAGTTTTTATTTTTCCATTTTTAGTGGTTATATGTTTATCAAAATCGGACAATAAGTATATAAGTACTTAGAATAATCGGTAAAGATATATAAAAAAGTTCATAATACACCCATTCAAACTAAGGAAAGTTCCACGTATCATATGTGGACTTCATCATTAGGTCCACTGCATCAAATTGGTAGATTTCGTGAGAAAATGCTTGAGTCGCTTAAGAAAACACCCAAATCGCTATCCATATATATTAAAAATTGAGGAGTTCCCTCAATTGCTCATGGATCCCATCATCAGAACAGCACCAGATTAATGTGGGACCACCTTCAAGGTAATTCCTTCCAAACAAAAAAAATATTATTCAAATCGGACCATGGATCTCGGAGTAATCGCTGAACATCCTACATTTAAAAAATCTTCATCATTATCATCAAAACAATCATCAGGTCCACTCCATCAAATTGGTGATTTTCGTGAGAAAATGCTTGAGTAGCTTAAGAAAACACCCAATTCACCATACACGTGCCTTTAAAAATTGAGGAGTTCCCTCAATTCCTCATGGATCCCATCATCAGAACAGCACCAGATTAATATGGGACCACCTTGGATGTAGATCCTTTCAAACAAAAAAAAATTGCTCAAATCGGACCACGGGTCTCGGAGTAAGCGGTGAACATATATATCGGTATATCGGCACTACCCGTTAATTGTTATAAGTTAATATTATCCCACTACCTAAAGGTTGTCTGGTAGAGATCGCTTCTTAGCGATAAGACCGCCTGTTGTTACCTAGTTTGTTTATTGGTATCGCTATTGTTTTTGTTTCTTATCACGTGGTGTACAATAAAGTATATTTATTCTCTTTATTTATTTTTCGTCTTAGGTTAGGTTTTATAATATTTTTACAAAAGTAAAATACAAAAATACATCAAAAACATACAAAAACAATAAAAACATTATAAAAAACCTAACCTAGGGTGCCGCCGGCAACGGAGCAAGGCCCAGGCTGCCGGTGGTCAGGGCCGCAGAGAGAGGAACCTTCGGACTATGCGCGCCGTGTCCAGGATTACCGCCTTCTGTATCTGACCCTTGATCCAACCACAACCACGTAGCGAAAGCCTCTCAAGATGTTGGTCGAGACTCTTCGCTATGAGACCGTTCGCAGAAACAACTATCGGCACAATGATCGTCGAATCAACCTCCCACATGGCGGTTACCTCGTGAGCTAAGTCTAGGTACTTGCTGGATTTGTCCTTCTCAGCCTTCACGAGGTTAACGTCACATGGAACGGTGATGTCGACGAGCATGGCCCGGCGTTGCGATCGGTCTATTATCACAATATCAGGCTTATTGGCTACAATAGTCCTGTCCGTGATAATAGATCGATCCCAATAGAGCGTGGCACGACCATTTTCGAGAACTGGCGCAGGTGTGTTCTTGTAGTACGGCACTTCGTGGTCCACAAGACCGTATAGGAGAGCAAGCTGCTGGTGTATGATCCTGGCTACGAGGTTATGTCTGTGCAAGTACTCGCCGTTAGCAAGATGAGAACAACCGGAGATGATATGCCTGAGTGACTCTCCGGGACGGCGGCATGCCCGACAAATGTCGACCGTACCGTCCTTCAGGATATATCTCCGGTAGTTATTCGTCATGATAACTTCGTCCGCAATTGCACAGGCAAAACCTTCGGTTTCTCCGAAGAGGTCCCCGAATCGTAACCAGTTCACCGACGCGAGCAGGTCTACGTCGGGTCCCGTGAGGGCCCCGTAGAACCGCCCGTGTAGCTCCTTGCTCTTCCATACCGCCTTGCGATCCTCGGTGCTTAGCACCACAGGTTTGCGCCAGTTCTCGTTCGCCAAGGAGAGCGGCGTGAGGCCCTTATCTATTGCCACCACATCACGATGCATCTCACACTCGTTGTTAAGGAAATAATTCCTGAGATTGTACACCTCACGGTTGTGGAGATTTTTGGCATTTAAAAAGCCGCGACCTCCACACTTCCGTGGGATGTACAATCTCATAACGGACGAGCGTGGGTGAAGCATACGGTGTGTGGTGAGCAATAGACGGACCCTCCGATCCAGGGCATCCAGCTCGGTCTGTGTCCACCTTAGTATGCCAAAGGAGTATGTGAGTAGGGGCATTACCCAGGCGTTGAAGGCGCGCACCTTGTTGCCACCTGACAAAAGACTATTGAGTACTTTTGTCAGCCGACCGAAGAAGCGCTCCCTCAACGCCTGTTTAATACCCGCATCCTCAATACCCAACGACTGTGACATACCAAGGTATTTGTAGGTTTCTGATTCAGAGATAGATCTGAACGTCATCGTCTCAGAAAGTTGTAAATTTGTTGAATTTACTACTTTCCCCCGCTGTACATGCATAACCGCACATTTATCGACACCAAATTCCATCTTGATAGAATTACTAAAGACTTCAGTGGTTTTTAGTAGCTCCAGCAAGTCCCGGTTATTTGGTGCAAATAATTTGAGATCGTCCATGTACAGAAGGTGAGATATGACTTCACCCTCTCTCCGAAGCCGGCAACCTAGCCCCGAATCCTTCAGCAGGGTGCTGAGCGGATTTAGAGCTAGGCAGAACCACAGGGGACTCAGACTGTCGCCCTGAAATATTCCTCGCTCGATCCTTATAAAGTCCTGCGGGCCAGGGGGGTCATCCCCGCCTCCTGGTTGACGAAGTACTGTGGTCCACTGCCTCATACACGCGCCAAGGAAGGATCTTAAGGCTGCATCAATTTTATACAGCTCTAAGATCCTCTCCAGCCATGAATGAGGCACTGAATCATAGGCCTTCTTGTAGTCAATCCAGGCGGCTGAGAGGGCCCCCCTGTTCCGCCGGACTCGTTGGCAAATGGTCATGTCTATGAGGAGGAGCTCTTTAGTACCACGGGACCCAACCCTACATCCATTTTGAGCGGAGGCCAAAATGTTGTTTGCGACCATATGCGCGTTTATTTTTGCTCTCAAAATGGATGTAAGGAGCTTGTAGAGAGTAGGCAAGCACGTGATGGGTCGATAGTTCTTCGCTTCCGTGGTACTACCGGACTTATAGAGCAGGAAGGTTACACCAGTTGTTAAGGAGGGCGGGAGGGAGCCAAGTTCGAGGGCTTGCTGAAATTGCGTTGCCAGCCGCGAGTGCGAGCATCGAAACCACTTTAGCCAGAAGTTGTGCAATCCATCCGGGCCAGGACTTTTCCAGTTCTGAGCCGTACGGATTGCACAACTTACGTCATCGGGGCTGATGGTAATAGCCCCCATAGGTTCGATGGACTCGCACTCACGTTCGACAACGCTCATCCACTCGCCCTCCGTGTGTTCAACGGGCGCCGACCAGATGCTACGCCAGAAATCAGTCATGGCAGTAGCATCCGGCAGTCGCACGTCGGACACACGGGGGTCGGCTTCCTCCCACCTCCGGTATACCTTCCTTTGGTCACTTTGGAAAAGACGATTCTGCCTGAATCGGTCCACACGCTCTCTGTAGCGGCGAATACGGCTTGCCCATGCATAAACTTTCTGCTTTAGAAAGTCGATGCGCTCTGTGACGTTGGCCATGTAGTCGCGGGGTTCGATATCCATCCCCGCGAACGCCTGGTGCACAAAGCGCATTACTCGGGGGCGGTTGTTGCCCCCCCTAAAGCAGATCAGCTTTGCAATGAGGGTCCTAAATGAGTTGATACGACGCTCGATCCGCACTTGCCATGCGGGGACACCCCCGGCGGTCCTAGGTGCACGTTCAGCGTCCGGAAACTTGACTCGAGCAACACGGCACGCCGCGATGGCTCCGCAGTACATGATCGAGTGCGTATCATCTAGGTCTTTACTAGTCCGCAGGAGTGGATCTAGCAAATCATTTAGGGCTCCCATTAACGCTAGATTGCGTCTATTCATAGGCAAGCGTGGTAATCGTGGCCTAGTGATGTTTGTGGAGCGATACTGCGTAATTGCCTCTTCCAAAGTCCTCCTCAGTTGCTCATTGGCTGTACTACTCACACTCTGATTCGCGATCTCCTCCTCATCGGCACTGGGATCAATCCGCGGCGCCCCCGATGCCAGGTCGGATGCGGGCATCGGATCTAGCGACGTGGCGGGCGGATCCCGCGCCGAGGTGGAGGCCGCGCGAGCAGAGAGAGCCTCCAGGCGAAGCCGATCAAGTGTCGCGTCATCCAACCGCTTTAGCCGTTGAATGACGCGCACCTGATCCGATAATCGCTGCGCAGTCGTGTCAATGGTTGGTTCAAGGGCCTGAAACAGAGGAAGCATCCGGTCACGATACGCGCACAGATTAGTTCCCCCCTCTGTAGCCCCATAGTAGGCGCGCATGACGTTCTCATTCATTGATTGAGTCCATCTCATGCGACGCACTATACCACCGGCAGCGGGGGCCCTGGGCGGGACAGGGTGTCCCGCAAGCCCCAAGCGTGCCGGCAGCGGTGGCCGCCCTCGTCGCGCAGGTGGTCGTGGCGGCGGCGGCGGCGGCCCGCGCTCGTCGCTCGACTCGCTGGTGTCGGGCGCAGTGGCGAACTCATCGCCCGACGACGATGGCGAGGAGACTGACGAGGCGGGCGAGGATGGTGGGCGTGCGTTTGGCGGGGACGCTTGCTGCAGTCGTGTTTTGCTTCGTGTAATCATTTTAATTCCGTTGACTACTTTTGACGTTTAGTGTCGGGCATGGTATTTCATCGTATTCCCATATTTGCGGTCATTTGCGCCCTTGCGCAACTGTGTTTGGCATAGCGGGCAACTTTTCCGCAAATAATTATCCATAAATAGATGTAAAAGCTCCCGTAAAAACGTAATTTAGCAAAAATATCAGGAAATTACAAAAAACAGGACTGACTTTGACGGCGTCATTTTTTTTATTATTATTATCATCTTTATTCATTTAAAATCTTAGGCTAGGGTTTTTATAATGTGAATATAAAAGTAATATAAAATACAACATACAAAATACAATATAAAATATAAACACATTATAAAAAAAAAACCCTAACCTAGGTTCCCGCCGGCAACAGGGCAGGGCCCAGGCTGCCGGTGGTTAGGGCCGCAGTGAGAGGAACCGGCGGACTATCCGCGCCGTATCCATGACCACCGCCTTCTGCATCTGACCCTTGATCCAGCCACCTAGCGAGAGTCTCTCGAGGTGTTGATCGAGACTCTTCGCTATGAGACCATTCGCTGAAACGATTATAGGGACAATGATCGTCGAGTCAACGTCCCACATTGCGGTTATCTCGTGAGCCAAGTCTAGGTACTTGCTGGACTTGTCCTTCTCGGCCTTCACGAGATTCTCGTCATGGGGGATAGCGACGTCGACGAGCACGGCCCGGCGCTGCGACCGATCAATCAGCACAATGTCAGGCTTATTGGCTACAATAGTCCTGTCCGTGATGATTGATCGGTCCCAATAGAGCGTGGCACGACCATTCTCGAGGACTGGCGCAGGTAAGTACATGTAGTATGGCACTTCGCGGTTCACAAGACCGTATTGAAGAGCAAGCTGTTGGTGTATAATCCTGGCTACGAGGTTATGTCTGTGCAAGTACTCGCCGTTAGCAAGATGAGAACAACCGGAGATGATATGCCTGAGTCATTATTATTATTATTATTAACATACATAAAAAAAAACACCAAACCGAATGCAGAACCTCCTTCTCCTATGGAATTGAAGTCGGTTAAAAATAGGTTATGATCAATGTATTAATCCCACTACGTATAAAAAAATGATTTAATTCTAGTTAAAAACGAGGTAGTTACTAAGATGGATCCTTTGTACACAGGTCCATATAAAGTGATAAGAGATATTTCACCAAACGAGGAAATGATAAAAAATGGGAAATTGGACATTATCCATAAAAATCGAACTAAATTGTTTAATTGAAGTCTAGATATAATAATCATGTAATTTTAAAAAGTTTAAGTAACTATTATAAGTTATATAAATAATATGTTAGCCTCTATACGTCCCACTGCTGGGCACAGGCCTCCTCTCATGCACGAGAGGGATCAGGCTATAGTCCCCACGCTGGCTCAAAGCGGGATGGGAACTTCACATACACCTTTGAATTTCTCCGCGGATGTATGCAGGTTTCCTCACGATGTTTTCCTTCACCGTATAGCGATTGGTAAATATCAAATTATATTTCGTAGGTACATAAGTTCCGAAAAACTCATTGGTACGAGCCGGGGTTTGAACCCGGGACCTTCGGATTGAAAGTCAGACGTCGTCAGGCTACCAACCCTTTTTAGTAATAATTATCTATAGTTATATTTATGTATACTCATTCAGCATCGCCTCTCTGCCCGCGACTTTGGAGCCGTCAGGCCTCTCCACAGCGGATGGCAAGAGACCTGATGGCTGCTCTCTGGTGCCATGGAGCCTGGGTCGCCCTTTAGCGTGGGACGCCACCTGCGTTACGATACTCTGATCCCACGTTGAAGGGTCGCAAGTATGCATTCTTAACGAATGAGTACGAGTTTGCGGCGCTTGCAGTGGAAACTCTGGGTCCTTGGTCGACCGACACTAAAAAAATTGTTAAAGACGTGTCGGCCCCGCTGATAGTGATAGGCGTCTCTGGTGACCAGAGGGCGAGCTCTTTCTTTGCCCAGAGGCTGGGATTGGCCGTTCAGAGGGGGAATGTCGCCAGCATTTTGGGGAGTTTTCCGGAGGCAGGGGATCTGAGAGAGGTTTTTTTTTATATTTAGTGTTTTTATTGTCTTTGTTAATCTCTTTAGTTTTAGCTTTTAAGTTTGTGTTAGTCTTAGTTAGCTTTAAGTTAGATGTGCTTTGGTTTTTGCTTTTTAGTTTTAAGTTATGACATGTGCTATTTAAAATTATTTGTTATTATATACAGTGTGTAACAAAAATACTGGTGATCCGTTTAAGGGCATAATTGGTATCGTATTGCGAGTAGGAAGAAGTAGGAGAAAAAAATTTTGTTCGCGAAAAAAAAAAATTTTTTGTACGGGGCGAGTCGTCCCAGCTGGCCAACCTGCAACCCTCCGTACAAAACCAAAAATTTTTTTCGCGAGAAAATTATTTTTCTTAGTTTTTCACAATAAGAATACGATACCAATTATGCCCTTAAAAGGATCACCAGTATTTTTGTTACACCTTGTATATTGTAATTTGTTTTTTGCAAATAAATGATTCACTTAGTAAAATGTTGTCATGAAAATGTAATAAGAAAGCATTCTACGTTACGTTGGATTTTATGAAATGTTTTGAAAAAGAGTTCAAGAGAAATAGATCCAGTCAATAACATCACAAACAGGTTTAGTTTATTTAGTACCGCTATCCTGTAAACATTCTGAAAATCAATGTACCTATTTATCAAAAGTTATTACTTACACTTTTCTGTTTTATCCTCGCAAGTGTGTTGAAAAACGTCGTATAAAACGCGTGTGCTCGGCTTCCTTATCACGATATCGCCTCATATGTAATGATCAACTTAGCACACTTGTATCAAAACGTACTATTATGTTATCTACTCTCATTCTATCTTAAGAAATTAGATCCCCCGTAACTTTCTTTCTTTCTTTTCCTTTACCTTAACTTTATTTATTTATTTTTAATAATTGCGGTTACTCTTAACCATTTTTGACGACAACGACGGATATAACCGTCGTAAGATACCTACCATACGTTTTGCTCTAAACTCATTATTGGCTTGGCGTATGAATGAGGGCATTGACATCTGTCATCGCGTCGAAAAAGTTAAGCCTTAGGGAGTACTAGCGTAACTTACTTATTATACAGTCGCGTCTGAGTTTACGATTCCACATGTGCCTGTGAAATAAAGGCATATATATATTTTTTCTAAACATAATAAGAGATAGTTGAACTGAAGTTGTGCGCGATACGCTCATTGTACAGCGGGTGGCGAGGGTTTAGCGTTCGGTAGGCTTTCGGCCGCGTGCGCTCTGGCCGGCACCCCGCCTTGGTAACTTGAGGCGTGGGTGCTCGCCAGAGTGTACGAGTGGACGGCGGCACGGTGAGTGCTCTGGGAGCGCGCGGCCCCGCAAGAGCGAGTGGGCGTTCGACAGGAGGTGAGGAGCGCATTAATCCGACACTACGCGGGCGACCTCACCTCCGCTACTTTCGGCCGCCGGACACTGGACCCGCTTGGGCCAGTCCTACAAGGTTGGCTTGAGCGGTCACACGAGCGACAACTTAAAGAAACGCACGTTCCCCATACAAACTTTTAGCCCCTGTTTAACACTTTAACGGGATGAATTTTCTAAAACGCTGAAAAAGTTCTTAGTTTTTAAATAAGAGCCTATATCACATCGTTTGCTCAAAGAAACTCACGTTCCCCATACAAAAGATCACAAAAATCCTTCCTTCTCTTTGCTTACGTTAGTTAGGTTATAAATAATGTCTACTGTGAAAATTCGAGTCTGTAGGTTTAGAAGTTTCGGGTCTGCATTGATGTATCAGTCAGTCAGTCAGTAAGGGTTTTTCCTTTTATATGTATAAATTATAGATGATAACTCATCCAACCTGTACAAAATCAATGGTCTCACCGAGAAATATAATTTTACTCGACAAATGTTGATCCGATGGGTTGGGGTATGCGTTTAATTGTTGATCCGTTAATTGGCTATTGCCGGCTATTGTTCGGCCTCCCACCCAATGCGTCGCAAGCATGTAGGGCGGCGGCGACGGCTTAGCTGGCGTACGAACGCTGACTGCCACTGTGGGCGGCAGAATCGGGGACGTTTGCTGCCTACACATGGGCCCTTGAGCTGAAAGGCGAACGATTAAGTCTATCGGTTCGTATCTTAGAGAGGAAATAGGGAGAAAACGCTTGCAGAGAAGCGTCCGCTGTGGGGACAACCTCTGACGGAGTTGCGGTAGTCTGCCTGATCACTCTCTCAACCCCGCCCATTAGCACCGAGGCGGCAAACAAAAGGGTTTTTCAAGTAACAATAATAATTTCACTCAACAACTATTGATCACATGGTATATGGCGTGAGTTATAGTTAGGGAGGCGAATAGGGGAATTTTCGGCAATACTCGAGCGTGGCAGTTTAAGATATGAGAGATACCTTAGACCTAATAGAACAACCTTGTAAAGTATTTAGCTCTATATGTAGTGACGCGCGCCTAGGATAGACGATCAGATTAGTAAAAAAAAATGGATAGTCTGAATTACTCGAGCGCGTCAGATTAAGATATTGGGGGTTGATTTTAGTGTTTAAAAACTAAATTTAGCTAATCTGACGATAAGTCCTTGACGCCGCCGAGTTATATGGTCGCGAACTTGTAAAAAAAAAACGTTAATCCGGCATTCTCGAGCGCGATTTTTTTATTTTTTATTTTGAAGAATATAATCTAAAACTTACTAAAAATACAAAATCTGCCGGTTTCCGCATGACCGGAAGTGTGGAGGAGCCATTTCGTCTTCCTAAGAACGCGTTACGGCATATAAGTCGCGAACGATACATTTTACAAAAAAAAAGTTTAAATAAACAAAAAAGGTAATTTTATTTTACACAAAAAAGGTCTCTTTACATTTTTGTCCAAAGTTAAAACTTTTTGACTTGAAGCATCATAAAATTACCTTTTCCGGTCAGATTAAGAGAACCCACCAACATTTTTGTCAGTAAAAAAATATGCTTTCAGGATACCGAGATAAACCTCCCCTATGAAAATCTGACGCGCTCGAGTATTTCAAAAAAACTTTTTTTTTTGCATTTTCAAAAATTCATCGTAACTTATCGTCACGCCGAAATCGTCAGTTTTTTTAAAGGGAGCTTCCTTGGGGCCTACTTAACACCCCTTCCGAAAATCTGACGCGCTCGAGTAATTTTTTTTTTTTGCATTTTTGACTACTTTATATGCCTACCCCCACCACGCAAACCGGCAGATTAGTATACCGTTGTTATCAGAGGCACTCGGGGCATACGTAGTATGAATATCTGACGCGCTCGAGAATGCCCAAGTAACTGTTTTTTTTAACATTTTTGAAAAACCGTACACGCCAAACCCACCGCTAAAATGGTTTTTGCCATACGAGCTTTTCTTTTCGAAATTATTTTATCTTTCGATTTTGATAGGTCTCGACGGCGCCGTTGAATTACGCCATTTAGCTACCTTTGATCCGAGTTTTTGTGGATCTAATGTATGACTTTGCATACAGTTCCGATCGGATCACCTATTGCTGTCCTTTACAGTTTGAGGTTCAAATATATTAAAGATCATTTACTTAACTAAGAGAAGGATTTGTCAGGCGGATATTTAATGAAAATCGGTCAGTTATTGGATGGGTGGTTGTTTGGTATGGGTGTATGGTTAGTTGGAATAGATTTCCACATCTTTGCGGAGAGCGTCAGGATCAGAACCGTATACTGATTTGATGAAGATAGATGCGTATACTGATTTGATGAAAATATATTTGGCGGCTCTGAAGATGGCTTTATGGGGCCGGCGGATGGCGGCGGCATTTTGCCTCCTATGGAGGGAGTCCGCCCACATTGGGACCCCGTAAAGGGCCATGCTCTCCAGATTCGGGAGGAGCCAGGAGACACGGGCCGCGGCCTTCAGCAAGCGCGCCGATAGCCCGCTAAAATGCAGGCCGAAGCGCCACCTGCTGTCTAGTATGACGCCCAGATACTATACTAATAATCCGCCACGAACTAAGAACTTGCTCGTTGACGTTTGGGGTATTCTGGCTTCACAACCCCTTAATTGATCTTGCTCACATTTTAATGATAAAATTTTGTGCGTCTCATCTGTAACCCTACCAAATTTTGTAAAGATTGGAAAAATGATACTCAAGTTATCGTCTATCAAATCTAAATGGAAATGCCATCAAAATGCACGGCCGTCCCACTGGCACGCTAAAAGTTGAATTAAAGAACTTCGTCCGCTACCGCGCACTCGTCCAATGATCTTTAAAATATTTTAATGTCAAACTGTAAAAATACCATTTTAAATGAATGACAAAATGGCGAATCTTATTTATTTGGACCTAATTTAACCTAGCAGAAGAGACGGCAATTGTTGATCCGATAGTTGGCAATAGCTAACGGAACTGAAAGAACAAATCAAATTATTTTTAATTAATATTTTGATTTGTTTATTTTAAGTAGTCACACCACTATACGTTGGCGTTGGTCACTTTTTCCTTTGTATATGACATCTATACAAGTTTATAATAGCTAACGGATCAACAATTAACGCATACCACAACCCATCGGATCAACATTTGTTAAGTGAAATTATATTTCTCGGTGAGGTGAACCTCAAAGGTTCAATGACCTTAAAGCTTACAAAATCATCGCTTGCTCAAAGTAACGCACGTACCTCATACAAAAATCCTTCCTTTTTCCTTGCCGGGACGCGAACCGGTTACCAATGAAAGGGTATTAGATAGATATTATACATATAAACTTTCCTCTTGAATTACTCTATCTAAAAAAAAAACGCACCAAAATCCGTTGTTTAGTTTTAAAGATATAAGCACACATACAGACATACAACATTAAAATAAATTAAAGATCGTTGGACGAGTGCGCGCCGCGCGGTAGCGAACGAAGTTCTTTAATTTTACTTTTAGCGAGCCAGTGGGACGGCCGTGCATTTCGTTTCGATGGCATTTCGATTTCGATTGTTTGTTAGACGATAATTTAAGTATCATTTTTGCAATCTTTACAAAATTTGGTGGGGTTACAGCTGAGGCGCACAAAATTTCTTCATTAAAATCTGAGCGGAATCAATCAAGGGGTTGTGAAGTCAGAAGACCCCAAACGTCAACGAGCAAGTTCTTAGTTCGAGGCGGATTATTAGTATAGTATCTGGGCCTCATACTAGACGGCAGGTGGCGCTTCGGCCTGCATTTTAGCGGGCTGTCGGCGCGCATGATGATGGCTGCGGCCGCTGTCTCCTGGCTCTTCCCAATCTGGGGAGCATGGCCCTTTACGGGATCCCAATCTGGGCGGACTCCCTCCATAGGAGGCAAAATGCCGCCAACATCCGCCGGCCCCAAAGGGCCATTTTCAGAGCCAAATTGCGCATTTATAAATAAATAAATAAATAAATAAATAAAATTGTGCAGCGGCGAAATCGTGGAATAGAGGATTTATGATGGTGTTGTATGGGTGGCTCGTTACGAATACTGAATAAGATAGATGACTTCTAGTCGTCTAATCGTGTATTTCAATTAATGCTAGAAGTGCACATAATCACAATCATAGTATAGGTACCGATTTAATTGTACCGTCGACGTCAAAGATACTCGTATACAATTTTGCACCTTATTGCAAAGGAATAAGGTGCAAAAGTGCAAAGATATCTTTGGCGTCGACTGTACATGAGTTTAAATTAAGTACATTTACGGATAAAAGAAAACGAGCGGTAGGAGGGTAATTTGCAGAAAAAATGTACCTTTACTTAGTCCCAACTGTCCCAAAATTTACATACAAAAAATTCGTTACGTTCCGTCAAGTCTGGCAACTTTGCCACTTTTCACAGGTGTTGAAAAGTCATAGTACATTTTTAACCAGAATTCATATGAAACCACTGAAGTATGAATGACGCGACACATAATAATATTTATCAACGAGTGCATAAATAAGATGGTTTATAAATTAAATGACGAATAATAAGCTTTTACGAGTAAAAAAAAAAACTGGCAAAGTTACCTATACCTGGCAACTTTGCCAACTGCATTTTTACGTTGTATAGTAATTTAGTTGTATTTACAATATTAGTAAAGAATATTCAGTATTTAGGATACAATAGTTTCGGAATTTGATCCTTAATGATATATTATTACAAAAAAAGATACAGCAAAAGTGGCAAAGTTGATCACCCATTTAAGAAAATTTCATAGAAAGTCAGTGAATGTGGTCAGGGTTGACACAAATGAAAAAATATTAATTATTTAAGTACTTATTTATTTTGTTACATACGAGTAATCAGGTTACATAGGTACTCAGGAAAAACATAAAAGACACCTTAATTAAAATATTATCAAAAACGAAACATAGAAAACTCTTTAAGAGGCCTATCACAGGTCCACTCGTAAATAATTGTGATTACCTAGGTACCTATTTAAACTTGACGATAGATATTTAAAAAAGGGCTTCGTCACAAACTGCCTCGTCGCCTCTTAACAAAAGTATTATCGAAACAAAACACTTATATGTAGTAATTATTACCAATAAAATAAGTATGTCACAGTTAACTTTGTGTTTTTTTTACTTAAACAAAACATACACTCTGTATACAATTGTTAACAACAAAACCAATCACAAATAATTGTGATTCTAATGTTAAAATATAGGCCCTGTTCTCTATAAATGATACAACTTCAGCAGTTTTTACCTGTTTCGGTATAACTTTTTTCCAACTTAAAAACTTTGTTGGTCTGTCACTCTGTGCTCCACCCATTAAAAGCTGCCAGATGCCCGGATCTAGCCATAGGGATTGTTATGTAATCTGATTGGACTGGTTACAAAACTCTCATTATTGTGTCACATCTGACGTGACCAGCTCTTAGACATATCGAATAAATTATTATCGCAAGGTCGTATCTGCCTAAGTTTGTAGTTTTTTGGAGATAACTCAAAAACGCCTATACCGATACTGCTCAAAATAATTTTGGTTGACAGAATATTAAGAGATGTATCTTCTTGATTTTTTTCATAATTTTTGGACTTATGGTTCAAAAGTTACAGGGGGAGGGGACACAATTTTTATGACTTTCGGAGCGATTATTTCTGAAAATATCCACTTAATCAAAAAATGTTCAAAGAAACCTCAGTTATTTGAACATTGTTATTTTTAGAGACCTATCGATTGATGTGCATCATGTTGATATTTGTCAAAAAAAATTTCTTTGATAATTACTTACACATATGGAGTGCCCCCCTAAAAATATTTTTTTAGCAATTTCTCTACAAAACTAAGTAGCTGCACACACAATACACTTTATGTAAAAATTTGATAATGATAATGTAAAATGGCTGTGACATACGGACGGACAGACAGACAGACATGACGAATCTATAAGGGTTCTGTTTTTTGCCATTTGGCTACGGAACCCTAAAAAGTATCTATCTTATGAAAAATGTAATTTAAATTTTATGCTTGTGTACCAACCCTAGGCCGCTACAAAACATGGCAAAGATGCCCTCCCATATTAGTCGGCGTGGTCTGGTAACTTTGCCAAAACAATTATGGGACTCAATTCAAACACTACGGCATTTATAAGGTAATCAATTCATTCCTCAATGGCAAAGTCGCCAGACTTGACGGTTCATAAAAAAAGTGTAACGAAACTGAGAAATTATCAGTTTCGTTACATTTTTTTATGAACGTAACGAATTTTTTGTATGTAAAGTTTGGGACAGTTGGGTCATTTTTTTTATTCTATCAGACTCGATAGAGCTCATGATTCTGCATGCGATAGACTCAAAATATATATGAAATAAAAAAAAAAGTAAAGGTACATTTTTTCTGCAAATTACCCAGGAATGAACTGGAGAGAGGCCAAGACGGTTGCTCAGGACAGAAAGACGTGGAAGGATCTGCAGGCAAAAAGGTGTACAGGCAAAAAAAATCTCTAAAGTAAAAAACACCGTAAATACATAATGAATATGCTTTACCTATAAATTACAGTAAAACCTATATGTCCACGGTCAAGCGTAAGTCGAACTTTAAAAAAATTGGATGATATCGGCACCCACGGAATCCTCGCGACGTGAGTCCGACTCACACTTGGCCAGGGTATTAGTGTGGTTTACCTATAGTGTCCTTTATCCTACCTCGGTGGCCAACTTAATTGATCAACGCCTAGGTAGTCCGCTTTCCTCCTGTTAACCAAAAAAAAATTAAAGGTAAGGTCATACCGGGGATATTATATAAAAAGCCTAATATTTTTTAAATTTCATTGCCATTTCGATACTGTTTTCCCACACGTACCGAAAAATCTAAACTGCCGTGAAAAACTACATATAACAGAGTGTAACAAAAATACAGGTGATCCTTTTAAGGGCATATCATATTGTGATATTTGTGACTAAGAAAAAACTGGGAGTTTTTTTTTTGTATGGGGCACGCCATATCAGTCCTGCCGAGTCATGGCAAAATGCTGTACTTATCCCTAATAGTTAGGGAGGCGAATAGGGGAATTTTCTGCAATACTCGAGCGTGGCAGTTTAAGATATGAGAGATACCTTAGACCTAATAGAACAACCTTGTAAAGTATTTAGCTCTATATGTAGTGACGCGCGCCTAGGATAGACGATCAGATTAGTAAAAAAAAATGGATAGTCTGAAATACTCCAGCGCGTCAGTTTAAGATATTGGGGGTTGATTTTAGTGTTTAAAGACTAAATTTAACTAATCTGACGATAAGTCCTTGACGCCGCCGAGTTATAGGGTCGCGAACTTGTAAAAAAAAAACGTTAATCCGGCATTCTCGAGCGCGATTTTTTTTTATTTTGTTTTGAAGAATATAATCTAAAACTTACTAAAAATACAAAATCTGCCGGTTTCCGCATGACCAGAAGTGTGGAGGAGCCATTTCGTCTTCCTAAGAACGCGTTACGGCATATAAGTCGCGAACGATACATTTTACAAAAAAAAGTTTAAATAAACAAAAAAGGTAATTTTATTTTACACACAAAAGGTGTCTTTACATTTTTGTCCAAAGTTAAAACTGTTTGACTTGAAAGTTAAACCTTTTTCGGTCAGATTAAGAGAACCCACCAACATTTTTGTCAGATTAAAAAAATATGCTTTCAGGATACCGAGATAAACCTCCCCTATGAAAATCTGACGCGCTCGAGTATTTCAAAAAAACTCTTTTTTTTTGCATTTTCAAAAATTCATCGTAACTTATCGTCACGCCGAAATCGTCAGTTTTTTTAAAGGGAGCTTCCTTGGGGCCTACTTAACACCCCTTCCGAAAATCTGACGCGCTCGAGTAATTTTTTTTTTTTTGCATTTTTGACTACTTTATATGCCTACCCCCACCACGCAAACCGGCAGATTAGTATACCGTTGTTATCAGAGGCACTCAGGGCATACGTAGTATGAATATCTGACGCGCTCGAGAATGCCCAAGTAACTGTTTTTTTTAACATTTTTGAAAAACCGTACACGCCAAACCCACCGCTAAAATGGTTTTTGCCATACGAGCTTTTCTTTTCGAAATTATTTTATCTTTCGATTTTGATAGGTCTCGACGGCGCCGTTGAATTACGCCATTTAGCTACCTCGCCTCCCTAACTATAAAAACCTGTGGGAACTCGACTTTGAAGTGACCATACGTTTTTAGATTTTAGATTGTTATTTTGATTTCCAGATCCAACTACAGTTGGAAAATGTAATTTATGAGCACTGCAGTTGTCTTTGACTATTTTTGTTAATGACTTAGAATTTTGGTTTGGTACAAGGTGTAGAAATTTAAATGTAACAGTTAGCATTTTTCCCAGCGATGGCTTGAATTAGAAGAAACTAAAGTTTTAATGGTATCCGATAGAAACGCGGGCCCCACGTGGTATTCGCTTTAGAACCGGGCGTGTATTTTTAAGGTCACTTTGTGTTTGTCACAATGGTACAACTGGATCAGGCGGTGCTTGCGAAAGGGGAAGCGCAGAGGCGGTAGACTGAGGCTGCGTGGATTGAGGGGTTGGCCTGTACAAAACCGATGTTCCTCATTGCTAAATGTGTATTTTCAGTCCTCGGGAGCCTTTGAAAAAGAGTAGTTCTGGACATTGAGGACAGCGCACTCGATTCTTTGGCGATGCAGTAGTCGGTGTAGGGCAAGAAAGCGTTGAAAGGGGCATCAACAATGTCTTAAAAAGTTAGGTACAAATTAAAAATATAAATTAAATATGCCTAAATTAAAATTAATCTAAATAAAAAACTACGAGTAACTAACACTAAATGCTTAGCTTAGTAAAATATAAAGATAATAACTAATAAGAAAAAAAAACGCTTATATAGTCGCAGTCCACAGGGCGCAGTCCTTTGACGAACCGGCTGAGCAGCAGAAACCTGGAGACCTGGACTGATGCATATAACTATTGAATGCACTGTTCACATTTTTGATTAACATGTGATTATAATATAGTGAGAATAACCTTAGCACCTTGTATTTAGTAGTTTAATCATGTTAAATATAATTATGTTTCGGGAGTTTCAAAGCATTTTTTTCATAATTTTTTTTTAAAGAGATTTTTTGCAATAACGTTGTGTTATAATATTTTTTGTTTTGAGATATTGTTGATTATTTGTCGTATTAGATTTTACACGGTCAGTGTTTGTTATTTAAGTTCTCTTTTATCAAAAAAAACCCTATGAAAATTCAAGTGACGTGTTTAAAATATGTGTGAATAAAAGCCAATCTATAGGGTACTTAAGTTGTTTTAATTTCATTGTTTTTTTTCGGCGGTTGTCGGTTAATACATTTCAGTTTTATTGATAACGAATTAAATGGCGTTTGCACTAAATAAAATGGAACGTAAAAAACATAGCTAACCGCTTACATCACTTATGCGTTTGAGATTTTTTACTAGTCTGGCGGTTTCCATACATTTGCCTGTTTCACTTACAGCGTTTCCGCGTAACGAAAATAAAAGTGTCATTGTAGTAAGCGCCGCTAAAAGTCATATCAGTCATTTTTATGATGTTTTGAGTATGAGACAAGAAACAACTGCAAAATTTATAAATGTATTCCAAATCTGAAGTAATTTCGTTAATAAACAAAGAAGTTATGATTTTTTTTCGAAAAACAAAAAAGTTTTTTGGCTCTGGTGTAAAGTTTGCATTTTGGCGGTTACTACGTTTCCGCTTTTTGCCATCGTGCATCGATTTGTTTCTCCCTTGTGATATTCCGAAACTCAATAGTCTCAATACTAATGCTCGTCATGAACGATTAGGCGACATGCTTTAAACATTAACTTTTATAATTGTAAACTGCAATAAAGAAAATAATATTTCCATAGTGTAGGTAAATACATGACATTACATAAGGTTAAGTTAATATGTATGAACAGTGAAAATGGGTAAAAGGAATTCAAAATTATAGTTATAGTAGGTAGAATAAGTGCCCCCGATCGATCTGTGTCAAAATACACATTTCGTTTTCAATTACTTAAATACTTTGCATTGTTGCGGGAGTTTTAAAATAAAATCACGTCTTCTTATATTTATTACTTGTCTCACTCGTGTTTAATAATTAGTTTAGCACCGTTAGTCAGCAAATAAAAATAAGTCATGAACGCAGTGTCACCCAAGACATACATACAGTCTACTTCGCCCTAACTGAAATAGGTATCATTAAGACACCGGCATGATACCTGGAAGGGTGGAATGTATTGTGTTAATGTATGTGGTAAGATATTAGTTATTTGCCGTGTTCTGATTAGTGCACTATAGTGTACCTGTACAACTAAGTATGTTACTACAAGATACAGCAGATTGACGCTTAGATGAGGAAACATTCTGTAACGACCAAATCGGGTAACTAATAGAGATACAATAACTAGTTATGACAACAACAAGGAAATTATTAGTTACAACAATTTGTCATTTGAATTTTCTCGTAATCTAAAAGGGTTTTTCTTTTTTTTTTCTTGATGGGTTCTATTAATGTTAGATATCCTGGACGATGATGATGATTAAGGATTTACGAACGTTCATTAAACGTCTTTAAACTTTGACAGGTGACAGTTGGGTTGACCATCGCTTGGGATGTCAATGTCACTGGCGTACGATAGAAGAAGGATTGATTGTAGCTACGTTTTCTAAGAAGAATTTAATGATCTTATCTGTAGGTATATCATAATAAACTATTCTAAACATAAAACCTACAGTGTTTCTATGCTTAGAGCCATTAATAATATGACAAAAAAATACCATTGAACCTTGTTAGCACTTATTCATGTATTTCTATTAACATCAATTCTATTTACAACACGAGCCGGCCAAACCCTCCATAGAAAATTTTTCGGGTGAAAAAAACATTTTTAGACATTTTTCATAATTAGACCACGATACCAATTAAATGGACCACCAGCATTTTTGTTACACCTTGAAGAACGTTGTAACTACTCTTGCGAGGAATTATGCTTTTGAATATTTCATTTTTACGGTTAGGTACGATTTAAGTATGTGTATTATTGCGGAAATAAAAACAGTAGGCGAGTATCTAAAAAATTACATTATACATCATTTGGCACTACTTCCCCCAACCGAAACTTTTGGATATTATATAATCGAATTAATTAGATAATTTCTCATAATATTGCATCAAAACCAGAACTCTAGAATTTGTTTTCTTCAAGTTATTTGCATTCTTTGACCTCTAGATATAAGCATAGTATAGCAATTTGACTAGAGGGGTTTCGTTGCTCTCATTATTGTGTCAAATCTGACGTGGCCAGCTCTCCGTCTAATAGGTACACAAACCTGGACGTTGCGTACACTACAGTACCTAAATTCGTTTTAATTACATTTGGTGAGACGCATTTTTCTTTTGTAAATTAGCAATACATAAACAAAAAATATTTAAAAAAAGACATTGGTTATCTATACTTACCCTTTGGCCAAAGACGATCTCAAAAGATGGGAGTCAAAATTATCACACTGAAAATACAATATTGAATTCAGATATATTTCCACAACTGAACTTATCCTTGTTTGAATGCATGTTTTAATCAATGATTTGGAAACATAAAGATGTTAATTTAATTACAATGAAGTTTTATAATGACTGAAGAGCTCTGTCAATGTCACTGTTGAAAATCGGCCTGAATGTTACTAAATAGTACCAGTACTTGTAGATCATGCATAATCCAACCTAGACGAGTGGTTGTTGACGAGGTACTTTTGATATGAAAATTCTTACCTAAGTTTTAGAAACTAAAACCGTTTACTTATACTCCAGGTGCTAAAATAATCATAAACAGGACTGGCAAGAAGGCGCCCAAAATAAATATAACATTGGGAAACAATGCGAACAGAAACGGTGCTTTTAAGAACAAAAGAGAATGGAAATTATAAATTCTGATACATAAAGATTGAGAAATTATGAGAATGGGATTGTTACTAGGTACTGGGAAAAAAAGCATACCGGGGAATAATCTACAGAAAAAAAAATCATTGGCAAATTTTGCGAATGGAAAGATTACTATCAGAAAAAAAGACTGGCAAAAATATCGCCATACTCCCTACCGCGAACTTTGAAAATCGTCATGTCATGTCAGTCAGTCATGCAAATAGACGATTCGACGAACGAAGTGGTTCGCGGTTATCGGCCTTGTACTGCGTGTGCGCGGATCTGACACACTACCGGCACTGCGTCACGCATCGTCGTCATGCGTTATCGCATTTAAATGATAAAAAATCGCATGATTCTAATCTCTCTGTAACAATGACGCGTAGTTTCATGTCCGCGAGGCAACCGAATGGCTCGCGGTATTTAAGCTCCCTACGTCTCGTGGAACAACCTGTGCAACATGATTCCCCTGCTCAATTTCCAGTATCTGTCATCTGTGAGAAGTTAATGCGCACCAGCTGGACTTCTGTTCGTAACGCTGGGTAGTTTGGACGTCTTGGGAATCATTTTTTATTTTTTGCTCATTTAAGTAGTTCAGTATGTAATATTGATATGTAGCTTAATGTGCGGTGATCTAACAATAAGTGTGCAGCTAATGAAGAATTAATGTGTAAACTCTCTGTAGGGGGCATTCCACGCCAAGCGGACAGGTAAAAAAAGTCGATGTCTCCGATTGCGATAATTTTTGGTAATATTATACCTATGTCTGCCCTCGGCTCAGATACTAAATATTTTTATCATTTGAAGTATAGTTCAAGAGTTATGCCATTTTGAAATTTTCACCTTTGGGCGGTATATGGTATCTTTGATCAGCATTATTCAGTATAAAGAAAACATAATGTTACAAATTTAATATTGGAGTGTATAGTGCATTAGACAAGCTTTATATGTGCATTTTTGGATTTCAACTTTTTTCATTAAAAAAAAATGTATTCATTTTTTTAAATTGAAATTTAACAAACTTGGGCCATTTAATTTATTTTATTTTTGTCTAAGTATTGCTAATATTATGCATATAATCTTTGCCAAGTTTGATAATGGGCACGGAAATGGTTTAGGAACTAGAGCGAATATAGTACCGGCCGGGACTGGAGGCCGGCGACGAGCGAGCGGCCAACGCCCGGCTGGTCATGCCACGCTAGATCGCGGCTGCAGTCAATGTATATAAAATAGGGCGGTTGTTTGTATTTTTAGTATAATTTGATATTAAAGGTCAAAATAAAGAATATAATTTGTAATTACATACACGTTTATTTAAAAATTCTCACAATTTAGCTTGTTACCTCTCTAAGATCTCTCTCCATTGGAACAAGGATCAGGCTACACTTCTTACATCTGTGTATTATTATAGACAGGGACTAAATTTAAGACACGAGAGTATAGTAATTAATGATTTCCAACGACCTCAGACACGACACTAGCAGTTTCTCCACCTTTCAAAAAAAATACTCCAGCATTCACAGGAAAACGACATTACAGCAAAAAAAAAAATTACTGTCGGAGCACCGCAGCATTTCAAAAAAAGATTCAACTTCATCATCCTCTTTTATTTTACTTTAAGCAAGACTAGACTCAGAATTCCATTTTCACGCCACTTCTCATGGCAAAGGACCGTGTGATGGTCTTGGTGGAACCTTAAACGCCTAGCAACACGGGATAGTTTACAGGCGACGTCGAACAAGGCTACACTGGCAAAAATAAATCGGGGAGCGTACTGAGATTACGGTAAAGTTTACTGAATAATCAGTTAATCTTACTGAAGGGTTATCAGAAGGTGTTGTGTTGAAATGCACGAGCAACATAGGAACAAGCTAAATTGTGAGAATTTTTAAATAAACGTCTATGTAATTACAAATTATAATCTTTATTTTGACCTTTAATATTAAATTATACTAAAAATACAAACAACCGCCCTATTTTATATACATTTACTGCAACCGCGATCCCGGCCGGCACTATATACGCTCTGGTTCCTAAACCATTTCCGTGCCCCTTATCAAACTTGGCAAAGATTATATGCATAATATTAGCAATAATTAGACAAAAAATCAAAAAAATAAATGGTCCAAGTTTGTTAAATTTCAATTTAAAAAAATGAATAAATTTTTTTTAGTGCAAAAAAAGTTGAAATCCAATATTGCACAAATAAAGCTTGTCTGATGCACTATACACTCCAATACTATATTTGTAACATTATGTTTTCTTTATACTGAATAATGCTGATCAAAGATACCATATACCGCACGAAGGTGAAAATTTCAAAATGGCATAACTCTTGAACTATACTTCAAATGATAAATATTTGGTATCTGAGCCGAGGGCATACATAGGTATAATATCACCAAAAATTATCGAAATCGGAGACATCGACTTTTTTTACCTGTCCGCTTGGCGTGGAATGCCCCTGTAGTTAAATGGGCAGTTGTCCTGTCATGGCCGCCACGTGTTGTCTGTAAGGAGCAGCTATCACCCTTACAAAGAGCAAGGCTGAAACCCAACAACGATGCATATATTTATTTAACAAATAAAATGTGATTAACGTCGTCATCTTGTCATTGGCAAAATTCCCATTGCTCATATGCAAAGGGAGAAAGTCATTTATTTAAAAAAAATGCGCACCTGTATTCCTGTGATGGCGACCATCAGCAATACGGCTATCATGACCAGCGATCCGCGAACCATATTGACCTGTCCATGTAAAACTTTAGTAAACAAAACATTAAAGTAGGTACCTAAGAATAAACATAACATTAAAAAGCTTTGAGTTGTATTCAGTTATTAGTTTGTAATTTTTATTTTATTTTTAGGTTTAAATCATGGTAGCACAGTGTGAAAGTGCGCGCAAAGTTTGTTACATTATTTAGTCAATTTCTATCTGTGAGTTCCTATAATTGGCTTTGTATTGTTACCTAAGTCTCTATTATGTTAATTCTAGCTGTTGGTACTCCTTAAACTTAATCTATACATATAATAAAAGCGTTAGGAGAAAAAAAAAGTACATTGAAGATATTTGAGAAAATCTAATTTAGGGGGTCTTAGAAACGTTGACTGAATACATTTTAGTGATTTTTGGAATTTTTGTCTGTCTGTCTGTGAGTTTGTTCGCGATGTACGCCAAAACTACTGCACAGAATTTCATGAAATTTTGTATTATAGTAGTTTATACCCCGAGGTAACATATAGGGTAGTTTTTATTCCGCTTATTTAAAAACATTTTTTTCCAATTCAAGCAAGTCTGTTTGGAAAGAGAAGTGCCGTGGTTTATATGGAAGCTCATACATTCTACGACACTTCTCTTTTCGAACAAGTCAATTTCGTTGTGAATGTTGAAAGTAACCGGAAATATAATTGTCATCGAATAAAGGATGATGCACGGTGTTCCAGACCGTCTCCGACACGACAATTCCGAGACTTCGTTTTGTATAGAAAAGCGTCACATGATCCTAGGAGGTCACCTGTATGTGTAGTTAAGTGTCGGAAGTGTTGTGTCGGAGACGGTCCGGAACACCGTGCATAATTCTTAATATGTACCTTCAATTTGTGAGATATTTTATTCTATAAATTAAATTATCTACTTATCTGGTTCATTCCTAGCAGCGGGCAGCGGAGGCCTAGGCCACTTTTTTCTTTATATATGACATCTATATAAGATCATAAATTCATAATTTATCATTGTAGTGTGGCAACATAAAATAAACAATTTATTCTTCATTCTTGACCGTTGAGTTTTGTCCGGTCCCGTCCATGCTGCTGAAGAAATTCTCGCTACGATGTTCCGTGCCTGAGCCCTATGCTGTACCTACCTAGCATTAGCTTCCCCGCGACGACGACGGTCTCACACCGGTGTCGAAGAAAAATGGGGCGCGCAAGGCGCCTCGTAAAAGCCAGTGTGGTACTGCGGAACCGGGTGCTACCGGGTCTGCGGGTTGCCACACCGAATAAGGCGCTATACGTGTCGCGCCTGCATTTTTCCGCCACGGCAGCAGATGTGGTGGATTACGTTTTGAAGAAAACTGGCTACGAGTTGAGGGTGTTCCAGCTGCGATCGCGCCACTACGTGCACTTCAGCTCGTTTGTGGTGCGCGTGCCGCGGCCGCTGCTGGAGACCATAGAGAGCGCAGGCTTCTGGCCGAAGGGTGTAGTGTTTCGGCGGTTCCGGGGAACGCTGCCAAATATTACACCAGAGAAGGTGGCACAACAGAAAACCGTCGTGTCACCAAAATAATAGTTTTAATTTATAATGTATATGTATGCTAGTCTATAAGGTATTTATCTATGGGCCACTAGTTGCCTGAAAATAAACGTTTTTCATTTTCATTTTCATTTCATTTCATTTTCATTAGGCACCGCATACATTGACAAGACACTTACAGAATTAAGTTTTGTCCAGTCCCTTTCATCAACCGATGGCCGTTGGGGCACTAAGGTTCTCGAATGGCGACCATACACCGGAAGGCGAAGAGTTGGTAGGCCCCCTACAAGGTGGACTGATGACCTGGTGAAGGTCGCTGGAGTCCGCTGGATGCGGGTGGCACAGGACCGGTCATTGTGGCGTTCAGTGGGGGAGGCCTATGTCCAGCAGTGGACGTCTTTCGGCTGAAATGATGATGATGATGAGTCCCTTTCATGCTGCTGCTGAACCAGTTCTCGCTGCGACTTTCCGTGCCTGAGCCCTATACGAACTTAACTAACTTGGCATTTGGCCTTCCCATGATGTACTGCCTTTTTGCCGAATAATGTTTCGTCAAACTTCATTTAGCAACCAACTTTTCATCGAAGTTTAATTTCGCAAACCAATCCTTGGCATAATTTTACTTCGTAATTTTTTTATTTCGCTAAATTTTTATATTGCAAAATTTTATTACGTCAATTTTTATATAGTAAATAATAATTAATAATAATTGTGTAGCAAATGATTTTCTAAGGCAAATAACATATTGTCAAAGTTTATGTGGTAAATAATTGTGTAGCAATTAGTGCTGTTAGAGATAGGTAGGTTAGGGTTTTTTTTATGACCCTATAAACAAAACTGCTCCCAGAGATAGGTAGGTTAGGGTTATTTTATTTGATGACCCTAAAAACAAAACTGCTCCCAGAGATAGGTAGGATAGGGTTATTTTTTTGATGACCCTAAAAACAAAACTACTCCCAGATATAGGTTAATTAGGGTTATTTTTTTATGACCCTATAAACAAAACTGCTCCCAGAGATAGGTAGGTTAGGGTAATTTTTTTTGATGACCCTAAAAACGAAACTGCTCCCAGAGATAGGTAGGTTAGGGTTATTTTTTTTGATGACTCTATAAACAAAACTGCTCCCAGAGATAGGTAGGTTAGGGTAACTTTTTTTGATGACCCTAAAAACAAAACTGCTCCCATAGATAGGTAGGTTAGGGTTATTTTTTTTGATGACCCTAAAAACAAAACTGCTCCCAGACATAGGTAGGTTAGGGTTATTTTTTATTGATGACCCTAAAACAAAACTGCTCCCAGAGATACCTAGGTTAGGGTTATTTTTTTTTGATGACCCTAAAAACAAAACTGCTTCCAGACATAGGTAGGTTAGGGTTATTTTTTTTTGATGACCCTAAAACAAAACTGCTCCCAGAGATAGGTAGGTTAGGGTAATTTTTTTTTGATGACCCTAAAAACAAAACTGCTCCCAGAGATAGGTAGGTTAGGGTTATTTTTTTTTTGATGAACCTAAATACAAAACTGCTCCCAGAGATAGGTAGGTTAGGGTTATTTTTTATGGCCCTAAAAACGAAGCTGCTCCCAGAGATAGGTCGGTTAGGGTTATTTTTTATGACCCTAAAAACAGTTGGAACGTGCTTATTTTGGCATGTTTTAGGTTAGGGTTTTTTTTTTGATGACCCTAAAAACAAAACTGCTCCCAGAGATAGGTAGGTTAGGGTTTTTTTTATGACCCTATAAACAAAACTGCTCCCGGAGATAGGTAGGTTAGGGTTATTTTTTTATGACCCTATAAACAAAACTGCTCCCAGAGATAGGTAGGATAGGGTTATTTTTTTTTGATGACCCTAAAAACAAAACTGCTCACAGATATAGGTAGGTTAGGGTTATTTTTTTTTGATGACCCTAAAAACAAAACTGCTCCCAGAGATAGGTAGGTTAGGGTAATTTTTTTAATGACTCTAAAAACAAAACTGCTCCCAGAGATAGGTAGGTTAGGGTTATTTTTTATGGCCCTAAAAACGAAGCTGCTCCCAGAGATAGGTCGGTTAGGGTTATTTTTTTTATGACCCTAAAAACAGATGGAGCGTGCTTATTTTGGCATGTTTTATTGGATACATTAATAAAAATTTAAATTAGATTCTTATCCGTAGATAATTTGGCCGAGATGAAAGTAATGTATGCCAATCAATACGTTTGACGAAAACATAATTGACATCTTTAAAAAATCATTAATGATATCAGTGCGAAACGTTGAGTTGGGAAATAATAATTTGACCAAATAAAAATATGGGATACGTAGTTCGGGGAGTTAAGAATTTGCTAAATAATTTTCGTCGAAATATTAGTAAACCCTTTCCATACATTATATTACCAATACACTTGAGTTTATATCTGGCTCCGACATTGCTGCTGCTGAAAAAAACCCGCTACGACGTTCCGTGCATGGACATTATAATGCGGTGCTTGATGGCATTTGGCCTTCTCATACATTCCCTTACATAATTAGTCAATGTTACTCTGCGTCCGTAGGAAATACCTTAGACAACCCTACACGTGATCCCTGGACGGTGCTAAAAGAGTAACAAACTTGGCAGCTGCACTGTCCCATCTGGACCTCGCAGCACTCATTGGATTTTATTCATGATCTGCTTTTCTACTACTACTATCCGAGAGCAGAAATACCTACCTATCTATATCCAGTGACATGTAGCCATACGATAAATAAATAATTAGCAACAAAAATGTGCTATATAACGTGTAGAAAGCATAAGTTTTAGAGTATTGGGCTGGAAATAGTGAAATTACCAAACCGCCTAAACACACGCGGGCGAAGCCGCGGGCACAGCTAGTAAATAATAAAATAAAAAAAATCTGTATGTAAAATTATTATTTTTTGCTATAATAGTAGTTTATGTAACTGTTACGTAATAGGGGTCCTCGTGTGATCTTATTATGAAACTCACTTCGTTCGTTTCATAAAACCACACTCGTGTTTTAAGGCCTAATTACGTACAGTTTCATACACTGCTTTATCTACACACATATTATAAACCCGAAATGATGATTGAATGACTGCCATTGCACGGATTGCACCGCCATCGCCATGACCAACTCGATTGTGCCGGCGGTCGGGAGGCGCGTGCCGGCGGGCGGGGCCCGCCCGGATTTTCATAATGAAATCGAATTTTTGCTTATTATTTGATAATAATAACATCGTTACAGATAAGACATTTGTTCTAACTACTAACGAAACAATCTATTTTTATGGTGGTTATAACGTGCGGTTTTTGAACGCATCATGGAGGGTTTATGATTATGATATGGGTGTAGATAAAGACATTTAACAAATTTGCTAAGTACGAACCCGAAGTTATAGCAGAATGGTGTGAAATATTCAGCGTATAAAGGTAACTAGACCTTTTTATACGAATTATACACGTATGTACGAATTAAAATCAATTAGTGCATTTTGTTTTTAATTTTAAAATCCCATTATGTTTCATTATAAACGACGCGGATAATTGACATGTATTCAATTAATTTTCCTTGTCACTTGGCTATGTGAAAATTAATCACATTCCAGAGTTTTAAAATACCTACATTTTGCTGCTTATTGAAATATTATTATTATTTGCATGTCTTTGCCATATCTCGGGACCATGGAGTCCCGGACCTTTGGTAGGCCCGCGTGGGGCCGAAGCAAACAGCGAAGACAATTTAATCTAAAAGCAAGGGCTACACGTGGCGGATACCATCCCCGAGCGTACAACATGATACATCCGGAGATGGTCCCCGCCAGGTGCAAAGAAAATTGTAGTGCAGCACTTTTGTGCTGCGATGGGAACTAAGGTCATAGGCTATTGCTTTGAATGATGGATGGACTGGATACTAGGTTATGGGAGGAGACTAGCGGACACTTGCCGTGACAATTAGTCTCAAAATTGTGAAAGACAGGTGGTGACTCGCCAACTCACTGAGTGGACTCCGTAATGGCCGCACGCACAGTGCGACAACAGAGCAACACTTGAGAGTGACTGTGAGGTTGTCGAGAGGTGAGTCTGCGGTAGCCAGAGAAGTGTTCCGTTCAGCAGGCCGCCGGCGTTATGACATTTTACACTTCCAACCTGGAGCATAGGTCCCGCTCTTGCGACTCCACTCTGGCCGGCCAGTTAAGGCAAGCACAGAGGCGAGGGCCAGATGCAAAGGGCCTTCTGGAATAGGGGACCGCGGGTTTGCTACTCACCGTCAGCTCACCACAAGCTACCCCCGCGGGGTCTTATTATTATGCTCTTTATTTATTTTTCGTCTTAGTGGTAAGTTTTTTACAATATTTTTATAAAAGTAAAATACAAAAATACATCAAAAACACACAAAAACAATAAAAACATTATAAAAAACCTATTCTAGGGTGCCGCCGGCAACGGAGCAAGGCCCAGGCCGCGGGTGGTCAGGGCCGCAGAGAGAGGAACCTTCGGACTATACGCGCCGTGTCCAGTGAATCTGACCCTTGATCCAACCACAAAACCCCGTAGCGAAAGCCTCTCAAGATGTTGGTCGAGACTCTTCGCTATGAGACCGTTCGCAGAAACAACTATCGGCACAATGATCGCCAAATCAACCTCCCACATGGCGGTTACCTCGTGAGCTAAGTCTATAGGTACTTGCTGGACTTGTCCTTCTCAGCCTTCACGAGGTTCACGTCACATGGGACGGTGATGTCGACGAGCATGGCCCGGCGTTGCGGTCGATCTATTACCACGATATCAGGCTTATTGGCTACAATAGTCCTGTCCGTGATTATAGATCGATCCCAATAGAGCGTGGCACGATCATTTCCGAGAACTGGCGCAGGTGTGAGGCTCTTATCTACTGACATCACATCATGATGCATGTCACACTAGTTGTTAAGGAAATAATTCCTGAGATTGTACACACCCTCCTTCCGATCCAGGGCATCCAGCTCGGTCTGTGTCCACCTTAGTGTAAGGCCTGAGTGGACGCTCGTGGCGGGGCGTGCAGCGGGGCGTGCAGCGGGTCGGGCGAGCGTCCATACAATTTGTGCAGCGTCGACTCAGGACACCAGTACGAGTGTCCTTTGTTTGACATGCACGCCGCCCGCCCCGCCCCACTGCACGCCCCGCCACGAGCGTCCACTCAGGCCTTACACTTAGTATGCCAAAGGAGTATGTGAGTAGGGGCATCACCCAGGCGTTGAAAGCGCGCACCTTGTTGCCACCTGACAAAAAACTATTGAGTACTTTTGTCAGCCGACCGAAAAAGCGCTCCCTCAACGCCTGTTTAATACCCGCATCCTCAATACCCAACGACTGTGACATACCAAGGTGTTCCGTCGTGGAACAAATTAGAGTTAAGTTTATTTCTTAATTTTTTCATATAGGATGAATAGGTATTTTCATTATATAAAAGACAACATAATTGGGTAAAGAATACATTTTCTTTGAAGCAGTTATTTTGGTATGGCAACTTACATTGATATCCCAACGCGCTTGAAGGAACTTCCGTCTTCGCCGTTGCAAATCAATGCACATGATAGCCGCCCATATGGTTGTGTGACGTCATGAGTGTCATGACCCATAATGTAAACAAATAGGTTCACTCTACTTAAAGCTTCATCATTAAACCAGTTGGTATATGACCGCCCCAAAGCACTGACGTTTCATTTATTTATTGTTCCTATATAGCTGAATATATACCTAAATTATATTTTTCTACTCGTCGACTTTAATCTGTGTGGACTTTATAGACCAGACTTAAACCTTACAGATTTATGTTGGATAGTCTTTGGCACTTCCGGGATCATTAAATAGATTTATAAAACAACCCGCCACTAAAACTAAAATAATTTTGATAAGAGAATTTCATTCACATCTCGGTAAAATGTGTAGAGTTTGTCCGGAAAGAAAAGTGTCATGGTTTACATGGGAGCTCATACATTGTGTAACGTGTCAAAAGGTCACGTCACATATTAAACATAAATTTAAGGTGGTTCCACTTGGATGTCCTGCCGCTTAGCGGCCAAAAGATGGCGCTGTTTGGAATTTCTGTGGGATTCCCAATTTTTCTCAAAAGTCCGACGTTTTTTATAACATGTTTTGATATTGGCGCAAATCGCAAAAATCATATTTTATAACACGAGATCCTTTGCGTTCAACAATGTTTCATTCAAACAAACATGTGTAAAAACTGCGAAATATTGCGATTTCCCGTATTCACGCATACTCACGCATGTACTGGCAGTGACAAGTGTCAACAACTACACATATGGAAACTAGATGGCGAACTGCTTGCAGCGCCTAAGATTATGTTTATAGCTGAAAAAATATTTCAAATCATGATTTCAGGCATTGACAGATAACTGAAAAGTAACTGTTATTTTCAGTTCAACCACGTTATGTGACTATAGCACAGGCGCAATTCGTTTTGTTTAAATTGGAAAACTAACAACCAGGGTTCAAACCCCAGCGACAGCGTTCCTTTTTTATTTTTTTATTTGTAGATATTATATTTATAAGACAATCTTACCTTTTCAGGTATTTTATTTTTTACTGGTTATATCTATGATACTATTTATTCTATTTATATTCTTTACAGTTCAAAGTATTCAAAGGAAACGCAGGAAACGTTTTTACTAGTTCAATTTGACCCACTCCCGGTTTTCGAATAGGTATGTAGGTATATCTCGTGACAATGCAATTTTATGATTACATGGATGATATTGATGACCTAGAAGATGGTCATAGGAACACTGAAACTCCATCGAGTTTGAGCTGGTTTGATTCATCTTGGTGAGCAGTTCGGGATTGTACTTAGAAAAGTCAGTAAGCGATTAAAGCTCGTCTCAAAAAACATTTTTTTGAAAAATAAAACTTGTTGACTTAGTAAGGTCCCAGGCTATACGGCTCCAGTCAAACGTCCGGGAGGTATTCAGTCCGGATGCCTGTAAATAGCAATTTTATATGTGATGATGATGACTTTTCTTTAAAAGTGCGTGATTGGAAAGCAATGAAGGTAAATGCGATTGCTTACATTATTTTATTTCTCTATTGACACTGAGCGTAGTAGTTTATACATATGATACATGCACCTTCAGGTCACCTGATTTAGTAACCGTTTCCGGCAACCTGACGCGGAAACCGAATGTTTGCCTTTAGCCTAGTACGTACGGTACAGTCGCCATCAAATATATCGGAACGGCCAAGGTGGTCAGAAATACCTGAACATCGCCTCTCTCTGTTGTCAAGGCGATAGAGTGCATGTTCAGATATATAATAAATGTTGGTTTCTTCCTTCTTTTTGGCTACAATTACTCAGAATCGTATAACAAATATGTCATTAGGTTTGCTTCAGAAATTTCATGATATGCAATAGGTATAGGTAGGTACATCGACGTCAAAGATATGTTTACTTTACACTTTTATTCCCCTTACCCCTTTGTTAGAAAGTTCTAGTGTACTTAGACATATCTTTGACGTCGACTGTACCTGTCATTCAACCAATTGATTCCTAGGTCACTAAATGTGGGCCCACGGGGCCCACCGACTATCAGTCCGTCTGACGATATGGGCCTGTAAGAACAAAAATTTGACAGCTCCGAACAACTGACAGGCCAATATCGTCAGGCCGACTGATAGTGGGTGTGCCCCATAAAACCTTGTTATAATCGCTTTACTAGTGCATAGTCACATTTATACGCATCCACGGCCCAACTGTCATTTTATTTTACGATAAGGTTCTACAGTGGCCTAGGAATCGAATCGATTTTCTGTACAGTCGCCATCAAATATATCGGAGCGGCCAGGGTACTCAATAAGATCCGAATATGCACTTTATCGCCTTACCAATAGAGGCGCTGTTCAGATATTTGTGCCGCTCTGATATATCTGGTGGCGACTGTACATATAAAATAAAATATATTACATATATTTTTTACGTTTAAACATCACAAAATAAAGGAGAAGGGGCAATTTGGTACCCGGAGCAATGCCAATGAGTGTGGTGTCGTTGGATAGGTATTAAAAAGACAAAGAAGGTTTACTATGGCGACCAGTCTCGGATTGCTGTACTTTTCGAGATATTCGCCTTTGAAAATCACACTTTTCAGTTCAATTCCGTACTGACGGTCCGCCCCCAGAATCTCTCGTATTTCTATGTTTAAATAGGGAATAATTATCGTGTACGATATATCAAAATAATCTCTAAAATATCAGCTATTCAGCACTGTAAATGAAACTAAAATCAGTTAAGTATTTTTTAAGATCATGCGAAATAACACATAAAGATACACTGAGAAAATGAAACAGCTAGAAATAAATAAGTTTTTGCTATTTACAACCGAGTGACTCGCTTCGCATGGAGCCTGCAAAGTTCGTTGCTAAAATCATAGAAGTCAACTTGGCTAACGTACGTATGTGTAACTATACCATTAAATTAGTTAAAAATAAATAAGGGAATCTGGTAAGGGTTATATTTACTAGGACACTTATTTGGAGTTAAATTAGTGTTTGGTAAAAATAACAAAGAATATTTAGCAATAATTGCTTGTTTGTCATTAACAAAGCTTTATTCCGTGTTTTAAATATGTCTTGGTTGTATGCAACCGAAAATATCTTAACCGAGCCAAATTGGTACTTTGCTATCACACAATTTTTTCTGTGTATCGTCGCGCAAAGTAATAATACTCGTTTAACAAAATCATCATACAACATAAAAGAAATGTTTGGAGCCTGTTACCCGGTCCAATGTGCATGTGTCATATATCATTAGAAAAGTCATGTTGTGTAGATTAACGATTATTAGGTCGCCAGTCTCGATTTTCTGTGGGAAGGAAGTACTATGGGGTTGAATACACTCGCGAGCACGAAAACGGCTAACGAGGTTGACCTGACTTTTCTTACTATTTTTAATTTATTTTTTGGTACCGTCGCCATCAAATACTTATACCGGAGTGGCAAAGGTACTCAAAAATATCACTAGTACTTTACCGCCTTGACAATAGAGGCGTTTTTCAAATACTTGTGACCACCTTGGCCACTCCGATATATCTGATGGGGACTGTAAACACGAAACATGTAGCACTATATAAAATGTATATACCTATTAAAAAGATTAATAAAAAACTCTAACTGTCTTTAAAAAGAAAGGGTTTTGTTTTTAGATTGATACCACCAAGATAAAATAAATAAATAAATATTTGGGGACAATCTAACATAAATCAACCTAACCCCAAACTAAACAAAGCTTGTACTATGGGTGCTAGGTGACGATATACATACTTAGATTATATACATAGAATACATCCATAACTCAGGAACAAATATTTGAGATCAGCACACAAATAAATGCCCTTACCAGGATTCGAACCCGGGATTCGATCAAAGTAAAGTTGTGACTATGAAAACCACGAGGAGTACAGGGAGCTATTCAGATGTGAAATGAATTTATATGACTACTTTATCATTTTAATAAAAAAATTAAGCATATTATTACATTTTCAAGCAAAGTAATAGTTTTTCATTTTCATTTTTTTAAGCTCGGCTTTGTACACATTTACCTTAGTTTTTAATGGTCATGTACTTGTTTTGTGCAATAAAGTGTTTTACTACTACTACTACTACTACTACATTTTACAATATTCTTGGAACTTTATGATTATGATGATACGTGTACATTCAGCGTTGGTCGGTTCAGTTTAATTACTGAGGTTTACTACGTTGGTATATTTATAAACGTACATGTATAAACATGCATTAGGATGAGGTACCTTCTTTACTTATCTTGATCTCTTGATCCGTCTAAAAGGGCAAGGAATTTACTTATTCTTATTAACATTGTTATCATATTGACGTACCGCTAATTATCAAAGTCCAAAAAATGTTCTACAAATAACATTACCATTCCCGCTTACGAATATATATCGTATACATTTTTGATATTAATTAGATAGACTTGTTAGTAAGAAGATCAAGAGTAGGCCTTAGGTAATGTAACATACCGTACCCTATTTTAGTAAAACAATTTTTAAAAAACGTTCGCACGATTTCCTATGATCCATTTCAAAGGCGCTATCTGTGATTGATCGGTAAATGTTATTAAACAAACAATAACAAGGATCTAATTTATTGCTAATGTTAGGAGATGGGACCCTTCAAACATTACCTTGTATTAAATTAAAATATACTTTTAGATAACAAAACTAACAGGGTTCCAGCATTGGTAGTAAATGCAACATTAGATTCTAGAATTAGCTTCTTTTAGTTACCCAATTATTGAGACACATTCCTACTAATTAAGCAAATTTTGATAAATACGATCTCATACACTTTTACATAATGCAAATCGGCAGTGAAGAATAAAATTTCACATGACAGGACGTCATTCGGATTGACAGATAACAAGCACTGTTTGAAGTTACGTTTTAAAAGCTATATTTTAGTAAAGAGTTTAAATTAGCAGGGTTTTATTTACAAATATAATAAATAAATAGTCATTTTAATAGGTTTTTGTAATAATTATTTCAATTAAACATGATATTATGAATTTCAGTTACATGCTAAAGGAAAAATAACTCAGAACTATCTCATCATTTGATCGTGCACATATTATCTAATACGTGGGTGTGTGTTGTATTTTTATATGAAGGTTTCTTCTATAGTTGCATTATTTTAAGCAATATTTTAGAAAATAGGATAAAAAGTTCAAATCAATTAGAATCGAAGAAAAAATGTAGGTACTTGTTTTATTTTGGCATCGGAGAATTATAAGATACCCACATTCTGACAGATTGCAAGAAGGGATTTTGTAATTTAAAAATTAACAATAAGATTGAAAATTGGATACATGGCAAGAATCGTTCTCCAAATGGTCTGCAGACTAAGAAAGTATGGTCATCAGCGTGTGGAAGGGGTAAAATGGGAAAGTATATAACGAATGGGACACCATTGGATAGGGATCAGTTTGGAACAAGTCCTCGGCCGCTCAACAGTTCCAGAAGAAGAAACAAAGGGGGTGAGTTTTTATATTATCACTAATTGACACAATTTACTTTGTCAATTGTCTTCATTTATTGATATTATTTATGATGTATTTATTAAGGGATTAAATTAAAACGTGTATGTAACCTCCAGTGTGATAAATTAACCTTTGAAGATATTTCTATCTAAAATCATTTAATATGGCAATAGGAGTGAACATTTAAGGAAAGGGGACCTAGTAGATAAAGATTAAAGAGGTTTAGGAATGCTTATAGTGGATCTGTATAGCTTTTGGCCGGGCCTTATAGATCTAATATAAGTATATTTGTTTTGGAAACTATCAATTGAAGGATCTCAGTTTAGGAATGAACGCTTGTATTAGAAACATATGCCATCATTAGAACCAGTCGAAGGCCTGATTAAGGAAGCTCATCGGTTCCATGACCTATGTGAGTGGTGACAACACGCCTGGTGCACTTAAGCTCCAAAGCGCGCTTCGGCGAGCTGAGCAGGTAGAACCATAGCACCTTCGACCCTTCTTATGAGACGATGCATACAAGGCAGGCAGTTCAGTTGACCCCCATCAATGGGGCATCCCCCCACCGTTGGAGAAGGACGAAAAGTTCCACCGTTGGAGGACTATACTGGGTCCCACCGATTTCATCAGGGAAGGCTGTGCCTTTTGCTTTAATTTGAATAATCACATTTTTGCTGAGATTCTTCATTTGAGCTAAATTACGATCTGGTCAGGTGGGATTGGGAGGCGTTCCGGAGCTTGAATTGTTTCATCATTTTCCTGCATTTATTTGAATAACCTGATTGCACCTGAAGCTTATATTATTATCTCTACTCAACAAAATTACTGCATACTGGCTATGAATCAAGCAATGGAACCTGTTGAACCTTCCTGGACCTATTGGAGTTTCAATAGATAAATATAAGAGTAAGGCTGCATATTCTAATCTTCAAAAGTTCTTGATTCTACAAATTAATGGGAAATTATTTACACATATCATCAGAGACTGATATACTTGCTGAATCTTATTATTATCACTTTTACTGAGACGCTGTTATAAAGAGTATGGCTCGAGGTGACTGAGCAGGAATCCCGCACTATTTTCTTCATTAACTGGATATTATCAGACATCATGCTGCAATACATACTGTATATCGACGTGTTTTACGACGTGCCACCTTCTTCATATGAATTGCTGCTGCTGCTGCTCAACATTTGGATTATACCATGATCATCAAGTACGGAGTCAATATCATTATAATCATCAACCAACGGATCCTGCTGAGTCGCCTCGGACCTATCAGATTATACATATGTCGAGAAATTGCTGTTAAATCTAAACATAGTACTTGTATCCATCAAGGGACATAGGTTAGGGAATGATTAGGTAGATAGGCCCTAATCCAACCGGTAATCTTTATTTATGAAGAATGTGGCTTATACCGGATTCCCATAACCTTTCCTCATCCTAAAAGGGCAGAACACAAGTGGAAAAGACGAGATGGTTTTGACTGGAATATGCGGTGGCGTGAGCATATTCTACTCCCAACCCCCTTCCTTTTTTAAATATATTTTTCATCCTTTCTTCTGAAATATATATGTCTATATTTTATTGGTCTTTGGTGATTGCACACTTATTTTAATATAATGTTATACAGCGTATTTATATTAGCGTGTGGATGTTTTATTTGATTGACTGTTTCAGGACTTAGGTATTGTATTCGCAAGTGCACGAATGGGTTTATTATAATTTATGTTAGGAAAACTTTCACCTTTCGAAAAGAATCTGGGTAATCTACAAACACACAACGAAGGGTCTCCACTAGACAAATACGATCATGTGCCAATTTAATATCAGAGCAAGCTACTTGTACTAATTGATAGAATTATTTTAATTAATAAAGTTTTCTTTCAGTTTTAACTTTCGTTTAAAATTTTACTTCCCAATAGTTAGAGCCTTTAATTAGATAGCAGCTTTAGCTAATATTGTAGAGGTTTAAATATTAGGTAGAGTAGGTGATAGAGGGATTTCATTACAGTAACCTTACCTCAGAATCCTAGCAGATTCGGCTTATGTAAGGGGCAAGGTTTTAATGTGCTAATTATGCACGGTACCTATGCAAGGTGAATCCTACGACACATTTGTTTTTTAAACTTACTACCCAAAAATATTAAAATATGTAAGGTAATAATAGCTTAAGTTAAAAGAATTGCTCAATATACGGAAATAATACCTTCGTTTATAAGAGGTTTTACGATCCTTCCACAAACAAAATGTACAGTCAAGGCCATAAATGTGTGTACACTTTTCCACCTTACTCCATTGTAATAAGGTACAAATGTGTATACATGTTTTAGGCGTTGACTGTATGTTATTTATTGGTCACAAAGGACATATGTTGATAGGAACTTCATGTATACCTATCCTATACATCCTTATTTGTCTTATCGTGTAAACAAAAACTTTTCAAAGAAATCATCACTTTTTTCCCTAGATACTTAAAGAAACTCACAAAGTATTGAATTCAATTAAGTCACCACTGAAAATACATTTTTTTTTGTTATATAATTTTCTTCGATAATCGAAGTAACGGACGAATAATCCGAAAAATAAATGACATTACAATGTCTATGTAATTGACATAATGTTTGTTTACACGATAAGATAAATAGTAATGGATAGAGTATACGAAGAAGTGTTTACATAGTAGCTAATAAAACGTAATTATAAACTGACCCCAGGAAAGTAAATATTAAAATACTAGGAAACTATATCAATTGCGGCACATCTATAAATAAACCAATGTGTAATAAGGACTTTTTGTATTACCTATATACTACATATTTCAAAACCTTATATTTAGTTGACTTACAATTCTGTGCTTCAGCTATGCTCCTCCTGAACCTTAACGTATTTTTTATACAGTCAGCAGCAAAAGTAGCTAAGCGGGTAGGGTGTTCAAAATGAGCTGGACACGACTTTATTGTTAAGAGAATAAGAGCGCGTAGAGGTCATTTTGAACACCCCACCCGCTAAGCAACTTTTGCTGCTGACTGTACTCGTCGATTGAAATACTTAAATTGAGATTGTGTAGACGGAACTACTCGCGTATACTTTACTTACGTATCTATATGGTCGCATGTTGTGGCATGGCCAGCGATGATAGAAAGGATTTATTGTAGAACTGTTGTCGCTGCCCGGTGCCCGCCCTGCGCCGCCGCCGCGGTCGCCAGGGCGAACCGGTACAATCCGCCGGGAGATTGAAGTTACTAAATTGTACAGGGTTGGGCAGAGTAACTGTCCTAGTTTAAAAGTTGTATAAAAATTTAAAAACAATATAATATGAGATTTTATGTTATTAATTATATTTAACACACTCTATATATTCCACATTAATTGATATGTTTTATTCTCTCTTCCTTAGCTTGTATAATTTTAAGCATCTTGCCATAAAAGGAATTTCACGCGGCACGCAAGTCCTCTTCTGCCTAGTCGTCCCATATTTGACTACCCGACCCTAGAATAAACCCAATAACTAGCCTTATGTCATCTTAATAAAGCTCTGCATATATCCTCATACCGAAAAATCGATAGTTAATTAGTTCTCTAAGGATACGTATAGCGTACTTTGTAATGTAAAGAGTCAGCCTCAAATTCCGACTAATGTGGTACATTTCACCATGAAGTTATACCCTGACTGCCTGGCTTTTTGGAATCATCTTATGGCTAATATATCCTCCAGGGTATCTCTTAATAAGACACTATACACTCCATTAGTCTGTCGCTTGTCGATCTCCTGTAATTAAAACGTATTTTCTTTGCATAATGGCCGCCGTGCCGCATACATTATAGTTAATAGTAGGTGCATGTAAACGACCTTGCTCGACACAACCATCAGAAATGTACCAAATTTTCACTTGATTTCAGCAGAAGAAGATTCATTGAAACGATTTTTGGTGCGCAGTATTAAACCTAACCATGATTTTTACATTTTTCGGTTAGCTGAACATCGCGCTAAATTCTAAATGTTCTCTGTACAATGTTCCAACTGCACTACTTTTAACATTTGTTTTTAAAAATACACATAACATAGTGTAATCAAAGCGTCTTTTGGAAGTCATGAAGGTGATAATATAGACGTTTTAAAATTATATGCAGGAAATGAAAATCTATATTATTGATTTAAATAAACGAGTGTATTGCAATAGGACAGTTACTCTGCCCAACCCTGTATAGAGGCAGCATCCGTAGAACTCAATTCTTACCAGCTTGCCTATATTGAGCACTCGTAGAAAAAGTATTGTATAATGGACTATAATTCTGCGCAAACTTTTCACTGCATTCTGGTTAGACGTTATAGTTTTAATAATTATTTTTCTGATAAAAATGAAATTCATAGCGTACTGTATACCGCGTGTAACAGAACGAAGAGCTTTTACAAAAACGGGGAATTGTTTACCCTAAGAGCTGTATTTTTACAATTAAACTATGTTAATATTATTTACCGTTTACGAGATAAAGCTGGTTAAACTTTGGTGCAAAAATATGTCTGCTTCAACCCTAGCAAGTTGATCGAGCAGTGACGTCATGAAAATATTAATTTTATAACGGCAGGGTTATCACCTACATTAAAACGTAAAATTTTGCAATGGCTTTTTGTTTCACTTAACCTACCTTTAAAATTATAATGAACTAGCTGTGCCCGCGGCTTCGCCCGCGTGTGTTTAGGCGGTTTGGTAATTTCACTATTTCCAGCCCAATACTCTAAAACTTATGCTTTCTACACGTTAAATAGCACATTTTTGTTGCTAATTATTTATTTATCGTATGGCTACATGTCACTGGATATAGATAGGTAGGTATTTCTGCTCTCGGATAGTAGTAGTAGAAAAGCAGATCATGAATAAAATCCAATGAGTGCTGCGAGGTCCAGATGGGACAGTGCAGCTGCCAAGTTTGTTACTCTTTTAGCACCGTCCAGGGATCACGTGTAGGGTTGTCTAAGGTATTTCCTACGGACGCAGAGTAACATTGACTAATTATGTAAGGGAATGTATGAGAAGGCCAAATGCCATCAAGCACCGCATTATAATGTCCATGCACGGAACGTCGTAGCGGGTTTTTTTCAGCAGCAGCAATGTCAGAGCCAGATATAAACTCAAGTGTATTGGTAATATAATGTATGGAAAGGGTTTACTAATATTTCGACGAAAATTATTTAGCAAATTCTTAACTCCCCGAACTACGTATCCCATATTTTTATTTGGTCAAATTATTATTTCCCAACTCAACGTTTCGCACTGATATCATTAATGATTTTTTAAAGATGTCAATTATGTTTTCGTCAAACGTATTGATTGGCATACATTACTTTCATCTCGGCCAAATTATCTACGGATAAGAATCTAATTTAAATTTTTATTAATGTATCCAATAAAACATGCCAAAATAAGCACGCTCCATCTGTTTTTAGGGTCATAAAAAAAATAACCCTAACCGACCTATCTCTGGGAGCAGCTTCGTTTTTAGGGCCATAAAAAATAACCCTAACCTACCTATCTCTGGGAGCAGTTTTGTTTTTAGAGTCATTAAAAAAATTACCCTAACCTACCTATCTCTGGGAGCAGTTTTGTTTTTAGGGTCATCAAAAAAAAATAACCCTAACCTACCTATATCTGGGAGCAGTTTTGTTTTTAGGGTCATCAAAAAAAATAACCCTAACCTACCTATCTCTGGGAGCAGTTTTGTTTATAGGGTCATAAAAAAATAACCCTAACCTACCTATCTCCGGGAGCAGTTTTGTTTATAGGGTCATAAAAAAAACCCTAACCTACCTATCTCTGGGAGCAGTTTTGTTTCTAGGGTCATCAAAAAAAAAACCCCTAACCTAAAACATGCCAAAATAAGCACGTTCCAACTGTTTTTAGGGTCATAAAAAATAACCCTAACCGACCTATCTCTGGGAGCAGCTTCGTTTTTAGGGCCATAAAAAATAACCCTAACCTACCTATCTCTGGGAGCAGTTTTGTTTTTAGGTTCATCAAAAAAAAATAACCCTAACCTACCTATCTCTGGGAGCAGTTTTGTTTTTAGGGTCATCAAAAAAAAATTACCCTAACCTACCTATCTCTGGGAGCAGTTTTGTTTTAGGGTCATCAAAAAAAAAATAACCCTAACCTACCTATGTCTGGAACCAGTTTTGTTTTTAGGGTCATCAAAAAAAAATAACCCTAACCTAGGTATCTCTGGGAGCAGTTTTGTTTTAGGGTCATCAATAAAAAATAACCCTAACCTACCTATGTCTGGGAGCAGTTTTGTTTTTAGGGTCATCAAAAAAAATAACCCTAACCTACCTATCTCTGGGAGCAGTTTTGTTTTTAGGGTCATCAAAAAGAAGTTACCCTAACCTACCTATCTCTGGGAGCAGTTTTGTTTATAGAGTCATCAAAAAAAATAACCCTAACCTACCTATCTCTGGGAGCAGTTTTGTTTTTAGGGTCATCAAAAAAAATTACCCTAACCTACCTATCTCTGGGAGCAGTTTTGTTTATAGGGTCATAAAAAAATAACCCTAATTAACCTATATCTGGGAGTAGTTTTGTTTTTAGGGTCATCAAAAAAATAACCCTATCCTACCTATCTCTGGGAGCAGTTTTGTTTTTAGGGTCATCAAATAAAATAACCCTAACCTACCTATCTCTGGGAGCAGTTTTGTTTATAGGGTCATAAAAAAACCCTAACCTACCTATCTCTAACAGCACTAATTGCTACACAATTATTTACCACATAAACTTTGACAATATGTTATTTGCCTTAGAAAATCATTTGCTACACAATTATTATTAATTATTATTTACTATATAAAAATTGACGTAATAAAATTTTGCAATATAAAAATTTAGCGAAATAAAAAAATTACGAAGTAAAATTATGCCAAGGATTGGTTTGCGAAATTAAACTTCGATGAAAAGTTGGTTGCTAAATGAAGTTTGACGAAACATTATTCGGCAAAAAGGCAGTACACCATGGGAAGGCCAAATGCCAAGTTAGTTAAGTTCGTATAGGGCTCAGGCACGGAAAGTCGCAGCGAGAACTGGTTCAGCAGCAGCATGAAAGGGACTGGACAAAACTTAATTCTGTAAGTGTCTTGTCAATGTATGCGGTGCCTAATGCTAGGTAGGTACAGCATAGGGCTCAGGCACGGAACATCGTAGCGAGAATTTCTTCAGCAGCATGGACGGGACCGGACAAAACTCAACGGTCAAGAATGAAGAATAAATTGTTTATTTTATGTTGCCACACTACAATGATAAATTATGAATTTATGATCTTATATAGATGTCATATATAAAGAAAAAAGTGGCCTAGGCCTCCGCTGCCCGCTGCTAGGAATGAACCAGATAAGTAGATAATTTAATTTATAGAATAAAATATCTCACAAATTGAAGGTACATATTAAGAATTATGCACGGTGTTCCGGACCGTCTCCGACACGACACTTCCGACACTTAACTACACATACAGGTGACCTCCTAGGATCATGTGACGCTTTTCTATACAAAACGAAGTCTCGGAATTGTCGTGTCGGAGACGGTCTGGAACACCGTGCATCATCCTTTATTCGATGACAATTATATTTCCGGTTACTTTCAACATTCACAACGAAATTGACTTGTTCGAAAAGAGAAGTGTCGTAGAATGTATGAGCTTCCATATAAACCACGGCACTTCTCTTTCCAAACAGACTTGCTTGAATTGGAAAAAAATGTTTTTAAATAAGCGGAGTAAAAACTACCCTATATGTTACCTCGGGGTATAAACTACTATAATACAAAATTTCATGAAATTCTGTGCAGTAGTTTTGGCGTACATCGCGAACAAACTCACAGACAGACAGACAAAAATTCCAAAAATCACTAAAATGTATTCAGTCAACGTTTCTAAGACCCCCTAAATTAGATTTTCTCAAATATCTTCAATGTACATTTTTTTTCTCCTTACGCGTTTATTACGCGTTTATTATATGTATAGATTAGATAACACTATACTTTCAGCAAATATCATAGTAAAGTGCCACCCTGTATAACACAAACTTAGACACACAGACCGAAAAAAAAAGATTTAGGTTTCTACGGTGTACATATACAACATAATATTATACTATGTTGTAAAAACTTGCTTAACCTTTTCAACATTTATGGTCAATAAATAACTGGTGCAGAGCTTACGACAACTGCTACGAGAAACTGCAATCTTTTTGACATGTGCGATAATAGTTGTGTGTCTCGTGACAATTATCAAAAGCTCTACACAAAACCTTTTTTTTAAATAAGTAACACGGACAGCTGTTTCCGTATCCTGTGGACGCCAACATTTTCTGCAAGTACCTGTTTTTAAGTTTATAATACATCGATTAAAAATAATAAATACTTAGTATCCGTACTAACAAAATTTAAGTTTTTCTAGGTTCATAATAGGACATAACTCTTTTCTGCTAGCTAGTGTAAAAGTCAGTATTATATGATCTCATGATACTTAGAATTCAACTCTACAGAAGTGGCTCAGTTAAAACGGCTGAGGCGTCGATTAAATATTGTTGAAGGAGCGAGGCGATTGGAACCATATAGTGCTAGTTATTCGCAAGGAAGACATTACTATAACTAGCACTATATGGTTCCAAGAGCTAATGCGACTTAATTTTGCTATGAACCGGCGCTTAGTCGGTTACTAGTAAAAATACTATTAACTAAAAGTAAAAAACAGTGCTTTGAATAATAAGCGCTTCACTAAAATTGTAGCAGAGCGAGAATAACTATTAATCATACTTAATTGGTTTTAATTGTACAACCGATTCTGTATAGTTATACTACCCCAACACACGTAACACCATAAGAGCCGTAACAGCCATTATAAAACTCATTTTTTTTTTTTATTTATTGTATGGAAAACCAACAGCATAAAATATTTATAGAAATACAATAAAACTAGAAAGCCAATTACAGGTTCTCACTTATAGATCTAGATTACTTACAAAGAGAAATTACAGCCCAACTTGAAACACATGCAAGTACCGATAACACAAAACAATAGAAAATACTACTCTAAAAATAACCATGCAATTTACTAGTTCAACTTTCTCGAATTCTAATAAACTGCACCCGCACCTACACCGGGAGTGCTGCCCATGAATACCTTAATCAATTTAGCCCTTATCGCTGGTATGCTGTCATTAAATATATCAAAATCAATTTTCAATAAAACTTTGTTCAAACTCGTGCTTGCCCTGCACAGGAAACTGTTTTTTCTATATTTCGCAGAAGCTTGGTACGTGCCAATGGGACGAAAATGACGAAATCTCCTATTAGGAATATTAAAAGGTATTTTATGAAGTAGATTAGGACAATCAACTTTGCCTTGAATAATGCTTAATAAGTACACTATGTCAGCAATTAAACGACGCTTATCAAGCGGTAAAAGATGTTGTTTTTTACACAAATTTAAATAATTTGCAGAATTATAGTTTACACGAATTTTATAGCAAAGAAATTTGACAAATTTCATTTGTAATCGCTCAATCCTATCAACATAAATTTGATATTGAGGATTCCAAATTTGAGATGCGTATTCTAACTTGCTTCTCACATAAGAACAATACAAAATTTTAATAGTCTTTAGACGTGTAAAACAAGCTGAACTACGCATTATAAAGCCAAGTGACTTGGCCGCCCCACCCACCATACTATCAATGTGGTCACCGAAAATAAGTTTATAATCATGAATAACACCTAAATCTCTCATGCTTACTACCTTCTGAAGAATATTTCCTTTCAATGTATATGAGGTTGGAACATTAATTAGTTTACGAGAAAATGTTACTGAGAAACATTTAGAGGGATTTAGATCTAATTTATTTGCAATACAATAACTATCCAGCCGACCAAGATCAGATTGCAACGCAACGGCATCATCAAGTGAAGTAATTTTAGCAAAGATTTTCATGTCATCTGCGAAGCTAAGCAACTTAGAAAACCGAAAACATGTGCTTATGTCATTGACAAATATGTTAAAGAGGAGTGGACCCAATAAAGAGCCTTGGGGCACTCCACTTGGTATAGATACCCAGCTAGAAATGTAATTATTGACCACTACCGCCTGACACCGATTATCTATGTATGACTTAAACCACCTCAACAGATCGCCTCTAATACCTATCAAATATAGCTTGTGTAATAAGATGTTATGGTCAATTCGATCAAAAGCTTTACTATAGTCAGTATAGATGACATCTACCTGATGGCCATCATCCATTGACTCAGATATAAAGTCATTAAGTAAAACAAGATTGGACACTGTAGACCTACGCTGGATAAAACCATGTTGGGTGCTGTCAATACTACATTTTAAAGCCGACGACACCTGCATTTGGACTATTTTTTCTAATATTTTAGCTAGAATGCACAATTTGGAAATTGGCCTATAGTTCGTCACATCCGTTTTAGGGCCTTTCTTTAAAACCGGAGTAATAAAAGCAGATTTCCAAATCGAAGGAACAGTACATTCCGAAAAAGATCGACGGAAGAGTAGCGTTACGGGTTTACACAAGGCTTTGGCACAATTGATATAAAACAAAGCAGGCACCTGGTCAGGACCAGCGGATTTACTAGGATCCAGGCCAATAAGTAGTTTAGTAATCGTATCACTATCCACATAAATACTTGCTACATCACTAGCTGAAATGGTACTCTCCTGGAAGTTTTTTGTTGTTTATCATACGAATATTTTCGCGCAATCCAATACGGCTCCTAATAATAATCCAAAGTATTAAAAAAACTAATTCATTACTAGTTGACGTAACTGGGGACCCAAGAGCTGGCGGTTTCCTCGCACAACGTATCAGCATTGCGATACAACGAGGAAATGCCGCCAGCGTCCTTGATAAAATGCCGCAAGGGCCTAGTTTAGATTTGAGCTAGTTATTAATTTAGTTAAGTATTTGTAGTGTAGTGCATCTGTATATTTAATTATGTAAATAAATGTATATAAAAATTCATTACTTTAAAATTATAGAAAATGAAGTCAAATTAATTTTCAACCAACTTCAAGGTTTTGAACGAGGAGGTTCTCAATTCGTCGGGATCTTTGCTTGTTTATTTTTAGTTTTTGATTTCTGTTTACCGACGTTTCGAATACCGCTAGACCTATTTAGGAAAATATTATTTTTTATTTGAAAGAGTATACTTGACTGTTTGTTCCATTGTCATCAGGCCAGGATCTGATGATGGAATCCTGGAGAAATCGAAGGAACGCTTCAAATATTATAGGCACACGCAAACACATAGTAATTTGAGTATTTATTTACAGTAGTTAAGGCATTTGCTCCTGGAAAGATAGAGTAGGCTAAGTGGAGTGGGTTGTTTTTCTATAAAATTATTTTAAGACCGTCAGCTGTAAATGCGGCGCGCGACGTGGTATTTAACGCGCGTGCTAGCGTACATATATCTGTAAGGCCGCGGCATAAAGCTCTATACCTGGAGGAGCCATCGCCTCATCTTTCCAAACAAAAAAGTCTGCCAAAATCTGAGGGGGGCGAGGAAGCATACGTATGGCGTTTTCAATTTAAAGGTACATCATTGTCGGTTGTTAATAAAGTTTATTTGTAAATGAATTTTTATAGCAGCATCGCCTTATTGATAAAGGACAATGGTGTACCTTTCACTTGAAAATATCACGCATATTTGACAGTAAGTCACGACACTAAATGGAGCAACAAATAGTTGATTTTACATATGTTGAAATATGGTTCATTATTGGATGCAGTCTTTGCAAATGTCAAACAAAAAAGCCAAGGATCATTTTTGCTTGTATTTTCAAATAAAATATAGAAGGCAGTAATCCTTCGGGGCGTTAAATATGCATAAGTGTCAAACGTCAAAATAGTTACTGCCCGTCAGAAAATAAACGATTATCTTTGAATCGATTCAGTAAACGACGCAGGATTTTCGATATGGATTAATTTTTTAAACATAATAGTAATGATAAAAAAGTAAAACTATAATTAACATGTGAAATTATATTTCATATTTTTGTAAACTAGACATAATAGAACATTTTTTACACCTAAAAACAATACATAAAGGCATTTTCACGGAGCTCTTTACTCACTGAAAACGATGAACTGAATGCGTGTAATCGATTTTTGAAATAGTTTTTATTAACCTATTAGATTTTCCTGCTAATAACGTTGACAGAGGGGAAATGTACCTAAGCTTACTCCAGGTATAGAGCTTTATGGGCCGCGGTGATACGACGGTGGCAAACAAGCATATGGCCCGGCTGGTGTTAACCAGCTTCTTAACATCAGACGGGTCATATGCTTAGTATAGTTCATAGTCTACGGTAGCTACCTACAATAGACCATTTATTATTCCATTGTTTATTGTTAGCCGCTGTAAATAAACACTTATATAGCAATTTGGTAAAAAAATAGGCAAAATGAATATACATTTTAAACCGCAACATTTCTGAAAAATATGTCAAAAGTGTCACATACGACATTTTGTCTAGACTTAGTTCTCAAAAATAAAGCGGTTGTACAACATCCGATGTCGAAATAAGTACTTATTCTTCTAACAATGTTGTAACTGAAAATTTCAATTATCTTGATAGTAAAAGTAAACTGTAAATACAGTACAATATAAAACAGCTTAAACCTTTTTGCTTGCTAAAAAGTAGGATGTGGCATATCGTCGCTGCGCTTGTAAAAAAACACAACTTTACAGGAGACACAAAAAACATGTTTCTTTTTTACTATATAATAAATCAAAAATCTAAAAATGACAACAATTAAAGATTTCAATATGACTCTAAATGTTAGATTTGAAATTTTTTCTAAGTCATTTTAGGAGCTACATTTTTTTTCTACATTTTAAGCACATAGCTGAATTTATTTGTGTTGTAAAAACCGCTATGTGATTATCGAGGCACATAACGGTTTAATAGTTCTATAAAGTGACATTTCGAATCATCAGATCATCACCGCGGCGGACACAGCGGATTTATACCGCAAATAAATTAAAACCATAAAAATGCGTATACGACTGTTTATTAACACTGCTGAATATATTACATATTTAACTATATTATATTATTTGTCAAGAACCAATTTCATAAAATATTATATAAAATCCGCTGTGTGCCATCACAAAGCGCAATATTATTATAATGCATTCATTGATAAAAACCGCTTTGTGCTATTTGATCACATAGCGCCTTTTGCGCGGCTAATTAAGGCCTTTTTCACATAGCTGATTTTATTTTTTTGTAATCCAGTAAACTTAGAAAAAATGGATTATTGAGGAATATGCACCTTTAAAAATACTTTTAAATTAAGTCAAAAACCATTTTTCAAAAAAGTCACATGTCGGATTTTACAAGCGCAGCGACGATATACAAAGCTTTATACTTTCCCCGTATCCCGTCAAAAAGTCGGTAGGTACTGTCACAATTAACCTTTTTGATTGTCATATCTTTTAAGACCCGATTGTTTTGTGTTTGTTTTTGCGAAAAATAAAAGAATTATTGAAAATCTGAAAACGTAGTTTAAGACCATAAGCTTCGACGTAGAAAACCAAAAACGATATTTTTTGGATCGACTTTGTTAATGGAGACCGTTGAAACAGCATGTCAAAAAAATTCCAATCTGGAGAACATTACCGATTCACCGAAGGTTAAACAATGAGGAATCGTTACATGTGCTCATCAATGATGTTACAACAGCATAAATCGACCGACTGCTAAATACCACTATTTAAAAATGAGCAGGTATTATAAATCGCTGAATCTCTATGTTTTAATGATAGGCTTAGGTAGCATTGTGCAACAGATACTAAAGTTCGCAAACTAATATTTATCAAACAAGTTTATTTTGTGATACGTCAATCCATACTGTGCATTTCCTAGTGAAATGGTTTAGTTAAACCAATTAACAACTACAATAATATTAATTTGCTAATACCGCGGTATAATAACATGCTAATTGATTAGTGACAAACAGTTATATTTATTTGCGTATTTTTGCATGCATTAAGTTCCCATTCCCGCCCTGCCTCAGCTTGCGCGTAAGACGCAATCCATTTTCACAAACATGTAACAACGTCAAACGAGCGTTCTAGAACAATCTATACATCTATACATATAATAAAGGTGAAGAGGGTCAAAAATCTGTACATTGGAGATATTAGTAAATAAATGATTTAGTAGCTCTTAGAATCGATAACAGAACACGTTTCGGCGATTTTTAGAATTTTTGTCTGTTTGTCTCTTTGTCTGTTTGGATGGGGAGAGTTGGCGTCAAAACGCCTGAACCGATTTCGATAAAAACTTCACTAGCAGGTTCAACAGACCTCTGGTCAGGACATAGGCTATAAAAATACGAACTTTTTGGATTTAAGGGGGTTTAAGGGGGGTTTAAACTTTGTATGAAAAATGAATATGAGTGTTAAGCTCAAGCAGCAAATTGATATTTGTTTAACTACTTTCGGTTAGTTCATATTCATTCGTATAAATAAATAAATGTGTTAAATAATAATATACTGGATAAATATAGTGGAAAAGTAAAAAATAAGTACCATCAAAATGGGTATCTAGATATGTCTTTGGCTATACGATTAGGTAACGCTATCTCTCGCAGGACTTTGTTACTAACCGAGTCCTCTTTACACAAAATCTGACCACTACATATGTAGTTTAGGTGCATACTAAATGCAACACGAGTTCGCAGAGATTTCCCTAGATGGCTATAGTAGGTAGGTACTATCTATGCTATGAGTATAATGGGAGGCTTCATTCTGCTGAGGCCTGACGCGCCAGCACGCGGTTGCTTAGCAACGCCTATAAAAACACTGATGTTTGTGGTTGAAAACACGACTGATTGCTGCGGATACGAATTTGTATATGTTTCCTTTTCATCGGAAAATTACTCGATCACCTACAACTACAAAACACACCGTACTACTGCTTATTATACCAAAAATTGTTAGGTCGAACATTTGAGATAGGAGAAAAAGAATTTTGATAGAGTTTACTGCGCGATGGGCTGTAAAAAAAAGGAGGGCTCGGGGGGCGGAGCCCCCCGCAAAAAGAAAAATATACACCAAACTATAGATAATTATACCAAAAATAGTTACTTACGTTGAACATTTAAGATGGGAGAATAAGAGTTTTGATAGAGTCAACCACGTGATGGGCAGGGAAAAAAGGGGGGCTCGGGGGGCGGAGCGCCCCGCATCAAGAAAAAACACACCGTAGTACTGCTTAATTGCTTATTATACCAAAAATTGTTACGTCGAACATTTGAGATAGGAGAAAAAGAATTTTGATAGAGTTTACCGCGCGACGGGCTGTAAAAAGAGGGGGGCAAAAAGAAAAAAATACACCATACTTTAGATAATGATACCAAAAATAGTTACATTGAACATTTAAGATGGGAGAATAAGAGTTTTGATAGAGTCAACCAGGTGATGGGCGGGGAAAAAAGGGGGGCTCGGGGGGCGGAGCCCCCCGCATAAAGAAAAAACACACCGTAGTACTGTTTATTATACCAAAAATTGTTACGTCGAACATTTGATATAGGAGAAAAAGATTTTTGATAGGGGTTACCGCGCGATGGGCCTCAAAAAAAGGGGGGCTCGGGGGGCGGAGCCCCCCGCAAAGAGAAGAAAATACACCATACTATAGATAATTATACCAAAAATAGTTATGTTGAACATTTAAGATGGGAGAATAAGAGTTTTGATAGAGTCAACCACGTGATGGGCGGGAAGAAAGGGGGGGCTCGGGGGGCGGAGCCCCCCGCATTAAGAAAAAACACACCGTAGTACTGCTTATTATACCAAAAATTGCTACGTCGAACATTTCAGATAAGAGAAAAAGAATTTTGATAGAGTTTACCACACGATGGGCTGCGAAAAAAAGGGGGCTCGGGGGGCGGAGCCCCCCGCAAAAAGAAAAAAACACCATACTACAGATAATTATACCAAAAATAGTTACGTTGAACATTTAAGATGGGAGAAGAAGAGTTTTGATAGAGTCAACCACGTGATGGGCGGGAAGAAAAGGGGGGCTCGGGGGGCGGAGCCCCCCGCATTAAGAAAAAACACACCGTAGTACTGCTTATTATAACAAAAATTGCTACGTCGAACATTTGAGATAAGAGAAAAAGAATTTTGGTAGAGTTTACCACACGATGGGCTGCGAAAAAAAGGGGGCTCGGGGGGCGGAGCCCCCCGCAAAAAGAAAAAAACACCATACTATAGATAATTATACCAAAAATAGTTACGTTGAACATTCAAGATGGGAGAAGAAGAGTTTTGGTAGACGTAACCACGTGACGGGCGGGAAGAAAAGGGGGCTCGGGGAGCGGTGCCCCCCGAATAAAGAAAAAACACACCGTAGTACTGTTTATTATACCAAAAATTGTTAGGTCGAACATTTGATATAGGAGAAAAAGATTTTAGATAGGGTTTACCGCGCGATGGGCCCCAAAAAAAGGGGGGCTCGGGGGGCGGAGCCCCCTGCAAAAAGAAGAAAATACACCATACTATAGATAATTATACCAAAAATTGTTACGTCTAACATCTGAGATAGGAGAAAAAGATTTTTGATAGAGTTTACCGCGCGATGGGCTGCAAAAAAGGGGGGATTGGGGGATGGAGCCCCCCGCATAAAGAAATAAACACACCATACTATAGATAATTATACCAAAAATTGTTACGTTGAACATTTGAGATGGGAGAAGAAAAGTTTTGATAGAGTTAACCACGTGACGGGCGGGAAAAAAGGGGGGCTCTAGGGGCGGAGCCCCCCGCTTAAAGAAAAAAATACACCATACTATAGATAATTATACCAAAAATATTTCCGTTGAACATTTAAGATGGGAGAATAAGAGTTTTGATAGAGTCAATCACGTGATGGGCGGGGAAAAAAGGGGGGCTTTGGGGGCGGAGCCCCCCGCATAAAGAAAACACACCGCACTACTGCTTATTATACCAAAAATTGTTATGTCGAACATTTGAGATAGGAGAAAAAGAATTTTGATAGAGTTTACCGCGCGATGGGCTGTAAAAGAAAGGGGGCTCGGGGGGCGGAGCCCTCCGCAAAAAGAAAAAAACACACCATACTATAGATAATTATACCAAATATAGTTACGTTTAACATTTAAGATGGGAGAAGAAGAGTTTTGATAGAGGTAACCACGTGATGGGCGGGAAGAAAAGGGGGGCTCGGGGGGCGGAGCCCCCCACATAAAGAAAAAACACACCGTATCACTGCTTATTATACCAAAAATTGTTACGTCGAACATTTGAGATGGGAGAAAAAGAGTTTTGATAAAGTTTACCATGTGACGGGCGCCAAAGAAAGGGAGGCTCAGGGGGCGGAGCGCCCCGCATAAAAAAAACCCCGTTCTATTGCTTATGATACCAAAAATTGCTATGGTAAGGTTGAAAGTTCAAGATGGGAGCAAGAGTTTGACAGAGATTTGCACGTGGCAGGCGGTAAAAGGCGGCTCGGGGGGTGGAGCCCACGCAAAAAGATAAACACACCGTACCATTGCTATTTTTACCAAAAAATGGTAAGGTTGAATATTTAAGATGTAGATAGAGTTGACCACTATTAATACCAAAAATGATTAAGTTGCATATTTAAGACGGAAGCAATAACAGTTTTGATAGAATTAACTATGTGAAAGGCGGCTCGGGGGCCATTTCGCGTACATTTTAACATCAAGTTGTGTTCGATATCTCCTTACTATTGGTCTTTCCGCCCTCCGGTTTACTTTTAAGACTTAGTCATTAATTTGTGTTCGATCTCTGACCTCCTGCTGCATTTTCTACTGAGATGCTTCGGACGTTCGACTCTACAGAGAGAGCTCTGCTTTTAGCTCTTCAGATCTTCCCGCTCACATGGTTCTCTGCCGCAGACGCTTTCGGTCGATCTTTTGGGATGTCGAAGTTATATCTGACTTTATTAAATTTGATATGTAGAAAGCGTTTAGCAGTGGACTGTTGAGGGATGAGTGTAACGAAAAGTGACAGAGCCTACTGCAATGCACGCGGGCGAAGCCGCGCGGGTACAGCTAGTTTGAAATAATTAGGTACAACAATCGGGGAATGATTATTAACGAACAGTTATTTAATTATTTATCGTATGGCTACATGTCACTGGATATAATATTAAAGGCATTTCTTCTCTGGGGTTTAACTTAACTAGGTCCAGGAGCTTTTTTATAAAAGCATATTTTTTTACAATTTAAAGTATATTTCTGTAAATGTATTTAAATTATTCATAAACATAAATATACTTTATTGCACAAAATATAGCTATCTCTGTCAACAATGTTTGAATGCTTTCCTTAGCAGAGAAGCAGCAGAAAGCAGTTGTAAAGATCAAAGGGAGACGCCTTTTTCCAGCATAAGCAGTGGGACATACACGGAAAAAAAAGCTTCCGGGATATTCTCAATCTAAGCATAAAGTTATGATCTAAGACATTATTATATTATGTTGAAAATATTTCCTCGTGACAAGCATTTATTTCCTTTAACGAAAATAAATTAAAGTTTTAAATATAACGAAGCGAATATATTCTTACAGATTTTCTAGTTTTCTTTTAGCTGAGATAATACTTGTTTGATTAAAGTACAATCTCTCTTATTTACTCAATATACTCTTGAAACAATACATTTTTGTATTTCTATTTTAAGAAAACGTGGTTTCATTAAGCGAAGAATCATATTTTTGGTAAAGGAAATAAATGCTTGTCACGAGGAAATATTTTCAAGAAAATAATAATGTCTTGGATTGAGAATATCCCGGAAGCTTTTTTTTCCGTGTAATTATAGGCTAATAAAAAAAATGTAATAATGTGTATGGGTCATCTGAAATAAAGGGAAATTCCCAATGGCTAATGCCAATGGTCCCTATTTATTAATAGCGGTACAGTGTAGTGGAAACCTATACAATTTATGATTTTTATGAAGCCATTAAGAATACCTATCTGTATCTGTACACGTGTTAAAACAAATTATGTCTACGTAGTGTTTGTATGTAGGATTTGGTCACAAAACTACTAACATGATATCGATAAATTAACTCAATATATTTTTTTCTTCCTTTTCATGTTTAGAGCGTTATCACACTTGCGATTTGCGAGCGAGTTTTGTATGGGAGCAAACACGCCGCGAGTTCGCCTTTAAGTGATAAGGCCCTTATGAAGCTTGGCAAAGCTGTACGTACCGCCACGTTGTACAACTTTACCTACGATGCACAACTTTGCCTGGCTTGAAAAACATGGTTTTCGTCACCATATAGCTATGAATATGTTATTCCTGAAATGAGAGAAAGGCGACCATCTCTGGTATGTGATATAAATAGCTGTTTGGTGAAAAAAAAGACATGTGTTTCAAGCCAGGCAAAGCTGTGCAGCGTAGCATTGCCTACGGTTGTAGCACTTGACGGTATGCTAATTATTTGTCTTAACACATTCAGCACCGATGACCCGACAGTCGGGTTCTCTGTTCGTAGCGACTACGCGCTACATACGAGGAATACCTGGCTACGTGCTACGAGCGTTGGGCGTAGCGCTACGCGGTTGCGAAAGTGTTTTTCTGGCGAAAAAAGACGGTAACCGATTGCGTACAGTCTACCTGATGGGAAATTCATACACTGTTACCATTTGAAGAAAATAATTGACGAATCCGTATATTTAGTAATTATCACGTGCGTCACAGTATTATCTGATTTGAGAATAAGGGACATGCCGTCGAAGCTTATTAAACCAGGTATGATAAACATAATTTAATGTCGTCTCCAATAAATGCATGGGATGCACTGACAGATCTTTTCACCCTTTAATAATCAAGATAGGGCATGAAAAAAATCAAGAATCTTTATTTTATACAACATACATTGTTTTGATGCAGAGGGTTGGGCTACCGGTAAGCAATAGCCTGTGTTAGGTTAAGATACACTGCTCTTCCCTTGGTTTAAGTATTGATTTACGTACCTACTTATGTATTGTTTTTTGCTATTATCACTGCATTCGGCTGTACTCACTTGTGTTTAGTCACTAAGCGCGACATGTTTCGTAAAAGTGTTAATATGTCTCACTAAAGTTTAAATTCAATAGGTTTTTACTATATTGAACTTAATGCATAACTTAGGTACTATGTACACAGGGCGTGCTAAAACATGCTTATTCACAATACAATTCTGAAAAAAGTTTAGTGTGTGCGTGAGTGAGTAGGTATGTGTTTGTACTAGGGTACTCTGGTCGTTTCTCTGTAGCGTCATAGAGTTTAGTTATTGACCATGCATTTTCTAATGACAGATTTAGGTCCGTGGTATAGTCTTGAGTGATGCCTTTAAAGATTTTATTGTAGAGTCTGGAAGCTTTTGCAGCAAGCTTGTAAAATATGTAAGTATTACGGTTTTACCCGTAGCTACATTTAGCATTTTCCTTTTATTTTTTTTATTCCGGATGGTTCCCGCAATAGGAGCAGTTTGTTCGGTGACTTTTAAAAATAACTTATGGTTTGGTTTTTAGGACACGTTAAAGTATATTCACACACGCAATGTATTCCGGAATTGATTATGACTGTGTGGTTACAAGACCGACAAGTAATGTCAATTAGACGGATTTTAACGTACTTACATTGAAAATACTATCTGGGGTTTCCGGTTCCGGGCGCAAAAATGTCGTTTATGTTTTGGGAATATTATTTTATTATTTGTTCATTTTCGTTTTTCAGTGTGTAATATATTACTTACTGAAAAACTGAAAACCAGCTTATTGTGCGGTGATCTAACGAACAAGTGTGCAGCTAATGAAGAATTACGCGTGTAACCACTGTTTGGGTCAGAAATCCGATTCCCCGGCCACGGACGCCGTGCACTGAGAAAATTTTTGCCTCACAACGTACAACAATAGCGTTGTCGATTTTTTATTGTTGGAGAGACAAAAGACTTTGCTGGCGCATTTAAGTTAATTTATATACAGACACAATGTGTTTATTGTCAGGCGGATTGTTGTGCCGCACACAACATTATTTTTGTCAAATTTCAAATGACAAAACTTTATTGCTACAATAACAAAAACACATTGTGAGTTCATCAACGTATAACATTGTTCAAATTTTACAAAGTTCAACATAAATACATTGACAATATATACTTTGAGGTGACGACAACGTACAAAACCCTGCATTTGTCAAATTTAATATGACAATTTTTTATTGCTATGGTAACAAAAATACTTTGTGAATACATTAACGTATAACATTGTCTGAATTTCACAAAGTTCAACGTAAAGAAACTGACAACGTTCATTCAGCAATACTTTGTGAGTTCATCAACGTATAACATTGTCCAAATTTCACAAAGTTCAACATAAAGACACTGACAATGTATACTTTGAGGAGGCGACAACGTACAAAACCCTGCATTTGTCAAATTTAAAATGACAAAATTTTATTGCTACAGTAACAAAAATACTTTGTGAGTACATTAACGTATAACCTTGTCTGAATTTCGCAAAGTTCAACATAAAGAAACTGACAACGTTCATTCAGCAATACTTTGTGAGTTCATCAACGTATAACATTGTCCAAATTTCACAAAGTTTAACATAAAGACACTGACAATTTATACTTTGAGGAGGCGACAACGTACAAAACCCTGCATTTGTCCGCAACCTTTTTTGCTAAAAACGACAACTTTATTTTTGGTGTTGACCATACTACTGACACTCAGTAGATTCGTAGACAATTCTGGTACATACATCACGTTGTATATGCTAATATCAAGTGAAGCATCCTCTACAATACCAAAACCATCTCCAAACACGCAACTCACTTCTACCTTTTTGTCAAATTCCACAAACTTATCCATCCAGTCTTTCCTAAAACTCATATGTCCTGACGCTCCTGAATCTATAATCCATTCATCCGGATGGGTCTTCTCTCGATTCATGTTTGTTAATGCCGTCGCCATATGATTCCTCTTCGACTGACGTGGGTTGTGGGGACAGTCACAGGCTTTATGCAGTCCCTCGCATATGAAGCATTTCACAGTTCTCTTCTGTTGGTTCCTCTGAACAAACTTTTTGTGAGGCTTCGATGTAGTAAGCGCGGAGCTTGTACCAGGCTTACTTGGACCTGCGCTCGATCTGTTGTCATCTCATTGAAGCAGTTTAGTTTTGACGTAATCCGACGTTAATGTTATGTTGGTATTCTCCAATGCCAATCTCATAGGCGCGTACTCCTCCGGTAGTCCTTGTAACATCAGTGCTGCTAGCAATTCATCGTCAATCCCTTTGCCTAAATCTGCTAGTTGGTTGTTGACTTGCATCAGCTCAGTTATGTATTCAGTTATTGAATTAAACAAGAAAACTAAACATGTCAAGCTTAAGGCTCACCAGCCTTGACAGTAGTCGACATCTATTATTGAGACCTTTATCTTCGTAAGCTGCTTTAAGATTTTTCCACGTCTCATACGCAGTAGTAGCTTTACGTACGTGCACCTTGCACTGGTTCTCAATTAGCAAACATATTTTTGTTCGCGCTCTCTGGTCGCTTCTCTTCGCCGAAGCATCTGCTGTTTCTGGGACCTTCTCTACATATTTCCACAGATCATCGTGAACTAATATATACATTCCATGTCAAATTTCCAGGTACTATAGTTACTATTACCTTGCAGTTTCTCTATAGCCGGAAGTCCCGACCCTGCATTTGACATCGTGCTTGTATTATTTGTACTCATTGTGTTACTTGTGCTAGTAGGAGTTTGTTGGTAGTTCTCACCCTTTTCCCCTAGATTATCCATAAAATATTCCACTCTCTATTTACACTCTCTAGTGTAGCACCGTGTACATGATCAGATTTACGGAAATCGTGCTTGCCATAACCTGTGATAACTTTTATAAATGATAATGTACACAGTGTATAGATTTATAGATACTTTAATAAAAATAAAAATAAAAATAGCCTTTATTCCCCATTTTTACAGTTTTTAAATACTTATCCTAATTTACCGTTTAAACTAACAGAGCTAATAAAATAGATACTTTAATCACATTAATATATAACACAATAAAATACAATACACATTACAAAATATTTGCAGCCTCCGCTGACATTATATTTTTCACGACAGAGAATAAGTCATACATTCAAAACATCCCTCAACTTTCAAACCAGCCAGTCTGTCATCAATTGTCCGGACCTCTTTACTCTAACAGAAATAAGGTATGCCAATCAATACGTTTGACAAAAACATAATTGACATCTTTAAAAAATCCCAGGTAATAATTTGTCTAACAATAATTTATCAAATCATGAGTTGGGAAATAATATCAGTGCGAGACGTTGAGTTAGGAAATAATAATTTGACCGAAAAAAAAATGGGATACGAGTTTGGGGAGTTAAGAATTTGCTAAATAATTTTCGTCGAAACATTTGTAAACCCCATTGAGTATTTATTATCCGGCCCCTTTCATGCTGCTGCTGAGGCAATTCTCGCTGCAACGTTCCGTGCCTGGGCACTATGATGCGGTCCCTACTTGGCATTTAGCCTTCCCATACATTGCCGCTCATCCTTGGGTTCGCTATGACACTTTACCATTGAGATTATACCCGGCCCTGTTATGCTGCTACTGAAGAAATTTTCGCTGCTACAGTGGACTGTAGCAGCGAAAGCCTGGGCATTACACGATACTTGGTATTTGACCTTTGTAGACATTGCCATTGAGTTACGTCTTATTTACGTCTTTTATCACACGCTTACCATATAGTGATCAGCCCCCTGTTCGAAGTACGTTTTGCAACAGGAACTCGGCCATTAGTATTCGTATGTTTAGTCGCTCTGCATTTTAGTGAGTTACTTACATTATTACCTACGATACAATTAATCACTAACAAAAATGTACTTTTTTTACGTGTATAAAGCGTACTTAAGTTTTAGAATATTAGCTTGGAAATAGTAAATGGAAATACCAAACCGCCTATATACCGTGAAACGGGGTGACTTTAAAATACAGGGGCGACTTTGAAAAATCGACTTAATCGCCAAAGTATGGATTTTCAATCTCTAGACATCTAGTGAAATGTAAGAATGTACAATATTCTAGCCATTTACTAATATAGATTAAGAAAATTGTAAATAATGCCGCTTATATGACCATTTGAAATCTATCAAAGTAGCCCCAAAATTTCCTAAAGTCACCCCGTTTTACGGTACACGCGGGCGAAGCCGCGGGCACAGCTAGTTTCAAAATAAAGCCGTATAAATGTCGTCCCCCTACACGTACACATTCCTCAAAACAGAGCCTTGCGTTGTGTATCACACGCCGCAACGTAGGTACTCTTCGAAATTTTGCTGATTTGACTGGCAATATTTTCTTTTAAATTACGTTTAGACCATGGGTTGTTATTTTAAACTCCGCTTTTGAAATATCACTACAGAAAAAAAATTACAGGGTTCAAATCGAGTGATCTCGGCGGCTACGGGATGTCTCCAAATCGGTTTAGTAAGTTCCGAGGGAAATTTTCACGAAGCACATTCAGCAACACATTTTCCGCGTGGGGTGTCGTACCATTCTGCTGAAATTATGTGATATGATGAATAAGACGGATGTGCTAGCAGATTAGCCTAAAAATAATCCACTAACATTTGTCTATAGTTTTTACTATTCAATTCACATTAAATGATCGGCTTCTGAAATTTTCAAAAAAATAGCGACCAACAATTCCATTCATGGATTGAAATTTCAGCGTCCGTTTGTACCGGCTGGGGTCTGATCTCGGGATATTTTGTACCGAAGAAGTTTCACGAAAACTTTGCATCGAGAACCGAATCAAAAACACTCTGCCCATCACTTACACAACGAATATTGTAATGAGAACAAAATTTACGGTATGCAGACAAACGAATCGTTAACTTTACAAGACGCTTCAGTTGCATAAGAACGGTGACGTTCTGAGAATTAAAACATAGGTAATGTAAAGAAAATCCGTATTATAAAAAATTGCATTCCCGCCCAATGTTAAAAATTATTAGTTTTTATAACATAGTAAATTGACTTTGAAAACAGAACTCTGCCACCGGACACCCTGTACATATTTCTTTTCCTCGCGTATTTGTATTATTTATCTCACCTGGCGGCTTAGCATGACATGCGTTGTCGCGCGCGACTCCATATTCGCGCCTGAAGTATGGAGAGTCGCGCGACAACGTAAGTCATGCTAGACGTACTGATGTATCCATGCCCTTATATATGTTGTGTCACATTTATAGCACTCCAGTCCAGGGTCCCAAGATACAGGCCCAGCCTAGTTTGGGATCCGACAGATATTTCAGTTATGTTTTTATGTTTACTCACTAACAATAAATAATTTTGAATTTTGAATTCTTTGTACATTTTCCCATCCCTTATATTTTATGTCTTGTTAAAAAAATCTAAATATTTAATACATCAATTTAGTGGTTATGGTTTTATCTCTTATTTGCCGGGTAAGTTAATTAAATTAAAATTCAAACAACACATGTGCATGAAGTCTTTATATTGCAGATATTAACATATTAAGGAGGTCTGAGACCTCTGCTGTGTATACTGTATGAGTACTGTGCTATTTGTATGATTCCGTTGTATTTCATTATGATAAAAAATATATATGATATACAAGGTGTAACAACAATACTGGTGATCCGTTTAAGGGCATAATTGATATCGTATTGCGAGTAGGAAAAACGAAGGAGAAAAATTTTTGGACGCGAAAAAAATTTTTTTTTGGTATGGATGGGGCGAGTCATTCCAGCCGGGCAACCCTCCATACAAAACCAAAAATTATTTTTTCTTAGTTTTTCACAATAAGAATACGATACCAATTGTGCCCTTAAAAGGATCACCAGTATTTTTGTTACACCTTGTATATCATATATTTTTTTATTTTTTTAATATTTTATCATTAGGAGATACAACGGAATCATAATAATGAAGAATTTTATACCTGTGAAATAAATAAAAATCATGAGTATTACATATAGTTATGTACAGTCGCCATCAGATATATCGGAGCGACCAAGGCGGTCACAAATATCTGAACAACGCCTCTATTTTCAAGGCGATAAAGTGAATGTTCAGGTATTTTTGAGTATCCTGGCCTCTCCGATATATTTGATGGCGACTGTACATATGTACAGGCTATTGCCCGTTGTATTAAGATTCAAAGTTGTATATTGTAATGTCCTAATTTGAAAACGCATAACAGATTTGGCATTACCTTAAAACGCATAACGCTTACTTGGCATAATCATTAAAACGCATAATCTTTAATACGCATAAATGCAAATGCACATAATTTGAATAGGCATAACTTATTATAACGCATAATTTTTAATGGTATAATAATGAAATAGCATAATTTGACGAGGTAATAATTTTTATCATTTCCCATTTTCCCAATTTTAATCTTTTGAGCAATCCCATCTTAATCACTGATGTCAAAGAATAAAACCTCGTCTTTTCAACTTTTACTAGGCTATCGTGGTGCACAATCTAAAATGAATGATGTAGCCTAAGCAGGGGTTTTCAAACTATGCGCCGCGGCATCCTGGTGCGCCGTTCAAAGTACAGAAGGGCGCCATAAGGCAATTCCCATTACCATACTATATCTGGCTATTTTAAATAGCCTAGTTAGAAGGGCACTGCGATAAATTTCTATACTGGCAAGTGCGCCGCGGACGGAAAAATATTGAGAAATTCTGGCCCATGTATTGGTATGAGGAAAAGAGTAGAATAAAAATAAAGTTTGCATGGACAATATGCGTTATCGTTTAGTAGGTAATAGAAATCTCGCGGCGATAAATGTGTGTTGCGTGACAGATCGACAACTACGGAACCATACTAGCCCGATACGATTGTGGTCGGTTAATTAATTCTGCTGCGAGTTAAAACAAATCATGGTTATTTAGAAGTAATTTTGTTATGAAATAATGGTGTATTTTCATTAACTTCACCAAAAAAACAAATATTAGCACTCAGCGATTTAAAATAAATCTTAATAGATAATTTTTACAAAAACACTAAGAATTTTATTGAAAATGATGGAAAAGTAAAAAGAACTATTGAGAGAAATCTGACTTTCCGGTGACTAACCACTGCTAAAAATCCACTATTTTAGTCAACTGTATTAAAAATAAGGTTATATGGTAAATTGTGACGTTTCAAGTCAATGGTATATCATTCTCGATTGGCAATAAGGCGTTACTGCCGTAAAAATCCATTTAGAAATAAGCTCTATATAACCGACGATGACCTTTGACTTGAAAACGTCACAATTGATAATTTTGCGCATTTTATTTATGCGTTTTAATGTGTAACCATTAAAATAAATAAATAAATGTGACGTCCAAAAGTACCTTATGGCGGTTGGCGCTTAGGTTGCAAAGCCTACGGTACCTTTTCTCGTGGAATGTCACAAATAATAAATATTATGGGACAATCTTACACAAATCAATCTAGTACCACGATAAGCTCAATAAGGCTTGTATTAAGGGTACTAGGCGACGATATATATAATAGATAGATATACATCAATATGTAACTGAACGAAAAACATTTACTTAAACCCGTTAATGTTTGTCATACTGAGCATCTTTTATTATGGGACCAACCCCGAAATCGCAAAAAAAAATTGGACTAATAGGAAATTTCAAAATATGACCAGTGAAATGTATGAAACAGCCATATTTATTTTTGTGATTTCGGGGTTGGTCACATAGTAAAAGATGCTCAGAATGACCTAAACATTAACGGGTTTGAGTAAATGTTTTTCGTTCAGTTACATATGGTAGATAAATACTTAAATACATAGAAAACATCCATAACTCAGGAACAAATATCTGTGATTAGCACACAAATAAATGCCCTGACCAGGATTCGAACCCGGGATCTCCTGCTTCATAGGCAGAGTCACTACCAACTAGGCTAGGAGGTAGTTAAATTATGCAAAGTTACTTTATGCTTATTACATTTATGCGAAATACCTGTTATGCAAATGAATGTTATCCATGCTGAATTTATGCGTCTTAAGTTATAAAATTATGCGTAAAATTGTTATGCGTTCTTCAATTAGGGCAATTAAATTTATGTGTTTTAATATAGACCCATTATTTTGATGTTGACGTTGCATAAAATACAAAAGATAAAAGGCCGTTATTTTTACACCGCAACGAATAGTAGCACACAGTGCCACTATTCGCATTGTGTGCCAAATAAGTTGCCAAATAAGATGTACATCGCAATAGGAGTATTTGTATACTGAGACTATGTGTTATATTATTTGCACTAACTACTACCTATATTATACGTACTAAATTCAATTCGAAGTCAAATACATGGAAAACGCTATATTTCTCATAAGAAATCCATACAAGTTGGTCAAACTGTTCACCGACTTAGCAGTGAATGTAGGTAGTAGTTTTGTAGTGAAATTGCAATAAAAAATAGGGGGGCACTCCATACATGTAACTAATTGTCATTTTTTTTACTATTATATCAACATGATGCAAACCAATCGATAGGCCTTTAAAAATTATATTTAGGTTCAATTTTTTTTTTGATTAAGTGAATATACTCTGAAATATTTACTCTGCAAGTTTAAAAAATTGTGTCCCCAAACCCCCTACCGCCCCCCGACACGCACTTGGTTTTCTTGCCCATAGTAGTTATCCTTATAACCAGACTGTAAAAAGGGTAATAAAATTTAGAGCACTGTTTTTCTACTCACTGCACTCAACGGCGCCAGTTAACCAATACAATTAATAACTGAAAGAAAGAAAAGGGGATTGGAGCAAACAAGATTCTGTTAACAATTATAATGTAACTCGTTTCATCTCAGCATATCAAGTACAATGATATCAGCAACCATTTTAATTTGATTACTGCAACATTATCAAAGTTAACAAAAAAAACTTGTATGTGGCTATCCAGTCTAAAGTTGATCATATCAAACATGATATTCGCTTGCGATAGGGCACGCACACATTATAGGCTTAATCAAGCCTGAATCAACCTTTTTGAAGTAACTAAAAATGAGTGATTGAAACAAATGTCTGCTTTGGTAAAATTAGATAGTTTTTTTATTTGTTTGCTTTTACGATGCGATATCGTTACGGTCAACTACTATAGATGTTCACGTGTTCAATCACTTTAAAGATAAAGGTAAAGATCTGCCTCCTAGTCCACACCTTCAAAAACTCTGGGATGAACCCATTTGCAGATCGGTGCATGACCACCTTTTAGAAACCAGCCCATCAGCATTAGAAAGAGCCCGCCTACTAGCAATATCCGCAAAAGAATCAGATTTTTGGCTACACGTTTTCCCGTCAGCTAATTTCGGTAACCTGCTCGACTCAAACAGCTTCCGCCTCGCAGTAGGTTTGCGTCTGGGGGCCAACCTAGTCGAGCCCCACCGATGCCCCTGCGGGGCACAAGTCGATCGTTTGGGTCACCACGGCCTTGCTTGCCCAAGAAGCGCCGGTCGCCTCTAGTCAGCGTCAACGTGCCAGCCACGCTGGACGCTGGAACCCGTCGGCTTGGTCCGAGACGACGGTAAGAGGCCCGACGGATTGACGCTCGTACCGTGGCAACAGGGGCGGCCCTTAAGGCCATTCCTCGATTCGGACAAGCCACGCCCATCCGTTAGAGACACGTTTATGGCTCCCGTGCACGAAAGAAAGAGATGCAGCGCTCTTAAGGATCAGACTTTTTGACCAAACTACGATAAATAAGCGAATCCATAAAGTTTTGTCTAATTTTGCTTGTGTGACTTTTTAGATAAACCAGAACACCATATTTTTTACTTAGTTATATTCCTTAATCTCTTATAGTTTACGTAAGCTAAGAAAAAGAAGGGGAAAAAGGACCCAACTTCGGTTTTTTTTTCTATCGAGGCAAATTTCAGCAATCGTGTTTCGGCTTGTGCCAAAAACCATAGAGTATATAGTCGAACCCGCTGTAACGGGTCGCCTTCCTTACCCGTTCAATATAGGTGATTATAATTGTTAAATTATAATATAGGTTTCCTTTATATATTTAACTACCACTCACTGCTTATTACGTAGTGTATATGTGCCTTTAGAAGTCTACTGTTGTCTATGCTTTAGAAGAATGAATACTCTCCGAATTTCGAATTCAAATTTACTGTCATTAGAGTTCCCATGAAAAAACTGTCAAACATAAATACGAAAGGATTGAGATGAAAATACTAGTAAAATCAAGTTGAAATAACAGTAATCGCAGTTTGTGAGCAGCAAGATAGTAAAATCATATATTATATCTCGAAATGTAAGTTCTGTGGGAAACTAGCCGCTGCAATGACGGACTCCAGCCGCAAACAATTTAAGTATTCTTACGCTTATATATTTCTTATTCTATTAAGTATTCTTACGCTTATATATTTCTTATTCTATTAAGTATTCTTATTCTTGTATATTTCCTATTAACTTAAGTATTCTTACCCCTGTATATTCCTATTAACTTAAGTATTCTAAATAATTGTGTATATCCAATATTAAGGACCCTCCATTCCTTACTGACCTTTGAGTGACGAGAGCGGACGACCTGCGGTTCCGATATTTAGGCTATATTTCTAGCTAGGTAAGACAGCGAAGTGGAGTTACCACAAAACCGATATTCCTAACTTTATTGATAACTAAGTGAGACACGGTGGATAGTCAGCGGTAGTATACCTATAAGGCCAATAGTGATGAAGTAAAGTGAGGGTACTACGGTAAGGTAGGAGATACTTTAGGTATAGGTACAAGATAAGGAAAATGGTCATATGTTTTCTAGGTACAGTCTGACACATATTCTACAATAGGGGTGACTCTTGTATATTTATTCGATAATCACGCCGTACGACAGCTACAAGGTATTAGTTATTCTCCCAATGTACAGAGACCAATCCTAGGGATTATAACGCATAAATAGTTTGAAGAACTGTGAGTGAAGATAACTAGACATACTGACTGTACCTTTCCTATCTTAAGGTCCTATTGTTCCATTTCTATATTTACTCGGACTAACTGACATTGTACAATGACGATCTTCATGAAAATACTCCCATATAGGTTTAGGGATACTTAATGACCGTATGGTCATAGAATCTTTAAAAAACAGGTGGATGACAAGCGGTATGATGGAGGACAGAGAGGACATGGACAAGCTACACTATGTAAGGACAGGTTACCACGAACACAGCGTTCCTAATCACTAGAAGACCACGAGCCAAATATACAAGGAAAATATACAAGGACATCAGGTACGAGTAACTGGCATAAAACTAGTTTAGGTCAAGTAGGTAGTTCAAGTTAGGGATCATTACACCGCTTATTCATAAACGTATTGCAAACCTCTTTTAACTAAATCGTCTTTTGTCCTTATATGTCATATTGACAGTTGTGTTTGTTAGAAACAGACAAAATACATTTGAACTAAATGAGGTTTGAAACACGTTTATGAATAAGCGGGTTATAATATATATTCGAAAATAAATTCAGTCCCTTTTCCCGTTTACTCACTAGAGCGTTTGAAAAAACCCATATTTTTTCAAAGTAGCCCCTTAATATGGGACGCAACATGCGTCGACACGCTAGCTCCGTCCCACCTCGGTACGACGTCGTTGAGGGCGGGCAGTGCGGCCGCTTCTGCTGAAACTATGGATAGTAGAAGGTAAGGATGACAATCTCTCTGTTACAAAAGTGTCCACCAAAAGGCGTGGAATTGGTGGCGCCACTTTAGCTTTAGTAGTCCGGGTTCATACACGAAAGCAATACTAGCGCTACGATGGTGCTACGTGGGGAGATTTAGAACTTTTAGTTGCTGTTTCCCGCCGCTGGACACTTTTTAGACGGTTCTCATATAAGAGATTGTCATCCTTACATTCTACTATCCATAGCTGAAACCGCCAAACGCCGCAAATATGGGTCCTTAGGCAATGGATACGTATTTGCGGCATTTGCCGTAGAGACTTTGGGACCCTGGGGACCGGAGGCCCTAAAGCTTTTCCAAAAGCTATCTTAATATGCTCACCCGCTCCACCGGTGACCGTAGGGCTGGCTCGTTCCTCGCTCGGCGTATTGGAATCGCCATTCAGCGAGGCAACGCAGCCAGCCTTATGGGCACCCTACCAGGTGGCAGCGGGATTGGAGATATTTGCAATTTTGCTTTAGGGCCTTTAGTTTAAGTTAGGTAAAGATAAAAAAATATATAAAAGATATTAATTCTTCAATTTAGGCACATAACAATGCACTTATGAACGTCATAGAGAAAAAGAAACTACCACCGTTTCTAACCCTACACCTCTGACCCGAGAAGTATTACTTATTACCGGCAACAAACTCGGCGGGACTTATTTTTTCAAAACAGTAATACTAATACACTAATGGTTCTGTGAACCGTAGACTTCGGAGAACATAAATAACACCACAGCAAACCCCCCTTCCTTCCCCCTCATTTTTCCCCCAATCAAAAAAATGGCTCGACAATTTTTGACAAATAAATCCAGGAACGTACATGCCAAGTCTCATCGAAATCGGAGAAATAAGCAGTGAGTGGTAGTTAAATATATAAAGGAAACCTATATTATAATTTAACAATTATAATCACCTATATTGAACGGGTAAGGAAGGCGACCCGTTACACACTACCCCCAAATTTTGCGAACATAGACACATCTGGGTCATGGAAAGCAAAATTTTAACAATTAAAAAAGAAACAGTAATAATACTACAAAAAAAGGAATTTATGATTATATTATGATAAAGAGAGATCTATTGGTAGATTACTCGGTTTCGGAGCGGAATCTATTCGACCAAATATATTAACAGAATCGCCTTATCCTGTTTCCATTCTGTCCACAACTATTAGACTAAGATTAGGTGGTAGTGCACCCTACCTAATCGGGTAGCAAGATTCGGCATATATAGGGGGTAGCACCTTAAAAAGTTATGACTTTTAGTATGGGACACTATGAGCCAAACCTGGAGCGTTCGGAATACAGCCAACTTTTCGGGTACCAAAAAAAGTCAGAAAATACCTCATCGGGTAGCAAGATTAGACATATACAGGGGGTAGCACCTTAAAAAGTTATGACTTTTTGTATGGAACACTATGAGCCAAACCTGGAGCATTCGGAATGCAGCCTGATTTTAGGGTGCCAGAAAATATCGAAAAATACCTCATCGGGTAGCAAGATGAAACGAATGCCAAATGAAAGTACTAATCATCCTGTTAATAAAAAAAATTGGTAGTCGGTCCTAAACCTGGAGCATTTCAAATGCAGCCAACTTTTGTGGTCGAACAAAAAACTCATCTGATACCATTACAACGTAGAAATGGCCCCAGAAGATGGCTCAAAAGACATAAACACGCTTAATTTGACAGAATTTATCAAAAAAAGCCAAAATATTTCAGGTTTACTCACCCAAACTTATCACTTTCGTGATTTGGCTTAATTTAAGGGGAACCCGAAGATTTAAAAAAATACCTTATTGAGTAGCACGATAATATGTATGCCAAATGAAAGGACTTATCATCCTGTTAATAAAAAAAAATAGCAGCGGGTCCTAAACCTGGAACATTCCAAATGCAGCCAACTTTTGTGATCGAACAAAAAACTCATCGGATACCATTACAACGTAGAAATGGCCCCAGAAGATTGTTCAAAAGACATAAACAAGCTTAATTTGAAAGAATTTATCAAAAAGTGCCAAATTTATTAGGTTTACTCACCCAAACTTATCACTTTCGTGATATGGCTTAATTTTAGGGTACATGAAGATTAAAAAAAATACCTTATTGAGTGACACGATAAGATGTAAGCCAAATGAAAGGACTTATCATCCTGTTAATAAAAAAAAATAGCAGCGGGTCCTAAACCTGGAACATTCCAAATGCAGCCAACTTTTGTGATCGAACAAAAAACTCATCTGATACCATTACAACGTAGAAATGGCCCCAGAAGATGGTTCAAAAGACATAAACAAGCTTAATTTGATGGAATTTATCAAAAAGTGCCAAAATATATTAGGTTTACTCACCCAAACTTATCACTTTCGTAATTTGGCTTAATTTTAGGGTACCAGAAGATTTAAAAAAAATACCTTATTGAGTGGCACGATAAGATGTAAGCCAAATGAAAGGACTTATCATCCTGTTAATAGAAAAAAATAGCAGCGGGTCCTAAACCTGGAACATTCCAAATGCAGCCAACTTTTGTGATCGAACAAAAAACTCATCCTTTACCATTACAACGTAGAAATGGCCCCAGTAGATGGTTCAAAATTTATAAACAAGCTTAATTTGAAAGAATTTATCAAAAAAAGCCAAATATATTAGGTTTACTCACCCAAACTTATCACTTTCGTGATTTGGCTTATCAGATGAATTTTTTGTTTGATCACAAAAGTTGGCTGTACTTGGAATGTTCCAGGTTTAGAAGCCGCTGCAATTTTTTTTTATTAACAGGATGATAAGTCCTTTCATTTGGCATAGATCTTATCGTGCTGCTCAATAAGATATTTTTTTAAATCTTCAGGTACCCTAAAATTAAGCCAAATCACGAAAGGGATAAGTTTGGGTGAGTAAACCTAATATATTTTGGCACTTTTTGATAAATTCCATCAAATTAAGCTTGTTTATATCTTTTGAACCATCTTCTGGGGCCATTTCTACGTTGTAATGGTATCAGATGAGTTTTTTGTTCGATCACAAAAGTTGGCTGCATTTGGAATGTTCCAGGTTTACGACCCGCTGCTATTTTTTTTTATTAACAGGATGATAAGTCCTTTCATTTGGCATACATATTATCTTGCTACTCAATAAGGTATTTTTTTAAATCTTCAGGTACCCTAAAATTAAGCCAAATCACGAAAGTCATAAGTTTGGGTGAGTAAACCTAATAAATTTGGCACTTTTTATAAATTCTTTCAAATTAAGCTTGTTTATGTCTTCTGAACCATCTTCTGGGGCCATTTCTACGTTGTAATGGTATCCGATGAGTTCTTTGTTCGATCACAAAAGTTGACTGCATTTGGAATGTTCCAGGTTTAGGACCCGCTGCTATTTTTTTCTATTAACAAGATGATAAGTCCTTTCATTTGGCTTACATCTTATCGTGCCACTCAATAAGGTATTTTTTTTATCTCCAGGTACCCTAAAATTAAGCCAAATCACAAAAGTGATCAAGTTTAGGTGAGTAAACCTAACAAATTTGGCCCTTTTTGATAAATTCCATCAAATTAAGCTTGTTTATGTCTTTTGAACCATCTTCTGGGGCCATTTCTACGTTGTAATGGTATCCGATGTGTTTTTTGTTCGATCACAAAAGTTGACTGCATTTGGAATGTTCCAGGTTTAGGACCCGCTGCTATTTTTTTCTATTAACAGGATGATAAGTCCTTTCATTTGGCTTACATCTTATCGTGCCACTCAATAAGGTATTTTTTTAAATCTTCAGGTACCATAAAATTAAGCCAAATCACAAAAGTGATAAGTTTGGGTGAGTAAACCTAACAAATTTGGCACTTTTTGATAAATTCCATCAAATTGAGCTTGTTTATATCTTTTGAACCATCTTCTGGGGCCATTTCTACGTTGTAATGGTATCAGATGAGTTTTTTGTTCGATCACAAAAGTTGGCTGCATTTGGAATGTTCCAGGTTTAGGACCCGCTGCTATTTTTTTCTAATAACAAGATGATAAGTCCTTTCATTTGGCTTACATCTTATCGTGCCACTCAATAAGGTATTTTTTTTATCTCCAGGTACCCTAAAATTAAGCCAAATCACAAAAGTGATAAGTTTGGGTGAGTAAACCTAACAAATTTGGCCCTTTTTGATAAATTCCATCAAATTAAGCTTGTTTATGTCTTTTGAACCATCTTCTGGGGCCATTTCTACGTTGTAATGGTATCCGATGTGTTTTTTGTTCGATCACAAAAGTTGACTGCATTTGGAATGTTCCAGGTTTAGGACCCGCTGCTATTTTTTTCTATTAACAGGATGATAAGTCCTTTCATTTGGCTTACATCTTATCGTGCCACTCAATAAGGTATTTTTTTAAATCTTCAGGTACCATAAAATTAAGCCAAATCACAAAAGTGATAAGTTTGGGTGAGTAAACCTAACAAATTTGGCACTTTTTGATAAATTCCATCAAATTGAGCTTGTTTATATCTTTTGAACCATCTTCTGGGGCCATTTCTACGTTGTAATGGTATCAGATGAGTTTTTTGTTCGATCACAAAAGTTGGCTGCATTTGGAATGTTCCAGGTTTAGGACCCGCTGCTATTTTTTTCTAATAACAAGATGATAAGTCCTTTCATTTGGCTTACATCTTATCGTGCCACTCAATAAGGTATTTTTTTTAATCTTCAGGTACCCTAAAATTAAGCCAAATCACGAAAGTGATAAGTTTGGGTGAGTAGACCTAATATATTTTGGCACTTTTTGATAAATTCCATCAAATTAAGCTTGTTTATGTCTTTTGAACCATCTTTTGGGGCCATTTCTACGTTGTAATGGTATCCGATGAGTTTTTGGTTCGATCACAAAAGTTGGCTGCATTTGGAATGTTCCAGGTTTAGGACCCGCTGCTATTTTTTTTTATTAACAAGATGATAAGTCCTTTCATTTGGCATACATATTATCGTGCTACTCAATAAGGTATTTTTTTAAATCTTCAGGTACCCTAAAACTAAGCCAAATCACGAAAGTAATAAGTTTGGGTGAGTAAACCTGAAATATTTTGGCTTTTTTTGATAAATTCTGTCAAATTAAGCGTGTTTATGTCTTTTGAGCCATCTTCTGGGGCCATTTCTACGTTGTAATGGTATCAGATGAGTTTTTTGTTCGACCACAAAAGTTGGCTGCATTTGAAATGCTCCAGGTTTAGGACCGACTACCAATTTTTTTTATTAACAGGATGATTAGTACTTTCATTTGGCATTAGTTTCATCTTGCTACCCGATGAGGTATTTTTCGATATTTTCTGGCACCCTTAAATCAGGCTGCATTCCGAATGCTCCAGGTTTGGCTCATAGTGTTCCATACAAAAAGTCATAACTTTTTAAGGTGCTACCCCCTGTATATGTCGAATCTTGCTACCCGATGAGGTATTTTCTGACTTTTTTTGGTACCCGAAAAGTTGGCTGCATTCCGAACGCTCCAGGTTTGGCTCATAGTGTCCCATACTAAAAGTCATAACTTTTTAAGGTGCTACCCCCTATATATGCCGAATCTTGCTACCCGATTAGGTAGGGTGCACTACCATCTAATCTTAGTCTATATAGTCCGCATTGAATGTGACATAGTGAGCGGTTCATTTGTTAATGGAAAACCTAGTCATATAATTTACGAGTTTGTACCTAATGTATCTCCCGGTTATCAAATTATAGAAACAGCAAAAAAGAAAATTAATTTTCCTGTTACTCAAAACAGTTTAAGTTCAATTACAATAAGAATATTAGACGTGCACAACAATTCGGTTAATTTACGAGGTGAAGAGATTCAGATATATTTACACCTGTGAAAAAAATGATAGATTTCAATAAAACATCAGTCACAATCAAAGACAGTATTAGTACTCACCAGGCAATCACGAAAAGAAAACCTAAAGTGCGACTTACGAAGCAAAACAAACAGTTCCTTCAAAGCATAGGGCTATTAAAATGAGTATATTAAATTTAACAGAATCCGTTACAGTCGACAACTCTATCGAGAGCTTTGAATATCATTCGTATAAGCCATATGTAACGAGCTTTAATTTTAATGATGAAATACGTATACCTATAAACCAGCAAGATCTTCACGTACTACCATCAGCAAATACTTTATACATAGAAGGTACTATAACCGTATTCAATAGAGAAACGAAACAAGAAAAAAGAATGTTCTTTTCACCAATAACCCCATACTCCATTTATTTCAAGATATTCGTTACGAACTAAATGGAATCGAAATAGATAGAATTAAAAATGCGGGGGTGACAACTACTATGAAATCTCTGGTATCTATGAATGAACTCGAAGCATCGATGTCTAAGGCATGGGGTTGGGATATCAACGGTACAAAACAATCGCATAGTGCATTTTCCGCATCTATACCTTTAAACAAAATTCTTGGGTTTGCCGAGGATTATAACAAAATAATAATTAATTCCAAGCATGAACTTATACTTTTAAGATCGAACACAAATTTAAATAGCGTTAAATTAAACGCGCATGAATACATAGAAAATTTAACTATACCTAAAATTTTGTGGCGTATGCCTCATATTAAGGTGTCTGATCGAGAAAGATTGGCCTTACTCAAATGTTTAGAAAGAGATCGTGGTATTTTTGTACCATTTAGAAACTGGGATTTGTATGATTATTTTTCCGACCCAAATATCGACCAATAGAATTGCACCATTCGACGTCACGTGGTACAACCTACATGGTATTATACTGACAATTTTTACTGAATATTTTCTCTGGTCGTTGCTATCTCTGTCTCTCATGGTGCAATTCTATCGGCCGACATTTGGGACGGAAAAATAATCCCCCGAATACCACACGAGCTTCAAAATTATCTGACATTTCCCTCAAGGTTCCCTGCAAACAAATGAAGTCGTCAAGTTTTTCAGGAAAAACCACTCGCGCTTCGCGCTCGTGATTTTTTAACCTGAAAGACTCCTTCATTTGTTTGCAACGAACCTATCGGGAAATATCCGATAATTTTGAAGCTCTTGTGGTATTATATATGAATATCCGCTCTTGCCTGAAACCTCTATCTATGTTGTTATATAGGTGATGAGCTGATGACGAATGTATAAATGACAGATAAAAGTACGGGAGTAGAAAAAATATATAAATACGTAGTTAAACGCCAAAGACAGGATGTAATAAATAGAAAATATAATACTGCACTTACCATTTAGTATAGGGAGTTTCGCATGAGGTTCATCTTTTTAATAAGTGTGATCTGAATGTCGTTTCAGCGCGTTCTGATATTCAATTGCTGAAATTACAATAATTAAATAAAAAATAGAAGTTTATTACTTAATTAGTAGTTATATATAAAGATGTGAATTAAGCGGTGGTAGCGTGGCGGTAAGACGCCCGACTTTCAATCAGGAGGTCTCGGGTTCAAACCCCGGCTCGTATCACTGAGTTTTTCGGAACTTATGTATGAAATATAATTTGATATTTACCAGTCGCTTTTCGGTGAAGGAAAACATCGTGAGGAAACCGGACCTAATCCCAATAAGGCCTAGTTTCCCCTCTGGGTTGGAAGGTCAGATGGCAGTCGCTTCCGTAAAAACTAGTGCTTCGCCAATTCACGGGATTAGGTTGTCAAGCGGACCCCGAGAGCCGGGACAAACGCTAGGACGATGATGATGATATAAAGATGTGAATTAATAAAGACACTATGCTACTTACATTATATCTGGATATTTTCATGTGGTCACTCCACGGGTTATTTCGTCAGCAGTAAACAAAGATGGATAGGATAGGCACCACAAATGACTTATATGAGTCGGCTATTTGGCTTTGTAAATCTTTTCTCAAAATGCACATGACATACCGAGCGCTTCTTTAGAATGGTAACGTGTTTAAACATTACAAGTTTACGCAGTTTAGCCATTGATTTAGTTTCTTTTCACCTCAGCAGCTCGAACGAGGGTTCTTTGCTGCCTAAATTCAGTGAGCAAAGTCGAATTTTGCTCACTGAATTTAGGCAGCAAAGAACCCTCGTTCGAGCTGCTGAGGTGAAAAGAAACTAAATCAATGGCTAAACTGCGTAAACTTGTAATGTTTAAACACGTTACCATTCTAAAGAAGCGCTCGGTATGTCATGTGCATTTTGAGAAAAGATTTACAAAGCCAAATAGCCGACTCATATAAGTCATTTGTGGTGCCTATCCTATCCATCTTTGTTTACTGCTGACGAAATAACCCGTGGATAGACTAAGATTAGGTGGTAGTGCACCCTACCTAATCGGGTAGCAAGATTCGGCATATATAGGGGGTAGCACCTTAAAAAGTTATGACTTTTAGTATGGGACACTATGAGCCAAACCTGGAGCGTTCGGAATACAGCCAACTTTTCGGGTACCAAAAAAAGTCAGAAAATACCTCATCGGGTAGCAAGATTAGACATATACAGGGGGTAGCACCTTAAAAAGTTATGACTTTTTGTATGGAACACTATGAGCCAAACCTGGAGCATTCGGAATGCAGCCTGATTTTAGGGTGCCAGAAAATATCGAAAAATACCTCATCGGGTAGCAAGATGAAACGAATGCCAAATGAAAGTACTAATCATCCTGTTAATAAAAAAAATTGGTAGTCGGTCCTAAACCTGGAGCATTTCAAATGCAGCCAACTTTTGTGGTCGAACAAAAAACTCATCTGATACCATTACAACGTAGAAATGGCCCCAGAAGATGGCTCAAAAGACATAAACACGCTTAATTTGACAGAATTTATCAAAAAAAGCCAAAATATTTCAGGTTTACTCACCCAAACTTATCACTTTCGTGATTTGGCTTAATTTAAGGGGAACCCGAAGATTTAAAAAAATACCTTATTGAGTAGCACGATAATATGTATGCCAAATGAAAGGACTTATCATCCTGTTAATAAAAAAAAATAGCAGCGGGTCCTAAACCTGGAACATTCCAAATGCAGCCAACTTTTGTGATCGAACAAAAAACTCATCGGATACCATTACAACGTAGAAATGGCCCCAGAAGATTGTTCAAAAGACATAAACAAGCTTAATTTGAAAGAATTTATCAAAAAGTGCCAAATTTATTAGGTTTACTCACCCAAACTTATCACTTTCGTGATATGGCTTAATTTTAGGGTACATGAAGATTAAAAAAAATACCTTATTGAGTGACACGATAAGATGTAAGCCAAATGAAAGGACTTATCATCCTGTTAATAAAAAAAATAGCAGCGGGTCCTAAACCTGGAACATTCCAAATGCAGCCAACTTTTGTGATCGAACAAAAAACTCATCTGATACCATTACAACGTAGAAATGGCCCCAGAAGATGGTTCAAAAGACATAAACAAGCTTAATTTGATGGAATTTATCAAAAAGTGCCAAAATATATTAGGTTTACTCACCCAAACTTATCACTTTCGTAATTTGGCTTAATTTTAGGGTACCAGAAGATTTAAAAAAAATACCTTATTGAGTGGCACGATAAGATGTAAGCCAAATGAAAGGACTTATCATCCTGTTAATAGAAAAAAAATAGCAGCGGGTCCTAAACCTGGAACATTCCAAATGCAGCCAACTTTTGTGATCGAACAAAAAACTCATCCTTTACCATTACAACGTAGAAATGGCCCCAGTAGATGGTTCAAAATTTATAAACAAGCTTAATTTGAAAGAATTTATCAAAAAAAGCCAAATATATTAGGTTTACTCACCCAAACTTATCACTTTCGTGATTTGGCTTATCAGATGAATTTTTTGTTTGATCACAAAAGTTGGCTGTACTTGGAATGTTCCAGGTTTAGAAGCCGCTGCAATTTTTTTTTATTAACAGGATGATAAGTCCTTTCATTTGGCATAGATCTTATCGTGCTGCTCAATAAGATATTTTTTTAAATCTTCAGGTACCCTAAAATTAAGCCAAATCACGAAAGGGATAAGTTTGGGTGAGTAAACCTAATATATTTTGGCACTTTTTGATAAATTCCATCAAATTAAGCTTGTTTATATCTTTTGAACCATCTTCTGGGGCCATTTCTACGTTGTAATGGTATCAGATGAGTTTTTTGTTCGATCACAAAAGTTGGCTGCATTTGGAATGTTCCAGGTTTACGACCCGCTGCTATTTTTTTTTATTAACAGGATGATAAGTCCTTTCATTTGGCATACATATTATCTTGCTACTCAATAAGGTATTTTTTTAAATCTTCAGGTACCCTAAAATTAAGCCAAATCACGAAAGTCATAAGTTTGGGTGAGTAAACCTAATAAATTTGGCACTTTTTGATAAATTCTTTCAAATTAAGCTTGTTTATGTCTTCTGAACCATCTTCTGGGGCCATTTCTACGTTGTAATGGTATCCGATGAGTTCTTTGTTCGATCACAAAAGTTGACTGCATTTGGAATGTTCCAGGTTTAGGACCCGCTGCTATTTTTTTCTATTAACAAGATGATAAGTCCTTTCATTTGGCTTACATCTTATCGTGCCACTCAATAAGGTATTTTTTTTATCTCCAGGTACCCTAAAATTAAGCCAAATCACAAAAGTGATAAGTTTAGGTGAGTAAACCTAACAAATTTGGCCCTTTTTGATAAATTCCATCAAATTAAGCTTGTTTATGTCTTTTGAACCATCTTCTGGGGCCATTTCTACGTTGTAATGGTATCCGATGTGTTTTTTGTTCGATCACAAAAGTTGACTGCATTTGGAATGTTCCAGGTTTAGGACCCGCTGCTATTTTTTTCTATTAACAGGATGATAAGTCCTTTCATTTGGCTTACATCTTATCGTGCCACTCAATAAGGTATTTTTTTAAATCTTCAGGTACCATAAAATTAAGCCAAATCACAAAAGTGATAAGTTTGGGTGAGTAAACCTAACAAATTTGGCACTTTTTGATAAATTCCATCAAATTGAGCTTGTTTATATCTTTTGAACCATCTTCTGGGGCCATTTCTACGTTGTAATGGTATCAGATGAGTTTTTTGTTCGATCACAAAAGTTGGCTGCATTTGGAATGTTCCAGGTTTAGGACCCGCTGCTATTTTTTTCTAATAACAAGATGATAAGTCCTTTCATTTGGCTTACATCTTATCGTGCCACTCAATAAGGTATTTTTTTTATCTCCAGGTACCCTAAAATTAAGCCAAATCACAAAAGTGATAAGTTTGGGTGAGTAAACCTAACAAATTTGGCCCTTTTTGATAAATTCCATCAAATTAAGCTTGTTTATGTCTTTTGAACCATCTTCTGGGGCCATTTCTACGTTGTAATGGTATCCGATGTGTTTTTTGTTCGATCACAAAAGTTGACTGCATTTGGAATGTTCCAGGTTTAGGACCCGCTGCTATTTTTTTCTATTAACAGGATGATAAGTCCTTTCATTTGGCTTACATCTTATCGTGCCACTCAATAAGGTATTTTTTTAAATCTTCAGGTACCATAAAATTAAGCCAAATCACAAAAGTGATAAGTTTGGGTGAGTAAACCTAACAAATTTGGCACTTTTTGATAAATTCCATCAAATTGAGCTTGTTTATATCTTTTGAACCATCTTCTGGGGCCATTTCTACGTTGTAATGGTATCAGATGAGTTTTTTGTTCGATCACAAAAGTTGGCTGCATTTGGAATGTTCCAGGTTTAGGACCCGCTGCTATTTTTTTCTAATAACAAGATGATAAGTCCTTTCATTTGGCTTACATCTTATCGTGCCACTCAATAAGGTATTTTTTTTAATCTTCAGGTACCCTAAAATTAAGCCAAATCACGAAAGTGATAAGTTTGGGTGAGTAGACCTAATATATTTTGGCACTTTTTGATAAATTCCATCAAATTAAGCTTGTTTATGTCTTTTGAACCATCTTTTGGGGCCATTTCTACGTTGTAATGGTATCCGATGAGTTTTTGGTTCGATCACAAAAGTTGGCTGCATTTGGAATGTTCCAGGTTTAGGACCCGCTGCTATTTTTTTTTATTAACAAGATGATAAGTCCTTTCATTTGGCATACATATTATCGTGCTACTCAATAAGGTATTTTTTTAAATCTTCAGGTACCCTAAAACTAAGCCAAATCACGAAAGTAATAAGTTTGGGTGAGTAAACCTGAAATATTTTGGCTTTTTTTGATAAATTCTGTCAAATTAAGCGTGTTTATGTCTTTTGAGCCATCTTCTGGGGCCATTTCTACGTTGTAATGGTATCAGATGAGTTTTTTGTTCGACCACAAAAGTTGGCTGCATTTGAAATGCTCCAGGTTTAGGACCGACTACCAATTTTTTTTATTAACAGGATGATTAGTACTTTCATTTGGCATTAGTTTCATCTTGCTACCCGATGAGGTATTTTTCGATATTTTCTGGCACCCTTAAATCAGGCTGCATTCCGAATGCTCCAGGTTTGGCTCATAGTGTTCCATACAAAAAGTCATAACTTTTTAAGGTGCTACCCCCTGTATATGTCGAATCTTGCTACCCGATGAGGTATTTTCTGACTTTTTTTGGTACCCGAAAAGTTGGCTGCATTCCGAACGCTCCAGGTTTGGCTCATAGTGTCCCATACTAAAAGTCATAACTTTTTAAGGTGCTACCCCCTATATATGCCGAATCTTGCTACCCGATTAGGTAGGGTGCACTACCATCTAATCTTAGTCTATATAGTCCGCATTGAATGTGACATAGTGAGCGGTTCATTTGTTAATGGAAAACCTAGTCATATAATTTACGAGTTTGTACCTAATGTATCTCCCGGTTATCAAATTATAGAAACAGCAAAAAAGAAAATTAATTTTCCTGTTACTCAAAACAGTTTAAGTTCAATTACAATAAGAATATTAGACGTGCACAACAATTCGGTTAATTTACGAGGTGAAGAGATTCAGATATATTTACACCTGTGAAAAAAATGATAGATTTCAATAAAACATCAGTCACAATCAAAGACAGTATTAGTACTCACCAGGCAATCACGAAAAGAAAACCTAAAGTGCGACTTACGAAGCAAAACAAACAGTTCCTTCAAAGCATAGGGCTATTAAAATGAGTATATTAAATTTAACAGAATCCGTTACAGTCGACAACTCTATCGAGAGCTTTGAATATCATTCGTATAAGCCATATGTAACGAGCTTTAATTTTAATGATGAAATACGTATACCTATAAACCAGCAAGATCTTCACGTACTACCATCAGCAAATACTTTATACATAGAAGGTACTATAACCGTATTCAATAGAGAAACGAAACAAGAAAAAAGAATGTTCTTTTCACCAATAACCCCATACTCCATTTATTTCAAGATATTCGTTACGAACTAAATGGAATCGAAATAGATAGAATTAAAAATGCGGGGGTGACAACTACTATGAAATCTCTGGTATCTATGAATGAACTCGAAGCATCGATGTCTAAGGCATGGGGTTGGGATATCAACGGTACAAAACAATCGCATAGTGCATTTTCCGCATCTATACCTTTAAACAAAATTCTTGGGTTTGCCGAGGATTATAACAAAATAATAATTAATTCCAAGCATGAACTTATACTTTTAAGATCGAACACAAATTTAAATAGCGTTAAATTAAACGCGCATGAATACATAGAAAATTTAACTATACCTAAAATTTTGTGGCGTATGCCTCATATTAAGGTGTCTGATCGAGAAAGATTGGCCTTACTCAAATGTTTAGAAAGAGATCGTGGTATTTTTGTACCATTTAGAAACTGGGATTTGTATGATTATTTTTCCGACCCAAATATCGACCAATAGAATTGCACCATTCGACGTCACGTGGTACAACCTACATGGTATTATACTGACAATTTTTACTGAATATTTTCTCTGGTCGTTGCTATCTCTGTCTCTCATGGTGCAATTCTATCGGCCGACATTTGGGACGGAAAAATAATCCCCCGAATACCACACGAGCTTCAAAATTATCTGACATTTCCCTCAAGGTTCCCTGCAAACAAATGAAGTCGTCAAGTTTTTCAGGAAAAACCACTCGCGCTTCGCGCTCGTGATTTTTTAACCTGAAAGACTCCTTCATTTGTTTGCAACGAACCTATCGGGAAATATCCGATAATTTTGAAGCTCTTGTGGTATTATATATGAATATCCGCTCTTGCCTGAAACCTCTATCTATGTTGTTATATAGGTGATGAGCTGATGACGAATGTATAAATGACAGATAAAAGTACGGGAGTAGAAAAAATATATAAAAACGTAGTTAAACGCCAAAGACAGGATGTAATAAATAGAAAATATAATACTGCACTTACCATTTAGTATAGGGAGTTTCGCATGAGGTTCATCTTTTTAATAAGTGTGATCTGAATGTCGTTTCAGCGCGTTCTGATATTCAATTGCTGAAATTACAATAATTAAATAAAAAATAGAAGTTTATTACTTAATTAGTAGTTATATATAAAGATGTGAATTAAGCGGTGGTAGCGTGGCGGTAAGACGCCCGACTTTCAATCAGGAGGTCTCGGGTTCAAACCCCGGCTCGTATCACTGAGTTTTTCGGAACTTATGTATGAAATATAATTTGATATTTACCAGTCGCTTTTCGGTGAAGGAAAACATCGTGAGGAAACCGGACCTAATCCCAATAAGGCCTAGTTTCCCCTCTGGGTTGGAAGGTCAGATGGCAGTCGCTTCCGTAAAAACTAGTGCTTCGCCAATTCACGGGATTAGGTTGTCAAGCGGACCCCGAGAGCCGGGACAAACGCTAGGACGATGATGATGATATAAAGATGTGAATTAATAAAGACACTATGCTACTTACATTATATCTGGATATTTTCATGTGGTCACTCCACGGGTTATTTCGTCAGCAGTAAACAAAGATGGATAGGATAGGCACCACAAATGACTTATATGAGTCGGCTATTTGGCTTTGTAAATCTTTTCTCAAAATGCACATGACATACCGAGCGCTTCTTTAGAATGGTAACGTGTTTAAACATTACAAGTTTACGCAGTTTAGCCATTGATTTAGTTTCTTTTCACCTCAGCAGCTCGAACGAGGGTTCTTTGCTGCCTAAATTCAGTGAGCAAAGTCGAATTTTGCTCACTGAATTTAGGCAGCAAAGAACCCTCGTTCGAGCTGCTGAGGTGAAAAGAAACTAAATCAATGGCTAAACTGCGTAAACTTGTAATGTTTAAACACGTTACCATTCTAAAGAAGCGCTCGGTATGTCATGTGCATTTTGAGAAAAGATTTACAAAGCCAAATAGCCGACTCATATAAGTCATTTGTGGTGCCTATCCTATCCATCTTTGTTTACTGCTGACGAAATAACCCGTGGAGTGACCACATGAAAATATCCAGATATAATGTAAGTAGCATAGTGTCTTTATTAATTCACATCTTTATATCATCATCATCGTCCTAGCGTTTGTCCCGGCTCTCGGGGTCCGCTTGACAACCTAATCCCGTGAATTGGCGAAGCACTAGTTTTTACGGAAGCGACTGCCATCTGACCTTCCAACCCAGAGGGGAAACTAGGCCTTATTGGGATTAGGTCCGGTTTCCTCACGATGTTTTCCTTCACCGAAAAGCGACTGGTAAATATCAAATTATATTTCATACATAAGTTCCGAAAAACTCAGTGATACGAGCCGGGGTTTGAACCCGAGACCTCCTGATTGAAAGTCGGGCGTCTTACCGCCACGCTACCACCGCTTAATTCACATCTTTATATATAACTACTAATTAAGTAATAAACTTCTATTTTTTATTTAATTATTGTAATTTCAGCAATTGAATATCAGAACGCGCTGAAACGACATTCAGATCACACTTATTAAAAAGATGAACCTCATGCGAAACTCCCTATACTAAATGGTAAGTGCAGTATTATATTTTCTATTTATTACATCCTGTCTTTGGCGTTTAACTACGTATTTATATATTTTTTCTACTCCCGTACTTTTATCTGTCATTTATACATTCGTCATCAGCTCATCACCTATATAACAACATAGATAGAGGTTTCAGGCAAGAGCGGATATTCATATATAATACCACAAGAGCTTCAAAATTATCGGATATTTCCCGATAGGTTCGTTGCAAACAAATGAAGGAGTCTTTCAGGTTAAAAAATCACGAGCGCGAAGCGCGAGTGGTTTTTCCTGAAAAACTTGACGACTTCATTTGTTTGCAGGGAACCTTGAGGGAAATGTCAGATAATTTTGAAGCTCGTGTGGTATTCGGGGGATTATTTTTCCGTCCCAAATGTCGGCCGATAGAATTGCACCATGAGAGACAGAGATAGCAACGACCAGAGAAAATATTCAGTAAAAATTGTCAGTATAATACCATGTAGGTTGTACCACGTGACGTCGAATGGTGCAATTCTATTGGTCGATATTTGGGTCGGAAAAATAATCATACAAATCCCAGTTTCTAAATGGTACAAAAATACCACGATCTCTTTCTAAACATTTGAGTAAGGCCAATCTTTCTCGATCAGACACCTTAATATGAGGCATACGCCACAAAATTTTAGGTATAGTTAAATTTTCTATGTATTCATGCGCGTTTAATTTAACGCTATTTAAATTTGTGTTCGATCTTAAAAGTATAAGTTCATGCTTGGAATTAATTATTATTTTGTTATAATCCTCGGCAAACCCAAGAATTTTGTTTAAAGGTATAGATGCGGAAAATGCACTATGCGATTGTTTTGTACCGTTGATATCCCAACCCCATGCCTTAGACATCGATGCTTCGAGTTCATTCATAGATACCAGAGATTTCATAGTAGTTGTCACCCCCGCATTTTTAATTCTATCTATTTCGATTCCATTTAGTTCGTAACGAATATCTTGAAATAAATGGAGTATGGGGTTATTGGTGAAAAGAACATTCTTTTTTCTTGTTTCGTTTCTCTATTGAATACGGTTATAGTACCTTCTATGTATAAAGTATTTGCTGATGGTAGTACGTGAAGATCTTGCTGGTTTATAGGTATACGTATTTCATCATTAAAATTAAAGCTCGTTACATATGGCTTATACGAATGATATTCAAAGCTCTCGATAGAGTTGTCGACTGTAACGGATTCTGTTAAATTTAATATACTCATTTTAATAGCCCTATGCTTTGAAGGAACTGTTTGTTTTGCTTCGTAAGTCGCACTTTAGGTTTTCTTTTCGTGATTGCCTGGTGAGTACTAATACTGTCTTTGATTGTGACTGATGTTTTATTGAAATCTATCATTTTTTTCACAGGTGTAAATATATCTGAATCTCTTCACCTCGTAAATTAACCGAATTGTTGTGCACGTCTAATATTCTTATTGTAATTGAACTTAAACTGTTTTGAGTAACAGGAAAATTAATTTTCTTTTTTGCTGTTTCTATAATTTGATAACCGGGAGATACATTAGGTACAAACTCGTAAATTATATGACTAGGTTTTCCATTCACAAATGAACCGCTCACTATGTCACATTCAATGCGGACTATAGTTGTGGACAGAATGGAAACAGGATAAGGCGATTCTGTTAATATATTTGGTCGAATAGATTCCGCTCCGAAACCGAGTAATCTACCAATAGATCTCTCTTTATCAAAATAAATGTTTTCAGAACATAAAATAGATGTTTTTAGGTATTATTATTGCAAGTTAGTGTAAACGTGCATTCTGGAAGGTGTTCTTTAAGGTAATCGTCAATATCTTGAATTTCGTATGATCCTTCAGGAATTTCAATAACTTTGTTATTACCATAATAGAACTTATTGTTCCTTGTGTTGTGTCAATTCCTTTTAATACAACTGATCGTCGCTTAAATTTTTTTCGTGCTGACCGATAGATCTCATTCACTATTTGTTGTTTTGCCATTATTTAATTTTTTTTTTAAATATTATCTGTCTCCTTCTTTGTGTTCTTATATAACCCCATACTCCATTTATTTCAAAAGTTTAGTTTTAACTGAGAATTGAGATACAAGTTGTTGAATCTGGTTATTTGTTGCGTCAACCGTAGAATCTATATACTTCTTGTCATACATGTTTCATGTTTCATCATACGTGATGGGCCGTATCGGTAAACTGTATCAAGACTCTTCTTCTGCCATCTCAAATGTTCAACGTTACAATTTTTGGTATAATTAGCAATAGTACAGTGTGTTTTTGGTTTATGCGGGGGCTCCGTCCCCCAAGCCCCCCTTTCTTTGTCGCCCATCACGTGGTAAACTCTATCAAAATTCTTTTTCTCCCATCTCAAATGTTCAACGTAGCAATTTTTGGTAAAATTTGCAATATTGTCGTTTCCTTTATTTGAGGGGGCTCCGCCCCCTGAGCCCCCCGTTCTTTACGGCCCATCACGTAGTAAACTCTATCAAAACTCTACTTCTCCCATCTCAAATGTTCAACGTAACATATTTCGATATAATTAGCTATAGTATGGTGTGTTTTTTTCTTCTTGCGGGGGCTCCATCCCCCGTGCCCCCCTTTCTTTTCAGCCCATCACGCGGTAAACTCTATCAAAACTCATTTTCCCCCATCTCAAATGTTCAACGTAACAAATTTCGGTATAATTAGCCATGGTTTGTTTCTTTGTTGCGGGGGGCTCCGCCCCCCCAGCCCCCCTTTTTTTCCCGCCCATCACGTGGTTAACTCTATCAAAACTCTTCTTCTCCCATCTCAAATGTTCAACATAACAATTTTTGGCCAATTAGCTATAGTATGGTGTGTTTGTCTTCATGCCCCCTTTACAACCTATAAGTATTACGTAAACTCTATCAAAACAGATTTTTCTTCCGTCTTTAACATTCAACTTACAATGTGTCGAATTTTGTATTTTCTATTTCTTATTATTTGGTGACTTGCTCAGTGACGGCGATGTGCTTCAGTTCGCTACGGGTACTTTTCGATTTCCGTGTTTCACTATGTTCCGTTTGTTTTTGTATTATGTTTGTTGTAATTCATGAAGAATGGGAAAGTAGCTAAATTATTTTAAAATGTCTCCAAATGAACCAATATCAATATGTCACGTGAACTTAGCACACTTATTACTCAAAATTATTGTTTTCATTATTGTTTCTGTTGTATAGGCCACAGACCTATATCGAGTAGACGTAAAAAGTATATGTACCTCGAGTTCCGAAACGACGATTATAAATCGCCGTTGCTCGCCGCGATGCTCAGTCCGCTCTCGACCGCTTTCCGCGAGTGACGTTCGGATGTAATATCAAAATGGCCCCTTGCTCGATAATGAACTGTACAAACACCACCAAAAATGTAGGAGCTTTGCAACAAGACATTTCCTTTCATCGGTAAGTACTCTTTGCTCTAAAATATCTGTTATTATTTAAAAAACGATTTATTTTGTTGCTCAGTATAAATTTAATATAAACAGTAGCAGGTGACTCTGTGTCTAATGCTACTTTTCCATTGCGGCTTTAATTTGACGCGCCAGACTTGGCAAGCATTGAAAACCAGCAACGAAAATAAAGTAATCCAAACCTGTCGAGACGCGTTCAAGGTCGAATTCTCATTTTTCTGTCAAAAGTAAGATATAGTGTTGTACCCTGCGATTTTCAATGCCGAATTCTTAATCGATTAAAATCGATTTTGAAGACAGAAAAATGATAATTCTTTTTTAAACCTACTATTTATGTAGCCGTGTGATGAAATAGTAGTCAAAATGAAATATTATTGACGAAAGGATAATAATTATAGTTATATCGATATTATATATACGCGTGCGTCTGTTGCCGTGCACGAAAAAGTAATGAGGTTAATCCGAGATGGCTGATATCGCCTGGGAAGGGTTGGAGTCAATGCAAATACTTATTTTTTTTATAAATCTCTAAAATAAGCGTGCATAGGTTGCCAGTAACATAAAGTATACTACATGGTTAACGTTATAATTATATCGAACAATGAAGCGAAGAAATATAATCGAGGATTGGTGTTCAAATCGATGCTTTTGAATCGTTTTCGCGCGGCTTATGTTTCCCATCACTAAATTACGCTCGTGACGTCATTGTACCTACGCAAAATGTTACACGCTCGGTCTCCATACAAATTGACGAACTATCTCCTTCTATCCTGATCTATTTCTGTGGTATAGGCCCATTGGTTGACTGGTAGAAAATACCATTTGGTATGATGTCCGCCATTTGGTCTCACAGTTTTGTATATCGTGCAATATAGTTGAAATAAAAAAAGATTCTTATAGGGAGGCAACGCGCATGTAAAACCTAGAGAGTTACAGGCGTCCATTGACTACCCCTAACTGCTTACCATCAGGCGGGTCGTATGATTGTTTGCCACCGCCGTGGTTTAAAAAATATATAGTTGAAATACAAAGTATTTATTTATTTCCCATATAAAAAGGCATTTCCCATACAAAGTTAAACCCCCCTTAAACCCCCTTAAATCCAAAAAGTTCATATTTTTTATAGCCTATGTCCTGACCAGAGGTCTGTTGAACCGGCTAGTGAAGTTTTTATCGAAATCGGTTCAGGCGTTTTGACGTCAACTCTCCCCATCTTAACAGACAAATAAACAAAATTCCAAAAATCGTCGAAACGTGTTCTGTTATCGATTCTAAGAGCTACTAACTTATTTTTTTGGTTGACTGAGGAGCCGAGCGTAGCGAGGCGACGAACGTCTCCGTTTTCACTGGTACGACGATTTGGCAGATTGATGTGTGTGTATTGGTTGGTTGGTTGGTTGGTTGGTTGGTCAGTGTCGGTCTAGAGGTCGCATTTGTCATCCGATTTCGATGAAACTTGGCATTTAAGTTCCTTGATTTATTTGCCAAAAATTGTCGACGCATTTTTCTGATTGGAGGGAAAATGAGGGGGAAAAGGGGGGAAGTTTGCTGTCGCGCTATTTATGGACGGGTTTCAATCATTTTCGGGTAAAAGGTCAAGCCCACACTTCCTCAGAGGTTGTTGTAAAAAAAAGTTTCGAGGAAGGGGGAAAGGGGGGAAAAGGGAGGAAATGCTCCGAAGGCTACGGTTCACAGAACTACTAGTTATAGATATAGATAGATTTTTATGTAAGTAATGCGGTTACCTACTCTTAACCATTTTTGACGCCAACGACGGATATAACCGTCGTAAGATACCTACCATACGTTTTTCTCTAAACTCATTATTGGCTTGGCGTATGAATGAGGGCATTGACATCTGTCATCGCGTCGAAAAAGTTAAGCCTTGAAATTAGGATGTACTAGCGTAACTTACAAAAAATACAATCGTCGCTCAACTTGAATACATGTTTCCCCATCCTGGGCCTGTGAAATAAAGGCATATATATTGCTAACGCATTGATAAAATGTATGTGTCAAATTAAAAATTTTAAAAAGGTTGCGGATGCCTGAAAAATGATATATATGATTATGAAATGTATCGGCCGTAGATCAAGTGGCGATACTGGAAATAAGATCTAAAGATGCTCTTACACGGGCGATTTTTCGGGCAATTATTGCCCGGCGATACGATGCCGAAACTAATGGAGCAATATGGAGCAATTAATTGAGCAATACGAGGCAATTTCTAGATAATGCGGCAATTATTTCGGCAATCATTTCCCGTATTGCTCCATTCATTTCCGTGTTGCTCTGTATTGCCGACTACAATTGCCGGTATATCCAGACGATTGGAAAATTCAAGGCAATTTGTATTTCTATTTCGTACGCACATATATGCATGTCCCATTCTTTTTCTAGTAGGGCGAGCGCGGTCCAGGTGTAGGGGGAGGGGAAACGGCCTGTTACAATAAATCTGTTCAAAAGGTCGTTTATTAAGGAATATTTTGCGGCTTTACGTCATTTTACTATATGTTTTTGAGTTATAACTCAAAAACGGCTCAACTGATTCTATTCAAAATAGTTTTCATTGAAAGTACTAATTAAGTCTCACATTCGTGAATTTTACGGATTTTTAGACCCAAGGTTCAAAAGTTAGATGGAGGGGAGGGGGGACGCCCTGTTAAACTTTAAAGGGAACGTACCCAAACTACGTGACCAGTTTAGGGGGGGGGGGGTCGTCAAAATACTACTCTAGGTCACAGGGGGAGGGAGGGAGTCTTAGGTTCTGTCAAGTAGTCAATAATTATGTTCAAATATCGCGCTTCTAATTATAGGTTTCCATGCACCTTTGGCGTCACGCGGCCAGTGTCGAGTAAATAAAAGGCAATAAGTAGGCAAAATTATGATTTTTTTGCTTTCTATGTCCAAAACATCACTCTAAACTATATGTGCGAGTTTTACTACGTGACAACTAGGGGGGAGGGGCCCGGGGTCTTGGCAATTACTACGGATGGTCACCGAGGGGGGAGAGGGGGGTCAAAAACTGAAAAAAAAGAGTCACGTAGTTTGGGTACGTTCCCAAACCCTAAGAACTTGATACCCATTTGGGCTTTATACTTATATTTCCACTGAATCCAGAAATTTCAGCTATTAATCTCTAACCATTCACGAGATATTGACCTCCGAAAATCACTATTTTTACCACTGACTGACTGGCTCACTGATCCACTGACTCGTCATCAAAACTATTGACTACATCCAGATAACCTAGAAAGTTGTGGCATCCAGTTAGGCATTCGTGTCATTCGTGTGTAAACAACAGGAAGAATCTAAAAACTTGTTTCTAAAAATTAGTTCTCTTCCTGTAAGATATGAACGCATCTATTTCTCTTTTTTAAGTCATTATTTTAAATGCACTGCAAGCTTCCGCAGCTAGAATTACCTCGTCCATAGTTCAGAGAGATTCTGATTTTGGGGCGAGTGCGGTGCGGTCTGAGTGCAAGGGGGGGAAACGACGCGGTCGTATTGCTCCACTGTATTTCTCGTGTATGAACGTATTGCCTAGTTGCCCGAGTTGCTGCTGTATGGGGCAATTCGAATGGAGCCAGAATGGCGCCATACTGGAGCAATAATTGCCCCATATTGAGCAATATTTCGAATTGCTTGAAATTGCTCGATATGGCCGTGACGTCAAAATTGCGGCAATTCGGCAATTTTTATCGCCCGTGTAAGAGCACCTTAAAGGGAATTTAAAAGACTTACTTGGTTGTAGAACTGGTTGTGTTGACACGAAGTATTTCTTTTGCGGCGGTGTGAGCGGTTATTATATTAGGGCGAGGCGGATAATTCGTTTAAACTATTTATTCTAAATTATTTATCGCATATATGATGTGCAAATTATCAGCTCAATGACAAGAGTAATTCAAAAAATGTATGTGTCAACATATGTCGTTGAAGAGGGCAGCGGCCAATATTAAGTATTCATTTTTAAAAAGTTTTATACCAAAGGGAATTTAGCGCAGTAGCGCCACCATACTCCCGGCCTTGAAATGCGGAGGACTTCAATAATGAGATGATGAACTGAGATGATACGAGGGAAGCCTGATAAGTCCTCAGCCTAAGGCATTAAGTGAAAGAATACTTCAAATAAAACGAATAGCACGCATTAAGAAACTCTTCTCAACATGAATTATGATTGCCATTTTGACAAAAACCTATTGTGTTATTTTAATATGGACGGTTAATATCATCATGTCTTTCGAAATCGAGTGCTCCATATTTATTTTTAAATTATTTTGATATTTTAATCTCGTCTCACAAACGAAACATAGCCTTTAGAAAATTTTGTTTAGTAGATTAATATTCTCCAGTTTCTCAGCTTTCAGACAAGTAAATTGTTTTATTAAACTTGCTTAATTCGAAAAGGACATAAGCGTCGTAATTATTGTTTCCGCCCTGAGGTTTCATTAGGGTGATTAAGTAGAAAAACAGAAAAAAAATCTTATAGTCTAGCAAAATTTAAAAATAAAGCAGTTATAGCATGAGTCATAGATCATTTAAGACTAGTCACAAAAAATCTATTTTGATATTTTCATGTAAAAAAAAATATTGCATGGTAGCTGCCGCAAATGAACTTGAGCCGCTTCGCTTGACGGGTTAAATAAAGACGCGATAATTTTGATTGTGATCAATTTCTTAACTATATTTTATACTGGGTTAGAGGTCTAACAATTTATATTCTTTAAATTAAAAAAAAGCTAATGTGCAAAAACTTCTGACAAAAAATAAAATCGGGTCGGCCTTTTTATAAGGCACATTGAAAACTTTTTATTTTGCGTTATTGAAATACGGCGTGCTGAAATTATTCAGTGCATTTTGCTGAGAAAAGACTATACCGTCAAGTCTGGCGACTTTGCCAAGGGTTACTAACTTTGCCACCAGCAGAGTGCATAAGGTAATCCTTTCATACCACCGACAACGTATATTTTTTAGTGTTGTGCCTACTTTTAGTGGAAAATATGGTTATCAATTGGCAAAATTATTATGAATGAGACAACACCACGGCAACCATTTTCTTACCATTTCAGTTCCAAATTCGTCACTCACATAATTATAAAAGTTAGTGCTCAAGAACTTTAAAAAGTTTAGAGTATAAACATCGTATCCAGGTACGTAAATTTTAGATATTATGTTATTTAAATGGTAAGGAATGAATTGATTACCTTATAAATGCCGTAGTGTTTGAATTGAGTCCCATAATTGTTTTGGCAAAGTTACCAGACCACGCCGACTAATATGGGAGGGCATCTTTGCCATGTTTTGTAGCGGCCTAGGGTTGGTACACAAGCATAAAATTTAAATTACATTTTTCATAAGATAGATACTTTTTAGGGTTCCGTAGCCAAATGGCAAAAAACGGAACCCTTATAGATTCGTCATATCTGTCTGTCCGTCCGTATGTCACAGCCATTTTACTCGGAAATTATAAGACGTATCATTATCAAATTTTTACATAAAGTGTATTGTGTGTGCAGCTACTTAGTTTTGTAGAGAAATTGCTAAAAAAATATTTTTAGGGGGGCACTCCATATGTGTAAGTAATTATCAAAAAATTTTTTTTTGCCAAATATCAACATGATGCACATCAATCGATAGGTCTCTAAAAATAACAATGTTCAAATAACTGAGGTTTCTTTGAACATTTTTTGATTAAGTGGATATTTTCAGAAATAATCGCTCCGAAAGTCATAAAAATTGTGTCCCCTCCCCCTGTAACTTTTGAACCATAAGTCCAAAATTATGAAAAAAATCAAGAAGATACACCTTTTAATATTCTTTCAACCAACATTATTTTGAGCATTATCGGTATAGGCGTTTTTGAGTTATCTCCAAAAAACTACAAACAAATTACAAATACAAATACAAAACTTAGGCAGATACGACCTTGCGATAATAATTTATTCGATATGGTCTAAGAGCTGGCCACGTCAGATGTGACACAATAATGAGAGTTTTGTAACCAGTCCAATCAGATTGCATAACAATCCCTATTGCTAGATCCGGGCATCTGGCAGCTTTTAATGGGTGGAGCACAGAGTGACAGACCAACAAAGTTTTTAAGTTGGAAAAAAGTTATACCGAAACAGGTAAAAACTGCTGAAGTTATATCATTTATAGAGAACAGGGCCTATATTTTATTTTAACGTTAGAATCACAATTATTTGTGATTGGTTTTGTTGTTAACAATTGTATACAGAGTGTATGTTTTGTTTAAGTAAAAAAAAAACACAAAGTTAACTGTGACATACTTATTTTATTGGTAATAATTACTACATATAAGTGTTTTGTTTCGATAATACTTTTGTTAAGAGGCGACGAGGCAGTTTGTGAAAAAGCCCTTTTTTTAAATATATATCGTCAAGTTTAAATAGATACCTAGGTAATCACAATTATTTACGAGTGGACCTGTGATAGGCCTCTTAAAGAGTTTTCTATGTTTCGTTTTTGATAATATTTTAATTAAGGTGTCTTTTATGTTTTTCCTGAGTACTTATGTAACCTGATTACTCGTATGTAACAAAATAAATAAGTACTTAAATAATTAATATTTTTTCATTTGTGTCAACCCTGAACACATTCACTGACTTTCTATGAAATTTTCTTAAATGGGTGATCAACTTTGCCACTTTTGCTGTATCTTTTTTTGTAATAACATATCATTAAGGATCAAATTCCGAAACTATTGTATCCTAAATACTGAATATTCTTTACTAATATTGTAAATACAACTAAATTACTATACAACGTAAAAATGCAGTTGGCAAAGTTGCCACATGGTATAGGTAACTTTGCCAGTTTTTTTTTACTCGTAAAAGCTTATTATCCGTCAGTTAATTTATAAACCATCTTATTTATGCACTCGTTGATAAATATATTATTTGTCGCGTCATTCATACCTCAGTGGTTTCATATGAATTTTGGTTAAAAATGTACTATGACGTTTCAACACTTGTGAAAAGTGGCAAAGTTGCCAGACTTGACGGTATTCTAAAAGAAAAATATAAATTTTAAGGTATTATTTCACTAAATGCCTTAGGCTGAGAATTTATCAGCCTTCCCTCGTATGATACGATGCTGCGGTAAATTAAATGATGATTTTTATTTTGATACGTTAGGAAGAGAAAGGAAGTAGATAAGTCAGTCGCGGGTAAATATTAATATTGGAGCGGTGTGGACATTAAAAACTGCGCGGGATTTAAAACTTCAAGATGCGGTTACGACGATAAAACACTGAGCGGGTAGCGATTGCAGTAGAATGGTTTGCGGTAGAGCAGTAAGCGGTAGAGCAATTAGCGTTAGAGCGGTTAGCGGTAGAGCGGTTAGCGATAGAGCGGTTAGCGATAGAGCGGTTAGCGATAGAGCGGTTAGCGATAGAGCGGTTAGCGATAGAGCGGTTAGCAATAGAGCGGTTAGCGATAGAGCGGTTAGCGATAGAGCGGTTAAATATAGAGCGGTAAGCGATAGAGCGGTTAAATATAGAGCGGTAAGCGATAGAGCGGTTAAATATAGAGCGGTTATATATAGAGCGGTTAAAGATACAGCGGTTAAAGATAGAGCGTTTAAATAAAGAGCGGTTAAACATAGAGCGGTTAAACATAGAGCGGTTAAACATAGAGCGGTTAAACATAGAGCGGTTAAACATAGAGCGGTTAAATATAGAGCGGTTTGCGAATTATTTATCGTTTCGGCAGGATATACCTTTTCAATTAAGGGGATTGCGTAGACAATTATTTGAAGCAATTTATATTATATATATTTTGATCAATTTGGTTATCAATAAAGCGGTACAAAGCTCTAAGGAAGCGAGTGTTGTTACTTGAGTTGGCGAAACTGACTTTGAGCATAGTAACCTTACAGTACAGTTACCAGCTAGATCTGTCACATGCATGTAGATGACATAGTCATATCTATTAAGACTAGTATCACTAAATCCTACTATCCGACAATCACTAGAATCAGCGAAAAATCCAATATAGTGAGGAATTTTTAAGGTTGATAGCAGTGGAAATTCTTGTACCAACATAGAGTAACACTTAATTATGTGTTCGGGGGGAGTTTCATCCCATTCGACTTTACTAAGCCAAAGCGAGCTACAGTAGACAGTATAATTCGCTTGGTACACTTCCCTCCAGCGGGCGGGGACGTAGTCGTGAAGAAAATATCATCGGAGGGATCCCAAGACAAACCCAGTACCATAGCAATATTTAGCTTGTCCTTAAATTCAACACAAGCGCGGTCTGAATCTGGAAGATTCTCTAAAAGTGCGAGTAAGTTGCTGGACCACTTGATCAAGTCAAATGCGCCAGCTTTGAAGAGAGATATCAACTCTTGTGATAAACGTACAGCGGTTTCATCATTTACACACGAATGAACTAAATCGTCCATGCATAATTGGGTACTAGCAACACTTGCAGCCTCAGGGAACTGATGTCCCTCATCAAGACAAAGCTGCTTGACAGTGCACATAGCCATATACGGGCTTGATTTAAGCCCAGAGGGGACTCGAGTAAACTGAAAGGGGCGAATCTGCTCCTTTTCATCGAATCGAAATAAGATTTTTATGAATTTATAATCGTGCGGTGGCAAGCAAACTTGCATATACATTTGACGAATATCTGTCATCATAGCCACTGGAAATATAGTAAAATTCAATAGCAGGGTAAACAAATCTGCCTGTAGGTTCGGACCAGTATGCAGAATGTCGTTGATTAAAAGACCTGAATGCGTTTTAGAACTAGCATCTAGTACAATTTCTTTATTATAGTCAACACGAAGTGCGGGTATTTGTTTAAATGTCTCTTCTAAGAAAGGCAGACGGCGATGATCAACAGCACGGGAATCGCCTAGATCTGAAGTCTCCTTGCAGAAAGGTAAGGCCACTGTATATCGACCTGTATCATTGCGGGTTATAAAAGTAGTGAATAGGTTTTCACATTTCATTTCTTCGCGACTGAGAAGTCGTTTGTAGGGAATCTCTTCTAATTCCCAGGATTTATTCAAGCTCGACTTAAGGTCTTTGCGAACCAAAGCGGTGAAAGAATTGAAGGTATACGCATCACTTTGAAGATACCTAATCACCCGTCTGAGGAAAATCACCCATAAAAACGTAACCGAACGTAGTTTGGCAAGCGGGAGGTGCGCATGAGCCAGAAAATATCACATTGCCCAAATATATATATGGGAAGAGCTGAACTCCCAACAAAAGATCAACATTACCTGGAATATTCCAAGTTAAATCTGCGAGTGGTATATTCGCAAGATGAGACATGTCACATTTATTAGTTTCGATGCAACGAGCCGCATAATTGTTTCATAATAAGATCACACGAGTGTTTAAGGCCCAAGTTCGTACAGTTGCATACACTGCTTTATTTGCACTCGTTTGAACTCCTAAATGATGCGTTCGAAATAAAAACCATAAGAATGACCGCCATTGTACCGCTATGGCCAACTCGATTGTGCGGCGGTGAAATCGTAGAATAGAGGATAAATGATGGTGTTGTATGGGTGGCTCGTTACGAATACTTAATAAGATAGATCACTTCTAATAGTCTAATCGTGTATTTCAATTAATGCTAGAAGTGCACATAATCACAATCATATTATGGCACTGGTCCCACCGCGAGCGAGTAAACTATGAGCTATCGGCTATTTCAAAAGACAAAAGATACTTGCTCCCGTGTAAACAAAAGAGATACAAATATCATCAATATCATATTTGTATCTCTTTTGTTTACACGGGAGCGAGTATCCTTTGTCTTAGAAATAGCCGATAGCTTATAGTTTACTCGCTCGCGGTGGGACCAGTGCCTATAGGTACCGATTTTATTGTACCGTCGACGTCAAAGATACTCGTATGTTTACAATTTTGCACCTTATTGCAAAGGTATAAGGTGCAAAAGTGCAAAAATATCTTTGGCGTCGATTGTACATCAGTTTAAATTAAGTGCAATTACGGATAAAAGAAAACGAGCGGTAGGAATGAACTGGAGAGAGGCCAAGACGGTTGCTCAGGACAGAAAGGCGTGGAAGGATCTGCAGGCAAAAAAGGTGTACAGGCAAAAAATTTCTCCAAAGTAAAAAACACTGTAAATACATAATGAATGCTTTACCTATAAATTACAGTAAAACCTATATGTCCACGGTCAAGCGTAAGTCGAACTTTAAAAAAAAATGGATGATATCGGCACCCACGGAACCCTCGCGACGTGAGTCTGACTCACACTTGGCCAGGGTATTAGTGTGGGTTACCTATAGTGTCCTTTGTCCTACCTCGGTGGCCAACTTAATTGACTAATGCCTAGGTAGTCCACTTTTCCCCTGTTAACAAAAAAAAAAATTATAGGTTGGGTTTCACATACTAGATACCGGGGATATTTTATAATAATAATATGATATATTAAATAAATACTTTTTAAATTTCATTGCCATTTCGATACTGTTTTACCACACGTACCGAAAAATCTAAACTGCCGTGAAAAACTACATACTTATAACAGAGTGTAACAAAAATACAGGTGATCCTTTTAAGGGCATATCATATTGTGATATTTGTGACTAAGAAAAAACTGGGAGATTTTTTTTTGTATGGGGCACGCCATATCAGTCCTGCCGTGTCATGGCATACAGCATTTTGCCATGACACGGCAGGACTGATATGGCGTGCCCCAAAAACCTGTGGGAACTCGACTTTGAAGTGACCACACGTTTTTAAGAGGTATATCGGTTTCTTCTTCCTTACGTGGGCGTTTTCACTAAATCGTGCACCAGGATGAAAATTAAGACTAAAAAAACATGTTTTTATGGTGAATGTTCTAATCTATAATGAAGTTTATTTTCTATAGTTACTAAAACTGTGACGAGTCCCACATAAATACGCTCAGTTTTTTAATTATTGATAAACGAACCTGACAGTGCAGTCCAAACCGGTCAGTTTTGTAACAATGACAATTAGCATAAAGCTCTGGGGCAATAGCTACAAATATAATATTTACCATGCTTTTGTTGCACAGAGAAATGCAATAAGAGCTATAGTCGGTATTCCACCTTGGGGAGAATGTAAAGAGCATTTTAAAAAGCTTCAAATACTGACTGTACCAGCCTTATATGTCTTAGTCTTGTTAACAGATGCAGTAAAACACAGTTATCGTTTTGAGTCGGAAGAACAGATGACTAAAAGACTACAATCTCGGACTAAAAATCTGCATTCAATCATACATCCCAATCTTGCTGTAGTCGAGCACACCACAAGAGTGCAGGCCGTAAGGCTATTCAATAAAATGCCAATTGAACTAAAGAAACTTGTAAACCACAAAGTTTTTAGCTGCAGATTAAAAAAATACTTACTTGACAAATGTGTGTACGATATTAACGACTTTTAGGAAATTATTTAATTTTTATTTTTGGATGACAATTGGTTTTTATATCTTATAATAATAATGGCTAATATTAATAATTAATAATTACATTCTGACTAGCACTATAATCTTTTATATTTTTGTAAATTAATTTGTATTGACATCATGTATCTTATTGTAATGTGGATATTTAATTTAAATGGTAAATTATAACTTAAATTGTATGTAGGAATTTTTATGTATGACTTTACATTCAGACACAATGTACATTGTTTTATGAATTAATAAATAATGTAAATTTTGTTGACACGCTTTAACTACAAAAGTAATAAGCAATATTTTTCATTTATTTTGCTGCAAATGACTTATATTTTCATATAAACAGGTCGTTTAATAAAACATACAATTATTATTCACTGAAAATAAATTAAAATCTCAGTCTTGTAACGACTGATACCATTATGTTATTTATTTTGTTTATTTCGATCAATATATTGAAAAAATCGTTTATAGTTGCATTTGTTTTAATGTATATTTTTAGCTAGTTCCCTATAAAAAAGAAACCTTGAATTAAAAGCTTATAGAAAACAAAATAGAGACCAAACAAAGCAATAGAGCAAGTGGGACAGTTACAAAACTGACAAGCTAATAACTAACTAAGAAGACGCATGATTGTACATTCTGTACCTACTTGCCTAACAGTTAACGCATGGTCGAAACGAATGTATACCTACGTCACCTACCTACGTGCAATCCATACCGTATTAGATTAATTGTTATATAGTAAAATGTACAATTCACTGAACGCGTCGCCTACTTCGTATTAACTCTTCCAAATTTGGATTGGTACCGACTTCAAACATATCAGGTGGTAACGCATATAAATAATATAACGATTCATTTTATCCTTTTTAGAGTCGGTTTATCTTTTTTTTGTAAAAAGTTTTTATGTATTTATTTACAAAGGCATTTTCACTTTTAGGGACACCCCCCGTTTTTTGATGTCCCGCGCGTTCAAAATGTTTTTATTCCGTTAAGTATTATTTATTCCTGAGTTTAATAATTTATACCCATAGAACACATATTTAACTAATGGTTTCCTCAATACTTTTAGTTATGCTGAGCATAATGTAATTATAATATATTTTTTAAACAGTCAAGATACCGGTTTTAACGTATCCCACCCCAACTTTACGGTTTTGCAAGTTACAACGTGCAATTTTTTTCTACTAATTACCTAGAATCTAAAGAGTCTTACGGGGGGCATGAACAAAGTTTTACATTGAACCTTGCTGCTTTTGAATTAAAAACTAAATTTAAATAACATTGCTTGAAACTGATGCCACCTGACACATCAGGTTTGTAACGATCAAAACTACATTTAAATTTCTACTAATCCACATTAAACTTTGGGAATGGCATCATTGGAATGGCACCATCAATAAAATAAATAAATAAATAATATAAATAAATAAACAATTTTAAACCGCCAATACGCGACAGGAAGTTGTCAAGTGAAGTTGTGTCAGTGGACTGCAGACCGTACAGGCGTACACGTTTCGCCAGTCAGGTTTGTAATCAGTTTTCTTTAATTTACATAGATATACCACCCATAGATCTGACACGGAACTAATAATACCAAGATAGAACGGGATAGTCTTATTACACTTTCGATAGATACGGCAGAGAGGTGCTATTTTCGTTGGTCCTTGTCATAGTTTCTATTACCCTCCACGCGTTACTTCTAGCAGTGGAGGGTAACAAACAGATATAATGCGCGATTTCTTCAAGAATTTCTGTGATCGCTACGAGAAAAGCTGTTAGTTTTCCTAGAAAGTTGTGTCGGCTAAGGAAAACATTGGTAAATTGTTCTGTTTTATGCTGTAGAAGTGATTATGGGCATCTATATATCTATCCCTTACGGGGGTACACGTGTGCGGGCTCTAGTTAATGCTTGCTTTGAGTTAATTTAATATTAACTTTGACATAATGTTCATATATTATACATAGAAATTGATAAGTTCGCAACTGTTTTTGATAAAAATAATAGCTATATTTTGTAAGATGAGTTCACTGTTAAATTACGATTGTAGTAAAGAAGAAAAACGTAACGTCAGATTTGTAACAAATCGCTCCGTTACGTATAGGCTGACCGACAATGTTACAAAACTGACGTCATTAGGGTGGTATTACATGTAATTATTGGTATTAAAGTAAATTGCAGTAATAATCATTAGTTAATGCTAAGTAAAACATACTTAACCAATTCAAAGTATTAAGTACGTAAGACTGATTTTGTTCTTAAATAATTCCCGTATTGTCCTATAAAGCGAATAAATATATATATATTTATTTACAGTTCTCTTACCTTACCGCATCATGTAACTTTTTGAGCTTGTCAGTTTTGTAACTGTCCCACTTCCTCAGTTGCTATGTCTGGTCTCTATTTCGTTTTCTATAAGCTTTTAACTCAAGGTTTCTTTTTTATAGATAACTAGCTATAATATACATTAAAACAAATGCAACTATAAACGATTTTTTCAAAATATTGAACGAAATAAACAAAATAAATAACATAATGGTATCAATCGTTACAAGACTGAGATTTTAATTTATTTTCAGCGAATAATAACTGTATGTTTTATTAAACGACCTGTTTATATGAAAATATAAGTCATTTGCTGCAAAATAAATGAAAAATAAATAAAATAGAAAGAAAGAAAGAAAAATCATTTATTGCAAAGAAACTACAGACAGCACCACAACAATTTAAACTTAAATACTAAGTACTTAAGACTAACATTACAGAGAAAGCACTAAAGAGAAAACACTAGTGAGGAGAAATCAAAAAGTAAATAATTACAATATTGATGCCGTTGTAGTGGGTGCAAAAGGACGCCACTCAGCATGTGCCCTGGCATCTAAGATGCCACAGCGCTGGTCTTGCGTGGAGCCCAGAGACGGAAGGTAGTGCGAAACAGATAACATAGAGAACAAAACAACAAACATATGGGATGAAATAGGAGTTACTTCTAAATACAGTAAAAAATAAATGTAATAGTACATTACGCACCTAGGGCGGTAAAATAAAGAACGGCTCAGATCGCGGTTATTTGTGGCCCGAACCGAAGGTAAGGGCCATGGACAAGCGATCTGAGGCCTTCTTTATTACCGCCCGTGGTGCGTACACAATTTTACGTCGTCTCCTGGGTGTGAAGTGAGATTTTCCGCTGCGCCCGTGGGCGTAAAATCTCACTTACCGCCCAGGGTGACGTAAAAGTAATTATGTGGTAGTTATAAAAGATAATAGGTGGTAGCATAAGAAAGAATAAATATACATATTATACAAAAGAAAGAATAAATATGAATAAGTATTATACACTATATTATATTGCATTGCAAAGTCACATATTCAGTGTCACGACCAAGATCACGGCAATTGAAGGCTGAAGAGATATGTCTTAAATTAGGGTTTGAAGGTGAAAATATTTTTCGAATTTCGTATAGGAGGGGGTTATGTTATTCCAGAATTTCGTGGCAGAATAGCGAAAACTACCACGAAATGCTGCCGTTTTGCCGTGTCTCGGACAAATTAGACGGATGGCTGCTCTAGTTGGCCGTGTGGAGAATGTGAGCTTGTCAAAGAGGTACGGGGGTTGTTGACGATGCATCACACCGAACAGCAATGAAGCAAAATGCAACGATCGTCGCGCTTCCATTTTTAGCATGCGCCCGCTGTTTAGGTATGGGGTGACGTGAGTGCGTGGAGGAATAGGAAAACAAAAACGAGCACAAGCATTCTGTATTCGTTGAAGGACTGCCCTGGATCGGGCCGATAAACAACCGTTGATTACTGTGTCGACGTAGTTAAGTTTAGAGAGGATTAACGTGTCACATAATTTGATTCTAAGGTCCACACTGAGAAACTTACGAACCTGATACAAAACTTTTAGTCTGTAGTAGCAATTTTTAGCGGTATTAAGGACATGCTGTTCGAAGTGCAACTGCTCGTCGAACAGTAGACCAAGATTACGAGTTAACATGACCCGTTCAAGTGACTCCCCACCCAGCGTTATGTTAGGGTTTAGACTGATTATTTTGTCAACTTGATCTTTAGTGCCAAGCACTAAAAACTTTGACTTGGTGGGATTCAGTACTAAGTCACAGTGTCCAGACCAGTTGTCAATACGAGCCAAATCTTGGTTCAATAACTCTATGGCGGTTAAAGTTTCCCGAGGTTGGAAAGTTTTGAAAATTTGCAGGTCATTTGCATACATATGGTAATTACAATTTCTAATGCAGTTCGCTATATCTGCTACATATAGAATAAAAAGCACCGGGCCCAAGATCGATGGTTTCAGTCATAAAACTATCCAATGGTTTGCTAGCTACCTCACGGGTCGTTCTTTTAACAATCGCGGACTTCCAGCTATCAGGAAAGATGCTGCTACCGATGGACTGGTTAATCATAGTAGTGATTATATTCAGTGTTCTAGGTAAAGTAAGTTCAATCATGTCTAGTGAAATTTCATCAGTACCAACTGCATTACTCGAAAAAGACCTAATGACTTTCAAAACAGTAACTTCATCCACTGGTCTTAATTCGAATGTCGTGGATCCATATCTATGAAATTCGTAATAGGTCAAACTGGATATTGTAACGCCTCTTCCCATGGGTAGATTAAGAAAATGATTATTAATCTGGTTAGGGTCATTTAAACCTGCGGGCAAGTCATCCCGTTTCTTAAAATCAACTACGTTGCGTTTAATATTTTTCCAAAGGAACCGAGGGTTATTTTTATTATTCATAATGTGAGTCTTATAAAAGGCAGACTTCTCGGTAAAGAGGGCTACGGAAACTATGTTTTTTAAGTCCTTATAGTACTGTTTGTGCGCATCAAGGCCGGTCCGACGACTTTTTGCATGTGCTTCATCACGGAGTCGCATCATCTCTTTTACTGTGTGAGTGATCCATGGGTAATGCTGTTTTTTAATAAGTGTTTTCTTAAATGGAGCGTGTAGGTTAAAAATATGTAAGATGGATGCATTGAAAACCAGAGAGTGTCATTTACATTGTCGCAAACTAGACGTTCCCAATGTATAGACTGAAGATCAGCGTTAAATCTGTCCGTGTCAATATCCTCAAGCGGCCGGTACACTACCCACCTTGGAACTGGCTTATCTTTCCTAACGTTAAGTTCACAAGTTATAAATGCATGACTTCCAAGGTAGGGAATGTAGTCCACTGTAACATTGGCAATTTTTGTATTTGAACATATTAGATCAATTTGAGTTTCTGAATGATCAGTAAAGTGGGTGGGCTGATTAACGAATTGTGATAACTGTCATGTACTTAGAAAATCAAATAACTTTATTGTGTTAGGGTCGGAAGCACGTAAGGTACTGATATTAAAATCTCCCAGTAATACAATTTGGTCACAAGTCGAAAGTGAACATATGGACTCTGTGTCTGTGAGTGCATCAAGAAAAATATCCACACTTTGCCATGGGGGTCGATAAGCGGTACCTATAGCGATCTTATAGCCATTAAGCTTGGTACTAATCAATAAATAAATAAATATTAGGACAATCTTACACAAATCAACCTAGTCCCACAGTAAGCTCAATAAGGCTTGTGTTGTGGGTACTAGGCGACGATATATATAATAGATAGTTATAGATAAATACTTAAATACATAGAAAACATCCATAACTCAGGAGCAAATATCTGTGATAAGCACACAAATAAATGCCCTGACCAGGATTCGAACCCGGGACCTCCTGCTTCATAGGCAGGGTCACTATGGTCACTACCAACTAGTAGTACGGGCGGCGGGCGTATGATCTGCTACGTAACGTGATACAAAGATAAGCCCCATGGCACACGATCATAAAAGTGATGCTGAGTTCCGGAAAAATAGTAAAAAAATTAGAATTGGCCGAAAGCACGAAAAAATGTACCACTTCCGGTGTAAAAAAAGGACGGTATTTACGTCATCTGATACAAATATGACACCCGTGGCAGCAGATAGCAATTTATATGTAGGTACAGAAACACCAAGTCTGCTAGTTCCTGCATGGCCGGAAGTGCTCGGCAGACTGGTTCAAAGGTGACCATTTTTACCCCAAATTTACGTCATCTGATACAAAGATGAGACTAGTGGCAGCAAATAGGAATGTATATGTAGGTACAGATAAACCAAGTCTGCCAGTTCCTGAATGGCCGGAAGTGCTCGGCAGACCGGTTCAAAGGTGACGATTTTGAACCCAAATTACGTCATCTGATACAAAGATGACACCTGTGGCAGCAGATAGCAATTTATATGTAGGTACAGAAAACCCCAGTCTGCCAGTTCCTGCATGGCCGGAAGTGTCCGGCAGACTGGTTCAAAGGTGACTTTTGGGCCCCCAATTTAAGTCAATTGATACAAACATGACACTTGTGACTACAAAATTAAATAACACATAGCAATAGGTATTTATAATTATATTTAAAAAACCGGCCAAGAGCATGTCGGTCTATGCTCATTGTAGGGTTCCGTAGTTGCCAGCCCGTTACATTACAATAAACTCACTCAAAAGATCGCTTTTATAGGATTTTTTCTACTCGCCGACTATAATGCTTGAATTGAGACTTTGTACAGAGAACTACTAGCGCATACATTTCGATGGTCGCATATTCGCCGCGTGGCCGGGCGGCGCTCGACACCTATTTTAGTTTTGTCGACAAAACTAATAGTACATTGTTGTAGAGGCTGGAAAGTAAGCTATAGGTGGATCGAGTTAGTTCGAGGGCCGACCCGCCAGGGGAGGCCCTCGAATATACGAGTCCACCTATAGCGCTTTCGGCCGAGACATTACATAGTGCTTTTCACGACTACTGTGAGGAAATATAATAAAAAATTAATTGGCATATACAAACACTTTAATAGATACTATTTATAGGTATATTGACGGTTCATATGCTTTTCACAAGCACGATAAAGTAAACGAGCATGTAACTTTCTGCAAATAAATGCTTCTTTTCGCCATCCTTCCATAATATGAATTGTTCGTCGGATATTATATTGTATACAAAATATCACTGTTCATGGGCCTTCTTATTTAGGACGCGATTTCACTGGTAACAAATTTCTACGCCTGTGCAGTTTCTTGAATTTCGGTGGGCGCCAGCGTATTAATAACATTTTCTACACTTATTGAACTCATTTTTACTGCATAAATACAACTTTCTTGTTTTTCAGTCAAACATTATCCAATACGTCAGGTAAAAATTTTTTTTCCTCCGAAATTAAAATACCTTATTCTTATTCATTTACCGTCGAATTATTAAGAAAACTGCTTTATAACATTGTACAAGACGATGACATAAAATTTATGCTGAGAAATTTCGTATCCAGGAGTGAACTGCACTATTGGAATATCCTATACAAATTGCCTATCTTCACAATAAAAAGTGCATCACCCCATTCAATGAGATACATAAGCTATACACAAACAACGTTTGGTACCGAGATTTTGCTGTAACCTATTGTGTGAAGATAAAACCATATCCGAAAACGGTTGTGATTACGAAGATCTCCCATCACTAGCGGTTTGACTCCAAGCGCCTTCCAAGCGCCGATCAGGAAGCCGGAGTTCCTGGCTGGAAATACTCTCCAAGAAACCGAAGAAGTCTCGCGACGACGGAGCCCTGACGTCGATGTCACTTTGAAAGTTATTTTTTGTGTTTACTTCATGTTTATTTATAATTAGTGTTATTTTTAGGTATTATTTATAATTAGTGTTATTGTTAGGTATTATTTAATCCCCGTTTTTATATAAATACTGATGACTTCCCTCCCGCATGCCGGCAGTCAGCGCAATATTGATTCTCAACCAACGGCTTTATCGCTCGATGATTATGTCCAATGCCCACACTGCCCGGGTCCAAAACTATTGAAAGGTCGCCGTGGTCTACATATCCATCTAGGCAAGTGTCACAAACCATCCGACAGTCAATCTTCCATCCCACCTAACATCTCTTCTTCTCCAACAGCTTTGAATCACACTCAACTTTCAGTTAGACTAAGTAAATTAAAAGCATCTGTGCCTGTTATCAAACGTATCCCTAGAGGCGCAAGATCAACCGTTGCAAATCATTTAGCTAAAACTATTGATGAATGTACTACAGAAAACTCGACATCAAGCTGGGAAAGCTTGCTGTCGTTTGCTTACAACACCTTGCATGTCGATAAAGACGACAATAAGTCTCTGACTTCCAAAATAAAATCAAATTGTACACGCCACCAAATTTTTGACACAGATCGCATTCAAAATTCTCACCACCATAAACCCAATAAAATATCTAAATTGATTGAATCGAAAATAAATGATGGTGACCTCAAAGGTGCTGCCCAAATCCTATTTTCAAGCGACGCGACAGCTCCCGACACCCCGGAAACCCTAAGTGCTCTGCAAAACAAGCACCCACCAGCACCTGCAGTACCTGACCTTCCTGACCCGCCCAGCCCTGTTTTACCCGCCTTGCAATGCTCTGAAGATGCCGTCCAAGCAGCTATTGCCACATTCAAGAACGGTTCAGCGGGTGGACTGGACGGGTTAACACCACAGCATCTAAAAGATCTGACTTCAGGTATGCCCGGAGGCCAAAATAACAACTTACTCTCAAGCATAACCCGTCTAGTCAACCTGATGCTTTCAGGCAAGGTAAACCCCGTCATAATAGTAACCCTCTACGGCGCTAACCTCTGCGCTTTAAAAAAAAAAGATGGCGGAGTCAGGCCTATCGCCGTAGGCTCAACTTTTCGGAGACTTGCTTCCAAAATCTGCTGTAAATATATCATTTCGGACCTACAAAAAAAATTTCAACCAATCCAACTGGGCTTCGGGACCAAAGGCGGTTGTGAAGCAGCCGTCCATGCTTGTCGAACGTTCTTACATAGCCCTGAAGGCCAGGTACTCCTTAAAGTAGATGTTAAAAACGCGTTTAACCAAGTAGATAGAGGTGCCTTGTTAGCAGAAATCCAAAAATATTGCCCTAGCATCTATCAATACATGTGGCAATGCTACAGCACACCCTCAAATCTTTCTTACAAAAAAAACACTATCCTTTCATCTGTTGGCTGTCAACAGGGCGATCCTCTTGGGCCGGCCATTTTCAGCCTCACCATTCATCCTGTTATTTCGGCACTAACTTCCAAATTTAACGTTTGGTACCTCGACGACGGTAGCCTGGGAGGTGACGCATATTCAGTTCTCAACGATCTTATAACCATCATAAATCGATTTAAATCAATAGGACTAGAGCTGAACACAAACAAATGCGAACTTTATATCGATTCGAACGCTACAAACAAATCACAAATTCAACTTGATTTCGAAAACGTCTGCCCGGGCATAAAGATCTTACAAAAAGACTCGCTCCACCTCCTAGGTGCACCCGTTTTCGAGGAATCAATACCAGAATTCATCAATTCGAAAATCAATCATTTTTCGGAAACTTCAGATCGCCTACTCGAAATAAACTCTCATATGGCCATTTTCATTCTACGCTTCTGCCTGTTCGTCCCTAAATTTACATATTACCTCCGATGCTGCCCAATCTGGAAATTTCCAAATTACTCTGAATCCATCGACACCATACTCCATACCCAGATAGAAAAAATCTTAAATATTAAAATTAGCGACAGACAATTCCACCATGCCACTCTCCCTGTCAGATTTGGAGGACTCGGTATACGCCAAACAACTAGTATCGCCCTGCCTGCATTTCTGTCCTCGGTACATAGCACGCTGCCCCTCGTAGGCAAAATTCTTAGTCCACCACTCCGTGGTTTCGAGGTTGCGTACTTATCCGAGGCAGAAGACACATGGAAAATGGCCTGCCCAGGTATAGATCCACCCATGAATAAAGCAGTTCAGAGAATATGGGACCAACCTATCTGCACCCAAGTCCACTCCAACCTAGTAAACACCTGTTCCACCAGCCAAGAAAAAGCACGATTACTAGCCGTGTCGGAAAGGGAGTCTGGTTCCTGGTTGCATGCCCTCCCATCATCCAATTTCGGCACACTTTTGGATAACAACACCCTCAGGTTGGCTGTCGGACTCCGTTTGGGCGCGGACATAGTCGCACCCCATCGATGCCCCTGCGGAGCTGCGGTAGATAGCCTTGGGCACCACGGCCTCTCTTGTATCAAGAGCGCCGGCCGCCTGTCCCGCCACGCCTGCCTAAATGATATCATCCGCCGGGCCTTTGTCAGCGTCAACGTACCGGCGGTTCTCGAACCCCCTGGTCTCGCGCGTGACGATGGCAAGAGGCCCGACGGCATGACTCTAGTACCGTGGAGACTGGGACGACCCCTTATTTGGGATGCCACATGCGTGGACACTCTAGCGCCGTCCCATGTCTCCACGACTTCACTGAGAGCAGGCGGGGCGGCTGCAGTGGCCGAGGCGGCGAAACGCCGCAAATATATCGCTCTTACAAATCAGCATATATTTGTGGCTTTCGCTGTCGAAACCCTAGGGCCGTGGTGCTCAAGCGCCCGGAAATTAATTACAGATATTTCAAAAAAACTAGTTGAGGTCACCGGGGACCGTAGAGCTGGCTCGTTCCTGGCACAACGGATAGGCATAGCCGTCCAAAGAGGGAACGCAGCCAGCATTATGGGAACTCTTCCGCAAGGGTCGGACCTCGGCGACCTTACCTAGTTTACGGTTTTTAGAATTATTTAGGTTTATAGGTAGATTTTAAGTTTTCTTTTTATATATTTGTTGTATAATATTGTTATTTATAAATAAATCAGACAATAGATTTATTAAGATATTTAACTCGTCCATGTTATTTGCTATTATTGCTGTGTCATAAGCATATCTTAAATTATTCCAATTCAATATGTGTTTTTCTCGCTCCACCTTTATTACTGTTTTTTCACTTTTAAGAAGCGTTTTACGATGTTTGCTTCAATCCGACTCAAACGGTTATTAGACATTGCAACCTGCAGGACCCAATCTGTCAGGTTGGTAGGTATAATTAAAGGTAGGGCCCGTAGGCAGCTGAAGGAGGGAGAGGGAGAGGCAGGGTACACAACAGATTGGGCCCTGCAAGTTGCCATGTCTAATAGCCGGTTCACACAATGACATAACTGGATTTTACTTTTCTCCTATGACATTTCATTGCTGCAAAATAGCAATTCTTGTAGTGGTTGTTCAGATGCTACAGCAATTGCTTACTTTCCAGCTTGGATTTTGATCTTCTTTTGCCACATTTCCGAGCAGGTGGCATGAAAAATGGATTTTCATATAGTACGTTTTATGTAAGTTGTCGAAATTGTAGGTAGAAATCCCTAGTAATATTCCGACATCTTAAATAATTACTACTTTACAATATTATAGTTCTCTCAGGTGTCGAGCGCCGCCCGACCGCGACAGCGTGGCCGGGCGGCGCACGACACAATATAGAGGCAGCAGATTGTTACACATTTATTGAACTCTATTCTAACCGACTTGCCTAATTTGAGTGCTCGTAGAAAAAGTATTGAATAAAGACGTAGCACAAGATCGTGCTAGATGGAAATTGCGGACAAGGAAGGCCGACCCCAAGTAAATGGGACCTCTAGCAGGAAGAAGAGAAGATTATCAAATTGCCCAATGCTCACGTAGCACTATCAATAATGACCAGACAATATGATAAATAATGAAATTTTGATAATAATTAATCACTTGGCCGGATATGGCCGGGCATTATTCATAATGCCCGGGCATTATAAATAATTCCCGCATTAATCACTTGGTCCATAACATATACAATAGTGACATAATTGAGCTTTTCAATCTCGTACCTTACTTAGGCCACTCAGCAAGCTTCGTGGCCTAAGTGATTAATGCGGGCATTATTTATAATGCCCGGGCATTATAAATAATGCCCGCATTAATCACTTGGTCCATAACATATACAATAGTGACATAATTGAGCTTTTCAATCTCGTACCTTACTTAGGCCACTCAGCAAGCTTCGTGGCCTAAACACGGTACTCGACTGTAAAGCTCTTTAATTATGTCACGATTGTATAAAATACTATTTCACGGCACCTAATATTAATCCATTTACTATGAAATAACAACTTTGCGATTTGCGATTCTGAAAGGAAATCAAGACTTGGCCGTTCTAATTTTTTTTATGTAGGTACCTACTGGGGGACTATTCGACATTGCATAAATGACAGTGTCATGCCATACAGGCACAATACCACTGTGATATCTCACTATTGCATGACTGAAGTGAGATATGTACTTACGTCAAAATCAACAGCTATCGCTAGAGGATTGCCTCTATGGGCATGGCTGCCATCTTATTAGTTTTGACGTAGGCGTCAGTAGATGAGGGGAATCCTACCTAGTACATGAAGGTATTATTTTAAACTGAAGCTATCTCAGTTAAAAATATCACTGAGTAAAATGTACTCTATGATAATTAATTTAAGGTTCATTTTCGCTCGACATATGAGAAGGAGTAAAACGAGCCGAGAGAGATGCAAACGGGGAGACCTCTGACCCTTTCTAAAAGTTACTATTCCAAAATAATGTCACGGTTTGAATTTGTCATATACAATTTTAACGACATCATCATCTTTCTTTGCTAAAAAGATTAATTCACGTAGGGATCCAAATAAATTTTAAAAGTAATATATTTTAGTATCTTCATTTTCACAATAATAATTACTAAATAGGAAAATAGAGTAAGTAATGTCTGTTTTCTCTCTTGATTCGTGGCTTAACTATGTTGGCAACATGAAGTTATAAATGATAAACTGGAGTATACTCTTCAGTTACAAAGTGAGGCCGAAAGAGAGTTTGATATAGGGGGCTGCGTCTCGTAATGACTAGAGTGCGAGTGAGACACCGCTCTCTATCGGACCGTGTCACCTATGAACGACTGTTTTACTCGGTAATAAAATACAATAAAAGGACTATCTGGACTCTAATGTCTTTACCTTTTCCTATTCCACAGAAGATGATGACGCTTGTAGACATATACTTATACTCGTAGGTATATATTAAAGCCCTACCAGAAATATATGAGTACCTATTGTCAGGAGGGCGCTTTAATCTCAATGTATATGGTGACAGTTCAGTTTAGTATGAAAAAATTAGTTCCAATGAAGTTTCGCAATATGGCGCGTGCTCATCTTCCCTCCTATCGGACGCGGCGGGTTAATTTTGCATTCTTTTAGATTTCAGGCAAACGCTAGGTTTTTGCGTCAGGTTATCCGATCGGGCGAACTCATTAGCAGGGATCGGAAACTCGGGAGCTATTATACCTACAACTAGCAAAATTCCGGAAAAAGCTAAGCAAGTATGGAGTCGGCTTCTTAAAAATAATACTTTTTATTAGTTAAATCCCGGGATCCCGGGATTGTATGCAACATCAGAAAATGGTTAATACGTATGCCGATGTCAAGTTATTGCGGTCTTGCCGTTCTTTTTACCTGCTAAACATGAAACAATGACGGAAATACAAATATACCACGTGTACCGCGGTAGGTTGGTTACTTGTTTACTTTTGCATACGTATGTACATTTTGTTTTGATTTACTGATTTAACGAAGATACATACCTTTGTGCCATTATTTTTACTAAAATAACAATACAACTTTAGTTTGATGTCAACTAATACTGTACTGTCAGTTAAATGAAAAACACATGAATTACATAAAATTTTGATCATTAGGAACAACTAAAATAGTCTATTTAAATCATTGACTTAGTATGTATTCTACTAGACAAGCTATCTAGAACAAAGTTTGTGCGCCACATTTGGCGGTTGACAGCTGTCATTGAATCAGAGATTAGCTTTAGCGAAGCAGACGTGACACTATTATGACAATATTCATATTCTGCCTAAACACATTTCGTAATGAAACGTGATTAAATAATTTTAAGAGAAACTGATTGTTTTTTATTTGTAATATTTATTTTCAATCTTATATCATGTGGTACTTTAGAAAAACACGACCGAGCGCTGTGTTTCATTTTGAATGTAATTATTATTGAAGTATACTTATAATACAATTACTTAACCCTTTATATTTACTTAAATTCATATAAATATTTAGTAGCTATAATGTGAGCGATATTTTGATTTTTAAGTTTTAAATTTAAATCATAAATTAGGTACCATTTTTATGTAATTAACTCTCGCTTCAAATTTCAGCAAAATCGCCCTTGTTATACAATAATCATAATATGTTTTACGAAATAAACATTAAAATGGACCTATCTGGATTTTATTTTGTATACCACGTTAATATTTGTATGCAATATAAGAATCTAATAAATAATATAGGTACATCATTAGTGTAGGCATATGTGTTACTTCTGCGGCATTAATCTATGCGCCGAGGAACATTGGTAACATGGCGTCGCACCGCGAACAACAATTATTTTAATTTAGTGTTACATCAAACTTTGCGCTTGTTTACCGATGGAATGTAATTCCGTGGCTTCTATTACTTTTATTAGAATTATTAGTGCAGTTTTATACTACGCACGAAGCCATTATTTTTTATATTATTATTTTTTAATTTTTGACGCTTGCGTGGCATCATGTCCGTGGTCCAAGACAGAATGTCAGGCTGATCACTTAAAGTCGAGTAAATCACTTAAACTCATGGCTGAAAAAAATAGTATGGGATGTCATCTCCTGTTACTCAATGATTTAAATACTTTGATACATTTGTATGGCTGTTATTCTAAATTTCGGTATTTTGTAACGTTGTGATTTTGATCACTCAATCTTTAATGCGTTTTGAAGGGTCTCTCAAATAGTTTCGTTTTCATAACTAGCAAGTATGTCTTGAACTGGCAACAATATTAATGACAATTAATTAACCAATCAAAACAAAAAGTAATTAGTGGGGTTGCTAATTATAAATAAAGTAAATGTTTATAAACTTACATGTATTTAGAATATTGGAATAAAACATGGTTATAAATAGCAACAATAGTCAAAATATCAATAGAAAGAGACTCTTGATTTTTATGTCTAATATAAAGATAAATAATTAAATGGTTAATTAGTGTCATAATTAAATTTGGTTGGATGCTGACATCCCCAGCATCAGGTCGTATGGAGGTGACTTCCTTGATTGTTCCCAGGAGATAGGCTACTTTTTCGGTACAATATATAGCCAAGTCCATCGTCACATGTAGTGACTGTTTTTGATAAAAGGATAGCGGGGATCCTTGCCACGGAGGCAGAATAGCTGATGGATTGAAGTATTTGTCGCGGCTGCTTCTGCTGGTGGGGATTCCTGAGAGCAGGGAGGGAAGCCTGCAGCAATGAATTGGATACACGTTTCGTAGCTCCTGCTGCTGGCGGGGTGTATTTTATTGGTATCCATATTCGTTATCCGTATCCACGTGGTCTTCTTTATAAGGCGGCGTCTCCCGCTTGCCTAATGGCCTTAAGCCACTTCAAATTTCCGGCTGCCGTGTGAGGCAGGGAAGGAGTCCACCAGCTGCAGCCCGGGGACCTATGGCGGTGTCGCGGTGAAGGGAAGCTGCCGGTGTTGTCTGGTGCAGGAGCCACGTGTTGGTAGCTCAGTCAATGTCGCCTTGGAAGCTCCCGGGTCCCAGCGGTATGCGTGTGATCTGAGGTTGGTGGAATATTTCCTTTCCTGAAACATAGGACCATAGTTAATTTAGAGAATCTGTGGTATGATGGCATTGAAACGGTAGGGATTAACACCTGCTAGGCACTGTGTAAAATAATATGTAACTTCAACGACCCAACTCTACCATTGAGCTTTAAGCTTTAATGTAAGGTAATTAATATTAATAGCATAAGATTGGTTTTACACAGTAAGCTTGTTGTTGTATACCTTTCGCTAAATAAAATATATGAGTCACAAGAAATACTAACCTTTTTATTCAGCACCAATTTAGAATACCCGAATTTGATGGATCTCTCTCTCTCTTAGTACATGCTTAGTACCTTACTTTTGAATTTAGTTTTGTAACCATTAAGATATCATTAAGTACTGCGATAGGCATTTCCTCGTTTGTCATAGCCGGCCGTGGAAACCGCTTGTTACAGTTGGCGCCCAGGGAATATTTTGTGTTGAAAGAGCTGAATCCATCAAAGTCAGGGTCTATTCAGTGCCATCATAAACTGCAGAGATAAGCAAAGCTCATTTTGTACTTACTTTTTAGCCCTTGTGTTGAGATGTCCTTGCTAATTTAAGGCTCTCCGCCTAGATATTGTTAAATTAAGCCTTATAAAACGACCTTAGTCGAATCACTGCACGGTATTAAGTAATTTTTTGATAAAGGTTTAACTTTTAGTTTAGATGTAACTTTTCAGTGCAGTCTGTCTGACATTTCTGGCAGTTAAGCAGTTATAACTTTCAATTGTGATAACATTTAATCACTATTTATAGCAGTTTAGAGCTTTAGTTGCATGAAAAATAAATATAAGGCTATAAATAGATATAATAATCATTTTGAATTAATTTTGTGTTAAATTGTGCAATTTAGAAGTGTACATTGGTCTTTGTTGGAAATTTAGGGTGTGCTATTGAGTTCCTGTAGAGATTAGAGAGTTAGAAATGTGTTAGTTGTCAAAGACAAGTGAAAGATTTTGATCAGATTTTGTAATTACAAATAATAACTAGGCGATTTTGTTTAAATATTTAGTGACATAAAATAACCTCTAATTAAATCACATACATACAATAAAAACAAAATATTATTTTTAAAACATACACTTTGTATGGCTTGAGTCATTGTTAGATACATAGTAATAGGGGTGTAATTTTGAACGAATTAGGGGTGAACGAACTTTCACTTGTCAAAGGAATAAAAAAAATATACAATTGTCAATTGATAGATTTTTTCAAATTAGTAATTGATTTCAATTTTCAGTGGTAAATTTCATGGATAAAATCTTAATAGTCTAACTAGTTTTGTGACATTTACTTGCTAATATTAATACACATTATAATAAGTATAGGAAAGTAGTCAAAACACATTCTTTGCAGGGAAACTTTATTGAAATTGTTCACAACTTTAGTACATATAATACATTGTGATTCATTGCCATTATACACTATAAACAGTTATCTTAAGCCTACATAGTATAACCATGGCGGCTAATACAGTTCAATTCCATTCCTTATTGCGTGATGAACTGGTTTATGAAGTAAAAATTATCTATTTGGATCTATTTGAGGGTAGGCAGAAGAAGCACACGTCAAATTTGTTTACTTAGTTTTTATTTTTCGTAAAAATATATATTTCGACTATTTCAGCACAAAAATAACACATATGAGTTGACAATTACCTCAGTGCCGCCTGTAGTTATTTTCTCCACTTTTTTCTCAGTATAATAACTTAACATAATAATTCACAACTTTGTGCAAGTCATAGTGTCACTACACAGCTGTCAAATGGATTCCTTGTCGAAACTGCAAAAGGGCTTGGAAGATTTGAAGACACTCTTTGAATCCAGGATGGCAAGCTTTGAAGAAAGCTTGCCTTGAAGAGTCCATTCCTGAACATGGTTCCGGCTCTACTGAGACAGTTGACAACTTCAAGGAATTTAAGATCTTTATACGGCAGGCTGTAGAGGGCCTGCAGGCGCAGATGGATCTTGTGGTCAACACTCTGGAAGACATGGAAGCCAGGTCACGGTCCAATATCCTGTTGCTGCATGGAGTTTCGGAGGCATCGGATGAGGCAGTCTCAGAAACAGTAATTAATATCTGCCAGGAAAAGCTTCAGATGCAGGAAATTACTGGTTCTTCATTTATCGTCTGCCATCGTCTCGGGAAAAGTAAGTCCAAAAAGAAACCCAGGGCAATTTTGGTGAAATTTGTATGCCTGCGCTCCCGGAATGCTGTTTGGTCAGCAAAAAAATTGCTTAAAGGCTCGGGGGTTACTGTCTCAGAGTTTTTGACTAGTGCCCGTCATGCAGTGTTTGCTGAAGCCAGGCGGGTGTACGGGGTCAAGGGCAGCTGGACCAGCAATGGACGGATTGTTGTAGCGAGCCCGGACGGGTCGCGGCATAAAATCACTACGCTGGCGGAGTTGCGAGCACTGCCCGTGCCCGGCGTGCCCTCGGGAGCGCCCGAGCCGACTAAAGAGCAGCCCTCTTCGCCGTCGCAGGCAGCTGGGACTGCGCCTGCGCAGGTAGCCCCTCGTCCCAACAGAGCCGCAAGGAAGAATCCCGTGGAACTGTGGTCGCGTTAGCAATTGCTGGAATTACTTGATTTGTTAGCGTTTCTTTTTCAGTTTATGTGTTTTGTTCAAAATTTACTTCAACCAGCAATCTCCATTAATCCTGTTTGCATTTCTTGTTCTACCGACACTTCAAAAAGATAGTAATTCCATAATAAAAATAAATAACCGTAACTTCATTATTGTACGTTTAGTTTGACACTGACAGTTTTGATAATGCGTTCCGTTATTGCTTAAATTTAGGCGTATTTTTCTTGTGACAACGATAAAGTTTTTTTTTCTTTCTAATTAAGTAATGTTTGTATTTCTATTTCTCAGATAAATTTTTTTCTTTTTTTTTATATTTAATATTTAATTCGATTCTCTGATATGTTTTTTACGTTTTGGAATTTTTGGTTATGTTGAATTTTAGAAGTCTGATGTTTCTCAGCTGCTGGCGATTAAATGAGGTGATAGAAAGTTTATATTTACCTACTTATATTTAAGAGGATAGCTTAGTATTTAGTTTTATTTACTTTTATTTTATTCATATTATATATTGTACGTATCCCATTCGTTGTTACATAACAAAGTTCATAGAATAATATTGCAACAAATTTAATTAGCACTTACCATGTCGGACGTATTTAATGCAAGTGCGGAAAGCGTGTTTTTCTCTTTGTCCTCCTCTAGTCTTTACGACTCTTTGAGCGATGCCTCCGACATGCCTGATTTATCTGACCGGTTGCATTGCACCTTTCAAGCCGTTAGTAAGAACTTTAACGTCGTACACATTAACGCACAAAGTGTACCTGCCCACTTTCCTGATTTACTTGCGACTTTTAACATCAAGAATATACACGCCATTTTAATTTCGGAGACGTGGTTAAAACCGTCACTCCCATCTACCCTCTATCCTTTAACTGGTTTCCGCTTGATCCGTAATGACAGAACGGGTAGTAGGGATGGCGGAAATAGCATGATTCGTGGCGGTGGTGTTGCCATTTATTTGAGAAGCGATATCGCGTGTCAGGTAGTTGCGCAGTCTCCCACAGTATATTCCAATTCGCCTGAGTATTTATTTCTCAATGTTACCTTACATCACAGCAAAGTCCTTCTAGGTGTGTTTTATAGCCCATCTTCTACTGTTGACTATTTTGATATTTTAGAAAATACTTTAATTGACCTCGTCCCACAATTCGAACATATCATTATCATGGGGGACTTCAATACTTGCCTTATTAAAAACGATTCTCGATCTGCGAAGCTCCAGGCCCTGACTACTTCTCTAAATATTAACATTCTGCCACTTAGTCCCACCCATTTTCCTCATAATGGCCCCCCCTCCCTTCTGGACTTAATAATTACATCGTCACCTGATCTTGTTTCCACCCATGGGCAATTTAACGCAGCTGCATTTTCGAATCATGATCTTATTTTTGCTTCATTCAAAATTCGACCCCCGAAGCGGCGTCATAAAGTAATTATGCGCAGAAATCTTCACGATATAGATCTTCAGGCACTTATTTCGGACTGCACTGACGTGTGCTGGAAGGACGTGCTCGACTCGACGGACGTAGACCAAAAGCTAAGATTATTCAATAACGTACTGCTTGCTATTTTCGACAGGCACGCTCCTCTTAAGCCCACGCGTGTTAAACATTTTCCTGCACCATGGCTTACTTCAACCATAAGGGAACTGATGGCTAAAAGGAATCGAGCTCGTATAAAGTTAAGACGTGAGCCTTCGGAAGTAAATCGTCAAGCTTACATTGTTTTAAGGAACCGCTGCAATAAAGCTTGCAGAGACGCAAGGCGCCAATACATACACCGCTCTATTGATGAGTGCCCACCCTCTAAATTATGGAGCTTCTTGAAATCGCTTGGTATTGGTAAAACAAAGATAAGCGCAACTGGGGTTTTAGATTTAAATACCATGAATCACCACTTCAGTGCTTCCCCCTTTCACCTAGATCCCCTAGTAAAGGAAAGATCCTTGGCTCTCCTGGCCAACACTCCATACCAGAAAGGCCCACTTTTCGAACTTACTAATATCTCTTCTCAAGACATTCTTGGAATTCTTAAGAAGATCAAAACGAAGGCCGTGGGTGACGATAATCTTAGCTTGGACATGCTTATGCTCGTGGCGGAACCCATAGCTCCTATCCTGGCACACATCATCAATTTTTCCTTCTCTTCAGGTGATTTTCCCTCTATTTGGAAATTAGCTAACGTCATACCTCTTCCCAAAGTAACTAGTCCTTCATCCATATCTGAATACCGTCCTATCTCCATCCTTCCAGTACTTTCCAAGGTTGTTGAACATTTTGTTAACAGACATCTCTCCTCTCACCTGAACAGAAACAACCTTCTCAATCCGTTTCAATCCGGGTTCCGCCCTGGGCATAGCACAGTGACTGCTCTGATTAGAGTCACCGACGATATTCGTTTTAATATAGATAATCAGAAAATCACCATGTTAGTCCTATTAGACTTTAGTAGCGCATTTAATACAGTCGACTTCGACATCCTGCTTGCCTTCCTTAAGCTTCTCAATGTGTCACCTACTGCTTTATCTTGGTTCCACAGCTACCTCTTTGGGAGGCATCAGCGGGTGCGAGTTGATGACAAAGTCTCTGATTGGTGTGAACTGTCTGCTGGTGTCCCCCAAGGAGGTGTGCTCTCTCCATTGCTGTTCTCCATTTTTATTAACAATATTACAAAGTCATTGAACTCATCCTACCACCTTTACGCCGATGATCTGCAAATTTATTCAGCGGCTAACCTTGAAGATTTTGAAGCTTTAGTAAGTCTCATTAACAAGGACTTAGATTCCATCTGTTCGTGGGCATCATCTTTTGGTCTTAAAGTAAACGCCAATAAATCGCAGGCAATCGTAATTGGAAGTCCTTACTATATCTCAAGATTGCCAGATCTGGTTTTGCCTACAATTTTCTTTGACGGAAATCCTATTCCTTTCACCACCACAGTTAAAGATCTAGGTATCACTTTAGACCAGACTCTTTCTTGGGCGCCACATATTGCGGAGGTTACTAAAAAGGTTTTTGCTTCGCTTCACTCCTTAAGGCGGCTTCAGAACTTTTTCCCTCTCCATACAAAATCAATGCTGGCTCGTTCGCTTCTACTCCCACTGCTCGACTACGGTGACACGGTATTTTGTGATGTCAATGAAGATCTGCTGGACAAGCTCGAGCGCTTACAGAATGCATGCATAAGATTTATTTTTGGGTTAAAGAAATATGATCATGTGACCTATTACCGTAATAAATTGAAGTGGCTTCCTATCCGACGTCGTAGAGATTTACATACTCTTTCCCTCCTATTTAATATACTTTTTACCTCTTCTTCTCCCCAGTACCTTTCGGGGCAATTTAAATTTTTGGCCGAAGGCAGTGGCCACCGTCTGCGGTCGAGTGCGAACGGTACGGAACGAAGGCTCATGAAACCAATGCTAGGTACTACAAGTTGAGAAGACGTTCGGCAAAATTTTCGGCGGGCGATTTAGTGTGGAAGCGCACTTATGTACAGAGTGACGCACAGAATTTTAGGATGGCGAAGCTCGCGCCGAAGTATATGAAGTGTAGGGTAAAGGCAGTTTTGTCGCCGTTAGTATACGAGTTGGAAACCGTAGACGGACACCCTATAGGCTCGTGGCACATTAAAGACCTAAAAGATAAGGTTACGACTGTCAATATGGTGAACAGCGCTCGTGCGGGCCGCAAGTATAGCTTGCCGTACGGTCGCTGTTAACTATATAACGGTATATAACAACAAAAGTGGTTGTAGTTTAGCTACAGTGTTAAATATTGCAAAGTCATATTTAATCACCAAATGTTAGGTCGTGGCGAACAGATATAGCTGTTTCACCACTTATTATGAAAGTTGACGAATGCAATGATTTGTAAGGGATGAATGAAAGGTGCGACACAACCACAGCTCAAAATTACAACTGGAGCGAAGTCTTTAATGTGAACATTTTGGCATATTGGCGATAACGGAAATTTTATTATGCGGTCTACGTGCATGTGTGGATTTGCGTTTCGGTATGAAAAAAAAAGGCGCTATTTTGTGGTTTTTTTTTTCCGCGTGTTGTTTTTTTGTTTGTGAGCACATTTGATGCACTTTGGAAGTGCAGTGCGGCAACACGGATTTTGGAGTCTTCGCTGGAGGAGGCCCAAACATTTTGGGACCTACTCAACCTACATGGTTGAGTACGTCAAACTGTAGTCGACTCAAGACGGAGGTTTGAGAGTTGAGACAATATTTTGTGGATCCGCTGCAGTGGATAATTGAGGTGTTATTTTGTGGGTAGGCAGGACGCTGCATACCAAGGATATCTCATATTAAGTAATGTAAATGTATTATGGAACATTCTCATCGGAATAGAATTTAGTGATTTATACCTCTTAGAGTTTATGCATGTACCTAAACCCAAGAGTGTGAGTATTTTGAATTTTAATTTGGCCCGGTCTAGCAGAGAATATTTTGAGTATGCTGAGCACCTGACCTGGCAGTTGGTTTAGCCTTTTCAACACAACAATTTAGTTGTGATGGGAAGGCTAAGGAACGATTACTGGATAGTTGGTTTGAATTAGATGTAGGTATTTTGGCGTATGCTTACATATTCTGGTGGTAAAGTTAATTTAAATCGTATGTTGTGTTGCGTGGGTTCGAGAATACAGGGTGTTGTTTGATTATTATTTGGTTAGTTATTGTTAAATTCAAAACTTAAGTTGTAGTGTTTCGGTAGATTTCGTTTGGTTGACTGATTAGTATCTCGAGTCCACCGCAAATATTTTGGTGTTTGTTTTGGGTTCTCCCATACTTGGTATGGTCGAGGTATATATTTTTTTTCTTTTGTTTTTTGTTGTGACTCTACATTTTGGATAAATCGCTGAGGACAGCGAGCAGTTTACCTTTGGTAAACTGCAACAGCGGGAAGAGGGGTATTGTAACGTTGTGATTTTGATAGTGTTGGGTTACTCAGTCGTGAGGTACCTCATTTGAACCCCTCATTCTGTTATTTTGACGCAGTACTTCACACCGGAAAAATGTCTTACTTCACTTCTCTTGAGCCCCTCTACTCATTCCTTCACTTCACTCATTCACGCTCATCGCATACAAAAAATACACACACTTCAAATTCTTCCAAATACTCAAACCGTCACACATCCATTCATTCATTCGCGGCACTCGCCCTCGCGCTCACCTCAATCAACACATTTGTCACCTCGCGCCTCAAAATCTCGCACGCCTCGAAAACTACGCACACCAAAATCACTACAAATCTTTCACTGCCTTTCAAAACTGCAAAATGAAACAAAGAGATACAGAGACTCAAAGGAGGGAGTGAAACAAAAGATCGAACCACATACCACTCGTCAAAAATACGTTACTTTAAAACACGACACAAAACAAAAGGTGTAAGCGCCGCATGATTTCATGCATCTTACGTCATTTTTGCCCGAGCATTGTATTTTTGCTAAGCTAATTTGGATTTAAAAGGCGATTAGGCGAGTAATTTTGACATAGAATTTTGAAAACTTCGTTGCATTGCTTTGCTATTATTTAGCTAACGCTAGGCACTCGATTTTTCGCATTGTCCGGTATAACGTGACCTCGAGGTTCACAACAACTACGACGTGCGATCAGGGAGCGCTCATAGACTGGATATATAAATATCGCTCGTTAAGCGATTGGAATTGTTGTGGAACTACTGTGTCACTGTCACTTCACTTTGAATTGACGTTACGTTACCGGGAGCGTTCACGAAACTAGCTAGTAAATATAATAATTTACACACAATATATTTCTTAAATTTTTAAATTATTACAGCGGCGGAGTATCAATTAAAACAGTGAAGTGACCATTTAATTTGAATTGCTATTAAAAGGTAAGTATAATTTGCTAAGTAAGAGTATGACACTGACAGTAGTGATAGTCTGACAGTTGACGTTGAGTTGAAGGTTGAAGAGCAAAGCAAGCAATAAATACTCAAAGCAAGCATTAACTAGAGCCCGCACACGTGTACCCCCGTATGGGATAGATATATAGATGCCCATAATCACTTCTACAGCATAAAACAGAACAATTTACCAATCTTTTCCTTAGCCGACACAACTTTCTAGGAAAACTAACAGCTCTTCTCGTAGCAATCACAGAAATTCTTGAAGAAATCGCGCATTATATCTGTTTGTTACCCTCCACTGCTAGAAGTAACGCGTGGAGGGTAATAGAAACTATGACAAGGACCAACGATAATAGCACCTCTCTGCCGTATCTATTGAAAGTGTAATAAGACCATCCCGTTCTATCTTGGTATTATTAGTTCCGTGTCAGATCTATTGGGTGGTATATCTATGAATAAATAACAATAAGTTGCCAAAAACAAAGTTTCTGTTTCGTTTCGTGATTTTGATTTGTGTTCAGAAAATTTAATAGTTTTCTACAAAAATAACAAAACAAGCATTTTGCTTATGCGCGCAAATGTGTGCTAATTTTATGTTGTTATTTGCATGTGGAACTGACGTGAAAAATGTTACCGCGCTAAATGTGTTTGGTATTTGTTTATTTTCATATTGATGTTAAGAAAACATGTGGTAAGTTAGTTATTGCTATGCATGCTGGTTTATGTCTAAATAGAAATAATGAAATAGGCAATGATTCTCTTCACTTCGACAGTTAATTGATTTCCTAAAACATTCAAGTTTTAGGTTGCTAGTGTTGATAATAGGTTTCAATTAGTAGGTAATTAAAATATTGTATTATAAGTTTGTAATGTAATACTATCAAATAACTGGGATTTAGGCCGAATGACTTACGATAGGTACTTATCTAACAAATTAAGCTGCTTTAGGGATAGGGATTATACATAGTACCTGGTCTGATTTGATTTATTCCTAAAAATCTAATGATTTGTTCCTAAATTAACTAATATATTGAAAATGTTAATATGTGATAAAATAAATGGATAGTAATAGTATATAACTGAAGAAATTACAGAACATTAAAAAAATTTTGTTGCCGATACGTTTTTTGAACAGTTAATGCTGAAAATAAGTTAGTGTACCTCACCTCATTTGAAGTAAGACATTGTACCACCTCATTTTTTTAAATGAGGTGCTCACTCAAACTCATTTTAAATTGATGTCCTACCCAACACTAGATTTTGATCACTCAATCTTTAATGCGTTTTGAAAGGTCTCTCAAATAGTTTCGTTTTCATAACTAGCAAGTATGTCTTGAACTGGCAACAATATGAATGACAATTAATTAACCAATCAAAACAAAAAGTAATTAGTGGGGTTGCTAATTAAAAATAAAGTAAATATTTATAAACTTACATGTATTTAGAATATTGGAATAAAACATGGTTATAAATAGCAACAATAGTCACAATATCAATAGAAAGAGACTCTTGATTTTTATGTCTAATATAAAGATAAATAATTAAATGGTTAATTAGTGTCATAATTAAATTTGGTTGGATGCTGACATCCCCAGCATCAGGTCGTATGGAGGTGACTTCCTTGATTGTTCCCAGAAGATAGGCTACTTTTTCGGTACAATATATAGCCAAGTCCATCGTCACATGTAGTGACTGTTTTTGATAAAAGGATAGCGGGGATCCTTGCCACGGAGGCAGAATAGCTGATGGATTGAAGTATTTGTCGCGGCTGCTTCTGCTGGTGGGGATTCCTGAGAGCAGGGAGGGAAGCCTGCAGCAATGAATTGGATACACGTTTCGTAGCTCCTGCTGCTGGCGGGGTGTATTTTATTGGTATCCATATTCATTATCCGTATCCACGTGGTCTTCTTTATAAGGCGGCGTCTCCCGCTTGCCTAATGGCCTTAAGCCACTTCAAATTTCCGGCTGCCGTGTGAGGCAGGGAAGGAGTCCACCGGCTGCAGCCCGGGGACCTATGGCGGTGTCGCGGTGAAGGGAAGCTGCCGGTGTTGTCTGGTGCAGGAGCCACATGTTGGTAGCTCAGTCAATGTCGCCTTGGAAGCTCCCGGGTCCCAGCGGTATGCGTGTGATCTGAGGTTGGTGGAATATTTCCTTTCCTGAAACATAGGGCCATAGTTAATTTAGAGAATCTGTGGTATGATGGCATTGAAACGGTAGGGATTAACACCTGCTAGGCACTGTGTAAAATAATATGTAACTTCAACGACCCAACTCTACCATTGAGCTTTAAGCTTGAATGTAAGGTAATTAATATTAATAGCATAAGATTGGTTTTACACAGTAAGCTTGTTGTTGTATACCTTTCGCTAAATAAAATATATGAGTCACAAGAAATACTAACCTTTTTATTCAGCACCAATTTAGAATACCCGAATTTGATGGATCTCTCTCTCTTTTAGTACCTTACTTTTGAATTTAGTTTTGTAACCATTAAGATATCATTAAGTACTGCGATAGGCATTTCCTCGTTTGTCATAGCCGGCCGTGGAAACAGCTTGTTACAATTTCGGGAAATCCCGGGAAATTTATTAGTAAAATTAAATTGAGTCCGCCTCCATACTAGTCAACATTGACGCGGCGTAGGCACTGAGCCCGAAGTTTAGGTATAATAGCTCCCGATTTTCCGATCCCTGCTCATTAGGTACCGCGTACTGCGTCGTCCCGTTTTTTTAGATTGATTTGAAAGGGATGGCACTACGATGTTGCTACTTTTTAATTTCTACTCTTTTTGGTGGCTCTGTACCTCCTTAGTCAAAACGAGAAGCGGCCCCTTCTATTTCGCTCTCTTTCGGCCTTACTTTGTTGCTGAAGAGTATACTCCAGTTTCAAATAAAAGACAAACGCATCTTCTTTCGTTGACGAGAGAAAGGGACGCAAATACAATCCTTGGATGCGTCCATCTACGAGAGTTTTCCTGTTACACACAAGATGACAGTGACACTAGGTTGATCGCCTTCATGACAAAAATTATGATTTGATATTGGCTACTTGGTGTAGAAAAATATTGCGTTAATCTGTGTTTGTATTATACAATAAAAAAAATCGCCTTTTACTCTTTGCCATGGGATTCCCGACGTCATGTCATAACAAATAAAATGGTGGCCATAGTCAAAGACAAACCTTCTAGCTACTACTGTAAATGTGACAGATAAACACAACAGCAATACCATCGCAATAGAGCCGCAATACAATCGCAATAGAGCCGCAATACCATCGCAATAGAGGTGACATATCTCAGTGTTACACTTAGTCAAGTCGAATAGGGGTCCTGGCTACAGGCTAATATAGATGAATTATCGAGAGCGTGGAATTGCATATGTAGTAGTATTGTTTGTTTACAGGCATTCTATATTTGAATCCGCACACAAAGAGGCACAACACGGTACAACCACTACATATGCAATTCCACGCTCTCGATAATTCAACTATACTAAAAGACTCAAGAGTCAAGATGTAAATCCGCTTCTATTACAAAACTGATTATGCGCTAAATACTCCTCTCTCATTTTTGTTGTAATAAAACACGTTCCTTCAGTTGTATATTTATTTTTATACTGACAGATTTGTTTTAACAGAACAACCATAGTAACTAAGAATAGGATGATGTAGGAAGGTTAGTCTATGCTATATGAGCTGAATCCTACCTATTTCTAACACTCCCACTAGGTAGGATAGAGCAGAGAACACAACACAATGTTAGACACAAACAAATAAACGTTTAAAATAAAAAATAGTGACTTCCACTGTAGCTTTCCACAGTTGTTCCATTATAAGGAAAATTAAAATGCCCTCCCACTGAGTGGCAATGTTCACACCAATATTTTATTTTTGAAAATTACAAATTTGTCTTTTGGCAGGGGTTTCGTCAAACCATCTGCAAGTTGGTCATTCGTGTTGACATATGTGACTGTTATATCTCCAGCCTCGTACCGTTCACGTACGTAGTGATATCGTACGTCAATGTGTTTGGTGCGCTTGTGAAACTCTGGGTTTTTAACAAGTTTTATAGCGCTCTGGTTGTCAACGTGTATATTCACAGGTTTTCCCTTTAAACTGTCATCAATTTGGGTCAGAAATTGTCGAATCCACATGGCTTCCTTTGTAGCATCACATAAAGCCATGTACTCTGATTCTGTAGTTGAAAGCGCGACTGAGGGCTGTCGACGGCTGCTCCAAGTAATTGGCCCGCCATTCATCAGAAACAGGTACCCTGTCGTCGATCTTCTAGATTCTGGGTCTGTAGCATAATCAGCGTCAGTGAACCCAATAAGGTGTTCTACACCACTGCCACTGTACAGTAAACCAAGTTGTGGAGTACCTGCTAGGTAGCGCATTATTCTCTTTACAAGATGCCAGTGTGATGCAGTATAGTTTGCTAAAAATCTACTAGCAACTCCCACAGCATAAGAAATATCAGGTCTAGTGGTAGTTGCGAGGTATATCAGACACCCGACAGCTTCTCTATATGGTATATTCTTGTCAATATCGTCGCAGATTGCAACTGTATTGTTTTCGATTGGGGTGCTCGCTGACTTAGCATCACTCATGTTAAACCGTTTTAACATATTTTTCACGTAGCTACCTTGATGAATAAGTATAGTACCGTTTTCGTTATTCCTCCGTATTTCGAGCCCAACAAAGTGTTTCGGGGTTTCTTCGACAGTTATTTCAAATTCCTTTTTGAAAAGATTAAGGAATAATGCAAGTGTACATTTTTTCTTAGAAAACAAAAGTCCATCATCGACGTATATTATTAGTATGACTTTTTCATGATCTAGTAGTCCCACATAGACACACGTGTCGGCTTGTATACTTTCAAAACCAATTTTCTTTAAGAATTCATCAAGTTTTCGATTCCAGCACCTTGGTGCCTGTTTAAGTCCATAGAGAGAACGTTTTAATTTACATACTTTATTCATTTCTACGTCAAGTCCTTGTGGTGGCAGCATATATATTTCTTCGTCTAAATTTCCGTGTAAAAACGCCGTCTTCACATCGAACTGTGTCATTTCATACTTTTTGTCAGCACAAACTGCAAGTAAAATTCTTATTGAGTCGTACCTGGTCGTTGGGGAAAAAGTCTCATAGTAGTCAATTCCGGGCTTCTGGTCAAAACCTCTTGCAACAAGCCGTGCTTTATAGCGTAAAACTGATCCATCTGGATTTAGTTTCATTTTAAATACCCACTTGGACGTTATTGGTTTCTTTCCGTCTGGTAGCTCTGTAATTTCCCAGGTTTTATTTTGGTTTAATGATTTTAGCTCTTCTTGTATAGCACATTTCCATTTATCTACTTCAACGCTTTTCATTGCCTCTTCATATGTACTTGGTTCTTCAGAGGTAATATTCGCTTCATATCGAGTTGGTGCTTTAAGGGTCTCTCTAGGTCTTAACATTCTTGCCTCAGTTACGTTTTCTCCAGGTGTTGCTTGTTCACAATCAAAGAAAGTGTCTGTTTGGTTACGACCTTCGCTCGTTGAGGCTTGTTCGGTGCTATTATTGCCTTCCATTTGAACCGCGTTTCGGTTTTCGATTAAATGATTCTGCTCAACGTTATCGTGTATTATAAATTGTAATGGTACATCATGATTTCCTCCCTCACCGGAGAATGACGATTCATTGAAGAGAACATTATGCGAAATATGTACTTTCTTGGCAATAGGGTCATAAAGTCGATAGTTGGTCGAATTCCCGTCATAACCAACAAATACTAACTTTTTGCTCTTCGCGTCAAGTTTTCGTCTTAACTGGTTTGGTACATGCATGTATGCGTCACAACCAAAAATTTTTGTATGATTCAAATACGCTTTCTCTCCCGTCCACTCCTGATAAGGAGTTGAATTAGGCGTTTGTTTTGTTGGAGTTCTGTTTAGCACGTATATGGCACAATTGACAGCTTCGGCCCAAAGATAATTGGGGCGCTTAGAATTTTGAAGCATCGTCCGCGCTGATTCCATAATAGTCCTCATGTCGCGTTCAGCACGTGGATTTTGTTCTGGTGTGTATGGTGCGGTTGTTTCCATAGATATTCCAAAGTTACTTAAAAATGCTTTAAATTCAGTATTGCAGTATTCTCCGCCACAGTCAGTGTGTAATACTCTAATAGGACGTCCAAATTTATTATGAATTAATCGCAACAATTCCTTGAAGTTTTCCAAGACATCACACTTGTGTTTTATGAAGAATACAACTCGATACCCTGTACACGCGTCTTTGAACAAGACAAAGTATTTAAAACCAGAAATCGACGGTGTCGATATAGGCCCGCATACGTCTGAGTAAATAACTTCACCGGGTCTACAGACCCTCTTCTCTGTATCTAATTTTGCATGAAATGGGAGCCGATGTTGCTTTCCATAGGCACATGCCTCACAAAAAAAATCTTTAAAATCATTTTGAGAAATTTCTTGTAATGCTCCATTGTTTATCAATATCAAATAGTTAATGTTTATATGTGCGAGTCTGTCATGCCAAAGTTTCAAACTACTGTCAGATGTGACAGTATTGGCATCGCCAGTCAGAATTTCATGCACAGCGGTTTTAAACAGTAGTCTGTACAGGTTGTTAGGTTGTTTGTGTGCATAGGCCACTAACCTTTTTTCGGCGTCCAATATATATGCATGCCATTTATCTTTATTAATAGAATAGCCTTTTTCTGTTAAAAGGCCTTCAGAAAACAAGTTTTTCTTTAAATTCGGGATATACAGTACATCATTTATTTCAGATTCATACCACCGATTGTTAAGCATCTTCTTGATATAGACGGTTCCTACTCCTTTAACGGTCAGCTCTGAATCGTCTCTGAGTCGCACTGATGTGGTTGAAGACTCTTCGAGTTTCTTGAAAAAGTCCAGTCTGCTGGTCATGTGGGAAGAAGCCCCGCTATCTAAGTACCAGATATCATTGTCATTGGCTTCGAAATGTTGTGTAAAGGTTTTAACCATGAATGCAGAATACGTCATATTTGCTCCCGAGTTTGTTTTGTTAAGACTTCTTTTTCGCGAGAAGCAATTTTTCGCTATATGCCCTGGCTTTTGGCAAAAATAACAAATTGGGGGTTTTGCATAAGGTCTTCTTTCAGGATATGCGTTCCTACTAACAGTGGCCAAGGCAATAGGATCAGCAGGGTCATTATTGCCAAGGCTAGATTCTTCGTCCAAAAGCCTTGAGGTTAAATTAGCTATAGTTTGTTTCGAAGCATCCATCGATAGCCATGCTTGTCTCACGTTCCTATACTTTGTTGGAAGGCTGCTAAGTATTTTCGTAATAATTGCCGCGTCACTTATGTTGTCTCCGGCTTCTTTTATTTGTTTGGCCAGTGATTCAACTTTTGAGATGTGTTGAGCAATGCCATCTTGTTCTTTCATCTTATAAGTGTAAAATCGTTCGTGGAGAGTCATTTTATTAAACTCAGATTTCTGAGCGTAGATGGTATCGAATTTTTCTATTATCTGTCTCGCTGATGTGCAATTTTCAATAAGAACCATCTGTTCATATGTCAGAGATGATGTGATGATAAACATTGCGGCCGCATCTTGCCGCTCTCGCTGGTCCGCTGCCGCAGTGGCCTCCCCAGCATCGCCAGCGCTGGTACTTGCGCCAGCCGATCCACTTCCTCCACTTTCTATAAAATGCCCCAATCCTTTCGCTTTTAAAGCATATTTCAACTGAAACTTTCATTGTAGGTAGTTTTCTGCACTGAACTTCTGCAGCATGCCAATACCACTTATTTCTTTATCCATTATTTTATAGGTGCACGCCCATAACCGTTGTAATAAAACACGTTCCTTCAGTTGTATATTTATTTTTATACTGACAGATTTGTTTTAACAGAACAACCATAGTAACTAAGAATAGGATGATGTAGGAAGGTTAGTCTATGCTATATGAGCTGAATCCTACCTATTTCTAACAATTTTGTCATAGGTTGGCTGGAAGAGATCCCTTTTAGGGATAAGCTCGCCTTTGTGCACATCTTTTTTGTATTTTACTAATGTTTTAATGTTATACTTGTTTATATGCAATACAGTGATACATACATACATACGTACATAATGGCTTACGAACCTTAGATAAACACAAACCAGAACAAGAGCGCTCTTTAATTACCCATACTTGTTATGAATCAATAGTTCAAGTTACTCTGGCTCTACGAAAACATGATTCGGCTGTGCTCAGGCTCACACAGGCAATCAAATTAACTGTAGCTCCGTGGTTGAGGAGGCCCGCTATAAGTATTGAAACGAGAACACGGCGACACAAGTCACAGTAGTTAGTAATCTGTACAGTAGGTAGTAAATACTCTATAATTTTAGAGAGAAACTACTGATGAATTGATGATAAAACTACATTAGGTATCTGACAGTTTAATTAATTAATTTAATTTAGTTATTGTAACATCGCTTATTTATTTAATTTTTCTTGACATGTCTCCATTAAGTGAATTATAATTATCATTCCTGTATCTTAATTTTAATAGAATGTTATGTTTCAAAGCTTTCTATGAGCCATGTTTGCTTGAAATAAAGATATATAATAATAAATTTGTAGTTGACAATTTTATATACTAATTTTAAATACAAACAAATAAAAATATATACCTATACAATTTTAAATTTATATATGAATATATTTTTGCAATATGTTTAAAATTTTAGTTTATCATATCAGGTTCATTCAAAATGATGACACCAAAATTGACATAAAAATTCGATACCTTTATAAGTTTTACCGCTTAATAGTCGTACCGTTCGATTGTTCTTATTTTATATTTCTGAAGTGTTATGTAATACAAGAAATGCATTCTGGTATTCGACAAGCATAAGGTAAACCCACGCTAGAGCATGCATTGCGTTCCTACTATCATAAAAAGATCATAACATAACATGACTCATGTAAGATCGAAGAAGTACCTACTGTTTTATTATCGAACGAGCGGAACGTAAGCGAAGATCGTTCTTACAAACAACAGCTGTCACCTGGCTACTGGGACGTCTCGGCATTTGGATGGCTTTTTGATTTAGATAGTTTGTCCGACGATAACTTTAGTAACGATTTTCCGACCTTTATGAAATTTGTTGGAGTTGTAGCAGAGACCAACAAAATTTGCGAGTTCGTATATGAGCTGGATTGAGACGGGGGTTCTGAAGTTAGAAGGCCTAAAAAGGTTTTGTAAAGGGTTCCTGTTACATTGGTCATCTAATTTGCTACTTTAACGAGCAAGTATGGTAGCGAGTTTGGTATCAAACGAAAGGTATTGATTAACACTCTCGTCAAATCTTTATTAACTGCTTACTGTTTCATAACAATTAGCAACATAAAATTGATTTCAAAAATATTTTCAATTATATTTTGATTTTGGTGTAAATATTTTGACAACTGACTTTTTTTAAAATTTATTATAGGTTTGGCTGCTAGGGCCATCAGCATACTGACATTTACACATTATTTAGAGAGAGTTACCATAGACGCATAATGATGGTGACCGAAACCTATATAGGTGGTCCACAGATGAGAACGACATGTCAAAGCAACAGAGTGAGAGGCATGTGAGAGGTGGATTTAAATTTAGATGAGACAAAAACTGTCAAATCTGAAGCGATTTCGTCGCGGTAAAATTTTGCGCATCAACCGCACCATTTAATATGGACGTTTAATTTCACCCTGATGGTTAGTTGAGAAAAAAATACCCGATACCTATTTTTGGTATTTGTAGTAATTCTACTATTGCACATTTAGGGCGAAACACAAGATACGCGAGTTCATAGTTCGGGGCGAACTACTAGTTTAAACTGTGGCGACATGACGTCGGCGGCGGCGCCTGAGTCTCGACCTCTCGACGCGTTGCATCGCAACCAAGGTCAAATCCGTTCTCGACGAAAATTTTCGGTGAATAATGTAACAACAAATCTTCCTTTTATGTAATATTTATTGATCGGTTAATTTATGTTTATGTATATTCAGACCTGTTAACTCATTATTTATGTTTTCTAATAAATATTAGTGTACTCTTTGTATCAGATGACGTAATTTGGGGTCAAAATCGTCACCTTTGAACCGGTCTGCCGAGCACTTCCGGCCATGCAGGAACTGGCAGACTTGGTTTTTCTGTACCTACATATAAATTCCTATTTGCTGCCACTAGTCTCATCTTTGTATCAGATGACGTAAATTTGGAGCAAAAATGGTCACATTTGAACCAGTCTGCCGGGTACTTCCGGCCATGCAGGAACTGGCAGACTGGGTTTTTCTATACCTACATATAAATTCCTATTTGCTGCCACTAGTCTCATCTTTGTATCAGATGACGTAAATTTGGAGTAAAAATGGTCACCTTTGAACCAGTCTGCCGAGCACTTCCGGCCATGCAGGAACTGGCAGACTGGGTTTTTCTGTACCTACATATAAATTGCTATCTGCTGCCACTGGTGTCATATTTGTATCAGATGACGTAAATACCGTCCTTTTTTTACACCGGAAGTGGTACATTTTTTCGTGCTTTCGGCCAATTCTAATTTTTTTTACTATTTTTCCGGAACTCAGCATCACTTTTATGATCGTGTGCCATGGGGCTTTTCTTTGTATCACGTTACGTAGCAGATCATACGCCCGCCGCCCGTACTATAGGCTAAGAGGCCGTTAAAAATATTGCTAACTAGCTATGCCCGCGGCTTTGTCCGCGTGTGTATAGGCGGTTTGGTATTTCGATTTACTATTTCCTGCCAATATTCTAAAACGGTTTACTAATGTTTCAACAAAAATTATTTAGCAAATTCTTAACTTCCCGAACTACGTATCCCATATTTTTATTTGGTCTAATTACTATTTCCCAACTCAACGTTTAGCACTGATATCATTTCCCAACTAATGATTTGATAAATTATTGTTAGACAAATTATTACCTGGGATTTTTTAAAGATGTCAATTATGTTTTCGTCAAACGCATACCTTATTGTATTGTATATAACCCTAACCTACCTATCTCTGGGAACAGTTTCGTTTTTAGGGTCATAAAAAAATAACCCTAACCTACCTATCTCTGGGAGCAGTTTCGTTTTTAGGGTCATAAAAAAATAACCCTAACCTACCTATCTCTGGGAGCAGTTTTGTTTTTAGGGTCATAAAAAATAAATAATCCTAACCTACCTATCACTGCGAGCAGTTTCGTTTTTAGGGTCATAAAAAAATAACCCTAACCCACCTATCTCTGGGAGCAGTTTCGGTTTTAGTCATAAAAAAATAACCCTAACCTACCTATCTCTGGGAGCAGCACTAATTGCTACACAATTATTTACCACATAAACTTTGATAATATGCTATTTGCCTTAGCAAATCATTTGCTACACAATTATTTACCACATAAAACTTTGACGTAATAAAATCTTGGAATATAAAAATTTTGCGAAATAAAAAAAATACGAAGTAAAATTATGCCAAGGATTGGTTTGCGAAACTAAACTGCGGCGAAAAGTTGTTTGCTAAATATTACTTGGCAAAAAGGCAGTAGGTACAGCTCTAAAACTTACGCTTTCTACTATTTCACGTAGAAAAACTACTTAAATTAAATTTGGTACTGAATAATTGTATCGTGATAACGTAAGTAAATCACTAAAATGCAGAGCAACTAAACGTACAAATGCTAATTAATGGCCGCGAGTTCCTGTTGCAAAACGTGCTTCGAACTGGGGGCTGAACGCTGTATGGTAAGCGTGTCATAAAAGACGTAGGTAAATAAGACGTAACGTGTAATATCCACGCTTGGAGCGTAGCAGCGAAAATTTCTTCTGCAGCAGCAGAACAGGGCTGGGTATATCTCCATGGTCGAGTGTCATAGCGAACCCAAGGGTGAGCGGCAATGTATGGGAAGGCTAAATGCCAAGTAGTAGGACGACGCAGCGAGAATTGTTTCACAGCAGGAGCCTGAAAGGGACCGGACAAAACTCAATTATCAAGTGTCTTAGCGCCGGAGGCCTGAGGGATCCGCAATGTTTGAGAAGGCCAAAGACCGAATACCACATAGAGCCCAGGTCCGGAACGTCGTCGCACATTTCACACGTCGTCGCGCAGAATTTCTTCAGCAGCAGAATGGCAGCGCCAGCTATAAACTAAAAAGTCAAGTGTCTTAGCAAACCCGAGAGCAAAAGGCCCAAAGGAGCGGCAATATATTGGAAGTACAAATGCCAAGTATCGCATAGTGCCCAAGCACGGAACGTTGCAGCGAGAATTGCTTCAGCAGCAGCATGAAAGGGGCTGGACAATAAATACTCAATGGTAAAGTGTCTTAGCGAACCCGAGGGCTAAAGGCCCGAGGGTGAGCGGCAATATATGCGAAGGCCAAAACCACATAGGGCCCAGGTCCGGAACATGGGAAGGTCAAATTCCAAATACTCAGGCACGGAACGTTGCAGCAAGAATTTCTTCAGCAGCAGCATGAAAGGGACCGGACAAAACTCAATTCTCAAGGGTCTTAGCAATGTATGCGAAGACCTAATGCCAATTTCCAAGTACCATATAGGGCCCAGGCACGGAACATCGCAGCGAGAATTGCTTCAGAAGCATGATAGGAACCGGACAAAACTCATGGTCAAGTATTAAGAATAAGGCCATAGTCGGGTCTCCATAGTAAGTTGGCCCTTTGATTATTTTGGTTGAGTTTTTTTTTTGTAAGTACCTCTTATACTGAAGGATATTTATGCTGAGTATCAACATCCTACTAGTAACAGTTTTTGACATATGATTTTTTTTACTTTTTTCTTTAATGTTTTGTTTTTCGGTATGTATTCACGCGATTTGCATCAAATTTTAAAATTGTGTTCCTTATTTATGTCTGCTTCCATATTCAAAAAACGAATGCCAGTTGTGATGTAAAAAAAAGAAATAAAGTAAAATAAAACAATTAAATATATTTTTTATGTAGCGGTGAAGTAGTGACACCTCTAATTTTTTTTCTAGTTATAGTCTATACATTGACCTATTACTTCTCTTAGTATCAAAATTTTCTAAGTGGTACTTCCTGTCAAAAAATTGCAATATGTGTGGTCATGGTTTGTACCTACTCAATCGGTGCTTTTCAATGCAGTATACAAACTCTTCGATTATGTTTGCGTTTTCTTATCAGGTTGTCGTATTTAAGAGTAAAATACCAATGACAACTTAATGTCACCTATTAACTTCAAGCTATGTTTGTTTGTCGAGTCTTAATAGTTTTTACTAGAGCGAGTAGAAGGAAAGCGCCGGAACCAGCCCCGCCCTAGCCCGCCCTAGTCCGCCCTAGCCTGCCGCCCGCCCAAACCCGTGTGCCCGTATGTTCAAACCTAAAAAAAAAAAAAAAAAAAAAAATACCGGGTCACTTAGAACGTTTGCGCTATGTCTCCACACTGTCAAAACACTCCTTGTACGACTTCTGTGGCTCTCTACATGCACAAAGCACGCTTAATTACACCCCAATAAAACCCTTCGCTCGCATCTCTATTGTCTTATTGTGTTGTGCCTTCGACTCCCGACTCCCATTGTTCTCGGAGCACGGGTTCAGGACCATAATAAAACCCTTACCTTGCGACTTACGTTTGCCTTTCTCTTTTCGTGATAGTACTATAGGTATTTTAATCAGGTACAGATATAGCTCTGGAATAATCTAGACTATTCATAGGTATACGTATTAGGTCATACAGGGTTTCCATACCTACACTTTTTTACTATGTGTACAGTTTTCGTTTCATACAACCCTTACCTTGCGACCTTGCGTGTGCTATAGGTATTTTAATCACGTACAGATATAGCTCTGGAATTATCCAAACTGGAATGGTATTCTCGCTCCAGTAGTTGTCCTTATATCTATTTCTATAGTATCGAATTCTCTTCGTAATACGGGTACGTAATGAGCAGGTGAGAAAATATGTGTTTTGTAAGCACCATAGATAAATTTAGTAGGATCTAATGGTATTATTCTCAGTAATGATGTAATAACATCCCCCACTACTTGTGGATGAATGATATCAGTATAAACGAAGATTTGTGAGGGTAAACCTAAGTATAAATTTGCAGGATGTTTTCCAATTGACATTTCTTTTAAATTTGATCTCGGTCGAAAACCTAATTGTAAACTTAATATGGGTGTTGTTGTGACTGAGACTATTTCTTTATCTGTTGATACCCCCACCATTTTTGTAATTTTGTCATATCTAAACTTAACTTTGCTTTTTAGTTGTGGGTTTTCATTGAATGCATCAAGAAAATGATCAATACTATCATACGAAGTAGCTGGTATGTGAGTTTTTGCATCAACAATTTTATCTGTCTTGTCTGCAGGTCCTCGAATTTTCCTTTTAATATAAATTGTATTTTCATGTTCTTGAACATTATACATGGAACATGGGTATTGGAATTCTACTAAACCCACGACCCATTCTCCTTCCAGTTTAATGGTTTTCGGTAATTTTGTTAAAAAATGCGCAGTGGTATTATCAGTGTAATAATCTGATGAGCTATTACTCAATAAAGTTAAGTAAAAACTGTTTTCACTCATATTGTTTCTAGGCTTGAAGACGGTATCCAGGAGTTAAATTTATTAGGATAACCTCGCCACTTCACGAACAATTCCTTTCTGCCACCAATACGGCGCGAGCGTATTATTTTATCAATTTTATATTTGATGGAGGGGTGATGGGTCACTTTTTGTAATTCTTTGGTATAAAATGTACCAATTATTGGTTCGCCTTCCAAATCTTTTAAAGTATAAACAATCCACGGAGACCTATTGATAACTGAATCAATGACAAATATTTCATCACTCCAATTTGTTTCATAACCCTTTTGGAATATATGTTTATATTTAGTTATCCTAACATGATCACCTACATTTAACTTTGCAATTTCTAAAGACGGTTGTTTATATTTTTTTCTTTCATATAAGTTACACCAAACAGTTCTTATATTACTAGAGTTAACATCAACTGGACACATTTTAATGCTGGAATGATAGGTATGGTTATATGAATAAAGTAGGTCTTGTAATATACTGGTGTAATTGTAAGTGTTATTATGAGTGAAATAACGCCACATTTTAGTTTTAAGAGTCCTTTGAAACCTTTCAACTATACTAGCTTTAATGTCGGGGTTATTAGTAGTATAATAATTTATGTTCTTACTTGTAAAATAATCTCTTACCACCTTTGAAACGAATTCTGTACCCTTATCAGATTGAATATGTCTAGGGGTTGCATTTGCTTCCGCGAATATGCTTTCAAAACATGTTTTAACCGTCTCAGAATCCTTCTTTTTCATAGCTCTCGCAAATGCATATTTACTAAATACATCAATGACACAAAGAATATATTTATAACCATCGTTGTATTGACTATAAGTACGCATATCACTTAAATCAGCTTGCCATAGTTCATTGTAGTTAGACAGGATGTATTTGTTACGCGAAAAACGTTTATGAACAGGTTTATGTAGAGTGTACGCTTCTTGGGATTGCAACCATTTTTTCACTTCCCCTCTATTCATTTGACCTTTCATTTCCTTTGCAAGATTATTTAAACTACTATATCCAGCTGGGTTTGATACATCGTAGTATATTCTATTTATGTCTAATAAGGAGTCCATTTCTCCCAATCAACTTTCTTTTGAGATCTTGTTTTTTGTTTGGTAGATAGAGGAGTAGATGCGTTTTTTTCTGTTATTGATAAGTTTTGAGCGCTAATAGAAGCTTGCGACGTGTTTGATTCAGCAGATTTAAGTTTATTAATAAAATCTAACGTTGAGGGGTTACCAATACATGACACTGGGACTTTTATCTCATTTAAAAGACAAGCGAAATCCTCCCATCCAACTGGTTTTGAGCGTTTAAGCGGTCTAAGCACATCGCCTACCAAATCAAGAATATTACTGTTTGGTATTGTTTGATTATTTATAACTACTTCACCGTTCTCCTTCCACCAAATTTTAGGTCTATTTACAATAATGTTTTGCAGTAGCGTCTGAGTTTTTACCCTGTAAGATTTAGGTATAACATCTATAATATAGGATGGAGAATATTGCTTAGGTAATTCAACCCTTGATCCAACATGAGGTGTTGTATAAACATCTTTTTCAGATTCAGGTAAATTCAGGTTTCCGCTTAAGTCCTGAGTAAATGATTCATCTTTTTGGGTATTATCCATTTTTTTAACGTCTTCCTCCTTTTTGTTAACTTTCGAAAAGACGTTGTAGTTCTCGTTAGTAAGGTGGTTCACTTCATCCATCACTATCGGTAATTTAAATGGTCTTCTATCTGCCTCAGCAAAATGTAAAAATCGTTGTAGTGCTTGAGAATATAATGTCCACTTTTCACGATCATTTATTTTCCTTCTAAGAATTTTTTGCATTTCTCCATCTAGACGGGATGATGAATTTTCAGCCTGGTGTTCACTTTTTTTAAGTCTTTCAATAAATTCAGGTTCAACTAACAACATTTTCTTTGTATTCTCCATTGTATCTAAGATAAAGAGCTTACCAAAGCACTTAAAACGGCACCTAAAATGATTGGTAAAAATGCACCCCCCTTCTGAATGATAACGGTTTTTCTAAGCTTATTTTTGCCTTTTGATATTAATTTTCGTAATATATCCTTATATTTTTTTAATTTAGATTTTTCTTTGTTATCTAAAGGAATTTTCCCCTTTAGAACGTTATAGATACATTCACAAATGATATTGATTTCCTCATCATCACAGGATTTAAGCAAAGCTGTGCGATATTTTGGTTTTAGTAACTTTAGTGCTTCTAGTAAATGTTTATAGGTGCTCACCCTCGAATGCATCATTTAGAACTGACTAAAACTTGATGATCCGTGTTATATTTAAATCCTTTCTTTGGAATATACACTGTGCAATGGCCATCAAATGGAAATATTTTAGTTTTAAAACGACACATATCATCTGTATTTTGTTTTAGGTCAATCATGAGATAGCCGTGAGCATTTTTAGTAGCATCTTTGTAGGCTTCATCAACGAACTTTGAGTTTTCTGGGTATACTTGTCGAGACAAATGACGTATTTGTGTTTTATCCCTAGGATTCTTAAAAAACACTAAATAACTTGTATTCAAAGACATATCACGTTGACCTTTACCCTGGTGAAATATGTTTTGTGTAATATAAAACAGACTTAAATTTCTGTGGTGGCTGCCTTTTGTAAAAATATCCACAAGACGTCCACCTGATTCCCTCATTAAATCATCTATTATAATTAGTTTGGGTTTAAGTCCATCAAACATGGACATATCAGGTATTCCTTGATTATAAATCACATTTACTAGATTGTATAGGGGTTGCATTTCATCATAGCACCAAATCACTTCATCAAACTCAACATTACATATTTCTTTGGAATGTTCAATAAAACTAGTAACGAATTTTGTTTTACCACAACCACTCGGACCAGCTACAATGGTAGTGAAAGGATGGTAAAAATGAATCATTTTTTGATTAACGTGAGAAGGGTGTTGCTAAGAAAACGATTTGAAATCAAATGACAAATTACTCGTTGATTTCTTCTTTTAAAGAAGTACATTTATTAAAAAGACACACAAAACAAATTTTAATTGTTACAAGATTTTCCTTATCATTTAATACATTTATTTTATTATTACTAAACTAACCTATAAAATTTACAAAAATAATAATATACACATTACACAAAAATAGACACTTTATTGGATGTTTTGTGTAAATGAAATACAATTCAAAGTACATCGTGAGGAATTTTATAATGACCCCACGCAAGAGTATCAATAGAATTTTCTAATATATATCGTTTCGTGTCATTACGGGAAAGCGTTATTTTGGTAATTTTTTGTGTGAATAGAATATGTTTAATTGATTTGAAACGCAACATTGTATCATATTTAATTTTTTTCTTAAATAAACATTTTTTAAAGCTATCGAGATTATATGTTTCCGTTACACATTTATTGACACCTTTAGCTTTAGCTTTAATGTCCTTATTTTGTACATCTATGGCATACATTTTTGAGCATAAACCAATGAATTCTTTAAATATTTCTCCATTGTTTTCATCCTTAAAAAAACCCAATTGTTTTTTATTGACCAGAGGGAAGCCATACACGTTGTTCTCTGGGTATTCAGATGTATCAAAATATAAATTTAGTTCCGATTTTATATCATTGAAAAAGTCTTCGGTGTATATTTGATAAAGCAAACTATCAGTATCTGTGTAAAGCAATTTTAGATTATTGTGATATTTGGTTTTCATATAATTGTAATGAAATTGATACATTAAAGTTTTAGACAGATCTAAAATGCAAAAACCAAGGTAGATTGGTTTGTTGTAAAAAACTTTAGTTTTTTTTAATTGAACAGCTACTAAGTCATTCGAAAAAACAGATAAACTATGGAATTCAGGCTTCGCAATCAGAGATTGAACTCCTTGAGATTTACCACGATGTTCCCAGTGATTTAATAATTTGATGTTAACTCGCTTCATTACGTTTTCCATAGTTTTGCCAAACACTGAATTGTTCATTAACTTATAAAAATCTTTTTCGAATTCAGAAGACGCTTGGGATCGCATGTAGGTGTTTAAATCTATGTAATTCTTCATCCATGGTGACTGCTCAAATTGTAATATTCTATGGATTTTAAGTAATTTTAAACCGTTTTGTATACACTGTTTGAGATTTCTGTAATGAATTACATAGTTGGTTTTCTTGTTTAGATTTGGTATCAATTTTTTCTCTTTAGAATTACCTAAACACACGTTTTCGGGGCAGAATGGTAGATCTGAATGTGAATCATGTAATTTTTCAGGGTATTCAATGTCTACTTCTAAAATAAATCCATGATCAGCGTCATCCGCAATATTAAAATTCGTCTCTACATCCACCCATTCAAATCTACCTGTAGGAAGAAATTGGGACATTGCCCACCCATACAAGTTATTTGCATCTAAATATACGAGAAAAGAAGACGGTTCGTTTGGTTCATAGTCCGACATATATTTATTGTTAGCCTTTGCATGCCTGTGACTGCATTGAGATATACCCCCTCGAATATTTTTAGCTATGAAAGTTATTTTATCAATATCCGTTAAAAGTTCAAGTTTTACTTTTGTAACTTTTAACATGGCATCCCAACTTAATCCTGGGGCGGTGTAATAATGAGCTGGATCCAAACCATAGGTCTTAAGACAAACATTTCTAAAATTTTCAAATATATCAGTTAGTAACAAAACATCTGTTTTCAAATATAAATCTGAATAGTCCCCCATATTTTGACAATGAAAGTGATTCCACACATCCAAAGCATGTTCATAATCTTGATCTGAAATGTGGTTATTAGTCAGAGAACTATAAAATTCATCCTTAGGAGGAAGAGCGGTCAGGTTTAAACAATCAAATGATGTCATGTATTCATATGGATAAACGCCCTTACGTATCAAGCGCTTATGGTCTTCTTCACTTGGAAAATTTAATTTTAGTTCGTGGAATTGGTTTGTTGTTAAGTTTTTAGCTAATTTTTCAAGACTACTAGACATGAATTTAAGAGAATCGACAAATCTTAATTTCACTGTACGGTTATTCACTTTTAACATTTTTGAAAAGGAAATATATTTTTCTTTGTTCTGTGGGATTATTTCTATATCACCATCCTCAAAATTAAGTCCATGTACTATAAAATGACTGTCATAATTACTTAGGTTATGAAAAAACACCGGTACAAAGTTTTGGGGCCTGTACTTTTCATTGCAGAGTGAATGTGCAACACCTTCATAAACTCCGGTATGCCAATTATAGGAAACACAGGAATCTTCATTTAAACACGTATTACAAATAAAGCAGGTGTTGCTTTGTGCAATGTGTTCTTTGTTTAGACTTGTTAGGGGTAAAGGGGGCTTCGAAAATGTATTCTTTTTACAGATACTCTCTAGATCATTTTTAATATATTTCATAAATGTTTCACCACACTTCTCCCCTTTATATGTTCTGTAAATTGATAACTTGTTATCATATACACATTTAATATAGTACCCAAAACTATATACTTGATGTTTTTGAATGTTAGTGGTTGAAGAACGCATGTCTATACGTCTTTTTTTACGTTTGATTTTATCAGCTACTGAATCATCATCATCTTCATAATCTTTATCACTGTCGGATGATGGGGGGTGACTGTTATCATTAGTGCACTGTTCTTTAAATTGTTCTGGGTGAATAGGATTTAAAAATGCCTCAAAATCCGCGTACACAACAAAAGGAACCCGTAATTTACGCTCGTAATTATTGAAATTGAGTTGATTAGAAGAAGTCATTTCATCAAACCAATCTTTCTTTTTGTCCTCTTCAGTGGGTAAATTGGTACATATATGAAAACAATCGTTCTTTTGATGCTTTACTAAATTCTGATTAGAAGAAAAGTTTGTTAGACAACCATCACATAAATGAACAGCATGTTGTGACTTAGTTATTTGAGCTGATACTAATCTAGATAAATTGTTGATTAGACAATAATGTCCTCTATTCCCCTTTGTTACATATAACAAATTAAAGTGTATTGTTTTTTTACATTTAGTAAAGTGTAACGGACCTATAATATCATGTCTTTTATTTTGTGAATTATACTCCAAACCAAACACGTTAATACTTAAGTCATTTAACTTTTCAAATTTATGGATATCAGTTAGCTTGACCGGAAAAGGAATATCACCAAACTTCAATTTCTCCTTGTATTTCACATAAGAAGTCACCCTATTAGTGTGATTATTTTTAGGTGGGTATAAACCAGATAGCAATGCCCAACGGAAACATTCATGATCATTGTTTTTAATGTTTATTACTGCTTTTTTGTTTGCTATATCACGTGGTAGTTCAATATATGAAGAACCACGTAGTGGTTTATATTTATTAACATTAACATCTAAGTGATTTATGTTTACTAAACTCCATCCACTATCTTTTCTTTCGAAGTTTGTTAATCTCTCTGTTATTTCATTTACTAGAGATACGAAAAAAATATTTTTATCACTGCTCTCATTAAAAAGTTGATTGGGTAATTGAAAATCAAATGTATTTCTTAAATGTTTGGTATGTTGATAAAAATTTGCATTTAGAATAAAATTTACTTTTAGAGCACAATGATTTGCAACTGAACGATTTAATAAGGTGAAAATTGTATCTTTATTTTTTTCTAAAAAGGATTCAGGTGTTTCAAAGAATTGACTATCATTTGTATTCCTTGATATTCTGTAAGTAGCAACCCTGTTTCGGAATGCATTTTCAATAAGTTGCACGTTAATTAGTTCTCTATTTGAACTAAGAACATTGTTTTTGTGGTTATTGCTTTTCAAATGGTTTGCTAAATATCTTTTTACTACAGATACATGGCACACAGAACATTCAATTTTGTTATTATTTTTTGTGCTTACATCAATACAGGAAGCTGATGTCGTTGAAGTTGATCCTGAATCACGGCTGGTTGAAGGAGGACTCTTCTTTGCTGATACCTCAGACACTAGATCCGCTGTGGCCAGTTTCATTCCTTCTCCAACTTGTTGAGATCTAAAGAAATAAAATTTAATATTACAATACAATATAAATATATATAAGTTATAATTACTAAACATGAAGGACCATAGAATACTAACTTGAATATTTCTTACAATGCAAACAGTACGCTTGCATTGACAGGACTCCGTCTATTACATCAGTATTTGATATTGACATGACATCCTGATGCCTCCTTTCTTTATGACCATCACATGGTGTATAATACGGTTTAATGTCTTGGTCTTCGAGAAGTGCATCAGGTAATAGGCCATCAATATACCACAGTCTAATATATTTATGAAACTTTCGCACAATTAGATCTTTGTTAAGACTTGCTATCTCGCTACGCTCTAATCTAGGCTCATTAGAAAACGACATGATGCAAAATTAATCACACAACACCACAGACACAAAACACTGAAACTTCAAATAGCTATGAATAATTTTAATACTAGGGATCCCCTTATATATCCCTATCCCCTCCGTACCTGTAAGTCAGGCAAAGAAACATGTTTCTACAAGATTGAACTTAAAACATTCATCTCAAACTAGGTGCCATACAGAAAAAACTTATGATTAATAAAATATAATGATTCACTTACGTTTCATAATTTTGTTGACTTAGAGATTGACACAAATTAAATATTTCTAGGTCTTCATAATATTCTTTCTCAACTTCTTCACACAGTTGATTAATTTCAACATCACAATAATTATCACTTCCAATTTCCATGTCCAGTCATTTCCAATAACAAACACACACTTTGTAATATGAAATGCACATTAATAAAAGAAGATTCTCGTAAGTCAATATTAAATATTTTTCGTTTCGTCTTACTTGAACACGCGATTCGCAGCTCACTTCATTTCTAAAATTTACCTCCAGCATCGGCCTTTTTATATAAATTTGGGTTAAAAAAAACCTTACGGCGCTGGTGGGGAAAGACGACCAAGGCAAGTCTGAACAGGATTTCGGAGTGTGTTACCTGCTGTCCGATTTTTTGTTTGCAACCGAAGTAATGGAACAAAAGATTGAATTATCAAAAGAATTTAAACGACATTTTTGTTTGTGTATTCTCTTTTTATAAAAATCACGTGTAACTTCAAAATCTAATGATTTATATGTTTCTTGGAAACTAATACAAAGTATTTGATCGCCTTCTTCAAAGAAAAATTATAAAAGCTATTGTTTAAGAGCAGTCTTTATAACAAACACTTAAATAGAAAAATGAAAAAACCTTTGTCTAATAAATTTCTTAGATCACAAGAACTGTAACAATAAATTTCAGGGGGCGTTTTATGACTTTAGAAGGATAAAACTCAACATATAAAAAATAAAAGGAAACAATAAATCCCTTGAGAACATGAAACATAATGGACCTTTATAAATAACGCAATCAACCCCTTATAATAATGAAAGCAAGTAGACAGAAATTGCCGTTTGAATCATGTCTGTACAAGTTCATCTTCTATCTTCAATACAGACGTAATTTTAACCAAAACCCAAAATATTAAAAATAATAGGAAACAATGAATCCCTTGAGAGCATAAAATACAATATACCTACAGTTGGCCAATAAAGCAATCACGCTGTTATAACAATGATTTCAAGTACACAAATATTGTCACATTAGATCACAATATTTGGAATTATATCAAGTCAGTTAACAAGAGAATTTAAAGCTTAAAAATAAATACAAATAACATACTATTAGTTTAGGTATTATCATATTAAAAAACAAATTAAAATGTGTATGTAAAAACAAGCTGTATAATAAATCAGAGGTACTAAGTTTGGGTAGATATGCTTAATTCAAACTATAAAATAAGATCGCAAGTATGTAACTTACTCACTACAAGAGGTATGAAATAAGATAGGATAAATATATATCAAAAATAAAACTGTATTAATTAAATGATGATATCAAACATATTTAAAAGTGATAAAGGACTAATACGTTTGAAAAATATTAATTAAGTCAGATATTTAATTAAAACTGACAAAGGTTCAGGAAGTTTGATAAATATTAATTAAAGTATGATATCAAAATGAATACCTAAAATATATTAAAGGGAATAAGGAGAAGTAAGTTAAAATACCATTTGACAAACATTACGTAGTATCGCTATTGATCGAAATGGAGACTGTACGCATAGTAAAGAAAGTGTAGGTATGGAAACCCTGTATGACCTAATACCTATACCTATGAATAGTCTAGATTATTCCAGAGCTATATCTGTACGTGATTAAAATACCTATAGCACACGCAAGGTCGCAAGGTAAGGGTTGTATGAACGAAGACTGTACACATAGTAAAAAAGTGTAGGTATGGAAACCCTGTATGACCTAATACCTATACCTATGAATAGTCTAGATAATTCCAGAGCTATATCTGTACGTGATTAAAATACCTATAGCACACGCAAGGTCGCAAGGTAAGGGTTGTATGAAACGAAAACTGTACACATAGTAAAAAAGTGTAGGTATGGAAACCCTGTATGACCTAATACGTATACCTATGAATAGTCTAGATTATTCCAGAGCTATATCTGTACCTGATTAAAATACCTATAGTACTATCACGAAAAGAGAAAGGCAAACGTAAGTCGCAAGGTAAGGGTTTTATTATGGTCCTGAACCCGTGCTCCGAGAACAATGGGAGTCGGGAGTCGAAGGCACAACACAATAAGACAATAGAGATGCGAGCGAAGGGTTTTATTGGGGTGTAATTAAGCGTGCTTTGTGCATGTAGAGAGCCACAGAAGTCGTACAAGGAGTGTTTTGACAGTGTGGAGACATAGCGCAAACGTTCTAAGTGACCCGGTATTTTTTTTTTTTTTTTTTTTTTTTAGGTTTGAACATACGGGCACACGGGTTTGGGCGGGCGGCAGGCTAGGGCGGACTAGGGCGGGCTAGGGCGGGGCTGGTTCCGGCGCTTTCCTTCTACTAGAGCGTAAAACCTTGCTTCCAGTTTGATGATTTGCAAATGACTTTTACCCCCACAAACGCAACAATAAGCATGCGTTACTACGGTTCTTTGGATCGGCAACTCCACAATATCATCAGTATTATTAGATGTTAAAAGTTTGGGTGGTTCATACGAGCAATCACTGTTTTCGCTTTCCGTGTCCCGTTCCTGGTGATGTACGATTTTGTTTCGTATGGCTTTAACTCTGCATGACGAGCATATTACATCTTGAACCGATAAAGATACTGACAACAATATACCAAATGCGTTTGCTTCACTTGGAGACCTCAGAATTTTTTTCTTACCCTTATCTTTTTTTAGGTATTTGCTGCAGCTCTTGCACTTTTTATTGATGTTTCCGCGAAACGGATTCATGGCATAAAATATTTATTATCGAATTACGCTCTAGTAAAAACTATTAAGACTCGACAAACAAACATAGCTTGAAGTTAATAGGTGACATTAAGTTGTCATTGGTATTTTACTCTTAAATACGACAACCTGATAAGAAAACGCAAACATAATCGAAGAGTTTGTATACTGCATTGAAAAGCACCGATTGAGTAGGTACAAACCATGACCACACATATTGCAATTTTTTGACAGGAAGTACCACTTAGAAAATTTTGATACTAAGAGAAGTAATAGGTCAATGTATAGACTATAACTAGAAAAAAAATTAGAGGTGTCACTACTTCACCGCTACATAAAAAATATATTTAATTGTTTTATTTTACTTTATTTCTTTTTTTTACATCACAACTGGCATTCGTTTTTTGAATATGGAAGCAGACATAAATAAGGAACACAATTTTAAAATTTGATGCAAATCGCGTGAATACATACCGAAAAACAAAACATTAAAGAAAAAAGTAAAAAAAATCATATGTCAAAAACTGTTACTAGTAGGATGTTGATACTCAGCATAAATATCCTTCAGTATAAGAGGTACTTACAAAAAAAAAAACTCAACCAAAATAATCAAAGGGCCAACTTACTATGGAGACCCGACTATGGCTTTTGTTTATTTTATGTAGACACACACATTTTATGTTTAAATTATAACCTTATAAAGTTATAAAAACTTTTTACAAAAAAAAGATAAACCGACTTCAAAAAGGATAAAATGAATCATTATATTATTTATATGCGTTACCAACTGATATGTTTGAAGTCGGTGCCAAGCCAAATTTGGAAGAGTTAATACGAACGAGGCGATGTGTTCGGTGAATTGTTATTTTTACTAGATAACTAATCTAATACGGTATGAATCGCACGTTGATATACATTCGTTTCGACCATGCGTTAACTGTTAGGCAAGTAGGTACAGAAAGTATAATCATGCGTCCTATGTTTGTTCGTTAACACATTGTTGGGACTATCCGTATGTCGAACGAAGCCCGTGGTTCGCTTTAAATTATTTATCCTTATTCATCTAAGGTTTAATCCGAATTATAAAGGAATTCAATTGCTAGATTAATTTTTCTATACTCACATATACCCAGTACACACGCCGTGTCAGTAAAAAAGGCACGATATTCAAATTTTCTATAGAAGGTCAATCTTACGCATCTACATTTTTTTTCTATTTGCCGCCTTTTTCTGATTATTGACAAAGCAGACGTGTATCAGAATATATATCGTTGTCGCATTTCATCAAAATAGGATTAGTAGTTTAGACATTAAAATGTAACACATGAAATCGCATTCACCTTTGCATCATTAGTACCGATGTTTTGTGATGTTCACAATTGAAGCTGATTTGACCGGTTTTGTAATTTGAGGCTTGGCACCGACTTCAAACATATCAGTTGGTAACGCATATAAATAATATAATGATTCATTTTATCCTTTTTGAAGTCGGTTTATCTTTTTTTTGTAAAAAGTTTTTATTTTTCCATTTTTAGTGGTTATATATTTAACAACAAGTCTCGGAATAATCGGTAAAGATATATAAAATAGTATTTTGTGCAACAGTTACATAATGAGGGTTCTTAAGATTCGAGGGTCGAAGTTACAAAATGAGGCGAAGCCGAATTTTGTAAAAACAGACCCGAGAATTTTAAGAACCCTTATTATGTACCGTTGCACACAATAGTTTTTATACGAGTGCTTAAGCAAGCCGGTAAGAATTGAGTTCTTGGAAAGCCGTGCACAACCTACTGCTTCTATGTAATCTCGTAACGTTCGATGTTACGATACGAATGCGAATGCGAATATTCGTGACATCCCTAGATGAAATAAGGTATGCCAATCAATACGTTTGACGACAACATAATTGACATCTTTAAAAAATCAGAAATGATATTGTACGAAATGTTGAGTTGGGAAATAATAATTTGACCAAATAAAAATATGGGATACGTAGTTCGGGGAGTTAAGAATTTGCTAAATAATTTTCGTCGAAATATTAGTAAACCCTTCCCATACATTATATTACCAAGACATTTGACCATTGAGTTTATATCCGGCTCTGTCATTCTGCTGCTGAAGAAATTCTCGCTGCGAAGTTCCGAACCTGAGCTCTACGCGGTACCTATTCGGCCTTTGGCCTTCTTATACATTTGACCGTTAAGTTTATACCCGGCCCTATCATGCTGCTGCTGAAAAAAATCCCGCTACGACGTTCCGTGCATGGACACTATAATGCGGTGCTTGATGGCATTTGGCCTTCTCATACATTCCCTTACATAATTAGTCAATGTTACTCTGCGTCCGTAGGAAATACCTTAGACAACCCTACACGTGATCCCTGGGCGGTGCTAAAAGAGTAACAAACTTGGCAGCTGCACTGTCCCATCTGGACCTCGCAAAATGAATCCGATGAGTGCTCATCGGATTTTATTCATCATCTGCTTTTCTACTACTACTATCCGAGAGCAGAAATACCTATCTATATCCAGTGACATGTAGCCATACGATAAATAAATAATTAGCAACAAAAATGTGCTATTTAACGTGTAGAAAGCATAAGTTTTAGAGTATTGGTCTGGAAATAGTGAAATTACCAAACCGCCTAAACACACGTGGGCGAAGCCGCGGGCACAGCTAGTAAATAATATGTGTACTTCATCATTAGGTCCTCTCAATCAAATTGGTGGTTTTCAAGAGGGAATGCTCGAGTTGCTTAAGAAAACACCTAAATCAACATACATGTGCCTTTAAAAATTGAGGAGTTCTCTTAATCCCTGACGGATCCCAACATCAGAACAGCACCAGATTAATGTGGGACCATCTTCGAAGTAGTTCCTTTCAAACAAAAAAAAAGGAATTGTCCAAATCGGACCACGGGTCTCGGAGTAATCGCTGAACATCCTACATAAAAAAATCTTCATCATTATCACGAAAACAATTATCATCATCAGAACCACTCCATCAAATTGGCGGTTTTCGTGAGAAAATGCTTGAGTAGCTTAAGGAAACACCCAAATCACCATACACGTGCCTTTAAAAATTGAGGAGTTCCCTCAGTTGCTCATAGATCATCAGAACAGGACCAGATTAATGTGGGACCATCTTTGAGGTAGGTAGTTTCTTTCAAACAAAAAAAAATTATTCAAATTGGACCAAGGATCGCTGAAAATCCTACAATTAAAAAATCTTCATCATTATCATCAAAACAATCATCATCATCAGGTCCACTCCATCAAATTGGTGATTTTCGTGAGAAAATGCTTGAGTAGCTTAAAAGACACCCAAATCACTATACACGTGCCTTTAATAATTGAGGAGTTCCCTCAACTGCCCATTAATCCCATCATCAGAAAAGCACCAGATAAATGTGGGACTATCTTCATGGTAGTTCCTGTCAAACAAAAAAATAATTATTCAAATTGGACCACGGGTCTCTGAGTAATCGCTGAACATCCTGCATAAAAAAATCTTAATCATTATCATCAAAACAATCATCATAATCAGGTCCACTGCATCGAAATGGTGGTTTTCGTGAGAAAATGCTTGATTTGCTTAAGAAAACACCCAAATGACCATTCATGTGCCTTTTAAAATTGAGGAGTTCCCTCAATTCCTCATGGATCCCATCATCAGAACAGCACTATATTAATATGGGACCACCTTGGATGTAGATCCTTTCAAACAAAAAAAGAATTACTCAAATCGGACCAAGGGTCTCAGAGTAATAGGTGAACATACATAAAAAAAAACACCAAACCGAATGCAGAACCTCCTTCCTCAATGGAATTGAAGTCGGTTAATAATAGTTGTCAATTAAAAAGAGAAATGTGGCCTAGGCCTCCGGTGCCCAGGGCTGGGAACGAACCAAATAGATAATTCCACAAATTTAAGGTGCATATTAGTGGGTGACAATTATATTTCCGGTTAGTTACTTTCAACTTTCAAAACGAAATTGACTCGTTTGGAAAGAAAAGTGTCAAAGAATGTATGAGCTCCCATATAAACCACGACACTATGCGACTCTTTAAGGAAATTGCAAACTAGCTAAAATTTGAAAAATATTTTTTTTTAATAAGCGGGATATTAACTACTCTAAATGTTGCTCCGGGTTATAAAATGTTACTAATAGTATTTAGAATCTGTCCGGAAAGAGAAGTGTCGTATAATGTATGAGCGCTCATATAAACTACGACACTTCTCTTTCCAAACAGACTTGATTGAATTTGATTTTTTTTTTAAATAATCGGGATAAAAAGTACCCTATATGTTACCTTGGGGTATAAACTGTTATAATACAAAATTTTATGAAATTCTCTTCAGTCGTTTTTGCGTGCATCGCGAACAAACTCACAGAGAGACAGAAAAAAATTCCAAAAATCACTGAAAAGTATTCAGTCAACGTTTCTAAGACCCCCTGATTTAGTTTTTCTCAAATATCTTCAATGTACTTTTTTTTCTCCTTACGCGTTTATTATATGTATATATAGATAGATTACTTTTGTAGTTAAAGCGTGTCAACAAAATTTATATTATTACAAAACTGACCGGTTTGGACTGCACTGTCAGGTTCGTTTATCAATAATTACAAGACTGAGCGTATTTATGTGCGACTCGTCACAGTTTTAGTAACTACAGTTTTAGTAACTATAAGGGTAGGAACCCTGCTCACTCTGCTCAGTGATGGTCAGTACTAGAAAAGTGAAATTTCGTATTAGTATGTGTTTCAATCACGCCAACAAAGTCTTAAAACAATATCTGAAAAAATATGATTTTTTAGGGTACCTCCCGTACACATGAAGTGGAAGGTAATTTTTTTTGGCTCCAACCCTAATGTGTTTAGGATATTGTTGGACAGGTCTTTAAATAAAAAATAAATTAAAAAATTTAAAAAACCCGCCTGCGTAAAAAACTAAAAGGCCGAAAACAAGGCCAATATACGTTACGAATTTGTTATTTAATATTGAAAAGCATAAGATACATATTAAATTTTAACGTGGAACATAACGACATTTAAACAGTCGCGTTCTTTTAATTTTTAATTTATTTTTTATTTTCAACTTTTTAGTGTCCATGTAATGTCTTGTTGGCAAGACTAAGAACAAATACTGCTCAAAAATATTTATCCTTTAGTAGGTAAGCACCTATAGCCCTCCAAACGAAGGAAAACTTAGGGGAAATAATTCGTGTATAGCTAAATTTTGGTACAGTTGTAGACAAAGGTGTCTTACACAACATACCAAAAGTACCCATGGATAGGGGTGCCGCTAACGGGGAGAGGGGGGTGTAAAAGTCCCCTTTTTTGGCTTTTTGTAAATAACTCAGTAGCGGTGGCTCATACGAAAAAATGTTCTTTACACTTTTTTGCTGGGATCAATGTATAATGAGATTTCGAGGAAATACGATAATCACTTTTTGAAACTTTCGGAGCTATTCTTTACGAAACTATTAGTTTTGTCTAAAAGTTATTATTTGAAACCCATATTCATATTAAAAGACCTATCCAACGACACCCCAAATACTAGGGGTAGAGTAAGAAAAAGAATTTACCTCCCACTTCATGTGTTCGGGAGGTACCCCAAAAAATAATATTTTTCAGATTTTGTTTTAAAACTTTGTCTGCGTGTTCAAAACACATACTCATACGAAGTTTAACTATTCAAGTACTAACCATCACTGAGCAGGTTGAAGAGGGTATTTTTTTACTTTTTATTTTTTATGCCACGACGGTGGCAAACAAGCATACGACCCGTCTGATGGCAAGCAGTTCCCATAGCCTATGAACGCCTGCAATCAACTTCCTAACCTTATAGTTTCGCTGTCCGTTTGTCCCAGTCTGTCCGTTCACGGCTTTGCGCAGTGATGGTTAGTACTAGAATAGTTAAAGTTCGTATGAGTATGTGTTTTGAACACGCAGACAAAGTTTTAAAACAAAACCTGAAAAAATATTATTTTTTAGGGTAACTCCCGAACACATGAAGTGGGGGGTAAATTATGTTTTTTAATTCACCCCTAATGTGTGGGGTGTCGTTGGATAGGTCTTTTAATATAAATATGGGTTTTCTAAAACAATTTTTAGACAAAACTAATAGTTTCGTAAATAAAAGCTCCGAAAGATTCTAAAAGTGATTATCGTATTTCCTCGAAATCTCATTATACATTGATCTCAGCAAAAAAGTGTAAAGAACCTTTTTTGTACAAAATCATTTGTGGATTAATTAAGTAGAAGAATATTTTTTCGTATGAGTCACCGCTACTGAGTTATTTACGAAAAGCCAAAAAACGCGGCACCCCTATCCATGGGTACTTTTAGTATGTTGTGTTGTGTAAGACACCTTTATCTACAACTTCACCAAAATTCAGCTATACACGAATTATTTCTCCTATCGAGCAGTTAGTGGGCTTCCTTCGGTGAGCTACTATTTCATACAGCAGGTAAACGATGTCACCCTCTTTCATAGACAGAAATTTCATAGAATTTCGTTTCCCAGAAATTATTTCATAGATTATTTGGTTCATGTACTTTCTGTTCCAATATTATTGTTTCATAGACTAGTCAATTGGTAAAAACATATTTCACAGACTTTCATTTCCATGTATATTGCTATCAAACTTTTTTAATTTACAGAGTGATCAAACACTAGAATCATATTTCATGTATTTTTGTTTCGTAGACACATATTTCATAGATTGTTGTTTCATAGTTATTGTTTTATTAGTAGGGTTTTGTCTCAGTACAAATGCGAAAAAAAATGTGCGCATCGAGAAAAAGTTGAGAATTTTTGACCATAGATATATGGAGTGAGCAAAGATGAATATTTTTTAGTATTGGCGGTCTGTAAAATTTTTGGACCTTCACGTCAACATCAGGGGTCCCGTGCAATATGTTATTACTCTCTGGTTAAGACTGCTAGGGGTTGTTTGGTATCGTTTCCGTGTAAAACAGACATGCAGAATTCATTTCTGATATTAAAAATGTAAAATTTCGTATTAAAAAAAAAGGTGTGCCGCGAGGAAAAACACAATTTTATTTTTATTTTTTTAGAACGTCATATAACTAATTTATCCTTTATTTGAAATAATAAAAAATATTGTAAAGAAGCATATTTAATATAGATTATAGAAACATATACATTTTATACACCTTTAATACAAAAAACTTCTGGTTTTTTTTTTTACTTAAGTTGAGTAACGGAAAACAGACGTCGCGTCGTTTGAATTGTGACGGTTTATGTTAAAGTTAAGGAGGAAAAATATGTTTTTATTTATTGTATTTTTTTATTTCTGCATTTTGTGAAGTTATTATGAATAAAATTTACTAATAACAAGCAATACATGCATTTTAAGGTCAATACGCTACGGATGTTCACGTTCACATTGATTATCGATACTTACTACGGAGAAAACATATACACCACGAAGCAAACATTTTTTTTCGCTTAGTTTTTGTATACTATAAGCCTAAAAATTGTATATATTTAGAAACTACATTAAATATGCTCCTTTATAATATTTTTTATTATTATAAAAAAAATGATATATATTAGTTATCTGATATTCTAAAAAAAAAAATTGTGTTTTTCCTCGCCACACAACTTTTTTTTAATAAGAAATTTTAAATTTTTAATATCACAAATGAATTCCGCATGTCTGTTTTACACGGAAATGATACCACACAACCCCTAGCAGCCTTAACCATAGAGTAATAACGTATTTCACAGGACCCCTGATTTTGACGTGAAGGTCCAAAAATTTTACGGACCTCCAATACTAAAAAATATTTATCGTGGGCCATTCTATCCATGGTCAAAAATTCACAACTTTTTCTCGATGCGCACAATTTTTACAAATTCGAGCTCTGCTATATATAATATTTAGTTCCACTCTTTTCTTTTCCGATATTATTATTGTAGGGGTCGTATCTGGTGGAATACAAACTATTTTGATATTTTCGATTCACATAACACTTCGCATACTCTTTTTGATGACCCTAAAAACGTAACTGCTCCCAGGGATAGGTAGGTTAGGGTTTTTTTTTTTATGACCCTAAAAACGAAACTTCTCCCAGAGATAGGTAGGTTAGGGTTATTTTTTTTTGATGACCCTAAAAACGATACTTCTCCCAGAGATAGGTAGGTTAGGGTTATTTTTTTTTGATGACCCTAAAAACGAAACTTCTCCCAGAGATAGGTAGGTTACGGTTATTTTTTTTTGATGACCCTAAAAACGAAACTTCTCCCAGAGATAGGTAGGTTAGGGTTATTTTTTTTGATGACCCTAAAAACGATACTTCTCCCAGAGATAGGTAGGTTAGGGTTATTTTTTTTTGATGACCCTAAAAACGAAACTGCTCCCAGGGATAGGTAGGTTAGGGTTATTTTTTTTTGATGACCCTAAAAACGAAACTTCTACCAGAGATAGGTAGGTTAGGGTTATTTTTTTTTGATGACCCTAAAAACGAAACTTCTCCCAGAGATAGGTAGGTTAGGGTTATTTTTTTATGATGACCCTAAAAACGAAACTTCTCCCAGAGATAGGTAGGTTAGGGTTATTTTTTTTTTGATAACCCTAAAAACGAAACTTCTCCCAGACATAGGTAGGTTAGGGTTATTTTTTTTTGATGACCCTAAAAACGAAACTTCTCCTAGAGATAGGTAGGTTAGGGATATTTTTTTTGATGACCCTAAAAATTTAACTGCTCCCAGGGATATGTAGGTTAGGGTTATTTTTTTGATGACCCTAAAAACGAAACTTCTCCCAGAGATAGGTAGATTAGGGTTATTTTTTTTTGATGACCCTAAAAACGAAACTTCTCCCAGAGATAGGTAGGTTAGGGTTATTTTTTAAAAACGAAACTGCTCCCAGAAAAAGCAAGAATAGGGTTATTATGGCTATTTATCATTAGGCTCTAAAATGATCTGCATGAAAATTATATGATAGGTGCTAGTTCAATTATCTTTGAACAAAAACATATAGGATTTAATGTATATTACAATAAGTATTGAGGTACTGAGTCTTCTATGAAACGAAAATATTAAGTTTGATAAAATGAGAAACAACATACTATGAACATGCAGGCTTTGAAACAAGTGTTATACAAACTAAATACTATACGGATTAATAATATTTGATTTAAAACGTTATGAACTGAAATTCAAAAAGTAATTATCTGAACAATAAAAAATATAAAAAACCAGATTCTACAATGTAAGAGATCTGGAAAATGATCAATCTATGAAATGAAAATATGAGAAACATTTTCTATGAACCAATATTCTGCGAAAATGTAGTCTATGAAACAACGTACAACCGCAAATTTTACAAACTAGGCTAATGAAGTGTCATTTTCTATGTATTTATTTGCGCTGAATCGAATGAGACCATACCCATTCTTATAGGATCAATATTTTGCGAAATATGAAGAGTTGTAAAAAAAATTTTTTTCCAAATATGGACTTGTTGTACATTAACGGATAGGTCTTTAAAAATACCATTAAAGCTTCTTTAAACATTTTTGAAATAGTAAATATTTACAGAAATAATGGCTTGGAAAGTTAAAAAAATTGTGACCTCCCCTTCAAACTTTTAAACTATAACTTAAAAAAATATGAAAAAATTCAAGAAGATGCGCCGTAACACTGACTTTCTATGAAATTAATTACAATATTATCGGCATAGCCATTTTTGAGTTTTTGACCTTTTGAGCCATTTCTAAAAATATTTTCCACATGGAGATACGCCCTTTTGGCGTTACTTCGTTCTTATTTAATCGAAGGTACGGAACCCTCTATTATGCGTGGTCCAACACGCACTTGGCCGGGTTTTAAGGTCCCCTCCCCCCATACCCCCCGGAAAGGGGTAGGACCCCTAAATTTTCGTAGGACTCAGCAGATCCTCATTTCTAGTATCAAGATAAAGTTATGAACAAAGTTTCATTGATGTACATATTTTGCCGCCAAAATGGCAAATCTAGTCTTACTTTTCCTGTACTACGTAGGACCAAAGGCATCGCATCGAGAAGTGCTCCAGAACAACCGCTTGACAGAAACCAGACTGAGCCCAATGGTCACGTTCCATACAAGCGAACCCAAGGGCCGAAGGCCCGAGGGTGAGCAGAAATATCTGTGAAAGCCGAAGGCTCTGAGCGTCATGGCAAAATGTGCTTCAGCAGCTGCGTGCCAGAAACCAGACTGAGCCCAATGGTCACGTGCCACATAAACGAACCCGAGGGCCAAAGGCCCGAAGGTGAGCACAAATATCTGTGAAGGCCAAAAGATCAGAGAACATTACCGAGGAGTACTGCAGCAGCAGCGTGTCAGGAACCGGACAGAACCTAATGGTCATATGCCACATAAGTAAACCCGAGGGTGAGCAGAAATACCTGTTAAGGCCGAAGGCCTTCAGCATCACAGCGAGAAGTGCTTCAGCAGCTGCGTGACAGAAACCGGACTGAGCCCAATGGCCACGTGCCACACAAGCGAACCCGAGGGCCGAAGGCCGAGGGTGAGCAGAAATATCTGTTAAAGCCGAAGGCTCTGAGCATCACAGCGAGATGAGCTTCAGCAGCTGCGTGACAGAAACCGGACTGAAAAATATCTGAGAAAGCAGAAGGCTTTGGGCATCACAGCGAGAAGTGTTTCAGCAGCTGCGTGACAGAAACCGGACTGAGCCTTATGGTCACGTGCTACGCAAGCGAATCCGAGGGCCGAAGGCCCGAGGGTAAGCACAAATATCTGTTAAGGTAAAAGATCAGAGAACATTAGCGGGGAGTACTGCAGCAGCAGCGTATCAGGAACCGGACAGAGCCTAGGTCATATGCCACATAAGTAAACCCGAGGGTGAGCAGAAATACCTATTAAGGCCAAAGGTCTTCAGCATCACAGCGAGAACTGCTGCAGGAGCAGCATGGCACCGGACAGAACCCAATGGTCATGTACAATACAAGGTGATTAGAAAATATCCGTGAAGACCTAGAGCGCTGAGCTAGCGAGAAGTAATTCAGTGAATACGTGACAAAGACTGTATTAATGCGATTATGGAAGGGAAGAAAATTATAAAAATTATTAAAAAAATATACGGCCATTTTCTACACAATTTTTAATTCAAAACCATACATTATTAAAGAAAACTAATAATCGTTTTCAAACCTTTACCCAATTATACCCTTTTCGGCATATTACGAGGATTTATATTTTTTTACAATTTTAGTGTCCTATTGCTATGCTAGATTTTTTTGATTGCTTATGTGGCTTTAGAGACCTTTGGATTGGACCATTATTAAGAAGCCTGCTTAACAAATAGCCACAAGTCATCCAGGGCCCCATAATTGCTGAGTTTTAGCTAAAGAGTGGTTAAAAAAACCGGCCAAGAGCATGTCGGACCATGCTCAGTGTAAGGTTCCGTAGTTGCCGGCCTGTTACAATTCATTAATTCAAAAGGTCGTTTCTTACAGGAAATTTGGCGGCGCTTAAGTCATTTTTACTTACGTCCTTTCACTATGGGTTATTGAGTGATAACTCAAAAACGGCTCAACCGATTTATTTCAATATAGTTTTCATTGAAGGTACTCATTAGGCTTCAGTTTCATGATTTTTTCCAAAATTTTAGGACCCACGATTCAAAAGTTAGATGGGGGGACGCCCTGTTTTAAACTTTCGGAGCTATTATTTCCGAGAGTATTAGTTTTATCCAAAAACTGTAATATAAGACTCTAATTCTTTTTAAAAGACCTATCCAACGATACCCCACCTGGTTGGAATGAAAAAAAATTTCGCCTCCCACTTCACGTGTACGGGAGGCACCCTAAGAAAATATATTTTTCGCGTTTTTATTCTATCGTTTTGTCGGCTTGGTTAATGCACATATTCAAACCAAATTTCAGCTTTCTAGTGCTAACGGTCACTGAGCTAGACCACGGACGGACGGACGGACGGACATGGCGAAACTATAAGGGTTCCGTTTTTGCCATTTTGGCTACGGAACCCTAAAAATGAGGCCTAATAAGTACTGTCAATGAAAACTACGTAAGTGCCGTAAGGACTGTATCGTTAATTATGGGTACAGATAAAACCTGGTCTAACGGCTAGCATGTGTATTATTTTGTATTACTATGTTCTAAGAGTTTGATCTGAGGGTATTTTTAAGCAATATCTGATTTAAGAAGGTTTGACATTTTTTTTTATTTTAGGGACTTCATGATGCTTTTAATACCGTATAGCAAATACAATCTGGACAAGCCTATCGAGCTGAATTTCGACTATTTCACCGACTCTTTGATACGATTTAAAGTAAAAACAGATTATAATAGGCTACCAAAACACTATGACTATGTCCAGATGTTTCGCTATACAAATCATGTGTAATTGCTGTTTACATAGTACGATTTTTTTATTGTCTGATATTATCTTGTTTGCAAACCGCAAATTGGCTTGTAGTATTTGTCCAAAATCGTTATTGTTACTCGAGAGGATTGGGTAAATTTCGTCCAAACCATATGCTTTACGTCGAGCTCCCATGACGAAAGGTGTACCTTATTAAAGCACTGATTAAACACATGTGTGATTTTGAAATAAAAATATAAAACAAAAAAAACGGCCAAGTAAAGTTGTACCCATAATAAACGATACAGTCCTTATACTAAAATGATCTAAACGCCGCAAATTATCCCTTAAACGACCTTTTGAACGGATTTATTAAAACAGGCCGGCAACTCCATACTGAGCATGGCCGACATGCTCTTGGCCAGTTTATACAATAATTTGCCATTTTTTTTGTTTGTTTTTTTTTCGCAATTTTTTGATTTGGTTAAATTATATAAGTACATGTATAACATAAAATTTGATTTTTATTTAATCTATAAAAAAACGCATATTACATTCGTTTATCACGATATACCTAAATAAATATTATGCATAAATAAATTCGGTCTTTGGAATTTTTAATAAATAATTTATTAGTCTAATGGTTTATTGTATGTATTGTATTGTACGAGTAGTATACTAGCAGGTTTCCGCAAGTCGACGACTAATAAAATAATGCTTATTGTACAGTCGACGTCAAAGATATATTGACACTTTTTTATCTTACTACTTTGTAATAAGGTTTTTTTAAGTGTAAACTTATCTTTGACGTCGACTGTACGTACTACGTACAAGTCCTTATTTATTTTCAGAGCATTATGAGAGGCATGATTTTTGGAGTTTTTCCCCATTTCTACTTATTTTTATTATTTAGCTTATAACTTAATCTAAATACAATACAATTTTGTAAGAACATAGATGATCACACAAACGAGTACATTATCATAAAATATAAAACGTCTATGCGTTATTGATTCCGAGAAAACGCGTATATCCGCAGTTATTTAATCTTTAGGCACAGTAAGTCCGATATTATTACTAGCGGGCCAAGCACAAGAATAAATTGTACAAAGGAAGCACGGAGCGACGAGCGACACAGCCTTCTCGTCTCAAAACTAGCTCACGACTGCCAGCTGCACCTTTATCGAGCTATCAACGCACGAAATGTGGAATTATGATTAAATACATGTTGGTGTACTAAAATAAGATATATGTAATTGTGACCATTTCAAGTCAAAGGTACAATCATTGTCAGTTGTTAATAAAGTTTATTTCTAAATGAACTTTTAAGACATTAACGCCTTATTGACAACCGATAATTATGTAAGACCGCCTGTTGTTTACCTCTAAATTTGCTGTATTTTCTGTACTGTTTCCTTTTTTGAGGTGTTCAATAAAGAGTATTTGTATTTGTAAGTACCTTTGACTTGAAAACGTCACAATTATGTACGAATAAGTAATTGATTTTAAATCACTTCACGTGTCGTTTCCGTGACTATAGTATTTGTTGGTCACATTTTTTATGCTTTCTACCGGATGAGACCTTATATTTTAGATACATTTTTGCGATTAGATGATATTTTAGGATTAATAGGTTGTCAGACACAGGTAGAATAAATATGATAATTACTTAAATCAGTGAAGACAGTGCTAACAAGGAAAAGAGTTAGCATTAATACATTCTGCAGGGGACTTCAGTTTTGAAGTTTAGGTAAAAATTTAAAATATGTAGTCAGATGTACAGTCGCCATCAAATATATCGGAGCGGCCAGGGTACTCAAAAATATCTGAACATGCACTTTATCGCCCTGATAATAGAGGCGTTGTTCAGATATTTCTGACCACCTTGGCCGCTCCGATATATCTGATGGCGACTGTACATAATTAATGAGTAAATTCACCGGGGTGTGATTTTCATAAAATATAAAATAATACTTACCTTAGATCCTAAACGAAGGCCGCAAATATATGTGACACGCTCTTATTTGTAGGTCTTCGTGTAGGAAGATACTATTGGTGCTGACTGTACTTACCTACTCAATTAATTTCAAAGTAAACAAGATTTGTTATATTGTAATTTTTTTATAACATTAGTGAAAATCGTCGTTTGACACACTAGCGGATATGTTTTTTTTTTACCATTTTCACTCGTCTTCGGTCTCGACATCTCAGGACTTGTGAAGTAAAGATAAATGTCATGCTCTACATACTTAACTTAACTACTACTACTACTAGACGAGATACGTACTGTACGTATGTTTACACTTTATTTTACACAAAAGAAGTAAGAATACAAACATAATGTAGGAAAGAAACAAAGTAGGTACAAAGGCGAACTTATCGATTCTAGTTAACCTAGTAGGAGATAGTTTCAAAGTCGAAGTAAGTCTAAGATAAAATTTGGTATCGATAGAAAATATTTTTGCACTTCCCATCTCTATCGAATGAATGAATGGAAGAATGAAGGTTTGAATGTTTGTCAAATTTCCATTTAAAGTAAAAAGTCGTATGTGATAAAAATATCGTATGAAGATATGACTTTTTGGCTCAAGGAGGTACGAACACAAACACGGAAGCGTTCGTTGACATGGTTATTGTGTAATTATAATCCATGTATCTTGTATGTGCACCAACCAGAGTATAAGACTCCACGTAGTGGACTTGATCTATGTGTGACTGTGTGTGTAACCCTAATACATACAATATTATATATGTAGATGAAATGCACACATGTTTGACCGTGGCGACACTGGTTTCGGTACTAAATCGCGATGAGACCGTGTCTCTTTATTCCTAAGTCAGTGGTTCTACACTACAAATTTTTTAGTTCAAAAATATTTTATATCGAATGAGCCGTTCAGTAGATATAAGCAAAATTAACCGTAAAACGGCATTTCGTTACATGTAATTAATGGAGAAACTATACGTTACAGGAATAAATCAAACGTTGAGAATATTATACATAGAATAATTATTAACATGTATTTTTTTCAAAATTTTTGAATGACCGGTTAACAAGATATATCGCTTAGAAAGTAACAGTTTTCAGCCCCAAACACCGTCTAGCGCCTTAAGGGGCGGATACAGGACGAAGTCGTTTTAGACCTCATTTTGAACAATAAATTAGTATAGTTAATGTTACGTAATCGCATTAATATAAATATTTTCTTATTCATAAAGAAGCCGTGCAGAGGCTCCAATTGATAGTTTATTTTTTATTAGCTTTGATTATCTATAAACCTATAGGGGGGTAAGGGGTGAACGGTAATCAACATCTAAACCGACCCTGGCGCGGATACAGGGGGGGGGGCACTATGGGCAATTGCCCCCCCCTGAGCTGAGCCGCTGACACAGGACCTAGGCGTAATTTTTCAACAATTGGAAAAAATGCCCACCATACCTACGCACTTACATATAACTACTAACAACAAATAGTTTCCAAAAAACTTTTTCAATTATGCACACAATTCAAAATTTAAATAAATAACAATCGTGCGAAAATTTTAATCTGGATTTGACCTTGCAAGCCGCGCGCCGTTGCCATGGCGACGTGGCGACGATACGTCACGCCCGATGAACTATGAGTTTTAAGCACGAATTAATAAACTAGTGGATGTGAAATGACTGCTATTTAGTATGAAAACCAGTGTCGCCAAACTCAGACATTCATAGGTACGTTAAAATACGTCACACAATTACAAAAATGCTTTGATTCGTAGCAACTTTCCATACCGATAGACTGTTACTGATTCATTGAGGTAAATATACAAGAGGAGAAAACTTCATATCAACACAACGTTAGAAGCGTGCCACGCGACTCGTATCACGACGTACCGACAAAAACGGAGTGTTTATATTCTAAAATGAACTATCGAAGTATATTTATCTCTTTTCCGCTAGGGTATTACCATTGCGCAAGGCAATATTGCCATCTTTGTCTGTCATGGATATCGTGATATTCGCTGTTTCGTACAGTTCGGTGTTGCTACAACATGAAAATATTTCCTAGAAATAATCGATAAATATTTTCAAATATAATAAAATGACACCAGTTATCTATGTTAAAATGTGTAATTTCTCAAAGTAAAATTTTAATTGCTATCAAAATTGTTACCGGTGCTCTTTAAACATGAAACAATTGTGAAAATTTAAAAAGTGGCTACCATCTTGAAACCCTTGTTTCTGGACGGATTGCTTTCAATCTTGATAGGTATCTGAGGTTCTGTGTCATGTGTTTTTATACTTTTATAACGAGCCTAAGCACTTCGTAGGAGTTCTGAATAAAACTTCATATTAAATTTATATTTACATTTAATAATAATATAATATTAAGTGTACTACCGTATTGTATTGTAATTGTTCAGTCCGAGGTATAAACCTAACTGCGCAATAAGAAATTTGTAAAATTACAAAGAAATTAAACACCGCTATGTAACACTACTTTTTCCAATTTTGATAACATTTTCATATTGGATAACTACACAAACCCGCATATATCAACTATGGAAGTAATCAGTTCATTATTTTTTTAATGAGGTCGAAATTAAAAATCGCGAACTTTAAAACCTCTTTATAAGATACAATATAGTATAGCATTCAAACAAACCAGAATTTCCCAAAAATACGAGAAATTCAAATAATGTTTTACTGGCAACACTAAGTCTAGAAAATGCCGCTAGTTGATTTTCGTATTTTTTCGTGCTATTTACGACATTTTGAGTGCAGAAACAGTAAACTTACTTGTGAAAGGTTATTCCGTGTTATTTGGTGTGGGTTTCGGATCGCGACGTGCAAGATTTTATGGTACATTTTGCCATTTTCACGGACCAGAATCACTGTCACCGTCAAATTGTCAACTGAGTTGACGTAAGCCTCTCACGAGCCTACAGGCTTCTATCGAGTTACACGCATATGGCCTCTTACTGCAGATCTAGTCGTATATATCAATGTACTGATTGACATTTCTCGAACGAATCTCAACTGTAGGCTACATGAGCCACAATCTAAAATATAATGTCAAAGTTATGAGACATATGACTATTTAATTATATTCGTACTTGGTCCATGGTAGATTTGTAGTACCCTTAGTTCTGCCTAGAACGACGCGTTTTTCAAAGACTAAAAAAAATTCAAAATCCTGGCAACATAAATACCAATTGTCAGTCTTTAGTTTCGCGCCGTCACGAACGTAACGCGAAATCCGAAAATATCAGTTTTTTAGTGAATTTCAGGAATTTAGACCAGGAATTATGTCTAAAATAATAAATGGAAGCTCCTTGATTTACTTCGAAAAGAATACGTATCATGAAAATCGAAAAACAATGAAATGTTTATGTGATTCTACGACGTGCTTGTGTCATCAAAACAAAGTGCATATCACATACTTAAATTACTATTTCTCGTATAATATTATTGCGTCCCATTATATACTGCGCTTTCGATAGAAAAACAAACGTTACCTAGATAACAGGGACTTAAAAGGTGATGAATAAGATTTTTTTTTTATCATAACCTCACTAAACCTGCGTTGCAGTACTTTGCAGTTTTAAACACTGTCACTTACGATCTAGTATGTTATACTGGTCAGCCTTCCCGTTGGAAAGGCAATATTTGTTTTAAACACTGTCACTTACGATCTAGTATGTTATACTGGTCAGCCTTCCCGTTGGAAAGGCAATATTTACGAGAAAATAACCCAAAATTTTCAATATTACGAAGATTAGCATTATCACATATTTATGTGTCGTAATGGGTTATGGTGAGACACATCTCATCTTTTTCCCGTTGGGAACTACCCGTTTGTGTGAAACTATAACACAATTTCTAAAAGTGTAATTGTATAACATAATATGTTATATTATGTTTTTCCTCCCGTTGGGAGAGAATGAAGGGTTTCCACATATTACCTATAAATTATTATCGAGAAAGCTTCACCCAAGCAAGCAAGAAATTGGCCACACAGCCCTCAGTCATGAGGATTCGACTTAGAAGAAGGAAATTATCACTACAGGGGTACCTATATATTACTTTTTCATCACTTGTTTTTTGACTTCCTCCCGTTGGGCAAGGATACTTATATTTCAACACATATGTTTAAATCAAGGTGATACCATGGCAACAATTTTAATATTGTTGTTGAAACTCTAAACAGTTGGGTTGGAATGAACACTCATATTTGGAGGATCCCGGATTACCTTACTTTTCACTAATGTGAATAAATTTGATTTTCAAAATTACTTATTATGATCTGAAATGAACTTCAGACTTATAAGTGCATAAGAAAGTTTACTCCAGAAGAACACGCAGAAGAGAATGGAAGAGGAAGAAATAAGGAGGCCCGAATAACAGATTACCTAGACTCTTTTACACTATGTGTAACATATATTTATATTTAATCCAAGAAGACAGTCAGGTAACCATAGCTTATATTGACTTGGAATTATAATGAGCCTTTTTGAAGTATTTACCACAACAGGAAGTTCCACAGATAAACTTTACCGTCCCTCATATGAGTAGTTTTTATACTTTTTATACTCTTGGATATTGAGGTCAATGACCTTGAACAGGTACTTAATGTTCTTGTATGAACTACAGTATATACCCTATTGTGAACTACAAGTAAAATGAATGCTCAAGAGAGTTAAAAGATCTCTTGTTTTTAAACATTCCTAATATTATTCAAATATGGACTGATGTAAGTGGTTTATACAATAAATGGAATAGTACATTCTTTTGGTAAGTACTTACTTGATTTTTAAATGGTCTTGACCCATTTGGTGGTGCAAATCTATCACGACCTAGCCTATGGACGCTAGCGGAACCAACTTCAGTGAAGTCACAAAAGTTTTGCAATACATGCATACATTCATATTATCTTTATAATCATGTCATCATAAATAAATCCATACATGTTTATACTATTTAGTAGTCAATAATAATAAGTCAAATGGAGATTACTCCTGTTCTGGCCTTTTTTATTTAAAAATGCTGACTTCTGATGCGCTTCTTCTACCAAGATTAGTTTAGAACTAATTGTTTCACCACTTTTTAAAGAAAGTTAGGCGAAATATTAAAACAAGCTCTTGTAACAATTTCACATGAATAATACATTCCGAAGCAGTCACAGAACAGGTGAAATATGTGGTAGTTTTTAATGCAAACAAGATTGATGACTGATCAACTTGAAGTAATCACAGAACTACATTTTAATAACAATTTTATAATATGTGTACCTGTACCTACTTGCTAAAATTATATAATTATGGTGGTCAATACTCCAATAGTCATCAAAAAATGATAGATCCAATATATTTATTTAGTTACACTGATTTTAGAGATTTGTATGGATTGAGGATCTAAAAGCTTTATCAACTTTTATGGTATAAATTATATCCATAGGTGGGTATACACAAGTATCCAAAAATATATACAACCATAATGACTGACAAGTGGGTAAATTAAAAAATGTTTATCCTTTATTGTTGCAAGACACAGAAATATCCATTTGATGTACTTTATCAGTTCATTTTTAATCGACATTGTACCAAAAAATTTTGTGTTCATTATTTTTTATGTAACAGAAACATTTTTAAATATATGTGTAAATATCATACATATTTAGATGCTAAGGAAATTTTAAGTCATCAAGCTTTTTTCTAAGAGAGGTGTTGTGTGGATATAATACCTAGTGTAGGTACCTATCAATAGTGTGTATTCACTATTTATTTATTTTTATCATGTTACATGAGTAAGAGGATTGAAACCTTATAACTGTCCTAGTAAAAGAATCTTAGAATTCCTAAATAATCTCACTCCCTTACAGCGAGGGGTCGGGTCCCAGATGATAAGGCCAGTTAAAATTTAGATTCAGTAATTGACATAAGAAGTATCTTGCTTAACTCAAAAATAAAATACCTATACCTACCTTATGAAAGGACAATGAATTGCTGATGGAGGGCAAGTTACTTATGAACTTCACTATCTATTTTTTTCATAAATATATTATGAATGAGTGTCATATTATCATTACCTGTTGTCAAAATGGCTTGAGAAAAGTACCTACTTAACATTAATGATCTAGGTACCTGCACAATCATGAGCAGGATGTATTAAGTTGATATATCAACAATATAACAAACTGGAAAAATATAATAAACCTTAATCTGACTAAAACCTCTACATACTGTCTGGATTTTAAAATTGTCATTAAAATAACATGGATATAAAAATGAAAAAATGGTAAAATAATAAGCAGATGATATGATGATAGATATTCTACATATGTCAAATGTAAAAATGACCTTATAGACAGTGAGAACATGGTTCTTTTCTTTGAATATACTCTCTCATTTTAAAATAGATGCACTCAAGCCTGATCATATTATAAATATGGTCAACAAAATCATCGCTGATCTGACCGAAAATCAAAATCGAAAATCCATCACTCTGATTGGTTTAGACTTTCGTCTCTTCTTTAAGGATAGTTGTTAAACTGGTAAACATTTATTAGTAGCGGTAACCACCTGGAGAGTGAATATGAATAATCATTAAAGATTGATAGAAGGTTTTTTAAATATATATATATATATTTTTTTTTATGATAAATGGATATATACTTTCATAACTCATAGGTATCATTAAAATAATATACCAACTAGGATGAAGGTATACTGTAAAAGAAAGTGGCCATACCTATAAGTATCATAATTTCATTTCTTTACTTATTTATCGTTTTTAATGATGTCCATATATTAAGAATTGAATATAAAGTATATCAAAATAAATATATGTTGTATATTGACTGATCTATTTATAGGTAGGTTAGATAAGCTAATAGTCGACCCTGACTCTAGCTTAAATAATATATTTTTACCATACACATAACAACTTGTAGGTACCTACTGTGCTAGTAGCATTTCGCAGGGTAGTGCCACCGCCAAGACGGACAAAATTTACTTATACCGGTATTGCGTCTAACGCAGCTTAACCCTTTACCGAATACGAAACGAAATCATATATGACCGTTATTATTTTCAACTCTATCGACATGTATCAGAGTTCAAATTTGAAAGAATCTTTTTAATATTCATGCGGTAAAGGGCTAAGAGTTATTTATTCAACGGTTCTGTCACATCTACGCATCCAAATTATTGATACACTTGTAACAAAATTAATGAGCGGCTATCGCATAGTGTATGATATTTACAGTTCAAATTGAAGCAATTTTAGTAAATAATAAATATATTTAGATTTTCTTAGATGTAAGGCTACCATACCATAATAATAAGAATTATTTCTAAGAAACTTGTGACACCAAAATATTGACTTTTTTAAAAGTAAAAGCATAGTTTTTAGCTCACAAGTCATATAATAAATATAAAGACTCAATTGAGCACCAAAAAATAATCATAGGTACCGACCACCTACTTCATTTATTAAAAGGTCTTACCTATGACGTACCTTACTAATGATATAGGACATATAGGTAAATCAACTATTCCAGAACTCTTTTACCTTCTCTTAGCGTGTACAAACAGATTAGGATTTATGCACATCATGCTAATTGCCTGATTAAGTACCTACTATAATACTATACTAAACATATAACCTACTCATTATCTACTTGGCCTATCAAACAACATAAGTCTGATTTAGGAAGGTGCCTAGAGCATAAAGAAGCCATATTATTATAAGAATGATATATTAAATATTGGTTATCTTATTTATAATACAAAAATCAGTCTATTGTCAATTTTAGTCAATCATAAGCCCGCATTTGAATCGTCTATTTCCAATGTGAATATTATTAACTTATATTCATTTTTGAAGATGAAAGCCATTAAATGTTTGCCAAGAATACGGGTCACAACTGTTACAAATCTGTGACTATGGGCTAAACTTTACATACTTACAAGTTTCTCATGGAGGTAAATTAAAAAGGATAGTTAGTGTTTTTTGATGTTGATCTCTCTAAACATCTACAAATCTACCATGGACCAAGTACGAATATAATTACAGGATTAAACGAACTTACCTGAAGTGAAGTTCTATCCTGATTATATGAAGTACTTGGTCCATGGTAGGAGCTTCCCTCCCTCCCAAGTTAACATTAATAGTAATAATTTATTATTGTTAACTTCTTCCCCTATTACTTGTTTTATTTAGCTCTAAACTTACTGACAATTGGTATTTATGTTGCCAGGATTTTGAATTTTTTTTAGTCTTTGAAAAACGCGTCGTTCTAGGCAGAACTAAGGGTACTACAAATCTACCATGGACCAAGTACTTCATATAATCAGGATAGAACTTCACTTCAGGTAAGTTCGTTTAATCCTGTAATTATCTTACAAAATCTCGCTCAACATTCACCTAATACAACTACTTAACACTGGATGGCACTATTTTAAATAAATTTAATAGTTAAAATCACCTTCTTATTACAGGCGAGAAAAGGGCTAAAGAAACCAGTGTATGTAAGGTCTCACTACACTATGCATAATTTGTTACGGATCTTACGGTCACGTTATACTGGTATATTCGAGATCTGTGCATGCCTGCGAGTAGCTAAAGGTTGGGAACTTTTTTGGCATACCCATAACATCCAAAAACAAAACGTCCCATGTGACTGTGAACTTCTTATAATGATATGACTATTTGCCATTCGATATAGGAAGGGGAAAGTGTGATCCGAGTATTTTATCGATATTTGTGTGTTCGGTTAGGTATTAGGTTAGGTGATGAAATATGCATTTAAATACCTATCCGAACACAAAAATATCGATAAAATAATGGAATCACACTTTACTTATACATATAACTTAAAACAATTATATTACACCATTTACACCTTACTTAAGATTATATTTTTTATAATATAGGTAGGTGCTAGGTAATGCTAATCTTAATTGTATGAAAAACAACATGTAGTATGCATTTAAGGCCAGTGTAGACGGGACAACCCGATTAAGTTGTCAAATTAATTTTGTGTGAAAGCATACATATGAAGGCTGATCGATTCCACTTGATTTTATTGTAAAATTGTGACCATCAAATCAGGAAAGGGGCGGCAAAATTCCAATATTTGACGCTAGTTTGCGTGGTTATTTCCACTAACAAATCTAAAATAGCTAATTAAGTTTTGTACGTGTGGATATGGACTAGATGTGATGTATGTAAATTTAATTTCTGATACCGTACAAATGAAAACGACGAATAAACAACTATTACAATATTAACTGAGCAATTTTCTACGCTTAGATAAAAGCGAATTTTGTAGTCTGATAAACCAATTTCTCATTTTAAAAGACGCGAAATTTAATATTACTTTGGGAGATTTGAAGTCAATGTTGATGTGATCTGTACTTGTGGGATCTTAGGCTTTCGTCACGTTATCAATTATTATTGTAATTATGCTCTAGGGAAATCTCACGCCTTTTATTATTATTTACTGTTTTAATTATGGTTTGCCTATGGTTTTAATTACCTCTAGGGGGTTAAACGGCAACCGCCGTCTTGATTAATACAAATATGCGCTAAATTATATATTGAACTTAAAACTTATCTAAAATAATAACATCAAACTTGAAATGTCGTAAGACTAGCTTTAACTTTATCGATATAAATATCGACATTGCGCGGCACTCGAGTAGCGAAAGTTATTTGACATTTAGGATAGCGAATTTTCTAGATAAACATAAAGAACAGTGACAAAATAATATGAACTCTAAGTTCTAACAAATAAAATATAGTTTTGTTTAACGTACATTCGCGAATAATGCAAAACAAACAGTTATTTCGGTTTTTTTGGATTATGTTTAAAAAAATACCTAACGGTGATAGGAAATACATCCACCTGAAAGATATATTAAATTAAACCACTATGATTTGTGCTGCTTAATATTGCACAATACGGCATTTTAAATTTAATAATCATTTTTTGTTACACGAGCGTACGTATGACGTGAAAGTCATTCGGGCATGAAGTTTACAAAACAACTGATCATAGTCTGTGCACAAAGTGAGTCGGCCGCTACTTACTGTCGGATACACGGGAACGCCTACTTGCCATCTCCATCCTACTCCGTGGTTTTAAGAGTCCGGTAATGTTTTTTTTCGATTTCGCTCAACTTTTAGATGCGATTTTGCAGTAACTAACATAACTTCTATAATTTTGTATACATATTATGAAAGATCGTTTCTTTTTGGATGGAATAAATATAACGATTTTTTAATTTTATGCTTTATTTATAAATAATTCACCCTAATCTAACACCTGTTTCGCGATTTTTGCTTGGAGAGGTGAAAAGAGTAAGGTTTTTATTGATTTAAATTAAGTTATATAAGTATGTAAAATATATAAATACATTGGAAAATGAGTCGCCTGAGGAATAAGTGTAACAGTTTTTTTCATTTTCATATATATTTTTTGAGAGAGAGTGTGTTTTGCTAGAGCAATTTTGCTAAAAATTGCCGAAGTTTAGGTGATATTTTTGGAAAGATACTAAGGTATTTTGCAAACATAAAAATACAAAAATAAACTTCATTTTATGCTTTATTCAGATAGTATAAAACATATTAGGGTCCATAACAAATAATAATTAAAAATCGTACGACAAAATTACATGAATCAACGTCCTCACTAAACATGCTCTGTAAGAATCGAGTTTTAAGGTATTAAATATTAATATAAATAGACCTAAAGTACTTTTTTGCAATAACAAGACTTCAAGCTATCGTACCAAATGCAATTCATGTGTATAATGTTATTATTAGCGATTTTCGTTTTCAAATCGTTACCGGACTCTTAAGGCTAGTAATTATAGTATTTTATACAATAGTGACATAATCAAGAGCTTTACAGTTGAGTACCGCGTTTAGGCCACGAAGCTTGCTGAGTGGCCTAATTAAGGTACGAGATTGAAAAGCTTAATTATGTCACTATTGTATACAATACTTTTTCTACGAGTATTAAGTAAGAACTGATTTTCTTTAATTATTTCTAAATCTTTCCCAATCAAACGTCAAACACTATTTTTCAAACCGGAAGTAATTGTATCTGGGATTCGGTGCGACAGACACTACCGAAAAGAGATAGACATATAATTGTACGTAGAAAGAGACGGCTAGAATAAACTGACTCCAAGATGTCGTTGTAGTTGTGATTGGTCTTTTTATAATCCAATCACAACGTAGAAGCAAGTTTAAGTAGAAGAAAATTTGACAGATTAAGTACGTTCGGAAATTATAAAGTAAAGTCTGTCCGAAAAGAAAAGTGTCGTACAATGTATGAGCTCCCTTATAAACCACGACACTTTTCTTTCCGGATAAACTCTACACATTTTACCGAGATGTGAATGAAATTCTCTTTTCAAAATTATTTTAGTTAAATAATTAAAATTAAATAAATAAATAAATAAATAAATTATTTTAGTTTAGTGGCGGGTTGTTTAATAAATCTATTTAATGATCCCGGAAGTGCCATAGACTATCCAACATTTAAATGTGTAAGGTTTAAGTCTGGTCTATAAAGTCCTAATACGCAGATTACAGTCGACGAGTAGAAAAAAGCACTTTTTGCTGCATAGGTTAATTGTATAATATTGTAGCTAATAAGGAAATTTCCTAAATTTTAATGGTTTTATATTTGGTTTTATTTTTTCTTCATTTTGTAATCGTAAGGCGTTGCGTGATGTGACGTGTTAGTGATAAATACTTAGTTATAATAATTGATAAACTTTAGTGAATTTCATCCAGAACTGGAAGGAAGTTAATCCAAATCATGGTAAGTACCTAAAGTACCTAGATACTTAATGAAAAGTTAAGTGGGATTGTTTTTTATTTATTATTATATAGGTATTACGCAATTAATGCTAGCCTTGTCTGCTTGTACATCGGCATAAATACTGTACGTATTTTTATGTTCGTCTTTCATAAGAGACGTATGGTTGTGCAATTGTTTCCGCATAATGGTAAGCAGACATGAGACACCGCAGCCTATAGACACTTTTGATTGCGTTGACATAAAAGTTTGGTTTTGCCACATTTTAAAGGTCCTATATCCTTGAGTATTTGACATGAATTTCAATCTAATATAATAACTTCACGCGTTTACGAGGAAAAAGGTAGTAAGTAAGTTTAAAATTTGAAAAATTTGTTTGTATGATTTTACTAGAAATGTCTACTTTTTGTAATTTTTCCATTGTTTATGCTATATGACGTTGCTTCGTGCCAAATTTCAGATTTCTGAGTTCACGGGAAGTACCCCGTAGGTTTTGCGAGTGCCGAAAACTCTAAAATTTGCAGCATATACGACTGTATCTTTTGATTGCGTTGGCTTTTAAGTTTGATTTTTTCACAGATCTAAGGGACAATAGACTTGAGTATTTGATATAAATTTGAGCTTGATACCTCCACGCGTTCCTGAGAAAAATGGTCTTGACAGACAGACAGACAGACAGACGGACAACAAAGTGATCCTATAAGGGTCCGTTTTTTCCTTTCGAGGTACGGAACCCTAAAAAGAAAAGAAAAGAAAAGTTTCCGAATACATTTTTTTTGCATTATAGAAATTTAAAAAATGGAAGTTTGGTAACTGTGCATCGAACAGTACGAACCCGATGAACCAGTGGGGTTGGCCACAGCTAAGTTAGGCACTTTTTACGTTCACGTATTTATAAGCACTTATTTAAATAAAATACTAACAAAAAGTAACAATGATACACAACAGCACAGTTATTTGTAATACGTAGGTTTTTATATTTATTTAAATCTAATAATTCGTCTACGCAGCTAAACTATTGAGTTAAATATGAGTTAAGTCGATTTTTTCCTCACTCGTTGGACCGATGTAAGTGATGAACGCCTGAGCTGACCTTCCGTTGTTTCTTATCGAAAGAGCAGAGCGTAAGCGAAGATTGTTCTTACAAACAACAACTGTCACCTGGCTATTGGGAAGTCTCGGCATTTGAATGGCTTTTTGATTTAGATAGTTTGTCCGACGATAACTTTAGTACCTAACGATTTTCCGATCTTTATGAAATTTGTTGAGGTTGTAGCAGAGACCAACAAAATTTGCGAGTTCGTATATGAGCTGGATTGAGACGAGGGTTCTGAAATTAGAAGGCCTAAAAAGGTTTTGTAAAGGGGTCCTGTTACATTGGTCATCTTATTTGCTACTTTTACGAGCAAGTATGGTTGAGTTTGGTATCAAACGAAAGGTATTGATTAACACTCTCGTCAAATCCTTATCAACTGCTTACTGTTTCATAACAATTAGCAACATAAAATTGATTTTAAAAATATTTTCAATTATACAATTATATTTTGATTTTGGTGTAAATATTTTGACAACTGACTTTTTTTTTTAATATAGCTTTGGCTGCTAGGGCCATCAGCAGAAAGAGTAACCATAGACGCATAATGATGGTGACCGAAACCTATAGGTGGTCCACAGATGAGAACGACATGTCATCTGTAATAAAGATAACGATGTGCTATTGTGTAAGTTGTGCAATATCGGTTTCTCCCCACAACTGCTGCAGTTCTTTGCCAGTTATCTGCGTGACAGAAATCAATATGTGCAACACGGCTGCTTTATCTCAAAGACCTATCGGACTCGTTCTGGTGTGAGTCAGGGATCTATACTTGGGCCTTTACTCTTCGGCATTATGATCAACGATCTTGCAGCAGTACCTAGGTACGCTAGATGCTTACTTTATGCAGATGATCTGAAGCTGATTTATGGAGTGCAGGAGATATCGGACTGCCAATCTCTCCAAAAAGACCTCGACAAATTGCATCAGTGGAGTAACAGTAATAGGATGGCGTTCAATGTTGCGAAATGTGCTGTTATAAGTTTTGGCAGGGCGCAAAATCCTCTTAACTTCACATATAATCTGGGCCCGGATTTAATAGTCCGCGTTAATAGCATCCGCGATTTAGGTGTCATCCTTGACTCTCGCCTCAACTTCCATGAGCACATGAAGGAGCTGGCCTGCTGCTGTTACAAAAGATTAGGATTTGTCATTCGAAATGCAAGGGATTTTTCAGATTCCAGGACTATTGCTCTGCTTTATAATGCCCTAGTTAGGTGTAAGCTTGAGACGGCAGCTGTTGTTTGGAGCCCCTACGAAGCAACTTACGCCTTACTTCTCGAGAAAGTACAGAAAGCGTTTTTACGCTTTTTATACAAAAAAAATTATGGATACTATCCATTTCTCTATCCTACCAAATACTTACTGGGAGTTCTGGGATATAATTCTCTGGAGGTAAGGCGTAGTTTTGCACTTCTCACTGCAGCCTGTAAAATCTTGCGTGGCGACTCAGACTGTGTCGAGTTAACCGAGCAAGTGGTGCGTCTGTTCGTCCCAACACCCACGAGATTTGAGTTCCGGCCTCTTTTTTTTTTTTTTTTTTTAAACATGACTAACTTGTTTGGCCACCTTAAGGGCCAGTTACGAGTCTGGGGTAGTGATAAGGTCAGTCTCGCGGCCTGAAGGGCCGCGAGGCTGCCGATGAGTTCCGGCCTCGTGACCACTGTCTTCTAGCGGAGCCTTACTGTCGTACTGTGTCACGCAGGCAGTCTCCGTTGGTTCGTGCTTTACAAAGCTTGAATGCACTTCTAACATCAGCCCCTGAATGCGACGTGTTTGCGAGATGGATGGTGGTGCGTGACGAATGTCTGAGGTTCAGCGAGATGATGGATGTTCGGCCCTCCACTGTAACTGTTTGACATATTGTGTCATGTGTATTATGTGTTATTTTTGTTGTAAATTTATTTCGTTATTTAGTCTTAAATTGTAATTTCACAGTGATTTAGTGTAATAACTGTCATGCTGTTTTATTAAATTGTATCAATAAAATAAAAAATAAAAAATGTCAAAGTAACAGAGTGAGAGGCATGTGAGAGGTGGATTTAAATTTAGATGAGACAAAAACTGTCAAATCTGAAGCGATTTCGTCGCGGTATAATTTTGCGCATCAACCGCACAATTTAATATGGACGTTTAATTTCACCGTGATGGTTAGTTGAGAAAAAATACCCGATACCTATTTTTGGTATTTGTAGTAATTCTACTATTGCACATTTATGGCGAAACACAAGATTCGCGAGTTCACAGTTCGGGGCGAACTACTAGTATTAGAGAAAATCGATCGCGTTCGGTTAATCGAATTCCTGTAATAGGCTCAAAACACACTTGAGCGGAATGGAGGCAGTAATGTATGGAGCTTTGTCGATGGTAGCTTAAATTTGTCTATGGCCTCCATACATTACTGCCTCCATTCCGCTCAAGTGTGTGGTGAGCCATAATGTTATTAATGTAGAGTTTGTACGCAGATTAGTTTTACGTAATTGTTCACATACGAAATAAAGTTTTATTTTATTGTTAGAGTATTTTTTTATTACATACCCCAAGCCTTATACCTACTATTTATTTTTACGATTTTCGTATCTTTGGCAAGAATTTGCCCCCCCCCCCCCCCCTGAATGGAATCCTGGATCCGCGCCTCATTGTCAACCTCACCTGCGCGCGCCGGATGGCGGCGGCATGGCGTATACCGTGCCATGGTGCTCCCTGCTAGATAACGGACGAGGCTCTGGCGACCGAGCATGTGGCGGTATAACCACACACCTGACCGGGAAACCGGTCGGAAGAGGTCTAGTCAGCCTTGGGGACTAAATAACCTCTAAAAGGAACAGTGCAGAAAGACTTGGGGCCTTACTGCATAAACTAATTACCATCACGGACTTGGAAACAATATGAAAAGTAAAACTTACGAATTTAATATGTCGAGCAATCCGGCTAGCGCCCGGCGTCAGGAGGATACCGGGTTCCCTGATGTGAAATATACTACCGGAGAAGATACTACGATTAAAGAAGCCATGCGTCTAAGAAGAAGAAAGAAGAATAACCATCTGAAACTAGCAACGTGGAATGTGAGAAGCCTTATCAAGCCCGGCAAAACTGAAAACACGATACAGGAAATGAAGAGACTAAATTTAGACATATTGGGTATCAGTGAAGTGAAATGGGCGGATAATGGCAGCATCGATAAAGACGACGTAGTTATATATTATTCTGGCAAACCAGCATCCGAGAAGAAACACCACTATGGTGTTGGTATGATGATCAGGAAAACCCTTCTTAAGAGGCTGAGAAGACCCGATGACCTTCAAATCGACTCTACTTAAACAGTCATATAGCTATAACTACTTGTTTTGGAAAAGTAAAAAAAATATATGTTAATATTCATTATATTTAAAAGAACTTGGTTAATTCCAATACACAATTGGACGAAATCGGCTCGATAGAAAATAATTCCAAAGTTACATCTAAAATTAGCTTAAAACAATTGCACGTCTTTAGTTTCTTGGCTTATATGTCTGTAATTAAGGACAACATTCTACCACACTAATACTAAAAACTTCGTTGCCTTAAATTTCTCAATTAATGCATAGTTTTTTTTTAATCCATCAATTTGCAAAATTTGCAATGAGCTCCCATACTAATCGTAACGCAGTGTTTCTCTTTCACTCGCGCTAAAAACGATAGGGAGAGAATTTAGCTCTTATCATCCTCTTAAGTACGTGACCAACTTTGTCCCATACTCTGATAGATGCATGATGGTACAGTTTAGTGCTAAACCATTTAATCTGAATGTATTAAACAAGTCTATGCACCAACAGCACAAAGCTCGGATGAGGACATAGAAAACTTTTACAAAGAGATAGATGAAGTCATGGACAGTATTAAATCTCAAGAAATTGTAGTAATACTTGGTGACATGAATGCAAAAATTGACAAAGGAGCAGTTGGAAAAACAGTGGGCAACTATGGTCTAGGCGATAGGAATGAGAGGGGAGACAGACTACTACAGTTTTGCGTAGAGAAGGACTTGATTATATCCAACACTTGGCACCAACATCCGCCTAGAAGGCTGTACACATGGACCTCCCCCCAACATACAACTGGTCATATCGTAAGAAATCAAATAGACTATGTCATGATTTTGTCATGAGTTCGTCACGGTAGACACATATAGACAAGAACTTTTGGAAGGTCCTTCAATCCTAAAAGCTGAAATAGAAAGGGCAATCAATACTATGAAGGACGGAAAAGCTGTTGGCCCCGATGGTATACACGCTGACTTTTACATCGTTTTGTTCCCGAAGTGTAGTGGTTAGGTACCGATAATACAGTCAAATAAAATTATCAAAAAAAAGCTCTTAGTGCAAAATTGCAAAATAAATAAAAAACTCGAAGCGGTGAGAACAAATAGTAACACAGAAAAGCCGCGCGAGCACATCAATGAAATCTACCACGCCGCAGCCCTTTGTAAGATGCCGCCACAAAGCGCCGCCGCGTTTTCATTCGTGCGTTTCGTGCGAATAAAACCGCCCGCACCCCGCACACCTCCCATCGTCGCCTGCGCAGTTCACCCCCGCACCGCACCCCGTACGTCAGTCGCAACGCAATCGCAATTAGTCACCGACCGGAAGTCCGGAACTGAGTGCGTGTGCATGTTATCTGTGTGTGTAAAAAATGGATCGTAATTATGAGTATTCCAATGTTGAATACGTTGCCATGCTGGATGCCTACGTACGTTCTGGTTTCAACATGAATCAAGCCCGGATGCTGTATGCACAGCCAGAAAATCTAAACAGTTTACGGATGCAGGGGATTGCCGACCCACAAATTCCGGCTCCTAATACGTTTTTGGCTTTAAGGCAGCGGCTGCTGAACCATGGACAACTCCGTACTCCTGCACACGCGCAGGCCCGCGGTCGACCATACTACGCGGCGGAGCTCGAAGAAGACGTCATTGAATACTTTGAGCGGCACCCCATGAGGAGCACACGTATGGCCGCTCGGAGATTTGGTGTCAGCCAGTATTATGTCTGGAAGATACTGAATTCTGAAGGGCTGCACCCGTATCACTTTCGCAAAGTGCATGCTTTGTACGAGAACGACGGGCTCGCTAGGATAGTGTTTTGTCAGTGGATTTTAGAGCACCAAAACGTAAACGTATTGTGGACAGATGAATCTACGTTTACACGTGTGGGGCTCTACACTTTTGGGCGTTTAATAATCCGCACTGCATTCGTGCATGTTGCCATCAAGTGAGATTTAGTGTTAACGTGTGGGCTGGGAGAATCAATGATTCAATCATCGGACCCTACTTCATTGAAGGTAATTTGAATGGCCTCAATTATCTGGAAATGCTGAGGGAGGTGATTCCAAATCTAATGGACGATGTGCCCATCGCTTATTTAAGCGATATTTTTTATCAGCACGATGGGTGCCCGGCCCATTATCGGCTGGAAGTGCGGAGGCACCTCAACGAAGTGTTTGGCAACCATTGGATTGGGCGCGGCGGGCCAGTGGCCTGGCCTCCGCGAAGTCCAGATTTAACCCCGATGGATTTCTTTTTGTGGTCGCAAGTTAAAAGGCTCGTTTTTACCGAGGAAGCTCAAACTCGCGATGAACTTAGACGAAAGATAATTGACGCTTTCGAGACTGTGAAACGTGACAGAGACACTTTACGTAAGCTCAAAGACAATTTAGTAAGACGTGCACACATTTGCATTCAGCGTAATGGACAACATTTTGAACAATTATTGCGATATCGTGAAGTGTAACTAGTGTAAGTGATTCGTTTAGGTACATAGCTCAAAACTGCCCCTAACTAAGGGTACTCACCGACCGAACCCAAGAAGGTAAATAAATTTATTGTAAATGTGTTGATTTCAATCTTTTAAATACGCCATAATACCTTATCTACCTAAATACCTAAGTTCTTAAGTAGGTACAGTTCATCATTTGATCTTAATTGTTATTTTCTTTAAACGTTATGATACCTACACTGCAACAGGTTAAGTAGGTTAGGTATTATGATGGTCCTAAGCCCATAAAAGTAAGGAAAGACGCAAGCGCTACTCCCACACTAGCGTCTTCCGAGCGTCGACTTCGCCCGAGCGCCCGCGTAGCGGCGACGCGACCTCGCCCGAGCGTCGGCGTCTCCCAGCGTCGACGCGGCGTCGACGCGACTTTGCCCGAGCGTCGGCGTCTCACCAGCGTCGACGCGACCTCGCCCGAGCGTCGGCGTCTCCCAGCGTCGACGCGGCGTCGACGCGACTTCGCCCGAGCGTCGGCGTCTCACCAGCGTCGACGCGACGACGCCCGTGGCGTCGCGTCGCTGCTACGCAGGCGATCGGGCGACGTCGACGCTCGAAAGACGCTAGTGTGGGGGTAGCCTAAGTCTGTGATAGTAAGTAGCTACCCTTTCTGTTTTTACCTACCACCGGGCGGCGGCGCGGTGTTGGGGGTACGGTGTGGTGTAGCGGTATAGCGGTAGCCGGCCGCGCCAGTAGGTACTAGCGGGGCGCCATAGCGGTGTAAGCTAGATTTTTTTTGATATTTTTTTTTTGACTGTATTATCGGTACCTAACCACTACACTTCGGGAACAAAACGATGTAAAAGTCAGCGTGTATACTCGGAAATGTTAAAGTTATTGGATGAGGACAGCATGCAAATTTTAGTTAGACTTTACAATGACATCTACGACACAGGACAGCTCCCAGAAGATTGGCTCAAATCCACATTTCTCCCATTACCCAAGAAAGTGAACGCAAATACATGCGGAGATCATAGGTTAATAAGCCTTATGAGTCATGCACTAAAAGTATTTCTGAAAATCTTACACCTGAGAATTTACGATAAAATAGATAAAAATATATCAGAAACTCAGTTCGGATTCAGAAGCGGGTTAGGAACGCGAGAGGCTTTAGTAGCAGTGCAGGTCTTGATTCAGAACAGCTTGGAATTCAACAAAAATGTCTATGCATGCTTTATTGACTTTGAAAAAGCATTCGACAACGTGAAGCATGACAAACTACTGCAAATACTCAATAAAACGGAAGTAGATGGCAAGGATCAAAGAATCATCAGGAACCTGTACTGGAATCAAACGGCCAACATAAAAATAGGAACATCAAGCACGAGCGACCTCAATATCCCAAAAGGTGTAAGACAAGGTTGCATTTTGTCACCGCTGTTATTCAACCTTTATTCAGAATCTATATTTCAAGAAGCTTTCGAAAACGTGGAAACTGGTATCATAGTCAACGGAACAACAGTTAACAACCTCAGATACGCTGATGACACCGTTATTCTTGCCCACTCAATGGACGAACTTCAGCAACTACTAGATCGTCTCAACTCTGTAGTAGAAGAATACGGCCTCAAAATGAATATAGCGAAGACCAAATGCATGATTGTGGGTAAGAATGTAACTGAACCGTCCCCATTGACCATAAACGGTAATATAATAAAAATGTTATAAATATTTGGGTAGCTCACTTAATGAGAAATGGGATCCAGAAAAGGAAATACGTATCAGAATTGAAATTGCTAGAAGTACGTTCATGAAAATGAAGAAACTTTACACAAATAAGGATATTAACTTAAAGTTACGATGGCGCATGGTAAAATGCTACGTGCTGTCGATATTTCTCTATGGTGTCGAAGGGTGGACCATTAATAAGACCATGGAGGCTAAGATCAATGCATTCGAAATGTGGTTATACCGAAGAATGTTGAAAATTTCCTGGAGAGACAAAGTTTCAAACGTTGAAGTTCTAAATAGAATGAACAAGAAACTTGAACTTTTGACCACCGTAAAGACAAGGAAAACCTCATATTTTGGACACATCTATAGACACGACAAGTATAAAATAATCCGTAACATCTTGGAAGGGAAAATCGATGGTAAACGGAGCAGAGGAAGGAGAAGACTAACCTGGATAGACAACATTAAAAGCTGGTCCAATATTAATGACACTGCCAGTCTGTCTAGACTGGCACAAGATAGAATCAAGTTCCGTAAGATGGTCGCCGACATCCGATGAGGATATGGCACAGAAAGAAGAAGAAGAATCTATAAACCGACTCCAAAAGTACCGAAAAATCAAAATATTGCGTTTCCTTTGAACACGACGCATTACGATTTTGTCTTCGACAGTAATTCGATCGTTTTGTTATTTTGGAAGCCAGATAACTAGACTAGTGCATCGGAGCATATTCATATTTTTCCTCATAAAAATCACAAAGAAATCCAATCGTAAACATACAATTTTGAAAAATTCCCATACATTCGCCATATTGCCAAATTGTCTTTGTGACTCAGATGCCCCCCGGGGCTCCTTGGAAGCAGACGTATGTTGGATTTTTGGCCGTGACATTTCATTTTGACATTTTTTTTTTTTTTATATTCTGACAGAAAATCGTATACGTACACTCAAAGCAAGCATTAACTAGAGCCCGCACACGTGTACCCCCGTAAGGGATAGATATATAGATGCCCATAATCACTTCTACAGCATAAAACAGAACAATTTACCAATGTTTTCCGTAGCCGACGCAACTTTCTAGGAAAACTAACAGCTTTTCTCGTAGCAATCACAGAAATTCTTGAAGAAATCGCGCATTATATCTGTTTGTTCCCCTCCACTGCTAGAAGTAACGCGTGGAGGGTAATAGAAACTATGACAAGGACCAACGAAAATAGCACCTCTCTGCCGTATCTATCGAAAGTGTAATAAGACCATCCCGTTCTATAGTCTGGCAAACCAAAAGCGCAGTAACAGTCAGAGTAACATGCTATACCCATCCCTTTTTTAGTAGTGAGAGTACTAGCATTAGAAAAAGACAGTATGATTCTCCCTGTCTATGCTTGAAGTGGAACAAACTCTGGCCAAACTATATCTTGGTATTATTAGTTCCGTGACAGATCTATGGGTGGTATATCTATGTACGTACACGAAAGAGGATACCAGTAGCTAGATTGTATTCAAAATAAATAGGGAAATTTAATAAAGACCAGGAGTCCCTTTAAATTCGATTTTTTCATATTTACACATCGTAATACTAGAAACATATAACGAATGATTGAGTAAAAGACACTTTTCTACAGAATCCTCATAACAAATTGCTTAAAAACCTGTCCAAAATTAAAAGAGTTTTTGGATTCGTTTTTAATTAGTGGACTTTATTTTTATTACATTGGTCATAATATTACGACATTTTGACATGACTTTTAACGTCAAAATACTTAAATGACAATTTTATTTTAACTACAATCTATATTCACTTAATATTAAAAGACTTGATTCTTTTACTTGTGCAAACGATATAAGCTAATATAATCTGGCTAGTTTTGTGGTCATGTGTACCTACATATATGAAGAACGTCGAACGACTCCGCCAGCTACAAGTTACTCCAGCTACAAACGGGCATTACGAGCTTATGATACAGCACATCGTCTGAATAGCATTCAACCTACCACTACCCCAAATCGAAATCCAAATCCAAATCACGGGAGGAATCAACATACGTTTACCTCTTAGCGAATTCCAGGTAGATTGTGTGCCGGAACCTATTATATAATATTTTTGCTTTAAATTTATCAATCGTTGCATAAATGTACTCTGATCAAATAAATTATAACAATTATATTATAAACAATGTTGTTCACTGACTTAAACTTACCTACACAATTTTCAATCCTCAATATCCTCATCCACTTAGTATTTCATGCCATAGCTTAAGTATACCTGGGGTCTGCTTGGCAATATAATCCCATGAATTGGCGTAGGCACTTACAAGAAAGCCATTGTCGTCTGACCTTCCAACTCGGAGGGAAAAGTAGGCCTTATTGGAATTAGGCATGGTTTCCTCACGATGTTTTCCTTCACCGAAAAACGACTGGTAAATATGAAATGATATTTCTTACATGTGATATATGATTTTCATAACTCGTACGAGCCGGGGTTTGAAGCCGAGACCTCCAGATTGAAAATCGGATGTCTTACTCATAGGCTATTAAGCGCTTTTAACTATTATGTTTACATTTAAACGGAACTTTTGAGTCATACTTACCTATAGACAGAGAGCTAGCTACATCAGATACGACACAATAATGAGAGCAACTAAACCCCCTTAGTCAGTTTGCTATACTATGCTTATTTATGGACCTGGACATCTTTCAGCTATACAGTGGTGGAGGTCAAAGAATATAACTAATAACTCTGGCCGTTTTTACCTATTTTGGTAGTACTATTTTCGAATTAAAAGATTTTGCTAGTCTGTAATTCTGACCTCCACTCATTAAAAGCTGCAAGATGCCCGGATCTAGCAATAAGGATAGTACAGCAATCTAACAAGATTGGTTTTGTTGCTCTTGTGTCATATCTGACGTGGCCAGCTCTTAGTCCACTAGAACCAAGACATTATAATATAGCGTTCAAAAAGTCCGAAATAATTAAATTAACCCGAAATAAAACATTGTATTACTTCATCAATGTTCTGTGAATTTATACTGGACTTAATGGAGCATGTAGATAATTGACCATAATTTTAAAATAAAATATACTACTTAAATGTGGTATCTACAAATATTAGAGCCACGGGTATGTGTCAAATTTATCTAATCCTATAGATCGACTTCCATATTTGTACTGTTTTAGTACTGTAAGAACACATATTCTTTAAAAATTCTTAAAGACTCTAACCCGCCGAAACTTTCCAGGGATACGTAATCCACATAGCTAATTTAAGTCCATTTAAGCAGCCGGATTGGATTTAAGACTAATATTTTTTTTGTCTTAAGTTTATTTTTGAGGACCATTTCGAAATTCATTAACAGAACATTAATATTATACTAACAGAACAATGTTAACCTTTTTTAACAAAAAATAAGACCCTTCGGGCTAGTTTGGATTTTAAGATTGATTTTAAGAAATGGTTAGGTCATTCTGAAAACATCAATAGACGACAGAGGAAAAAACATGTTAACGGCATAAATATACTAAGATAATCATATTTAAAATCATAAAGCCTATGTCCTAATCCTAAAGATGTGTATTAATTTCCTTTGCCATAAACATCTCTCGGACCTCAATTAGTTAATTTGTGTTTGGTTCTTATACATGGTCACTTTGACAGTTGTGTTTGTTAGAAACAGGTAAAATATAAATTTAATTGAGGCTTGAGAGACGTTTTTGAATAAGAGGGTAAGTCGTTAAATGATAAGGCGACAGCTACTAACTAAAGCATAACACGTCAAGTAAATGAACTGTGATCCTCAAGGACAAAATAGTGAAAAATTATAGAGATAAATTTCATTTTGCACGAAATATAAAATTAAAAAAGGGAAAAATATAGTATAGATTTATATACACATGTAAATCCATATACATTTATAAATATGTAAAAAAAGTATTTCTTCAATGTTTTTTACTTTATCTGATCTATGAAAATAATATCAAGCTCAAAAATATGTGTACCACGGACTAGACCTTTTTGAAGGGGGGCACCCATGTACCTTATATCTTATCAAGGGAGCTTGATCAGCTTAATTGGCACGAGGGACAACCATACAAAACGGCGTGGCCTGATGTGACTGAAATGCAGATTCAAAGTTCTAAAACGCCTCCAGTATAGTAGGTACCTAACCTAATTTGTCTTATCAAAGGGCGTTAAGGTGGCAGTGTTTCCATTTTAAGACCAGGTGAAATCCTTTTTTACATTTTTATATCTGTCATTTATATTATTAGTCATAAAAAATATTTTAAATATTTACGTATTAAATACAGGCCAGTTTACAGTTTAGTATCCAGTTTGGCAAGGGACTTTCTCACTTCGGGCCAAGACAATGAAAATAATGTTTCCGTTCCAGTGACTATTATAAATTAAATTTTACAAACCAATTAGAAATTTCCTCTGCCTGCAAATCATTTGCATGAAACAGTCACCAAATTCAAGACCGTTTAAAGGATTTGTACTGCATAAAGCCACCATTATTAATTTAACCTAGTAAGTAGGTAAGTAACAATACCAGCTGAAAAACATATCTAAGCTTAATTCAAGAATTAAGTCACCAAAAAAACGCAAGTAGAGTTTCATATTTTATTTTACAGATTTAAATAGAATATTCAAGACATTATGTTTGAGCCATTTTATCATAATTAAAACAATGTATTTGTTGACTTTAATAGGCCTTACAGATGTATCGGAGCGGTCAAGGTGGTCACAGATATCTGAACAACGCTTCTATTGTCAAGGCGATAAGTGCATGTTCAGATATTTTGAGAACCTTAGGCGTACCGATATATTTGATGGCGACTGTATAGCAGGCTCAAAAATTAATTTGGAGCTAGAGTTCGTGAGTTCAACTGGTCTTAAAATTCAAATTGGCCAAAATATTGGTTTTATACTTGATATGTAGGTTATTCGAAGTGTTCCATACCTTGTGCCAGAGTTTGAAGTGATGGGATGGGATCAAAGACATGTTCTTAGAGTAAATTTAACTTGACGCTTATCTATTTGCAGTTATAAAGACCGGGTAGATTTTTTTATAAGCATTACGCCCGCCTGTGTCTTCAGGAATATTATTATATTCAATTTATTATAGTCTAAATTTTACGGCATATGTTATATCAATGTACTTAAATGCGTATGAGTCTGAAAGTATGTTTGTGCCATTTATATATATTTTTGTAAAGGATTTAAAGTCATTTGCTATTTATTCATATGATATCAATTATTTCTTAAAATGGTCTTAAAATTTAAGCGCATACCGGGTCTTAAAGTTGGCATGTACTTATGTAGGTTATCCAAAGTGCACCATAGCATGTGCTTAACATTTGGAACGATAAGCTTTAAGATAAATCAATGTAATTGTTGTATATTTTCAAATTGACTCAATACAATATTATGGGTGAATCAACTTTTAGAAAAGTTTTTTTTTAATAAATACATTGTTTAAAATTCGTCTACCTACATGTTTTATAAGACGTACAACCAAACCAACACTTCAGTGTATAAGTTTACGAAATTTTCATTTTTATTTATGTGTAGCGCAGCATCGCTAGTATCATAAAAGATAATAAGTGTCTTAAAAGTTGATACCCACTCTTCTTGATCTCCAAGATATCCTCTACATCTACAAAACTACTCGTTAAGAATTTTGATTTTACAGTATGGTGGGCTACAGTACTAAAACTAAAATCATACGAAAGTATGCGAAACATTTTGTTAGTAAATAAAATGTATATAAATTAATATGGGATAAAACTTTGGGTTTGTTTTCATAAAAGTTTATAGAGATACCTACCTACCGAAACAACCCTTAAAACATTATTCAAATAAAACATTATGTCCGTTCATTTCTACCTAAGGTTGTTCGGCTAACACGTATCTCGATATTCTCGATTAGCCCTCCAAACGAAGGAAAACTTAGGGGAAATAATTCGTGTAGGGGGTTGTATTCGTTCGTGTTAGGGGAAATAACTCCGCAGAGTGCGCGACAGCCGCCACAGTCTCCTGACCGTCGTGGCCGACAGATGGGACAGTGGCCTCATAAGGCACTGGTCCTCTCTTCATTTAAGTTTAGCACCTAAGATAGTTATATAAGTTAACCATAGTTATAAGTTTAATTTTTAAGTTATTGTTACTAACAAAATATGGACAGCTTTAGTCTGAAATAAATGCATTTTATTTTATTTTTTTATTTTTTTTAATAGCTGAATTTTGGTATAGTTGTAGACAAAGGTGTCTTACACAACATACCAAAAGTACTCATGGATAGGGGTGCTGCTAACGGGGAGAGGGGGGTGTAAAGGTCCCCTTTTTTGGCTTTTCGTAAATAACTCAGTAGCGGTGGGTCATACGAAAAAATGTTCTTCTACTTAATTAATCCACAAATAATTTTCTACAAAAAAGGTTCTTTACACTTTTTTGCTGGGATCAATGTATAATGAGATTTCGAGGAAATACGATAATCACTTTTTGAAACTTTCGGAGCGGAGAAAAGCCAAAAAAGGGGACCTTTACACCTCCCTCTCCCCGTTAGCGGCACCCCTATCCATGAGTACTTTTAGTATGTTGTGTAAGACACCTTTGTCTACAACTTAACCAAAATTCAGCTATACACGAATTATTTATCCTATCGAGCAGTTAGTGGGCTTCCTTCGGTGAGCTAGATAATGCATTACAAAAGTCATTTAATCAAATATAATACTACGTCATATGTGACGTAATCAGGATAGACAAGAAAAGCAAGATAAAATATGTTATTTTTCTGTCTTCTCAAATGACACCTCCTTTGAGTTTGTTTCATTCGGTTAGTATATAAAACTAATAATGGCAACTTATAAAAAATATTAAAGGTCAATGACCTGGCCCCCAAAAGTGTGGTAGTGTGCGTGAAGTGTAGTTGTGTATGAATCAGGGTAATTTGACAGAATCTGAAAATTCTCCCACCTGTACCCGACCCTTAAATGGATCCCCAGCATTTTTGTTACACCTTGTAGAACGTTGTTACTCTTGCGAGGAATTATGCTTTTGATAATTCGTTTTAATTACATTTGGTGAGAGGCATTTTTGTTTTGTAAATTAGCAATATTTAAACAAAATATATTTAAAAAAGACATTGGTTATTTATAGGTACTTACCAAGTGCCCCGGCCCGGAACCGATCTCAAAAGATGGGAGTCAAAATTATCGCACTGAAAATACAATATGGAATTCAGATATATTTCCACAACTGAACATATTTCTTGTCAAAATGGCGGGTGGTCCAAATCTTGACGTCCAAAGAAATAAATAAGATTCTCTACTCGCAGGGCTGTCAGAATATATCCCACATATGTTAGCAGATTTTTTGTGGTTTAAGAGTTATGATTTTTTAATACTTTTTCCTATAAATTCTAAAGTGTTCTAGAGGTCTAGAGTTGGCCGGCTGTTTAAATCTTACCTACTCGAAAACTACAAAAAACAGCTAAAAAACATGGAGTATATTTTGACAGCCATGGGAGTGGGGAATCTAATTTCTTACTTTGGACATAAATTAAATACATCCTTCATTATGGTTTAGTAATATTCAAATTCAGAACAGCTGCTTTCATGCAATAGCTAGGGATACATGCACGGATATGTCCGCCGGATTTGTCCGACGGATATTCTCGTCGGACAGATCCGTGCGTGTATGGCGCGTGTATGTACATATTTAGATGTGTCCGCAGACAAATCCGTGTCTAATTCGCGCCATACACGGACAGAGGGCATATCCGTCGGACAAATCCGGCGGTCACATCTGTGCGTGTATACCTAGCTAATACTTTCATTATTACTTAAAAGTAATAAATAAAAGTAATAATGCGCCTGGAGATGTTAACATAATAATATGTAACATAAATCACAGTTAATTTTTTTCCATCTAAGTTTTGTATCACATCACTCTCATCATCACCATCAGTCAACCATTATTAATCAAAAACTGACAATTTGTGCGGGATTTACAATAGTCATAGGTATATACTTAACAGACAGATGAAAATCATGTCTGATGAGTCTATGCGTTACGCAGCGTCTTAGGAAGGAGACTCAAAGCAATAGTACATTACAGCAGAGGCTGGGAAAATAGGGATTTCCGGCCAAGTAGGGTATATATAGGGTAGGGTAGGGATACGAGGCCGGGAATCCGGAAGCCGAGGCATATATAGTGCTTTTCTCACAAAAATGCGTGGAAATAACACCTAAAAACTAATACTTAAAGCCTTAAAGTCTATCGTACTCGTGGCCGGCGCCCACGCGGCAGTGACCGTCGGCGCCCGCCCCGCCCGCGGGGGCGAGCGCGCGGCGGTCGCTGGCTACTTTGCAGGCCTAGGCCTGTAAAGTACTATGAAAATCCTTTTCATATCAAGTGTTACTACGGCGCCCGAAACGTGATACTTCCGAGTCTATTTTCACGATCGTAACGACAACATTTACGCGCATGTTTGAGAAAACACATTTGCAAATCAATCCGATGCGGTGTTACGTTCATTTCGTGCAATGCTGTGCTAAGCGAAGCGGCTGGCCTACCGCGAACTTTGAAAATCGTCATGTCATGTCAGTCAGTCATGCAACTAGACGATTCGACGAATGAAGTGGTTCGCGGTTATCGGCCTTGTCCTGCGTGTGCGCGGATCTGACACACTACCGGCACTGCGTCACGCATCGTCGTCATGCGTCATCGCATTTAAATGATAAAAAAATCGCATGATTCTAATCTCTCTGTAACAACGATGCTTAGTTTCATGTCCGCGAGGCAACCGAATGGCTCGCGGTATTTAAGCTCCCTACGTCTCGTGGAACAACCTGTGCAACATGAACTGACCCACGTTGGACTGTTTTTCACACCCCCCCCCCCCCCCCCCTGCTCAATTTCCAGTATCAGGCATCTGTAAGAAGTTAATGCGCACCTGGACTTCGGTAGTAGTTAGTAGTAGTAGTAGGTAGTAGTTCTGGTTGGGTAGTTTGGACGTCTTGGGAATCATTTTTTTTTTGCTCATTTAAGAGGCCTTATTCCCTAAACGCGCATATTTTGCGAAAACCCTAATTTTCTTTTGAGGATATGGCAAAAATACTTAGTGCTTTTAACTTAACTTTTTATGTATTTGATAGTCCGTACCTTTATCTAGACGGCCATTGGAAAAAAAATAACATTTTTGAGCAAAAATTATGAAAAACATGGCTTCTCTTGGAAGGCCTTTTTGGAATTTGCAGATATGTCGTTTTGTTTTAGGATAACTCAAACATAGAGAACATTTCTTATAAAGTTTAAATACAATTTCATTCAGCACAATTTTTTTAAGACGGCCACGGCAAAAAAAAATTACATTTCATCTTGGTTAATAGAGAAAATACCTTCTGAATACTTGTAAATTTTTGATCAAAACAGGGTTACATTAAATTTTTTTCACGGAAGTCCTATTATTATTCTGCCCTAAAAATATAAACATAGCAAAGTTCAACTATGCATCTACCATGAAGAAAAAAAAATCGTTACTGTAACCCTAAATTTACTTATGATAGAATTTTTTAAAGATGACTCTAAATCCCCTCAAAACTTGACAAAACACACCGCGCCGCCGTCTCTGGCTCAGTATGGAACGAGAGCTCGTAGACGACGGACCTGTGTTAAATCGTCCCGAGCGCATTACGTAAGTTTGCCACATAGCTACACTCAGAGGTCACCTAAATCGGGTAACCTTCTATGGTATTGACAACACGTAGTGACCTGTTTCCATTGCCCTATAGTTGCGAGAAGTATGCAGCACTGCGAATGAATTACCAAGATCCTTACTTTCTTTATTTTATTACTAGTAGTTCGCCCCGAACTGTGAACTCGCGAATCTTGTGTTTCGCCATAAATGTGCAATAGGGAAGATGCAGCTATAATATTTACCATTATTTTGTGATCAAAACGTTGAAAAAACATAAAATAATAGGTATTGTAACGTTTTTACTTTAGTTTATACAAATTTCAAACAATAATTACGATTTGAAGTCACGTGAAACGGAACGTGTTTTAATCCACCAATCAGCGTCTGGTGACGTCACACCTGTATGCCGGCTAATGAGATTGGCAACTGTCACTAGTTTTGTTATATGGGATTTGGCTTAAAGGGCTAGCATCCGGGTAAAAAAAAAACAGAATTTGACACTTTTGACACTGTTGCCAAGTTTGACAGGGACAAACCAAGGACGAACAAATATGGCGAATGACACATACATGAGTGACGTCACAGGAACTGTAAATCCGTTTAGGCGCGAAATTTTAAATTGTCAGTTTGTAACAGCATTTTTTGACTATAAATTATAGTATTTTCATTTTTTAACACACTTGTGGTCTATTCTACGTGCGATTCTTTCAAATGGAAGCATAAATGAAAATACTGCATCTTGCCTATTACTACAAATACCAAAAATAGGTATCGGGTATTTTTTTCTCAACTAACCATCACGGTGAAACTAAACGTCCATATTAAATTGTGCGGTTGATGCGCAAAATTTTACCGCGACGAAATCGCTTCAGATTTGACAGTTTTTGTCTCATCTAAATTTAAATCCACCTCTCACATGCCTCTCGCTCTGTTGCTTTGACATGTCGTTCTCATCTGTGGACCACCTATATAGGTTTCGGTTACCATCATTGTGCGTCTATGGTAACTCTCTCAAACTAATGTGTTAATGTCAGTATGCTGATGGCCCTAGCAGTCAAAGCTCTAATAAATTTAAAAAAAAGGTAGTTGTCAAAATATTTACACCAAAATCAAAATATAATTGAAAATATTTTTGAAATCAATTTTATGTTGCTAATTGTTAATTAAATCGAGACAACTGGCGTAAACTCGTGTCGGAGGCCAGGACTCACTTTGGGTCGGTGCGCCAATGAGTAGTAGTAGTAGTAATTGTTATGAAACAGTAAGCAGTTAATAAGGATTTGACGAGTGTGTTAATCAATACCTTTCGTTTGATACCAAACTCAACCATACTTGCTCGTAAAAGTAGCAAATAAGATGACCAATGTAACAGGACCCCTTTACAAAACCTTTTTAGGCCTTCTAATTTCAGAACCCCCGTCTCAATCAAGCTCATATACGAACTCGCAAATTTTGTTGGTCTCTGCTACAACCCCAACAAATTTCATAAAGATCAGAAAATCGTTACTAAAGTTATCGTCGGACAAACTATCTAAATCAAAAAGCCATCCAAATGCCGAGACGTCCCAGTAGCCAGGTGACAGTTGTTGTTTGTAAGAACGATCTTCGCTTACGCTCCGCTCGTTCGATTACTTTATTTACTGAGGTTTAGTTGATGACTTAGTTTTGTTTAGTTTACTTGCTTATTATTACTTTGAGCCCTGATGTAGTCCAGGGTCTGATGATAGAAGTTGGTTACCGGAACTCCTTATCTACTAGGCATAACTCAACCGTGTTTGAGGTTATTGGACTTAGCTTGATAAGCAGCATCACGTAAGATGAGGTCCAGGGTCTCATGATGGAGTCAGGTGTTGGTCACCGGAACTGCCTATCTACTCATCACAACTCCATCGTGTTTGGGCTCGTTACACTTAGCTTGACGAGCACTCCCGCTTTACATGAGGTCCAGGGCTCATGATGGAGCCAGGAGTTGGTCACCGGAACTGCCTATCTACTCATCACAACTCCATCGTGTTTGGGCTCACTAGACTTAGCTTGACGAGCACTTCCGCTTGAGATGAAGTCCAAGGTCTCATGATGGAGTCAGGAGTTGGTCACCAGAACTGCCTATATACCCATCACAACTCCATCGTGTTTGGGCTCATTAGCCTTAGCTTGACGAGCACTTTCGCTTGAGATGAGGTCCAGGGTCTCATGATGGAGTCAGGATTTGGACACCAGAACTGCCTATCTACTCATCACAACTCCATCGTGTTTGGGCTCATTAGACCTAGCTTGATGAGCACTTCCGCTTGGGATGAGGTCCAAGGTCTCATGATGGAATCAGGAGTTGGTCACTAGAACTGCCTATCTACTCATCACAACTCCATCGTGTTAGGGCTCACTAGACTTAGCTTGACGAGCACTTCCGCTTGAGATGAAGTCCAAGGTCTCATGATGGAGTCAGGAGTTGGTCACCAGAACTGCCTATCTACTCATCACAACTCCATCGTGTTTGGGCTCATTAGACCTAGCTTGACGAGCACTTTCGCTTGAGATGAGGTCCAGGGTCTCATGATGGAGTCAGGATTTGGACACCAGAACTGCCTATTTACTTATCACAACTCCATCGTGTTTGGGCGCATTAGACCTAGCTTGACGAGCACTTCCGCTTGGGATGAGGTCCAAGGTCTCATGATGGAGTCAGGGTTTGGTCACTAGAACTGCCCATATACCCATCACAACTCCATCAAGTTTGGGCTTATTAGCCTTAGCTTGACGGTCACTTCCGCTTGAGATGAGGTCCAGTGTCACTAGAGTACAAGTCTCATAATGGTAGTAGTTTTGCTGTCGGCCCCATCTGTGTAGGTGGTAGTTACTGCAGCGTCGGTAAGGCTTTAAAAAAAGATTGAAATACCTACGTGTGTATAGTCAAAATGATGTCCATGTGTCCGTCCGTCCATTTATCTGTCTATTCTGCCTATCCGTTCATCCGTCCACTTTATTTCACCCTGTATTAATTACTTAGATATAGCATACTAACAAAAATTGATCCTCAGTTGGTCTTGGAATAAATGAATATATATATAATATATTATGTATCGTACTCACACTTAGGTTTTTCTTTTTACTATTTGGTTGTAGTATCTATTTGTGTAACGTGTAAAATGTATGGTATCTACAACTTGATCTCATATTTGTAGCAATCATGCTCATACTGGTAGTCTTACTTACGCTGATCTTATTTTAACGAAGCACTTAGTCGGTCCTTTTTAGTGTCCGACCGAAACATGTTTTTTTGCCGAAACCGAAACCGAAACCGAAGGTTCGGCTCTAGGTGCAGTTTTGGCCGAAACCGAAACCGAAACCGAAACTTTTATAGACACGTTAAAAGCGTTGAGTTAAATGTCAATAAGCCGTTGTAACTTGTACAGGATAGGTGGTATAAGAAGAACAAGGTTAGTAAGTTTTGATTGATCATCGTCCTAGCGTTTGTGCTGGCGTTTTCCCACGGAGTCAACGGAGCCTGAGGTCCACTTGGCAACCTAATCCCATGATTTTTTCTAGTTTGTACACAACTCCAAGTTATTTCGGTGTAAGGCGTGTTTTGATCCCTAAATTCGTTTCTTCTTTCAGTTTTTTTTTCGCGAAATAAATGCAGAGCACGATATATTTTCTAATAAAGGTTTCATATGAATAAACATAATTATGTAACTTTTTAACAACTGTAACGTAAAATTTTACCCTCCTTATTGAAAGTACAATGGTCACAAGTCGACCATGTTTTCGTACATAGATATGTACGCAAACGTGGGAAACAGACAGATGTCTGACATCAGTTTTTTTTTACGTTGGTATTTTCTAGGATTTAGGATCTGCTACGTTAAAATTAGCAATAAAATAAGCCACACGATTTTAAACTTGACAGATGTATTTTCAGAGTAGAATTACGATCAGTAAACAAAATAAAAATATGAAAGTTTTGTTCGATACTTGGAGTTAAAAGGTTTATAGCATCTATCTCTATGGTTAAAGTAATACGTTTTGTTAAAAAAAAAGTACGAAGAATATATGGGCTGGAAAAACAAACATTTGTGCTTTATTAAAATTGGTATGTTTTCTTTTAAATTATGGATACGATTTTTTAAATTTGTGTGTTATTCATTAGTTATACTGCAGTTAGTTATACAGCAAAGTTTCATCCACTGAGACATCAATGCTGTTAACAAGTCTCTATAAAATAATTCGCCAAGATTGCATGGACTATTTTAATTTTACAATCAGTATTTCAAATAAATCGTCAAGTGTTTTTTCTTTATTTCTTCGTGTATAATTTTCAGCGTAGGCCGACACAGTTCTTTGGGCAGTCTCTTGCATGAACTCGAGAGTTTAATGTTAGATAAAATTAATACTTAAATGATATTATCATATTATAATTGATGAAATAATCTTCCAAACACATATGTACACTTTTTTGATATTTTTATTTATTATAATATGATCACTTAAAAACGTTACTGAGACAGAACTTGTGGACCGATTAAGCTCAATGTTGTAAGTTTCGGCGCGGCCGAAAGTTTCGGCCGTTTTTTGGCCGAAACCGAAACTTGGGCCGAAACACGGTTTTTTGGCCGAAACTGGCCGAAACCGAAACTTCGGTCGGACACTAGTCCTTTTGTGACTAGCAATGTCTTCGGTATAAGGCGTCGTTTGCGTGTTGATTGTGATTTATGGTATTCTTGATTTGTATTGTCAATTGGCTTTCAATCGGTATGTACAATTTTTGAAAGATAAGAAATATTTGTGTTTAATAAGAATCATTAAAATATTTTTACCATAGGTGTTTTGGTTTTCATTCCAATATCCTAAAAATGTTCTATATATCATACAAATGTACATCAGCGAATACGAATGTCAACAGGAATGTCTTTTCACATAAGTATTCGTCTTCCAGTACAACTCCCCGACGTGAAAATGGTAGTCATTTTCGGCTTATTAGGGGGTTTAAAACAGACATAATTTTTGAAATTCATACCCTCAAATTCTGAACGCAATATAAATAAAATAATTCTGCTATGTTAGTAAATTATAATTATGTCAGTGGATAATTTAGTTTGTTAACACATATTGGTTAGTTGCATTTTATAAAAATGCACCTTTCTACCCTTTATAAATTGTAACATTTGCATACTGTTTGTCAACAGTCGAAAAAGGTGAAACCATGATTTACACAAACACATGTAAAATTACCCTTCTTCTGCAAATAAATGCTTTGTTTGTTTGTTAAATTAGCACTATGACGATTTTTCACAAAAAGCACTATGACCGCCATCTTAGATTTTGAAACGGACATGATTTTTGAATTCTAGAGCCCCTAATTAGCCGAAAACGACTACCATGACGATTTTTCACAAAAAGTGTATGACCGCCATCTTCGATTTGAAAACAGACATTATTTTCGAAATCTGCACCCATAAATTAGCAGAAAATTACTACCATGATGATTTTTTCCAAAACTGTATGACCGCCATCTTACATTCTGAAACAGACATAATTTTTTAAATCTAGAACCCCTAATTAGCCGAAAAGGACTACCATGACGATTTTTCACAAAAAGTGTATGACCGCCATCTTGGATTTGAAAACAGACATTATTATTAAAATCTGCACCCATCAATTAGCAGAAAATGACTACCATGACGATTTTTTCATAAAAAGTGTATGACCGCCATCTTAGATTTGAAAACAGACATATTTTTCGAAATCTGCACCCATCAATTAGCAGAAAATGACTACCATGACTATTATTCACAAAAATTGTATGACCGCCATCTTGGATTTTGAAACGGACATAATTTTTTAAATCTAGAGCCCCTAATTAGCCGAAAACGACTACCATGACGATTTTTCACAAAAAGTGTATGACCGCCATCTTGGATTAGAAAACAGACATTATTTTCGAAATCTGCACCCATCGATTAGCAGAAAATGACTACCATGACGATTTTTCACAAAAAGTGTATTGACCGCCTTCTTGGATTTGAAAACAAACATTATTTTCGAAATCTGCACCCATTAATTAGTAGAAAATGACTACCATGACGATTTTTCACAAAAAGTGTATGACCACCATCTTGAATTTGAAAACAGACATTGTTTTCGAAATCTGCACCCATCAATTAGCAGAAAATGACTACCATGACGATTTTTCACAAAAAGTGCATGACCGCCATCTTGGATTTGAAAACAGACATTATTTTTGAAATCTGCACCCATCAATTAGCATAAAACTAATACCATGACGATTTTTCACAAAAAGTGTATGACCGCCATCTTGGATTTTAAAACAGACATCATTTTTAAAATTCACACCCTCAAATTAGCCGAAAACAACTACCAGTCCCTACCCTCACCTCTTACCATAAGGCAGGCCGTGCGCTAGTTTTCCACCATATATTTAAAAAAAAAACTCCAGATATAATGACGAACTTAGATAAAATGCACATGACCGGTCGGGCCGCTCAATCATATCTAATATCTGATGGTGACAGTACATGCACGCCATTGCGCACGATGGTGAAAGTACGGAGCAGCCAAGGTACTCAAAAATATATGAACGTGCACTTTATCGCCTTGACAATAGAGGCGTTGTTCAGATATTTATAACCACCTTGACCGTTCCGATCTATCTGATGGCGACTATACAGTCGCCATCAAATATATCAGAGCGGCCAAGGTACTCAAAAATATCTGAACATGCACTTTATCACCTTACAATAGAGGCGTTGTTCAGATATTTGTGACCACTTTGGCCGCTCCGATCGCCATCAAATATATCGGAGCGGCCAAGGTACTCAAAAATGTCTGAACATGCACTTTATCGCCTTGACAATAGAGGCGTTGTTCAGATATTTGTGACCACCTTGAACGCTTGGATATATTTGATGGCGACTGTCCCTCCAACAGGCCTATTGATTTTAGTTGCGTATAATTCTCTCTTCCATGTAAAAGAAAATAAAAAGTCTGTAAAACTTATGCCTAAAAATAATTTTGCTTGTAATTGAAGTTGAAAACGATCAAGACTATTGAAGCGTGCGTATCGTCCTTGTATTGCCAGCGGCCGTGTACTGAGCGCTAACGCCATCTATCGAGTAAGAAATCGTGAAATTGAGGAACGTTCACGGGACTAAGGCCTCTTAGTTCATTTCAGTCTGTAATATTGATATGTAGCTTATTGTGCGGTGATATAATAAAAAGTGTGCAGCTAATGAAGAATTAATCTCAATACGCGTGTAAACTTTCTGTAGTTAAATGGACAGTTGTCCTGGCATGGCCGCCACGTGTTGTCTGTAAGGAGCAGCTATCACCCTTACAAAGAGCAAGGCTGAAACCCAACAACGTTGCCTATATTTATTTAACAAATAAAATGTGATTAACGTCGTCATCTTGTCATTGGCAAAATTCCCATTGCTCATATGCAAAGGGAGAAAACCATTTATTAAAAAAAATGCGCACCTGTATTCCTGTAATGGCGACCATCAGCAATACGGCTATCATGACCAGCGATCCGCGAACCATATTGACCTGTCCATGTAAAACTTTCCATTAAAAATCAGTATGTAAAATTATTATTTTTTGCTATAAAGACATTTAACTAATTTGCTGAGTACGAACCTTGAAGTTATAGCAGAATGGTGTGAAATATTCAGCGTATAAAGGTAACTAGACCTTTTTATACGAATTATACATTAAAATCAATTAGTGGTAATTTGTTTTTAATTTCAAAATCCAATTATGTTTCATTATAAACCCAACGAAGTGGATAATTGACATGTATCCAATTAATTTTCCTTGTCACTTGGATGTGAAAATTAATCACATTCCAGAGTTTAAAAATACCTACATTTTGCTGCTTATGGAAATATTATTATTATTTGTATGTCTTTGCATATATGTGCGTACGGGATAGAAATACAAATTGCCTTGAATTTTCCAATCGTCTGGATATACCGGCAATTGTAGTCGGCAATACAGAGCAACACGGAAATGAATGGAGCAATACGGGAAATGATTGCCGAAATAATTGCCGCGATATCTAGAAATTGCCTCGTATTGCTCAATTAATTGCTCCATTAGTTTCGGCATCGTATCGCCGGGCAATAATTGCCCGAAAAATCGCCCGAGTAAGAGCACCTTTATTTGGTCTAAAAATGTTAGTTGCCAAATTCCAGTCTATGTTGCGTACCCTGTGGATTTGAGGGTTCCTTTGGGCGCACAGCTGATATTACTATTTCAGGGTCACTCTAAGCAAGTTTAGACTTTCCGCTTCTGTGTTAGTAAAAGAGCCGTCGGATCTCTTTAGGATCTCTTTATTCTTTTGTAATACTTATAACACTAGTCACATTTTCAATATTCGTGTATAGTTATTCATATTTTTTAGGGTTCCGTACCCAAAGGGTAAAAACGGGACCCTATTACTAAGACTCCGCTGTCCGTCCCACTATCCGTCTGTCACCAGTAGGGTTGCCAACTGTGATTCAGAGATTCGCGGTAAATTTACGATCACATTGCGGGACCAGGCTTAAAACTGCAGGACACCTACACGCGGCCTCACTCTCAGTGAGGATAGTAAAATCACAACCTTACACTTTAGCGTGCGCGTTACTCGCGGTATATTCAAGTAAAATGCTTTAAAATGATTGTAACATGCAAATCAACGCTCGTATTGGTGCTTAAGTGCTGATGAGTCTAGTCTGAAAACGGGACAATCGGCGTCCCGCGTGGACCCCTTGCGGGACGCATGCTCTAGGGCCCCAGAAACGGGACGTCCCGCATATAGCGGGACGGTTGGCAACCCTAGTCACCAGGCTGTATCTCATAAGCCCTGATAGCCAGACAGTTGAAATTTTCACAGATGACGTATTTTTGTTGCCGCTATTACAACAAATAATGAAAAACAGAATAAAATAATATTTAAGGGATATGATTTTTTTGCCGTTTTCATAGATAATGATACGGAACCTTTCGTGCGCGAGTCCGACTCGCACTTGGCCGTTTTTTATGGCATATTGTTCCATGTCAGAGTTTTGGCAATACATGTGTTTTTAAATTTCTGAATGAATGAAGTAGTAAATTTCTAATAGAAACTATCAAACTATTTCCTGTAATAGACGGAGAGCTGGCCACGTCAGATATGACACAATAATGAGAGTAATGAAACCCCTCTAGTTAGTTTGCTATACTATAGGTACTTATTTCTAGATCTGGCCATCTGGCAGCTGTAAAGTGGTGGAGGTTAAAGAATGCAAATAACTTCAAGAAAACAAATCCTAGAGTTCTGCGTTTGATCCAATATTATGAAAAATTATGCAATCAATTAGATTATACAATATCGAAAAGTTTCGGTTGGGGGAAGTAGTGCCAAATGATGTATAATGTCATTTTTGATTACTTGCCTACTGTTTTTATTTCCGCAGCAATACACAATGTTTTTTGTTCTAATGTTAAAATATAGGCCCTGCGCCTTGTTCTCTATAAAAGACACAACTTCAGCAGTTTTTACCTATTTTGGTGTTACTTTTTTCCAACATAAAAACTTTGTTGGTCTGTCACTCTGATCTCCACCCATTAAAAGCTGCCAGATGCCCGGATCCAGCAATAAGGATGGTTATGCAATCTAACTGGACTGGTTACATTACTCTCATTATTGTGTCATATCTGACGTGGCCAGCTCTTAGACCATAAATTTCACGCGCTTATACTCACAGTTTCACACAACAATCACTTAACAAAAAGTCGTACTAGGATTGTGGTTAGTGATGTGCTGTGGGAATATTCCCTTATTCCCGGGAATATTTCCTTATTCCCGGGAATATGCCGCAAATGGGGGAATATTGAAATACATTTTATGAAAAATAAAATAATAATCAAAGCTCGTTATAGGTAAATGTTACTAAAAAATAGTATTCAGTAGATAAAATTTAAAAAGATTAAATTTTAAACATGGTTCAATTCAACTCGTTATATGAAAATTATGTTTTGTTGAAAGTGTGTATGAAGATCTATCTTTCTGATTTTTTCACATGTTTTAGACTCCTGATTCAAACGTTAGAGGAGAATGAGATAGTTTTTTGGGGCTTTCGGGACGCTTATTTCAACAAAAATATTTTTTATGTATTATTTTACATAAAAACCTCAATTTTATTTTTAAAAACCTATCGATTGATGTGCTACATGCTGGTATTGACAAAAAAAAATTAATTATATTATAATAATATTTTTTGTATGTTACATATATGCACCTACGGAGGGCTCCATTAAAAACAATTGACAATTTAACTTAAAAAAAGTAGTAGTGGCACACAAAACACACCTCCAGTTAAGTTGAGTTTCATTTTATTACGATTTATAATTCACGAATACAATGACTACAACATAAGGACTCATGGACTAATGAACCGACGGTGTGACGCAACTGTTAAAGTTTATTTTGGACTTTTAGTTACGAAACCGTAAAAAATATTATTATCTAATTTAATTATTTATCTTCCGGATAAGAAATCATTCATATAAACTATAGAAATATTCCGTAAAGCAAATGTAATATATTTGGGAACATTGAGAATAAACCCAGGGAATATTTGGAATTTATTCGGAAATATTAGGGATTTACCTTTCCAGTAGAGTTATTGTGCTTGATGTCCAGTAAAGAGTTTTGTGACCATCATTTTAACCAATTCCTTGAAAAATACAATATGTGTTCATATAACAAATTCAAAATTCCCCAATATTCCCTCGAGGTGGGAATGTTCTCGGGAATATTCCTGGGAATGTTCTCATCTGGGGAATATTCCCGGAAATGGCACATCATTAGTAGTGGTAGAGTAGAAGTAGTATTATTGTAGAATGTGTATCAATAAAACCACAACATTATTATGCTGGCACACTGATTGAGGTGGCTAACGTGGCCAGAAGTGCCCCCAACGTGCAACATCTCACCACCGTACCCTCAAATCACCACGCCATTTATTTGTAAATTTTTAACGGTTATTATCTACGTGGATAGTAAAGATCTTCCTTGAAACCAAACAGCCTCTTCGGGCCTCTTAGGCGATGGTGATAAGGTTGAGGATCTTCAACTTCATCTGCAATGCCACTGTGAACAGAAAAACCTTTTGATAAGCAAACCGACCATATTTGGATAATTAAGTAGATACCTATGTTTAAATGTTTAAAGCCCTCTACGTTGGTCTGACCAGATCCGCGCTGCCCTTGACTCTACTTTTCACAACGCCCTCCACACCGCCAGAGATAGAAACAGATGGAGAAAGATCACACGAGAGAAAGTGATGCAAAAGGGAGGTCACGACCCTCAGTACTGAGGAATACGAATCAAGGAGGAGGTTTAAATCGTCAGAAAAATTGTCTCCTTTACGGAACAGGCATTGCCTAGTTGGAGATCAGTATAAACTGAAATACATAATATTTCTGCAGTATACTATTTTGGTTTTGTTTACACAAGTATAAATAATCTGCCAAGCGCTAAACAGCCTCGCGTTCTGATTTCTAGACCTTTATAAGTAGCCCCAAGTTTAAATTCTTTATTTATGTTACACATCATCATTATTGCCTTACGCTCTATGCGTATAAAAATGTCAACGCAATTGTGGTACGAAACCCTAACAATAGTAAAACGATAGATAAGTAATATTCATGGTGTTATTGGCTGTGATATCTGCCGTGCAATACTTAAACAACAGTAAGTGCAAAAAGTGAGTTTCGAGAAAAACGCAAAAAACACATTCAGAACTGTTTTTTTCTGTGTTTTCTATGATCATGTACAAATATATGAATGTCAAAATATAGTTTGGAATACAATAAATATGAATGTATCAATATTATTTTATTCTGACATATATTTAAAAAAATAGAGCTATTTTTCAAAATTTGACACATTTACTGTACCCTCGAAAAGCCGTAAAAATACAACAAATGCAGATTAAAGTGCAGTAAAAATGCGGGTTACTGTAACTAATAGTTGGACATTAACAGCCTATTGCGTATATTCCTACGTAAAGTACAGTACTTGTTGCTATTTACTGTAATTTACTTAGTTTACGTAGTGGTTTTGTTGCTATTTATCCTTAAACATCATGGTAAAAAGAAGGTATATTTATGAATAATACACGAATATACATAGAAAAATTTAATTTTCATCATAAATTAGTGCAATTACATTGCACTTAAGCATTTATTTAATTAAAATAGTAGTATGAACCCGTAGGATATCACAAAATCAAACTTTTAAAAAAATCCGATGGTCTTCAATCTTATTTTATAAGTTTCTACTAACCAAAGAGAATAAAGTACCTAGAGTGTTCTCTCCATAAATGGCTAAATGCGTATAAAGAATAAGTTTTAAGCGAGCTTTGCTAAAAGTTATTATTCAAAAGATTACAGCTTATTACGTATTACGATTTAAGTGTGCTTAAAGCTTAGTAAAATCAGTTTAACCATACGCATACCCCCCCCCCATACAACTTATTATTTAATAAGTAGTTTTGCTATGTGTGGAGTTAGCAATCTATCTACTCATTTATCTATGCTACAAACTAATCTAATACAATTTGTAAATACGTCACGTTCAAATACAATAAAACAGTGATCTATGTGTTAGACAAGTAAGGTTCAGACTTATATGTTATATCTATAAGCTGAATACAATACTAGAATAAATACTTTTCCACTTATCCTTTGTAAAATCACATTAACAAACAGTACCAAAGAAAACAAACACATCACAACAAAAATAATAACTTTTTTAATATAACTATGGCCTTTACTCTTATTTTATTAATTATGTACTGCAATCGAATCTAAATTATGACTACGTCATACTTACACCGGAAATAAGATCTTTATCTTAAAAAAGTAATAGTAATACTGTTATAAATCATCTAGGTATTAAGAAAAATACTAGTAGAATAAGGGTTTCACAGCCATCTGATATAAAACTATACGATATAACATCATCATCAGTATAAAAATCGGGCTATTTAAAAAATACTATCGCGGCTTGGTGAGTTATTAACTCTGGCCAATATTCTTTTAGCTCTTGTAGGTATTCATTTTTCTACAAAAAGTAAAAGAGTACTCATATAGTGATAGTCTTTATTTTACATAATTTTATGGTAAACATTTGTATGGTATAAAAGTAAACTAGTCCGTAACCAGGCCCGACTAATGATAACAAACAGATAAACACAGTCGCAACATATGTGTTATTTTGGTACAGAACCCTAAAAACTGAAATGTACATTCATTTCATATAAAATAATTTAAAAATATACATTTTTTTTTAAACCAAGCTGTTCGTCAATTCCATAACAACCAGCACCGTGTGCAAGAAGTGTAGGTTAACCGTGATACGTGTAATTAGGTGGTGTGTTATAAAAACCGTATTTCACAACCTGTTAGAAGAAAGCACCAGATTTTGTCCATCGTATCGATAGTAGTCAAACTATACCTCTGTGATTAATTTATCTAAATTAAATGACACTCACAAGCAAGTTGAAGCTCTCAGGTTATAAATAAACGTGCTTACATTACCTCACAACATCGGGAAGTTAGATAGAAGATTGTCAAAATTATACACAAAATAAGTCAACTTTACAATAAAATTAAAAGTTAACAAACATTTTTATGGGTAAAAACAGTCTAATTTTAACGTTGCTTTCAAATCTATAGCTAAATAAATACTCAGAGTAGGTATTGAACACTCGCTTGCCAGCTGCTCGCCTCTCGTTACCCGCAACGTCCGCATCGGACGGCGTCGGAGACTAAACAGAAGAACAAAATGCGACCTAAAGTACAGCACTTGCTAGCGTGAGCGAAGCAAGTGAATTTGAATAATACAACGAAGGCAGATTAAACCACAGTAAGTGAGCTTGTTACTGTACTTTAGCTGGTAATTTGCTATTTTATTTCATCTGTTCGACCACTTAAATTACAATGGAGAATACAATTACTGTATTTTAATCAGTAATTAAGCTAAAAAAACATCAAATTTCACAACACAGTATGAAGATTTTAGAACATTAATATTATACTGCATTTTAAATAGTTTTTGGCCGTAGTATTAACTCATCTTTACTGGCTAATTTAGGAGTATTATATGAGCTTTACTGTATTTTAATCAGTAAAGTCTCAAAATTGGCAAGCGGTAACTTTTTTACGGCAGTTTAATTAGTTTTACCTCAATATTTCACAAAAATCTTGTCATTTACTGTACATAGAGGGTTCGATTTTTATATCTTCCCATTGTCACAATCACACGTGGACTATATACATGTGTGCGTCTCGACACGGTGATCCTAGATCAAGAAAAAACAAAAAATCGCAAAAGTAGCACTTACTGTTGTTTAAGTACTGCACGGCAGATATAAGGATAGAGCAATGGATAAGTAATTTTAAACAAAAAAAGAACCGACTGCACTTAGGATCCGCTATTCCAAGAGGAAGTGGCCGAGTTGCTGTAAAAAATAGGTACGTAGTATATCACTGTAGGTGTGCCTATAATAGTTGAAGAGTTCCCTCGATTTCTCCAGGATCCCATCATCAGACCCCGACTTGGTGACAATGGGACCATCAAGGGGGTATGCCCGTTCGATTAAAAAAAATATCAATATCTATTGTAGCAACTTGTTGTGTAAAATAATAAATTTAAGTCACCACAAGAAAAAAAAACATTTATTTAAAATTAGGTTCCTTTTTTTACATTCCACCACAAAAGAAAATTTTAACATATACTACTCAAGTCACGTACAATAAATTAAAATAACTGTTAAAAGTAGTTTTCTTATACAGTCCACCGAAATCAGTAAATTAAATACACAACCCTGAAAATTTAGTACAATAAATGCCACTGAATTGAATCACAAATTTATAAAGGTACCTAAACTGTAAAAATCTGGAGTAATGTTCCGTAATGGTACCAGTACGTAACGGCTTAAATCTAATGACAATGTTATCAACAAATTTATAAATAAATAACTCCGCCTAGACTCTTCTTAGAATTATCATATAATTTTGGTTTTCGGATAGAACGGCACGGAGCGTAGCAGAACGGAACAGAACGGAACGGAACGGATGATAAACAAAAAAAATCGGTCACTTCCCTTGAATTGGGCGTCTCAGGTGGCCTGAGATCGAGGCTCGGACGAGGGCAAGGATCAGGCTATGTAGTATGGTTATGTCTCACTCAGCCGGCTCAGCCCTCACATACACAATAATAAAAGGCTTTCCCGAAACGAAAAACTGCGGATGAAAATAAAGGCCACACTAAAACATCACGTAAATGAAAACAACTAAATAAATAAAGTTGCAACCAGACTTACCCGCGACAAAAAGCGGTTATTCCAACTTTTGTGAGGCCACAAAAACCTTCGTTATTCCAATTAATAATTTTTATCGTATCGTACGTAAACGTTGGGGCAATATTTATTTTTATTTATGAAAACTTGAAATTATAATTTTCTTCTGACACCATCCTTCAATTCATTCCTTCACTTATTCTCAAAACTCTCATTTATTTTACGACAGTTGTCAAACCAAAAAGTCCACAATGTCCACATAGATGATTACCATAAAGGTTTCTTCTGCAGCATAATGCTACACTATCTATTATATATATCGTCGCTTATACTCGAAACTGGAATTCAAGGCCAATAAATCTATGACAGATACGTCACTGTCATAACCATCATTGTCGCTTATGTCACTGTCAAGTAAACTTTTCAGGTTTCGCCAACCTTTTTATAATATGCTGCTTTATATTGGCCAGCATTATCATAATAATAATAATAAAATAATAAATACTCTTTATTGCACACTCATACAGTTTACGTACAAAAATTAAACAGTTTCTTAAATCATATTATTTATTCTGTGACATTATCTAAAGAGTGGAGCGTAAGCGAAGTGAAGTACTTACAGACGTACGGATACAACGGAACTGTCAGCTGGCTACCTAGACGTCTCTGCATTTCGATAGATTTTTGATTTTAAATAATTGTTCCACGATAACTTTATAAAATTTCTTGGGGATGAAGCATATATAGATAAATAATATAATTTGAGTGTTAAAATATGACCAGATTGATCAAAGCGTTATGGAGCTTAGAAGGCGCGAAACAATCATCATAAAGTGTCTGGTTATATTGGTACACTCGTTTGCATGTAAATCACGAGTTCTCGGTTCGAGGCTTTTGTAAAAAAAAGGTAGGTATGAACGTTTGGCGCCGACTGTACTCTACTTTCAACAGTAAACTAACACGGAGACAATTCTAACGAACACATTAAACACGATAAGTTTTCGTTTTTGACTTGATGTAGTTCTTAACTTAGTCGTAAATTATTGTACCAAATGTTTTGAATACCCGAAGTAATACAAGTGCAATACCAGCTTTGCAACCAAAAATCACGGATGTTTAACTTTTTATTAGGGCGTCTTTTATTTATATAAAGTAAGTAAATACAATTACTTCTTTAAATTATAGGATTGAAATTACCAACAAATAAATTATGTTAGCGTGTTTTTAATAAAAAAGGGAATATACCATTGTACAAACATTTTACTGCAGTGGCAACATTGTAGTAACTTCTTTGGCCTTGAATTACAGTTTCGAGTATAGTACCCACAACACAAGCCCAATTAAGCTTATTGTGGTACCTAATGTACTAGGTTGATTTGTGCAAGATTGTCCCATAATATTTATTGTTTATTATTTATAATATAACGAAAAGAAACTCGTACAAGTGTAAGAATCATACATTATATATATATAGTATATTAGATAACTGATTGACATAAAATACTAAATCACTTTGGTAAAGTCTCTTTTAATTAAATAATGAATTATCATTTGTTTGTTAGAATGGTAATCTTGGAAATAATTAATTTAGATATTAAACGTTATAATTTAACTTCTCGTCAACGCATACTGCAACAGTGGCGCCAGAGTTGCACATAAAAACCGCTAACGGCAGCCATGACAGTATGCGTTGCGGCGTACAGATGTTTGGTTGCTTAGATAAGTTTTCATGATTAATTAGTTTGATTGCAGTTCATGTACCATTCGAAAAGTTGCTCTGAAATAAATAAAACTTGTTATAGTTATGTATTGTTTTACTGAAGCTCGCCATCTCTACAAATTCTGAAGAAAGGGATGTAAAGGAGTTATAAGTATTAACTCTTTGAGGCGAACCTGGGTTCAGATCAAATAATTAACACGTAAGTATTATAATAAGTTACGATTGTCATGACGATTTAATCAGTTGGTGGTATTGCATATGTAAACTACTAGAGTGTTTATTGAAGTATAAACGAAAGCCGAGTTTAATGTTTGAATCAGCTTTTAAGTTTTAAATAGCCTATGAAACAGAAAATAAATACGGCATTGTGTAAATCTAAATATATAAAAGAAGAAACTGACTGACTGACTGACTGACATATCAACGCACAGCCTAAACCGCTGGGTCTAGAGTTTCCAAATTTAGCACGTAGGTCCCTTATAAGGTCTAGGGGTACACTAAGAAAGTATTTTTCAAAATTCACCCCGTAAGGGGGTGAAATGTTGGTCCAAAGTTTGTATGGGGAAACAAGATTAGTTAGACTATTTTATTTGAAACTTCGCTGGAGTATTCCTAACAATAAATGAGTAAACACGTGTTCCAGGTTTTTTGAAAATTCTACCCCATAAAGGGGGAAATGGAGGTGACAAAGTCTGAAAATCAACATGGGTATCGTTTCTATGGTTTATCGGGTCGCTGATTACGAAAACACCAATGATTTTATGTTACAACGTGGCGGGCGTGAAATATCATCCCCCTGTTGGGGTGCGATAGGGTTGAAATTACAAAACATCGATATGGGAGGCGATTTATGGTATTTTGGGACGTTAATTAAGTACGAAAATGGCATCAATTTCGAAATTTTGGTATAGAAATAATATTAATTCCGGGAAAGGGTATACCGAAAATCAGCCGTTAAGGGGGTGAAAAGGGGATTGGAAGGTTGTATAGAGAATTTTTAACCGTTGAACCGATTTAAATGAAACTTGATATAATAGATAGTTTGAATCCCGGGAAACGACGATTATTTTCATTGAAAAAATTAACCCGTAAAGGGGAGAAAAGAGGGTTGGTAGTTTGTATAGGATTTTTTCACAGCTGAATTGATTTAGATGAAACTTGGTATACAGATAGTTTGAGGCCCGGGGAGGAACAAAAAATAGTTTTTTTCGCGAAAACTACCCTTAAAGGTAAAAAAGTTAAGGGTGAAACGGGGGTTGCAGGTTTGTATAGGGAATTTTAAACCGTCGAACCGATTTAGACGAAATCTATTTTAAATGCCAACGCCTTCAAGTCTGAACTGAAACGGTTTCTTTTGAAAAAACGTTATTATTCTGTATCTGAATTCGCGGAACCTAATGCTATTGTATGTACCTAATTATAATTATAAAAAAAAAAAGATTTATTCGTGTCAAATCAAGCTGTTATACACGTATAAATTGAACTGTTTATTTGGAAATGTATTTATTTATTTATTGAATTGTTTTGACATTGAATATTAGGACATTATTAATTTTGTATTCTATAATTTTATCATAGACTAGGTAAATTATGTTTTTTTCTGTTGTATATATTTCTTCTGATTTCTCTTGGTTGTTAGGTTAAGTTCTATGTTAAGTTAAGATTATTGTAATATTCAACACAATATGTATTGTATGGAATAAACAAAAATGAAAAAATGAAACTTGGTATATAGTAAGTGTGAATCATCCCTTGAAGGAGTGAAAAAGGGGTTGGAATTTTGATTAGGAAATTTTTAACACCTGCACCGATTTAGATAAAACTTAATGCTTATTAGCATACAGATAGTTTGAGTCCCGAGAAGGAACATAAATAAAATAGTTTTTATCTCGAAAATCAGCCCTAAAGGTTAGGGGTGAAACGGGGGTCGCAAGTTTGCATGGGGAATTTTTAAACGTGAACGATTTAGATGAAACTTTGTATAGAGATAGTTTAAGTCCCGAGAACGAACATAAAAATAGTTTTTATTTCGAAAATTAACCCTAAGGTTAAGGGGATGAAATGGCGTTGGAGGTTTGAATAGGGAATTTTTAACAGCTGAACCGATTTTGATAAATCTTAGTATAGAGAGTCCCGGTAAGCGAAAAGGATGTTTTTAGGGTTCCGTACCAAAATGGTAGAAAAGAAACCCTTATGGTGCGACTTTGTTTGTAAGTCAGTGACCCAAAGGCAGGCATGTAACGCCAATTTATGAATTTTAAACATGAAGGGGGGGGAGGGGGATTTGTGGGTAGGTAAATGGGAAATCAAAAAACAAATAACTTTATTGTGTGGCGTATCAAATAAAAGGGCTTAATGTGAGGATCTCTAATTAGTATAATTTTAACATACATAACTTTGAAGTTATTAAAAAAGGTGTAAGTTAATCAATATCGGAAACTGTTCGACAGAAAAAATTGCAAAAATTACAGATATAATAGTTATTTACGTATAAACTACAGGAAAACTAATAAGAGTGCAGTCAAGCACCAGTCCGACTTAAGACAAAAAAAAATCGGGGTACGAGTCCGATTCGCACTTAGCCGCCCTATTCGCTATGTGCGAAGTGCATGGTGGGGGTAACGAGAACGATCGCAGTGCTCACTGTGACAAGAAATGAAACTGTAAATCCCCTGTCTGCTGTCAAAACCAGGGACCCGCCCGGTATCCCCTTCGAGGGTTTTTAGCGGGGTTTTTCGTAAGGCTTTGCTAACCAAAGCCGTTGCTCCTTAAAACCCGTTCATTTGGGTTTTTAAGCGCTTTAAATAAGGCTAAGCACTATTACTTTACCACTACCCGATACGTTTTCGAAGCGCTATAAAAAGCCTTTGCGAAAGGGTATTTGAAGGGGTTTTTGTAAGGCTGCTGAATTTACACTATCATTCAAATAGTAATACGGGTACTCGGTTTACTAAAGGCTAACCGGTATATTTTTAAGCGCTTAAAATTATAGCGCTATTGAAGGGGTTTTTCAACGATTAAGCGACTTTTCTCCTTATCCTTAAGTAAATATGAGCAATATTTCGAAATCATGTATTTTATACGATAAGATGTTTAGTTACGTATTATGAGTAGGTATAATGAGGTTCGTCGCCGGCCTCTAAAGGGCGGATTTTGAATTTAGTTTAGTTGCTGACTCGCTTGAAGACCTACGTAATTATTTCGTCGGCGGGCGTCGGTTGGCGTGAATATTACGTACACTCGTTATTGTTATTGCTGGTAACGGACGATAGTCAACTAAATGAATAATTTATTTTTTAAACCGACTTCAAAAAAAAAGGAGTTTCTCAGTTTGACCCGTATGTTTGTATGTATGTTAGTTCGCGATTATCTCGCGCTTGGCTGAACCGATTTTGATGCGGTTTTTACAAAGCAGTATTTGTTACAATCTGGAGAAGGTTTAAGAATAGAAAAAGGGGCGTTCATTTATTACGTAAGCCAATTTTTGATCCTCCTCTTATAAGTAGAAGTAAGGCCCGGTACCCCCCCCCCCCCCCCCACCTCCTTAATTATTATACGTAATAAATGAATGGCACCAAAAAGGATACCCGTGACGTCGTCCGCACGGATCCTTTATTAAGCGATTATATTAGTTCAACTCGACTCGACCGATTTTTAACCGCATTAATAACTATAAGCAACAAATGAAGTCGGTTAGAAAAAGGGGTCGTCCATTTATTACGTACGTAAATTTTTGACACTTTTTAATTGACTTCAAAAAAAGGAGGTTCTCAGTTTGACCCGTATGTTTGTTGTATGTATGTTTGTATGTATTTATGTTTGTATGTATGTATGTTTGTTCGCTATTATCTCTCGTTTGGCTGAACTGATTTTGATGAGGTTTTCAGAAAAGTAATTGTTACACTCTGGAGAAGGTTTTAGAATAGAAAAAGGGGTCATCCATTTATTAAGTAAGCCAATTTTTGCCACTTTGGAGAAAAAGTCGTCCTCTTGTAAGTAGAAGTAGTGCATGGTCAACCCCCCCCCCCCCCCTAAATTGTCATACCTACGTAATAAATGAATGGGATCCAAAAGGACACCCGTGACGTCGTCAACATGGTTCCGTTATTAAGCGATAAAGTAGTTCAACTCAATCGATTTTTAACCGCATTAATAACTATAAATAAAATAACACGGTTACACTCACGTCACTGTAGTCACTTCGCGCGACATGTAAATAAATGTGTGTCGTCGGCGACGCGAGGCGCAGCAGTGCGCCACGGGCTGGTTCAAGTAACACTCCTAGTGCTTGAAGATGGAGACCTAATAGGCTCTCCGAAACATGTCGCGCGAAGTGACTAAATTGACCTGAGTGTAACCGTGTTATTTTATTGTATGAGTATGTGTCACGAAAGTTTAAATTTAATAACTATAAATAAAGTTCATATTAGTTTGAACACTTTGAACAATCTTCCCTGTCTTCTCCTTTTTATTCTTTTTCTTTCCCTTCTTCATTAGCCTTCTTCATCGTTGTCTTCTGCATCTTCTTCTTCATCATCTTCGTTTAATTCTTATTATTTTTGATCAACATCTTGATCTTCATCAACATTTCCATCTTTATAATTGTCTTCTTCTTTATCTTCCTCTTCTTAATTTCTCCATTATTATCTTCCTCTTCTTCAACTTAATAATCGTCTTTTCTGTCATCGTCTTCATTGATATCTTCTCCATCGTTACGTTCTTCATCTTCATTGTCATCATATTCTTCATCACCTTCGTCTTATTCTTGTTATTTGTCTTCTTCCTCATCATTATTATCTTCCTCTTGTTCAACTTCATTGTGGTCTTTTTCATCACCGTCTTCTACTTCTTTTTCATCTTCGCATTTTTCTTATTCTCCTTCATTGTCAATATTAGCATTATCTTCTACATTATCACCATGTTCGTCTTCTTTTTCATCATCATCATCATCATCATCATCATTATCATCATATCTTTCTTTATTATCTTTGTCGTCTTCTCCTTATTCGTCGTCGTTTTCATCATTGTATTCTTCTTCTTCACCATCATAATCTAATCATTTTTATTATCTTATTGTTCTTCGGCTTCTTCTTAATCATCTTATTCTTCTTCGTCGTCTTCTTCAGATATAGCATAGAATCTTTCCCTTATGAGTATGTTGCCCTGTTATCAATGCGGGTCATGACATACAGTTTCTGAACTATTTTAATACGGTTTATGTACAGATAAACTAACGTATGCAGCTGTACGTAATTAGGACCCTTATTATGGAACAGTTATATAACTACTACATTATCCGCGATTATCTCGCGTTTGGCTTAATCAATTTTGATGCGGGTTCCATAAAGGTATTAGTTACATTCTGGAGAAGATTTAAGTATACGGCCAGGTGGGTGACAATGGAACGCTGTTTTTTTAGTGGCCACAACTCCGAAACCAATGATTTTAGAGGTTTGCTATTAAGAGGTAAAAAGTAATTTCATAATGATCTGGGTATTTACTTAATTTTTTGAAGTCCGGTGCCAAACCACTTCTCTGTCACTTTGGACTGGGTCAATAGTGCAAAAACTTAACTAATGACTCTAATGAGTAAACTATATTTTTTTATGCAAAGAATGGTGGCCACTTAATATAAAAGTATTCCACTGTCGTCCACCTGACCCTAAACCAAAACCTCCAGCCAGATTGTAACAAATACACTCATACATACCTACTTACAAACATACTACTTAAAATGTACTATTATATCCTTCTTAATAGTAACCTCAAAAATTATTGGTTTCGGAGTTATGGCCACTAAAAAAACAGCGTTCCATTGTCACCCACCTGGCCATACAGCCAAACTTAAACTTTCTACTTAAGGACTTAAACTTTCTCCAGAATGTAACTAATACCTTTATGGAACCCGCATCAAAATTGATTAAGCCAAACGCGAGATAATCGCGGATAATGCAGTAGTTATATAACTTCGGCGGATAGGTAGATAGAGCGGAACCTTCTGGCACAAGTATTTGTTTTACTTAAAAGAAGGTTCTTGTTTTGTTACTAGTGAAACCACATTTTGTAACCAATAAATTATTTTCATTTTTTTTCATTTTTCATAACTGTTCCGTAATAAGCGTCCTAATTACGTACAGCTGCATACGTCAGTTTATCTGTACACGTACTATAAACCGTATTTAAATAGTTTAGAAACTGTATGTCATGACCTGCATTGATAACAGGGCAACCACTAATATACTCATAAGCGAAAGATTCTATGCTATATCAGAAGAAGACGACGAAGAAGATTAAGATGATTAAGATGATGAAGATGAAGAAGACGAAGAACAATAAGATAATGAAAATGATGATGATGATGGTGACGAAGAAGAATAAGATGACGATGAATAAGGACGAGAAGACGACAAATATAATAAAGAAAGATATGATGATGATGATGACGACGAAGAAATGGAACATGGTGATAATGTAGAAGATGATGCTAATATTCATAATGAAGAATAATAAGAAAAATACGAAGATAAAGAAGAAGTAGAAGAAGACGGTGATGAAAAAGACCACGATGAAGTTGAACAAGAGGAAGATAATGATGATGAAGTTGAAGGAAAAGAAGAAGAATAAGACAAAGGCGATGAAGAAAGCTAAAAAGAAAATGATGATGAAGAAGGGAAAGAAAAAGTATAATAAGGTGAAGATGGTGAAGATTGTAATAAACTAATATGAATTTTATTTATAGATATTAATGCGGTTAATAATCGGTCGGTAAGTCGGTTAAAATAATATATCGCTTAATAACGGAACCATGTGGACGACGTCACGGGTGTCCGTTTGGAGGGGGGGGGGGGGGGAGAGATTGACCTACTTGCACTACTTGTACTTACAAGAGGAGGACTTTTTCTCTTACGTAGGAGCGGAAGTGGGTCAAAAGTGGCAAAAATTGGATTACGTAATCAATGGACGACCCCTTTTTCTATTCTAAAACCTTCTCCAGAGTGTAACAAATACTTTTCTGAAAACCGCATCAAAATCAGTTCAGCCAAACGAGAGATAATCGCGAACAAACATACATAAAAAAAAACATACGGGTCAAACTGAGAACCTCCTTTTCTTGAAGTCGACGCCGAGTTTCTTGCCGGTAATAAGTAATACTTCTCGGGTCAGAGGTGTAGGGTTAGAACCGGTGGTAGTTTCTTTTCTCTCTGACGTTCATAAGTGCATTGTAATGTGCCTAAATTGAAGAATAAATATCTTTTATCTTTTTTATCTTTTGGCAAAAAGTTACTTACGTAATAAATGGACGACCCCTTTTTCTAACCGACTTCATTTGTTGCTCATAGTTATTAATGCGGTGAAAAATCGGATCTGTGTCTGTGCGGACGACGTCACGGGTATCCTTTTCGGTGCCATTCATTTATTACGTTTAACAATTTAAGGGGGGGGGGGGGGTTGACCATGCCTTATCCCTACTTATAAGAGGAGGATCTTTTTCTTACGAAGGGGCAGAAGGGAACAAAAAATGGCAAAAATTGGCTTACGTAATAAATGAACGACCCCTTTTGTATTCTAAAACCGCTTTTTTTTGCGAAATAAAATTTTGGTTTTGTATGGAGGGCTGGCCGGCTCGGACGACGTGTCCCATACAAAAAAAAATTTTTCGCGCCAAAAATTTTTTTCTGCTTCTTTTTCTTACTCGCAATATGATACCAAATATGCCCTTAAACGGATCACCAGTATTTTTGTTACACCCTGTATAATAGTATTTGCTCAAATTGATTAGATTCCTTTTTCATATTAAAAAAAAAAAATAGAAGTCAGACTGCAGTAATCAAATCGTATACAGTGTATTTCTATATTAATCAAATACAACACATTTATCATTACTGGTCGTAAATAATAATAATTAACGGCCAAAATCATTATTTTATTAAAATCAAATGAAGGGGTAATTCAGCAGTCTTATAAAAACCCCTTCAAAAACCCTTTCGGAACGGCTTTTTTTAAGCGCTTCATAAATGCATCTGATAGTGGTTAGGTAACTGCTTAGCCGTATTAAAACCGCTTGTTTTAAGCGCTTAACTTGATTGGATTGGATATTGGATAGGGTTACCCTTACGAGAGTAGCGGTATCCCGGTGACGGCGTAGACGGTAACCTCTTCATACGGCTAAGCAAGCTAAAAGGGGTACCATTTCGAAAGGTAAGCAAGTTGTTTGGGCTATTCAATGAACGGCTAAGCCGATCAACGGCTTTTTTCTGGGAAGGGGTGGTCGGGTCCCTGGTCAAAACCAGAATCTATAAAATCATCTAACATTTAGAGGACACAGTTCAAGTAAGAAAGAATATCAAACGTATTGCGAAGCAGTCAGATTTGGATTTTATTTTTATTTTTCATTTTAATTACACAATAGGCTGGTACATGTCTGTCTCTCAAGCTGTTTTGATATGCCTTCTTGAAGAACTACGCATTATCGTATATAGTATCTTTAATGTATTTGTAGTACTGTTTTGAAAAAATAAGTCCCGCCGAGTTTCTTGCCGGTAATAAGTAATACTTCTCGGGTCAGAGGTGTAGGGTTAGAACCGGTGGTAGTTTCTTTTCTCTCTGACGTTCATAAGTGCATTGTAATGTGCCTAAATTGAAGAATAAATATCTTTTATCTTTTTTATCTTTTTTTTATCTTTTAAAATAATGAATCAGCCAGTTACATTTCATATAAGCAAGGAATACAACCTATTTATAAAAAAGGAAAAAAAGAGATTGACCACCTGCCCAAGAGATGGCGCCACAATCATGCACACAGCGAATAAATTCTCAAGAAATCATGCTGAAAGCGTCTTTTTTCAAAAATGTAATAAAAAAGTTGTACGTACGAAACCTTTGAGGCGCAAGTAAGACCCGTACTTGCCTGTTTTTTTTAATTTCCTAAAATCATTACTTAAATAGGTGAAATGGGGGTTAAAAGTTTGTATGGGGCATTTTTAAATGTTGAACCGATTTAGATGAAACTTGGTATGGAGATAGTTTGGGTTCCGGGAAGGGGCAAAATTGTATTTATCCCGAGAAATAAGTAACTCTTACGGGGGTGCATAGCAAAGGGGTTGGAAGTTTTATAGAGAATTATTTTCAGTTGAACCGATTTAGATGAAATAAATATGTTGTTGTATAGAGATAGTTTGAGTCTTGGAAAATGACATAGGATAGTTTTATCCCGAAAATCAACCCTTTAAAAGGTGAAATGGGGTTTGAAAGTTTATATGGGGAATTGATACCCGCTGAACCTATTTAGATGATTTGGTATAGAGATAGTTTGAGTTCTGGGGATGGATACATAGTAGTTATCCCAGAAGTCATTCCCTAAGAGTAAAGTAAAAAGGGGGGGTCAATTACTAATTCTACGCAAAGGAAGTCGCGGGGAAAAACTTTTATTTAAGAGTAGAAATCTGCATTAGGTCATAATGTACGCGGGCGAAGCCGCGGGCAACTGCTAGTACATGTATACGGGGTATTGGGTATTAGTATGCATATCGTATAGCGTTCTAAAATTCAGTCGTTTTTTTTTTCTTCTATTGTTTCGTTTCGTGTTTACCTTGTTTTGTTAAATGTTATTTAGTATTATTGAACATTTTAATTTTTGTTACACTTTTCGGGTAACAAATATATTTTTGCTAAATATGGGTGGTTTATTTTAGAATGGTTGTTTGATTCAAATATAGTTTAAGCACTCAGTTTAATAGCTAGTTACTGCAATCGGCTTATCGTTCAATTAAATATATACTTTATTGCTAAGTATCTCACTGTTTCCTTGCTTATGCTGTTTGAATGTGCATATAATTTTGCTTACTCTAAGAAGCTGGTTTGGCATATAGTTTTATATGTTGGTGGATGGGTTTCATGAATATAGAGTAAAGTGTGAATAAAAAATTAACACCTACTTCATGCTCTTTATGTTTTATTATATTCTGAGTTGGATTTATTTTACCCTCGATTGGTTTAGTGTCAAAGACAGAGATTTGTGCTAGAAATTTATATTTCCAGAAAAATAGATAACGAGTCACGTGTGTTGTCGACGCCCCCCTTTGGTCAGCACCGGTCACGCAGCAGGGCCCGGCATGCAGATAGGCGAGGAGCTCGAGATTCGCGCAGTCAGACTGGTCGTCGGAGGCATGGCCGAGTCAGCGAACGCCGGTCGCGCAGTTGACGTGACAGTACGTGGCGGCCGCGCAGCCGGAGCAGTCAGCGGGCACGGGAACGAGCCGGCAGACGCCGGTCTCGCAGCAGTGACTATGGCAGGAACCGTACACGTAGTCGGAGCAGTCATCGGGCTGGGGAACGAGCCAGCAGACGCCGGTCTCGCGGCGATAACTACGACAGCCGCCGGACGCGCAGTCGGAGTAGCCACCGCGGTCGTGGTCGTCCAAGCCGGCCTCGTTCGCGCAGCCAGCGACAGCGTACCGTGAGGCGACGGTCTCACAGCAAGACTACAGCCGTACCAGCGTCACCACAGAGGGGACAATGCGAGCACGAGCACCAGTCGTCAAAGGTTCAGTCTATATTAGGTAATAACGTTACAATATTACAGTTAGTAGAGGCTTTACGTACCATTGGAGATAAAGGTTCTAATGAAAAATTGTCGAATCAGAATATTCAGAATACAATACCAGAGTTTGATCCTGCTTCTAAGGAACAAACGATCGCGATGTGGATACATAAAGTGAACGAATGCGCTATAATATATAATTGGAACGATCGTCAAACCGTTCACTTTGCGTTACTAAAACTTAAAGGCCTAGCTCAAAAATGGTACGCTGGCCTCTCGACAGTTATGTTTTCATGGCCAGAGTGGCAGGAAAAATTGAAACTAGCATTTCCTAGTGATGATAACTATGGGCAATTACTTACAACTATGCTTGCTAAACGTGCTAGGTTTAATGATTCGTTAGAGGAATATTTCTATGATAAAGTGATATTGCTTAATCGTTGCGGAATAACTGGCAAGAGAGCCGTTGATTGTTTATTATTCGGGATAGATGATCGTAGTGTTCGCTTAGGAGCCGAAGCGGCTCGTTTCGACTGTCCAGATCAATTGTTACCATTTTTAAAAAGCGCCAAGAGTAGCTCATGCATTGATCGAAAAGTCAGGCCTAGGACTGAGATAAAATCGGAACTAGGGAATAAGAACACAGCTAGTGACAGGATAATAAAATGTTATAACTGTTTACAAGAAGGCCATTATAAGTCACAGTGTCCCAAACGTATAATAAAATGTGGTAAATGTTTGCGTTTTGGTCACACCACCGATAGTTGTCGGACGAATAATGTCAAGAAAATTGAAAACACAGACACGAGTAAAACAATAAAATCAGTTATGTGTGTAGAAGGGCCCAATTCAAAATCGGCAAAGTAGGTACTTTAAGCGAGCATTTGTTAACAAAGTACCTTGCGAGTGTTTTGTCGATTTCGGTAGCGCGGAAACGATAATTGGACCAACACTTGCTCGAGAACTGTCATTAAAATGGGAAGTGGACCCCACGTTATCCCATTTAAAGGGATTCGGTGATGGTCTCGTTAAGCCGTTAGGTAAATGTACTTTAGAAATAGAATTAGATGCAGCAAAGGCACTGGTAGAATGTATGATCGTTCCAGATATTTTTTTGGAGAAACCTTTACTTGTTGGACACAGTTTTGCTGAACAACCTCATATCGTGGTTCATAAAGATGGTACTTTTTTGCAAATAAGCAGTTCAGACGATAGTTTAGATTGTAGAGTAAAGTTAATTTGTGCATCTGAGACGATCATCGATGGGTTGACCGCTGTCGGGTTCACAACAGAACCCAAATACTCGGGAGAGGTTTATATCGATGGTAGTACGCGTTATCAGTCAGGACGTGAGCATTATATAGTACAAAGGTTGTTTACGGTTATAGAAGGTAGTAGGGTAGCATTAATTAAAGGGATGTCGTCTGAACCGTTTGTTTTCAGTAAGGGATCTTTGTTATCCAGATGTAAGCGTGCAGAGGAAGCTCAGCCTTGTAGTAATAATGTGAATAAGGTTATGCGCGTCAATACCGTCGAGCCCTCGCGGACCATCATTGCTGATGATTTGGGTACTAATGCCCTTGATTCCGAAACTACCGTTAAGTTGTTAGAATTGCTTAATAAATATCGCAAGGCTTTCGCGTTTAATCTAAATGAACTAGGCAAAACGGATTTAGTCGAAATGTCAATTCAATTAAAGGATGATGAGCCGGTGGTCTACCGCCCGTATAGGTTACCGTTTGTTGAAAGGAAAAAAGTAAGAGATATGGTGCAGGAACTCATTGATTGTGACATAGTTCAGCCTTCGACATCCCCTTATGCAAGTCCTATAGTCCTCGTTAAGAAGAAAACCGGTGACATTAGACTGTGTGTAGACTATAGAGCACTCAATAGGAAGACTATAAAAGAAAATTTTCCACTACCTAGAATTGATGATCAGCTCGATGAACTATCAGGTTTTAGCTTTTATACTACCCTTGATCTAGCATCTGGGTATTACCAAATTGGAGTAAAAGAAAGTGATCGCCCTAAAACTACTTCGTGACTCCTGATGGCCAATTTGAATTTAAGAGGATGCCTTTTGGTCTCGTCAACGCGCCATCAACATTCATGCGCATGGTTCACTCAGTACTTCTTATTATTTTACAATTTTACAATTTAAAATCGTGCGCAATATTTATATTGACCTCGATCTTAACAAACTGTGTCACGCGTGTTAATGCAGTGCAAGTAAATATGACTTTATAGTTTTATTAAGTTAGACAAAATGGGTGATAATAGTGATAGCCCTTCTAGACGAAGTCCTTCAAATACCGGAAAAGGAAGTACCAACCCGACGAGCGCCAGAGATCAGACCAGCCCCGATGCCGTATCAACACCAGAGATTCAGAACTGGATGAGCGCAATAGAGCAGTGTCTTAATGAAATATGCAGCATCTCGACGGAAGGAAAATTGAACTCTGACCAAAAACTAAGAGTCCACAACCTTTGCCGTAAAGTTTCCCATGGCACCGCAAACCTAGCAGTAAATTACCAGGCACTAAAGCAAAAAGCATTAATCAATCAATGCAATCTCCAAGCCCTACAGGAACAACAAGACCTCTCCGAATGTATCCAAGCCCTAAAGAAATCAATTGATACCAGACCTACCACGGCCACCACAGATGCACTTTCCTTCGCTGATACGGTGAAAACTAAAAACAACATCCAGATCCGTCCTAGTAACTTGAGCTCAGTGGCAATTTACCCTAAAGACCAAACTAGAACAAGCGAACAGACAAAGAACTTAGTCCAAGAAATGATTAGACCCCAGCAACTGAAATTGCACGTCAGAGCGCTGCGCAAAGTAAGAAATGGTGGCGTTATCATCAGCACGGAATACAAGGACGACATTGAAAAATTAAAAGAGAAATTCAAGGATACATCTCCGGACCTCACAATTGACGAACCTTTTAAGCGAAGGCCGAAGATCGTAATAGTTGGCGTACAGTCAGCTCTACGAGAAGAAGAGTTTTATAACTGCTTATTTGAACAAAATCTTGCCGAAAAGCTGCCTAATTCAACACGCGATAAAATTTTGAGCAGTATTAAATTAAGTCATAAATCGGGTAAGAAAGAATCTGAAACTTGCAACTACATTATAGAAGTGCCAGCCCTTATACGCAAGATTCTAATAACCCAGAGCCGTGTTTACATCAATTGGTCATCTTGTCCAGTGAGGGACTTCACTATTGTCACTAGATGCTTCAAATGCCAGCAGTACGGCCATGCCGCTAAGACCTGTAAGCAACCAGACCAAACGTGCGGACATTGCTGTAGCATAGGACACGCAGACAAAATGTGTCCATCAAAAGACAACCTTCCCAAGTGCGCAACATGCAAGCTCTTCAAGAAGCCCAACGACCATAAGACTGGAGACCCTGACTGTCCCGCTAGGATAATGGCCGAACGACGCTACATTTACTCAATTGATTACGAGGGGATTTAAGTACTAGGATTGTACTATATATTCTTTGCCGTCAATTGTATAATTTTCATCCCATCATAAAATTTATTGTGCCCTACTATCCATAAATAATTACAGTGCAAAGTCTACAATTATTAAAAATTACATATTTACTCGATTGACCTAGATTTGTAGATGTAGACGCTGACGATGTGATAGTTGCATTTAGTAAACACAGTAAACAGCATAATACGCAAATTTTATTTTCACGTGTCACATAACTATTTTATAATTTTATACTACATAGTAATTACTTTGAATATTCTTTGTGTATGATTTTATTTTGTATAATTGCTCTCTAAATTAGCATATGTTCTCTCTGCCTGAGATACAAGATTAGTTCTTAGTTCAGGCGCGTAAAACTATGTACGTAAAATGTAATATGTAAGCACAATGTAACAATAGCAATAAGGATTTAATAAATAAATTATTATTATTATTCCTTTATTTCATTTCTTTCTTAGGCTAGGTTATTTTATAATATTTTTACAAAAGTAAAATACAAAAATACATCAAAAATATACAAAAACAATAAAAACATTATAAAAAAACCTATCCTAGGGTGCCGCCGGCAACGGAGCAAGGCCCAGGCTGCCGGTGGTCAGGGCCGCAGAGAGAGGAACCTTCGGACTATGCGCGCCGTGTCCAGAATTACCGCCTTCTGTATCTGACCCTTGATCCAACCACAACCCCGTAGCGAAAGCCTCTCAAGATGTTGGTCGAGACTCTTCGCTATGAGACCGTTCGCAGAAACAACTATCGGCACAATGATCGCCGAATCAACCTCCCACATGGCGGTTACCTCGTGAGCTAAGTCTAGGTACTTGCTGGACTTGTCCTTCTCAGCCTTCACGAGGTTCACGTCACATGGGACGGTGATGTCGACGAGCATGGCCCGGCGTTGCGGTCGATCTATTACCACGATATCAGGCTTATTGGCTACAATAGTCCTGTCCGTGATTATAGATCGATCCCAATAGAGCGTGGCACGACCATTTTCGAGAACTGGCGCAGGGGTGTACTTGTAGTACGGCACTTCGTGGGCCACAAGACCGTATAGGAGAGCAAGCTGCTGGTGTATAATCCTGGCTACGAGGTTATGTCTGTGCAAGTACTCGCCGTTAGCAAGATGAGAACAACCGGAGATGATATGCCTGAGTGACTCTCCGGGACGGCGGCATGCCCGACAAATGTCGACCGTACCGTCCTTCAGGATATATCTCCGGTAGTTATTCGTCATGATAACTTCGTCCGCAATTGCACAGGCAAAACCTTCGGTTTCTCCAAAGAGGTCCCCGAATCGTAACCAGTTCACCGACGCGAGCAGGTCTACGTCGGGTCCCGTGAGGGCCCCGTAGAACCGCCCGTGTAGCTCCTTGCTCTTCCATACCGCCTTGCGATCCTCGGTGCTTAGCACCACAGGTTTGCGCCAGTTCTCGTTCGCCAAGGAGAGCGGCGTGAGGTTCTTATCTACTGTCACCACATCACGATGCATCCCACACTCGTTGTTAAGGAAATAATTCCTGAGATTGTACACCTCACGGTTGTGGAGATTTTTGGCGTTTAAAAAGCCGCGACCTCCACACTTCCGTGGGATGTACAATCTCATAACAGACGAGCGTGGGTGAAGCATACGGTGTGTGGTGAGCAATAGACGGACCCTCCGATCCAGGGCATCCAGCTCGGTCTGTGTCCACCTTAGTATGCCAAAGGAGTATGTGAGTAGAGGCATCACCCAGGCGTTGAAGGCGCGCACCTTGTTGCCACCTGACAAAAGACTATTGAGTACTTTTGTCAGCCGACCGAAGAAGCGCTCCTTCAACGCCTGTTTAATACCCACATCCTCAATACCCAACGACTGTGACATGCCAAGGTATTTGTAGGTTTCTGATTCAGAGATAGATCTGAACGTCATTGTCTCAGAAAGTTGCAAATTTGTTGAATTTACTACTTTCCCCCGCTGTACATGCATAACCGCACATTTATCAACACCAAACTCCATCTTGATAGAACTACTGAAGACTTCAGTGGTTTTCAGTAGCTCCAGCAAGTCCCGGTTATTTGGAGCAAATAATTTGAGATCATCCATGTACAGAAGGTGAGATATGACTTCACCCTCTCTCCGAAGCCGGCAACCTAGCCCTGAATCCTTCAGCAGGGTGCTGAGCGGATTTAGAGCTAGGCAGAACCACAAGGGACTCAGACTGTCGCCCTGAAATATTCCTCGCTCGATCCTTATAAAGTCCTGCGGGCCAGGGGGGTCATCCCCGCCTCCTGGTTGACGAAGGACTGTGGTCCACTGCCTCATACACGCGCCAAGGAAGGATCTTAAAGCTGCATCAACTTTATACAGCTCCAAGATCCTCTCTAGCCATGAATGAGGCACCGAATCATAGGCTTTCTTGTAGTCAATCCAAGCGGCCGAGAGGGCCCCCCTGTTCCGCCGGACTCGTTGGCAAATGGTCATGTCTATGAGGAGGAGCTCTTTAGTACCACGGGACCCAACCCTACATCCATTTTGAGCGGAGGCCAAAATGTTGTTTGCGACCATGTGCGCGTTTATTTTTGCTCTCAAAATGGATGTAAGGAGCTTGTAAAGTGTAGGCAAGCACGTGATGGGTCTGTAGTTCTTCGCTTCCGTGGTACTACCGGACTTGTAGAGCAGGAAGGTTACACCAGTTGTTAGGGAAGGCGGGAGGGAGCCAAGTTCAAGGGCATGTTGGAATTGCGTTGCCAGCCGCGAGTGCGAGCATCGTAACCATTTTAGCCAGAAGTTGTGCAATCCATCCGGGCCAGGACTTTTCCAGTTCTGGGACGTGCGGATTGCACAACTTACGTCATCGGGGCTGATGGTGATAGCCCCCATAGGTTCGATGGACTCGCACTCACGTTCGACAACGTTCATCCACTCGCCCTCCGTATGTTCAACGGGCGCCGACCAGATGCTACGCCAGAAATCAGTCATGGCAGTAGCATCCGGCAATCGCACGTCGGACACACGGGGATCGGCTTCCTCCCACCTTCGGTATACCTTCCTTTGGTCACTTTGAAAAAGGCGATTCTGCCTGAATCGGTCCACACGCTCTCTGTAGCGGCGAATACGGCTTGCCCATGCATAAACTTTCTGCCTCAGAAAGTCGATGCGCTCTGTGACGTTGGCCATGTAGTCGCGGGGCTCGATATCCGTCCCCGCGAACGCCTGGTACACAAAGCGCATTACTCGGGGGCGGTTGTTGCCCCCCCTGAAGCAGATCAGCTTTGCAATGAGAGTCCTAAATGAGTTGATACGACGCTCGATCCGCACCTGCCATGCGGGGACACCCCCGGCGGTCCTAGGTGCACGTTCAGCGTCCGGAAACTTGATTCGTGCAACACGGCACGCCGCGATGGCTCCGCAGTACATGATCGAGTGCGTATCATCTAGATCTTTACTAGTCCGCAGGATTGGATCTAGCAAATCATTCAGGGCTCCCATTAACGCTAGATTGCGTCTATTCATAGGCAAGCGTGGTAATCGTGGCCTAGGTATGTTTGTGGAGCGATACTGCGTAATTGCCTCTTCCAAAGTCCTCCTCAGTTATTATTATTATTATAGTACTAGGTACAGCTAACAATCATGTTGACAGAGACAGTGATTTGTCAGACAGGTCAAGGAAAATAGCATCAGCATACATGGATGATATAATTATTCCGTCAAAAACTGTTGATGAAGGCATAAACAAATTAGAATCGATTTTACAATTACTACAGAAAGCAGGGCTGACACTTAAACTCTCTAAATGCTGCTTCTGCAGTAGAAGTGTAGATTATCTCGGGTTTGAACTAAGCGCTGAGGGAATAAAACCGGGTGCCCGCAAAGTGCAAGCGGTACAGGATTTCCCTCAACCTCGAGACCAACACGGTGTAAGGCAGTTTATAGGTTTATGTAGTTTTTTTAGACGGTTTGTGAGAAACTTTGCCGTTATTGCAAAGCCACTTACTCTTTTGCTTAAGAAAGATGCGCCATGGGTTTGGGGTGAGTCACAAATACACGCATTTACCACTTTGAAAGACGAACTAGTGAGAAAACTTACTCTTTCACTGTATGATCCTAACACGGTTACCGAGGTTCATACTGATGCCTGCAAAATTGGTATTGCAGGTATTTTAATGCAAAGAAATATCGATGGAATTCTTAAACCGGTTGCTTACTTTAGCCGCCAAACTACTCCCGAAGAGCAACATATGACATCGTATGAACTCGAAACGTTAGTGGTCGTAGCATCGTTACAAAGGTTTCGAGTTTATCTTATTGGGATTACATTTAAGATATTTACAGATTGTAATTCACTTCGGGCTACTTTTCTAAAACGCGATTTGATACCGAGGGTCGCTAGGTGGTGGATATCAATGCAGGAATTCGATTACACTGTTGATTACCGACCGGGAAAATCAATGACGTATGTTGACGCACTTAGCAGAAATCCACTGCCCAGAGACGTTACGTTTCCATAAAAGGCGTAAACGTTATTGCATCTAAGAAATCTGATTGGTTAAGTACAGTACAAGCATCTGATTCAGAAATCCAAAGGAAAATTTGCATGTTAACTGACCCAAAATCAAAGGAAGTAGTAGAGGTCACAGAAAATTATGTAGTTCGCAATAAAAAGTTATATAGAAAAACGGATGAAGGTGAGAGATGGGTAGTACCAAAGGGAGTGAGATGGCAAATACTAAAACAATGTCATGATGATATTGGACATTTCGCATTTGAGAAAACATACGCTAAAGTTAAGGAAACCTATTGGTTTAGTAAAATGAAAAAGTTTGTCAGAAAGTATGTTGAGTCTTGTCTAGAGTGTGCTTATTCCAAGGCTTCTGGAACGAAAAAACCGTTGTTACATCCTATTCCGAAAATAGACACTCCGTTTGGGACCATCCATCTTGATCATGTAACCTTTCGTGAAAAGCTCAAAAGGGAACACACATATTTTAGTCATAATAGATGCTTACACAAAATTCATTGTGTTAAGACCTGTTAAAAGTACAAAGACGTCAATTGTCATAGATCGGTTACGCGAATACGTTAGTATCTTTGGTGTGCCAAAGCGAATAATTTCGGATCGTGGATCGTGTTTCACAAGTAGTAAATTTCGGGCTTATATTGATGAGTTAGGGACCAAACATATCCTCAATGCTGTCGCTACGCCTAGAGCTAACGGACAAGTTGAGAGATCAATCGGATGTTGCTTGATGCACTCACAGCCAAATGCATTGGCCAGGACGAGCGTAAATGGGATCTAAGTGTTCCTGACGTACAATGGGGGTTAAATAACACCTTAAATAAAGGAATTGGTACAACACCGGCGCAAGCATTATTTGGCACATCATTAACAGGTACTTCAGAAGCGAGAATTAAGGCCTATTTAGATAATGAACACATAGATTGCGGCAGTACCATTGACGACATAAGGGAAGCGGTTAATAAACATATTACGGAGTATCAAGAGAAACAGAAGCAAACGTATGACAAACGAGCTAGTATACCGTTAAAATTGAAAATTGGCGATCTAGTAAGCATTAAAAGGGAAGTTCCGTCGACTGGTCAAAGTAGAAAACTTGTACCTAAGTATCAAGGTCCATATCGCGTTACGGGGGTACTAGATAATGATCGGTATCAGGTTGAGGATACACCTTTAACAAAGAAGTCTAATAGAAAGTATTGTACTGTAATTTCTGTGGATAAAATGAAGGCATGGCTTACTTTTAACAGAACTAATATTGATTCCTCTCCTAGTAGTAGCGATGAAGGAGATATTGTATTGTAAGTAGTTGTCCAGTAATCATTACCATTTGAGAGGTAAACAGGCTCAAAATAGAAGCGACTTGAACTGCACCATAGCTCAAGTGGTTTTAACTTGAGTGGTTAATAGTAGTAAATAAAGCCACTAGTTTAATGTTTAACAAAGTTTGTTACGGTCTCAAGGTAGAAGTGACTTGTACCGTTTTTATTTTTATATAAGTTCAGTAAGGGCAGGTTTAAAGTAGTAGCGACTTGAACTGCTCCATAACTGTCATTTTTAGTGGTTAATTGACAATGTTTCAAAATTTTCAATTAATGTAAATCGAAAACCATTTCGAGAAATACAGTTTTAGAACTCAAAAATTTTTTTTTTGATTTTTTATTTCAGTATTTTTTTGAAAAAATCAGCAAAATATGTAAAACGGGAAATGACGTCACACCGCTGATACAATACTACCATTATGAAAAACGTTAACTTCCGGGTTTCCGTTTGACAACTTTGACAATTACAGCACTACTGACAGTGACATGACAGTTGACATTTGAATTTGATTCATTCGATTCGAATATTTGCTTGCGATTTACGTGTTTCCTTTCCTTGGATTATTTTGATTTTCTACGACACGCGCTTTCACACGGATCCCGGATTGCTTTCTACGACGACGACTACGGCCTTTCTTTTTCTCGGACCCAAGATTGCTTTCCTTAACGACGACTACGGCCTTCGCTTTTTCACGGACCACGGACTAAGAATTTCTCATTTCTTCTACGACAACCTGGCATTCCCTCGGAAAATACCTGTATAACGAAGCGGACATGAGAAACTCTGAAGGATTTGTCAAAGCTGACAGCAGGAATATTTATATTTACTTATTATAGACATCTAAATATATAAAAGAAGAAACTGACTGACTGACTGACATATCAACGCACAGCCTAAACCGCTGGGTCTAGAGTTTCCAAATTTGGCATGTAGGTCCCTTATAAGGTCTAGGGGTGCACTAAGAAAGGATTTTTCAAAATTCACCCCGTAAGGGGGTGAAATGGGGGTCCAGAGTTTGTATGGGGAAACAAGATTTATTAGACTATTTTATTTGAAACTTCACTGGAGTATTCCTAACAATAAATGAATAAACACGTGTTTCAGCTTTTTTTTAAATTTAACTCCTTAAAGGGGGAAATGGGGGTGAAAAAGTCTGAAAATCAATATGGGTATCGTTCCTATGGTTTATCGGGTCGCTGATTACGAAAACAACAACCATATTATCATACAACGTGGCAGGTGTAAAATATCATCCCCCAGGGGGTGAAATGGGGGTCCAAAGTTTGTATAGGGAAACAAGATTAGTTAGACTATTTTATTTGGAACTTCACCGGAGTATTTCTAACAATAAATGAGTAAACACGTGTTTCAGCTTTTTTGAAAATTCAACTCCTTAAAGGGGGAAATGGGGGTGAAAAAGTCTGAAAATCAATATGGGTATCGTTTCTATGGTTTATCGGGTCGCTGATTACGAAAACAACAACCATTTTATTATACAACGTGGCAGGTGTAAAATATCATCCCCAAGGGGGTGAAATGGGGGTCCAAAGTTTGTATAGGGAAACAAGATTAGTTAGACTGTTTTATTTGAAACTTCACAGGAGTATTCCTAACAATAAATATGTAAACACGTGTTTCAGGTTTTTTGAAAATTCAACCCCATAAAGGAGGAAATGGGGGTGACAAAGTCTGAAAATCAACATGGGTATCTTTTCTATGGTTTATCGGGTCGCTGATTACGAAAACACCAATGATTTTATGATACAACGTGGCGGGCGTGAAATATCATCCCCCTGTTGGGGTGCGATAGGGTTGAAATTACTAAATATCAATATGGGAGTCGATATATGATATTTTGGGACGTTAATTAAGTATGAGAATGGCATCAATTTCGAAATTTTTGTTAAAGAAATAATTTTACCTCCGTGAAAGGACATAGGGTAGTTTCTATACCGAAAATCAGTCCTTAAGGGGATGAAAAGGGGATTGGAAGGTTGTATAGAGAATTTTTTACCGTTGAAGTTTGAACCGATTTAAATGAAACTTGATATAATAGATAGTTTGAATCCCGGGAAACGACTAAGGGTTATTTCCATTGAAAAAATTAACCCGTAAAGGGGTGAAAAGAGGGTTGGTAGCAGGGCTTTAAAACGTTACCAATTCACATTATAAAATAACGTTAGGTAACGGTAAAACCATAAAAATACCTTAGTACCGGTAGTAAAAATGTAACGTTACTTAATAACATAACTTTATGGTAACGTTACCCAATTAACGTTACTTTTTATCGGTAAATTTACTTTACATTGCAGGGCTGGCTAACGTTACCCAATTCACATTATAATAACGTTAACTAAGTAACACTATTTTTATCAGTAATGCTACGTTGCCACACCGCCCTACCAGAAAGGCGCGCGCCGCGCAGCGCTAGTTGATTCGCATTGTTGCCACTTCGTGCACTGGCCTCCGTGACACGATGCCAAGAGTCTTGAACCCTACACATTTCGCTCGAGTCGAATGCGGGTGGGTATTGCGCGACGTTTTGTGTTGACTGTTGGTTGGTTTGTGACTTGGCTGTGATTAATACAGGGTGTAACAAAAATACTGGTGATCCGCTTAAGGGCTTAATTGGTATCGTATTGCCAGTAAGAAAAAGTAGGAGAATGTTAGTTTAAAAATTTAATAATGTTAGTTTTAAAATCCAAGATGGCAGCCATATACTTTTTTCTTAAAAATCATCATGGTAGTCGCTTTAGAATAATTCGGGTGTGCAGATTACGAAAATAATGTCTGTTTTAAAATCCAAGATGGCGGCCATCGACCTTTTTCGTATAAATCGTCATTGTTTACGTCTTCGACTAATTCGGATGTGCAGATTTCAAAAATACTGTTAGTTTTAAAATCCAAGATAGCGGCCATATACTTTTTTCTTAAAAATCATCATGGTAGTCGTTTTCGACTAATTCGGATGTGCAGATTTCGAAAATAATGTCTGTTTTAAAATCCAACTTCCAAGATGGCGGGCATATACTTTTTCGTGAAAATCATCATGGTAGTCGTTTTCGACTAATTCGGGTGTGCAGATTACGAAAATAATGTCTGTTTTAAAATCCAAGATGGCGGCCATCGACAATTTTCGTAAAAATCGTCATTGTAGTCGTTTTCGACTAATTAGAGTGTGCAGATTTCGAAAATAATGTTTGTTTTGAAATCCAAGAGTGCGGCCATATACTTTTTGTAAAAATCGTCATGGTAGTCGTTTTCGACTAATTCGGGTGTGGGGTGTGCAGATTTCGAAAATAATGTCAGTTTTAAAATCCAAGATGGCCGCCATATACTTTTTTAGTAAAAATCGTCATGGTAGTCCTTTTCGAATAATTCGGGTGTGCAGATTTCGAAAATAATGTGTGTTTTAAAATCCATGGCGTTCATGCACTTTTCTTATAAATCGTTAGGGGTCTTTTGGATTAATTCGGGTATGTAGATTTCCAAAACAGGGACCGTTTTAAAATCCAAGATGGCGGAAATAAACAATTTTGTCAAAATCATCATGGTAGTCATTTTGGCCTAATTCAGGTTTGTAGATTTCGAAAATTAATGTCTGTTCTGAAATCCAAGATAGCGGACACTTTTTTCAAAAAAATCGACATGTTAGTCGTTTTTTATTAATTCGGGGCAGTAGAATTCAAAAATAAAGACAGTTTTAAAATCCAAGATGGCGGAAATGGTCAATTTTGTCAAAATTGTCATGGTAGTCGTTTTCGATTAATTCAGGGGTGCAGATTTCGAAAATAATATCGGTTTTGAAATCCAAGTTGGCTGTCATACATTTTTTCGTAAAAATCGTTATGGTACTCGATTTCGACTAATTCGGGTGTGTAGATTTCGAAAATAAATTCTGTTTTATAATCCAAGATGGCGGCCATGCACTTTTTCTTTAAACACGTTATGGGTGTCGTTTTCTGTTTATTCGTGGATATAGATTTCGAAAATAAGGACCGTTTGAAAATCCGAAATGGAAAATACTATTTTGTCAAAATCGTCACGGTAGTCATTTTGGGCTAATTCGGGTGTTTAGATTTCAGAAATAATGTAGTATTGAAATCCAAGATGGCGGCTATACATTTCATTTTTTATCATGATGATTATGACAAAATTGTATATTTTCGCCATCTAAGATTTTGAAACGGTTCTTATTTTCATAATCTACATCCCCGAATTAATCGAGAATACCCATAACGATTTTTAAGAAAAAGTGCATGAACGCCATGGATTTTAAAACAGACATTATTTTCGAAATCTACACTCCCGAATTAGTCGAAATCGAGTAACATTACGATTTTTACGACAAAAGTATATGGCCGCTATCTTGGATTTTAAAACAGACATTATTTTCGAAATCTGCACACCCGAATCAGTCGAAAACGGCTACCATGACGATTTTCACGAAAAAAGTACATGGCCGCCATCTTGGAAGTTGAATTTTAAAACAGACATTATTTTCGAAATCTGCTCACCCGAATTAGTCGAAAACGATTACCATGACGATTTTTACAAAAAGTTGGATGACCGCCATCTTGGATTTTAAACCAGTCATTATTTTCGTAATCTGCACACCCGAATTAGTCGAAAACGACTACCATGACGATTATTGAGAAAAAAGTATATGGCCGCCATCTTGGATTTTAAAACAGACATTATTTTCGAAATCTGTTTACTCGAATTAGTCGAAAACGACTACCATGACGATTTTTACCAAAAAGGTGGATGGCTGCCATCTTGGATGTAAAAACTGACATTATTTTCGAAATCTGCACACCCGAATTAGTCGAAAATGACTACCATAAGATTTTTAAGAAAAAAGTATATGGCCTCCATCTTGGATTTCAAAACAGACATTATTTTCGAAATCTGCATACCCAAGTTAGTCGAAAACTACTACCATGACGATTTTTAAGAAAAAAGTATATGGCCGCCATCTTGGATTTTAAAACTGACATTATTTTCGAAATCTGCACACCCGAATTAGTCGAAAACGACTACCATGACGATTTTTACAAAAATTTGGATGACCGCCATCTTGGATTTTAAAACAGTCATTATTTTCGAAATCTGCACACCCAAGTTAGTCAAAAACTACTACCATGACGATTTTTAAGAAAAAAGTATAGAGCCGCCATCTTGGATTTTAAAACTGACATTATTTTCGAAATCTGCACACCCGAATTAGTCGGACATTATTTTCGAAATCTGCACACCCAAGTTAGTCGAAAACTACTACCATGACGATTTTTAAGAAAAAAGTATATGACCGCCATCTTGGATTTTAAAACTGACATTATTTTTGAAATCTGCACACCCGACTTAGTCGAAAACGACTACCATGACGATTTTTACAAAAAGTTGGATGACCGCCATCTTGGATTTTAAAACAGTCATTATTTTCGTAATCTGCACACCCGAATTAGTCGAAAACGACTACCATGACGATTATTAAGAAAAAAGTATATGGCCGCCATCTTGGATTTTAAAACAGACATTATTTTCGAAATCTGCACACCCAAGTTAGTCGAAAACTACTACCTTGACGATTTTTAAGAAAAAAGTATATGGCCGCCATCTTGGATTTTAAAACTGACATTATTTTCGAAATCTGCACACCCGAATTAGTCGAAAACGACTACCATGACGATTTTTACGAAAAAGGTCGATGGCCGCCATCTTGGATTTTAAAACAGACATTGTTTTCTAAATCTACACACCCGAATTAGTCAAAAACTACTACCATACCACGACGATTTTTACAAAAAAATAGCGCAACTGAACCATTAAATAATACATTGCCAAAAAGCAAAAAAATATAATACGTGCCTAAAAAAGAAATACCTAACAATTTTACAACACCATCTTACATCTCCGTACCATAATAATATCGACGCAAGTAAAAGAAAACATCACGAGCGGCAGCGGAACGCAACCCTACACTGAACAATTGAACATGGCCCGACATGCTCTTGGCCGGTTTTTAATAACTCAATTTGGTTTAATCACTCACTAGGACGCCGGCGGCGTCGTACGTGAATGAACACTCGTTCGATATCTAACGATGGTATCCATCAGTGTATCTAAATAAGCTGCTATGCTACTAACGTTAAATAATAACGTTAAAATTATTTAACGATGCCTTTGAGTTAACGTTAGCTCTATGCATTAGCTGGTAACGTTACAATTTTTTTACCGGTAAAAAGTAGTAGAAGTAACGGTAAATGGTTTAACGTTAATAACAACTTAACGTTAAATCTGTTTGACAGCTGTAACGATACCAACTTTTTAACGGTATTTAAAGCCCTGGTTGGTAGTTTATATAGGATTTTTTCACAGCTGAAGCGATTTAGATGAAACTTGGTATACAGATAGTTTGAGGCCCGGGGAGGAAAAAAAATAGTTTTTTTCGCGAAAACTACCCTTAAAGGTAAAAAAGTTAAGGGTGAAACGGGGGTTGCAGGTTTTTATAGGGAATTTTAAATCGTTGAACCGATTTAGACGAAACTTGGTATATAGTAAGTGTGAATCCCTGCAAATGACTAAGGGTTGTTTTCGTTCCGAAAATCATCCCTTGAAGGAAAAAGGGATTGGAATTTTGATCAGGAAATTTTTAACACCTGGACCGATTTAGATGAAACTTAATGCTAATTAGCATACAGATAGTTTGAGTCCCGAGAAGGAACATAAAATGGTTTTTACCTCGAAAATCAGCCCTAAAGGTTAAGGGTAAAACGGGGGTTGCAAGTTTGCGTGGGGAATTTTTAAACGTGAACGATTTAGATGAAACTTTGTATAGAGATAATTTAAGTCCCGAGAACGGACATATAAATAGTTTTTATTTCGAAAAGTAACCTTAGGGTTACTTTTCGAAACCTTAGGGTTAAGGGGATGAAATGGCGTTGGAGGTTTGAATGGGGAATTTTTAACAGCTGAACCGATTTTGATAAAACTTAGTATAGAGAGTCCCGGGAAGCGAAAAGGATGTTTTTAGGGTTTCGTACCAAAATGGTAGAAAAGGAACCCTTATGGTGCGACTTTGTTTGTAAGTCAGTGACCCAAAGGCAGGCATGTAACGCTAATTTATGAATTTTAAACATTAAGGGGGGGGGGGATTTGTTGGTAGGTAAATGAGAAATCAAAAAACAAATAACTTTATTGTGTGGCGTATCAAATAAAAGGGCTTAATGTGAGGATCTCTAATTAGTATAATTTTAACATACATAACTTTGAAGTTATTACAAAAAAGGTGTAAATTAATCAATATCGGAAACTGTTCGACAGAAAAATTTGCAAAAATTACAGATATAATAGTTATTTACGTATAAATTACAGGATAACTAATAAGAGTGCAGTCAAGCACCAGTCCGACTTAAGACCAAAAAAAATCGGGGTACGTGTCCGATTCGCACTCAGCCGCCCTATTAATTCTCATGAAATCATGCTGAAAGCGTCTTTTTTCAAAAATGTAATAAAAAAGTTGTTCGTACGAAACTTTTGAGGCGCAAGTAAGACCCGTACTTGCGTGTTTTTTTTTTTAATTTCCTAAAATCGTTACTTAAAGTGGTGAAATGGGGGTTAAAAGTTTGTATGGGGCATTTTAAAATGTTGAACCGATTTAGATGAAACTTGGTATGGAGGGTCCCGGGAAGGGGCAAAATTGTATTTATCCCGAAAAACAAAGCTTACGGGGGTGCATAGCAAAGGGGTTGGAAGTTTTATAGAGAATTATTTTCAGTTGAACCGATTTAGATGAAACTTGATATAGAGATAGTTTGAGTCTCGGAAAACGACATAGGATAGTTTTATCCCGAAAATCAACCCTTTAAGAGGTGAAAAGGGGGTTGAAAGTTTATATGGGGAATTGATAACCGCTGAACCTATTTAGATGATTTGGTATAGAGATAGTTTGAGTTTTGGGGATGGATACATAATAGTTATCTTAGAAGTCATTCCCTAAGAGGGTAAAAAGGGGGGTCAATTACTAATTCTACGCAAAGGAAGTCGCGGGGAAAAACTTTTATTCAAGAGTAGAAATCTGCATTAATCATAATGTACGCGGGCGAAGCCGCGGGCAACTGCTAGTGTTTAATACAATTTATAGATTCTTAAATACATATTTTATTCAACGTATAAAACTTTGTAGAGTTGGTCCGGAAAGAGAAGTGTCGTGGTTTATATTGAAGCTCATACATTCTACGACACTTCTCTTTCCAGACCGACTATGTAATATTTTTCATACATTTCCTCGGACTAAAATTGCTATAAATGATTTTAATAGGACCCAAAGAACCCCTCAAAAGCATCGGTTATCCTAAAATTAGGCGACTCGTTTTAAGACCCAACCCATCCTAAGGCCTAAAATGTTTGTCACATCCTGCAAAGGTTGTTTGAAAATTGGCAATCGAGGTTTTAGACGTGCTTTCACTTTCATTGTTTTCCAATAGAAAAAGTTTTCCATATCTTCTTCCAACTGAAAGAAACGGACACACGATTAATAATGTAAATAAAATCTCTTCTCGCATCGAATAATTCATTAAAATAGACACGCATTGCACTTACATCCAAATGATCTTCGCAAATAAAAAGTCCCCTGGTTGGTACATGACCCAAACCCGCTGCGGCACACCACTCGGCTTTGTTATCCTCGGGAACAGTAAAAAACTGTTTACCGGGTGACAAAGATGTTTTGTTTTTACATGTTTTCATAAAGACATAAAGCAATATTTTATACGAGGCATTTTCAACAACTCTTGCGAACTTTCAGCAACGCTTTCGAATTTAGCAGTTGATATTTGAAGTTTTGACGTTTGTGCTTTCAATGTCAAACTGTTTGAGTGCACTATGGTTTTTTACGTAAATGTCAATTAATGTAACTATTTAAACGTTTTTTTAAGTGTATGAAACACAACATGTGACGTCACACAGCTGATACTTTGACGTTTGTTACATACGCCCTTTCTGCTCAAGTAATAATATAAATGGATTTTTCCACAAAAAAATTGGATTTTCGAAAAAATAAAAAAACACGGGTGTCTTAAAATTTTGAGTTCTTTCGAGACACATAATAAAAAAAAGCACTCAAAAAAATGAAACATTGTCAATTAAGTTTTGTTGGTTTCAAGATAGAAGCGACTTGTAACCATGGTTCTTTTGGTGTATTTTTTTTTTGTAATATACATTCGTGAATGTACCTATTACATAAGGATAAAATTGGTAAAAGTTTTAACTTATTAAAATTGGTAGTGATACGTTAGATTTTTGAAGCAAAAACAAAATGTTAACAGGATATCGTTTAGGTTAGTAATTATTTTACTCGGGAAGGTAAGAGGTTTGAGTCTGCACTTTTGTCTCAGGCGACGCCGCTTGGAACGATTGCTTGTTAGGTCAAACAAAGCTGATTAATCCCCCTAGCCGCGGGATCGAGCGGTGGCTACCCCCCAAAAAAGAGGGGGGTAATGGTCGGCTTCCGAGGTCCAGGTTGTGCTATATTTCTGGCGACCATTAGCTACTAGGTCGAGTTTGATATCATTTTCGTATAATTTGGGTGCAAGGAATTCATTTCTGGAATTATTTTTGTACTTTTTCATACAAAGAAATTAACTTATGCATGAAATATCAAAACTGACCTTAAAATTTTGTCACTATTTTGCCCCTGATAATCGTAATTTCGTGATATTCACTAAATAAAAAATATAAATATATAACTCATATCTTTTTTAATCTGTAAAGTATCACTACAATGTCCATCTTCATACATTTTTTTTGTAAAAAAAATTAATTTGTAGCGTCCGGAAGATGCGATTCCCATACAAATGGAGTTATGATCGGAAGTGAAAGGTATTTTTTTTTACAATATATGGAATAAATTGCAGACTAAATACATGAGTGTAATGTTATACTACTAATTTCATGTGACTTTGCCTGTTCCTGGTTCAAATTTGTTGTTTTTATTTTTGCTTTCATAGGAATTTTCACCCCTCTTTTCACCCCTTTATAGGTTGATTTTGTCAAATTTTATTTCATTGTAAGCTGAAATGCGTTATACGGATTATATGTTTAAAATATCAACTCCATATCTCGAGTAGTTTAGGTTGTATTGTATCATGTCCAAAAGTCAAGTCAGGTTCTCACTTGTATGTCTTATTACTATGACTTACTACACTTACTTTAAGGACGTACTGATTCCATATTTGCAGCATGTTAAAAACCTTACAGTACTCTATCTTGGGGGTCTCAAGATTGCGAGTCTAGCAGAAAGATGTTAACTGCCATAGCTTCGATTAGGAGATTGCGGAACTTCTTACCCATTCCTACCAAAATTATGCTGTTAGACTCTTCTACTCCCCATCTTAGATTAGCTCATGTTTGCTATTTTGAAATTACTGAAGATCTACTCAATAAACTTAAACACATTCAGAATATCTGCATTCGATTCATATTTGGATTGCGCAAGTGTGATCGTGTTTCCCACTTCTGTTTACAACTCAACTGGCTCCCTATTCGCCTTCGTCGCATCTCCCGCATTTTGTTACTTTTTGTTCTATTATTTTTAACCCCGCAACTCCCCGCTATTTCAAGGTGCGCTTAAGTTATCTCCGTTCAATATCCCCGGTCCGGTAATTTTATTTTGACTAAATATATATTATGTTTACAAAGTAGGATAGTCTCCGTTCTGTCAGGTGTTACCGAAATTTGCTTCTCTCCGTACCGTCATCCTCTTCAAAATAGTAGGCCCAAAAGCCCGGCTCACTCAAAAGTTCGGCTTTGGAACTCTGACTGCCCGTGGGCGTAAAATGAGCAAAGTCTCCCATATGTCATCATCATCATCATCATCTCAGCCATAAGACGTCCACTGCTGAACATAGGCCTCCCCTTTGGACCTCCATAAGTATCGGTAAATATGTTTATTTTAATGGATATTATTTGTATGATATAAATATTTTGCTACAATTACTATATGTGTGATAAATTAGGATCGCGTCGTGATCTTCAACACCTACCCACTGACATTAATAAATTGATCAATCTCCACTACATTAAGGTTATCTGGAAGAGATCGCTTCTTAGTGATAAGACCGCCTGTTGTTTACCTTAAGTTTTTGTATTTTTTCTGTATCGATTTTTTTTACTGAGGTGTGCAATAATAGTACATTATTGTCGAGGAGGTGAAGTAGCCCATTGCGGGCTGAGTATTATGTTTAAACGGACGACCGGAACGGGAGTCCGTTTAAGTTAATACGAAGCCGGCAATGGCTCTTCACGCCGAGTCAAATATAGTGCTTTTCTCAAAAATGGTGCAAGAAAATAAAAATAAGTAGGTATGTCAATCGAAATAAATTTTATTAAATATTAACAATTTAAAGAAGTAATCAATTATTTAAAAACATTTGCTTTACCGCCTTTTACTTTTTTTTAATATTCAATAGAAGTGTATTTTTCTGCCGAACAACGCCAATCTATTTGAGACAGCTAAAAACACGCGGTACCAACATTATAAATAATTGTAACTCGTTCTCTATTTTGGCTGTTTAGGAACTGTTCCACCTAGTTCTATAGCCGTTACTACTTAAAAAAAAAGTATGTACCTCGACAATAATGGAATTTGTATTGGAAATTTACGGATCGAAATCGAGACTGCAATTTCCGTAACTTTTTAAATTTTTAACTGACCATAAACGAAGCACTTCACCGCCTGATATTAAACCGTAAAAGTCAACCTTGCGGGACATTTTTGAGAAAAGAGTATTTTATTAATGGGTTGTAAAGTGGGGTGAAAAATTGTATGAAATTAAAATTAAAAACAACAAATTTGAACCAGGAACAAGAAAATTCACATGAAATTAGTACTATAACATTACACCCATGTATGTAGACTGCAATTTATTCCATATTTTGTTAAAAAAAAAACCATTCATCTCCGATCATGATTCTATTTAAAAGATAAAATAATAATAAAAAAATCGGTCGAATTGAGATTTGAGAACCTCCTCTTTTCTTGAAGTCGGTAAAAAAATATAAAATTCTTTAATTTAGGCACATTACAATGCACTTATGAACTTCAAAGAGAAAAAAGAAACTACTACCGGTTGTAACCCTACACCTCTGATTAATAATGCGTAGTTCTTCAAGACGACATTTGTTTGAGAATCGCATCCACCGCCCGAAATATATTTTTTTACAAAACATACTTATCAATGTGAACATAGATGTGATACTTTACAGATTAAAGAAGAAATAGGCTAAATATTTATATTTTTTATTTAGTGAATATAACGAAATTACGATTCTCAAGCGTAAAATAGCGACAAAATTCGAAGGTCAGTTTAAATATTTCATGCATAAGTTTATTTTTTTGTATGAAAAAGTATAAAAATAATTTCAGAAATGAATTCCTTGCACCCAAATTATACGAAAATGATATCAAACTTGACCTAGTAGCTAATGGTCGCCAGAAATATAGCACAACCTGGAACTCGGAAGCTGACCATTACCCCCCTCTTTTTTGGGGGGTAGCCACCGCTCGATCTCGCGGCTAGGGGGCTTAATCAGCTTTGTTTGACCTAACTGGCAATCGTGACAAGCGGCGTCGCCTGAGACAAAAGTGCAGGCTGTTCCATACATATCGGTCTGTAAGCGTCCCGAGTATTTAGAAATATGGGTTTTATCACAACTAACTTGTTGTATCCAGGAGGATACATGCTGCGGATGGCCGAATTGTAAGAATCATACATAATACATATATTGTATATTAGATAACTGATTGACATAAAATACTAAATCACTTTGGTAAAGTCTCTTTTAATTAAATAATGAATTATCATTTGTTTGTTAGAATGGTAATCTTGGAAATAATTAATTTAGATATTAAACGTTATAATTTAACTTCTCGTCAACGCATACTGCAACAGTGGCGCCAGAGTTGCACATAAAAACCGCTAACGGCAGCCATGACAGTATGCGTTGCGGCGTACAGATGTTTGGTTGCTTAGATAAGTTTTCATGATTAATTACCTAGTTTGATTGCAGTCCATGTACCATTCGAAAAGTTGCTCTGAGATAAATAAAACTTGTTATCTATATGTTACTGTAAAAGCCCGAAGTGCTGTTAAACCTAGGTTTTACCGGTAACACCTGGGTTTTACCAACTTGATTCGGTAAAAGCCCGAAATGTTGAGATATCTTCTTTAATTTCGGACTTTTACCACCGTCGAGTCGGTAAAACCTAGGTTTTACAAAAGCGACCGGTAAATGTTGACAAAATATTTGTCCTTGCCACGTTCTTGTAGAATTCGCCGAAATTTTGTGTCACAGTGTAAAGACGATTATAGTTAGCTATCTTTCACCTTTTTGAAATTTATTCGGACTTAGCGTTCAAAAGTTATTGGGGACAATAGGGTTTGTTTTGAAATTTTGCATACTTCTATTTTAATCTCTAAAAAATTAATATCTTTTTATTTTCTTATTTTATCTTTTATTTCTATAGCGGTAAAATTGTGTTTTAACAAGGTCTAGCAGTCTGCGTTTACTGCATAATTTTAGGACGCATATTTCCGAAATTATTCGAGGGAACGTAGATTGCTATTCCTGTTTATGAGGGGAATCTAGCTTTTGCATTAAGTTTGTAATTGCGGTTACTTTTGAGGGGAGGGAGATAAAAATTCGCGCTTTATATCATCGTATAGAGGGCAGTTTCCTCTATCGTTCGACGCCTTGCGCTGAATTTTAAACCAAGGGAGAAAGTGGTGGAGGGCTGAAAACCGGCGTTTTCTTAACTTTGTCGGATTTGGCCCGACTCACCCTTGACCATTTTTCATACGAGAATTTTAGGGTTGCCTTTTCGTGGGATTTTGCCCGGTGAGGGGGTGGTTTCGCCTAGTGAATCGATGGGGGGAGGTAAATCGCCCCCTCCCGGAGGGAGCCTGTCCCAAAAGGACGGTTTGTTTGAGCGGGAAAACATTATGTTTTCGGACGTGGGTGAGAAAACGGTACTGGGGCCTTCCCCGAAAGGGGATATTATCTCCCATGGGCGCGACGGACACAGGGGCTTCACGGGGGGTCTCACGACAGGGAGCAAAAGGGTTCACCCTTATGCAAAAGATGATGCGGTGCCGGACAACGGACCGAAAAACAACTCGGTGCGTAGAGGAAGGAAGCCTTCCGCAGCAGGATTGGCTCCTCGACTGAAGCTGAGGATTCTGCCTGCTCGAGGAACCAAAAAAAAGGCAGCGGGAGTCCACGTCAGGATGTCGGCCGCACGAGGCCAATTAAAGGGTGTGGGGCAAGACTCCGAAGAGAAGGAGACGGAGGACGAGGACCCCTGGAATGACCAGACATCCCTGAGGGAAGGCGAGGACCCCATAGAGGTGGCACGCTCGGCTGCTCAGACGGTGCTGCAGCAGACGGCCAAGTCGGGGAACATAAATGGGTGTGTGAGGGGCACCATTAACGACGCCTGCCGTGCAATCGTGTCTGCTATGGAGCAACTACCGATGAGCGGACCGGACCGGAGGGCGGGCAGCAGTGCACTCCGTGTAACAAAGCCATCCTACTGCGATCGCCAACCCGCATGCCAAGCGTGGCGATTATGGCATTTCCCCCCATGAATATTAAAAATAAGCCCAGGCCCCTAGTGCCCGGCAGTCCTGCGCTTCCTGGCTCCGGTAGCGGCCAGAGAAACAGGGCAAGGGGTGCTAAAAATCACCGGTACCTATCCGGCTACCATACCAAACAACAACTGGCCCTGGCAACATATAACACGCGTACACTGCGGACCGACGAAAAGATATTGGAACTAGAGGAAGGATTGAGCAAGTTGCGATGGGACATAGTAGGGTTATCGGAAGTCCGAAGAGAGGGGGAGGACACGATAACTCTCAAATCCGGCAACTTGCTCTATTTCCGGGAGGGCGATCAACAGTCCCAAGGAGGTGTCGGGTTCCTCGTCCACAAGTCCCTCGTGAACAACGTGGTGAAGATCGAGAGTGTGTCGAGCAGGGTAGCGTACCTTATACTCAGAGTATCAAAAAGGTACTCGTTGAAGGTTATACAGGTTTACGCACCGACCTCGGCACACTCCGACGACGAGGTGGAGGCTATGTATGAGGACATATCTAGAGCCATGCATAGTTCCAAAACCTACTTCACCGTTGTGATGGGGGACTTCAACGCGAAACTGGGCAAGAGGTGACGAGCTGAAAGTGGGGCAATTTGGAATTGGGAAGCGGAATCATCGGGGCCATTTGCTGGCCGGCTTCCTGGAGAAGGAGGGACTCTTTATGATGAACTCCTTCTTCAGGAAACGTGAGCACAGGAAATGGACCTGGATGAGCCCCGACGGTACAACAAAAAATGAGATTGACTTCATCATGTCGACGAAGAAGCATATATTCAATGATGTATCTGTGATCAACACAGTCAAAACTGGGAGTGATCACCGATTGGTAAGAGGCACATTGAATATATGTATCAAGCTAGAGCGCTCTCGACTGGTGAAGTCTACGCTCCGTCCAGCACCTACCGAATACCAAAATCCCGAGAGCTTTCAGCTGGAACTTCAAAACCGTTTCAATGGGCCTCATTAAAAAGCTTAAAGTCACCCAAAGAGCAATGGAGAGGGCTATGTTAGGAGTTTCTTTGCGTGACCGTATCAGAAACGATACTATCCGTAGCAGAACCAAAGTAACCGACATAGCCGTCGGATCGCTAAACTTAAGTGGCAATGGGCAGGGCACATTGCACGGAGAACCGATGGCCGTTGGGGCACTAAGGTTCTCGAATGGCGACCATACACCGGAAGGCGAGGAGTTGGTAGGCCCCCTACAAGGTGGACTGATGACCTGGTGAAGGTCGCTGGAGTCCGCTGGATGCGGGTGGCACAGGACCGGTCATTGTGGCGTTCAGTGGGGGAGGCCTATGTCCAGCAGTGGACGTCTTTCGGCTGAAATGATGATGATGATGATGGAGCAACTACAATCGGGGCAGGAGAATGATGAGATTCGCTCCCTCAAGGCGGACAACAGGATAATGCGGGAGGAGCTGGAGATCATGAGGTCGCAGACGAAGGCTCTCAGAAGTGCTTTCTCTGAAAGGCAGAAGGTGACTCCTGCGGCTGACCCCAGTGGGTCGGATTTTGATCGCTTTACGTCAGAAATGGTAACACTCTTTGCCAGTTTTAAAGAGGAGCTCTCGGGAAAATTGTTCTCCTCTATTGGGAACATGGTGAACACCAGGTTGGAGGCAATCATGAGCCGCCACTCCCCTGCAGAGCCGATCGTCCCGCCCCCCACTAGAGGCGGATAAAAGAAAGGCGGAACGCGCCGCAAGCACACCAGCGGCACCTGGGCAGTTGCAACAAAAGGCGAACAGAAGGCCACACATTGACTACAGTCAAGTAACAGCCACGGGGTGTACACTGATGCCCCCTGCATGACCTGGTCCTGCCTCGAGGGCGGGAAAGGCTGCTAATGAGCCCAGGCAGGTGGCCCCTACCCCAAGTCAAACGAGTCCCCCCAAATCGGACTGGAGAATTATGGAGCGAAAAGGAGGAAAGAATAAAAAGAAGGCCTCCACACCTGCGTCCCCGGCAACTAAGGCGACCAAGCCGGTGGCCCCGCCGGCAAAAAAGCTGGTGGTGCCGAAAACCGCGGCCGTGGTACTGGTTCTCAAGCTGGAAGCTACGGAATCGTATGCTTCCGTTATGATGAGAGTCTCCAGGACATTGGCCTTGAAAACCTCAAGGTGCGGAAGACGGCGGACGGGGCCCGAATCTTGAAGGTTGCATGGGCGGATAATGCCCGTGCAGCCGATGCCTTTCGGGAAAAACTAGAGGCGGCTCTCGGCGACGTGGTCAAAGGCTACGCCGGAAATAGTGACGAGGCCTGGTGAAGTGAAAGCAGGTGATATCCGCTTTGGATTTGGTGGCTCTGGCTCAGCCCTGGTCCAGTGCCCAAATTGGGGAGGCTGACGATCGGGTGGTCGATTGCTCGAGTAGAAGCACTTGAGATGGAGGCGCTGAGGTATTATAAGTGCATGGGAACCGGACACACGAGGGCCACATGCCCCTCAGCGATCGAGAGAGGCGACCAATGCTTCCACTGCAGCAAGCCGGGGCACAAGGCTGCAGACTGCCAGGCAGATGCCTTCTGCGCGGTTTGCCATCAGGCCAAATTACCAGCAAGGCACATAATGGGTGGCATCTCTTGCAATCCCCCAAGGGTCAAGGGCATGGAAGCGAGGATGGGATAAACCCAGGCCGTGACCCAGCAGAAGGAAACAAATGAGGGAGGTAGGTAGGAATAATATGGACCATTAATGCCAGCACAACCACAACAACAAGGTACACAGGAGGTGTTGCAGTGCAACCTCGGTCGCTCTGCCCGCGCGCAGGACCTGCTTATGCAGAATTTGGCGGAATGAGGGGTTGTGTTATATGGCTCCGCCACCGCAGCCAGGCGGTGGCGGAGCCATATAACGTCCCTCCCCGGCCCAATTGGGTGGGGCCGAACGATGGAAAGGTGGAACTGGTGGTCCCAACGGTTGGGGAGATCCTCGCAGGAATTGGAAAAGGGCAAGGGTTTGTAGCGTTGCCGCTAAATGGAGGGGAATAGTTGTTGTTGGGGTGTATTTCTCCCCCTCCTCCCATTAGACGCCTTTAAAAGAGTCCTGGGGGATCTCGAAGGGGTGGTGCAAAGAGATGGTGGGGTGCCCGTCTTTATTTTAGGGGACCTGAATGCCAAGAGTCGAGTTTGGGGCTGTCCTAATACCTACCTACCTAGAGGTGCCGAAGTTGAGGACTGGGTCGCGGTATTGGGACTAGTTGTCCTAAATCGGGGCAACACGCAGACCTGTGTGCGCTGGAATGGTGGGTCTATAGTTGACGTGACCCTTGCGACCCCGGCTCTGGCAACACGAATTGCCGAGTGGCGTGTACTGGAGGATGAAGAGACCCTATCTGACTCAATAGGGATCCATGGGGGCGGCCATACAAGATGGTGCGCAAGAAATTGCAGTGCGCTTCCCCCATGGACTCCATGGAGCCAGTACTCCTCCGGAGAGTTGTGGAAGGCCTGTTCCCAGAAGCACCAGACTTTGACGCACCGGTGATGGCTCCCCCAACGGTGGACCCGGAGGAACCCTCGTCGTTCCCCCTGTCACCGACGACGAAATGGAGTGGGCGTCAGAGCGGCTGAGAGCCACACGCAAAGCGCCGGGGCCGGACGGTGTGCCAGGGAAAGTGCTTTACTCGAGCTTTTCTTTTGGCACTCGAGCATCTCGGGGACAGACTCAGGTCCCTAATGGATGAATGCCTGGAGACGGGGAGGTTCCCGGAATGTTGGAAGGAGGGACGATTGTGTCTACTTCGGAAGGAGGGGCGCCCGCCTGACTCCCCTGCAGGATACTGCCCCATAGTGCTACTGGATGAGGCAAATCCTGGCCAACCGCATCCAAAGGCACCTGGAAGGAACGAGCCCGAACCTGAGCGATAACCAGTTCGAGTGTCGGCGGGGGCGGTCCACAATAGATGCGGTGGGAGCTCTGTGGGGGTTCGGGGCACTAGCGGAAAGTAGAGGGGAGGGAGTGGTTGTGGTGTTATTGAATATGACCAACGCGTTTGGCTCCCTCCCCTACACGGTAATTGGAGAGGCGCTCCGATTTCATGGAGTGCCCCATTATATTAGGCGGGTAGTGCAGCACTACTTGATGGGGAGGGTAGTGCTGTATGAGCAGGGAGATAATAGGAGCGTGAGGGCCGTGACGTGCGGGGTTCCACATGGGTCAGTCTTAGGCCCCCTCTTGTGGCACCTTTGGTATGATTGGACAATCCGTGGGACACAACTTCCGCGCCACACACTTTTCAGGCTCCGAGTCGCCCTACCAAAGACGGAGGCCATGGTCCTAGGGGAGAAAAAGGATGAAGACTGCGGGGTGACACCTCTCTAAGGGTCGGAGGAGAAACCGACCAGGCCAGGGCCCACATAAAACACGTGGGCCTTGTTCTGGACAGTAAGTGGACATTTGAGGAGCATTTCACGAGACTGGCTCCCCGTCTCGTGGGTGCAGCCTCTGCACTAGGCCGCCTACTACCCAATATGGGTGGGCCTAATGCCCCATGCAGGCAGCTCTATGCGGGAGTGGTTAGAAGCATGGCGCTCTACGGGGCACCAATTTGGGCTGGCAGACTGACGGAGCGAACGAGAGCGTTGCTCCGTCGGCCGTAGAGGGTGGTGAATAGAATAGTTACCCAAAGAATAGTTAGGGACCGCACTACCTCTCAAGCTGCGGCGTGCCTGCTTGCTGGCACCCCGCCCAGGGAGTAAGACGTGGTGGTACTAGCGGATTCCTTCGGATGTGCTGGAGGATAGCCGCTATGGCACGCGGACCATAGGGGCTATCTTACCGGTAATAGACGAGTGGTTAGACAGGCGGAAGGGGACCCTGACGTTCAGAATGACGCAGGTGGTGTCCGGGCACGGCTGCTTCGGACACTACCTGTATTTAATAGGGAGTGAACCAGGGCCTCAATAACCCGAATATGGCGCGGCGGATTACACGGCCCAGCACACACTTGAGGGGTATAATCGCTGGGCCGTGGAACGAGCGGCCCTTGTGGCGGCAACGAGGATAGCGGACCTCTCGCTACACTGCTTAACAGCAACTATGCTGGGCAGCGAGAGGAAATGGGACGCGGTGGCCTCCTTCTGTGAACAGAAGGAGGCGGCGGAGAGGGAACGGGAAGATAATCCGGATGCGCTGCCTCTCCGGCGCAGACAGCAAGGTCGAAGGCGACTTGTCTTTAATAGACAAGACCCCTAATTGAGGCGTGGGACCAGCGGGTTTGGGACCCGCATTGCACGGCCCCTAGTACTAGATCGGGGGGTGATCAAGAGTTTCTGATTGCCCCCTCCTCTCGTGCTAGGGCTAGGGCGCCAAGGTAGCATGTTATTCGAACCCATGGTGCCCTTGTTAACAGCAAAGTCATGAGCGGCGAGTCCCACATAACTCCCAACTAGGTCTTCCCGGGGCCTAGGAGACGATGCGTAAAGGCATTCCCCACTCCGTCAAAAACAATTTTCCCTCAACGGCGTTCGTTACATCCCCGCTAACGGCGTTCGATTTCGCAGGACAAACACAGGCAGGTAAATCTAGTCACTTAGAATTGCAACACAATCCCCCATTATTTGCCTTGTGGTGTCCCCACCTCCCAGCAAATACCTGGTGCATAAAGCGCATTACTCGGGGACTGTTATTGCCCTTGAAGCAGATCAGCTTTACAGACCTAGAAAAATGAGATGATACGACGCTTGATCCATAGGTATTTGCCGTTCCCCGCGGGTCCTGGGTGCAAATTTAGCGTCTTTACACTGTGACACAAAATTTCGGCGAATTCCACAAGAACGAGGCAAGGACTAAAATATTTTGTCAACATTTACCGGTCGCTTTTGTAAAACCTAGGTTTTACCGACTCGACGGTGGTAAAAGTCCGAAATTAAAGAAGTTATCTCAATATTTCGGGCTTTTACCGAATCGAGTTGGTAAAACCTAGGTGCTACCGGTAAAACCTAGGTTCAACAGCACTTCGGGCTTTTACAGTAACATATACATATAATAAACGCGTAAGGAGAAAAAAAATGTACATTGAAGATATTTGAGAAAATCTAATTTAGGGGGCCTTAGAAACGTTGACTGAATACATTTTGGTGATTTTTGGAATTTTTGTCTGTCTGTCTGTGAGTTTGTTCGCGATCTATGCCAAAACTGCTGCACAGAATTTCATGAAATTTTGTATTATAGTAGTGTATACCCCGAGGTAACATATAGGGTAGTTTTTATTCCGCTTATTTAAAAACATTTTTTTCCAATTCAAGCAAGTCTGTTTGGAAAGAGAAGTGCCGTGGTTTATATGGAAGCTCATACATTCTACGACACTTCTCTTTCCGAACAAGTCAATTTTAGTTGTGAAAGTTGAAAGTAACCGGAAATATAATTGTCATCGAATAAAGGATGATGCACGGTGCTCCGGACCGTCTCCGACACGACAATTCCGAGACTTCGTTTTGTATAGAAAAGCGTCACATGAACCTAGGAGGTCACCTGTATGTCGGAAGTGTCGTGTCGGAGACGGTTTTGAACACCGTGCATCATTCCCATATAACCATTTTGGTCGCAGAATCGTCAAAGTAGTAACTAAATGTCAGATGTGTCGTAACAGTGTCGTAACAGTTACTACACTTTGCGACTGTGTTCAGTTTTGGTTACTTAGTGTGGTAACAGTGTGCACACAATGTGACCAAATTTGTTTCAGTAACTAAGTGTCGTCGCCGTGTGTACACTTTTCGGTAACAAGGTGTCGACACATTGTGTAGACTTTGCGACCACAATTTGTACACAATGTGTCGTAACGGTTACCGAACTGTTTCGAAACATTGTGACCGCAAATGACAATATAAAATACCTCTTGAAAGCCAAGGTTTGTCAAACTTTACCATTAGTGTCTCGTGTGCTCGGAATCCTAGTAAGTCATCATGAGCGATCCAAATGATAATAATCGACCAAAACCATATAAACACTCGTCAATATTTTATAGAAAAGTGGGAATATTTCACTTAAAAGTTCAGATTTCGTTCCGCCACTTTTTTTTTTCTGTAATAACGTTTATATAGTTTTTAACCACATCATTGTATTTATGAAGACCTGATTACCTACGGCCACTGAAGATATTTAAATAAAATGATATATTAGCAAAGTTATAAGACATTTAAAAAAAATACGAAATTTTCATGAAAAATGCAATTCCGCTTCGGTAGGGGTGCACTTTGCGCATCCATTAAAATTAAAAGAAGACAACATTGTCATTTAATTTCAAATAATAGTTACCTAGCACCCTTCTGAATATCGCATCGTGTTTCCTAAGAGAGTACATTAAATTTCGTACATTAAATAAAAAAACGAAAACAGCCATTTCTCTGCGTTACGTTTTGCGCAACCATCATGCCGTTTTGTGGCCTTTAAGCTTTGGTAGTATTTGTATTTTGAATAGTGGCAATACCAAAGCAGCTTTGTCTATGGTCAAAAAGGCGGCAGCGGCTATATTTTTGTCAGACCGATGTCAACTTTATCCGGAGTGAAAAGTGCCACATTTTTCGCAGCGTGCAATTTTTGAGATTTCAAGATAAGTTTTAAATTAATGTCTGTCATTGACGTCATAGTTAGTGTGCACTATTAAGTAAGGCGTGTGTAATTTTCCTAGGTTATTTTAACTAAAAAAAGAGCTTATTCATAGAGTTATTATAGATTTTCTTTGCGCTACGGTCGCCATTATGCCACTTTGCGATACCAATGATATTGCGCTACCGAATAAAGGTTCATGCACACATATGTTTGCGGTTTCCGGGTGTAAGTTTGCTATATAAAATCAACCAAATGGAACCGTGGATCACCATGGAACTATTTGAAAGATACGTTTTCAGTCAAATCCTATGGAATCTCTTACTATTTGGCAATTTGACATGATTCTATAGTTCCATTTGGTAGACCGTTCAGCCTTTTGTCTGCAGTGATTAAAAATGTAACCTTACCATACCAAATCGTGTTTTTTTGTACCTAACTATGAGCGCCAAAATATCTCGGCTGTGGTGGGTTCTTTCCATCCCTCGGTTAACAATCGAATGTTCATTTAAAATATATTATGTCAAAATCATACAATGTATGCGCAAACCTTAACTATTTTGCGTCACTCTGCGCGACCGACTCAACTACTCTGCGTCACTCTGCGCGACCGAATCGTTGAATATTTTACGTCACCTTTGCGCTATTTGTGGCAAAAACTACGGCCTGACCCTTAAATAAATATGTCAAATCAAACAGTAATTTAATAGTAATAGATGTTATGTTAGGTACAGTAAATTCCAGATGTACGTATTCTAACCTAAATTCTTTTTAGGCAGAAATGACAAAGATGTTCACAGCGCTGAAATTCCTCGATCAACTGTTGATAATGCATCTAATTGTAATGTCAATAAAATGCTGACAGCAACAAACTCGAGTGACTTCGTGGTTGTGGGCCATAAAAAAATATCGTGGTCGATTACCCAACAACTTGGTACCAACAAAATCATTTTTTTGCCATTCTCCTCCATCAACACTACTTACCACGGCATGGCTCTTACACTTTGAGAATATCTGGAAACAAATGAGTACAAGGAGCCATTTTACAAATCCGGTAACTTTGTTACTACTTTTGGTCGCGCGCCGACCTGTGTCTACACAGTGTCTACACAGAGTCGTAACATTGCGACTACTTTGTGACTGGAATTTTCCTCAGCCTTAAACCATATTTTTACATCCTAATTACCAAGTTTAGTACTAAGTAAAGCCTTATTTTTATTATTTAAGTATATCATATGCATTGGAGCACTAAAAATGTAACAAATAATGTAGTTATGAACACATGCACTGAGAAGTAAATAATTTCATTGCTGGCCAAAGTAAAATAATGTGGCGGCGCGTTGATAAAATAACACTTAGATAATCAAATCCCTCGAGTAGTTTAATTTCCCATAGTATTTTAAGTCATAATATAATATAAATCCAAACAATAAATACTTATTTCTTATAAATCCTGTTTAGCGATGGCGTTTTAATGTACGTCACTTATGTTTATTATTTAAGTATTTTTCCATCTGACAGTTCCTATTTGAAACGAACAAAATGACCGAATGAACGAATGATTTTGGAATAACTAGTCGCAAACTGGTAACAATGTGTGCACACGGTGACGACACTTTATGTCAAAATGTGTCTGCGTCGACGCTTCCCCATTTCTGGTAGCGGTGTCGTAACGGCGACGACACTGCGACCGAAATTGTGACCGGAAAAGACGGTGTCGACGCAAGATGTGTCTACACTGTGTCGTAACGGCGACCGAAAATGGTTGTATGGGTTGTTAATATGTACCTTCAATTTGTGGGATATTTTATTCTATAAATTAAATTATCTATCTGGTTCATTCTTAGCCCTGGGCAGCGGAGGCCTAGGCCACTTTTTTCTTTGTATATGACATCTATATAAGATCATAATTTATCATTGCAGTGTTTCAACATAAAATAAACAATTTGTTCTTCATTCTTGACCGTTGAGTTTTGTTCGGTCCCGTCCATGCTGCTGAAGAAACTCTCGCTACGATATTTCGTGCCTGAGCCCCATGCGGCATTAGGCTTTCGCATACATTGCCAAGACACTTAAAAATTAAGTTTTGACCAGTCCCTTTCATGCTGCTGCTGAACCAGTTCTCGCTGCGACGTTCCGTGCCTGAGCCCTATACGAACTTAATTGGCATTTGGCCTTCCCATGGTGTGCTGCCTTTTTGCCGAATAATGTTTCGTCAAACTTCATTTAGCAACCAACTTTTCGCCGTAGTTTTATTTCGCAAACCAATCCTTGGCATAATTTTACTTCGTAATTTTTTTATTTCGCTAAAATTTTTATATTGCAAAATTGTATTACGGCAAATTTTATATGGTAAATAATTGTGTAGCAAATGATTTGCTAAGGCAAATAACATATTGTCAATGTTTATGTGGTAAATAATTGTGTAGCAATTAGTGCTGCTCCCAGAGATAGGTAGGTTAGGGTTATTTTTTTATGACCCTACAAACAAAACTGCTCCCAGAGATAGGTAGGTTAGGTTGGTTTTTATAACCCTTAAAACAAAACTGCTCCCAGAGATAGTTAAGTTAGGGTTATTTTTTTATGACCCTAAAAACGAAACTGCTTCCAGAGATAGGTAGGTTAGGGTTATTTATTTTATGACCCTAAAAACGAAACTGCTCCCAGAGATACTAGGTAGGTTAGGGTTATTTTTTTATGGCCCTAAAAACAAAACTGCTCCCAGAGATAGGTAGGTTAGGGTTATTTTTTATGACCCTAAAAACGAAACTGCTCCCAGAGATACTAGGTAGGTTAGGGTTATTTTTTTATGGCCCTAAAAACAAAACTGCTCCCAGAGATAGGTAGGTTAGGGTTATTTTTTATGACCCTAAAAACGAAACTGTTCCCAGAGATAGGTAGGTTAGGGTTATTTTTTTATAACCCTAAAAAATGCTCCCAGAGATAGGTACGTTAGGGTTATTTTTTTATGACTCTAAAAACAAAACTGCTCCCAGAGCATATGTAGGTTAGGGGTTTTTTTATGGCCCTAAAAACGAAAGTGCTCCCAGAGATAGGTCGGTTAGGGTTATTTTTTTATGACCCTAAAAACAGATAGAGCATGCTTATTTTGGCATGTTTAATTGGATACATTAATAATTAATAATAAAAATTAAAAGGAGATTTTTACCTGTAGATAATTTGGCCGAGATGAAATCAGGGATGTCACAAATGTCGTTTTTCTCACATTCGCGAATGCGAATGCGAATGCGAATATTCAGGATACGAATGTCCGAATGCGAATGCGAATACGAATGTTACGGAGTAGATTCTGAAAATGTATTCTTGCTTATCATTTTTATACTTCCATAGTTCAAAAATATAGAACACCAAATGTGATGGAGTCCTGTATTATTGATCATAAGGAGTCAAGCGCTACCGTCGTTTTCACTTCCTGTGTATGAGCAAGCATATGACCATCGGCCGGGTCAGCGCGATCAAAACAGGATGCGTTCTGCTAACATTCGCATTCGGAAAATATTCGCATCATTTGATGCGAATGCGAATGTTGATACGAATGTCAAAAATCATGCGAATATTCGCATTATACGAATGCGAATGCGAATATTCGTGACATCCCTAGATGAAATAAGGTATGCCAATCAATACGTTTGACGACAACATAATTGACATCTTAAAAAAATCAGAAATGATATTGTACGAAATGTTGAGTTGGGAAATAATAATTTGACCAAATAAAAATATGGGATACGTAGTTCGGGGAGTTAAGAATTTGCTAAATAATTTTCGTCGAAATATTAGTAAACCCTTCCCATACATTATATTACCAAGACATTTGACCAATGAGTTTATATCCGGCTCTGTCATTCTGCTGCTGAAGAAATTCTCGCTGCGAAGTTCCGAACCTGAGCTCTACGCGGTACCTATTCAGCCGTTGGCCTTCTCATACATTTAACCGTTAAGTTTATACCCGGCCCTATCATGCTGCTGCTGAAAAAAATCCCGCTACGACGTTCCGTGCATGGACACTATAATGCGGTGCTTGATGGCATTTGGCCTTCTCATACATTCCCTTACATAATTAGTCAATGTTACTCTGCGTCCGTAGGAAATACCTTAGACATCCCTACACGTGATCCCTGGGCGGTGCTAAAAGAGTAACAAACTTGGCAGCTGCACTGTCCCATCTGGACCTCGCAGCACTCATCGGATTTTATTCATCATCTTCTTTTCTACTACTACTATCCGAGAGCAGAAATACCTATCTATATCCAGTGACATGTAGCCATACGATAAATAAATAATTAGCAACAAAAATGTGCTATTTAACGTGTAGAAAGCATAAGTTTTAGAATATTGGTCTGGAAATAGTGAAATTACCAAACCACCTAAACACACGCGGGCGAAGCCGCGGGCACAGCTAGTAAAAATTAAAAGGAGATTTTTACCTGTAGATAATTTGGCCGAGATGAAATCAGGGATGTCACAAATGTCGTATTTCTCACATTCGCGAATGCGAATGCGAATGCGAATATTCAGGATACGAATGTTCGAATGCGAATGCGAATACGAATGTTACGGAGTAGATTCTGAAAATGTATTCTTGCTTATCATTTTTATACTTCCATAGTTCAAAAATATAGAACACCAAATGTGATGGAGTCCTGTATTATTGATCATAAGGAGTCAAGCGCTACCGTCGTTTTCACTTCCTGTGTATGAGCAAGCATATGACCATCGGCCGGGTCAGCGCGGTCAAAACAGGATGCGTTCTGCTAACATTCGCATTCGGAAAATATTCGCATCATTTGATGCGAATGCGAATGTTGATACGAATGTCAAAAATCATGCGAATATTCGCATTATACGAATGCGAATGCGAATATTCGTGACATCCCTAGATGAAATAAGGTATGCCAATCAATACGTTTGACGACAACATAATTGACATCTTAAAAAAATCAGAAATGATATTGTACGAAATGTTGAGTTGGGAAATAATAATTTGACCAAATAAAAATATGGGATACGTAGTTCGGGGAGTTAAGAATTTGCTAAATAATTTTCGTCGAAATATTAGTAAACCCTTCCCATACATTATATTACCAAGACATTTGACCAATGAGTTTATATCCGGCTCTGTCATTCTGCTGCTGAAGAAATTCTCGCTGCGAAGTTCCGAACCTGAGCTCTACGCGGTACCTATTCGGCCGTTGGCCTTCTCATACATTTAACCGTTAAGTTTATACCCGGCCCTATCATGCTGCTGCTGAAAAAAATCCCGCTACGACGTTCCGTGCATGGACACTATAATGCGGTGCTTGATGGCATTTGGCCTTCTCATACATTCCCTTACATAATTAGTCAATGTTACTCTGCGTCCGTAGGAAATACCTTAGACAACCCTACAGTCTACACGTGATCCCTGGGCAGTGCTAAAAGAGTAACAAACTTGGCAGCTGCACTGTCCCATCTGGACCTCGCAGCACTCATCGGATTTTATTCATCATCTGCTTTTCTACTACTACTATCCGAGAGCAGAAATACCTATCTATATCCAGTGACATGTAGCCATACGATAAATAAATAATTAGCAACAAAAATGTGCTATTTAACGTGTAGAAAGCATAAGTTTTAGAGTATTGGTCTGGAAATAGTGAAATTACCAAACCGCCTAAACACACGCGGGCGAAGCCGCGGGCACAGCTAGTCTGTAATGTACTTACAAATTAAACCTGGTCACTGGAATGAATTCGATTATACCTAAGATAGTGACGGAGCGTAGCAAAACTACCTATAGGTACTAATAAGTGATTATATATTCTCGTGTCTCATTATTTTAAATTAATTGGAAATTAGTCAACACCCACACTCCGTGACAAATCAAATTAGTAACGCAGAAATGAAGTACATGCTTAAATAAAATAAAATAAAATTTGTTTATTATCAGACTGCATAGGTCCATAGGATGGTTAGTAGAACAAACTTACAACTAAAGTTAAACCTAAATTTTAAAACTAAGACATTAAAACTATACAATGGGTTAGTAATAAGAAAATAACAATAAAAGCTTAGACTAAAAGCCCTGCAGACCAGCTGAGCCGTGGATGGTGGTTCACCGAGGCGCACGCCCAATCGGGGCATGCAGCTCGTTAAACCTGCCAAGCACGGCGCTGTCCTGCCTCCCGGCCACGACCTGCAGGAGACTGTTGGGGCTTCCCCTGACTCGTCTGATGAGCGACGTGACTTTCTTGCGCATGAGCGCATAAAAGTCATCAGTGTGCGCGTCGGCAAACATGCCTGACGCGCTGCAGTATCGAGGAAGCCCCACCATCGCCCGGAACAGGTTATTGTACAATATACGCAGGGTATTGTACGCTCCTTGAGTATAGTTGGTCCACAGACTGCTGGTGTAGAAAGTTTAAAATAATGAGCTCTTAATTTGTGACAAAAATAATACTTTTTGGAAAAAAATGTGTAGACACCTATGTAGGTATTAGATTTTAATCGTATTTAATTGTACGAGCATAGAGTATATTGAATATAGTATTATTATGTACGAGTATCTTAGAAAATATTTGCTATGGTCGTATATTTGGATTGCGTATTTTTTCATCTTAAACGCACCGCAGACATGTGTAGTTAATGTTCATTTTAACTTGATAGCTCCACGCACGTTAGATGGACGGACGGACAGATAGACGGACAGACTGAAGAGCAACAAAGTAATTCTATAAGTTTCGTGTTTTCCTTTTGAGATACAGAACTCGAAAATACGACTATCTCAAGCCTGACCAGATTATACTTGTATTTGGCCCTCGCCATGTTGCGGGATTTCAGTGGGTAAAACAAAAAAACAACAGTTATTCAAATTATTATATTCAGGACAAATATACACCCAGGTTTTTAAGTTTAGTTATCCTCTCCCATATGACCAGTAGCCGCGGCGGGTTCCTCCGGACCGGACAGGAGCAGAGTCTGGGAGGTCACTCCTTAAAGACCTGTTTAACCAAACAGAAAGGAAATATTTGTCAGTATTATATCTAGACTAAGTAATTGATGAATTAGTGGCAAAAGTGACGCTAGAGTAGCTAGCAGTGGCGATGGGTCAAAAAATTTCATAGGCAAGCCGGTGCTGAATTTGGCTTAAAATTTCTTCACGGGCTGTAGGAAAACTGCTCAGGCGCCTGAAACTTAGGCAAGCCGACGGGAACCGTGTTCTATGGACGCGCGGCCACTGCTAGCTAGCACTAGCGCTAACACTCGCTTATACGCGAATGTCCATTTTTTGTCATTTCGATCCACTGTGCGCTGTAGCAAAACGAAACTTTTATGTCCACGCAATCATAAGAAATAGCAATATAAGTCGCATAATTTAAGAATGATTAGGTAATATCAAGGGTATCAAACCTAAAGGTACTTCCCGTGAACTCAGTGTTATATCAACGCAATAAAAAGAAACAGCAATTTAAGTTTTGTAGTAACAGTTGTGTAAACATACAACTTTTGCTCCTTATAGGTTTGTGCGGAACCCTCGGTGTGCGAATCAGACTCGCACTTGGCTGGTTTTTTTTTTAAATAAAAACGCTGCGTTTATTTCGGTTTCTCAGGTTGGCAGTAATTTATTTTCTTCTAATAAGGTCATGACAGCAAGCGATTCTATTTGGCGCTATTATATATAGAATAAGTGCTATTTTGGGGAATAGACTAGATAGATTTTTCTTCGAGTATAGTATCTATGTTCTTATATAGGTGATGACGAATGTATAAATGACAGATAAAAGTACGGGAGTGGAAAAAATTGTGAAAATCTGGCCAGGGGGGTTTCACTATGTCTCTCTCCATTGTACCTGTTTTTTAGGGTTCCGTAGCCAAAATGGCAAAAACGGAACCTTTATAGTTTCGCCATGTCCGTCCGTCCGTCCGTCCGTCCGTCCGTCCGTCCGCGGTCTAGCTCAGTGACCGTTAGCACTAAAAAGCTGAAATTTGGTTTGAATATTTGCATTAACCAAGCCAACAAAACGGTAGAATAAAAACGCGAAAAATATATTTTGTTAGGGTACCTCCCGTACACGTGAAGTGGGGGGCGAATTTTTTTTTCGTTCCAACCATGTTGTGTGGGGTATCGTTGGATAGGTCTTTTAAAAAGAATTAGGGTCTTCTAAAACAGTTTTTGGATAAAACTAATACTCTCGGAAATACTAGCTCCGAAAGTTTAAAACAGGGCGTCCCCCCCCCCCCCATCTAACTTTTGAATCGTGGGTCCTAAAATTTTGATAAAATTCATGAAACTGAGGCCTAATGAGTACCTTCAATGAAAACTATATTGAAATAAATCGGTTGAGCCGTTTTTGAGTTATCATTCAAAAACCCATAGTGAAAGGACGTAAGTAAAAATGACGTAAGCGCCGCCAAATTTCCCTTAAGAAACGACCTTTTGAATTAATGGTCTCAGTTTACGGAACCCTACACTGAGCATGGCCCGACATGCTCTTGGCCGGTTTTTTAATTTCGCGCCCTGTGCTGGCGGCTTAATGAGGGCAGGGTTGGCACATCGCTTATTATCTTATGGGTGCGTTCGAGAATAGTTTCATTTCAGAAAAGATAAAATATTTGAATGACGAGGAGAGCCGACCCCAAATAATGGGATTAAGGCAAAGAAGAAGAGAGAGAGAGTTTATAGTAAGTAGTAGTTTTGTACAAAAATAATAATTAGATTGGGCAAATAAATATGATATTTGGTTCACCCTATTTTCGCATAATCATTGTGGTAATAATTATACAGGGTGTAATCTAAAACGTGATACAAGATAATCAAACCTGAATCTATTCATGATATTGAACAACTTTTACTATGGGAGCAACTTTGTAAAAAAATAAAAAAATTGAGCTGCTCCATAGAAAAAGTCAAGGATAGGCAGACGAAAATGTATGAGAAGTTAAATTTTTTTTGTAAATTTACAAAGTTGCTCCCATAGTAAAAGTTGTTCAATATCATGAATAGATTCAGGTTTGATTATCTTGTATCACGTTTTAGATTACACCCTGTATTGTTCATAATCTATATGATCATAATTAGCTGTAACCATAAAATGTTTTGGCATACCTACTTATGTTGAGCATAATTGGCTTTGGCAGATTTTTATTGGTCCGAATATTAGTTGGTCATAAAGTCATTATTCCGAATCCTAGTTAGGCATAAAGTGTATGTGCAGAAAAATTAATTGCCGAAAATTCTGTTGCAGAATTTTATTTGGCAGAACAGTGTTAGGGCCTAATGGGGTTGGCCGGTCGAAAGTATTTACAGATGGCGCCAGCATAGCTGGTACCTAGTCCTACAAATAGTGTCAAAATCTTGTTTTTTTTTATTTATTTTTTGACCTGTTGCATCATTCAAATCACAGGCAGGTCATATTGTATAAGTACTTACTGTCACGTCAATGCAGCAATGAAGGTGTGATGCATTACTTTGGATTGGAGGGTCATAGTTCTAACCTAACCTACTTTCTGGCAGCCGTTTTATTTTGTAGAGGGTCATAGTTCTAACCTAACCTAACCTACTTTCTGACAGCCGTTTTATTTTGTAGATGCTCATAGTTCTAACCTACTTTCTGGCAGCCACACCCTGTATTTTTCATAATCTATATGATCATAATTAGCTGTAACCATAAACTGTTTTGGCATACTTATGTTGAGCATAATTGGCTTTGGCAGATTCTTATTGGTCCGAATATTAGTTGGTCATAAAGTCATTATTCCGAATCCTAGTTAGGCATAAAGTGTATGTGCAGAAAAATTAATTGCCGAAAATTCTGTTGCAGAATTTTATTTGGCAGAACAGTGTTAGGGCCGTTAGGGCCTAATGGGGTTGGCCGGTCGAAAGTATTTACAGATGGCGCCAGCATAGCTGGTACCTAGTCCTACAAATAGTGTCAAAATCTTGTTTTTTTTTATTTTTTTTGACCTGTTGCATCATTCAAATCACAGGCAGGTCATATTGTATAAGTACTTACTGTCACGTTAATGCAGCAATGAAGGTGTGATGCATTACTTTGGATTGGAGGGTCATAGTTCTAACCTAACCTACTTTCTGGCAGCCGTTTTATTTTGTAGAGGGTCATAGTTCTAACCTAACCTAACCTACTTTCTGGCAGCCATTGTATTTTGTAGAGGGCCACAGTTCTTACCTAACCTAACCGGTTTACTATTATGTCGCCGAAAACTTAATGGCATATTATCACTTCCCAAACTATTTTTCCCATAGTTTCATTTGGCAGAATCATCAGATGACAAACCAATTTTTGGCATATATAACATATCGCAAATGATTATTTAGAATATTATTATTTGGCAAAATATTTACTTGATCATGTTTCAAAATCTCTTTTAATGTTTTGTCGAATGTATTGATTGGCGTAAGTAATTTTTCTCATAATATTATGATGCATAATACTAATATACCCTAATCTTGTAGTACTTATGGTGCAAAGTTACATAAGCATTATATTTCGTTATGTAAGTAGTTTTTCGCACTGTGCAGTTCAATGGTAGTACTTTTGTTTACTATATCCCACAATTTTAATAATTCAGTTTATGTGTGTTAAAGTGATACGTAACGAAAGTATTAAGTCATCTGGGAGCAGTTTCGTTTTGAGGGCCATACAAAATAACCCTAACCTACCTATCTCTGGGAGCAGTTTCGTTTATAGGGTCATAAAAAATAACCCTAACCTACCTATCTCTAGGAGCAGTTTAGTTTTTAGGGTCATAAAAAAATTACCCTAACCTACCTATCTCTGCCCTCTGGGAGCAGTTTTGTTTTTAGGGTCATAAAAAAAAATAACCCTAACCTACCTATCTCTGGGAGCAGTTTCGTTTTAGGGTCATAAAAAAATAACCCTAACCTACCTATCTCTAAGAGCAGTTTCGTTTTTAGGGTCATAAAAAAATAACCCTAACCTACCTATCTCTGGGAGCAGTTTTGTTTTTAGGGTCATAAAAAAAATCTAACCTACCTATCTCTGGAAGCAGTTTTGTTTTTAGGGTCATAAAAAAAATCTAACCTACCTATCTCTGGGAGTAGTTTCGTTTTTACGGTTATAAAAAAAATAACCCTAACCTACCTAGCTATTTCTGGGAGCAGCACTAATTGCTAAACAATTATTTACCACATAAAATTTGACGTAATAAAATTTTGCAGTATAAAAATTTTGCGAAATAAAAAAATTACGAAGTAAAATTATGCCAAGGATTGGTTTGCGAAATTAAACTTCGGCGAAAAGTTGGTTGCTCAATGAAATTTGACGAAACATAATTCGGCAAAAAGGCAGTACACCAACCTAACCCACTATTACGCATAAGTCCCCTTACATTGAGGCCATAAATGTAACCTAACCTACTTTCGTAGCAATTTTTTTCTTAGAACTGAAAGAACAAATCAAATTATTTTTTAATTAATATTTTGATTTGTTTATTTTAAGTAGTCACACTACTATATGTATAAATTATAAACTTGTATAGATGTCATATACAAAGGAAAAAGTGACCAACGCCTCCGGTGCCCATGGCTGGATTCGAACCAGCGTCTTCTGCATTCGCGGCAGACGCGTTAACCAACTTCGCCACCTGGCCACGAAAGCACCGGTCGAATTTCCCCGTGTATATGCAATCTTTGTAAATGCTAAGGCGCATTTGGCCAATCATCTAAGGTACAACATTATGAGTTATAACCTCCATTCTTGAGCTCTTAGGAGTTCATAGAATGCGAGAGAGATGGCGCTGCCAGTCAATAGAACTGAAAGAACAAATTATTTTTTAATTAATATTTTGACTTTTTCCTTTGTATATGACATCTATACAAGTTTATAATTTTTTTCTTGTTGAGATCGCAGTTCTAACCCACTTCTGCGTAGCCACTGAGCCACTTTTTTCGCAGCAATGAGTTTTGGGTTCGGTGTATGCCAGAAAACTTTCGAATTTAAAAAAATATGCCAAATACACTTATGCTTATTAAGTTTATTCGTAATAACATTCGGCTACAACAGCAGTATGCAAAACAATTTTCGGACAAAGAGAGATTCGCAATATTGTGAATTATACCAAATAAGGTTTATGCTACATTATCATTCGTCTAAAACAAATTATGCCAAGTCTGTTATGCGACATGGGTTTCGGACAAATAAAAGTATGCCAAATAGAGGGAACCCCTGATATTTATCTAGTTTTGTATTAAATTTACTGATAGATTAGGTAGATTGAGGCAGATTGACTAGACGCTAACATCTGTAGACCCCTTGATTTATATGAAATACATCGGCTGCGTTCAGATATGAAACTTCTTTTTATCTGTAGATACCACGTGTACGGAATGAAGCACGTTGACAACCCTATTTTATTTTTTGCACAGATAACATTTTCATCTCTGTAGCTAAATGTCAAATTCAGTAAAGAGAACCTTCTGTACTTGTACTATTCATTATTCTGTGATCCGGCCTGCTCCCCGACCGCCGCCGGCACGCGCCCCTCCGACCGCCGACACGCGCGGGGGTTATAATATGTGTGTAGATAAAGTGGTGTATGCAACTGTACGTAATTAGGCCTTAAAACACTCGTGTGATCTTATTATAAAACTCACTTCGTTCGTTTCATAAAACCACACTTATATTTTAAGGACCCCTATTAGGCAACAGTTACATAAACTACTACCTTTAAATAGAAGGTCTGTTAGAATATAGAATGCTATTTATTTTGGGGTTATGCTTACCAACGTGGCGGCGGGACGTCAACGCACTGAAACAAAGATACACATAAATAGTAGATTGTGTAGTATAACAAGGGAGCAAAATAATATATTAATGGCGAGGGCGTGCATTGAATCTTGAGCGTAGTGAGATATTCAAGTATTAACGCCCAAAGTGATAATAGTTTTGCTCATATGTGATACATACTGCTTTTCACATCACCTTAGAGGAAAATAAACAATGTTATAGTTGAATCATATTTTAACTATAAAACATATTTATTCATGTTTATTTTTAACCGACTTCTAACAAGGAGGATGTTCTCAATTCGACTGTTTTTTTGTATATATGTTACAGGGAACTCTTCAACTATTATAGGCACACCTATAGTGATTTCACTATTTTTTACAGCAACTCGGCCACTTCCTCTTGGAATAGCGGATCCTAAGTGAAGTCGGTTCTTTTTTTGTATAAAATTATTAAGCTACTATTATATTTAAATAAATGCTACTAGTTAAGCGCGACAGATCACGACCGCTCTATGGGTATCGCCACAAAAGTTGATGTGAATGATTACACACACACACACACACACCTACATTAGGTACTTATTACAAAAAGTGAATGAATGGAATGAATGAGTGAAGTTAATGTAAATGTAATTAGAAGCACAATATATTTCCAAAAATAGGGCAGACCAAACAATAAACCAGCATCAATTTTTTATTTATTATTTTAAATAAAACCATAGAGTAACTTATATAGTAGAGCAGCACAGCCTAAGAACTTTTTGAAGCTCAAATCAATTGCGCCCTCTGTCCGAGAGCATCCTAAAGATACCGAAAATGTAAGAGGAATATCACCTGCACTGCTACTCCACCGAGTAACAAATAGCGTACTAGTAGTACACTAATAGCTACTAGGTGGAGTAGCAGTGCAGGTGACATTTCCTCTTACATTTTCGGAATCTTTAGGATGCTTTCGGACAGAGGGCGTAATTGACTTAAGCTTCAAAAAGTTCTTAGGCTGTGGCCGTCTATATCTCTCTAGTCTCTGATAAAAGTAACTGAAACAGAAAATGTTGCAAATATCATTACGAGCATGAAATTATATAATCAGTAATACGATCTGTTTTATAATAGTAGTTTATGTAACTGTTACGTAATAGGGGTCCTTAAAACACGAGTGTGGTTTTATTAAACGAACGAAGTGATTCGTTCGTTTCATAATAAGATCACACGAGTGTTTTAAGGCCTAATTACGTACAGTTGCATACACTGCTTTATCTACACACATATTATAAACCCGAAATGATGATTGAATGACTGCCATTGCACGGATTGCACTGCCATCGCCATAGCCAACTCGATTGTGCCAGCGGTCGGGAGGCGCGTGCCGGCGGGCGGGGCCCACCTGGATTTTCATAATGATATCGAATGTTTGCTTATTATTGACGGCCTCCTAGCCTAGTTGGTAGTGACCCTGCCTATGAAGCAGGAGGTCCCGGGTTCGAATCCTGGTCAGGGCATTTATTTGTGTGTTTATCACAGATATTTGTTCCTGAGTTATGGATGTTTTCTATGTATTTAAGTATTTATCTATATCTATCTATTATATATATCGTCGCCTAGTACCCACAACACAAGCCTTATTGAGCTTACTGTGGGACTAGGTTGATTTGTGTAAGATTGTCCTAATATTTATTTTATTTATTTATTTTATTTATTTATTTGATAATAATACTTAACATCGTTACAGATAAGACATTTTGTTTTAACTACTAACGAAACAATATATTTTTATGGTGGTTATAACGTGCGGTTTTTGAACGCATCATGGATGGTTTATGATATGGTTGTAGATAAAATAAGATGTAGGTATTATCGTAAAAAAATCTTAAAGTAATACTTAAAAGGAAATTTGTCAACTTGGTGTCAATCATGCATTTCACGTTGAACAAAAAAAGAACCGACTTCACTTAGGATCCGCTATTCTAAGAGGAAGTGACCGAGTTGCTGTACAAAATAGTGAAATCACTATAGGTGAGCCTATAATAGTTGAAGAGTTCCCTCGATTTCTCCAGGATCCCATCATCAGACCCCGACTTGGTGACAATGGGACTATCTAGGGGTTATACCCGTTCGATTTTTTTTTTTTGAAAATCGGTTCACGATTCACGGAGATATCGAGTAACATACATACAAAATAATAATAATAAAAAATCAGTCGAATTGATAACCTTCTCCTTTTTTGAAGTAGGTAAAAAAAATTCAGTCGAATTGAGAACCTCCTCCTTTTTTGAAGTCGGTTAAAAAGAACAGTAATTCCAAAATTTCGCTGTCAATACATGATATGTTGTTGTGTACGTGACCTCAACTAACGTGGCGACACCTATTATTATTAACCGTAACGAGATCGCTCGCAGTGCTCAATGTGACAAAAAATGAAACTGCAAAAGCCCCTGTCAGCTATCAAAATAGTGAAACCAGTGACATTTCATACAGGGTGTAACAAAAATGCTGGTGATCCGTTTAAGGGGTTCTCTGCCTTTTCGCCGAAAATTGCATTGCCGAATTTCACTTGCCAACCAACTTTTCGCAGAAGTTTCATTTGGCCGAATTTATCATTTCCCAACTTTACATAATCCAACCTAACCTAACCCAACTTAGTAGGCAAGTTTCATTTCCCAACTATGGGGTTGGGAAATGAAATGGTTACGAAATAATTATTTGGCAAAAGTTATTCGGCCAAATGACACTTCTGCGAAAAGTTGGTTGGCAAGTGAAATTCGGCAATACATTTCGGCGAAAAGGCAGGATACCCGTTTAAGGGCATAATTGGTATCGTATTACGACAAAGAAAAAGTAGGAGAAAAAAATTTTGGGTGCGAAAAAAAAAATACTACTAAAGCAAAAATTTTCACTTTCACTCAAAATATTTTTTTTTCTTTTCCGTAATTAGAATACGATACGAATTATGTATGCCCTTAAAAGGATCACCAGCATTTTTGTTACACCTTATATAAGCAAGGAATACAACCTATTTCAAAAAAAAAGAGATTGAAAACTTGCCCAAGAGATCATGTGCCACAATCATGCACACAGCGAATACAAAGTACAAATTCAGTCGCCATGATCGTAATGAGCCAGTTTTGACATGGGATAGGATAATAAAGACCAGAGTGTGTTATTCTTATTTTTGTTGTAAATTTATTTAGTTATTTAGTCTTAAATTGTAATTCCACAGTGATTTAGTATAATAACCGTCATTCTGTGTAATTAAATTGTATCAATAAAATAAAATAAATAAAAAATAAAGAGCCCTACTGGGGAAGTACCTCCACCTTACAGAAACCCACAAAGAAATAGCACTAGACCCTACTCATAGTGTTGTGTTCCTGCTGGTGAGTAAGATTGCCTAAGTGCTCAAAGAGGACCTAGTGCGCTGACGACGCGACGAGGGACCCTCTTGTTTCTTTAGCCGTCAATACAGAGAATCCTCCTTTTTTGTAAAGGGTCGGCAACGCGCATGTGACACCTCTGGAGTTGCAGGCGTACATAGGCTACGGTAGCCGCTTACTATCAGATGGGCCGTATGCTTGTTTGTCACCGTCGTGGTCACCAAACAAGTATAATTAATTGTTTTATTACGCTAACGGCTGTGTTTGTGTTGCGTCTGAAATGTACCTGTACACTTGAAATGGCGGCCATCACCATCACCACGACCATAATCAGCAGTCCGCGAACCATCATGATCTATTCCAACAAAATATACGGACAATATTAGTATTGTTACTTATGTAGAGTCAGCGACGCCAGACCACGGTACCATAGAGCAATAAAAGGTGTTAGAGTGCTAAATCCCTGTAATATACTCCAGCCAAAACGAGTAGAAATTAAAAAGTGCCAACATCGTATGTCGTCCCTTTCAAATCAGTCTAAAAAAACGGGACGACACTACGATGTAGCCACTTTTTAATTTCTACTCTTTTTGGTCGGAATATACTACACTCAATCGAAAGTTTGATATAATGAACGCGTGACGACTAATAGTATAAGAGCCATGACACTCAACCTCAGAACCTAGTTCGATAAGTCTCCTGAATGATATACATATATTTTCTCAAACATGCAATGAAATGTCTTCGTTATGTGCGTCATAATAGGCTTCAAAGTATCACATTTAGAGCGGATCAACTCCAGAGAACAGGTAACGATTTTCATATAAAATTGAAGGCCTAGGCCGGGAAGTATTTTTTTTTTAATTTCCATTCCACATATGTTTGTGGCACAGAATCATGGCATTCAGCCGCGGTCTAGCTCAGTGACCGTTAGCACTAGAAAGCTGAAATTTGGTTTGAATATGTGCATTAACCAAGTCGACAAAACGGTAGAATAAAAACGCGAAAAATATATTTTGTTAGGGTACCTCCCACACACGTGAAGTGGGGGGCCAAATTTTTTTCGTTCCAACCAAGTTGTGTGGGGTATCGTTGGATAGGTCTTTTAAAACGAATTAGGGTATTATAAAACAGTTTTTGAATAAAACTAATACTTTCGGAAATAATCGCTCCGAAAGTTTAAAACAGGGCGTCCCCCCATCCTAACTTTTGAATCGTGGGTCCTAAAATTTTGGAAAAATTCATGAAACTGAGGCCTAATGAGTACCGTCAATGAAAACTATATTGTTATAAATCGGTTGAGACGTTTTTGAGTTATCACTCAAAAACCCATAGTGAAAGGACGTAAGCGCCGCCAAATTTCCCGCAAGAAACGACCTTTTGAATTAATGGTCTCAGTTTACGGAACCCTACACTGAGCATGGCCCGACATGCTCTTGGCCGGTTTTATAAATAGTAATGTGACGAGGCACGCGAGTGATATGCCTTTTGTTGTTTTTGCTATTACCAAAAGAAGGCGTAAGGTTTAGATGCTGCTGCCACTGATGAAGCCAAGAACTTGGCCGACCCACCTGATGGTAACTGCTTACCATCAGGCGGGCCGTATGCTTGTTTGCCACCGTCGTGGTATATAAAAAAATGCCGAGTTGTATATGGTCTAAAAGCTGGCCACGTCAGATATGACACAATAATGAGAGGAATTAAACCTATGTAGTTGGATTGCTTTAAGTACCATCCTTATTGCTAAAACCGGGCACCTGGCAGGTTTTAATGGGTAGATGTTAGAGTAACAGACCAACAAAGTTTTTCAGTTGGAAAAAGTAATTCCGAAATAGGTATACTCTGAATAATTTGAACTGACCTCATCCACTTAGTGTTTTTTGTTATACTTTGTATACTAGGTACATCTATACAGTTTATAACGTGAGTATATAATTATTTCTTACGTATATGTATGTTACAGCAACTCGCAACCAAATGATGTCGAAGTTGTCGTATACATTACATTTATATATTATTCCAATATTAATATTACTTGCTTAATTAAGTGCAACATTATATCAAACACGCTCATGAAATTGAAATTTAATAAAAACAAGCGCTCAGTTTGTAGAAACGATAATATGTAGTTGGATATATAAAATTAAATCATCATCATTATTATAATAAGCCATAGTATATTCAGACTATAACTATTGGAGGTATTTCTTAAGTCTGATCAGTCCATTATTATCACGATGTCAACTCTCTGATTTTTCAAACCGAAGTGAACGAGCCTCCTCAACACGGTCTTCACCTTATCCCCACCACTCGCTACTCTAAGTGTTGCCAGGTGCATAATTAAAATTAACCGCCACCGTGACATTAATTCAAGTACTCTAAGAATGTTTCCATGGCAAACTTAATATTTGCCTGCTGTATTAAATATAATTATTTAAAAATCATGACATTCGGCCATACGACTTCGTGCTAGACTCCGGCGCACGAAATTCCATGAAAGTTCCAAAAATAAAATAACAAAATAAGCTACTACCAGAAATAAGTACTACGCCACAAAATTTGTCTGAAACAAAAATCCGTTTCATGTTTTGTAACGGTTTTCAACAATAACATGAAACAATGTTTAGAAATAAAGGAAAAGTAGAAAAATCCACCGCCTCAGGCGAGACTCGAACTCGCGACTCTGGGAAACATGCCCATCGCTCTGACCTTCTCGTTAGCAGACGTTCTGCTTAATACAAAAATAAATAACATGAAAATTAAATTTTAAAATCTTTTCGGATCCCACAAATCATGACATTCGGTCCATGGTTATTTCTTGTTTTAATAAGCTATGTAAGCTAGGTTTAAAGCTGTCTTTTAATATCTTTAAATATCTACTTAAAAAAAACTTTGTATTTTCGTTCAGTCTACCGATGTAGTCATTATTTAATTAATGAAATATCACATTATTTTCTACTAAAGTGAGGAAGTTTTTACTTTGCTTTTCTTCATTGTACTCACTTAAGTTCATATAATAGTCCAAACTAGTTTACAACTCATAATCGTATTCGGAATTAAAAGTATTGAAACCGTTTTAAAGTAAAGAATAATCAACTGTTTTTAACCGACTTCAAAAAAAAGAGGAGGGATGGTCCCATTGTCACCAAGTCGGGGTCCGATGATGGAACCCCGGAGAAATCGAGTGACCTCACCATTTCTTCACAGCAACTCGGCCACTTCCTCTTGGAATAGCGGATCCCAAGTGGATCCCAAACATATTTTTTTTTTACCGTTAATACTTTGCTAAAACGGATCACTATATAAATTGACTTTCGGTTTCTATCTCACATATTTGTGTCTCAAAATAACTGAAGTACCCATCTATTAGGTAATTTTTTCCATTGTTGTGAACTTTGAATTGTGGACACATACTATTTGATTATGAAAAATAGAAAATTATGAATATTATAATATTTATTTTATACATAAATGTATAAAATACACGATTGCCTAATTAAGGGACTTCAAATTGACTTCACCTTCCTTTTTTTCTTGATTTCAAATTAAATAACAAACACATATTTGAACGAGTTACTTTGGTTTGGTTTATGCTAAATAATTTATTTAATGTACAGGCACACAGCTAAAAATGGCGCTTACGGTTAAGGAGACGTGAAGTGCGCAAAAGGGAACCCAACACGCATATGAACCTTCCACTAGTGCGAAAGAGATACACAATCATTCTACGAATGTTCCGACTTTTGACTTTCAGAAAACACCACAAACATCACCGTCGCGACAGCTCATTTTTTATCGCGTAAAATATCAAATAATCCAGAACAAAATCACTTGAAATGAAAAAAACAGAAATGTGGTGTCGTATTATGTACCTGATCCCAATATTACACACAAGAAAAACCCAGGAAATTACTCATTTCACAGGCAAATATGATATTCCGATCGATGTCTTTGAAACCATTTTTTTACCGAATTAGCAAAACAAACCTTGAAAATAAGCACTATACAATAGAATATTACTGTTTCTTTCTTTGTGTGGTAATATTTTATCATTAAATTTAATATTTGAAATTATATTGTGTAAAATTGAAACTGTTTTTCTACGCTAGCGATTGACAAAACGTCATATATAGGAACTTTTATCGATATCTGTTCGATAAAAATACTGCCGATATCCACTTTGAAGTACAAAAGCGACAAATTGCACCTGTTGCAATGGACAATCAACGGGTTTAAACTGATTAATGCGTCAAACTCAGACTTAATTATATAATTAAGTATTGGACATTTAATAACTTCAACAGAAAAATACATTATGATTTTACGAATTCTAACATTTCTAACATGCCGTTTAGCGTAAAAAAAAAACAAATGTCGATAGATGATTAACCTGTTGTACTTGTCTGCACTAATTTACACTCACATAGACAATTTACCCACACACTTGCTGTTCATTTTTTTTTTGCCACACTTTTGATTATTGTTTATCAATCTATACTATACTAGATCTGTGTGTACAGGAAACTATCCCATATTATTATCACCATGTTGGCTTTACTCAATGTTTACGCCAACGTCATTTATACCGATGTTTTACAACTAGTCATTAGTTATGATTCAATATATAAAATACTTCTTATTTTCATTTGTATTTTTTATATAATGTGTTATTCTGATAACTGTTGAAAATATTAACAACAATTATATCTAACACATAGTGGTATCCATTACTTAGCTAATTATATCTCAAAAATATAAAACTATCTAATCGACTATGTCTCTATTTAATGTAACCAAGCGAATTTGATTTGTGTCATTAATGAATAAAACCATCTTATCTGTTCACACTCTGCTCTAATAAAAATCATTTAAAATAAAAGCTGTTTTCTATTACACCTACATTTCAGTGTCTCGACATTTGCATCGCTATTCAGTTGTTCTAAACTTATATACTGTATTCATATTCAGTTTAAAACCTGATCAGTTAGTGTTTTTTTTTGACATTTTAAAGTAAGTTTTAAATATTTATTGGGCCATAGAGATTTCATTTTATCACCACAACAATCAAAGGTAAAAATAACACAGCGACAACCATTTGTAGCGTACAATGAGTTTTCACACCCATAAAAGCTTTTTTTTTTAATCGAGAGAAACTATAATAAATTTATTTCGAATTCTACCCGACTTTTCTCATATAGTCGATTTCTTTAAATTTCTGTCCAGCTGGCACTACCTTAAATCAACGAGCATCTATATGTATAGTAGTAATTTTCTACGTCAATACATAATATTACACGCATAATAAAAATAACTATCCCTTATACCTTAGTATGACGATAATTAATATCAAGGCATTTTTGATATTAATATAATAAATGATTTACTTGTAGTCCGGCTATGAAAATCACTTTTAGCTCCATAACCTTTGGATCAATCTCATTATCTTGCTCATATTTTAATCAATAAATTATTTTTAATTTGAACAATTGTACTAAACTTACTACGGAACAAACTGACAAAAATCAAGAACTACGAAATGCCGGGACGTCCCGTTAGCCAGGTGACAGAAGTTAATGGTAAGAATTTTACTTGAACACCTATATTCGGATTTCAGTTTAAAATAACATTAATTTCAATTGATCTCAGCCAAGTTTTGACTATTTGTCAACTAATCGACCAAATCAATACAATATATATATATATTATATATCCGAAACCATAAGATACTTTACTGGTAATTTATTAATTGATAGTTCACTAAAGTAAATTTTAACCGTTTCTCTCACGCATTTTGAACCGCGCACTTATTAAATTTTCATCTCACCAGTACCATAATCGACCATGCTAAATAGCCCAAACACAATAGTTTCATTTCGCATCAATTTAACAGCATTAACTTAAAAACATATCAATTTTACTCAATATTTATTGAGATAGTAGTTTCTTTCATAATTATTTTATTAATTATATTCAGAAGAAAAGCTGTCACGCAATACAAATACAACTAACCTTCCATAAAAAATATATATTTCTTAACCACTTCACAAAAAAAAACTGTAAAGGAGAAGGCAAATGACATGGAAATTGCTCCACCGACAAGAGCCTAGCTCTTAAATATATGATGATGATGACCCCTTCACTGGCACTCAGTACACCAATCAGAACACTCTCGCCACGAACACAATCCCACCGAACCAGTGTAAAGGCAACCGTCTTGTTTGTGCATTTCAGCAACAATTTCAAATTAAAATGAGGTAACAATGATACGCGAAATTGGACTGCGTTATCAAACAAAATTGATTGTTTCTTGTATTTGCAATAAATATCAATTTATGGAATCATCCCAATTACGAATAATAATAACACTAAAGCCCCTTTAAAAAAATACTTTAAATTTGAACATGTCATTTGACAAATCAGGACAGATTATGGATATATTGTAACTTATCAAGTACTTGCCTACACTACAACAACGCATAACCAAATAAAAATGCTTTCCATATTAATATTAGTCAAACTTACATAAAACTTATCATCATTATCCTTCTAGTGTTCGAGAGGCTTTGTTTGTCCACATCTCAAATATTATTATAAAAATATCGCAAATAAATACAAAAGAAGAGGCGTCTATATTCTTAGTAAAATCGGTTGCCGTATGCACTATACTAAATTCTGTCAAAACACTTATCTTTTATACTAATAATTATATTTCGATATAGTGTATTGATTGCCCTTTTTTGTTGGTATAGGAAGTCGGACAAATTACTGAAGTGAATAATTATTCTATACTTCAAACTTCAACTCGGTATTTTGATCCTGTGGCTCGACCTATTCTATTACCAAGGCAAGACATAAAGTCTACCACCAAGACCAATCATACAATTCAACAATAGTCACTACAGACGTAGTGACACAAAAAACAACCAAAAGACTCTGTTTTTAACATTTCAATATGCAACGCATACCTGCAACTCATACTATTCATCAGCAGATAACTAATATAAACAACTAAAATATCGATCCTACAACTTTTCTGTTTATACAAATCCAATTAAGTTCAACCATCATAATAGAGAGTATAGAGACACAATCATATCAATACAAAATCCACAAACCTGTCCGTTAGTTCCATAAAATACTTACTATTAATTGAAATGCAATAATTTTCAAGGTTATAATGGAACAAATCACCGAACAAACAAAATCCACATACGTTTCGCATAATTACTATTTTTCAAATCTACCACCTACTTAGGAATTCTCTTGACCTTAAACTATTCTTGAAGTTAACTCCTCTGTTCAAGTTAACTTTTTAACAAAGCCATTTAATACTGTAATATACAAATTCAAATTGTACATTTAAAGTAATATGAAAGTGTTAAATTTACCCTCAGTTATAGATTCACAAGTGGGTATTTCTCAATAGATTAACATTAAATACTATATTAACAATGATATATTATAATGACAGATGGATTATGCACGCTCCAAAAGTGAAGCCCTTAAAATGAGTGAATTCAAACAATTGTCACTAGTCACGCACAGGCAAGCGAGAGATGCGGACGTGCCAATGAGCTGCCGTCACCAGCGTGAGAAAGAGACAAACTATAATTTTCTAACAATGAAAGTGACAAAGATGTAATGATTGTCAAAATAGATAAATATAACGGAATCATTGCTAGGTTATGAAATAACTTGGGAAGTATTTTTTCTATGCACTTTTTGTTAGAGTATAACCCATCCATAGTAAATATCATTGGACACAAATATATCCTTATTTCACGATATACCAGACTTAAAAGCGTTGTTTTTTTTTTAGCTTAAAACATGAATAAAAACAAATCGTACAGCATTCTATATTTCCAAAATGAGCCAAATAATAATCATTCATATTTCCAGGATAATACATGTTATACTACTGTCACACTGTTGCAGCTTAAAATAAATAAATTAAATCTCGCATTCTCGCAAATTTTCGACGTCAACCTCATAAACCTAACAGAAATACTATTTATCGTATGTCAAAATTACTACAAACAGTAAATAATAAGTATTGCGACATCCACCTAACTTCTATTTTTTTGTTTGCTCTTCGAAACACACATTATGTATCGGCTTCATAAATACACCCATCTTGAATAGATCTTGAATAGATTCTTTACACACAATCAGCGCTTTAGGTAATAGGTACTCGTACGATTCATATTTTAAGTTCATCAGACCCACCTTTGTGTCATACAAGGCGTAACTCTGATAACGAATATTTAGGTCATACGAAACTCAAACTACAATAACTCACGCTTCGGCCATACAAAACTCAAACCAAATACATACGTGCGTTTCATACAAAACTCAGTTTTATAGGTGCGTGATACAGTCAAACAAAATTCAATTTCAATGACGCACACCCTCGTCATACAAAACGTATCCTCATAGATACACATTAACGCCAAACGAAAATCAACTAAACATTCTGTGCGTAACCAGGCAGCATCTTTATACAATAGGCTACCAAATGAGTTGAAAACATTATGTAAGCACCATATATTTAAAAAAAAAGCTTAAAGTATTTTTGCTAAAAAGGTGTTACTACAATATTGATGACATATTTAAAAACTATGAATCTATTTATTAATCTGACATTGTACCCTAGTTTTAGAAATCTGATTGACATTTTACCTTTAATTTTGAATTAGTTTCTTTATTAAATCTAACTTGACATTGTATCTCTATCCGATTTATAACGGTAAATATGCTTCTGTATTTACGACACCCACATGGGTTCATGTTTTATGCTATGTATCATGTATATTTGTGTGTAATCATAATTGCAATAAATGACTATGACTATGAAGAAAAAAAAATGCACGAATACATCGACAAAACTCATCAAAAATGATGTATAGTCACGCCGAACAAATCTCAATAAAATGACGCAAGTTAACGTCCACCAAACCAACAAAAATGACGCTCGTCCACGTCAACCAAACAAAAACAGATGACGCAATCTCACGTCCACCAATCCAGCAAAAATGACGCAATCTCACGTCCACCAAAACAACAAAAATGACGCAATCTCACGTCCACCAAACCAACAAAAATGACGCAATCTCACGTCCACCAAACCAGTAAAAATGACGCAATCTCACGTCCACCAAACCAACAAAAATGACGCAATCTCACGTCCACCAAGCCAGTAAAAATGACGCAATCTCACGTCCACCAAACCAACAAAAATGACGCAATCTCACGTCCACCAACCAAAAACATGACGCACGCTCACGTCAATCAAACAAAAAAAATGACGCAATCTCACGTCCACCAAACAAAAATATGACGCACGCTTACGTCACACAAAAAAAACTTAAATGACGCACTCTTACTCCAACCAAACTCAACATGACTGATGTTATATGGATATAAACAATAATCAATATGGAATGCATAATTGTTTATGTAATAAAAAACTTCTTCAAATCTTCATGGTGTGCTAATAAAAATTTGCTATTCATTTATTATGAATAAATGTAGAGAAATACAGGCATTCGGTTTGATATGCATATATAATACTTACTCATAAATGAAAACTACAAACTTCAATATTACGGCAATATCCAAACCAATTTCCGCAAAAAAAAACTCAATTAACAGTGGTCATGTTTTTTTTTTTTTATTATATAGCCCTTTATCCTGAACATATATATTTTTATTGAAAATAAATGTGTTTTTGTATCAAATAAAGTCTCTTTGTTCAGTGTGCCTATTGGCAAAGGCCTCCTCCAGCTCCTTCCAGTATCTCCTATCCCGTGCCACCCTTGTCCACATGGTCATGTTAACTTTATATTTTATTTGCACTTGAATCATTGCAATATGTAATTAACAATAACCGTTGCCACATAGGTAGATATTAATAATATGCATTTATTCATATAAATTCTCATCTAATTTTATTATTCTCAAAAAAAGTTACAATGTCGCCACATTGTAAGTAACATCCGACAAAATAATTGTACTACTGGAATAAACATTGTTACTAAAATTTCAACTAATTCCAATATGCTATCATTATACCAAATATATTTATTTAAGTATGATTTGAAGACGCAAATACGCATAAACAAAGATGACATTCACTTACCCATCTTTTGTAAGTATCAAACACGAATTTCTATGGTACGAAAACCGTAGGGTACCTACTTTACGTCAACAAAACAGAAATAAAAAGGAGTAATTCAAATTAAACTCCATCGTTAAAAAAAACGACGTCTTACAATATTCAACTTTATCATTGAACGCATGGATTTTAAAACTACCTTAATTTGTTGATATTATCTTGATATTTCAAACTATTGCTATAATTACATTGTGCTGATTGTGCAACGATTTAGTTACTTTCTACGAATACTTACAAGAACTGTATACTCGTAGTGTAAAATTAGCTATTTCTATATAGGAAACTTAAGTTCTTACAAAAATCTCCAAATTATTTTGTGGGTTAATAGGTACGTTAACACTTCTGAAATATTATAATAAGCCATAGTATATTCAGACTATAACTATTGGAGGTATTTCTTAAGTCTGATCAGTCCATTATTATCACGATGTCAACTCTCTGATTTTTCAAACCGAAGTGAACGAGCCTCCTCAACACGGTCTTCACCTTATCCCCACCACTCGCTACTCTAAGTGTTGCCAGGTGCATAATTAAAATTAACCGCCACCGTGACATTAATTCAAGTACTCTAAGAATGTTTCCATGGCAAACTTAATATTTGCCTGCTGTATTAAATATAATTATTTAAAAATCATGACATCATCATCCTCCTAACGTAGTTTCCAAGTTTTTGATAAATAAGAATATTATATAGTTATTTGTGCAACAAGAGAGGAAAGTTGGTTTTTCTTGCGAGTGTTGATTTTGAGTCCCGAGTAAGCGAAAGATTATATAATTGAATCACGAGCGAAGCGAGTGATTCTAAGTCAAAATCTTGAGCGTAGCGAGGGATCTCAAGAACATGAGATGTAAAAAAACTTTCCTCTCGTGTGACACATACAACTTTTCACCTCAGTAATGAGAACATATTAAAGTTAAAAAAAAACACATTTATTTACATTCCTGAATGAAAGGCATCATAATTATGACGAAAAGCTTCTAGAAACAAAATTTCACTCCCTGGAGTGAGGAAAGTCGCAACTTTCGTCACTCCCTGGAGTGATGAAAGTCGTGCTTTCATCACTCCAGGGAGTGAGGAAAGTAGGCTTGTTCGAACTACTGAGGTGAAAATAAATTTTTATTACGCAGCATAGCAGAGAAACGCAGATACGTATTTTACATTTTATTTCAAGGTAACTTCTTCGTATTTACACGCTTGACAGAGTGGCCGTGGCCAATATTTAAGTAGGTAAGCACTGCTGTTTATAATCGGTGTGAACATTTTCAATTAGCTCTTAGTTGTTTGGTTACAAATTGATATTAATTAAATACAAGTCGTCTACCTGTCCTTAATATCTTATCTTCAACTGATAATCTAGAAGTCGAAATGTCATTTATTTATGAGATCATTCGTTCGTTACCTCGATATATATAATATTTTATTAGAAATGATACAATATTCATGTGTTTCTGGGTTGAATTCAATTAATTATTTTTCCTACGTATTGTATTAATACGTATTAGAATATCTTGTATATTATATAAGTAATAGTGTGTAACCATGTATGTGTAGGCTTTTATTTATTGTAATTATATATGTTTATAAATTTGGCTTTATAATAACTATTTTCTACTTTATTACATTTTCCTCCTGCACCAACTTACAAGTCTCTGTTTGGCCCAATGGTTGACTGGTAGAGAATGCCATTTGGCATTAAGTCCGCCATTTGTACATTTTCACTTTTTGTGAAATAAAGTTTAAATAAATAAATAAATAAGTAAAGGTGAGTTTCTTTAAGTATATACTTAACAACATTTTTAGTGATAATATCAGAGAAAAGTGTGATAATGTCCTTGAGAAGTGTTTGTTTACAACTTTATAACATATACACTATAACATAACATTATCTATACATATAATAAACGCGTAAGGAGAAAAAAAATTTACATTGAAGATATTTGAGAAAATCTAATTTAGGGGGCCTTAGAAACGTTGACTGAATACATTTTGGTGATTTTTGGAATTTTTGTCTGTCTGTCTGTGAGTTTGTTCGCGATGTATGCCAAAACTACTGCACAGAATTTCATGAAATTTTGTATTATAGTAGTGTATACCCCGAGGTAACATATAGGGTAGTTTTTATTCCGCTTATTTAATAACATTTTTTTCCAATTCAAGCAAGTCTGTTTGGAAAGAGAAGTGCCGTGGTTTATATGGAAGCTCATACATTCTACGACACTTCTCTTTCCGAACAAGTCAATTTTAGTTGTGAAAGTTGAAAGTAACCGGAAATATAATTGTCATCGAATAAAGGATGATGCACGGTGCTCCGGACCGTCTCCGACACGACAATTCCGAGACTTCGTTTTGCATAGAAAAGCGTCACATGATCCTAGGAGGTCACCTGTATGTCGGAAGTGTCGTGTCGGAGACGGTTTTGAACACCGTGCATCATTGTTAATATGTACCTTCAATTTGTGGGATATTTTATGCTATAAATTAAATTATCTATCTGGTTCATTCTTAGCCCTGGGCAGCGGAGGCCTAGGCCACTTTTTTCTTTGTATATGACATCTATATAAGATCATAATTTATCATTGTAGTGTTTCAACATAAAATAAACAATTTATTCTTCATTCTTGACCGTTGAGTTTTGTTCGGTCCCGTCCATGCTGCTGAAGAAACTCTCGCTACGATATTTCGTGCCTGAGCCCCATGCGGCATTAGGCTTTCGCATACATTGCCAAGACACTTAAAAATTAAGTTTTGACCAGTCCCTTTCATGCTGCTGCTGAACCAGTTCTCGCTGCGACGTTCCGTGCCTGAGCCCTATACGAACTTAATTGGCATTTGGCCTTCCCATGGTGTGCTGCCTTTTTGCCGAATAATGTTTCGTCATACTTCATTTAGCAACCAACTTTTCGCCGAAGTTTTATTTCGCAAACCAATCCTTGGCATAATTTTACTTCGTAATTTTTTTATTTCGCTAAATTTTTATATTGCAAAATTGTATTACGGCAAATTTTATATGGTAAATAATTGTGTAGCAAATGATTTGCTAAGGCAAATAACATATTGTCAATGTTTATGTGGTAAATAATTGTGTAGCAATTAGTGCTGCTCCCAGAGATAGGTAGGTTAGGGTTATTTTTTTTATGACCCTACAAACAAAACTGCTCCCAGAGATAGGTAGGTTAGGTTGGTTTTTATAACCCTTAAAACAAAACTGCTTCCAGAGATAGGTAGGTTAGGGTTATTTATTTTATGACCCTAAAAACGAAACTGCTCCCAGAGATACTAGGTAGGTTAGGGTTATTTTTTTATGGCCCTAAAAACAAAACTGCTCCCAGAGATAGGTAGGTTAGGGTTATTTTTTATGACCCTAAAAACGAAACTGTTCCCAGAGATAGGTAGGTTAGGGTTATTTTTTTATAACCCTAAAAAATGCTCCCAGAGATAGGTACGTTAGGGTTATTTTTTTATGACTCTAAAAACAAAACTGCTCCCAGAGCATATGTAGGTTAGGGGTTTTTTTATGGCCCTAAAAACGAAAGTGCTCCCAGAGATAGGTCGGTTAGGGTTATTTTTTTATGACCCTAAAAACAGATAGAGCATACTTATTTTGGCATGTTTTATTGGATACATTAATAATAAAAATTAAAAGGAGATTTTTACCTGTAGATAATTTAGCCGAGATGAAATCAGGGATGTCACAAATGTCGTTTTTCTCACATTCGCGAATGCGAATGCGAATGCGAATATTCAGGATACGAATGTCCGAATGCGAATGCGAATACGAATGTTACGGAGTAGATTCTGAAAATGTATTCTTGCTTATCATTTTTATACTTCCATAGTTCAAAAATATAGAACACCAAATGTGATGGAGTCCTGTATTATTGATCATAAGGAGTCAAGCGCTACCGTCGTTTTCACTTCCTGTGTATGAGCAAGCATATGACCATCGGCCGGGTCAGCGCGGTCAAAACAGGATGCGTTCTGCTAACATTCGCATTCGGAAAATATTCGCATCATTTGATGCGAATGCGAATGTTGATACGAATGTCAAAAATGATGCGAATATTCGCATTATACGAATGCGAATGGGAATATTCGTGACATCCCTAGATGAAATAAGGTATGCCAATCAATACGTTTGAAGACAACATAATTGACATCTTAAAAAAATCAGAAATGATATTGTACGAAATGTTGAGTTGGGAAATAATAATTTGACCAAATAAAAATATGGGATACGTAGTTCGGGGAGTTAAGAATTTGCTAAATAATTTTCGTCGAAATATTAGTAAACCCTTCCCATACATTATATTACCAAGACATTTGACCATTGAGTTTATATCCGGCTCTGTCATTCTGCTGCTGAAGAAATTCTCGCTGCGAAGTTCCGAACCTGAGCTCTACGCGGTACCTATTCGGCCTTTGGCCTTCTCATACATTTGACCGTTAAGTTTATACCCGGCCCTATCATGCTGCTGCTGAAAAAAATCCCGCTACGACGTTCCGTGCATGGATACTATAATGCGGTGCTTGATGGCATTTGGCCTTCTCATACATTCCCTTACATAATTAGTCAATGTTACTCTGCGTCCGTAGGAAATACCTTAGACAACCCTACACGTGATCCCTGGGCGGTGCTAAAAGAGTAACAAACTTGGCAGCTGCACTGTCCCATCTGGACCTCGCAGCACTCATCGGATTTTATTCATCATCTGCTTTTCTACTACTACTATCCGAGAGCAGAAATACCTATCTAATATATCCAGTGACATGTAGCCATACGATCTATCTATACATATAATAAAGGCGAAGAGGGTCAAAAATCTGTACATTGGAAATATTAATAAAAAAATGAGTTAGTAGCTCTTAGAATCGATAACAGAACACGTTTCGACGATTTTTAGAATTTTTGTCTGTTTGTCTGTTTGTCTGTTTGTCTGTTTGGATGGGGAGAGTTGGCGTCAAAACGCCTGAACCGATTTCGATACAAACTTCACTAGCCGGTTCAACAGACCTCTGGTCAGGACATAGGCTATAAAAATTACGAACTTTTTGGATTTAAGGGGGTTTAAGGGGGGTTTAAACTTTGTATGGGAAATGAATATGAGTGTTAAGCTCAAACAGCAAATTGATATTTGTTTAACTACTTTCGGTTAGTTCATATTCATTAATATATAAATAAATAAATGGGTTCAATAATAATATACTGGTTAAATATAGTGGAAAAGTAAAAAATACGTACCATCAAAAGGGGTATCTAGATATGTCTTTGGCTATACGATTAGGTAACGCTATCTGTCGCAGGACTTTGTCACTAACCGAGTCCTCCCTACGCAAAATCTGACCACTACATATGTAGTTTAGGTGCATACTAAATGCAACACGAGTTCGCAGAGATTTTCCTAGATGGCTATAGTAGGTAGGTAGTACCTACTAGGTACTATCTATGCTACTATGAGTATAATAGGAACATGCATTGAAGCATACGGCCCGCCGCCTGATGCCAAGCAGTTAGCGTAGCCTATGGACGCCTGTAACTTCAGAGGATTTACATGCACGTTGCCTACCCTTTAAGAATATTTTATTTATTTCCTCTATATTGCACGAAATGGCGAGTAACTATAATACCAAATTGTATTCTCTACCAGTCCTCAACCATAGGTTCAATATAAGCCTATGCAAGGGGAAAAAATAAATTACAAATAGAAACGGAATGAAAATCAGTTTTGATAGAATTTACGTAATAGATGGTTAAAGGGGACTCGCATAAAGAAAAACACACTACTATTGCTATTGTTGCCAAAAATGTTTGAATGTTCAAGATGGGAGAATTTTCCACGAGGTGGTTGGTAGAAGGGGGAGGGGGTCGGGGAGCACCCCGCGAAAAAGGAAAAAAACACACCGGACTATTGCTAATTATACCAAGAACTGTTAGGTTAAACATTCAAGATGGGAGAAAAAGAGTTTTGACAGGGTTTATCACGTGCCGGGCCGCAAATAAAGGAAGGCTCGTGGGGCGGAGCCCCCCGCATAAAAAAAACACACTGTACTATTTCTAATTATACCAAGAATTGTTAGGTTAAACATTAAAGATGGGAGAAAAAGAGTTTTGATAGGGTTTAGCACGTGACAGGCGGGAAAGAAAGGGGGGCTCGGGGGGCGGAGCCCCCCGCATAAAGAATAAACACACCGAACTATAGCTAATTATACCAAGAATTGTTAGGTTAAACATTCAAGATGGGAGAAAAAGAGTTTTGATAGGGTTCAGCACGCGACAGGCGGCAAAGAAAGGGGGGCTCGGGGGGCGGAGCCCCCCGCATAAAAAAAACACACCGTACTATCTCTAATTATACCAAGAATTGTTAGGTTAAACATTAAAGATGGGAGAAAAAGAGTTTTGATTGGGTTTAGCACGTGACAGGTGGGAAAGAAAGGGGGGCACGGAGGCGGAGCCCCCCGCACAAAGAAAAAACTCACCGTCCTATTGCTAAGTATACCAAGAATTGTTAGGTTTAACATTCAAGATGGGAGAAAAAGAGTTTTGATAGGGTTTAGCACGTGACGGGCGGCAAAGAAAGGGGGGCTCGGGGGGCGGAGCCCCCCGCACAAAGAAAAAACCCACCGTACTATTGCTAATTATACCAAGAATTGTTAGGTTTAACATTCAAGATGGGAGAAAAAGAGTTTTGATAGGGTTTAGCACGTGACGGGCGGCAAAGAAAGGGGGGCTCGGGGAGCGGAGCCCCCCGCACAAAGAAAAAACCCACCGTACTATTGCTAATTATACCAAGAATTGTTAGGTTAAACATTCAAGATGGGAGAAAAATAGTTTTGATAGGGTTTAGCACGTTACAGGCGGTAAAGAAAGGGGGGCACGGGGGGCGGAGCCCCCCACACAAAGAAAAAACTCACCGTTCTATTGCTAAGTATAACAAGAATTGTTAGGTTAAACATTCAAGATGGGAGAAAAAGAGTTTAGACAGGGATTATCACGTGACGGGCCGGAAACAAAGGGGGGCTCGGGGGGCGGAGCCCCCCGCATAAAAAAAACAGACCGTACTATTGCTAATTATACCAAGAATTGTTAGGTTAAACATTAAAGATGGGAGAAAAAGAGTTTTGATAGGGTTTAGTACGTTACAGACGGTAAAGAAAGGGGGGCTCGGGGGGCGGAGCCCCCCGCACAAAGAAAAAACACACCGTCCTATTGCTAAGTATACCAAGAATTGTTAGGCTAAACATTCAAGATGGGAGAAAAAGAGTTTTGATAGGTTTTAGCACGTGACGGGCGGCAAAGAAAGGGGGACTCGGGGGGCGGAGCCCCCCGCATAAAGAAAAAATACCCTGTACTATTGCTAAGTTTAGCAAGAATTGTTAGGTTTAACATTCAAGATGGGAGAAAAAGAGTTTTGATAGGGTTTAGCACGTGACGGGCGGCAAAGAAAGGGGGGCTCGGGGGGCGGAGCCCCCCGCACGAAGAAAAAACCCACCGTACTATTGCTAAGTATACCAAGAACTGTTAGGTTAAACATTCAAGATGGGAGAAAAAGAGTTTTGACAGGGTGTATCACGTGACGGGCCGCAATTAAAGGGGGGCTCGGGCATAAAGAAAAAACACACCGTAGTATTGCTTATTATACCAAGAATTGTTAGATTATATAAAGAATTTAAGATGGGAGAAAAAGAGTTTTTATAGGGCTTACCACGTAATAGGCAGTAAAGAAAGGAGGCCCCGGGGGGCGGGCCCCCGCATAAAGAAAAAACACACCGCACTATTGCTACTTATACCAAAAAATTTTAGGTTGAACATTTAACATGAGAGAAAAAGCGTTTCGATAGGGTTTACCATGTGACGGGCGGTAAACAAAGGGAGGCTCAGGGGGCGGAGCTCCCCGCATGAAGATAAAAAAAACACCATGCCATTGCTAATTATACCACAAATTGTTAGGTTAAACATTTAAGATGGGAGAAAAAGAGTTTTGATAGATTTTAGCACGTGAAAGGCGGTTAAAGGGGGACCACCAGCATAAAGAAAAAACACACTGCGCTATTGCTATTGTTATCAAAATTGGTAAGGTTGAATGTTTAAGATGGGAGCAAGAGTTTGACAGAGTTTTCCACAAGGCAGATGGTACAAGGGGGGCTCGGGGGCGGAGCCCCCCGCATGAGACAAAAACACCGTACCATTGCTATTTTTACCAAAAATGGTAAGGTTGAATATTTCAGATGGGAAGAAAAATGTTTTGATAGAGTTTGCGTTATGGCATAAGCGGCAGAAGGCTTGCATAAACCGAAAACACACAGCACTTTCACTATTAATACCAAAAATGGTTAAGTTGAATATTTAAGACGGAATCAATAACAGTTTTGATAGAGTTTACTACGTGAAACGCTGCTTGGGGGCCATTTTGCTTACACTTTAACATCAAGGTTGTTTTCTCTGGGACGCTTCGGGTTTTCGACCTAATTAGTGTTTAGCTGTCGGCCTACGCAGACCTTACCACTAAAGCTGCCTTGCTATTGATACGGATACGATTAAAGATAAGAGGGCACATGCGGGAATCGATCATCAGCAAGGCATCAGTCATGGTCACCGTGACGGTTCTTAGTTAATTCCCGGCTATTGGTTGATTCCCGCACGTCTCCTCTCATCTCCGCCTTAGTGGAAGGGCTGCCTTATTATTGGTCTTTCCACCCTTCGGTTTACTTTTAAGACTTATCATTAATTTGTGTTCGATCTCTGACCGCCTGCTGCACTCTCCTCTGAGAGACTTCGGCCGTTCGACTCTACATGACTGTACAAAGGAAGCTCTGACTTTTTAGCTCGCCAGATCTTCCCACTCACATGGTTCTCTTGACCATGGCTGACACAGTTCAATCTTAGACGCTTTCCGTCGATCTTTTGGGATGTCGAAGTTATATGGAAGAAGTCGGTTTTAGCTAAACTGCTAAACTGACTTTATAAAATTTGACAAGTAGAAAGTGTTCAGCAATGGACTGTTGAGGATAACGAAAAGTAACAGAATCAACTGCAACACACGCGAGCGAAGCCGCGCGGGTACAGCTAGTAAATAAATAATTAGCAACAAAAATGTGCTATTTAACGTGTAGAAAGCATAAGTTTTAGAGTATTGGTCTGGAAATAGTGAAATTACCAAACCGCCTAAACACACGCGGGCGAAGCCGCGGGCACAGCTAGTGCATTATAACACAAGTTAGGATGAGAATGCGGTACTTATAGTAAATTACTATAATAAGTATAGTCCGTGAGCTTCGGGAATCGGCGATGACACACGAAGGTAATATTGCTGTTCTGCTTTTTCATGTGTCACTGTTGATTGATACCCGAGGTCTCTTTCTAAAACCCGAAGGTTCTTTTTAGAGCTCACGGACTGTAAGTATTACGCAACCGGTTTTAGACATTTTATCTCAAGGTAACTCAGGGGTTTAATCGGGGTAAACATTTTCTATTAGCACTTACTTGTTTGGTTACAAAGTTACATTAAAAGAATACAAGTCATCTAACTGTTCTTATTATCTTATCTTCAACAGACCACTGTTTTAATTAATTAAAATTTCACGAAACTGCTTTGACATAAAGCAAATTGCAATAAAATGGTTTCGAAGCTCTCGTTTTTATACGTAAAGTTATATGACAATATTATACTAATTTATGAGTCGCCAGGACGCTCGCGTGAACTCGCGTCCCCATACAAACGTAGTTCAGCTCTCATTTTAAAACGTCATGCTTTAGAACCACGAAATTTGGCATGGGTACTCTAGCAGTACAAATCTATGTCAGTAATTCGTTTTCGTTGCTAAAAATTGTAATACAAAGAAAATATAGCAAAAATAAGTTTTGTATGTAAATCTGTATCTGGCTGTATTTTCTTTGTATTCAATTTTTTATAACGAAAATGAATTACCGACATGGATATGTACAACTAGAATGCCCATGCCAAATTTCGTGGTTCTAATGCATGTCGTTTTAAAATGAGAGCTAAACTACGTTTGTATGGGAACGCGAGCGTCCTGGCGACTCTTAAGTGCATAACTTAGCATGATATTGTCATATCACTTTTCGAATAAAAACGAGAGTTTCGAGACCATTTAATTGCAATTTGCTGTAACATACAGGTGTGTACCTTACAGTGGCGGCGCGTCCATGGAACACGATTACCGTCGGCTTGCCTAACTTTCAGGCACCTGAGCAGTTTTTCAGCTCATAGATAAATTTTAAGCCATATAAGCTTCGGCTTGCCTAAGAAAAATGTTGACCCACTGCCGCTGGTACCTTACCTACCAATTTTTATTCTTGGGACGTATTTTAAGCTTTAACTGAGCTTACTTGTTGCTTCTCACCCAACGAAGACCGAAGACTAGCCCGCCCAACGAAGGAAAATTTTGAGGAAATAGTTCGTGTATAGCAAAATTTTGGTGTAGGTAGTTGTAGAGTAAGTAGATAAAGGTCTTACACAACATACCAAAAGTACCGGTGGATGGGGGCGTCGCAAAGTAAAGGTCCTATTAAGCAAGTAGTGATTTTTCAAGTTTCGGAGTGAAGTAAGCGTTTGAGGAATGAATTCCCAACAGCCTGGTAATTGTTTGAAATGTGGGCCTAAATGGATACAAACCAAACAAAAAAAAATTCAATAAAAAAACAGACTAAAAGAGTTAACAAAATCAGAAAGATAAAAATTAACTAATGTACCCTTGAAATTAACGGTAATTAATTGAAGGCCTCACATCTCATATTGAAAATATGCAACTTAGAAGGATTTCGAAAAAAAACGATTTTGAAATCATGCAAACTATATTCTTTCAGAATGACTGAATTTGAAAATTGAAGTATCGATATAACGTATGTTTTTATTTTCTACACTTTTATTCTATATATTTTTCAACAGGAGTATATCCAAAAAGATATGTGTTATGGAAGTCAGAATATTTAGGTTTTTAATCAAAATTTTTGATTTCGGCTGTATCACTGAACCGATTTAAAAGTTAAAGATGCTCATTCGACGCATAATTGAACCCTCTTTAATATTGAAATGAATGACATTTCATTTCAATATTAAGCATAAAACTGACAAAGAGCAACAATTTCGCTAAAAAGTTATGCACACCTCCTGGGATTGAGAAAACTCGGATTACATGCATTAAGGACCATATGAAGGTATTAAAATTATTTAAAGCCTGTTGAGAATTAATTCTTAGAAAAATCTAATTTTCTTAGCCTAGATATTTGATATTAAGAATAATAAAAAATTGATCAAATAAAATTTATTAATGAAACAATTTAAAAAAAAAATCACTTTATATGACAAGAGCTGTCCGATTACTTCACTCAATAAAAAATACTACTTTTGATTGAGTGAAGTTGTTTGGTTACAGTTGCTACAAACTACAAAGTAACATTAATTAAATACAAGACATCAAACTGTTCATGCTATCTTATCTTAAACAGTTTGCTTGTTTTAAATAATTTACACATAACTTGTCGAACTTAACATGTAGGTAATTGTCATACTTATCTCTGTATAAGAACAAAAGCCACGACACCATTTGATTACAAGTTGCTGTAACTTACAGGTAAGTACTTAGGGGAGAGTGGGGTTTGAGGTGCCGATTGTATATATCATATAAGGTTTTATCATAAAAGCATAAGTTTTAATGTAATTATGTGAAAATATTATAAGAATGTTTATTTTTCTTTGTGATAACGCAGTAATTTCAACGAATATCTCAATAGTTTTTTTTATACAAGCATTTATTCGACAAATTTTGGAGAGGCACTTTTAGCCCTTCTTGGGGCAAGCTTTGCCACCAGTGGGGCAAATTATTCTGGATAGATTATGTCAAAAGATTGTCAGAATCAAATTGATATCTGTTATAAGTTATTAAACAAACTATTTATGTACTTATGAGCATAAATGTCTGCTGCTCTGCACGACTAAGTGCTTTTCGGGCAACAAGTACAAAATTAAATTTTTGTAGTCACAGTTTTCATTGGTTTTTACTCCTTTAGCTTTTGTATTCAAAATTTCACCTCTTTTAGTCCTGTTTTAGTGTTTCCGTATCGTATTTAATGAAAATTCTCAAAAAAATTGTTGTACAGTTGAGGGCTTATGGGGGTGAGCAGTTCTTGAGAACAACTTGCCCCTTCAAAAAGGAACATTGAGCCCCAAGTTCGCGTTAGGGACTAAAAATGGCATACTGGGAACCGTATCGAATAAATTAATAAATTAACTCAACAGTAAGATACCTAAGTAATGTCATTATAATCGGTCCAAAGTGCGCAGATACAGACACAACAGTTTAAGCATGAAAAAATTTACAAGTATATCATTCTGATAGCTTCTGAATGTGTGTGCCGCTACACAACCGTGGCACGTTATCTGCGGCTATAATATAATTGCACATTTTTACCGTATCGCACTCTCTATTATTTAAAAAGTGTTAGGTCTACAATCTACTCGCGGCACTTTCAACCCCGCTCTCCCCTACCTACTACATCTTTTTAAATATTTGTGACGTATATTTATAGGTGATTTACTTTATTCATGTTTTAACAAATAATTTATAGATACCTCAGCATTTAAAGTGTTTCTTGAGAAAAGTCTTAGTTTATCTATTTTTGTACGTGCAAGCATAAAATATTATACCTATCTATTTTTTTTTAATTTAGTAGGTAGTAGCAGTCGCAGTTTAATACGTTTAAAAACAGTAAATCTCGCTTGAGACGATTTTGAAGGGACCCAGGCAAATACGCGTATTAAGCAGGAAACCGTATTGCGGGAGATTGCGGGACTTTCCTGCATGAGGGCATTGAGTTAGAATATTAGTAAAGTCCCTAACAAGATTTACCGATAGTAAATGGCTCTTGGAAATTTGTAAACGGCCGGTCTTATCACTGACTGAAGTCTAATACTAGTGGTTCTGTGAACCGTAGACTTCGGAGAACATAAATAACGCGACAGAAAAAATTCCCCCTTTCCCCCCCTCATTTTCGCCCCAATTTCGGCAAATAAATCAAGGAACGTACATGCCAAGTTTCATCGAAATCGGATGAAAAATGCGACCTCTAGACCGACACTGACCAACCAACCAACCAATACACACACATCAATCTGCCAAATCGTCGTACCAGTGAAAACGGAGACGTTCGTCGCCTCGCTACGCTCGGCTCCTCAGTCAAATACCAGAGACTATAGAGATATAGACGACCACAGCCTAAGAACTTTTTGAAGCTCATGTCGATTGCGCCATCTTTGTCAAAGCCACCTAAAGATACCGAATATGTAAGAGAAATGTCAGCTGCACTGCTTCTCCACCTAGTAGCTACTAGTGTACTACTAGTACGCTCTATTTGTTACTAAGTGGAGTAGCAGTGCAGGTGAAATGTCTCTTACATATTCGGTATCTTTAGGTGGCTTTGACAAAGATGGCGCAATCGACATTAGTTTCAAAAAGTTCTTAGGCTGTGGTCGTCTATATCTCTATAGTCTCTGATAATACTGACCGAAAAACTGATGACGAGTCGTTCTGTGGTGATTGTGTATCCCGTTCTTTATTATACAGGGTAATTCAGGAGACATGAGCAAGAACAACCCTACATATTTAGTTAACGATAATGAATCGGCCGCTGTCATGTTTCAGTGAAATAACAACGAATTTTTATTTTTTGTTACGTAGAAATTTTGTTCTGTGTAATCATGTTCACCCTACAAAAAAAAATAGCGGTAGTGACACTTATACTGGTATCAAACAATAGCTTGTTGTTGACTGAACCCTGTATATGCCTGAGGGACTTCAAGTAGCTGCGGATGATAGAAAATTGCGTATTATGCAAGAAACTGTATAAAACGTGATCGTATTAATACGCCGATTCTGCTGTAGGTACTTACTTCCAATAAGTACTTAAAATTAAATAAATCCCTAAGGGTGGGTTGCACCACGCACAATTAACAGATTCATCAACGTAAAATATGGCGACGGAGCTGTCATCCCATAGAAAACTGTCAAACTTTTCATACAAGATTTTTTTTACGATTACGTTTGCGTTCATAGACAGTTTGGTGCAACCGGTCCTAAGTCTAACAAACAAAGAACTTGGTTCCATTCCAGAAGGCCTACCGTAAACTTCAAATTACGTTATAATATAAGTCTACGAGTAGGTACGTCTGTTTCATTCATATTAGCAATGCGGTACGCCTGCAGGATTTTAGTATGTCGACTATCTTAGAACTTTTAGTAAGATTAAGTTTTGAATATAAAATCCAAACATTTCAAATTAAACATTGCCTTGATACCCTTCAGTAATAAAATAATGAAGTTTCTAGGTCATTTGTTAACATACTACACAGATAGAAATAATATCTTAATTCAAAACGCAAAACTCTCTTGCACGCGGTTTCTTAAAGAGAGTAATAAATACCTTAGACCAATAAACATGACTTGAGTTAAAAATATCATGATTTTTAAAAGAAGATTTAAAATTATTTAGCTTTAACTTTACCTATTTTTAAAGCGAATAATAGTAATGATTTGAGTTAAGATAATAATTATTTACGGCAAAAAAGCACCAACATTTTCCTTTAAGAGTTTTATGTGTTTACGTAAGATCGATTAGTTCTTGGTTTGATGTTTTCAATCTACAGCTAAGAGCCAAAGCTAATTTAAAGAAGTAGCACCAAAAGTTAGATTTGAGATTTTTAAGTTTTTAGGCAAGAGAGATTAATTTTTGCTTTGATGTTTTCAACTTACAATGAAGAGCCACAGCTATTCCAAAGAAGAAGCACATAATTTTTGCTTTGAAACATTTAAATCTTGGACGTTAGTTACCCTGCGCATCAATAGATGTCTCTGCGTGTAGGTTAGAACACGCGAACGTTTGTTCAACGTAACTTCATGACCCTCGCCGCTTTACCCGGGCTTATTTGAGATTCACAATAGCAATCTCAGCTCTAGTTAATACGATTATAAATTGTGAGTATATATATAATCATAATTTATATTTGTATTATCTACTTTTAGTTAAACTTCCTTTCTTGGGATTAGTCCCGAGAAACACAGTTTCTGCTACTAGGTTTTTAAGTAGTGCACTGAGACACTAAGGCGATTATCACACTGACGACGGATCCGCATGCGGCGCCGGTGTGCGAGCGAGATAGCGCTATACACATGCAGAGCGCTATCTCGCTCGCGCACCGGTGCCGCATGCGGATCCGCGCCAGTGTGATAACCGCCTTAGAAAATGTTATTGTTTGTTTCAAGTAATCGATTTCATACGCCAAGAAATTTTAGATCTTGGTGTGAAAATATCAAATTTTACATCAAGTAACACATGCTCTTGAACTAATGCGATTTCTTGTTTCCGTGGAGAAATTCAATTCTCAATTTAAACTATGAGTCTTCATCCAAGAAACAAACTTTCTTGGCTTAAGTTCTTTATGTATTGCACTAAGACACATAAAGTTCAATTTAAAAAAAATACAATACAAAAACAAAATTCAAACGCCCTTCGTGAGAATATTAAGCTATTTTAAAAAGAAGATTTTTATATCTCGGATAAAGTATTGAATTTATTAGGTTAAGTAATAAACTTTGAAACATTTTATATCTTAAAATAAAGAATTTTATTTTTTCCTTATATGGGAAACTGGATATCTCTTGATTCAAATAGGTTTCTTTGGTTGAAGAGATTTTTTCTATCTGTGTAGTAGGTAAGTATTAAGTACTTAATCGTTACACTACGTAAGCGTAGGTACTCCAAAGTTTGGAGTTTTGATTTTGTTGGTGGTGGTTTGTTGTATTTATTTGCGTATTTATTTTTTATTTTTTTAACATTAATGCATGATTTAATACATGAAAAAATCCTAATTAACTGGCATGTTAATATGCCGCGGAATAGCAAAGCAATATTATTGTAGTTGATAATATGGACTTCCGCAAAGTAACGCCTGATTCCACAACTTATTTCACAACTCTACTAAAAGTGAACTTATCCAGTCCGTGTATTTTTTTAATAGATCATGATGGCTCGCGGTTTGCTGGTTATGCTTGTGGTAATGTTGATGGCCGCCATCGCAAACGTACAGGTACGTTTCTTGACGATTGAGTTACATTACATACAAACATTTGATAATTAATGTGGATATTTGTTGTTTGTTTCGTATTACCACACAAAGAAAGAAACACTAATATTCTATTGTATCTAGTGCTTACTTTCAAGATTTATTTTGCTAATTCGGTAAAATATGGTTTCAAAGCCATCGATCGGAATATCATATTTGCCTGTGAAATGAGTAATTTCCTGGGTTTTTCTTGTGTTTAATGTTGGAATAAGGTACACAATACGATACCACGTTTCTACTTTTTCATTTCAAGTGATTTTGTTCTGGATTGTTTGATATTTTACGCGATAAAATATGAGCTGTCGCGACGGTGGTGTTTGTGGTGTTTTCTGAAAGTCAAAAGTTGGAACACTTGTGTATCTCTTTCGCACTAGTGGAATGTTCATATGCGCTATTGCGCACTTCCCGTCTCTTTAAGCGAGCGCCATTTTATCTCTATGATTTAAAAGGACACTTTTTCTTCCAAGAATAGATGTGTGTGCATATTGCGTAGTTTTAGTAAGTACTAGTTATTCCAAGGTTATTCCATATCGATGGTCGCTTTTCCCGGACTAACACATTTTTTTATCTCAATCTGACATTATATTTATTATATTTCTCCGTCATAATTTCCTTCCGGATAGAGAGTAAGCATAACAATATTTTTATACATACCGGGTGTTTCTTGTAATACTAGCAATAAAATAAAACATAGATTCTACTGCTCAAATTAGAGAATGTTGTAGCAACTTTGAAAATAAATTGCGTGTTCATTTTTAGTACACTTTAAAGTTCATTTGAACACGCAATCTATTGCCAAATTGATTATGTCTGTAGGGTGACAAGACTGACAATAAGTAATGTCAATTGGACGGATTTTAACGTACATTGAAAATACGATTAGTTTGTATGAGACAAACTAAAATAATACATATTTTAAGTTGTTGAAAAAAGTATTGTTTGAGGAGTAGAATCTACGTTTTAATTTATTGTTCGTACTAGCTTTTGCCCGCGACTTCGTCTGCGTGGAAGTAGTAATCTCCCTTAAGGAATGACTTCTGGATATCAATTATTCTATATCCTTCCCCAGAGCTTAAACTATTTCCAGCGTTCAGCGGTTATTGATTCCCCATACAAACTTTCAACACCCTTTTCACCCTCTCTAGGATTGATTTTCGGGATAAAAACTATTCTAAGTCCTTTCCCGGGACTCAAACTATCTCTATTGAAAATTTCATCAAAATCCATTCAGCCGTTTTGACGTGATGCGCGGTCAAATAAACAGATAAACAGACAAACAGACAAACAGACAAAAATTCTAAAAACTTTTGGAACGTGTTCTGTTATCGATTCTAAGTATGCCCAGCCAATTTTTTTTCGAATATCTTCCATGTACAGACTTTTGACACTCTTCAGCTTTATTATATGTATAGATTACAGGAAACATTTGGTATAAATCTAGCAACATTCCTTTATTACAAATAAAATATATCAAATAAAATGTATTAGCTACTAAAAATATATTGATTTATAGTTACAAATTTTTATTCAAATTGAGATTATAAATGTTAAATAGGGTCTCTACGACTTGAGCAGCAGGAATGAGCTCTCCAATTCCCGTGCCATCGAACATGCCGTGTAAGTTTCTCAGATTAGTGACACAAGTATTATTTAGGATACAAGTTCGCAAAAATGGAGGACAGTCGGGGCAGATATTACAATGTGATAAATCTTAACTCTATAGAGACATAAAATATACACCGTGTTTTCCTTTAACTGCAAGCGTGTATTCTTGAGCTTAAACTAAGTTATTTCTTAAAGACTCCAGTGTCCTATTTAGGTACAGTTCTGATTTTTTTTTATACAACGTCGGTGGCAAACAAGCTTACGGCCCACCTGACGGTAAGCAGCTACCGTAGCCTATGGACGCCTGCAACTCCAGAGGTGTCACATGCGCGTTGCCGACCCTTTAAAAACAGGAGGATTCACTGTGTTGACGGCTAAAGAAACAAGAGAGGTCTCTCATCAACATCATCAACACACTGGTTGTCAATAATCTTTAGGTACTTAATTTTTGCCTTTCGGATTGCGTAAACCTACATAATAGTTAGGGAGGCGAGGTAGCTAAATGGCGTAATTCAACGGCGCCGTCGAGACCTATCAAAATCGAAAGATAAAATAATTTCGAAAAGAAAAGCTCTTATGGCAAAAACCATTTTAGCGGTGGGTTTGGCGTGTACGGTTTTTCAAAAATGTTAAAAAAAACAGTTACTTGGGCATTCTCGAGCGCGTCAGATATTCATTCTACGTATGCCCCGAGTGCCTCTGATAACAACGGTATACTAATCTGCCGGTTTGCGTGGTGGGGGTAGGCATATAAAGTAGTCAAAATTGCAAAAAAATAAAAATTAATCGAGCGCGTCAGATTTTCGGAAGGGGTGTTAAGTAGGCCCCAAAGAAGCTCCCTTTAAAAAAACTGACGATTTAGGCGTGACGATAAGTTACGATGAATTTTTGAAAATGCAAAAAAAAAAGTTCTTTTGAAATACTCGAGCGCGTCAGATTTTCATAGGGGAGGTTTATCTCGGTATCCTGAAAGCATATTTTTTTAATCTGACAAAAATGTTGGTGGGTTCTCTTAACCTGACCGGGAGTTTGAGTTTTTATGATGCTTCAAGTCAAAAAGTTTTAACTTTAGACAAAAATGTAAAGAGACCTTTTTTGTGTAAAATAAAATTACCTTTTTTATTTATTTAAACTTTTTTTTTTGTAAAATGTATCGTTCGCGACTTATATGCCATAACGCGTTCTTAGGAAGACGAATTGGCTCCTCCACACTTCCGGTCATGCGGAAACCGGCAGATTTTGTATTTTTAGTAAGTTTTAGATTATATTCTTCAAAATAAAAAAATAAAATATCGCGCTCGAGAATGCCGGATTAACATTTTTTTTTACAAGTTCGCGACCCTATAACTCGGCGGCGTCAAGGACTTATCGTCAGATTAGTTAAATTTAGTCTTTGAACACTAAAATCAACCCCCAATATCTTAATCTGATGCGCTCGAGTATTTCAGACTATCCATTTTTTTTTACTAATCTGATCGTCTATCCTAGGCGCGCGTCACTACATATAGAGCTAAATACTTTACAAGGTTGTTCTATTAGGTCTAAGGTATCTCTGATATCTTAAACTGCCACGCTCGAGTATTGCAGAAAATTCCCCTATTCGCCTCCCTAACTATAAATTGTTTTTGTACTCTGAAAAACCGCAATATCCGCGTATCTCTGAGTATTGTAATGTTCGAAATTATATTGACATATTATAGTCCCCTCCGTTATGGGAGAGGGCCTAAGTGATAGTTCAGATCTGGATACGGCTACCAACTTTTAGTATGTTGTTGGGCACGACACTAGGACCCCAAAACTGCCGAGAGACGGGGACGTCGATGAATGTCTCCCGTGTAATGACGTCATCAAAATGGCTGCAGCTTTGTTGCGGAAAGTGTAAATTTCATCCAAACTGTGCAGTGCACCTATACGTGTGTAGTATCAAACGAAAGAAGATTAAATGTGCTATATTGTTGTAATACATTATATACTACTGTATATTACAGGTTGACAGCTATAAACGAAAACCCAAAATCAGGCTAAAAAATAATTCGGATATTTGCATTTTACAACAAAATTATAAGTCCAACTTTAAAGCCGAGTACTACAATAACAAAACAGGCTATTTAAGCTATACATTGCTATAAAAATTATTAAAATCTGGTAATCATTGTGGCAGCTATGTTAAAAAACATGTCGGCACTGCCGAGTTATTTCCTTAGAGTGAAAAAATAACAATTTTCACAATTTACAGAATATCCGCAGAAACTTCGAGTATATTGTTGGTCAAATAATTTGGTGCCCCTAAATGTCGGAAAAATATCTCTATAGTGACTGAGGTCCAAATAATGACGTCATGAACGTGACCGCTACCGAAATTTGTAAAACATAAATTAAAGCTATACCATGACACATACACACATGTGTGTAGCATCGATCGAAAGCTTATTGAATTTACTACAATATATACATACATGATTTGTGAAAATAATGTATAGTTTAGGAGTTGTTGACAAAATAAAATATTCTTTTAAGAAAATAAAATGCATATGTTAATTCTGTGGCCAAATAAAATACAATAAACTAATGTTTTGTAAAGCATTAAAAACACCAACTATTCAGCTTTAAAACACAGTTTAAATTTATAAAATTTGATAAGAACTATAAAAGTTGTGCTTACAACTCTAAAGCACACTAACTATTTTACCTACAATGCACTCATACTATGAGAAGCTTGGGCCTAATTACTGACTAGTTTTTTCTAAATTTTGTAAGGATTTATGGTTCCTTGTCATTAAAGTAAATAAAAAAATCGGCCAAGTGCGAGTTGACTCGCGCTCCGAGGGTTCCATTTACATCACACAATTTTAACAATTTGTATTTTTAAGACCAACTTACGCTTGAACGCAGACTTATTAGTGTTATTTTCTGTAATGTACAGGTAAAGAACTATATTACGTATTTTTTTCTAAAATGTAGGTTCGTCGGTTTCCGGGGGACAGAGAGCAATGGAATTTTTTTGCCTTATTTCTTAAATTACTTACAAACTATACCTTGTTATATATCAAATGAAAGGATTTGATGTGAAAACTACAAATATATAACTTTTATAATTTAAATTTTAATAGTTTTGAAGTTATTTAAGAAATAAGGCGAAAATTTTCCATTGCTCTCCGTTCCCCGGAAACCGACGAACCTACATTTTAGAAAAAAATACGTAATATAGTTCTTTACCTGTACATTACAGAAAAAAACACTAATAAGTCTGCGGTCAAAAGTAAGTTGGTCTTAAAAATACAAATTGTTAAAATTGTGTGATGTATATGGAACCCTCGGAGCGCGAGTCAACTCGCACTTGGCCGATTTTTTTATTTACCTTAATGACAAGGAACCCTAAATCCTTACAAAATTTAGAAAAAAACTAGTCAATAATTAGGCCCAAGCTTCTCATAGTATGAGTGCATTGTAGGTAAAATAGTTAGTGTGCTTTAGAGTTGTAAGCACAACTTTTATAGTTCTTATCAAATTTTATAATTTCAAACTGTGTTTTAAAGCTGAATAGTTGGTGTTTTTAATGCTATACAAAACATTAGTGTATTGTATTTTATTTGGCCACAGAATTAACATATACATTTTATTTTCCTAAAAGAATATTTTATTTTGTCAACAACTCCTAAACTATACATTATTTTCACAAATCATGTATGTATGTATTGTAGTAAATTCAATAAGCTTTCGATCGATGCTACACACATGTGTGTATGTGTCATGGTATAGCTTTAATTTATGTTTTACAAATTTCGGTAGCGGTCACGTTCATGACGTCATTATTTGGACCTCAGTCACTATAGAGATATTTTTCCGACATTTAGGGGCACCAAATTATTTGACCAACAATATACTCGAAGTTTCTGCGGATATTCTGTAAATTGTGAAAATTGTTATTTTTTCACTCTAAGGAAATAACTCGGCAGTGCCGACATGTTTTTTAACATAGCTGCCACAATGATTACCAGATTTTAATAATTTTTATAGCAATGTATAGCTTAAATAGCCTGTTTTGTTATTGTAGTACTCGGCTTTAAAGTTGGACTTATAATTTTGTTGTAAAATGCAAATATCCGAATTATTTTTTAGCCTGATTTTGGATTTTCGTTTATAGCTGTCAAACTGTAATATACAGTAGTATATAATGTATTACAACAATATAGCACATTTAATCTTCTTTCGTTTGATACTACAGACGTATAGGTGCAATGCACAGTTTGGATGAAATTTACACTTTTCGTAACGAAGCGGCAGCCATTTTTATGACGTCATTACTCGAGAGACATTCATCGACGTCCCGGTCTCTCGGCAGTTTTAGGGTCCTGGTGTCGTACCCAACAACATACTAAAAGAAGGTAACCGTATCCAGCTCTGAACTATATTCCCATAAGGGAGAGCACTATTATAGTTTTCAATTATTTGGTTGAGTTAATCATAACACCCTATTACCCCAGTTATATTATTGGCCGATATAACAATTATTCTAAGATTTTTTTTAAACCGATTATGCCAATTTGTTTTCTTAATCATCCACATGTTGAAATTAAACGAAATAAAAAACACGGTGTTGATTAGCATCTAAACTTTGTTTTTCATTTCTATTTTTATATTACAAATAAAACTAACAAAATTTTTATTAATTAATTAAAAGTAATATTCTTCGATAAATAACAACCTGTTGTTTAAAAAAATATATATGTTATGATATGATGTTAATTGGTTCACAGGAATCAACGATTGGCCGAGTTGTTAGCAAGAGCTGATTTGGACTTGGAGTAAGTTTTTGAGGTGTTTTTTATTAATATTAAATAATTGCTGCGTGGCCCCGGCTTTATATAGAATAGTGCCACCCTGTCTCTTCCCGCGGGTGTCGTAAGAAGCGACTAAGGGATGAGGGATAAGGGAACCTCTGATCCCTACTGCTCGTGAGAACGCTGTGGTGATTCATTTAATTAATAATAATCCGCATGGCGGATCACGTCTCATTCTTCACAGGGGCGAGAAGTGGCTCATGGTCATGGTCATGGAGAGCCGTTTTGCGGCATTGATCGTAGCAAATGGAAATCCGTGTTTTCTGCCTACCCCTTTTGGGATATAGGCGTGATTGTATGTACATATATATGTTATATTGTAAGTATGTATATATGTATTAAATAAATATTTTTGGGGACAATCTTACACAATTCAACCTAGTCCCAAACTAAGCAAAGAGTGTACTAGGCGACGATATACATACTTATATAGATAAATATATACTTAGATACATAGAAAACATCCATAACTCAGAAACAAATATTGGTGATAAGTGAAGAAACTGAAGAAGTTCGCCTAACATAAAAATAAAATAAAAATCATTTATTGCAGGCGATTTAATGGTCCATAGAAAAAATGCAATAGCTAGGGATACACGCACAGATGTCCCCGCCGGATTTGTCCGACGGATATGCTCGGCGGACAGATCCGTTCGTGTATAGCGCTATCCAGATGTGTCCGCAGACAAATCCGTGTCTAATTCGCGCCTTACACGCACGGATTTGTCCGCCGGGCACATCCGTCGAACAAATCCGGCGGGCACATCTGTGCGTGTATCCCTAGCTAATATAAACATTTTTACTACTAGTAATTACTAGTTTAGTTTATAATTTCCATCACAATTGACCTACAAATGTTTTGTATTCACAGTGTGCGCCCGATTCGTGCATATCTATATGATAATAACAAACCCAAGTTGCGTAGCTGGGTAAAAGTACACGGTTAATAAATAAATGCACTACGACTACCAGGTGCGGATGCGGAGGTCACCTAGTGCACAAGCATATTAAATTGTTTTATTTTCAATAGTAATCCTCCCTGAACTGTTCCTGTTCCTCCAGCCCTATCCTTTTGATATTTAAACTTAAAAATTTGATTTATCCACTTTGCAATCCTGTCACATTTGATAAACACTGAATAAAGATAATACTTAAGATGACAACATGGAACATACAAACATGAAAAGCGCTTCCCTATTTGTCGATATTCAGTATTATCGACCGTGCTAATTGAGGCCTAAGGGTGAAATCACAAACTACACAGACACCTCATTGTTAAGCTTTTACAGGGCGCACGAGGTCACCAGTGTCACCACACATAAGCGCTATCTTATTCGTGAATTTCTACGATTCGATCAGCACATCTCAATAGTGCTCTACACCAATTTGTAGTATAACACTCCAGGTTCACCCCTGTAACTTGATTTTTGAAAAACGTTAACTCAACTGAAGTAAGCGGTCGCGCTCTCATACAGAATGAGTACTTACTAGTACCAGAGACTATAGAGATATAGACGACCACAGCCTAAGAACTTTTTGAAGCTCAAGTAAATTGCACTGCTACTCCACCTAGTAACAAATAGCGTACTAGTATTACACTAGTAGCTACTAGGTGGAGTAGCAGTGCAGGTGACAATTCTCTTACTTTGGTATCTTTAGGTGGCTTTCGGACAGAGGGCGCAATTTACTTGAGCTTCAAAAAGTTCTGAGGCTGTGGTCGTCTATATCTCTATAGTCTCTGCTAGTACCTATGTGTGGTGACCTCAAGTTGTACTTATGATCTATCTAGTGGTTGAGGTTATTTGTGGGTGAAATACAGGATAAAATATAAGCATCTCTGCCTAACGAAACTCCTGTTAGGTATGCCAAAGTGACTCTCTTTTTATTGCATGCAACGTGCTCAGGCGCGGATCCGGGATTTGGTTCAGGAGGGGGCACTTTTCTACCCAACATTAGCGACTGGTAATATACCTAGACTATGAAGTCGATCTGCGAAATGACCCCACAAAAGGTATGCCACGGGGGCGGTGCTTACAAACTATGCCACGAGGCCGTTTAGTTTACAAATGGTGGTCCTGTGACACGGTGGTAGTGACGCTTATGAAAAAACTCTAAAATTAAATAAAAATGCCTTCTTGGTAAACATAATAAAAAAGACGACATCACTTATCATACGTAATTAAAACCGAAACCACATTATTATAAATTTCTTTTACCGGATAATTTTATATGGAGATGGTGCTATGCCAACTTTTGAACAACCATTGAAATGTCTTTTAAATTTACTTATTACTTCTTATTCAGATAAATTAAATACACATGTTTACATCCCATGTTTCAAAAGACGCAGATAAAGTAAATAGTATACAAGTACTTCAGAGCAGGGATTGTTACGGGTATTATTAAAAATCAAAATAGCCGAAATTTGAATTGTTTACGTGATATTACGTGAAATGAGTTTCATAATAATATCACACAAGTTTTTTTTTTCTAATCATGTAAGTACCTACAGTTACATACACTGGTTTATCTATAGACTCTAAATCTTCAATGACGTATTCGGGAACCATAAGAAGAATGACCGCCATTGCACGGCCATGGCTGGATTGTGCCGGCCGGCATGGGAGGGGGACGTCTTCCTTCCCAACCACACTACAATTCATGGCCAACTGTTATAAAATTTCATACATTATTGTAATATTCAAAATTTGAATGTAATAAAGCATCGGTTATCGACAATCTAAAGTAAACTTTACGATGCACCAAAGATACAGGTTTCTTAATTATAAACCATTAGCTTATCGTTTCTGAACATATTATATAGGGTCTTTACTTATAACTTGAGTATTATTACGTTGTTAATTGTTAATAGCTGAAAACCAACCCTAAAACTGCAATTATTTTCACCTCACTCGCTCGGAAAACCTCCGTTTATAGCGCGAAACCTGCGTGGAAAAGTCTATTTTATCCGCTAGCGTGCAATAGTATTTTGTGCAACAGTTACATAATAAGGGTTCTTAAGATTCGAGGGTCGAAGTTACAAAATGAGGCGAAGCCGAATTTTGTAAAAACAGACCCGAGAATTTTAAGACCTAATTATGTACAGTTGCACACAATAGTTTTTATACGAGTGCTTAAGCAAAACGGTTAGAATTGAGTTCGACGAAAGCCGTGCACAACCTACTGCTTCTATGTAATGTAATTGAGTAACTTCGATCTCTGGATTGTGCCGGCGGCGCCCGCCCGACACGCAGTGCGGGGCCCGACAACAGTTTCACAATATTGTATGGAAATCCTTTCTGTCATTGTTATGGATGCTACAATATGCGACCATAGAAGCTTTATCAAAAAGTATGCGCTAGTAGTTCCGCCACCACAATCTCAATTCGAATATTACAGTCGCCGAGTATAAAAAAGTCATTTGAATTTCGAACACGATGATTGTAATTCTCTGTAGTCTTCAAGTAACCAATCAACGCACGCTAATAACGGGCGATTTGATCAGATCGCTTAAGAAAATCTGAACATTTAGATACCCCTTTATTAAAAAAATACACATACAATATCACGTTCAGAATCATGATTTGTGATTACCGATTTTTAACTTAATAAAATATTTTTTTTTCTACAGTTTATTTTATGTTGAATAGGTTTTATTATAAATACTAATAATATTTCAGTTTCATTTACGTGTATTGACTAATTAATTTATTAAATAAAACACAGTTTTAATGTTTATTTGATATAAAAATTGAAACATAAGAGTGTAATTGCAGAACGCACCCGGAAAAAAAATAAAAATTTAAAAAGTTGAAAGTTTTCACAATTCACGTAAATTTGTCCTGTGTTAAACTCTTTGAACTATAAAAAATAGTGATTCTAGCAGTGATGACGATATGATGTCAACACCTACAGAATAATGGAAACGGTACAAAATGCCGAGTTAAGCTTGTTCTTCTTGCATCTCGCATTTTCCTCGCTGTAGTGAGGTGAAAAGTTGTGTGTTCCGCATGGCTGCAATCAACACTCGCGCCAAATAATCACTTTGCAGCCTTGCATAACAAATAACTAATTCTAAATTTTTAATTGATACTTATTACAATGTTCGTAGGCAACAATGTGTCTTTTCTAAATCGAAGTTGAGAGTAGCGATTTAGGTAGTTACTGTTCTACCACTAGCTAAGTTCTTGTTCATCTGGCATACCTAAAAGCGGTATTACACATTGCAACCTGCAGGGCCCAATCTGTCAGGTTGGAAGGTGTAATTAAAGGTAGGGCCCGTAGGGAGCTGAAGGAGGGGAAGGGAGAGGCAGGGTACACAACAGATTGGGCCCTGCAGGTTGCAATGTGTAATACCGCTTTAAGGAAGACAGCCTTAATTTAGATGTGCGATGGATTGCAATGCGTTTTTTTCTACTCGTCGACTTTAATCTGTGTATTAGGATTTTATAGACCAGACTTAAACTTTACACATTTAAATGTTGGATATTCTATGGCACTTCCGGGATCATTAAATAGATTTATTAAACAACCCGCCCCAAAACTAAAATAATTTTGAAAAGAGAATGTCATTCACATTTCGGTAAAATGTGTAGAGTTTGTCCGGAAATAAAAGTGTCATGGTTTATATGGGAGCTCATACCATTGTACGACACTTTTCTTTTCGGCAGACTCAACTTTATGATTTCCGATGGTACTTAATCTGTCAAATTTTCTTCTACTTAAACTTGCTTCTACGTTGTGATTGGATTATAAAAAGACCAATCACAACTACACCGACATCTTGGAAGTAAGTTTAGACACAGTTTATTCTATCCATCTCTTTCTACTACGCACACAATCATGTATATCTCTTTTCGGTGGTGTCTGTACCACCGAATAGGCCCAGATACAATTACTTCCGGTTTGAAAAATAGTGTTTGACGTTTGATTGGGAAAAATTTAGAAAGAATGAAAGAAAATCAATTCTTACTTAATACTCGTAGAAAAAGTATTGTATACAATAGTGACATAATTAAGCTTTTCAATCTCGTACCTTAATTAGGCCACCCAGCAAGCTTCGTGGCCTAAACGCGGTACTCGACTGAAAAGCTCTTGATTATGTCACTATTGTATAAAATACTATTAATTTTTGTTCGATTTTTGTTTGTAGCAGTGTTGTCTGAGATATTTGCAATTTCGTCCTAAATGTAAATAAATAAATAATTTTATGGTTTTTAAACCACTCAATAATAATGTATGACCTAAATATAGTTTTACAACTGCAATGATGAGTTATAATTATAACCGATTATTTCGTCAAAATTGAATAGCCGGTTTCGGTTATTTTTGGTTATAGATTTAATGATATTTTGACCTAAAATTAAATAAAAAAACCGGCCAAGAGCATGTCGGGCCATGCTCAGTGTAGGGTTCCGTAAACTGAGACCATTAATTCAAAAGGTCGTTTCTTACAGGAAATTTGGCGGCGCTAATGTCATTTTTACTTACGTCCTTTCACTATGGATTTTGAGTGATAACTCAAAAACGGCTCAAACAATTGAATTCAATTTAGTTTTCATTGAAGGTACTCATTAGGCCTCAGTTTCAAAATTTTAGGACCCACGATTCAAAAGTTAGATGGGGGGGACGCCCTGTTTTAAACTTTCGGAGCTATTATTTCCGAGAGTATTAGTTTTATCCAAAAACTGTGTTAGAAGACCTAAATTCTTTTTAAAAGACCTATCCAACGATACCCCACACAACTTGGTTGGAACGAAAAAAAAATTCGCCCCCCACTTCACGTGTACGGGAGGTACCCTTAAAAAAATATATTTTTCGCGTTTTTATTCTACCGTTTTGTCGGCTTGGTTAATGCCCATATTCATACCAAATTTCAGCTTTCTAGTGCTAACGGTCACTGAGCTAGACCGCGGACGGACGGACGGACGGACATGGCGAAACTATAAGGGTTCCGTTTTTGCCATTTTGGCTACGGAACCCTAAAAAGATGTAAAATTTGATCGGTTATTGCATTCCCTAGTGTGAATACAATTACAAAGCAGCTTTAATAGGTACGTTTTATCTAAAGTTACAATTGTGTTTATACATACATCCGTACATACATATCACAAGTGAGTGAGGCAGGGCGGGTTGACCTCGCCCACACTCTTTAACCTGTATGTAAATGGGCTTCTCGAGGCGCTGAGCGGAATGCATGTCGGCTGTCATATTGACTCAGTGTGCGTTAATAATATAAGCTATGCTGACGACATGGTTTTGCTCAGCGCTTCGGCTTGCGGACTACGTAAACTACTCCACGTATGTGAGAAGTATGCGATCACGCATGGGCTTAAGTACAATGTTATTAAAACTCAATTCATGGTTTTTGAGCCAAAGGGATACAAAGTGGAGGAGGTGCCTCCAATTCAATTATATGGCTCACCATTGAAGAGAGTGGAAAACTTTAAATACTTAGGCCATATTGTTACATCGGATATAAAAGATAACATGGACATTGAGCGGGAACGGAGGGCTCTATCTGTGAGGGCTAATATGATTGCCCGTAAGTTTGCCCGATGTACAAAAGAAGTAAAAGTTACATTATTTAGAGCCTATTGTACATCTTTATACACATGCAGCTTATGGAGGTATTATACGCAGAGACCTCATGGAGCCCTCCGGGTGCAATACAATAACGCGTTCCGGGTGCTGCTGGGGCTGCCCCGCTTCTGTAGCGCTTCAGGGATGTTTGCGGAGGCGCGTATGGATTGCTTCTATGCGACCATGCGCAAGCGATGCTCATCCCTGGTGCGCCGGGTGCGGGCCAGCCCCAACCTCATCCTGCGCTCAATTGCGGACAGGTTCGACTGTCCTTACTTGAGGCACTGCTGTGAGATGCATGTTTCCTGCAGTCAATATTGTATACAATTACCACTTACATACTAAACATTAGAGATAAGAATAAACATTGTATACTAACCATTGTATGAGTCTTGTTACTTGAAATAAAAATGAATTTATTTTATTTATTTATATCACGCCTGTTTCCCGGAGGGGTAGGCAGAGATCACGGATTTCCATTTGCTACGATCCTGACAGATCAGGGGGCCAATTTTTAGGGTTCCGTAGCCAAAATGGCAAAAACGGAACCCCTATAATTTCGCTATGTCCGTCCGTCCGTCCGTCCGTCCGTCCGTCCGCGGTCTAGCTCAGTGACCGTTAGCACTAGAAAGCTGAAATTGGGTTTGAATATGTACATTAACCAAGCCGACCAAACGGTAGAATAAAAACGCGAAAAATATATTTTGTTAGGGTGAAGTGGGGGGCGAAATTCTTTTTCGTTCCAACCAAGTTGTGTGGTGTATCGTTAGATAGGTCTTTTAAAAAGAATTAGGGTCTACCAAAACAGTTTTTGATTCGTCATGTCTGTCTGTCTGTCTGTCTGTCCGTCCGTATGTCACAGCCATTTTACTCTGAAACTATAAGACGTATTATTATCAAATTTTTACATAAAGTATTGTGTGTGCCGCTACTTAGTTTTGTAGAGAAATTGCTAAAAAAAATATTTTTCCGGGGGGCACTCCATACATGTAACTAATTGTCAAAAATATTTTTTTGCCAAATATCAACATGATGCGCATTAATCGATAGGTCTTTAAAAATAATATTGAGGTTTCTTTGAACATTTTTTGATTTAGTGGATATTTTCAGCTTTTGAATCGTAAGTTCAAAAATTATAAAAAATATCAAGAGGATACACCTTTAAATATTCTTTCAACGAAATATTTTGAACATTATCGCTTTAGGCGTTTTTGAGTTATCTCCAAAAAACTACGTATTTAGGCAGATACGATTTTGCGATAATAACTTATTCGATAGTAGCTACGGCTGGTTTTTATAAATAATGATACGGAACCCTTAATGCGCGAATCCAATTCGCAGGCAGGCCGGTTTTTTTATTTCCTTTTGAGGTACGGAACTCTAAAAATGCTTGACTTTGTTTTTTTTGCTATATTTTTTCCCAGTCTGTATCGAAACTGCGACTAAAATTTAACTTACGATTGTCAGTGAAATAATCCCAAAAATTTTGGAATCCATAACCTAGAACATACAGCAATTTACGAAAACGACCAAAATTAGCACGATTTTCTATAAGTTACACTAACATTCTTAGACAATCCATAAACTTGATTACCTACTCGTACTGATTACGCATTTCAGTTATTTCCACTCTGATTGACCCACAAATGTTTCTTATTTACAGGCCCCGACGGCCCCCTCACTCTCGTCAAAAGTTGCATTTTCTTACTCTCTTAGAAACTGACCTCTGAGTAATAAATGAATTTACTACGACATTCTAAAACTAAAATATGGTGAATACATATACACTACGACACGACTATCGAGGTGAGGATGCAGAGGTCACCTAGTGTATCAACATATAAAATTGTTTTATCTCTCTTTTCATTATAACCTAACCTAACCTAACCTAGCGACACATACTAAAATTTTAACCCTTAAAACTCCTCATCCTCCAGACCTATCCTTATCATATTTGGATTTAAAAATTGGATTTAACTAAACTGCGAACTTGATACATTCAAACAATAAATTATCATAAGCAAGTAATAGTACGAACGGCGACCGCATGATCTGCTATGTTACCTACGTGATACAAAGATAAGCCCAATGGCACATGATTGTAAAAGTGATGGTGAGTTCCGAAAAAAATGTTGTTGTTGTTGTTCCAGAGGTACTTCTTCCAGAGGTACAGAGGTTCTATGGTACTCCAGAGGTACTTCACGAGTTCATGCCACGTCTCTCGTTTCCCAGCCGCGCTCCTAGCGTCACTCCAGCTCATCCCGATGTCCTTCCCGTCCCGTGCAATCATGGAAGCGCTCTATTGAGGAGCTAAAAAAAATGTATCAATTAAAATTGTAAAAAATGGTTGGTTTTTTTATTTACGTCATTTGATACAAAGATGACACTTGTATTTTGTCATCAAATAGCAATTTATATGTACTAGTAGAAGCTAAGCTAAAGTGGTACTGGGCCGGGCATGTCTGCCGCATGCACCCTGAACGGTGGGCTAAAATGGCTACTGAGTGGGACCCACGAGACACCATAGACGGCCGCCGGGGTAAAGGCAGACCAAAAAGGAGATGGCGGGATGATCTGGACGCATTCTCTATAGAATGGCGGGATAATACGACAAACAGAACTGAATGCAGGAGAAGAGGGCAGGCCTTTGCCCAGCAGTAGGACACGAAAATAGGATAATAAAAAAATAAAAAAGTAGATACAGAAAAACCCAGTCTGCCAATTACTGTATGACCGGAAGCACCTGGTAGACTGATTAAAAGTCTTCACCTAAAACCAGTCTGCCGGGCAAGCCATTCAGGAACTGGTAGTCACAAGTGTCACCTTTTTACACCGGGAGTGGTACTTTTTTGTGCTCTCAGCCCATTTTTTTATAACAATTTTTTCATATTTCGGAACTCAGAAACACTTTTATGAGCATGTACCTACTATGAGTCTTATCTTTGCATCACGTAACGTAGCAGATCCTGCGGTCGCCGCCCGTACCTACTATAAAGTTCACCGCGAGTGTTCATAAGTTTTACACCAAAAATACTTACATAAATTGTAGTTAACGGAATAACATTTTTAAGCGAAACAATACAATTAAATGGTTGTTAAACCACATTCACATTATAAATTAATAAAAACTTTTTACAAAAAAAAGATAAACCGACTTCAAAAAGGATAAAATGAATCATTATATTATTTATATGCGTTACCAACTGATATGTTTGAAGTCGGTGCCAAGCCAAATTTGGAAGAGTTAATACGAACGAGGTGATGTGTTCAGTGAATTGTTATTTTTACTATATGACGAATCGCACGTAGATATACATTCGTTTCGACCATGCGTTAACTGTAAGGCAACTAAGGCAAGTAGGTACAGAAAGTATAATCATGCGTCATGTTTGTTTGTTAAACACATTGTTGGGACTATCCGTATGTCGAACGAAGCCCGTGGTTCGGTTTGAATTATTTATCCTTCTTCATCTAAGGTTTAATCCGAAGTATAAAGGAATTCAATTGCCAGTTTATTTTTTCTATACTCACATGTACCCAGTACACACGCCGTGTCAGTAAAAAGGCACGATATTCAAATTTTATATGGAAGGTCAATCTTACGAGTCTACATTTTTTTTCTATTTGCCCCCCTTTTCTGATTATTGACAAAGCAGACGTGTATCAGAATATATATATCGTTGTCGCTATTCATCAAAATAGGATTAGTAGTTTAGACATGAAAATGTAACACATGAAATCGCATTCACCTTTGCATTATTAGTACCGATGTTTTGTGATGTTCACACTTAAAGCTGATTTGGCTGGTTTTGTAATTTGTGGCTTGGCACCGACTTCAAACATATCAGTTGGTAACGCATATAAATAATATAATGATTCATTTTATCCTTTTTGAAGTCGGTTTATCTTTTTTTTGTAAAAAGTTTTTATTTTTCCATTTTTAGTGGTTATATATTTATCACAATTGGACAAAAAGTCTCGGAATAATCGGTAAAGATAAATAAAAAAGTTCATAATACACCCATTCTATCTAAGGAAAGGTCCACGTATCATACGTGGACTTCATCATTAGGTCCTCTCTATCAAATTGGTGGTTTTCAAGAGGGAATGCTCGAGTTGCTTAAGAAAGCACTCGAATCAACATACATGTGCCTTTAAAAATTGAGGAGTTCCCTCAATTGCTCATAGATTCCATCATCAGAACAGGACCAGATTAATGTGGGACCATCTTTGAGGTAGTTCCTTTCAAACAAAAAAAGAATTATTCAAATCGGACCACGGGTCTCGGAGCAATCGTTGAACATCCTACATTTAAAAAATCTTCATCATTATCATTAAAACAATCATCATCATCAGGTCCACTCCATCAAATTGGTAGTTTTCGTGAGAAAATGCTTGAGTAGCTTAAGAAAACACCCAAATCACTATACACGTGCCTTTAAAAATTAAGGAGTTCCCTCAATTGCTCATGAACCCCATCATCAGAACAGCACCAGATAAATGTGGGACCATCTGCAAGGTAGTTACTTTCAAACAAAAAAATAATTATTCAAATTGGACCACGGGTCTCGGAGTAATCGCTGAACATCCTGCATAAAAAAATCTTCATCATTATCATCAAAACAATCATCATCATCAGGTCCACTGCATCGAAATAGTGGTTTTCGTGAGAAAATGCTTGAGTTGCTTAAGAAAACACCCAAATCACCATACATGTGCCTTTAAAAATTGAGGAGTTCCCTCAATTCCTCATGGATCCCATCATCAGAACAGCACCATATTAATATGGGACCACCTTGGATGTAGATCCTTTCAAACAAAAAAAGAATTACTCAAATCAGACCACGGGTCTCGGAGTAATCGGTGAACATACATAAAAAAAAAACACCAAACCGAATGCAGAACCTCCTTCCTCAATGGAATTGAAGTCGGTTAAAAATATTATGTACGCCAAATCTCAAGACATGGATACATTAAAGTGACAAACATTATGTAGCCACGACTTGGATACAGTTTTTGTCACTTTTTTTTTCACTATTGGACTTCGGTAATGGTCTAAGAGCTGGCCACGTCAGATATGACACAATACAATAATGGTCTAAGAGCTGGCCACGTCAGATGTGACATAATAATGAGAGTATTGCAACCAGTCCAGTTAGATCGCATAACCATCCTTATTGCTAGATTCGAGCATCTGGCAGCTTTTAATGGTTGGACATCAGAGTGCCAGTCCAGCAAAATTGTAAAGTGGAAAAAAGTAATATCGAAATAGGTGAAAACTGCTGAAGTTGTGTCATTTATAGAGAACAGGGCCTATATTTTAACATTAGAACAAAAAACATTGTGTATTATTGCGGAAACAAACACAGCAGGCGAGTAACCAAAAATTACATTAAGCAAAATTCATTTGGCACTACTTCCCCTAACCGAAACTTTTGGATAATATATAATCTAATTAATTACAAATTTTTTCATTATATTGGATCAAACCCAAAACTCTAGAATTTGTTTTCTTCAAGTTATTTGCATTCTTTGACCTCCACCACTTTACAGCTGCCAGATGTCCTGATCTAGAAATAAGCATAGTATATATAGCAACCTAACTAGAGGGGTTTCGTTGCTCTCATTATTGTGTCATATCTGACGTGGCTAGCTCTCCGTCTATAATGAGAGTATTGTAACCAGTGCAGTTAAATTGCATGACCATCCTTATTGCCTTTAGGGGCATATGTACCTAAGTGTCAAAAAGGCTAAGGGTCATAATGTCTATTTTCAATAAGGCCGAAAAAAATATATATACAGTGTGTGTCTTTCATAACGACATTGGTTTTAAATAACGATAGTTTAAATTGCTGTTAACAGTTTTATCAAAAGAATATAACGATTACCTTTTATAATTAAGAGTAATTAATTTAAAAAAAATCTCGAGCAGCAATGCTTCGCTAAGTATTTCGCGATAGCAGGGCGGTTAAGTCCTTTTCATACGAACAAGGTCACTTGTCATGATTTTGACGGTCTTGTCAGGATGTCACTAAGAGCGAAATTTCAATGAAATCACATGTCAATTGGTAAGTTTAATTTATTACGAATACATTGCGTGCCTAATTAAATTGTATGAATTTTTTTTTTTTTTTTTTAACTAAATTATGCTAATTTCAGTTCATTAGGAGTTATACTTTCAGCCCTTAAAATTAGTGTCGTTATGAAAGACACACACTGTATAAGGCCGAAATTTATAATGTCATGATGTCGGACAGTCCAGGTGTAATAATATCAATTTATCATAAAGTTACAATGTTATGTTACCCTAATGTCAAAATGTCTAGATGTCACAATGTCCAATTTGTCAAAAAGTCCACATGTTATATTTCCCTTATGTCGAAAAGTCCTGGTGTCAAAATGTCCACCTGTCATAATTACACTTACCTCGGGAAGTCAAAAGTCTCATCTCGACTATATAGTGTATCAAAAGGTAGCCAAAGAAACTACGACTAGAAGGTGTACATAAGAACTCTGTTACAAACTCCTTTTGCTACGTACCTAGTGACATCTGTTTGAATATATTTTTTTATAGAATTTTATAGATGTATGTCACTTTGTAAATAAATGGCTCAATTCGTACTACGGTTTATTCTTCGGTGTTATTTAAGCGTGGTTTCCTACATCTGGCGACCGTGTAATAATATGGAAAAGCTACGCAAAGAACGCAGTATCGATCGGAGATTATTTACTGTAGCTAAAAATGAATTTGAAGCCGTTTTGGAGTCGGATGCCGATGCAGTCGCAGCTGCCTTCGGCAAACTTCAGTTAAGGGCCGAATCCTTGTTCAACGTCGACCAACGTATAAAGGAACAATGGCTAAGCACGGACGAGATAACTGAAGAAGAAATTTATGAAGATTGCTTGACTAGCGATAAGTATCAAAGCGACTGGGAGCGTATAAAAGTTACGTATGACAACGTTTCCCGGAAGAACGAACGCATTAAAAGATCTCGCAAATCCAGTGGTAGCGATGTGTCTAATACAGAGAAATCCCATAGATGTAGTGAAAAGTCGACATGCAGCTCAGCATGCCATTCAAGACGATTCCGGCTACCTAAATTTGAGTTACGGAAGTTTGACGGCAATACGAAAAACTGGATTGGTTTTTGGTGTCAATTTCAGAAAATCGATAGCGACGATACGATTGACGACGGAGATAAGTTTCAGTACCTTTACCAGTGCACTGTTCCAGATACTCCAGCGCGAGAGATCGTCGAGAGCTTTCCGCCGTCGGGAGCTAACTATAAGAAAGCTTTGGAACAATTGAAGTCCAGGTTTGCACGCGACGAGATGTTGATCGACATTTACGTACGTGAGCTGCTTAACCTTGTTTTAGCGCAAGCAAAAGGTAAAACTTCCTTTAAATTAGGCCACTTATACGATAAATTAAATACGCAATTGCAAGCACTACAAAGCTTAGGTGTCACTATAGATAAATACGCTGCTTTACTTTTCCCTTTAGTTGAGTCCGCCTTGCCCGAATCTGTGTTACGAGCATGGCAGAGATCCCACGTACTTGAGGAGAAGAGCGACGATCACCTGAACCGGCTTATGCAGTTCCTGAAACGCGAAGTCGAGTCGGAGGAGCGGATCCAGCTCGCGCGCAGCGGGATTGCATCGGGTGACAGTTTGCCTAGCGTTTCTACAGAGCCCACGGCAGCATGCTTGGTGTCAACGGAAAACGCAGGTAAGAAGATTTGTTGCGTTTGGTGTGACAAGGCATCGCATAGCAGTTTGGAGTGTTACAAAGCTAACAAGATGTCGTATGAAGCTAGGAAGGATGCACTTACTAAAAAAGGAGCATGCATTATTTGTTTAAAAACCAGTCATAATTCGAAAAGATGCAAGAATTTCTCTAAATGCCTTTTCTGTTCCAAACGTCATTCTATATTGATGTGCCCTGACATTAAAACGTCAACTCAAAATGAAAATGTAGAAACGTCGAAACGCGGAACGTCAAATTTAAATAATAACGTAACTCAAAATAAGGCTTGCACCACACTGTTGCAAACGTTTATGGCGAATATTATAAGCGATAAGAAATGTATACAGGTACGATGCTTTATTGATTCGGGTGCTCAAAAGACGTATTTGCGTCGCGATATAATAGAAAGTTTAGAACTTAAGCCTGTCGGTACAGGATTTGCATCTAATTGTCTATTCGGCGGCATCGAAACTGAAAAGGAACTCTTTCATACATACGAGTTCAGTTTAGCTAGCTTGGACAAGAAATTCAAGTACACCATGACAGCGCGTGATAAGTCCAAACTCTGCGGGTATGTTCCTCGCTTGAATGTAGATCATGAGATATTTAAGGAGTTGCAGAAACATAACATCACGCTGAGCGACGTCGGTGATTCGGCCGCACCTGACATCGGGTTGCTGATCGGCGCGGACCAAGCAGGCGCCTTGCTCACGGGAAGTTTCCTGGAACTGAACAATAACCTCGTGGCTATAAAAACTAAATTTGGTTGGACGCTTCAAGGACCCATAATTAACGCATGCAGTGTCTTGACAAACGTAGTATCGGTAAATTTCCAGTTATCTGAGCTTTGGGATTTAGAAACTCTCGGAATACGAGACCCGGCGGAAGTTGCAAGTAAGACGAAGACAGACTCTGTCATAATGAACCAGTTTCGAGATTCCATCAAGATCAATGATGAAGGACGATATGAAGTAAACTTACCGTGGAAACCACATCATGGAGAGCTCCTTGACAACAAACATTTAGCTGAAAAAAGGTTGATGTCAACAACGCAAAGACTTTTGAAGTTAAACGAGTTTGATAACTATGGTCAAGTCTTTGAAGATTGGTTGAAGGAGGGCATAATTGAAGAGGTTGATGACACATCGAGGCCTAAACACTACCTTAGTCACCACGCTGTCATCAAGAACTCCAGCCTGACGACGAGAGTCCGTCCAATTTTCAACGCGTCAGCTCGTGATTATAACGGAAATTCTCTTAACTCATTCCTCGAAAAGGGTATAAATTGTCTTGAACTGATTCCGAAACTACTCATGAAATTTAGAAAACATGCGATTGGGATAACGTCCGACATTAAGAAAGCTTTTCTACAGATATCGTTGAACAAAGATGATAGACAGTATCTGTCATTTCTGTGGTGGAAGGATAATGAAAGGAAAGAGTTGATAACCTACCGCCACTGTCGTGTCGTGTTTGGTGTAACCTGTAGTCCATATCTTTTAGGTGCGACTATAAATTACCACTTGGAGAAGTACACTGAAGAGTTCAAAGACACAGCCAAACGACTCAGAGACTCATTCTATGTTGACAACTGTGTCACGAGTCTAGAATCTAGATCCCTTAAAGGGATAAGTTCGCCTTTGTACACACTTACTATATTTTTGTTGGTCATGTACTTGTTTTGTGCAATAAAGTGTTTTACTACTACTACTACTACTACTAATCTGAAAGAGAGGCGCAGATCTTCATTGAAGAGGCGAAGAGAGTCATGATGGACGCGAAATTTGACTTGAGAGGTTGGGTGACTACTCCGATGGCGATATGTAAAGAGACTACTTCACATGAAGATAAATTGTCTGTACTAGGCCTTATTTGGGACGTCAATATGGACCGACTACATTGTAACGTCAGCTTCGCTCATGATATTGCCTTGAAGGAAAACGTCACAAAAAGAAGTTTACTTTCAATAACTCAGAAAGTTTTTGATCCGGTCGGCTTAGCATGTCCAGTAACACTCATACCCAAGCTAATAATACAAAAAACTTGGAATTTGCGTCTGAATTGGGACAGTGAGCTGCCAAATGACTTACATAAAGAATACTTGGAATGGTCTAAACATATTCACTTACTTGATGAGTGTCGGATTCCACGGCGACTTACTTGTAAGGCAATAACCGAATGTGATAATAGTCTCCATGTCTTCAGTGATGCAAGTAAAGTGTCATTCGCAACGGCCATCTTCTTACGAAGTGATTATAAAGGCGAAGTCACAGTGCAACTAGTTCAAGCAAGATCACGCGTCGCACCAGTCCGGGAAGTCAGCATACCTCGCTTGGAACTCATGGCAGCTTTAATAGCGACACGGTTATATATTCAGGTCCAAGAAGCGTTGGATCTGTCAAGCTGTCGAGTTTTTTTCTGGACCGATGCAAGTGTAGCGTATACGTGGATAACTACCGAGGGAGACTGGAACATTTTTGTCAAAAACAGGGTGAAAGAAATAAGGCAACACACAAACGTGGATGATTGGCACCACTTACCAGGCTCGATGAACCCGGCCGACTTACCATCTAGAGGCTGCAACGCCAAACAATTGCTGAAGAGTAAATGGTGGGAGGGGCCTACGTGGCTGAAAGCAAAAGAGAGTGAATGGCCTAAATCCCAGGTGAATGTGGACGAACGAGAAGTCAACAAAGAAACAAAAAAAGTAGTACTCGTTAACAATACTACAGATAATAGTACGTTTCTGTCTACACTATCTTACTTCTCTAAATACACTATGATAGTGAGGATGGTTGGATGGATAATGAGATTTTCGTACAACTGTAAGAATGTTAATAATAAACGAAGAGGTGAACTGACTTGTGAAGAGTTCCAGAGTGCTGAAAAAATACTATTGAAGATGGTTCAGGTAGAAATGGTAGCAGATGTTGACCAAAGGAAGATGAAGGATCTAAAAATGTTCAAGGATGAAGAAGGCTTATTGAGGATTCGCACTAAACTACTTCTAAGCGACGAACCTGCCGACTTCGTCTGTCCGATCTACTTACCGGGCAAGCATTTTCTAGTCCAGAGATTAGTCGCTTCCAAGCATCGTCTGATGTACCATGCCGGTCCTGGTATACTAATGGCAGCACTCAGAGAGCGATACTGGATCACAGGAGTTAGAAGACTTGTCAGTGCAACTGTTTCAAAATGCACGCCCTGCAAGCGGCTATCAGTAAAGCACGCAGACACACCGTTACCGCCTTTACCTCGTGACAGAATAAAACCGGCTGCTGCTTTTGAAGTAACAGGCATAGACCTGGCCGGTCCTCTTTTTCTGCGGTCGGGAGGGAAGGTGTGGATAATTTTATTTACGTGTGCAGTTTACCGCGCGGTGCATCTAGAGTTGACTAAATCACTGACAACAGAAGCCTTTCTCATGGCCTTACGAAGGTTTATCGCAAGACGTGGAAGAGTCGACACATTTTACACGGATAATGGTACAAATTTCCAAGGAGCTGATAACCTTCTGAAGACTTTAGATTGGCAAGAAATTGCGGCTTATTCCAGCGTGCGAAGCATTAAGTGGAAATTCAGCCCTCCTGCAGCACCATGGTGGGGAGGTTGGTGGGAGCGCTTGATACGTTCCCTGAAGGAACTCCTAAGGCGAAACTTGGGCCAGAAGACCGTGACCTATGAAGAACTCCTGACCTTGGTTCATGATTGTGAAGCTCAGATAAATCAGCGTCCTTTAACGTATATCGCAGACAATTCCGATAAGTTGAAGCCCATCACTCCTGCTTGCTTCACGCAAGGGCTTCCGTCAAGCGAAACTCCGGACCTGGACCAGCTCGACCACGATTCCCTGAACAGGCGACTAAGGTATCTGCATAAGCTGAGGGAAGACTTACGGGAACGGTTCAGAAACGAGTACTTGGGAATGCTCATTCAGAAGGGCAAGGAGAGGGACTCTAGTTTAAGGGTAGGTGATGTAGTTCTAGTAGAGACTGACGCGAAGCGTATAAAGTGGCCTTTAGGGAGAATTATAGAAACTTTCACTGGTAAAGATGGCAGCGCAAGAGTGGCTAAAGTGCGCACAGCCGACGGCGAATACACGCGAGCGTTTCAGCGTCTGTACCCGCTCGAAGTGCAGCCCGAGGACATCGTAGCATAAGGAAGAAAGGTTTTGGGACTTCATCCCAAAAGTGGGAGGATGTTACAAACTCCTTTTGCTACGTACCTAGTGACATCTGTTTGAATATATTTTTTTATAGAATTTTATAGATGTATGTCACTTTGTAAATAAATGGCTCAATTCGTACTACGGTTTTTTCTTCGGTGTTACTTAAGCGTGGTTTCCTACAAACTCTGTAATAAAACTCTGTAATTTCTGAATGGTGGGTCCAAAATATGGAAAAATATAAGTGAGGCCTCATTGGAAACTTTTACAGATAAGAAACATTGCTATATAATTGCTTGACAAATCATTTGCCGGGAAGAGTAAATGTGGTCGGGCATAATTATTGTGCCATTTTTTGTGTTATATAACTTATACATATGATACAAATAGAAACACAACATTCGAACTTATATAATTGAAAAGTAGACATTTTGACTCCTAGACAATGTGACGCCTAGCCATTTTGACACATGGGGATTCTGCCAGTAGGGAATTATATCATTCGAACTATTTGACAATTGACATCGTGACACCTGGGTCGCGTTTTATAAAGTTACAATTTACAATTTCGCTGTTTGCCTCTCTTTCTATCCAATATGTGTGCTAGAAAGAGAGGCAAACAGCGAAATTGTAAATTGTAACTTTATAAAACGCGACCCTGGCCATTTTGGCAATAGTCCATAATGACAGTTTGATCTAACGATAAATAGATGTTTTTACATCTGTACATTCCGACATCGGGGTGTTATAACATTCGGGTTTATTGACTAATAGACATTACGACTCCTAGCTTTTCTGACACTTGGACACGTGTACCCGTAATGGTGCGAATGGTTATTAGGTACGTGTATTCTTAAATAAACATAATAGACAACTTTCAATTTATGTACCTACGATTAAATTTTGATAAGAAAACATCCTTGAAAACCATATTATAACTCAGGCTATTATTATTTCATACTTATGGCTGTTTTTTTTAGAACATGATAACATGTACCTATTAATCATATAATGTGAATTCTGTCTTTAATCTCAGTAAACAATTTCAATTTGCACTTAGTTGTTTGGTTACAAAGTGACATTTATTAATTACAAGTACCTACAAGCCATCCTGTTATCATCAATATCATCAATCTCATACAGGGTGTTTTTTCAATAACTAGCCATATTGTGCGAAGTGATTTTGTAGGCAAAACTAAACGACTTTTACTATGGGATGGGACCAACTCCGAAATCTCAAAAAAAATTATGGCTGTTTCATACGTTTCGGCCGATCAGACGTCAACGTTTTCTATGGGGAGGCCAATATCTTCTTTGCGATTTCGGAGTTGGTCCTATAGAAAAAGTTGTTGTATGACTTACCTAAACACCTCTCACAATATGTGGACGAGTTTAGTGCAAGGGACCACTTTGTCGATTTACAAGGACCATTTTTTCTTTCACTGATATATATAGGTATTCATATTGCTTAATGTTAGATGGTACTAGTAACTCCAAATCGACAAAGTGGTCCCTTTGTCCGTATAGTGACACATATGGATATTTATTGAAAAACATCCTGTATAATTAACTACGCTTGTTTAAACAATATCTCAAGATTTGTTTGACATAACCTGCACTTAACTAAGCATGTAATTGTCTTATCATTTTATGTATAAAAACGAGAATATCGAGACCATTTCATTACGAGTTCTTTGACTTACAGGTACAGTACAGGTACAAATATATTTTTGACTGTATTTTTAAAGAGTTTGCCAACTTTAGTCATGATTTGAAAAAATATTTTTATTTTATATTTTACGTTATTTATTTCGGAAAGTTTGTTTCTTAGTAGTACGTTCCGGTGATCATAATTATTATTTATATTTCATATTTTTTACCTCTAGAGCCCTTTAAAAAAAATAAAACTAAGTATTGGGTTACACGGGTATAAGATCAATAAATGTGGGCGAGTTTAGTGCAAGGGACCACTTTGTCGATTTACAAGGGCACTTTTTTCTTTCACCAATAGATAGTGTAAATTGTATACTTTTAGGAAGTACTAGTAACTCCATATCTACAAAGTGGTCCCTTTTTCCGTACACTGGTACATATGACCATTTATATGGCAACAGTTCAGTATAGCGTTTGCTGCGTGGCCCCGGCTTTAGAATGGTGCCACCCCGTCTCTTCCCGCGGGTGTCGTAAGAGGCAACTAAGGGATAAGGGAACCTCTGATCCCTACTGCTCGTGAGAACGCATGGCGACGATGCGGTTCGCCACCGATCACGTCTCGTTCTTCACGGGGGCGAGAAGTGGCTCACGGAGAGCCGTTTTGCTGCATTACTCGTAGCAAATGGAAATTCGTGATCTCTGCCTACCCCTTTTGGGATATAGGCGTGATTGTATGTATGTATGTAGTTCAGTATAGTCAAAAAACGTATTTATCTTTATGGTATAATGTCATCTACATAAGTACATTATATACAATGTTTTGCACTTGACTACAAATCGTTTTGGGCATTTCTTGTGAATTATTATTTAATATTTAGCACTTTACTATTATTTAAGGAAACCGCCACAATGACACCTATCATTTAAATTATTGCCAGTGTAAGAAATTAGTTCCCATGAAATTCCGCATCATGGCGCATAGTCGGCTACCTAATGAATCTCCGAAATAATACTCGCAGATTTTCGAATCGCAGCCAACGACTCGCCGAACAACGATTCGCAGAATGGTTTATTCGTAGATGTATCTTTTGGTTGACTAACGTTTGGCAGCTCTAAGGTTCGCAACCGATTCAGTTCGCATCTGTTTCAATTCGCAGAACTATTATTGGTAACAAATCGTTTGTCAGAGTAATCATTTCGATTCCGTAATTTTTAGTAGAGTAATGTTTAGAATTTTACACAATTCGTTTTTTAGGAACCAACTGTAAAAGGCCAAACACGTTCACGGTTCGAATATGGTGCGACACCTACGTGCAAGCGAAGTCTGCACTAAAATCAGATCCCTAAAATATATATATATCGATCGATATTTTATATCGTGATTTCAAGTTTAATATTTTTTTATAAATTAAATAAATTACTAAATTACTCCTAAATAAATTAAAAATACTGGTAACGGCTCAGACAATGGTTCACTCTATATGTATAAATACCCTACTTACTATATGGCTAATGCCGTGAAGGGATGAGCGTTCAACGATATAACGGATGATATGTAGCTATTAGCCATTTCATATCATAAAATGGCGGCTTTTTATGATATGCCTAGGAAACAATACTTATTGATACCAAATTATGATTATTCGAACCGTTTTTCGACTTATGGTTGGTCGGCTTATCGTGTCACTTACAAAACGATCATTCTACGCAATGAAAATCTGCGAATCAATAATCTGCGCACTGACTGGTCCTCGAAAAGATTACTCTGCGTAATGAAATTCTGCCAATCGTGTTTCTACCAAAGAACCCATCTGCGAGTGGTTGTCTGCGAATCGATAATCGGCGAATAATATTTCGGAGAATCAATAGGTCACCGCATAGTCATATCTCATATATTCCTGTTCCTGGCCAGGCTTTACGTACCTCTAGTAAAACTGAACTGTTCTACGTGTTTTTCCTGACCAGGTCATAATGGTTCGCGCAACACTGATTATGTTGGTGGTGACGGTGATGGTCGCCATCGCAAATGTACAGGTACGGTTCTTGACGATTGAGTTATTTTTAATAAGTGTGGCTATTTTTTTTTTCAACCAAGATCAGGAGGATGAATTCCCAATTTGTCGGATTATTTGTTTTTTTTTTTTACTATTATTTTAGCCGTTTTAGGTATATTAACCGATTTTTGCAGTTGACTAAATCGCTATGGATTTTTTTAAAGGTTGAAGTGACAATTGGTTCTATAGTCATCAGGTCAGGATCCATGATCCTTAACTACTTTTTCTGACTTTGTAACTGATCACAATTAATAATTATCATATTATTATGGTATTATTTGATCAAAATTTAATGTTTTTTTTTTCAAATAAAATTAAACGAAGTAAATCATGATCACCCTTAGTTTCGACATATTCGCTGTGTGCATGAGTGTGGCGCCATCTCTTGAGCAGGGGGTCAAAGGGTTTTTTTTTCTTTTTTATTTTGGCATATACTCCTTGAGTCCTTGTGCTTATATAAAATGTTACTGGCTGATTCACTATTCTGACAGTTGATCCTATAGGTGATGTCAAATATTTTGAAATGTGATATTGACAAGAGCCCAATTTCTTGTTACATTGTGCTATATGTAACAAGAAATTGGGCATAGTAGAATGTAAGGATGACAATCTCTTATATGAGAACCGTCTAAAAAGTGTCCAGCGGCGGGAAACAGCAACTAAAAGTTCTAAATCTCTCCACGTAGCGCCATCGTAGCATTCGTAGCGCTAGTATTGCTTTCGTGTATGAACCCGGACTAGCTAAAGCTAAAGTGGCGCCACCAATTCCACGCCTTTTGGTGGACACTTTTGTAACAGAGAGATTGTCATCCTTACCTTCTACCATCCATACATTGTGCGCTGCGATCGTTCACGTCACCCCCACCATGCACTTCGCACATAGCGAATACACTGTATGGAAAACGACAAGACGTCACATTGGTTAGAGCAACCAAAAAATTTTTTCCACTTATCATCTGGAAGATAATTCAATTCAATCAATTTTTTGGTCACAAATAAATATGATTAACATACCTAATTAGGTTCATCTTTCGATTCTGTAGCCTTGATCGCTTGCTACACGACCCCGATTTTAGCCTGTATTATACCATGGACTTAAATATGTAGTAGACTGCCATAGCTTAAGAACTTTTTGAGGCTCCGAGTATTTAGCGCCATCTAGTTCAGAGCCACCTAAACAGAGCCAATATGTACGAGATAAAATCAGCGCCACCTAGTAACGAATAACGTACTAGTAGTACACTAGTCGTTACTAGGTGGCGCTGATTTTATCTCGTACATATTGGCTCTGTTTAGGTGGCTCTGAACTAGATGGCGCTAAATACTCGGAGCCTCAAAAAGTTCTTAGGCTATGGCCGTCTACTATATATTTAAGTCTATGATTATACCCATATATTAGGCGACTATCACACTGGCGCAACCGCATGCGGTGACAGCGCTATACTCACGCAGAGCGCTATCTCACTCGCGCACCGGCGCCGCATGCGGAAACCGCAGCAATGTGAAAGCCGCGTTATAGTGGTTTAAGCATTTTTATAGTAGCTTTGCCATTTGCCCTTGGAAGGTGGAGTAACCTAAATGAAAATATTTGTCTAAATTATAATTATTCTTATCTGCAGGGTTTCTCATATAGACAGTGAGTACTTATAACAGTGTTTAATATAAATCTGACTAAATTCTTAATACCTACTCGTTCTACTATAACGGCCTCGTAGCTCGTAGCCTATATACCGTGTGCAATCTAAGAAGCGGTTTATGACACCTGTCGAAATCGATTTTAGGTTATAAAATTTACTGACATGACAGGCGTCATTCTTAGGTTGCACAAGGTATTGTTGGTAGTGACCCTGCCTATGAAGTAGGAGGGGGAACCCGGGAGGGTTCGAATCCTGGTCAGAGCATTTATTTCTGTGTTTATCACAGATATTTGTACCTGAGTTATGGATGTTTTCTATGTATTTAAGTATTTATCTATATCTATCTAAGTATTATATAGTCGTCGTCGCATAGTAACCACAACACAAGCCTTATAGTGTTAACTGTGGAACTAGGTTGATTTGTGTATTATTTGAACTATTTATGTTATGATTGATGTCGATGGTGGTGATCAGATGATATTTTTTGTCTTATTTTATCGATTTTCAACTGTTTATGTCGATCCAGTTGCAAGTTAAGTGTTAGTAGTTTATTTTTACAAAATTATAAGATGACACAAATATTATTGTGCTAGTTAGGTGCCTTGTATGAAAAACTATCATAAGGCGATTATCACACTGGGGCGCTGCAACCGCATGCGACGACGGTGTGCAAGCGTGACAGCGCTATACACATATGTGTACATATACCCACAGATATGTGCGTCCATGCATGGCGTGAATTGGACCCGGATTTGTCTGCGGAGACATCTGAATGGCGCTAGCCATACAATAGGTACATGGACGGATCTGTTCGCCTTGCATCTCCACCGGACAAATCCGGCGGGCAGATCTGTGCGTGTATTAGCTATTATTATTTTTCCGGATTTCGGAAACTTATTTCTTTTATTTGAGTGCATCTGTTCACCATTTTAGTGTGTGTTATTCTAGATCAGTTTCCTTTTATTTATTTTGCATTTAAATAGATATTATGTAATTCTACTAGGGGTTTAAACAACGCCATCAGCTCCCGTGCGGATCGCATGTAAGTTATAAATCATAATAAGATCTATATTTTAGTTGACAGCGGAACTCTAAAATTTGGACAATATGTTTTAGGACACAATCTTTATTGAAAGACAAAAATGGCCACCTTATGACATCAACCTTATACTAAATACAATTCTTATAATCTGAAGCTATAAAGTGGCTTGGCTGTCAATGGATTTTATCAAATTTATTAATTAACCCGCTTATTCATAAACGTGTTTCAAACCTCATTTAACTAAAACATCGTTTGTCCTTATCTGTCACTTTGACAGTTATTTTTTTTACAAACAGACAAAACATAATATAAAGACTGTATCGTCTGTTATAAATACAACTTACCACTGGCACCAATAGCATAACTGATGTTGAAAAAATATTTTAATACGTGAAAATTACTTGACGTTTCTCACAGAACCGATAACAGTAATTTTTCCTTGCCCATATTGTTACAATAAAAAAATGCGAGGTCTTACGCCACAAAAGTGAAAATCTATTGTGGACAAATGGTGTTCGGTTAAAGGTATTACTTACAGAAAGCTTGCTCAAATGGAAGGTGTTAGTGTAGGAGCCGTCCAAACTGCAATCCGTAAGTACGGTAACGAATATACCTTTAATGACCGACAACGACCAGGTCAAAAACCAGGTCCTTCTAACCCAAAATTGGACCAAAAGATCGTAAAGCAGCATTTATCTCTAACAAAGAGTTGTCTGTGGGAGATATTGCGAAAAAATGGGTACGAGTATGAGGATGGTGCAACGTGCAAAGAAAAGAAACAATTTGAAGGCATTTAAAAAACAGAAACAGCCAAAACGAAGTGAAAAACAAATAGAATCTGTTAAGAAACGAGTCCAAAAGTTGTCCGACTTGGTTTTGTCTAAAAAAGGCACCTGTGTAATAATAGCCGACGAAACCTATGTGAAACTGGACTACAAGTCTTTACCAGGTCCCCAGTATTAGGGTCGCCACACACCTAGCGGTTTTCCTCGCGGAATTACCGGAAGTAGCGGAAATTTGTCTATGGTAGCGGAAATTTGTCTATGGTAGCAGATTTTTTGTATGGAAGCCATAGACAAATTACCGGAAGTAGAGGAAATTCATAGACAAAATGCATAATTTGTCTATGAATTTCCGCTACTTCCGGTAATTCCGCGAGGAAAACCGCTAGGTGTGTGGCGACCCTTATACGGTGCGTGATGGAACAGAGGTTATACAACGTGAAAAATCTATTTGCTTTGAGAAATTCGGCAAGAAAGTTATGGTGTGGCAGGCAATTTGCGAGTGTGGAATGAAGTCGACTGCATTTTTCACTACCTCATCAATGAAAGCCGATATTTACATGAAGAAGTGCCTTCAGAAACGAGTATTGCCAATGATCAAAAAGCATAAGTCTGAAACTATATTTTGGCCCGACTTAGCGTCTTGCTATTACTCAGCTAAGGTGGTAAAATGGTGTAATGACAAAAATGTAATTTTTTTGACCAAAGAATTAAATCCTCCAAATTGTCCAGAACTTCGCCCGATTTAACACTTTTGAGCTATAATGAAGGCTAGATTACGGAAAACAGGCCGTACTGCCGACACAGACCAATAGCTTCGTTTGGATTGGAACAAGGTGGCTCGTACTTTTGACAAAGCTGTTGTCCGATCATTAATGGGCACTATGAGACAAAGAGTCAGGAAACTAGCCAGAAATTAATAATTTGGGGTTTTCTGGCCATGTTTAGGTTTTCTGTATTATTTTGTTTTTAGTTTAGTATGATTTGTATGTTTAAATATAAATCATTTAAAAAGATATAGAACATTTTTCTTGTATTTATAACAAACGATACAGTCTTTAACTAAATGAGGTTTGAAATACGTTTATGAATAAGCGGGTAAGTATTTATATATCCGACGATGATGTAATCTGCGCATCATAAGAGTATTTAGGTAATTCGAATTGAATAATAATTCCTTTTCGTCCATGCAGTTATTGTCAAAATAATGATTGAAAATTATGTGATTTTAATTATATTCTTCAATGATTAACTGGAACTGATTTTTAAGTCAAATAATATGTTTTGCTTATTTTATAGTAATCAACTTGCCGACTTATTATCAAGGGAGGAACAGCGAATACCGATTTACATCCATGACATTGAGTAAGTTTCTGCAGCTTCCTTTTTTACTTATACAAAATTACATATACAAAAAAAAGATAAAACGACTTCAAAAAGGATAAAATTAATCATTATATTATTTATATGCGTAACCATGATATGTTTGAAGTCGGTGCCAAGCCAAATTTGGAAGAGTTAATATGAACGAGGCATTGTGTTCAGTGAACTGTTATTTTTACTATATAACTAATCTAATACGGTATGGATTGCATGTATGTATATATTCGTTTCGACTATGCATTAACTGTTAGGCAAGTACAGAAAGTATAATCATGCGTCTTATGTTTGTTAACACACTGTTCAGACTATTCGTATCTCGAACGAAGCCCGTGATTCGGTTTGAATTATTGATCCTTCTTCATATAAGGTTAAATTGTAAGTATAAAGGAATTCAATGACTAGATAAATTTTCAATACTCAGATACACCCAGTACACCCACCGTGTCAGTAAAAAAGGCACGATATTAAAATTTTCTATGGAAGGCCAATCTAACGCGTCTACATTTTTTTTTCTATTTGCCACCTTTCTCTGATTATTGACAAAGTAGGCACAAGCCTCCTCTCATGCGCGAGAGGCATTTATACTCGGATGTATGCAGGTTTCTTTACGATGTTTTTCTTCGACCCGACCGAATATGTGACCTTCAATAGGTAAATATCTAAATATCGAATGATATTTCGTACTTAAGTACCGACAAACTTGTTGGTACGAGCCGAGGTTTGAACCCGAGGGCTTCAGATTGAAAGTCGGGCGTCCTACCGCTTTTACTCCATATCAAAAATGCTACAATTCTGCATACGATTCTCAGTAAAAATAATCACAATTTTTTTTTTGGATAATTAATCAAAGCGATTTATGAAAACCATCAAAATTGGCATGATAGAGAGGACTCTAAGTTCCATTAAAGTAACAATCATTATTGGCCTAACTATTTGTAAACTAAATTGATTGTTAATGAATATCAGTTATTTTATTTCCATTCCTATTTAACAACAAAAACGGACGCAACGGGTGACCAGAAGGCTGGGGCATACTTTGTCCAACGCATCGGCATTGCTGTCCAGCGCGGCAATGCCGCTAGCCTTCTGGGCACCCTTCCGTATGGCACTGATTTGGAGCCCATTTTTTATTTGTAACTTTTATTTTGTAGGTTTTAGTTTAGTTTAGTATTAGTTTATTTTTAAGATTTGTTAGTTGTAATTTATTTTTAGGTTTAATATTAGTTTTTATTTTATGTAAATGGTTGTAATATTCAATAAAGTATAGTTTAAATAATCATCATTTTACAACAAAAAAAAAATACTTTTTCAGACCCAACCTCCGTGTTCTCTCTGGGCATAAAACCAAGTTAGGAAGTTGGCTTACACTAAATGATAAATAAATGTACTACGACTGGTGACGCAAGTGAAGCTTCTTCTAACTCAAAAAAATCTTGTACGATTATTGAGTTGAGTATACCGAGCGTCACCTGATGTATCAGCATATTAAATTGTTTTATTTTAACTATTAACTCGCCCTGAACTCGTACCGCCATCTGCTGCAACATTGTCGACCATCGTCAACCTTGCTTGGCTTGCAAACTAGGAAAAGTTGCGTATTAACATGCAACTTTGCATGCAATGTTGCAGCACTTGCCAGTACATAGATTTTTACCCCTTAAGTTATATCTCCTATACCTACTTATATTTGCATTGTAAATTCTCAAATGGAGAAGTTGCTGATAAGCAAAGTGTGTTAACCCACATGTTAACGATGCGCTCTTTGGGTATATCTGTAATCTGTACCTAGTTAGCGCCCAGCGCCCTACGCTACGCTCCCTCTCCAAGTCGATATCGTCATTGAGCGTTGCGTTAACCCAGTGCCCCAAGTAGGTAGTTAAAATCTTGTACTACCTTCAGAGCGGTGCCATTAAGTTTGACCGGGGGTGCCATTTATATTTTGTTATGTCACTCTGAACCATTTTTTGCGCTTTCTCCACTGAATTCCTGTAATATGTGTACATTATAATAAGTATTAAGTAAAAGTCTTTCTAGAACAATAGAAACTGTATTTATCCTAATTGACTGAATAAGCTGAGTGAGTGGAGACAAATCATTGAAAATAAATAGATATTTATTTATTTATTTAGGATAACCAACAGATAAAACATCTTACATGCTCTTAAATCTATGTTACAACTGAGTTTGATGCTTATCTAATTATAGGTAACCACAACTTAAGATATTACCTGATATTACTAACGAAATAGGTCAGGCAACGAAAAGGTATAGAGGGAAATACTTCGTATATTTGTTTGGGCTAGTCAGGACTAGGAGGTGAACTCAAAAGTCCCCGGCCGTACCCTTTGAGCAACTTAACACTTTCCGTACCTACCGCAGTTCGCTACGCGCTACGCTCGTATCCGATCCTAGCGTTTTCCCGCTTTGTATCGGAAAGCACCTACGAACAGAGAGCCCGCCTAGTGAGTTCCTGGTCGTGAAAGTTTTAATACATCTACATAAAATGTATCTAGGTAAACCTACTCTCACAACAGGATGATGACAAAAAACAGGTCAACCACAGGCTTCGTCACACAACAACCAAGAGTGCAGAATTAGTTCATATATTAGGATTAGATAAGAATAGCTATTTATTACTGACTATAAGACTCTAATATTATGAAGAAACCATAAAAAATATATTATCATTTATTTAACAAATTTTCAAAATCCATGCATAATCAATTTTGCGAAATCATTATGAGGTGCGTGTATTCATAACTAAACAATAGTATTTTATGCAATAGTTGTATAAGAGGGTTTAAAAAAGGTGAGTGGCGTGTGTAACAATTTGAGGCGAAGCCGAAAATTGTTAATAAAGACGCCATGAGCCTTTTTTGACCTACTTATACAACGTTGCATACATTACTTTTTCTACGACTAGTGATTAAATAAAGCACAAGATTAAACGCAGTTTGCTTTAAGAAATAGCGAGAAGTTGAAAAGTGGTGGCAAATGACAGTTGAGAGAACGTAATAATCATAGACACGGTAATATATATTCTTTCAAATGTCATCAACTTACTTGCTTTAAACGGGTATTAGACATTGCAACCTGCAGGGCCCAATCTGTTGTGTACCCTGCCCTCCTTTAGCTCCCTACGTGCCCTACCTTTAATTACACCTACCAACCTGACAGACTGGGCCCTGCAGGTTGCAATGTCTAATACCGCTTTTTTTCCTTATGTTGGCAGCAATTATTTTAGTTTTGTTATCTGTTGGGTTCACGGGGCACCACTGTTAGCAGTTGCTTTTTATCACATAATAACCCTAGGGTCTTTATGAAGAATAGACAAGATAGACTTTTTTGAAATGTCATAAGACATGCTTTTATATTCGTTGGCGGGAGTATATAATTGACAGATAAAAGTACCGGAGTAGAAAAACATAATAGACAACTTTCAATTTATGTACCTACGGTTAAATTTCGATAAGAAAACATTGTTGAAATCATTATTAGTCCAAGGTTGAAATAGTAGTTTTTAACACAGTTGCTCAAATCTAGTAGTAGTTTATAATGCGAGAAGTTGGATTTCTCGTACTAGCGCGTTTTACTTTTCCAGCCAATCACAGCTCAGGATTCATGATCACCGCCCCGCATCGCACGGCGCGAGTGTTCGGATGAAGTAACCTCAAAGTGACATATTGTCCATTTTTATAATTTTTTCGCTACTTTATTAAAAAACGTCGTTCGATACACGGACGGAATGTCATTCTTCACTCGTCCCGAGTTTTGCCACTCGCCTGCGGCTCGTGACCAAATGTCTCGGAGCTCGTTGAATAATGACATCCTTTCCGACCTAGTATCGAAATGTACTATTATGTAACTGTTACGTAATAGGGGTCCTTAAAACACGAGACATAATAAGATCACACGAGTGTTTTAAGGCCTAATTACGTACAGTTGCATACACTGCTTTATCCACACACATATTATAAACCCTAAATGATGAATGAATGTCTGCTATTGCACGGATTGCACCGCCATCGTCATGGCCAACTCGATTGTGTCAGTTCGGGGGTCGCGTGCCGGCGGTTGGATGGGCGCGTGCCGGCTGTCGGGGAGCAGGCCGGATTTTCATAATGAAATCGAATTTTTGATTATTATTTGATAATAATAACATCGTTACAGATAAGACATTTGTTCTAACTTCTAACAAAACAGTCTATTTTTATGGTGTTCATAACGTGCGGTTTTAAACGCATCATGGAGGGTTTATGATATGGGTGTAGAGTGTAGATAAACTATATTATAAATCAAGTTATTATTATTTCATACTTATGACTGGTTTATTTTTAGAACATGATAACATGTACCTATTAATCATTTATAATGTGAATTTTGTCTTTAATCTCGGTAAACAATTTCAATTTGCACTCAGTGGTTTGGCTACAAAGTGACATATATTAATTACAAGTAAGTACAAGCGATCCTGTTATCATCTATCTCATACAGGGTGTTTTTTCAATAACTAGCCATATTGTGCGAAGTGATTTAGTAGGCCAAACTAAACGACTTTTACCTACTATGGGACCAACTCCGAAATGTCAAAAAAAATTTTAGACTGTCTAAGGAACGGTAGAACTAATACCTACCCTCATATTTAAAGATTTTTACTAATTTACTTAATTTACTTAAATTTTAATAATTTACTAAAATATAGTGTGTGTCCGCAGTACATTCAAAACACCTACTACAAGTTGTTTATTAAATGTCGAAGATGCAACATTGAAATATAATTTCCATGGGGAGGCAAATATCTTTCTTGCGATTTCGGGGTTGGTCCTATAATAAAGTTGTTGTATGACTTACCTAAACGCCTCTCACAATATAGATAGTTATTGAAAAACATCCTGTATAATTAACTACGCTTGTTTAAACAATATCTCAAGATTTGTTTGACATAACCTGCACTTAACTAAGCATGTTATTGTCTTATCATTTTATGTATAAAAACGAGAATATCGAGACCATTTCATAACGAGTTCTTTGACTTACAGGTACAGTACGGGTACACATACTTAGGCAATTTTTTACTGTATTTTTTAAACAGTTTGCCAACTTTAATCATGATTTTAAAAAATATTTTTATTCAATAATTTAAGTTATTTATTGCGGAAAGTTTGTTTCTTTAGTACGTTCCGGTGATCATAATTATTCTTTACATTTCATATTTTTTACCTAGAGCCCTTTAAAAAAAAAATACTAGTATTGTGTTACACGGGTGTAAGATCAATAAATGTCTCCTTACCGGAAAGATGTCAATAAAGGTCAAGTACAGTCACCGGCAATTGTATCTTCCTACGCGAAGGCCGCAAAGACATGTAACACACTCTTATGACCCTACAGATAAAAGCTTATCACTATTTATGCGGCCTTCGTGTAGGAAGATAATATTGCCGGCCACTGTACAATGACCAAGACTTTGGACTTTCTGCAGACCTGATAAAAATCTGTATACAAACTCCAACTTAAACTTCCAATTGCAATGGAAACACTTCAAACTACCGATCCTGCCATCATCATTCAACTCTTGCCTATACCGACACTATGGACAAATAATACAAATACAGTCAAGTCTGACCAGGAATATATGACCTTTGTCAAGGAATATATGGGCGCTATTATTCTCATTTATATGGCAACCGTTGCGTATAGTCAATAAGCATATGGTATTATGTTTTAAGGGCCCAGAAATAAAATGTGAAAATCCGATTAGATATTTTATTTTCAATGACAATAAGAATGACATGTGCCATAGAGTAGTGCGTAGCAGCTACAGGGCTCCCCCTCAAGCGAAGCGTACTGGTCGTCTGATGGGTCGACCTGACCGAGTACAGTTTGCCGGAGGTTCATTAGGATATTCATGGAGATCTAATGTGTAGGCAGGCTTAATGCGGTCTATAGAGACGGCAACAACCCGTCCCGGCAATTGAATTGTACTAAAAATATTCATACCATGTAGTTGGTAGGTAAAGTCTCTTAGTCGAGGAACAGGATAACGGTTAGGTTTTGTAACCGAATTTAACCGCCTGTAATCGCCACAAATCCGTATGTCGCCATTTTTCTTAGGCACGACGTGGAGTGGGCTTGCCCAGGGACTCTTGCTAGGTCGACACAACTGTTGCTCTATCATGTTATCAAATTCCTTTTTGACTGCGAGATACCGGTGTGGAGGTAGCGGCCGCGGACGTGCATGTACAGGAGGTCCACTAGTTTCGATATAGTGCTCGACGTTGTGCTTAGGAGCGTTCTTCACAGAGGATGGTCTTATGACATCAGGGAATTCGCTGAGAATCTGATGATACTTCTGTTCAAGATCAATGCTGCAAATTGTTGGCTGCGACGTCTTACAATTTGGGGTTCTAACAGCAAGGTTGGTGTTTTTATCAATTAAACACCGTCCGGAAAGATCGACAAGCAATTGATGGTGCTTCAGGAAATCGGCTCCGATAATTGGCTTACTGACTGATGCAATAATAAACTTCCATCTAAATAAACGTTTTAGATTAAAATCTAACTCCAAAGTCTTCTCACCAAAGGTGGGTATTATACTGTTGTTGGCTGCGTAAAGATTGAAGGTGGTGGGTTGTCCACGGAAACCTTTAGGCTTAGGAATGACAGATATATTAGCGCCAGTATCAATAAGGAATTTTATTTTGGTGTCTTGATCGGTAACAAACAGGCGGTGTGAAATATCCGTTTGCGCTAGATTCCGCCTCAGCTAACGCAGGAATTAGTTTTCCTTGTTATGGTTTTTCTTAAAGTTACAAGGGATTGTGCATTTGTACGCAGAGTTTCCAAAACGCCGGTGATAAAAGCAAATGCCACTCGACGAGTATTCGTGGTTTTGAATATTGGTGGCAGTGCGAGAATATGGACGAGTAAAACGTGGGGCGTTGAATTGCGCACTTGAGTTACGGCGGTATTGTTTTTGTTGTATTTTGATCTCTGCAACTTCACGAACAAGATGGTCCAGTTTGTCTTCTAGTGTTTTCGGTGGAGAAGAGGTTTGAGTGACATCTGTTGAAGTAGATGGCTGCGCCGAAATTGCGGATACCTCTTTGCGTGTTTGTTCCATAAATTTGTCTGCCATCAGTGCTATGTCGTTAAGGTTTATATCTTTCATAATAGTATCACTCGTGGCTACAACAGATCGAACAGATAAGGGGAGGTGATTAGACCACAGGATGCGAAGAGCTGTTTCGGAAACGTTATTGCCAGCTAGGGTTTTCATTCGACGGAGTAACTGAGATGGTTTTAGGTCACCGAGCTCCATTTCTGCCAAAAGTCGCTGCAGTCTACGTTCTTTAGAGTCCTCGTAGACGGCAATCAATCGGTTTTTTAACCTTTTCGACGCCATGTCAAACGCAAAAGCTACCACTCAGACGCCACGCCATCGAAATGTCAAAACTGAAATTATACTTTATGCGTGTGCATGGAGGTCTATTTTGCTCTGTGGTCAGTGACCGATATATCGGTCTTTGGCGTAGGACCTGCGGTGCCGATATATACGTCTTTGGCGTGGAAAAGGTTAATGTTTGGAATTTGTTGGTTTCGGGTGGTTCTAACAAAATATCGCTTACTTCGTCCAGATCCTGACGTTCTAATTTTGCTATTGCGAGTTCATACATTGCTTTCTTGAGAGGGTTAACGATTGATTCGAATTGTACAAACCAAAGGCGTATTTGCTCGCGCCATATTGGTGGAATACGAATGTTTGTTGCGATACCTAAGAGCTCTTGAATTTGGCTCGAAACTGCAGGTTCGAACTTTTCGGTTGATTCATTGTCTGAAGACATGTTTTTCTAAGGCTGGGTGCTGCTCTGAATGCGGGGTCACCACTTGATGATCTTGATTTGTTTACCTGTCAGCTCTGATGTTAATTTGTAATTGTTACGTAGCGAAAGAGTTTCATTCCCCGAACGTTCGATATTTCAAGCAGTTTATTACATACATTATTCTCAATGTTTTGCACTTGACTACGAATAGTTTTGGGCATTTCTTGTGAATTATTATTTAATATTTAGCACTTTACTATTATTTAAGGAAACCGCCACAATGACACCTATCATTTAAATTATTGCCAGTGTAAGAAATTAGTTCCCATGAAATTCCGCAACATGGTCAAATCTCATATATTCATGTTCCTGGACAGGCTTTAAATACCGGCCTCTAAGGTAGAATTCATAAATCCGCGGACTGATTTGACAGCTCTTTTCATACATTTGACAATCGCTTTGTATGCCAGGAGCTGTCAAATCAGTCCGTGGAATTGTGGATTTTACCTTAGTAAAACTGAACTGTTCCACATAATTTTCCTGACCAGGTCATAATGGTTCGCGCAACGCTGATTATTGGTGGTGACGGTGATGGTCGCCATCGCAAATGTACAGGTACGTTTCTTGACGATTGAGTATACAAACATTTTGTAATAAAATGTGGCTACATTTTTACAACCGACTTCAAGTTATCGATGGAGGTTGATTTACCCAATTTATCGGAATCATGTTGTTGTTTTTTTAATATCATTTTAGCCATTTTAGGTATATTTTTAAATACAGGAGGTTCAGGTGCAGGGTGAAATTTGCGTCGGATCCTTAACCACTTTTCCTGACTTTGTAACTGATCAATATGATATGTATTTGATCATAATAGAATGTTTGTTTGAATAAAATTATTCTTAAACGAAGTAAATCGTGATCCGGTTATTAGTTTTCATTACATTGATAAGAGCGACAAAAATATTTTTCTACTTATTATCTGAAAGATAATTATCAGTTTTGGTCACAAGTAAATATGATTAACTTATATAACATATTCTGTATCATGCCTTGATCGCTTGCTAACTACACCGATTTTACCCTGTATTATACCCATATATCACACTGGCGCCGCAACCGCATGCGCCAACGGTGTACAAGCGGGACAGCGCTATACATATTGCAGAGCGCTATCTCGCTCGCGCACCGGCGCCGCATGCGGAAACCGCAGCAGTGTGAAAGACTTATAGTGGTCTGAGCGTTTTTATTGTAGCTTGGCCTCGGAAAGGTGGAGTAGCCTATATGAAAATCTTTTATCTCTAAATTATTTTTATCGACAGGGTTTCCACATCCCAAAGTCCCGTCCAAGTGGCGAGTGAGTACTTATAACAGTTTTTTAATATAAATCTGGCGAAATTATTAATACCTAACCTGGGGGCACGGCAGTGCCCCCGCCAAGTCGAGCGCGAAGCAAACACTGCCGTACCATCCTTTACTGGAACCATTTCGCCGCATTTTCAGGCCCCTATTTGAGAACCTCTGGATAAGACTAGAACGCAGAAATTTTCGTCATCCAGTAAGCTATAATCACATACCTAAAATCCAAAATTTCAAGTCTGTAGGTCATTTAGTTCCGAAGTTAAGCGAAAGCAAAGTTTCGCATTTATGAAACTCACTCACTCACTCACTCACTCACTCATGATCATCAAAATAGAACTAGTACTTCCCATATACTCAGAGAGCTGAAATTTGGTACAGAGTTATGGTTTAATGGCCACATAAAGGGAAAACTATAAAAACTAGAATAATCGAAGATCTGGAGTACCTGGTGACCCTCATTAGAAAACACAAGAGCCAAACCAAACTATTAGAGATCGACATATACCGCCTTTACAAAAAATATTCAATTTGGTGGGCCGCTTCATTTGATGTCAAAAATCGAAGGTCTGAAGTATGTGATGAAGAACCGTCAGCTGGTCTCAGCTGTATTAGAGATATGGTAGTGCCCCCTTCTACTACTGATACATAAAAAAATCGACTGTCATTGAAAAAATCCAGCGTATAGTGGGACAAATCTTTGACTGAGGAGCCGAGCGTAGCGAGGCCACGAACGTCTCCGTTTTAACTCACAAGGAGAGGCTGCGCGCAACTACACACACAAAGGAAACCATAGGAGTTTTTCTGCAACTTTTAACCGCAAGCGTGGCTGCACCTCGCGGCAGAGGTCCGAATTGTACGCGCGTATTATGGTCCAAACTGGGCTTGCAGCAAGTCTCGCTCCGTTTTCGCCAGGCTACGTTTAGTCTAATCAAGATAGAATACCCATTGGCCTATAGGGGCCTGCACGCTGTTGTATCATAGAAGACAATTGGATTGGACATCCTGGAACCTACTGACTTCTCGGCTTAGTGTGTATTATTTTCATTTAAGTATTTTTTTTTAAAGTAATTTTGTAAAAAGTGGAAATAATTTTATTTTAAAGATTCAAAATTATTTTCGTGTGTTTTTTTTGTGTAAATTTACAACATTGGATTTATTTTTATTCTTTGCCTTGGAATGTACTGTTTTTTTTTTTTAAATATGAAATTGTCGTTTTTTCTTCTTTCTTGTAACTTTTGAATCATTATTTTTGTTGTGTATAATAATTATGAAGTACGTTATTTGCTGTATCTGGCTGGTTATGTATTAATTCCGTATTCCGACTCAAGGTTTTTTTTTCTGGATTTATTGTATTTTAGATTAATAATTATAAATGTTGAACTCCCCGGCATTGGCAGCCCAAACTGACAGCCAAATGAACAGCCAATCCCCCCTTGAACTCGTGCAGTGCCCGTATTGTCAAGAACCAAAGTTTTTTAAAGGACAGCGGGGCCTGCAAATTCATGTAGGCAAGGCGCATAAATCTACGAATAGCCAATTGCTTTCGCAACCACAGCTTCCTGTTAACTTATTGGGTGTCCCTGCCTTTCACCAGTCACCGATCTCAAGTACCCCTCTTCACGTCCCTGTTCCTAACCATCAGTCACCGATCCCGAGTACCTCTCATGGCGTCCCTATCAATGTACAGCCGCCGATCCCTTGTCCCCGTCATCACGCCCCTGTTTCTCATCATCAGTCACTAGTTCCTGATACGTCTCCTCATTCCCCGGTTCCTCTTTCTACCATACTTAGTAACCATAAGAAAGCATTTCCTGTCGTGAAACGAATTCCAAGGGGCGCGAGGTATACCGTCGCGACAAGCCTATCGAGGATCATTGATGACTGTGTCAATAAGAACTCGCCATCTAGTTGGGAAAGTTTGCTCTTATTCGCTTTTAATACCTTACATGTGACTAAAAAAGACCCCCGCCGTTCTCTCACTTCCAAGATTAAATTAAATTGTACTCGTTCAGATAATCTTGACGTATCGCGAGACAGTGCTGACCACAGGTCAAAGCCACGGAATATTTTCAAAGTGGTCGAGGTTAAGGTCAACGATGGCGACCTCAAAGGTGCTGCGCAAATTCTATTCTCGAGCGACACGTCAGCTCCTGACACACCTGAAACACTTGCATCTTTACAGGCTAAGCACCCACCAGCGCCCTCCACGCTTAACTACCCTGATTCGCCAAACCCTGCCCAGCCTTGCTTGCAGGTTACTGCGGATGCGGTCATGGCCGCAATCATGTCGTTCAAAAGTGGTTCAGCGGGGGGTCTGGACGGTTTAACGCCCCAGCACCTAAAGGATCTCCTGGTGGGTGCTCCGGGTGGTAGAAACGATGATTTGCTCGCAAGTATCACTCGCCTTGTGAACCTTATGCTGGCAGGCAAGGTCGATGCTCAGGTTGTCCCTACTCTGTATGGTGCGAATCTCTGCGCGTTGCGGAAAAAGGATGGCGGCATTCGTCCTATTGCCATAGGTTCCACTTTCAGGAGACTTACATCCAAGGTTTGCTGCAGGAGCATTGTCCAGGATTTGGAGCCCATTTTTCAGCCAACCCAGCTAGGATTCGGTTCTAAGGATGGATGTGAAGCGGCCGTTCACGCCTGTCGTACTTTTCTGCTTAATGGTAGGGATCAGGTGCTTGTTAAGGTTGACGTCCGGAATGCCTTTAACGCAGTGAGTCGCGAGGCGGTGTTGAGGGAGGCTCAGAAAAATATACCTGGTTTATACTCTTATCTGTGGCAATGTTACAGCCAGCCATCAAACCTAATGTACAGGGAACATAACATTCAATCTGAGGTCGGTTGCCAGCAGGGTGACCCACTCGGGCCTGCCATTTTTAGTCTGGCGATACACCCCATTATTTCAGCACTTCACTGTAAATTTAACGTTTGGTACCTGGACGATGGTAGCCTCGGAGGTGAAGCGAGCTCGGTACTGGACGATTTGGTATCTCTTACCTCTAAGTTCAGTGAGATAGGCCTCGAATTAAATACGAGTAAGTGCGAGCTGTTCGTTGGCCCTGACTGTGAAAATAGATCCCAAATTATAAACGACTTTGAAAATGTCTGTCCAGGTATAAAACTGGTGAGTGCGAGTTCGCTTCATCTTCTTGGAGCCCCGGTTTTGGAGGAGTCAATTCCTGATTTCATTGAAAATCAAATTCAGCGTTTCTCCCAGCATTCAGAGTGCTTACTTAAAATCTCCTCTCACATTGCGTTTTTTATTCTGCGATTTTGCCTTTTAGTCCCAAAGTTTACGTATGCCCTGCGATGTAGTCCCTTTTGGAAGTTTCCCCAATTGTGTGAGAGAGTTGATGGCGTAATTCACATCCATATCCAGAGGATACTTAACATCACAGTTGGGGAGAGACAATTCGTGCAGGCTACATTGCCTGTCCGGTTTGGGGGCCTGGGAGTAAGACGTGTCTCCAGTGTAGCGCTTCCAGCTTTTTTGTCGTCCGTGCACAGTACGCTGTCCCTCATTGGTAAGATCCTTTTGCCATCACTTCGTGATTTTGAGGTAGCTTACTTGCCGGAGGCTATTAATGAGTGGAGTGTGGCCTGCCCGGACAGGGAATTGCCGTCTAGGAGGGAGGTGCAGAGGATGTGGGATGAGCCTCTTTGTCGGCAGGTACAAGCTGGGCTCCTGAACTCTGCCACCTCCGCAGTGGAGAAAGCACGTCTGCTAGCCTCGTCTGAGTTAGAGTCAGGTTTCTGGTTGCAGGCTTACCCCTCTAGCAGCTGTGCCACCCTGTTAGACGACAATTCGCTACGGTTGGCTGTCGGCCTTCGTTTGGGTGCTGGAATAGTGGTGCCCCACCGTTGCCTTTGCGGTGCTGAGGTGGACAGTTTAGGCTACCATGGCCTCTCCTGCCGTAAGAGCGCAGGTAGATTCTCTCGCCACGCTAGTCTCAATGACGTCATCCGTCGGGCTTTTGTCAGCGTTGGTGTGCCAGCGGCATTGGAGCCACCCGGTCTGTTGAGGGATGATGGCAAAAGACCCGATGGGATGACGTTAATACCCTGGCAATCAGGTAGGCCGCTTATCTGGGATGCCACGTGCGTGGATACCCTGGCTCCGTCCCATTTATCTGCTACGTCTGTTCAGGCTGGCGGAGCGGCGGTTGCGGCAGAGGCCTTAAAACGGCGCAAGTATGTTGGCCTTTTGGGCAACAACGACTTTGTGGCTTTCGCTGTGGAGACCCTTGGTCCGTGGAGTCCGAATGCCCATAAACTCTTTAAGGAATTGAAGAGGAGACTTTTAGATTCCTCAGGTGATCGCAGGGCTGATGGCTCTTTCCTCGGTCAACGGATTGGCATTGCCATACAACGGGGGAATGTGGCTAGCATAATGGGCACCTTGCCTCAGGGGGCTGATTTGGGGGATAATTGGGGTCCTGGGGGCTAATTGTTGTGTGTAATTTTTAAACATGTGTGTTGTCTTTGACTTTGTATTTATATTTTAGTTTAAATTTATTTCGATGTACTACATATATATTCACGTTTAAAATTTTAAAAAAAGGACTGGGCTATAAAAATAGCACATGTTACATAAACATGAATGTAGGCTATATATCGTATGTAAGCACATATTTAGTCCCTTAAATGTTCATAATTATCACGTTTAAAAAATAGAAAAAATAGAAAAAGGCTTTAGCGTGTTGGTAGGATCTTTTATATATTTGGAGTACGGCGCGGAGCCTCCAGTACTATGACTGTACTATGCCCATACAAAGTTTATTCTTGAAGTAACTTTTTTATGGTAAGTCGAAAACAAAAAAGAAATATCATAAAATTCATAAATACAGGAACAAAATAGGTACGAAATCTTTGTTTAAAGATGGTTTCGATGTAACGCCTACAATTATATGATTTATTTCTAGGCATTACACAGGAGGGGGCCCTCGGGTCTTTTCAGGCCCTGTCGAAGGGGTCCTAAAATAGCACAAGGCCATACAAGAAATTATAGCAATAGTAGTAATACAAATAATTATTAAATAATACTTTATTGTAGGTACAACAAAAAAAATACGACAGGAAGAATACACAATATTTGTACATAGGTTCACGGAAAAAATTGTGTGATAGCAAAGTACCAATTTGGCTCGGTTAATATATTTTCGGTTGCATACAACCAAGACATATTTAAAACACGGAACAAAGCTTTGTTAATGACAAACAAGCAATTATTGCTAAATATTCTTGGTTATTTTTACCAATCACTCATTTAAATCCAAATAAGTGTCCTAGTAAATATAACCCTTACCTGATTCTCTTATTTATTTTTAACTAATTTAATGGTGTACTTTCACATACGTACGTTAGCCAAGTTGACTTCTATGATTTTAGCAACGAACTTTGCAGGCTCCATGCGAAGCGAGTCACTCGGTTGTAAATAGCAAAAACTTATTTATTTCTAGCTGTTTCATTTTCTCCGTGTTGACTGGAAGAGCTTTGAGCAGTTTGATGTAGTGATGCTTTCTTTATTTAGCTTTAAGTATATGAAAGATGGAGAGAAGTAATTGCAATACGACGAGTAAGTACCTACCTTAACTTGTCTTAGGAGTTAAACGCCATGTGGGAAGTTTGTTATGGTGATCATTGTACAGTCAGCGTCATATAATATCGCATCAGCTAGAGTAGCCAAATAGTTCGTCACACCATACAAAATACATGGTGTGACGAACTATTTGATCGCTTTGGTGGTTACAATATATTTGACGGTGACTGTATCTACCGATGATTGTCTCTATGAACGGTCTCATCACGAAACCTCGTCCTGGACCTTAGAATACTTCCCCTACGGATTTGTTGTGGTTGGACCGAGGGTCACATACAGAATATGGTAATCCTGGACACAGCGCGTATATACCGGCATTACACTTGCCTAAATCGGGCCCTTAGGCCCTGGGTTTTCTGACCACCCGTCGCCATACCCGTTGCCATACCCCATACAAACATCCGATCGAATCCGATGTTTTGTATGGCGTCGGTCGCCGGCCGCCGGCGACGGGTGGTCAGAAAACCCAAGGCCTAACGACACGGACGCTGCAATACGCTCTAGACACGTTTGGAGATATTGCTTAACGCGTCTAGCGTATTGAAGCGTTAGGGCTCGATGTAGGCAGGTGTAATACCGGCATTAGTCCAACGCCTCCGACGGTTCCTACCTCTGCGGCCCTGATCACCTCCGGCTTGCTAGATTCCTTTAGGTTTTCAAACTGTTTATATGTACAGTCAGCAGCAGAAGTAGCTAAGCGGTCACCCACTTAGCAAGATGTTCAAAATGACCTACACATGCTCTCTTATGTTCTAAATGAAGTCGTATCAAGTATAATTTTGAAGACCTCACCTGCTTAGCTACTTCTGCTACTGACTGTACATATTTTGTATATTATGATTTATGATTTATATTATACTATATGTGTAGTGTAACCAAAGATATCAAATGAATAAAGAGTCTTATGTTTATCCATTATGGTTGGTGTATTGTGTTTTACATGAGAGAAAACGTATATTAAACCAGATGATGTTTTGTTTCTATCACACGCATTTTAATGTGTGTTTAGGTTTAAAACTATTTTTTAGTTAGGCTGCCCAACTTGGGCACAGCACAACACACACTTAGCGGAATTCATCCCGGAATTCAAAACAGAAATAACTTACCGTTATTATAGAGGAAGGACTTGATCCTGTCAACCTGACCATCAGGATGGTTGGCCACTTTATTTTCAATATTTCTCGATTTTTAGCGAGGTAAAAATTATTTCATGTAAGGTACAAAATACTATAAAATGAGTACTAAAACTTGGAGTTACTATCCTGACCCTCACCATTATCTCCGTCTCTATCGCACTTGCAAATTCGAGCAAAAGAGACGGAAATAACGAAGTTTTTATTTCCGAGATTCACGGTAAGCCCTGTGATGGCAAACCACGTACAATTGAAAGTCATTACCTCTATTGGGTAGAGAAGGTGATAATAGTATTTTACACAATAGTGATATAATGAAAAGCTTTTCATTCGAGTACCGTGTTTCAGCCACGAAGCTTGATGAGTGGCCTAAGTAAGGTACGAGATTGAAAAGCTTAATTATGTCACTATTATATACGTTTATGCACGAGTGCTTAAAATAGGCAAGCCGGTAAGGATTGAGTTCGACGAATGACCTGCTGCCTCTATACAATTTAGTAACTTTAATCTCAGGCAGGCAGGCCCCGGCGACAGTGTTATTATAATAACACTGTTGCCAGTGTATGAAAATCCCTAAGTACATCCTTTAGCAAGCATCTTAAGCATCGTAGGTATATGTTTTGAATATACCTGTCAGTCATCTTATTGGCAAATTAGAATGCAGGGGTAGAAAAAGATTTTTAAATTTAAAAATTCGTTCACGGTAAGCACTGTAGTGTTATATTCTCTTTGTAAGCACTCTGGTTGAAATATTTGACAATAAAACAATAGTAATTATGCTGATTCCCCAGCGACACCTCCGTGCGTTCGTTTCGCAATGTCATAACATAGGGCAGGTTTAATCCAAGAGAATCCAGATTCCCATTTTTTTTTGTTTTCGACCAGATCTTCGGACACGACTTGGGCTGTTAGGTACAATATCGCCGTATCCACTGTGAAAAGAAAACATTTGTGAATAAATCTGAATGGACATAACGTGAATTAACGTTCCGCTGTCAAAGCGCTGTCAAACTGTAATAGATTATATCATTTTTTTTTATTTTCTGTAGTCATTTAGCGTTTCATAAAAGATACAACTATTTAGGCATTTTTACACGACTGCCCATAAAAAGGAGTGTATTGTTTTTAACAAAATGTTTCAATTGACATTTTGTGACCACCTCGCACAATGAAGTGCCGGCATCTTTATGATTGCCGCTCACGACACGACTGGATCGCCGTTGGTGTCACAATCCTGTTTTTACACCGACAAAGTCCCATTTGGCCCCGTCTTTACGAAGTAAGGCTCAAAACACACCTAGCGGAATGAAGGCAGTAATGTATGGAGGCCATACACAATTTTAAGCTACCATTCCGCTAGATATGATTTGAGCTTAAGTAGGCCCTCAGACCAGACGGTTCAACCATTTAATGGCCGAAAATCGACAAAACATTGGCCCTGTCTCTATCGCTCTTGCATATATGAAAGAGAGTGATGCAAATAGACGATTCGATGAACGAAGTGGTTCGCGGTTATAGGCCTGGTTCGTGGAGTCGGAGGATATTGGTCGTGTCGCTATCTATCGTCGACTGTCGGTTGTCCGGTCTATTGTATCGTCGTGTCTAATTTTGAATTTAAAAGTCAGTCGTTCCAGAAGAGTACGTCGGTCGGCCAGTCGGTCAGTCGATGTCTCGTCAGCAAGGAGGTCGGAAGCCCCGACATTCCCGAGTCCCGACAATGGTCAAGCATCGATAATGTAGGAAAGAGAAAATTCTATACGTAGTACTATTTAATATTTTCTTTTTGTGAAGTTGTAAATACTTACGTGATTATTTTAGTTTATCGAACGAGCGGGAGCGTAAGCGAAGCGAGTTCTTACAAACAACTTCTGGCCACTGGGAGGTCTCGGCATTTCGATGGCTTTTTGATTTTGAAAGTTTGTTCAACGATAACTTTAGTAACGCTTTTCTGATCTTTATGAAATTAGTTGGAATTGTAACAGAGATACACAAAAATTTGAACCTTCGTTTATCGATCGATCAAGGGGTCATGGAGCTAGAAGGTCTTGTTATATTGGTCATCTCGTTTGCAAGGGAATCGCGAGTTCTCAGTTCGAGGCGGACTACGAGTTATCTACTAAATATAATTATTTATGTGAACGTCAATTATGTGTCTTTGATGGCTACATGAGTCCCGGACCCCGGACCTCACATGGAGAATAGTTATATGATCGAAACTGACCTAAGGTCAACTTGGCGAAGACCATCAGTCGGCGAGAATTGGATAGCAAGCAATTACAGCAAATTCTGCATAGCCTTTTTTACAAGATGGTAAAACTGTTCCAGAACAGTTCTATAACAGTTTTACCATTGTGTAAAAAAAAGCTATGAAGAATTTACTGTAATTGCTTGCTATCCGATCTTCGCCCAGTTGACCTACTTGAATAATATAAAACTGACCTGCTTAAAAAATATGACTTACGTACCCACAACAAATGGATCTTTAAATTTTTATGGATAAATAATCCGGATAAACTTACTATACACTATTGGAACGGGGTGTATGGTCCTGCCCTTTTGATAACAAGTCGACTACCCGGTGTGGCCTGTGAAACGAGAAAGCAGACTGTAGGTATAGGGGTTGGTTGGAAATCTACTAGTATAGTTTACTGGTCATTTTATATCAAAATATTCTATACTCAAACTAAAAGTCAATGTAAATAAAAAAAATCATAATTCCAAATCAGGCCTACGGCCTTAATGTCACGCGCGCTTGTTCCTTAACCCTTTGACCGCCAAAGCCGTAATATCACAAGCACGGAAAGTCGTGCCGTCAGCGCTAGGACGTGATAACACGTCCAAAATATAACCAGTTTGCCTGGCGCTAAGGACTCGGTTTATCCGTCCGATACTTGGCGTTCAAAAACTTAAAATAAAATCTATATAAATACATGAAGACCTCAAGTTTACCCCTGCGTTTTCTGAGCTACCCCACACTATCACAATACTATACATTTTACTTAACAAGACGCTCCAGTTAATTATACCTATACTAAACTAAAATATATATAACTAGCTGTACCCGCGCGGCTTCGCCCGCGTGCATTGCAGTAGGCTCTGTCACTTTTCGTTACACTCATCCCTCAACAGTCCACTGCTAAATGCTTTCTCCATATCAAATTTCATAAAGTCAGTTATAACTTCGACATCCCAAAAGATCGACCGAAAGCGTCTGCGGCAGAGAACCATGTGAGCGGGAAGATCTGAAGAGCTAAAAGCAGAACTCTCTCTGTAGAGTCGAACGTCCGAAGCATCTCAGTAGAAAATGCAGCAGGAGGTCAGAGATCGAACACAAATTAATGACTAAGTCTTAAAAGTAAACCGGAGGGCGAAAAGACCAATGTAAGGAGATATCGAACACAACTTGATGTTAAAGTGTACGCGAAATGGCCCCCGAGCCGCCCTTCACATAGTTAATTCTATCAAAACTGTTATTGCTTCCGTCTTAAATATGCAACTTAATCATTTTTGGTATTAATAGTGGTCAACTCTATCTACATCTTAAATATTCAACCTTACCATTTTTTGGTAAAAATAGCAATGGTACGGTGTGTTTATCTTTTTGCGTGGGCTCCACCCCCCGAGCCGCCTTTTACCGCCTGCCACGTGCAAATCTATGTCAAACTCTTGCTCCCATCTTGAACTTTCAACCTTACCATAGCAATTTTTGGTATCATAAGCAATAGAACGGGGTTTTTTTATGCGGGGAGCTCCCGCCGCCTCTCCGCCCCCTGAGCCTCCCTTTCTTTGGCGCCCGTCACAACTCTTTTTCTTGGTAAACTTTATCAAAACTCTTTTTCTCCCATCTCAAATGTTCGACGTAACAATTTTTGGTATAATAAGCAGTAGTACGGTGTGTTTTTTCTTTATGCGGGGGGCTCCGCCCCCCGAGCCCCCCTTTTCTTACCGCCCATCACGTGGTTACCTCTATCAAAACTCTTCTTCTCCCATTTTAAATGTTAAACGTAACTATTTTTGGTATAATTATCTATAGTATGGTGTGTTTTTTTTCTTTTTGCGGAGGGCTCCGCCTCCCGAGATCCCCTTTCTTTTACAGCCCATCGCGCGGTAAACTCTATCAAAACTTTTCTTCTCCCATCTCAAATGTTCAACGTAACAATTTTTGGTATAATTATCTATAGTATGGTGTGTTTATTTCTTTTTGCGGGGGGCTCCACCCCCCAATCCCCCCTTTTTTGCAGCCCATCGCGCGGTAAACTCTATCAAAAATCTTTTTCTCCTATCTCAGATGTTCGACGTAACAATTTTTGGTATAATAATCAGTAGTACGGTGTGCTTTTTCTTTATGCGGGGGGCTTCGCCCCCCGAGCCCCCCTTTTTTCCCCGCCCATCACGTGATTGACTCTATCAAAACTCTTCTTTTCCCATGTCAAATGTTAAACTTAACAATGTTTGGTATAATTATCTATAGTATGGTGTATTTTTTTGCAGACCATCGCGCGGTAAACTCTATCAAAAATCTTTTTCTCCTATCTCAAATGTTCGACGTAACAATTTTTGGTATAATAAACAGTACTATGGTGTGTTTTTTCTTTATGCGGGGGGCTCCGCCCCCGAGCCCCCCTTTTTTCCCCGCCCATCACGTGATTGACTCTATCAAAACTCTTAATCTCCCATCTTAAATGTTAAACGTAACTATTTTTGGTATAATTATCTATAGTATGGTGTGTTTTTTTCTTTTTGCGGAGGGCTCCGCCTCCCGAGACCCCCTTTCTTTTACAGCCCATCGCGCGGTAAACTCTATCAAAACTTTTCTTCTCCCATCTCAAATGTTCAACGTAACAGTTTTTGGTATAATTATCTATAGTATGGTGTGTTTATTTCTTTTTGCGGGGGGCTCCACCCCCCAATCCCCCCCATTTTTGCAGCCCATCGCGCGGTAAACTCTATCAAAAATCTTTTTCTCCTATCTCAGATGTTCGACGTAACAATTTTTGGTATAATTATCTATAGTATGGTGTATTTTCTTCTTTTTGCGGGGGGCTCCGCCCCCCGAGCCCCCCTTTTATTGGGGACCATCGCGCGGTGAACCCTATCAAAAATCTTTTTCTCCTATATCAAATGTTCGACGTAACAATTTTTGGTATAATAAACAGTACTACGGTGTGTTTTTTCTTTATGCGAGCCCCCCTTTTCTTCTCGCCCATCACGTGGTTACGTCTATCAAAACTCTTCTTCTCCCATCTTAAATGTTCAACGTAACTATTTTTGGTATAATTATCTATAGTATGGTGTTTTTTTATTTTTGCGGGGGGCTGCGCCCCCCGAGCCCCCCTTCTTTTACGGCCCATCGCGCGGTAAACTCTATCAAAAATCTTTTTCTCTTATCTCAAATGTTCGGCGTAGCAATTTTTGGTATAAAAAGCAGTACTACGGTGTATTTTTTCTTAATGGGGGGGCCTCCGCCCCCCGAGCCCCCCTTTTTTCCCCGCCCATCACGTGGTTGACTCTATCAAAACTCTTATTCTCCCATCTTAAATGTTCAACGTAACTATTTTTGGTATAATTATCTATAATATGGTGTATTTTTTTCTTTTTGCGGGGGGCTCCGCCCCCCGAGCCGCCCTCTTTTTTCAGCCCATCGCGCGGTAAACTCTATCAAAAATCTTTTTCTCCTATCTCAAATGTTCGACGTAACAATTTTTGGTATAATAAGCAGTACTATGGTGTATTTTTTCTTTATGCGGGGGGCTCCGCCGAGCCCCCCTTTTTTCCCCGCCCATCACGTGATTGACTCTATCAAAACTCTTATTCTCCCATCTTAAATGTTCAACGTAACTATTTTTGGTATAATTATTTATAGTATGGTGTATTTTTTTCTTTTTGCGGGGGGCTCCGCCCCTATAGCCCCCCTTTTTTCCCGCCCGTCACGTGGTTAACTCTATCAAAACTTTTCTTCTCCCATCTCAAATGTTCAACGTAACAATTTTTGGTATAATTATCTATAGTATGGTGTGTTTATTTCTTTTTGCGGGGGGCTCTACCCCCCCAATCCCCCCTTTTTTTGCAGCCCACTATCAGTAAACTCTATCAAAAATCTTTTTCTCCTATCTCAGATGTTCGACGTAACAATTTTTGGTATAATTATCTATAGTATGGTGTATTTTCTTCTTTTTGCGGCCCATCGCGCGATGAACCCTATCAAAAATCTTTTTCTCTTGTATCAAATGTTCGACGTAACCATTTTTGGTATAATAAACAGTACTACGGTGTGTTTCTTCTTTATGCGGGGGGCTCCGCCCCCCGATCCCCCCTTTTCTTCCCGCCCATCACGTGGTTACGTCTATCAAAACTCTTCTTCTCCCATCTTAAATGTTCAACGTTACTATTTTTGGTATAATTATCTATACTATGGTGTTTTTTTCTTTTTGCGGGGGGCTCCGCCCCCCGAGCCCCCCTCTTATTTCAGCCCATCGCGCGGTAAACTCTATCAAAAATCTTTTTCTCCTATCTCAAATGTTCGACGTAACAATTTTTGGTATAATAAGCAGTACTACGGTGTATTTTTCTTAATGCGGGGGGCTCTGCCCCCGAGCCCCCCTTTTTTCCCCGCCCATCATGTGGTTGACTCTATCAAAACTCTTATTCTCCCATCTTAAATGTTTAACGTAACTATTTTCGGTATAATTATCTATAGTATGGTGTATTTTTTTTTGCGGGGGGCTCCGCCCCCCGAGTCCCCCTTTTTTTACAACCTATGGCGCGGTAAACTCTATCAAAATTATTTTTCTCCTATCTCAAATGTTCGACGTAACAATTTTTGGTATAATAAGCAGTACTACGGTGTGTTTTTCTTAATGCGGGGGGCTCCGCCCCCCGAGCCCCCCTTTTTTCCCCGCCCATCACGTGGTTGACTCTATCAAAACTCTTCTTCTCCCATCTTAAATGTTCAACGTAACTATTTTTGGTATAATTATCTATAGTATGGGGTTTTTTCTTTGAGCCCTCCTTTTTTTTACAGCCCATCGCGCAGTAAACTCTATCAAAATTCTTTTTCTCCTATCTCAAATGTTCGACCTAACAATTTTTGGTATAATAAGGAGTAGTAAGGTGTGTTTTGTAGTGGTAGGTGATCGAGTAATTTTCCGATGAAATGAAACTTATACAAATTCGTATCCGCAGCAGTCAGTCGCCTTTTCAAACATAAACATCAGTGTTTTTATAGGCGTTGCTAAGCAACCGCGTGCTGGCGCGTCAGGCCTAAACAGAAAGAAGGAAAAAGAGGTAAAGGCTTAGGTTCCCATTATACTCATAGCATAGATAGTACCTACCTACTATAGCCATCTAGGGATATCTCTGCGAACTCGTGTTGCATTTAGTTTGCACCTAAACTACATATGTAGTGGTCAGATTTTGCGTAAAGAGGACTCGGTAGTAACAAAGTTCTGCGAGAGATAGCGTTACCTAATCGTATAGCCAAAGACATGTCTAGATACCCCTTTTGATGGTACGTATTTTTTACTTTTCCGCTATATTTAACCAGTATATTATTATTTAACACATTTATTTATTTATACGAATGAATATGAACTAACCGAAAGTAGTTAAACAAATATCAATTTGCTGCTTGAGCTTAACACTCATATTCATTTCACATACAAAGTTTAAACCCCCCTTAAACCCCCTTAAATCCAAAAAGTTCGTATTTTTTATAGCCTATGTCCTGACCAGAGGTCTGTTGAACCTGCTAGTGAAGTTTTTATCGAAATCGGTTCAGGCGTTTTGACGCCAACTCTCCCCATCCAAACAGACAAACAGACAAACAGACAAACAGACAAAAATTCTAAAAATCGTCGAAACGTGTTCTGTTATCGATTCTAAGACCTACTAACTTATTTTTTTACTGATATCTCCAATGTACAGATTTTCGACCCTCTTCAGCTTTATTATATGTATATAGAAATAAAAAAATGTATTGTTTCAAGAGTGTATTGAGTAAATAAGAGAGATTGTACTTTAATCAAACAGGTATTATCTTAGGTAAAAGAAAACTAGAAAATCTGTAAGAATGTATTTGCTTCGTTATATTTAAAACTGTATAGGTACCTATTTTATTTTCGCCAAAGGAAATAAATACTTGTCACGAGGAAATACTTTCAACATAATAAAATAATGTCTTAGATTGAGAATATCCCGGAAGCTTTTTTTTCCGTGTAGCGCTTCGTTAATTATGAGATGAGTCGGTAAACTTAACTAGCGAATTTACGTAAATGGCATGAATACGGAGATCAAATTATACCGGCGGCAAACTGAGAGTAATAGAAATGTTTTGTGAACAGTAATGTTTTGGCTTTTTTGTGTTATTCCTTCATTGCTTTTTATTATCATCATCATCATCATCATCATCATCTCAGCCATAAGACGTCCACTGCTGAACATAGGTCTCCCCTTTGGACCTCCATAAGTATTTTTATTATCAATTATTATAAATCAATAGCTTTCTCTGACTTTGAAAAGCTTCACATACCAGTCGGCACACTGCAAAACAATGGCTTTTGTATTAAAAAGATCCACTAAGACGGTTAAATTTATAATAAATGTTTACCTATGAAAATAATTTGGTGTAAATTTGTGTGAAAGGGATAGAATGCTAGTATTTTATAGAATGTTAACCACACTCATACTTAAATCAGAACTTTTTTTATCTAAACAACGTACGTACTTGTACACTGGCGATGTCAGTCATCAGCACCACAGCGATCACGACCAGCGCTACACGAACCATTTTCACCTAAGTTAATCAATCAAATTACACATTAAGCGTTAACGTCATTAAGTGAAGGATATACTGTACCCTGACTAGTTCAAGTACCACCGCATGCTACAACTTTGCTTACGATGCACAACTTTGTCTGGCTTGAATAACATGGTTTTCTTCACCAAACAGCTAGAAATTGCCGCCTTTCTCCCATCTCAAGAATTAGATATAAATATAGCAAGGTTGTATGTCACTTGTCTTATGTACAGCCGATGTCAAAAATATGTTTACACTTTTGCACCTTATTACAATGGTGTAAGGTGCAAAAGTGTAAACATATCTTTGACGTCGACTGTACCAAATATCTGTAAGTAACGGATATTTATTTCACCTACACGCCTCTTTACGGTGAAGAAAAAGATCGTAAGGAAATCGGATCTAATCCCAACTAGTTTTCTAGGTTGGTTAGTCTGATGGTAGATTCGTAAAAACTAGTGCCTATGCCATTCCTGGAATCGGGTTGCTGAGCGAACCCCAGACTATTTTGAGCCGTCAAGCCGTGGCAAAGTAAGGATGAACAATAATCGACATCATATTAAGATGACGTGGTCGGATTGACCAAATCAAATTGGGATTGTTCATTTTTTTTGGAAATGTATATTTCCAAAACCATTTCGAGGTCTAGGTTTATCGATCATCTTTTGATTCATATTTCGCGAAATTAATGTGTGGATTCGGATATTTTCGCAAAAATATGAATGACCTTTGTTTGACTTTGTCCTCACAACCACCATGTAAAACCTCTTTGTAAACCCTTTGTAAGCATTCCTATAAAAATAAAATCAATGTCATACACTACGACATTGTCAAATATGTAAACAGAAATTAGTAATTAGTGCCCCTACGTATTTAAGTGAAAAACTAAGTATTACTTACAAAAATTAAGCCAAAAGTGCAATAATAATCAATGACTAATCTTTTAAAATGTATAAAAGCTTACAAGTAATCGTCTTGTCCTGTCTCACATAAGTATTTTGGTTCATCTTATTTCAATCAAATTATAGTTTGAACTTGATGCGATTTACTCCAGCATACAGATATTATCCAACTTGGGTATGTTTTTTGAGTCGGCTTTTACAAAATTAAGCGCCATGTGTATTATTTCTTGCGCTTTACAAATAAAATTTTAATTTGTATATTTTTCGCGGTCAAGAGATGTGCGAAGTGATGTACCAATACTTCAATCTTCACGTGACAGCGACAGTTGACGACAAGCAAGGATTTTTTATACGAATTATTGACTTTGTCAATGCTATTCAGCCTGTAGACTGTAACTTACAAGACATCGTATCAGATTTTTTATTTTAATTATAATAAAATAACTAAGCTGTTTTAAGCTAAACAAATCAAATTGATATCTTAAAATGGCCTATAATTTCAGAATAAATTATCAAAATGGGGGGTAAAAAAATATGAACAATCCCAATTATTCGCTGTTTGAAAGTCAAAGCCTTTTAAAAACTGGTATAACATTTTTATTTATTTACAAAGTCATTAAAATAGAATGACGAACCTGAATCTATTCGAAGTAGAGGGCTTGCAATAGCGAAGTAATATTTAATCTTTCTACATATGATTATATATACAAGCTAGTTAGGCTAAGGGTGAGTCGGCCTTTAAATTTACATTGTCTATTGTAAACCTAGAATGCTTCATTTTAGACTCCGAGTCATATGCAAATTTCCTCAACTCGTCCCGATTATTTACCTGTGAAGTGGTTATGAAGCTTACAAAAATAATCAACGCATTCCGCTTAAAAATTATGCAAGGATTTTTAAAGGATAAAAGTATCGAAAACTTAGCATAAACGTGATATTTATGTGAAAATGTGAAGTTGATGGTGTGTGACACACTTTGTCGCAGCAAACTCAGTGTAGAATTAGTTCATAAATTAAAATTAGTTAAGAATAGTTAAGACTGACTGAGGAGTGTCTTTTCAAAAGGGCTTATTTCCACTTTGAACAATTTTTTGGGAAATTGAGAAAAACATAAATCCACGGTTTCCATTTCGAAATAATTACTTTTTTCTCGATATTATATTAAATTAAGTTGCCATAAATGTTATGGCACTACATACATTGCTTAATCTACCTACTTAATTATGTTAATTAACATATCTTTTTCAGAGTTAAGTCCTCATGATGCGAACGTTTTGGAATTAAGCCGTTTTGTTGCGGCCTTGTGAGAAATAAACCTTTTTGATTTGTACATTACAGTAATAAACTCTTTTGAAACGGATTCCTTTTTATTGTGAAATTAACTTAACAACCTACTACAGCAAAAAGCTAGGTTAAGTTTAAGCAGAATACATTTACACGTGAACTTCTTCGGCATCATCTTCGCAACAATCGCATTCGACTTCTTCGCGATTTTCTTCTGCTGATAGATTACATTTATCTAATATGGTTCTATACCAAACCAGCTCCGGTAACCTAATCCACTCGTCTCCAAACTGTTCTTTAAGCAAGTTTTCTACATCTTTTTTTTTATTCGCTGAAAGAGGCCGAGTTGTATTATCTGCTGTATCCTACAAAAAGATAAAAAATAATATATAATATACACTTTTATAAAAAGGCCTATTTGTTTCTCATATTATAAGAGCAAAATAAGGCCTTTTGATCCGGACTTTGATTTTTGAATGAGTTTTTTTTGAGGACAAGAAGACTTTTTAGAACTTGAAACTCAAAGTATATAATGTAATTCTCTACTTTTAGAAAAACTACATTCATAGTTTAAAAACAGTTAAAAGTGGAAATAAGCCCTTTTGAAAAGACACTCCTCGACTGGTATTACGAAACCCTAATAAAAAATAAAATTTTGAAAATATGTAAGAATTAATTTGACATCTTTTCATAATTCATGCATAACCAATCCTGCAAAATTATAATTAGGTACGTGTATTTATAAGGAAACATACAATATACAACTTTCAATTTATTTACGGTTACATTTTGATAAGAAAACATCGTCCAAAACCGTTTTTTTAACTAAGGTTATTAGTATTTCGCACTTACGACTTTTATTATTTTGCGAGTATAATAGCATCATATTGACTTATAATTTATGACATGTTTTGGTAGGTATATTACGGGTTTAATTATAATTTACACACAGACAGTTTATACCGTTAAATTGAAACTCATTGGCACTAATTTGAAGCAGTATAATAAATCTAAAAAAAAATTACTTTGCTAAAAATTTTAATTGTAGTTTTATTTCAGTTGCAAAATAACATTACATGATAAATTAAACAATACGTATTCTGTAGTTTCAGGCGTCCATAAGCTACGATAGGTGGGATGTAAGCCGCAGTCGATGATATAAAAAAAAACTAACGTAAAAGTACTGATATTGCTTGTCGTAAACACAATTTGTTCAGGGGTAATAATATTCCAGTAACTTGTCAGTCAGTATAATATATAAATAATAGTACACTAGGTGCGTACCTAGGGCGATAGAGCTTTTATGGTCGCATATTGTAGCATCGCCAACGATGATACAAAATATTTTTATATAATATTGTAACACTCCGCCGGGGGAGGACCGGCACAATCTGCCAGGCAGCAGGTCTTTCGACGAACTCAATTCTTACCGCCTTGCCTATATTGAGCACTCGAAGAAAAAGTATTGTGAGCAGCAAGCTTCGTGACCTAAACACTGTACTCGACTGAAAAGCTCTTAATTATGAAACCATTGTATAATTGTATTTTGTGCTACAGTTACATAATAAGGGTTCTTAAGATTCGAAGGTCGAAGTTACAAAATTAGGCAAAGACCCGACCAGAACAGACCCGAGTATTTTAAGACCTAATTATGTACCGTTGCACACCATATTTTTTCTACAACAGTAATTAATCATTTACAAAATTTTATTCTTGACCATCAGAAGAGTAGGTACATACATCAATTTTGTTTTAAGATTGTTCCGGCAACTAAACTAATTATCTCTTACTTGTATGCCCAAGTCTTCGGATGTTCACTGTGAAGTTATATTGTCACTTATTTTATCAAAATTAACTTAACTAAAATTAACTTCTTGATATAAACAAAAAATACGAAAATTAATACAACAATGAAGTTGAAACACTGTGTTTTAAAACTTTTTGAATATCAACTTTTTAAAAGTCATAGACAATAATATACAAGCCGGTTTTCAGTTACAAAAAAAAAATAAGTGCGATCTTGAAACTCTCGATGTAAAAGTGTATGTTAAGGTACAATTAAGCTTTATAATTATTTATTTTCAAGTAACATATTACTTTGAAAAGATAAATTTTATTGAAAACAAGAACAAACACTTTTTAGACATGGTGCCTGGAAGACAGTGCATTAAAAAAACAGTTGCACAATATTCTTTGAAGGTCCTATAGACAAATATACCGAATAATGTTAACAGCGTATTCCTGATCATAATTGAAGACTAAAATGTCATACAAACTTTCCTGAATTTTGCCAAGTTTCCGAGTTACGGCCAATTAACCAAAAAAACATTTCTCATTTGATTGTTACTCAGCGAAACACGATTTTTAGATGGCGATTTCACCAGTATGGGGCGTAGTCTAAAGACGTCTTTTATTGACAGACGTCAAAGTGAAAATAAACATTTTGTATAAACTACTTTATTTTGTTAGTACTACTTAAAATTTAGTAATTCATTTAAACCGATAATTTTACCTATGAGACTTACTTATTATAAGTACAAAAGCATTAAAAAAAACGAAAAAAAAAACACCAAAAAAAATATTTTTTTGGTGATTTTGACATAAAGTCATATAATGTTTTCTTCTTCTATTGACCTCAGAAATGCGTGGTTCAAATCTTTCTGTTTCCTTATGTTACACCGTGTACTTTAGCTCCTACACTTCAATGAAATGGTTTTAGATACCACTAACTATCACTCCTTTCATTGGCATATGAAGTATTGGAGTAGAAAAACATACTATTTGGTAACAAATAAAGAGTTTTATGTTAGGCTGGCTCTACATGATGGGCCATCATAGGGACGCAGCTATTCGACGGAACGAGATCGCAATATCGTTAGCTCCCTCTAACGCATAGCTGCATCCCTATGATGGCCCATCATGTAGAGGAGCCATTAGATTACCGCTCACGGTAGGTATATTTCAATGTTGATTATTTACTCATAGGTACTTACACAAAAGTGTATACGAGTAGAATACAAATTACCAAAAATCTGCTGAGTGAAATATCTCAGTAGATTTTTGCTGTTTTCAGAATTGACACTCTGGCCCTCCAGTGTCTTTTCATATTTTTATAGTTTACCTTGGTATTTATTTGTCAAAATTTTACATCTATTAGGATTTTTCTAGATATTAAGTAATTTTGACATTTGTACCAAAGTAGGTCTATTTCATTTACGGTAGTAAGTAGGTAAATCGGACTTAACAGTAATCTAACGCTTCGTTACGGTTTCTTGTTCTCAGTCTGTATAAAACCCGGAGTATAAAAACAACTGTGACATTTTGCCCCTTATCTTTATAATCCACACTAGGTTCGTAATTTATTTCACTATTTAATTTTATAACTTAATTATTCCAATATACATATGTAGTATTATAGAAATAATACCTCATAGACATAGAACTGGCCACGTCAGATATGACAATAATGAGAGCAACGATACCCCTCTAGTTAGTTTACTTATACTATGCTTATTTCTAGCTAGATCCGGATATCTAGCAGCTGTTCATTGGTGGAGGTCAAACAATGCAAACCAATTGAAGAATATTATGGGCAATAAAGTAATATTTAAATTATATTATTGTCAGAAGTTTATGTTGTGGGAAAGTGGTACTAATAACATACAATAAATATTCTTTATTGCACACCTCAAATTAAAGAAACAGAATATACACAAGACCAGACAACTAGACAAGTTACCAATAGAATGTAATTCATAGGTTTTCGCCTATTGTGTTTTGTAATTTGTTTTCGCAGTAATACGCAATAACTACTTCGGCAGTTTTTACCTATGTCATTGGGTAGGTAATACATTTTTCAAACCGAAAATTTTTGCTGGTCTGTCACTCTGACCTCCTGCCGCAAATACTCGTCCTTACTTAAAGACTACGAGTTTGCGGCGTTCGCAGTAGAGACACTGGGCCCCTGGTCGGCCGACATGAAGCACTTTATGAAGGCCCTGGCGGCCCGATTGGTCGAGAGTGTCGAGACTACAGGGGACCATAGAGCTGGCGCGTACCTCTCCCAGCGGATATCCTTAGCTGTGCAGAGAGGTAACGCCGCCAGCGTAATTGGGACCATGCCGCAGGCGGACATTTTAGACGGGGTATTCTTTTTGTAGTTGGGTTTTTTATAGGTAGGTTTACTTTTATACATAATGTTAAATTAGTTGTTAGTATAGTTTTTTAATAAATGCACAAGGTTGAGCAATAGGTACTATTTATGAAATTTATATGGGAGATGAATGCATCATATACGAACATTTGCTGATTTACAAATAATATTTTTATCGTATCTGTTTGGTAAGTGTTTATGTGTGTCACAGTCCGTTTGCTTCGGCACCACGAGGAAATATAAATTAGCCAGTCATTAATAAATCTGTAACGTGTATTCTTTCACTAGATAATAATGTTTCGAGCGCTAGTCGTATTTGGCGTAGTCCTGATCGCTGCCGTCCCAAGTGCACAAGTAAGTTTAGAATTTCTGTACCTATATCTGATATAAACTAGTAGTCCGCTGTCCGCCTTGAACTGAGAACTCGCGATTCACTTGCAAACGAGTTGAACAATATAACAAGACCCTAAGGAGGTTTTTTTTCTCCTTCTAGCTCCATAACCTCGATCAAGTGATCGATCCTGCTCATATACGAACTTACAAATTTTATGTATCTCTGCTACAGCCCCAAGAAATTTCATAAAGATCAGTAAAACGTTACTATTTAAAGTTATCGTCAGACAAACTATCGAAATCAAAAAGCCATCCAAATGCCGAGACGTCCCAGTAGCCAGGTGACAGTTCGGTCTGGAGTTGTTTGTAAGAACTCACTTCGCTTACGCTCCGCGAGTTCGACTAAGGTGTTATTAGCCAGATGTGGACGCAGATTTTAGAAAGCATAAAATAAAACTCTCGACCATGCATCCCCGTTTCTGAAATAATGTTTGGTTGATCAAACTTATTTGATTGCAGACTCAAAACAGGTATGACAGGTATTTACAACAACAATGAATGTAATACGAATCTTTGAATTTATTAATTAATTTACCAGTAGCTTAATCGAAAAAAAACATGGTTTTCAGATACCAACGGATAGTCGATTTATTATCACGAGCAAACGAGCTTCATTTCAGCAACAGGTATCTTTTGTTTACGTATATAGGTACTAATATTATAAACGAGAAAGTTTGTAAAATCTATTTAGGTAATTTTTTTACATAGATACACTCGTATATATTTATAAAGTAGTGTTTTAAATTAATCATATACCTCAAACGCCGCAAATACGCCGCCCTCGGCAGTGGCTACATATTTGAGGCGTTTGGGGTCGAAACGTTGGGGCCATGGGGGCCGAGCGCACGCCGCATCTACAAAGCAGCGCGCTTAATTGAAACTACGGGTGACCAGAGGGCTGGCCAATACTTTGCCCAGCGTATCAGTATCGCTATACAACGTGGCAATGCGGCCAGCCTTCTGGGCACCCTGCCCATTGGCAGTGATTTGGAGTACGTATTTTATTTGTAGGTAGCTTTTAGTTTATAGTTATTTATTAATTTTCTATTGTAATGTTATTTATGTAATAAAATTAAATAAATCATATGTTGTTATTAATAAACCTTTAGGTATTTAAATATTTGATACTGATTTGAATTGCCGTTTAAAAATTCTTTAATTAGTTGAAGGCGAGTGGCGAGACCAGTTTGATGTTTCATGACTTTTTGTCGAACGAATTTAAGTCGCGGGCTGAAGCTAAGTAGTTGAATCTACACCGAGAGATATTTTGCGTGCTGTATCGTAACGTTTCGGGGTGTCTGCGAATTTTGAAGGAAGCTTAAAACCCTTTAAAACCGATGATTTATTTCGATTTAAGTATATGATAAAGTTGGCGTTTAATGTTGTTTCTATCTATCTAAGTTTTTCGGAACTTATGTACAAAATATCATTTGATATTTACCAGTCGCTTCTCGTTGAAGGAAAACATCGAGAGGAAGGGTCTAATCCCAACCAGGCCTAGTTTCCCCTCTGGGTTGGAAGGTCAGGTGGCAGTCGCTTTCGTAAAAACTAGTGCCTACGCCAATTCCTGGTAATAGGTTGCCAAGCGGAGCCCAGGCTCAATAAAGCTGGAACAAACGCTGATGATTAATAGGAGGATGATAATTAATAAGTAATTAGTGTGTTCTTTTGGTTAACAGGTACCAACCCAGGAATGAACGACACGTGGTAATAGTTATGCCACGACCTCAACACCACAGGAAAATGCGTGCATTTGTTTTAAGTCTGGTAAACGTTCGTGATCCAGAATTTATGAATGGTATCTAAGTATAATTACATACAATAATAGCAAATGAAAATAAAAATACATACTGTGACAATGGCGGCGTGAGCGTGCGACGAGTACAGTTATCTACATAAATATAATCGCAATTAAACATAATATGCGTTGTCAACTCGCCAACTATATTGTTAGTGTAATATAATCAACGTGTAGATATTTTAAATGCATTAGCAGTGTATATATTTTTGTCACTGACTGTACTTCCGAAGCACACTCGCATCGCAGCTGTTACGATTCTCATAAAAACTGGTTTTATTTATTTAAAATAGTTTATCATTATGTATTGTTACATTTACAAACCAACTACCTAAAAGTTTGAAATTCCCGAAACAAACGTAGATTCTACTCCTCAAACTGAACGTTTGTTCAGCGACTTTTAAAAAATAAGTTACGGTTTGATTTTTAGTACATTTTAAAGTTTACCTGAACACACAATGTATTGCGAAATTAATTATGTCTATAGTAGCCCTCCAAACGAAGGAAAACTTAGGGGAAATAATTCGTGTATAGCTGAATTTTGGTGAAGTTGTAGATAAAGGTGTCTTACACAACATACTAAAAGTACTCATGGATAGGGGTGCCGCTAACGGGGAGAGGGGGGTGTAAAGGTCCCCTTTTTTGGCTTTTCGTAAATAACTCAGTAGCGGTGGCTCATATGAAAAAATGTTCTTCTACTTAATTAATCCACAAATAATTTTCTACAAAAAAGGTTCTTTACACTTTTTTGCTGGGATCAATGTATAATGAGATTTCGAGGAAATACGATAATCACTTTCGGAGCTATTATTTACGAAACTATTAGTTTTGTCTAAAAATTGTTTTAGAAAACCCATATTTATATTAAAATACCTATCCAACGATACCCCACACATTAGGGGTGGATTAAAAAACAGAATTTACCCCCCACTTCATGTGTTCGGGAGGTACCCTAAAAAACAATATTTTTTCAGATTTTGTTTTAAAACTTTGTCTGCGTGTTCAAAACACATACTCATACGAAGTTTAACTATTCAAGTACTAACCATCACTGAGCCGGTTGAAGAGGATATTTTTTTACTTTTTTATTTTTTATGCCACGACGGTGGCAAACAAGCATACGACCCGTCTGATGGTAAGCAGTTCCCATAGCCTATGGACGCCTGCAATCAATTTCCTAACCTTATAGTTTCGCTGTCCGTTTGTCCCAGTCTATCCGTTCACGGCTTTGCGCAGTGATGGTTAGTACTAGAATAGTTAAACTTCGTATGAGTATGTGTTTTGAACACGCAAACAAAGTTTTAAAACAAAATCCGAAAAAAGATTATTTTTTAGGGTACCTCTCGAACACATGAAGTGGGGAGTAAATTCTGTTTATTAATCCACCCCTAATGTGTGGGGTGTCGTTGGATAGGTCTTTTAATATAAATAAGGGTTTTCTAAAACAATTTTTAGACAAAACTAATAGTTTCGTAAATAAAAGCTCCGAAAGTTTCTGAAAGTGATTATCGTATTTCTTCGAAATCTCATTATACATTGATCTCAGCAAAAAAGTGTAAAGAACCTTTTTTGTACAAAATCATTTGTGGATTAATTAAGTAGAAGAACATTTTTTCGTATGAGCCACCGCTACTGAGTTATTTACGAAAAGCCAAAAAAGGGGACCTTTACACCCCCCTCTCCCCGTTAGCGGCACCCCTATCCATGAGTACTTTTAGTATGTTGTGTAAGACACCTTTATCTACAACTTCACCAAAATTCAGCTATACACGAATTATTTCTCCTATCGAGCAGTTAGTGGGCTTCCTTCGGTGAGCTATAGGGTGACAAGACTGACAAGCAATGTCAATTAGACGGATTTTAACGTACTTTCTTACATTGAAAATAATGTCACAGAATAATATAATAGTATTTCATACAGAAAGTCATCTCCCCTACAAAATCAGTGTTCGACAGAACTTTAACAGATAAAAGTTGACAGATGACGTTTCCATATAATATTCCCTTTTAAACCACCAACCAAGGTTGACAAGTACGCAATTAGTATTATTGCTGGACCTGCCCCAATCTGCCTCAAACTTCCTAATCTATCAGTAATTTTAATACAAAACTAGATAAATGTCAAATGTATTACCTTATTTGCCCAATCTAAACTACTTAAATATTTTATCTTGTCTGTGGTCATGCCCCAAATAAACTAAAGGGATTTTGACAACCCCGAAAACGTATCCGATATGTTCCGAGGTTGTAGCTGTCACTTCGTGGAGATGAACCCCCCTGATAATATTTAGTTTGTATGAAAAAGAGACAATCTAAAATCTACATATTTTTTAAAAGTTGTTGAACAATAGTTTTATTGTTTGAGGAGTACAATCTACGTTTGTATTTTTCGCTCGTGTTTTGGGCCACACACTGTATAAGTATAAGATAGGCAAAAAAAGGCTAAATATCAAAACATTTTTCAAACTGTTTTAGACAATTTGACGTGATAACTGATAACGTCCATATAACGTCTTATAAATCGATGAATACCGGTAGCATGCACGAAAAAGTGTCAAGTTCCATTCCGGTCCCGTGGACAGATCTCCATGGTAACGTTACGGCCACAAGCCATACGATTGAGAAACATGTAAAATGACTAGGGAATGCAACCCGGGTACCCGAAAACCCGGGTACCCGGGTACCCGTCTAAATTTGGAGTCGGGTAAAACCCGGGTTTTTAACTCATAACCAGGGTTTTACCCGTAATTTAGAAATCGGTAGAAAAATAGGGAAAACGTAAATAAACTTAAAACAAAATGTTCTATTACTTCTGTAACTGTATCCCTACCTTACTGTGTGTGTTATAACTATTAAATTAAAATTAAAAGGCATAGCATAAATGGTCCGAACATAATTTACACTTCAATTCTAACTATCGCTTGATAGCTTTAATCAATCATTCCAGTAAAATTTTACTGCACAACCTAAATGAGAGACAAAAGGCGTATATCAGCAAATAAATCGCACCAGAACAAGCCGGATTTGTTAGAGGAAAAGAAACTAGAGAACAGATTCTCATATTGCGCCAGATAATAGAGAAAGCCAGAGAGTTCGACAGACCAACGTACATATGTTTTGTTGACTTTCAGAAGGCATTTGACTCAGTTAAATGGCCGCTGCTGTGGGATGTTCTCTTACGAATGGGCGCTCCCAACAATCTCGTCCATATATTAAGAGGGCTGTATGAGAACAACTACGCGTCAGTAAAAGTGGACAATACAATGTCAAAGCCACTCCACCCTTCGGCTGGGGTACGTCAAGGGTGCACAATATCGCCCTTGCTCTTTTCTGTAATCTACACTGAGCACATAATGAGGATAACGCTTGAAGGCTGGACGGATGGTATTCCAATAGGTGGGAAGAATATCTCCAATCTGCGTTACGCTGACGACATCGACACCATACTCACAGCAACAAGCGAAGATTGTATAGCAGCGCTATTGCGTCGCGTTGAAACAGTTAGTCTCGAACTAGGTTTGAAGATCAACCGACTAAAAACCAAGATGATGGTCGTGGACCGTAACAACAGCAATAAGGCAAAAACTATTGGAAACTGTGGAGTTGTATCATCGTACTATATGTATTGGGGTCACTGGTCTCAAACGGTGGAGGCTCCGAAGATGAAATCAAGCGATGCATAGCAACAACTAGGTCTGCAATGGAGAAACTCTCGAAGACCTGGAGAGACCGCAATATCACAAGGGCAACTAAGACTCGCCTCGTAAGATCTCTCGTTTTCCCAGTGTTATTTTACGGTGCAGAAACGTGGACAGTAAGAGAAAGTGAACGAAAACGCATTGATGCTTTGGACATGTGGTGCTGGAGGAGAATGCTGCGGATATCGTGGACTCAGCGTCGCACTAATATATCTATACTCCAAGAGCTCAAGGTTAAGCAAAGGCTTTCAGCAATCGTGCACTCCCGCATTCTTAGTTACTTCGGCCACGTGACGCGCAAGGAAGACGACGCCATGGAGAGACTTGTTGTTCAGGGTAGAGTGGATGGTACAAGACCCAGATTACGCCCCTCAATGCGATGGACTGATCAAGTGAAGGCCCTCACCGGATCACGCTTAAATCTGTGCGTGCGAAATGCACTAAGTAGAGAAGGATGGCGAAGAACTACACAAAATGCCGTACAACGACCTCAATGACCACGACTACTCTGACAAGAGTATACGACTAAGAAGAAGAAGAAGATCTATTGTTACATTTGAATATTCCATATTTCCCGTTAACTTTGATATTTCTGATTAATAAACAGAAAGATTGAGTATACCTAACCTAACGTCTTATGCTCTCTAAATTAATATTGCGATTAACAGCTGTTTTAATAGTATAAGTTGTTAAATTTATATATTTCATGTACGAAATCATTGTTTGTCAATTAATAAATGCAAACTCAGCAATCAAAAGTGCATTTTATTACTAAATACCCGTAAAAAGGATGAAAACTAATAATTAATACAAAAATTGTTCAAAACCGGGTATTACCCGGGTACCCGGGTTTTTGAAAATCAAAGTCGGGTAATACCCGGGTACCAAAAATGGCCGGGTATTGCATTCCCTAAAAATGACCACCTAGCCATAAATATCTGACCAACGCCTCTATTGTCAAGGCGATAAAGTGCATGTTAAGATATTTTTGAGTACCTTGGCCGCTCCGATAGCTTTCATGGCGACGGAACTGCATTTTATATGATTCTTTTCCGAAATACTCTGGGAATTTTACGATATTTTTGTAAATAACTCGAGATCAGGCTAATTTTTTTATACAGCTTCTAGAAACGATTTCAAGGACCTATATTTTCGAATCCACTTATTTCCAGTTCCGGAAAATAGTAAAAAAAAATACAGGCCAATAAAGGTGTTTTTTCAACAGCACCCCAGATATCAATAATTTTATAACGAAAATATGTTTGTAAAAATCAATTATTTGGTTCTCAATTCGAATCCAATTACATATTTAGTGGGAAATAAGAGTATTTTAACGAATATAATAATTTTATATTTCATTCAAATAATTCTAAGCTAATAACAAAAACAGATTTTTTTAAACGTTAATATAAAACTAAAAATCAAACAAATAATTACCATATCGAATAAAAAACAATATTTATATGGAAATAAGAATTTTACAATACGTCAAATAACTTTTCCAGCAAATTGATATCAGTAATAATGTGAACGCAGACTTTTTTTAAAGTATATATAACCATTGAGTAACAGGAGATGACATCCCATACTATTTTTTTCAGCCATGAGTTTAAGTGATTTACTCGACTTTAAGTGATCAGCCTGACATTCTGTCTTGGACCACAGACATGATGCCACGCAAGCGTCAAAAATTAAAAAATAATAATATAAAAAATAATGGCTTCGTGCGTAGTATAAAACTGCACTAATAATTCTAATAAAAGTAATAGAAGCCACGGAATTACATTCCATCGGTAAATAAGCGCAAAGTTTGATGTAACACTAAATTAAAATAATTGTTGTTCGCGGTGCGACGCCATGTTGCCAATGTTCCTCGGCGCATAGATTAATGCCGCAGAAGTAACACATATGCCTACACTTATGATTTAGGTACCTATATTATTTATTAGATTCTTATATTGCATACAAATATTAACGTGGTATACAAAAAAAAATCCAGATAGGTACATTTTAATGTTTATTTCGTAAAACATATTATGATTATTGTATAACAAGGGCGATTTTGCTGAAATTTGAAGCGAGAGTTAATTACATAAAAATGGTACCTAATTTATGATTTAAATTTAAAACTTAAAAATCAAAATATCGCTCACATTATAGCTACTTAATATTTATATGAATTTAAGTAAATATAAAGGGTTAAGTAATTGTATTATAAGTATACTTCAATAATAATTACATTCAAAATGAAACACAGCGCTCGGTCGTGTTTTTCTAAAGTACCACATGATATAAGATTGAAAATAAATATTACAAATAAAAAACAATCAGTTTCTCTTAAAATTATTTAATCACGTTTCATTACGAAATGTGTTTAGGCAGAATATGAATATTGTCATAATAGTGTCACGTCTGCTTCGCTAAAGCTAATCTCTGATTCAATGACAGCTGTCAACCGCCAAATGTGGCGCACAAACTTTGTTCTAGATAGCTTGTCTAGTAGAATACATACTAAGTCAATGTATATAACACCATAAATAATGAATATCACATTAAAATTATCGTTAATTGTTATAAACAATTACATATTGCACATAAATGCAATCTGATATCGATCTTAGCTTCCTACGCTTAAGTATCATTTCAGAACGCACAGTTATTACACCGCGCGCTGTGAAGTGAGCGGCGCGCGGCGCGCGGCGGGCGGAACGTCACGTCAGTCCGGTCAGTCAGTCGCCATTCGTGTTTTTCAGCCGTACATACGCGACTTTCATCGCACATCGAGACATCGAAATTACAATACGTTCAAAGTAAGTTTGGACTTGACAGATAATATTCATCCATTTCATATTCAACCTTAACATAAATGAAATAAAGTCCAAGTTCAAAATACGGCACCAAAAGGTGTGATTCTTGTAAAGTTGACTTTATGTTTATGACAACAAAAAGGAGATTCAAGTGTATACTACCGGTGGTAGTTTCTTTTCTCTCTGACGTTCATAAGTGCATTGTAATGTGCCTAAATTGAAGAATAAATATCTTTTATCTTTTTTATCTTTATCTTTTATAAAACTCATCTGTCAATCGCAAACTGACTTTAAAACAGGTGTAATATCTCTCTTACGGTCAACGACCCGCGCTATGCCGCGCGGGCCGTGGAGCGCTTTAGGCTCCCCACACCTCAAGGATTTCCCCTCTCACGCCCATACTAAGTAACTATACATTTAACACTCTTTTGTAAAAAAATATGATTTTATTATTAATTAGTCTACTTCTACTTGACCTCAACGACAAGTCTACTAAGTTTTTATTGCTGTTCTTTTTTTTGCTGTGACTTTTATTTAGGTCGAAATAACAAAAATATGAATATCAAGATTCATATTATTTCTTCATTGGACTCGGTGTGAAACGTGTAAAGACATGTTAAATAAATACATATTGGCCATAATTGGCCTGATATCTTCAATGCCTTTGTCGTAATGAAATTTTATATTTTAAAATTTCAAAAATGAATTATATTTTTGAGTTTCTATAACAAAACTAATTGGATATTACTCGTATTATTAAGAACATAATAGAAAGAAAGTATTTTTATTGATTTCATAGTTGATACCTTTTTCGCCTGATTTTCTAGGAATTTTAATAACTTATTTTAAACTTTATTCTACAAACGCAGTCATTAATATTGGTGGATTCATCTAATAATCTATTCCGAATGTGGTAACCTATTTTTGGATGAAATAAAATTGCTGTTATCTATATATTGTTTTTTTTTCTTTGAGCGAGACCAGATAACTCTCAGACTAAAATGAATTAAGTGATAATAATTCAATTCAATTCATAAATAAAAGTATGCAATTTTATAATAAATGTGTTCTTATGACGCAAAATTATGGTCCGTAAACCGACTTTACATGCAAACATTTTTTCGAATTACTCTAATTCAGAATAAGCTCAATCTATCGTAGGTACCTACTAAAGCAATTCACCTCTGCCTGCCCTGAAACTCGAAATGAGGACACGTTTACAGGTGACACGGACATTATTCACTCTCTTTTTATCGGATTAACGCGAACAAACTTCTACGGGCATTTATTTTATTAGGTTATACTGGCCTAATGGAAATTAGAGTTAAGAAGGAAAATCTCATATGAGGGAACAGTTGGAAAAGTGTACCGTTAATAATAATTTCAAATATCTCCACAGTAGCAGATAGTATACAGTGCAGATATTTTTTATTGAGGGACTAAGCTATAAAAGAGTTCACCTACATTTAACCTACACGCACTTCAGAACCTTTGTCAAAATTTTATTGACAGTAATTGGTCTATTCGGGCTACAAAAGAAATACTTTATAATAATTTTAGTAGGTACACTTTGCAAATACGCCCCATAAGTTTAACAGGCAAGTCATTTCCTTGACACGCTATTAATTCTAGTAATTTTATGAATAACTGATCAGGTTTCATGCTCTATTTTTCAATAAATATATTGTACAGTTTTTTTATATCATTTGCCGCGAGACTACGAATTGTGTCTAAAAAAACGTTAAAATTGTTTATTTTCAAAAAGATACAGAGGGGTACAATTTTTACTGACCGCCACATCCCGTGAAGGAGAAATACTTAACTTTATATTCTAGACAAAAATAATGAAATTACATACATTTCCATATTTGGGTTACAACGTTACATTCAGCAATAGTAACGTTATAGCAATTATAGGAATTAGAAACTAGTATTGTCTCTAATATTGAATATTGATCTCGAATCTGAATATTGCTGGGTCTAGAAGAAGAGGTAAACCAAAGACGAGATAGACAGATACCATTGCAAAAGACATGAGAGCCTGCGAAGTTTCAGTTGACGACACGTCCGATCGCGCGAAGTGGAGAGAAAGAACGAGAAAACCAGACCCCACAATCAGATGGGAATAATCATGCTGAGGAGAGAGAGAAAGATTGTAAGTCAAGAAAACCTTGGTTTTCAAATCAGGCAAAATTGGGCATCATAGGCAAAGTTTTAGCAGTTGACGGTATTTACAGTGTTACATTTAAATTTGAATTAGCATTATAGGTATGTAAAATCAGTTTTATTTAAAAAAAAACTAACTTTCTTTTAATAAGTAGCGTTACGTAACAAAGATAACAAATTCTATCATCAAATGACCCTTTCAGCACTCTTAGATAAAGTTTTATGATGGAAACGACTTCAATCGAATTACGATATTGCTCGAGGAGCCCCTCAACTCGGCAGTTTAGTATCTCGATACTTAACTATTCGATATAGAATTTATTTCAAAAGAGGATTAAGTATCAAGGCTCTTTCTTGAAAGTTAATCTTATAGTACGGCTTTTGAAAATAACGAGATTTTAATTAGATAGCTTAGGTCACATTTTCTATTAGTTTTAATTTAGTTTATTTTAATATTAACTTCGTTTTATAACTCAATTTTGGCTTTGTGTTTTATAAAGCAGTTTTATACCCATTAGTAATGGTTTTGTTCATTTGAAACGAGTTTTCAAATGACGAGTATGACTGGGACATTCATTTTTGAAATTAATTACTAATTATACCTATTATCATCCTCATCATCTTTTATAAAGACATTAGCTGACCTAGCGTACTTCGTAGCGCCAACGAATTTTTTTAAATTAATTTCTTCTATGTTTTAATAGGTATTCTGCTATTCGGGGCGGAGATAAATCCTAAAATCAAACATCATTAAAATCGATCCTCCCGTTTTCAAGTTATAAAATTTATAACTGGTGTAACCGAGACGACTTTGTTTTATTTTATCGAACTCGCGCGTAAGCGAAGCGAGTTCTTACAAACAACTCCAGACTGAACTGTCACCTGGCTACTGGGACGTCTCGGCATTAGGATGGCTTTTGATTTCGATTGTTTGTCCGACGATAAGTTTAGTATCGTATTTCTGATCTTTCTGAAATTTCTTGGGGCTGTGTCAGAGATACATAGAATTTGTAAGTTCGTATATGAGCAGGATCGATCAAGTGGTTATGGAGCTAGAAGGAGAAAAAAAATCCTCCTTAGGGTCTTGTTATATTGGTCAACTCGTTTGCAAGTAAATCGCGAGTTCTCAGTTCGTGGCGGACTACTACTATACCTATATAGAATCTATATCTATATTATAGATTATCATCGTAGGAAAAATAGCGTAGGTACTAGTAGTACACTAGTAGCTACTAGGTGGAGTAGCACTGCAGGTGACATTTCCTCTTACATTTTGGGTATCTTTAGGGGGCTTTCGGACAGAGGGCGCAATTGAATTGAGCTTAAAAAAGTTTTTAGGCTGTGCTGCTCTACTATATAAGTTAGTCTATGCTATGACGGAATTAGCCACATTCCTTACGTAGGAATTTTATAAATGAACTGTCATTTTAATATCTGAAGAACTAATTAGAGAATAAATATGACAATCACTACCATCAAATAGATATTTACGCAAAAAAATCAAAGAATATGAAAAGTAGAAAACAATCCCTGTCCATCAACAAAGCATTGTCTGCCCCCATTCTTTATTTCATCGCCACAGGAAATGTAGATTTTAATTAAAACTACAAAGAAAAGCAATTTGTTTAATGTATTAATTGGCCAGTCACGAAATTTGGATTAGAACATCCTGCCCTTTATTTACCCAAATGAGGTATTTACCTACTTTACTATATTTTTGTGAAAAATGTGCTTTCATTTCTTCTTTTAGCAGCATTAGCAGTTAAAAGTAGGTACCTATTTGGGTTCAGTTCTTTGTAATTATGTAACCAATGTGTAATCTCTTTGTCACTGATTATATTATACTCCCGACATTTAGACAAACATCTTTTGTTTTAAGTTATTTTTAGATAGTGTACTTAGATAGCTAGTTTTATTCTTCAGTTTGTTTTTATTACTTTGTATTTTTTATTATTACAACTTTTAACCCCTTTCTTTTTAAGGTCCACAATGAAAAGTATTAGCTCTAGGCAAACTACATTTATTATTTTGAAACATTTTTGTTTTATAAGTAGTCTAGCTAGCCAAAAAGTGCAGTAACAGTGGAACTAATAAGCTATACTGATGAGTATAACTTGTTACCCTCGCTACTGAAAAAGGGATGCCTTCATCAGGCGATAAAGAACCCTGTACATGCGCCTTTCTACTTTTTTCTAATCTCAAAAAAAACGAACTATAGTTGCACATCTTCGCTTCGTAACCGATTAAAATATAATATTAAAGAGCTCATTTCGATTTTAAACATCAACCTCGATCAATAGTAATGGTTGATTGCAAAAAAGACAGATTACTATCGTGTAATCCGATTATCCTTAAATTATTTCTCCAAATTGAGTTCAAAAATAATTAAATTAAATAAATTAATTAATTAAGTAAATTGCTACCGGGTTTAGTACTGAATTTTATTCATTATTTATGTAGGATTAGTAAATTCAGATAGGTACATGTGTCAAAATCATCAAAAGTAATTAAACTTTTAAAAAAGATTATTTAATGGGATACCTTATAAGGTCAACTAGGAAACTGTATGAGTTTTAACTATACGAGTAAGTATGTACCTACATCATCGTATAGAAGCATGTTCTAGCTTAAAAGTTTAATCCTTCACATTTGAATAATTCAACGAGGTACAGTCGACCAAGAAAGTGGTCTACCAGTTTTGACAAAAGTTTCTGCGAGGTCTAACAATTGCTAAGGTTGACATTTCTAACGGAGTTTAAAACATGCACGACCTTGTTGTCTCATGACGTTCAAACGAACCTCAACCGTAGGGTGGTAAACCACTTTTTTGGTCGACTGTACGAGAATTCTTGGATGTGTAAGGCTGTCCTTACTTATGATCAAGATCCGTTTATCGATAGGTAGTCGTCCATAAAGCATTTATAAAAGTTTGATAACCCCGTGACAGGTAATTTGGTGGCAGCAGTCAAAACTTTACACGTCTACCCTAGCCACAATAAATCCGTAGAGTAATCTAGTTTAGGCTCTACCGAATCACGTTGCCTATTTAATAAAAAGAAAATTGTACACGTCGTCATTAGCAAAAAAAACCTTTGCTGTGTACAAAGGGGAGAAAACCATTTTATAAACATAAAATAAAATTACATGAGCCGATCACGCACGACACAACACACCACAAAGGCAACCGTAGCTTGAAATTAACCTAATAGGGACATTAGGGACGACCAACGTCTCGGTTTGAACGTGGAACGTGACGTAACGATTCATAAACTATATATATCATCATCATCATCATCATCATCTCAGCCATAAGACGTCCACTGCTGAACATAGGCCTCCCCTTTGGACCTCCATAAATACGTCGGAAGCGACTGGCATCCGGCGACCTTTATAACGATAAGGTCGTCTGTCCATCTTGTGAGTGGAGACCACGGACTAGCAAGCGCAGAGTATGTCGTCCACTCACAAGATAAACTGTATACCGGAGCTAAATTACTGTCACTGTTCCTATACTATGTCCGCGTACGATGAATTCCTTTATCGAAAACTTTACTTTCTCAAATTCCATTTGCCTCATGAGTCGTATTACTTCAGTGTACACATCAAACTTTTATTACAAAATTATTGCGTAAATATTTGTAAAGATAAACTTATTTTTTTATTTAACTCGAACATCATCATCATTTCAGCCATAAGACGTCCACTGCTGAACATAGGCCTCCCCTTTGGACCATACGCGCCACGCTTGGCAGGCGGGTTGGCGCGCGCAGTTTTTCCAAATCAAATCAAATCAAATCATTTAATGTCATAACAAATAACACATGTCAACATAAAAACATACAAATTAGAACAGTCAAAATATACAATTATACATAACAATTATAATGATAAAAAACACATAAAATAGCAACACTAAATCAATTAAAAATACCCATTTATAAATACACGAATGTCAATGTTTAATACAACGACACAATTATATTTACATTAACAACTTAACTACCATCCTTCAAAAACTGCTTCACACTATAGTAGTAGTAGTAGTAGTAGTAGTAGTAGTTTTTTTGTTGTTTATTGTTGTTTAGGCTTTCGGAAGATGCTGCTGCCCATCTCCCGGTATATTCCCTTAGCAGACTCCTACTGCAACCACGGGACACGGAAAAAATTGAGTGTTAGCAAAGTACCAATTTGGCTCGGTTAAGATATTTTTGGTTGCATACAAATATTTAAAACACGGAATAAAGCTTTGTTAATGACAAACAAGCAATTATTGCTAAATATTCTTGGTTATTTTTACCAATCACTCATTTAAATCCAAATAAGTGTCCTAGTAAATATAACCCTTACCTGATTCTCTTATTAATTTTTAACTAATTTAATGGTATAGTTTCACACGTACGTTAGCCAAGTTGACTTCTTTGATTTTAGCAACGAACTTTGCAGGCTCCGTGCGAAGCGAGTCACTCGGTTGTAAATAGCAAAAACATAATATAATATATAATATATAACAATAATTATACAATTTTAAATGAATATAATCGTAACAACTAAATAATAACTCCATATTTGTAATAATTTAAAATATATAAAACAGAATATTTGTAATCGAACTAAAAAAAACTTACATTTTAAATAAAGAAATTAACATACCTATACAAAAAAAATTAAAATCCTACAGACTCGTTACAAATACTTAACTAAAATAATAAGTATATTATTATAGGTAACTTTCTAACGTATCTCATGTTAAGGCCACATCTAGTTGTTAGAACTCCGTGATTTACTTATACAGCGCTTCCGAACCAGTATCGCGCGCACTATTTGTCAACGTACCTTCTATAAAAAAAATGTATCGGCAATGGAAATGTAAATATTAGATAAGTACCTAGTTTTAATATCTGCCGCTCCTCTCGTGTAATTTTGTGTCTAGTATTTTAAGTGAATTGTAAATTCTTATGAGAATAAAGAATCTTTAAACCGAAAAACTTATTTATTTCTAGCTGTTTCGTTTTCTCAGTGGACGATATGGTGGGGGACAATTCTAAGGCCGGGCACCCCACGGCCATTCTAAGGCCGGGCACCCCTCGGCAACTCGAACATAGGTAGGTAGGTACTTTGTTTAACACTGTATTTTTAGGTAGTATGTTTTTTAACGTAATGCGATTATATAAGTTAGCGATATGACTTTCGATGACCGCCGTCCAAGTAAATATTAAGATTAATCGCTAAAAGTTGGCGAAAGTTTGTTGTTACATGCATACCAAGCAGCCCGATTCGATTTTTTATTCATTCGTTTCATATACATATATTTTTTTCTATGCGAATTTATCACTTTCAAATCATACGATGGATTTTCCGTCATCTTAATTAATATAGAAGAAACATAAGAAGAGAAGTGTTTGTTGTTCTTTAAGATGAAAGCTACCAAATTGACCAACATTCATGAAACTATTACTACGTGCGTGCACGGAAAAAAAAAGCTTCTGGGATATTCTCAAACTAAGACTTTTATTATGTTAAAAATATTTCCTCGTGACAAGTATTTATTATTTATTACCTAAGATAATACTTGTTTGATTAAAGTAAAATCTCTCTTATTTACTCAATATACTCTTGAATCAATACATTTTTGAATTTGTATTTTAAGAAAACGTGGTTTTATTAAGCGAAGAATCATATTTTTGGTAAAGGAAATAAATACTTGTCACGAGGAAATATTTCCAAGATAATAATAATGTCTTGGATTGAGAATATCCCGGAAGCTTTTATTTCCGTGTGCGTAACTAGCCATGTCTCGTTACAAGTCTTCTCCTAGAAACATTAGAAGTAATAAACCTCAGGGGCCATATTCAGAAACTACGAATATAATACTTAATAATTCATTGTGAACGACGCGCTATACTTGTAGATGAACCTTACTTGTAGCACTGCTTGCTTGTAGGTCTGTTTACGGATTAATTAGTGTAAATACAGATTTTTAGTGTTTATTGATTAGTGATTGTGGCGAGTGCAGTGCGTTCGCGTTAGTGTTCAACGCCGCTGTTTAGTTGAGGAATTACGTAAATTCAATTATGTGTTGGGAATCGTTTGATAGTTTGTCATTTTTTAAAACTGATAAAATGACAAATAATCAAACAATCGCATGTACAGTGAGATTCGAAATTGCATGGATATACAGGATGTAACAGAAAGGTACTCATGATCCGTTTAAGGGCATCAGTAATAAAAAGTAGGAGAAAAAATTTTTGGATACGAAAAATTTTTTTTGTATGGAACACTTCGTCCTATGCGGCCAATCCTCCATTCAAACCATTTTTTCTTAGTTTTTAGAAATTAGAATACGATACCAAAATCACCAGCATTTTTGTTACACCTTATATTATGAATAATATCGGATTATGAATAATTCATTCAAAAATTGTCCATGCAATTTTGAATCTCACTGTACAAGTACAATAGTTATTTATGCTACAAGTGCAGAAAACAAGTAATTGTGACTCGTGTCGGTGCCGGTGTTAAAACACTTCCTTCGGTCGTGTTTTAATTTACACCGCCACTCGTTCGGCAATTACTTGTTTTATACAAATGTAGCATACAACATTTTACAATGCATTAGGCGAGGAAATAAAATACCTAAAATACCTGTGTAAGAAAGAGGCGGCATGTTGCTTTTGGTGGTCCATGTAAAATCTCCGGTTGCGTTAAGTATTTATATCACGGCACTTGAATTTATCACTTATTGAATCCTAAACTGCACTAAGATGATAAAATCTTTACCTACTCCTACGATCATATAGTCAATTTTTACCCAAAGTCATGCGACGTAACTTGTAACTCATTAACATAAGTTCAAATAAAGAAAACACTTCCCGCGGTCAGCCAAATCTTGGGTCAAAGCATTAACATTAGGTAGTGTTATTTAATTTGAAATGTAATAAAATAGATTTAGGTAGTAGATTTAAATATTATAAACTAAAAAGCAAAGCAATGATTATTACAATTGAACTCTGTAGGTCAAAAAACATAAGATAAAACTTTTTAAATTTAAAAATAAATGTTCATGTCCAACGGTCCGAATTGAACAAGGAAAACTTATGTAAGATAAAATATTTTTTTAGTTATTATTACTAATATTGCATTTTAATTATATTTCAAATAAAATAATACAAAACCAGTATAGTATACTTCCTTTTTTAATTTGGTTGTCTTTATTTTTAAATGAATTTATGTAAAAAAAATACAAATAATACCACGATATTATTTTTTAAACATTGGTTTGGACCAGACCCAATAAGGGTCACCACACACCTAGCGGTTTTCCTCGCGGAATTAGCGGAAGTAGCGGAAATTCATAGACAAAATGCTTAATTTGTCTATGGTAGCGGAAATTTGTCTACAACTCTCTATTTCTATTTGGCTTCCATACAAAAAATCTGCTACCATAGACAAATTTCCGCTACCATAGACAAATTTCCGCTACTTCCGCTAATTCCGCGAGGAAAACCGCTAGGTGTGTGGTGACCCTAAGCGGAGCGCGGACATGCGCGTTGGACGGTAGTGGTCCTAATTACACCTGAGGCATACTTGAGATAAAAATTAGTAACAATATTTTTGTTTATAACTTTCCGGAAAATACATAGTTCATTCTGGTTTAATACAAATAACAATTATTTCAGGAGATGTTTACTTTATCTAAGATCTATTTAATTAAATGTTTTAAATTAAGGTACCAAAGTAGAGGACTAAGATTTTGTTAGGAATCAATAATTCGGGTTGGACTCGATAAATGGAAAATTAAAAAGCTACTTTTCCGCACGTGTGCGGAAAAGAAGCACTTTCTATGCATGTGTGGACCTATACAAAAGAGCACTCTCTGAGCATATGCATTGTAATAGTTATTTATGCTACAAGTGCAGAAAACAAGTAATTGCCGAACGAGTGGCGGTGTGAATTAAAACACGACCGAAGGGAGTGTTTTAACACTTTTAACACCGACACGAGTCGCAATTACTTGTTTTATACAAATGTAGCATACAACATTTTACAATGCATTATGCGAGGAAATAAAAGACCTAAAATACCTGTGTAAGAAAGAGGCGGTCGGTTTGTTGCTTTTGTTGTTCTTGTAAAATCTCCAGTTGCGTTAAGCATTTACATCACGGCACTTCAATTTATCACTTATTGAATACTAACTGCACTAAGATCGTATAATTGAGCGTCTCACGAATTATTTTATTTACAATTTTTAATAAAAGTCATGCAACGTAACATGTAACTCATTAACAAGTTCATGTAAAGAAAACATTTCCCGCGGTCAGCCAAATCTTGGGTCAAAACATTAACGTAATAAAATAGATTTAGGTAGTAGATTTAAATAATATATCATAAACTAAAAAGCAAAGCAATGATTATTGCAATTAAAATCAGTAACTATAAAACATAATATAAAACTTTTTAAATTTAAAAATAAATGTTCATGTCCAACGGTCCGAATTGAACAAGGAAAACTTACGTAAGATAAAATATGTTTTATTATTATTACTAATATTGTATTTTAATCATATTTCAAATAAAATCATACAAAACCAGGATGTTATACTTTCTTTTTGCTTTAGTTGTCTTTATTTTTAAATGAATTGATATAAAAAAAATACAAATACCACGATATTATTTTTTAAACATTAGTTTGGACCAGACGTGCAGACCCAACTAGCGGAGCGCGGACATGCGCGTTGGACGGTAGCGAGCGGTCCTAATTACACCTGAGACATACTTGAGAAAAAAAATTGTAACAATATTTTTGTTTATAACTTTCCGGAAAATACATAATTCATTCTGGTTTAATACAAATAACAATTATTTCAGGACATGTTTCCTTTATCTAAGATCTACTTAATTAAATGTTTTAAATTAAGGTAGCAACGTAGAGGACTAATATTTCATTAGGAATCAATAACTCGGATTGGACTCGATAAATGGAAAATTAAAAAGCTACTTTTCCGCACGTGTGCGGAAAAGAAGCACTTTCTATGCATGTGTGGACCTATACAAAAGAGCACTTTCTGAGCATATGCATTGTAAACGTTATTAATTACGTATGCGCTGCAAGTGAATGGGTGAATGTGTTAAAGTGAGTGAGTGAGTGATTGGTATGGGCGTGCGAGGAAGAGGAATCATCCTTCTTTACTAATCACTCGCATGTGTAAATAGAGCTAACGTGTGAACGAAACAAACATGTATTCTCGATATGTTTTTGAAGCTTATAAAAAAATCCGAGAATAAGCCCTCGAACGAGCATGTTTCTAAATAACGAGGATTTTATAAGTAGCTATTTCATCACATTCCATTTCAGGTAAAAACGGATATCGGACTTTGAAAGTTCGAATTTCGAACGCTTGTTCCATTTAAAGAAACAGCGGAATTAAATGTACTTAAGGGAAGTTTCAACAGAAATTGGCTTTATGGCAGTAAAACAACTGGAAATCGCTTGAATTATTTATAGGGTTTGAATTTAGGCCACAGAATATAATTCTATTTGATATCAAATTACGCTTGAAAATATTTAATTTAATTTACGACACTGTGTAATGTGTGTGTCTGTGTTAGGTACAACAAAAAGACAAAAATTAATGAATAATAGAATAGATATAGTATATAGTCGTATTAAAGTTGTTTTAAGGCTAGCGTAGAGGTTTACTACGCCGTAGTAGTCGGTTACAATTACAATATTTACAATACTTAGTCCTCGTATTATGATATTTCTAAGGATCCAAAAAAAAAAATTCCCCAGGTTTGTTGGGAGTCAGCTGCAGAGAAAAAGACCCCCTGGGAACAAAGTTTGTATGCAGCGGGGGACTCTTTCGTTGCAGCTGACGGGACTGTCCGATATAGCGGAGCGGCCGAAGTGGTCACAAATATCTGATATATATAGTCCTCCACATCGAGTTCGATGACGGCGACCCCAGCAAAAATCAAGGATTTAGCCTTTTATGAGCTCTTATGTGACTGGCCAGGCCAAACTTGGTCCATAGGTAGGGACTTATTTAGATACTAGCTGTGCCCGCGGCTTCGCCCGCGTGTGTTTAGGCGGTTTGGTAATTTCACTATTTCCAGACCAATACTCTAAAACTTATGCTTTCTACACGTTAAATAGCACATTTTTGTTGCTAATTATTTATTTATCGTATGGCTACATGTCACTGGATATAGATAGGTATTTCTGCTCTCGGATAGTAGTAGTAGAAAAGCAGATGATGAATAAAATCCGATGAGTGCTGCGAGGTCCAGATGGGACAGTGCAGCTGCCAAGTTTGTTACTCTTTTAGCACCGCCCAGGGATCACGTGTAGGGTTGTCTAAGGTATTTCCTACGGACGCAGAGTAACATTGACTAATTATGTAAGGGAATGTATGAGAAGGCCAAATGCCATCCAGCACCGCATTATAGTGTCCATGCACGGAACGTCGTAGCGGGATTTTTTTCAGCAGCAGCATGATAGGGCCGGGTATAAACTTAACGGTTAAATGTATGAGAAGGCCAACGGCCGAATAGGTACCGCGTAGAGCTCAGGTTCGGAACTTCGCAGCGAGAATTTCTTCAGCAGCAGAATGACAGAGCCGGATATAAACTCATTGGTCAAATGTCTTGGTAATATAATGTATGGGAAGGGTTTACTAATATTTCGACGAAAATTATTTAGCAAATTCTTAACTCCCCGAACTACGTATCCCATATTTTTATTTGGTCAAATTATTATTTCCCAACTCAACATTTCGTACAATATCATTTCTGATTTTTTTAAGATGTCAATTATGTTGTCGTCAAACGTATTGATTGGCATACCTTATTTCATCTAGGGATGTCACGAATATTCGCATTCGCATTCGTATAATGCGAATATTCGCATCATTTTTGACATTCGTATCAACATTCGCATTCGCATCAAATGATGCGAATATTTTCCGAATGCGAATGTTAGCAGAACGCATCCTGTTTTGATCGCGCTGACCCGGCCGATGGTCATATGCTTGCTCATACACAGGAAGTGAAAACGACGGTAGCGCTTGACTCCTTATGATCAATAATACAGGACTCCATCACATTTGGTGTTCTATATTTTTGAACTATGGAAGTATAAAAATGATAAGCAAGAATACATTTTCAGAATCTACTCCGTAACATTCGTATTCGCATTCGCATTCGGACATTCGTATCCTGAATATTCGCATTCGCATTCGCATTCGCGAATGTGAGAAAAACGACATTTGTGACATCCCTGATTTCATCTCGGCCAAATTATCTACAGGTAAAAATCTCCTTTTAATTTTTATTATTAATTATTAATGTATCCAATAAAACATGCCAAAATAAGCATGCTCTATCTGTTTTTAGGGTCATAAAAAAATAACCCTAACCGACCTATCTCTGGGAGCACTTTCGTTTTTAGGGCCATAAAAAAACCCCTAACCTACATATGCTCTGGGAGCAGTTTTGTTTTTAGAGTCATAAAAAAATAACCCTAACGTACCTATCTCTGGGAGCATTTTTTAGGGTTATAAAAAAATAACCCTAACCTACCTATCTCTGGGAACAGTTTTGTTTTTAGGGCCATAAAAAAATAACCCTAACCTACCTAGTATCTCTGGGAGCAGTTTCGTTTTTAGGGTCATAAAATAAATAACCCTAACCTACCTATCTCTGGAAGCAGTTTCGTTTTTAGGGTCATAAAAAAATAACCCTAACTTACCTATCTCTGGGAGCAGTTTTGTTTTAAGGGTTATAAAAACCAACCTAACCTACCTATCTCTGGGAGCAGTTTTGTTTGTAGGGTCATAAAAAAAATAACCCTAACCTACCTATCTCTGGGAGCAGCACTAATTGCTACACAATTATTTAACACATAAACATTGACAATATGTTATTTGCCTTAGCAAATCATTTGCTACACAATTATTTACCATATAAAATTTGCCGTAATACAATTTTGCAATATAAAAATTTTAGCGAAATAAAAAAATTACGAAGTAAAATTATGCCAAGGATTGGTTTGCGAAATAAAACTACGGCGAAAAGTTGGTTGCTAAATGAAGTTTGACGAAACATTATTCGGCAAAAAGGCAGCACACCATGGGAAGGCCAAATGCCAATTAAGTTCGTATAGGGCTCAGGCACGGAACGTCGCAGCGAGAACTGGTTCAGCAGCAGCATGAAAGGGACTGGTCAAAACTTAATTTTTAAGTGTCTTGGCAATGTATGCGAAAGCCTAATGCCGCATGGGGCTCAGGCACGAAATATCGTAGCGAGAGTTTCTTCAGCAGCATGGACGGGACCGAACAAAACTCAACGGTCAAGAATGAAGAATAAATTGTTTATTTTATGTTGAAACACTACAATGATAAATTATGATCTTATATAGATGTCATATACCTACAAAGAAAAAAGTGGCCTAGGCCTCCGCTGCCCAGGGCTAAGAATGAACCAGATAGATAATTTAATTTATAGAATAAAATATCCCACAAATTGAAGGTACATATTAACAATGATGCACGGTGTTCAAAACCGTCTCCGACACGACACTTCCGACATACAGGTGACCTCCTAGGATCATGTGACGCTTTTCTATACAAAACGAAGTCTCGGAATTGTCGTGTCGGAGACGGTCCGGAGCACCGTGCATCATCCTTTACTCGATGACAATTATATTTCCGGTTACTTTCAACTTTCACAACTAAAATTGACTTGTTCGGAAAGAGAAGTGTCGTAGAATGTATGAGCTTCCATATAAACCACGGCACTTCTCTTTCCAAACAGACTTGCTTGAATTGGAAAAAAATGTTTTTAAATAAGCGGAATAAAAACTACCCTATATGTTACCTCGGGGTATACACTACTATAATACAAAATTTCATGAAATTCTGTGCAGTAGTTTTGGCATACATCGCGAACAAACTCACAGACAGACAGACAAAAATTCCAAAAATCACCAAAATGTATTCAGTCAACGTTTCTAAGGCCCCCTAAATTAGATTTTCTCAAATATCTTCAATGTACATTTTTTTTCTCCTTACGCGTTTATTATATGTATAGATATTCAAGGTTGTTGCAATATATTTGTACCAGATTACCAGGTGGACGCCAAACTGAACCTGGACGCTAACTACTCGTAACTACCCTACTCGTAATAAGTCGGTAACTACGATTCATACCCTTCATCCTTTGAAATATCAATGTTTGTTAGTTCTTCCCGTATTTTAAAGCTGAAAATTTTACCGATAGGTACAGAATTGACGTCGTTATACCCGAGGACAATTTTATTTTGATTTCGAGTTGTGCCTTTTATTTTGAGTGCTTTCAGTAATACGTTTAAAGTAAATCGATTTAAAGGAAGGGATACTTGCAAATTGGATGAAGTCGATGAAGGTTCATCTATACTACATATAATAAACGCGTAAGGAGAAAAAAAATGTACATTGAAGATATTTGAGAAAATCTAATTTAGGGGGCCTTAGAAACGTTGACTGAATACATTTTGGTGATTTTTGGAATTTTTGTCTGTCTGTCTGTGAGTTTGTTCGCGATGTATGCCAAAACTACTGCACAGAATTTCATGAAATTTTGTATTATAGTAGTGTATACCCCGAGGTAACATATAGGGTAGTTTTTATTCCGCTTATTTAAAAACATTTTTTTCCAATTCAAGCAAGTCTGTTTGGAAAGAGAAGTGCCGTGGTTTATATGGAAGCTCATACATTCTACGACACTTCTCTTTCCGAACAAGTCAATTTTAGTTGTGAAATTTGAAAGTAACCGGAAATATAATTGTCATCGAATAAAGGATGATGCACGGTGCTCCGGACCGTCTCCGACACGACAATTCCGAGACTTCGTTTTGTATAGAAAAGCGTCACATGATCCTAGGAGGTCACCTGTATGTCGGAAGTGTCGTGTCGGAGACGGTTTTGAACACCGTGTATCATTGTTAATATGTACCTTCAATTTGTGGGATATTTTATTCTATAAATTAAATTATCTATCTGGTTCATTCTTAGCCCTGGGCAGCGGAGGCCTAGGCCACTTTTTTCTTTGTATATGACATCTATATAAGATCATAATTTATCATTGTAGTGTTTCAACATAAAATAAACAATTTATTCTTCATTCTTGACCGTTGAGTTTTGTTCGGTCCCGTCCATGCTGCTGAAGAAACTCTCGCTACGATATTTCGTGCCTGAGCCCCATGCGGCATTAGGCTTTCGCATACATTGCCAAGACACTTAAAAATTAAGTTTTGACCAGTCCCTTTCATGCTGCTGCTGAACCAGTTCTCGCTGCGACGTTCCGTGCCTGAGCCCTATACGAACTTAATTGGCATTTGGCCTTCCCATGGTGTGCTGCCTTTTTGCCGAATAATGTTTCGTCAAACTTCATTTAGCAACCAACTTTTCGCCGTAGTTTTATTTCGCAAACCAATCCTTGGCATAATTTTACTTCGTAATTTTTTTATTTCGCTAAAATTTTTATATTGCAAAATTGTATTACGGCAAATTTTATATGGTAAATAATTGTGTAGCAAATGATTTGCTAAGGCAAATAACATATTGTCAATGTTTATGTGTTAAATAATTGTGTAGCAATTAGTGCTGCTCCCATCAGAGATAGGTAGGTTAGGGTTTTTTTTTTATGACCCTACAAACAAATCTGCTCCCAGAGATAGGTAGGTTAGGTTGGTTTTTATAACCCTTAAAACAAAACTGCTCCCAGAGATAGGTAAGTTAGGGTTATTTTTTTATGACCCTAAAAACGAAACTGCTTCCAGAGATAGGTAGGTTAGGGTTATTTATTTTATGACCCTAAAAACAAAACTGTTCCCAGAGATAAGTAGGTTAGGGTTATTTTTTTATAACCCTAAAAAATGCTCCCAGAGATAGGTACGTTAGGGTTATTTTTTTATGACTCTAAAAACAAAACTGCTCCCAGAGCATATGTAGGTTAGGGGTTTTTTTATGGCCCTAAAAACGAAAGTGCTCCCAGAGATAGGTCGGTTAGGGTTATTTTTTTATGACCCTAAAAACAGATAGAGCATGCTTATGTTGGCATGTTTTATTGGATACATTAATAATAAAAATTAAAAGGAGATTTTTACCTGTAGATAATTTGGCCGAGATGAAATCAGGGATGTCACAAATGTCGTTTTTCTCACATTCGCGAATGCGAATGCGAATGCGAATATTCAGGATGCGAATGTCCGAATGCGAATGCGAATACGAATGTTACGGAGTAGATTCTGAAAATGTATTCTTGCTTATCATTTTTATACTTCCATAGTTCAAAAATATAGAACACCAAATGTGATGGAGTCCTGTATTATTGATCATAAGGAGTCAAGCGCTACCGTCGTTTTCACTTCCTGTGTATGAGCAAGCATATGACCATCGGCCGGGTCAGCGCGATCAAAACAGGATGCGTTCTGCTAACATTCGCATTCGGAAAATATTCGCATCATTTGATGCGAATGCGAATGTTGATACGAATGTCAAAAATGATGCGAATATTCGCATTATACGAATGCGAATGCGAATATTCGTGACATCCCTAGATGAAATAAGGTATGCCAATCAATACGTTTGACGACAACATAATTGACATCTTAAAAAAATCAGAAATGATATTGTACGAAATGTTGAGTTGGGAAATAATAATTTGACCAAATAAAAATATGGGATACGTAGTTCGGGGAGTTAAGAATTTGCTAAATAATTTTCGTCGAAATATTAGTAAACCCTTCCCATACATTATATTACCAAGACATTTGACCAATGAGTTTATATCCGGCTCTGTCATTCTGCTGCTGAAGAAATTCTCGCTGCGAAGTTCCGAACCTGAGCTCTACGCGGTACCTATTCGGCCGTTGGCCTTCTCATACATTTAACCGTTAAGTTTATACCCGGCCCTATCATGCTGCTGCTGAAAAAAATCCCGCTACGACGTTCCGTGCATGGACACTATAATGCGGTGCTGGATGGCATTTGGCCTTCTCATACATTCCCTTACATAATTAGTCAATGTTACTCTGCGTCCGTAGGAAATACCTTAGACAACCCTACACGTGATCCCTGGGCGGTGCTAAAAGAGTAACAAACTTGGCAGCTGCACTGTCCCATCTGGACCTCGCAGCACTCATCGGATTTTATTCATCATCTGCTTTTCTACTACTACTATCCGAGAGCAGAAATACCTATCTATATCCAGTGACATGTAGCCATACGATAAATAAATAATTAGCAACAAAAATGTGCTATTTAACGTGTAGAAAGCATAAGTTTTAGAGTATTGGTCTGGAAATAGTGAAATTACCAAACCGCCTAAACACACGCGGGCGAAGCCGCGGGCACAGCTAGTATTCAATATAGCGGTAAGGTAAATTAATGCTCAAAAAGGAATCTAGCTGGAAAAGTCGAAAGCAGAAATTTTGACTTTGGTACTTTGTTAAGACTTAGTTAGGAGACTAACATACTAAAAGTCCTCACCCTCCGGAGGTGAGCCCAAGGAGGGGGAGGCAAAGGGGGGGGGGGGGCGATTTTGAAAAGTGGAGGGTATTCTCAACAATTCTTGTCATACAAATTGGCAAAAGTTATTCTGGACAAAAAACCACTCTAGAAATCATGTAAAGAATCAATTATCATTATATATATGCCACCTCTCTCAATATGACCGGTGGCTTAATTACATCCTGTATAAATTATTCTAGTATCGGTAATCGATATTTAGGATTTCCCTTTTTTTGTTACAAATTTTCTAAAATGATCTCATCTCAATGCACCTAATGTTTTATAAACAAAATGTTTTAATTTAATAGATCAGTTTGTATGTACATCTGTAAATAAAGAATAATACGACATAGGACCATTCATACAACTACCATAAGACTAGATATTTCTAACACAGACGCATACAGTGACAATGCAGAAAGATGCATTTTTAAACGTGTCATTCGCAGACTTTGCTTCAACAAAGAATTAAAGGAAATGGAGCCGGTAATTTGCTAAAATGTTTAGAAATCTACCTAAAAAACAACTTAGTTCTGCTTTAAGCATAGGTATTTGTAACGAGTATAGTGCATACTAACTGCATTTTTAAATCCTGTAAAAGAAACACTATTCGCGTCCTGAAATAGTCAGTACCTACCTAATCGGCAAGTAGGTACTCATGTGACACCCCTAGAATTTCAAGCACCAATAGTTTACGGAACGCGGGTACACTTAAAAAAGGACAGGCGAACTATTTCATTAATAACCAAAATTCGGTAAGGTGTTAATAAAGTTTATTTGCTTATAACTCAAAGTTTACTTATAAAGAACAAAACACTATAGTAAGTAATAAGCCTTAGTTTGCAAGTCCCAAAACTTAGTAGTAGACGAAGTTTGGATGCTTTTAACTATTTTTTTCTGCGTACATGTTTGCTTAAGTGCACGTCGGTACCTATGCCCTAACGTGGTATAAAAATACGTTGGTAACCTAATAACATTACGGCGACATGTTCGAAAACTGTGATAGAATGGAAAGGTACCATTTGGCGGCCATCACTTATACATGTATGTACAGTGTAAGAGGCTTCCCCCAAATGGTACCTTTTCCAAAAAAGTGTCCCCGTACCGCGAGCTTGGTGTCGTTTCCAGGATCTCTAGATAAACTTTTAGGTCCCAAGCACTTGTCATATCGCCATGCACAAGACAAGTGCAGGGAAGCGCAAAACTGTGCCTTACTAACTCAGAGACCTAGCTACCTTTACTTATACCTTGTGTGCAATTTTTATAAACACTGTTGTTCATAAGTCTATTGTAATCTGCCTAAATTGAAGAATAAATATCTTTTATGTTTTTTTTATTAGTTGGTACGACCTAGGTGGTACTACCTAGTAAATTCTAGGTTTTACCTATGAGTTTTTGCAGTAACATAAGTTCACACATTTAACGGTTCCTGAATATAATTTACGTATTCCACACGCCCCGTGAGCCCTCACGCCCCGTACAAAGACCCGCGATAAGTGAGTCAAATGTTAACCAATTGAATTAGGCGCCGCTCACATGACCCTATAGAACTCTTTCGAAAACATAAAATTTAATTTTACACTTTGTTTTTTGAACCCACGACGCAAAAAGAGGGGTGTTATAAGTTTTACCGCTAGTTTTGTGTATGTACGAGTACCTGTATGTGGCTCGGTAGCGTAAAAAAATCGCACAATTAGGATAAAAGGGGAAAAATATCTGTGACGCAGTTTTACTTTTTAGAAAAAATAACTTTCTCAACGTTTTATGGTAGTTCTCCTCCAAGGCCCATGAAGACCTTTATGTTTTATCAAAATCGCAGTTTCGGGGGTTCCATTTTTACATAAATAATACTTTTAAGGGACATAATACTCTTTTTAGGAACTTCTGTTTAAATATACGTAATTTTAAAAAATACTACATATTACATTTTTGTACTTCATTTTGCTTTCTCTGTGCTACACAGCTGGACTTTGCCCTGTTTATCGCGTAAGGCTAACCCCACACTAGCGTCTTTCGAGCGTCGACGTCGCCCAAGCGCCCGCGCAGCGTCGGAGTTTAGCTACGAAATGACAGTGAGCAACACGGTACGATCTACAGCGTAGCGCTACGAATTTAGTCAATGTGACGTTTTCTTATTCTAAAATACACAAACAATATACATCGTGCCATATTCTAATTTTTAAATGTATAAACAATACATTAACAACACAATCTGTCTTAAACATAACTCCAACACTCATCCAATAATCAACCAATATCGAAGTCGTATTGTAGTTGCAACGCAGTAATTTTCAAGTAAATTCCGTCATTTTTGATTCAGCCGTGTAGTCGTAAGCTGTGTTGTTATTGTATTGGATTTGCATTGAAGTTGGATCGTGTCTGTGCGTGTTTTAAAGTTAGAATACGGCCCCTGGACTAAAAAAACAGTCTTTACATTCCCTGATAACTACTTCTAATTAGGTGCTTAGGTAACATTAACTAGACGTGGGTGGGTGGTGTAAATAAAAATGTTAAAGACTGATAAGAATTTGAATAGAAACAGTCATATCTCGCAAATAAAACCCCCGTATAAATCATTTAGTACTAACAGCCCGACACGAAGCTCAGTTGGGCGATAACGAAACTCATAAAGTCCATGTATTGAATGTAAAACGAATGCCATTCGCGCGCTCCGACGCGAAATGCGCAATAAAGTTACTTATAACAAACCGTCAATCGACGCGGAAAGAAAATGTGTTCCCAGCCTAGCTAACCCTCCGCACAAAATTTTTTTTTTCGCGCGAAAATGTTTTTTTTCTTATTTTAAATAATTAGAATACCTACAATACCAATAATGCCCTTTAAAGGATCACCAATATTTTTTGTTACATTTGGGTTGGGATGTTGTTAATTTTGTGTTATTTTGGGAGCCTATTATCATTCTATATGATGTCGTTTAAAAAGTTATCTAATTTATAAAGTAAAATTAATTACTTAATACTCCTGCTCGCGTACCTACTATTTATGAATTTATGATCGTTTCAGATCTTGAATTACTTCACCCTCCAGTATCCATCATTACCATGGTTTTGTTTTAATCTATTTTACCTACGCAATTTATTAAAACAGGCCAAAAGCATGTCGGGCTATGCCCAATGTAGGGTTCCGTAGTTGCGCAGTCTTTTTATTGTCTAGTTAAAAGCACTTACGTCCTTTTTATGATGATGATAACTATGAAATGGCAACTTTTTACGATAACTCAAAAACGGCTCCAATTTTATGTTATATAGTTTTTACTAAAAAGTACTTATTAGGCATTGCTTTCAAGAGTGTTTGTTTTAGATTTATTTTACCGTTTTGTCGTCGTGATTAATACACATACTCAATACCAAATTTTAGCTTTCCAGTAGGAACAATCACTGAGCTAAGCTGCGGACGGACGGACAGACGCGGACATGTCTGGTGGTCGAGTGTCGCTTGATACTTTTGAATTAGTATCAAGACGATAGAAAAAAAAAACAAAAAAAGAACCTTTTTCAATAGAGAGTACCACTTAGAGAGGTAATCAATTGACGTTATCTTATTTACAGAGGAAAAAGTAAAATTAGTAAAATATTGTGATAAATTAGAGTCTCAGTAAAAGAAGTAAAATACACTTGTTGTCTCAGTTATAGAGGTAATTGTATTGATAAAATTGAAACACCCAATCCCAGTTACAAAGATCCGATTTGTCCCAATAATAGAGGTAAACCAGTGTCAAAGTGCCGGGACCTTAACATTAGTCCCAGTTAAGGAGTTTTCTCACTTAGCCAGTTACCACTTAACCAGGTTTCTCTGTAAACGAATCAACTTCTTTATAATCACTTTTGCTTCATTACCTAAACAGCAAATGGTGGCCACTTTTTTCCGTTTGGGTGATGAAGCCAAAAGTAAGTAATATAAAAGTTATAAAACTGTGTCACATAGATCATAATTTGCGGAATTAGCAAGACTACCTACAACTTAACATAAGGGATTATACGGAAATTGATTCGTTTATTAGGAAACACAATCCCGCTAATGAGGGTGTCACGGTCGACGCAGTCAATCTAGGAAAATCGTAATACGCAATTCAGGATTTAAAAAAAGCATAGGACATCGCCATCTAGATTACGATAAGTGAACTAAATAAAATCTGTACGAGACTGGGGTGGTCTTCTTAAGAAAAATCTTAATAGCGCGATTTAGGATTTTTACTATACGGAACAGAGCCATCTAACATGCAATTCAATAACTAAGCGAAAACCACAGCCAGAGCTTGGCGAGCCATCATATAGCCGTAACGGACGGGCGGACCGGAGACCGGACCATGACGCACTATGACCAAAGAGTAAATAATAGTATAACAGAGAGACCTCTGTAATGTCACGTAACGTCACGAAGCATGTTGTCCCTTCTTAACGCATGACAAGTTCTTTTTCGCACTTATGCAAACGTATCGGATACGTCGTGTCAAACTCAAATTTTTTGACAGATTTACTTTGAGTTGAACCCCCCTGCTATGACGCAGCGCCATTATCGGTCCGTAGTCTGGTCCGGCCGTCTGTTACTTACTATTATAAGAAAAAACTACGAACATGTTTGATTTTTAAAATCTAAAAACGCCTTTGACGATAACTCCACCAACATAAAAAGTTGAAACCAGTGTTGCCGTTTGGTTCCGTTTGTTCCGTTTTTCGGAACTTTTGGCATCCCCGCGGAACTTGGAAGGAACTTTAGATTTTAGGACAATTTTCGGAACTTTTAAGGTACCGTACCGGCATTAATTTAGGTTGTAATTTAGGTCTTCGTGCCTTCGCATGAACCACTATGAGATAACACCCTTGTAACTCAGCCCTAATCAACTGAATTCATCGTCTAGTAGCGCCATCAGTCGCGCCACCCAGGTACTAATGTCGCCCGGTGCTAGGTTCGCTTGGTTTGCCGCACTAAACCACACCGTCACCCAGACCCGCCGTTGCAGTCCCTTACGGACTACGGTGACCGCCAAGTGTACACTTGTACAGATAGATAGATAGATAGCGCCAGGCTGATTTCTCCTCAGTACGCTTTTGATCAAAGATCCTCAGATCACATCCAATGACACAAAACCTAAAAGCAAGAATTTAACTAGAGACCGCATACGCGTCCACCGTAAGGGATAGAAACACATGCAACGCGAGAAATTTGGAAACTCGTAGCTAGCCTACATAATTTAGTCGGCTTCTTTGTTGCCCTTCTCAGATCCCGGTGGAGGGTATCCTCAAAGCAAGAATTTTACGTATTATTTTGTAAGAGAATATCTTTTCTAACAAGATTTCAAGTGTAATAGTTTGTAGCATACTAATTATTACAAAAAGCAACAGGAGAAAACTGTAAAATTTTGTACTTCACTGTGAAAAGTTATGTCGTCGTAATGTTGACGAAAATTATCACGTTTACAGCACAAAACGGAACAAATTACTTTTGTTTTCCGTAGCCGACACAACTTTCTGACAAAAACATCAGGTATTCTCGTAGTAATCACATAAATTTCTTAAAGAAAACGCTAATTTCATCTGTTCGTTACCCTCCACTGTCAAAAAATAGGTGAGACTATAACAAGGACTAGCGATAACAGCACAGCTCGCTTCTCTGTCACACCTGTTAAAAGTTTGATAAGACCATCCCGTTCAATCTCAATGGTATTATTATTTCCGTATCAGGTCCATGCTGGGTATCTATGCACAAAACATGAAAACAAACAAAACGCTCAAGTAAGTTCGGTTCGGTTCGATTACATGCTTGTTTTGTTTATAGTCCAGTAAAAAGTGTAACTTAAGTGCGAAACCATTTTTTTTTTCATAAAACTATTCGATAAACGGTATGTATATCTATTTAAATTACATTATTTATAGATATTTCGTGATTTAGAAAAAAATGGAACTTTTCAACCTAAAATGGAACTTTTCAGGAATGACGACGAAACTTTTAGGTGAAGTAACCTGGCAACACTGGTTGAAACGCAATTTGTCAAACGTATATCACTCTCTCTTTTCTTCTTATGTCTAATAGCAAGCTCACTAGCGCAACTAAATAGTAAAAGTTGATAAACAATTCAACTTTTTTAGTTCGGATTATAAGCAAATGGCATCGCGTGAAAATGACAGCAAAGTTGCTCAAAGTGAAATCTAATTTTAATTATATTTAAGTACATTAAATAGTAATAGGCCTAGTTGATGTGTATATTAATAATCATGATAAACGTATTCTAATGAATTTCACAAGTGTAATTCATTGTCGTAGGTCAAAATATTAACCAAAACAACTAAGTATCAGATGTTCCATTGTATGTCAAGTGTTGTTATCAACAGCATTTTTACGTATTTTGATAAAAATTTGTGATTATTGCTTCTTTAAAAATGACGGACATAAAGCCGCAGACCATGGCGCCAGTAAATGGCCTAGTGGATAAATCAAAGGAACTGCAGAAAGAGATTCTGATGGAGAAACTTAGATCAAAAACATCACAGTACAAAAATCTGTCTGAGACATCGAAAGCTGTACGAATGGCACTACTTGTAAGTAGTAGCTCGTATGTTGAACTTGAGATTTATTGTCGACAATGTAATTGTGTCAATTCTCTTTATAGGACAAGCGCTGGGCCGTGGACAGCCAAGACCGAATGATTCTGCAAAAATGTCTGGATAGCCTGCAACACTGTATCAAAATCAGTTCCTTACAAAGCCTTATTGAGAGGCTGGAATGTCTATCAAGACAGTTAGGGTAAGTAGCTTAAATTGTATTTGGGATTCAGAAAATCTTAAAGCTTTGGTGAATTTATAACATAATTTTAAACAAAAAAAGGACCAACTTCACTTAGGATCCGCTATTCCATGAGGAAGTGTCCGAGTTGCTGTAAAAAATAGTGAAATCACTATAGGTGTCTTATAAGAGTTCCCTCGATTTCTCCAGGATCCCATCATCAGACCCCGACTTGGTGACAATGGGACGATCTAGGGGTTCTACCCATTCAATTTTGAAAATCGGTTCACGATTCACAGAGAACCTCCTCCTTTTGTGAAGTTGGTTAATAAAGTAAACTCTTACTTTACCTTAACATAACAAAAATTGTTTTGCTAGCTTATAATATTTGTATGACCTGAGTAATAGTTTAGATACTCACTCATTTTGTTCTAGAATTAATGTTATTTTACAAATTTTGCAGGCTTAAACTAGTGGTTGGAACTTCAGGAGTGAACATGTTTATATCCTCGGACATGTTTTATTTGGAAATACTTGTAGAGTCATCAGGATCTGTAAAAGATGTTAAAATTCATCATGAAGGAAAGGTAATGCATTTACTAATTTATTCACACAGCCTTTTGAGATTACTATTTCTCATTATTAGACGTGTCCACACCAGTCACACCGCCTCGCGAGGAAATCGCCGCGCGCGGCAGCACGCTTAGTGTGGACATCCCTCGACCGAGACAAACGCGCTGGCAGCCGCAAAGCCTCGGCCGAGGCACGTCCACATCAGCCGAGGCAATTTCCTCGCGAGGCGGTGTGTCAGATGTAGACACGGCTAATCACTCACTATTTCAATTTATTCACACAGCCTTTTGAGATTATTGTTTTTCATTAAAATTTTATATACACCCATAAGACGTCCACTGCTGAACATAGGCCTCCCCTTTGGACCTCCATAAGTATCGGTCGGAAGCAACTTGCCTACCTATACCTTCTTAATTTTTTGACAACTTTACCCTATGACGGACCTTAGCATATAAGCGTTTAAGACAGTGGCTTACTAGTCTTTCAATTGTCCCCCAGTTTTGGGAGCCCGACCGGCAGGGCTGGAGGAAAGAGCTAAATTCCATACAAAGCAAAAGTCTGATCCTTGATCTATATTGTTGGCACTGTTCATATTTTGTCAGGGTTTTAAAATGATTGTGCCAGACAATTTATGCCTCTAAATATCTATAACATAAACGAAACTAAAACTTATATTAGGTAGCCTTATAGAATAGTAATTATCATTTGATTTTCAGATTGAGCAACAAAGCTGCGAGGAGCTGGTGGCGTGCATATCTCGAGGGGACTTTGCAGATTTTACAGCTCAGTTGGAGGGCCTCACCGCCGTTTATCAACTAAATGCAGAGAAGAAGGTTAGTACAGTGTAGCAAGTAGCTAACTTTATCTCGACATCATTAAATTTGTAATAGATGTACTCATAAACATTTGTCAAAATGTGTTGTATACAAGTTAGTTAGACCATTTCCAAAATTTTAACATTTATGTTTGTCAAAAAGAGAAAACTTATCAGAAAACTGCTAAGTTAATAACAGGTAGTACAGTTGAATATCCCTTGGCAAAATATTCGTATGTTTTATTTGTTATAGGTAAAATGCAAAGCATTTAGTGCACTCCAGAGTTTAGAAGAAGACCTGTGCACCCTCCGCCAACTGCAGAATGTGAATAAGGACCCGTGGGCTCAGGTCCACAAGAGCCCAACCGGTTTTTTGCAGAAGCGCAGGGGAGGTATGGAACTTTGATCCTACTACACTTCTCTTGCCTTGTATTGTAATCATTTATAAGTGTAAAAATGACAGAAAGGACTTGTTTTAGTACGAATACTGTCATGAATAAAGGTTACAATTGTGAAGATCAAAGTAACACAAGTAATCATGTTTTTACCATTTTCGTCACCATAGGTGCTTTAAAAAAATGCCATCTATGAGTTTGTCATGCCACTGCAGTAAATTTTTATTTTCTCTATCGATGACATAGTTTGTATATGCAAAGCCAGCACTTTAAAACATACAATTAATTTTATTTATTGATCAGTTTACAAATAAACCACCAAGTTGCGTCCGAGTAAAGTTTCAACATAAAACTCAAAATACCTATTAAAAAACTGGCATAAAAATATAACCTACAACAATATGCCCAATATGTAAAACAACCTTATTACATTTCAATAAGTGAATGTGTAGTAAAGTAAGTCACACACAGTGGCGTAGCTAGGGAGGGGCGGTAAGGGCGGCCCGCCCCAGGTGTCACCCACAGAGGGGTGTCACCTGTGCGGACGCAGGTGACTTTCAGGCAACCGCGTTTTAAATCAGCAGCGGGAGCACCCCCCCGTGATTGATTTTAGAGGTGACACTAAAAGTTATCCGCGCCGGATGACACCCATGCTAGCTTCGCCACTGGACTCATACATGACCTTGTTTAAATCCAACCTGTAATTTCAGGACACGCCATGCGCCTGACGTACTTCGTGTCACCATACGAGCTACTCGACAAAGAGACAGGGCTCCAGCCACTGACAGTGGAGCTCCTCTCCATGGGCAAGCCGTCGGCCTCCAGCGGCCTAGCCTCGTTGGTGGCGCCCTCGCATACTCCTGTAGGGCATTCGGCTACTGTGTTGCTGGAGGGGTCGACGGCGAATAAGTTGCAGCTGGCGCCGATTATTACTAATGGCAGAGGGGGCAAGGGAGTAGTGGGGTAAGTTTTATATAAAAAATAATATTCTGGTTTTTCTTAGGGTTAGCATACTACTAATAGGCTTTAACCCTTAAATTGTGTGAGACTAAGGGCCGGTTGCACAAAACCGTCTGTCAACGTCAGCGTCATGGTTAAAAAAATCTTGTATGAAACTGTTTTCTATGGGATGACAGCTCCGTCGCCATATTTAACGTTGATGAGTCCGTTAATTGTGCGTGGTGCAACTGACTGGATACTGTGTGTAAGACTAAGTTCAAGTTGCTAAAAGCAGAGAGTCTATCTATGTTACTACGGTCCCTCCTACATTTTCGGTAACTTTGGATTCCTCTCATTTAGATGGCGCTTCAGACTTGGACCCTCAAAAAGCTCTTAGACTGTGCCTCTATAAAATAGATACTCTCTGATAAACTACTCGCGGACAAATGAAGTCCAAAACAGATGACAGGATAAGTATCTGTGTCACACAAATATCGAGCGAATTATTAGATATTAACCTTTTGAACGCCAAGCATCGGACGGAAAAATCGTGCCTTCAGCGCCAGAGCGCGAAAGGCAAACCGGTTATATTTTGGACGTGATATCACGTCCTGGCGCTGACGGCACGACTTTTCGTGCGCGTGATATGACGGCTTTGGCGGTAAAAGGGTTAACGAAGAATAATCGCATATCTTTGTTTCAGAACAAACGCATATGGCGCATCTTATGCGCAACTAGTGCCTCAAAACAGCGCGATGTTGCCAGCTTGCTTCACTCTCAAGCTGTCTCAGCCCATGCCGCTGTGCACCGGCTTGGCCAAGCTGATTCACGCCACGACTGAGGTACATAGACTAGACTACACTTCCACCATAGTTGTACAACTAGAGCCTCAAAACAGCGCGATGTTCCAGTCTGCTTCACTCTCAAGCTGTCCCAGCCCATGCCGCTATGCACCGGCTTGGCCAAGCTGATTCACGCCACGACTGAGGTACATAGACTAGACTACACTTCCACCATAGTTGTACAACTAGAGCCTCAAAACAGCGCGATGTTGCCAGCTTGCTTCACTCTCAAGCTGTCCCAGCCCATGCCGCTATGCACCGGCTTGGCCAAGCTGATTCACGCCACGACTGAGGTACATAGACTAGACTACACTTCCACCATAGTTGTACAACTAGAGCCTCAAAACAGCGCGATGTTCCAGTCTGCTTTACTCTCAAGTTGTCCCAGCCCATGCCGCTATGCACCGGCTTGGCCAAGCTGATTCACGCCACGACTGAGGTACATAGACTAGACTACACTTCCACCATAGATGTACAACTAGAGCCTCAAAACAGCGCGATGTTCCAGTCTGCTTCACTCTCAAGCTGTCCCAGCCCATGCCGCTATGCACCGGCTTGGCCAAGCTGATTCACGCCACGACTGAGGTACACAGACTAGACTATACTTCCACCATAGATGTGCACCCAGTGCCTGAAAACAGCGCGATGTTGCAAGCTTGCTTCACTCTCAAGCTGTCTCAGCCCATGCCACTGTGCACTGGCTTGGCCAAGTTGATTCACGCCACAACTGAGGTTACTTGACATTACTTTCATGGTGTCCATTGGGCCAAATTTTTTCTAGTTTTGGACCACCTTGATCGCATTTTTTAAAGCTATAAGTTAAAATTTCGCAATTTGCGTCTATTATCAATCTTAATCGTTAGCAGGTAAAAAGTGAAATTGTACATTTAAAGTTGGCGTTAAAAGTTCGTACCAAAAATTTTAGAGAAAAACCTTTTTTGTGCAGGTGGAAATAGCGGGCGATTGGGCCAACCCGCTTCCAATGTTGGGCCTAGTAGCGCAGCAGGCGTACAACAAACTCACTCCAGGGAAAACCATCGAACTCAATCTCAGCAAGGGACTTTTTGTGGTGAGCAGAATGTACTGTTTTATAGGAAATTTTGGGTGACTTGTAGTGCAGCAGGCGTACAACAAACTCACTCTAGGGAAAATCCATCCATCGAACTCGACCTCAGCAAGGGAGTTATTGTGTGGTGAGCGAAGTGTACAGTGTTTATAAGAAATGGCGGGTGACTGGGCCAACACACTGAATAAAGAGAGTGGCTCGACTGCATCCGGCTGCAAACACCTGGGAAAAATGGCACAGGACACTTCTGAATTTTTATATTTTTGAGTGTGTTTTTTACCAAAGAATATTTAACTAAGTCTATGTTTTTACGTTAGGGATGCCTAGCTAGAATATCAATTTTGTTTCTGTGGTTCACGTTATCGTATTACGTCGCCTCTACCGGAGTTAATCTACTTTGAACCTATTATATTGTACCTGCATTCCATATTTAAAATTAGTTCACAAACACGCGATCTCGCGGCTCGGTGTAGCGCTGTCATTCAGCTCCTTTTTAGTCTATGTACCCTCCAACTCCAGCCAGTTAATGTAAATCGTACTATGAATCCTGATAATGTCTGTCTGTTTGTAACCCCAGAGCCTGCCAGAGCAGACGCAGTGCTACTTCCTGTGCTCGGGCGGCGCGCTGACGGGGCGCGTGGTGCGCAGCGTGCCGTTCACGCACCCGTCGCACGTGCCCACGCTGCTGGCCGCGCTGCGCCAGCAGGCGCTGTTCAACGCGCTCGTAGCCAGCTGTGTGCGCCCGCAGCCGAGACACGGTGAGCTGTTATACTTTTTCCCCCAGGAAAGAAGAAATACGGGGAAACCCTGATCTCCTGCCGCCACCGAAGGCTCCGTTTCATTGGTCGATATACAGCGTGCGGTAACTCCCCGCAGACGGTATAACGACGACTAAAACTTACGAGTCGATTTTTAGCGTTCGGTGACTCTCCGCAGACGGTATAACGACTATCGACTATTGGAAACGGTTCCAAAATGTCGGTTCCTATGGCATACGTTATGGAAATCACCCGTACCCTGCATGCGGGCCCTATTAACTGATAAAACTGGGCCTGAAACGAACTTATCTTGGCCTAATCCGGAATGCAATCTTGGATACATTTAGCAGGTGTTATACAGGGAATTTAATTTTGTTCTAATTCAAAGCTGCCCATATCTAACTAAAGAAGTAAGGTCACCAAATTATCTAAAAATGCTATCCAAATTGTAAATCAGTTCATTCATAAACCGTATCAAATTATGATACAAAATTTAACGTTGACCACGAACGTCGAACGTTACAAATATAAATAGGACAATGTTCGTTTTTCGCTGTGCTTCGCGACCGTCCTTTAACAAAACGCTTCATCAAGTACTTAACTTTGTTTCAGCAATGGACCTAGAAAACGTGGTGATGTTCGAAGTGAGCGCTTTAACATGGGAGCACATATCCGTGTCCCTCGAGCACCCGCTGGAAGAAAGCATGGCCACCGTTGAACTGGAGCTATCTGATGCTGCTGCACCACGAGCCAGCGTCCATACGCTAGGGACTCCGCCAAGGGACCATATCGATGAATACGTTACCAGGGTGCTGCAAAAAAGTCATTCTATTCCCATAACGTTGAGGTAAGTCAATAGTCAAGCGCATTTTCGTTTAAAGTACTAGGAAAGCATGGCCACCGTCGAACTGGAGCTATCTGATGCTGCTGCACCACGGGCCAGCGTCCATACGCTAGGGGCTACACCAAGGGACCATAATACGTTACTAATATGTTACTAGAGTGCTGCAAAAAAGTCATTCTATTCCCATAACGTTGAGGTAAGACAATCAGTCAAGCCCATTTTCGTTTGAAGTACTAGGAGAGCATGGCGGCAGTGGAACTGGAGTTATCAGACAGTAATATTAGACACGTATTTTTTCGTTTGTCAATTTCGAAGGAACCAACAACTCGGGTTGGACTCGATATGTGGAAAATCGCTCTCTTCATAATTCTGAGGCGTGATTGGCTTGAAATGAAAAAAACACTAGTGCGAGAAATTGAACTTTCCGCACGCTAACCTACTACAAAAGCACTTTTTTGAGCAACTGTGTTAAAAAATCTATTTATTGAAAGATAATTCCTTAATCTCAGTCTATCGTTTTAGACTAGCATATAGCTGCGTGGAGTTAGAGCTATCGGACTGATACTGGATCACAGCACAAAAATCTATCATCACAGTATTTTACCCCGTAATGGTAAAGCTCCTTAATGTTAAAAATTTGGAAAAAACCTTCCTGTCACACTAAAACTTAGTTAAGTTTAACTTAAGTAAGAACTTATTATCATTTTACCAGGGCATTGACGAAAATCTGGGAGCGCGAAGCTTCAACGAAGCACATGAACGGAGGCTACTCTGCGTTGGATTCAAATTTTAGCTGCGGCCTGGGGGGCCTCGACCCCGGGGGCGACGTCAAGCACGAGCCCGGCGCCCCCCCCGGCCGCGCGCTCTACCCCTCCAGCGTCAGCCATCCGCACCAGGGAGGTGAGACCTTCCTACATCTACTACTTTCTTATATAAACTAGTAGGCCGCCTCGAACTGAGAACTCACGATTTACTTGCAAACGAGTTGACCAATATAACAAGACCCTAAGGAGGATTTTTTTTTTTCTCCTTTTTGCTCCATAACCACTTGATCGATCCTGCTCATATACGAACTTACAAATTTTATGTATCTCTGCTACAGCCCCAAGAAAAAACGCTTTGCTTACGCTCCGTGAGTTCGACTATGGCGCTTAGGCGTCCCTAAGATAACTACTATACTGCCCCGTGTTACAATTTATTCGGTAGTGGTGGCTTTGTGAACTGTAGACCTCGATTATATATAAAAAATCGTGCAAGTGCGAGTGCGACTCGCACATCAAGGGTGCACACACGAACATTTTTTTTAATTGTTTGAAAAAAGACACTTTCAGTATGATTTCATGAGAATTTATAGGGAGGCTGAGTGCGAGGCGGACTCGCGCTCCGATTTTTTTTCCTAAGTCTGACTCGCGCTTGACTGCACTGCACACAATATAATTTGCAAAACTTTTTTTTTTGTTCTCATAAATCACAAAAATTCGAAAATCGAAATTGATCACAAAAATTGTCCAGAATCGGTTTCATACGGCCTGTACTGATGTTCGGATATACTCCTTGTATATCCGAACATCCACCGGAATGTACGATGCCCAAACTGAAACATAGACGCTTTGCTTGTTTTACTCTCTTGGTCAATTATGTTCTATCTCAATTTCCATCTTCCCCAGGTGCATACCTCTCGGAACAGCAACACCACCTCTCAATGATGTGCCAAGACAGCGAAAAACTAGACGATCGAAAATCGAAGAAGCGAAAATCAGACTCCGATCCCTGGCACACGGGGCCTAAAAAGGGGAAACCAGGCAATATGGGGGAATTGCAGGATTCTGATAGCGAGAGTGAAAATTCCGATGTTAATGAGGATGATAATACTATGAATAGTAACTCGACGAATGATGAGCAGTCCTCGGTCTCGCAGAATGAATTTGCCTCAGATGTGGAATTGTCAGGGATCGATGCGACTGATACGCTTGCGACCGATACTAGACAGTCGTCCGATATGGATAATTCGAATGATGGGGATGTGGAGGATATTATGAGGTTTGACATCTTTATGCTTATTTTCAATTGTAATATCATTGTGAATCAAACAAAATTAAATTATCGGTAATATCTCAAGGCCCTGATTAATTATAAAAATATAAGTTTATTCGTTGTCTATTCTAATAGTAATAGAATAATAATTAATACAATTGTCCAGTATTTTATAGTCTAGCCCTTAATTATTCAAAACAGCTGTATTTTGTAGTTTAAACGGATTCGTGCTATAATAAAATCGTTTATTTGTTTACAGGAATTCTTTTCACAAGTCTGAGCACAAACGGCAAAAGTTGAAAAAAGAAGAAAATCGTAGCCGAAGCGCGGCCTCCCTACTGTTAGATCTGACAGAGGGGAAGTCCTACATGCCCTCCTCCGTCAGCATCACGCCCATCGGCACCAGCTCCAACCCGGCCAGTTCCAGCTCAGGCCTGTCCTCCATGCTGTGCTTAGACCGGAGACCCGGCATCGAGATCATCCCCATCACCGCCGCACCCCCTGCCGCCTTACCCTCCTCCATCACCATCACCCCCATAACGAACTCCCAGCTTAAATCCCTCGACATACGATCCGAGAAGAAATCCAGCCGGTCCGAGGAACGCAGCAAGGAGAAGAAGAAGAAACGTCGCCGGGACGACTCCATGGGCCCGCCGGAGAAGGTCCCCCCTAAACAGGACCCCTTGACTAAGCCGGTGTCGGTCAGCATCAAACCTACCGATGGGTCCCCTATGCGCGCTACCTCCCCAAACTCCCTTCTCCGAAAATTTAGCCCTAGCCCCACACATGGTAGGTCAGTGTCAATAACTAAATCGCCCAGTCCTAGCACAGTGAAAAGTATGGGAAAACCCTCCGGAACCTCGAGCCACCACAGCAGCCCGCGGCACTCACCAGTTCAGAACAGCCCCAAACATCTATCCGGATATTCGAGTCCAAAAAACCACAGCATATCCTCCCCTAAACACAGTTCGTCCGGCTCCGGCAAACCCAGCATGTCCGCGCTCAAGTCCGCCACCAGCGGATCCCCGTCCGGAAAATCCGGAACCACGGGCTACGATCTCTCCAAAAAGATATCCAAAGACAGCTACGGCTCCGGCTCGTCCACCTCTAGGGACAAAGAGAAGAAACATTCCGGCTTGTCTTTTTCTAGCTCCGGTAGAAGTAGTCCTAAACTCAAGAATCCAATGAAGCTTAAAGCGCTAGAGATAACCCCGATTTCCTGTGATACCCCAGTGAACGAACCTCTCATCTCCCCACCGAACGTCGAGGTGAACAAGTCGAACGCGCCCAGCCAGGCGCGCAACAGAAAAGGCTCTCTCAGCGCTGTGATAGACAAGTTGAAATCCGCCCAGCACTGCGGCGCCGAAACCGAATTAGGCGGCAGCAAGACCGGCTCCTCCAGTAGTTCTAGTAAATTCTCAGAGTCAAAAAACAGTTCGAGCAGTAGTAGTAAAATCAGTGAAAATAAAAACCAGGAGTACATGGTGAAGCCTAGCTTAGACGGTATGAAGATTACCATCAACAAAACGAGAACTAAAGACTCCTCCAGTAGTAGCTCTAAATTAAATTACAGTAGCTCGAGTTCTAGTAAACAATCCTCGCCGCAGCTGACTCCTCCAAGCCAGGGCTCTCCGAAAACACACACCGGGCTGAAACCTGGCGTCATGAGCGGTCCCGCGTCGAAGAAGACTCAAGTTATGCAGTCCTCAAAGTCGGGCAGCGTCACGCCCGGCTCCACCCCGCCCAAGGCCAACACGAGCCCCTCCGAGTCGTCCTCGGGCAGCTCCAACGTGCCCAAAGTGCCTTATTCCAAATCATCCAGCTCTAGTGCTGGCATGAACCTATCCAAGTCCGCTACTAAAACCAGCTCCGGCTCCCCCAAAAGTAGCAGCACCGACATGGCAAAGATCATCAGAGACCGGGAGCGAGAAAAGGCGCGGACAAAACTGATGAGCAACTCCGAAAAATCTATTTTCTCTTCCAAGTCTGAGCGTCACTCAAGTCCCAGTGGTTCAAGAGACGAAGTCGACAGTGACAGGTTTAAAGCTGCCGCCAAAGAATCCAACTTTTTAGTAGAAGGACTGATCAAACCCCTCGACACCAGCAAATTCCAAATACCCAAATTGAAAAATCAGAACACTCCCGATAAGAATAGCCCCGTGTCCCAGTACGACAGTCGCTCGCTGGTCAACGATTTCGCTCGTACTCTGGATCAGGGCAAATATCCATTCCCCCACTACGACAATCCGAACGCTCGGACCCCAGAGGCTATGCAAAAATCTGCCTACCCATTAAATGTTCCTAAACCGTTACTAAACATGGGCTCATTGAGTCCGAAAACCGTCACGCCCAGCAAAATTGAATCTGACCGGCCCATAGAATACTCCAAAGTATCTGAAAGTATATCAAAAGGCGAGAGTCCGCAGCGCAGCAAAGACGAAAAAGACTACACTGGTACCTTTCCGTTGATGCCATTGGATTTTAAAACGGAGATCGCGAAAGGGTTCGCCGCACCGAAGGGTTCGGAGGATAGGAAAGGTGCGGATTCTTGTATGAAGCCGCCCGCGAGCGGGGCCATCGCGCGCAGCGGCGCCACGACGCCGCAGGAGGCGGCGGAGATGCTGCTGGACTTCTCGTCGTCGTCGGGCAGCAAGGTGTCGGGGCTGGTGGCGGTGCGGCCCGTGTACCCCGCGTCGCCGGCGCTGCTGCTGGCCAAGAGCCCCGCGCCGTCGCCGCTGGTGGCGCCCTCGCCGCACTCCAACTCGCCTTGCATTACCGACGACGAGCTTATGGATGAGGCCCTCGTCGGGCCCGGCAAGTAACTTGTTCTTCGTTCAGGCAGAATATAACGTTTTATTTGAAGACTGTTAATGCCTGTGACTCTTGCTTTTAACAGGTTGGCGAAAGAGATTTAATGTAACTCGCGAAAATAACGACAACCAGAATTATATTCATCTATTCATTTTCCAAATCCGTGTTGCCATAAATATATACCTAACTTAGGTTAAACTTCCCTCACATTTGAATCTCTTTTGCTAAGTTCGTTTTACTCAACGATGTTATTCTTAAAAATGTTAATTGTAATTATTATTTTACCTTCTAATTTATGACCAATGTATTTATTTATGTAATAATATACTGAGATTGTCTTTCGCTAAAAAGTTGTAGGATTAACTATGTGTTTCGTGTTTCAATGTCACATGTATTTAATTATATACCAATTCGTTTTGTGGTTTGTGTATTAAATTTAGTACATATTATATTCAGCAATTTTCATTTGCTGTATTATGGTTTCATTTGCTGTATATAGGAATGTCAAACTTCTGATTTCAATTAATAGTCATGTCCATATAAGTAAAATGTCAATCAAATAAAAGAACCAGTTAATGTTATTGAAACACAATTAGCATAAGGTACCTACATGATTTAATAATAGCAAACGAGTTGTTTACCTTTTGTGTACATACGTTATAAAACCAATTTAATAATTATTATGAATAAGAATAATAATATAATGATATGGTATTGGATGCTTATTAGTTGGAAAAGATTTTTTTAGGAATAAATAAACGTAAATAATTTATTATTTTTCTTTTATCTAGAGCCGATGAATATCTTAAACTTTATACAGGATGTTTTTTCAATAACTAGCCATATTTAGAAAGCCAAATTAAACACTGGGCCATATACTTTTCGGCCGATTAGGCGTCGATGTTTTATATGGGGAGGGCAACATATTTTTTTTACTATTTCGGGGTTGCTCCCATAGAAAAAGTTTTTCAGTATGACTTACCTTAAATCACCTGTCACAATATGGCTAGTTATTGAACAAACACCCTGTATTATACATACTTACTCGTCCGGAAAGTATTACGTATTTATTCAGTATCAAACACAGGACTTGTTTTTTTTTTATTTTAATAACTAGCCTTATTGTGCAAGCTGAGTTAGTATAGGTCATGAGTGTCATGACTCATGAGTAAACAACTTTTACTATGGGACCAACTAAGAAATCACAAAAAAAATTTTGGCCGTTTCATTTCATAAATTTCGGCCGATCAGACGTTTTCTATGGGGAGGTCAAATTTTTTGAGAATTCGGTCCCATAGAAAAAGTTGTTCAGTATAACTTAACTAATCACCTCTCACAATATGACTGGTTATTGAAACAACACCCAGCATTTATTGATTTAAAGGATGTGTCACAGAGTATATTGAATTGGGATGTGTTACATACATTTTCAAAGCTAAAGACATTGTAAGTAACGCATCCAACAAAATATGGTTTAATTTGGTATGCATTACAAAAGAAACTGCGATTTAAGTAGATAAAATATTTTATTAAATTACGCACTTACTAAATAAATTAATTTACTATGGCAAGAATTACTATAATATTCTAGAAAAAGTAAGGTCTTGGCCGATAAAATGCGTGGTACGGATAATATTGAAACCGTCGGTATGGATTTTGTCTAAAATGTCTCGGGGCAAAGAATCGTCTGTGCGCCTTTTGCTTCTGCCTGCGGAAGAATGGCGGCGGAACCCAGCTCGCTGCCACGTCCATGATCTCATCTTGATAGCCATCTGATAAAGTTCTGTAGAAATTATTATCTTCGATCGGAAACTCTGGAATGTCTGTATCTGTGATGTATACGTCTGAAGGAAAGTCTTGAGCGCCAACTATATCGACTGCTGGGGGCACTAAGTCCTCTTCAATCGTAATGCTGACTTCGTCATTTCGCACGCCATCGTTGATCAATCCTGTTTCAACAAATGAAACAACAGGGTCCTTTTGTTCCGTTTTGTTTAAAGTATCTTCACCTTCGTGTTTATTTTCTGAGTCACTTGGCTCAGGTAGAGGCTTGTTATTATTATCCGATTGTGTAGAATTTGCGAGTGCACCGACGAGTCCCAATGATAACAGTACAATCATCACTTGCTTCATTTTTTCTGTGGAAATATAAATCGTTTGTGAGCACGGAGAAGCGAATTGCACAATGGTAATATCTGCCGTCTGATAGTGCTTTTATTGGTAAAGATTTGGGTCGAAGAAAGGCGTCCGTTAGTGCCGACACCGATTTACTATTTGGGTAAAATATTAGGGTTCTTCGTGGAAAGTGGTATTTTAGAAGTAAATACTGAGTCATACGGAGATGTGTCGTCTCGCCTTGACTCTCAGACACGACAACAAAACGGTACAGTCAACAGCAGAAGTAGCTAAGCAGCTCAGATCGTGCCAGGACTATTTTGAATGCCTCAAATGCTTAGTTACCTTTGCTACTGACTCTCTGTGTAGCTTATTAGGACAATGACGTCAATGACAGACAAAAAATGTAAGAAATTGTGGATACCATTCATATTGTTAATTTTGTGACAAGTCCAGTTAGAGAGCTATGACACGCATGACAGAACAGTCTGTAAATCTTCCAGACTTCAGACCATATTAAGGCGACATTTTGATTTAAAAATACCGTTTTATCGTTAGTTACGGTAAACAAAAAAGTGGCTGTATGTGACATCACCAGACGCTTTCTCAAGTCAAATAGGGCCCCAAATGTATAGTAAGTACTAAATAGCTAATCCCTACTTTCATGCCCCGAAAATCGCTTTGTGCATGGGCCACACCTACCTGGACATTAAGTGTGTTCCAGAAATAGAATAGTACCTACGAGAGCCGTGTAGGTAAATGTGGACAGGAAAATATAAGAATATACAATAGGTAGGTACAATATAAGACTCAATACTGCTTACATTTTCAATATATTTTTGATAATAAGTCAAATGTACATTCGTCTTTAGTCCAGATATTTTGGATAGAGTATTCAGATTTTAAAAATATACCAATTGTAGAGTTTGTCGGGAAAGAGAAGTGTCGTGGTTTATATACATTCTACGACACTTCTGTTTTCGGATACACTCTATTCTATGCATGCGATCAAACCATTCGCGCCATATTGAAACGAATCTCTTTATTCATGCATAAACGTATCTCGATTTAGTTAATTTCCTTTGTTTGTAAGTATCTAACAAACAAACACAGCTGTCTAAGTGACAGATTAGGACAAACGATTATTAGTTGAATGAGGCTTGTAAGACTTTTATAAATAACAGGGTAAGAATATATACAAGATGTGTTCCTGTAATAAGACCCATAAATTAAAACGTGGATTCTACTGCTCAAACAATAAAACTTTTATTTAACAACCGTAAAACCACCCAACTATAGTCCAGTACTACAACTATGGTCCACAGCTTTTTTAGTTTTGTTAAAAAAAACATATAGTTTAAATTAAACCCATCATTTAAATAAAAGTTACACCTAATCGTAGATATTCGAGTCAGTTTTGGACCATAGTTGGCAGCTTATGGACTATAGTTTTGTAGTTTTACGGAACTTGTAAAAAATATGTTTTTATTTTATTTTATTGTCTCTTTTTCATATACTTACTTAAACGTGACTCGGTATAAGTACCTAGGTATTTATTTAATAGATTGTAGACCAAGGGACAAACAATGAGTACAATGACTGACTTTCAGAACGTGAGAAAAGAAAAACGTAATAATCGTATATGTCGCCAGTAAATACAGTCGCCATCAAATATATCGCAGCGGTCAAGGTACTCAAAAATATCTGAATATGCAATTTATCGCCTTGATAATAGAGGCATTGTTATTTGTTGAACCACTTCGGCCGCTCCGATATATCTGACGGCGACTGTACTAAATGAAATTTACTTACGCCATAGTATCCATATCCATTTTGAGGACATGGAGGCCTTCGTTGGCTATTGTTATTTCCACGAGCCTGTGCGTTTTGGCCACTCCTACGCTGCGCCCGCGCCTGCTCATGTTTGTCCTTCAACCTCTTCATCGCGAACCGCGGCAGGAATGGGTGGCTGCCTGATGCTGCCACCATCATCTCTTCAACTGGCTCCACTGCGGTCGACTCTAAAGCTTTGGACTGAACCAACACGAACAGGACTGCGATTAGCAGTGCGATTAATTTGTAAGCCATGGTAAATGAAGTTGTATAGATGAATCACTAAAACGCTTGTTTTTCTTTTGGAATTGCTACAGCGATTTGTGTGCTGAGTTTGAATACTAATCCAGGATTAATGCTCACAGAATGTGGGGTCTTGTTTTATAGGGAGCCAGTGTTTGCGTGGTCGAGTGACACAGATGTTTGACGCGCGAATGTTTTAGGAAGCGTAACGGGTCATACGGCAATTTCCAATTAACACATCCGAGAAACGCTCGTATGTGTAGGTAGGTCAATCTTAAACAGTATATAAATATAAATAGATTGAAAATCATTTGTTATTAACCTTTTGAACGCCAAGCGGACGGAAAAATCGTGCCCTCAGCGTCAGCTCGCGCGAACGCGCAAGGCAAACCGAAAACCGATTCTACTTTGGACGTGATGTCACGTGCTGGTGCTGAAGGCACGACTTTCAGTGCACGTGATTTGACGTCTTTGGATTAAGTTCCTGTTTTACATCTCAACCATTCTCGTATTGAGCCTGTCGTAAAGTAATTACGTATACCTACTACTCCATCAGTGAAGCTCTGATGCAGCTTTTGCACCTCTAGTTGGTGGTGGTTGAAAAAAAAGCATAATCTTGAACCAATTAGATTTATTGCTTTATAATATAATACAATACAATATGCTTTGTTGCTCACCAATCACTACATTACATAGTATAAAACAAAGTCGCTTCCTGCTATCTGTCCCTATGCTTAGATCTTTAAAACTTCGAAACGGATTTTGATGCGGTTTTTTTAATAGATAGAGTGATATAATTGCAAACGTGCGAAGCCGGGGCGGGTCGCTAGTAGTAAATAATAGAATAATTATTAGGTACCTACCTGCAGTGGTACTTACACGAAAGGCGGTCTTGAGGCTAAATAACGATCTCTTCCAAACAATCTTTGGGTGGGGGGAGACAATTCAAAATAATCAGCAAAATTGAATACGAGTTCTTAATTGAAGCTAGATTTAGTATTGAACCGATGAGTAAATATTTAATATTAAAATAGTTAACATATATACATATACACTACATAAATAAATAGTTGCATAACCAAGCAACTATTGTACCATTCTCTTTTCAATAAATTATTTATTTATTTTTATATATGATGTATATTTTACACATATTCACCTACAAATAAACAACCATAAATATAAAAGTAAAAGAAAAGTACAACGACGAGTATTCGGTTATCTTAAATAGTATCTCGAATAATAATTACAAAATATTAAAATTCTACTAACCAAGACGTTGACTTTACGTAAGAAACTTAGAAAATGACTTAGCTGAAATTTAGATAGGCGCCTTGTCCCTTACAGACGTAGATAAGTACCTACCTACTAAACCTACTTGTATCGATTGACCTTAATTAAATCGAATCAAATGAATCGATTTCTTTTTGACGGTTTTGGCCCTTAATTTCAGGCACGAGGAACACCCGACGCCCTTTAATAAAGCATTGCACAATTCCACGCAACGCTGTACGTGGCACCCCATGTCTCAGATCATCCATCAAACCAAACATCTTTGCTAAACTCCTAAACTCATCAGCATTCTTATAAGGCACCCTGACAAATTTTAAGCTACTATTTAGTGTGCCTGCCATTACTTCTGTAGCTGAGGTTTTGGGTTGCGAGAAAACGAAGTAGAAAAATGCGTACTCGTGTTTCTTCATCAAATATGACAGGTCGTAGCGAGTGAAAGGTATATAATGTAGGTTGAGAATCGTATGACGGAGATGTCGGTCGAAAGAATCTGGATTGCTAACTCCAAACCTCCCAAAGTTAAAAGTCCTGGATATTTCTGGCCTGATGCAGACGCGGCCGCGGGATATGACAGGGTCGCGTAACCAGTCGTCGAAGTACGATTCCGGCCACCGCGGTTCCAGCTCTTCCCATGTATAAGAGAGCAACATCCAACCTAAACCCGGGAAGAAGTCCGTCCGATGTAAAAGTTGCGATTTGTTAACGTCCACCAATGCATCCTTACAGTTGTCGTTCCACGCCGAGACGCACCAAATAGTAGGATCTTGGTACAACAGTGGATAAGTGCCGCGGAAATACTCAAAGAAGTCCAATGCAACTATCAGGTCGTCTTCTATGATTATGGCGGCCTTGTACTGAAGTGTTCTGAAGACATGGTTTAGCGCTAACCTATAATGTAGAGCAATACTGTAGTAACCCTTTAAGTAAGGCCAGTCGTCGGGCACCACGTATGACTGATCTGGCTGCTGGACGTACGTGATAGTAGGATCACTGTCTGCAAAAGATTTAATGATTCGGCGCGTTTTTTTGTGTCGGCAACCGTGGCTCACGATGATGGGGTAACTATTATTGTCTGGTCTGTATTTAACAATGCTCTGCAGGCATAGTTTCAAGTAACGAGGTCTGTTGCAAGCAATTACTAAAACTGGAAGTACATGGTTTGTAATATCATTTGTTTGTTCTTGTGTATAAGTATAATACAGCAACACTAACATTAACACCAAACACGCTAAATGCGATTTTCGCAAAAACCGAATCCTCTTGAACATGGCACTGAAAACGTAAGAATGAATCATACGCTTGGGTCGATATTTTACGAGCACGTGGATACGTATTTTTATCAAACTAAGTGGTTGCGGTTGAGGAACTACCGACTAAATGGAAATATTTTCGTGATAAGGAACCGATCATATATGTGTTGTTGTGCAACAAGAATATTATCCCACGTTGCATTACACAATACTTGTAGGCAGGCAGCACAGTACATGTAGGTACAGTTGTGGTTTTCAAAGATATACTTATTTACGTTTTAAACTAACAAAAACATAAATGTTAACTAGGTTTTATGACAATTACATGTTTAATTGACATATCAAGGACAAATCAGACATATGTCACTGTGAACTTCTCAACCGATATGTCATAAATGCAAAAAGATTACTTCTTCTTCTTCTTCCTCCTAGCGTTTATCCCGGCTTGGGGTCCGCTTGACAACCTAATCCCATGAATTGGCGTAGAGACTAGTTTTTACGAAAGCGACTGCCATTTGACCTTCCAACCCAGAGGGGAAACTAGGCCTTTGTGATTTGGGATTAGGACCAGTTTCCTTACGATGTTTTTCTTCACCGAAAAGCGACGGTAAACATCAAACGATATTCCGTTCATAAGTTCCGAAAAACTCAGTGGTACGAGCCGGGGTTTGATCCCAAGAGCTCCGGATTGAAAGTCGGACGTGTTACCGCAAGCTGCCGCAAGGTTACCAGCTCGATTAAAACCTAACCCCCTTATTCTTTAACGTGTTTCAGTCCTTAATTATCGGACGAGCGGAGCGTAAGCGAAACGAGTTCTTACAACTTCTGGCTTCTAGGACTTCTCAGCATTTCGATGGCTTTTTGATTTTGAGAGTTTATTCGGCGATAAGTTTAGTACTAACGTTTTTCCGATCTTTATGAAATTTGTTGGGGTTGTAGCAGAGATAACATAAAATTTGAGAGTTCGTTTTTCAGCTGGATCTATCAAGGGGTTGTGGACTTAGGAGGCGAAAAAAATCTCCATCTCCAATAAAAGTAAACGCCTATGTTTTATAATAGCAACATTTCTCCCTTGTAAAATAAATATCTATGTTGAGAGTATTTTAAATTTCTATTGAGATAGTTTATAGATATTAAGTAAATTTTAATCCCAGTTATCAAATTAAAATGAAGTCTGGTCTGAACTATGCATTTAGCACAAATGCGATGCCTCACATGCTTCGAGTGTCAAGGCACCGATAAAGATGATTCATTTCAGTTTCTCAATGTCAATATTTAGGTACAAACAGCAATAAAACACTGAAACATCATGGTTTCTTTGAATCCGTGCTCTAATCATGCTCTTTGTTTACATAGTTATAAATTATAAGGATATTTATAAAACAACATGGATTCGGTCGAGGACCGAGGTTTACTTATTCTTATTACTTATAGTCAAATAAAACTAATAATTGGCGGACCCCCTTAAAGTATTCGGAAAACTTAAAGATTATTACAAATGGTTGCTTAAATTTGTCTATGGCCTCCATACAAATTTAAGCAACCATAGACAAATTTAAACATTTCGTCTATGTATTTAAGAATCGCCAGGCGACGTTCGCGTTCCCATACAAACGTAATTCAGCGCTCATTTTAAAACGACATGCTTTAGAACCACGAAATTTGGCATGGGCATTCTAGTAGTATAGCTCTATGTTGTACATTCATTTTCGTTGCTAAAAATGGTAATACAAAAAAAATACAGCCAGTTACAGATTTACATACAAATCTTTTTTTTGCTATATTTTCTTTTTATTACAATTTTTAACAACGAAAACAAATGTCCGACCTAGATCTGTACTACTAAATGCCCATGCCAAATTTCGTGGTTCTATTTAAAGCATGTTGTTTTACAATGAGAGCTGAACTCGTTTGTATGGGGACGTGAGTTCACGCGAGCCTCCTGGCGACTCAAGCATTTTGTCTATGAATTTGCTTAATTCAGATCAGGTGTGTGGTGTGCCTTTTACTTTCGTACTCTAAATAAGTCTAACTTTAAAACATGAAAAAAAAATAGTAGTTCGGTAAGTACTAGTGGCGGCGGGTCCATAGAACTTGATTCCCGTCGACTTGCCTAATTTACAGGTACCTGAGCAGTTTTCCTAAAGGCAGTCAGAGTTTCTTATGTAATACAGTCATTTTATTTTCACTTGTATGGGAAAAATGGCAAATTTGGAAATAATTCATAATAGCAGAAGTATTTAGTTGTATCGCTTAAAAGTCATGTTAGTCATTGCGTAGACAGAAAATCCAACAAAAAATTGACCTTGAAAAAATCCTCATTTAATTAATTTCTAAAAAATCACCTAAATAAATATATCAATATTTTATTATTTATTATGGTTCCTTAAGACACCTTATTTATGGATGACGGAAAATCAGACAAAGAAAAGAAACCCTTCATTTATATTTTGATGAATATTTACTTCCCGATGGAAAGTTTGTAGGATTTTTCGTTCAGTCATCTTAGAATGACATTTTAAAACTATATAAACAAAAAAATCGCTATTATAAATGAATGTTTGAAAAAAACGTATCTTTACTGGAGTACCTAATGGTTGTCTGATGATTATGTAACGACAGCTGCAAAGAAATCAATGTAATCTGATAATCACGTAGGTAGACTAGGTAGCTATTTGAGATAAGCGAGACACTGAGATACTCATTTATCGAAGTTATCAAACGTTGCGTTAACCTGAAGAGTAGGCACGTACAACGCGCAAGTAATAGACGGATAGCTAGCCACGTCAGATATGACACTTTTGCTATTCTATGTTTGTTTCTAGATCCGAACATCTGGCAGCCGTAAAGTGGTGGAGGTCAAAGAATGGAAATAACTTGAAGGAAGTAAACCTAGAGTTCTGGGTTTGATGCAATCTTATGGGGAATTATGTAATTAATTAGATTATATCATACCCAGAAGTTTATGTTGGGGAAAGAAGTGCCAAATGATTTATAATGTAATTTATATTTATCGCCTGCTGTTTTAGTTTCCGCAATAATACACAGTGTTTTTCTAATATTAAAATATAGGCCCTGTGTTCTATATAAATGATACAACTTCGGCAATTTTGGAATTACTTTTTTCCATCTTAAAAATTTTGTTGGTCTGTCACTCTGACCTCCACCCATTAAAAGCTGCCAGCTGCCCGGATCTAGCAATAAGGATGGTAAAGCAATCTAACTACGCTGGATTCATTCCTCTCTTTAGCTAGGGATACACGCACAGATATGCCCGCCGGATTTGTCCGACGGATGTGCCCGCGGACAAATCCGTGCGAGTTCAATTATTTTAACCTATTTCCCGGTTTCCGACTGGGCTGAAATTTTGCATGCATATATATCGCGTGACAAATGTGACAATGCAATATTAACGCAGCCACCGACTATCAGTCCGCCTGCAGGCCGCTTGACGATCTCGATACACATTTTTGTTCTAACTGACATAGAACAAAAATGTGTATCGATATCGTCAGGCGGACTGCAGGCGGATTGATAGTCGGTAGCCGCCCTTATGACAAGTAGCCGACCTGATGGTGGAGCTGGAAGGTGGCCATAGGAACTCTGTAATGAAAAGACGCAACCCCATCGAGAATTGGCTGCTTTGATTCGTCTTGACGAGTACTTTGTCTTTTTATGGTATCCAGGGCCTGGTGATGGAACTGTAGGAAAAGTGCAGTATGCGTTAAAAGCCTGTATGAGATTTTTGACAGTATTCATTCTAAACAGTACCTAACGTAGATGCCTATTTAGTTCGTAATATGTACAGTACTTAGGATATATTACTAAACTATTATTTGGCAATAACATCGGAACAATGGCGCAGCGAAGCGTTTTTGTTTTGCCAAAATTATTTATAGCAAAATACAGGGTGCAATCGGGGTCATGTAGCTGATGTAGCAATCAAGGCATGATACAGAATCTTGATTTTAAATGAACTTAATTTTTTGTCAGGAATATAAGTAATTATTTTTCAGATTATAAGTGAAAATAAATTTTTTGGCGTACAATTTGGTCACCCTAATACTCAATGTGACGTCTGAGGGCCTACCGCGAAGTCCGAAAATCGACAAAACGATGGTCCCGTCTCGGGTGATTTTGTTTGGTAGGCCCTCTGGCCTAGAACCGCGAAGCACTTCGTTCATCAAATCGTCTCTCATCATGCATCACTCTCTTTCGTAGGTACGTGCAAGAGCGATAGAGACGGGACCATCGTTTTGTCGATTTTCGAACTTCGCGGTAGGCTCTCTGACATCTTGTCGTTTTCCGCCCGTAGGTTACAGCATATGTCAAAACTCATAGGGTGACCATGATTCATGATTTACTTAGTTTATGATAATTTTACTTGAGAAATCAAAACAATTCAATTCACTGTAAAATATACGTAACGGTTACACTCACGTCACTTTAGTCACTTCGCGGGGCATGTTTCGGAGGGCCTAGGTCTCCATACCATACCATACTCTCCATCTTCAAGTACCAACGCAACACAATGCGGCAACACGACGTGCAGCAGTGCACTACGGGCCGGTTCAAATAGCACTCTTAGCGCTTGAAGATGGAGACCTAGACTCTCCTAAACATGTCGCGCGAAGTGTCTAAAGTGACGCGAGTGTAACCGTACTAACCGTTATATTTTGTAGTGTTATTATGTCTCAAATTTACATTAAATCATTTAATTAATTCTATTTTGAATTGTAAAATTTGAATTTCCTATAGGTATTTCTTGTAAAAATTTCTGGAAAATTCCGAAAACTTTAATGAAAGTTTCTGCAACTTGTACATCAGTAATTAAAATATAGTTTTTATTTTATTTAAGTACATTATTATATTAATAAAGTTATATAAGACGCGGATAACACGTACACGTTTCTAATCAGGGATCTTACGTAAGTTTATGCATAGCTTGTTATTTTATTAATACTAGATACATAGTAAGAAAGTAAAAAAATCGCCAAGTGCGGGAGTTTTTTTTTTCATCACACAATTTTAACACTGTTTTTCCGGGTGACTGTAGACTTCTATTTTATTTTATAATAGTAATTTATGTAACTGTTACGTAATAGGGGTCCTTAAAACACGAGTGTGGTTTTATGAAATGAACGAAGTGAGTTTCATAATAAGATCACACGAGTGTTTTAAGGCCTACCTAATTACGTACAGTTGCATTCACTGCTTTATCTACATACATATTATAAACCCTAAATGACGTGTTCTAAAACTGTTAAAATGGGTGCCATTTCACAGATTGCATCGCCATGGCCAACTCGATTGTGTCGGCGGGGCACGTGCCGGCGGTCGGAGGATCGCGCGGCGCGGCTGTCGAGGAGAAGGCCGGATGTTCATAATGATATCGAATTTTTGCTTAATTTTTGATAATAATAACATCGTTACAAATAAGACATTTGTTCTAACTGCTAACAAAACAGTCTCTTTTTATGGTGGTCATAACGTGTGGTTTTTGAACGCATCATGGAGGGTTTATGATATGGGAGTAGATAAATAAGTTAACACCTATATTTATGTATCAAAACTTTAGGCTCAGCAGTTTCTGAAATAAGGAAGGAAATGCTTAATTAAAATGCAATCAAATTGCCTGTGTGACAGACAGAATCGCACCATGAAGGTTCCTTTTTTACAATTCCACTGTGATTCGAATCGATTCACAAGCAAATGTAACAATTTCGGAATAAACGTTTGTTGATCTACGATTAGGTACGAGTTTATCTTGTAAGTTCAAGGTCAGCGTATTTCGCGGACCCATTGATTAGCAATGGTCGTCATATGACGTCACGTCATTGTGCCTACGCTGTTACAATTGCTTATCAAGCAAATGCATTAACCCGGAAACTGTGACCCGAGATCCGTAACAACCACGCGTAATCGGAGAGCCGACTTATACTGGTTCACATGAGGACTTGAGCCGCTTGTGTGCTGACGATGGGAGTAACACCCCTAGAGTGGTCTCCCATCGCATCGACATGAACTGCCAGTAAGCGTTCCATAGTAGCCGCGACGGACGCGCCGCAACTCACTCGCCATATCGATCGCGTCCATTCAACAATCAGTGTAAATCGCGATTATATTGTTTTCGGTGCTGGCAATACGCATGGTTTGCATTTTGAAATGAATAGCGGCTAGTGAAAGTTGGTAAACAGTTTTTGGAACGCTTCTCGGAGTTGATGCACTTTTATACATTCCGTATTTAGAACGCCGAAATGAAGGATAAAAAGCTCGGGTAAGTCGATTTAAATTGGGAAGAGTATGGAATATGCCGTAAAATGGGGTGAGTAGGGTCAAAACTGACATTCAAACCTCGATAACATTATGCATATGCAAACTGAATAGTGTATATAATAAGTGTTCCGGACGTTTGTATTTTAGTTTCTATTTTATTTTGGGTAGTTTATTTCATAACTTTGACGATAAACAGGAAACCCCACCTCACTCCGTAGTCCCTCGTAATTGGGGTGAGCTGGGTTTTCATTCAAAGGTGATTTTTAAAGATTGTTAGATCGATTTTTTTTTATAAGTATTACTATAGCTCCATTTTAAATTGGAATTCATAATTTTTAAGTAGTTGCGTTAAAATCCCCTCTCAACCCCCTTTCTCTCCTCGTTCATAACCCAACATTCCCCGCGAAACCTACTCACCCCATTTTACGGTACATAGGCAGTTAGGTAACTATTCAACCCGAAAAATAGCGCTAAAAAAAGGAATATTTAGACTTAAAAAACCAAAAAAAGTTGCTACGTTGTATTGTATAAAGTTGTGTCTATACTGTTGAACTTCACACACTAAATTGTATTAAAGTCCGAAGTTCATTTTACTGACTTCAAACTGATCAAAGATCATAATATTCATAATCATTCATCGCACACGTGGGTAGGTACTAACTACTAAGCATGTGATAGCAAAGTAGATATTTTTTGTTTTGTAAACAAATCTCTAATCAATCTAAGGCGATTATCACACTGGCGACGGATCCGCATGCGGCGCCGGTGCGCGAGAATAGAAAGATAGCGCTCTGCACTGCATGTGTATAGCGCTGTCTCACTCGCGCACCGGCGCCGCATGCGGATCCGTCGCCAGTGTGATACTCGCCTAACTTTAACGGGAATATTACCGCATTTCATATATTTTTAACCTTTTTAAATAAGAAACAAATGAGAAGGTAATAATCAAGATAAAATATTGGCCAAGAAGATTCGTGTTACACCAACCCAAAAAGTGTTTAAAAACCTACTGCCTAGGCACCTAGGTATTAACTTAAGCTAAAACAGCAAATTCATTTATTTGGTCAGATGGGGTTCTGACGAAAACAATAAAATTCGAAACGCACTAGCAGCACTTTCATAATTAGTGCTTTTATTAATTGGCTTTGTTAATTACATGGACCATACATTTTTACTCGTCACCGGTTGCCATGGTTACTCACAATACCCACGTCTCCTATCAATCTATCACCAATTAGCCCGTGTCTATCACTGAACAGCAATTAGAATAGGATTAGAGTTGACAGTATTACTATTGAGTATTGAGCTTGGTATACCTACGAAGGAGTCTATTAAGTAGGTAGTAATATGTAATAAATATTAAAATAAAAAAAAGTTTTATGTTATGACGAAAAATAGGATTAAGTAATAACGTTTCTACGTATTAGTTAAGAAAATTGACAAGTTATATTTTTCATCCACTATATCATCTTAAATGCCATCCATTACATCAATGAAATCGGAAACTTTAAGTAAAAAAAAGCCGTCATTGCATAATATTTTATCATATAAAGTCCCAGTCACAAAATACCAATAAAAATAGCTAGTTGGCGATCTGAATTAACAACCATGACATGCATTATTTTATTACATCTGATTACCGACAATGATTTGCAGTCAGTATGTATATAACTATGTATAGCAATTCTTGTTTCACTATTCTGTAGATACCATAGATTGGAAACGATACTACATCCGTTGTTAGCTTTTAGGTGATTTCAAAAAACAATAACACTTATTACAGTCGGAGAGCTAGCTTCGGAAAATGTGATACAATGGCGATTATCACACTGGCGACGGATCCGCATGCGGCGCACGGATCCGTGCCGTGGGGTGCCCGGCCTTAGAACTGTCCCTCACCATATCGTCCCGTGGTTGCAGTAGGAGTCTGCTAAGGGAATATACCGGGAGATGGGCAGCAGCATCTTCCGAAAGCCTACAAACAATAAACAAAAAAACTGCGCGCGCCAACCCGCCTGCCAAGCGTGGCGCGTATGGCAAACCCCCCCTTAAAGGAGAGGCCTATGTTCAGCAGTGGACGTCTTATGGCTGAGATGATGATGATGATGATGACTATACTATACCTACATGTTGTTAGATCCAGGGGGCATCTGGCAGCTATTCTTAGTCTAGTCTAGTATATTTATATCCTACATTTTAGATAAGACTGACGTACATTTTGAATTATGCACGATGTCACCAAGGAATACAAGATATAACAAATTAGAATTTGGGATGATTAACGCCAGTAAGAATATAGAATATGTAGTCTAAGGCGGTTTGTAAGAAGTTATTAAGGGGCTCCACGCGTTTTTTACCGATGTTTGACCAGTTTTGAGTCGATATTCCTACAATTGCATTGCACTACAGATAGAATTATAAGGCAAACGGCTATCGGTTCTTTTTAACCGACTTCAAAAAAGGAGGAGGTTCTCAATTCGACTGAATTTTTTTTTTTAATCATTATTATGTTTTTTTTGTATGTATGTTACTCCATATCTCCGTGAATCGTGAACCGATTTTCTAATTTTTTTTTTAATCGAACAGGTATAACCCGTAGATGGTCCCATTGTCACCAAGTCAGGGTCTGATGATGGGATCCTGGAGAAATCGAGGGAACTCTTCAACTATTATAGGCACACCTATAGTGATTTCACTATTTTTTACAGCAACTCGGCCACTTCCTCTTGGAATAGCGGATCCTAAGTGAAGTCGGTTCTTTTTTTGTTTTAATTAATCAAAATATTAGGGTTCCTGTTTGACGTCTCTAAAAACTGACGATTAACACAAACGTTATGACCCGAAAACCACTTTTTTGGCCTAAAATTGCTCGATTTTGATGTCAAATATATCGAAGACTATGAATATTTAAGTAAATATAGGATACTATATTGATTAGGGCTGTTACTGATAATATGATAAGCTACAAAACGCATAGAAAACTAAGGGGTTCAGATCGAAGGTCATTGGCGCCAGGAAGCCCCTTAATGGATATATAACTAATAAATAAACGTATGCCGCATGAAACACGCAAAGGATTTGTTAATCGGTAACCAACCACCTGTGGTATAGTTACGGTTGACATAGCGAAAAGATTATTCTGAAAATTATATGGTTCCGATTTCCGATACCGTGTATATAAACCATGTTTTTCAAGCCAGGCAAAATAGAGAATCGTAGGCAAAGTTGTACCTACACGGAAAAAAAGCTTCCAGGATATTCTCAATCCAAGACATTATTATTATATTGGAAATATTTCCTCGTGACTAGTATTTATTTCCTTTACCAAAAATATGATTCTTCGCTTAATAAAACCACGTTTTCTTAAAATAGAAATACAAAAATGTATTGTTTCAAGAGTATATTGAGTAAATAAGAGAGATTGTACTTTAATCAAAGAAGTATTATCTTAGGTAAAAGAAAACTAGAAAATCTGCAAGAATATATTCGCTTCGTTATATTTAAAACTTTATTTTATTTTCGTTAAAGGAAATAAATACTTGTCACGAGGAAATATTTTCAACATAATAAAATAATGTCTTAGATTGAGAATATCCCGGAAGCTTTTTTTTCCGTGTAGCAGTTGACGGTGCCTAGGTACATGTATGGTAAAATTTGTAATAACGGACAATGAATTTGGGCTAAACCGTTGGGGGGCGTTGGGTACTCGTACCTCAGATTTGCATACAATTGACAACACACCTTGCAGTAGAATTCGAATAGTTCAGTACTCTGCTTAACACAACAAAACATAGGTAACTTTTGTCCATTGTTATTGGGGCCATTTTTCTCTAACTTGGAATAAAAAATAATTTAATCACCATAAAATAAATCCAAATAAAAAAGCGACAACTTTCAAACAAGTTTGAACACATTAGGACCTTTTATGCCACTTGTTTGATTTCAGATAATTATCTATACCTACCTACTCAGCTATTTTTTAGCCATGAACTTTTTACTAGCTCTTCATCGAACTATCAAGCGTGGCGAAATAATTAAGAAAAAAACCGAACGCTTAGAACAGCGGTCGGCTACAGGCGGCCCGCCAGCCTCGTCGTTATTGACAACCGGCTATTTAGTAGGTACCTTTTGTCTGATAAAATATCAAATTATTAACAAAGTGCGGCCCGCGTCAATAAAGGATATATTAGTCGAAAGTATTCATAGATGGCGCCAGCATGCGATGGCGTCAGTCCTACCAATAGTGTAAAATTTTTTCGTTCAGATTCGGAATTTTTTGACCTAGATCGTTCAGCCAAATCCAAATCCTATAGAGAAATGCTCGTGGCCGTTTATATCCTTTGCTGGCCGCCGCATCTAGCCAAACTATTGAGAGTTGCCTTCCCTATTTCGATTGCTATTGTGTCCCTTGGCTGCTAAAAGGTTGCCGACCGCTGGCTCAGAGGATCACTCAACCACTCAGTCTCTTCGTCTATGACAGGCATGACAGCTCATTTGCTCCGAATCCGAATCCGAAACGAACTGGACACAGGTATTTGTACATCATAATCATAAGAATTTATAGTCAATGAAACTTTGTAAACTTACATCGAATAAATATTTACAATAATGACAAGGACCATAATCTATAAAATAATATACGGTTATACTTAAAATACAGGCTAAGCACTTAGTAGGCTATAGTGCCTATGGTCAACTTTCGCGTCACTAATAGACCGTAAGCCAGGAACAATAGTTATTTGTTATACAAGGGGTGAAAGTTGTATTTTACGTGCGAGTGTTATTTGAAACACGAGCTAGCGAAAGCATTCTATTATTGACCACGAGCGAAGCGAGTGGTTCAAAAATAGAATCCTGAGCGTAGCGAGTGCTTTAATACACGAGACGTAAAATAACTTTCACCCGTGTATAACACAAAACTTTTCACCTCACTACAGCGAGGAAAATAAGAAAAAGGGTGCAGTTTGCTCGGTTTCCCGTAATTCCTCAGGTGTTTAATACTTCTTCATCACTCGAATCACTAATTTTTAACAAAACAACCTAGAAAAACATGCGAATATTTAAGGTTGATATGATGGATGAATTGAAATGAAAAGTTTTGACGTAAAAGGTTTTATTAAATGTCAGATGCGTTTTGTTCGTACGTAGACTTATTCGGCTGTCAGATCAATTTATCCGTTTTTACAAAAAGAATGAAGATTAATGTTGAATGCTGATATTTATGAATTAAAATAAAGTTGTAAGACTGTATTAAGTGTTTTTACTCGATGCAATTCATTAATTGCGATGTTAAAAATTCTGCACTTTTAACGTTTTACGTTTTGTTAGCTGTCAAATGTCACTTAAGCCACTTGTCACTTATGTCAAAACTCTTTCACCACATGTGGATAAAAAGCGATTTTCACAATAGATATTAAACAAACAAAAAGGGCTTTCCGAGCTAGTGAGGTGAAAATTTCTTTGGTTATCGCGTCCCAGGTCATAACTTGTGAAGTGGTTAAGGGCGATGTATGATGAAACCTCATAAAGATCAGCTGCCTCTCCGTTGGTGCGTTGAGACATTTGCTCAATTAAAAAAAATGGTCATTACCTCCCGATTCAAACTTCTTCACGAGGCTTCAAATCATCCGTGTAAATATACCTACATCTCCCTTAACTACTTTACAAGTTTACCCCCTGGGACGCGATTGGTCACGAAATTTATTCCTATAACTTATGGTTTATAACGCAGCAGTGGACATACCGCGAATCTCGGAAATATAAATTTCATTCTATTACGAATATCCTCTCTATCACGCTTGCTTATTCGAAAGAAAGATACGCAGATAACGATTTCGATTTTTGTGGCGGCATGCACCTAATAGGTAGGTACCTTCTTCAAACTGAGAAATTGTCTGAATATCGGAGGAACGTTATTTTGTATAGATATTGCATTCCACGTATTACATGGTCCTAGTGTTGTTATCAAGTTTAGTGTCAAGTTATCAATTAAAACAGGGTCAAAGGGCTGAACTGACTTGCACCGAGCGTGCAGTAAAGACGCGTGAGTGTCAGGACATTGTATTGTGCGATTTTTTCCAACAAACTTCATATTGAAATCAAATATTGGGAACAATGGTTTTCTCCTGTTGTGGATTCTCTATGTACTATCGGAGCCGGCTTAAGATTGTTAAGCATCAGGAGTAAGTTCTACCATTAATGCAATTATTGAAACAATGGGCGATGGGCGAGCGGCTAACCGAAATCTACAAGGTTTACTTTACAACATGCACTCTACAATTAGATTAGCATACTTTTGTCTAGCTCTGTAGATTATGTACTATAATGAATGTTACTATAATGAATGCATACAAATTAATTTAATGCATTTAATAATCTAACAAATACGGTGTGTCTTAAACTTAAAATATTCAGTTTCTTAATTTAAAAAAATTGCAATATCTAAAGCTATGTATTATAATTAAAAATAAACGTGGTTTATTTCTTAAATTTATATAGAGATATTAGTATAGACGTAGTGTATAGACAATTAAATACATAATTTTAAATAACACTAGACAAACTGATAAAAATATCAAGAAGATCGCAATATTGCGCAACTTGCGTAACTAGGGGTCAACCAATTCATGGTCGAGATATGTTGACATAGATTACTGGCCTATTTTTTGACGAACTACCTACCAAAAACCTTCAACAAAAGAAATTCAAATCAGTTTTTTTAAGAATTTTCCAAATCGGCCGAGCCATTTTCGAATATCGGTGAACATACGTAAAAAAATAGCAAAATAAAAACAAGGATACCGACGATTTGATAACCTCCTCCTTGGAAATCTTGAAGACGGTTGAAGAATAGAAATGCTAAATAAAACAACCTAAAACTGGTTTGTGGTAAGTATATGTAGAGGTGGTACTTACCAAAAAATTACTACACTATTCAAGTCAAAATCAAAAATGTCTGATTCAAGCTGGCATAGCAACAAGCACTTTTGAATATTAAGTAGATCAAACCTACTACCGATTCTACCGAATAGTCTAGCTTAGGTAATACAAATATATTTTTATCAAAACTACATACGATTTATACACTAAACATTCACTTTCAGAATGAAATTCCGTTGTATATATTTAGACCCGCTACCAACCAACTGCCAAGATACTACATAATACATAAGTATTGTACGTCTGGTCAATGTACGGCATAAATATATGCCAATTTTTTTTATTATAATGTGGCAAAATCTGCCAAACTTCTCAATGCTAAAATAATATTAATAATAAGTATACTTAGATGGCGCAGGGATGTGACGGATGGCGTAGGGATGTGACGACCCCATCGCCCGCTGGTTTTCACCAGCGCAATCAGTCAACGCAGGGCAGCTTGTGGCGAGCTGTTGGAGAGTAGCGACTCCACGTACCTGAGTGCCCCTGGGGTGCCCTGTCGGATGGTGGGACAGGTCCCCTGCCTCTGGCTTGCCTTAGCCGGCTGTCCAGAGTGGGGTCGTTAGAGCTGTGTTCTCGAGGGTAGATGTGGAAACCTAATTGGCGAGTTGGCTATATGTTTAAAGTCCAGTGACACCTCTCTACCCCCAGCTCCCGCACCGGTGTTGCCCTTGAGCCATCTTTGATGTCGCTTTTTATGGGGGCCCATCTTGCGGACGGCGAGTCACCGTCTACCGGAAATAAAATTGGATACCGTTTTATTAGGCAGGCGTCCGGTTCTTCATCCAATAGCCCATTAATCAGTCCATTACTTTTCACCCAATAGCCTAGTACATTTTAGACTCCATTAATACTCAATAGCCATTACACCATGGCGGGTGCTGTCTCTGCGTGCGTCCCATGACACGGGCAGGGGCAGCATCCGCTCAGTGTACCCCTCACTTTTCATTAAATTGTCGAAAGGGCCTCTGCGCGTTGGCTTCGGCTCCGCATACGCCTCCCAAAGGTCCGGAACACCATTGTTCCGTGGTCGGGAAAGTAATACTTACTTGTAGGTAGTATTCATATACAGGGCGGCTCATTCAAATCGGTCAGTATGGGAAAGTCTGAAACTATCAGACATACAAAGATTTGTTCTTAGGAACCATGTCACCGATTTTGATAAAAAGAAAAACTGCATTCATACATTTGAAAAAAAGTGTACCCAGCTGGGGAATCGAACCCGGTTGTTTTGAAAAAAAATAAACTTACCAGTTTTTCTGTTTAAATAACGATTGTGTAGGTCTTAAGCAGTAAATGTCTCTATGAAACATGCATTGTTTTCACATACTTTAATTTATCATAGTTGGCGTTCGAAGTGACCACCGTTACAATATTTCCCAGCTGGGTACACTTTTTTTCAAAAGTATGAATGCAGTTTTTCTTTTTATCAAAATCGGTGACATGGTTCCTAAGAACAAATCTTCGTATGTCTTATAGTTTCAGACTTTCCCATACTGACCCATTTGAATGAGCCACCCTGTATACACTTATTTTTAGGCATGAACTTACAAGAAATCAAATTAGTAATAATTGTTTTACTTCACCAAATGTTGTTTTATAAGTAAACTATTTATCAATTTATTTCAAATATTGTAGTTCTTTAAAGTCATGTTAGGTACTTAAATTAAATAAAAACCAGCCAAATGCAAACCAAATCGAACTTGCTATAGGTAACTTGCTCTTCTGGAGTTCCGTGCCATAATGTATAAGTACCTAGGTCTATAATAGGTCTCTATAAATATGAAATCAATAAAAAATACCCCTCCCATCCCTCGCGGGGTGGCAGCCTGATCTGTCTATAAAATCTGTATTCGAGTCTGGTTTCCATCTGACCAATACCAATAACGGCTTGCCAGAAACCATATACATGTAGGTAAATAAGTACCAATGTAAAGCTTAAGGATAGACCGCAGTATCAAACAAACATATAGCCTCTCTTACAAATACAAGGAAAAAGATAGGTAAATATAAGGATAATAAGTTAAAATATCATATCATATATATATATAGACGGGGAAAACCGTGTACGTTAACTTGGTCAGGGCTGATATCCCCTTTGTAAATCAGCTAATCGCCCCAAGTAAACCAGTTGAGTGTGATATTCCATTTGTATGTGTACATATATAAAGTAAAGATCTCCAAATCACATGTATTATGTCGGTTTATACTTACCTATACAGTATAAAGAACTTTCTCATAGCCATATTAAATTGTACTTAAGGCAGCCACCGACTATCAGTCCGCCTGACGATCTCGGCCTGTCACAAAATTTGCCGGCTCCGAACAACTGACAGGCCGATATCGTCAGGCGGACTGCAGGCGGACTGATAGTCGGTGGCCGCCCTTACTTATGGCATTACAGCAATTGCCGCAACTGCGTGTGCGTTGAATCCTGTGTATTTACCGTCGCTATCAAAATATGTGCAGTTTCTTTTTAGTTCACTTACTCGAGAATAATTTTACCCACGTTAATGTTTTACAGAGTGTGTATACCATGAAGTCAGTCTGATAGGATCTTATCTAAATAATAGACCTTGAATAATTCGAAAGTTGTCCCTAAGCTCCAGCAGTGGGAGATAATTCCATCGGGTAAATATTTTCACATAGTAAAACGTATTTTTTTACAGTGATGGCGCTCACGAGGCAATGCTCGGGGCCGGCAAGAAGCCGAAAGTCACGAAGACCAAAGAAACACAAGAAGCAGAGAAGTCTGAGGAGTACGAGGCTCTGCAGAGCTTCCTGCGCAGCATCAGCTCGACCGCCACCCTCCCGCCGTATGTTAAGGGAGAAACATTCTCTTCGTATCGAGGAGTTTTCAACCAGGTAGAACTTTTTTTTTATGAAACTATTAGCAAACGAGCAGACGAGCCGCCTGATGGGAAGCGGTCAACACCGCTCATCCCAAGTAGCAATGGAATGTCTTAAAAAGGGTTTGTGGATATCTTGAAGACAATTAGACAAATTTTTGCTGTTGTCTTGGTTAAGACCATTATGTCCCTGCAGATCCCTTGAAGATATACTTAAGATACAGTTTAGAAAAAGTGGGCACAAACTTATAGTCAATAACAAGAAAGAGTTAATACTATTGCTTAGACAAACTTAAACCCTACTTAAGAATAGGGGTTTAATAGATCTCTAAACTTTGGTTTCAAGATATCTCGAAGGTTGACTTAATACCAAGAAATAAACTTAAAGATATCTACAAGGCTTACTTTAAACTATTAACACTGAGTAGCACAAATTCGAACCCCTCTTAACAAAGAAAATTTTAAAACTTTTTTTACTCATGGAGGTGTATTTTAGAAAACATGGCGAACTTTTATAAACTATAACAAGAATTCATTGAAGGATTATCAAAATGGCGATTAACTATTTTCTTTACGTTTACGAAATACCGTTTTATGTCACTATAGGCATTTAAAAACTATAACGCATGATTGTTTATCGTGTAAAATTGATCGAAAGGGCTATAAAATAGACGGGCCTACAAAATACTGGAAAAATAGCAATAAATATTAGGAATAATATGATGCTAAATGAAAAATTTGCTTACATACAGAGCAGAATACTACTTTTCTGTAAATGTTCGAGATATAAATGCAATTATTATCACTATAACAAAAATCTAACTTCAATTTGCTTAAATTTTGTATGATTTAACGTCGGAATTTTTCAATTTCTTTTTTACCAAAAGTATAAAATGGCGTTAAGTCTTATTATTCTTAACGAACTATGACTTAAGACAATACTGATTTTGTAAGGTTACTTTAGATAAAGTATAGAAAAAATTGATTTAGAGTAGTACTGGTTTAGATATATTATACTTAACTAATACTAAAAACTGAATTAGTGTAGTTCTACTTAATACTTAATGGAACTTTACAGAATCTTTAGTTTGATTTAGTGAATGCAAGTTGCCGTCCATTGACGGTATTCTTTATGCAACATAAACCATTAAATAGAAATATAAATAATTTATTCGTGGCGAACGGTTACATGGTATTCACACATAAAGAAAACAGGGAAGGAATATGAGAAAGAAAAAAAACAATCTAACGACGAATGATTCTCTGCTTTTTCGCTGAAAATTGTATGGCGAATTTCACTTGCCAACCAACTTTTCGCAGAAGTTTCATTTAGCCAAATTTTATTTCCCAACTTTACATAATCCAACCTAACCTAACCCAACCCAGTAGGCAATTTTCATTTCCAATAAAATGGCAATGGCCAATGGGTTGGGCAATAAAATGGTTGCGAAATAATTATTTGGTAAAAGTTATTCGGCCAAATGAAACTTCTGCCAAAAGTTGGTTGGCAAATGAAATTCGGCAATACAATTTTCGGCGAAAAGGCAGAGAACCATTATTTCATTGTATGGGAAGAAAAAAAATGGATTTGGAAAATGTATTAATAAATATTTGTACAACGAGAGAAGAAAGTTAATATTTGCTTCGAGTGCTAATTTTGAGTCCTGAGCAAGCGAAAGATTCTAAATTAGAATCACTCGCTACGCTCGCGAGACTTTAAACGGATTATATCGCGTATACTAAATTTAAATTACATCCCGACGTTTCGAACACTTTACAGCGATCGTGGTCACGGGTTGACTGAGGAAAAATATATTTACCCCTATCTAAAATACAATGTACAGAAAAACAACCCACATGTAAAATATTAAATACAAACAAAAAAGGTGAGTGTAGTGTATATGCCAGAAGGGCCGATAAAGCTAGTTGTAAAATACCTAATTAATCTAATTATTGATTTACTACTATTACATAGAGAGTCAAATTAGATAAAATTAAGTTTGAATCCCTATGTAATATTTTATTGCGCTATGTTTTTTATTTTAGTTATTTCAATGTTGTGTCGCACTCCGTGCCTTCACTCACTTACTCACGTAAAGTCCGGAAGACCTGCTTTAGCCCAACCAGGTCAGCATCATACTGAGTCGTGACCGTTTCGTGGCGTAGATATTAATAAAATAATTTTATTAACATGTTTCGATGATTGTTGAACGGCCTCCTAGCCTAGTTGGTAGTGACTCTACCTATGAAGCAGGAGGTCCCGGGTTCGAATCCTGGTCAGGGCATTTATTTGTGTGCTAATCACAGATATTTGTTCCTGAGTTATGGATGTTTTCTATGTATTTAAGTATTTATCTATATCTATCTATTATATATATCGTCGCCCAGTACCCACAACACAAGCCTTATTGACCTTATCGTGGGACTAGGTTGATTTGTGTACTATTGTCCCGTAATATTTATTATTTATTTATTATTTATTGTGTTATTAACGAATTATTGAGGTTTTTAAGCTCAAGTGTAAGAAAATTATAAGAAAAAACGAGCGAATAAATTGACGAAGAAGGATTAAGCATCTCTCAGGTTGTATTTTTCCATGTTCTCTCTGCTGAGATGAAAAATAGTGTGTTCAACATGAGAATAAAGTTATTTACATCTTGTGCTTTTGAGTCCTTCTCTACGCTCAAGATTCTAATTTAGAATCTTTCGCTTGCTCAGGACTCAAAATTAGCACTCGAAGCAAATATTAACTTTCTTCTCTCGTTGTACAAATATCTATTAATACATTTTCCAAATCCATTTTTTTTCTTCCCATACAATGAAATAATGGTTCTCTGCCTTTTCGCCGAAAATTGTATTGCCGAATTTCATTTGCCAACCAACTTTTCGCAGAAGTTTCATTTGGCCGAATAACTTTTACCAAATAATTATTTCGCAACCATTTCATTTCCCAACCCCATAGTCGGGAAATTAAAATTGCCTACTAGGTTGGGTTAGGTTAGGTTGGATTTATGTTAAGTTGGGAAATTAAATTCGGCCAAATGAAACTTCTGCGAAAAGTTAGTTGGCATTGGAGGTGGTCCGCAAAGGAAGAGGAGTGCCGGTATTGCGGTGAGCCGTTCTCCCTATCCTCTGCGGCCGAGGTGGGATCGCAGGGGGAGACGCGTGATGGTATTACGGTGCGCCACTCTCCCTACCCCCTGCGAACTTGGCGGGGCCGTTCCGCTGAAACGGCATCGGTGGGGCTGCAGAAGAAGAGAAGTGCCGGTGATAAGGTGCGCCGTTCTTCCTATCTTCTGCAGCCGATTTGTGGTTGGCGGCGGAACCATAGACCTGATCCGCCGCTGGGTACCGGTAAATCTTCTACTGGCACCCATGGCTTCCACGTGGCGGGCTCGGGGGGGTCCGTCACATTACAGGATGGAGGCCGTGGAGGAAGGCGTGCCCATCCATCTGACACGCCTATCGTGGTGGGCCTTCGGGCAACTGCGGAGGAGCCGCAGCGAGTGGCTGCCGCCGGTGGGGTCGCGGATGTATGCGTAAGCGTTCCTGTAACCCCACCAACAAGGCGGCGAGGCGGCAAGTGGGGGATTTTTAGTGGGTACTCGAGCACTCGAGTGGTATGCGAAACGCATTCCCCCCCCCCCCCTAAACAAAAATGAAATTAGGCCAAATGAAACTTCTGCGAAAAGTTGGTTGGCAAGTGAAATTTGGCAAAATGATTTTCGGCGAAAAGGCAGAGAACCTAATGGTATAAATATTAGCAAGAAAATGTCGTAGACTACAAGACTACTTGCTTATGTTTTCTCACCAATACACTGTGTAGAAGATTTTCTCTGCGAAAAACGATACATTTCTCTTCGTGAAAAGCAATTCTCTAAAATGTTATTGACGGATTTTCTCATTTTACGCGTCTTAGTTATTTAAATTTCTTAAGAGTCGCCAGGACGCTCACGTTTCCATACAAGCGTAGTTCAGCTCTCATGTTAAAACGACATGCTTTAGAACCACGAAATTTGACATGGGCATTCTAGTAGTACAGATCTAGGTCGGTAATTCGTTTTCGTTGCTAAAAATTGTAATACAAAGAAAAAACAACCAGTTACAGATTTACATACAAAACTTATTTTTGCTATAACATAACATAAATATTCTTTATTGCACACCTCAAATTAAAGAAACAGAGTATACACAAATTACAAACAGAAAATATAATATATATTTTCTTTGTATTACAATTTTTTGCAACGAAAACGAATTTCAGACCTAGATCTGTACTACTAGAATACCCATGCCAAATTTCGTGGTTCCAAAGCATGTTGTTTTAAAATGAGAGCTGAACTACGTTTATATGGGGACGCGAGTTCACGAGAGCGTCCTGGCGACTCTTAATAAAATGTCTTATGTCCATTTCATAAAAATCGTCAATCAATCGAAATCAAAATAAACCTTATTATGAGGCTCAATTTGTAATTAATCAACGGCGCTACTATTGAGCCATAAGGGCCTCTGGTACGGTTACAATTAAATCGGAATCAGCCATACAAACAATACCGGAATTGCAGGGCCCTCTAGCTACTTAGTTAAAATTTCCTCACCCCAACCATGAAAATTTATATCCGTTTTGTGGAATCCGATATAGGAAAGGATGGTAGAAAAGGCATCAGACGATCTAGCCGACTTTGACACCTGTATTACCAACCAATTTACTTATTTATTAAATTTTAAGTCATAACAAATAACAAAGAAAAATAATTATGAATAAGATTTTAGGATGACATAAAGTCCCTTTCATATTTTTATTATGAATGAGAAATATTTTTAAAACTGTTACAGCCATCTAAAAGAAACACAAAACAATATTATTTATTAAAATATTAATAAAATATAGGAAATAGGCTCTTCGTTTTAACAAATAGCTCTTGCGAATGAGGCCGAAATAACCAAATGTTTTTATAACTAGTTCATCACCTTGGCAACATTGTTCGGTCATCGGATAAATGTAATTTCTCAACTCCTGGTGACCCTACCCAGAGTCCTGAAATCGGATCCGACCAAAGGGATATATGTAATAGGCCCTATAAATATCCTTAACTTAAACTGAAGAACCAAAGATAAAATAATATACTTAGTCGGTTCATAAGTTCTGTCACTCGGGTTTTGGTTGGTAAAATAGAAATATAATATAGAATATGTTAGAAAGCCTATTTAACAGTGATCAATTTAAGATATTATGTAATGCAAATACTTGTGGCAGTTTTACACAATTAGTTGTAACATTTTAAAAAGCGCAATAAAGAATTACGTTAAAAACACGCGCCCTATTTGAGTTATTTTAGACCCTAATTATTTTTATTCAATTCTAAGAGACTAAAATCTTTCCTTGGAATATATAATTAACATGGGTCTGACCGACAAGAAGACTGGTATACACAATTTTGTTAGACTACCTTGATGTATAGCAGCAAAATCTAAGCGTTTTGGTCATAACTGAAAAATACGGTAAGGTTCAGGAGGAGAATATCTGAAGTATAGACTTGTAAGTCAACTAAATATAGGTTTCGGAATCTGATTTAATCTTCTACTTTCCTAAAAATAACAATTTGTAACTCCTGGACAACTACAGCATGATCTTCACCAACTTTTGTGAAGTATACTTTTCACAAATCATCGGCGTGTTTTTGTCAGACAACAATCACCAAGTTTACAAGGATCTATAAAATACGCGATCGTGATTTTAAATTAATCATAGTATATTTTAATCTGTATGAAATAAGCTTTCTTTATGTCTATATTTTTTGAATAAAAGTTTTGTATTTTGTTTTATCAGTCAAAACTCTTGTGACAGAACTTAAGGACCGACTAAGTAAAATATTACCAAAATTTAGACTAAATAGCTGCTTTGTAGTTTTACCCGTTCATTTCATCAATTTTATATAAAATTTGACGAAAAATGTCCAATACAAGAATTCCTATATTTCGATATTGGTCCGCTTCTATAGTCGTCTCACACGCAAAAGGCACAAAGTAATAATTACCAGCCATATTGTGTTTTGAAAATTAATGCGAATGCGAATATTTGTCGCTAATATTCGCTAATACGAATATCGGGCCAATGACCCAGGCATTCCTTTAATATTTAATTATTCAGACGTGATATTTTCTAAACGAATTTTATACCTGCGGAGAGCAAAACCACAAAAACATTAAATAAACTTTTTATTTCATCCATCTATAACTGGTTCTAGTTTGTTGAAAAACGTCCCGTTAAACTTATTTTTACTTAAACTTGAGTAATTTAGTGAAAAAAGAATACAATTAGTCTTTAGTAAACCAATTTATGCAACTTGGTGTTACAATCATCTTAAGTTTATTTACAAAATCAGTTTTTACTTTGCGATTCTAAACCGATACTTGAATTATACCATTGAGTCTTAAGTGAGCCTTGAAATAATCTGAGTTGAGTAAAAAACACATTTTTAGACTTAATCGTAGACAGACTTAACACTAAATAGTTTTAAAAATACTTAAGTAGGTTTTAGGTATTCTTAATTTGCTAAAGTAGGGGTACCTTAAAACTATTTAGTTTTTAAGACTAAAATTACTTAAGAAAGTCTTTTTAAATTTAGCTAATTCTAATTTTAGAAACAGTTAAGATATATAAGGTTTAGCCACTATTCTTGTTTGCTACTTGGGATGGACATAAGCAACATCAAGGGAGCCGCTTATGCGTTGCCGACCTTTGAGAGCCCTGCACGCCCGCTTCTTGAAGAACCCCATGTCAAAGCGCAATGGAAACACCTCGGGAGGCAGCTCATTCCAAAAGAAACGAGCGAGACGCCCGTTTATTTTTCAATCTTCACCGAAATGGAAAATATTTTTTTCCCAAATTCTACTTTACCTTGACTTTAACGAGCTAGGTCCAGGCTTATATTTGAGATGGAATAAAACCATCTACGTTTTATTTTGTACCACTTAATTGTACCAATCGTCTCAATTGTAACAAACAACCATAATAAAGTGCCCACTTGCACTATCTTCATTCAGGAAATCAATATTCATTTGAATCAATAGTCTTTAAAGTCGTCTAAAAGATTAGATAAATTAGTACACGCTGGTCGATGTCGATATACAAAGTGTAACAAAAATACTGGTGATCCTTTTAAGAGGCTGAGAAGACCCGATGACCTTCAAATTGACTTTACTTAAACAGTCATATAGCTATAACTACTTGTTTTGGAAAAGTAAAAAAAATATATGTTAATATTCATTATATTTAAAAGAACTTGGTTAATTCCAATACACAATTGGACGAAATCGGCTCGATAGAAAATAATTCCAAAGTTACATCTAAAATTAGCTTAAAACAATTGCACGTCTTTAGTTTCTTGGCTTATATGTCTGTAATTAAGGTCAACATTCCACCACACTAATACTAAAAACTTCGTTGCCTTAAATTTCTCAATTAATGCATAGTTTTTTTTTAATCCATCAATTTGCAAAATTTGCAATGAGCTCCCATACTAATCGTAACGCAGTGTTTCTCTTTCACTCGCGCTGAAAACGATAGGGAGGGAATTTAGCTCTTTTCATCCTCTTAAGGGCATAATTGATGTCGTATTCTAATTATGAAATAGTATCGAAATAAATATTTCTCGCGAAAAAAATTTTTGGTTTTGTATGGAGGGTTGGCCAGCTGTGACGACGTGTCCATACAAAAAAAATATTTTCGCGTCCAAAAAATTTTTCTATTACTTTTTCTTACTCGAAATACGATACCAATTATGCCCTTAAACGGATGACCAGTATTTTTGTTCACACCCTGTATGTATCAAGTATCAACAAGGAAACAAGCCACTACTTACATAAGTAAATAGTTTCAATTTAACTGTTAATTTTAATACGTCCTACATATTTATTGAAAATTCATATTGTAGTAGAAACGAAATGAGAAACTGCAACCATGACAAAAAAACTTGTCACCAAGCCAATTACAGTTGGCGAGCATTCTTAATTGTGACTAACTTGTTAATCACTCCGTTATCGTTTTGTTTACAAACAATGCAATAAGTATTCGTAAACTTGATTGGGAATTCAGCCGTAGGCACTGCCTACACTAAATTTGCCACGGCCTACCTAACTTACTAGAGAATGCAGCCTGGGGCTTTTTTACACGACTGCCCAATAAATAAAATAATTAAACATTAAAAAACACGACTGCGTTTGTTTTAAATGAACTGAAAAGTTAAAAATAAGTACTAAACATGATTGAGAATGTCTTTGAAACCTTGTAGTTGAGACTGTGCCTTCCTACACCCTGGTATGCTGGATCTTTTAAAATATATATTTTGCTTCGATCGCAGTGGGGGGACCTTTTAAATTGTACCTATAACACAATACCCATAAACCAGTCGCTTTCCCGTGAAGGAAAATATCGTGAGAAAACTGAACCTAATCCCAAGAAGGCCCAGTTTTCCCCTCTGTGTTGAAAGTAAAGATCGCTTTTGTAAAAAATAGTGCATACGCCAATTCATGGGATTAGGTTCCCAAGCGGACTCCAGGCTCAATCGGGGCAAAAAAACCATGATAAACGCTAGGAGGATGATGACTTTTTATCATGTGCATACGTATTTACTTGTTTTTTAGGATCCAAGAGGCTAAATAATTGCATGATCTAAATATGACTTAGCGCGACATGAGTTGGCAGATCTATGGCAATAAACATGTTGGTGCCAAGATCAAAACCAATTTTGTTCAGCGTACTTTATTTTAGCTTGTGGTCTGTTCAATATTGATAACAGAGGACACGCCAGTCTACTTAACCTCTCAACGCATAAAACCATACTGTCTCCAATTTTCCTCCCAGAACTACACCTTGGCTACGCTACAGTATTGTTGAATATAGGTAATTTTATCATCAAACTCCACAAGAACTAGCTTCTTTGTCTCAAAACGGCGTAGTGTAGCACATTTTTTTACGATACGGACGTGATATGTATTGTAAAGAAGTATTTTAATGGCGCGAAGTAGAACATTTCATTAGGTACATTCAGAGCAATGACGCGTAGTCGTATTGCAGAATCCGCGAGGCAACCGGATTCCGACACTGTGATTAACGGTTGCTTACTGGCTCGTTCTAAGGCACTTCTTCAACGCATCCAAAACGCTTGTGCTCGTTTCTGCTTTCCCATCCCTCCGCGTACTCATGTCACCCCTTATCTTAATAGTAGTAAGATGTTGAAAATGGAGGCACGTCGATCGTTGCACTTTGCGTCCTTACTTTTCGGTGTGGTAAATTTTCAAGAACCCAAATACCTTTTTGAAAAGTTAACGTTCTCCGCCCGCCCCATAAGAGATGCCATTCGGCTTCTCTGTCCGAGACACGGCAGTTCAGCGGCATTTCGTGGCAGTTTTCGCTACTCTGCTACGAAATGCTGGAACAACATACCTCCTTCAATACGTAACTCCAAAACACTTTTCCCTTTTAAAATTAAGCTTAAACAACATCTTTTTAGATTGCAATTGCCGTGTTCTTCCCGTTCCATATATCTTTGGTAGATCGTTTCATATTAATTTGTTTCTGGTGTGATATTGTGTTTATTTATATTATTTATTTAAATATTTGTTATATTACATATTTATTTATTCGACTTACCTACACACACATAAATAATCCGAATCAACATTATTATTAATGCGTGCCTGATTTGTATATGTATAGATATATTTAAATACCACCCTATATCCACCCACTTTCAAGTCTTTCCATGCTATATTTTCTAGGTTTAGTTAATTATTAGATACTTTTTCTGTTCTGATCTATCTTCTGACCCTGGGCTCCATGGAAGACCAGCGCTGTGGCATATCTGAGTGGTGACCCTTTGCAGCCTCTATTACAACATCAATATTTATTTGTATGTCTTTAAATGTACGTTACTTTAAGCAATGTGTACTTAGTCTTATGCTTTTAGTGAATAAGATTTTAATTTTTTTTCATTTATCTTAACTTATGTGGTGCTGTATCTGGATGGTTTCTGCAATAAATGTTTTTCTTTCTTTCTTTCATCTTCTTTCATGTGTCACGCGTTGTTTGTATGTCCATGTCCTTCACACTCGTTTCATTACTTAAACGTTTTGTCTGTCTTAAGCCGTGTTAATGGCTATTGCTAAACACACAAGGCGGGCTCCAGCCGACAAACACCATTTGATCCCAATTAACTAGATTGCTTCCTCGTGCCTCCATAACAACACATACGATACGAGTGACATATTCGTCAGGTGACAAGCAAAACTCACTAATTACAACAAACATATTCAACGACAATCAACCTTGTTATGTTGCCAGTATGGTTCATTATGGCTATGAACTTGTGGTAGTACTTAGTGAGTTTTGCTTGTCAGCTGACGATATGATATACGATACCTGCATGTGTGCGAGCGTCTAATTACAACTACTTATACAGTAAGTACTAATGCCCTCTATTTTACACTGGCCTTGGTGTTTTTTGCAAATTATGTTCATTGCGTTTTTAATGTCTTACAAGATTCCCGATTCAGTGTTTTTTTTTTGGCAATAGTATTGTAACCCTGATATTTATAACTTGATAATCAAAACTAGGGCCTGGGCCCTGCCTCGTTGCGGGCGGTTAGGTTTTTTATAATGTCTTTGTAGGTTTTGTACGATTTAGATGTACCTATTTAATTATGCTTTTATAAAAATATTATAAAACGTCTTAGCCTAAGGAAACAAGATAAATAAAAGAAATCAAAAGTACAAAAACTATAAGTGTTTTATAAGTAAATATGATACAGCTCTCGATAGAGTGCGGTGCGACCCGCATACTTGTTGTCAGGGACTGCATAACCGGAATATAAAGGTACCTTTATAAAACGGTATGACGTCATACCGCATGTTTCGGTATGATTTCGATAGCGCAACCGATATATTTCTGTACAGAAATATAACGGTACCGCTATTTTTTTCGATACTTCAACCGTTATCATAAAGGTATGGATTGAGGTATATGAGGGTGAGGATGCCCCGCCGACTGACCGGCGACAACCAATCAGCGTTAGTTATTGAGTGCTTGCCCTAAGCACCTATTTTGTTTGATTTCATTCAGTGCGGCACATTTTTGAGTTATTCGCTTTTAGCTTCTTGTCGTTAGTTGCGCTTTATTCGCATATGTTTTGTTGATTTTAGGATTTCATAAGTAGTACAAGACACCTTTAACAAAACATTTTCAGTTATAAAAATAAAATAAAAATTAAATAAAAATTAAATAAAAATTTAATAAAAAAATTAATAAAAATTAAATAAAAAATTTAATAAAAATTTAATAAAAATAAAGTAAAAAAAAAAATAAAAAAAAATAAAAAAAAAAACAGAATAAAAAAAAATTAAAAAAAATAAAAATAAAAATTAAATAAAAATAAAATAAAAATAAAAAAAAATTAAATAAAAAATAAAAAAAAAGAATAAAAAAAATAATAAAAAAAAATAAAAAAATAAAAAAAAATTAAATAAAAATTAAATAAAAATAAAACACTGATGGTTCCGGACACCATGTTTAGCTTAATTTATTTGTTTATTTTGGTGCATGTAAATACTATATATCGTAAAACGGAACGCCGTTATTAGCGACAGTTTTTAGGGTAGTTTTTCGATTCGTTTTTGACATTTATAAAAAGCCAGTGGAAGGTAGATCGTTTGTTGGCTGCTCGTTGCCGTGCACGCAAGCTAATTCGTCGCGCTAACCAAAAAAAAAACCCAAATTATTCGAATTTGTGTGTGATCAAACCCTCGCCTCGACCAGTACATCATCAGCTCGCCCAGGGAGAGAGTCTGTACCGACCAGCTGTTCACCGCGCAGGAACGGGGTGAGTTGGCTTTCGTTGATCTGCTTTCTCTGGCACTGATAGGTTAATTTTCGTTTCGTGTTTTTCGCTAAATACAATTCCCTACTCGAGGGCGATTGTACAAACACTGAAATCAAAAATATTAAAAGAAAACAAATAAAATAATAAAGAATTTTTATTAAAAATATATTTACCTAACATTCAACTTCATATCTGCACTGATATAATTATTAATATCAATTATCTATTTAATGAATCTACACTAAAAACTTTTCACCAATTTTCAATGTTGAAAAAGACTAAACATTAATTATTTCCAATTATTAGTTATTTGTAACAGATTGATGAGTCAATTGATTTTAATTCTAATTGAAATCAATTTGCATTGAACTGTTAGTGTTCAATTGTCTCAGAGTACAAAAACAATCTTCTCCAATGTGCTCGGAAATGTTCACCTTACTGTAGCAAAATTAGTACGTGAAGTTCTTCATTTTTTACCACAACGAACTTAAAAAAATACTAGTAGTCCGCCTCGAACTGAGAACTCGCGATTTACTTGCAAACGAGTTGACCAATATAACAAGACCCCAAGGAGGATTTGTTTTCTCCTTCTAGCTCCATAGCGACTTGATCGATCCCGCTCATATACGAACTTACAAATTTTATGTATCTCTGCTACAGCCCCAAGAAATGTCATAAAGATCAGAAAAACGTAACTAAAGTTATCGTCAGACAAACTATCGAAATCAAAAAGCCATCCAAATGCCGAGACGTCCCAGTAGCCAGGTGACAGTTCGGTTCGGTCTGGAGTTGTTTGTAAGAACTCACTTCGCATACGCTCCGCGAGTTCGAAAGATCAATATTGTCCTGTCTTAGCGGACGAGAAGTTGCTTGTCAACGCCATAAATAAGTGTATACTTTTGCACCTTACTCCATTGTAATAAGGTTCAAAAGTGTATACATATTTTAAGCGTTGACTACTAAAATCCATTACTGTATTGTTTTTGCTCTCACTTAACTTCACAAACAATAGGAACACATGGTACTTAACAGGTAAAACCCAAAGCTACTTGAAGGTAATCATTATCAATGGCCCGCAAACTATTGTTTGTTATCTTTATCTACACGTGCAACTATTTCTTAGTGTTTTCACCGAAGAAAGACGGTTGTCCAGCCAGTAATAATATTTATGAATAACAAAGTAGGTATATTATTATTTCACTTAAAATACTTTTAAATTGTTGCATTGGTCTACCTTTTATAGCATTTCTTACTAGGGAGTAAATATTAATTAGAGATATTAATATATTTATTTGGATGAACTTTCATATTCACCGACATCGACAAGTAGGTACCTAGTACCTAGTGTACCTACCTGAGGTGCGATTTTTGATTCACATCGGGTGGCTTATTTCGTACTAAGTAGTCATCGGCTGCATACAAAAAAAGGCACAGGTGAAATTCAAAAATCACACCAATCCCACCTCTGGTTTTTTTGTACAAACTCATATAATGGCTGGTTATCAGAGAACAGAATAATACCAATATGTAATTACTTAAAAAAACATCTGGAATCAAATCAATGTAAAGACCACGAGTATAACACATAATGCGAAGGGTCCGTTCGACACAAGCTCTCTTTCAACAACCGAGCGGAGCGGAGCCGAAGTCGAGATTCGCGGGAACACTATATCAAGATAGCTACGGTTCCGCGTGTAACACGTATATCACAAGCCCTAGTTCAAACCCCCTACGGAGTTTTTCGGAACTTACGGAATATCAATTGATATTTATATCAATATTATTTATTATTCATCAATTCATGTCATTATTTACCAATTGTTTTAGTTTTTTTTTTTTTGTTTTTTTTTTGTTTTTTTTTATATTTTATTTATATTTTATTTTTATTTTATTTTTTTTTTATTTTTTTTTTTTTATTTTATTTTTATTTTTTTTTTATTTTATTTTTATTTTATTTTTATTTTATTTTTATTTTATTTTTATTTTATTTTTATTTTATTTTTATTTTATTTTTATTTTATTTTTATTTTATTTTTATTTTATTTTTATTTTATTTTTATTTTATTTTTATTTTATTTTTATTTTATTTTTATTTTATTTTTATTTTATTTTTATTTTATTTTTATTTTATTTTTATTTTATTTTTATTTTATTTTTATTTTATTTTTATTTTATTTTTATTTTATTTTTATTTTATTTTATTTTATTTTATTTTATTTTTATTTTATTTTATTTTTATTTTATTTTTATTTTATTTTTATTTTATTTTTATTTTATTTTTATTTTATTTTTATTTTATTTTTATTTTATTTTTATTTTATTTTTATTTTATTTTTATTTTATTTTTATTTTTATTTTATTTTTATTTTATTTTTATTTTATTTTTATTTTATTTTTATTTTATTTTTATTTTATTTTTATTTTATTTTTATTTTATTTTTATTTTATTTTTATTTTATTTTTATTTTATTTTTATTTTATTTTTATTTTATTTTTATTTTATTTTTATTTTATTTTTATTTTATTTTTATTTTATTTTTATTTTATTTTTATTTTATTTTTATTTTATTTTTATTTTATTTTTATTTTATTTTTATTTTATTTTTATTTTATTTTTATTTTATTTTTATTTTATTTTTATTTTATTTTTATTTTATTTTTATTTTATTTTTATTTTATTTTTATTTTATTTTTATTTTATTTTAATTTTATTTTTATTTTATTTTTGTTTTATTTTTATTTTATTTTTATTTTAGTGTTATTTAAAAAATAATAAATCTTCCATTTTTTATTAGTCGCGCAATACTATACCAAATTACTGTATACATAAAAAAAATTCAGTTCCATATCCGCATCGAGTTAATATCAATGATCGATTCAATGTACCTACACTACAAACTCTTTCACAAAATTTCAACTGAGGAAGACTAAAATGAATTCACTACAATAATTATTATCGCCGAGCGCGCCTCCGTGACCTTGAGCAAGTAGATACTTGCCGGCTACCTGCACCGCGCCCCGCATCCCGCACCCTTGGTCAGTTGCTTTACCGCCGCAAACAAGTACCTACCTCGTAAATTCTGCGATGAAAATAACGATACCGAAATCATAACGGTATAAGTATCGCTATATTAAGGTATTGTCATGTCTTCGCCTCAAGATTTATATTTATTAACAAGGTAGTAGTTGCCTAGCAACGCCACAACGGATCCGCACCTAGTTTATCGTAGAAAGAGAAAAAAGATATCTGTCTTCTTCTACGATACCCGGTCACTGGTCACCTCATTATTGTTTTTGCGCGCGCAGCGATCGCACCTGGTTAGAGCTCTAGCAAATAAATTAAATTTTATTTTGATTTATTTAGCTAATTACCTAGTGGTTTTAGTTTAATTTTTATGACTAAAGGAAAATCAAGATCGGAAGAGGAGTGATGAAATAAGGAATTTCTTCGGAGGAAAAGGAGCGAAGTGCCTGTGTTTGTGATTTTTAAAAGTGATATACAATTCACATACTTCTTCCCCGACCTAACACGAGATGTTAGGCAGCGGAAAGTTTAGCTCCGAGCTATTACGAGATAATAGCCAGTAGCAATTTCACAGAGTTAACACGAGATGTTAACCGTTATTTTTTCCTTTTGGAATAACTTTCGAAGCGATCTGTTTGAAGTCTACCTGGAGCCTGTGGTTGTGATTTATTTTAACAGTGATATGCATTTCGCATAATAAATCACATACTTATTCCCCGATCTAACACGAGATGTTAGGCAGTGGAAATTATAGCTCAGAATTATTGCGAGATAATAATCAGTAGCAATTTCGCAGAGTTAACACGAGATGTTAACCGCTATTTTTACCTTGTAGAATATAAACTACCGCCGCCTCCACAAAATCTGCAAGCCGCAGAAATAGACAAACAATTGGGTGTATCGACCTAGGCCTCAGGAGGTATCCCGTAACTAGCAGCTTGGGATTTGGAGTCGGAGCCTGGACCCTCGTCAGTGTTGCAGCCTGCGGAACCAGCATCAGGACCCTCGCCAACGCCGAAGACTTCAGACGTATCGATTTTGTCGGAGGCGACGGAATATGGCGAATTGGCAAAAATGTAAACGCCAATTTTGAAAGGACTTAAGTTTCTTGATACCTACTTAGCACATTTTCCAAAAAAAAAATTATAATACGATTGTGCATATTTATATCACAGGCTAAATGGCTATGCAATTGTGCCCAACCTACCTACGTGCAAAGTATATACGTAGCAAGTACCTATGTAATGTACTTACCTACAAACAGCAAACAGGTTTCAAAAGATCAACAGGGGGTAGAAAAACATTAACTACCAAAAAAACTGTGGGCTGCAGTGTTATAATTTTCTTTATTCATTTTAATTATCTTCAAATCAAGGTATCTAATTCTTATTCTACCGAAACGAAAAAGGCTGTAAGTCTGCTAATTGTAACATGAGGAGCCAACCGTCTCATCACCACGGCAGCGCCACCGCCGTAGGAACCGCCGACGAAAACGCGCGAGTTGCGTACGTCGGCCACGCCGTCAGCAGTCAGCACGCCCAGCGCCTCATTCTCACGCTTTTGTCGTGCAGACGTTAGTCACATAGGTACGCGCAGATCTTGTATCTTCCTTGGTTGGCAATTAAAATACAAATGAAAACATAAGGTTTGTTTTGTGCCGAGCACCTCAGCCGTGTACACACATTCGGGCATTCGCCCAAATATTCGTATTATTATGTCTCTCTCTACTATCGATTCCATAGAATCAGAAAGAACGAGCCATTCGGCTCGGCACTCGGCGAGTCCCGCATGTAAGCAGGAATGACGGGCAACAGGCGCTTTTTCCTCGGACTGGTACAAAGTCGATTGATCAAATTGCATAAAAGTCTTACGAGTAAGAACTAAAGCATGAGCCTGCAGACCCTGCAGTACCTATATATGTATATATAGATAGATTATCTGTAGATAATATTATTATATGAGATGAGACTTTCTTTCTTCAAAACGGTAAGGATTTATTTAAAGTATCCACCTCGCAGACACACAGTGCTCAGATCAGGCACCAGGCAGGTTTTAGGATTTAAATTTTACTCAAAAAAAAAAAAAAAATATATTACTTTCCTACTCACAAAAAACAAGCATGGCACGCTTGTACTAAGCGACGGGCGTCTCGATAGCCGCGGTTCTTGTATTTAAATAAGAGAAATACATTTTTAATTTCCACACATCAAATACAATTTACGAATTAACGATTTCAACGTTATTTTCCCTGGCTGCGTGTATTACGCATTGCGAGATCGCAAGTGCTGACTGCAACTCATGGCCAATTGGTCATGCGAGCTTTCATGTTTACTCAAAATACTAAAAAGTTACAATATCCTTGTTGTATGGCATTATTTATAAAGGTCTGTCATAACGGCGTCTGTTTTTGCTAGAAAAATAAAAATATTTATTTTACTACGTTTTGTGAACAAATAACTTTTACAAACTTGGATTATTTTACTACAATAATAAAGTAAAGAATAGGACATCGAAACACTGGATATGCCATGATTTGATTATAATACAAAATGTACCTACTGTGTTTTAAAACATTTGGGGAAAGGAACCTTATAGTACCTGCGTTTTTAGTTTGACTGATCTTATTTGAAAAATAATTCAACTTAAACGAACATTTCAAGTTAAAGCCAAGTTTTCATATAAGAAGGATTATATAGTACCTATTGTAAATAGTAGGAACTTAAAGGCTATTGCACTTTATTAGTGCAAGGATACATAGGTGCTTCCCTCTTCACATTTTCTTATACAGAAAATAAGACATTATCTAGAACATAATTAACCAAAACATTTGATGCCATGTATGATTTTCATTACTGTAGGTACGTTTTTTTGTAATTGGCGATATTTTCCATGGAAAATATTTATTAGCTTTCTGATGACAAATAAGCCAAATAAAATATATATTTAAAGTTGAAGTCCCTATTCTAAACATACTTTTTCAATCCTTCGTTTTGATATGCTAACATAAATCTTTAAAGTTAATTCTACCAAGTGGAAATGAAACTATTGTTGCCCATTCTAGTTTGCAACCATAAATCGGCAATTTTATTTTCCAAATCAGATTCGACTATAACTTATTTTAGTTATTTTATGGAATAAGCTAGCACGTACTGCGCCTCTCAGACATATTTTGAGAATCGACAAGTCGAATCAATGTGTTATTTTGCTAATTATCAAAATAAATTGAAAACGACTATTGTTTTTCATGATTTCCAATTTATTAATAGGGGAGCAAAACTGGAAAATTTTATTAAACTACCTTCAAAACCTCAGATCCGTTTCAAGTACAGGGAATTGTCAATCATTCCATTCTTCGAGCAGGCGTAAAATACCTATATATGTATTATATACTTATAAGTAGCAAAATGCAATTGGAAAATAAGATCAAATATCGTTTTCATACTCAAGTAATGGATATCCACTCACCACAGTATTTCGTGACGTCACGAGCTCCATAAAAACGGATTGTTGAGACGTTTCATATTTAAAGGTTGATGAACTCGATAGCAAAATACCTCTTTACCTTAGTAGGTATTTACTACCCGAACGAGATTTAAACCGTTTTACTCATAGATTTAAATAATTAATCAGATTACGCACTGCTAACAACAAACTGTGATTCCATTTGTGCCCGTGCCCACGTAGTTACACACTACACACACATACGCACAGCAATTTTGTGCCCATCCGCCGCCATTCGTATCCAAACGTCACTGCAGTAAAGAGCGGACAAATAATAATTAAAATATGCCGGCGTACGTCCTCAAATGCTGCACAAATGCCACCGGTCGTAAGAGAAAACCGGATGGAGTCACCTTTCATCGATAAGTAAACATTTTAATGCGTAATCATATTAAAAATCTGTAAATTCGTAAACTATTAACTTCACGACAGCAGTGTTGCCAGGTGGTAGAGCAGGGAAACTTCCCGAACGTAAAGGGGTCTACAATAGCCACGATATGTTGTCAACACGATGTTGACGTCCTGCTCCCAACTTGATGTTTTATTTCACGCACGTTTTCAACTAATATTAACACATTGCCTAAGAGCTCTTTGCTAAGAGCTAATAACTTTTATGTCTTTGTAATCAAATTATATTCTTTAGTACCTATTTTTTTTCCAATAAAATTTATATATAAGCATTAAAAATTATATTTGTATATATCTTTGTTCGCGATAATTTCGCGTTTGGCTGAACCGATTTTGATGCGGTTTTCAGAAAAGTATTTGTTATACTCTGGAGATGGTTTTAGTATAGAAGTCGTCCATTAAAGACCATTTTTGCGCACAACTTATATCTGTTTGTTACCCTCCTCTGCTAGAAGAAACGCGGGGAGGTAATAGGAACTATGACAAGGACCAACGATAATAGCACCTCTTTGCCGTACCTACTGAAAGTGTAATATCACCATCCCGTTTTATCTTGGTATTCTATGGTCTATGGGCCACATGCACTCAACGGTAGTCGTATACTTTTAATAAGTTGTAACTTTAGATTTAAAAAAAAAAAACATTTATCCGCCTCTTCAGAAATATATTTCATCAGATTTATTAAGGCAGGTGCATATTAATTATATTTAAGAACATAAATTATAATCTGTTTTATTTTTCCTTTCAAAAATATGTTACACTTAATCGGGAAAATTTGTATTACTGGCAACACTGGTCTCTACGCACACATTCAACTCGGGCGCCATTATTGGATCACAGTTGGCTGTACGGAGATGCCTAGTCCTTATCCTTTATTAGTCCAAGGTTTTACTAGATGTTTTCAGTAAAAAAAATCATATTATTATTTCTTTATCCCTGGTATCTATTCTTACCATTGGTTGAAGATGGCAAACCCATTTGCTGCTATAAGATATTAATCAATACCTACTCTAGTTACACCTAACATAAATTGAAGACTATTTGAAACATCTGCCGTAAATGAGAAAGACTCTGTTTAAATTTACCTTTTTCTATAATATCGACTAGTAAAATTTCTAGCAAAATTAGTAGATATAGATCGTGTTGCAAATTCGGTGTTTTTCATTTGACCAACACAAAAAACAAAATTTATATATATATATATTAATTTAAATACCAACATCCCTTACCTATGTTGTTGAGTAACCTTTTAAGTAACATTTACGATGCCATGCAGAGTGATACCCACATATAAATATATATTTTCCTAATTTGGTGGATGAAAAATGTAAAGCACGACCGTTAAACCAATGTTGGGTATTTACACAGAGTAAATAATAGTACTATACAGAGAGACCTCTGTAACGTCACAAATTGTGTTGTCCCTTCCTAACGCATGACAAGTTCTCTTTCGCACTTATGCAAACGTATCGGATACATCGTGTCGAACTCAATTTTTTTTTTGACAGATTGACACTGAGTTGCACACCCCTGGTGTTTGTAAATGTCTATAATAAAAAAAAAAAACCTACCTAAACCAACTTTCAAGGCAAAATCTTACCTTTAAATTGGCTAAGAACATTATTTAGCTGGTTTTTTCTAGGTAGATAAGTATTTTAGTATAATTAACGATCCAGTTGAGTTATTAAAATTCGGGTGGAACTCGTGTATTGTAATTATCGTTAAAAAGGCCACTGCCTATATTTATTATAGTAACACACTTGTTACAATGTTACCTATATAAAATGAAGCGTTTATTTTGAAATATACTTTGATTATGGTATATACTTTGATTTCATATTTCATTGTTGATTTCGATTTCAACATTGTTTAGCTCTGAACATCTACCTTGTTAATAAATATAAATCTTGAGGCGAAGACATGACAATTAGATGATCAAACGAACTTACCTGAAGTGAAGTTCGATCTGAATTGTCATGTCTTCGCTGAAAGATTTAGAGTCCCACCCTACCCATACGAGCCCTGTAATAACAATGTTGAAATATATGCTATGCTCTGAAAATAATGAGGTGACCAGTGACCGGGTATCGTAGAAGAAGACAGATATCTTTTTTCTCTTTCTACGATAAACTAGGTGCGGATCCGTTGTGGCGTTGCTAGGCAACTACTACCTTGTTAATAAATATAAATCTTTCAGCGAAGACATGACAATTCAGATCGAACTTCACTTCAGGTAAGTTCGTTTGATCATCTAATAAGTACCGTAACGAAAAAATTGCGATATCGTAATTTTATTTCGGTACCGTACCGCAATATTTCAACCGCTATAGCTCTACCTTTAAAACATTGCGGTATCGTAATTCTATACCAGTACCGTAACGCTTCTACCGTAACGAAATCAGTCCCTGCTTGTTGTCAAATATATTGCCAACTTGAACTTGGTATTGCACAACAAATCGCAATACATAGTCAACTCTTTATAGCCTCTAAACCAGCAAAGCAAGTTTATCAAGGAGAAAGCCACTAAGGCTTAGCACACTTTGTGCCTGTAACATAACAGTAAAATTTAGCTTAAATTATGTCAAATTGTTTCAGGTAGGTATAAGACCGACGCGACAGTTGTCTTGAGAAACTGTACAGTCAGCATCAACTTTTCTTCCTACACGGAGGCCGCAAAAATATGTGACACGCTCTTGTTTGTAGAGCCATAGGAGCGTGTCACATATTTTTTCGGCCTTCGTGTAGGACTATACGCTATTGATGCTGACTGTACTTCTTTGTATTTTTTTCTCATGATGATGTCAGTTAAATTCCTCTCGTAATTGTATTTTATTTGTTTGTTGCCATTCTTCACTTGTTTTTGAATTAAAACTACCGGGCTTTCAGTATACTGTCAATTCAAGCAGATCGGTTGGAACTCACAACTCCTTTAGCGAGAATTAGCGGAAGCTTCTTTGCCATTGTAGTTTTTTTCTCTTTAACGTTCATAAGTGCATTTTATGCCTAAATTGAAGAATAAATATCTATGTTTATCATTATTAAAAGTTCCCATATGTTCCAGTGCCTCGTGACATGCGCCGTGCTGGTACTGGCCGCGGGAGCAGGTCATCCTATCGGCTTCTCCGCAGTGGCGCTTCCGCAGCTCAGAAACGAGACCTCCAACATGAGGATAGACGACGAAATGGGCTCCTGGATCGGTAAGCAAGCATGTAACCTTAATCTTATGATAGCTGATAACATAAGACAAATACAAGATTGTATATTCCACAAAAATAGATTATGGAGTACCTGTACATCAGGGACCCTGAGCTGAGCCTTTGCTCTCACGCATTCGTAGATTTCGGAAAATAGCCGGGTTGCGATCTTGTATATAGTGAATGATTTATAAGTATGCTATATACCTAGGTACATTCCCCGTTGTGATTCTACAAACCAATACATGAAGGTACCTACCTACAATGCTAAAAATTTCATACCTCGATTAGTGGCACTAGACACAAATCTCATTTGAAAGGAAATGGAGCGAATTTCAAATAAGTCGCGTTTGGAACCCCACCGTCCGCTCAAAATTTATAAAAAAGCCGACAGTGTTAATCTGACTCTATCTACCCTAAACAAGGGCTAGAGCTGGCGCTGTTCTTACCTCAACAAATGCCAGTAATCAAAATTTACACATGAAATTTTATTCCATGTTTTGGCGATGTCATATCATATAACTACAAATATTGTAGTACCATCTCATCATCATCATCATCTCAGCCATAAGATGTCCACTGCTGAACATGTCCCCTTTGGACCTCCATCTCGTCACATGGGACATGACATGACCCCCCCAAAATCCTACATTTCTAATAGATAAAAATTTTCACAGACCCCCTCAAAAATTTGAAAAAAAAAATCTACATTAGTGTCCCCCCCTCCCCCCCAAATTTTGGTCTGCAACCGCGCCTGACTTCAGCTTGCTAATGCTATGGGCTATGTCGGTAGGTAACTTTAGTTCGTCTACGGATCTCCTCATTTCTGATTCGATCACGTAGAGAAACTCCGAGCATAGCCCTCTCCATAGCTCGTTGAGTGAGTTTGAGCTTTGAGATTAGGCCAATAGTGAAAGACCACGTTTTGGAGCCGTAAGTCATCACTGGTAATAGTACCATCTACAACTACATAATCAGATCAGATTATTATTATTGCGTAATACGGTTGCGGTAACGGATTAAGAAGTAAGCTAGCCAGATATCTTATCGGTTATCTAACTATCTGTGAATATTGGTCTGCTAATATTTGAGAATAATACGAGATTAAGTACCTACAGTAGATTTTTCTCACTACCTACCTACTGATGAATGATTATGCAATATGATTATAATTCACTACTTATTTTTTACAAAATATACAGGATGGAAAGGCACGACGATACTTTCCGCAAAAGGGAGATTGTTTAGATTTAGTACTGTATTTCCTCTAAACAAACTATATAGGCTCATATTCATTAGCGTTTTGAAGCTATAGGCAGTTAACTTTTAATGCAAAATACTGCATGTGACAACCCTGATTAGGTTCAATAACATTTAACAATAACACAAGGGTCAGAGACCTTTATCAATTTTATCATTACACGTACGTGTAGGTAGATAGTACGTAGTAATAGTAGGATTGTCAATAAGAAGAAAATAAAATAATTTTAATATTTTTACTAATTGTTCGTAACAAAAATCTAAACATTACGAATCGATTCTCCATCACTTAACTACAGATTTTTAATCACCACCTGTAGTCTACCAATATCCGTTAAAACATTTTCTACACCACCTTTTGTAAGGCAAAATGCTCCAAAGACTGATCTATAGGTAATTTTTGACGTAATCGATTTTCCAATCGATTTACTGTTTTTATGACTTATTAAGGTACATAAAACATTAAGATAAGATAAGATAAGATGATATCTTTATTTCACTTAAATTGAATTACAGACATTTTCAGGGGTTTCCGCACTAGTCTTCGCCTGTATCGCGGTGAACCAGTTGTTAAAACATATTGTCTATTGTCTTGGCTCTGTGGATGTAATTGTTTTCTCACTTACACGGGGCGAATAATTAAAACACCATCCTAAAGTTCTATGGGTAATTATGACCTTTTAGTCATATTACACATAGAACTTTAGACCTGAAATACGCCATGGATACACATGGTAGGTACCTATATAAAATTAAAGGAATGAAAAACAACCTAGCTGTTCTTAGCCATCATAAGAAAAACTCTGTATTAGCCGCGTCTACACCAGGCGCACCGCCTCGCGAGGAAAATCGCGGCAGCTCGGCTAGTAACGTGTATTAAGTGTAACAGGGCTTTTAAGCACACCACATACCTGAGCTGAATTAAGCCAATTCATAGACAAAGTGCTTAATTTGTCTATGGTAGCTGATTTTTTTGTATGGAGGCCATAGACAAATTTAAGGATCCATAGCAAAATTTAAGCCTTATTAAATTTGAAGGTTAATAAAACAACTGAAACAGTTGCGTTCCGAAACGAATTACATATAAAGTTCATTAACTTGCCATTGGCAGTTTCATATTTAAGTAACTATAGTATATAATAATACCTACCTAACATACTCGTAGCATCTTACTATTAATACTTAACTGTGGCAAAAACGCTCTGCCACGCCATCGCATGATGACACTACAAAAAATTGTTTACTAGGTATACTTACATCTAAGTAACGATTACGTTGACAGTCAGTGTTGAGCAAAAAACTGGCAACCAACAATTAGGTAGGTACCTATTCCAGATTTAACTCTTTTCATTGTGCTCTTCCACACTTTGTGTCTTTGTGCAGATGTACGTCTCGTGACTAAGTATAATTAGTATTTACTTACCTATTTAGTTCGCATTTTCATTTCATTTGTCAGGATGTGGTCAGGATGGAGTGTGATCATTTTGCCGGATATGGCAGGGCATTAGTTGACAAAGGCAAAGCATGGCGTCCTCTTACTACAATGGAAAATACATCAGTGTTTATTCCCGCACATTATGATCTTGTTTAAAAAGCAGAATTTTAAATAAATATAAGATAAGTTAGTGTTCGAAGCAACACTCTTATATGGAAACAAAAAGTTAATGGGGGCATTTAGTTTCATAATTAACGTATTTTTCCAGCAGATATTTCAGTGAGGTGATGACAGTGACGAGTTATATGGAAGCACTTAGTAACAATGTACAACAATTTATTTGCTAGTAACTACAATTTTTAAGATGTTCAAATATTTTTTTGTAAGTACTTTGGTCATGTTCATTTTAAGTCAAGTGAAAAAATTATTCATGTCAATAAAATATGTACAAAACAATAATAAAATAACAATAAATTCTCAACTTAAGATTCGCTTAAGGTAAGCCTAGACAAAAAGTCCCCCCCCCCCCCCCCCCCCGAATTGTCCCTGGCGCAAAGCTACCCATCACACTAGCCGTGTGCGTGCGTAACGTTGGATATTAGCGATGGACAACTTTTTAAGTTTATATTTAATTTACCTATAGTACCTATCTCTTTTATTAGCCATTAATCAATCTGGCGTTTTTAGGGTTCCGTAGCCATAATGGCAAAAACGGAACCCTTAATAGTTTCGTCATGTCCATCCCTCCGTTCGTTCGTCCGTCCGTCCGTCACAGCCATTTAACTATTAGACGAATCTTTATCAAATTTTAACATAAGATGTATTTTGTGTGCCGCTACTTAGCTGTGGACTCCACAAAGCTTCACTTCCAAGTAGCTTCACTCCAAAGTTTGGAGTGAAGCTACTTAGTTATTTTTTTACCAAAAATCAACATATTGCACATCAATCAACAGGTCTTTAAAAATAACATCGAGGTTTCTTTGAACATTTTTTGATTAGTTGGATATTTTCAGAAATAATCACTCCGAATGTCTAAAAAATTGTACCCCCTCCCCATGTAAGTCAGAACTCAGAATATTATAAAAAAATTCAAGAACATACATCTATTCAATATCAATCAATATTCTTCCGAAGATTTTTGTTTGATAGGTACGGAACCCTCAATTAAGCGTGGTCCGACACGCACTTTGCCTGTTTTTTGTTTCCTCAATAAAACTTTTTTCACAGCCAGTATACACTCCGCCGCGACCCCTCTCGGCTCTATGGTCTCCGGTCCCATAATGGAGTTCATCGGCCGCAAAAGAACACTACAGAGCTGCACGGTGCCGCTCATCATAGGCTGGATCATCATCGGCACCTCTATCCACAACGGCATGCTGCTGTTTGGCAGGGTGCTCTGTGGATTCGCCGTTGGTGTCATGGCGGCGCCTTCACAGGTACCTAATGCTGCAAAATTTAAATTGCTTTGCTATTTTATAGAGGTCTCCAAACTTTTTTGGCCGAACGCAACGACTGGGCCGCCGCTGTCTTTTCGCTGGCCGTTGGATGCCTTCTCTGGCCTTATAGATTATCGAGAATAGAAAAAACTTACTACAATTAAAAGTTCTCGACCGCATCCTCGTGACGTGACTTTACTCTACTCCAATCCCGCTTCTGAGCGCACGGGTGAATTAACGCCAAAACCGTCAGATTTACGTCACTGAAACTCAGAAAAGACACTGTATTGCCCTCATTGTCCTCAGGTGTACTTAGGTGAAATAGCCGAACCTCGGCTACGAGGCCTGCTCATCGGAGCGCCATTCGTGGCGTACTCCCTGGGCGTACTCTACGTGTACGCCCTGGGCGGCGTGCTGTCATGGCGGTCCGTGGCTCTGCTATCGATAGTGCTCCCGGGACTAGCAGTCGTGGCGCTCTGCTTCTCACCCGAGAGTCCTACGTGGCTCGCCAGGCAGGGCAGGTTCCATGATGCCATGGCTGCTATGGCTCGACTGCGCGGCGATCCGGATATTGTAAGTCCTTTTTATGTTTAAATGCATACTTAATGGGTCCTTTTTCTTTTTTTACTGTTGCTGCTAATCGTATTTACATACATGGTAACTACTTCTACTTAGGATTTAAAATGTCCTTGTAAACTGAATACCGAATTATATCCTATTTAACCCTCCAAGAAAACTTTCAAATAGAAACTGCTACTTCTAAGATTATTTACCTACACCTTTATATGGAAGCGGAAATATCGCCCTAAGAATAGTGGTACGTTGTGGTTATATCCTTTTTTATTTCAACCGCGTTTTATAGATTTAACATAGTAAGCACCTATTGAACTTCCTCATAACTTGATAGTACCTCATAAATTATTCCTGTCTAGGGTAAGTAGGTACCTAACTGGTACTATTTTATAAACAATAAGGCGCTATTTGTTTTCAATTAACAATAGTCTTTATTTACAAAACCATAAGAACCAACAACAAAAACTTCCATAAAAGAGCCCATTAGGTATAACGTAACTACACTCGTTAAGTGCTAACATATTCATGGGTGCGAACGGCGCGGCGTGGTCGATGAAAAGAATGACCTTTAGCTTCAAACTGTATGTAGGTATAGGTAGGTACCTAATATTTGAAGCTACATATATTACTTATATCAGTCAAAGATGATTAGATAATGGCTATGGAGTTCATATACCTATTACACAAAAGTAAATTAGTAACTAACTACCCTACTTGAAACAAAAGTGATATAAGTACCGGCCGTTACGAGACGACTTTAAAGTAATATTATTTCAAGAATAATGGCACACCTACATGCAAATTAAACAAGATACACGTGTGGCTACGGTCAATTTATTTCCATAATTAGCATGAAATTAATTATTACTTGCCAAACCTAGCCTAAACAAATGACGTAAGTACAGTCGCTATCAGATATATCGGAGCGGCCAAGGTGGTCACAAATAAGTAGGTAGGTACCTACCTATCTATCTAAACAATGCCTCTATTCTCAAGGGGATAAATATACATGCGCGGCCTCAGTGCCCAGAGGATCTTGACCATTAACATTGGAGATCGCTATTTTTAGGGTTCCGTAGCCAAAATAACTTAAAGGCAGGTACATCAGTTAGAGAATTATTTAAAGAAATTAATATTTTAACTCTTGCGTCCCAATATATCTATGATAATATTATTTTTGTTGTAAAGACATCCACAGCTATAACACTAGAAATAAAAACAAGCTTGCTATCAGAAGATGTCGTGTCCGCAAAGCATATAAGTCATTTTTTGGTCAGGGTATTCATATTTATAAAAAGTTACCCGTCGATGTTTTGAATCTATTATTTCCCGCTCTTAAGAAATACTTGAAAAAAACTTTAATGTCAAAGGGTTATTACAGGGTCGAGGACTATATATGACAGACATATATGCATGGCCCAAACCAGAATCTATAAAATCATCTAGCATTTAGAGGACACAGTTCAGGTAAAAAAGAATATCAAACGTATTGCGAAGCAGTCAGATTTGGATTTTATTTTTATTTTTCATTTTAATTACACAATATGCAGGTACATGTCTGTCTCTCAAGCTGTTTTGATATGCCTTCTTGAAGAACTACGCATTATTGTATATAGTATCTTTAATGTATTAGTATTACTGTTTTGAAAAAATAAGTCCCGCCGAGTTTCTTGCCGGTATTAAGTAATACTTCTCGGGTCAGAGGTGTAGGGTTAGAACCGGTGGTAGTTTCTTTTTCTCTCTGACGCTCATAAGTGCATTGTAATGTGCCTAAAGTGAAGAATAAATATCTTTTATCTTTATCTGGAGGTTGTCTGGAAGAGATCGCTTTTTAGCGATAAGACCGCCAATTGTTTTACCTCTAACTTTTCTGTTTGTAACTTGTGTATACTCTGTTTCTTTAATTTGAGGTGTGCAATAAAGAATATTTATGTTATGTTATGTTATGTTATCTTTGTTATCTTTAAATGGCAAAAAACAATTAAGAAGATACATCTTTGCTATTGTTTCCACGAAAATTATTTTGAACATTATCGGTTAAGGCGTTTTTGGGTTATCTCTGAAAAAACTACGTAAATAGGCAAATACGACCGTGCGATGGTAATATTTTTGGTAGTAGCAGTAGTAGCTACGGAACCCTCCATTATGCGTGGTCCAACACGCACTTGGCCGGTTTTTCTCTGTTTTACGTACAGTCGCCATCAAATATATCGGAGCGGCCAAGGTACTCAAACATATCAGAACATGCACTTTATCCCCTTGAGAATGAGGCGTTGTTCAGATAGGTAGGTATTTGTGACCACCTTGGCCGCTCCGATATATCTGATCTGATGGCGATTGTACTTGTTACTAAGTCGTATTTTCCATGTCTATGCGACCTGGCTTAGCCTTTTGACCGCCAGGTGGTGAAGTATTACGCCGTGCTCCTGACGCCAGAGCTAAAAAATGATAAGCTAAGTAAATGATATGCCAAACATCATAAAAGGGTTCTTATGGGGCCCACCCACTATCAGTCGGCCTGACGATATTGGCCTATCAGTTGTGGCTTAGAGTGGTATTTCATAGTTTTTGCTGCACTCTGCTGCTCCAAGCGCAAACAAAAAATTATATGATCGCATATTATAATAAGCTTGCTGTTCTGTACACGTGTAAAAAATCCCAGCTTCATTCAGCGAGCACGTTCATAACGTTCCATTGTTTGTCATGTGATTCCTCGACCGGTACAAATGGTTGTAATGAGCTCAACAACGCGACAATCACAATTGATGTTTCGTTTCTCGAACATACGTTGATGCAACCATGCTGATACAAACGCTCTTGTATTTTAATCACTTTAGTCTCTGATTCACAGAGATCTGTTGTCCCCTATCTTATTATAACTGGCTCTTTACTTATGTTTATCTAAGAGGTATATAAATCAATGAATAAGAGTCAATTTAGTTAGATCATAGGGTTATTATAATATTATGTTACTAGCTTTTGCCCGCGACCTCGTCTGCGTGGAATTAGTAATCCCCCGTTAAGTAATGAATTCTGGATATCAACTATTCTGTATCCTTCCCCAGAGCTCAAACTATCTCCAGCGTTCAACGGTTATTGATTCCCCATACAAACTTTCAACCCCGTTTTTATCCCCTAAAGGGTTGATTTTCGGGATACCTATAAACTATAGTATATTATTTCCGGGACTCAAACTATCTGTGTACAATGTTTCATCTTAATCGTCGGTTCAGCGGTTAATAATTCGCCATACAAACTTCCAACCCCTTTTCACCCCCTCTAGGGTTGATTTTTGGAATGAAAACTATCCTATGTCGTTTCCCGGGACTAAAATTATCTCCATACCTAGTCATTTTCATCTAAATTGGTTCAGCGGTTAAAAATTCTCCATACAAACTTTCAACCCCCTTTTCACCCCCTCCAGGGTAGATTTTCGGGATGAAAACTATCCTATGTCCTTTCCCGTGACTCAAGCTATCTCTATGCAAAATTTCATCAAAATCCGTTCAGCCGTTTTCACGTGATGCGCGGTCAAATAAACAGATAAACAGACAAAAATTCTAAAAACTGTTGGAACGTATTCTGTTATCGATTCTAAGTATCCCCAGCCAATTTTTTTTCGAATATCTTCCATGTACAGACTTTCGACCCTCTTCAGCTTTATTATATGTATAGGTAGATAGATTAGTTTTCGTCCACTTATCGATTTTGCCAGCTTTGTAATAATTGTGTAATAATGATACTGATGAATGATGAGATGATGCTAAAAGAATATCTTGAAGTACCTTTTACCAGCTTTTTCTCAAATGTATTACCTATGTATATGCTTATATAGTGGGTGCCGTTCAATCTATATAACAACTTTTGATATATTATTGCTCGATTCATAATACCATCTGATATGATATTATAAAATTCAATTACTAACTTTACTAAGTATTATTTCCCGTAATCATGGAGATATACCTACCTCAAACCTCATTTAATCAAAGTCGAGTGGTCGAATGTGATATTTACAACTCTGTCTTAAACGATGAAATGGTGTTTTAAAAATAACAGCGCGGCGATAGGAATTCAAATGCAATTGTACAGCACCGCAGTATCCACGAGATCAAGGTCGATCAAGGATAGTTATAAGGCACTGAAACTGTAAGCATATTGCATTTTTATATAAGGACTGTAAACCTTAATTTATAGCGTGTGACCATTAAATCATTTAACTTTGTTGTTTAATTATTACCTAGGAAACCTAGACACATAGGTAGGGAACCTTTTATTGTCGATTGTGCGACAATAAACCCCGGCTGAGACTCACTAGTGAGAAAGAGACGACGCCATCACTCTGCGCTCATGTGTAAAAGAGACAGGTGATACCCCGTAGTGAAATGTCCTACAAATTATTTTTCCCCATAATACCTATGTACCACCTAGTATAAATGCCTAGTAAATAAGTTATAACAACATTGTAATATATTAGCAGTAGAGAAATGCTTGTAATTCTGCTATATTCTGTGTCAATATCAATAAAGATAGACACGTTCACTGATTGGCTCACACGCGTTTATCCCCTCTCGGGATATATTAGTCACTAGTTGACAGCCCAAAAGTTGGCATATAAGAAAGGCCATTGCGGCCGTAAAATCGTTCCGTCAAGTGAGTTCCAGTGGAGGTGCCTTAACCTGAAGAAGTACGAAGGAAGTTTTATTTCCAATAACCTTGCCTCCCTACAAGTCCACTAGTCTCTACATCGGCGCTGAGCTGTCGCGCCGCTACGGGCGTCGCCTAACCTTGGCCACCGTCCCGTACATTGGTCCTTCAGGAGCCGGATATGGAAGACCGGGGTTATCGCCAGTCGACTCAGGAAGTCGACCTTCAAAACCAAGGCCACACTGGGACTGCCTTGGCGGAAACACAAGGCCGTGACGGCACAAGGCCGTCCGACCGAGCGCCCACGCTTCGCCGGAACAAGAGGGCGCACGTCATCCACAAGGACGCTGCACAACAGGTGGACACGCAGCGATCCGAGATGACATCACTTCAGACAGAGCAGTCTGGCTCGCCGTCGGTCAAGGTCACCACGGCGCATTCGCCAGCTGCCACGTCACCCGCAACCGCCGTGATTCCTCAAGGACACCAGGCGACTGCGGCTCCACCCAAGGCGCATGCTACGCTAAGCGTCAGTGACCTCGAATCTCCGTGGCATTGGGAGGTAGCTGCGCCAACCGACGCCCAAGGACGTCAAGAATAAAGTTCCCGCTCTTCAGTCGCAGCGACAAGGGGGAGCGTTCGTTCACCGCATCTCGATTCAAGTTCCGTATTAAAAGAACAAACGCCGCGAGTGAATAATAACTCTGTGAAATCGCCAGTTAAAGAACGATCTCCGCGAGTGCCTAATAAATCCGATTTTAATAATAACGCGAGTGCGCGAGTAGAATCAAAATCGCCGCCGCGTCGCCGCGTCAATCAAAACTTCAATCGCGTCGATAAGTCACCGGGTCAACGCCGCAAGAGTCGATGGACCGCTACAAAGGCAGCTCTCAAGATATCGCCGTGGGCCGCTCCGCAACCCGTGCGGCCGAAAACACCGCCGCTGCTACTCCTGCAGGCTCTAACAAATGGGCCTCAGAACAGATGGGAGCGCAGCGCCCGTTTCCTAACCGGGAACGAACCAGAGCTGACCCGGATCCCAGCTAATCTCCCGACATCGGAGCCCTTACAACGCTCCGATCGAGAGACGCCAGCACCTGCGCGAGACGCCGAGCGCCATGAAAGGGCGCAGTCTCCGCACGCCGCTCCGCGCGCACGAGCCCTGAGTACAAACTCAGAAACTCGGGCTCCTCCAACTGCTACTCCAACGCAGTCATCACTTCACGTACCTACGGATTGGTTCGTGCCAACATACGGCGGGGCGATCACCACTACACTCACGACGCCGACGGCGGAGCCCAAGGCTGCCCCGCCGAAAGTCCTGAAAGAAAAGCCGCCTGTAACTACAGACACAGACGGATTCCCGACGGGCCCGATAAAGGCCTTGAAAAGGACTCGCCGTAGAAAAACACTGGGCGCGATCCAGACCTCCGAGCCTCCAAAGGAGACACCCAGATCAGCACCCGGCCCTTCACTTCCGATCATCGAGTGAACGAGCCGACCTCATCAAAGTTGATTCTTCTCTACCGTTCCTGATCAATGGAGCGAACATAAATCAAGACGATTATATACTGCGTCGCTTACCCGAAGTTTTGTGGTGCTTAGTCGTGAAAGCCTAAGCAAAGGGGAGCATGTACAGCACCGCAGTATCCACGAGATCAAGGTCGATCAAGGATAGTTATAAGGCACTGAAACTGTAAGCATATTGCATTTTTATATAAGGACTGTAAACCTTAATTTATAGCGTGTGACCATTAAATCATTTAACTTTGTTGTTTAATTATTACCTAGGAAACCTAGACACATAGGTAGGGAACCTTTTATTGTCGATTGTGCGACAATAAACCCCGGCTGAGACTCACTAGTGAGAAAGAGACGACGCCATCACTCTGCGCTCATGTGTAAAAGAGACAGGTGATACCCCGTAGTGAAATGTCCTACAAATTATTTTTCCCCATAATACCTATGTACCACCTAGTATAAATGCCTAGTAAATAAGTTATAACAACATTGTATTATATTAGCAGTAGAGAAATGCTTGTAATTCTGCTATATTCTGTGTCAATATCAATAAAGATAGACACGTTCACTGATTGGCTCACACGCGTTTATCCCCTCTCGGGATATATTAGTCACTAGTTGACAGCCCAAAAGTTGGCATATAAGAAAGGCCATTGCGGCCGTAAAATCGTTCCGTCAAGTGAGTTCCAGTGGAGGTGCCTTAACCTGAAGAAGTACGAAGGAAGTTTTATTTCCAATAACCTTGCCTCCCTACAAGTCCACTAGTCTCTACATCGGCGCTGAGCTGTCGCGCCGCTACGGGCGTCGCCTAACCTTGGCCACCGTCCCGTACAGCAATATTAATAAAAATATTAATTTAAAGTGAAAATAATAGCGGTAAACTTTCGTGTACAATTATTTTCGAGCTTAATTTTCTTGAATTCGAGCGCTCGGATTTCAAAAATTATTTCCCAGCTCACCCGGTTTATTTAACCCGATTTCAAAGACTTAATATATTTGTAGTAGGTAACTAGTGAGCAGCATACGCAGGTATAGAACATGGGTAGGTATAACTACAGGGAAAAAAATAGAATAATACATTACATTCATGACTTGCATGTCCATTAAAACGAATCCATTCGTCATACCTTAACGTCTTGGACAGCAGCACAGCCAATAACCTGTCAAATGTCGAATATTTCGCAAACATTTTGCATAGCTAATGCATTGTCATTGTCTCTGAAACCCGTAGCCGTAACTCGGTAACCTTCAGACGTATTTAGATTTGAAAAATAAGATATCGACTCCCGTGCCAATATCGAAGCTAAAAAAGTAAAAGATAAATATTCAGGTAGGTACCTATAGATACTACTAACCTATAGATGTTAGATAAATACTACCTTACTATACTTATGAAACTTATGATTAAGAAAATGACACCTAAGGTATTACATTTTTAAATGGTAAATACATTTTTCTTAGATACCTACCTAAGTATTTGTTTGTTCGTTTTTTTTGTAAATGAAATTCTGAAACGATTATTTGCTGAAACATGGCCAAAACTACAGGCCTACCTGAGATTGGACAATGGACATAAGTTAATCCGGTTAATCCGCGGGATGTACCAAATACTACTGCTGGACACGAGATAATGAATTTCCTGGACGTCCGAATTGTATAAGGTACAACCCGGTTTTTAGGGTTCCGTACCCAAAGGGTAAAACGGGTCCCTAGTCCCTCTATTACTAGGACCCCGCTGTCCGTCTGTCACCAGGCTGTATCTCATGAAATCAACCGATATAAGTAGGTAGTTAGTTAAACAGTTGAAATTTGAACCCTTCGTGCGAGAGTCCGACGTGCATTTTTTTTAACACGTGTTGCTGTGTTGAAGTTGGGTCTATGTCTGAATCAGTCGGCAAATATATTATTAATTAATTGTGTAGATATATACCTATAGACTTCAACTTAGCTTAGCAACATGTAACCGGATGATGAAATAGTAAGTCTACCGTTACATGACATGAATACTTTGGACTATAACCATTGTATTGTTTAAAGAATGTTTCCTATGTTAAATTTAGTCCATCGTACCTACCCTGGGTCATATTTTAAGTATGTGGTAAGACTGTTCAGTATTGCAATACAGCCAACGATTATACTCGTAACACATATTCCAATTCCAACGTTTGGTATTTAATTGGTACCTATATTTTTGTACTAAGTATTAAAACTTAACAAATTCAAATATTCAAACAACATTGAATATACATACCTACCTATAACCTCATACTACTAGCTTTACAGAAAACCTCGACGTTTATTTTATCTTTAATATATGTTTTTTTTAATACTTATTTTATAGTTCTTATATTTTTTTTTATAGTTTGTCGTGATATGACTAGAGATGAGTGAGATGGCTTACACCTTTACCACCCGTCTTAAGTACATCACTTTACCATCCTCGTCGGGCCGCTAGCTTTGACTTGACCGATTGCTCGACTTTGATCGATGATGAACGCCAAATCCGTAGATAAACTTCAGAGATTGTGACTATTGTGAGATACTGATGTGACGACGCGACGACGGAACGAACAATTGCTAATTCTTTGTGAAATTTCCGAGAACATTTTCAGATAAAAAAAAAGATAAAAGATATTTATTCTTCAATTTAGGCACATTACAATGCACTTATGATATTTGGAAAGTTTCCGCAACTTGCACATCTGTAGATGGGGGTTGTCAGAAACAATGTACCTACCAATGAAAAAAAAACGCCACTTTTGTGGCAAGGGAATGTGTGTTACAAAACTGACAAAAAATTTGGGAGAATTTTTTTTATTTAAATCGATAGTCCTCGTGAACTCGTGATTCTAATTACAAACAACCCATTTGTTAGGTTTGCAAAAAAGTATGTGGTACACTTTTTCTGAAAATGCCCACATACCTACGTCATATTGTGAATGATCTACAGGAGCACGGCTCGCGTCGTTAGGCATGTAAATTATACAACTCATCTCTTTTCGTGCCTTCGTGCGATGGTCACGGTCAGGTCATGGTCACATCTGTGTTCGCGAACGGCCTCTTTTTGCAGTTCTATCCTTGCCAGCGGTAAATCACCCATCGCTGGCACCATCGGTTGTGCTCTCCGTAATACTAATTAATTTATTGTATTGTGCGTAACCACACGCATAACAGCCGGACCTAACAACCATTGTAATCATTCAATTGTTTACCGTAATCTCGTGCAACAAATTACAATAATTGTTACGGTTCTTGGTGGAGTAGAATTCAAATGGTAATTAAATAATGATTGATTTTACTAACTACTTTTTTACACCAACTAGGGTTTTTCTTCCTTGCCAGGAGGGATCAAAGTGGCACTTTTCTGTTTATGTTGTGGACTGTGATGATGCTATCGTTGTTACGTGGTTCTGGTAGGTAGATGAACGAACCGAACAAGACCAATTACGATATATGATTAACCCTTTGAACGCCAAGCATCGAACGGAAAAATCGTGCCCTCAGCGTCAGCGCGCGCGAGCGCCCAGGGTTATAGTTTGGACGTGATATCACGTCCTGGCGCTGACGACACGACTTTCCGTGCGCGTGATATGACGGCTTTGGCAGTCAAAGGATTAACTATTATTGGTTTATTTTTATTCTCATTGGTTTGAGAAGCAGCAGGTGTGTTTCCCGTGGTTGTAGAATTATTTTCAGACCTCATCGTAAATATAGGTACAACATTTTGCTCCATACAGGTGTCCCAGAAATCGACGTCAAGCCGTGAATGGATGATAGACCAAGTTATAACAGTTATCAGAAAAATACAAAAAAAAATCTATTACATGTTCTTCAAAAATTATGGTCACTTTAAAAAAATTCTAGAAGTTGAGAGACCAGGGCGTGAATATTCTAGTACATTTTTTAAGTGACCATAATTTTTGAATAACATTTGATAGATTTTTTTTGTATTTTTCTGATAACTGTTATAACTTGGTCTATCATCCATTCACGGCTTGACGTCGATTTCTGGGACATCCTGTATAAGTTGTAACACAATATACAATTTTACAGGCTCAGCGCGAACTCCACGAGCTGATATCAGCCCGAGAGAAGGAAAAGGCGAGGGGCGAGCACAGCGTCAGGTTCTTCGCGACCGTGACCCGCGCGCCCGTGCTGAAGCCCCTACTGCTGATCAACTTGTTCAACATGCTGCAGATCCTGTCCGGAAGCTATGTGGTCATATTCTATGCCGTGGACATGGTTAGGGATGCGGGCGGCGCGCTTGACCCTCAAGTAAGTATACAACTATACTATCCGCGCCCGTGCTGCAGCCTGTGCTGCTGATCAACTTGTACAACATGCTGCAGATCCTGTCCGGCAGCTATGGTCATATTCTATGCCGTGGAGTAGGTAGGTACCTAGTATTAGACCAGCGTAAGCCTACCAAAAAGCGTGAATACTACGAATATGGAGGTAAAGTTATTCTAGTCGCTTATTCGCGATAAAATCTACAGTGATTTCTGGACCGTGGTCCAGAACCACTTATTTATTTGTTCTGATTCCGTTACTGATCAACTTTATCATATGGTATAGTCGCCATCAGCTATATCGGAGCGGCCAAGGTGGTCACTAATATCTGAACAACGCCTCTATTGTAAAGGCTATAAAGTGCATGGATGTTTTTGAGTATACCCTGGCCGCTCCGATATAATTTGATGGCGTCTTTAGTAGCTATTGAGCAAACCTACTACCTTTGACATACCTAACGCTATGTGGGAAGCAATAAAATACCACCCATGGAGTAGAGTACTTATGCAAAAATGTTTTCCTTTAAGTATCTAAATAGGTATTCCTGTCTGAAAAATAACTAACAATTTTGGTAATACAAAAATAATGGTCAACAATCAACATCATTAGTATTCATTAGCTTCGTCTCTAAATTATACATCATGCCGAAAACATCTAGCATCAATTTTAGCAATCGCAGTCGTCATCGTCATTTATCAAACTTTTTGTAGCGGTCAAGCACGTGGCATATCGCGACCTTTTTAAAATTATCATCCTCTCACGTTTTGCGTCAGCTGTTATAGCCATAGGTATATATGTTATCGATGTGTAGCTAGCACATGTTTAAATGATTCAATTAGAAGCGTATCGCTGCCTAACGTCACAGGCATGCATAAATATTGAATAACTAAAATAAGTTGCCTTCCCTATTGTCACTAAGTATATATAGAATTTAAAGCAGTAGGTATGTAGTTACCTACATATTTAAAACCGTCGGCGTATAAGATGCAGTTGGAATCAGCATCAAATATTACAATCGCTATCCAGGGCCAGGGCACTCAAATTATCTAAACATGCACTTTATCACCTTGACCTTGTTGTTCAGATATTTGTGACCACCTTGGCCGCTCCGATATCTGATGGCGCCTCAGGCGCCTGTTATAATGACAATTATTTATCTAGTCATCATATAGAAAAGGGCAGATACAGAAATAATGTCGTTAGGTATTACCTACCTACTGGTAGTGTCGGACCGCTTACGGTATTGCTATTTGTAGTGTACAGTCAGCAGCAGAAGTAGCTAAGCGGGTAGGGTGTTCAAAATGACCTACACACGCTCTTATTCTCTTAACAATAAAGTCGTGTCCAGCTCATTTTCAACACCCTACGCGTTTAGCTACTTTTGCTGCTGACTGTACCATACATCTTAGGGTGCATCCAACAAGCTTTATCAGATTTACATATAAGGTTTAAAAAGAATGATTAATTTAGAATGTTTTGTTCAACCGATTCTCCGTTGAACAGGTGACCGCGAACGCGAGCGCCCTGGTCCGCCTCTGCGTCACCATCCTCGCGTGCGCGCTGCTGATGCGCCTGACCCGGCGCGGCCTCGTCATGATCTCCGGCGTCGGCACCGCCGTCTGCACCCTCTCCCTCGCCTACATCCTCTCCCAGGGATACTCCGGCTATGCCGCTCCCATCCTCATACTATCCTACGTCGGCTTCAACACCTTAGGCTTCTTTCTCCTGCCCGGTTTAATGATAGGCGAACTCCTCCCCACCAAAGTGCGAGGCCTATGCGGCGGCTACATCTTTTGCCTATTCAATGCAGTTTTATTCGGGTTCACTAAACTATACCCAGTCATGAAAGAACAAATTGGCATGACGGGCGTCTTCGGACTTTTCGGAGCTTCATCTTCACTTGCTACAGTAGCTCTCTTCCTCTTACTACCAGAGACGAAGGGCAAGTCTCTGTTGCAAATTGAACAGTATTATCAGAAACCTAACCTATTATGGGTGACGAGGAAGAAAGGTACAAATAACCAAGAGGTTTGAATTGCACTAGGATAATTGTAGTGTGAAATGTACTTAAGTGAAATTTTGGACCACTGACAAATTTTGACAATGATAATATGTATAGATAATTTATACAAGCATTTTAATTATAATAGTGAAAGCACGGATTTTATTGACACATGAAACGTAAAAATGTGTCTAATGCACCTATTTATTTGATATTAGTAAATAACTTACTAAACATGAAATGTAGGTACGAAAATCTGATCTCTAAAGGCAAGTGTTATTTATAATATACAACCATATTTTATAATACCGCGTAGGTACAGTGTTTAAACAATATTAGGTAGGTACCAACTTACTTACAAATGTATGTATATTATCGAATTATCGTGCATTTATAACATGTGTATTTTATGAAACAAATATTTTGATAACTATATTGTCAAACACTAGTTAGTTTTATATACAAGGTAAGGCAGCCAACTGGGGAGTTTGTCTCGAAATACATTGCCTTTTAAACTAAAATTACCTACTATAGTCTGTATCTTTAGGTATTTAAATAAAAGTAAACAAACAATTTGTACACTCTCGGGTAGTTATAACATTTATTGGTTAACCAACCAAAAAGAGTATTATATATAACCATATACAAAAGCGCCTAGATCTGTCACTGAACGATAGACCTGACTTTAACCTACATTATTTGATCAGGTAATGTTTTCATCTACCCTCAACTGGCTTAAGGAGCCATTGGAGGGTAGATTTTGTTTACTTTTATATAAATACCTAAAAATACAGACTATAGTAAAATGGGCATTTTCTCTTAACTATGTACCATTAACGGCCGGTTAGCAATCGTTACAAAACTGATGGTCAATGACAAATCACATACATTTTGTCGGTAATGTGACGATCAAACGCATTTAGTCAGGAATGTGACGGTTAGACGTTACTGAAACAAGTCATGCTTTAAAGTACAAGTTAAAATAAAAATGCCCAAATATAGCTCGAATAATCAATGCGCTGCTTTGTGATATTATGTAGTTAAATACTTATACGTTTATTTTATAGTAGGTCTCAAATATATTTTAAATCTGATGTTTACAACTAAAAGTTCAATACAAACTCGAATGCCAGATTATCCATGTATTTATCACCTAATCCCAATATGACCTAGTTTCCCTTTGGGTCAGATGGCAGTCACTTTCGTGAAAACTAGTGTCTACGCCGATTGGACTAGGTTGCCAAGCGGAGTCCAGGCTCAATTGAGCCGAGCCAAAAGCTGAAACAAACGCTAGGAGGATGATTTAGTAAACTGATTTGATCTGCCATAACCATAAATCAAAGTCTGTTACCATTTTACTTTGAGTTATTGATGGGGTGCATGGGGGTAATTCCGATAGGAAAAAAGTGGCGGGTAATTCCATAAGTTGACTCTTATTACAATGGTATACGAGTGATATTATAATGATTTTCGGAATTACACACTTTACGAGGGGAGGCCTATGTTCAGCAGTGGACGTCTTATGGCTGAGATGATGATGATGACGCTTTACGAAATTACCCCAATGCACCCTACGTATAATTACGTATTTATTTCAAGGGAATATGTTATAAATGTTAATAAATGAATACATCAACAAAGTACAGCTTGTAAAATGTACAGAGATATTCGGCCCTTCCTGCTTCATTAAGGTCAGACAACTGCAGAAAACTGGAATAGACGTATCAACATCGGTGGACGATTAGCGTTAGTTTTTTTTTAATTAAAAAAAGTAGACGACCAAGGCCTTGTGCAATGCTGCCTTACGTTTCCGCATTGCGAGATTTTTTATCTGTGATTTTATCTGAATTGTTGTATTGTATGTTAAATAAACAATTTAATATTCTAAGCGTTATTGTCGCTTTACTGTTTAATATTATAAGTATATTTATATACATTTATATCTGTTGATTGTTAATTTAATCTTTTGTACGTAAAAGATCTTGCGTGCAATACATTTGTATTTTCGATAAATCTGCGTTCGTTGCCATTTTCACTTGGTTATTATACTTATTATTATTAATTTATCGACCGTTTTAGGCGTGCAAAAGGTTAAAAGTGTCTAAAAATTTGTATGGCCCAGTACTTGAAAACAACAAAAGGCATGTTTACGCGACTGCTATGATAAGACCAACATGTTTAAAACTATGCTACTTCTACTGCTGACTGTACAAGTTTTACGGTAGTTGTGTACTTGAGGCACAAACTTACCTAAATGACATATTCAATTGAAGGGAGAATTGTGATATAAATAAATACCTACTTTATAAAAAAAATGTTTTATTTATTAAACATACAAATCATTATTATAGAAGGCCGTTATTAGTTGTGTTTTTAGTCACTTTACTTTATCGGCATAATTCAAATTTATATGTGAAAGCTTACACGAAAAGGTACCATTTGGCTTAAGGTGCTTACGTCGCACGTTGTATATGTGTAAGCGCCGTCCATCAAATGGTACCTTTTGACGTAGACTACCACATACAGTGATCTCGGTACCAGCGATCGACCCACTGCACAGCTAAATGTAGGAACATGAATTTTAGTAATATGTATTGTCTACCGTTGCCGCGATAGTTATTCATGAACTAAAACAACTTTGAAAGGATTATATCGCGTATACTGAATTTAAATTACATCCCGACGTTTGGAACACTTTACAGCGTTCGTGGTCAACCCGTGACCACGATCGTGACGTGATATTATTATCTAATCTGTGGCCGTCTGAACTAAGCGTGCCTGAACAACAGAGTGATATACACACATGTCCTCGCTTCACTCGTGGCCCGGTAGCCGCTGGTAGAGATGCGGCCGCGACGAGCACGCGGACACACGTGCAGTGTGGCCGCTACACTAGCGCGCTCCCAACAGTAATGACTATTATCTTATCTGTGACCGTCTGAACTAAGCGTGCCTGAACAACAGAGTGACATACACACATGTCCTCGCTTCACTCGTGGCCCGGTAGCCGCTGGTAGAGATGCGGCCGCGACGAGCACGCCGGACACACGTGCAGTGTGGCCGCTACACTAGCGCGCTCCCAACAGTAATGACTATTATCTTATCTGTGACCGTCTGAACTAAGCGTGCCTGAACAACAGAGTGACATACACACATGTCCTCGCTTCACTCGTGGTCCGGTAGCCGCTGGTAGAGGTGCGGCCGCGACGCGCACGCCGGACACACGAGCAGTGTGGCCGCTACACTAGCGCACTCCCAACAGTAATGACTATTATCTTATCTGTGGCCGTCTGAACTATGCGTGCCTGAACAACAGAGTGACATACACACATGTCCTCGCTTCACTCGTGGCCCGGTAGCCGCTGGTAGAGATGCGGCCGCGACGAGCACGCCGGACACGCGTGCAGTGTGGCCGCTACACTAGCGCACTCCCAACAGTAATGACTATTATCTTATCTGTGGCCGTCTGAACTAAGCTTGCCTGAACAACAGAGTGACATACACACATGTCCTCGCATCACTCGTGGTCCGGTAGCCGCTGGTAGAGGTGCGGCCGCGACGCGCACGCCGGACACACGTGCAGTGTGGCCGCTACGGCACTCGCGCACTCCCAACAGTAATGCTCGCGACAGCGTGGGCAACGATGTAGCTGTAACACAAGAAACAAGTTATTATACTTTGGCTAGGGAGTTTCCCACTTAGAGTATAGACAGAAGAAGAATCATAATGTCTTTTTCTTGCGCTAGTACAGTCGGCATCAATAGTATCTTCCTACACGAATGCCGCAAAAACATGTGACATGCTCCTATGGCTCTACAAATAACAGCGTGTCACATATTTTTGCGGCCATCGTGTAGGAAGATACTATTGATGCTGACTGTACCATCAGCACAAAAAATAATGTTCAGAAATCAGCTTTCAACACTTACTTCTTTATCGAGTTCCACGAAAGGCCTTAGACACCCAAAACAGTACTGCGCTTGGCCTTCATTGGGTATTTCTTCATACGGCTCTACGGGGAACAGATGATGGTAAGATCTGCAATAGAGTGTGCGAGAGGTTTTATGGTACGGAACATTTAAGACTATATAATCTCCATAGCACAACCCAGAATCTCATTAAATGGTATTGGGGACGACGCTTCTAAACAACAATGAAAATTATTCTTTACTAGGTGTAGTTTTCAATCACTTTGACGGTCATAATGATACTACAAGCTAGCTAAAGCTTAGATCTGCAGTAGACGGCATAATACGCAGTGTACTGCGTCACATTGTGTTGGAAGGCAGTAACATTTTATAGAACGTGGAGCCTTTATGCAGTATAAACAGGCAGTGATTTCATGATCCCGGGCATCACATTAATGGGAGCATCGAGCATCACGAGGCATTTAATGTATTAAAAACTAACTAGACATAATGTTCCCGAGACCCTGGACCGTCATAGTCATAACCAACGGATACCGAGGACTTACCTGGCTAAATGCGGTGCAGAAGCCAGCGTGAGACCGCAAGTCCGACACTGCGCGGGCAGCGAGCAGTATTTACTGCGACATTGCGGACATAAGTGGCCTTCCGTGCCCACGCCTTCGCCCTCTTCCAAGTGGCTGAAGGGGAAAAAAAACATTTAATCCCGCAATTTAGGGTTCGAAGTTAGCAAGCATAAATTACCTTGGTTAGGTTTGAATTTAGAATTGAATTTTGATTATTTTTACCAACTTGATATAGCGACGTTTGGGAAGCGAGGGGCAATGAAAAATGAATAGGCGGACCACACTGAACGAGCCGCCTCGTGAAGAAATTGCCGCGCGAAGCAGCTCGGCCAGTGCCAGTGTGAACGATGAGGCATTGCGGTCGCGCGTGTGTTTACCTCGGTCGGTCAAAACCATTCGATGAATTGCATTCATACCTTGTCAAAAGTCCTATAAATTATTTAAAAAAAATATGCCAAGTTATTTTGCTCACATATAGGTCCAATTTACCCAATTATAAACGAAATCCAGAGCCTGCCATGTTTTTAGCTGCCCGCTTCGCGTGAAATACCCCTAATGGTACTGACCACATGCACTGTGTGACGGGCGGCGGCGCGCTGTTGTCGTTCTGCGAGGGCGGCGCGTGCGGGAAGCCCATCTTCACCAGCCCCGCGTCCAGCGCGCGCGCGCGGGCCGGCGGCGCCGTGCTGTCCAGCAGGAGGGTGCGGTAGTGGATGTCGTCTAGTACCACCTGAACAGCAAGGCCGCACATCATTAGATCCACACAGGTCGAGTAGCCTTACGAGGGAATTTCCGTGCAACACTACCCGAACTTCGAAAAAAATTTCCTCGCGAGGATGATCGGCATGTGTGGGACCGCCTATTTATGTTGTCACATTTTAAGCGAATTGACGTTCGATTTTGGTGGCGTTTTGTTTTCAATAGCCATCTTGCTATATGCCTAAAAAGCGCTGGTAGCCTTGCGGTAAGACGTCTGACTTTCAATCCGGAGGTCTCGGGTTCAAACCCCGGCTCGTACCACTGAGTTTTTCGGAACTTATGTACGGAATATCATTTGATATTTACCAGTCGCTTTTCGGTGAAGGAAAACATCGTAAGGAAACCGGATCTAATCCCAAAAAGGCCTAGTTTCCCCTCTGGGTTGGAAGGTCAGATGGCAGTCGCTTTCGTAAAAACTAGTGTCTACGCCAATTCATGGGATTAGGTTGTCAAGCGGACCCCAAGCCGGGATAAACGCTAGGAGGAAGAAGATCTTGCTATATGCCCCTAATTTCTACTCACTATAGGTATAATACCAAAAACCTGCCCATATCTTGAGAAAATAATGTGACTACCTACATTAATTCTTCTGAATAATATAATAACCATGGGCATTGTGAAATGATTTTTAGAATAAATTAAGTTACATATCTATATTAATAATCCCGAGGGCCTCTACGGAAAAGTCG